>CM061542.1:264651918-267189418 GCA_030864215.1 Capsicum pubescens
GCCTAACGCAATCTTACCGCGTCACGTTGGAGGTCAAAATGACATTTCAAAAGGCACCACGATTCCTCCGCGTCGCGCCAAACCCTCAGTTCCCAGTTGTCTATTTCCAGTGGCCCGACGCGATCACGGCTCATCGCGCCAGGTGCCTATTTAGAAAAATTTCGACGGAAATTAAAAGCTTTGTCCAGGGATAAATTGGTCTTTTCTCATAATTTTATTTCGTTCAGATATGGGATTTAATCCCTAAAATCATTCTCAAGTCATTCTTTATTGAATATTTTCCCAAATCAAAGCATTCTCTCTCAAGGAAAATAAAACCCTAGATCATCAAACTTTTTCTCCAAGAAATCCAAATTCCTCCATTAATTCTCCAAAGAAATTCAAGATTTTAGGATTTCTAATACAAGAACTCCAAGAATTCATCACCAAAAGCACAATAGGAATTCAAGATTCAAGCTTTTCATCTAAGATCATCAATTAAGGTATGTGGGGTTTTTTTAACAAGGATAATCCTTTCGTCCTTGTGCCCAAAATTAATTTTAAATTCAAATTTACTGAATTTTATATGATTTTCCATGAAATTCAAGTTAGGGTTTACACCCATCGTTGTTATTTTCAAGTTTATGATATTTCCAATGATTTAAAAGTTGAATTCCATGATTATATTCATATTTTCATGCATATTGCTGAAATTTTCAGATTTTATGATGAATTACAAATGTTTATATTACCAAGCATGAATTTTAAGATGTTTTAACATGAGATTGACGCATGGGTTATTTATCCTAAGATTTAGTATTATTACTTCAAGAAAGATGATGCTTTAAGCATCTTATGAGCAGATTATTTACAGTTTTCAGTAAAGCTTTGATCTTTCGATCATTGGTTTAGCTTTGGAATCCACTATAGATTATTACAGTTACAAAACTCAGAACAACTTTATTTACAGATTTACTCAGATAAATGCATAACTGGTTTGCGTATAAATCCTTATGCTAGTTTTAAAAAGTGAATTTCCAATGATTTGAGCATACAAATTTATGAGGGAGTAGTATTTAGCACCGAGCGGGAAGTGTGGAATTAGCGTACCCTATCTTCCACAGAACTACGAGCCAACGTAGGTACTGATTGAGATTATTCCTATTTTTATATGGATGACAGATTTAGCTTGTGATCGATCACCTAGATTAAGTTATACTCCTTGGCAAGAGTATGACACCTCTTCCCAACGTGAGGTTTCTTCCTTAGGAGGTCAAGACGTTGGACTCCATGTTGCTCACATGGTTTAGTCGGTTAAGAGAACCTCCCTAACAGTAAAGATTTTCAGAATAAGTTTTCAGATTTCACTTAGCCTATATGATTTGAGATTAAGAACAGAATGCAGATTTCAGAACTAAGTGTAATGGCTCACAAGATTTATAGTATATGCTTTATTATTTATGATTTATGATCTTCAGATTTCATATTTACTCAAGCCTATGTGAGTCATTTACATTTAGCATGCATGATTTTGTAATTTGTGATGATAATGTTTTACTTATGTATTCACCCCCATATACTCAGTACATTCTCAAAGTACTGATCCACATATACGTCTATGTGCTACATTATCTCATAATGTAGGTACAAGTTGTGGTATGTACAGTCAGAATCAGACAGTTGCAGATTCCAGCCAGCAGATAATGAGTCCTCCTACTTCGGAGACTTTAGTTAGTTGTTATTTATATACTTCACTTTCCTACTCCTATGTATTGATTAGTGGTAGTTGGGGTCGCGTCCTAGCTATCTATAGTCAGTATAGTAGCGGCTTCATAGACGTTAGTTAGAGTCAGTTATGTAAATTCAGTCCCTTTTTTTAGACTTTATCAGAATGTAAAAGTTTTATCAGTATTGTAATTTCACAGATTCTATCATTTTATGTTTCCGCACAGTAAACTCAGTCATTTTATACATATTTATGCAGTTGCCTTAAGTTATGTCAGTAAAAGGGTTAGCTTGGGATCACTTGTAGTCCTAAGCATCGTGTGACGTCTCGAGACCATTTTCGGGGCGGTACAGGAGAGAAATGGCAGTAAAAACCAATTACTCAGAACAAACATCTGCATTGAGAAGGACTACTTTCTGTCAAATGTTACTTGTCCCATAAACAACCACAAGTCACAACCATCACTCTTCTTTATGCTCATTACACACGTCTAATCTCATGTCATGATATCTAGTTATTCTTTAGTGCTTGGATGATTCATATTTATTTTATTTTATTTTAATTTATTTTATTTTTCCGCTTTTTAGTCTTATCTCATTGATCTAAGACTATATCATGACTTAGATAACACTTGATCACGTTAAAAAGTGATTGGGTGTCACAATTGATGTATCTAAATTGCTTTACAATGTTTGAATGGTGTTAATTGACATACTTTAATTTAATTTAATTTTATTTAATTTAATTTCTCCTTTTGTCACTATTTTAACTTGTCCATATATTCAGTAAGTTTATTAAAAACCAATGCATTGGTCAATAATCGACTTATTATTGAATCGATAATCTATCTATACATTAAAGAATCAACAACGACATCAGTATATAATAAATAATTCGCATAGTCTAGTATTTCTTCAATATTTTCTTATTAACATCAAATAAACATTCTTTAGTCTTTGTTCAAAATTATAGGCATTTTAGGCCATACAATGAAAGAGTCTATAGTAAAGTTTACTAATAGATTATAGAAGACATAAACATTAACGTACTGACCGATTATGAAAGACATAAATATTCATTATCAGAAATGACAATTACTAAAATATTGGGACAAAAAACAAGAAATTTAAGACAATGCTGAAGATAAATTAAACAAAAAGTTGTAGAGAAATGGAAGATTTTCATTAGAAAGCTAATTGCAATTACATATATTAATATTGGGACAGAATACCATTGAAAAGGGCAAAAGAGGAAGCTTTCATTTACAAAATGGAGACACCATGAAAGATTCCTCAATGAACTACACTAAACTAAACTACACTGCATTAGAGGGAAGTAGGGGGTGATGAGGTCTTTGGGGTTCAAATGAAGCCTCACTGCTATGGTCCGATGGAAACGAGCTATTCGATGGATCTCTGATGATAGGCGAATTTACACGCCTATATCAATATATTTTGCCCATATTTTAGCCTAGTTTTGAGAACAAAGTATATATTTCATGCACTTTTAGTCCTTTTTCCTGTAAATGAGCTAACAAACATGATTAGTAAAGTTTCAGGTATAAATGATGCAGAATTCAGCATTTTATGGCTTACTTGACGCAAAAGAAAGCTCACGAAGGAAGGGAAGGGAGTTTACACGCCTAAGGACCAAAACTGCTGCATGGAAAATCTGTCCCGGGCTAAAACAGCAATTCTGAAGACTTTGGGGATTTGCAGTAACTTAGTTGGATTTGGACAATGATACATTAACCTAGTACAATTGGGTTATGTATTTCATTAGTTTATTTGGATTATGATAATGTTACATTAACCTAGTACAATTGGGTTAAGTATTACATTAGCCTAGTAGGATTTGGTTAGATATTTTATTTATCTAGTAGGATTAGGATATGGGTATTATAAATACCCTATCATGCTAGAGATTTTGAGGAATCGGGGAGACCACAACACTTCCTTCCATCCCTCTCATCTTCCACTACAAACAATTCTACAACTCTTCTAATCTTTCCATTAATTCTATTTTTCTTCTTCTACTCTTCTATTCTTAAATTCCACAACAAGAGAATCGTTACTTTGCCTAGGAATTCATGCCTCACGCCTACCACCTAAGCTACACGAAATTACTCAATCTTGTGGTATAACAACAATGTCAATCATGATCTCCTTCGCATTTATGGGTAACTAAACTTCTCTGTTGGGGTTATGGAAGCCGTATGAGATACTATCTATTGCTGTGAGTTTGTGAGTTCGCGACACGTATACTGCTTATATCATTATTCTCTTCATCTTAGTCTACATTCTTTGTGGTTGCAAACGCAAGAATACGCCAGTATAACATTTAACTTGTTCGAAAGAAAGGTTATCTGTCTGGAAAAGAGATAATGTCAAGGTAGTAGGGTCACCCCCTAAAATTCCCTACTAAAAAGCTAGTGCCATAACTGGACTAACCTCTTGGAGAATTTGTACCGTTAGACACACTTTAAGCTCGAAAGAGTTAAAGTGAAATAATCCTCGAATAGGTCGAAAGACGCCTGGATTTACCATCGAATACAATTCTCTATAAGCAGTTGCATGTCAGAATTCTACACACTCATAGCCAATAGAGACGTATACCTCAGAAGGTGGACATAACCCCAACGCCTCAATTCTCATTGTTTACAACTTACGTAACAATCTTTCTCTTTTACTTTGCTATTTTCAGCTTTTATTTAATTATTTTGGTGACACATTACAAATCCCCCCTTTTTACGAGACTTGCACCAAAAGTTTAGTAATTTTGCTTACTTGTTGGCCAAGCTATTCCCTGTGGGATCGACACCCAACCCTGTTGGGTTCTATATTTGCTAACGACCGCTTTACACTCCTACGAGAGCTGTAGATTGAGCGTTATCAATCTCCATGTCAATTCGCCGCTGATCAGAACAAAAAGTCTAGATCACTCCTCAGTCGGAGCAAATCCTGATTGGGAGTTGTGGCTATCCTTCTCATGGGATGGAGATTATACCTTTTTCTTGCCATTTCTATTCTCTAGTTTCTTACTTAGTGATGTAGATGTAGTGGGTCTACAATTGGCTAGTAGCCACTTTAAATAGACTAGAGGAGAAAAAATTGACCAATAGATGTTAGACACGTGTTGAAGGAAAGTGAAAGGGTGTGTGAGAATGGGTAATGAAAAGTCGCGGCAGTCGAGTCATTTCAAGATGGCTCCTTTTCCGAAGCATCATTATTACTTTGAAATGTTTAGTGTATGAAAAAAATGGTTTCGTTAACAGACATTTGGAATGTTTATTATTTACTACATATTTTTATCTTTACTCTGTAGACCACACTTAGATTTATTATATATTATGAGGTTAGACAATGACTAATGTGTATAGTCAATTTTATACATAATATTTAATAAATAATTTAGGATCGGTCTTTTCAAAATGACACCTTTTTCAAAGCATCATTATTACTTTGAATTGTTCAATGTATGAAAAAAGGGTTTCGTTAATAGACAACTTGAAAGGTTTATTATACACTACGTATTAAATATTACTCTATAGACTAAACATAGATTTATTATATATTATGAGGCTAGTCAATGACTAGAAAGTATAATCTAATTAGTACGTAATATATAATAAATGAATTGGGATCGATAATATACAACAAAAAAGTCAATTTTGACTGCACTTCATTACCTTTGAAAATAGAATACTAAAAGAAGACATTACAACTTGTCTAGTGCATTTGACAAAACAAAAAGAAGATACAATGCCAATCCTATCTTCCTACATTAAGGCTACATATTGTTCTCTTATGTCTCAATCTTTTGCACTTGGAGAACTTGCTCCTTTTCATGGGCCTTGAAGACTCCAACACGTCCTTAAGGTATTTCACCCTCCTCTTCCCTAGTTTGGAATCGAAATTGGATGGAAGAACATACATTGCTAGATACTTTCGCGCCATGCTCCATTCTAACTCTAGAGGTATTGCACAAATAGGTTCCAAGTATGCAAGGTTGTATGACTCTTTCAAATTTATGGATGAGGATTAGTTGTAAATGCTACTACCGTAATCATCACCGTGCTTCAAATGCAAGGCTGCCATTACACGAGTGCATGGAAATTTCATCAAGTCACACTTTTTGCAAGAAAAAGACCTTTTCGATAGATTAACTTTGGCAGAAGGACCACAACCAAGCATGGTGAATTCTTCAGTGCTTTCATTTATGTTGTTCACATACAATATGTCGCCCTCGGTCATGTTTTTCATCAAGATCTTCTCGGCTTCGGGAACGAATGTATTCCTTGAATTGTTCACCTTCACATACCTCTTCCTGAATATTTTACCAACCTATATGCAATTAAATTAAAGATGGCGACCACTGGATACTTGATAATGCTCAATCTATAGCTCTCGTAGGAGTGTAAAGCGGTCGTTTGTCAAATATAGAACCCAACTGGGTTGGGTATCGATCCCACAGGGAATAGCTTGGTCATCAAGTAAGCGAAGATTACTAGACTTTTAGTGAAAGTCTCGAAAAAGGTGGGAGTCTTGTTGTGCAAGTAATGTAACCAAATAGTAGAGAAAAAACGGAAATAGCAAAGTAAAAAGAAAGAATGTTTAGTAAGATGTAAACAATGAGAATTTAGGAGGTTGGGTTATGTCCACCTTCTGAGTTATACGTCTCTATTGGCTATGAGTATGCGGAATTCAGACATGCATGTGCTTATAGAGAATTGTATTCGATGGTAAATCCAGGCGTCTTTCGACCTATTCGAGGATTATTTCACTTTAACTCTTTCGAGCTTAAAGCGTGTCTAACGGTACGAATTCTCCAAGAGGTTAATCCAGTTACGACACTAACTTTTTAATAGGGGATGGGACCCTACTACCTTGACATTATCTCTTTTCCAGACAGATAACCTTTCTTTCGAACAAGTTAAATGTTATACTGGTGTATTCTTGTGTTTGCAACCACAAAGAATTTAGATTAAGATGAAGAGAATAATGATATAAGCAGCATACATGTCACGAACTCACAAACTCACAGCAATATGTAGTATCTCATTCGGCTTCCATAACCCCAACAGAGAAATTTAGTTATCCATGAGTGCAAAGGAAATCACAATTGACATTGTTGTTATACCACAATTAAGATTTCACGTTTATAATGGTGTGGTAGACGTTTAGGCGTGAATTCCTTAGCAAGGTAACGTTTCTCTTGTTGCGGAATTTAAGAATTGAATAGATGAGTAGAAGAAGAAAAATAGAATTAATGGGAGAATTAGAAGAAGAGTTGTAGAGTAATAGAATTCATTCCCCCTCCTCTTTAAAATCTCTAGCAAGATAGGGTATTTATAATACCCATATCCTAATTCTACTAAGCTAATGAAATACTTAACCCAATTGTACTAGGTTAATGTATCATTATCCTAATCCTAATAAGCTAATGAAATACTTAACCCAATTGTACTAGGTTAATGTATCATTATCCTAATCCTACTAAATTACTGCTAGTCCCCAAAGTCTTCAGAAATGTTGTTTTAGCCCGGGACAGATTTTCCATGCGCCATTTTTAGTCCTTGGCGTCCAAGATTGGCTTTTCTCCTTTCGTGAAGCTTTCTTTGGCGTCAAGTTATCCATAAAATGCTGAATTCTGCATCATTTATACCTGAAACTTTGCTAATCATGTTCGTTAGCTCACTTACAGGAAAAAGGACTAAATGTGCATAAAATATATAATTTGTTCTCGAAACTAGGCTAAAATATGGGCAAAATATAGTGCTATAGGCGTGTAAATTCGCCTATCATCAACACCCCACACTTGAAGCTTTGTTCGTCCTCGAACAAAATATCATGTCCCTCTAAACATCAACTTGGGGTTTCACAGCAACAACACAAAATATTCGTCAAGACAAGCACAACAATTATCAACAAAGAGTAGTTTTCTGATCATTAGTAGAAACAATTAAACCTCCAACATAGACTCGTGATGGTGGTGAACTCATATTCAAAAGTCAAGGCACAAAGAATCATACACGACCACCCAAAACTCATCAACAATGTGTGTCTCACAATGTATTACCCATAATCACTCACAAGTATAGCATATTTTTAAAACATGGGTATAAAAATATCTTTTCTCTCACTCTCACAAAGAATTCATATGTTGTAACTGATGACCATAGGCTTTCCCTTAGTGTAATGCTCCACTAAATGTCAGAATGCTAAGCTTAGGATCAAATAGGTCTTTTGCTGGTTGTAATGTAGGCTAAGGGATGGGTAGGACTATTTTGGTCAGAAATAGTGACTATGTTCCTAAGCGCTTTAATACATCACATTATATCATTAACACTTTTCTTTCAAACAACCTCTCTACTTTTTTTTAATCTACCACCCTTTTTCTCCTCTTTTGTTTTTCAATTTTAAACATAACCAACTTTTTAGTTTTCCTTTCCTTTTTCTTTTCATAACATACCTCTTATGATAGCACTTCTTTTTCATAATGAATTCAAGCACCCATACGTTTTAAAGCATCATATTCACCCAATCTCCTCTTATTTTGTCACATGACTTTACACTTTAAAGCACTTAGGAATTTGGATCAAATTATGGTCTTGAAAAAATGGATTAGGCTTTCATATGAGGTTGTCAAAGAAAATAGGCTAAAGGCTCAAAAGGGGTTGACTAGGATAATGTCCATGGGTAGGTAAAAAGAAGGTAAATAATCATAGGTTGCCAAAGAAATGCCTAAATCATCTCCTAGACTTGCACTCTTTATTTTCGCTTTGCATACATACTAGGCAAGTTCTAGCATCAGCCACAAGCACAGAATATACTATTATCTCACACACACAAGGCACATGGTCGACTTTATTGGGAGTAGTATAGACTCTTGACCCAACAGATGAAGGAATTAAACCAAACAATATCACATAGTGAGTCACAATTAGAGCCTAAACATCTCAATAGTCATGATTTTAGCACAAACTCTTGTCATAATCTCATGCTGCCTATTAGAATAATTTCATGCGAAGCTAAGTTAAAAAAAAATAATTTAACTACTGAAAAAAACAATTAACTACTAACAAAACAAACAAACATAAATAAATGCAAATATGAATAGAGAAGTATAGCATGCAAATACCAGCACCCCACACTTAGACGGGACACACTGCCCTCAGTGAAAAATAAATAAGAAGAACCTGATTAGTCGAACTCATCCTCTATGTCTGGGGTCATACCCCCTGCATCAGAATCATCATCAGAGTCGTCATCATCAGAATTCTCTTCCACGTCGGAGTCTGGCATTCGTCGATCATCATCGGTTGGCATGTCGTCATCAAGAGGTTCCTCAAAATATACACCTTCTCCACGCATCTCCCTCGTATGCTCATTCATTGGGTAGTCATAATCCAACTATTGGAGCTCTGCAGCAGTTGGAACACGACCCCCGCTCATCATGGTAAACTTCATCATGCCATATAAATAGCAGGAGAAACTTTCGTCGCGAGCATGCCTTTCTGAAGTGGTAAGGTTGACTCCATGAGTGGTTTCAACATCTTTAACCTTCGTGAGGTCAACCTTCTTTGTGTTGTGTGGGAGTTTGTGATCAGCCGATTCCTCTTCGATGTCTTCTTTCCTTAGTATTGCAGTCAACAGGTTGCCAAAACTGAAGTGGGACCTCTTGTGTAGCCTAGCTTTCCGCATTGTGGAACGAATAATTGCCCCGACATTGATAGGGACATTCGTCATCAATGCGTATACCAAGCACACTCTATCTCTTGTTATTTTGGTGTACTGAGTCCCTAGTATGAGGCAAGAGTTGACAATACGCAACCATATCCTTGCTTCCCTATTCAAAGGAGCATAGGGGAAGGTGTTGTGTCGCCCGGTGTCTTTATGTCTGCTCCACCTTGCCATGGATCTACTTCCACAAAGTGTGTGTCGAATTGCTCTATATGGAGGTTTACTGTACAACTCTTTGAATGGTGTTGGATCGACTGAAGGCAGGCCAAGAAAGGAGTTGATGAAATCCGCATTGAGTTGCAAAACTTGGCCCCGAATCTTGACTTCGCTGCCTGTGGTTTTCGGCGACCAGTTGGCATAAAATTCCCTTGTCAAATCAAGATTGCATTCTCCCATGTCTTGGAAGATGAAATCCAAAGGTAATGTCATGATCTTTGCCAACATGCGCGGCTCCTTCTTCGCTAGGCTTTCCTTGTTGATCAGGTCTACATGAACATATTTTCTTTCTTTGTTGTTCCTATACCATTCCTTCGCTTCCTCCTCAAGAACCCATTATATTCCAAACGTGCGGCGTGGTAATTGCATTGAGGATGATTCTCCTTGCTCATTGCGACTTCTTTTCTTGCTCTTTTGGGAAGTGGTAGCCTTATCTTTGCCTTGTCTTGCTTTGGGTGCCATTGTACCTGATACTTAGAACAATGTTCATGTTAGCATCAGCTCAATGGATATAATCTATACACAAGCAGTAGGGGTACCACCCCACACTTAGTTTGTTGGCACAAATTAGTGAAGTGAAAGTGGTCGATTACTTAAGCTTCATCGACATACGTTTTAGGGGCTATATTCCAACAGGAAATTCAGAGATGTAACACTTCTTGCAATCTTTACAATACTTTCATGTTAGGTATATCAAGACTTCTACATAGGGATTACATCATGGTATAGTTTCTATCAATAATCACAATCTCCTATGTCGGTAGGCAACTATAAGTCTTATTCTGATGAACGAGACATCCCAACATGTAAGTATTCAAGTGACAAGAGTATGCAATGTTCATGACTATAGCAATTCCGCAAGTAGTATGCATCAAAATCGAATTGAAGTCGGAAACAAGTTAAGATCGTCCTAACGTATATGTTCACTCACTTGGTTGTAATTCAAACATATTCACATCTTCAATACTTCTTCAAGATTTAGCAATTCATAATAGACATAGTAACGTAGTACTTACGAAAAATAGATGAAGAACACAAGAGTACTTACGTGATTGAAGCCTTTGGAGATGTTCTTGTGAAGTGGAAGAGCAAAAAGAAAAGTTTTGAGAAGATTTGGATGCTATGTGCGGCGCCTATGTTAGGTTTTCAATGTGTTTGTGCCTCAAGACTAAGTCTCCTATTTATAGAAAAAGATTGGGTCGGGTTTTGACCCATTTAAAATTGGATTTGGAGACATAAAGTGACCATAGACGACGCCTTTTGCAAAGCATTGTCTAGCATAGGCGGCGCCTATGCCATAGCATTTGGTGAGCATAGGCGGCGCCTTTTACTTTGCATTTGAGATTCAGAGACAAAATGCTTTATCATAGGCGGCTCCTATGCTATGGCATACTTGAGCATGGGCGGCGCCTATGCTATGGCACACTAGATTTCGAGACCTTGGGCCATAGTATAGGCCTTGCCTTGTTCGTGGCCTAGTTTTACCTAGGCCTAGCCTTGCTCGATGCCTATATTTTCATGAGAAATGCTCAATCCATAGCCTTTTGCATCTTCATGCCTAACTTACCACCTTTACCATGCAATACGTCCAAATCAAAATTTGAAACCGATCTCCTCGTTGAATACCTTTTGCACCTACATTTGCTCAAAACCAATAAAAACGATTAGTACGATGGGTTGCCTCCCACCAAGAGCCTTAGTTTTGGTCGTGGCACGACTCTTATTTTTGGATTTTTATTTATCAAAAACAAAACACGTATTAGAATGAAAGAATGAAAAATGATAAATGATAAACGATGAACGATGGGTTGCCTCCCATCTAGCGCTTGATTTATTATTGCAGCACGACATAGTTACCTCGAGTACTTAGACTTCGTCGATATAGATGGTGGATCATTTTCTGAATGGATTCAGACGATAATGAGGCTTACTTGTAGGCATGCAATCTTCTTCGAGATAACCCTTGTGCATGCCTATCCCAGGAGGGATACCAATTATATCATCAATAGTCCAACCCATAGCTCTCATGTATCTCTTCAGAGCAGAGATGAGAGCCTCTACGTGCTGTTTACTTAAATCATCCGCACTCACCGGAAGTATATTTATACTTTCCAAGAACACATACCTTAGATAATCGGGGAGCTCTTTCGATTCTAGCATTGGTGGATCTTCAATAGATGGCTTGGCTGGTGGTGTGGGTCGATTGTTGAGATCGAGGTCCAGCTTCTTGGGAGTATGGCGATATGTCCCTAATCCTGATAGAGCACAAATAGCTTCTTCGCAATTTTCAGTATCCTTACTCTCTTCATTCATGAGCACAACCGTCACTGGGTCATCAATAATTTGCTCTTCTTCAAGTAGTTCTTTCTCATCATCAAAGTAAACATCAGCCACCGAGAATACGTTCAGCTCTTTGGGTTGCTTCATTGATTTGCACACATCAAAGCGAACTACTTCGTCATTTATTCGGAATGAAAGCTCATTAGCTCTTAAATCAATAAGCACGCTTCCTGTAGCAAGGAAAGGGCGCCCCAAGATTATGGGAACTTCTGAGTTTGCTTCACAATCCAAAATAACAAAGTCTGCCGGAAAGATAAATGAAGAAACCTTTACCAATACATCACATAGAATCCCAACAGGTCGTTTTACCGACCTATCCGCCATTACGAGCCTCATATTGGTTGGAGTAGGATCACCTAACCCCAACTTTTTATAGATAGATAATGGCATCAAATTGATGCTGGCTCCTAAATCACATAATGCCTTGGCAAAATTCAAAGATCCAACAGTGCAAGGAATAGTGAAAGCTCCGGGGTCATCCTTCTTCTGAACTAGTGATCGGGTAGCGATGGCGCTGCAGTGATGAACATTATCTTTCAACTCATAGCTTGATGCCTGCTTTTTCGTCAAAATATCTTTCATAAATTTCGCATACCCAGGCATTTGTTCAAGTGCCTCCACCAATGGAACATTAATGGTCAGCTGCTTTAACATAGTCATGAATTTGCTGAACTTTGTATCGTCCGCCACCTTCTTCAATCGTTGAGGAAAAGGTGGTGGTGGGTATGGAATTGTTCTCTCCACGGCTTTCTTCTCCTCTTGCCTTCGTTTTTCAGCCTTTTCAGGCTGCAACATACTTGGTGTACCATCATGGACGTCGTGGGTGGATTCTACGGCAGCTTCTCCTTTTGCCTTGTCATCAATGTCTGCTACATCGTCGACCACTTGTTTTCCCTTAGATGAAGTTTCCAGCGCCTTACCACTTCGAGTAGTAATAGCCATGCATGATCCCTCATTCCTTGGATTTTGCACAGTGTCGCTAGGTAAAGTGCCAGCCTCTCTTTGATTGAGTGTTGCTGAAAGTTGGCTCAATTGCTGCTCTATTTGCTTGATTGAAGTGGAATGTGAATCGACTAATTGCTTCATAGAGGACAAATCATTTATTACCTCCGTTACTCCCGCACTAGTTGCTTCCACTCCTTTCAGTAGTTTAGCTATCATGTCTTCCATACTTCCAGAACTAGATGTGGTGGCGTCACGTATTCCAGGGGGAACATACAAACCACTTTTGTCATTCTTGTTCTTCCAACTACCTTGGTCCTTGTTTCCATATTTATCATAATAGTTCTGACCTTGGTTTCCTTGGGTATTACCTCGGAAACCCCCCTGATTGTTTAAGTAGTTGGCTTCTTCTTCCGAATCAGATTTGTCTCTTCCTTTTGACGCAATGGCTTTGACTTTTTCGGTCTTCCCTGATAATAGATGCTTTGTAAGAAGATCCACTTGTGTATTCATGTGCGCCATATCTTGATCACGTTCTTCTTCTCTTCTCCTTTGGTCTGCAGTCATGCCTATAGATAAAGTGGGGCTTGCTACCTCAGAATCCCTGGTATGCCAAGCTCTACTTTGCTTCGTCATATGATCTAGCATATTGCTTGCCTGACCAAAGGTGAGATCCATAAATGATCCTCCAGCCGCATTATCCACAACTGGTTTAGTTATTGAATTCAAGGCTCTGTAAAGTATCTCCATTAGGTGAACATTAGTCATGTGATAGTTTGGGAACCTCATTAGCTTCGTCTTGAACCTCTCCCATATTTCATGAAGGGCTTCAGTTGGAAGCTGACGAAAGTTGCTGATTTCATCTCTCATTTGTGCTCTTTTGGATGGCAGAAAGAATCTTTCTAGGAAAGCGTCTCTTAATTGCCTCCAATTTGTAATAGAATCAGGAGTCAGCCCATTCAACCATAGAGTTGCCTCCCCAGACAGAGACAATGGAAATAAGTGTAACCGAATTGCATTCTGACCAACTCCAGGATTGTCAAACGACTTGCATGTAGAAATAAAGTTGATGAGATGCATATTCGGATCATCGCCTGCTAGTCCACCAAATAATCCCTTGAGTTGCAATAACTGAATCATGGTGCTCGTGATGTTGAACTTGGCTCCGGGTGCCAATGGTGGAGGAATAATGGCTCCTGTGGCTCTGGCTCCATCAAGATCATCATCGTCGAAAGCTGGTTGCATAGCTTGGCGTTCAGGCCTAAACCTAGCTTGACGATCTCTTCTGTTGGCAGGTGTTGTGATCTCAGCGGCATGCCTAGGGTATAGTAGCTCGTCATCACCTAGATCTTCATCGTCAGGATTTGTTGCTCGCCCAGGGTTATCAATATTCTGTTGATGCACTTGAGCGGAGGCTAGCGCAGCTAGTCTCACCTGTTCCTGTTGAGCAGCCATCCTTTCAATTGCGTGTTATGCCTCCATTCTGCGAATACGTTGTGGTTCAGGATTGATAGGTAATAACGGTTGACCAGAACTTCGGGTATGGGGCATGCACTGAAAAAAAACCTGCAGTAAACAAAAACAAAAACTAAAAGTAAAAGTACGAGAATCTTTGACCAAAGGGTCTAGTAATTATTACGAACTTAATTGACACGTGTATTCCCCGGCAACGGCGCCAATTTTTGATAACGCTCAATCTACAGCTCTCGTAGGAGTGTAAAGCGGTCGTTTGTCAAATATAGAACCCAACTGGGTTGGGTATCGATCCCACAGGGAATAGCTTGGTCAGCAAGTAAGCGAAGATTACTAGACTTTTAGTGAAAGTCTCGGAAAAAGGGGGAGTCTTGTTGTGCAAGTAATGTAACCAAATAGTAGAGAAAAAACGGAAATAGCAAAGTAAAAAGAAAGAATGTTTAGTAAGATGTAAACAATGAGAATTTAGGAGTTGGGGTTATGTCCACCTTCTGAGTTATACGTCTCTATTGGCTATGAGTGTGCGGAATTCAGACATGCATGTGCTTATAGAGAATTGTATTCGATGGTAAATCCAGGCGTCTTTCGACCTATTCGAGGATTATTTCACTTTAACTCTTTTGAGCTTAAAGCGTGTCTAACGGTACGAATTATCCAAGAGGTTAATCTAGTTACGACACTAACTTTTTAATAGGGGATGGGACCCTACTACCTTGACATTATCTCTTTTCCAGACATATAACCTTTCTTTCAAACAAGTTAAATGTTATACTGGTGTATTCTTGCGTTTGCAACCACAAAGAATTTAGATTAAGATGAAGAGAATAATGATATAAGCAGCATACATATCACGAACTCACAAACTCACAGCAATAGGTAGTATCTCATTCGGCTTCCATAACCCCAACAGAGAAGTTTAGTTATCCATGAGTGCAAAGGAAATCACAATTGACATTGTTTTTATACCACAATTAAGATTTCACGTTTATAATGGTGTGGTAGACGTTTAGGCGTGAATTCCTTAGCAAGGTAACGTTTCTCTTGTTGCGGAATTTAAGAATTGAATAGATGAGTAGAAGAAGAAAAATAGAATTAATGGGAGAATTAGAAGAAGAGTTGTAGAGTAATAGAATTCATCCCCCCTCCTCTTTAAAATCTCTAGCAAGATAGGGTATTTATAATACCCATATCCTAATTCTACTAAGCTAATGAAATACTTAACCCAATTGTACTAGGTTAATGTATCATTATCCTAATCCTAATAAGCTAATGAAATACTTAACCCAATTGTACTAGGTTAATGTATCATTATCCTAATCCTACTAAATTACTGCTAGTCCCCAAAGTCTTCAGAAATGTTGTTTTAGCCCGGGATAGATTTTTCATGCGCCATTTTTAGTCCTTGGCGTCCAAGATTGGCTTTTCTCCTTTCGTGAAGCTTTCTTTGGCATCAAGTTATCCATAAAATGCTGAATTCTGCATCATTTATACCTGAAACTTTGCTAATCATGTTCATTAGCTCACTTACAGGAAAAAGGACTCAAAGTGCATAAAATATATAATTTGTTCTCGAAACTAGGCTAAAATATGGGCAAAATATAGTGCTATAGGCGTGTAAATTCGCCTACCATCAATACTCTTTTTCGTCGAGCAACATTGCGTTGAGCGACTCGGCGATGTTTATGGTCATGACGTTGAATCTATTTCCTGGAAAGTGAGCCCTTCTCCCCTTTTCAAATCCAACATCATGCTCGAGGCAAGATGCAACGTTGGGGAGTTTTCTTTAAGGATGTTGAAGTAGTCATTAAATTCATCGAATGTGTATGCCTTGGCCGCATGGTAGTACACATGGAGCTAATCTCCACAATGGTGATTCTTTCAAATATTATCACCGAGATGCCACATACAAACACCATGATGTGCAAGCGGATAATGGTTTACGAGGTCGTTGGATATGCTTACGTGTCTATCAGAGATGACGCATAATTCTGGTTTGCCGATGACCACGAACTTAAGCTTCTTGAAGAAGATTCCCCATGACATCATTTTTCCTTGTCCACCACACAATACACTAAGGGATAAATATGTTTCTGTGTATCTTGTGCGATGGTGGACAGAAACACACCCTCGTACTTGCTGGAAAAATGTATTTCATCAACGACAATGACCTTTCTCATATGTGCATATCCACAGATGAAAGCCTCAAACGCCATAAAGTAGTACAAAAGATTGCCCGACTCCTATTTGACCATAAAAGAATTTATAGATCTGGAATTGAGGCCGGTAAAAATATATAAAAAAGCGAGCAACACTACATATCTGTTCTTGGGTGTTCATCAAACTATGTTCTTTGCAATGAAGCCTTCCATCCAACACTTCTAATAGCTCGGCCTGCAATGAAGCTCCCTAAATATGATTCTCTCGATCTCTCTTGGGCTTAGACCTTTGTTATTGATGAAAAAGTTCAAACAAAGTAAGTCAATGACGTCCATGGTGACATTCTTGTGCTTTCTCGTGATATGTTCAGCGTTATAACTATGCTCACCACGTACTTGTAGATTTGAAACCTACCCGATGCTCCGTTCGCACCTGCGCGCACCATCCACCGCCAGGTAGGATCTACACACCTCACCTTGTAGTATTTCATACAAATCTTCTCCATTGTGTAATTGAAAGACTTTGTCACTGATGCCTTCTTCAAGAAAAGGTTCAATATTTTCTTGTCCTTGAATGTTTTTCTACACAAAGATCGGTGTCATCCGAGAAAGAGTAACTTGCTTTGTGGTCCAGAGTACCACTTCTCATATCCTTCATACTCTTCTTCTTCAAATTCTTTAGAATTATCCCATTCATAACCACCCATGCACTCGTATTACATTGAGATATCATCCAATACTGGGGGTGGAGGTGGGGCTGATGTAGAAGCTTGTTCTCGGGACCTTTTAACAACTTTAACCCGCAATATTGGTCTGGAATCATCGGAATCAACGCAAAGCATGTACAATTCCACGTGTCTATCATTCCTTATGAACTTTGGATAGATTTTTCCCCTCCCATTCATCAAGTAACTAATGACCACATCACTTGGATCACAACTTAATTCTCCGCTCTCCATTATGATTTTAACCATATCGGTGTATGAACCATTGCGATGAAGGGCAATGGACACTGTCTCCTTAGACATGGTTTTCCAAATCCAACATTTAGGAGTCTCCTCTCATTCACCCGAAATTCACCAACAACAACCACGTATTTTATAATAGACATGATATACCTCGATGATAGTCTTTAATAGATCCAAATAGTGGTTTATGATCCTAGACTTAATAGACTATAGTCGTTTTCTTCTTAGATTCTTTGCATACAGAACGTGATATCAGCTTTTCCGACAACCACTGAAATACTGCAAAAGATTAGAGCTTAGAAACAAACTAAGGAGTGTTGGAATGTTATTATTGAGCCTAGAATCGATTTCAAAATATAGGACTGATTTTCAAGCTATTTGAATGAAAATGGATGAAAATATGGGGATAAAAATATGAGAAAATAGCTTAAAACAATGGAGCTAGGTAATGTCACTTTCCGATGGATGCCAAAAAAATCGATGAAAAATAGTCGAGAAATGATCGAAAAATTATGAGAAAATAAAAAAATAGTGGTTAGTAGTGGAGCTTGGTTGAGAAGCTTGAGATTTTTATTTTTTTAATCAAATATCTAATATTTATATTTTCGGACATGAGCTAAAGTATAGTTTCTGAAACATAGGAGCTGAAATGGGAGTGGGACTAAAGTGCACGTTTTTAAACTTGTATGCTAGGATTGACACTTTTTTTGTGAACCCATTAGGGTGTCTCTTTTTCTAATTTTTCAAGACTAGTGTCTCTCTTTGTTAAAATAAGTTGTCCAAAGTGTTTCTTTTCTCAACTCTCCCCACTTTCTTGTGTCTATCTTAGTCCATTCCATCCAGTTCAATCTGCTCATTTCTCCTCTATGAAGGACCTAATCAAGAGGTTTGAAAAGGTCATTGATAACCTTGAAAAGTATGTTTTGAATGCTGAATGGTTATCATCAGGAAATCTAAATTAGTGCATGAAAAATATAATTTTGTGGATTTGCAATATCAGCAAATAGTCCATTAATTAGTCCCTTGGCACCTTCTCACGGGAGTTCTATGTATGAAAAAGATCAGGCTGATTGGTGAATAATGCTAACACCATCGCGGTATATACTGAAATGATTGTAATCTATAATTCACTTTCACTTTTAATGAGAAGTTTTTATTTAAGTTCGGAAAACAAAAAACTTTTGGTAGGGAGTATTTAACCTCCTTAATGAACTTACCTGATGTGATTTTAAATTAGTTGGTCAATAAGCTTTGACTATTGAATGATTAAACAAAAATAAATAAATAATAGTAAGAGCTAAATAAATCTACCAAGAAAGCAGAACGCTATAGTGTCCAGGAGTGTTGCATAGAACAAACTTCAGTTAAATGGAAATTTTTTCCTTTATGCTATATATCTTGGATTCCCTATTTATAAATTATAATGTGAATAAAGTGAGGCTTTTTTTGTAAAAACTTATCTGCACTAGGTGTTCACACCAAATAATAAATCTGTGTGGACGTACACTTGTGTTAGTTAACCATTGTAAGTTAATGCATATTTTCATTTTATTAAATCACTTAATCATAATAATTTAAATTGGATGGTAAGTATTTACGACTAGGCTTCTTTTACTTTAATGATATTGCTAAGAAGGTAATATTAAAGAAAAACTTGATAAGTACACTTTTGTTACTTAACCATTGTCAGTTAATGCATATTTTCATTTTATTAAATCACTTCATCATAATAAGTTAAATTGGATGGTAAGTAATTACTAGGCTTCTCTTACTTTGATGATATTGCTAAGAAGGTAAATATTAAAGAAAAAGATGAGGAATGGAAAGGAAACTCATTTTTTTTTTTTGGATTAGAGCAACAATCTTGATTTCTCATGTTCTTCAGAGTTAACCTATTTATATTCTTCATCTTTTGTATCCTCCTAAATCCTAAGTTATCACTGAAAAATAAATGATTACGAATTAATTATGCTGTAGACATTAATTAACAGAATCTTGATTTTTCATATCGTAATATGCTCTAGATTGTTCTGAAATTTCTTTTTCTTTTTCACACATTCATCTTACAAATAAAGTGGATCTGAAATCAAGTCAACTTACTATTTTTGTGATATAACAAATAAAAGTTATTATATAGTATATGCTAGAGCTTCCAAGATCTATAAATTAGTGCAATCGAAGAGTAATGAGATGCTAACACAAGAAAACTTTCATAAAACGTGAAGTACAATCCCTAGCATGCCGTTAATTCATAGCATGGCGTTACTTAAGCTTATCGCCATATGTATCATAGCAATTTCAAGTTAGTATCCATCTCTAACTCGTTCTACATTATACTTTTGTAAATTATTAATGTTACTTGTAAAACGGTACAGTTGAGCTTAAGGACACGTGAGTTAGATTAATCTTATAAATTAGAAAACAATGAAATAAATCATAATAGAAGCAAACTAAATGATATAAGAGCAAGAAAATGATCAAGATGTATATTGCAATTAAGCTTGTCGTTATATTTATCGTAGCAATTTCAAGTTAATATCTATCCATATCGATACATGTTGCTCTACATTATACTTCTCTATTATTATGTTTGTTAATATAATGCATAGGTATGCCAATATGTGACTTTTAACATATTTCATACGTACATATGAGTAAATGAGAATGCATGTGATTCTTTGTATGATGGTGGTTTTTTCCATATTATATCAAATATGCATATATCCTACGATTCTTCTGATATTTATGATGGTGAAATGATTTTCAGTCAATGCACTCTGGTTCTCAACAATAAAAGTTGAAGCTAGATCAAATGTTGATCACGTTTCCTCAGGACTCAAAGAGGAGATTGCTTTCGCAACTTAATGATATTTTAATGTGTTAGAGATCTTTTACTTCGAGTAATGATGGTAGTGATGGATGGACTTGCGTTACTTGTTAGAAATCGTTTAATTGGAACACATTGTAACGACCAACTTTTTTATGAAATATATGAAATATGTTTTTCTGTGTGATTTGACTATTTTTCTCTCTCCATGATTGCATTATGGTATTTCTGAGGTGTGGGGGTGATTGGAATGATTTTTGATGCATTTTGGTACCATTTATGCGATATTGTGGTTTTTGATGGTTTCGAGAGCCTTATTTTGGACTTATGTGGATATCTTTTGATCCGTGCGATGGATGACTGAACGGACAGCGCCAACAGCTCCAGAATATCAATTTTAGGCAAGGTTGATCTTTGGTTCGGGTCTCGGTGCACCCGGGCTCATTTCGACCTATTGGTCGGAAAGTTGAAAAATTAAAAATATGAGTGTGGGGACCATATTTGGTCGATACGACCTCGAATGGAAAATCCGACTTCTCCAGCAGATCCAAAATATCAATTTTAGGGTGGTAAGATGTTTGGTGTGATTTTATAGCTTTTAAATCTCATTTCGACCATCGGTTTGGAAAATTACGATTTCGAGTTTCGGGGGTCAACTTTTTGAAAACGATATTTTTTTAAAAGACTTCGCCAACGCGTCTAGAACATCGAATTTAGTATGGTTGTATAGTTCATTTGCATCGGACTCTAAACAAATTTCGGACACCCCATTGAAGTCCAGATTGACTTTAAAAAAAAACTGCTCCTATAGCAGATTTTCTGCTATAAATTGCAGATTTTTCTCTCTTTCTGGCTATTTTTCTCATTTTTTTTATCTTGCCTCTTGAGATTTAAATCTAAAATAGTGTGGGATCTTAAAAGTAAAGTTTGTGGGAGTTTGGGAAGCTAGATTAACATCTATTTCTTGGCTTTATTATGGATTTGAGGTAAGAATTCACCCTTAGTAATTTCTTGATTAATTTTTAAAATCCTAAAAAATCTTAGGGGTTGATTTTAAACCCCAATTTCACTCCTTTTCACTTGAATAATATTTTTATCTTATAATTACTAGTTTTCATCAATTTAACCTTCAAAACAACTCTCATTCTTGATTTTAAACCGATAAAGCTTAAAAATAGTTTTTCTTCGATTTGAATCTTGTTTTTGACTCGATTTGACTTGGGTTTTCAGCGGCAGATTCTCAAATATAGAGAATGCATTTTGAAGAAAAATTACAATTTTGCCCATTTTTTTTTGAAAACCCATTTTGGGGATCCATTTTGCCTCGAATCAAAAGTAGTCAATATGGGTGTTGTTTGTTTTGTTTTGACGCGTATATTTCATATTTGATGTTTTTAGAGGAGTTCAAGATCGTTCATGGAAAGTAAGATCATGGGTTCGAAGTGTAGCGGACCGGTTTCGGCTTTTGAGGTAGGTTATGTCTTAACTCTTTTAGACTGACTTGGATAGTAAATGATGGTACAAAATGCATGTTAAGGGTAGGAACTAATAATGAAAATGGCTACATATGTGTTGTGCCCGTGTGGGGCCCCATATGTGATGTAATTGTCGAAATTGAGATATTATGTGTGTATGACTATGTGGAGCCCTATGGACGTTGATAGCCCTGAATACATGTGAATAACTATATTGTGTTATTGAAATACCTAAAATGGTACTATTGGTATATTGTGATATATTCTTACTTGTTGGTATATGAGACATGTGAAAATTTATGGATGAAACGAAAGTAAAGAGTGGATATTGGCTTACGTGGTTGTGGAATCATAACATTGTGGTTGGTTGTGGAAATACATCATGTGAATTGCTTGTAGAAATACATCATGTGGATTGGTTGTGGAAATACTCATTTTGAATGGTTGTGAACATTGCATCGTCATTCTCATGTCACCATACCATCATTTTACTTGTTTGTTTTATTGCTTTACATATACTTATTGTAATGTATGTGTACTTGATTTATGTCTTATGCTATATATGTTCTTTGAAAATACTGGAAATACTGGATATTGGTATCGGATATTAGATTTATGGACCATCTCTGAAGGATCATGCCGGAGAAAAGTTATGGATATTGGTGATCTTAGGACTGTGTGCCAAAATGAGGCTATATGCCAAACTTAGGACTATGTGCCAAACTCAAGGTTGTGTGCAAATTCCATGCACCATCATCATCATCATCTTCATCATCATCATCATTATCATCATTATATACATTACACCTAATTTATTGTGTTTATGTTGTGTTTGAATTGCCATATTGACTTGTTATCTACCTTTTTGTTTAATATCTTAACTTGTTAATGTCTAATTGTTCTATCTTCCTTTAACTATACTTGATGATCTTGATTATACATGTCCCTCTTTTGTCCTACTTGTATGTAATATTGTGTACATTTGTATCCTTATCTGGTGTGTTTTGTATCATATGTGGATATTGTAGAACTGTTAGTGTAAGCGGTGTGGGTTATCGTTGTGGGACATTTTCTGATTGCAGATTACGTGTCCTTAGTGTATATTTTGTATACTTTATTTACTACTTTTCTTGGTCAGCCTATGATACCTACTGAGTATAAGTGGACCGTACTCATGCTTACTGCGCCCTTTAGGTGCAGGTCCTAGATCGAATGTGTCTCAGATTGGTTGATTTTGAGCGCCTTTAGATTTCTCAAAGTAGCAGTTGGACATTCATACGTTCGGAGTTCACCTCTATCTTTCTATATTAGTTATGTCTTTATTAGTGTTTGGAGATAAATATTTTCCTTTGTGGTTATTTTTTTGATGTATTTTTCTCTGGAATTGTATTAGTAGTTCTTATATTGTTGACGCTAGGTTTTGGGAGTTATGACTGTATGTGTTGATTTTATTCTTTTCGCTTTTATTCTATCTATATGGTTCGGATTCATTCTAGAAGCATTACCTTGGGAGTATTTCTATCTTTTTCCCGAGTTTATCAATTTGGGTGAGAGGCTTACTTGTCAAGATTCGCCATAATAGGTGCTATCATGACCTATCAATTTTTGGGTCGTGACAAATTGGTATCAGAGCAGCCAGGTTTCATTGGCCTCAATAGTGTAAGAATGAGATGTCTAATAGAGTCTCATAGATCAGTACTATTGTGTCTCTACGCACACGCAAGTGTGCGCGATCGTGCAAGTAATATAATAACTTAGACAGTCAGATATCGTTCCCACAAGGATCAATAAACTAGAAATTTATTCAATCGTTAGTTTAAGACAATTGAGTATTAAGTGCTTGAAGGTATCAAGATGATTTTAATTTTATAAATAAAATGTAAATTACTAAACAAGAAATAATTAATGACAACTAGAGCAAAGCAAGCAACAGTTGTAATCAATAATGAGCATGATTCCAGGGTTGAGATATTTCGAATAATCATACAATTCTCTATTCTTATCACAGTCTAAATGGTTATCAGGTTGATGATTCGCAAGGTTTATGCAACGATCTTAGTCTCCCAACCTCAAATCTTTTATCTATTGAATGTTGTAGCTACAACTCCCGCAGAGATACAACAATTCTTCTAGATTCATGAAGTTGTCTTCTTGCAAGTGAACCAAGCAAGGCTTCTAGGTATATCCCTATCCTAGATGCTAATTCAAATCCTTTATTTCATAAAAGAATAAGAACTTTGCTCCCTAATTTCTTCGTTCTATCCTACGATTCTCCTTCCAGATGCACGTAGAAATATAAATTTATTCTAATAATGATGGTCAATCATTAAAATAGTAAGCTCAAGAAATTAAGAACAACCCTAATGATAATCCAAAAAGAAACTATGAATAAGAATATAAAAGAGTAATCACGCTCTTAGCCTCAACCCCAGAAATAGGGTGTTTAGCTACTCATGTTTGAATTCATCATCCAAAATAAGTAATAAATCATACCCAAAACAAGTCTTGAAGTAAAGAAATTTAAAAGAATGTCTAAGAACCCTAAAAGAGAGAGATTTCTGCTTTTCCCCGCTGCTATGCTTGCCAAAGTCCCCTAAAATTATCTTGGATTTTTTCTTTTATAGCTGGGACCAAACACTAAAAATATTTCCGATTTTTCCACACAGCGCGTCACGCTATGCCTTCAGTTGCTATTTTTCATTAAAATCTGGACAATCGCGGAGCTCAAGTATTCCTTGACAATTGTAAAATGCACCCTCACCGCGATGCGCCACTATCGCGGTGAGCCACTGGATTGGGACAATTGTGAAATATTCATCCTCCGCGATGCGCTAAACTTTCAGGTCGCAAAATCTGATAAGTGGAACTGCTCCACGACGCGGTGGTTTGTGGACCTTTACTGGAATTTGACCATTGCTATTTTGTTGGTCAGCGCGACGCGGAGTGTCTTCAAATGAGGATTCCTACTTTCCATCTTCTTTATATTAGCTTTATTTCACTTCCTTGCATTCCTTCAATCCTTCCATATCATCATTGTATCCAAATGCCAATAATTCTTCATGATTTTTATCCTTAAAGTACTAATCATATCCATTAAGCACGAAACGGAATAAAAGATGAATTATACTTAAGAATTAATACAAAAGTTCTTGAACTAAGTCTAAATCTGGGTGCATATTGGTGCTTTGAGCATATAAATATGCCCAAGATCACCACCCCACACTTAAAACCTTGTTCTTCCTCGAACACATGAATTCAAAAGCATAATTACTTCCTCTTTACATCACAATCTCAAAGTTATGTTGCAATGGGCACTTATACTTTGCAATAATGTATTCTTACATCATCTTGTCAAAATAATTTTTAGCAATATGAGACAATTTAGTACAAATTTTTCTATCTCAATAATGAATTTCTAACATATCGGCAAACTCAATCAAAGAAACACAATAAGTAATCCGGCTTTCATCCACCTGCATCCTCACTCAAGAAAATTTTCCCATATGAACTCACACTACTATCTATGCAAAAATAGGAAGTTTCAACATCTAATCACTCACTCTCAACAAAGAATTCATACATGATAGTGAACGAACCATAAGCTTGCCCTTAGTGTCCTACTCCACTAATAGTTGGATGTTTGGGTGAAGGATCAACTAGGTCTTTTTTGGGTTGTAATAAAAGCTCAGGGACAGGTAGGTACTATTTGGGGAAATAGTGACTATTGGTCCTAAGCGTTTTAGTACAAGAATTATCAATTAACTCTGTTCTACAACACCAATTTATCCTTCTATTTTCTCCCCATTCTTTCATTTTTCAACTCTTCTTTCAATTAGCTTATTTACTCAAACCGAATTGGGAGTAATAGTCATTCCTTCCACATACTTCTCTTTGTTTGTACCAATTTCATGTTACGCACCCCTATTATAGCCACATTTAACTTAAGCGAAGCCTTCGTTAAGGTGCACATTATCCATCTGGACCAGGGCCAAAACGGGTTCATTGTAACATTTCTATCTACTAACTCCCAATTAACCCAGAATCATCAAACATCAATAACAACTACTTTGGGGGCATCAAATTTTTACCTTTTCTCCTCCTCATTTACACTCTTAATCTCCTCTTAGTTTTATGTTAAAACGCTCAGGAGCTTATTTGGATCAAATTAAGATTTAGCAAAAAAAGGATAGGGTTACATAACAGGCTACGCAAGAAAGAGGCTAAAGGCTCAACGGGGCTGACTAAGACTATGCACCAATGTATTTCTATTTAAGTTAGAAACAAGGCTATCAAAGAAATGCCTACATCACTTCCTACACCCAACACCCTTTATTTCGCTTTATAGACACACCGGGTAAGTTCTAGTCATTTCTATTCATGTAGAATATACACAAATCCTCACACTCATAGTGTATGCCCAGAATCAAACCAAGGTTCCCAATCATGTTCTTTATTGAATTCAAAATTAAGCCAACACATCAAATTTCATTTATCGAGATTAAATCATCAGTACTTAAATAAAAACACTTTTATGCTTATTTATACTCAAATTAATTTCCATTACTGCAAAGATGGACTATTCCACACACTCCTCTAAGATAGTGATTAGGTTCTCGTATATTTCTTTACTTTCTACGATCACTCCCCTTAAGACGGTCATCATCCATCTATCATAGGGGATTGCAACTAACTATGACTGTTTATTCCTAATTACCAAAGAGGGCAAAGGCAAACGTAACTACTTGAAACTGAAACTTGCCAATGAGGGTGAAAATAACAATAAAATAATACTTTAAACTGAAGCAACATGCGATAAATGACAAAGAGGGCAAATTGCAATCCACATAGTTACTAACTATTACGGACCAGTGTTCTGAATAGCTAGAACTCGCAAAATCAATCGAACAGAATATAAAATTATTCAACCATAATAAAAGAACGAAAATGAAATAGAATACGAAAAGAACCCACCACCCCACAGTTAAATAAAGCACTGTCCTAGTGCTTCTAAATAAGCCTATGGTAGGGTGGCAGTATACTCCCTGGTCACTCAAATGGGACTATAGTAGTCATATCTTCAGGAGTACCATCCACATCATCACTATCATCAGCAACACCATCATCATCAGACTGGTCCTCTTCATCCGACTCTATGTCTGAATCCCTGTACCTGTGCTCTTCATCAGTTGGTATATCATCATCAATCGGCCCAACAAAATTTGGGCCAATCCTCAACATAGTCCTAGCATGGTGCCCGAGTGGATAATTGATATCTACAACATGGAGCTCCTCTGGTGTCGCTGGTCTATCTTTCGTCTTTGATAGCATCATCATAAGACCATACAGCCTGCCCTGTACCTCATCAGTCCTCGTCTGTCGCTCCAGCATGGTCAAAATTGGGCCAGCTGCCCCAGATGTACTCCTTACAGTAGTTATATCCACAGGGCGAGTAATAACCTCGGGCTTATAATCCAGCTCCTCTTTATCCACCCTGTGCCTTCGCAAAAATCTAGTAACCAAACCTTCAAACCCAAAACTGCGCCCCGCCTGGGTACGCGCCTTCTTCATTGCAAAAAAAATCACATTACCCACATTTATCTCCACATCAGGACACATCAGGGCATAGATCAAACATTCCCGAGTAGCCTCCGTCATATGCTTCCATTGAATCAAGCATGAATAAACAATATGAATCCACATCCTTGTTTCCTTGTTCATCTGAGCATAAGGGAAGGAAGAGTGCAAACCTGTAACACGATGCCTAGTCCAATGAGCTGAGGATCGCTGACCATACAACAGATGCCTGATATGCGCATACAGAGGAGAAACAATAAACTGCCTCAAGAAATTTGGGTTTGCTTCTGGTATACCCAATAAATTATTAATATCAGTAACAATGAATCGAACCACTTTCCCACGAATCTTCAACAAATATTCAGGATGACTGGGGTCCCAATTGGCATAAAACTCTCTAACTAAGTGTAAATTGCACTCAGTCGGCTGATGGAAGATGAAATTCATATTGATTGCCTCAATTCTTCGTACCATGGACGGACACTCTCTTATGAGAATGGCACAATCAATATACACCTCCGGGATATACTTGGCATCCGTAGTGTTGAGGAAATGAATAAGGAGTATTTTTATAGAATTCTACTAAATCAACTAACCTCAAATAAAATTAACCCCAACTTCCTAAATCTTCTTGCTTCACACATCTAGCTACAATTCCCCTACATTCCTTGACGTTGCAACTAATATTTGAAAAACAATTTCCCCCAAATACCATCTGTTTATAACCATTCTATTATTACATCACAAAAATTACAAGACAATATATCACAGGTAATGCTAAAATTTATAACTACTAAGATATGGAAAAAACAAGATTATGCCCCAAAATGCTAGCCAATATCACAAAACACTAATAGAAAGAAATAAATTTAAATCTTAAAACACATACTTCAAAGGTTGAAAGAAAGATGAAAATTGGGGAAAATTTTAGAAGATTAGTAGGAGGGAAAGGTGAGAAGATGACGCTTGAGAGGGAAATAAGAGGGTTTAGGGTTTTGAGGGGGTATTTATAGAGGGTCGGGTCAGGTTAGCTTTAATTCAATATTTATGCTCGATTTTAACCCTCTTCGTGATGCGGTAGGATCGCGTAGACCTACAGGAGAATGCCAATTGCCATTTAACTAACCACCGCGACGCGCTAAATTTCACGTTAAGTCACTGTAAATTTATGATTGTCACTTTTCCAAGTTACGCGTCGCGCTGAAAATCGCGACCAACTACTGGAATTTGACAATTGTCAAATCGCACTTCTCCGCGTCGCGATGGAAATCACGGATCCTTACTGAAATTTGACAATTGTCAAACTACCTAGTTCTGTGTTGCGCCATTCTTCAAAATCAGATTTCCTTGTGTAATTTTCACTCTTTTCTTACCTGAGAAAATCCCCACTTACACATATCATTTTGCAAACCTGATTGCTTTCCTCAATTGTGGTAATATCCTAATTTTCACTTTGCAATTCCCTACAATCTCAAACAAAAACAACAAATATTGTAAGTAAAAGTGGGTTGCCTCCCACTCAGTGCCTTAATTTTGGTCGTGGCACGACTCATCTTTTTGTATTTTTCTTTTTGTTTTGATTTTACAATCTAAAAATTAAAATACCTATTACAATACATGTGTGGGTTGCCTCCCACATAGCGCCTTATTTTACGTCGTGGCACGACTCGGCTCATCATCACTCATCAGCAAAAGTGATAGATTCCTTGTGCTTATCTGGATAATCTGTCTAATAATGCTTTACACGCTGTCCATTCACAAGGAACTTCTCTATCTTCTCTTTATTACACAACTCCAAAACTCCATGGGGTGTCATACGCACCACCTCAAAAGGTCTAGACCATTTCGATCGTAATTTACTCGGAAACAACTTAAGTCGTGAATTAAACAACAACACAAGTTATCCGGGTTCAAATTCCCTATCTTGAATTTGCTTGTCATGCCATATTTTTGTCTTCTCCTTGTAGAGCTTGCCATTTTCATAGGCGTGGAGTCTAAACTCATCAAGCTCATTCAGTTGTAATAACCTTCTTTCCCCCGCGGCAATCATCTTAAAGTTTAGCTTCTTCACTGCCCAATATGTTGGGTGTTCCAATTCTACAGGAAATTGACACGCCTTACCATACACCAAGAAATATGGAGATGTCCCAATGGGCGTCTTGTTCGCTGTTCGATATGGCCAAAGTGCATCATCTAGCTTCTTCGCCCAATATTTGCTCTGCCCGTTCACGATCTTCTGAAGTATTTGCTTAATTTGCCGATTGGATACCTCTACTTGTCCACTCTTTTGAGGATGGAATACAGTGGAAACCTTATGCCTAACACCATACTTAGCAAGAAGATTTTTAAACCAGGTGTTGATAAAGTGCGTACCTCCATCACTAATTATTGCTCTTAGCATACCAAATGTGGAAAATATGTTCTTCTTCATAAACTCAGCACCACTCTTGCATCATTAGTGGGACTCACCATAGCTTCCACCCATTTGAGATATAGTCAACCACTACAAGAATGTACAGATTACCTTTCGAAGGTGGGAATGGGACCATGAAATCGATCCCCCAAATATTAAAGACTTACACTTCTAAAATATTGTTGAGGGGTATCTTATGACGCCTAGATATAGTACCCAACCTTTGACATTGATCATAATTATTTACAAAATCCACTGCATCTCTAAACAGAGTAGGCCAGAAAAACCCTGATTGCAACACTTTTCTCGCAGTCCTCTCACCCCCATGATGTCCACCATATGGCAATGAGTGGAAATCTTGTAACACCTTTGAAAATTCACCCTCTGGGATACACCTACGAATAAATCCATCTGGACCATGCTTGAAAAGGTACGATTCATCCCAAATGTAAGCATGAGAATCATGGAGTAATTTCTTTCTTTGTTGTGTGGTGGCCTCAGGAGGATACACCTCACAAGTTATCAAGTTCACAATGTCAGCATACCATGGGAACTCAAATGCATCTAATGACAATAATTTCTCATCAAGAAACTCTTCCTTAATACTCAAAAAGTCATCCACAATATGGTCTTGATTTTCCAGTCATGACAAATGATCAACAACTTGATTTTCCGCTCACTTTCTATCTCGCACCTCAAGATCTAATTCTTGAAGTAGAAGAATCCACCTAATTAGTCGTAGCTTCATATCCTTTTTGTTCACAAGATACTTAATGGCAGCATGGTCTGTATGAACAATGACCTTGGTACCAACTAAGTAAGATTGAAACTTGTTGAATGTATATACCACGATGAACATCTCTTTTTCTGTAACTGTGTAGTTAACTTGAGCATCATTCAGCACCTTGCTAGCATAGTAGATCGATCAAAATACCTTCTTTTTTCGATGACCCAACACTGCTCCTACTGCAATTTCACTAGCATCACACATCAGCTCAAAAGGTAACTCCCAATCTGGTGCAATCAAAATAGGTGCTTCGGTCAACTTCTTCTTAAGCTTTTCAAAAGCTTCATAGCAATCAGCCCCGAACTAGAACTTGGTTTTTTTATCTTACAAATTGCACATGGGACTTGCAATCTTTGAGAAATCTTGAATGAATCGTCTATAAAACCCAGCATGTCCTAAAAAACTCCGCACTCCTTTGACTGTGATTGGATGAGGCAACTTTTCAATCACTTCAACCTTTGCTTTGTCCACTTCCATCCCTTTGCATGACACTTTATGGCCTAAGAAAATTCCTTTCTTAACCATAAAATGGCACTTTTCCCAATTCAACACCAAGTTTGTTTCTTCGCATCGAGCTAGAACTTTGTCGAGATTTTGCAAACACTTTTCAAATGAATTACCATACACAGAGAAATCATCCATGAATACCTCTACAAATTATTCCACCATGTTTGAAAATATCGCCATCATACACCTCTAAAATATAGCAGGTGCATTGCATAAGCCGAAGGGCATGCGTCTGAATGCATATGTACCATATGGACAAGTGAGCATGGTTTTTTCTTGGTCTTTCAGTGCTATTCTTATCTGATTATAGCCATAGTACCCATCTAGAAAACAATAATATTATTGCCCCGCCAATCTATCCAACATTTGGTCAATGAAGGAAATTGGATAGTGATCTTTACGAGTTGCTTCATTCAACATCCGATAATCTATACATATTCTCCAACCGACCACTGTACGTGTGGGAACTAACTCATTATCATCATTGGTTATTACTATGACTTCTCCCTTCTTTGGTACACAGTGCACCAGACTCACCCATTTACTATTGGAAATTAGGTAAATAATACCACTATCTAAACACTTGATCACTTCTTTCCTGAACACCTCCTTCATCACAGGATTCAATCTTTGTTGTTGTTGCACTTTAGGTCTGTACCTCTATTCCATGTAAATATTATACAAGTAAAATGCTGGATTGATTCCTAAAATGTCAGACATCTGCCAGCCAATCACCTTCTTTCTCCTCTAGAGAACCACTACAGCTTTCTTTCCCTGCACATCTGATAATCCTGCAGACAAAATAACAGGCAAGGTATCTTGATCACCAAGAAAAATATATTGTAAGTGAGGAGGAAGAACCTTAAGCTCCAAGTTAGGAGCTTCTTCGACTGGAGGCATGGATAGTGGACCAATTTGTCTATTCAAAGGCTCAATCAACACTTTGTTTGTCTCAATTATGGCCAAATTCATAACCTGGACCAATTCCAATGCTTCCACACCTCTATACAGACCATAACCCATCAAAATTTGCTCTAATGGATCATCAGACAAAAGCAACTGCCAATCCGAAGCAATATCAATAACCGATATAGAAGACAACTCCTCATATATGGTTAGCAGTTTCAATGCTCTGTACATATCGAAAACCTCTACTTTATCGTGCACTCGCATTGTCATTTTTTAAGCTGCCAAATTAATGAGTGACTATCCTGTTGCTAAGAAGGGTCGTCCCAAAATAAATAGAATAACTGGATTAGCCTCAAAGTCAGGAATCACAAAATCCACCAAAAAGATTAAAGATCCCACTTGCACCAACACATCTTCAATAATACCATCTGGTCTAGCAAGTGACCTATCTGCCAACTACAACACAATAGTAGTGGGTTTGGGACTCCCAAGACCCATCTTCTGGTACCATGACGTGGGCATGAGATTTATGCTAGCACCTAAGTCACACAATCCACGTTAATAAATAGTCTGACCAATGGTAATCTGCAAGGTGAAACTACCTGGATCCTTCAACTTCGTTGGCAGTTTATTTTGAATTTTAGACGTGCACTCTTGAGCAAGTGCAACTGTAGCATATTCAGTCAACCGATTCTTATTTACAACAATGTCCTTCAAATATTTAGCATATATCGGCACACTTGGCAGAATATCAACAAGAGGAAGGTTTACTTGAACTTGTTTCAGAAGATCTAGAAACTTCTTAAAACTGCATTCTCTTGTAAACTGTCATCAGTGACTGCGGGATTATCTTGCTCCTGAACCGTCTTCTTAGTTTACAGCCCACTCCTTGTTGTAACCGCATTCACCTATTTAGGATTAGCCTCAGTGTCGCTAGGCAATGCTCCTTGTGGCCTTGTATTCTGCGATCCTGCAATTTTACCCAACTGCAACTCCAAATTTCTTGTGAGCAATTGTTGACTCTTCAACTCAGCTGCAAACTGTGCTTGTTGAGCCTTTATGTCTACCGCAAACTGTGCTTGTTGAGCCATAAACTATTTAATCAATTCCTCCACATTACTATTCTAAGCAGTCACCTAATTATTCTGAACCGGTTGTGGATTTGATTGCACTGGTCCCTTATACTGATTTGTATTATGTGCCTAATGTCCACCCCATGAGAAATTAGGGTGGTTCCTCCAATTTGGATTATACGTACTACCAAAATTCTATTGACCCTGGCGATTTGCATTCCCCACATAGTTGACTGAATCTGTATTAACAGAACATGCATCTTCTTTATGCTCACCACTTCCATAAAATTCACACCATGATATACCTGTTGAACTGCATTTGTTGTGGCTGCTGGTTATGTTGCACCCAATATTAAGTTGTTGAGCTGAGTAGTCATATTATTCTACATTTCTACAATCTGTGCTTGTAATACAGTGAACTGATCAACATCCAAAACCTCTGCAACCTTCTTGGAAGCATTCCTTGAGTTTGCATGTCAATCAGGATTCCCTTGTGCGATTCGATTCAGCAAGGTATATAGTTCTTCATATATTTTCTCCAAAACTTGGCCCCCTGCTGCTGAATCCAAGAGAATCTTCATATTAGACTCAAGGCTTTCTATAAATGTGTGCACCAAAACATCATTCGATTGATGGTGATGAGGATAATTTCTGAGTCTGCCCTTGAATCTCTCCTAAGCTTGATAAAGATTTTCTCCATCATTCTGTCTAAAACTCAATATCTTACTTCTAAATCGTGCAGTCTTCTGGTATGGAAAGAATCGAATGAGGAACTTCTGAGCACAATTTTCCCATAAAGTGATGGAGCGATGTTGTTCAACATGTAACCATCTCTTTGTTTTCCCCATTAGAGAAAAGGGAAAGACTGTCAATCTGACATAAATAATATTTACATCTTCAGGAATATATGTATCTCTTATTTCCAGGAAGGTCTATAAGTGCTGCTGCGGATCCTCGTGTGAAAGTCCGTGAAATTCCCCCGCAGATTTCAACAATTGCACCATATTTTTTTTTAATTCCCACTGACCTCCTTGTTCAGGCTTTCAAATATTGTTAGTCATATGGTTCGTAAGTAGGATTGCCACCTCACAAAGAGGTCTTGCGGCTGGTTGAACAGGAACAACTGGAATAACAGGAGCTAGAACATTTTTAACATTTGGATCAACAATAATTGGATCTCGTATTTCATCCATCTGTCCCTGTTGAATATAGTATTGAGCTCTTCACCTCTGATAAAAAATTACTTCTGATTTTGCAAAGGGCTCTACTAACTCTTTATCCCTAGCCAGTCCAATGTGCAGCTAAACCTGCAAAAATTCAGCCGCTAAGATCAAGTTGTTAACACTTAAACTTACTATCAAAAACCAAAAAATTAAGTAATTTACTAATTCTATTTGATCCCCGGCAACGGCGCCAAAATCTTGTTGCGTCTCTACGTACACGCAAGTGTATGCGATCATGCAAGTAATATAATGACTTAGACAGTCAAATATCATTCCCACGAGGATCAATAAACTAGAAATTTATTCAATCTTTAGTTTAAGACAATTGGGTATTAAGTGCTTAAAGGTATCAAGATGACTTTGATTTTATAAATAAAATGTAAATTACTAAACAAGAAATAATTAGTGACAACTAGAGCAAAGCAATCAATGGTTGTAATCAATAATGAGGATGATTCCAGGGTTGAGATATTTCGAACAATCATACAATTCTCTATTCTTATCACAGTCTAATCTGTTATCAGGTTGATGATTCGCAAGGTTTATGCAACGATCTTGGTCTCCCGACCTCAAATCTTTTATCTATTGAATGTTGTAGCTACAACTCCCATAGAGATATAATAATTCTTCTAGATTCATGAAGTTGTCTTCTTGCAAGTGAACCAAGCAAGTCTTCTAGGTATATCCCTATCTTAGATGCTAATTCAAATCCCTTATTTCATAAAAAAAATAAGAACCTTGCTCCCTAATTTCTTCGTTCTATCCAATGATTCTCCTCCCGAATGCAAATAAAAATATAAATTTATTCTAATGGTGGCCAATCATTAAAATAGTAAGCTTAAGAAATTAAGAACAACCCAGATGACAATCTAAAAAGAAACTATGAATAAGAACATAAAAGATTATTCATGCTCTTAGACTCAACCCCAAAAATAGGGTATTTAGCTACTCATATTTGAATTCATCATCCAAAATAAGTAATAAATCATACCCAAAACAAGTCTTGAAGTAGAGAAATTTAAAAGAATGTCTAAGAACCCTAAAAGAGAGAGATTTCTGCTTTTCCCCGCTGCTATGCTTGCCAAAGTCCCCTAAAAGTATATTGGATTTTTCATTTTATAGCTGAGACAAAACACTTAAAATATTCCTGATTTTTTCATACGGTGCGTCGCACCATGCCTTCAGTTGCTATTTTCCATTAAAATCTTGGCAATCGCGGAGCTCAAGTATTCCTTGATAATTGTAAAATGCACCCTCACCGCGATGCGCCACTATCGCGGTGAGCCACTGGATTGGGACAATTGTGAAATATTTATCCTTCGTGACACGCTAAACTTTCAGGTTGCAAAATTTGATAAGTGGAACTGCTCCACGATGCGGTGGTTTTGCGGACCTTCACTAGAATTTAACCATTACTATTTTGTTGGTCAGCGTGACGCGGAATGTCTTCAAATGAGGATTCCTACTTTTCAGCTTCTATTTTGTAGCTTTATTTGACTTCGTTGCATTCCTTCAATCCTTCCATATCATTGTTGTATCCAAATGCGCACAATTCTTCATAATTTTTATCCTGAAAGTACTAATCATATCCATTAGGCACGAAATAGAATAAAAGTTGAATTATACTTAAGAATTAATACAAAAGTCCTTGAACTAAGTCTAAATTTAGGTGCATATTAGTGCTTTAAGAATATAAATATGCCCAAGATCAAGTACACAGACATCGTATCTATCTTTCAGAGTCTATAGGATGTCTTTAAGAAACTTTTCTCATATTTTTTATTGTGCAAAGTTCTTTAGTACCTTGTGTTTTGAGTTGTTTTTCACTCTTTTTGCATGGATGGTGTTGCTTATACGGCCTATCAGTTGAGAGATGTTGTGAGAGATTGGTGGAGATCATTTGTCGATTGTAGGCTTGTTGATGCTTCTGAGTTATCATGGATCAGTTTGTTGATGCCTTTTCGGAGAGATTCATGCCTTTTAGTTTGAGGGATCAAATTCATGACAATCTTGATCATATGAAGCAGGGCCCCATGACAGCTGCTGAGTATGAGTCATGTTTCTATGTGCTATCCAGATATTCCTATGATAGCATTTCCATCGAGTTTGAAAATATTCAAAAGTTTGTGAAGGGTTTGGATGTCTCTCCTCATTTGGATACATCTTAGATGGTTGTGTTTGGGGCTTCTTTATAGAGTATATTGGATCATGCTAAAATGATAGAGGGTATTCTTAGTGCATCTCACGGAGGTGCCAGAAGGCGCGATGTTTTGGTGAGTTCAGGAGTTAAACCTCTCGAGGTAGAGATTTTAGAGGTTCTCGTGGATACTATGGTAGGCCAGTGCAGGTGGCTTTATAGAGTTTGGGTGGTGGATCTTATAGTTCAGCAGTTCAGGGTGGCTGTTCAGTCCCAGTTATACCTTCTCTTGTTGAGGCTGGTCATAGAGGTTACTATGTATGTGATGAGATTAGCCATGTGGCTAGGTATCGTCCCTATTTGTTTTAAACCTGCATCTGTGTTATTTGATCCCAGATCGACTTTCTCCTATGTGTCTGTGTATTTTTTTGGGTTTTGATTCTGTTAGTGGGCCTCTAGCCATGCCTATTCATGTATTTACCCTGGTAGGTAATTCTTTAGTGGTTGATCGGGTGCACCGATCTTGTGTTGTGACTTTTTCCAAGCATGAGACTTTGGTAGACTTTTTTGTGTTAGACATGGTCGATTTTGATATTATTTTGGGCATAGATTGGTTGGCTCCTTATTATGTTGTCTTAGATTGTTTTGCCAAGACCATGACTTTAGCTTCATCAGGTGTGCCAAGGATATCTTGGAAGGATGCACTTCATTCGGGTCGTAAGAGGATTATATCTTTTTTTCAGGATCGTAAATTAGTTTAGAGGGGATGTTTATCTTACTTGGCTCATATTCATGACACCAATGTTATTTTGCCTCTTTTCTTGGATTTTTTCGTGTTGTTCTTGAGTTTATGGATGTGTTTCCTATGGACTTGCCTGGTATACCTCCGAATCTAGATATTGATTTGCTATTGATATTGAGCCGGGAACCAAGCCCATTTTTATTCCTCCTTATAGGATGGGTCCAGCAGAGTTGAAGAAACTGAAGGATCAGTTACAGGAGTTGCTGGATAAAAGATTTTTCTGATCTAGTGTTTCACCTTGGGGTGCGCCTATCTTGTTTGCGAAGAATAAGAATGGGTCTATACGGATGTGTATTCACTATCAGTAGTTAAATAAGGTGACGGTTAAGAATAAGTGTCCTCTTTCTCGCATTGATGATTTGTTTGATCAACTTCAGAGTGTTGCGGTATTTTTAAAGATTAATTTGAGGTCAGACTATCACCAATTTAGGATTAGAGTTTCGTATTTTCTGAAAATAGATTTTCGAACTCGATATGGTCATAATGAGTTCTTGGTCATGTCCTTTGGGTTGACCAATGCCCTTGCTGTGTTTATGGAGTTGATGAACTGGGTGTTCTGATCATATCTCAACTTATTTATAATTATATTTATTGATGATATCTTAGTTCATTCAAAGAGTGAGGTTGAGAATGAAGAGCATTTGCGGATCGTGCTTTAGAGATTGAGGGATGAGAAGTTGTATGTGAAGTTCTCTAGTACAAGTTTTGGTTGGAGTCTGTTTCTTTCTTGGGTTATATGGTCACTAAGGAAGGTATTATGGTTGATCCAGCCAGATTGTTGCGGTTTGTGATTGGGCTAGACCTACTTCGCCCATCGAGATTTGGAGTTTTATTGTCTTAGCAGGTTATTATCAGTGTTTTGTTGAGGGTTTCTCTTTTATTGCAGCTCCTTTGACTAAGTTGACTCAGATGAAGATTTCTTTTCAGTGGTTCGATATTTGTGAGGCGAGATTCCAAAAGCTAAAGAATTTTTTGACTTCAGCTCCTCTATTGGCTTGGCCCAAGAAGGGCGTCAGATTTATTATGTTTTGTGATGCCTCAGGTGTTGGATTGGGTGCGGTGTTGATGCCGGAGGGCAAGGTGATGGATTATACGTCTCGTCAGTTAAAGCCTCATGAGAGGAATTATCCTACCCATGATATGGAGTTGTGCATAGTGGTATTTGCCTTGAAGTTGTGGAGGCACTACTTGTATGGAGTTTTTTGTGAGATCTTCTCAGTTTAGCGTATCCTTCAGTACTTCTTCACCTAGCGAAATCTTAATACGAGGCAGCGTCATTAGCTTGAGTTGCTTAAGTATTATGACTTGACTATTCTCTACCATCTGGGCAAGGCTAATGTAGTTGCGGATGCCTTGAGCCAAAAGTCGACTAACATGGGTAGCTTGGCGTTTCTTTTTACCTACGAGAGGCCTTTAACCTTAGAGGTTCAGTCTTTAGCTAACCAGATGGTTAGGCTTGATATTTCGACACCTGAGCGTATTTTGGCATTTGTGGAGGTTAGATCTTCTTTGATAGAGCATATTCGAGATCATCAATTTGATGATGTTGAATTGAGGTTGATTTGAGATAAGGCATTGAGTGGAGAGGCCAAGGAAGCCTCACTTGATTTAGATGGAGTTTTAAGGATTGGGGGCAGAGTTTGTATACCGAGAGTGAGTGTTTGGATTAGGTTGATCTTGGAGGAGGACCATTGTTCCAGATATTCTATCCATCCAGGTGTGACTCGGATGTATCATAATTTGAGGCAACATTACTAGTGGGGTGGTATGAGGCGAGATATGGAAAAATTTGTGGCTCGTTTCCTATGTTGTCAGTAGGTGAAGGCCGAACATATGAGGCCTGGTGGGTTACTTCAGAGGTTACCAATTCCCGAGTGAAAGTGGAAATGGATCACCATGGACTTTGTGATTGGTTTGCCTTGTACATCTCATGGTTCTGACAATGTTTGGGTCATCGTGGATCGATTGACCAAGTCAACTCATTTTATTCCGATTCAGGTCTCATTTAGGGCAGAGAGATTGGCCCATATCTACATTCATGAGATTGTGCATCTGCATGGTGTGTCGGTGTCCATTATTTCAGATTAAGGTTCTGTATTCACATCTCACTTTTGGAAGACTTTTTAGGATGAGTTGGGTACCCAGGTTGATCTTAGCATGATATTTCACCCCAAACTGACAGTCAGTCAGAGGGGACTATTTAGGTTTTGGAGGATATGCTCCACGCAAGCGTGATGGATTTTGGTGGCCAGTGGGAGCAATATTTGGCTTTAGTAGAGTTTGCATATAATAACAACAACCATTCCAGTATTGATATGAAACTTTTTTGAGGCATGTATGATAGGTGTTGTCGCTCTTCATTGGGTTGATTTGATGTTTCAGAGGTGAAACCTCGAGGTACGAACTTGCTTCGTGAGTCTTTGGATAGAGTCTAGGTCATCCAGGATAGACTTAGAGCGATTCAGAGTAGGAAGAAGTGCTATGCTGATCGTAGACTTTGTTCCTTAAGATTTGGCGTTGGCGATCGTGTTTTTCTTCGAGTTTCACCCATGAAGGATGTGATGAGGTGTGGGAAGAGGGGAAAGATTAGCCCCAAGTATATTGGTCCATTTGAGATTATTCGGACTGTTGGTGATGTGGCTTATGAGTTGGTTTTTCTCCCTGATCTCTTAGTTGTTCATCCAGTTTTCATATTTCTATGCTTCGTCGTTACATCCTATGCGTCTAATATTATTTGTTAGGAGTCAGTTCAATTAGATGAGCGGTTATCCTTTGCTGCAGAGTTGGTCTCTATTTTGGCTAGGGATGTTAGGCTGTTGCGCTTTAGAGTGATCTCTGTTGTTAAGGTACAGTGGAGACATCGGCCTGTAGATGAGGCTACTTGGGAGGTTGAGTCAGATATGCGTAGTTCTTATCCCCAGCATTTTGTTGATTCAGGAATTTCATTTGCCTTTAGTTCGAGGACGAACTAGGTGTTTAGTGGTGGATATGTAACGACCAACTTTTTGTTGAAATATATGAATTATGTTTTTTTTGTGTGATTTGACTGTCTTACCCCTCCCCGTAGTTGCATTATGGTATTTCTAGGGTGTGTGAGGTGATTGGCATGGTTTTCGATACATTTTGGTACCATTTATGCGATATTATGTTTTTTTATTGTTTCGAGAGCCTTATTTTGGATTTATGTGGATATCTTTTGATTCGTGCGACGGATGGATGAACGGGGAGCGCCGACAGCTCCAAAATATCAATTTTAGGCTAGGTAGATCTTTGGTTTAGGTCTCGGTGCATTCGAGCTCATTTCGACCTATTGGTCGGACAGTTGAAAAATTAAAAATATGGATCTAAGACCCACATTTGGTCGAAACGACCTCGGATGGAAAATTCGACTATGCCAGCAAATCTGAAATATGTATTGATTTTAGGATGGTAAGATATTTGGTGTGATTTTACGACTTTTAAATATCATTTCGACTATCGATTTGAAAAATTGCGATTCCGGGGATCAACTTTTTGAAAATAATATTTTTTAAAAAATACAAATTCACCAACGCATCCGAAACATCGAATTTAGTATGATTGCATAGTTTGTTTGCATATATCGGATTCCGAACGAATCCCGAACACCCCATCAAAGTCCGGATTGACTTTAAAAAAAACTGATGCTATAGCAGATTTTCTGCTATAAACTGCAAATTTTCCCCTCTTTTTAGCCATTTTATTCATTTTTCATCTTGCTTATTGAGAGTCAAACCCTAAAATAGTGTGGGAGCTTAAAAGTAAAGTTTGTGGGAGCTTGGGGAGCTAGATTAACATCTATTTATTGGTTTCATTACGGATTTAAGGTAAGAATTCACCCTTTTCTTAGTAAATTCTTAATTAATTTCTCAAAACCCCAAAAAATCTTATGACTTGATTTTAAACCCCAATTTCACCCCTTTTCACTTGAATAATATTTTTATGTTAAATTACTAGTTTTTCATCAATTTAACCTTCAAAACAACTCTAATTCTTGATTTTAACCAGGATGTCAAAGATGTTACCCTGTAAAGCTTAAAAATATTTTTTCTTCGATTTGAACCTCATTTTTTACTCGATTTAACTTGGATTTTCAGCCGTGGATTCCTAAAAATATGGGAAATGCATTTTTAAAGTAAAGTTATAATTTTGCACTTCTTTTTCGAAAATCCATTTTGGGGATCCATTTTTTTTCCGAACCAAAAGTAGTCATTATGGGTGTCATTGATTTTGTTTTGACACGTAGATTCATATTTGATATTTTCAGAGGAGCTCGGGATCATTCATAGAAAGCAAGGTCATGGGTTCGAAGTGTAGAAGATCGGTTTCGGCTTTGAGGTAGGTTATGACTTAACTTTTTCAGACTGAGTTGGGTAGTAAATGATAGTATAAAATGCATGTTAAGAGTGAGAACTAATCATGAAAAATTATTACATATGTGGTGTGCCCATGTGGGGGCCCATATGTGATGTTATTGTCAAAATTGAGATATTATGTGATGTGTGTGACTATGTGAAGTCCTATATGATGTTGATAGCCCTGAATACATATGAATAACTGTATTATATTATTGAAATGCCTAAAATGGTACCATTTATGTATTGTGATATATTCATACTTGTTGGTATGAAACATGTGAAAATTCATGGATGAAACAAAAGTAATGAGTGGATATTGGCTCATGTGGTTGTGGAATTGTAACATTGTGGTTGCTTGTGGAAATACATCATATGGATTGGTTATAGAAATACCTCATGTGGATTGGTTGTGGAAATACTCATTTTGAATGGTTGTGAACATTGCATCGTCATTCTCATGTCATCATATGCATCATTTCACTTGTTTGTTTTATTGATTTAGATATACTTGTTGCCATGTATGTGTACTTGATTAGCGTCTTATGTTATGTATGTGCTTTGGAAATACTAGAAACGCTGAAATACTGGATATTGGTATCGAATATTGGATTTATGGACCATCCCCGAAGGATCATGCCGGAGAAAAGTTGTGGATATTTGATCTTGAGGCTTTGTGCCAAACTTAAGGTTGTGTGCCAAACTTGAGGCTATGTGTCAAACTTGAGGCTGTGTGCCAAACTCAAAGTTGTGTGACAATCCCATACACCATCATCATCATCATCATCATCTACATTGCACCAGCTTTATTACATTTATGTTGTGTTTGAATTATCATATTGACTTGTCATCTACTTATTTGTTCTATATCTTGACTTGTTAATGTCTAAATGTTCTATCTTCCTTTAACTATACTCGATGATCTTGATTATACATGTCCCTTTTTTGTCCTACTTGTATGTGGTATTGTGTATATTTATATCCCTATTGCAGGTGACGTGCCCTTAGTGTATTGCAGGTGATATTTTCAGATTGCAGGCGACGTGCCCTTAGTGTATATTTTGTATACTTTATTTACTACTTTGCTTGGTCGGCCTATGATACCTACTAAGTACAAGAAGACCGTACTTATTTTTATTGCGCCCTTTGGGTGCAGGTCCTAGCTTGAGTGCATCTCAGATTGGTTGATTTCGAGCACCTTCAGTTTTCTCAGGGTAGCGGTTGGACATTCATTCATCCGGCTTTCACCTCTATCTTTCTGTATTAGTTATGGCTTTATTAGTGTTCGGAGATATATTTTTCCTTGTGGTTATTTTTTGATGGATTTGACTTGAGGATTGTATTGGTAGTTCTTATACTGTTGACACCAGGTTTTGGGAGTTATGGCTGCATGTGTTGATTTTATTCTTTCCATTTTTATTCTATCTATATGATTCAGATTCGTTCTAGAAGCCTTACCTTGGGGATATTTTTGTCTTTTTTCACCGTGTGTGTCAGTTTGGGTGAGAGGCTTACTTATCAAGGTTTGCTGCTAATACGAGCCAAATGGCCATACTAGCTTTTTAAAACATCATTCGAAGCCAACATGCAAAGAATCCGGTTATGGACACATTGAGGGGAAGAGAGCATGCATGGGGAGACCATTTTGGGCACTCTATAGAGCCATGCCGTGGGTGGAAGATTGCGTGGAAGCTTGCCTTAATGAGATGCCCGCGAGTTTTAAGTGATGAAGAATAATTGTGAAGGCCAAAATGACACAAGGGATTGTATAAGTGAAAGTGTGAAGAAGAGCTCTTGAAGCACTCCGTGACCGCCCCTCTTATTAAGGGTGTAATGGTCTTTTTGTGTCTTTTCTTTACACTCCACAGGAGCCCCTTTTCATTAAGGGTATTTTGGTCTTGTATGTAATAATCTATAAATTGACTCTTTAGGCTTATTTTTCATGAGCTTTTGATGAATTATTGAGAGAACTCATATTGTAGTTTATATTCCTCCTTCTTAAGAGTGGAATCCAAAACTAGGGTCAAGTTTGAGTGTAGAATCACTCTTGTTGACATTTTGTCTTGGAAAGGTTGGTGCTTAAGGAGTTGAATCCCTTTTGTGTCAACCTAAGAGTGTGGTGTTACCTTTATTGGTTATAGTAGGTCTTGGTGTTTAATATACACCTTGGTTTCTATCATTGATAAAGGTTTATGTCTCACTACTATCCTTTTTCTTTTTGTTCAATCTATCTTGTTTTAGTATTGTGAATCCGTGTGTGGTGCTTGTTTGTGTGTCTTCTCTACTTCATCTCCTCTTCTTTAGGTTAGTTTTTTGTTTTCATAGTGTTTTCCTTATCATTTGGTATCAGAGCCATGTATTAGAGTTGTTCCCACAACTCTAAGTCTTGGATCTTAAGAAAATCTTCACAAAAAGAGTTAAGAAATCCAAAAATACATAAAAAATGTTGAGTATTGTGTTTGAGTAGTAGATCCTAAACTTACAACCTAGATCTACTATGTTTTAGTTTGTTTTGATAGTTTCTAGTGCTAGATCCTTGCTGGCTAGCACTAAAGGGGTCTAGATCTAAATTTTGAGCAAGATTTGGTTGATTTTAAGCCATTCCACCATTTTGAGGCTTGTTTGAAGTTTTTTGAGGTGGGATCTCATGTTGACTATCTTGTTTGTGGCATGTTGTTGCTAATTTGTTGTTGGTTGTGCTTGTCTTGGCAAAGGGAATCTAGATCTAAAAGAAAATTTGAAGTTGGGGTTCATTTGCCTTGTGGTCAAACTTTGGTCAACTCTTAAATATTCATATTGTTCTTCATCATCTTCATATCTTGTTGGAGAAGAATATTCAAAGAGGGTGTTAGATCCACAAAATGAAAGAAATAGAGTGTACAATTTGTTTGTACAAAGAATATTCTCTAGCATATTCTATGTCTTTCAAAAGAAGAGGGGACAAAGGGAATATCAAAGTATAATTGAAAGTACAAGTGGGGGGACCAATTTATTTCAAGTCCATTTGAACTTGAAAAGGGGCTCCAAACCCTCCATTTCCCACCAATTTCGTTCAATACACTCTCATAAGTGGATAATTGGTCGAAACATAAGTTTGAAGTTTGGAAAATTTTGTAAAATCGACAACCAATCACATAATGACACTTCATCAAATAGGTGAACAACCGAATTGAGCTCTAATTTAGATTTCCTAGTTTCTAATTATTGTTTCTAGTTTCTTTTGTGCTGATTCTATCAGTAATTAGCAAACTAGTAACTACCTACTAGATTATGAATTAGTTTTAGTGTCCTTTATTTCGTGTTAACGTTCTTTTTGTGCTTTTCTCATTTTGCAACTCATAGTATCTTGTTGGTTCAAGTCCGAAAGCAATTTTTCTTTGAGTCACCTCAAACAAAAATCTATTTCGGACAAAAGTAGACTCATCCCTCAATCACTCACAAAGTACAAGCCGATTTTCAACACTTGTGAAACCAAGTGTGAGGTAAAAATCGAGAGTGAGTGTGATGAGATTATTTGAACTAACTTGTTTATTTGTTTGGTAGGTTTGTTCTTTCCTTTTTTTTAGGTACTATAGCTATGGAACCCAAAGGTTCAACTTCCCAAGCCTTGGACAACAATACCACTAATGCTATCTTGGCTCGACTTGAGACCCTTAACCGTGAAATGAAAAGAATAAAAATGAACTTTGGTAAACTATAAAGGGGGGTAAAGTCGCTCAAAGGGATTACATCTACTATGAGTGGAAGGTTGGATCATAAAGAAGGTCAAAAGAACTCCAATCACTCCTTTCCAAAGGAACACATGGGCTGCCATGAAGCAAATCTTGGTAACAATGTTACTCTCTATACTCCTTTAAGCTTAAATTGTGGTGATGTGGCTAGTAGTAGTAGCCAAGTGGGTATAGTTTTGGGTTTGCCTAGAGAAGGAGTGCATGAATCTTCCTTTTGTGATACTCTTAGTGTTGCTAGGCTACATAAGGACCAAACTCTTGTTGTAAGTATGCAAGTACTAGTTGATTCTTTAGATGACAAAATTGATTCTTTTCATAAGAATGATTTATGTCCATTTAGTGCTAGCACTTATAACTTGAATAAGGTTCCATTACCAAGTGACAAGATTATTCGCACACTAGTTGACCCTTGTGAAAATCAAGGTGAGTCTACGTTGGTATGTGATTGCCAACAACTAGTGAGGATGTGAATAATGATCAACTTACTCATGAATGTAGTCCACTACTTGAGCATGTGTGTGGTGTGTTTGGTAAATCTAAAGTTAGTGATAATATTGATAGAGTTGATCATGAGAATGGAGATGGTTCTTTGAGTATATTGTGTGATGAAGGCCTTAATGATAGTTTTGCTCAAAGATATCATGTGGATGAAAATGTTGTGAAGCAATACATATGTCTTTGTGAGAGTGAACTTGTATGCTTAAACTCATTACCTTTGAATAGTGAATTTCTCTCAAAGCAAGATATCTTGTGTGAAAATAGTGAGATCACTTCTTGCATGACACCTAGTGAAGTGCAAGATGATATGTTTAAAAAGAAAGGTGGTATACTTAAGATTCACTTGTTCCCCTATTTCTTGAAATCCATTAAGAATATAGGGTTGAGTAAAGATTGTGTTAACCATCCTATTCTTGATGGTGATCTCCTACTTTGGAAAAAGAATGATCAATTGGGTTATGATGACTTTGATTTGCTTAAGTGTTTAAGAAATCCAATTAGTGATTATTCTTGTGAAAGTGATTTTAATTATGATCCATTGTATGGCACCCCGCCTTTGTGTGATAAATATGCGGATGAATTATTTGATCCTTATGTTAACTTGAGTTGTGATCCCTTTGATGATAATGGTGGTTTGTGTCTACTTGAGGGTATGTCTAATGACAAGAATGGCACCTTAGGAAAAAACGAGTATAGCCTTGACCCATGTTCTTGGCTACTTCTCCCATTTGACCTCGGTGATTTATTGGGGTATGGAAATTTCTTCACATCAAACTTGATGCTTGGTTAAAGGGACAAGCAAGGTTTGATTGTGAATGTTGGTATCCTTCCCTATGATGAAAAGTCTTTCTTGTGGATTTACAACCCACTTGATAGACCTAAGTTGTGCATGGGGGGGGGGGGGGGGGGAATTTCCAACAAAGTTAGGTATTCACTAAATAAGAGGAGTAATAAAATGAACCAAGAGAGCTCACTCTTGAGTATATCTATTCTTGACCAAGGTATCACTACTTGTAGGTCAAAAAGAGAATTGTCTCTTGAAAACACTTTAGATGAATTCCATTCATGTAATACCCTAACTTCTTTGTGACCTTGTGATGATGAGAGACCTCTTTCTCAAAGGTGGTTTCATGATCGAGGACCCTAGGGCAATTGTGTCAGTGCTTTTTTGGGGTATTATTTATGTACTTGCATCTACATTTGATACACTTGGGCTTAAATTGAATAAATCTCAACTTGTGGATGCCAAGTTGATCATTTGTTTGAAAGAAAGAATTTGCATGTGCTTAAATGTTTTGATCCCATCCTTGTGTGCATTATGTGCTAAGTCTTTAAGCCAATTGGCATTCACATAGGTAATAGCACCTTGGATGATGCCTCTACAAGTGATTCCCTTCTCTACTACCTCTTTGCCTATGATGACATCCATGTTAGTCTTGAATTTGTTTTATATAGAGGTAGGGAGTTTGTTGGTTGGTCCACTTTTTGAAATAATAATGCTATACGTATTTTGTGGACTTTAGAAATAATTGGGAAACCACCCTTGGTGTGGTCTACCAAAGAGATGATGAAATAATTGTGTCTAATGGCTCCAAAGATGAAGGTATTCTTACCTTTGGAGATTTTTTATGCCATCATGTCCTTTGTAGTTTCATTATCTCTTAGAGATGTTCATAGCCACTACTTTTATGACATTCTTACTAAGCTTTTCATAACTAAAAAAAGGATGTATGGTTATATTTCAAGTGTGTACCACCTTTTCATGATGATGTTGTTTGTTGTACTAACCCTAACCCTCATGCCATAAGGATTTTGTGCTTGTTTGTCCTTTCTTTGATCTTCCAAGGTGTAGATTCGAGGTTGAATCCTTTTCAAGAAGGGGAGGATAATACGAGCCAAATGGCCATCCTATCTTTTTAAAACATCATTCGAAGCCAACATGCAAAGAATCCGGTTATGGACACATTGAGGGGAAGAGAGCATGCATGGGGAGACCATTTTGGGCACTCCATAGAGCCATGCCGTGGGTGGAAGATTGCTTGGAAGCTTGCCTTGATGAGATGCCCGCGAGTTTCAAGTGATGAAGAATAATTGTGAAGGCCAAAATGACACAAGGGATTGCATAAGTGGAAGTGTGAAGAAGAGCTCTTGAAGCACTCCATGACCGCCCCTCTTATTAAGGGTGTAATGGTCTTTTTGTGTCTTTTCTTTACACTCCACAGGAGCCCCTTTTCATTAAGGGTATTTTGGTCTTGTACGTAATAAGTTATAAATAGACTCTTTAGGCTTATTTTTCATGAGCTTTTGATGAATTATTGAGAGAACTCATATTGTAGTTTATATTCCTCCTTCTTAAGAGTGGAATCCGAAACTAGGGTCAAGTTTGAGTGTAGAATCACTCTTGTTGACATTTTGGCTTGGAAAGGTTGGTGCTTAAGGAGTTGAATCCCTTTTGTGTCAACCTAAGAGTGTGGTGTTACCTTTATTGGTTATAGTAGGTCTTGGTGTTTAATATTCACCTTGGTTTCTATCATTGATAAAGGTTTATGTCTCACTACTATCCTTTTTCGTTTTGTTCAATCTATCTTGTTTTAGTATTGTGAATCCGTGTGTGGTGCTTGTTTGTGTGTATTCTCTACTTCATCTCCTCTTCTTTAGGTTAGTTTTCGGTTTTCATAGTGTTTCCCTTATCAGCCGCAACAGGTTCCATCACGACCTATTGATTTTTGGGTCGTGACACACATACATGTGTTTGATGACTTAAATATATATGTTAAGTGATAGCAAAACAAATTCCTATTATGCATGCATTAGTATGTCATAGTAATGATGGGTGAACTAGTAGAATTTGAAGAGGGTACAATAGGCACTACTCTATTATTTTGGAATCAAATAATTTGGTGTTTTAATTCCAGTATGTCCTTTGTCTTTTTTAATTCCATCCTTTGTACTTTATGCAAATTTTAATAATAAAAAGAGTCACGTCAATGGATTTTTATTTCAGAAATAATAATTGAGTTGGACGTACTTTATTGCATTGTATCATTCATCACACATCTACTGAGTTTGTCAATATATATTTTTTTGGATTTCTCATTTGGTGTTAGATACATCGTATTGGAGTCCAACTAATTCAGATTCGCATCGGGTAGGGCCCCATTCAGTAGGTAGCGCGCCTTACCAAGGATTTTTTCATACCAAGACTCGAACTCGAAACCTCTGGTTAAGAGAGGAACAGCTTCATCCACTGCACCACATCCTTTGGTGGTAGTTTATCAATATATTTATTGCATATGTAACCTACATTAAGCTTCCTTCTTGTTTTATTTTTTAAAAAAGAAATATTGTTTTACCTTTCAACTTTCTCTAAGGTAGTGTTTCCTTAACAACTATCAATGACAATCAATGACAAGAACTCTTGAAAAATCTCTTTAAATAAATTAGAAGGATATTCGTGTACAAGAACTAAAATTTAAAATTATTAAGTTGACCTTGTCTGTTAAAGTTATTATTCGATAATACATAAAAATTGTCGAAGATATGAACAAAGAAAGAAATAGCGAGATTGATGCATTGGCTGGTAGCATGTTTCCCAAAAGGTGAGTTAATGTAGTGAAAATATGTATTAGTAAAAGACAGAAGTGTATGTATAAACATATGTCGTGCATATATTTATCAAGTATAAATACCCAAGGCGAATAAATATTTGCGGTTTTACTGCGAGAGAGATCGAGGGTTTGATTCTTCTTTCACTCTAAATATTTTTTTTTATTGATCAGTTCGTATTTTTGTTTCATCTCTAAGAATACATCCCAAGTATAACAAGAAAATATATTTTGCAACACAAATTTCAAAGTAAATAGTCATTTCCATTCAACAACAAATAATTTAGGGAAAAAGGTGCGAAAAATATTTATACTTTGGCTAAATTTGCGGTTACGTATCCTGAAATTTGCGGGGGTCCTATGACCCCCTTAGACTATTTTTTACCCTATTTAACTGGAATATATTTGGCACTTGGACCACTGTGTTTATTTTACGCAAATTGAGCACGTAAGAAAAAAAATGTTTGATAAGAAGCAAATATATATCAGTTAAATACGGTCAAAAATAGTTTAGAGGGTCATAAGACCCTTGCAAAGTTCAGGGTGTGTAACCGCAAATTTCGCTTATGTACAAGTATTTTTCGCACATTTTTCCCAACATTTTATTGATTTATGTAGTTAGTGTCCATTTGGTAACACCACGACAAATGTTTGTAGGAAATATTGATATCAAACCAGGGGCAATTTTAAGTACAAATTTTGGAGCACGGAACCTGTGCTTTTTCCGTTAAACTAGATATTTTATGTATATATTTCTTAGAGTTGATTTAATATTACCCGTTGAGGCTCATGCTACCAAAGGGCATGACGGTGCACTTGGTTAAAATCTAAGTTATTTATCAAGAGGAACAAAGATCAATTTCCACTTAATATGTATATATATATATTTTAATAGTGCACCCATCCTCTGAAAATCTTAAAATTGTCTCTGTATCAAACAAATTTCTCAAAAAAACAAACTTAATTAGAACATTTCACCAATGGAGATATCAAAAATAATACCCCCCGCCCCCTCCCCCCCCCCCCAAAAAAATAAAAAATCATAAGGTCTACTAGTATATAATAACAACTAAATGATCCCAGTAACACTTTTCTCAATTGAAAACTTTGTTGCAATCTCAATTGAGATATGCATCCGCGCTGTATTTTCAACTGCTACTTCATAGATTGCCTGTGTTTCAAGATCAGGTTTCATGCTCTGCACAAGGATATCACCGCGTGCATTTACCACATTTCCATTTTCCTTTGTATTCACGGATATCACCTGCAATTTTAACAAATCCAATTGTTAACACTTTCATAAGTGACATAGAAAATCCAATTTCAACTGATGCTAATAGTGTGAGTATTTAAATCTACATCTATCTATTTTTTTAAAAGCACAAAAGCATTGACCATTTTTAAAATTTCAACCATAATTTATGTTTTTTGTGTAAAGTTTATTATGCTGCTGCAAATTTAGGCTATGCTTCCCTAACCATATCTAGTTGCTTCTAACTTACGTTTTTAATTAGTCTAAGTTGAATATGCGGGAATAATGTGGATAGATCAAATTGTTAGTTCCTCTGTTTCTAATCGTTTCATTAAGTGTTGTAAAAAAGAGTAGTTTGAAGTTAAAATTTTGCTAAATACGAAAAAATATTATTCTTTTTGAAACAGAATTAAAAAAATTTCAATTGAAACAAAAGGAGATGTATGATTTGAATAAATTCAGAATTGCATAAATACAAACCTGACGTATGATAACCTGACATTTATCTTGACGGGACTTTCCCACAGTTGGAACTAAACCTGTCAAACGGGTCGGATTGATCTAGCCCACTAAACAAACTCGGCCCGATCATTCCACAGGCTGTAGGGTATAGGGTTCTGAGCTGGGTTAATTTTTTTGGGCTCGGTTAATCCGGTCCGAACCAAAATCGATCCAGGCCCACAGATTAATCGGCCCGAATAACTTTTTTTTTTTTTAAATCAGATTTTGCAAAAATGGTCCGTTGGGCCATTATAGCCGTTGGGGCCCAACGGCTATATGACCGTTGGGAACCCAAAAACGGTTATATGGTCACTTTAATTAAAAGGAAAAAAAAATTATTTAAAATATTTTTTTAAATCCAAAAAAATTTCTATAAATACCCTACACTTTCAAATTATTTTCCACACAATTTTTCATTCTCTCAAATCTCATTCTCTCTCAATTCTCAATTCTCAATTCTGAAATATTATATATATATATCTTAAAGTGCTCACTTTAATTTTTTAATTTTACGATTACAAAGTACGAGTGAAAGTTTCTAAAGTCCCAACCTTCGGATACTTCTAAAATTTGGTATTGTTGTTCCATCTCTTACTTTTAATTTTTAATTAGTGTATTAATTGTTGAATATTTAATTTTATTATATTTATGTATTTTGAATGTTTTTAGTTTAATTTATATTATGGATAAATTAAGAAACCTCGCCACTAAAAGTGTAAAAAAAATTTGTCCCGAAAGCGGTAGTAAAAAGCGAATTACTAGCAGTCAAGGTACTTCAAGTAGTAGATATACCCGTGTGTCTCCGCCTCCGGTACCGCTTAATTAACCTTTTGAGGAAGAAATAGGTGTAGGTGCTCACAATATGGATTATGTAGAAGCTCAGAAAAATTACGGTATAGAAGAAGAAAATGAAGTAGATGCGGTTGATTTAGATGAAGATGATGAAAATATTAGTGAGACACCCGTAGTAGAAAATGCTAACGTTAGGTCTGAATCGGTTAATCACCCTCCCCGTCCTCCCCCTGCCCCAGGAGCTCATAAAACAACTAGTATTGCATGACAATTTTTTACATGTATATCAGATACTGAGGTGCAATGCAATATTTTTCAAAAAATATATAAGCATAAAAGAGGAGGCAAACAAGGGGGTACGGGTACATTAATAAGACATATAAGTGATAATCACGCAAGAGAGTTAAAGGTGATGCGGATGTTGGTGGACCAACACAAACTAGAATGGACCCAGTAACCGATCAGGTAATGAAGAAGTATAATAAATTGAGGGACCGGAAAGAAATAGCAAAAATGGTAGCTATGGGTTATTTGCCTTTTGGTTTTCCTTCTTCTGATGTTTTCTTTCATTATATTCAAGCAATTTATAATCTTATGTTTAATGATATTCCTAGAAGTACTTGTCGGGTAGATATTTTTAGAATTCATTCACAATATTATTTTTATTTATCAACATTGTTAAAAAATATTCAATGTAGAATGTCTCTAACTTCTGGTCTTGGTCGTGTTGTTAATAAAAATGATTATTTAACCATTACTTGTCACTGGATAGATAGTAATTTTGTTATGTTAAAACGTATTCTAGCTTTTTTGTATGATGAAGATCGTAAACATACTGAAGATTTTATTGTTGATTCGATTGCTAAAGTTGCAGAATTTTATGGTATTGAAAATAAAATTTTATGTATTGCTTTTGATAATGCTTTTAATAACAAGACTACTATTACAAAGTTAAAATCTAAGTTATCTCCGTTGTTACCTGAAATATTTTATGTTAAGTGTGCTTGTCATATATATAATTTAATTGTAAGAGATGGTCTTGAGTTTTTTGAGTTTTACATTGAAAAAATCCGTTTTGTTGTTGGTTTTATTCAAGGAAATAATTGAAGAAAAAGAATTAGAGAATTTAAACTTAAATGTGAACAAAATGGACTTGCACCGATATTGATGCCTGAGGAATGTGATACTAGATGAAATGCTACGTATGATTTTTTAAAAACTTATCATAAATATAGAATTTCTATTACACTAACTTTTAACCAACATTGTGGTTTATTTGCCGATTCGACTGGTTGTATGCTACATGATTCTGATTGAGTTGTAATTGATGATATTGTTAAGTTTTTGAAAAAAATTTATATAGCTACGGTTGAATTTTTCGGTGCTTATTATCGTACTGTTTGTAATATTTTGGCATATATAGCTAATATTTCTGGTTTGTTCAAAGAATATAAAAATAAAGAAGGTTGCAAAGAAGTTGTTGGTGCTATTTTTGCTAAATTTAAAAAATATTTTTTTTATTTTTCCTATTTACTTGGTTGGTGCTATGCTAAATCCGTGTATGAAATATACTACTATGTGCCACTTTAGTACTCTTATTTATGCCAACTTAGAGATAAATACTAACAATGATTCTGATGATAAAAAACAAGAACAACCTGATTTGTGGACGGCTATGGCTGATGCGAACGCTTACATAGATAAATTATATAACCATTATGCTGATTTACTTGATTTAGCTGTACCGACAAATATCATTCCAATTGTCGCTCCTCATCCTATCGAGGATTCATCATCTTCTAAAAGGCCAACACATAGTGATTTTTCAGATTACTTTTTTGATTTAAATTGTTGAAACAGTGTTGAGGCGGGAGCTTACACGACAACTTATCAGGAAGAGCTTAAGTATTATCTTCGAACGCTTATAGAGGATCGCAGACGACGGATCAACGGGTTGGATTGGTGGAGGAATAATGAAACACAATATCCTGTGCTTTCAAGATTAAGTAGAGATATATTGAATGTTCCAATGTCAACCGTTGCATCAGAGAGCGCTTTTAGTCAGGGACGACAGCATCTTGGAGACAACCGACACTCATTGGGAAGCAATGCAATGAATGTTCTAGTTTGCATTAGAGATTAGATTAGAGCGGAACGAAGAAATCAAGGAATGGAGGCGGAGCCTAACGACGACCAGAGACTTGAAGAAATTTTGACTTCACGGGAGAACTCAGCAGAATCAAGTCCAAGGCATGATTTTGCCCCCATTGACTTTGACTATCCTATGCAAGTTCCCGTTAATATTAACATGAATGAGTTGGAAAAAATGATGCAAAATTTATAGATTTTTCATTCATGTAAATTATAAATTTTGGATCATTTTACAATTAATAAAATTCAACATTCAATCATTCATTCACTCCTTAGTTTTTTCTTTGTAATTTTTTTCATTAAATGATTTAAATTGAATTTCTAGTTTAAATTAAATACTTAGTTTTAATATATTACTAATTTACTATCAAGTATTATTAATTTATTATATTAAGTAGCATATTTTTTAAAGTAGTACATATATTGAATGGTACGTATATATGTGTATATATTTTCTATAGACTTAAAGTAGTATATATTTAACGTATACATGTGTATATGTTTTCTAAATTAGTATATATATCATTATATTGTAGTATATATCTTGTAGCATATTTTTTAAAGTAGTACATATATTGAATGGTAAATATATATGTGTATATATAAAATATAGACTCCAAAAGAGTGTTTATTTAACGTACACATGTGTATATATTTTTTAAATTAATATATAACTGCATATATATAGTGTGTGTATATATTGTAGTATATATATTGTAGTATATGTTTTATTTAAAGTAGTACATATATATTGAATGGTACATATATATGTGTATATATCTTCGACAGACTCTATAGTAAAGTAGTATATATTTAACGTATACACAAGTATATGTTTTATGCATTTACATATCATTATATTGTAGTATATAACTTCTAGTATATGTTTTATCTAGAGTAGTATATATATTGAATGGTACGTATATATGTGTAATATAGAATATAGACTCTAAAGTAGTGTATATTTAATGTATACATGTGTATATGTTTTATAAATTAGTATATATATCATTATAATGTAGTATATTTTATTTAAAGTAGTACATATATATTGAATGGTACGTATATATGTGTACATATTTTCTATAGACTCTAAAGTTGTATATATTTAACGTATACATATGTATATATTTTATAAATTAGTATATAACTATATATATAGTGTGTGTGTATATATTGTGGTATATTTTATTTAAAGTAATACGTATATATTGAATGGTACGTATATATGTGTATATATATCTTCTATAGACTCTAAAGTAGTGTATATTTAACGTATACATGTGTATATGTTTTATAAATTAGTATATATATCATTATATTGTAGTATATCTTGGAGCATATTTTTTAAAGTAGTACATATATTGAATTGTACGTATATATGTGTATATATAGAATATAGACTCTACAGTAGTATATATTTAACGTATACATGTGTATATATTTTATAAATTAGTATATAACTTTATATAGAGTGTGTGTATATATTGTAGTATATATATTGTAGTATATTTTATTTAAAGTAGTACATATATATTGAATGGTACGTATATATATGTACATATTTTCTATAGACTCTAAAGTAGTGTATATTTAACGTATACATGTGTATATATTTTATAAATTAGTATATATATCATTATATTGTAGTATATTTTATTTAAAGTAGTACATATATATTGAATGGTACGTATATATGTGTATATATCTTCTATAGACTCTAAAGTAGTATATATTTAGCGTATACACGTGTATATGTTTTATAAATTAGTATATAATTATATATTTAGTGTGTGTGTATATTGTAATATATATATTGTAGTATATGTTTTATTTAAAGTAGTACATATATATTGAATGGTACGTATATATGTGTATATATCTTCTACAGACTGTAAAGTAGTATATATTAAACGTATACATGTGTATATATTTTATAAATTAGTATATATATCATTATATTGTAGTGTATATCTTGTAACATATGTTTTATTTAGAGTAGTATATATATAACTAACGTATCATCGTATACGTGATTACATGTGTAATTATGTATATGTGTATATGTTTTTAAATTCTAATGTACTATATACTTTATATATAGTGTATATATATTGTTTAACATATTTAAAATGTATATAGGTGGATATATATAGTGGAGAAAAAACTTTTAATTTTTTTTTAGTTTTGATCGGTTTTGATCGGATTTTGGACTGATTTTGATCAGGTTTAGATGGGTTGGACCGAATTAGGTTAAGTGGGCCGATTTAGGGTTGTTTTTTAAAAAATTACTGTTGGGTCTGAAATTGAACCGACCCGGTTAACCAGGCCCGAATCCGACCCGGCCCACAAACCGAATAAACTTGATGGGCCGGTTCTGTTTTGACCCGGCCCGACCCACTTAACAGCTCTAGTTGGAACAACATCTAGAATGTGAAGGAAAACAGAAGCATTTAGAGTGAATCATAAATGGGCAGCCCAGTTCACTAAAGTTTTTACTATTCACAGAATTTGGTGAAGAGCGGAACCACAAGAGTTTATTGTACGCAGCCTTACTTTGCATTCCTACAAGAGGTTATTTTCACGGCTTGAACGTGTGACCTCCCAGTCACATTACAGTGAATCATAAATGCAGAAGAAAAAACAATGTTGCAGGAGATTAATTAAAGCTCACATTTTGTTATCAAAGTATTGTAATTGATTGATTGATTTCACACAATTATTGCACCAAACTGTTCTTGAATTACCTGAATCAAATTCAAAGCGAACATACCATTAAGATTCTTGAATTTGATAATCGGATCTAAGGTGACAAAATTAGTCCATGAAAATATGACTCCTCTAATCCATTTTAGTTTGGCTGGGTCATATTAGTTCAGCTCGTTTTACGCAACTCATTTCAGCACCAGTTGAGCTGATACGTAGCTAAATTGACTCATTAGAAAACTTGTCAAAATATATTTCAAAAAGATAATAAAGAAAAAATAATTTTATTGGGTCCGTCAGCAGGATGTCAAGAAAATGATTTTTCCCTAAAGAAGTCGTCTTCATTCATTAAGTTCCACAATTATCCAATTGTACCAAAACAACTTTCTTGAAAATAAATTTTCATTATCCAATTTTCATGGTTCTCTCGTGGAAAATAGCTTTTTTGATAGGCCAAAAATTCGAGTTCGAGTAGGGATATCTAAGAGGCGAATTACTTACTAACTCAGCATATTTTAATTCGTTATGATTCGGCATAACCCATCCCTTTGACACCCCTTGTCGGACTCAACCCATCAACGGGATGTCAAGAAAGTTATGTTCCACGAGAGAAGCCATTTTCATTACTAAAGCTCCACAATTATCCAATTGTATCAAAAGAACAATTTTTCTCTTGAAGTTGAAAAATATATAGTTGCATTCTGACTTCATCACAATTCTAATTCAATAACTATGCTGATGATAAAAGTGGATGGTACTCACATTCTTGTTCTATATCCTCACCATTCTCCACGTCTTTCTCAACTGTTTCTTGGTAGGTTTCCTTACTCTTTACAAGGTTGTTATCATCTACATCAATCACATATTTACTTTGCTAAATAGTGTTGGGTTCAATTGGTGTGAATGGAAAATGGAGGGACACAACAAAGACATATTATTTTGGAAAAGAAGTGACCGTTCGGATAGTTGTGTTTGTTAAAAAAAAGACACAATGTTTCGAATGAATAGACATGACTCTTTCAAAGGATACACCTTTGCGGATGAACCATTGCCACCTTTTGGAAGGGGCACTTGATGGCTATATAAACCTGCATTTATCCGCAGGTTTAGGTACGAAAATTTTTCTGAATATACAAACTCTTCTCGTCTTCAAAACATTCTGTATGATCAATCAAATCGTTGAGTGAGTTCGAAGAGATTTCAATTGTTTGAGGTATCATTACAATTGGTTTGTTTGACATTTTATCCTGGGAGAAAAATTCCGCAACCTCGGGTACTTGAGGGGAATTATTTTCTTAAGGACACTCCGTGAATTCGGAGGACTTGGCTATTTCTGTTTCATCTTAATTTCTGAAAAATAAAACACACTTCTTTGAAAGATTACTTTGATCTTATGTTGAGCGTGTTGTTGTACTTCATAGCGTTCTTGTTTTAAACTTGAACTAGTGTTGAAATTATTCTGTCAAATTACAGATTTTGTGTACCCGAAAATATTGAAAAAATAACAATCTTAAGGAAATAACTCCTTTGAAAGAATTTTTTTTTTTTTTGCTTGTTTGGTGAAATTTTCTTTTCACTAAAGTCTTTTTATTTTCGTAATCTGTATAGCTTGGTTTCTGGAGATTAAAGATTTAAGCTTTCTACTCCGTTTGAACTTAGCTAGTGATTTGAAGACATAAAATCTTCATCACAAGTTAAAGATCACTCGGTTGACGATTGAAAGTCATAAAAACTTCATCGTTAAACTAGAAATAAGAGGTGTTTAAAGTTGCTACAACTTTATTAATAGTATTTTGATCTACTAAAGTTACTTTCTTGTTGCGACAAAAAAATAACTATGGATAGTCAAGTGCATGAAGGTGCAACGATGGTGGAAACAACTAGTATTTCCACAATAAGACGTACGAATACTCTGCCAGCAATGGCACCAGTGGAGAAACCCAAAAAGTTTGCGGGTATTGACTTCAAAAGGTGGCAGCAGAAAATGTTTTCTACCTTACAACTCTTTTCCTTCAAAGGTTCACATTTGAGGAAGCTCTAGAGGTGCCCAAAGGAACCTCTGAGCAAGAGCGATTTGTGATTGTGGAGGCTTGGAAACACTCTGATTTCCTTTGCAGGAACTACATCTTGAGTGGTCTGCAAGATGATCTCTACAATGTGTATAGTGTAACAAAGAGAGCAAAAGAGTTGTGGGGAGCGCTGGAACGAAAGTACAAGACAGAGGATGCAGGAACTAAAAAGTTCTTCGTTGCAAGATTCCTGGAATATAAAATGATAAACAACAAGTCTGTTGTCTCCTATGTGCAGGAACTGCAAGTGATCATCCATGATCTCCTTGCGGAAGGTATGTTTTTGACAAATACCTTTGTTGAACAGTTTAAAAATGTTCTTAGTATTCACATAAACTTAATTGTAGGTTTTATCGTGAATGAAACATTTCAAGTAGCAGCAATAATAGAGAAGCTACCACCTATGTGGAAGTACTTTAAGAACTATTTGAAACACAAATGTAAGGAGATGTCTGTCGAAGATCTAATCGTCAGTTTGTGCATTGAAGAAGAAATAATGCTACAAAAAAAAGGTCAAGAGGATATTCTACAATGAATGGAGCAAATATTGTAGAAGACGACCGCAACTCCAAAAAGCACAAGAAAGCAGGACATGAAAACAATCAACCTAAGAAGAAATTCAAGGAAAAATACTTTAACTGTGGCAAGGTTGGTCACAAGTCCACGGATTGTCGTGCCCTAAAGAAAGGAAAGAATAAAGACCAAGAAAATGTTGCTGAGTCCAAGAAAAAAGTGGACGATCTGTGTACTATACTGTCCGAATGCAACTTGGTGGGAAATACTCGCGAATGGTGGATGGATTTTAGTGCCACCCGCCATGTTTGTGCTAATAAGGAGTTGTTTTCAACGTTCACACCAGCTCAAGTTGAAGAAAAGATCTTCATGGCTAACTTCGCTACTGTAAAAGTAGAAGGAACAGGAAAAGTATGCTTGAAAATGACTTCAAGCAAATGTTGACACTAAAAAATATCCTGTATGTACCAGAGTTAAGAAAGAACTTAATTTCTGTATCACTTCTAGACAAAACGGATTCAAATGTGTAACTATTTTTGAAAAAATTGTAATTAGAAAATTAGAAGTATATAGGAAAAGGCTATCTCATTGAGGGCCTATATAAGATGAATGTAATGACTATTGAAATCAATAAAAGTTCTGCTTCTTCTTACTCGTTTGAGTCTAATGAATTGTGGCATGAACGTTTAGGACATGTCAATTATAAAACTTTGCGAAAACTGATTAACTTAAACGTTTTTCCAAACTTTGAGTGCAATAAATCAAAGTGTCAAACGTGTGTGGAATCAAAGTATGCTAAGTATCCATATAAGTCCGTTGAAAGAAATTTCAATCCCTTAGACTTAATATACACTGACATTTGTGATATAAAGTCAACACCGTCTCGTGGTGAAAAAAAAGTATTTTATAACTTTTATTGATGATTGCACTAGATACTGTTATGTCTATTTGCTAAATAGTAAGGATGAAGCAATAGATGCATTTAGACAATATAAAACTGAAGTTGAAAATTAGTTAAAGAAAAAGATCAAAATAATAAGAAGTGATAGGGGCGGAGAATATGAATCTCTTGCACAAATATGTGTAGAGAATGGAATTGTCCATCAAACTACAGCTTTGTATTTACCTCAATCTAATGAAATTGCGGAAAGAAAAAATTAAACTTTGAAGGAAATGATGAATGCCTTATTAATTAGTTCAGGTTTACCGTAAAACTTTTGGGGGGAAGCTATCCTTACGGATAATCGAATACTCAATAGCGTGACCCATAGTAAGACATAATCAATTTCATATGAAAAATGGAAAGAAAGGAAACCCAACTTGAAATATTTCAAAGTGTGGGTGTGTCTAGCGAAGGTTCAAGTTCCTATGCCTAAAAGAGTAAGGATAGGACCTAATATGGTGGATTGTGTGTTCATATGATATGATAAAAGTAGTAAAGTATATCGGTTTTTGGTTCATAAATCCGAACATCCAGATATTAATGAAAATACGGTAATTGAATCAGATAATTCTGAATTCTTTGAATACATTTATCCATATAAAACTAGACATGAATAGTCTAGTGGGGAGTCTAAACGACCCCGAGATGAACCAAGTGAGGATGTACATAATGATGTGAATCCAAGACGTAGTACACGTCAAAGAACATCAACTTCGTTTGGATAATATTTTGTAACATTTCTCTTAGAAAATGAGCCTCAAATATTTAAGGAAGCGATAGCATCTTCGGACTCATCTTTTTGGAAAGAGGCAGTCAATAGTGAGATTGATTCAATCTTAAGCAACCATACGTGGGAGTTGGTTGATCTTCCTCTGGAAAATAAACCGTTAGGTTCTAAATGGATTTTCAAAAGGAAAATGAAAGTTAATGGTACTATTGACAAATACAAAATAAAACTTGTTGTAAAAGACTTTAAACAAAAGGAAGGCCTTGATTACTTTGATACATACTCACCAATAACGAGGATAACGTTAATTCAGATGTTAATTGCCTTAGTGGAAGTATATGGTCTTGAAATCCATCAAATGAATATGAAAACAACATTCCTAAATGGAGAATTGGAGGAAGAAATTTACATGGAACATCCTGAGGGTTTTATGGTTTCAGGAAAAGAAAATAAGGTGTGTAAACTTGTTAAGTCACTTTATGGACTAAAATAAGCACCTAAACAATGGCATGCGAAGTTTGACCAAATCATGTTGACAAACGGGTTCAAGATTAATGAATGTGATAAATGTGTTTACATTAAAGACACTCGAAATCACCAATTCATTATTTGTTTGTATGTGGATGATATGTTGATAATCATTAGAGACATTTCGGACATAAATGCTATGAAACGAATGCTTGAGAGCAAGTTTAATATGAAATACCTTGGAGTTGCGGATGTGATCATGGGAATAAGAATCCATAGAACTCCACAAGGGTTGACATTGTCATAGTCTCATTATATAGAAAAGGTACTTGACAAATTCAAGTATTTGGAATTTGGTATTGCCAAGACTCTATTGGACGTGAGCTTCGCACTTCAAAAGAATGAGGGTGAAAGTGACTCACATTTGGAGTACGCAAGAGTATTGGGATGTTTAATGTATATAATGAATTGTACACGATCAGACATAACGTGCGTTATTAGAAAGTTGAGTTGGTACACTAGTAATCCCAACAAAACTTATTGGATGACAATGAAAAGAGTTTTGGGGTATCTTAAATACACTCAAGACTATGCTTTGCATTATAATAAATATCCTGCGGTACTTGAAAGATATAGTGATGCAAATTGAATCACCGAATTGAATAAAGTAAAATCCACGAGTAGATATGTATTTACAGTCGGTGGAGGAGCGGTCTCTTGGAAATCATCCAAACAAATATGTATTTCTCTCTCTACAATGAAATCATAATTTATCGCATTAGATAAAGTTGGTGAAGAAGCAGAATGGCTCCAAAATTTCTTGGAAGACATTCCTTATTGGCCCAAACCAGTGGCACCAGTTGTACACATTGCGATAGCCAAGTGGCAATAGGTAGGGCAGAGATCATGATGTACAACGATAAATCTCATCACATAAGACTGAGACATAATACCGTTAGAGAACTTCTCTCTAGTGAAATTATCACTATTGACTATGTAAAGTTAAAGGATAATGTGTCGGATCCACTTACAAAAGGCCTGTCTAGAGAAGGAGTTGAGAGGACATCTAAAGGAATGGGTTTAAGGCCTAGGATAAGTCAGCATGGCCGTAACTCTAACTAGCAGACTGGAGATCCCAAGAGCTAGGTTCAAAAAGATCAAACAAAGTTGTATCTGACAGGTTCAACATTGTCAATATACCAACCTATTCTCATGATGTAGATAATGTTTAGTAAACAAGGATAAGACATAAGGTGAAAAGTCTTTTAATGATTATCTAAAATTGGCAGATTTGACCAAATAGTTTAATCTATAGGATTGAATGTTTATAAATCACCTATGTGAGGGAAAAGTCGAAGCCACTTCAAGGAGAATGTTAGTAAAGGACTATTCTCTAAGCTCTCATGAGACCGGAACATGTTCATGGATGAAACGAACAAAACTGTGAGAACCATAAACGGTAAAGGTTGATTGTGTGACATGTGTTGTCTAGGTGTACATTTAAGCTTGATGGTTCAAAGATATCAAATCTACTGATTGACCGAGTGCATCTGATGCATGTTCACTACGGAAAGTTAAAAGGGAAACCCACTTATCCAGATGCAATCAGTCTTTACTTGATGATCACATACTTATCCGTAAAGTTTTACAAAGAATAGTCATTCCCCATACATGCGGAGGATTGTTGGGTTCAATTGGTGTGAATGGAAAATGGAGGGATATAACCTTTAAGGAAAAGACATATTGTTTTGGATAAAGAGTGACTGTTCGGATAGTTGTGTCTGTTCAGAAAAAGACACAATGTTTCGAATGAATAGACATGACTCTTCCAAAGGATACAACTTTTTGGATGAACCATTGCTACATTTTGAAAGGGACACTTGATGGATATATAAACCTGCATTTATCCACAGGTTTAGGTAGGAAAAATTTTCTAAATATAAAAACTCTTCTTGTCTTCAAAACATTCCGTGTGATCAATCAAATTGTTGAGTGAGTTCGAAAAGATTCCAATTGTTTGAGGTACCACTACAGTTGGTTTGTTTGGAAATTTTATCCTGGGAGGAAAATTCCGCAATCTCGGGTACTTGAGAGGAATTATTTCCTTAAGAACACTCCGTGAATTCGGACGACTTGGCCATTTCTGTTTCATCTTAATTTCTGAAAAATAAAACACACTTCTTTGAAAGATTACTTAGGTCTTGTGTTGAGGGTGTTGTGTACTTCATAGTGTTCTTGTTTTAAACTTGAACTAGTGTTGAAGTTATTCTATCAAATTACAGATTCCGTGTACCTGAAAACATTAAAAAAATAACAAATAACTCGTAGATAACAAGATTTTCTTATAACTAATCACTAACGAATTTTATACCGTTTAGCTACAGAATTTGTGTGTCGCTAATTCAAGGGAAAAAAGTGAGAAATGGAATGCAAAGGAGGAAGCGTAAAAGGGTTAAAATCAAGAAGGAAATAGATTTAACAAATGGAGTGGATTGTAGAAACTAAAAGCTACACCTATATAACAAGATTAGCTTAATCATATAACCAAGTGTGTAGTTCTTACTTATTTGTAGACCTCAAGCTATATATATATATGTGTTTGTGTGTGCGCGCACACACACTAAAATGAGCCATCCAAACAAGTAGAGCCAATAGTTTAACATTTAGGCCGTAATATTTAGCAAGTAAAAAGCATTTAGCCCAATAAGCGGAGAGTTTCTTCTTTCCAAATCAATGGACAGACAAAATTTAATTCTAGAATTCCAGTTACTCACTTTGTTCTACAACATACTAGAGGATCATTGATCCCTAGTCCACAAATGAGTAATTGATTACGCTACCAAACTTTAGCATTATGTAAAATCCTTTTTGATAATAGCTGAAAGTGAAAATCTAATCAAGAACTTTTATCTGATCTTATATTATGCTAAATTGCTTGATCGCACTTTATTTACATAATTATATCTTCAACACAAATATGTGGAGAATAATTATTTGCTTAGACCAAATTCTTATGATCTCTCTGTTTCGAATGATGACTCTAATGGCCAATATCATCAGAGGTTTTCTTAATCCTAAACTTTTGTGAATTTATCTAATCAAACTGTAGTATTTAATCATGTAAAAACTAGTTAGAGATTTATGGGTTTCTCACAACGAAAGAAGATCTATAACAATCATAACTGGTGTCAATGTTTGTTGGTAATACTCATAAAATGAATAAACTCTCTGTCCACAGCCTAGATATCTTTTAGTTAATATAGAGTATTTTTCTCTATTGTAAAGAAACAAAAGAAGGTATGATGGTAATATCTATTATGATCTGGACAGAGTAAGAAAGCCACAAGTAAAAGAAAATAAGAATAACACACAGATTTACGTGGAAACCCTTGCGGGAAAAACTATGGGCAGAGGCAAAGTAGGTTTCACTATAATGGAGAGAAAGTACAATGTGGAGAAGGCTGAATTTCCTGAATACCCTAAACAACCCACTAAATTCACTCATATAATACGTGTATAAAAATAAGTCCTAGGCCCAAAAACATAAAGGTCCATATCGGGCCTATCAGCCTGATCCCTACGCTACCACCATAGACCCCATTAAAAATCATCAACATGGGTCGCACCGTGAAACTTTCTGGGATGGATCAACTAAATTCGGGTCACAAATCTAACAATATCCACCTTGACACGAATTCTAATTCAGAACTCAAATCCATTTCAAGACAAACTCTCCCCCTCTTCCACAAAAGCCCCTAAGGGAACATCTTAACAGCTAACACTAACCAAGTCCAAGCAATGCTCAAACTTGGAACTTAGTAGTGTCTTGGTCATCATATCAGCAACATTATCATGAGTACTAATCTTGCTCACCACAATATCACCACGATCAATAATTTCATGCACAAAATAATACCGAACATCGATGTGCTTTATTCTTTTGTGAAATATCTGATCTTTCGTACGAAAGATAACACTCTGACTATTGCAAAAAATCATAGTAATCTTTAAGTCTTTGCTAAGTTTATCGAACAGAACCTTCAACCAAATAACTTCTTTGAAAGCCTCTGTAATAGCCATATACTCTGCCTCAGTAGTTGACAAAGCAACCGTAGTCTGTAAGGTAGCTTTCCAACTAATTGTACAACTACCAATGGTGAAAACATAGCCTGCAAGGGACCTCCTTTTATCATGATCTCCTACAAAATCAGAATCAACATACCCGATTACTCCATCTCTATTTTGCACAAACTGCAAACAAACATCAGCAGATCCATGCAAGTATCTGAAAATCCACTGAAATGCTTTCCAATGTTCTTTGCCAGGATTTGTCATGTATCTTCTAACTACACTTATGACATAAGATAAATCTGGTCAAGAACACACCATCACATACATAAGAGACCCAACGACACTAGAGTATGGAACTCAAGACATATAGTCACGCTCATCATCTGTCTTTGGAGATAAAGTGGCCGAGAGTTTAAAGTGAGCTGCTAATGGAGTACTTACAGGTTTGGCACTTTGCATATTGAACCTGTGAAGAACTTTCTCAATATACCCTTTCTGACTCAAGTATAACTTATACTTCTCTTTATCACTCATAATTTCTATGCCAAGAATCTTCTTTGCTGCTCCTAGATCCTTCATCTCAAACTCCTTCCAGAGCTGGGCTTTGACTTTTATTATCCCTCTTATATCCTTTGATGCAATAATATATCATCAATATACAAGAGAAGATACACGAACGAACCATCACTTACCTCCTTGAAGTAGACACAACTATCATAACTACTACTCTAAAATATATGAGAGATCATAAAAGAGTCAAACCTCTTATACCACTGCTGGGAGACAGTTTTAAGCCATAAAGAAACTTTTTCAGCAAGTATACATAGTCCTCCTTTTCTGAGACTACAAAACCCTCTGGTTACTGCATATAGACATCCTTCTCAAGTTGTCCGTGTAAGAATGCAGTTTTGACATCCAACTGCTCAAGCTCAAGACCATGCATGGCCACAATACCAAGCAAGTCTCGAATCGAACTATGCTTTACAACTAGAGAAAACACATCTGTGAAGTCAACACTGGAACATGACTGTAACCTTTAGCAACTAGTCTTGATTTGTACCTAGCATCTTCAACTCCCGATGTTCCTTCTTTGTTTTTAAATACCCACTTGCAACAGACAACTTTCTTATCTTTAGGCAATGTCACAAAATCCCATGTGCCATTCTTATGAAGTAATTCCATCGCCTCCTGCATAGCAATCATCCATCGTTCGAAATTATCACAACTAACTACCTCTGAGTAAGAAGAAGGTTCTTCACCGGAATTAATACCTTCTGCTACATTCAATGCATAAGCAACCAAATCAGCTTCAGTATACTTTTGAGGAGGTCTAATATCTCTTCTAGGCCTATCTTTAGCAATAGAATATTATGGCATCACTGGTGGTGAAGAAGAAATAGTACCACTCCGTATCTCCAAGCTATACTAAGAAGTAGGCACTGGTGTAGACTCTGCTCCAATTTGCAATTCAAAGTGGGTGAATGACTTTTGCTGATTCATGCCACTAAACTTATCTGGAGGCGAAACACTAGATTTGGAGGGAGTCCGAAGCATGGTAGTTTCATCAAACACAACATCCCTGCTAATTATAACCTTTCTACTTTATGGACACTAAAGTTTATAACCTTTAACACTAAGCTTATAACCCATAAATAAGAACTTGACAAATCTAGGTTCCAACTTTTTATTATGAACATGAGCATACATAGAACATCCAAATATCCTCAAATCAGAATAACTAGCAGGAGTACCAGACCATACCTCTTGTAGCATTTTTTTTTATCAATCACGACTGAGGGAGAACGGTTAATAAGAAGACAAGTTGTGAAAGTAGCTTCAGCCCAAAAAGACTTGGGTAAACCAACATTAGAGAGCATACAACGCACTTCTCTATTATAGTCCTATTCATTCGTTTAGCCACACCATTCTGCTACGGAGTATGACGAACTGTTAAGTGCCTCATAATTCTTTCTGACTTGCACAGAGCATTAAATTCATTAGAACCAAACTCTAAACCATTATTAGTTCGAAGGCGTTTTACCTGCTTCTCTGTTTGCTTTTCAATCATAATCTTTCACTCCTTGAAAGTAGGCAACATCATTCTTTTACTTCAGGAAGAACACCCCAACTTTTTTGAAATAGTCATCAATAATAGTCAACAAATAATTCACACCTCCTCTAGAAGGTACTCTAGAAGGACCCCAGAGATTAGAATGAATGTAATTAAGTATGCCTTTAGTTGAGTGGATGTCTTTAGTGAATTTGACTCTTCTGCTTCCCAAAAATGCGATGCTCACAGAACTCCAGTTTAGTAATACTCTTCCCATCAAGAAGTCCTTTCGTGCTTAGTTCAGCCATTCTGTTTTCACTCATATGTCCTAGACGCATATGCCAAAGTTTAGCAACGTCACTTTTTGATAGAGAGGAGGTAGAAATAGCTGCATCACCTGTAATCGTAGAGCCTTACAAGACATACAAATTTGCAGACTTTCTTTGTCCCTTCATCACAAAAAGAGTGCCTTTAGTAACCTTCAGGACTCTACCTTTACCAGTGTACCTATATCCGTTCGAATCAAGAGTACTCAAGGAAATAAGATTTCTCTTCAGGTCTGGGATATACCGCACATCACTAAGTGTCCTCAAAACTCCATCAAATATCTTAATTCCGATTGTTCCAATACCATCTATCTTTCAAGGTGTGTTATTTTCTATCAACACAACACCTTTAGAGACTGCTTTATATGTTGTAAACCAATCCCGATTGTGACACATATAAAACATGCAAACTGAATCAAGAATCCAATCCTCACAGGGTTTGGAGTTACCATCAGAAACAACCAAGAGTTCTCCATCACTACTGCCATTTTAAACAAAACTAGCTTCACAAAACTTCTCTAGTTGGTTTCCCTTCGGTTTTGGAGCTTCTTTTTTCTCTTTATTTTGTAACTTCCAACACTCAGATTTGATGTGGCCCTTCTTCTTGCAATAATTACAGGCTTTGTTTCTGTTTCTAGATTTTGATCTATTTCTATCATCACCTCCAGAGTTCCTCTCACGATTCTTTTCTCGAATAATGAGACCATTTTCGTGAGTCTCTGACCTATTCATAAGATGCTTCATCTTCTCCTTAGAGAACAACGCATCATAGAATTTATCTATGGTCAGGGTATCACGACTATATCAAATCGTATCTCTAAAGGTTGTGTATGATGCAGGCAGCGAACACAACAAAATCAACCCTAGATCTTCCTCATCGTACTTAACCTCCAGAGTCTCTAAATCAGAGATGATTTTCTTAAATACAGATAAGTGATCCTCCAAGGACGCACCCTCAGACATACGATGGGAATCAAGTCGTTGTTTGAGATGCAACTTACTTGTTAGGCTCTTCGTCATACACAGTGATTCCAATTTCAACCACAACGCAGCGACAGTGGTCTCCTCAAAATATTCTTTAGAATCTGATTGGATAGATGAAGGTGGATCTGAGATAAAGCCTTCTGATCCTTACATCATTTTTCCTCATCCGTCCACGATGAGGGCATCTTATCAAACCCTAATAGAGCATCGTCCAAATCCATTTGCACGAGCACAACCCACATCTTAACCTACCGTTGTTGCGATCCAACAATAGAATATCATACTTCATGGTTGTCTTCCCCGAGAAAACAATCGAACAGGCTCTGATACCAGTTTGTTATGAGTCGGACAGAGTAAGTAAATCACAATTAAAAGAAAACAAAAGTAACACACAGATTTACGTGAAAACCCTTACGGAAAAAACCACGGGCAGAGGCAAATGAGGTTTCACTATAATGGAGAGAGAGTACAATGTGGAGAAGATTGAATTTTTTGAATACCCAAAACAACCCACTAAATGAACTTATATAATATGTGAGTACAAATAAGTCCTAGGCCCAAAAATATAAAGGTCCATATTGGGCCTGTCGGCCCGATTCTTATGTTACCACCACAGACCCCATTGAAAATTATCAACATGGGTCGCACTGTGAAACTTTCTGGGCCGGATCAATAAAATTCGGGTCACAACTCTAACAATATCTCCTTGTCAGGTTTCAACAACTCCACACAATTTATTGGTGTACAGGTTTTCTAAGATGAAAAGATTGTCTTCTGATTTGCATGAATGGTTAGTGAGTTGGAGAGCTACATCCCCAGACTATATTTTAGAAGAGTATGTTGGGAATTTCTTAGAGGAAAATGGATTTTATATAACACAGACGGTGCATCAAGAGTAAGCCTGTCAAATGGGTTGGGTTGACCCAGCCCAATTTGACTCAGCCCGGTGAGCCCACGGATAAATAAGCTAGCGGTCTCGGGCTAGGCTATTTTTTATTTTGGGCTCGGTTGATCCGGTTCGGACCAGACCCATCGGTTGCCCGATCCTACCCGACCCAGTTATATATATATATATATATATATATATATATATATATATTTAAATTGTTGGATAGTCGTTTATACCAAAATACCGTTGGGCCCAATGGCTATATAGCCGTTTGGAGCCTCAAACGACTATTTGGCCTATTTTGTTTTTTTAAAAAATTTAATCTAGAATATTTTTTTAAATCCAAAAAAATTCCTATAAATACCCTACACTTTCAATTCATTTTCCACACAATTTTCATTCTCTCAAATCTCATTCTCTCTCAAATATTCTATATATCTCTTAAAGTGCTCAATTTTATTTTTTAATTTTGCGATTACAAATACGAGTCGAAGTTTTCTAAAGTCGCAACTTTCGGATACTTCCAAAATTTGATATTATCGTTTAATCACTTACTTTTAATTTTTAATTAGTATATTAATTGTTGAATATTTATTTTATTATTTTTGTTTATTTTGAATTCTTTTAGTCTGATTTATATTATGGATAAATTAAGAAACCTTGGTAAAAGTGTCAAAATATTTTGTTTTAGAAGTGGTAGTGGTAGTAAAAAGCGAATTAGTGGCGGTAGAGGTAGTTCAAGTAGTAGATATACCCGTGTGCTTCAGGTACCGCTTAGTCAACCTTTTGAGAAAGAAGTAGGTGTAGGTGCTCACGATGTGGATTATTTAGAAGCTCAGAAAAATTACGGTATAGAAGTAGAAAATGAAGTAGATGCAGTTAATTTAGATGAAGATGATGAAAATATTGGTGAGACACCCGCAGTAGAAAATGCTAATGTTAGATCCGAATTGGTTAATCTTCCTCCCCGTCCTCCCGTTGTCCCTAAAATTCATAGAAAAACTAGCATTGTATGGAAATATTTTACACATATAGAAGGAAAAATTAAGGTGCAATGCAATATTTGTCAACAAGTATATGAGCATAAAAGAGGAGACAATCAAGGAGGTACGGGTACGTTAATGAGACATATAAGAGAGAATCACCAAAGAGAGTTATTTATTGCAAAAGGTGGTGAGGCTGTTGGTGGGCCAACACAAACTAGAATGGATCCAACAACCGGTTAGTTAATTAAGAATTATAATAAATTAAGGGACCGAAAAGAAATAACAAAAATGGTAGTTGTGGGTTGTTTACCTTTCACTTTTCCTTCTTCGGATGCTTTTATTCATTATATTCAAGCACTTTATAATCCTATGTTTAATGAAGTACTTGTCGGATCGATATTTTTAGACTTCATTCACAATATGTTTATTATTTATCTACATTGTTAAAAAGTATTCAATGTAGAATGGCTCTAACTTCTGATCTTGGTCGTGCTGTTAATAAAAGTAATTATTTAACTATTACTTGTCACTGTATAGATAATAATTTTGTTATCCAAAAACGTATTCTAGCTTTTTTGTATGATGAAGATCGTAGACATACTAGAGAATTTATTGCTGAATCGATTAGTAAAGTTGCAGAATTTTATGGTATTGAAAGGAAGGTCTTATGTATTGCTTTTGATAATGCTTCTAACAACAAGACTGCAATTAAAAAGTTAAAAGCTAATCTCTCTCCGCCGTTACCTGAAATATTTCATGTTAAGTGTGCTTGTCATATATATAATTTAATTGTAAGAGATGGTCTTGAATTTTTTGAGCTTTATATTGAAAAAATCCAGTTTGCTGTTGACTTTATTCAAGAAAATAATCGGAAAAAAAAAAGAATTAGAGAATTTAAAGTTAAATGTAAACAACATGGACTTAGAACGATATTGATGCCTAAAGAATGTGATACGAGCTGAAATGCTACGTATGATTATTTAAAATCTTGTCATGCTTATAGAGTTTCTATTACACTAACTTTTAACCAATATTGTGGTTCATTTGCTGATTCGGCTGAATGTATGCTACATGATTCTGATTGGGCTGTAATTGATGATCTTGTTAAGTTTTTGAGAAAATTTTATATAGCTACGGTTGAATTTTCCGGTGCTTATCATCCTACTGTTTGTAATATTTTAGCATATATAGCCGATATTTCTTCTCTGCTCAAAGAATATAAGAATAAAGAAGGTTACAAAGAAGTTGATGGTGCTATGTTTGCTAAATTTAAAAAATATTTTTTTCCGATTCCCCCTATTTACTTGGTTGATGTTATACTAAATCCATGTATGAAATATAATGCTATGTGCCACTTTAGTTGTCTTATTTATTCTAACTTAGAGATAAATACTGAATCTGAATCTAAAGATAAAGAACAAAAACAACCAGATTTGTATACAACTATGAGTGATGCGAACATTTACATAGAAAAATTATATAACCATTATGCTGATTTACTTGCTTTAGTTGTACCGATAAATATTACTTCAACTGTCACTCCTCATCCTCCCGAGGAGCCATCATCTTCTAAAAGGCCGATACATAGTGATTTTCCTGATCACTTTTATGATTTAAATGTTTGGAACAGTATTGAGGCGGAAACTTACACAACAACTTCTCGGAAAGATCTTAAGTATTATCTTCGAACGCCGATAGAGGATTGTAGACGATGGATCAACGCGTTGGATTGGTGGAAGAATAACGAAAGAAAATATCCTATGCTTTCAAGATTAGCTAGAGATATATTAAATGTTCCAATGTCAATCGTTGCATCGGAGAACGCTTTTAGTCAGGGACGACAATAGCTAGGAGACAACCGACACTCCTTGGGAAGCAATGCTATGAATGTTCTAGTTTGCCTTAGAGATTGGATTAGAGCGGAACGAAGAAATCAAGGAATGGAGGTGGAGCCAAAAGATGAACAAAATCTTGAAGAAATTACGACTTCAAGGGAGAACTCAACACAATCAAGTCCAATGCATGATTTTGCCCCTATTGATTTTGACTATCATATGTCAATTTCCGTTAATATTAACATGGATGAGTTGAAAAAAATGATGCAAAATTTGTAGATTTTGCATTCATGTACATTATAAATTTTGGATCATTTTACAATCAATAAAATATAACATTCATTCACTCCTTACTTTGTAGTTTTTTTCATTTAAATTGAATTTCTAGTTTAAATTAAATACTTAGTTTTAATGTATTACTAATTTACTATCAAGCCTTACACTAAGTAATAGACAATTAAACATAACCAACATATAATCATATATACAACACATAATGAAAAAATAAATTTCTTTTAAGTTCAAAACCTTAAGTATTATTAATTTATTATATTAAGTAGCATATTTTTTAAAGCAGTACATATATTGTATGGTACATATATATGTGTATATATTTTCTATAGACTCTAAAGTAGTATATTTTTAAGGTATACATGTGTATATGTTTTATAAAGTAGTATATATATAGTGTTTATATGTTGTATGTATATTATTTAAAGTAGTACATATATTGTATGGTACGTATATATGTATATATATTTTCTATAGACTCTAAAGTAGTATATATTTAACGTATACATGTGTATATGTTTTATAAAGTAGTATATATATAGTGTTTATATGTTGTATGTATATTATTTAAAGTAGTACATATATTGTATGGTACGTATATATGTATATATATTTTCTATAGACTCTAAAGTAGTATATATTTAAGGTATACATGTGTATATGTTTTATAAAGTACTATATATATAGTGTTTATATGTTGTATGTATATTATTTAAAGTAGTACATATATTGTATGGTACGTATATATGTGTATATATTTTTTTATAGACTCTAAAGTAGTATACCTAAAACACGTGTAATTGAGAGAGTCATCATATCAGTGCCTTGGGAAAATGCCTACCTTCAAGATAAGATTACCGAATGAGTTTCAAACCTGTCCTCTTATATTTAACGTATACATGTGTATATATTTTATAAAGTAGTATATAACTATATATATAGTGTGTGTGTATATTGTAATATATATATTGTAGTATATGTTTTATTTAAAGTAGTACATATATTGCATGGTACGTATATATGTATTTATATTTTCTATAGACTCTAAAGTAGTATATATTTAACGTATATCTGTGTATATGTTTTATAAAGTAGTATCTATAATCTAAATCTAATCTAATCTAAAATATATTAAAAGTGTGAAGACCCTTAGAAAAGTGATTTGAACTTTTTGCCCTTCATTAAAAATCTCCACAATAGACAAAATCGTCTTTTCGCTTATTTTCTCGAATTATTATATTATTGTATTTATAATATTAACTAGACTTCTAAAATATATAGGAAAGAGACTTATTAATGTTTTCGTGTTGCTAAATTAAAAAAGGAAAAACTAACTTAGGATAGAAAACAACTACTATAAATTAGAAAAAACCTCAATTAGAAATTAATATTAGGGGTATTTTTTTTTATTTTTTTGGAAAAACAGATGGTCCTATTATTTTTCAAATCTAACAAGTAATTAATACAAATTTGACTTATTTTTGGAAAATAGAAAAAACTTTTAAAACCGTGTGGTTTGTCCTAACAAAATGCACTTATTTTTGAGGATTGTTATTTTTGAAAAATAAAGAAGTAATTAATGAAAACTTGCATTATTTTTGGAAAATGAGAAACTTTAAAAACCGTTTATTTTGCCCTTATAAATTGCCTTCTTTTTGAGAAAACTCAGTGTTATCCTAATTTAATACAAAAAAAATATATGTGTAATACAAATCTTATAGAAGTTCTAAATCAATTTTTTTTAGGTTTTATAAATATCTATAATCTATAATCTATCTATAGAAAAGTGATTTGAATTTTTTACCCTTCGTTAAAAACTCTTCTTTAGACAAAACTGTCTTTTCACTATTTTTAAATTTATTATTTAATTATTTTTTATTATATTAACTAGACTTCTAAAATATATGGGACTCCTAAAATATATGGTAGGAGAATTAATTAATATTTTTCTTACTACTAGACTTTCCAAAATATATGAAACTCCTAAAATATATGGTAGGATAATTAATTAATATTTTTCTTTCTACTATTCAATTAGAAAAATACTCCTAAAATAAGACTGTTAAGAAAATACTTTTATAAATATTGAGATATACGTTAAACTAGAGAACAAATCGATTTTTCTATTGGGAGAATATGATTGATGCTCATCTAACTTGATTCGATTGCATGTCTAGATTGGTGGATACTTGATTTCTAACCCTCCACTTCTTTACTGTTTTTGTTAACATAATAGAATTCAACATGTGTATATATATATCTTCTTTGTTTTCATTCAAAATCATTCTTTAGGATCAAAATTTCTCTCAGACAAGAATTAGTTGGATCAAAATCAAAGCTTTGTGATCACTATTATATATTTTTTTATAGTTTACTAGTCGTAGATGAATGTCGGTTGACTTTGAAGAATTTCTTGTGTAAAGGTTAGGTTTAATTGTATTGTTTTGATATCTTTATTATCTTATTGTTTTGTTTTAATTTACAGAGGCTAGATGAATGTGAGTTAACTTTGAAATTTTTTTTTAGGTAAAGGTTAGGTTTAATTGTATTATCGTAATACCTCTATTAGTTTGTTATTTTGTGGTAGTTTACAGTTCGTAGATGAATCTCGATCGGCTTTGAAATTTTTTTGTGTGTAAAATTTAAGTTTAATTGTATTGTTTTGATATCATTTTTATCGTATTATTTTGTTGCAGTTTACATGTGATAGATATATGTTGGTCGGATTTGAGGAATTTTTTATGTAAAGGTTATGTTTAGTTGTATTATTTTGATATCTCTATTATCGTATTGTTTTGTTATTGTTTACAGGTGGTAGATGAGTGTCGGACGACTTTGAAAAAAAAATTGTGTGTAAAGATTGGATTTAATTATTTTATTTTGATTGAGGCAAAGAGATTTGGAGTTTGAAGTAAGTGATTCGACGTTCTTGAAGGTGTCTCCTATGAAAGGAGTAATGAGGTTTGAGAATAGTTTTAGTAGCATGAAATTCAAATTAACTTTGTTCTTTTTGTTTATAATAAACATTGAAGCGAGACACATCACATAATAATATATTTGAGATAAAATATTTATATAATTTAAATAGATATCTCATTTTTAACATTAATATCTTGCTACTTTCTAATTATATTGTTCTTAATTCTTATGTATATTTTATTGATTGACGTTAGAGACATATGCAAAACACGTACACTAATCTAGTATAACTATATATATAGTGTGTGTATATATTGTAGTAGTATATATATTGTAGTAGATATTTTATTTAAAGTAGTACATATATTGAATGGTACGTATATATGTGCATATATTTTCTATAGACTCTAAAGTCTAAAGTTGTATATATAACGTATAGTCGTATACATGATTACATGTGTAATTGTGTATATGTTTTTTAAATTCTAATGTAGTATATACTATATATATAGTATATATATATTGTGTGTATATTGTTTAACGTATTTAAAATGTATATAGGTGGGTATATATAGTGTATATTGGAGAATTTTTTTTTTATTTTTTTTTTAGGTTTTGACCGGCTTGACCCTGGTTGGATCGGTGTGTGTAATGGGCCAGTCCCGAGTTATTTCTTAAAAAAATACTGTATCAGATCGGCCCGTTAAAACAGGTCTGGAACTGAACCGACCCATGAACCGGTTAAAAGAACGGGCCGGTTTCGAATTGACCCGGCCCGACCTCGTTGACAAATTTAAATTCAAGAGATAATCAAGGTAAGAGTGTTGCTACTGTGATGATTAGAAATGTTGCTGGTGATTTTTTTGTGTGCTTCTACCCGTTCAAACTAATATCTATTGAGAGATAATGGCTGTTCTGTTAACTGCAACTAAATAGAAAAATCTCCACCGCGCCGAGGTCCAGGGACACCATATCTGGTTCTTGGTAATGCCATCTGTCCTTTTGCACCTCATCCACTGCATCCAATAAAATAAAAACTTGCGTGGCCGTCAATTAATGTAGAATATCATCTTTCTTCAAACACCCGTCATAATGGTGTGGCTAGGGTCTAGAAGGAGAACAAATTAATAGGCTAATGGGATAATTAGCTCCCCATTATGAGTGAAGCCATCCCAATAAATATTTCCAACAAGAACAATTGCAATTACTACAAATTTGAAAACACAAAGAACATAAAATTAACCAAAACCAATAATTTGTGTCAAAGGCAAACCTGTTGAGCCACAAGGACTTCATCAAGGACTTTCCCACATAAACTACAACATCTACAATGTTTAGAGAAGAAAAAGTAATTAGAATTAATCATGAATTACAAAGAGTTGAATTCATAAGGAAAAACAAAATTTTAAGAAAATAAAACTTACATTTTGTCACCATAATAGTTGGGTTGGATGAATTTTGCACAATAACTGCACCAATAATTATTGCACCAAACCATTCTTGAATAACCTGAAAAACATAAAGATTAATCTTGAATTAAGAAAGCTAATTTTCCATAACCAAAATGTTGAAAAGAGGAACAAAAATTACTTAAGTTCCATAAAATTTTCTTATAAAATTTGGACCACGACTAAATTATCTATTGTTAGGAACTAACTTGACTTAAAAACCTTTTAGAATGATTCAAATATTTCATCATTGTTAAACCCAGCAGTTCCACAATCAGTGGTAGAGTCAAGAATTATATAAGAAAATTTAATTTAGATGCATGCAAATTGATCTGAGCATATGATTATTAAATAAAAATATCAATTGTCACATTTGTATTTTCAAGTATAATTTTAAAAGTAAATTAAAAAATTTACCCAATTATACTGTATAACTTTTAGACGAAGAAAGAAATTATCTGCTACCCAACCGTCACAATAAACTTACAAAAACAATTTTTTACTTACACATTTTATGGTGTATTTACAACTAGAATTTTAGGAGGACGACTAGCTAATTCAACCAATAAAATCATTTTCCTAATATAATGGCTACTTTACACCAAGTTTATAGGTCTTTTCTCCAACTACTAACATGTTTGCTTTCTCGTTCTGGGTTATGACCGGCGGAAAAAGAGGGAAAAAAAACATACATTTTCTAAGAAGAAAATTAGATAAATAATATCCCCTAAATGTAATACCTTCTTTGGAAGAAATTAAATTAAGTTCAAATTATAAAATAAAAAGAGTAAGTGGAAGGAGTTTAAATTCATCACAATAAAATTAGTGGTTTAAAGTCAAATTTTAATATGAGGCGTAAATATATGCTCATAATAAAAATATTATCAATAATTTAGAGTTATTTTTTTATTCTTACGTACTATATTTTTTTTAGTATAGTATTCTTAGAGAACATTAAGAATTTAACTTAACATAGTAATATTATCTATAATCTATAATCCATATCTATGATCTATAATCTATAATCTCTCTCTCTCTATATATATAATATTAAAAGTGTGAAAACCCTTATAAAAGTGATTTGAACTTTTTGCCCTTCATTAAAAGTCTCCTCTTTACACAAAATCGTCTTTTCACTATTTCCTCAAATTATTATTTAGTTATTATTAATATTAAAAATTTGAAATTAATTAAAATCCTTATTTGAGTTAGGAAAGAAAGTTCTAAATCAATTCAAATCTTACCTTATATGTAATTTATTAATAAATTAAATAAATAAAAAAGAATACTTATTTGAATTGAAAAGAAGATGAAGAAAAAAACGTTCAAATCAAAAAAAAGAACAAAAATAAAAAAGGACAATACATAAATGGAAAGAAAACTAAATTGAATTGAAAATGAAGAAAGAAAACGTGTGGAGGAAAAAAGAAAAAAAAAAGAAGAAAGAAAAAAGAAAAACAAAATAAAACATACAAAAAAAAAAGACCACAAAGGCTAATTTATCTATAATTAAAAGTGTGAAGATTCATATAAAAGTGATTTGAAGAAAAATACTCCAAAAATAGGATAAAAAAATACTCCTAAAATAGGACTCTATTAAGAAAATACTTCTATAAATATTGAGATACACGTTAAAATACCGAAGAAATCGGTTTACTTATTGGGAAAATATGATTGATGCTTATCTAACTTGATTCGGTCGCATGTCTAGATTGATGGATGCTTAATTTTCTAACCCTCAACTTCTTTACTATTTTTGTCAACATAATTGAAATCAATGTGTCTGTATATATATATCTTCTTTGTTTTTATTCAAGTCATTCTTTACGGTAAAAAATTTCGCTCAGACAAGAATTATTTTCATCAAAACTAAAATTTTGTGATCACTATTGTATTATTTTGTTGTAGTTTACAGATCGTAGATGAATTTACAGGTGATAGATGAATGTCGGTCGGCTTTGAGAATTTTTTTTAGATAAAGGTTAGGTTAATTGTATTATTTTTATATCTCTGTTTTGAGAAATTTTTTTGTTTAAAGGTAAAGTTTAGTTGTATTATTTTGATATTTCTATTATCGTATTATTTTGTCATAGTTTATAGGTGGTAGATGAGTGTCAGACGGCTTTGAGAATTTTTTTTGTGTAAATGTTAGATTTAATTATATTGTTTTGATGTTCTATCATCGTATTGTTTTGTTGCAGTTTACATGTGGTAGATGAATGTCGATTGACTTTGACAATTTTTTTGGTAAATGTTAGGTTTAAGTAAATAAATTCTCCAAAAGACGTTGAATTTAATTATTGTATTCATCTTATTATTTAAACAAATATCCTATTTAGTATAACGTTTGAACTCAACAAAGTGAGGTACACGCGTGAGACACGTACACCTAAACTAGTTATTTATAAAAGTAAGGACTAATTTTAATTAATATGTTAGTTATTTGTTTGCAGTGCATTACGCTGAATGTTATTGTGAAACCTTTATTTATTAATATGAAGATTTGATAAAAAATTCTAAAATATTTTTAATAAAAAGTAGGTAGTTCTTCTTTCTTTCTTTCTTTCTTTCTTTCTTTCTTTCTTTCTTTCTTTCTTTCTTTCTTTCTTTCTTTATTTATTTATTTATTTAATTTTATATTTTTTATATTTTATAATTTTTAATATTATTTTAAGTGAATTTAAAATCATAAAATTCATATAAAATTTTTGAGCCCTCAAAATTATCAATGCATAAAACAAACTCTTTACTACCCCTGAAGGAGTTGAGAAAATTTTCCGAGAAATCGTAACTAAATTAGGTTTTCTAGAAGGAATCTAGCTTCTTACATTAAACTAAGATGAACTTGGTACTTTACCAAACAGAGAGAGAAAGAATAACTTGTGTTCAATTTTATTTTTTTTAAAAAACATTTTCCAAAGTTGCTTTCTTAAATAAAAAAAGTGAAAACAAAAGATTTCTTTTTTTTTCCTAATGTAATAAAAGCAACAACATGTTCACTGTATTTCTACAAAGTGAGATCTGGGGAGAATAAGTATACATAATTCATACTTCTATCTTAGAGGTGAAGTAGAAAAGTTGTTTCGATAGATCCCCGATTTAAGGGAATATCAATCTAAAAATTATATAATATTATAAGAATAAAAAGCAATAAGTAGTATCACAACAACAAATAGTAACCAAAACAAGACTACTACAAAATAATATTATCCTCGATCTACCCGATACTACAACATCATCAAAGGTCCAGGAACAAGAAACGACAAGCACAACATCACGACTATTAGTACGGGCAACAAAACAAAACACACCTTCCTACAAACTTTCTATAACTTTCTATCCTAATTCGTTTCCTCCATACCTTCTTATCTAGAGTAATGTAACTTGGCAAGTATGTAATTGCTCCGTCGCCAGGCTTGCGCCTCACCCTGTGCTAAATAGAATGTCTCGCGTCACAATGCCTTTTAAAATATTGGTCCTGTCTAGTCACCTCCTTCCAAGATTTTTTTGATCTATCTCTACTTCTCTTAAATCTATCCATAGTCAATCTCTCACATCTTTGCACTAGAGTATCTGTGCATCTCCCCATCATATGCCGAAATCATCTCAACCTCACTTCCCATATATCATCTTCCATCGAAATCCCTCTTACCTATATTGGATAACCTCATTTTCATCCTATCTCTCCAAATAAATCCATGCATCCATCACAACATCTTCATCTCCTTCACCTTCATCTTTCAGATATGATAGTTTTTGACTGGCCAGCACTCTACCTTGTACAATATAGTTGGTCTAGCCACCACTTTGTAGAACTTGCCTTTAAGTTTAACTGGCACTTTCTTATCATACAAAACTCCTACTGCGATCCTCTATTTCATCCACCCTGCACCAATTCGGTGAGTGACATCCTCGTTAACCCCCCTATTTTCCTAGATAATAGACCTAAGATACTTAAAACTATCTTTCTTTTGAATAACCTGACCCGAGTATCAAGACTCACTACCACACTACTCATGCGTAACCTTTTTAAAATTTGTATTTTAAATATGTCATCTTGATCCTGTTCAATCTGAATATTTTAGACTCCAGGGTCTATTTCCACATCTCTAACTTAGCATTAACTTATTCGTGAGTCTCATCAATCAAAATAACACCATCTGCAAATAAATATATATACCTATATCACCTCACCTTGAATTTTTTGCATAAATACATCTATCTCTAAGGCAAATAAAAAGTTGACTAAGGGTCGATCCTTAGTGCAACCCAATCAATACAGAAAAATGATTCGACGTTTCTCCTATTATTCTTACTTGAGTCTTGGTTCAATAGCACATGTCCTTAATCGACCTAGTGTACACTATAAGTACACTTGTAGCTTTAAGCATCTCTAAAGAACCTCCTTGGGGACTTTGTCGTAAGTTTTTTATAGGTCATGAACACCATGTGTAAGTCCTTCTTCTTCCTCCTCTTATATTGCCCTACCAGGCTCCTTACGGTATGAACGACTTCTGTAGTCAAGATTCTTGGCATGAATATGAATTGATTCTCAAAAGTATTTACAATCCTCCTCAACCTCAACGCTCCACCACCTTTTCCAAACCTTTGCCTTAACAACTTGATACCCCTATAGTTGCTATAATGGTGAATCTCACTCTTATTCTTGTACAACAGAATCATCGTACTTCATTTTCAAGCTTCATGCATCTTTGTCATCCTAAAAATGACATTAAATAACTTGATTAGTCACTCCATATATATTTCCCACCCGACTCTTTCAAAAATCCACTTGAATCTCATCTGACCTAGTGGCTCTATAAAATAGCCTAATATTACTTGGCTTATTATGGACTATTTATTACAAAATGGGTCCAAAAGTGACCTAATATGAAAAACAACTCATTTTGCACTTTTAGCTATGCACCTCTAATGCTCCAAGCTATCATCCAAACACGATGTTGCTCAATGGGCCCTTAGATTGTATCATCGGATATAGCTCCTCACGTGTGCCAAGCTATCACCCAAACATGTATTTGCTTTCCTATCGTGATCTAGTTTTGGATCCTTAGGTGTTGTCCATGAGGCACAGTTATTAAAAGATTGGAACTAATTCAACTTGTATCATCCTCCCATTCTAGAAAAGGATTCGACATCGAATCTAAATATTTTATAGACTTGTCATCACACGTTCCAAGTTTGGAATCCTTTGTTAAGAGCTTTATTAGACCTTCAAGTATATTTTCATAAGACACTCTCCTTGAATCCTCATTTGAAAGTATTTGCTCATGGCCCTGCATAAGAGAAAGTATGGTACTAGGTAAAATGCTAGTATCACGATTAGTAGACCTAAGGTGGAAAAAGTCTTTGCTTAATTAGATTTGGAGGGGAGGGGGGGGGGAGGGTTCGAACAACATTTTATGGAGCTTGATTTATATTGGTTTGGATTGAGAAAATATGTTCTTGAGATCTTCGAGCACAATTTTGGTGGATGATCCTCGGTGTAGTTATAATAGAAGCGTTTTGTCCAGTTGAGGTGTCTTGGGAATAAGACACCTTAAATTTGTCATCTTTCATTTCATATGTGTCCAATCCCCAACCAATCCATTCACATCTTGTCGCAACACCATGATTATCTCCACTAAGATATCAAAGGTTGCCCCATCCATGGTAGTTCCGATTTTATCTCCCAAAGCCAGGTACACTTGAGAAATGAATTGAAGCAAGTATGAACTTGACTTAAGAAATAAATCTAGAAAAGCACACAAAGAAATGGGACAAAGAAAGAAATGGAATCAAGAACTAATCAACAACTAAGAAGGTTAATTACTAATTGAAAATTAGTTTAGGAATAAAAAAAGTGATTAGGAATCAAAGAAATGAAACTAAGATGTTAGAACCTGAGAAAATCGGACTTTGGGTGGTTGAGATGAATTCTGGTGAGATGCGGACGCATGTCATGACCTGCCCTCGCACATAGGGTTCGCATGTCAAAACAAAATGCGGAAAAGTCACCTGCAAAGTCATCTGCCTATGCAAATGGCCATCTGCCCATGTAAATGGTAGTGCATATGACCTAGACAACTTGTTGTAGCCTCCGAATTTTAAGCTTCCATGGACCCTTTTTGTACTTCTTTCTTTTGGAATATTTCTTTAACATAAGCAAATACATTTTCTTTTTACCCTTTTTAGATCAAACCTAACCTTTTTGAATGTTCTTCTTCAACAAGATAAGAAGATCATGAAGAACACATGAATATTTAAAAATTGACCCACGATCAAATGAGCTCCAAATTCAATAAAATTTTAATCAAAAGCTCCTTTTGACCTCCCGAACAAGATTCAAATGCTTTTAGGTCCAAATTCCTAAGTAGTTGCTCTCGAAAATTAAATCCACTTAAAAATTTGAACAACACCATGAAGATGTTGAATTGACAAAATCCAAACTCTCTCGTTTTAATTCGGTATCTCTTCAAATTCAAGATCAGGGCTTCTTTTGGTATGAAGAATACTTTCCAATAACTTTTAAGTTTCAAATCCAAGATAGAATTCCCAGATCTGGAAACTCACTTCACTTTCCCCAAAACTCAAAACTCAAAACTCAACAAAGGTAGAATCCTCAAATCACTCTGATTAAGCTCAAATTTCAGATTTAGACTCAAATAATGCTAGAGAACACGATTCTAGTATTAGAAACTTAAGAAAACTCAAAAATCAAAAATTCAAAATTTGATATTTTTCAAAAATGTTTTTGTTTAAAATACAACAATCCAAGACTAGAATCGTGGAAATGATCCTAACCTGGCTCTGATACCAAATGATAACATGACAAAATACGAGAAGAGAAATACGTACAAAAAATCACAAGAACAAGCTAATATAACAAGACAAGAAATTAAGGATAGAATGACACAAAGATAGAAAAATCAATGAAACTAATGGTATATTAAACCCCAAAACCCCAACGATAAACCTTACATGTTGTCTTTCCTTAAATAAAATTTTTATTTACAACATGAACTTCAACAACAAGTTCAAGAACAACTTCAAAAACAATAAAGAAGTTCAAACTGTTTTATGAAAAATAACAAAATAAAACATTTAGAAAAAGATGAAGATTAGAAGATTCAAGTTCACCGAATTTATGGTCTGTCCTTAAGAAAATTATTCTCCTCAAGTACTCGAGGTTATGGAATATATCCTCTCAGGATAAAATAAATTACTTCAACAGAACAGTGGTACCTCAAATTTTACCAAACTACGAACACACTCAAGGTAGCAAATCACATTTGAGTTTTTTTAAGAAGAAGAGTATTTTTTTCAAAAAAATCATATTCATATTTGAGGAGAAATAAGATATTTGTAGCCAAAAGGTGGTGCACATCAGAAAAGAAGCGATTGCTCAGAAAGGTGCACCTCTCTAAAAAAGGTGCAACTCTTTGGAAAGTTCATAATCCATTAGAAAGGTCATAACTATCCAAAGTAAAAAGGGGTCTATTCAAATTACATCCTTTCTCTTGATGTCTTTTTGAAAAATCACAAATTTATTTTTCTTCACACCGCTTAAAAAACTAACAATTCTCTGCATGAATAAAGAATGACTATTAGATAAACAATATTACAAGTTTCTGATGTACAAGAAAAGACTAATTACATCTGGATAAGTAGATTTTCCTTTAAACTTTTTGTGTTGCACTTATGTCGTATGCACTCAGGCAATCGATGGATGTGATCTTTGAACCATCAAACTTTGTTGTATATCTAGACAATACAAGTCACACAACTAAACTTTAATCATCTATGATTCTCACGGTTTTATCTATTTCATCCATAAACACTTCCTGGTTTCATGAGATCTTAGAAAATCAACCTTTATTATCATTCTTCTTGAAACAACTTCTACTTCACCCTCACATAGGTGATTTCTAAATGTTTAATCCTATATATCAAACTATTTGGTCATACCTGACAAACATAAAAATCAATATAAAGCTTCAAACCATAAGCCTTATCCTTATTTTCTGAGCATTATCTTCATCACGAATAGATTAAGTTAATTGATAATGTTGAACCGTCACTCATAACTTTGTTTGATATCCTTCAACCTAGCTCTTAGGATCTTTAGTTTACTAGGTAGAGTTACCATCGTGATAACTTACCTTATATCGTAAACCCATTTCCACCAACTATCTCTCAATTCTCTCTCTAGTTAAGCCTTTTATAAGTGGTTCTGATATTATCCTTTGACCTCAATAGTCAATTGTGATAATTTCACTAAAGAGCAGTTCTCTAACGATATTATGTCTCTATTTTATATCATGATATTTACCGTTTTACATCATGCTCCATTCCCTACCTACTATGGATTGTCTATAAGAGTGTATATGTGAAACAGGTAGTTAAGGGTATTCCAACCATATCAAATTACTACTGCAATGACACAGTGAAGTCAGTTATAACTAACTTCTATGTAACGCCTCAAAAATGGTTCCCGAGACATCACACGGTGCTTAGGACCAAAAATGATCCCAAGCTAACCCATGAGCTAGCATACTGATAAGCAACTGAATAAATATGTATAAAATGACAGAGTTTATGTGTGGAAACATAACCATGATGGAATCTGAGAAAATACAATACTGGTACACTTGTACATTTTGATAAAATCTGAAAAAAGGAACTAAATTACATAACTGACTCTAACTAACATTTGTGAAGCCTCTATTATACTGACTATAGATAGCTAGGATGCAAACCCAACTATCACTAATCAATACATGAGAGTAAGGAAGTAAAATACATAAATAACATCTAACTAAAGTCCCCGAAGTAGTAGGACTCGTTATCTGCTGGCTGGAATCTGCAAGCTGTCTGACTATGGCATGCGTGCTACAACTCATACCTATATTATAAGACAATGTAGCACATAAACATATATGTGGATCATTACTTTGAGGATGTACTGAGTATATAGGGGTGAATGCATAAGTAAAACATAATATCAATCATTATAATTTGTAAAACGATGCATGCTAAATGTAAATGACTCACATAAGCTGGAATATCTAAAATATTGAAATATACAACAATAGGAAGAAAAACATACTTTATAAATCCTGTGAGCCATAACATTTAGTTCTAAAGGCTGAGCTTGTATTCTCTCTTTAAGTCATATTGTCTAAGTGTAGAAAGGACTCACTCTAAAAATCTGAATTCTAAAAGATGAAATCTAAAGTTACTATCTTTCCTTAAAACATAATCTGAGTAAAACTTGTGAGCCTTTACACTTAGTTTTCTATAAAATTTTCTGTTACTCTCTCTGTTCTAAGATCTGTAGTCTGAAAGGAAACTCTTTTAAAATTATTCTAAAAAAGGAAATAATTCATCTCAAGACTTTAAGAATCTTAAAACCATAGCTTTCAAAACATATGCTTTTATCTTAAGGCTTTAAGCCAATAGATTGTTTTAACAGTAGGGGACATCTTTTGAGAGGTTCTTCTAACCGACATACACCATGTGAGCATCCATGGAGTTCCACATCTGGCCCCCATTAGGTAGGACTATTCTATCCTTTCCATCAGAATAGAACTTCTATCTGAAGTGATCACAATATGAGTCATCCACGTAGAAGTGGGAATAAATATGAATCCTACGTTGGCAGGTAGTTCTGGGGTATGAAACCTTGAAATCATACCCAACTCGGTGCTAAATACTACTCCCATTCTTATGCTCAAAATCTTAAGAAATTCTCTTCAAAACTAGCACAAGGGTTTACAAGAAAACTAATTATGCTTTTCTTTCTTTAAATCTCAAGTTATCTGAACAAAGTGGATTCTTATCTTAGCTTAGGACCAAAAGGTCAAGTCTTTGTCAAAATCTGTAAATAATCTTATCTGAGGGTGCTCATGGCACAAATAATCTCAAAATAACAATCTTAAATTGGGGCTTAAGGACCCATGCATCAAGATCATGTTAAAACATCTTAAAATTTATGCTTGATAATTTTAAACACTCATAATTCATCATAAAATCTGGAAATTTATGCATAATGCATAGAAATATGAATATAGTCATGTAATTCAACTTCTAAATCATGAAAAATCTCATAATCTTGCAAATAATGATAATAGGCATAAACCTTAACTTTACTTTCATGGAAAATCTCATAAATTGCAGTAAATTTGTAATTAAAATAAAGTTTTATCCTTGTTCAAACCCTACATTTATTGGATGATGAACTAGATGAACAAGCTTTCTTTCGAGATCCTATTTGTGCTCTTGAATGATAATTCTTGGTGTTCTTGAAGGGAACTTTGAATCTTGAACTGATTTGGAAAAAGAATGGTGGAATCTTGAGGATTCTTGAAGTTGAATGATGAAGCTTAGGGTTTTGGTTGAGAGAAATTTTGATGAATATAAGTATAGAAGGCTTGTAATAGTGGTAAATCATGTGTTTGGATGGATTTGGGGGCCTGAGAATTGACCAAAACACCCTTTTTAAACTCCTAAACGGAACTGAAAAAATGACCAAAAGTCCCGATTTGGCTGGCCACCATGACGCGCCACAATCGCGGTGGATCACTGGAAAAGGATGAGTGGGAATTGGGATTTCTCCGCGACGTGAAGCTATCGCGGTGCCCTATAGTTTTGTTATTTTGGCCACTGGCGCGACGCACAACTATCATATAGGCTTGCTGGAAATTGACCAATGTGAAATGGGAATCCTCCGCGATGCGGTGGAATCACGGAGTCTCACTGGAATTTGACAACTGCCAATTTTCTTAGCTCCACGATGTGCTGAGAGTCTAGGTGACACACTATCAACTTAAAAATGCCATAACTCCTTCACCGAGTGTCGGATTTAGGCGAATTTGGTATCGATGGAAAGCTTATGCAATTTCTCACATAATGAAAAGTTGAAATCTTTAAAATTCCACATGGAATAACTATTATTCATTTTGAAAGCTATCCTTTAACATTCTAGGAACGAATTTAAGCTAGAAAAGTTTGGAGTATTACAATATCTTCCTCTTGGGAAATTCGTCCTCGAATGTGGTTAATTAGGCTGAAATCACCGAGGAATCTAAGTCTATAAGCTATCATGCACAACTAAAATAAATTGTATGATTGAATCCCAACGTAGTGGTCTATTGAAATGATCTGTGAGTGCATGAGCTTTCATGAAAATAACTATATGGCTGAGATCGAAACGAGAGAGTCAACTTAGGATTAACAATTTAATTAGGATGGATCTGATTTCGTAAGTAAAAGATGAGAGGTTTATGACATGAACTCGGGGTATTACATTCCAGCTCACCTTTAACTGACCAACTAACCTACTAGTTGTCTTAGCTCACTTAACTAACTTTATATATATACATATGTATCATGTAGTACTGAATAAGACTTGAATATAAAGAATTACAATTTTTGGCTAATCATCTATGATCATCTCTGTTCTCTCTTCTCTTTTCTTCTTCTTTTTCTTACTTTCGTGCTTCCTTACTTAGTTGTTCATGGTGATTCTTATTGAAATCACTTAATTCTTCATGGTATCAAAGAATATACTAAATTGAATCAGTACATGAGACTCGATCCTAGTTCTCAGTTAAAAACTGCATTTATTCTTGAACTCAAGAACTACAGAATCTGATCATTTTTCTCCAAATCATCTGTAATAAATTGCAATAGCGATCGGAGGTGATGGAATTGGTACTTTAACTGTACATCTAGTGAATAATGCAAACTCTAGTACTATATTTTAGTTTACAACTACTACTCTGGATATCAATAATCCTCTGTACCTCTCAACTACAAATATCTTAGGTACTTTACTTGTTTTATTTCAGTTATAAGGAAGTGAAAATTATGTTGTATGGAGTAAAATAGTTAGGATTGCATTATTAGGTCAAAATAAGTCTGGAATGGTTGATGGTTCTTGGAAGAAAATTATCTTCTCTACTGATTTAGCTAACCAAGAGGAAATGCAATAGTATTGTCATGGTTGATGAATTCAATGTCTAGTAACCTTGTTGGAGGGGTACTACATGCCACGAAGGCTTGTGATGCATGGATAGATCTTAAAGAAATATTTGATAAAGTAGACGGATCAAGAACTTATAATTTACATCAAGAAATTGCAATTGTGTCCCATGGTGTTCAATCTATTCTGTCTATTTCACTAAGTTAAAAGACTTATGGGATGATTTTGAGTCTCTAGTCCCATCACCTGCTTGTAATTGTGAAAAATCAGGAGGTTTCTTAGCTTATCTTTAAAGGAAAAAGCTATATCAGTTTCTAATGGGATTGAATGATTCATACTTACAAGAAAAAAGTCAAATCTTGTTGATGACACCACTACCTACTGCTAACATGGCCTACTCCAAGATCATAAGTTATGAGAATCAAAAGTATGTAGCTCAGTTAGTATAGGGAACATATCTTCTTGGTGTTATACCTACTACAATTGATGTTGTTGCAATGTATTCTAAAACTGGATTCAAGGTGGTTATCAGAAGGGAAAAAGGAACTATGTTTCAAACTATAACCCAAATGTTGTCTGTGATCATTGCAACATGAAAGGTTACTATAAGTCAGATTGCTACAAGTTAGTTGGATATCCACTAGGTCATCCCAAATATAGAGATCAAAGAATCAATAATGACTTCAGAAGTGGTTTTGATAACTAAGTTAGGCAGAGAAGGATTGTTTCTAGTGCTCATAATGTTGTGGTTGAAGACTAACAGCTGCAACCTTAACAGACTCAATCATATGGTTCTTATCAGACTTCACAAAATTTATCAAATAATGGGATAATTACACCAAGGTTTACACCTGGACAGTATGATCAAATTTGCAAAATATTGGAATAATAGAACCAAGTTTCAGCATCTATGCCCCCTACTACTGCAATAAACATGGCAGGTATTGGTAGAGCCCTGTTGATCAACAATAAACCACATGAGTGGATTATTGATACATGTGCTACAAATCACATGACAACAGGCATTGAACTTCTAAATAAAGGTTCAGTATTTGAGTCAGTGTATCCAAAAAAAGTAACATTACCTAATGATGATATTCACTTGTTACACTGGCTCTAGTAGTATTTCTGATAATAGCACTACACAAAATATGTTCCATTTACCTCAATTCACATATAACTTGTTATCAGTCTCATAGGCTACTAAACAACTTAATTATTTTGAAACTTTCTTTCTTAACTTCTGTGTGTTTTAGGATCTTTGGAGTGGGAAGGTGAAGGAGATTGATAGAGAAAAGAATGGATAGTACTTTCTACTAAGACAAAAGCTACCAGGACATAGAAGAATAGCTGATTGTTTACTCAATACTGAGATAATTGATAAAACAAATCTTCAACCGTGCCATAAGAGGCTTGGACATATTCCATATAGAACACTATGTAAAATGTTTCCTAATAAAAGTGGTTCTCTGGATGGTTTTATCAATAAATGTATTATTTGTCCTCTAGCTAAGCAAGTCAGATTAGTTTTTCCTGTTAGTATTACCAGTAGCCTTAAACCATTTGATCTTCTTCATATGGACTTTGGGGACTATACAAAGTTCCTACTTGTGATGGACATAAATTATTCCTGACTGTAGTTGATGAATTTACTAGAATAACATGGATATTCTTGATTAAACTTAAATATGATCTTGTAGTTATTCTTAAGCATTTCTTATATTATTTTACTCAGTTTGATGCATGTGTAAAATTTATTAGGACAAATAATGAAACTGACTTTGTTAACAACTCATGTACTAATTTGTTTGCAAACTTAGGGATAAAACATCAGAGCTTCTTCTCTTATACATCCAACAAAATGGTGTGGATGAAAGAAATCTCAAGCACTAGTTGGAAGTGACCAGGCCTCTAATGTTTCAAGCTAATATACCTTTAAAATTTTGGGGATATTGTGTACAACCAACAACATACTTAATTAATAGGCTTCCATCTGCTATGTTAGGATATATGACACCTTATGAGAGGATGTATAATAGAAAACCTTCCCTAGATTATTTAAAAGTATTATGATGTCTGTGTTATGCTAAGTTTGTCAATGAGTCAAATAAGCTAATGCCTATATCTAGGAAAGCAGTTCATATGGGATATTCAAAAACAAAGAAAGGCTACATTCTCTATGATCTCACTAACAAAATTTTCTTTGTAATTAGGGATGTGGTGTTTAGAGAGGACACATTTTCATTCATAACTGATCTAGATCAATCTCCACAATATGTGTTTCCTCCATATGATCAAAAAGTTGAATTACCTAATACTACTATTGTGACTAGACCTCAACCTAATGTTGATCTTCAATAGCAAGCCATAAGTGACTTCACTGCAGATCAACCAAGTACTGCACAAAGTCAACTCACTACATAGGACCACTATGTACAACCTGTTCTAACAAGAAGAATAACAAGATCTATTACCGGATAGCAGGCTACAGAACAGCCTGTCACAACAAGGACCAGAACTCGATTACAAGTAGTTTCTCAACAAGACCAAAGAAAATCCACCAGTGTTCAAATCCACCTGCATGGATGAAAGATTTTGTGTCATTGATTATCAGTGACAATGTTTTATACCCTCTATCTGATTATGTTTCTTATGATAATATATCTACTAAGTATCAATGTTGCCTATCTAATTTTTCTAACCTTGTGGAGCCTACCTCATATGCAGAAGCGGTAAAGGATCCAAAATGGGTAAATGCTATGCAAACTGAAGTAGTTGCACTTCAAAACAATAATACCTGGAAAGTAGTTGATCTTCCAATAGGCAAGTAACCTATAGGGTGCAAATGGATCTACAAGATCAATTATAAAGCCTCACAAGAAGTAGAATAATTTAAGGCAAGGCTGGTTGCAAAAGGTTTTAGTCATAAAGAAGGCATAGACTACCAAGAAACCTTTAGTCCAATGGTGAAAATGGTCATATTGAGAACAGTTTTGGCAATAATAGCTGCTAAATACTGGCACATTCATCAAATGGATGTGTTCAATGCTTTACTATAAGAAGATTTAGAGGATGCGATCTATATGGAGCTCCCACAAGGATTTAGAAGTCAGGGGGAGAATAAAAAAGTATGAAGACTTACTAAATCCTTGTATGGATTGAAACAAGCACCAAGACAGTGGAATACAAAGTTGTCTCAAGCATTGATCAACGGCTAATTCAGGCAAAGTTAATATGATCATTCATTATACATAAAAAAACCAATGATAGAATAATTGTTATACTAGTATATGTTGATTATATACTAGTAACTGGGGATAAGATATGTTAGGTAATTGAGACAAAGGAATCTCTTCACAAAGCCTTCAAGATGAAAAACTTAGGAAAATTGAAATACTTCCTAGGTATTGAGTTTGCAAGGTCCAAACAAGGGATTGTAATGCACCAAAAGAAGTATTCCCTTAAGTTGGTTTCAGAAACTGGTCTTAGTGCTGCTAAACTTGCTGCCACACTATGTGACACTCCAAAAAAACAGACACCCAATGACTATGATCAACATGTTCTAGGATCGACAATGCCTAATGATGAAAAACTAGCTGACCAGGGAATGTATCAAAGAATAATAGGAAAGCTACTATATCTTATAGTAATAAAACTAGACATAACTTATAATTTTTAGGCTATGATTCAATTTTTGTAGAACCCAAAACAATCTCACATGAATGCAGCACTCAGAGTTTTTAGATATACAAAAGGAAAGCTAGGACAAGAACTTTTGATATCTAGTGCAAGAAAGGATGTTCTTACAGCTCACTTTAATGTTGACTGGGCAACTTGTGCCTTTTCTAGAAGATCTATTACTGATTTCACCATTAAACTAGGTGATTCATTAGTTTACTGGAAGTCAAAGAAGCAATCAATTCTCTCAAGATGTTTAGCTGAATCAGAATACATAAGTCTTGCCTCAATAATTGTAGATCTTACCTGGTTAATTGGTTTAATCAAGGATCTACAAGTATCACTACAACTACTAGTTACCATCTTTAGTGACAACAAAACAACATTATAGATGCCTGCAAACCCAGTTTACCATGATAGAACCAAACATATAGAAATAGATTGTCACCATGTAAGGAAGAAGATTCAACAGAGACTGATCAAAACTGAATATCTATCTACTCAGGATCAACCTGTAGATGTTTTTACCAAAGGCTTAACTAAAGTCCAACATGAATATCTGATGTCCAAAATTGGCTTCATAAATCTCTTTAGTGCTAAGTTTGACGGGGAGTGTTGAAGCAAGTAGTTAAGGGTGATCCAACTATATCAAATTACTACTGTAACAACACTGTGAAGTCAGTTATAACTAACTTCTAGCTCACCTCTAACAAACCAACTAACCTACTAGTAGTCTTAGCTCACTTAACTAACTTCCTATATATACATATGTATCATGTACTATTGAATAAGACTTGAATACAAAGAATTACATTTTTTGGCTAATCCTCTATGATCATCTCTATTTTCTCTTCTCTTCTTTCTTTCTTTATTGTTTCCTTGCTTAGTTGTTCATGATTATTCTTATTGAGATCACTTAATTCTTCAATATACATACTAGTGTCAAAGGATTGGGCCAATAAGGAATATTCTTTAAGAAATTATGGAGCCATTTAGCTTTGTCACTGGCTTTAGTAAATATGATAAATTCAGATTCTATTGTAGAGCGGATAATACTTATCTATTTGGATGATTTCTATGTGACTGCTCCTCTGCTAGAGTAAATACATATCCACTTGTAGATTTTATTTTATTTGATCTAGTGATCCTATTTACATCACTATATCCTTCAATTACTGTAGGATACTTGCTATAATGTAAATCATAATATTGAGTATATTTTAGGTACCAAACTCATTTCATTGTCATCCAATATGTTTGATCGGGATTACTGTGTACCGACTTAATTTACTAATAGAATATGTTATGTCTGGTCGGGTACAATTTGTGACATAGATCAAACTTTCTAACATCTTGCATACTCCAGTTGTGAGTCACTTTCACCTTCATTCTTTTAAAGTGCAAAGCTCACATCCAACGGTGTCTTACTAATATTAAAATCCAGATACCTAAACTTTTCAAGTACCTTTTCAATGTAATGAGACTATGACAATGCCAACTCTTATGGAGTTCTATAAATTCTTATCCCTAATATCACATCAATAACTGCAAGGTCTTTTATATCAAACTTGCTCTTAAACATTCATTTCGTAACATTTATGTAGAAATGTCTTTACTGATGATCAATATGTCATCCACATACAAACAAATAATGACTTTGTGATTTGGAGTGTCTATAATGTAAACACATTTATCACACTCATATATCTTAAATCCTTTTGTCAACATAGTTTAGCCAAATTTTGCATGACACTATTTTGATTCTTTCTTTAGTTTATATAATGACTTAACAGGTTTGCACACTTTTCTTTCCTTATCAGGAACCACAAAACCCTTAAATTGCTCAATGTAAATTTCTTCTTCCAATTCTCCTTTTAAGAAAGATGTTTACATATCCATTTGATAAATTTCAAGATCATTTTGTTAATGACGAGTATATGTTGAAATAATTAAGGCCTTCTTTTTGTCTAAAAATCCTTTCACAATAAGTCTTGCCTGTATTTGTCAGTAGTACCATCAACTTTTATTTTTCTTTTAAAGATCCATTTAGAACCTGAAGGTTTATTTTCTGAAGGAAAATCAACCAACTCTCAAGTATAGTTGCTCAATACTTAATCAATCTCACTATTTCCTGCCTCTTTCCAAAATGATGAGTCCACAAACGACATTGTTTCTTTAAATATTTGAGGCTCATTTTTAAGAAGAAATATAAGAAATCTAATTCAAAGAAAGTTGGCGTCCCTTGTTGTTTACTATGCCTTGGATTCTCTTTATTAAGTACATTCTTTTTTGGTTCATCCCTAGGTCGTTTAAATTCTTCACTAGACAGCTCATGTCTAGTCTTATATAGATAAATATGTTCAAAGAACTCAACATTATCTGATTCAGTTACTGTATGATTATGGATATTCAGATGTTCAGATTTATGAACCAAAAAGTGACATGGTTTACTGTTGTAGCATATTTTATGAAAACACAGTCCACGATCTTTGGTCTTATTTTCACCCTTTTAGATATAGAAACTAGGAATTTCTCTAGACACCCCCACACATTGAAATATTTCAAGTTGGGTTTTTCTCTTTTCCATTTCTAATATGAAATAGATTGTGTCTTCTTATGGGAAACTTTATTACATATTTAATTAGTTGTAAGGCCAGCTCCCCCCTACAAGTTTTGCAGTAAACCTGAACTTATAAGTAAGACATTCATCATTTCCTCCAATGTTTGTTTTTTCCTTTCTCAATCTCATTTGATTGGGGTGAATACAGGACAATAGTTTGATGGACAATTTTATTTTTCAAATATATCTCTGCAAAAGGAGATTCATACTTTCCACCCCTATCACTTTGAATTATTTTAATCTTTTTATCCAATTGATTCTCAACTTTAATTTTATATTGCCTAAATATTTCTATTGCATCATCCTTACTATTCAGTAAATAAGCATAATAGTATCTATGAAATTGTCAATAAAGTTATGAAATATTTTTTCCCACTATAAGATGTTAATGACTTCAATCACAAAAGTATGCGTGAATTGAGTCTAAGAGATTGAATTCCTTTCAACAGACTTATACTGATGCTTAGCGTACTTAAATTCAGCATATGCTTGACACTTTGATTTATTGCACTCAAAGCTAGGCAATACTTCCAAACTAATAAATTTTTGCAAGGTTTTATAATTAACATATCCTAAACGTTCATGCCATAATTCATTTGACTCAAGTAAATAAGAAGAAGCCTCGGCTTTCTTCATTACAACAATTATTATATTAAGTTTGAAAAGGCCCTCAATAAGATAGCCCTTTCCTCCGTTGATTTTATTCTTTCTTCTTACAGCTTTCTCTAAAATAAACATACACGTAATCTCATTTTTAATAAAAAATGTTGTAGATACTAAGTTCTTCCAAATAGTATAAACATGAAGACCATCGTTGAGAGTCAACAACTTGTCGGAAGTTATTTGTAGGAATATATTCCCAGTTTCTTAAATCTTGATTGTTGTAGTATTTCCCACATAGAATACTTCTTTGGGGGCAGTGATATCATAAGTCGTGAAAAATTCTTTGTCCACACAAACATGTCAAGTGTCTCCTGAATCAAACCATCATTTGTTTGAATTTCCAACTAGATTGCATTCAGTAATCATAACACACATGTTTTTTATTTTTTCAGTTCCTTCTACCATTTTTATCTGATTTTATTTCTTGTTCTTCTTTAGAACTTGATAATTTAGAGCTTTGTGACCAACTTCACTACAATTGTAGCACTTGTCTTTGAACCATTTCTTGTTCTGCTCTTTCTCTTGTCCAGAAGACTTCCTCAACATCTTATTATGTGCATCATTATCTTTAACAACATTGCACCCATCGTAGCTGATTTCTCATGCAACATATTGTCCTCTTCTATCTTGAGACGAATCATAAGATCTTTCAAATCGAATAATTGTTTTTCAAATATTTCTTTTTCAGGAACATAAGGATCTCTACTTGTGAACCTTTACATTTAAAATTTGGTATGTCAAAAGAGCATCATTTACTATCATTCTTTGAAATTCACATCGGATTTTTTTATTTCTCTATCGTTGTCATTGCTAGAATAATATTTGAACATCTTGATGACGTAATATTAGTTGTTGTTGGGTCAACACCTGTCACAATCAAATCAATTTATTATTCAGTTTCATTCATCATTTTTCTGCCAATCTTTGACAAACACTCTTATATTTTAGAATACTAATAATAAAGACTTAATCTTTAAACAACTTATTTCTAGTCAACAATGAATTTTATATGTTCTTCAAATCAGAATCCAATTCAAACAGAGTAGAAAATCATAGGTTTTAATCTCTAGAAATCAATATAGAGAGTTTAACGAAATTGTGAACTTTTTATATTCTTTGAATCAAATTTCTCAATGAAGTTTATATTCTTCTAACCATGAGAGTAGAAATTAAAAGATTTTAGTTTCCACAAAACCAGACCCAATACTGATTAACCAAGTACTTGATTTATAAATGGTGATCTTTTTTTCCCACCAAACAAGCACAAAAAATAAATATATTTTTAATAATTTTCTTAAGATTTTTGTCTTTCCTTAAATAAAATTTGTATTTACAACATGAACTTCAACAACAAGTTCAAGAAAAACTTTAAGAACAATAAAGAAGTTCAAACTATTTTCTGAAAAATAGAAAGATCAAATATTTAGACAAAGATAAAGATTAGAAGAATCAAGTTCACCGAATTAACGGTGTGTCCTTACAAAAATTATTTCCCTCAAGTACTCGAGATTATGGAATATATCCTCTTAGGATAAAATGAATCATTTCAACAGAATAATTGTACCTCAAATTCTATCAAATTACGATTACACTCAATGGTAGCAAATCACATTTGAGTTATTTTTAAAGAAGAAGAGTGTTTTCAAAAGTCATATTCATATCTAAGGAGAAATTAGATATTTATAGCCTAAACGTGGTGCTTCAGAAAAGAAGCAATAGTTCTGGAAGATGCACCTCTTTGGAAAAGATGCAACTTTTTAAAAACTTTACAACCCGTTAGAAAGGTCATAACCATTCAAAGTAAAAATGTGCCTATTCAAATTGAATTTATTCTGTTGATGTCTTTTTGGATAAACACCTATTTAATTTTTCTTCACACCTCTTAAGAACCTAACACTACAAATGCCAATTCTTTTACGAAGACCCTGAGTGAATTAAATCCACATTCAACTCATATTTTTCAACAAGTCAATTAGCTTCCAACAAGATAAAAAATATTCGCAAGTGTATCTCTCATTATCATTCATCAACTAAGGAAGAAAAGAAAAGGAAATCCTAACTATTTATAGTCATGGATTATTTATTACAAAATGAGCCCAAAAGTGACACAATATGAAAAAACGACCTATTTGGCACTTTTAGCTCCTATGCTCCAAGCTATCACTCAAACACGATATTGCTCAATGGGCCCTTGGATTATATCATCAGATATAACGACTCTCATGCGCCAAGCTATCATATAAATAAGTATTTTCTTTCCTAAGGTGATCACGTCTTGGATTCTTAGTTGTTGTCCATGAGGCATAGATCATGAAAGATTGAAACTAATTTGTGTCATGATACAAAAATCGATAGGTCATGATGGAACTTATCTTCACGAACATTGACACGTAAGCCTACCACCCAAACTGATACACATGGAAAAAGACAGAAATGCCCCAAAGGTAAGGCTTCTAGAACGAAGCCGAACCACATAGATATAATAAAAGTAGAAAAAATAAAATCAACACATGCAGTCATAACTCCCAAAACTTGGTGTCAAAAGTATAAAAACTACTGATATAATCCCGAAGTAGGTATCATAGGCTGAGCAAGCAAAGTAGTAAATAAGGCATACAAAATTTACACTAAGGACACATCACCTGCAATCAGAAAATGTCCCATTATAGTAGCCCATAATATTTGCACTAACAGTTCTGCAGTATCCACACATAATACAACAACACACTAGATACGGATACAAATACACATAATATCACATACAAGTAGAACAAACAAGAACATGTATACTTAAAATCATCAGGTACAAATAAAGGAAGATAGAACAATTAGATATTAACAAATCAAGATATAGAACAAATAGATAGATGACAAGTCAATATGACAGTATAAGCATAACATAACACAATAAAGCAAGTGTAGTATATATGATGATGATTTTGATGATGATTATGATGATGATGATGATGATGCATGAGGTCATCGTACAACCTTCGGGATTGTCGCACAATCCCCATATACAGCTACGGAGGAAAGCCTCCCAACACAGGATCCATAGGGGGTTCGTCAACCCGTACACAATCTACATATCTCATATCTTCTCCAAGACACATCCCTTAGAGAGGGTTTAATAAGGTGTTATAATATCTCCTCTCGACACTTTCTTCGAGGAGGGTTTTATAAAGGGTATTTTCATTGTTTCTCAGATGTTGCCATGGTGGTACCAATGTTTCATGAATGAATATGATATGAGGATGTAATGCTCACAACCAATCACAATGAGTATTTTCACAACCAATCATAATGATATATTTCCACAACCAACCATAATTATACATTTTCACAACTACGTGAGCTAATATTCACTTATTATTTTCGTTTCATCCATGAATTTTCACATCTTATATAACAAAAAGTATGAATATATCACAATACACCAATGGTACCACATTAGGCATTTCAACAACACAATATAATTATTCACATATATTCAAGGCTATCAACATCACATGGGACCCCACACCGTCACACGTATCACATAATATCTCAATTTTAATAATTACATTACCTATAGTCCTCCACACGGGCACAACACATAGATATACATTTTTCATGATTAGTTCCCATCCTTAACATGCATTTTGTAACATCATTTACTACCCAGCCAAGTCTAAAAGAGTTAAGTCATAACCTATCTCAAAAGCCGAAATCGATCTTCTACACTTTGGACCCATGAACTCACTTTTTATGAATAATCTCAAACTCCACTAAAAAACATCAAATATGGAATCTACGCATCAAAATAAAATCAACGACACCCGTATTGACTATTTTTGGTTCAGAATCAAAACGAACCTCCGAAATGAATTTTCAAAAAAGAAGGGCAAAATCATAACTTTTCTTCAAAAATATGTTTTCCATATTTTTAGAAACCTACAGTTGAAACACAAGTCAAATCGAGTAAAAAACGAGGTTCAAATCGAAGAAAAATCATTTTTGAGCATTACCGGGTAAAATCTTTGAAATCCAGGAGGTTAAAATCAAGAATCAAAGTTGTTTTAAATTGATGAAAAACTAATAATTATAAGATTAAGATATTATTCAAGTGAAATGGAGTGAAATTTGGTTTAAAATTAATTCTTATGATTTTTTGGGTTTTGAGAAATTAATCAAGAAATTACTAAGAAAAAAGTGAATTCTTACCTTAAATTCGAAAGAGAATCAAGAAATAGATGTTAATCTAGCTTTTAAAGCTCCCACAGGCTTTACTTTTAAGCTCTCACACTATTTTAGGGTTTAACTCTCAAGAGGCAAGGTGAAAGAATGAATAAATGGGCCAAAAAGGGGTAAAAACTGTTATTTATTGCAGAAAAATCTGCACTATAGCAGATTTTTCAATGTCCAAATGGACTTCGATGGGTGCCTGGGATTCGTTCGGAGTCCAATATATGCAAAAAACTATGCAACCATACTAAATTCGACGTTTCAAACTCAATGAAGAAATTAGATTTTCGAAAAAAATATTTTTTTTCACAAAGTTGATCCCCGAAATCCGAAATCACAATTTTCCAAATCGAGGGTTGAAATGAAATTTAAAATCCGTAAAATCACATCAAATATGTTACCACCATAAAATTGATATTTTGGATCTACCGATAAAGTTGGATTTTCCATCCGAGGTTGTTTCGACCAAATGTGAGTCCCACATTCATATTTCTAATTTTTCCAACTTTCCAACCAATAAGTCGAAATGAGCTCGGGTGCACCCGGACCCAAACCAAAGGTCTACCTAGCCTAAAATTGATATTTTGGAGTTGCTGGTGCAGTCCGTTAAGCCATCCGTCGTACGGATAAAAAGATATCTACATAAGTCCAAAATAAGACTCTTAAAGTCATGAAAAACCACAATATCACATAAATGATACCAAAATGCATCAAAAATCATGCCAATCACCCCCACACTCCAGAAATACCATAATGCAACTATGGGGACGGGTAAAATAGTCAAATCACACAGAAATATACAATTCACATAATTTATCAAAAAGTTGATTGTTACATCCACTATTAAAAATCTAGTTCGTCCTAGAACTAAGGCAAAGAAATACCTAAACCGATGAAGAGTTGGGGATAGGGACTATGCATATCAGGCTTAACCTCCCAAGTAGCCTCATCTACAGGTCGATGTCGCCACTAAATCTTAGCCACAGGGATAACTCTAGAGCGCAACCGCCTAACATCTCTAACCAATATAGAGACCAGCTCCTCAACAAAAGACAACTGCTCATCTAACTAAACTGACTCCCAACGAATAACATGAGACTCATCCGCAATATAACGACCAAGCATAGAAACATAATCAACTGGATGAACCACTAATAGATCAGGGGACAAAGCCAACTCATAGGCCATATCACCAACAGTTCGAAGAATCTCAAATGGACCGATATACCTAGGGATAAGCTTGTCCCTCTTCCGAAATCTCATCATACCCTTCATGGGTGAAACTCAAAGGAAGACACGATCACCAACACCAAATCTCAAGGCATGGAGTCTATGATCAGTATAGCACTTCTGCCTACTCTGAGCCGATCTAAATCTATTCTGAATGACCCAAGCTCTATCGAAAGACTCACGAAGCAATTTCGTACCTCGAGATCTCACCTCTAAAACATCAAACCAACCCACTGGGTAGCGACAACGCCTCAAAAGGAGCCATATCAATACTGGAATGGTAGCTATTATTATATGCAAACTCTGCTAAATCCAATTGTTGCTCCCACTGGCTACCAAAATCCATCACGCATACGCGTAGCATATCCTCCAAAACCTAGATAGTCCGCTTTGACTAGCCATCAGTCCGGGGGTGAAACGCTGTACTGAGATCCGCTCGAGTACCCAACACATCCTAAAAAATCTTTCAAAAGTGAGATGTGAACTTAGGACCGCAATCTAAAATAATGAACATCGACACAACATGAAGACACATAAGTAAGTCTACCAAAGTCTCATGCCCAACAATGGTCACAACACAACATCGGTACACCCGATCCACCACTAAAGAATCACTTACTAAGGTAGACACACGAATAGGCATGGAAAGAGGCTCACTGACCGAATCAAAACTCGAAGCAAAATATGCAGATATATAGGAGAAAATTGATCTGAGATCAAATAACATTGATACAAGTCTGAAACAAATGGGGACGATATCTGTGATCACAGCATCAGACGTCTCTGCCTCTATCCCGACGGGTATAGTATAACATTGACCACGACCACCAATTGGTTGATAGCCCCATGACCACCAACTGCCTGGGTGGACCCACGACCACCCCTACAAGATCCACTATCTATATCCCTCGCACCTCTAGTAGCGCCCCTACGTCTCACAACTGAAGTAAAAGTAGCTCGAATCACCTAACGGGGACTTTCCCTAGCCATATGTCTAATCTCATCATACATATAACAACCTCTACGACCAGTCTTAATAGAAGAAGGTACAAATGGGTCCAAACGGACACCTTGAACTGCTGAACTAGAAAATCCACCACCTGAACTTTGTAAAGCCACCTACACTGTCCTACTATGGTATCCACGAGGACCTCTAAAATCTCTGTCTCGAGAGGTATGACTCCTGAATTCACCAAAATAATACACCTTCTTGGCGCCACCCTGAAATACTCAAAGAATACCTTTTATCATCTTAGCTTGATCCACAATACTCTAAAAAGAAGCCCTAAACACAACCATATGAGATGTAGCCAACTGAAAGGAGACATCCAAACCTTTCACAAATTTTTAAATCTTTTAAGACTCGGTAGAAAGGCTATCATAGGAATATCTGGATAGGGTATGGAATCATGCCTCATACTCAACAACTGTCATGGAGCCCTATTCCAAATGATCAAACTCATCCCACATATGGTCTGTGAAACTGAAAAGCACAAATCTCTCTAGGAAAGCCTCGACAAACTGATCCCAAGTCATCTCGAGAGAATCACGGGGTCTATAACTGACAAGTAACCTCTACCAATCTCTCACCACATCTCTCAATTGATAAGATATAGTATAAGCCATACCATCCACACATAAAGAGTGAAACACAACTCAGAACACAAGGTATGAAAGAACTTCGCATGATAAAGAATAAAATGAGGAAAGTTTCCTAAAGACGTCCTATATCCTCTCGAAGATAGATATGGACGTCTATTTACCGATCCGCGAGACTATATTAGACATTTCGTTCTTACACCGTTGAGACCAATGAACCTGGCTACTCTGATACCAATTTTTCATGATCCAAAAATTGATAGATCATGATTGCACTTGTCGCGGCGAACCTTAATAAGTAAACCTTCCACCCAAACTGATACACATGGAGAAATACAAAAATGACCCCCAAGGTAAGGCTTCTAGAACGAAGACGAACCACATAGATATAATAAAAGCAGAAAAATAAAATCTACACATGTAGTCATAACTCCTAAAACCCTATGTCAATAGTATAAAAACCACTAATACAATCCCAGAGTCAAATACATCAGTTAAATAACCACAAAGAAAACTATCTATCTTGAACACTAATAAAGATATAAATAATACAAAAAGATAGATGTGAACTCCGGACATAGGAATGTCCAACTACTACCTTGAGTAATCTGAAGGCGCTCGAAATCAACCAATCTGAGGCGCACTTGAGCTAGGACCTACAACAAAAGGGCACAGTAGTCGTGAGTATGGTCCACTTTTACTTAGTAGGTATCATAGGCCGAGCAAGCAAAGTAGTAAATAAGGCATACAAAATATACACTAAGGGCACGTCGCCAGCAATCAGAAAATATCTCACAGCGGTAGCCCACACCATTTGCACTAACAGTTCTATAGTATCCATATATAATACAACAACACACCAGATATGAATACAAATACATACAATGTCATATGCAAGTAGAAAAAAGAGGAACATGTATACTCGGAATCATCAAGTACAAATAAAGGAAGATAGAATAATTATACATTAACAAGTCAAGATATAGAACAAATAGATAGATGACAAGTCAATATGGCAATACAAGCACAACATAACATAATAAAACAAGTTTAATGTATATAATAATGATGATGATGATTCATGAGGTCGTTGCACAACCTCCGGGATCATCGCACAATCCCTATATATACCTACGGAGGTAAGCCTCCCAACGCAGGGCCCATGGGGGGTTCGTCAACCCGTATACAATCCACATATATCATATCTTCTCCCCAACATATCCCTACGGAAGGGTTTTATAAGGTGTTACAATATCTCCTCCCCAACACTTTCCTTATAGAGGATTTTATAAAGCGTGTTGCTAGTGCTTCTCAGATATTGCCACGGTAGCACCAATGTTTCATGAATGAGTATTATATGAAGATTAATGCTCAAAACCAATCACAATGAGTATTTCCAAAACCAATCACAATGATATATTTCCACAACCAACCATAATTATACATTTCCACAACCACGTGAGCCAATATTCACTCATTATTTTCGTTTCATCTATGAATTTACACATGTCTCATATAACAATAAGTATGAATATATCAAAATACACCAATGGTACCACATTAGTTATTTCAACAACACAATATAATTATTCACATATATTCAAGGCTATCAACATCACATAGGACCCCATACGGTCACACGTATCATATAATATCTCAATTTCAATAATTACATTACGTATAGTCCTCCACACCGGCACAACACATAGATATACATTTTTCATGATTAGTTCCAACCATTAACATGTATTTTCTATCATCATTTACTACCCAACCTAGTCTGAAGAGTTAAGCCATAACCTACCTCAAAGGTCGAGACCGATCTACTACACTTTGAACCCATGACCTTACTTTTCACGAATAATCTCGAACTGAACTAAAAACTTCAAATATGGAATCTACGCATCAAAACAAACCAATGACACTCATATTAACTATTTTTGGTTCGAAATCAACACGGACCCCCGAAATGGGTTTTCAAAAAAGAAGGGAAAAATCATTACTTTACTTCAAAAATGTGTTCCCCATATTCTTAGGAACCGAGAGACGAAAATACAAGTCAAATCGAGTAAAAAAAAATAAGGTTCAAATCAAAGAAAAACTATTTTTGATCTTTACCGGGTAAATTTTTTAAAATTTGGGTTAAAATTAAGAATCAGAGTTGTTTTGGAGGTTAAGTTGATAAAAAAGTAGTAATAATAAGATTAAAATATTATTCAAGTGAAATGGAATGAAATTGAGGTTTAAAATCAAGCCCTAAGATTTTTTGGGTTTTGAGAAATTAATCAAGAAAATACTAAGAAAAGGGTGAATTCTTACCTCAAATCCGTAAGAGAATCAAGGAATAGATATTAATCTAGCTTTCCAGGCTCCCACATGCTTCACTTGTAAGATTTCACACTATTTTAGGGTTTAACTCTCAAGGGCAAGGTGAAAAAATGGATAAAATGGGTCAAAAGGGGTTAAAAAATCTGCTATAAATAGCATATTTTTTTAAAGTCCAAATAGACTCCGATGGGGTGTTCGAGATTCGTTCAGAGTCCTAGGAATGCAAACGAACTATGCAACCACACTAAATTTGATGTTTCGAACGCAATGACGATATCATATTTTTGAAAATAAATTATTTTCACAAAGTTGACCCTCGAAATCCGAAATTATAATTTTTCAAATCCAGGGTCAAAATAAAATTTAAAAGACATAAAATCATATCAAATATGTTACCACCTTAAAATCGACATTCTAGATCTACTGGTGAAGTTGAATTTTCCATTCGGGATCGTTTCAACAAAATGTGAGTCCCACACTCATATTTTTAACTTTTCCAACTTTCCGACCAATCGATCGAAATGAGCTCGGGTGCATCTAGCCCCGAATCAAAGGTCTACCTAGCCTAAAATTGATATTTTGGAGCTACTGATGTAGTCCGTTCAACCATCTATCGTATGGATTGAAAGATATCCACATAAGTCTAAAATAAGGCTCTCAAAGTCCTCAAAAACCACAATATCACAAAAATTGTACTGAATGCATCGGAAATCATACCAATCACCCCCACACTCCAAAAATACCATAATGCAACTATGAAGAGGGGTAAAATAGTAAAATCACACAGAAACACACAATTCACATATTTCATCAAAAAGTTTATCGTTACAATTCAGCTTGTATCAACCTTTATACTCTAACTGTTGTTTTTAGGGTATAAAATCTGTCTTAATCAACACGAACTTCAAACACAAGTTCAAACAACTTATGAAGTATCAAAATTAAGTTTCAAGAACTTCAAATACAAGTTCAAACAATTTATGAACTATCAAAATGAAGTTCAAATTATTTTCTAAAAAACAGTAAAACCAATGTTTAGGAAGAGATGAAGACAGAAAAAATCAAGTTCACCAAATTCACGGTGTGTCCTTATGAAACTTATTCCCCTCAAGTACCCAAGGTTATAGAATATATTATCCCAGAATAAAATGATTCACTTCAGCAAATAGTGGTACCTCAAATTCGCTGAACTACGAACTCAATCAACGATTGTAGATCACATTTGAATATTTCAAGAATAAGAGAGTTTTTTACTTTAAAAATTTTGTGTCTTTACCTGAGTAAAAATTCAGGTATTTATAGCTAAAAGGTGGTGCTTTAGAAAAGAAGCGATGGTTCTTGAAAAAATACACTGTTTTGAATTATTCCTGACCTAAGGACCCTGCCTGCAGCCGTAGGTCGCTTATTGTACAAAAACAGAAATGTCCATCTCTTCTGCGTCCGCAGGTCTCATTTTCATCTTTAAACAGTGCCTCGAAGGGTTGCGTCCCTTCGAGGTGCGTTGTGACATGCATCCACACATGTTTGGGTGGGTCCGCAAATGGAGAAAAAATTTCTATCAAATTTTTGGATTAAAACATCACTAATTATCAAATTTCAAATGAATTTTTTTTTTTCAAAAAGATAATCTCTCAATCCAAAGATCGAAGATGAGCAAGCAATGAATGGCACAAGGCTTGTCTTGTTCTTGCCTTATTATCCATATGAAAGAGTGCTTCTATACTTAAGCACAAGTATTTTTCTTTCTCCCACCAATGTGAGAGAACATTTCCTTTATAAAACGAATACACACTTTAGTTTTCCCTCTATTTTCTTTCCTTCATTTTTCATTCACTTTCGCTTAGAACCCAACAACAATAACCGTAATCGCGATGCCTTGCTGAGTGCTCAAAATTCCCTAGCACAATGCTCTCATCCCCATATTTGTTTAAGAGTTTATGAAAATATGACCGCCATCTTCTCCTAATGAGTACCTCTTCCACCAATATTTATCGTCTTCATCCTTTATATAATATCTTTCGCTATAACGGCTTTCATTATAAATGGAAAGTTTTGCTCTATCAGAATTGGGCAGGGATATCTTCACATTTATTTTCCTCTATTAGCCACACCTTTCTAGTTAAGACAGAATTAATATATTTATTAAGCGAATTAGTAAAAAAAATAAAAGAACAAGAAATATGTAAAACTAAGTTAGATCTATGCCTTACTGAGGAAACAGAAAATTCTCATCCAAAAACTAACTGCAAAGCACAAAGAATGGACCAATTCTATTTTTCCTATAAATATGTAAAACTATAGACGAAAAAGTGCACTATAAGGTATAACAAATAGAAACTTTTAGTAGCCACATGCATATCTTAAATTCTCTCTATTGGGATCTTAATATCTCACATGCGTTTTTTGCAAAGAAAACGGATCTAAAATCAAGTCAACTCATTATATTTCATACAAGAAACTATTACTCCTTTCATCTCAAATTTTTTGTTGTCAATTTTAACAATACTTTTCTCAAATTATTTGTCAGTTTATTGAAGATAAATGAATTATAATTTTCTATTTTATCGTTAGTAGTAATTGTTAGTTAAAACTATAAACACCTCAATTAAATGGAGGATGACACACAATTAAATAGAGTATACATTAAATGAAGATAGATTAAATATATTAAAGCATAAATAGGGATAAAATAGTAAAAATTTCTGAAGAGGCATGTTAAGAGTGTGCGACATATAGTAATTTGAGACAGATGAAGTAGCTAGGAAGCACATTTCACTATAGAGTATGTATAGAGTACTACCTGGCCAAAACTAATTTTTGATTCTAAATAACTAATGCATTTTCCTTTCTCCACAGATGGAGTAAGATGAGTAAATTAAGTGTGGGTGAAAAATAAATTTTAAAATTAAAATTGATGAGAACTTTGACTAACTCAAGTCAAATTCTTTTTAATTAGTGATTAAAGTAAATTGGGGTGTAAAATCTAATTTTTTAAATTCTTTAAACTTTTCAAAAGTTCCCCAACTCCAAATTTCAAATTTTAGAATTTTCTCCCTTTTCTTACCTTTCAATCTTTTTTTTTTCTTTCTCTCTCCAAATTTCGTTCTTTCCATCTTCTTCTTCTTATTTTTTTCTCTTTCTCTAGATTTTCCTCTTCTTCCATCTGCTCTTCTTCTTTTTCTTTTTCTTTCTCTTTTCAATTCGTTTTTCTTCCCTTTTTAATCTTCATGAACTATTTTTGTTTAAAAAAATTGAGAAGTTTGAAAAGAATTTTTTTGATTTCTTTTAAAAATGAATGAAGAAATAATTCAGCAAATTCAACAACTACGAGAGTTGCTTCAGCAACTACCACAGTTGCTACAACAGTTACGGTAATTGTTGCAACAACTACTACTAGTTGTTGTGTTACAGCAATTATCGAAGTTGCTGCAACAACTTCGACTGTTGCTGCAACAACTTCGACTGTTGCTGCAACAACTTCGATTGTTGCTGCAACAACTTCTTTAGTTGCTATAGAAACTTTGATACTTAATTTCTAAAAAAGATGTGGTTGGAGGAAGAACCCACAAAAAATGATATTTATGGTAAAAAGGAAGATGGTGGTGCTGGTGGTGACGCAAAATGAGAAGATGACATTTGTTGCGGTGTTGATAATGACAGTGGTGGAAGAGAAAGAAGAAAAATAGGCGATAGTTATGTAGAGGGAGGAAATAATGGTGAATCTGGAAGAGGTGGCAATGGTAGTGATAGTGATAGTAGAGGAAGAGGAGGTGGCAGCAAAAAGGGTATGGAGGAAGAATGGTGGTGATGGTGTAGGGATCTTTGTGTAAATATGATGTAGGGATCTTTGTGTAAATAATAAAACTTGAGGGTTTTAAAATTAGTGTCATTAATACTAATCTTAAAATTATCACCTCTACTCATATTTAAGACTTGTGTCACTCTTTTTTAGTTTTAAAACTTTTTTGTCACCCTTAATTTAAGTTGGTGTGAAATACTATTTCCAGCATGGCATCGCTTAGGTTTAGTTTAGTTATTGCTATTCTTATCATGGAATTCTCAAGTTAGTGTCCATCCTTATTTATCTCAACATTATACTTAAGTTATTAATGTGTTTTGTTAATAAGCACAAAGGTACATATTGTAGACACCTAATTTTGTCCCTCCTGAAAGCCAAATTTTATCATTTACCCCGTCTTAGCAAGCACCCTCAATCATGTGATAAGTTTCACACAAGACAAGAAAACAACAAATTCATAACCATTTTTAACACCTCACCCTAACAAATTTCACTTCATCCTAACCATCCACCCCCTACTTCACATACCCCTACCCATCCCATGTACCCTAGAGCCCCACTCCCTTGTCACATATTTTTTCTTCTTTTGAAATACATACTCACATACACAGTATCACTCTCACAGATAAATACGCACATACTCCTCCATATACACAGACTGATACCTCATAATACACAGACGAACCATCCTTTCACTATTAATACACTCTTTAACTCCAAATTATCACAACCAACAACAATGAACAAACTCACACACACTCCCCTCAGAATATCATGGCACACATAAGAAAAATGGGGAGGGGAACTTGACACTGTTTCCTCATAGATTCCATACACACACAGTCACTGAACTTTACGCACACCATCACACACATAGAGATCAAAAAAAGGTAACTCACACACCACACGAAATGCACACACAAATATAGGGAACATAGGGAAATTAGGAGTAAAAACTTGGGTTCGAATTAGAAATTGGAGATGGGAGAGAGGGAATCAAGAGAGTGGGAGCTAAAATTGAGGAAAGAGAGATATTCTCGGCGGAAACATGACGGAACAACCACCAGGAATTCAGAAGTTCACTGTTTGGTTATGGTTCCAGCGAAATCCACCAAAAAATAGTATCACCAGTTTCATTTCGGGCCAAAACCACGCCAAAAAGCTATTCTCTTTCTATTTTTAGTTAAATCCCACCAAAAAACTTTCTGTTTTGGTTTTAGGTGTTCTGTTCGTCTGTTACTTTGTGATTCTGGTTCGAATTGGCGGAAAACAGAATAAAGGGAGTATATCGAGGTCCCTACGGAGTTCATTATTGAGGTTTAAATCAGATTTTTTGGACGTGGTTCTATATTTGGTATATTGAAAGATCATCTATTTTTCTTACTCTTAGTCTTTGATTTTATCTTGAATTTTAATTTTTCATGGGTGTGAATGACCTGTGCGCTTAGCATGTTTTGATTCCTTGTGGTATGTATGTCGTTGATGTTTGATTTGGATTTTGAAACAAAAAAGGGGAAGCTTTGAATTAATAAGTGAGACTTGTTTAATCAATGATTGAGAAGGAAATTCAGGGAGGGGTTACTCTTGATAAAGTGTATTTGGATTAATTTTGATCCCTTGATGATGTTGAATCTGATTGAATCTTGATAAATCAAAATGAATAGGCAAACGGTAGGTTGGGTAGGCAAAATATAGGGATTGTGGAATGATGAATTTTTGTGCCTGAGATTGTTTTATGTTGTTTCTTGAAATTGGAAAATGTATTCATTTAGCCGGGGAATGACCCGAGGTCATTTGTACTTATTCATCGAGGTATGCCCCGAAGTCTCTTGCACGCGAAGAATGTTCGTGATCAAGGACCGAGGCATCAGGTAGAGCATAGTTTAGGACTAGTGTAGGTTAGCATATGTTTATTTCAGTATATTTATTTCAGACTGTAATAATTAGACTGAGCACTATTTTTTCAAACTTGTTTTTTTTGTTTGTTTGTTTGTATGTTTTTTGTGTGTTTTACGTGGTTTATTCACTTCATAGCGTCAGATTAGCCGATATACTCCACGAAGCGACCATGATCGAACCACGAGACCGAGGGATGCCTAACACCTTCCCTTTGATTAACAGAATTCCTTAACCAAAATCTCTGTTCGTGGACTAGTTTTAAAAGAGTTAAAAATCATTTTGAAAAAGGATTTCCAAAGGTGACTTGGCACACCAGATTATGCCAAGTGGCGACTCTAAATTTTAATTGTTAAAGATCCTTTTTGGAAAAAATTGTTTTCTTTTATCACTTAATAATAAAAACCCTTTTCAAGCATAAAAATATATGAATCTTTTTAGTTAAAAAGGGGGTGTGATAGCTCTAGCGACTCTGCTGGGGAGTTTTTAAAATTCGAGCTTTATTTTGAGTTGTATCGGCTTAGTTTGACACTATAGGTGTATAAATATTTTGTGTCTATTGTAGTATGTGTTATTGTTTTATCATTGTTGTGAACTTATGTGCTACGTGTTTACGGTTTTCTCTTATGTATTATCATTTTATATCTGACATCATATGCATTATCCCGAGTCAATTATTTCGTAACAAGTCCCAGAGTACACGTCATGTACATGAACTCTAGTTGAGTCACCCTTATTTTAGGAGGGGAGCTGTCAGATGTATGGAGTAGATGGATATCAATCGCATCCACTATCGACCATATGATCCCCCGAATAGCCTTGTTAGTGGACCCCGGTCTAGGCCAACCTTTAGGTCATGCTTATCTGCATCATATTGAGACCTAATGGAATTCACTTGGTCCTTTGTAGGAGACTCACACCTAAAGCATCCCTACGTGCTAATTTTTGCATCTTTGAGGATAACAAGATCATTTGACGGACTGTTTTAGGGAAAAACATGTGCTAGAATTAAAGAAAACTATGTAGGCAAGAAAATGTTGGAAAAAGGGCAAAAAAGAAAAGTGAGTCAAAAGAGTTTTTAGAGTTCTTTATGGATTTTGTTTTCATAATTCAAAAAGATTTTTACCATTTGAATTCATTTGTCAAAAATAAAAAACATCAAAAAAAGTTCCTTTTGTTTCTTTAGTAAGCATTCATAATTCAAAAATTTCAAAAAGATTTTTATTAATAGGAGCTTTTTATAAAATAAAAATTCTAAAAAATGGTGTAGGTTTTGTACATTTCGTATAATGAAAATACCCAAAAGATTTTTCTTTCATAGTTGTTGGTGTTATTTTGTATGAAGTGTCAAATTGAAAACTAAAAAAAGATTTTATTGACGTTTTTATCGTATGTTTGTGGTTGTGTCTCTCAAGTCAGGGTTTAGTCGATTGTTTAATCTTTAATTATCCAATCTGGACAAACTACATACACTTGATTCTCCTCTTTCGGGAGTGAGATTCGCAGACACCCCTTTCAGGGTTCGGTGATCTTATTTAAAAAATCTAAAAAAAAATTCTTCACTTTTAATTTAGAGTAGGCGTTTCATATACATCTTTAAAACAAAACTACAAAAAAGATTTTCCTTTGATAGTTTCAAATTTTATTTTCATATGAAATGCAAATCAAAAATTCAAAAAGATTTTTCTTTGATAATCATAGGTTTCATTTTGCATAGGAATTGTAAAATTGGAAAAAATTTCAAAAATATTTTCGTCTATTCTTTTGACAATTTGTTATTTTCTTTTCTTCTTAAAGTTTCAAGAAAAAGAAAGAGAAAGAGAGTTTGATTGGTTATTATTTGTCCAAACTTTATGAACTACGCACACCTGGTTCTCCTCTTTCGAGGGTGAGATATGTAGGCACCCTTCGTGGATTTAGTGATCTTTTCAAAAGAAAAAAAGAGAAAAAATTTTTAGAGTAAGTGTTGAACTCTAACGTATTTGTTATCTCTTGTTCAGTTAGTTTAAGGTGGTTAGTTTGTGTCATTCTGGCTGGTCCTCCACATCACAACAAATCCAAGAAAGGGTTAGTTGTGTCCAATAAGGACATAGAGAGTGACAGTCAGAAAAATGAGAGTTTAAAGCAAGAGATTAGGATACTAAGGCAACAAATAACGGAAATGCACCAAGCTTGGGCCAGTGGATTGCCTCCTCCTCCATTTCCCACTATTGACCTTTCAAATACCTTGAGTTTTCCATCACAATTGCTAAGTCAGTCTCATACTATTGTTGATGCACCACAACATGTCTCAAAATTTATTCCCCGTCAATTGCATCCCAATACTTCCACCACTCTTTCTCTAGATCCTCAGTATAAGCCTGCTACATCACAACACCATATGTTGTCTGTGATTTTTTTGCTCAATCCTTTACTGAGGCTATCAATCCTTTACTGAGGCTTCTACATTGGCTATCCACCCAATAGTTGTGCTTCCCCATGCTGCTAGTGGATCCATGTTCAATACTCTTGGTGATCATTGCTATACTCCTGAGCCTACTTTTAATTTAACCGGGCCACCAAAATTTCTTAACAAGAAGCCTAGCGTGTCAGAAGAGCTAGAGAAAATGGTCAGAAAAATAAAGAGTGCAAAAAATTGCTATGAAAAGTTCCCTCGGACTTGCGGGTAAAGAAGATGTTTCATATAAAAACTGGGGCATGTATTCAAGTATTAACCTTCTTCCAAACCTTGAGATATCAAAATTTGAGGAGCATGATGGACATGAGGAATTCGTGAAACATTTGAGACGATATTGCAATTAGTTAAGGGAAATTGGAGGAAAGAAGAATGAGGGAGATACAACTGCTATTGTAGTTGGACAATGGGTACATCCAAGAAGACCCCATCGTCGTTACCCTCAGTCTCAAGCCCAAGTTCATACCTAAGCTCTCTATAATCACTCCTAAAATCCAGTATACTCCATTTCCCCACCTCCATATCTAGTATATAACGCACATCCATATGTTTAACTCTTTTCTTGCTCACAATGGCACGTACCAACTCCTCAGAATCATTCTCCAACTCCAAAAACATATCAAAGCCCTTCTAGGACCGATGTTCAATCCAAGTCAAATAATAAAAAAAGGCAAAAGCCTAGGGATGGTTTCACACTAATTGGAGAATCATCTGCCAGTCTGTTCCAGATATTAGTACAATGGGGCATGATCAGTTCTCTCCTTGGGTATACTCCTGACCCGTATTTAAGAAATTTTGATCCTAATGTACGATGTGCATGTCATTCGGATGTTCAGGGTCACAGTATTGAAGATTGTCGTGCTTCAAAAAGAGAAATAGAAAAGATGATTCAAGATAAATTACTTGTGGTGCAGAATATTGACAGTGATGAAAGCTCTATTCATGATAATGTGCAAATCAGTGGCCAAGATGTCAAGCTCAACAATTGGGAGGTCACTCCTTTCCTTACTTGAAAGAATTATTGGTAGTTTATTTTATTTTCCTTCCTATTTTTTAAATTATTTCAGGGGTGTAGTTTGGAATCTATCTTGTTTTATTTTTTTGTCATTTTCGTTTAAACCCTTCTATTTTTTCTTTTAATGAAATATGGTGTCCTTATTTTTTTGTCTTATTTTACGTTGTTTGTTTGTCATCTTTACACAATACATTTTATGTTAATTTTAGTGTTATGACATGCCTATGGAATTTTAGCCAGATCTTAAAATCCAGTTTAATCATGAAACATTGAATCAGAGGGCTAATTTAAAAAAAAAAGGGCATCTGAGAAATTGGTAGAGTGTTGAGACATTGGGTGACCACGTTGAAGCCTTCTTTCAAAATTAAGATAATTATTTTGACAATCATAAGAATAACTTGGTCATCGATTGAAAAACATATCTCAATTAGGACAAATAGTGGACGCGTGATCCCTATATCAAGAGAAATAGGAAGATAATCAACTCCACGAAAGCATGGGTCATTCGATATGAGGGATGTACAACAAAGGTGGAGTTGTATGTTTGACAAGTGTAGAAGAAGAAGTGGAACACATGCTTAGTTAAAGTTAGCGTTGTTCAAGTGTCACACATGATCTTCATCTTTTACTTCATATTGCATGATATGTACTTGCATTTTCATGGTTTGATATGACGAAGACATTTCATTCTGCCATCCAAATATTGTGCCATCATTTGCTTACCCCATTTGAGATCTAGTTATATTTTCTTTCATACCCCTCTTTTGGAATCAAGATAGATTCAGCAAGGTTCAAGAAAAGTGGCGAATAAAAGAAGAGAGTCAGAAAAGTTTAGAAAAAAGAAGAAGAAAAATGTGTCAAAAAGAAAGAAAAGTGATGAGTGCTAAGAAAAATAGAGTCAAAAAAATTTTCAAAGAGAAAAAAGTCAATAAAAGAAAAAAAGAAGAAAAGAAATCAGAGTCAAGCAAAAGAACAAGTTGCCTGAACTACGTTTGACCTGATTCTCCTCTTTCGGGAGTGAGATACATAGGCAGCCCTACTCTGGGTTCGGTCCAACCAAATAAACAATTTAGAATTGCCCAGTCTAAAGAAACTGGGACATGAGTTAATTTTTATTATTTGATTTGATTCCAAAAGTTGTAAGTCCCACCCCACTTCAAGTATCATTTGGGCCTCATGCCATTCTTTCTTTCTAACCTTATCCAAAAGCCAAGTTACAACCAAATAAAGACCTTCAGATTAATCTTTGAGATTGTTAAGGCTAAGCATGCAATGAATATGATGGTACATTTTGGGAACTACTTGTCTTCCTTAACATAAGAAATCAGGAGAGAAATAAAAATAAGAAAGTCTTATTAGTAAAAACCCTCACGGACACCGTAAGGCAGTAGTAAGTTGAGAGAGATAAAAATAAGAGAGTTTTATTAGTGAACATCCTCACGGGCATCGTAAGACAATTCTGAGTTGAGATAAATGAATATAAGAGAGTCTCATTGGTGAAAACCCTAATGAACATTGTAAGGTGATGGTGAGTTGAGAGAAAGAAAATAAGAGAGGCTTGTTGGCAAAAAACTTTCAAGGCGTCACTAGCTAAATGAGTTCTCTGAAAGAAATTAGCCCAAGGAAGTAACTCAGTTTCAGGGCTATTAACTCAGCAACAATTGGTGAAAGTTTGGATGGAAAAATCAAGTAGGTTAAACCAAAATGCATGTCATAATCATTAGAGTTGACTATCACTTTCAGATAAATTATTCTTTTCTCTATTTCAATGGAGACATTCATTGTCTGTTCTTTCTTCTTTATATTTCTATTTTTATTTTTTTGAGTCTGTCATTCGAACAAAAATTATTTTTTTTTCATATCTTTGAGTCAAGTACATGTCAAAATAAGTGAGAAAGAATTTCAAAACTTGCTATCAACTTTTTCAATTACACAAAGCAAGACAAAAGGCCAGCATAGAAAAGAAATATGGTTGTAAGTCAAAACAAGACAAACAGAAAGTTTTATCAGAAAACAAGTTTGGGAAATTGAGAAAATACCAAAGGTCAAAGGATTTATCAGAAAGACATAGAAAAATGAAGATATTGTGCTTGTTCTTAGTCACTTTTAATGATCTAAGTTTGGGTCAATGATGCAGCAAGACAAGTGCAAAAGAAATTTCCTCAAAAGCCAAAGCCGCAAGCCATCCACCCTGTTCTAAACTCATAAGTTTTCTTTGTATGAAATAGGAACAATTTCTACCTTCTAATCAAAGGCTTCAAAATGCAAATATCCAGATGGTCAATTCCTCATTTCTACAAATGCAAGAGCAGTGTTGCTGTACAGGTTTGGTAATCATAATTATGGTGAAACTCATCATCTTATACCCCTAAGAGACACACTATCTAATTTAGGTCTTTCATGTCTCATGGATAGGAGATGCACTTTATATACTGAGTTGTTAATACTAAAAGATGCACTTTTAGCAAGTACTTTTCACTTTCACTCTTAAGAGACAGACTGTTTGGTCTTAGTCATTCAACTTTACCCTCAAAAGGTGCATCTGTAGATCATAATCTTGATTTATTTTTGCATTATGCATTGTTGAAAGTAGTTGTGATTTAGCTTGATACCCGCAAAAGCTTTTGTTGATAAATTGGGCAAAAAAATATTAATTCTTGTTATTAGAAACTTCACTTCAGGACCCTCATAGAAAATGAGAATTTACTTTTTGTTCAGGACCCTCTTGGAAAATGGAAATTTACTTTATGTTCAGGACCCTTCTGAAAAATGAGATATTACTTTCTGTTCAGGACTCTCCTAAAAAATAAGAATTTACATGATGTTCAGGACCCTCCTAGAAAATGGGAATTTACTTTATGTTCAGGACCCTCTTGAATAATAGTACATTACTTTCTGTTCAGGACACTCTGAAAAAATGGGACATTACTTTCTGTTCAGGACCCTCTGGAAATATAGAAATTTAATTTATGTTTAGGACCCTCCTGGAAAATGGGAATTTACTTTATGTTCACGACCCTCCTGGAAAAAGAGACATTACTTACTGTTCAGGACCCTCCTAAAAAATGGGAATTTACTTTCTGTTCAGGACCCTCCTGGAAAATGGGAATTTACTTTATGTTCAGGACCCTCCTGAAAAATGGGACATTACTTTCTGTTCAGGACCCTCCTAAAAAATAGAAATTTACTTTATGTCCAGGACCTTCCTGAAAAATAGGAATTTACTTTATGTTCAGGACCCTTCTGAAAAATGAGAATTCACTTGATGTTCAGTACCCTTCTAGAAAATGAGAAATTACTTTATGTTCAAGACCCACCTGGAAAATGGGAATATACTTTATGTTCACGATCCTCCTAGAAAATGAGAATTTACTTTACGTTCTGGACCCTTCTGAAAATTGGAAATTTACTTTACGTTCACGACTCTCTTGGAAAATGAGAATTTTCTTTATGTTCAGGACCCTCCTAAAAAATGGAAAATTACTTTAGGTTCAGGATCCTCCTGGAAAATGAGAATTTACTATATGTTTAGGACCCTCCTAAAAAATGAGACATTACTTTCTGTTCAGGACCCTCCTGAAAAATGAGAATTTACTATATGTTTAGGACCCTTCTGAAAAATGAGACATTACTTTCTGTTTAGGACCCTCCTGAAAAATGGGACATTATTTTCTGTTCAGGACCCTCCTGAAAAATAGGAATTTACTTTATGTTCAGGACCCTCCTGAAAAATGAGAATTTACTTTATGTTTAGGACCCTCCTGAAAAAATAGAATTTAATTTATGTTCAGGACCCTCCTAAAAAATGGGAATTTACTTTTTGTTCAGGAGCCTCCTGAAAAATGGGACATTACTTTCTGTTCAAGACCCTCTTGGAAATGGGACATTACTTTCTATTCAGAACCATCCTAACAAATAGAAATTTAGTTTATGTTTAGGACCCTCCTGAAAAATGAAAATTTACTTTAAGTTCAGGACCCTTCTAGAAAACGAGATATTACTTTCTGTTCAGGACCCTCTTGGAAAATGTGAATCTACTTTCTGTTCAGGACCCTCCTGGAAAATGAGAATTTACTTAATGTTCAGGACCCTCCTGGAAAATGGGGCATTACTTTCTGTCTAGGACCCTCCTGAAATATGGAAATTTACTTTATGTTCAGGGCCTTCCTGAAAAATGAGAATTTATTTTATGTTTAGGAACCTTCTAGAAAATGAGACATTACTTTATGTTCAGGACCCTCCTGGAATATGGGACATTACTTTTGTCATACCCAATTTTTACCTGAGGTCAAAACGAGCACGACGTTATGGATTCTAAAAGAATGAAAATTGTACAGAGTCGTCACCTTATTTTAAGGGAAATGAGGAAAACCTTTTTTATTTATTAAATGCATGACTTGTGTTTTAGTCTACGAAACCAGTTTAGATTCTAGGTAAGGGTTCAAGTTATTCCGAATGGAAGGGGTTAGGCATCCTTCAAAATCCACAAGTGTGGTACCCGGCTAGACTAAATTTATCAAAGAGGGAGGAGGTATAAATATTTAAATAATATAAAGCTATATGTGTATTAAATATATAAATAAATTTATTGTTATGAAAATATGTACAAAAGTATGTATAAAAATATAAATATTTCCTGTAAAAGGAAAAAATATTTTTTGTAACGTACAAAAAAAAAGAAAAGTATCTTTTATATACTAAAAAGGAAAAGTATTTTTTAATCAAAAATCACAAAGGAAAATATAAATTCATTTTTTAAAAGAGAGATATGTAATATATGAATGTGAATTAGTTGATTAACTTAATTATTTTATGTAAATATTAACGGCCTAAGTTTTGCCTAAAATTGATGAAATTATGTAAATAAAGAATATCCCCGCCCGACACCCAAAAAGTAAAATTTTCACTATTTTTTTTGTTATTTGTACAAGTTTGAGAATATAAAATACAATATAAAATTTAAGGGCCCCTTTGACTGCAACTCCCGACGAATATTTCAAAATAACCTGTATAAACACTTAAAAAAAGAATATTAGTAACAAATAAAAAATAATCAAAATAAATTGAACAAGTATGTATGCATATAAATATTTAAAAATATATTTTTTGTTAAAAAGTGGGCTCAGATAATGTCATGACTGCGAAATGGTTTCTCAATTAATTGGTCGTCCTAAATCGTCTTGCAACGAAGTGGTTGCTCAATTAATTGGTCATCCTAAATTGTCTTGCCAAGATATGAATTGTAAAATCTTGTGTTATTATAAAGTTTCATCATCGCCCAAAAAATATTTATTTATTACGTATGTATACATAAAAAGTCCGTCTTTTGTTTACGGAGGCCTCAGAATTAATAATAATTTTTTCATTGACCAAAAATGTATAGTATCCATTCATTATCGGTGTAATAAATTATAAGGCAAAACGAAAGGACAAATGTCCAAATCATCTGCATAAATTAATCATAACAACCCATAAAAAGTAAAGTAGTATAGCAACAACTTTTGACCATAAAGATGAAGAAATGTCATAGTCATCAAAAAAAGTGAACTAAACAAGAATCACCCCAAATATCCCAATCAGTATTGCATAGAGGAAACACAAGCAGCCAAAAAAACATAGCTAGCAATAAAAAATATCCCAAAGCAAGAATGTTCCAAGAATCAAGACCTCCCCAGATAATTCAAAATCAAAAAAAAATATCAAGGATCCAAAAGTAAAGAGAAAAAAAAAAGAAAATGTCAGAGCACCCTGAGCGACCCAAATCCATAAAATAAGCAAATTATTAGCAGATCGTGTAATAACAAATAAAGGTTGGTGCTACTTCAACGGCGTATGCCGGAACCCAGATTCTGACCAGATCAGGTTATTTTTAATATGGTAGTGGAGGCGCGTGTGGTTATTGCAGCGGCTCGTGGCTGTATCGAGACTCTCCCGCCGGCGATTAACTCCGACGTGGCACGACAAAAAGGGAAAAGAGAGTAGAGAGCACCGGTGAGTTTTTGATGGCTAGAGGTTTGGTGAAGAACCACTTGTCGGAGATGACCAACAGTGATGGGGGCTTTGCCAGATATAGAAGAGAGGGGAGTGTAGGGGTGACGCCGGTGGACAGTTCGCCGGATCTGGGACAGTGAAGGAGAAAAGGAGAGAATTGTGAGGGAGAAGGAGATGAAAATGATGATTTTCTCTGTAGTGTACTTGCGTGTGTATATGTATGTGGATATGTGTAGTGTATGTGTATATTGTTGTGTTGTGTCCTATATCTGTGGTGTGTTTTGAAGAGAAAAATAAAAAAATGGAATAAATAAAATATGCTTGTGTATTTTTTGAATATGTGTGTGGGTTTGCAAAGAAAAAATATTTATGAGTTGTAAAAAATAAATATATGTGTATTTTGAAAGAGAGGAAAATATAAACAAAAAATGCATCCAGAATGTGTCCTCTCACCACCTATTTATACAAAAAATTGAGCACCCCTTTTATCCAATGGATAAAGGGGTGTCCTCTCTTTTTATAATAGAACACCCTTAGGTCCTTAAGTTATTGGCCAAAGGATTTTCATCCTTTTGACCAACGGATAAAGTAATTATCCAAAGGGTAGTATCATTGAGTGGTCGTTGTCAGATATGACGAGACAACACTGAGTGGTCATTGTCGGACGTGATAGATAAGATAATATTATGTAGTCGTTGTCGGATGTGATAAGACATCGAATTATTATACTGCACAAAAATAATTGATCCGACTCAACGTTTGCAGACTGTAAAATATAGATGTTGAATGAAAAAATGTAAAGAATATTAAAATTATTAAAATATAATTAATTTATAAATACTGTAAAAATATATATATATAACGTCATGTCGTGCACATGCGCAAATATTTGTAAAATAATAAATTGATAAGAATAAGAAAAATTATTAATAAATTATAAAGACTAAAAAATCCTAAAGTAAGGATGAAAATCAATAATTTGTTATCAATTGTAAAAAATACGTGAAATTTGTATTTTGTGTCGTTTAACGGTCAGGAAGCCTGAATACGTTATTTTTAAGCACGGAGATAAAAAATTGTGTGTCAACATTTACTCCTTTTCGTTTGACGGCGATGTCGAAGTCTTCAAGCGAAAACGTTGTCGTACAACCAATTTTGCTTGACAAAATAATTTGATGACAATTTGACCGAACTCCGATTTAGAGTTGCCTACATACCTCGAGTTGTGTGAGGATCAGGTCAGGTGTAGTTCAAATCATAGCAAAATTTTTATAAATACAAAATTTTCCCCAGTGTTGAATTATGGTGACACTAGGTTCCTTCAAGGATGACAACAAAGATTTTAACACGAATGGAATGAATACGGATGTTTGTTCCAAAATTGACTCTTTGGGTAGCTGGAAATAAGTAGATGTCGGATAGCAATAATTGCTGGGGACTTTGAAGGAAAAGGAGATTGCTAATTTTCAAAGATTGCCCCAGTATTGGATTAAGACGACATTGAGTAATGATAATAAGAATTATAAAAATGAAAGTTTTGGGTCGAGTTGAGTCGAGTTTCTTCGCCGAAATTCCTGACGTAACTTGGGATCCCTGACATTTCTCTAGCTTGCCCCAGTTTGCTGCGAAGAGGATAGTTCCACGTTGTACTGCATGTTCTAGTATTGTCTTTATTTTTTAAGGCAATCCGCCTGGCAGGGTGATAACTGAAATGTAAATAGCCTCCGTCGGCTGAGCAATTGCTTGAAAGTAAAAGCCTCCGTCGGCTGAGCAGTAACTGATATGTAAATAGCCTTCATCGGCTGAAATATAAATAGCCTCCATCGCATGAAATGTAAATAGCCTCCGTCGGCTGAAATGTAAATAGCCTCCGTTGGATGAAATGTAAATAGCTCCCGTCGGCTGAAATATAAAAAGCCACCGTCGGCTGAAATGTAAGTAGCCTCTGTCGGCTGAAATGTAAATAGCCTCCATCGGCTGAAATGTAAATAGCCTCCGTCAGCTGAAATGCTTGTTGAAGAAGTGAAAGTTGCATTATATGCCCTATTGTTGGGGGCGGGCGTGTCCTGTCCTATTGTTCGGGGTGAACTTGCCCTGTCCTATTGTTCGAGGCGGACTGCTCTATCCTATTGTTCGGGGCGGACTTGCCCTGTCCTATTGTTCGGGGAGGACTGCCCTGTCCTATTGTTCGGGGCGGACTGCCCTGTCCTATTGTTCGGGGCAGACTTCTCTGTCCTGTTGTTCGGGGCGGACTACCCTATGTTATGTTAGTGTTTTGTGAACATCTGTTAGTACTTGATGACTGCGTGTTAATGTGGATATCCCTTTAATGCGACCTGCAAAAAAAATCAAGAAATTTCTTTTAGAGTTAGAAAGTATTAGCGAATGAATTGATAAAACCTGGCTTCTTGGGTTGTGATAGAGATATGATGTTGAGTTTCTGATGGAATGTTTTAAGATACTTGACACGTGCCTCCTTGAGCATTATTATGACCTGCAAGATTCGAGAAGATTCTTTAGTGCCTTGGAATAATTATGGATAAATTGGCGATACCTGGATTCTCACCTTGTGTTGGTGAGGCAACATTTAGGCTTCCAAGATGTTTGAACCTTTGTTGTAGCGATGTTGTACCTGCGCTTAAAGAAAGTTTCTTAGTTTGGGGAGGGGATGTTGATTTTGTGTTGATCGAGAACTCGGCCTAGCAGCTATCTCGTCCTTCAATCTTTCGACAATCGGTAATCTATTCGGGATTAGGAGTAGTGACACTTCCTAACTCCACAAAATGTGCTTATACTAGTATGTCTTCTGGTGGGAACTTTCTCCATCTTGATCTTTGCTTTCGGACTTCCATCAAAGTGACGCGGTTGTTGTGGCTTGAGATAATAAATAAAATTTGAAAAGATGTAAAAGATTATGTTGTTGATATGACCGATCCTGACTTAAGCTGCCTACATATCAAGTCAAAATGTAGTTCCGTGTAAGGGAAATCAAGAAAAATTTGGCCACAAGGGTAGGTATGTGGAGAATAGTAAGGTTGATATTTCTGAGCTTGCCTTCAAAGGACCATTTGGTCAATTACGAGCATGTCTCTTATGTTAGAGTCTTCAACATCCCATCACTTCTTTCCTGTAATGACGATTAACATCAAATAATTCCTTAATTTGAGCGATGCTTTTGTAAGTTGTTGGACTCAATCAAGCGTTGAGATTTGCATCTCAATGTCGGTTCCTTCATGTTATGGTTTTGAGTGAAAGAGTAGTGAATGCGTTGAATAAGCTATCTTCATATGTAGTCTCGCTAACTTGCATTTTAATGAAAGCAAGAGGCTTGGTAAATGCACGAGTCTTCTCTACGTAAACTTTGAATATTTCTTGGGCGCCTCATTGATAGTTTCTTTATCTTGTGGGCGTCTTCGTATATGAACTCTTTTTGGGTCCACTACAGTCGTCCTTTCGTGTATCTTTTTGAAATAAAATAACTTGCAGCAACAGACACAATAACTCTCTGGTTGTTGCATAATCATTTGTCAGTTGAATATGTCTTCAAAGTAGGGTGTCCCTTTTAGACACCGATGACACTTTATATGCAGAACGGTCCCTGTGCCGGTATAATCTTGTGTTGAAGCAGCAACCCTTTTGGTTGACCTCCTTATGACTGGCATAACAAGTGTCCGATCCTGCGCTGACCGTCGATGTGATTTCAGAGCATTTGGATTGATAGTATCTTTTAACAATATTTGTAGAGAAGATCTTTGGTTTAGTGGTGGGAGTTTCTTTGGTATTGGCCCTTGGTGCATTTTTTCTATATTATAGATAAGTTGTCCCCTATTGATATCTTGCAACTTTTGTGATGACTTGCGGTGTTTGGTACAAATCAACCTTGATCGTAATATTTCCAGGTTGAACATCCTAGCCTTCGTTGATTTTTGAAGCGTTCTTCAAAATTTTACCCCAGTCTTTTAGAGAGATTTTCTCGACGATTCTTCGTTGCGTATCTTGGGATAGTCTTGATGGATTATTTTGGGTTTTCTGGATACTGTCGTGTTCAAGTTTCGCTCGTCGTTAGGGAAAATAGATTTTTGTATTATAAAGGGACCGAGCCTTATACAGGCTGCCTACATATACCGCCAAGGGAAATTAGGTCAAACGTAGTTCCAATTATAAAAGGGGAAATAATTCAACTTAAGTACGACCGAACCCGATGAGGGTTGCCTACATATCTCACCATGAGAAATCAGGTCAGAACATAGTTCTGATACATGATAATTAAAGGAAATCCTATGTCTTCAAATATAGGACTATATTGCCTACTTCTGAGTTAATCAACTTGGATTTATCACTATTGCATTCCCACTAAAGTTAATCTCTTCTCTGTAGGATGGCTTAAATGAAAGCCTTATCGGCTCGGCATAGAGGATGGTGTCCCTCATGTCATTTCACTCTTCCATTTTCATGATTGGGCATTGGATCAATATTTGCATTTGGTTGCACTTCGACACATTGGATTACCCCGGCCTTGGTCAAGCACTCAATTCTATGCCTTAATCTATGACAATCTTCATCGTCGTGCCCCTGAACTCCAGAGTGAAGAGCACATCATTTTCTTTCATCAAACCATTTAGGTAATGGGTTAGGAATCTTCCCAAGCTAAGGTTGCAACAAATTTGCACCTCTCAATCTTTCGAACAAATATGTCAATGGTTCAACAAATTGTGTGTAGCTTCAACTATGCTTACCCTTTGAATTTTGTCTAAGCGCAAAAGGTGTCGGATTTTGATAAACTGACAATTGGATTGGTACAAATGGTTGTGGTGGATTTTGGTATGTGAAATATTGGGGTTGAAGGTAATTTTGTTGGTTATTGTAGGCATGATGTAGTTTGTGAATCAATATTTGTATCAGTTCGTTATCAGAATTTTGAAGTGATTGGGATGATTCAAGTATTGAGTGGTGTGGTATCACAATAGATACTTCTTCTTCATTCTCTATAGTGTCTCCTTCGATGAACTCTAACCGAGTAGACTCGCTCGAGTTATTTGCCGATTTAATCTTTCCAAAGTTAATTGCCTTTTCAATAAAATTCTCCATTTTGACACAGTCAGCAAACTTCTGCCCCAATATGGACATTATCCTTTCGAAATAGACACCCTTTTGACTGCGGATAAAATACTTTGTCAATTCACTTTCATCCATCAGTGGTTGAACTTTTCCAGCTTCGGACCTCCATCGTCGATCATATTCCTAGAATGATTCAGAGGGCTTCTTTTGTATACTAATGAGGGAAAGTCGATCAAGTGCGATTTCTGTATTAAACTTGAAACGATTCATAAAGTCTTTAGCCATGTCTCTCCATTTGTGCCAATGACGAGAGTCTTGTTTGGTGTACCAGGCGAGCGTCTCACCAGACAGATTTCTAATAAACAACTTCATTATGAGCTTCTCATTTTTGCCAATCCCGACCAATTTATCACAATATGTTCTTAAATGAGTATGAGGATCGCCGGATCCATCAAATAAGTCGAACTTAGGTGGCTTGAACCCGACTGGCAAATCAACATTTGGATTGATACATAAATCTTCATAGTCTAAATGCTCGCTGACTTGAGTTTCTTGGAGGTGTTTCATCGCCTGCTTTAGATCACGAAGCTCGTTTACGATCATGTCTTCTTTTCTTTCGTCCTTGAATTCATCAAAAACCTACTTTTAGCAGGTATGGTGAAAGCGGGTGTCTCAGTCACACATATTGGAGAAATATATTTTTCTCAAAAGGTATCATAATTTATTTTTTGAATATCACGAGAAGATGCGACAACATTGGGATGTGGGGTGCAATAAGGAAACTTATGGGAGTTGTTGGGTGTGAACGGGGATAATGGATTTGTTAAGCCAACAGTTATTGTAGGAGGTTGCACAGATAGATAGTGTTCAGGTATTGGAGTTCCTAATGATGAAAAAAAAGGTGGACGTGGTAGAGTAGCCACAGATGGATGTGCGGGCTCCTTCCTTGGTGTAGTTCTCCTCTTAACGTCTCGAGTTGTTGCTCCAAAAAAAGAATATGTTCATCCTTATCTGCATTATCTTGTCTTTTGAAAATCCATGATATGTTTGCTAGTGTTGGAACACTTCTGGTCGGGTCGACGGTATTGGTGTTCATTACATAGCTTAAGTCGGCTAGTTCTATCGATCAACACAATCAACCTCTATTGGGGAATAATGCAAACACAAATAAAAGTTCAAGAGTTAGTTCATGTCGATGAACAAGCACATTCAGACAACGTCGAGTAAGCGTATCTTATATTGTGGAGCCTCATTTTGCTAGAGGTAGGACTTCGTCCAAACAAACTGATATAGATGAATCTATATTTTGACACATTTTGGATTCAGAACAATTTTAAGTTTTCTTGAAGAGGGAATGTATCCAACAAGGGCGGTTAGAAGAGGCCTATATAGTCGATAAGAATCGATAGAAGCGGTCTAAAATGATGCCTTTAAAAGAGTTAGTATCTCAAGTCTCGTTATTGATGAATGAGGATCTTGTGGTAGAGATATCGAACGGTGGATAAGTATCGACAATGCCTCACGCTCATTGGCTGGAAAGAGTTAGAAGTGGGTGAAGATGAATAATATTCCACACTCATTGTTTTGAAGAAGGGTGTTAAATAATTGTAGAGTTTTTAATAATATTCTACGTCTGTTGACTAGAAAAAGGAATCAAACATTGGAAGAATGCTTGACGACATTCCACTATAGTTTGGATAGAAAAAAAAAGTTAGACGTAGGTGGAGTTTTTAGTGACATTCCTTATCTGCGGACTTGAAGAGAAAGTCGAACGAAAGTAGAGCATTATTAGAACACTCGGCTTTCATAGACTTTGAGAAAGATATTTGTGAAATGGAGTTTTAACAACACTCTGTATTAGTGAAAATGGTGTCAAATGTTGGCTAGTTTGGGTAATACTTTATATCTATTGACGTGAAAATGATGTCGAATGAAAGAAGAGTAAAAGAAGGCCAATTTGATTGTTTTGAATCCAGTAATGTTCGATTTCTGGATTATATGAATCAGTTCTAACACAAAATATGTCATAAAGGTTTCATAACCTTCTGACGAAAGAGTAGCTTCCTAGTTGCGAAGACGATACCTTGGACCGTTCCGCCTAAGGTATATGCAATATGACCTATTACTAGAGTAGGATTTTTCCCTAAATGTTCAAGAGTGGGACTGAATATTTGTGAGAAGGTGCACTAACTTAACTGCACCGACTCTGAAACTAAGGAATCCAAAGAAGGTTCGGAGGAGTGCAGTACACCCCTCGCGTGTACCACAGTGTGTGAATTGTGTACGGACAAAGACTCGATAGAAAAATACAAGTGATAAAGCAGTAACAAGTAGTGTTATTCAAACAAATAAGGAACGCAAGTTTGGATTTGACTTGCGTCCTTTCACACATAGCATGATATAAAAATATGTAAAACAAATAACATAATAAATCATAAAAATCCTAAACTAAGCATGATAAAAAAAATGTAAAGAATTTATGAGCAAATTCATATAATTTGCAGTGTAATAGGAACAAAATTTAATCTTTCACAAAAAATGTAAAAATACCTCCCTCGATTGAAAATTGAGTCGATCACGGTTAGAAGCTGCTGTCATCCCTAGCAGAGTTTCCATTCTGTCATACCCTATTTTTACCTGAGGTCAAAACGAGCACGACGTTATGGATTCTAAAAGAATGAAAATTGTACAGAGTCGCCACCTTAATTTAAGGGAAATGAGAAAAATATTTTTTATTTATTAAAATGCATGACTTGTGTTTTAGTCTACGAAACCAGTTTAGATTCTAGGTAAGGGTTCAAGTTATTCCGAAGGGAAGGGGTTAGGCATCCTTCAGAATCCACAAGTGTGGTACCCGGCCAGACTAAATTTATCAAAGAGGAAGGAGGTATAAATATTTAAATAATATAAAGTTGTATGTGTATTAAATATATAAATAAATTTATTGTTATGAAAATATGTACAAAAGTATGTATAAAAATATAAAGATTTCATGTAAAAGGAAAAAATATTTTTTGTAACTTATAAAAAAAAAGAAAAGTATCTTTTATATACTAAAAAGGAAAAGTATTTTTTAATCAAAAATCACAAAGAAAAATGTAAATTTATTTTTTAAAAGAGAGCTATGTAATATGTGAATGTGAATTAGTTGATTAACTTAATTATTTTATGTAAATATTAACGGCCTAAGTTTTGCCTAAAATTGATGAAATTATGTAAATAAAGAATATCCGCGCCCAACACCCAAAAAGTAAAATTTTCACTATTTTTTTTTGTTATTTGTACAAGTGTGAGAATAAAAAATACAATATAAAATGTAAGGGCCCCTTTGACTGCAACTCCCGACAAATATTTCAAAATAACTTGTATAAACACTTAAAAAAAGAATATTAGTAACAAATAAAAAATAATCAAAATAAATTGAACAAGTATGTATGCGTATAAATATTTAAAAGTATATTTTTTGTTAAAAAGTGGGCTCAGATAATGTCAAGATTGCGAAATGGTTGCTCAACTAATTGACCGTCCTAAATCATCTTGCAACGAAGTGGTTGCTCAATTAATTGGCCGTCCTAAATCGTCTTGCCAAGATATGAATTGTAAAATCTTTTATTGTTATAAAGTTTCATCATCGCCCAAAAAATATTTATTTATTACGTATGTCTACATAAAAAGTCCGTCTTTTGTTTACAGAGGCCTCAATAATAATAATAATTTTTTCATTGGCCAAAAATGTATAGTATCCATTCATTATCGGTGTAATAAATTGTAAGGCAAAATGAAAGGAAAAATGTCCAAATCATCTGCATAAATTAATCCTAACAACCCATAAAAAGTAAAGGAGTATAGCAACAACTTTTGACCATAAAGATAAAGAAATGTCAAAGTCATCAAAAAAAGTGAACTAAACAATAATCACCCCAAATATCCCAATCAGTATTGCATAGAGGAAACACAAGAAGCCGAAAAAACATAGCTAGCAATCAAAAATCATCCTAAAGCAAGCATGTTCCAAGAATCAAGACCTCCCCAGATAATTCAAAATCAAAAAAAAAATATCAAGGATCCAAAAGTAAAGAGAAAAAAAAAGAAAATGTCAGAGCACCCTGAGCGACCCAAATCCATAAAATAAGCAAATCATTAGCGGATCGTGTAATAACAAATAAAGATTGGCGCTACTTCAACGGCGTATGCCGGAGCAACGCCGGAACCCAGATTCCGACCAGATCTGGCCATTTTGATGTGGCAGTGACGTCGCGTGTGGTGGTTGTGGTGGTTTGTGGCTGTATCGAGACTCGCCCGCCAGCGATTAACTCCGGCGTGACGCGATAAAAAGGGAAAAGAGAGTGGAGGGCGCTGGTGAGTTTTTGATGGCTAGAGGTTAGATGATGAACCGCTGATCTGAGATGACCAATAGTGATGGGGGCTTTGCCGGATACAGAAGAGAGGGGAGTGTAGGGGTGGCGCCGGTGGACAGTTCGCCGGATCTGGGACAGTAAAGGAGAAAGGGAGAGAATTGTGAGGGAGAAGGAGATGAAAATGATGATTTTCTCTGTAGTGTACTTGCGTGTGTATATGTATGTAGATATGTGTAGTGTATGTGTGTATTGTTGTGTTGTGTCCTATATCTGTGGTGTGTTTTAAAGAGAAAAATAAAAAAATAGAATAAATAAAATATGTTTGTGTATTTTTTGAATATGTGTGTGGATTTGCAAAGAAAAAATATTTATGAGTTGTAAAAAATAAATATATGTGTATTTTGAAAGAGAGGAAAATATGAACAAAAAATTCGTCCAGAATGTGTCCTCCCACCACCTATTTATACAAAAAATTGAGCACCCCTTTTATCCAATGGATAAAGGGGTGTCCTCTCTTTTTATAATAGAACACCCTTAGGTCCTTAAGTTATTGGCCAAAGGATTTTCATCCTTTTGACCAACGGATAAAGTAATTATCCAAAGGGTAGTGTCATTGAGTGGTCGTTGTCAGATGTGACGAGACAACACTGAGTGGTCATTGTCGGACGTGACAAGACATTATTGTGTAGTCGTTGTCGGATGTGATAAGACTTCGAATTATTGTACTGCACAAAAATAATTGATCCGACTCAGCGTTTGCAGACTGTAAAATATAGATGTTGAATGAAAAATATAAAGAATATTAAAATTATTAAAATATAATTAATTTAAAAATACTGTAAGAAAATATATATATATATATAACGTCATGTCGTGCACGTGCGCAAATATTTGTAAAATAATAAATTGATAAGAATAAAAAAAATATTAATAAATTATAAAGAGTAAAAAATCTTAAAGTAAGGATGAAAATCAATAATTTGTTATCAATTGTAAAAAATATGTGAAAGTTGTATTTTGTGTCCTTTAATGGTCAGGAAGCCTGAATACGTTATTTTTAAGCCCGGAGAGCAAAAATTGGGTGTCAACAACTTTCTGTTCAGGACCCTACTGAAAAAAGGAAATTTACTTTATGTTCAAGACGCTCCTGAAAAATGATAATTTATTTTATGTTCAGGATCCTCCTGGAAAATTTGACATTACTTTCTGTTCAGGAACCCTCTTGAAAAATGGAAATTTACCTTATGTTCAAGACCCTCTTGGAAAATGGAAATTTACCTTATGTTCAAGACCCTCTTGGAAATGGAAATTTACCTTATGTTCAGGACTCTCCTGAAAAACGGGACATTACTTTCTGTTCATGACCCTCTTGGAAAATGAGAATTTACTTTATGTTCAGGACCCTCCTGGAAAATGGAAGTTTACTTTATGTTCAAGACCCTCCTGAAAAATGAGAATTCACTTTATATTCAAGGCCTTCCTGTAAAATGGGAATTTACTTTATGTTCAGTACCCCTTTGAAAAATAGGAATTTAGTTTATGTTTAGGACCCTCCTGGGAAAAAGGAAATTTACTTTATGTTCAGTACCCCTTTGAAAAATAGGAATTTAGTTTATGTTTAGGATCCTCCTAGAAAATGGAATTTTACTTTCTTTTCAGGACCCTCTTGAAAAATGAAACATTACTTTATGTTCAGGACCCTCCTGGAAAATGGTGCATTACTTTATGTTCTGGACCCTCCTGGAAAATGAGACATTACTTTCTATTCAGGACACTCCTGTAAAATGGGACATTACTTTCTGTTCAGGACCCTCCTAAAAAATGGGAATTTACTTTTTGTTCAGGACCCTCCTAAAAATAGAAATATACTTTATATTCAGGACCCTCCTAGAAAATGGGACATTACTTTCAGTTTGGGACCCTCCTGGAAAATAGGAATTTACTTTCTGTGCCGGACCCTCTTGAAAAATGGGAATTCACGTTATGTTTAGGATCCTCCTAAAAAATGGGACATTACTTTTGCTTCAGGACCCTCCTGATAAATCAGAATTTACTTTATGTTCAGGACCCTCCTGAAAAATGGGAATTTATTTTATGTTCAAGACCCTCCTGGAAAATAGGACATTCTTTCTGTTCAGGACCCTCATGTAAAATGGGACATTACTTTCTATTCAGGACCCTCCTGAAAAATGAAAATTTACTTTATGTTCCGAACCCTTCTGGAAAATGAGAATTTATTTTATGTTCAGGACCTCCTAAAATATGTGACATTACTTTCTGTCCAGGACCCTCATGGAAAATAGGACATTACTTTTGTTTAGTACCTTTCTGAGAAAAGGGAATTTACTTTATGTTCAGGACCCTCTTGGAAAATGGAAATTTATTTTATGTTCAGGACCCTTCTTGAAAATAGGACATCACTTTCAGTTTAGGTCATTCCTGGAAAATGGAAATTTCTTTTATGTTTAGGAACCTCCTGTAAAATAAGAATTTACTTTATTCTCAGGACCCTCCTGAAAAATGAGAATTTACTTTATGTTCAGGACCCTCCTGGAAAATGGAAATTTACTTTATGTTCAGGCCCCTTCTGGAAAATGGGAATTTACTTTATGTTCAGGAGCCTCCTGGAAAATTAAAATTTACTTTATGTTCAGGACCCTGAAAAATGGGAATTTACTTTAAGTTCAGGACCCTCGTGTAAAATGGGGCATTACTTTATGTGCAGGACCCTCCTGGAAAATAGGGCATTACTTTATTTGCAGGACCCTCCTGAAAAATGGGGCATTACTTTATGTTTAGGACCCTCTTGGAAAATGAGACATTACTCTATGTTCAAGACCCTTCTGAAAAATGGGAATTTAATTTTTTTTCAGGACCCTCTTGGAAAATAGGACATTCCTTTATGTTCAGGACCTTTCTAAAAAATGGGGCATTACTTTATGTTCAGGACCCTCTTGGAAAATAGGGCATTACTTTATGTTCAGGACCCTCTTGTAAAATAGGGTATTACTTTATGTTCAGGACCCTCTTGGAAAATGAGAATTTACTTTATGTTCAGGACCCTCTTGGAAAATGGGGCATTACTTTAAGTTCAGGACCCCCTGGAAAATGGGGCATTACTTTATGTTCAAAACCCTCCTGGAAAATGAGAATTTACTTTATGTTCAGGACTCTCCTGGAAAATGGGACACTACTTTATGTTCAGGACCCTCCTGAAAAATGAGACATTACTTTATGTTTAGGACCCTCTTGGAAAATGGGGCATTACTTTATATTTAGGACCCTTCTGGTAAATGACGCATTACTTTATGTTCAGGACCCTTTTGGAAAATGGGAATTTACTTTATGTTCAGGACCTTCCTGAAAATGAGAATTTACTTTATGTTCAGGACCCTCCTAGAAAATAGGACTTTACTTTATGTTCAGGACCCTCCTGAAAATTGTGACTTTACTTTCAGAAAAATGGAATCTTTCTTTATCATAATCTTTGTTTGGGATAATTTCCATTCTAGTTTTGATTTTAATTTTAGGAGCCCCCCTGGAGAATAAAGTGATGAAATTGAAAGGCAGGAGCCCGCCTGAAGAACAGGGTGATGAAATTGCAAGTCAAGAGCCCACCTGAAGAACAGGGTGATGAAATTGTAAGGCAGGAGCCCGCCTGGAGAACAGGGCGATGATATGGCAAGTCAAGAGCCCGCCTGAAGATTAGGGTGATGAAATTGTAAGTCAGGAGCCCTCCTGAAGAACAGGGTGATGAAATCACATGTCAGGAGACCACCTGAAGAACAGGGTGATGAAATTGAAAGTCAGGAGCCCGCCTGAAGAACAGGGTGATGAAATTGAAAGTCAGGAGCCTGTATGAAGAACAGGGTGATGAAATAGCAACTCAGGAGCCCTCTTGAAGAACAGGGTAATGAAATTGAAAGTCAGGAGCCCACCTAAAGAACATGATGAAGAAATTAAAAGTCAAGAAACAAGGTGAAGAGATTGAAAGTCAAGCAACAAGGTGAAGCAATTGAAAGACAATAAAGTGAGGAAATTACAAGTCGAGAGCCCGCCCGAAGAACAGAGTGATGAAATTGAAAATCAAAAAATTAAAAAATATGAAGTCAGGAGCCCGTCTGGAGAACAGGGAGATGAAATTGAAAGTCAAGCAACAAGGTGAAGAAATTATAAGTCAAGAGCCCGCCTGAAGAATAGGGTGAAAATTTTCAAATTCACGATCAAGGTTCAGAAGTACCACCGACAGAACACGGTCAATTTATGAGTTCATCTCCAACATCAAATTTTGTATGGAGAAAGAATCTATTCTCAAGTTCAATCCACAGAAGGTCAGATCTTTTGTCAATTTTGAAAGAATCAAAAACTCAAGTCAAGAGCCCAAAAAAAGCTATATAGATAGGACTTTTGTAATTTCAGTTAACTTTTTAACTTGTAATTTTTATTTTTTATGTAATGACAGAGCCGCGGACCGAAACCTCGACAGGGCCTCACTCAACTCTCCAACTCAGTATAGTCCTTCTCCTTCCAACCCTTTGAGATACCTGTGACTTGATTTCCTCATAACTTGGGTAAGTAGAATGTCCTAAATCATGACTCAATGGTACTCTGTCCTTCTTTATCTCCCTTTTGAATAATGGTCGGATCAAAATTTGGTCTCATTTTCTACTTCTTTGTCTGCAAATACATTGTGTTTACATTCAAAGAGGGACATGATGTAGACACCTAATGTTGTCCCTCCCGAAAGCTGAATTTTACCATTTACCCTATGTTACCAGGCACCCTCAATTATGTGATAAGTTCCACACAAGAAAACAATAAATTCATAACCAGTTTTCATACCTCACCCTAACAAATTTTACCTTATCCTAACCACCTCAACCCCTACCCCACATACCCCTACCCATCCCATGTAACCCGTAGCCCCACCCCCTTTGTCACTTTTTCTTTCTCCTTTTGCAATACATACTCACATACACAACATTACTCTCACGGATAAATATGCACATACTCCTCCATATACACGGACTGATACCTCACAATACATGGACCAACCATCCTTTTACCATTAATACACTCTTTAACTCCAAATTATCACAACCAATAATAATGAAAAAACTCACACACACTTCCCTCAAAATATCATGGCACACAAAAGAAAAATAAGGAGGGGAACTTGACACTGTTTCCTCACAGATTCCATACACACAAAGTCACTAAAATTTACACACACCATCGCACACACAGAGATTGAAAAAATGGTAACTCACACACCACACAAAACACACACACAAATATAGGGAACAGTGGGAAATTGGGAGTAGAATCAGGGGTTCGAATTGGAAATTGGAGACGAGAAAGAGGGAATCAAGGGAGTGGGAGCTACTATCCAAGGAGATGGATATATTCTCACCGAAAACCCGACGAAACATCCGCTAGGAACTCTAACATTCAATGTTTGTCTACGATTCCGGCGAAATCCACCAGAAAATAGTTTCACCAGTTTCATTTCGGGCCAAAACCACGCCAAAAATCTATTCGCTTTCTATTTTCAGTTAAATCCACTGAAAAACTTTTGATTTTGGTTTCAGGTGTTCTGTTTATCTGTTACTTCGCGATTCTTGTTTGAATTGGTGGAAAATAGAACAAAGGGAGTATATCGAGGTATCTGTAGAGTTCGTTATTGAGGTTTAAATTTGGTTTTCTGGATGCAGTTCTATCTTCGATATATTGAAAGCTCCAATTGAGGTCCGTTTTTCTTACTCTCGTTCTTTTCTTTTATCTTGAATTTAATTGTTTGTGAGTGTAAATGACCGGTGTGCTTAGTAAGTTTTGATTCCTTATGGTGTGTATACCATTGATGTTTGATTTGGATTTTGAAACTCGAAAGAGGAATCTTTGAATTAATAATTGAGACTTGTTTAATTAATGATTGGAAAGAAAATCCGGGGAGGGGTTAATCTTGATAAAGTGCATTTGGATTAATTTTGATTCCTTTATGATGATCAATGTGATTGAATCTTGATAAATCGAAATGAGTAGGTAAACGGTAGGTTGGGTAGGCAAAACATAGGGATTGTGGAATGATGAATTTTTGTGCTTGAGATTGTTTTATGTTGTCTCTTGAAATTGGAAAAAGTATTCATTTATCCCGGAAATGCCCCGAGGCTATTTGTACTTATTCACCGAGGTATGCCCCAAAGTATCTTGCACGCGAAGGATGTTCATGATCAAGACCTGAGGTATCGGGTAGAGCATAGTTTAGGACTAGTGTAGGTTAGCGTAGGTTTATTTCAGTATATTTATTTCGGACTGTAATAATTTGACTGAACACTATTTTTTCGGACTTGTTTTATTTGGTCAGTTTGTTTGTTTATTTTTTGTGTGTTTGACGTGGTTTATTCACTTCATAACATCAGATTAGCCGATATACTCTATGAAGTGACTGTGGTCGAACCACGGGACCGAGGGGTGCCTAACACCTTCCCTTCGGTCAACAAAATTCCTTAATCGGAATCTTTGTTCGTGGACTAGTTTTGAAAGAGTTAAAAATCATTTTGAAAAAGGATTTCCAAAGTTGACTTGGCAAACCAGATTATGCCAACTGACGACTCTGAATTTTGATTGTTAAAGGTTCTTTTCGGAACAAATTATTTTCTTTTGTCACTTAATAATAAAAATCCTTTTCAAACATAAAAATAAATGAATCTTTTTGGTTAAAAAGGGGTGTGAAACATATGTTAGTGATTTCGTATATATTTCAAATGCAAAAAATGTGCATGTATTTTTTTATACGTTGTTTATAATGTGAATCTATTTATTTTGGATAGGTACCTAACCTCACAAATTTATAACACTATATTTATCATAGAGAGTTTTAAGAAATTATCAAACATAACTAGGGTGGTTTCTAATATTCGTCCTGTATCACTGATGCATCATTTGTGAAATTCGCTTTGTATTAATGATACAATAATTTCTGAAATTTATTTGTATCAGTGATACATCAATTCTCTCTGATACAACAATTTGCTTTGTATCTATAGTTGTATCACTAGTGCACAATGAATCATTCCATCACTAATATAGAGGTGAATTTCAGAAATTGTTATATCAGTTATATGGAGTGAATTTTGTAAATTGTTGTTGTGGTTGGTAATTATCCAAATTATTGTTATATTTGATAGCTAAGCCTTAGTTTATTGTTATTTTTGAAAAAATTTCATTTTGTTCTTATTATTCCAAGTTTCCAACCATCAGTTAATTTTTATTATGATGATGATGAATATTTTCAGTCGATGTGTCCTGGTTCTCAATGAAAGACACAAGTCATAGTTGCTTCAGATGCTGATCATGGTCTCTTGGGACTCAAGAGAAGACTACTTCCTCATCTTAACAATTGGTGGTTAACTTGTTGGAGACCTTGACATTGTACATACGATACATATTTATTTCACAAAACCGTTTGTTTGTCTATCTAGTTCTTCATTATGCATTAGACATCATAATATTACAGCATTTCCTTTTTTTTCCTTGTGTTAATTGTCTTTCATACTATGTTCACTTCAAATAAGGGGCCGAAAGTGAAATATTTGAAATCTATCAAGTTTTTTTTTCTATTATTTTGTATGTCGTTTTTGACAGGCTAAGAGAATGAGGTTAAAGGGAACAAAGCTCTTGATTGAAGGAAATTTTGTTTCTGGTTCATCTGGTTATTACTATGGCAAGATTGTTAAGTTATCTATAAATAATAATTCTAGAGTAACTTTCAATATATATGTATCCAAAAATTTCAGATTTAAGGTGATTTTAGTCATTGAAGATCAACTCAATGAGTCCTTATGACGGTGCTTTATTGATCTATGTATAATTGAACTAACAAAAAATTAATGTAATTTTTTTTCAGGATATAATTTCATCGAATGATCAAACTTGAATTTTACCACACAAAAAATAATACAAAATTGGTCTATAAGGAAGTGACGTGACACCTCATTATGATCAATTAAAAATATCAATTTTCCATCATGTTTAGACTTTTATTTTCATTTTTTGTATTAATGTTTAACAACTATTCGATGAAAAAAAAGAAAGAATCATTGGTCCTTATTGAGTACATGATAAAGTTTTCTTGATCTATATATTTCGTATAATTTCATATATATATATAATGTGATTTTTTTTTACGAAGGATGTTTGACCGACTACCCTTCACGACATGTGACCGACCATTTCTCTAACGTACAAGCTTGATTTCTATAATTAACTTCTTCATATATCCAATTTTGTCTTTCTCTAATTTTTTTATATATTCTAACATTTATTTATTCTGAATAATATCCATCTGAATCTAAGTAATATTGATGTTCATAATATATGCGTATGTTTTCTATACTGTTTAATAATTCTTCCTCTTCATAATCTTGTAATTTTTCCCATATTATTTTCTTTAAGTCTATAATTTCTATATCTCTAAGTATATATAAAACAAGTATTTTAATATCATCTGTCATGCTTTTTCATAATATTTTGTAGTTGTTTGTTTTAATCTTATTAACTCTTTTATATTTTTACTAAGAAATTTTATATATTTTATATCTTCAGTTTCCACGTATTTGTCTAAATTTACTTTCATCTGCTTTTCTATTAGCTGTATGTTTCTCATATCTTTTTCCAAAAATTCTAGATATATGTAATTTATCATGGTAAATATTTGTAAGAGTAGTTAGGTAGGTATGGTATGTAATTTATTCTAGTCATACCATACCTAGAATAAGCATTTAGTAAATATTATATGACTAGAATAAATTGCATACTATATGACTAGAATAAATTACATACCATACCTACCTAACTACTCTTACAAATACTTACCATGATAAATTACATATATCTAGAATTTTTGGAAAAAGATATGAGAAACATACAGTTAATAGAAAAACAGATGAAGGTAAATTTAGACAAATACATGGAAACTAAAGATATAAAATATATAAAATTTATTAGTAAAAATATAAAAGAGTTAATAAGATTAAAACAAACAACTACAAAATATTATAATAAAATATTTAGTCAATTTTAAATGATAGATAATCTTAAAGTCTTAATCTTATATATACTTAGAGATATACAAATTATAGATATTAAGAGAATAATATTAGAAAAAGTATTAGACTATGAAATTGAAACTATAAATTGGATAGCACAGTTATACCTGGATAATTACCCAGATGGATATTATTCAGATTAAAAGATGTTAGAATATATAAGAAAAACTAGAGAAAATCAAAATAATCTAAATGACGAAATTAATTATAGAAATCGAATTAGAAAAATAATGGAGAATCTAAAAGAAAAATTAATATGGATAGAAGAAACCTTAGAAAATTTAGGAAAAAGTACATGTGATAGTTTATATAATTTAAAAAACTCACTACGAGAAGAACAACACAAGATAATAAATAACATTGAAAATCTCGAATTAGATATACATTACAGTACAATTACGATAAATTATTATACATAAATCTGTAACTCTACAATTACTACAGGATAAGATAATAAACTACACAAATTAATAAATACATCTTACGAAAAGAATAAATCATTAAAAGAAATAGAAACTCAACTCTATAGTTTATACCTAGAATACAAAAGGTTACATGATACTAACGAGGATCCTAAAACAGTAGATAATTTAATTATGATAATATCTAATCTAGAATATGAATTAATAAAACATCTTAAGTCAAGAAGATAAAAATGAAAATTATTCCAATCAATAATATTCATAAAATACATACGTATTTATTATCTAGTAAAGTTATCGCACCTAATCCGCACCCCCTACAAATGGTATCAGAGCCCAGTTATTTAAAAAATACAGAAGTAGCATACATGTTTGAATTTAGATTGAATTTACTTGAGATTAATTTATATTGATTAATTATGAGAAGACCATTTAAAAACAGAGAAACTTTTAGAAAATTTAAAGAATCTTTAATTAGTAATTATTCAGAATATATAAGTCTAAATAAAACAAAAGAAAACCCACAAAGACTAGCCTACCTAATTACCTTAATATCTAGTATTGAAGCAAAATTAATAATCCATTTAAAATCTAGAAGAATGAGACACATACCACCTAATTATCATAAAATCAGATTTAGATATCCACCAAAATACTATAAATATGGTTTAAATGAATAAAATACAAAAATACAAAGAACTAAAATAAATTATTTCTGAAAAACGTAAAGAATTAAAAATAAGAATAGAAAGATTAAGTTATAATATATTTGCCGGAGTTAGTAAAAACTCAATAAATGCACAAAAATATGAAATATCAAATTTAAAATCACAAATAGATAGTTTAGAATATATATATCAACATGAACTATTTACAATAAAATGAACAAAGAAGAATTTATAATAGATGAAAAAATATATGAAAATCACGAAGGACTAAAAATAAAAATAGTATTTTCTAATCTAGGAAGAAGATATAAGAAAATAGGTGAACATTTATATTTAATGTTAGAAAAAGAAGAATTAAAATTAGAAGATAAATTGACAGCTATGGTAAGAATAGAAAGGGAAAACAAAGAAATAGATAGAAAAAAGGAAATAGAAAAAATAAAACAACAAACTACAGAAGAAATACGAAAAATAGAAGAAACTAAAAATAGTAGGATTGCTGAATTAGAAAAAGAACTACAAATGTTAAAAGATCTGTATGAAAAAAGACAGAAAGAAAAAGATAAAGAACAAAAATTATTAAACGAGATAAATCAATTTAAAGAAAAATTAGAAATAAACAATAAAGAAATAAAAAACAAGGAATTAGAAATAAATAATATAGAGGTAAAAGAGACAGATAATTATGATTCAGAAGATAGTGAAACATATACAGAAATATTAACAAATACAAAAAAATTAGAAATCAATGAAAAACAAGAAGTAATTAATGAAGAAAACTTAGAAAATATCAACACAGAAATAAAAACTCTTGATAAAAAAGAAGATGAAAATATAATACCTAGAACATCAGAAATAAGGAAACCTACATATTATAAGAATAAGTTTAAAAGATATAATCTAAAGAATGAATATGACAAATGGACACCAAAATAAATAGTTAATAAAAATTATAACTTTTTAGACTTAGATTGTGTAATAGATACAGAAAAAATAATACAATTATCGATATGATATATGACAAAACAATTATTAGATAATAATATAAGTGTAATAGATGCACCAGAGTATATAAAAAAAACACTAATAGGAACAGTGAAATTATTGTTTTTAAATCTAACTGAAAATAGTAAAAGAATATTAAGAACTGACAAATCCACAGAAGGAACATCATCAACAAAATTAACACCTATAGAATTATTAAAAAAATATGAAACAGCTATAAAAGACGAATTTAGTAGCATGACAACAACAGAAGAAAAACAAAATGAAGAGAAAGATACAAATAGGAATTTAATGTTAAAATTAGCAATATGTAATATGTGTTACATAGATGAATATACTTGCGCATTTAAAGAATATTATTATAAAGGAGCATATAATACAAAAGAAAGTAAAGAAATAAGAAAATTATATTTTAGTAAATTACCTGAACCATTTAGTTCAAAAATAATAAAAAGTTGGGATGAAACAAAAATAGTAGATACTCTAGGAGCAAAAATAAAATTTTTACAACAGTGGTATAGAAACCTATGTGAAAAATACAGAGAAGAAATAAAAATGGAAAAAGCATTAATAAGAAATTTAGCATGTTGCAAAGATAAAATAGCACCTCAATTTGGATGCGAAGAAAGATATTATAAGAAAAGAAAAAGACATAAGAAATATAAGAAATACAAAAAATCAAAATATAAGTATAAGAAACCAAGAAAAAGATATTATGTAAAAAATTATAAACATAAAAGACCATATAGGAAAAAGAAATCTATAAAGGAATGTACTTGTTATAATTGCGGAAAAATAGGACATTTAGCTAGAGATTGTAAATTACCTAAAAACCCAAAAAATAAATAAATATCAGAAATAAAAATAGAAAATACAGAATATATGCAGATAGATTATATAGATTACGAATTAGAAAGCGACGACAGTATATATGAAATTTCAGAGAATGAAACAGATAATGAAATAGATAGTGAATTAGATGAATTAAATGACTGAAGAAGATATAAAAATAATAACAAAAGAAGAATATTTAAATGACGAAGGAACAGATCAAAAAATAATATTTGATAACAATGTATTTGATGAAATAAAAGGAAAAGAGTTAGACTTAAGTGTAGAAAAAATATGTAAAATACCAACAATAAAAAATATATTTACTAGAAAAAAGGAAGAATATTATGTAGTAAGCCAAAAGGAACATGTAATAGACTGTAGATATACAAAAGGTAAAGCTAGTATACCACTAGTAACAAAAAGAATAATTAATAAAGAGATAAACGATATAAAAAGTAGAGACCCAATAAAATATGTACACCTTGGAGGTACAAAAATACTAATAAAAGCATATTTTAGAGAAGGAATAGATACACCAATAGAATTATATTTAGCAGATGATAGAATTATAAAACCTATAGAAAAAAGTATAATAACTGCCATAAAAGAAAATTTAATATACCAAAAATTTAAATTTATAATAAGTGTGAATTATTCAGTAGCAGTAACGGATAAAAATATAGACAAATCATTAGTATTATATTGGAAAATATCAGGAATAGAATTAACCCCAGGAAGTAAAATATTTACGGCAAGATGTAAAAATCTATATGTATTAACAACAAAACATAAAATAACTGGAAAAAATAAAATTAATAAAATACAAATAGAAAGCCCTTTTGAACAATTCGTAAAAACAATTGATAATAATGATTATAGTTACAAAAATATAGACATAGAAGAAGATCTAGAAATAATAAATGATAGAATAAGTACAACAAAAAGAACAACTTATGATAAACCAGAATCATCAAGCTCATCAAAAAGAACAAGTTATGAAACAAGTTTAATGGATAATTCAAATCAATATTACATAACAGGAAAGGTAAATGAAAAAGAATATTTAATACTCTTAAATACAGGACAAGAAGAAAATTATATAGCAAAATATCTAGTAAAAAATGAGAAAATAAAAACTGACAATAATATATGCCCAGATCTACCAAGAAGTTTAATAAATACTAAAAATATAGAAGAAAAAGAAATAATAATAGGAATAAGAAAAATAAAAATAGAATTTGAAGTAAAAGAAGAAATGCAAAAAACAGACATAATATTAGGAATAAAATGCCTAGAACAAGTAAAACCATCTAATATAGAATATACACAATTAACCATAACATATAACAGAGAGAAATTATTCTTAAGAAGAGCTTTAACATAAAATGAAAATATATGTATTAATGAAGATAGTAGTAGAAGGATATTACAGTAGATATTATACGCCTATGATAGATACAGGAACAGAAGCTAATTTATGTAGATATAATTGTTTACCAGAAGGTAAATGGGATAAATTAAAAACACCAATAATAGCTAAAGGATTTAATAACGAAGGAAGCTTAATTACTTATAAAGCTAAGAATGTAAAAACACAAGTATGGGATAAAATATTAACAATAGAAAAAATCTATAATTATGAGCTAACATCAAAAGATATACTTTTAGGAATGCCGTTTTTAGATAAATTATACCCACATATAATAACTAGAACAGATTGGTGATTTATAACACCATGTAAACAGAAAGTAAGAGCAAAAAGAGTTATTAATAAAATAAGAAAGAAAACTGATTGGATAAAAGGAAGTGAAAAAATTACACAAAAATTGGAAAATATAAAAAATACTGAAGATACAATAGAACTGGTCGTATTTTCAATAAATAAGAAGGAGATAACTATATTTTCAATAAATAAGATAGAAATAATTAAGAAAAAATTAGAACAATTATATAGTGAAGATCCATTAAAAGGATGGGAAAAACATAAAACCACTATAAAAATTGAATTAATAGATAAAAATAGCATAATAACCCAGAAATCATTAACATATAATTTTGATGATTTAAAAGAATTTAAAATGCATATAGAAGAATTATTAGAAAAACAATATATACAAAAAAGTAATAGTAAACATAATAGCCCAGCATTTATAGTAAATAAACATAGTGAACAAAAAAGAGGAAAAAGTAGAATGGTTATTGATTATAGAAATTTAAATGGAAAAACAATGACTTATAATTACCCAATACCAAATAAGATATTAAAAATAAGACAAATACAAGGATATAATTATTTTAGTAAATTTGATTGTAAATCAGGATTTTACCATCTAAAGTTAGAAGAAGAATCTAAGGAATTAACCGCATTTACGGTACCACAGGGATTTTATGAATGGAATGTACTACCATTTGGATATAAAAATGCACCAGGTAGATATCAACATTTTATGGATAGTTATTTTAAACAACTACCTAATTGTATAATATACATAGACGATATACTATTATATACAAAGACCAAAGAAGAACATTTAAAATTGTTGGAACAATTTATGGATATAATAAAAAAATCGGGAATAAGTTTAAGTGAAAAGAAAGCTGAAATTATGAAAAATCAGATAGAATTTTTAGGAATACAAATAGATAAAAGTGGAGTAAAAATGCAACAACATATAGTACAAAAAATAATAAATTCAAAAGAAGAATTAGATACAAAAAAGAAATTACAATAATTCTTAGGATTAGTGAACCAAGTAAGAGAATATATACCAAAATTAGCAGAAAATCTAAAGCCCTTACAGAAAAAATTAAAAAAGGATGTAGAATATAATTATAACGAAGAAGATAAAAAACAAGTTCAGAAAATAAAAATACTTTGTAAAGAATTACCAAAATTACAATTTCCAGATGAAAATAGAAAATTTATGTATATAGTAGAAGCAGATGCTAGTGAATGTAGTTATGGAGGAGTACTTAAGTACAGATATGAAGCAGAAAAATTAGAACACCATTGTAGATACTACTCAGGAACATTTAATGAAACAGAAATAAAATGGGAAATAAATAGAAAAGAATTATGCTCATTATACAAATGTTTATTAGCATTTGAGTCATATATTGTATATAACAAGTTTATTGTACGAACAGATAATACACAGGTACGTTGGTGGCTAACAAAGAAAATACAAAATTCAGTTACAACAAAAGAAATTCGGAGATTAGTCTTGAATATATTAAATTTTACATTTACAATTGAAGTAATTAGTACTAACAAAAACGTTATTGCAGATTACATATCAAGACAAAGCTACACAGACTGATATAATAGAAGACAATGCTTTAGAAAAGATACTCAAAACCCTAACTACGCTTTCAATGAAAGTGGACAGTATGGGTAATGAAATAGAAAAGCTAAAGACTAATGAAGATAAACTGAAGTCTAAAGCTACAAATCAGCTAACTCAGCAGTGTGCAGAGCTATGTCGATCGAAAGACATTACAATTCCAGATCTAGAAGGAGACGTTGGGACACTCTATAAAACCCATAATGTTTATCAATCTACAATTTCAGGTACAAGCAGAGGAGTTAGTAGACAAAGATATCAAAATATGAATATGAATAAGATATTTGAGAAACTATTCATACCAAAAACACAAAGTAGAGGTGAAACCTACTTTGTGTAAATTGCACCTTTAGGTTTCATCCTAAAGGTAGAGGATGAAACACACTCTGGTTATTTGTGAAAACAGAGTGTAACCAAATAAGTTACACTCTGGTTACACCTACTCTGGTTATTTGTAAATAATAATTCTAGAGTAACTTTCAATATATATATATGTGTGTGTGTGTAAAATTTTCAGATTTAAGGTGATTTTAGTCATTGAAGATCAACTCAATCAACATCTTATGGTGGTGCTTTATTGATCTATGTATAATTGAACTAATAAAAATTAATGTGATTTTTTTCAGGATACTATTTCATCCAACGGTCTAACTTGAATTTTATAAAAAAAAAAAATTACAAAATTGGTCTATAAGGAAGTGATGTGACACCTCTTTGTGATCAATTAAAACTATCATTTTTTCCTCATGTTTAGATTTTTATTTTCATTTTTCTTATTAATGTTTAACCACTATTCTGTGAAAAAATAAATCATTGATCATTATTGAGTATATGATAATATTTTTTCAATAAAAAAAATGAGCTTTTAATTCACCCATAAAATTAAGAAAGATATTATTCGAGACCTTTGTAATTATGAAGCTGTAATAAAATAGTCAATAATTTATATATTAATTTTGCAATTTTATTTGAGTTTTTCACTATATAGTATATTCTCATATGAGCTTCTTATATTAAATGTACATATATATTTCTTTTGGTGTTGTAATTTTTTTATTTCTTTTATATCAACAAAATATATATATAAAAAAAAATTTTATGACCGTGAGAAGCGCGGGTTTGTTATCAAATTAATAATTAATAACTCTGTTTCATGAATTTGTTGTATTTGTATCATTCATCAAACATTTACTTAGGATGACTTAATATATTCATTTAATTAATTTGTCGCGACATTCGAACTATTACTTGCAAGTGTTTTTATTAAACACTTTCGGTTTAAATTTTAAAAAAACTTTTGCGCATGTTTGCACATATACATTACGTGTGTGGATAAGTTAATCAATTAAAATATGTCACTATCTTTAATTATATATTGATTTCAATAAGTAGTAAAACCTTGAATTTGTTTTAATTGAGGCCGTATAATTAAAGAAATGACATATTTTATGTGCCTATATATAATTAAGGGAAAAAGCTCAATTATGCAATCAAACTATGAGAAATGGCTTATTTATGTCATCCGTTAAAAGTTTGGCTCATTTATACCATCGCCGTTACAAAACAGATTCATCCATGCCATTACTTGTAAACGGTGATTTTTCAAAAACAACTTTGCCACGTGTCGTCTTACTAGAGGACAGAGGTCCACATCATTAATTAAAACAAAGAGAAAAGGTCAAATATGCCATTGAACTATCGGAAATGACTCATTTATGCCATCTGTTAAAAGTTTGATTCGTTTATGCCATCGCCGTTACAAAATAGGTTCATACATGTCAGTAATTGTTAATGGCGGTTTTCAAAAACTGCTTTGTCATGTGTCATCTTACTAGAGGTCCATGTCATTAATTAAAATAAATCAATAAGAATTGATTTATTTTCTCTTATATTTTGTTTATAATAGCCATTACCTTGAATTTTTTAGGAAGATCACCCGTCATAGCATTGAATGAAAAAATTCGGAAGCATAAACATTAATCGACCAAAATGTATGCAACAACGAATGATTAACTAGTCATTTTGAGGTTTGTAAGGCTTGACAAAAGAATATTTTAGGCCTCACTTATTTTTACAGTTATTGGAGCTTGGCCTAATAATATCTCGAAAGATATTAAGTTGTTTAGTTAACTTAATTGGGACAGTTACATAATTTTAATTAGTGACGTGGACCTCTAGTAAGACGACGCGTGGCAAAGCTGTTTTTGAAAAAACACTGTTAACAAGTAATGGAATGGATGAACGTGTTTCATAATGATAAACAAGATAAACTTTTAGCGGATGACATTGAGGCATTTCTGATAGTTCGATGGCATATTTGAACTTTTTTCCATTATTTTAATTGATGATGTGTAACTCTAGTAAGATGACACGTGACAAAGTTGTTTTTAAAAAATCACCGTTAATAAGTAATGGTATGGATGAACTTGTTTTGTAACGGCGATGACATAAACGAGCCAAACTTTTAATGAATGACGTAAATGACTCATTTCTAATAGTTCAATGACATATTTGAGTCTTTTCCCTGTAATTAACTGCCTAACAAATGTTGAATCGTCACACGCGTATTTTTTCTTCAAAATTTGATATATTAAGCTTTACTTCGCATATGTAGCCTATGTTTAGGTTTCTTTTTCTTGCATGTTCTTTATTATTTTTAATACTCTTATCATTTAACTAATTCCTCTTAATCTTTTATTGTTATGCTCTTGAGAAATCTCTCTAAAAGTAAATTAAGATATTCATTCATGCACAAGAAGTGAAGCTTTAGGTACTCACATGTGACCTTTGAAAATAAGACAACGTAGATTTGAAACTTGCTAACCTATAAATCTAGTTAAGTATTTATTATGTTAACCTTATTTATTAAAGTGGAAAAGGGTCAAAAATGTCCCTAAGATATTAAAAATGACTTAAAAATAATGTCCTCTTTTCATTTATTGGATCAAATTTGACCCTCTCATTGCATCTCTATTCGATTAAATTTGTCCTCCTTTCACCTATTGGGACAAAAATATCCATAATATATTATACATGACTCCAAAATATCCTTCTTTCCACTTATCTAACATTATTTTCAGGTTTAAAATTGCCCCTCTGGTACTCTATTTAATTAGTTAGAAAGAAACATGACCACAACCATTCTTGCACAATTAAACTTGGAAGAGGAATCATCAACAGACCAATTGGTAGCTCATTGGTAGCACTTTAAAAACAACCATCAACGTGTGGAAAAACTGCAAAATGAGCTAACAATTGGTCTTTTGATGATTCATCTTCCAAATTTAATTGTGGAAAAATGGATGTGGTCATTTTTCTTTGTAACTTTCGTAACTTAACTTATTTGTTCATTATCCTACTCTGTGTCAGGTAAATTATGTAGCCTCTAAGACATTATTCTCCCATTATCTACCCCACATTACTACTCTATCTCTTCTATATTTCACATTTTCATTTTGTTTATTTTATATTTAATTTTATACCAATAATTTTAAGAAAATTCATGATTTTATTACAGTTTAAAAAATTACGAATATCAAGATAAGAAATCTCAAAAGATGAACGGCCGGAAAGAGATAGTCAAGTAAAGTATCTTTCTACTTCCTCAACTCAAGCGGAGTAAGGATAAAAACTTTTCTACTTATTGTGGAGGAAAAATTTAAAAAATCTTTTTTCCTAACATTTTTTTCATGAATAAAATGATACTACTTTTCATGAAAATTTAATTTCGTTAGATTCTCAAAATATTGAAGGCTAAAGAAAGGAGTGAAAAAAATCATCATGAAAAATACGATGTTTGCACTTTTGAGAATGAGTTAAAATAAAAAGTGTAAAAAAATGCATGTATTAGTCTTGAAATAAATCACATGTTATTATTTATTTATGAGTGAATGTCTTTGACTCTAACATGAATGAATAAAAAAAAAAGATAAAAATATGTCGAGTAGCCATTTTGAGATGAAATATTTGGTGAGATAAATTTCATTCTTGAAATGAAAAGTACCACAAATCATGCGATGAGATTTTCCTTGACAAATCACTCTGTTGAAAAAAATGTGAAATATAACTTTGTTGATTTCATGAATCTTGCAACTCCTTTTACCAAATGTGTGAAAATTGAAACATTAAAAAAGAAATCTACTAATTCAATAAAAAACATATGAGATATGTAACTAATTGCACTTGGTCTAATATTGTGTGTGCAATAAAAATACTTAGCATATACATGCAAGTCATGTATATGAACTTGGTGCGAAATTAGATAGCTTGTTTTATAAAAGAGAAAACTTGGTGTTATTTGTTGAAAATGAGAAAAATAAATTATTATTTATTAACTCTATAATAGATATTGAACTAATTATTTTAGGTTCAACTAGTAAAAAATGAATTAATCAATCACTTTATTTTGAGAAATTAATTTCTCTAATTTTGAGTTATTGTTATAGCACCAATATTATAGGTAGAGTTTGAAGTTGTTATTATAACAGTAAATTTGAACTAATAATGAAAAAATAATATTGTAATCATATTTGATATATGGTACCAATAAATGATTATTCAAATCTTATGATAATCTTGCAGATGAACTAATCAAGGTTTTGACAAGATAAATGATCTGAAGCACATGGAGGGGGGAGGAGGGAGGGGATGAAGCCTATAAAAATACATGTCATATATGAGGAATAAAACAAAAAGAAGTAAATGGAACAGAGAGACTGTTATTCGTTGGGTTTTATTTTTGTTTAATACACATATAAATTAAGCCACCAACTTTAACTCCTAAAATAACTCTAACAACTAACTAGGACTCCTATCTAGATAAGCTTCCTACAAAATAAGAACTGATTTATTTGATCAAGTAAACTAAAACTCAACAGTAAAAAAGTAAAAGAAATACTACATATGCACTAATTTTTAACACTCCCCGTAGTGCATGCTTATGACCAATAACTCTAAGAGCAGCTCTGAAATATTGAAAATTAGGTTTTATTAAGGCCTTTGTAAATATGTCCGAGACTTGCTCGTTTGTGAAAATCTCTTTCAGGACAACTTTTTTCTCCAACACTTTCTCTCGAATATAGTGATGATGAACTTTGATGTGCTTTATTCTACTATGAAAAATTAGATTCGATGCGAGCTTGACACAACTTTCATTATCACATCTAATTTGAACAACATAATCAAGTTTGCACAACATCTCTCCTACTAATCTCTTCAATCACATGTATTCTTGCACAACCATAATTGCGGCTATATACTAGCTTCAGTGCTAGATAATGCTACCACTGGTTGCTTCTTGTTGTACCAAGATATCATAGTTGAACCAATGTTGAAATAATGTTCTGAAGTTGAATGTCTATCATTTGCATCTCCTATCCAATCCGCATCAGTAAATTTATTCAACGCAATTTTTTCATGTATTTTATATATAAGACCATAACCTAATGAGCCCTTCACACAACGAAGAATTCTCCTTGCTGCATCTAGGTGTGAACTTCTTGGGCTCTTCATGAATTGAGAAACAATTTCTACAGAATAAAAAATCTGATGGACTCCCCCATGTCAAAATACTACAACAATTTCTTTGCATATGCGTTTTGAAAAATAAATATCCTTGATTTATTTTTTCAATTTTCTGAACAAGAAAATAGCTAATTTCCTAAATTTTTCATCCCAAATCAAACTGAAATTTTATTTTTTTTCAACATACAAATTGTAACTTTATTATTTTCGATAGTGATCATGTCATCCACATATAATAAGGCCATTAAGTGTACATCTGATGCTAATTTAATAAATAAACTAGAATCTGCATCGAATGTTGGAAGTTCAAATTTTGAACTTGATTTATTTTTTCAATTTTCTGAACAAGAAAATAGCTAATTTCCTAAATTTTTCATCCCAAATCAAACTGAAATTTTATTTTTTTCAACATACAAATTGTAACTTTATTATTTTCGATAGTGATCATGTCATCCACATATAATAAGGCCATTAAGTGTACATCTGATGCTAATTTAATAAATAAACTAGAATCTGCATCGAATGTTGGAAGTTCAAATTTTGAACTTTTGAAATGATCCGTGTCTTTCTGACCGGTTGAAACCAACTCTATCCACTTCACTGTAACTTTCACAACTTTCGTCCAATTTCTATAACTTCTCGACAACTGCTTTTGATGGACAAGCTGTACAAAAGAGAAACTTTGGATGGCCTCTAAGTATAAGAAATCTTGTCTAAACTCACACCATCTATAGTGAGATATTCTGAGTACTTAGAAGACTCGTGAAAAATGAAAAGTGAACTCTGACGATGTCAACACTCTGATGAACTCCGATAATGGTTGGATGTATGTTGATTCTCTATTTCTGTTGCATTATCGCTCTATTATTTCTAACATTTGGTATCAGAGTGATCTTTATGCCTCTGCCTTGTTATTTTTGGAGTTGGCTTCAAATGGATTTGATAGATCTGATTTTTCAAATCTATTTTTGACATGATTGAAGCATACTAATGACTAAAATTACTTGTAATCTGCTTTCCTAACATTTTTTTATGTCCTAAAAGGCTATTTTAAAAGTCTAAAATGGAGGAGATAAAAAAAGTGATTTCTTAATGATTTTCTAACTAGCTTGTATGAATCTTCTAACCTACAATACATATAATATTCTTTTTGTTCCTTTTGATGTTATAATTCTTGAATGTGAAAACTTTAATCAGTAGGGCCCATATCTTTAATATTTTCTTCTGATTTTCAATCTCACATGAATAATTGAAAAATTATCCCATTTTTATTTCCTTATTTTACTTTTCTCATTTAGTTGGTACTAACTTAAGAAAAGGTAATAATGAATGTGGGTTCCATCACTGGTTTACAAGCAAATATAAATTGCATTGTGAAATTATCAAATTTGTGTATTCATTGTTTTAGAATTTAGATGCATTGAAATATTAAATGCAGCATTACTCATGTATTCTATTAGAAAGATAATTTGTTGCATAAATTACATAAAAATAAATTTTAGACTTAATGTCTTGTGATTTATATAAATTTGTTTGAGTGAGATTTAGCAAAAATAATTTTGATTGAATAAAATAATATATACTATTGTAACACCCTAAATTTTTGCCTCTGAAAATTTCTTGAGTTTTCCAGGCTACGACTCACCTAACGAGTCGTAAGGTCTCCTTATGAGTAGCAGGACTCGAGTCGTAGGGTGACCAGTGAGGTTGCTAATATTTTTGTCCTGATCATTGATGATAGGCGAATTTACGCGCCTATATCAATATATTTTGCCCATATTTTAGCCTAGTTTTGAGAACAAATTATATATTTCATGCACTTTTAGTCCTTTTTCCTGTAAATGAGCTAACGAACATGATTAGTAAAGTTTCAGGTATAAATGATGCATAATTCAGCATTTTATGGCTTACTTGACGCTAAAGAAAGCTCACGAAGGAAGGAAAGGGAGTTTGGACGCCTAAAGGACCAAAACTGCTGCATGAAAAATCTGTCCCGGGCTAAAACAGCATTTCTGAAGACTTTGGGGACTTACAGACACAAAGCTGGATTTTGACAATGATACATTAACCTAGTACAATTAGGTTATGTATTTCATTATTTTATGTGGATTATGATAATGTTACCTTAACCTAGTACATTTGGGTTAAGGATTTAATTAGTCTAGTAGGATTTGGTTATTTATTTCATTAGCTTAGTAGGAGTAGGATATGGGTATTATAAATACCCTATCATGCTAGAGATTTGAGAGCATCTTCTTATAACCTCAAAATCTGACATTCATCATTCAACAATTAATTTTCTTCCATCCCTCTCATCTTCCACTACAAACACTTCTAATCTACTCTTCTATTCTTAAACTCCACAACAAGAGAATCGTTACTTGCTAAGGAATCACGCCTCACGCCTATCACTTGATCTACACGCCATTACTCAATATCGTGATATAATAACAATGTCAATCGTGATTTCCTTCGCATTCATGGGTAACTAAACTTCTCTGTTGGGGTTATGGAAGCCGAATGAGTTACTATCTATTGCTGTGAGTTTGTGAGTTCGAGGCACGTATATTGCTTATATCATTATTCTCTTCATCTTAATCTACATTCTTTGCGGTTGCAAACGTAAGAATACGCCAGTCTAACATTTAACTTGTTCGAGAGAAAAGTTATTTGTCTGGAAAAGAGATAATGTCAAGGTAGTAGGACACCCTTTCCTATTAAAAAGCTAGTGCCGTAACTGGACTAACCTCTTGGAGAATTCGTACCGTTAGACACGCTTTAAGCTCGAGAGAGTTAAAGTGAAATAGTCCTTATTTAGGTCGAGAGACGCTTGGATTTACCATCGACTACAATCCTCTATAAGCAATTGCATGTCAGAATTCTACACACTCATAGCCAATAGAGACGTATACCTCAGAAGGTGGACATAACCCCAACGCCTCAATTCTCATTGTTTACAACTTACGTAACAATCTTTCTCTTTTACTTTGCTATTTTCAGCTTTTATTTAATTATTTTGGTGACACATTACAATCCCCCCTTTTTACGAGACTTGCACCAAAAGTTTAGTAATCTTGCTTACTTGTTGGCCAAGCTATTCCTTGTGGGATCGACACCCAACCCAGGTTGGGTTTTATATTTGCTAACGACCGCTTTACACTCCTACGAGAGCTGTAGATTGAGCGTTACCAAAAATTAGCGCCGCTGCCGGGGAATACAAGTGTCAATTAAGTTCGTGAAAATTACTAGACCCTTTGGTCAAAGATTCTCGTACTTTTACTTTTAGTTTTTGTTTTTGTCTACTGCAGGTTTTTATTTTAGTGCATGCCCCATACTCGAAGTTCTGGTCAACCGTTATTACCAATCAATCCTGAACCACAACGCATTGGTAGAATGGAAGCACAAGCTGAAATCGCAAGGATGGCTGCTCAACAGGAACAAGCAAGATTGGCTGCCCTTGCCGCAGCCCAGGTTCAACAGCAGAACATTGATAACCCTGCACGAGCACCAAATCCTGACGATGAGGATTTAGGTGATGACGAGTTACTAAACCCTAGGCGTGATGCTGAAATCGTAACACCTGCCAACAGAAGAGGTCGACAAGCTCGGTATAGACATGATCGCCAACCTATGCAGCCAGCTTTCGACGATGATGATGATGATCTTGATGGTGCCGGAGCCACTAGAGCTATAATTCCACCACCATTAGCGCCTGGATCCAAGTTCAACATCACAAGCACCATGATTCAGTTATTGCAACTCAAGGGATTATTTGGTGGACTAGCAGGCGATGATCCGAATATGCATCTCATCAACTTTATTTCTACATGCAAGTCTTTTGACAATCCTGGTGTTGGTCAGAATGCAATTCGATTACGTCTATTCCCATTGTCTCTATCTGGGGAGGCAACACTATGGTTGAATGGGCTGACTCCTGATTCAATTGCAAATTGGAGGCAATTGAGAGACGCTTTCCTAGAAAGATTCTTTCTGTCTTCCAAAAGGGCACAATTGAGAGATGAAATCAGCAACTTTCGTCAGCTTCCCACTGAAGCTCTTCATGAAACATGGGAGAGGTTCAAGACAAAGCTAGCGAGATGCCCAAACCATCACATGACTAATGTTCACCTCATGGAGATATTTTATAGAGCCTTGAATTTAATAACTAAGCCAGTGGTGGACAACGCAGCTGAAGGATCTTTTATGGACCTCACCTTTGGTCAAGCAAGCAATATGTTAGATCGCATGACGAAACAAAGTAGATCTTGGCATACCAAGGATTCTGAGGTAGCAAGCCCCACTTTATCTATAGGCATGACTGCAGACCAAAGAAGAAGACAAGAAGAACGTGATCAAGATATGGCGTACATGAAAACACAAATGGATCTTCTTACAAAGCATTTATTATCAGGGAAGACCGAAAAAGTGAAAGCTGTGGCGCTAAAAGGAAGAGATGAATCTGATTCGGAAGAGGAGGCCAACTACTTGAACAATCAGGGGGGTTTCCGTGGGAATACCCAAGGAAACCAAGGTCGGAACTATTATGATAAATATGGAAGCAAAGACCAAGGTAGTTGGAAGAAAAACAATGAAAAGAGTGGTTTGTACGTTCCCCCTGGTAGACGTGATACCACCACATCTAATTCTGGAAGTATGGAAGACATGATGACTAAATTATTGAAAGGAGTGGAAGCAACGAGCGCGGGAGTTACTGAGGTAATTAATGATTTGTCCTCCATGAAACAACTAGTTGATTCTCATTCCACTTCAATCAAGCAAATAGAGCAACAATTGAGCCAACTTTCAGCAGCACTCAATCCAAGAAAGGCTGGCACTTTACCTAGCGATACTGTGCAAAACCCAAGGAATGATGGGTCATGCATGGCCATCACTACCAGAAGTGGTAAGGTGCTGGAACCTTCAGCAAAAGGCAAGAAAGTGGTTGACGAAGTAGCGGACATGGATGATAACACAAAAGGAGAAGATGCCGCAACAACCAGTCCTGACGTCAAAGACGTCACGCCCAATGACGTACAACCTGAAAAAAGGAAAAACGGAAGCAAAAGGAGAAGAAAGCCATGGAGAGAACACTTCCATACCCACCACAACTTTTTCCCCAAAGATTGAAGAAGGTGGCGGATGACACTAAGTTCAGCAAATTTATGACTATGTTGAAGCAACTGACCATTAATGTTCCATTGGTAGAGGCACTTGAAAAAATGCCTGGGTATGCGAAGTTTATGAAAGATCTTTTGACTAAGAAGAGGGCAGCAAGATATGAGCTGAAGGATGATGTGCATCATTGTAGTGCAATTGCTACCCGATCGATAGTTCAGAAGAAGGCCGACCCCGGAGCTTTCACTATTCCTTGCACCGTCGGATCTTTGAACTTTGCCAAAGCATTATGTGACCTAGGAGCCAGAATCAACTTGATGCCATTATCGATCTACAAGAAGTTGGGGTTAGGAGATCCTACACCAACTAATATGAGGCTCGTCATGGCGGATAGGTCGGTAAAATGACCCGTTGGTATCCTATGTGATGTCTTGGTAAAGGTTTCTTCATTCATATTTCCAGCAAACTTTGTTATTCTGGATTGTGAAGCGGACTCAGAGGTTCCCATAATCTTGGGACGCCCTTTCCTTGCTACAGGAAGTGTGCTCATTGACATGAGAGATAATGAGCTTTTATTTCGGTTGAATAATGAAGTGGTCCGCTTTGATATATGCAAAACAATGAAGCAGCCCAGCGATATGTATGTGTTCTCTGTAGCTGATGTTCATCATGAGGATAAGAAAGCATTATCTGTAGAAAAATAGCTTACTGTTGAGCCATTGTCTGCTGCGCTGCTAAATGTTGAGCATGAGAACGATGAAGATTATGAAGAACTTATGGGTGCTCTAACAGAAATAGAGTCCTATTCCCATACTCCTAAGCAACCGGACCGTGATCTCAAGAATCAACCAACAGCGAAGACTCCCATTGACGAGACACCAATGCTAGAATCACAAGAGCTCCCCAATTATCTAAGGTATGTGTTCTTGGAAAGTAGAAATATACTTTCGGAGAGTGCAAATGATTTAAGTGAACAGCATGTAGAATCTCTCATCTCTGCTCTGAAGAGATACAAGAGATCTATGGGTTGGACTATTGATGATATAATTGGTGAAAACGATCGCATGCCCACAGGTAAGCCTCATTGTCGTCTAAATCCTTTTAGAAAACGATCCACCATTTACCTTGACGAAGTCTGAGTACTCGAGGTAACCATGTCGTGCCACGACAATAAATAAGGCGCTAGATGGGAGGCAACCCATCGTTTATCATTTTTCATTTATCGTTTATCATTTTTTTTCATTCTAGTACTTGATTTGATTTTGATAAATGAAAATCCAAAAATAAGAGTCGTGCCACGACCAAAACTAAGGCGCTTGGTGGGAGACAACCCATCGTACTAATCATTTTCATTTGGTTTTGAGCAAATATAGGTGCAAGATGAATGCAACGAGGAGATTGATTTCAATTGATGATTTTGACGCATTGTATGGTAAAGTTGGTAAGTTAGGAATGCTGATGCATAAGGATATGGATTGAGCCTTTCTCACGCCAAAATAGGCTTCGAGGAAGGCTAGGCCTTGGTAAAACTAGGTTACAAACGATGCACAACCTATCCTATAGCCTAAGGTCTCGGAATCTAGTGTGCTATACACTATGCGCCGCCTATTCCTAGGTATGCTTTTGACTATGCGCCGCCTATGCTATGGCATTTGGTCTCAGTATCTCATATGCCATAGACTATGCGGCGCATATGTCTACAAATGCCATAGACTATGCGGCGCATATGTACCATTATGCTATAGACAATGCGCCGCATATGTCATATCTATGCCAAGCATTATGCGCCGCATATGTGGGATTTTTGTCTCCAAAACAGATTGTAAATGGGTCATAACCCGACCCATTCTCTTCCTATATATAGGGGACTTAGTTTTACAACACATTGCAAAGTGACCTAAAGGTGCCGCATATTCATCCAAATCCTCTCAAAATTTTCTTTTTTGCTCTTCCAATTCACAAAACCACCTCCAAAAGCTTCAAGCAAGTAAGTACTCTCTTATTCTTCATTTATTTCTCGTAAGTACTACGTTTCTATGTCTATTATAAATTGCTACATATTGAAAGATTGTTGGTGAAGTTCATGTGTTTGGAATGTTAATGCAAAATCATGTGAGTGAACGTATACGTTAGAATCATCTTGACTTGTTTCCGACTTGAATTTGGTTTTAAGAGCATTGTTATACTATTTGCGGAATTGCTATAGTCTTGAACATTGTTTAAAATTGCTACTTGGATACTTACATGTTAGGCTATCCCGTTCATCGGGATAAGACTTATAGTGCCTGCCGACATAGGAGGTTGTGATTGTTGAAAGTAACTATATTATGTGGTAACCCCTATGTAGTAGTGTTGTTATATCTAACATGAAAGTAATGCAATGGCTGCAAGTAGTGATACATCACTGATTTTCTTGCCGGAATACAACTCCTAAAACGTATGTCGACGAAATCTGAGTAATCGACCACTTTCACTTCACTGATTTGTGTCAACAAAACTAAGTGTGGGGTGGTACCCCTACTGCTTGTGCATAGATTGTATCCATTGATATTGTGCTACCACTAACACTATTTCTAGTCTCAGGTACAATGGCACCTAAAGCGAGACAAGGCAAGGAGAAGGCTACCACCTCCAAAAAGAGAAGTCGCAAGGACCAAGGAGAACCCTCCTCGCTGCAAATACCTCGACTCACGCTTGGAATTAAGTGGGATACTTATGAGGAACTTCTGAGGATGACGACTCTGATGATGATTCCAATGCAAGGGGTATGGCCCCAGACATAGAGGATAAGTCCGACCAACCAGGTTCCTCGTATTTATTTTCCACTGAGGACAGTGTCCCGACTAAGTGTGGGGTGGTGGTATTGCATGCTATACTTCTCTATTCGCATCTATGTTTGTTTGCTTTTGTTTCATTTTTGTTTCGTTTTGTTTTTTTAGTAGTTAAAATTTTTTTTTAGCTTCGCATGAAATTATTTTGATAGGCAGCATGAGATTATAACAAGAGTATGTGCTACAATTGTGACTATTGAGACGTTTAGGCTCTAGTTGTGACTCAATATGTGATATTGTGTGATTCAATTCCTTCACTTGTTGGGTCGAGAGTCTATATTACTTCCAATCAAGTCGACCATGTGCCTTGTGTGTGTGAGATAATAGTATATTCTATGTATGTGGCTGATGCTAGAACTTGCCTGGTATGTATGCAAAGCGAAAATAAGGAGTGTAAGTTTAGGATATGATTTAGGCATTTCTTTGGCAACCTATACATGTTTACCTTCAGTTTTACCTACCCATGGACATCATCCTAGTTAACCCTTTTGAGCCTTTAGCCTATTTCTTTGACAACCTTGTATGTAAGCCTAATCCATTTCTTTCAAGACCGTAATTTGATCCCAAAATCCCTAAGTGCTTTAAAGTGAAAAAGTCATGTGACAACATAAAAGGAAATTGGGTGAGTATAATGCTATAAATTGGAATGGCTCTTGAATGTGTTATGAAAAAGAAAAAAAAATGCTATCATAAGAGGTATGTTGTGAAAAGAAAAAGGAAAAGAAAGCTGAAAAGTGAGTTGTGCTTAAAATTGAAAAAAGAGGAGAACAAGGGTGGTAGAAAAAAGAAAGAAGAAAGGTTGAAAGAAAAAAGTGTCAATGATACAAAGTGATGTATTAAAGCGCTTAGGAACCTAGTCACTATTCTTGGCCAAAATAGTCCTACCCGTCCCTTAGCCTACATTACAACCATCAAAAGACCTACTTGATCCTAATCTTAACATTCCGACATTTAGTGGAGTACTACATTAAGGGCAAGCCTATGGTCATCAGTTGCTACCTATGAACTCTTTGTGAGAGTGAGAGCAAGGACATTTTGATACCCAAGTTTGAAAAATATGCTATATTTGTGAGTGATTATGGGTACTATATGGTGAGACACACATGGTTGATGAGTTTTGGATAGTTGAATATGATTCTATGCACTTTAACGTTTGCATGCGAGTTGATCACCATCACGAGTCTATACTTGAGGTTAAATTGTTTCTACTTATAATCGGAAAGCTACTCTTGATTGATAATTGTTGTGCTTGTCTTGACGAATATTTTGTGTTGTTGCTGTAAAACCCTAAGTTGATGTTTAGAAGGACATGATAGTTTGTTCGAGGACGTAAAAAGCTCTAAGTGTGGGGTGTTGATGATAGGCGAATTTACGCGCCTATATCAATATATTTTGCCCATATTTTAGCCTAGTTTTGAGAACAAATTATATATTTCATGCACTTTTAGTCCTTTTTCCTGTAAATGAGCTAACGAACATGATTAGTAAAGTTTCAGGTATAAATGATGCATAATTCAGCATTTTATGGCTTACTTGATGCTAAAGAAAGCTCACGAAGGAAGGAAAGGGAGTTTGGACGCCTAAAGGACCAAAACTGCTGCACGGAAAATTTGTCCCGGGCTAAAACAGCATTTTTGAAGACTTTGGGGACTTACAGACACAAAGCTGGATTTTGACAATGATACATTAACCTAGTATAATTAGGTTATGTATTTCATTATTTTATGTGGATTATGATAATGTTACCTTAACCTAGTACATTTGGGTTAAGGATTTAATTAGTCTAGTAGGATTTGGTTATTTATTTCATTAGCTTAGTAGGAGTAGGATATGGGTATTATAAATACCCTATCATGCTAGAGATTTGAGAGCATCTTCTTATAACCTCAAAATCTGACATTCATCATTCAACAATTAATTTTCTTCCATCCCTCTCATCTTCCACTACAAACACTTCTAATCTACTCTTCTATTCTTAAACTCCACAACAAGAGAATCGTTACTTGCTAAGGAATCACGCCTCACGCCTATCACTTGATCTACACGCCATTACTCAATATCGTGATATAATAACAATGTCAATCGTGATTTCCTTCGCATTCATGGGTAACTAAACTTCTCTGTTGGGGTTATGGAAGCCGAATGAGTTACTATCTATTGCTGTGAGTTTGTGAGTTCGAGGCACGTATATTGCTTATATCATTATTCTCTTCATCTTAATCTACATTCTTTGCGGTTGCAAACGCAAGAATACGCCAGTCTAACATTTAACTTGTTCGAGAGAAAAGTTATTTGTCTGGAAAAGAGATAATGTCAAGGTAGTAGGACACACTTTCCTATTAAAAAGCTAGTGCCGTAACTGGACTAACCTCTTGGAGAATTCGTACCGTTAGACACGCTTTAAGCTCGAGAGAGTTAAAGTGAAATAGTCCTTGTTTAGGTCGAGAGACGCTTGGATTTACCATCGACTACAATCCTCTATAAGCAATTGCATGTCAGAATTCTACACACTCATAGCCAATAGAGACGTATACCTCAGAAGGTGGACATAACCCCAACGCCTCAATTCTCATTGTTTACAACTTACGTAACAATCTTTCTCTTTTACTTTGCTATTTTCAGCTTTTATTTAATTATTTTGGTGACACATTACAATCCCCCCTTTTTATGAGACTTGCACCAAAAGTTTAGTAATCTTGCTTACTTGTTGGCCAAGCTATTCCCTGTGGGATCGACACCCAACCCAGGTTGGGTTCTATATTTGCTAACGACCGCTTTACACTCCTACGAGAGCTGTAGATTGAGCGTTACCAAAAATTGGCGCCGCTGCCGGGGAATACAAGTGTCAATTAAGTTCGTGAAAATTACTAGACCCTTTGGTCAAAGATTCTCGTACTTTTACTTTTAGTTTTTGTTTTTGTCTACTGCAGGTTTTTATTTTAGTGCATGCCCCATACTCGAAGTTCTGGTCAACCGTTATTACCAATCAATCCTGAACCACAACGCATTGGTAGAATGGAAGCACAAGCTGAAATCGCAAGGATGGCTGCTCAACAGGAACAAGCAAGATTGGCTGCCCTTGCCGCAGCCCAGGTTCAACAGCAGAACATTGATAACCCTGCACGAGCACCAAATCCTGACGATGAGGATTTAGGTGATGACGAGTTACTAAACCCTAGGCGTGATGCTGAAATCGTAACACCTGCCAATAGAAGAGGTCGACAAGCTCGGTATAGACATGATTGCCAACCTATGCAGCCAGCTTTCGACGATGATAATGATGATCTTGATGGTGCCGGAGCCACTAGAGCTATAATTCCACCACCATTAGCGCCTGGAGCCAAGTTCAACATCACAAGCACCATGATTCAGTTATTGCAACTCTAGGGATTATTTGGTGGACTAGCAGGCGATGATCCGAATATGCATCTCATCAACTTTATTTCTACATGCAAGTCTTTTGACAATCCTGGTGTTGGTCAGAATGCAATTCGATTACGTCTATTCCCATTGTCTCTATCTGGGGAGGCAACACTATGGTTGAATGGGCTGACTCCTGATTCAATTGCAAATTGGAGGCAATTGAGAGACGCTTTCCTAGAAAGATTCTTTCTGCCTTCCAAAAGGGCACAATAGAGAGATGAAATCAGCAACTTTCGTCAGCTTCCCATTGAAGCTCTTCATGAAACATGGGAGAGGTTCAAGACAAAGCTAGCGAGATGCCCAAACCATCACATGACTAATGTTCACCTCATGGAGATATTTTATAGAGCCTTGAATTCAATAACTAAGCTAGTGGTGGACAACGCAGCTGGAGGATCTTTTATGGACCTCACCTTTGGTCAAGCAAGCAATATGTTAGATCGCATGACGAAACAAAGTAGAGCTTGGCATACTAGGGATTCTGACGTAGCAAGCCCCACTTTAGCTATAGGCATGACTGCAGACCAAAGAAGAAGACAAGAAGAACGTGATCAAGATATGGCGCACATGAAAACACAAATGGATCTTCTTACAAAGCATTTATTATCAGGGAAGACCGAAAAAGTGAAAGCTGTGGCGCTAAAAGGAAGAGACGAATCTGATTCGGAAGAGGAGGCCAACTGCTTGAACAATCAGGGGGGTTTCTGTGGGAATACCCAAGGAAACCAAGGTCGGAACTATTATGATAAATATGGAAGCAAAGACCAAGGTAGTTGGAAGAAAAACAATGAAAAGAGTGGTTTGTACGTTCCCCCTGGTAGACGTGATACCACCACATCTAATTCTGGAAGTATGGAAGACATGATGACTAAATTATTGAAAGGAGTGGAAGAAACGAGCGCGGGAGTTACTGAGGCAATTAATGATTTATCCTCCATGAAACAACTAGTTGATTCTCATTCCACTTCAATCAAGCAAATAGAGCAACAATTGAGCCAATTTTCAGCAGCACTCAATCCAAGAAAGGCTGGCACTTTACCTAGCGATACTGTGCAAAACCCAAGGAATGATGGGTCATGCATGTCCATCACTACCAGAAGTGGTAAGGTGTTGTAACCTTCAACAAAAGGCAAGAAAGTGGTTGACGAAGTAGCGGACATGGATGATAACGCAAAAGGAGAAGATGCCGCAACTACCAGTCCTGACGTCAAAGACGTCATGCCCAGTGACGTACAGCCTAAAAAAAAGGAAAAATGGAAGCAAGAGGAGAAGAAAGCCATGGAGAGAACACTTCCATACCCACCACCTTTTCCCCAAAGATTGAAGAAGGTGGCGGATGACACTAAGTTCAGCAATTTTATGACTATGTTGAAGCAACTGACCATTAATGTTCCATTGGTAGAGGCACTTGAACAAATGCCTGGGTATGCGAAGTTTATGAAAGATCTTTTGACTAAGAAGAGGGCAGCAAGTTATGAGCTGAAGGATGATGTGCATCATTGTAGTGGAATTGCTACCCGATCGATAGTTCAGAAGAAGGCCGACCCCGGAGCTTTCACTATTCCTTGCACCGTCGGATCTTTGAACTTTGCCAAAGCATTATGTGACCTAGGAGCCAGAATCAACTTGATTCCATTATTGATCTACAAGAAGTTGGGGTTAGGAGATCCTACACCAACTAATATGAGGCTCGTCATGGCGGATAGGTCGGTAAAACGACCTGTTGGTATCCTATGTGATGTCTTGGTAAAGGTTTCTTCATTCATCTTTCCAGCAGACTTTGTTATTCTGGATTGTGAAGCGGACTCAGAGGTTCCCATAATCTTGGGACGCCCTTTCCTTGCTACAGGAAGTGTGCTCATTGACATGAGAGATAATGAGCTTTTATTTTGGTTGAATATTGAAGTGGTACGCTTTGATATATGCAAAGCAATAAAGCATCCCAACGATATGAATGTGTTCTCTGTAGCTGATGTTCATCATGAGGATAAGAAAGCATTATCTGTAGAAAAACAGCTTACTGTTGAGCCATTGTCTGCTGCGCTGCTAAATGTTGAGCATGAGAACGATGAAGATTATGAAGAACTTATGGGTGCTCTAACAGAAATAGAGTCCTATTCCCATTCTCCTAAGCAACCGGACCGTGATCTCAAGAATCAACCAACAGCGAAGACTCCCATTGACGAGACACCAATGCTAGAATCACAAGAGCTCCCCGATTATCTAAGGTATGTGTTCTTGGAAAGTAGAAATATACTTCCGGAGAGTGCAAATGATTTAAGTAAACAGCACGTAGAAGCTCTCATCTCTGCTCTGAAGAGATACAAGAGAGCTATGGGTTGGACTATTGATGATATAATTGGTGAAAAAGATCGCATGCCCACAGGTAAGCCTCATTGTCGTCTAAATCCTTTTAGAAAATGATCCACCATTTACCTCGACGAAGTTTGAGTACTCGAGGTAACCATGTCGTGCCACGACAATAAATAAGGCGCTAGATGGGAGGCAACCCATCGTTTATCATTTTTCATTTATCGTTTATCTATTTTTTCATTCTAGTACTTGATTTGATTTTGATAAATGAAAATCCAAAAATAAGAGTCGTGCCACGACCAAAACTAAGGCGCTTGGTGGGAGACAACCCATCGTACTAATCGTTTTCATTTGGTTTTGAGCAAATATAGGTGCAAGAGGAATGCAACGAGGAGATTGATTTCAATTGACGATTTTGATGAATTGTATGGTAAAGTTGGTAAGTTAGGAATGGTGATGCATAAGGATATGGATTGAGCCTTTCTCACGCCAAAATAGGCTTCGAGGAAGGCTAGGCCTTGGTAAAACTAGGCCACTAACGATGCACAACCTATCCTATAGCCTAAGGTCTCGGAATCTAGTGTGCTATACACTATGCGCCGCCTATTCCTAGGTATGCTTTTGACTATACGCCGCCTATGCTATGGCATTTGGTCTCAGTATCTCATATGCCATAGACTATGCGGCGCATATGTCTACAAATGCCATAGACTATGCGGCGCATATGTCCCATTATGCTATAGACAATGCGCCGCATATGTGGGATTTTTGTCTCCAAAACCGATTGTAAATGGGTCATAACCCGACCCATTCTCTTCCTATATAAAGGGGACTTAGTTTTACAACACATTGCAAAGTGACCTAAAGGTGCCGCATATTCATCCAAATCCTCTCAAAATTTTCTTTTTTGCTCTTCCAATTCACAAAACCACCTCCAAAAGCTTCAAGCAAGTAAGTACTCTCTTATTCTTCATTTATTTCTCGTAAGTACTACGTTGCTATGTCTATTATAAATTGCTACATATTGAAAGATTGTTGGTGAAGTTCATGTGTTTGGAATGTTAATTCAAAATCATGTGAGTGAACGTATATGTTAGAATCATCTTGACTTGTTTCCGACTTGAATTTAGTTTTAATAGCATTGTTATACTATTTGCGGAATTTCTATAGTCTTGAACATTGTTTAAAATTGCTACTTGGATACTTACATGTTAGGCTATCCCGTTCATCGGGATAAGACTTATAGTGCCTGCCGACATAGGAGGTTGTGATTGTTGAAAGTAACTATATTATGTGGTAACCCCTATGTAGTAGTGTTGTTATATCTAACATGAAAGTAATGCAATGGCTGCAAGTAGTGATACATCACTGATTTTCTTGCCGGAATACAACTCCTAAAACGTATGTCGACGAAATCTGAGTAATCGACCACTTTCACTTCACTGATTTGTGTCAACAAAACTAAGTGTGGGGTGGTACCCCTACTGCTTGTGCATAGATTGTATCCATTGATATTGTGCTACCACTAACACTATTTCTAGTCTCAGGTACAATGGCACCTAAAGTGAGACAAGGCAAGGAGAAGGCTACCACCTCCAAAAAGAGAAGTCGCAAGGACCAAGGAGAACCCTCCTCGCTGCAATTACCTCGACTCACGCTTGGAATTAAGTGGGATACTTATGAGGAACTTCTGAGGATGACGTCTCTGATGATGATTCCAATGCAAGGGGTATGGCCCCAGACATAGAGGATAAGTCCGACCAACCAGGTTCCTCGTATTTATTTTCCACTGAGGACAGTGTCCCAACTAAGTGTGGGGTGGTGGTATTGCATGCTATACTTCTCTATTCGCATCTATGTTTGTTTTCTTTTGTTTCATTTTTGTTTCGTTTTGTTTTTTTAGTAGTTAAAATTTTTTTTTAGCTTCGCATGAAATTATTTTGATAGGCAGCATGAGATTATAACAAGAGTATGTGCTACAATTGTGACTATTGAGACGTTTAGGCTCTAGTTGTGACTCAATATGTGATATTGTGTGATTCAATTCCTTCACTTGTTGGGTCGAGAGTCTATATTACTTCCAATCAAGTCGACCATGTGCCTTGTGTGTGTGAGATAATAGTATATTCTATGTATGTGGCTGATGCTAGAACTTGCCTGGTATGTATGCAAAGCGAAAATAAGGAGTGTAAGTTTAGGATATGATTTAGGCATTTCTTTGGCAACCTATACATGTTTACCTTCAGTTTTACCTACCCATGGACATCATCCTAGTTAACCCTTTTGAGCCTTTAGCCTATTTCTTTGACAACCTTGTATGTAAGCCTAATCCATTTCTTTCAAGACCGTAATTTGATCCCAAAATCCCTAAGTGCTTTAAAGTGAAAAAGTCATGTGACAACATAAAAGGAAATTGGGTGAGTATAATGCTATAAATTGGAATGGCTCTTGAATGTGTTATGAAAAAGAAAAAAAAATGCTATCATAAGAGGTATGTTGTGAAAAGAAAAAGGAAAAGAAAGCTGAAAAGTGAGTTGTGCTTAAAATTGAAAAAAGAGGAGAACAAGGGTGGTAGAAAAAAGAAAGAAGAAAGGTTGAAAGAAAAAAGTGTCAATGATACAAAGTGATGTATTAAAGCGCTTAGGAACCTAGTCACTATTCTTGGCCAAAATAGTCCTACCCGTCCCTTAGCCTACATTACAACCATCAAAAGACCTACTTGATCCTAATCTTAACATTCCGACATTTAGTGGAGTACTACATTAAGGGAAAGCCTATGGTCATCAGTTGCTACATATGAACTCTTTGTGAGAGTGAGAGCAAGGACATTTTGATACCCATGTTTGAAAAATATACTATAGTTGTGAGTGATTATGGGTACTATATGGTGAGACACACATGGTTGATGAGTTTTGGATAGTTGAATATGATTCTATGCACTTTAACGTTTGCATGCGAGTTGATCACCATCACGAGTCTATACTTGAGGTTAAATTGTTTCTACTTATAATCGGAAAGCTACTCTTGGTTGATAATTGTTGTGCTTGTCTTGACGAATATTTTGTGTTGTTGCTGTAAAACCCTAAGTTGATGTTTAGAAGGACATGATAGTTTGTTCGAGGACGTAAAAAGCTCTAAGTGTGGGGTGTTGATGATAGGCGAATTTACGCGCCTATATCAATATATTTTGCCCATATTTTAGCCTAGTTTTGAGAACAAATTATATATTTCATGCACTTTTAGTTCTTTTTCCTGTAAATGAGCTAACGAACATGATTAGTAAAGTTTCAGGTATAAATGATGCATAATTCAGCATTTTATGGCTTACTTGATGCTAAAGAAAGCTCACGAAGGAAGGAAAGGGAGTTTGGACGCCTAAAGGACCAAAACTGCTGCATGGAAAATCTGTCCCGGGCTAAAACAACATTTTTGAAGACTTTGGGGACTTACAGACACAAAGCTGGATTTTGACAATGATACATTAACCTAGTATAATTAGGTTATGTATTTCATTATTTTATGTGGATTATGATAATGTTACCTTAACCTAGTACATTTGGGTTAAGGATTTAATTAGTCTAGTAGGATTTGGTTATTTATTTCATTAGCTTAGTAGAAGTAGGATATGGGTATTATAAATACCCTATCATGCTAGAGATTTGAGAGCATCTTCTTATAACCTCAAAATCTGACATTCATCATTCAACAATTAATTTTCTTCCATCCCTCTCATCTTCCACTACAAACACTTCTAATCTACTCTTCTATTCTTAAACTCCACAACAAGAGAATCGTTACTTGCTAAGGAATCACGCCTCACGCCTATCACTTGATCTACACGCCATTACTCAATATCGTGATATAATAACAATGTCAATTGTGATTTCCTTCGCATTCATGGGTAACTAAATTTCTCTGTTGGGGTTATGGAAGCCGAATGAGTTACTATCTATTGCTGTGAGTTTGTGAGTTCGAGGCACGTATATTGCTTATATCATTATTCTCTTCATCTTAATCTACATTCTTTGCGGTTGCAAATACAAGAATACGCCAATCTAACATTTAACTTGTTCGAGAGAAAAGTTATTTGTCTGGAAAAGAGATAATGTCAAGGTAGTAGGACACCCTTTCCTATTATAAAGCTAGTGTCGTAACTGGACTAACCTCTTGGAGAATTCGTACCGTTAGACACGCTTTAAGCTCGAGAGAGTTAAAGTGAAATAGTCCTTGTTTAGGTCGAGAGACGCTTGGATTTACCATCGACTACAATCCTCTATATGCAATTGCATGTCAGAATTCTACACACTCATAGCCAATAGAGACGTATACCTCAGAAGGTGGACATAACCCCAACGCCTCAATTCTCATTGTTTACAACTTACGTAACAATCTTTCTCTTTTACTTTGCTATTTTCAGCTTTTATTTAATTATTTTGGTGACACATTACAATCCCCCCTTTTTACGAGACTTGCACCAAAAGTTTAGTAATCTTGCTTACTTGTTCGCCAAGCTATTCCCTGTGGGATCGACACCCAACCCAGGTTGGGTTCTATATTTGCTAACGACCGCTTTACACTCCTACGAGAGCTGTAGATTGAGTGTTACCAAAAATTGGCATCGCTGCCGGGGAATACAAGTGTCAATTAAGTTCGTGAAAATTACTAGACCCTTTGGTCAAAGATTCTCGTACTTTTACTTTTAGTTTTTGTTTTTGTCTACTGCAGGTTTTTATTTTAGTGCATGCCCCATACTCGAAGTTCTGGTCAACCGTTATTACCAATCAATCCTGAACCACAACGCATTGGTAGAATGGAAGCACAAGCTGAAATCGCAAGGATGGCTGCTCAACAGGAACAAGCAAGATTGGCTGCCCTTGCCGCAGCCCAGGTTCAACAGCAAAACATTGATAACCCTGCACGAGCACCAAATCCTGACGATGAGGATTTAGGTGATGACGAGTTACTAAACCCTAGGCGTGATGCTGAAATCGTAACACCTGCCAACAGAAGAGGTCGACAAGCTCGGTATAGACATGATCGCCAACCTATGCAGCCAGCTTTCGACGATGATGATGATGATCTTGATGGTGCCGGAGCCACTGGAGCTATAATTCCACCACCATTAGCGCCTGGAGCCAAGTTCAACAACACAAGCACCATGATTCAGTTATTGCAACTCAAGGGATTATTTGGTGGACTAGCAGGCGATGATCCGAATATGCATCTCATCAACTTTATTTCTACATGCAAGTCTTTTGACAATCCTGGTGTTGGTCAGAATGCAATTCGATTACGTCTATTCCCATTGTCTCTATCTGGGGAGGCAACACTATGATTGAATGGGCTGACTCCTGATTCAATTGCAAATTGGAGGCAATTGAGAGACGCTTTCCTAGAAAGATTCTTTCTGCCTTCCAAAAGGGCACAATAGAGAGATGAAATCAACAACTTTCGTCAGCTTCCCATTGAAGCTCTTCATGAAACATGGGAGAGGTTCAAGACAAAGCTAGCGAGATGCCCAAACCATCACATGACTAATGTTTACCTCATGGAGATATTTTATAGAGCCTTGAATTCAATAACTAAGCCAGTGGTGGACAACGCAGCTGGAGGATCTTTTATGGACCTCACCTTTGGTCAAGCAAGCAATATGTTAGATCGCATGACAAAACAAAGTAGAGCTTGGCATACTAGGGATTCTGACGTAGCAAGCCCCACTTTAGCTATAGGCATGACTGCAGACCAAAGAAGAAGACAAGAAGAACGTGATCAAGATATGGCGCACATGAAAACACAAATGGATCTTCTTACAAAGCATTTATTATCAGGGAAGACCGAAAAAGTGAAAGCTGTGGCGCTAAAAGGAAGAGACGAATCTGATTCGGAAGAGGAGGCCAACTGCTTGAACAATCAGGGGGGTTTCTGTGGGAATACCCAAGGAAACCAAGGTCGGAACTATTATGATAAATATGGAAGCAAAGACCAAGGTAGTTGGAAGAAAAACAATGAAAAGAGTGGTTTGTACGTTCCCCCTGGTAGACGTGATACCACCACATCTAATTCTGGAAGTATGGAAGACATGATGACTAAATTATTGAAAGGAGTGGAAGAAACGAGCGCGGGAGTTACTGAGGCAATTAATGATTTATCCTCCATGAAACAACTAGTTGATTCTCATTCCACTTCAATCAAGCAAATAGAGCAACAATTGAGCCAATTTTCAGCAGCACTCAATCCAAGAAAGGCTGGCACTTTACCTAGCGATACTGTGCAAAACCCAAGGAATGATGGGTCATGCATGTCCATCACTACCAGAAGTGGTAAGGTGCTGTAACCTTCAACAAAAGGCAAGAAAGTGGTTGACGAAGTAGCGGACATGGATGATAACGCAAAAGGAGAAGATGCCGCAACTACCAGTCCTGACGTCAAAGACGTCATGCCCAGTGACGTACAGCCTAAAAAAAAGGAAAAATGGAAGCAAGAGGAGAAGAAAGCCATGGAGAGAACACTTCCATACCCACCACCTTTTCCCCAAAGATTGAAGAAGGTGGCGGATGACACTAAGTTCAGCAAATTTATGACTATGTTGAAGCAGCTGACCATTAATGTTCCATTGGTAGAGGCACTTGAACAAATGCCTGGGTATGCGAAGTTTATGAAAGATCTTTTGACTAAGAAGAGGGCAGCAAGTTATGAGCTGAAGGTTGATGTGCATCATTGTAGTGGAATTGCTACCCGATCGATAGTTCAGAAGAAGGCCGACCCCGGAGCTTTCACTATTCCTTGCACCGTCGGATCTTTGAACTTTGCCAAAGCATTATGTGACCTAGGAGCCAGAATCAACTTGATTCCATTATTGATCTACAAGAAGTTGGGGTTAGGAGATCCTACACCAACTAATATGAGGCTCGTCATGGCGGATAGGTCGGTAAAACGACCTGTTGGTATCCTATGTGATGTCTTGGTAAAGGTTTCTTCATTCATCTTTCCAGCAGACTTTGTTATTCTGGATTGTGAAGCGGACTCAGAGGTTCCCATAATCTTGGGACACCCTTTCCTTGCTACAGGAAGTGTGCTCATTGACATGAGAGATAATGAGCTTTTATTTCGGTTGAATATTGAAGTGGTACGCTTTGATATATGCAAAGCAATAAAGCATCCCAACGATATGAATGTGTTCTCTGTAGCTGATGTTCATCATGAGGATAAGAAAGCATTATCTGTAGAAAAACAGCTTACTGTTGAGCCATTGTCTGCTGCGCTGCTAAATGTTGAGCATGAGAACGATGAAGATTATGAAGAACTTATGGGTGCTCTAACAGAAATAGAGTCCTATTCCCATTCTCCTAAGCAACCGGACCGTGATCTCAAGAATCAACCAACAGCGAAGACTCCCATTGACGAGACACCAATGCTAGAATCACAAGAGCTCCCCGATTATCTAAGGTATGTGTTCTTGGAAAGTAGAAATATACTTCCGGAGAGTGCAAATGATTTAAGTAAACAGCACGTAGAAGCTCTCATCTCTGCTCTGAAGAGATACAAGAGAGCTATGGGTTGGACTATTGATGATATAATTGGTGAAAAAGATCGCATGCCCACAGGTAAGCCTCATTGTCGTCTAAATCCTTTTAGAAAACGATCCACCATTTACCTCGACGAAGTCTGAGTACTCGAGGTAACCATGTCATGCCACGACAATAAATAAGGCGCTAGATGGGAGGCAACCCATCGTTTATCATTTTTCATTTATCGTTTATCGTTTTTTTTCATTCTAGTACTTGATTTGATTTTGATAAATGAAAATCCAAAAATAAGAGTCGTGCCACGACCAAAACTAAGGCGCTTGGTGGGAGACAACCCATCGTACTAATCGTTTTCATTTGGTTTTGAGCAAATATAGGTGCAAGATGAATGCAACAAGGAGATTGATTTCAATTGACGATTTTGACGCATTGTATGGTAAAGTTGGTAAGTTAGGAATGGTGATGCATAAGGATATGGATTGAGCCTTTCTCACGCCAAAATAGGCTTCGAGGAAGGCTAGGCCTTGGTAAAACTAGGCCACGAACGATGCACAACCTATCCTATAGCCTAAGGTCTCGGAATCTAGTGTGCTATACACTATGCGCCGCCTATTCCTAGGTATGCTTTTGACTATGCGCCGCCTATGCTATGGCATTTGGTCTCAGTATCTCATATGCCATAGACTATGCGGCGCATATGTCCCATTATGCTATAGACAATGCGCCGCATATGTCATATCTATGCCAAGCATTATGCGCCGCATATGTGGGATTTTTGTCTCCAAAACCGATTGTAAATGGGTCATAACCCGACCCATTCTCTTCCTATATAAAGGGGACTTAGTTTTACAACACATTGCAAAGTGACCTAAAGGTGCCGCATATTCATCCAAATCCTCTCAAAATTTTCTTTTTTGCTCTTCCAATTCACAAAACCACCTCCAAAAGCTTCAAGCAAGTAAGTACTCTCTTATTCTTCATTTATTTCTCGTAAGTACTACGTTGCTATGTCTATTATAAATTACTACATATTGAAAGATTGTTGGTGAAGTTCATGTGTTTGGAATGTTAATTCAAAATCATGTGAGTGAACGTATACGTTAGAATCATCTTGACTTGTTTCCGACTTGAATTTGGTTTTAATAGCATTGTTATACTATTTGCGGAATTGCTATAGTCTTGAACATTGTTTAAAATTTCTACTTGGATACTTACATGTTAGGCTATCCCGTTCATCGGGATAAGACTTATAGTGCCTGCCGACATAGGAGGTTGTGATTGTTGAAAGTAACTATATTATGTGGTAACCCCTATGTAGTAGTGTTGTTATATCTAACATGAAAGTAATGCAATGGCTGCAAGTAGTGATACATCACTGATTTTCATGCCGGAATACAACTCCTAAAACGTATGTCGACGAAATCTGAGTAATCGACCACTTTCACTTCACTGATTTGTGTCAACAAAACTAAGTGTGGGGTGGTACCCCTACTGCTTGTGCATAGATTTTATCCATTGATATTGTGCTACCACTAATACTATTTCTAGTCTCAGGTACAATGGCACCTAAAGCGAGACAAGGCAAGGAGAAGGCTACCACCTCCAAAAAGAGAAGTCGCAAGGACCAAGGAGAACCCTCCTCGCTGCAAATACCTCGACTCACGCTTGGAATTAAGTGGTATACTTATGAGAAACTTCTGAGGATGACGACTCTGATGATGATTCCAATGCAAGGGGTATGACCCCAGACATAGAGGATAAGTCCGACCAACCAGGTTCCTCGTATTTATTTTCCACTGAGGACAGTGTCCCGACTAAGTGTGGGGTGGTGGTATTGCATGCTATACTTCTCTATTCGCATCTATGTTTATTTTCTTTTGTTTAATTTTTGATTCATTTTGTTTTTTTAGTAGTTAAATTATTATTTTTAGCTTCGCATGAAATTATTTTGATAGGCAGCATGAGATTATAACAAGAGTATGTGCTACAATTGTGACTATTGAGACGTTTAGGCTCTAGTTGTGACTCAATATGTGATATTGTATGATTCAATTCCTTCACTTGTTGGGTCGAGAGTCTATATTACTTCCAATCAAGTCGACCATGTGCCTTGTGTGTGTTAGATAATAGTATATTCTATGTATGTGGCTGATGCTAGAACTTGCCTGGTATGTATGCAAAGCGAAAATAAGGAGTGTAAGTTTAGGATATGATTTAGGCATTTCTTTGGCAACCTATACATGTTTACCTTCAGTTTTACCTACCCATGGACATCATCCTAGTTAACCCTTTTGAGCCTTTAGCCTATTTCTTTGACAACCTTGTATGTAAGCCTAATCCATTTCTTTCAAGACCGTAATTTGATCCCAAAATCCCTAAGTGCTTTAAAGTGAAAAAGTCATGTGACAACATAAAAGGAAATTGGGTGAGTATAATGCTATAAATTGGAATGGCTCTTGAATGTGTTATGAAAAAGAAAAAAAAATGCTATCATAAGAGGTATGTTGTGAAAAGAAAAAGGAAAAGAAAGATGAAAAGTGAGTTGTGCTTAAAATTGAAAAAAGAAGAGAACAAGGGTGGTAGAAAAAAGAAAGAAGAAAGGTTGAAAGAAAAAAGTGTCAATGATACAAAGTGATGTATTAAAGCGCTTAGGAACCTAGTCACTATTCTTGGCCAAAATAGTCCTACCCGTCCCTTAGCCTACATTACAACCATCAAAAGACCTACTTGATCCTAATCTTAACATTCCGACATTTAGTGGAGTACTACATTAAGGGCAAGCCTATGGTCATCAGTTGCTACATATGAACTCTTTGTGAGAGTGAGAGCAAGGACATTTTGATACCCATGTTTGAAAAATATGCTATATTTGTGAGTGATTATGGGTACTATATGGTGAGACACACATGGTTGATGAGTTTTGGATAGTTGTATATGATTCTATGCACTTTAACGTTTGCATGCGAGTTGATCACCATCACGAGTCTATACTTGAGGTTAAATTGTTTCTACTTATAATCGGAAAGCTACTCTTGGTTGATAATTGTTGTGCTTGTCTTGACGAATATTTTGTGTTGTTGCTGTAAAACCCTAAGTTGATGTTTAGAAGGACATGATAGTTTGTTCGAGGACGAACAAAGCTCTAAGTGTGGGGTGTTGATGATAGGCGAATTTACGCGCCTATATCAATATATTTTGCCCATATTTTAGCCTAGTTTTGAGAATAAATTATATATTTCATGCACTTTTTGTCCTTTTTCCTGTAAATGAGCTAACGAACATGATTAGTAAAGTTTCAGGTATAAATGATGCATTATTCAGCATTTTATGGCTTACTTGACGCTAAAGAAAGCTCACGAAGGAAGGAAAGGGACTTTGGACGCCTAAAGGACCAAAACTGCTGCATGGAAAATCTGTCCCGGGCTAAAACAACATTTTTGAAGACTTTAGGGACTTACAGACACAAAGCTGGATTTTGACAATGATACATTAACCTAGTATAATTAGGTTATGTATTTCATTATTTTATGTGGATTATGATAATGTTACCTTAACCTAGTACATTTGGGTTAAGGATTTAATTAGTCTAGTAGGATTTGGTTATTTATTTCATTAGCTTAGTAGGAGTAGGATATGGGTATTATAAATACCCTATCATGCTAGAGATTTGAGAGCATCTTCTTATAACCTCAAAATCTGACATTCATCATTCAACAATTAATTTTCTTCCATCCCCCTCATCTTCCACTACAAACACTTCTAATCTACTCTTCTACTCTTAAACTCCACAACAAGAGAATCGTTACTTGCTAAGGAATCACGCCTCACGCCTATCACTTGATCTACACGCCATTACTCAATATCGTGATATAATAACAATGTCAATCGTGATTTCCTTCGCATTCATGGGTAACTAAACTTCTCTGTTGGGGTTATGGAAGCCGAATGAGTTACTATCTATTGCTGTGAGTTTGTGAGTTCGAGGCACGTATATTGCTTATATCATTATTCTCTTCATCTTAATCTACATTCTTTGCGGTTGCAAACGCAAGAATACGCCAGTCTAACATTTAACTTGTTCGAGAGAAAAGTTATTTGTCTGGAAAAGAGATAATGTCAAGGTAGTAGGACACCCTTTCCTATTAAAAAGCTAGTGCCGTAACTGGACTAACCTCTTGGAGAATTCGTATCGTTAGACACGCTTTAAGCTCGAGAGAGTTAAAGTGAAATAGTCCTTGTTTAGGTCGAGAGACGCTTGGATTTACCATCGACTACAATCCTCTATAAGCAATTGCATGTCAGAATTCTACACACTCATAGCCAATAGAGACGTATACCTCAGAAGGTGGACATAACCCCAACGCCTCAATTCTCATTGTTTACAACTTACTTAACAATCTTTCTCTTTTACTTTGCTATTTTCAGCTTTTATTTAATTGTTTTGGTGACACATTACAATCCCCCCTTTTTACGAGACTTGCACCAAAAGTTTAGTAATCTTGCTTACTTGTTGGCCAAGCTATTCCCTGTGGGATCGACACCCAACCCAGGTTGGGTTCTATATTTGCTAACGACCGTTTTACACTCCTACGAGAGCTGTAGATTGAGCGTTATCAATCATGACACAAAACTCATGAGTTGTGAGGAGTGGTCACGAGTCGTAGGGTGTGTCTCGTGGCCAAATCAGTATAGGTTCCCAAACCACTGTTATGGTTACGACTAGGACCCAACGAGTCGTAAGGTCCGTGTATGATTCATAGCATTAACAGTGAGGAGGCCCCATGTCTCTGCCAGACTACGAGTCATGGTGACGACTCATAACCAGACGTCACGAGTCGTGACATGACTCGTAAGCACTGACAATAGTTTTTCCTATGTTTTAGTTGGAGGCACTTTGATCATTTTTCTCTTTCCCCAATTGTGACTCACGACTAAAAAATACTTTAGGTCCTTAGTATCACTCCAAAGAAAATCAAAATACACTTCTCTTTTCTCAAATTCTTCAAAGCAAGAACAAAGTTAGGGTTTCTCAAGGTTGATCATCTAGGGCTCAGAGGTTGATTTCTCTCGTTATTTCCTAATACTTCCAGGCATGTAATCTCTTCCCTTAAACTTGATTTCTCTAAAGGAATGGGTTTTATTGTTCTTCATATAGATTTAAATATGAAATTGATTTGGGTTAAAGGTTTTGGAATAATGGTTACTTGAGTTGGATCTTCATGGCTATAATGCATTCGTTTATGTCTTATCTATGTATTTTGAAACCCATTGGGGTGCATGAGTATGGTGAATGGGATGGGGTTTGATGCATTCACCCAAATTTGATAATTTTTGTTTGGAATTTGATTTTAAAAATTGTGTTCCCTCAACCCGCTTATGTAATTGGCTTTGAAATATGGATAATCATATAATTTTGACTTACTTGTCTCTACTATTGCATTGAATAAATGGTTAAATGGATAAAAATGATTTTGAAAGTCCTTGTTGGCCCTGTGTTGAATTAATTATAAACTACAGGGGTCGAGGAATTTTCCCAACTTGATTTTTATAAACTACGGGGGTCGAGGCATTCCCTCAATTTTGACATGATAAATCATGGGGTTCGAGTCCTTCCCCCAACTTGATTTTTATAAACTACGGGGGTCGAGGCATTCCCTCAATTTTGACATGATAAATCATGGGGTTCAAGTCCTTCCCCCAAAGTGATGAATAATTAGAATGGCATAACGATATTAGCTTGCAAGCGTAAATGGTATGACGATACCAATGGTATATGCTTAATGGATGATTCTTGATTAATGAATGGGAATGTGTAAACTATTTTAATTGGGATTAAATGGGGTTGTGTAGCTGGTCGTGAAAGTGGAGGTCCTGAAGGACTAATACTGGAAACCCGAGTTTGCCAGCTTAGGGGTTGGTCTTAATGATCATGTGCATGTGTCACACTTTGTACATATATTTGTATCCTGGATTAACGTGGAGTTGGGGCATTCCTTAGTCTTTCTTGATACCTTCAATTTGTGTGGCTAACACGTACTGGGACCCTTCTGGTGGGGGGAGCCGAACCCATATAGCCCATGGACGCTTTTTCTTTTACGGTTGATGCTACACAATCCAGGATAATATTTTAACTCTCATGATAAACCCTGTTCCCTATCCCGACATATTATTTATATATGTATATAATTGTGTGCATTGGTTTTAAATGGTTTTGGACTGATTTGATCATGACATTACTTTATCCTTTCTCTGATTTACATGGTAGAGCTTACCTCGCTAGTCGTCTTCAGATGTTGTATCCCCATGAGATACAGGGTTTGAAGACACTTCTACTTTTCCTGTAAGTGATAGATGGTTTTTTGATTATTCGGAGTCAGTTTGAAGTGGTGAGCTTCTATTCTCCGAAGACCCTTATTTCATGTTCTTGTTTCATTCATTATGTTTTAGACTTTTTCTTTGGACTTATTTTGGCTATGGTCGGTGGCATGTCCCGACTTAAGTTGTTCTTGGTTATTAGAGGCTTTGTGAATTACTGTGGATTGGGATGGTTGTTGAAATTCTTAGATTTCATTCTGGGCTAGTTGCTTAACTATCTTGTTTTATGTTTGAAACTTAGCTCTATCTTGTTATATGTTTGGAACTCAACTCTATCTTGTTATATGTTTGAAATTCATCCGCTGCTAATTGTATTGTATTTTGTTTGACTAGGAAACGGGAGTGGTCTCTGATCCTTGGCGGGCTTGAGATACCCCTGGTTCGGATTGTAACAAACTTGGTATAAGAGCTCAGGTTCATGGTCATTGGGTGTCCACTAAGACATGTCAAGTAGAGTCTCTTTTATGGGTGTGTAGTGTGCCACACTTATAAGGGAAAGACTATGAGGTATTTAGGAATGTTTTACTTTATTATGATCTATTTTTCGGGATATAGAGTCTAAGGTCTTGAAATATACTCTAATTTCGTTTGTTCGCATTTCAGATCATGCCTCCCCAAAGATCTGATGCTCATGGAAAATCCTCTATCCCACCTGAGGATAATATGGATGGAGCTCATTCTACTTATGGTGTACAAACCTATTCTAGGGTCCCTACTCCTGACTACCCACATAGAGTTCTACCGGTCCCTACCAGTCCTCTTCAGGCTTCTCGAGCTGATGATATTCATGCCCTACTACCCCGAGGAGATATTTTTATTGTTGAATTCCATCGATCTATTCATCTTTTAACTTAGGTGGTGACTTTTCAGTCTCATCATCTTGACCGTGTTGGTTCTGTTGCTCTATTTTCTGAGGTCATTCGAGTTGGCCAGTTTATAAGGTTGAATCCTCCGACCTTTACAGGATCTAAAGTTAAGGAGGACTCTCAAGGTTTTTTGATGAAATAAAGAAGATATTTAGGGTGATGCATGACATTCATGTGGAGGGTGTGGAGTTTTCCGTATATCAATTGAAGGATATGACATACCAGTGGTTTGAGGAGTGGGAGCAGTCAAGGGGTGATAACGCTAAGCAAGATATGTGGGAGGAATTTTCTGGTGCTTTCCTTGATTGTTTCTTTCCTCAGGAATTGAGGGAGGATAAAGATGAGGAGTTTGTAAACTTGAAGCAGGGAAAGGTGACTGTGACGGAGTATGCCCTGAAATTTCATCACTTTTCTTGTTACGCTCTGGAGATAATGCTAGTGTAAGGGTAATAATAAGAAAGTTTTCTTTTGGTTTGTCTCGGGACTTGGTACTAGAGTGTAAGGCGGCGATGTTGAGTAATAACATAGATATTTATGGGATGGTGATGTATATGCAGCAGGTTGAAAAAGAAAAAAAGAAACAAGAAGAAATGAGAGAAAGGCAGAATAAGAAGTTTAGATATTCAGAGTAGGGTAGAGGCCAGCAGAACAATGGTAGAGATGGTAGACAGTGGAGCAAGAAGAGGACTTGGGAAAACTCAAGTTCATATTCTAAGTCTAGTTTTCCTTATCCTAAGCCGTCTAGCGATCGTCGCTCTCAGGATAAAAGTGGGTTAAGACCCAGAGTGCCCAGACCCAGGCTAGTGAAGCTCAATCATCTCCATCATATCCTCCTAGCAGATTATATGGATAGATACATTGTGGTTATTTTGATGAAGAGAGAAATCTACATTACAAATATAGCCAGCCTGGTCATATCCAGAGGAACTGTCCTTCGGCAAATATTGCTACTGGAGATAATAAAGTTCTGATTTCTACTTCTTTAGCTCCCACGCCAAAGGGTGCCACTTCCAGTACTGATACTGGTCAAAATCATTTTTATGCTCTTTCTACCCGTCAGGAATATGAGGCATCTTCTAATGTCGTTACTAGTATATTGAAAATTTTCTCTTATGATATGTACTGTTTACTTGATCCGGGGTCTACCCTTTCTTATGTGATCCCTTATGTGGCTATTCATTATAGTTTTGATCTCGAGAGTATTTTGGATCCCCTTTTTGTGTCTACTTCGATGGGTGATTCCATTTTGGATAGAAAGGTCTATAGGGGTTGTGCGATATATATCTGTGGTAGGGAAACAATGGTGGATCTGATAGAGTTGGATATGATAGACTTTGACATAATATTAGGGATGGATTGGCTTCACTCGTGCTATGTTCTCTTGATTGTAGGACCCAAAGGTTTAGTTTCTAATTTCCTAATAAATCAATAATAGAATGGGAGGGAAGTTCCCTAGTGCCTAACAGAAGGTTTATTTCTTATCTTAGAGACTAGAAGTTGATTTCCAAGGGATGTCTTCATCATCTGGTTTAGGTTAAAGATTCTAGTTTTGAGGGTTCCTCTTTACAATTTGTCCTTGTGGTTAACGAATTTCCTAAGGTATTTCCTGATGATATTCCTGGTATTCCTCCCAATAGAGAAATATACTTTGGGATTGATCTTCTATCGGATACCTGTCCTATCTCAATCCTTATATATAAAATGGCTCCGACTGAGTTGAAACAACTTAAAGAGCAGTTAAAGGATCTTCTTGATAAGGGTTTCATCCGTCCTAGTATTTCTCCGTGGGGTGCTCCACTGCTCTTTATGTGTAAGAAGTATGGTTCCCTTTAGATGTATATAGATTATCGGTAGCTGAATAAGGTGATGGTGAAGAGTAAGTATTCTCTTTCTAGGATAAATGATCTCTTTGACCAACTTTAGGGTGCTAGATATTTTTGTAAGATTAATCTTTGGTCGAGTTATCATCAGTTGAAGATTAGGGAGGTGGATATCCTTAAGACTTCCTTTCAAACCCGATATGGTCATTATGAGTTTTTGATGATGTCATTCGGGTTGACTAATGCTCCGACTGCGTTTATGGATCTCATGAATTGGGTATTCAGGCAGTTTTTAGATTTGTTTGTCATCGTATTTATCAATGATATCTTGGTGTATTTGAAGAGTGAGAAGGATCATGCCAATCACCTCTGAGTAGTATTGAAGACTCTTAAGGATTAGATTTTGTATGTCAAGTTCTCGAAGTGTGAGTTTCGATTGAGTGTTATGACCTTTCTAGGTCATGTTATTTCCAGTGAGGGGATCATGGTAGATCCACAGAAAGTTGAGGTGGTTAAGAACATTTGGAGCTTCCTGGGTCTAGCCAGGTACTATAGGAGGTTTGTGGAGATATTTTCTTCTATTACTACTCCGTTGACAAAATTGACTCAGAAAAAAGTAAAGTTTGTGTGGTCCAATGCTTGTGAGGATAGCTTTGAGAAGTTGAAGCATAAGTTAACTTTTCCTCCAATTTTGACCCTGCCCGAGGGTACTGATGGTTGTTATGTACTATGATACGTCTTGTGTGGGACTGGATTATGTGTTACGCATCATGGTAAGGTTATGGCTTATGCTTCTAGGAAGATGAAGGTTCATGAAAGGAATTATCCGACTCATGATATGGAGATGGAGTCTGTGGTGTTTGCGTTAAAGATTTGACGTCACCACTTGTATTGAGTGCATGTTTATATTTATTCAAATCATAAAAGTTTGAAGTATGTGTTTACCCAGAAGGAGTTGAATCTCAAGCAAGGGAGATGGCTTGAGTTGTACAAGGACTATGACATGAGTCTCCACTACCATCTAGGTAAAGATAATATGGTTGTTGATATTTTTAGTAGGTTGTCCATGGGTATCTTGTCTCATGTGTATAAGGAAAAACGAGGATTGGTGAAGGATATTCATCGATTGGCTAATCATGGAGTTCGTCTTCTGGATTCTGAAGATGGAAGTGTGATCGTACAAGAGGTGGTGAAGTTATCTCTTGGTGCAGAGGTGAATGAGAAATAGGTTTTAGATCCTATCCTTATGTAGATTAAGGCTGATGTGGGTAAGAAATAGGTCATGGAATTTTATATTGGTGGAGATGGTATCTTGAGATACCAAGGTAGATTGTGTGTTCCTGATGTTGATGGGTTAAAGGAAAGGATTTTGACTGAGGCTCATGAGTTGAGGTGTATATTTCATCCTAGTTCGACGAAGATGATCATGATTTGAAGGAGATTTATTACCGGAACAACATAAAGAGGGATGTGGCTAACTTAGTTACTAAGTGTATGGTGTGTCAGTAAGTGAAGGTTGAGCACTTAAGGACTGACGGCATATGTCAAGAGGTTTAGTTGTCGGTGTGGAAGTGGGAGGTGATCAACATAGACTTTATTACTGGTCTTCCCCAGTCTCGAAATTAGCATGACTCAATTTGGGTCATCATTGATAGGATGACTAAGTCTGCTCACTTTTTTCTTGTGAGGACTACTTACACTGGAGAGGATTATGCAAAGTTGTTTATCCAGAAGATCATCAAATTGTATGGTGCTCTAATTTCCATTATTTTGGATTGAGGTATGAAGTTCTTTTCTCGCTTTTGGCATTTGTTTCAGCAAGGCTTGGGCACATGGGTGAACCTTAGCACCGTATTCCACCCTCAGATGGATGGACAAGTGGAAAGGACCATTCAGACATTGAAAGATATGCTAAGGGCCCGTGTGATTGATTTTGGTGGTAATTGAGTTGATCATTTGCCTCTCATCTAGTTCACTTATAATAATAGTTATACTCTAGTATTAGGATGGCTCTTTTTAAGGCTCTTTATGGTAGGAGGTATAGATCTCCTATCGAGTGGTTTGAGGTTGGTGAGACCAGATTATTTGGTTCGAACTTGGATTACCAAGACAAGGAGAAGGTGAAGATGGTTCAGGATAGACTTAAGACTGCTCAGAGTCGTCAAAAGTCCTATGCAGATATGAGGTGAAGAGAGTTAGAGTTTGCGGTTGGTGTTTGGGTATTCTTTAAGGTATCTCCTATGAAGGGAGTGATGAGATTTGGGAAGAAGGGGAAGCTCAATCCCATTATGTTAGCCCGTACTTGATTTTGAGGAGAGTGGGAAATGATGCGTATAAATTGGACTTTCCTTCGAGTTTGGTTTCCATTCAACCTATTTCCATGTGCCGATATTAAAGAAGTGTGTAGGCAATCCTTCTTTGGTAGTTCCTATTGAGAGTGTTGGTATTTTATATTCTCTATATTACGAGGACTTCCCGGGTGATATTTTGGATAGACAAGTTCGAAGGTTGAGAACCAAGGATGTGGCTTTGATAAAAGTCCTTTGGAGGAACCATAAGGTAGAAGAGGCTACTTGGGAGGCTTAAGAGGACATGAAGTCCAAATATCAGTTCTTGTTTCTTGAGTTGGATAATCATGCTCAAGGTATGCATTTTCTTACTCTCTTTGTTTTGTGACTTTATTAAAGGAATTGTGGTTGTGTTTCTATTTTATAATCGTGCTAATGGATGCCTTGACTCTTTATTTGGGGATGAATGATCCTGGGGGGAGGGGGTAATGTTACACCCTAAATTTTTTAGCTTACTATCAAAGCTAGAACTCACCTAACAAATCGTAAGGTCTCCTTACGAGTTGTAGGGCTTGAGTCGTAGGGTGACCAGTAAGGTTTCCCATGTTTTCATCCTGATCATGACACAGACCTCACGAGTCATGAGGAGTGGACTTGAGTCATAAGGTGTGCCTTGTGACCAAACCAGTGTAAGTACCCAAGTCACTGTTATGGTTACGACTAGGACCCTACGAGTCATAAGTCCGTGTATGAGTCGCAGGGTACGACTCATAGGTTTAACAATGAGGAGGCCCCATCTCTCTACCGAGACTCATAGCCAGACTTCACGAGTCATGACGTGACTTGTAGTCATTGGCGACAGTTTTTCCTACATTTTAATTGGGGGCACTTTGGTCATTTTTCTCTTTCCTCAATTGTGAGCCATAACTTAAAAACACTTTAGGTCTAAGTATCACTCCCAAGGAAAACAAAATACATTTCTCTTCTCTCAAATTCCTCAAAGCAAGAACAACACTAGGGTTTCTTAAAGTTGATCATCTGGGGCTCAGAGGTTGATTTCTCTCCATAAATCCTAATACTTCCTGACATGTAATCTCTTCCCTTAAACTTGTTTTCTCTAAAAACGTGGGTTTTATTGTTATTCATATGGATTTAAATGTGAAATTGATTTGTGTTGAGGGTTTTTAAATAATGGCTACTTGAATTGGATTTTCATGGCTATAATGCATTTGTTTATGTTTTATCTAAGTATTTAGAAACTCGTTCGGGTGCATGGGTATGGTGAATGGGATGGGGGTTGAGGCACTCCCCAAATTTGATGATTTTGAATTTGGTTTTGAAAATTGTGTTCCCTCAACCCACTTGCGTAATTGGCTTTGAATATGGATAATCACATGATTTTGCTTACTTCTCTAAACTATTACATTGCATAAATGGTTAAACGGATAAAAATGGTTTTAGAAGACCTTATTGGCCATGTGTTGAATTAATTATAAACTACGGGGGTCGAGGCATTCCCCCAACTTGATTTTTATAAACTACTAGAGTCGAGGTATTTCCCCAATTTTGACTTGATAAATTACGGGGGTCGGGGTATTCCCCCAAAGTAATGAATAATTGGAATAGCATAATGATATTATCTTGCAAACGTATTTGGTATGATGATACCAATGGTATATGTAGTAATGGATGATTCTTAATTAATAAATAGGAATATGTAAACTATTTTAAATGGGCTCAAAGGGGGTTGTTTAGCTGGCCGTGAAGGTGGAGGTCCTGAAGGACTAATACGGGAAAACCGCGTTAGCCAGCGTGGAGGTTTGTCTTAATGACTGTGTGCATGTGTCACACTTTATATATATATATATATCCTGTATTGACGTGGGGTAGGGGCATTCCCTGGTCTTCTTTGATACCTCTGGTTCATGCAGCTAACACGTACTGGAGGCCTTTCGGTGGGAGGTACTAGACCCATATAGCCCATGGGTGCTATTTTTTATGGTTGATGCTACATAGTCCAGGCTAATGTTTTAACTCTCATTATAATCCCTGTTCTCTAACCCAACATATTATATATATTATATGATTGTGTGCATTGGTTTTGAATGGTTTTGGAATGATTTGATCATGGCATTACTTTATCCCTTCCCTGAGTTACATGCTAGCGCTTACCCTTCTAACCATCCCCGAATGTTGTATCCCTATGAAATGCAGGGTTCGAAGACACTTCTTCTTTTCCTGCATAGTGATAGGTGATTTCTAGATTGTTCGTGAGTCAGCTTGAAGTGGTGAGCTTCCTTTCTCCGGAAGACCCTTATTTCATGCTCTTGTTTTATTCATTATGTTTTAGACTTTTCCTTTGGACTCATTTAGGCTGTGGCCAGGGACTCATTAGGTTGTTCTTGGTTATTAGAGGCTTTGTGGATTAGTGTGAAGTAGGATAGCTGTCAAAATTCTTAGATTCCTTTATGAGCTAGTTGCTTAACTATTTGGGACTCAGCTCTATCTTGTTATATGTTTGGAACTCAACTCTATCTTGTTATATGTTTGAAATTCATCCACTTCTAGTTGTATTATATTCTGTTTGACTAGGTAAAGGGGTGGTCTCCGGTCCTCAGCGGGCTTGAGATACCCATCACGGCCAGACCTTGGTTCGGATTGTGATAATTATGTCTAGGATCACATAAGATAATTTTAAATATTAAATAAGGACTAATATCTAAGTGATCTATTATTTTATTTAATTGGAGATTAGCCACATCATCTTTAATTGAATAGAATCTTGAAAATTAATGATCGCATAAAGAAATTATAAACATTAGTATTGTGATTAGTTATGCATGATATGATAACTCAAGAACTTTTATTATTGGATTAAATAATTAATTAGGATAAAATATTAAATACTTTTCATAAATTATCCACAGGGATTATGAATGAGAATTTAATAGTTTTATCATTAAGATAGAATATCATGCTAATAAACGATAATTCTATCATAAAGAATGAGTCTAGTTGAATTAAAAATTTAGCCCACAAGAAATTATTATGTCAGTAGATTCAATTTTATATTATTTTCTTCAATTAAGCATCTACGTATATTTTTGCAGTTATGCAACTTGTGAATTTCTCTAATATTTGTGATATTCTTGAATTGAATGGTGAGAACTATAAGATCTTTCATAAACTTTGATTATTCTATCAGTAAAGACGAACTACATATTGATGAAATTAGTAATCAGGATGAGATTGCTCTTCATGAACAATGGGAGCAACTGCTTGAGTGTTATGTTCATTAATACCAAAATCTTTATTGGTATTCGTGGTTCTATTGAAAAACATAACAATGTTAAGGAATTACTGAAGTCTATTGATGAACAATTTGAGACTTTAGATAAGGCACTTCCCAGCACCATAATTATGAAATTCTCATCAATAAGGCTCACGTGTGTGAGAGGTGTGCGTGAGCACATCATAAAAATACATGACTTAGCAGCTTAACTAAAGACTCTTTATGTTGAAAGGTCTGAAACTTTTCTTATGCGCTATATTTTGACTACTCTACCTGCACAATATGGCCGTTTTAAGATCTCTTATAACACAGATAAGGATAAATGGTCTAGTAATGAACTATATGCCATGTGTGTTCAACAAGAGGGTTGATTGCTGATGGAAATAGGAGAAAGAGCATTCATAACTACTCAAGGATAGAAGTCTCATCTAGATAATAAAATATTGAAAGGAAATGCTCCACTTGACTCTGACATCATAAAAGAATTCAAGTGTCACTTCTGTAGAAAGAAAGGGAACATAAAGAAGGATTGTGTCAAGTTTTAACGATGGCTTGAGAAGAAAGGTACTTCTAACTCTCTTGTTTGTTATATAGCTAATATGATTTATGTTAATCATAACACGTGGTGGGTTGATTCTGCTTCTACCATCCATATTATAAATTTCTTGTAGGATTTAAAAATCCTGCAAAACCAGTGGGATCTGAGTAAAGAATCTATTCAGGAAATAAGATCCAGTCGCGTGTAGAAGCTATTGGAACATGTACTTTAGTTCTTAGTAGTGGTTTTATTTTAGAGTTGGAAAAATCCTTTTATGTTTGTATCTTTTCTAAGAATTTAATTTCAGTATCAAGACTTGTACCTTTAAGATACTCTTTTTTTCAGAAGGTTATTCTAATTTATTTTATAATCAAGACTTGTGGGATATAGTACATAATCTGATGGTTTTTTTCTCTTGAAATGCAAAATGAATCCACTCATAATGTTATGCATGTTCAAGCTGGCACTAAACGGTGTGTTATGAATGAGAATTCCTCTATTTCTATGGCATCGGAGATTAGAACATATCTCCCTAGATATAATTAAGAGATTAGTAAATGATGGAGTACTTAGTACTTAGGATTTTTTAATGATTTTGCTATTTGTGCTGACTGCATTAAAGGCAAGAAGACAAATAAGTGAAAGAAAGGTGTCAAGCAGAGTTCAACTATATTAGAAATCATACATTCAGATATATGTTGTCCAGATATAAATGCATATGGTTCAGAAAGATATAAATGCATATGGTCAATAATACTTTATCACTTATAGATAATTACTCATGATATAAGAATTTCTACATGCTTCATAATAAAAGTGAAGAATTAGAAGCCTTTAAAGTGTTTAAGACCAAAGTAGAAAAATAATGTGAAAATCAAATTAAGATTGTAAGGACCGATAGAGGTGGTGAGTACTATAGTAGATATACTGAGAATGGACAAGCACATGGTCTGTTTGCAAAAAAATTTCAAAAAAATGGGATTTTTGCCCAATACACCATGCTTGGTTATCTAGATCAAAATGGTGTAGAAGAAAGAAGAAATCAAACATTATTGGACATGGTGTGTAGTACGTTAAGTAGCTGTAACATACCTAAGTCCTTGTGGATTGAAGCTCTTAAGACAACAGTGTATATATTAAATCGAGTTCAAACCAAGATTGTCCCAAACACACCTTTTGAGTTGTTTAAAGATTGAAAATCATGTTTAGCACATATTTGTGTATGGAGATGTCCATCTGAAGTAAGAATTTACAACCCACTAGAAAAGAAATTGGATCCTAGGACCATTAGTGGATATTTTATTGGATATGCCGAAAGCTCTAAAGGATATAGATTCTATTGTACACCTAACAACACTAGGATTGTGAAATCAAGAAATGCAAAATTTCTTGAGAATGACTTAATTAGTGGGAGTGATCAATTTTAGAATACAACTTCTGTTAGAGATCGACCTTCCACTTTAAGTCAATGTTTGTATCATACACAGCACCTCTCAAATACAATTAGGTGTTGCACAACAAATCAATGAGATTCCTTAAGTTGGTCAAAATGTTCAAGTAGATCAAGTTCAAATGATTCCAAAAATTACTGAGCAACCAATTGAACAAATGATCCTTAGAAAAATATTGGTGCAATATTATAATGATTTACTAGAGAAACAAAATCAACAATTCTTAGTGATTTTGTTGTGTATTTATAGAAATCTGGCATTGGAGTTGAAAATGAGCCTGAGTCTTTTTACATAAGCCATGAATTGCAATGTGGCAAAATTATGGTACAATGCCATGAAAGAAGAGATAAATTTTACGAAAAGCAACAAATTCTGGGATCTTATCGTGTTTCCTAATGGTGTAAAAGTCATTGGATGTAGATGAATTTTTAAAACTAAAAAGGACTCATCAGGCAACATTGAAAGATATAAAACAAGACTTGTTGCTAAAGGATTCACTCAAAAGGAAGGAATTGACTACACAAAGACATTCTCTGTTGTGTCTAAAAAAGATTCCTTACGTATTATGTTTCCATTAGAATGGCAATAGCGTAACGCCCTGAGTCTGTACCCTGGGCGTCATACGGTGCTTACAACCCTGAAGGACCACAAGCCAACCCATGACTGGTACCTGTTGTGAGCACTGCATAATAATACTGAGATAATGCGGAAGTTGGGCTAAAGATTTTCCATAAGATTCATAACTAAAAAACATATACTGATAAATAAATATTTAAAACTAAACATCTGTCTGAAATAGTCTAGTTCGAAAGCCTTTAACTGTATGAATATGGAGTTGATGGGATAAGTCCCCAACTAACTCCGACAACTGAACATACTGCACTGTTGAAATACTAAAATGATAACTCTGTCCTCAAACTATGAGGACTCACCACTATATCTGCTGCTGATAGTATGGGCTGCTAAGTATGGTCAAGAGCCCGTGCGTCTGAACCTATGATATAATACATCATAGCACAAAAGAAAGAGTATGTGTCAGTACTTTGAATGTACTGGTACGCTAAGTAAGGTAGGATGATATGCAAGGGTTCATATTCATGAACAATAACTGGCGGAATAATATGAATATAACTGGATAAGAGTACATGTATGACTAAAACTGCTGAAGCACTGATTAAGAAATACTATGCACATAACAATATATATATTGTAACTGAGATCATACTAATACTAGATACTGAGTTTTGATAACTAAATGACTGTTATCTGAGTTTTTCTGAAAATTGTATTATAGCTAGCTGGGTGACTATTTCTAACAGTCTTGATCCTGTAAAACTAGACTAAGTTCTATACTGAGCTAGGTGACTATGTATGACAGTCCTGATTCTGTAGAACTGAACTGAGTTCTATACTGAAACTGTAACTATGGGATTGTTCATCTAACTGATATACCCTGATTATAAACTAAGTTGGGGTCCAACCTGTGACTCCAGTTGGAAGGGTGTTAGCACCTTGCCAAGGGGTACTAACAATGGTTGTAAGTTAACCCTATCTGGATAGAAGACTCGTACGAGATGTATCAACCCTTATATGGAAGAAAGATATCTCAACCTATGCTAGCTACGTAGTTCTGTAACACAGGGATTGCTACTAAGGGTCAAACCCTTCACTGATAGGAATGCCCCTATCCCTGGGTTTGCTCTGTGCTGATTCCTACTCCCAACTGAATAGACACTGAACTAATTTCTAGACTGTACTAGGCTTGACTGAACTATTACTGATCTTGCTAACTAACTGAACTGGACTGAGTTCACTGAGTTCTTTTAACTGACTAAATACATTGTTCATGATACTGAGCTATACTAGACTGATACTGAGTTTCACTGAGTTCTGTAACTGACTGAGTACTACTATTTGTGACACTACTAAGACTATTCTATAACTACTATAGCTCTAGGTAAACAGCTAGATTTTTGGGTATTGAATACCCCCAGGACTCTAAAGCATGGAAAGTAAAGCATGGCATGATCTTGAAAGCATAACAATAAATACTTGTTAAGAATACATTCACCTAGGCATTTTGTCAAACACTTGAAATACATGAACTTGCACATGAATGGGTCCACATGATGGCATATCATGATTTTACTATTTAATTCACATACGCATTCTATCAAACACTTGGGGAGCATGGTTATTTCACATGAGGATAGTCAATACATGAACATCATGGGTACAATAATCAATTGTAATTTCAAGGGTTTAATATGCAAATCATATAATTCACCACACATGCTAATTTAATTTTATGAAACTTGTAGTAAATCATGGTTTAAAACCCAAATAATATCATGAACATGAATACAATCAAATTCAACATGAAATTCATGAAAGGAAACAACTTGTAGTTTTAAAAGAGGTTCTTGAACTCCAAGGGTGGAAGGAATCCCTTAGATGAACACTTAACATACCTTAGAAATCAAATTCGTGAAGATTGGTGGTGTGTTCTTGAATCTTGGACTTGGAATTGGATGCCCTAGGATTTTGTTCTTGAGAGAATTTGAGAATAAAGAATGAATTTTTCCTCTAGGGTGGCTAAATCTCATGTTTTAGGGCTGAATAAAAGTTGGGGAATTGACCTAAATACCCCTCTGAACTCGAAATTAAAAGATCAAGAACTGTGCCCAGTGACACACAGATCAGTGCGCCACATCGATATCGTATCAGCTCACTGGAATTTGCACTAAATACTGGAGAAAATATCCGTCGATGTAATAAGCGATGTGACATGTCGAGATTGCCTCAACTCACTATTTTTGACATCCAAACAAGGTTCTAACGAGATCCTAAAAATTCAAAACTCATCCGAGAACATCTATTGACATTTCTGATCATAAATCAATTAAATAAATTGACATTTTAAGGTCGTAAGGATCAAAAATCAAGTCATTGAAATATAGAGGCCAAAATGAGACTAAGTATCAATTCCTTAGATAAAATTTTCTAAGTTTGGGACCTCTTTTAATTCTCTAAGGGACTGAGTTAAGCTAAGATTTTTTTGCGGGGTCTTACAATAGCTCATTTTGACTTAGAATGGCAATAGATGTATGTAAATACTGCATTTTTCAATAATGATCAAGGAAGATGTTTATATGAAATGACTTGAAGGTTTATCTTCTAGTAATAGTGAGAACTTGGTTTGTAAGTTAAAGAAATCCATATATGGACTAAAATAAACCTCCCATCAATGGTATTTAAAATTTCAGAATGTTATCTCTTCATTCGACTTTATTGAGAATACTATGGATCAGTGTATATACCAGAAGATCAGTGAGAGTAAAGTATATTTCCTAGTTCTATATGTGGATGATATCTTACTTGCATCTAATGATAAAGAAATGATACATGGGGGGGGGGGATTTCTCTCTAAAGGTTTTGATATGATAGAAATGGGTAATGTGTCTTATGTCATTGGCATTCAGATTAATCAAGATAGACATCAAGGTACCTTAGGTCTATCTCAAGAAGCATATATCAATAAAATTTTAGAAAAGTTTCAAATAAAAGATTGTTCACTAAGTGTAGCTCCTATTGTTAAGGGTGACGAGTTCAATTTGAATTAGTGCCCGAAAAATGATCTTAAGAGGAACAAATGAAAGACATCCCATATGCTTCTGCTATTGGAAGCTTAATATATGCTTAGGTTTGTACAAGACCTGACATAACATTTGCTGTTGAAATATTAGGAAGATATCAAAGTAATCCAAGTCTTGGCCATTGGAGAGCTGCAAAGAAAGTCTTAAGATATCTTCAAGGGATGAAATATTACATTCTTATGTACAAATCATCAGTTAACTTGGATGTCATTGGCTACTCTAATTCAGACTTTGTTGGCTGTGTTGATTCACTAAAATGAACTTTTGGATATATTTTTATATATCTTGGAAGAGTACCAACAGACTTTGATTACTATTTCTATTATGGAGGCTGGATTCGTTTCTTGTTTTGAGGCTACCTCACATGGTGTATGGTTTAAGAGTTGTATATCTGGGCTGAGAATTGTCCACTCTATGTCTATGTCATTAAAATTATATTGTGACAATTCACTTGTTATCTTTTTGGCTAAGAATAACAAAAGTTATAGTCGAAGCAAGCATAACGACATCAAATATCTAGCCATAAGAGAACGTGTTAAAGATAAGAAAGTGGTTGTTGAACATGTTATCATTGAAGTGATGTTAGTTGATCCTTTAACTAAAGGGATGCTACCGCAGAAATTTAAGGATCATATAATCACAATAGAACTTAGTTCCACTATGTAAAATTTTCATTGTAACAACGAATGTTGATAAAACTCTATTTTATATGATATTTCTCATATTTATAACTGTATACACATTTAGTTTTATTTCGAGAAATATTATTAAAATATGGACCTAGAATAAAGATTGGGTTTATTCATGAACTCATATGGGCTAAAAGTGTAGAAGCATGGTACATTGTAATTGATGGAAGATACTACTCACTCTTAGAGGAAATATTGCCATAATTCATGTATTAAGTTTCATTCATGGATGTTGTAAATGGACCAAGTGGGGAGAATGTTGGAAGTTAAGATTTTAAACTTTTGAAATGGTCTGTGTCTTTCTGATAGGTTGAAACCAACTCTATCCACTTCACTGTAACTTCCACAACTTCCATTGAATTTTCTTAACTTCTCGACAACTGCTTTTGATGGACGAGCAATATAAAAGAGAAACTTTGGTTGGTCCCTTAGTACAAGAAATCTTCTCTAACTTCACACCATCTATAATGAGATATTCTGAGTACTTAGAAGACTTATCGAAAGTGAAAAACGGACACCGACGACGTCAACACTCTGACGAACTCCGACAATGACTGGAGGTATGTTGATTCTCTAATTTCATTGCTCTATCGCTCTATTGTTTGTAACATCAACAACTTTAAATCCAAAAAATATAAAATACAGAGCAACTTGTAAGCAATTATATAAATATTTTCTTATTATGTGAATAGTTTTCTTTTTGTATACTTACTTTGATCAAGAATTTTTATAACTTCATTAATTTAGTTAGTTAAACATTAAGAATAGACATACTCTCACTCCATTTGAATAATTTTTACATGCATGTACATCACTAGAAAATGACATCATGCGGAGTTCAACTTTTGAAGAGAGGAGTCAATGCATGAAATGGTTTAAATGGAGTAGTCGTCCCAAGTGGGGATCAGGTACGTATTGAAAGATGATAACAAAATGACAAGCAATAGTTGACTTCTCAAATGAAACACACATATTTTTATTAAATATAAAGCACCTTGTTATTCCCTTTTTTTTAATTTTATATACCACTTTTTTAAAATGCCTCAAAGACTTGACAACTCTTATTACTATATTATAGCAACATACTTTGATAAAATTTATATATTATACCTATATAATTTTATCTTCACATGATTCAACAATTTCCGCTTCTGAAAATTATTGATTCATATAAATTGCTTAGTAAAAAATGTCCTGAAGAAATTCAAAGAGTAATTAATAATCCTGTTATACAGAAAAAGTAACTATTATGCCCTTTTCTGACGAATCGTATAGCTTTACGATTTTATCAACTAAAAAGTTTATCAAATGAATTGTAATTACAATTGAAACGGTCGAAAAGGAAATGTGAGTTAATATATGCTCTAAGGTTGAAAATATTATAAAAATCTTTAAAAAGAAGAGTCCCTTAATTACATAATTCTAAAATGGAAATCGGGAATTGAATTCATAATAAGATCTATTTTTAAATACTAAAATACTTTATTTAGTATTCTTAAATAAGTTTCTTTAAGACTTTCTTTCATCTTGTCTTAGGCGTTTAAGAGAGTTGACATAGAAATTGAAACAGAGGGAGTAACATCTCATTGAGCCTGTTTTAGCCTTGTCATACCTGATCCCCCCCCCCCTCTCTCTCTCTTTTTCTCTCCTCTCACCCTCTCAATTTTAACTTTATGTGTTGTCAATTTATTTATTTTTTACATTAAATTTACCATCAAATTAAGGTGACACATCTTACTAACACGTCTCTCAATATTTGTAGTTTATTATTATTTCAATTTAAGCGTGAATACTTTCTTTACTAGATATACTACAAAGCAAAGGATTTCAATAGAGTCTGTAATCCGAGGAAGATGAAGAACACATAAATTATGGTACTTTTCATATATTATCTGCATGTCGTAAAAGATCAATCTCACATCTCTTGTATTTTTCATTCTTTGTATATGATATGTACACTAGTTGAAAGTGTTATTTATTACATCACTTAGTTGATATTAGATTAATAAAGTTATTCGACCTTCTTTTATCTCATATATTTCCCACATAATATATGAATTTGGTCGGAATCAATATTTATGGACCTAGAAATGCACCTAACATCTTCCTTTTGAGGTAACTTGAATCCTTATCCGAGTTTCTGGTAACGTAGGCTAATAATTAAATAATTCTTAATTAGTTTAGAATGATGTAATAATGCATCTCAATTTGCTAGTTGGCAACTCTTTCTTTTAAATATTCTAGAATGAATTTTCATGTCGAACTTCGATTTTCATGAGAAAAATGAAGCGCTACAACATAACGAATCTGTCTAGGATACTTAAGTTCTAACCATTATGGATTTGTGTGTTATTTGGGATTTTATTCTTTCTCTCCTATTTGGATGCACTTTATTTTTTATGTTTCTTCTTTTCATGATTGTTTTATTTCTTTTTCCTTTATTCGTTTCTTAAATAGTTGTTTTGGCATTTTAATTTGTTGTTACTTACATGTTAATTTTCTTTCTTTTTTCTTTATTTGCTTCTCTAAATAGTGTCTATATTTTTTATGTCCATTCATTTTTCTTTTTTCCTTTTTCTTGTCCATGTATTTTTTCTTATTGTTTCGATATTTCTTTAATTGTATGTTTATTTATTTTCTTATTTTTATCATTTTTATTATATTGTTAAATATGCTACTATTTTTCATTATGTTCTATGTGTTACTGCATTATATAACCGGTATTCCGCTCATACCTCCTCCACTTGAAACCTCTTTATTTTTTTTGTATAACAAATATTGTGTAATTACACAAACGTTCACTTTCTATAACACCCTTACGAAAAATACCTCATGAATCGGTTGATCAGTGGTGCATCGACAGTCATGCGCTTTCCCACTCTCAAGTTGTCTATTTGAGGAAAACATGTCTTATCCGTATATACTTTTACTATGGAATATGTATCCTGATAAATCTAAGATGTTTTCATAACTTACGTGTATATGCCAAATTTGTTGTAGCTTTAAGTTTTAACGTATATTCACTTTCATATCCCCTATGTGTGTCTCTTTGTTTAAAATTATGTTTTTCTTCTATTATTTGTAAGTTCTCTTTCTAATTTAGTACTTATCTTTTTGTTGTTGAAATTGATTTCCATCCATGTTAAATTTTTATCTTTGTGTTCCTTATATATTTTCTTGTTAGATTATTACTTCATGATTAATCATCTCCAGCTATTCCTTTATTTATTTATGGACATATCTCATATTTCTTTATGCACCTTCTTTATTTTTGTATTTACTCTTATCATTGTATTAAACATTTGCTTTTCCTTAATTGCTCATAGTATTCCCATTTGCTTTTCAATGCACTATATATCCTTTTGTTATTATAGTTACATGCATGAGGAGTACAAATGCATAGATTGGTTCTTTCGGGCCTTCACGGCTATGGGTGCCTGTCTGCCTTAATAGGATTTGAGGGCTGAGAAAAGTGGTATTAGAGCAGGTCATCCTAGGGAGTATACAAAGTCGTGTCTACATAGAGTTTTTCTTATGGGTATGTTGTGCATCACATCTATAAACAAGAGTCTATGGGACATTTAGGGGTTGTCTCCTTTTTTTCACATCTCAGATTATGCAATAGAGCCCATGTTGTAGGTGAAGTCATATTTAACCATTGAATCTATTTTTTTCTCTTATTATAGTAAAGATGTTGGTTACAAGAAGGAGTAAGAATACATGTAAGAGAATAGATGTGGCTGATAGAGAAGGGACCAATAAGTCACCACCTAGGCAAGTTAATCAAAGTGAGGCTCAAGCTGAGTTTGTATCACAAACTTCTTCTACTCATCCATCTCAAAAAGAGCTAAGAAGGAGAAAAATTGCATCCTCAGAACCACCTATTAATGATACTGACCAAGATCTAAGGAATGCGGTGAAATTTTTGGCCTGTATAGTTGTTAGACAAGCTCAAGTACAAGCTATTCCAACCACAGGTTATAGTGGTGCAGATAGGGCAGCTACCCTATAGACGCAGGATTTTCTTAAATTGGATCCTCTCTTATTCACCAGATCAGATCTTAATGAAGACCCACATGACTTTATTGATCAAATCCAAAGGGCTCTAGATGTCATGCATGTATCTGGTAAAGAGACAATTGAGCTAGAAACATATAGATTCAAAGGGAAGGTTATATTTGGGTATGAAGACTGGAAATGATCTAGGGGTATCAATGCACCTTCAGCTACTTGGAAAGAGTTCAAAGAGGCATTTCTTGATCATTAATTTTTATTTGATATCTTAGAGGTCATGCGGATTAGTTCCTGAATCTTTACCAAGGGAATATAAGCGTGAGGGAGTACAGCCTACGGTTTAACTCCTTGGCTAGGTATGTTTCTAATGTAGTAGCTACTATGGATGATAAAGTTCATCGATATGTGGATAGATTGGATCCATATCTGGTTAAACACTTTACTATTGTTTCTTTGAACAATGACATGGACATAGCAAGGATACAATCTTTTGCACAAAAAATGAAGGATTAGAGGCAAAGAAGAAGAACACAAGAATTGGAAAGAGGGTATTCCAAGAGGGCCAGATCTACGGGGCAGTTTATGGCATCCCAAGGAGAGTATAGGCCTTGATTTTATAATAGACCATCTAGCCCATTATATTCTTATTATGCAACTAGTGCTCCACCACAGTTTCAAGGGTCCAAAGGCAATCAGTTGGGGCAAAAAAGTGAGAGTCAGAGTTTACTGACAGTGGGGTATCAAGAGAAAAGGAGTATGAGGCAATTAAGACCTCCTCGATATCCATGTAAACAATATGGAAAGATTTATTTAGGTGCATGTCGGTTTGGAATAAATGCTTGCTTTTGGTGTGATTACTTTTAGCCTGACATATTAAGTACATACTTTCGTACTGACCCCCCTTATGGGGGACCTGCATTTCATGCTGCAGGCATAGGTGCTTAAGAAAATATACCTTCTCAGTAGGTTCCCAAGATATCCAGCGGCTATTGGTGAGCTCCAAATTGATTTGGGGATTTCCGAGTCCTGTTTTATTTATTTTGGTATTGTACAGTAGTCAAGAGTAAGGTGGGGGCTTGTCCTGACCTTAACCAGATGTCTATGTATATTTTAGAGGCTTTGTAGACCTATGTAAAGTTAAGGATAATAGTGTCTTATCTTTTAGATGTTATGGCCTCAACGACCAAGTCTGGTATATATATAGTTTTGGGCATGTCATTTATTTCTCATCAATGCATTATATTTTATTTGGTTATTATAGTTACATGCATAAGGAGTACAAATTCATGGATTGGTTCTCTCAGGCCTTCATGGCTAAGGGTGTTTTCCACCCCAATTAGTTGGGATGATCATTTACTTCTCCTCAAGTTTGCCTACAACAGTTGCTATTATTCAAGTATCAAAATGGCACCATATAAAGCTTTGTATGGAAGAAAGTGTAGATCACCCATTAGATGGTTTAAAGTAGGTGAAACTGCCTTGTTCGGGCCAGATATTGTTTATCAATTTATGAAAAAGGTTAAAGTAATCCAACGGCGGCTAAAAATAGTCTAAAGTCAACATAAGTCATATGCAGATATTAGAAGAAGGGGGCTAGATCTTGCTATAAATGATTGGGTATTCTTGAAGGTGTCACCAATGAAGGGGGTTATGAGATTTGGTAAGAAAGGAAAACTAAGTCTACGTTATATAGGCCCATATAAGATTACTCGGAGGTTTTTCCAAGTCGCTTATAAATTAGAGCTACCCCAAGAGCTCTCAATAGTTCATCCGATATTTCACATCTCAATGCATCAAAAGTGCATCAGATATCCATCACATATTTCTCCTACTAAAGATGTACAAGTTATGGACGATCTTGCCTATGAAGAAATACCTATTACTATTCTAGATCGACAAGTTAAGAAGTTAAGGAATAAAGGAATGACTTTTGTAAAAGTGCTTTGGAGAAACAAACAAGTAGAAGAGATAACACGGGAAGCTAAAGAAGATATGAAATCCAAGTACCCCCATTTGTTCAAATACGAAGAGAAAGTTCAAGATGCTGAATTGGGGAAATAACAAGTAAGTGTAGTAAATAGGTACTACATGATAACATGAGTATTAAACTTAGGCTTGAACTTGTTTTGGTTTGACAATTATGCTGGCATTCGAGGACAAATGTTCCTAAGAAGGGGAGGATATAACACCCCGTATGTTGTATGTACTTTTTCTATTTATATGTAACTTGGTATAGCCTTGTGGTATAGGTAACGGATGATATTTGGTATGCGAGTATTAATAGTGTATATTGAATTCTAGACGTTGCCCGTACGTTTTAAGGTGACGCGACCAAGCTAACATTGATACAACTATTTAACTTGGAATCGTAAGCCGGTATTTGAATCTAAAGTTTAAAATGACCAAGTGTGTACATGTTGTAAGTTAGATTAAAGGGACTAGGAGATGAAAATGGAATAAAATGTTGAGGTGCTTTCTTGACTTAATTAAGCTAGTAGGTGAGTCACCTACTTAATCTATTTAGACAAAGTTAATGGACCCACAGCTATGGATCAGATTTGGGCCTATACTAATGTACTCATTTGGGCCCAAATTGAATAAAAGAGGAAGAAAAATGGATAAATGGACCAGCACACAAATCTGCCAAGGCCCAAATGTAATTGATCCCAACTAAGAAATTAAGCAAATAGGTGCATCACCTACTTTGACCCTGTTGGCAGCTTAATCTCTTTAAGTAGGTGAACCAATTTGACCAAATTTGAGGTCCAAAATGCATCTAAGTGGATGGACAAAGATAGGGCCTTTATAAGACCAAGATGCTGGTCATTTTCCCTCATTCTCAAGTAAAAAAAAAAGGTTATACTTCACAAATTCTCTCTACTTTCTTTTAAGCAACTAGGAGCAGCCTTATATTTCCTTTTAGGGTTCTTGGAGAAACCCCAACCTTTGCAGGTCAAGGTAAGTGAAAACACTTAAGGTTTAGCATAATTTTTCCATAGAAGATTAGGAAAACATGTTATTCATGCTTAATTTTAAGTCCATGGCAGAATATAAAGTAAGCTAACTGCTCACTTTTTCTTTGTTATTAAGAGATCTCTTTTCTTCTTTGGTTTAAAGTGAGAAGGAAAGTGAAAGTTGAAGTTCTTGAGTAGTTCAAATTAAAAGAATAAGTTTCATAATTAAGGTAAGGTGACTACTCCATTTTTTTCTCCTTATATATGAATTTGAGAGAGAAATATGGATGTATTATTATTGAGAACTCAAAAGGTGATGAGTTCAATAATTGATTGCTACAATAAAAAGGATTTGGGGCTATTTTGTGGACTATTTTGTATGTATATGTTATGGGATGCCAGGTTGATGTTGGATAAAAGTGTGACTAGTTCGAATTGGAATATAGAAAAAAGGTGTGGCGGTATACCACCGAACTAATTACTGCATATGTTTACTGCTCAATCTATTTTGCGTATTGTTTGGAGGGTGTAATGAGGACAAGGTGGTTTCGGTGAATCTTATAAGAACATGTATGGTATGTTGATGTAATTGGAGAAGAAAAGGGTTAAAATAACACCCTTGATTGATAAATTAAGGGCTTACTGCCCGGCCACTATTTTGGTGAAGTTAAATAGCCCAAATGTGTCGGTTGGTTGCTAATATTAGTTTACCATATATTTTATTGTAGATAAGTAATCCAAAAGGCGGGAAGTCAAGTTGGGTTAGTATCGGAGTTGTACAACCATGTATGTAAGGCATATCTATTTTGTACTCTTTGGCATAAAATCGGACATTTGGTCCATCAAGTAAGCTTCCAAGGTTATCCTATAACAAGTGATACATAATAGCAGTGTATTATATCCCATGTATCCAATGAACTTGTTCCCATACTCTAACGTGTTAAAACACCTCAATGCATGCCTATTATTAAGTCTACATGTCTATTTTTACTAGAAAATTTTAGGAGTTCTCCATTTACTCAAATAAGTCCCATGTGTTATTTTTAGCTCCTAAAAACTTCATTTGTGCCAACAGCTCCCTACCTCATTGTTGTTGCATTAAGTGCCCATTTACATGTCTCTTATTGGTAGATTATTCTTTCAAGGTACTATAATATTACTACCACCAAAGTAACAATCTCAAAGGTTAAATAAACTAAGTAACACAAATCTGTACTAAACAGGTAGTAGCTCAAGGGCATAAGCCTGTCATGGGACAATCTTGATACCTTATATATGGGTGGCATATCAGGGGTGTAATCCTAGCATGGGCCGATCCCAATATTTATTTATGGGTGGCAGTTTTGGGGCGTAAGCCTAGCATGGGCCGATCCTAATTTGTCTAATTACCACTGATCAGCTGGTCATTTGTATCATATGACTACAAAGATTATGAAGTAATAAAGGTAATATGAAGAATAGAATGTAATGTACCTGACCCTACAAGTATAGATAAAGATGGTCTACTAGCACTATTTGTACACTTATATCTGATTTTCGTTGAGCTCCTATATCATGTGTGGTTACTTTTAGCCTTACATATTTAGTACATACTTTCGTATTGATGCACCTTATGGGGGACCTTTATTTCATTCTATAGGCATAGGTTCTTCAGCAAATACACCTTCTCAGTAGGAGCCCCGGATATCCAGCGGCTATTGTTGAGCTTCAGATTGATTTGAGGATTTTTGAGTCTATTTATATATTTTGGTATTGTACAATAGTCAATAGTAAGGCGGGGGTTTATCCCACCTAAACCAGATGCTATGTATCTTTTAGAGGATTTGTAGACCAATGTAAAGTTAAGCATGATAGTGTCTTATCTTTTAGATTTTATTGCCCCAACGGCCAAGTCTGGTATATATATATAGTTTTGGGCATGTCATTTATTTCTCATCAATGCATTATATATCCTTTGGTTATTATAGTTACATGCTTAAGGAGTACAAGGTCATGGATTGGTTCTCTTAGGCCTTCATGGCTACAGGTGTCTGTCCTCCCTAATAGGATTTGAGGTGTGACAGTAACTTGCTAATATAACATGAAATTCTCTTGAATATAGCATGGGAGATTGAAGCTTAAAGCATGAGATAATACAACTTTTCATGGAATCATTCTTGGACATGAGTTGAGTCAAATTACTATGGATAAACATGAATATAATCCATCTTGGTCATATAAAACTTCATAATAAGAGAAAAATCCATACTTTAGTTTGAAAGGGGGGGTTTTAGGCTCCATGGATGAAAAGGACCCATGAGTGAACATTCCACATACCTTATTTTCTATAATCTTGAAGATTGCTTGAACTTAGAAGCTTAAAACCTTGATTTCTTGAGAATGAAGCTTGGGTTTGTTCTAGGGGAAGAATAAGGGTTTCTTGAGAGAAATTTGGGGGTGAAAGGGGCACATAATACCCTTTTGGGAGTTCCAAATTGTGGACGAAATAGGGTGAGCGAAATGACTCAAATGCCCCTGAGGCACTTAAACAATAACATTGTGCGGGATAGAGCCATGCGTTGCGCCTCTCTCTCCATGGGGGAGAGCAACGTACCTCAAAGCTTACTCTGGGGGAGAGAGCAATGTGTTGCAGATCTTCTCAACATGGGAGAGAGCAACGCGTCGTAGCCAAATTACGTGGCTTTACTATTTTGGCAATCCAAACACGGACCTAACCTTGTCTGAAAATCCTGAAACTCTCCTGAGACATACTTTTAACCTCCCTAACCATGAATCAACTTAAAAACTAACGTTTCATGGTTGGGAAGGCCAAACTAAAAATCTTCAAAGTTTAGGGATCTTGAAAATGACTAAGTCCTCAACACTAAGTAAATTTTTTTAGCCTTGGACCCCTTAAGCATGTAATTAAGAGTTGAATCAAGCTTAGAATATTATGGGATATTACAATATCCCTCCTATAGAATATTCGTCCTCGAATGAGACTGGTTTAGCTAAGAATACTAAGGAAACTGAGATCATATATTGAACATACATGACTTAGGATAAGATTACATAACTAATCCTGAAGCATGATACATGAACTGAACTAATTTCATGAATGCATGCAATGACATGAGGATGGTTACATAGTTGAACTGAGAATGGAAAAGAGTCAATCTAAAAAAATTGTTACCTCAAGCTAAATCTGAATTTGTGGAGAAAAGATTCGTATATCTGCTTTTGTTTCCCTAGTCGCTCCCTCAACAGACTGATTCCACCAAAGGACTTTAACCAAGGGAACTTCTTTGTTCGTTAGTCTACGAATTCGTGCACCATGTTCTTATGCAAGATTTTCTACCTCAGATCATCAACAAATGGGACATACAACCTTCCTTGACAATAAGTCACATCATCTCCCTCTTGGGAGAAAACCACAACCTTCGGATCTCTAACTACCTGCTTCAACTTAACCAAACTAGGATCCCTATCTTGTTTCTCTTTTACTTCAGTAACTAATGAAGATTCTAAACGATTATGAACCCATATACTACTTTCAGCCGAATCAACCAACCGAACACACAATCTAGCAAGCTGATGAACCTCATGAACTAACTTCTTCTTATCATTCTCTACATGACCAACACTACCCATAGACAATCTACTTAGGCAATCTTCCACTACATTGGACTTTCCCGGATGATACAACACACTCATATCATAATCTTTTAACAATTCAAGCCACCTTCTCTAGCGAAGAGTCAGATCTCTATGCGTGAACACATACTGTAAACTTTTATGGTCAGTGAACACATCCACATGAACCCAATAATGATAGTGTCTCCAAATTTTCAAGTTGAAAACAACAGCTGCCAACTCAAGATCATGGGTAGGATAATTTTTTTTATGGGGTTTAAGCTGTCTAGAGGCGTAGACTATGACCTTTCCCCTCTGCATCAAAGAACAACCAAGACCAACTCTAGAAGCATCACAATAACTACAAATCCATCTTAACCATCTGGAAAAATCAAGATTGGGGCAGAAGTGAGTCAAGTCTTCAACTCCTGAAAATTCTTCTCGCAGGAATCTGACCACTAAAATTTGACTTTTTTCTATGCCAACTGAGACATGGGGGATGTAATATAAGAAAACCCTTCAACAAACTATCGATCATAGCCAGTCAAACCTAAAAAACTCTTGATATCTGATTGAGAGATAGGTCTGGGCCTATTTTTCGCTGCTTTGGTCTTTTGAGGGTCAACTCTAATACCATCACCGGAGATAATATGGCCAAGGAAAGCTACTTATCTTAACCAAAATTCTCACTTACTGAATTTAGTGAACAACTAATGAGCTCTAAGGGTCTGCAACATAATCCTCAGATGGTTTGCATGATCATTCTCACTATGGGAATAGACAAGGATATCATCAATGACAACTATGATGAACATATCCAAGTACTACTTGAACATCGTATTCATTAAATCCATGAAAAATGTAGGGGAATTTGTTAGTTCAAAGGACATAACCAAGAATTCAAAGTGACCATATTGAGTTCAGAAAGTTGTCTTTGGAATGTCATATTCTCTGACTCAGAGCTAATGGTAGCTGGATCTGTGGTCTATCTTAGAGAAATAGCTGGAACCCTGAAGTTGGTTGAATAAGTCATCAATTTTGGAGAGTGGATACTTATTATTGATTGTGACTTTGTTCAACTGACGGCAGTCGATGCACATTCTGAGAGAACCATCTTTCTTATGCATAAACAAGACTGGAGTTCCCCATGGAGAAACACTGGGCCTGATGAAACCCTAATTTAGGAGATTTGCTAACTATTCCTTTAATTTCGTAAGTTCAGTTGGATCCATTCTTTAGGGTGGAATAAAGATAGGCTGGGTATCTAGAAGAAAATCTATTCCAAAGTCGATACCCCATTTGGGAGGAACTCTGGGAAGATCTTCAGGGAACACATCTAAAAAATTCATTTACTACTGGATACGACTTAAGACTTGGAGTTTCATAATTTGAGTCTTTGACTCGGACAAAATTGTAAATACACCCTTTAAATATCATCTTTCTTTCTCTAAGATAGGAAACAATCCGACCCCTAAGTTCTTAAATACTACCCCTTCATTCAATGATAGGTTCATTGGGAAACTAAAACTTAATGACTCTATTTATCCAGTCAACTGAGGCATAGAATGAGTGGATCCAATCCATGCCGAGAATGACATCAAAATTAGTCATCTCTAACTCTACAAGATCAACTGAGATAATTTTATATGATACTGTGATTGGATAATTTTTGTATACCCATCAAGATATAATAGATTTACCCACTTGGGTAGATACTGAGAAGGATTCTGCTAATGTTTTGGGACTGAAACCAAAATCTACAGCTATATAAGGAGTCATAAAAGAGAGTGAAGACCCAGGGTTTAATAAAACATAAATATGAAGATGAAAGACCGATAACATACCCGTAACCACATTAGGAGAACTTTCCTGATCATGTAGAGTTTGGAGAGAATATAACCTATTCTTTCTCTGCCTACTGGTTGCACTAGAAGTGGCACCCTGCTGAGTCGGGAGACCCTCTAGAGCTGAAGAACTATTTGACTAACTCTGATGACCAGCCTCTGGGAAATCCCTGACCCTGTGGCCTAATTTTCCATATCCAAAACATACATCACTACCAGCCTTATACTTTCCCTGATGATACCTACCATATTTCTGGCAAAGCGGATTAGTACGACTATTGTTCATACTTTACTGGGACTTAGAGCCTGGCGTCTATCTCAACTGTCCTTCCTGAACATAGGCACTAGAGCACTGGCTGTAGATGGAGCTGGGGATAAGAACTTCTAAGGGAACTGAGAACGATTACCACCTTCTGACCTTAGCTAAGGAAAATTAAAACTACTTGTTCTGGCCCTCTTATTCTCTCTCTCCCTCTCCTTAAACTTCACCTATTCAATCTATTGAGCATGGACCATGAGCCTAGATAGTTACATCTCCTTAATCAGCATGGAAGTTCTACACTCTTTAACCACACTATCAGCTACACCAGACACAAACTTACTCATTCTAGACCTATTGTCTACCACCATAGTAGGAGCATACCTCGCTAATTGAGTGAACTTAAGAGAGTACTCATTCACGCTCATATACCTTGCTTCAAATTGATGAACTCATAAACCTTTGCTTCCCTTATCTCTAGTGGAAATAACCTATCTAAGAAAGTAGTGGCAAACTCCTCCCACTCAACAGGCCCTGCCTCCACGCCTTGGTCCTCCTTCCAATGCTTAAACGAGGTGTGAGATATATCTTACAACTGATATATAGCTAACTATGAACTCTCACTCAAAGTGATGCCCATGATATCAGTTATCTTCTGTACCCTATCCAGAAACTTCTGCGGATCCTCCTCAGACTTGGATCCCCAAAACACAAGGGATTCATTCGAGTGAAATCTCAAATCCTAGTTGCAGCTGTATTTTCCACTGGATTGGCTGGGGAAATAGCTCATTAGTTGTGCTGAGCAACTACTGAATGGGAAAAACTTGTGAAAGTGGCCCTGAATTCGGCATGAAAGACATGCTCATTTAGGGGATCTTCCTGAGCAGGTGGTGGTGTAGGCTGATCCCCATCCCTTCTTCCATTTATTCTTCTAGGAGGCATTGTCTATAAACAAAATGAAGGATGAATTAAAGAGGAATTAAATAGAGTTTTTTCTCTTTTGCATGACAAGAACACTGGAAGAAGGGAAACTTTCCTAAAATATCTCGTAGCCTCTAGTCCATTAGGTATGGTGTGCTTTACACCCATGCATAAGACTCTACTCAACGCAGCTCCCAAATACCCTAGGATACCTTATAACCCTAGGCTTTGATAGCAAGTTTTGTAATGACCCGAGGCTACCCCCCAGCCACAACAATGGTGCTTACAGCCACAAGTGACCATAAGCTAACCCATAAGCCGGTACCTGCTGTGAGCACTGAACAAAATAGTAATACAATACATGTGTGGAAGGTAAGCTGGTAAGATACTGTAAAACTAGATACTGAAATACGAATTAAGACATATCTAAAGTATCTAATAGAATACTAGAAATCAACTATCTATCTGAAAATAACTGAAAACACTAAAATGACTGACTGACTGTCTAATTGATTGTCTGAAAGCCTATAAACATCATGAGGATATGATGGGACAGACCCCAACTAACACTAACTGACTGAACATAAGAAAGCACTAACATAACTAAAATAAGAAAACTATGTCCCCGATGGATGAGGACTCACCACTACTGCTACTAAGTACTCAATGCATTATTTATGAGCGGTCAGGAAACTGTTGTTCCGAACCTATGGTATAAGACAACATAGCATAGATACGGTCAGTACTTTGAATGTACTGGTATATGAGATAAGGACTGTCTGAAATGCGTAAGATAGTTGAGCATAATTTCATGAACATGTAATATCTGAAAATGCAAAACCAAGCATAAACATGTACTAAAATAAGTTGTATAACTAAATGACTGATATCTAACTAACTAAATAACTGTATACTTGGTCACGCAAACCTGATCTGACATACTCTAAATACTGAACTAATATTGTGGGTGGTATCATACAATCGACATGCCCCAATCTGAGTTAATCGGGGTCTAACCTGTAACCCCAGTTGGAAGGGAGTCAGTACCGTGCCACGGGTACTAACATTGGCTGTGTGGATCCACTAAAATAGTGTCCCGAAGGACTATAGAGTCACCCTCTACTGGTAGGTGCTCTCATGAGATATGTGTCAACCCTTAACTGGTAGAAAGGCATCTAAAACCTATGCTAGCTACGTAGTTCTGGAACTCAGGGGCTGCTACTAAAGGTCACACCCTCTACCGGTAGGTGAGCCCCTATCCCTGGGCTCGTTTGGTGCTAAATCCTACTCCCAACTGAACTAACACTAATACTGATCTAAACTAAACTCAACTAAACATAACCTCTAGCATTGCTCATCATGACCTTAGTAACTGAATCAATGGTAACATTCATGGTTTAACTAAAATCATTACGAAAAATGGTCTGAAATGTAAGTAAACAGGTAGGTATCAGATGTTCATAACCCACCAACACTGACTATCCCTAAGACACAATATTAAAGCTTAAAAATAGTAGTAGGAATTCATGATTCAAAACCCAAAACATAGGCATTTCATTAAACGTGTGAAAATCATGAACTTGAACATGAAAATACTTTAAAGCGTGGGAAATCAACATGATTATGTGACTAAGATCGTAACTTGCTAATATAACATGAAATTCACTTGAGAATAGTATAGGAAATTGAAGCTTAAAGCATGAGATAACCTAAATTTTCATGGAATTATTTTTGAACATGAGTTGAGTCAAACTACTAAGGATAGACATGAATTTAATCCATCTTGATCATATAAACTTCATAATAAGAGAAAAATCCATACTTTAGTTTGAAAGGGGGTTTTGGGGCTCCATAGGTGAAAGTGACCCATGAATGAACATCCCACATACCTTAATAGCTTTAATCCTAAAGATTGATTGAACTTAAAAGCTTGAACCCTTGATTTCTTGAGAATAAAGCTTGGGTTTGTTCTAGGGGACGAAGGAGGGTTTCTTGAGAGCAATTTGGGGTGAAAGGGGCAAATAATGCCCTTTTGGGAGTTCAGGTTGTGTTAAGGACATGAGGGAAATGACTTAAATGCCCCTTGGGCACTTTAAAAATAACACTATGCCGGATAGAACCACGTGCCGCACCTCTCTCTCCATGGGAGAGAGAAATGCATTGTCTAGCTTACTCCGAGGGGGGATAGCAACGCGTCATGGAGCTCCTCAACGTGGGAGAGAGCAGTGTGTCACGGCCAAGTTGCGTGGCTTTACTATTTTGGCTATCCAAACATGGCCCGAACCTCATCAAAAAATCTTGAAACTCTCCCGAGACATACTTTTAACCTCCCTAACCATGAATCAACTTAAAAACCAACATTTCGGGGTCGGGAAGGTCAAACTAGAAATTTGCAAAGTTTAGCGGTCTTGAAAATGACTAAGTCCTCAACACTTCATGAATTTTTTTTAACCTTGGACCCCTTAAGCATGCAAATAAAAGCTGAATCGATCTTTGAATATTACGGGGTATTACAGTTATCTAGTATTTAATCATCTACTTGATTGAGAATCTACAATATGACAAATATGCTCGACATTTAAAAAGTCCAGCCTTATTCCTCCTCGCTCAATGCAAATCACTTTTCAGACTATACCTTCTCATTTTGGTCTTAGTCTAAATAAAAATTTATTTCTTCTCCATATTCAAATCATAACAACTTTTGACAAAATCTCTATTCGACAAAGCTAGATTATTTTAGCGCATCACATGACCTCCCTATTGGTAAAATGTAGATTCAAACTTAAAACTTCATGGTTCAAATGAAAGATAACTATTTCTATTGAACTAATATTTATCTATGAGTATAGCCGGATTATAAGACTCCATAAGTAAAAATTGGACAAAATTTTTTAGAGGACCTCAAAATTTTCATGAGAAATCAACATTTGAATCCTCAAGGACATGCAAACAAATCATTATTCTAAATCAGGGCAGAAATTTTTAAGGATTCCTCAAAAGTTTCACCATAATGGATTTCAATTCTATCCATGAAATAAAAAAAACTATAAGGAACCAAGACAAGAGAAGGTATGAGTTAACCTTACTTTTCAAAACTTACAATTTCTTTTTGCAAACTACAGGTGCAAATACAGCAACTACCTCACAATGTCTAAATGATCATCATCAAAGAAAGCCCAAACTACATTTCCAACCTTGGAAAGCGGCTAAGTTGCTCTATCTTCTCAAATTTGATAACAATAAATTCAACAACACATTGAATTGATAGGCTCGATAGCCAACCCAATAATATATTGCATTGATAGGCTCAATAGCCAACCCGATAATACATTGCATTGACAGGCTCGACAGTCAACCCGACAATACATTACGTTGACAGGCTCGACAACAAAATACGTTCGGGTTTATTCATTCTCAAAATAGGATATATAGGATTCGTCCATTCTATAATAGGATATATGAGTTTGTCCATCCTAATACTAGATATACTGAGTTCGCCTATCTTATAATAGGATATAACACATTCATCCATCTTTAAATTAGGATATATCGGGTTCATCCACCCTATAATAGGATATATCAAGTTTTACCATCCTAAACTTAAATATACTGAATTCATATGTCCTATAATAAGATATATCAAGTTCGTCCACCCTAAAATAGGATATATGAGGTTCGTCCATCCTATAATAAGATATTCCAAGTTTGTACATCCTAAAAATGAATATGTTGAGTTCGTCTGTCCTATAAAAGGATATACCAGGTTCGTCTATCCTAAAACTGGATATATCGAGTTCATTCATCCTATAATAGAATATACCAGGATAGTATATCCTAAAGTAAGATAATTGGGCTCGATCACCCTAAAATAAGGATAATTGATTTTGCAGGCATATTGCCAGCGTGATATGAGGAAGGCAGAGTTCACCAGAGTTTGTAATCTGAGTAAGACAAAAAATATGCAAATTATGATATTTTTCACTTATTATTTACATTTCACAAAACATCGGTCTCACAACTCTTGTATTTTTCATTCTTTATATAATATGTACACTGGTCTAAAGTATTCTTTATTACATCACTTAGTTGGTATTAGATTAATAAAATTATTCAATCTTTGTTTATTTTATATTTTTCCCACGTAATATATGAATTTGATTGGGACCCATATTTGTAATCCTTAAAAGGTGCCTAACGCCTTTCTTTAGAGATAAGTTAAACCCTTATCTGAGTTTCTAGTGACATAGTCTAATAACTAAATAATTTCTAATTAGTTTAGAATGGTTCCCTAACTCACCTCATTCGTTAGGTGGCGACTCTTTTCTTTAAAATATCCTAGAAAGAGTTGTTACATTGAATCTCGATTTTTGAGAGAAAAATGAAGTGCGACAATTTGGACATGTCATTTGCCTTGAAATACCTTTATAATTGTTGTAGTTGAAGAATTCATCAGACATATATTTTCCATCACTATCACTTTGGAGTCATTTAACTTTTACCGCAAAATCGTTCTCCATGATCATTTTAAATTCAGCAAATTTAGACAAGGCTTCACTCTTCTCTTTCAAGAACTTCACCCATGTATATCTTAAGAAATCATCTACAAGTACCATGAAATAGAGAAAACCACTATAACTTGTTATTTTTATTGGTCCCATCAAATCAAGATACATCAGCTCAAAAATAGTGGATCTGTGATTTAATGATCTATGAAATGGAAGACGTTATGATTTTCCAAATTGACAGCCTTAGCTAATAGAATATTTATGAATATTTTGTAGATCTGGTATACCATCCACCAATTTCTTAGAAGAAATTTTCCACAATAATTGGTATCCAAAGTGTCCCAATTGAGCAAGATAAATAGTTATGTTATCTATTTGACTTGTCTTAATAAGCTTCTCCAACTGCCATGAAAAATAGCGAACCCTTTTGTTCACCAGTAAGAATAACATCATTAGATATGTTCTTTACATTATTAAGAACCTTCATATCATTTAGACCAAACAAAATTTATGTTCCAAAATCAGTAATTTGAGAAACTGAAAGTAAGTTTCTCTTTAAACCTAGAGCATAAAATACATCATTTAGCTTAAGAACTCATGTATCTCTGATATAAATCTTCAAGAGTCATTTATTATATATTATGTATGTCGAGTTATCCAATGTAAAAAAAAATTCTCTATTATGTTGACACAGTTGTGAAAGAAGAAAACCATTTCCAGTACATGATGAGAGCAACCAAAATCAATGATCCACTCTTGTTTGCGGTTATCATTGTTGCAGAGAGATTGAACTGAATCATCATTTCTCAATGTAGTTTCTTCTACAGTGAAGTATTGCTCCCATTTGAGTTATTGATTTCCATCATTTTCACTTGCACATTTACTTTTGAGAGATTCACTCTACAATATTCTTAGTGTGTCCAATTTTACCGTATCTATACATTTCCTATTATCAAAGTTATCATCGGTATATTTTTCACCATTTGATTCTTTTTCATTGTTCCTGCTTCCATATATGATTTTCATATTATTCTTATCTTTTGAAAAAAAGAGTCGCATTTGGTTCAAGGCTTTTTGCCGTTTACTTTGTCAATGCCTCTTGGTTGGAATGTAAATTTTCAAATTCTTCAACTGAAGGTTGCTTTGTCCATCCCTAGGTGGAAGTGATGAATGGTCTATACTCCTTCTTCAAATCCTCAAAAAAATCATCGCAATCTTGGTTCACCAATCTTCTCATTAGGATCTAATTCTGAAATTTCAGCACGAATAACTAAAACTCATATGCAATATTCAGAAATAGACATGCCTCCTTGTGTTAGTATTTCCAATTCATTTTTTAGTAGTTGTAGCCTAGAAATTTTCTTCTTATTAAATAATCTCTCAAGTATCTCCCGAATATTTTGGGTGAACTAACATCATGTACATGATCGATGAACTCTTTTCCAATTGAAGTCCTCAAAGCAAAGAGTGTTTTATCATATTTGATCTTTCATTTTCTCTATGGTTCTAAATTTTCTAGAGTATTTGCTATAATTTCTACTTTAGCACCATAAATAAGATCCCAAAGGTCTTGACCTTGAAGGTAAGCCTCCATATATGTTCTCCAATGTTTGTAGTTTGTCCCTACAAGCTTCTCAACACCAAACTGGGCATTTGAATTGTTTCCCCTATTTGCTGACTCCATGCTACAAAAAAGTTTTCTATACAAGTTTCAATATCCTCCAACAAGACTAAAAAAAACTTGATAGACAAGAAGAAAGAAAGAACAATTAGATGAACGACTTGGCTCTAATACCATAAAATAAAAAAAGATGTAGATAAAGAAATAAGTTTTGCAGTAAACAGGAAATGAAGTAGAGAAACTGTTATTTACTGTGGCTTTTTTGTTTACATTTGATACGCACATATAAAGTAAGACACTAATTTCAAATACTAAAATAACTCTACCAACTAACTAGGAATCCTATCTCAATAAGTTTCCTACAAAATAGGAACTGATTTATTTGACCAATAAACTAAAACAAAAAAGTAAAACAGTAAAAGAAAATATTGCATATGCACTAATTTTTAGCAAGGAAACCCAACCTGGGGACTAGAGATCTCATATCATGTTCAGTGAGAAAAATAAATCATATGATGACTTGGTGTAGGATGCACTATTGTTAAATTTCTTCCTATGATGTTAGTTCATTTTGTTCCTATAATGATTTGGGAAGGTTGAGTTTAAGAACCCTTAATGAAATTTTGTATCTCATATGAGTGGGATGTCGAAATTATAGGACTACCCTTGTCAGATTTCACCTATGTGAGTGTGGAAGAAGGACGTTTCCTATGAGAATTAAGCTTATTCTTAAAAACACTCATACAAAATTAGGATATCACAAGGTATTAATGTCCTAGCTATAAAATCCTATGTTAATAATTTAATTATTGTGGTATATTACACTAACAAAAGAATAGTTGGTGATTTCCTAATTATTATATTGCTCGTGGTGCACACTATTATTTACATAACTAGATTCTTAACACCTCCTCTGAAACTCAAACCTGATTCATTTTTCATAACCAAATACACAGAAATCCTCTTGACAATTAGTGGTTGTGAAATTCAAACCTAAGAGAGGGATCAGCTCTGATATCATATCAAAAGCTTAAACTGTTAATGAGAACATGTTTTTATTTACTTACATATATTCTTAACACTTGATTAGTCTATTCCTGTTATTGTTATAAGTTTGGAAGTATTGTTTTCTGAGTACAAAATCTATATTAATCCATGAGAACTTCAAACACAAGTTTAAACAACTTATAAGCTATCAAAATGAAGTTTCAAGAACATCAAACACAAGTTCAAATAATTTATGAACTATCAAAATGAAGTTCAAACTATTTTCTAAAAAAACATTAATTTCAGTATTTAGAAAGAGATGAAAACAGAAAGAACCAAGTCCACCGAATTAATGGTGTGTCCATAAGGAATTTATATGTCATGACCCAGGCAAGGGACTGGCCATGACGAGTATCTCAAGTCCACCATGGACTGGAGACCACCTTTTTTGCCTAGACAAATAGAATATAACACTCATAGCAGTGGCTGGAATCCAAACATATAAAAAGATAGAAAGGTAATAAACTCAAATACACCTAAGAATGTCAACAGCAATAACCTTAATTTTAAATCATGTAAGGAAACTGATGGAATGATCAAGTCTTCCAGAGAATGGAATCTCACCACTTCACCACAAACGATCGACGAATCGAGTTGATCCACCTAACACTGTGCAAAAAAAGTAGGATTTCCTTTGGACCCTATATCACGTGGGGATAAAATGTTTAGAGATGGTTAGTAGGTTGAGAACTAGCATATAACTCAAGGATAAGGATAAAGTAATAACAATTCAAAAATCCAGTTCAACTCAATGTACAGTTCACATACATGTGTGCATACATATATACTTACATAAAATATTGGGATAAGAAACAAAGCTTAACATGCACTTTAAAACTTTAGTATGAATTGTGTATCTTAACCATCAAATAACAGTACCCACGGGTTATATGAGCCCTAGCTCTTACCCCTAGGCCAGGCCCTAGTGTGTGTAGCCGCACGAACTAGAGAATAATCTTATATAAATGTACAGGGCACTCAAACCTACAAATCATATACTAAGGTGACTTAAGAACCAGATATGTAATGTAATATGGGGGAATCAAACCTCCCAATCATATAGTAAGGGGGACTTGGACCACCCGATAATAAGTAAAGGGACCCCAGTTTATTTAAACCCTCGTATCGGCAAATGCGATTTTCAGTATTGGTCCCTCAGGACCTCCACTTTCACGGCCCATGTACACAACCCTCTTTTAAGCCTCATTAAAAACTTCATCACACATTCCCATTCATTGAACCATAATGCACATTTAGGCATACATTGTTAGTATCGTCATACCAACTACACTTGCAAGGTAACATCATCATGCCATTTCAATTCTATTAACTTGGGAAAATAACTCTCTGTGTCTATTAATACAAGGTGGGGAAACTATGACTCTCTTTGTTCATTAAATCAAACCATTATGTTTCAATAACCTCTTTACATTATGCAAATTTTCCAAAAGCAGTTCAATGCAATTTTACACATACTCAAAACAACTTTCAATAAATTGGGTTGGGGTTATTACCAATTCAATTGTCAATATTCACAAAATTTGGAGAAATCACAATATCCTAGTTTATTCACCATTCCCATACACTCCACAAGTTTAAAACCATATGTAAAGCATGAACAATGCATAATAAATCATAGAAAAATAATTTAAGAAATAATCATTCAAAAGTCCTCAACCCATATCAAAACCCATGTTCAAATCCATATAAACAATCATATAATTTCATTCTTTAAGTTAAACAAATTTAAGGGTAGAGTCACATGCCTGAAATATCAAGAGTTATGGAGAGAATTTGCCCTTGGAAGCTCTAATTGATCAACTTCTTGGAAACTCTAAGTATCTTAACCTTGGAGAATTGAGAGTGTGTTAGAAGTTTTTCAATCTGTTTTGGAGTGATAATAACACCCTTAAGGGGTTTTAAGTTGTGGGTTATGATTTGGGGAAAAGGAGAAATGTCAAAAGTGCCCTCACGTAAAAGCTAAAAAATTATCACCAGTAACTAAGAGTTGCTATATAACTCGTAAGGACATGTTATGGCTCGTCACCATGAGTCGAAGCCAAGATAGTAGTTGAAGGACCCTTCTCTGGTGACCCTATAATTCACACCATACGACACGTCAAGTGACCCTATGACTCAAGACTTGGTGCACACACTGGTTTGGCTACGAATAGGACTATACGACTCATTTTGAGTCTTTACCACTTGTAACCACCAGTCGTAGTCAAGGAAGTAACAACAGGCTAGCACACTGGTCTGGCTATGATTGGGTCCCTAAGACCCGCAATGACACGTTACGACTTGTAGGGAGAGTCGGAGTTTGGGAGTGAGTTTAAAAATTTAGAAATTTTTCAAGGACCCAAATCCAGGGTGTTTCATTGTACCTCTTAATTACCCGAGGTTAATGGAATATACTCTTCAGGATAAAATAATCACCTCAACAAATAGCAGTACCTCAAATTTTTTGAAATACGAACTCACTCATTGATTTGATTATCATACTTTAGTTTTTAGGAAGAATAAGATGTTTTCTCACATTAAAATTTTGTGTCTTTACGTAAGAAAAAATTCAGGTATTTACAATCAAAAAGAGGTGCTTCTGTGTGGTTTATGATTTTTTATGACTATAGTAAAGAATTCACAATATTCTCATGTTCATGGATTATTTACATGATAATACTTCAGATTTAAAGCATATGATCAAGTTATGTATGATGTATCAGTTTTTAAGACTATTGAGCATTATTTATCATGGTTTTGTTTTTTCAGTCTATATTAGTTGATCTACTATGTTTTTCCATAAAATTTAGTATCTTCACAGAATTAGAATTATGAACCCTCAGTATGTTAGTAAATTCATGATTTTTGTCTTGTGTTATGAAATTTTACATTTCTCTTCATAGTATAAAATTTATCAAGATACTTGCATTCTTCAGAGATGGCGAGTTATGAACACCTGATGACCTAGTATATCATGCATTGACATTCAAACATTTAGTCATTCAATTTTTATGATTTAGATTTTTTTTTAGACAAAGAACTTATCTTTCAACCTCAGGACTTCAGTATTATTGAGCTATTCAGTATATCAGTTTATATTTAGTTGGGAGTAGTTGTAATATCCCGAAAATCTAAACCAATATTAGAACTATGCTTCAAGCTTATGAGAAATAAATTATAGTGTTTGGTAGTTTTATGAGTGAGTTTGATGTATATTAAGGCCTCAAATAACTCCTAGCTATTAGGCGAATCAAAATATCCCTTACCGATTGAGTTCTTGAGAAGGATGATGTGATAGTCAACTTCAAACAAGCAGATCTTTATTTATACTATGAATTTTTGAGCTAATAACCCACCAACAAATAGATAATTTAGTCATCTTTCCAACGATACTAATATTGCCTTAATCTGATACCCGAGTGAAAACTTATAGCATTTTTTATGTGAGGCAGTGAGTTGTCGCGATTACACCGCTCGACGGTGCAATAGAGGTTGCACCAATACCTCTTAGTGGTAAGCCTTAAAACTAGGATTCTTCTGAAACTTTCAAGTCCGAGGGGAAGTCCTGTATTTTCCTACGGCCCTCAAGTTATAAAAACAAGGGATTAGACGTTATTATAAGCAAAATACACTCATTCCTCACCAAATTTCTCTCCAAGAAATCATAAAGCTTCAACTTTAACTCCAAGAAATAATAAAGCTTCAACTTTAACTCCAAAAAATCCAAGGTTTCACCATTCCTTCTTTAAGAAATTATAATTCCCAATCCAAGAACGTTCAAGAAAAGTCAATTCTCTTTAAAAATTAAAACTTTAAGATATGTTAAATATTCATCCATGTGTCCCTTCCACCCATGGAGTCCAAGAATCTAATTTCAAATTTAAAGTTGTGAGTATTACAAGTTATTGTGATTTTAATTGTGATTTTAACCATAATTTCCCCATGAATTTTGAATTTACACCATGTTTACATGGAATTGTTGTTATTATTAAACCCCACACGTTTGAATAATGTTATTCGCTGATTTAATTATTAATTAGTGATGTTGGTGTTGAAATCATGTTATTACTAGAAACTTTACACTATTCTCATGTTTAGCTTAAACTGCGAATATCAAGTGTTTGATGAAATGCCTCAAATAATGAGTTTTGGATAATGACTTTTGTTATGTTTTCAAGTGAGTTCACATGGAATGCATTATAGTATGTTTTAAATATTGTGACGTCCATATCGTGTTCATATGAATTCAGAATAAAACCCTCAGCTTATGATTTGGTCATGTGATTATGCAATCTTTTCATGTTTATAAAGCATCCCCATGTTAAAGTCTTAGTCCCCATGTATTTGATGAAATGCTTAAGTGAATAATTGTGAACAATGATTTCCTTCCATGGTTTCAAAGCTTTCAAGTGGTCCTATTATTATTGGTATCGAATCCTAGGGGTTATGAATACCTGAAATTTAGCTGTCTACTTAGTTTCAGTAGCTTCAGAATAGTTTCAGGTAAATCATGAGCATATTCTTCTAGTTAACCATCATGGTCAGTTACTTGTCCAGTTAAGCTTAATTAGATCAGTTCCACAATCAGTGTCAGTTCAGTTGGGAGTAGGATTCATCACCGAGTGAGCCTAGGGGTAGGGTATCACCCAACAGTTAGGACTGGGTCCTTAGAAGCAATTCCTAAGTTACAGAACTACGTAGCCAGTGTAGGTTATGAGATGTCACCCTCCAATTTAGGACTGACACTCTCAGGGAACACCCACTAGTTTAGGACTGGTCTAAGGGGTTACCTGCCAGATTAGGATTAACTCCATAGACATTGTTAGTACCCATGGCACGGTACTAGCACCCTTCCAACTGGGGTCACAGGTTGGACCCTGATCATCTCAGACTGGGGCATATCGGTTAGATGATACTTCCCACAGTTTCAGTTTTAGTACTCAGTTCAGAATTCAATTCAGTTTTGCTTGACCATAACATACAAATATCAGTTATTCAGTTATCGAATTTCAATATTTTAGTTTACAGATTATATTCAGAACATGTTAATGAATGGTCATACGTTCTTAGTATTTACAAATTTTATGCATTCTATTCAGTACTTGATGTTATTCATTAAGTTAGTTAATTACTCTTGTACATGAAACCATACATATCATCCTACCTCATTTAGTATACCAGTATATTCAAAGTACTGATCGTATACTCATTTTTGGTGCTATGGTGTCTTATATCATAGGTTTGGACGCTCGGATTCTCGATCGTACTTAGATTTTCCATTGCATCAGTAGCAGCAGCCGTGGTGAGTCCTTATTCTTCGAGGAAGAGTTACCTTATATTTAGCTATGTTAGTAGTTTAGCTATTTAGTAAGTTGGAGTTATTTGGCGGCTTGTCCCATCAACTCCACAATCAAACAGTTTAGAGGCTTTCAGACTAGTACAGTCAGTCAGTTAGTTTTCAGTTGTTATTATCAGCCATTTTATCAGTAATGTCAGTGTTGTTTTACATACATAATCAGAACTATGATTTAAAACCTTATGACATTTTTCAATTAAATTCCTCATATGACTTCTATCATCAGTATATTATTCAGTGTTCTCAGCAAGTACCAGCTTATGGGTTAGCTTGTGGTCCCTCGGGACTGTAAGCACTGTATGGTGCCCAAGGTGTACTCTCGGGGCATTACAAACTTGGTATCATATCCTAAGGTTTTAAAGTGTCCTAGGAAGTTTGAAAGTCGCATCAAGTAGAGTCTTGCACATGGGTGTGAAGCGTGCCACACTTATGGACAAGAGACTACAAGACATTTTAGGAAAAGTTTCCCTTTTTCAGTATTCATGTCATGCAAAAGAGCATGAGCTCATGTTAGACTCCCTGTCTAATCTATTCTTCCTTCTTTTTACAGAACATGCCTTCCAGAAAGACAAATAGATGGAGAAATGTAAACCATCCAGCACCTCTACCCATTCAAGAAGATCCCCTGAACGATGATGTTTCTCATGCAGAGTTCAGAGCTGCATTCACTGCTCTAGATCACTCTGTAGCAGCCCAAAATGAGAAGCCAGTTGTTGTTCCAGCCAACCTAATGGCCAATACTACCGCAGCCAGGATATGAGACTTTACCCGAATAAATCCTCCTCTATTTTTGGGATCCAAATTTGAAGAGGATCCGCAGGAATTCCTAGACATAGTCCAAAAAGTAACAGACATTATGGGGGCAAATTCTAGTGAGAGTGCTGAACTGTTTTCTTACCAGTTGCCGGATGTATCTCACACCTATTTTAAGTAGTGGAAAGGGGATAGAGGGGCAGATGCAGAGCCTATAGAATGGGAGGAGTTTGCTACAGCCTTCTTACATAGATTTTTCCCATTAGAGTTGAGGGAAGCCAAAGTGTTAGAAATTATCAACTTGAGGTAGGGAAATATGAGTGTGAAAGAGTATTCCCTCAAACTTACTCAGTTATCCAGGTATGATCCTCATGTGGTGGTTGATAATAGGTCTAGGATGAGCAAGTTCGTGTCTGGAGTATCTGATATTATGGTCAAGAAGTGTAGGACTGCAATATTAATTAAGGACATGGACATATCTAGGCTTATGATCCATACTCAACAGATTAAGGAGTAAAAGCCTAAGGAGAAGGAAAGAGAGAGAGAGAATAAGAAAGCCAGAATGGGTAGCTTTAGTTTTGCTCATCTAGGGTCAGAAGGTGGTAACCGTTCTTAGTTCAATCAGAAGTTCTTATCCCTAGCTCTATCTTCAGCTAGTGCATCAGTACCAAAGTTCAGGAATGACAGTCGGGATGGGGCGCCAGGCTAAAAAACCCAGGGTAGTGCGAGCAGTGATCGTACCCATGCATTTTGCAGAGAATGTGGTAGGAATCACCTAGGTGTGTGTAGATATGGAAGTGACTTATGTTTTTTATATGGTAAGCCAGGCCACAGGATGCTAGAGTGTAGAGTAATGTCTCGGGGGAAAAAGATTTACACCAACAGGGTTAGTCCAACCATCCTCTAATCCCATCCGGTCACCCGACTCAGCAGGGTGCCACTACCAGCGCAATTAGTAGCCAGTGTCAGAATAGGCTAGATGCACTTCAGTCCTGACATGATCAGGAAAATTCTCCTGATGTGGTTACGGGTATGTTACAGGCCTTTCATATTCTTATGTATGTTTTACTAGACCATAAAGTTTCACTTTCTCTTATACCTCTCCCTCTCCTCCTCTCCCCCCGTATAGCTATCAACTTCATCAAACCAAAATATTAGCGGAGTCCTTCTCAGTGGGTAAATCTATCCTAGCCAAACGGGTATATAAAAACTTCCCAGTTTTAGTAACCTAGAAAATTACTTCAGTTGATTTCAGAAATAGAGTCGTTCGATTTTAGTTTTAGAATGAATCGGTCATTGAATTGAGAGGTAGTACCTCAGTGCTTAGGAGTCAGATGTGTATTCAGATTCTTTCTCAATATCCTATGATAGCACATGATCTAGAATTAGAGGCGGTAAACCCAGAGTCTAGAAACAGTAGTAGAGTTGGGATAGAGTTATCTGAATTTGAACAGAACATACTTCATGAGACTAGCTGAATGAAAGGTGAATCAGTAGTCTTGAAGCATTGTATATAAGAATTTGGGTTTGTTCATTCGAAACATATGTTATGGATATAATGTTTGTAGGCTATGATGAAAGTAGTATGGTTATTACAGATTTGGGGATATCCAGGATATGTGTTAGAGTCTAAGTTTGAATCTTTAAAGATTGAGCTAATAGAAAGAAGAGTTGAGAATTCTAAGTTAGTCAGTGTTTAAGTTATTATGTGATGATTATTGGGGCTATAGAAAGTTAAGAGTGTATCTCAGAAGGAAGTATTAGCAATGGGTCTTACACTTCAGGTGCAGTCCTTCAGGGGAATTTATCATTTATGGGTATTATTACCCCAGATTATTGAGTAAAGTGGTGACAGTTAAGTTTAGAGTTTGTTAAGTGGTTCACAGACTTAGAACAATGACTTTAAGCTAAGGGGGAAATGATAGAACAAGTAACCAAGTCAGTCTCTCATATTCTAGTAGTGATGCCAGTGTATTGTAGAACATCAGTAGGGGAGGAAGATGACCGACCCATTCTCATCTCAGTGCAGAGTTTTGTACTTTCGTCATCACAATAACTACTCATACTTTATATGTCATCTCTATGATCATAGTTCATATTCTTGCATATCATAAAGAATTATGTGTGCTTCCAGTTCTTAGTATAATGAGTCCCAGTTTGCTCAGTTGCACAAATCATGTTCCATGAAACTTAAGAACTCCAACTCAGGTCATACTGCTCATGACTCATGTACTCAGGCTTTAGAGTATGTTCAATTTTAGTACTCGTGTTACGCATATAATGATCAGCAAAATTCAGATTTATATCATGCATATCCCCGGATTAGTCCTTTTTGATGAATACAGTTCAGTTCATGCATCATGTTTCATATTCCAGATAATCAGTTATAATTCAGTTTGTATGTGACTCGTGCATCATCTCAGTCTTCCCTCAGTATTTCAACCAAGTCAGTATCTTTCGGGGGACATAATATCCTAAGGGGGAGATATACTGTAATACTCGAGCTTTTATGTCCTAAGACTTCTATCTTCTCTTCACATAACAAGATCTAGCTTGAAGTAATGGGTACCCATAAGTTGACCCTCTCGTCTCTATTTCATCCTTATAACCATTCTCATGTCATTGCATATATTCACAAAATTAGTCTAGTTCATGATATTCAGTTCATGTATCATGTTTCAGAATCAGTTATGCAATCATGTTCCAAATCATACATGTTCAATACATGATCTTAGTTACCTCAGTATAGTACTCTCAGTCAAAGTAGTCTCATTCCAGGACGAATGTTCCCAAGGGGGAGATATTGTAATACCCCAAAAATCCAAACAAATATTAGAACCATGCTTCAAGCTCATGAGATATAAATTATAGTTTGGTGTTTTATGAGTGAGTTTGATGTATATTAAGGCCTCAAATAACTCCTATCTATTAGACGAATCAAAATATCCCTTATCGATTGAGTTCTTGAGAAGGATAGTATGATAGTCAACTTCAAATGAGCATATCTTTTATATACTATGAATTTTTGAGATAATAACCCTTCATTAGATAGATAATTGAGTCATCTTTCTAACGATACCAATTTTGCCTTAATCTGATACCTGGGTAAAAAGTTATAGCATTTTTCGTGTGAGGCAGTGAGCTATCGCGATTACACCGCTCGGTGGTGCAATAGCGGTGGCACCAATACCGCTCAACGGTAAGCCTTAAAACCGAGATTTTTCTGGAAATTTTAAGTTTGAGGGGCAACTTGTATTTTCCTACGACCCCCGAGTCATAAAAACAAGGGATTAGACGTTATTATAAGCAAAATACACTCATTCCTCACCAAATTTCTCTCCAAGAAACCCTAAAGCTTCAACTTTAACTCCAAGAAATCCAAGGTTTCACCATTCCTTCTTTAAGAAAACCAAGAAATTATAATTTCCAATCCAAGAACGTTCAAGAAAAGTTAATTCTCTTTCAAGTTTAAAGCTCTAAAGTATGTTAATTGTTCGTCCATGGGTCCCTTCAACACATAGAGTCCAAGAATCTAATTTCAAATTCAAAGTTGTGAGTATTACAAGTTATTGTGATTTTAATTGTGATTTTAACCATGAATCCCCATGAATTTTGAATCTACACCATATTTACATGAAATTGTTGTTATTAAACCCCAGACATTTGAATAATGTTATTCGCTGATTTAATTCATAATTAGTGATGTTGGTGTTGAAAGCATGCTATTACTACAAACTTTACACTATTCACATGTTTAGCTTAAACTACGAATATCAAGTGTTTGATGAAATGCCTCAAAGAATGAGTTTTGGATAATGACCCTTGTTATGTTTTCAAGTGAGTTCACATGGAATGCATTATAGTATGTTTTAAATATTGTGACGTCCATATCATGTTCATATGAATTTAGAATGAAAACCTCAACATATGATTTGGTCATGTGATTGTGCGATCTTTTCATGTTTATAAAGCATCCCCATGTTAAAGTCTTAGTCCTCATGTATTTGATGAAATACTTAAGTGAATAATTATGAACAATGATTTCCTTCCATTGTTTCAAAGCTTTCAAGTGGTCCTATTTTTATTGCTATCGAGTCCTGGGGGTTATGAATACTCAAAATTTAGCAGTCTACTTAGTTTCTCAAGAGAGCCTAGGGATGGGATCTCACTCGATAATTAGGACTCGGTCCTTAGAATCAATCCCTAAGTTCCAAAACTACGTAGCCAGTGCAGTGTAATGCCCAGAGACTACACCCTGGGCATCACACGGTCCTTACAATCCCGAAGCCCCACAAGCTAACCCATGAATGGTACCTGCTGTGAGCGCTGCATAATATTCATGAAACATATGCGAAAGTAAAATTGATAATTCCATAAGGTTCATAATACTGAATCAAAACTAAATACATCTATAGAATAACGGCTAGCTGATAATGTCTGCAAAGCCTCTAAACATCTTAAATAAAAGAGTTGGTGGGACAGGCCCTAACTAACTCACAATTATTGTTTGAACGAACTAAAATACTTAAATAATGTAATGGCTAATAAATATCGCGTCTTCAATGGATGAAGACTCACTACTGTAGTTGCGACTGATAGACTGATATGGCTAAGTACGGTCAGGAACCCAAGCGTTCGAACCTTTGGTATGAAAAATCATAGTGCAAAGAGAGAGTATGCATCAATACTTTGAATGTACTAGTATGTTAGGTGAGGTATGGCTGATATGCATGGGCTCATGTGCATAAGATGATAACTTACTGAATGAACATCGTCAAGTAACTAGATGAGAGTACATGCAAAATCGTAACTACTGAACATACTAAACATGAAATACAGCGCATATAGGTATGCATCATGTATCTGAAATTATACTGAGACTGAGTACTGAATTTTGATGGTTGAGTAACTGATAACAGATAGCCATGGTCTTGTGGAACTGATTGAGTTCTTTACTCATTACTGAGACTAAAACTATAACTGTGGGAGTGTTCATCTAACCGACATACCCCGATTATAGACTGATTTAGATTTCAACCTGTGACCCCAGTTGGAAGGGTGTTAGCACTTTGTCATGGGATACTAACAATGTTGTGTCAACCCTAATCTGGCAGGAAGACTCATGAAATATATATATTATTGCGTCAACCCTAATCTGGCAGGAGGATGACTTACCCTACGTTGGCTACGTTGTTTTGTAACTCAAGGATTGCTACTAAGGGTCAAGCCCTTTACTGGCAGGAATGCCCCCATCCCTGGGTTCGCTCGGTGCTGAATCCTACTCCCAACTGAACCAACACTGATCACTAGACTGTACTAAGCTTGACTGAACTCACACTAATTATGATAACTGATTGAATATGATTATTCAGAATACTACGGGATTATTCTAGTACGATTGGAAACTAAGTAAGCAACTAAATTTCAGGTATACAATACCCCCAGGACTCGATAGCATAATTAAAGAAACCATATCACAAGTTTAAAGCATTACATTTAGAGATCATGCACAAATCATTCACATAGGCATTTTGTCAAACACTTGGGGAGCATGGTTCGTGAACATGAGGAAAAATAGCATGGGATTATCATGATTACAACATTCAATTTATAGTCCATGGGTTATGACATAAGGAGTACATAAATCAATACACATACTAGTTTATTTACTTGAAATTTGTGATCTTCTTGATCTAAAACCCACAAAATCAACACATGCATGAACATAATTCAATTTAAGAATATAAATCATAATTTAAAATCTTGCAAAAGGGGTTCTTGAACTCCAAGGGAGGAATAAAACCCAAGGATGAACACCAAACATACCTGAGTAGTTGAATTCTTGAAGTTTTCTTGAAATTTTCTTGGGAATTGATCTTGAATCTTGAAGGCTAGGGTTTTCTATTTGAGAGAGAACGTTCTTGATTTGAGGGAATTTGAATAAAATAATGACTAATTAGGCTATTACGGAATTAATCTCATGTTTTGGACTGATTAGGGTTATGGAAAAAGACCCAACTGCCCTTGGAAAGAATTAATTTTTCATCATTAAAAATCCTGATTTTGGCTATCACCGCAACGCGGTGCCATCATGGTGATCCACTAGATTTTGACTGCATGTGCATCCTACGGACAAGTGCAAATATGCTCTTTGACGCGACGTGGTAGGATCGCGTTGCGTCTCTGGAAATTGACGAGTGCGAACTGGTACTCCTCCGCGATGCGATGCTTATCGCATGCTTCACTGGAAAATGACAATTGGGAACTCAAAATTCATCATGACATGGTACTATCATGGTGATTCACTGAAAGCTGACAAGTGCCATTCTTGGGGTTACCGCGACGCGGTGCTGCTCGTATTGAGCTACTACTTTCACTAAAAGTGCCATAACTTCTCAGCCGAGTATCAGATTTGGGTAAAATTGGTATTTTTGGAACGCTTATTCAATTTTCTACAGTTTTGTGGGTCTTGAGATGGAAAATTCTGAGTATATAAAAATTTATGCTTATTGGAAGTTGACTAAAGCAACATTCTTATCGAAAACTCAATTCGTATGGGACTATTTGATTCATCAAATAGCTGGGAGTTATTTGGGACCTTAATATGTATTAAACTAACTCATAAATCTACCAAAGAACCATAATGTACTACGCGTGAGCTTGAAACATAACTCTAGCATTGGTTTGGATTTTTGGGATATTACAATATCTCCCCCTTGGGAACATTCATCCTCGAATGAGACTGGTTAAGCTGGAAACACTGAGGGACTAAGATTACATGCTGAATATACGTGATTACATGATTGAATCTGAACATGACACATGACTGAATTGGTTTCGTGAATGCATGACTGACATGAGAATGATATGCAGCTGAAACTGAGCATGGAAATAATAAATTCTAAAAAGATTATTATCTTAAGCTGAGTCTAAGTTTGTGGAGAAAACGTGAGGATACTTGGTTCGTATATCTGCTTTTGCTTCCCAAGTAGCTCCCTCAACGGACTAATTTTTCCAAAGCACTTTGACTAGGGAAACTTCTTTGTTCGTTAGTCTACGAACTTGTCGATCCAGAATTTTGACTGGAATTTCCTCGTAGGAAAGACTATTCTGAACATCTACGATTTCTAAGGGAACAACTACAGTTGGGTTGCCAATACACTTCTTCAATAAGGAAATATGGAATATTGGTTGCATTAAGGCTAAGTCTGCAGGAAACTCAAGCTCATAAGACACCTTTCCGAAATGGCTCAAAATCCTATAAGGACCAACATATCGGGGACTAAGCTTCCCTTTCTTACCAAACCACTTGACTCCCTTCATGGGAGAGATCTTCAAATATATAAAATCACCAATTTCAAACTCAAGATCTTTCCTCCTCGCATCTTCATATGATTTTTGTCAGCTCTGGGTTGCCTTAAGCATCTCCCTGATCAATTGTACCTTCTCTAAACATCAAACACCAAGTCAAGCCATACTAGCGCGGTTTCTTATATTTCAAACCAACCAATTGGGGATCTATATCTCATTCCATATAGAGCCTCAAATGGAGTCATCTGAATACTGGAATAATAGTTGTTATTTACGCAAACTCAATCAAAGGCAAGTGGTCACCCCAACTTCCCTTAAAGTCAACTACACAAGCTCTCAATAAATCCTCAAGGGTCTGGATGGTCCTTTCTGCCTGACCATCTGTCTGAGAGTGGAAGGCTATACTGAGGTGAACCTGGGTACCAAGACCCTTCTGAAAAGCTTTCCAAAAGTGAGAGGTAAACTGGGTACCTCTATCTAAGATGATAGATAACAGAATACTGTACAACCTAACCAACTCTCTGAGATAGAGCTTGTCATAGTCCTCAGCAAAAAATGAAGTATGGACTGGGAAGAAATGAGTTGATTTGGTCATCCTATCTACAATGACCCAAATAGAATCATGTTGTTGACGAGTATGAGGCAAACCTATCACAAAGTCCATGTTCACTTCCTCCCACTTCCATGTGGAAATACTGAATCTGTGAATATATCAATATGCACCCCATACAAATAATGCCTCTAAATCAAAGGCAAACACAACAAATGCTAACTCAAGATCAAGAGTAGGATAATTCTTCTCATGGGGATTAAGTTGTCAAGAGGCATAGGCCACAACCTTACCCTTCTTTATCAAAACACACCCCCAAACCAACATAAAAGCATCATAGTATGCAACAAATCCATCTAAACTGTCTGGCAATGTCAAGACTGGAGCTGTGGTGAGTCGAGTCTTCAACTCCTGAAAACTCTTCTCATAAGAATCTGCCCACAAAACTTAACTTTCTTCTGAGTCAATCTAGATATGGGGGATGCAATAGACGAGAATCCTTCAACAAACCGATGGTAATAGCTAGCAAAACCCAAGAAATTCCTGATATCTGATGGAGAGATGGGTCTGGCCCAATTTCTCACCGCCTCGGTATTTTGAGGATCAACTCTAATGCCATCATTGGAAAAAATATGGCCAAGTAAAGCTACTGATCTTAGCCAGAATTTGTACTTATTGAATTTAGTGAACAATTGATGGGCTCTAAGAGTCTGTAATACTATTCTGAGGTGGTCTGCACGATCATTTTCACAATGGGAGTAGACAAGAATGTCATCAATGAAGACTATGACAAACATGTCCAAGTACTGCTTAAAAACTCGATTCATCAAGTCCATGAAAGCTACTAGGACATTAGTGATATCGGAAGACATGACTAGAAACTCGAAGTGACCATACCGAGTTCTGAAAGCTATTTTCGGAATATCACATTCTCTGACACTGAGCTGATGATAACTGGATCTGAGGTCTATCTTAGAGAAATAACTGGCACCCTAAAGTTGGTCGAACAAGTCATCAATTCTAGGAAGTGGATATTTGTTCTTTATTGTGACTTTGTTCAACTGACGGAAGTCGATACATATCCTAAGAGAACTATTTTTCTTTTGCACGAATAGAAGTGGTGTGCCCTACGGGGAAATATTAGGCCTGATAAATCCCTTATCTAGGAGATCTTTCAATTTTTCTTTTAATTCTTTGAGTTCAGCTGGAGCCATTATGTATGGCGGAATAGAGATAGACTGATTATCTGGAAGAAGTTCTATTTCGAAGTCAATTTTTCTTTCGAAAGGAACTCCAGGAAGATCTTCAGGGAACATATCTGGAAATTCCCTCACTACTAAAATTGGCTCGAGGTTAGGAGTCTCAGAATTAGAGTCTTTGACTCGGCAAGATGGTAAATACACCCCTTGGATATCATCCATCTTACTCTAAAGTACGAAATAAGTTGACCCTTAAGTGCTATTGTACTACCCCTCTATTCAAGGACTGGTTCATTTGGAAACTAAAAATGAACTACTCTATTTCTACAATCAATTGAAGCATAGCACGAATGAAGTGTAGCACCCCGAAATCGGGTCCCAAGACGTCACACGGTGCTTAGGTTCACAAGTGACCCCAAGCTAACCCTTCTACTGGCATAACTCATAAGCAACTGAATAAAAATATAAATTTATACAAATCAGCAAAAATTAACTCTTTTATGAATCTGATCGATACAAAAATGGAATTTTACAGGATTACAATTCTATCTTTACAACCAAAATTGAAACAAAATACATCAACTTCTACTGACTGTCTATGAAGCCTCTACTAGTACTGACTGTAGGTAGCCGGGTCATGACTCCCGACTACCCCAACTCAATACGACTGAATAAAGAAAATACAACACTATAAACTCTGCATAACTAACCCAAGCTCTTGAATCAAAAGGACTCATCACCTGCTGACTGGATACCACGAACTGACTGGATCCGAAGGTGCAACTATACCTTGTACCTACATTCCAAGAAAATATAGCCCACATACGAATATGTGGGTCATTACCATGGAAAGATACCGAGCATATGGGGGTACAATGCATATATAAAATAATATCTTAATATCATCACAGTTTATAAAATTATGCATGTTGATATAGATGACTCACTTAGCTCGAATTAAATCATCAAAATCATGGATGAATAATACATGTAAAGTAAAACAAGTGAGTCATTACAATACGTTCTCAATTCACTTTCATCTCAATTTCAAATCATCAAAACAATCAAATCTCATGTCAATTCTCATTAGAATATATTCCTTAAATCTTTTAAGAATAATGACTTTCTCAAACTCATCCTTTTAAGCAAATATGTTTTCATCTCAGATAGAAGAGTACACACACACACATTGGGAGATCCTATAACCGACATAAACCATGTGAGCTACATGGAGTCCAACGTACAACCCACATTGGAGAGAGTCGTCCTATCCTTTCCATCGGAGTAGGACTACCGATTTTAAATCCACACAAACTAGTGATCACTATATAAATCAGCCTCAGGCTCACTCCTACGGGGGCACGTAGTTCTAGGAAAGTAAGGTCACTTTATACCTCCCACTCGGTGCTAAAGATTTCTCCCGAACTTATCTCAGATCATTTCAAAGACAATCCACAACAAAACAAATTCAGTAATATATAAATATACATCGGGAGCCATCATGCTTCCCATTTATCAAAATCAACCACGTTGTGGATTTCTTTCACACTCGAGTTCAAAATAACTCCATTAAGATCAAAAGATCAAATCATTCAAAACATCTCAAATTATTTACACTCAAGTTGTTTATAACATATGGTTTTCTCAAAATAATAATCTCAAATAGGGTTCCAAAAATCCATACATCAATATCACCATAAAACCTTCCAAAGTTTCATACTTTATGACATAAGAACAAAAATAATCACTTAAAACTTAAAATTTTAGCTTTATAATCATACATCTTGGTAAAGAAAATTAGCTTTGGGATTCAAATCTCATTGTGCTTACAACACATAATTTCTCAAACTACAATTCCAATTAGGACTCAAGGTCTCATACATCAAAATCATATTAAATTTTCTCAAGATTCATGCTTTTCATCATAAATATATATAACTTACTTTAAAATCTGAAAAAATTCAGCTTTATGTACGAAAATGTCATCATTCTCATTCAATTCAACTTTCAAAACATAGAGAGTATCATAATCTCATATAAAATCATATAGGGTATAAATTCATGCTTCAAATTCATATCAAAACATGTAAAATCATGTATATTCATAAAAGAAAAATCAATTTGGGCACAAGAACAAAAGAGAGTTCTTGTTGAAAAAACCCACATACTTTGAATGATGAACTTTAGATCGATACTCGTTTTTGAGATGTTAATCGTGCCTTTGAATGATGGTTCTTGGAGTTCTTGAACTAGGAACTTGGAATCTTGAATAAATTTGCAGAATTAATGGTGAACTTTGGAGGTTCTTGAAGTTGGATGTAGGAGCTTAGGTTTTTCTTTTTGAGGGAATTTGATGAAATATAACATGTAATGCCTCTAATAGGCTTTAATATAGGGTTTGGACGGATTTTGGGTGAGGGGGAATGACCAAAACGTCCCTAGACCCATAAAAAAAATTGAAATTCGCGTCTGAAACAGTGTTGGCGCGTGATCTGCGTACGGCGTAGGCCTAATCGCCCTGGCTTACAGCTCTTCACTAAAAGGGTTGTAACTTTTCTCTCGGGTATCGGATTTTTAGGAAATTGCTATCGTTGGAAATATAGTTCAATTATATACAATTTGATAGGTATTAGGATGAAAAATTTCATGTATGTAAAGAGTTATACTCATTTGAAGTAGACCCTTGTAGAATCGAAAGTCAAACTTTAGACGAATCAATTGGTCTTAGCTCAACTTTGTTCTAAGTCATTTCTATGAACATTTTTCACCTTAAAGATACTTCATAGACTAGTATAATGATCATGAAAACTATATTCACATGAGATTCACTTGGATTAGAGTTTAGACGCGTAGAAAAGACAGTTCGAATTCTAGCACGAAAATACGGGGTATTACATGGAGTCAATCCATGTCGAGAATGACGTTAAAATCTGTCATCTCTATCTCTTCAATGTCTGCTAAAGTAACTTTTTGGGACACCATAACCGGACAATTCATGTAAACCTATTGGGCTATGATATACTTACCCACTAGAGTAGATACTGAGAAAGGATCTACTAAGATTTTGAGACTGACTCCGAAGTTGATAGCTATATAAGGAGTTACGAAAGACAGAGAAGATCCAGGATCTAAAAAATCATAAACATGTAAATGATAGATTTGTAATGTACCAGTAACCATATAAGGAGAACTCTCTTAATCTTGCCGAGAATAAAGTGCATAGAGCCTGTTTGGGCGCTGCCCACTAGTGGCACTATAAGCGGTACCCTTCTGAGACGGGTGACTGGACTGAAGTGTGAGGACACTCTCTGATCCTATGGCCTAGCTTACCGCACCTGAAATACATGTCACTACTGGCTCTACAAACACCCTGATGGTTTCTACCACATTTTTGACAAAGAGGATTTATCCGAGCACTATTTATGCTACCCTGAGTTTTAGAGCCTGGCAGCCTATCCTTATTATCAATCCTTAACTTTGGCATCGGTGCACTAGCCGAAGATGGAGCTGGGACTTAAGATTTTAGGTAGAACTAAGAATGGTTACCTCCTTCTGACTGCGGCTGAGCGAAACTGAAACTACCTGTTCTAGCCCTCTTGATCTCCCTCTATTTCTCCTTAGTCTTCTGTTCCTTGATATATTGAGCATGGAACATCAACCTATACAAGTCCATCTCCTTAATTAGAATTGTGGTCCTACACTTCTTGACCACACTGTCAGATATACCAGACAGGAACTTACTCATCTTAGACCTGCTATCATCTACCACATGAAAAGCATACCTATCCATCTGAGTAAACTTGAGGGAATACTCTTTCATAGTTATATTTCCCTACTTTAGGTTGATGAACTCTAACACCTTACCCTCTCTCAACTCCAACAGAAAGAACCTATCTAAGAAGGCAGTAGCAAACTCCTCCCATTCTATAGGATGTACATCTACATCTCTCTCTACCTTTCACTGCTTAAACCATGTATGAGATACATCTTGCAACTGATAGGCAACTAACTCTGCACTCTAATGTTCGTTACCTTCTGCACCAAGTCAAAAAATTACTATGGGTCCTCATCAGACTTAGACCCTGAAAAATAAAAGAGGGTTCGTTCGGGTGAAGTCCCGAATTCTAGATACAACAGTATTGGCCACTTTTTTGGCCTGAATAGTAGGTGGTCGAACATTCTGAGCTACCATGAAATGGGCTAGGGTGGTGAATACAACTCTGAATTCTATGTGAGAAACGTTCTCATTCAAGGGATCTTCTTGAATGGGCAGAGGTGTTGGATGATTCCCAGTTCTTGTTACATTAGTCTTTCTGGGAGGCATGTTCTGTAAACTAAAGGGAAAGTAGGATTAGACAGAGATTTTAACTTGAGCTCATTCTCACTCACACGATATGAGTACTAAAAAAAGGAAACTTTTCCCTACAACACCTCATAGCCTCTTGCCCATAAGTGTGGCGCGCTATAAACCCATGCACAAGACTCTACTTAACGCGTCTTCCAGACTGCCTAAGATACTTTAGAACCTTAGGCTCTGATACTAAGTTTGTAATGCCCCAATACTACACTTTAGGCGTCACACGATGCTTACAACCCCAAAGAACCACAAGCTAACCCATGACTAGTACCTGCTATGAGAACTGAATAATATTCATAAAACATATATGGAAGTAAAATTAATAATTCCATAAGGTTCATAATACTGAATCAAAACTGAATACATCTGTAGAATAACAGCTAACTGATAATATTTGATAAGTCTCTAAACATCTAAAATAAAAGAGTTGATGGGATAGGCCCCAACTAACTCACAACTACTGTCTGAAATATCTGAAATACTAAAATAATGTAATGGCTAAATAAATATTGTGTCCTTTATGGATGAGGACTCACTACTATAGCTGCGACTGATAGATTCATCTAGCAAAGTACGGTCAAGAACCCAAGCATCCGAACCTATGATATGAGACATCATAGCGCAAAGAGGGAGTATACATCAGGACTTTTAATGTACTGGTATACTAGGGGAGGTTAGGATAATATGCATGGGCTCATGTACATGAAATGATAACTAACTGAATGAACATCGTGAAGTAACTAGATGAGAGTACATGCAAAACTGTAACTACTGAACATGCTGAACATACAATACTGCGCATATAGGTACACATCGTGTATCTGAGATTATACTGAGACTGAGTACTAAATTTTGATGGTTGAGTAACTGATAACTGATAGCCATGGTCCTGTGGAACTGACTAAGTTCTTTACTAATTACTGAGACTGAAACTGTAACTGTGAGAGTGTTCATCTAACCGACATACCCCAATTATAGACTGATTTAGGGTCAAACCTATGACCCTAGTTGAAGAGTGTTAGCACCTTGCCATGGGATACTAACAATATTGTGTCAACCCTAATCTGGTAGGAAGACTCATGAAATATATATATAGTTGCATCAACCCTAGTTTGGAAGGAGAAAGACTTACCCTACGTTGGCTATATAGTTCTGTAACTCGGGGATTTCTACTAAGGGTCAAACCCTTTACTGGTAGGAATTCCCCCATCCCTGGGTTCGCTCGGTGCTAAATCCTACTCCTAACTGAACCGACACTGATCACTAGACTATACTAAGCTTGACTAAACTTACATTGATTCTGTTAACTAATCAAATGTGACTATTCAGAATAGTATAGGATCATTTTAGTATGACTAAGAACTAAGTAAGCAGCTAAATTTTGGGTATACAATATCCCCAGGACTCGATATCATAATTAAAGGAACCATATCACAAGTTTAAAGCATTACATTTAGGATGTCATGCACAAATCATTCACATAGGCATTTTGTCAAACACTTGGGGAGCATGGTTCGTGAACATAAGGAAAAATAACATGGGATTATCATGATTACAATATTTGATTCACAATTCATGGGTTATGACATGAGGAGTACATAAATCAACACACAAACTAGTTTATTCACTTGAAATTCATGATCTTCTTGGTCTAAAACACACAAAATCAACACATGTATGAACACAATTCAATTGAAGAATATAAATCATAATTTAAAATCTTGCAAAAGGGTTCTTGAACTCCAAGGGTGGAAAGAAACCCAAGGATGAACACCAAACATACCTGAGTAGTTTGAATTCTTGAAGTTTTCTGGAAATATTCTTAGGAATTGATCTTGAATCTTGAAGGCTAGGCTTTTCTATTTGAGAGAGAATGTTCTTGATTTGATAGAATGTGAATAAAATACTGACTAATTAGGCAGTTAGGGCATTAATCTTGTGTTTTGGACTGATTAGGGTCATGGAAAAAGACCCAACTACCCCTAGAAAGAATTAATTTTTCGTCACTGAAAATTCCAATTTTGGATATCACCGCGACGCGGTGCCATCGAGGTGAGCCACTATATTTTGACTGCATATGCATCCCACGGACAAGTGCAAAAATTCACTTTGATGCGACGCAGTGGGATCGCGTTGCGTCTCTGGAAATTGACGAGTGTGAACTGGTACTCCTCCGCAATGCGATGCTTATCATGGTGTTTCACTGAAAATTTCCAATGGGGAACTGGAACTTCATCACAATACGGTATTGTCATGGTGATTCACTGGAAACTGACGAGTGCCATTATTGGGGTCACCGTAACGCTGTATTGCTCGTATTGAGCTACTGCTTTCACTAAAAGTGTCATAACTTCTTACCCGAGTATCGAATTTGGATGAAATTGGTATCATTGGAAAACTTATTCAATTTTCTATAGTTTAGTGGGTCTTGAGCTGGAAAATTCTGAGTATAGCAAAATTTATGCTCATTTGAATTTGACTAAAGAAATATTCTTATCAAAAACTCAATCAGTATAGGACTATTTGATTCATCAAATAGCTGGGAGTTATTTGGGACCTTAAAATGCATCAAACTAACTCATAAAGCTACCAAATAACCATAATGTACTATTCATGAGATTGAAATATGACTCTAGCATTGGTTTGGATTTTTGGGATATTACACGTAGATGTCACCCGTCAGTTTAGGACTGATCTCAGGAGTCACCCACTAGTTTAGGACTGATCTCAGGAGTCACCCGCCATATTAGGACTAAATCTAAAACCATTGTTAGTACCTATCGAAAGGTACTATAACCCTTCTAATTGGGGTCACAGGTTGGACCCCGATCAGCTCAGACAGGGGCATGTCGATTAGATGATACCTCCCACAGTTTCAGTTTTAATACTCAATTCAGAATTTAGTTTCAGTTTTGCTTGACCATAGCATACAGATATTAGTTATTCAGTTATCAAATTTTAGTATTTCAGTTTACATATTATATTTAAAATATGTTTATGCTTGGTCATGCATTCTCAGTATTTTACAGATTTTATGCATTTTATTCAGTACTTCATGTTATTCATTTAGTCAGTTAATTACTCATATACATAATACCATGCATATCAGCCTACCTTATTTAGCATACTAGTACATTCAAAGTACTGATCGCATACTCATTTCTTGTGCTATGATGTCTTATATCATAGGTTCGGATTCTTGGATTCCTGATCGTGCTTAGACTTTTCAGTGCATCAGTAGCAGCAGCTGTGGTAAGTCCTCATCCTTCAAGGATGAGTTACCTTATATTCAGATATATCAGTAGTTCAGCTATTTTGTCAGTCATAGTTAGTTGGGGGCTTGTCCCATCAACTCTACAGTCAGATAGTTTAGAGGCTTTTAGACTAGTACAGGCTATCGGTCAGTTTTTAATTGTTATTATCATCCATTTTATCAGGAATGTCAGTACTATTTTACAGACATAATCAGAACTATAATTTAAAACCTTATGGCATTTTTTAGTTAAATTCTACTTATGACTTCTATAATTAGTATATTATCCATTGCTCACAAAAGTTACCATCGCATGGGTTAGATTGTGGTCCCTTAGTACTATAAACACCATGTGGCACTCATGGTGTACTCTCGGGGCATTACAATAGTACTTAGCACCAAGTAGACGCAGGGATGGAAACTCACCCATTAGTTAGACTGAGACTTTTAGTAGAAGCTCCTAATTCCCAGAACTATGGTGTCTTTGTAGGTTATAATAGGTCGCTTGTCAAACAGTCTTGACACCTTAGTCCTTTTGAACATCAATTTAGTGGTACCACATCAGTTCGGCCTTTATACCTTGGCAAGGTATATTAGGTCCTTTTTGATGGGTTTCATACATCAAACTCCTTGTTTAGCTCACATGATTATATGTCAGTTAAGAGTAGATCCCTCAGTTCAAACTCAATTATTATATGTGTTTTGCAATTAGCTTATTCAACACAGTGTTGATTAGTTACATGTGAATTTACTTGGTCATTACATCAGTTCATATTCCACAACTTCAAACCTAGTATTTAGACATGATTATGGTTTTGTACAATTAGTTTAGCTATTACATATATTTTAATTAGTTGTTCAAGCATTATGCCAGTACTATGGGTTAGATTGGGATCACTTGTGGTTCTAAGCACCGTGTTACGACTAGGGGTAGTCTCGGGCCGTGACAAACTTGGTATCAGATCACAAGTTTTAAAAGTCTCCTAGGGTACTTATGAAGTCGTGCCTAATAGAGTCTTAAGGAATAATACGAAGACGACTATACTTTTCTTTGAAAGGCTACACGATATTTAGGAAATATTTCCCTTCTTTTATATCTCAGCTCGTATAGTAGATATGTTCCCTAAGAAACTTATATAGATTCTAGCATTGCTCCATTCCTCTGACTTTTTCTTATTGAGGTAATAGAAAAAATCAAGCTTAAATTTCTATTAATAGAGTTTTCTCAGACAATCCTACAGATAATTATAAGGTTGCACGCGGGCTTGAAAGGATCCCATCAGTGCCTTTAATTTCCAAACTTTGAAAGAGTTCATTATTTTTTATGAAAATGATGAACTGAAACAAAGTCAGATATGCCTCAGCTCCGTTCTTAGAATCCTATGCATCATGGCCTAGTGTTAGAAGCATGAACCTCGAAGTGTAGCAGTAGTATAGAGGGGATAATTTTTATTTTGATTTTGTAAATTATGTATTTATGGAGCTAGAAAGGTGTTGTGTAGATTATATAATAGCACTTTAAGAGATATTTACTAATTAAGGGGATTTAGAATATGTTAATGCTTTAACAAGGATCGAATTAGGCAGTGACCAGAAAGATAGGGAAACTTGTAAGGTTGGGTATGCTCATAAAATTTTGAGTAGGTTAGTGTTTCATAATTCTTATCCAGTAGTAGTAAATTAGTATAGTTCATTAAAATTTTTGGGGATATCCAAATTAAGTGTTAGAATCTATGATTGAATTATGGATGATCAAGCAAAAAGATAAAAAAAAAAAAAAGAGTTTTGCAAGGGAATGGTGTGTACTAAAGGTACTGTCATACTTCAGAATTATCTAAGTTAATATGAATTTAAGTTATTAAATAATGACTATTGAGGGTATAGAAAGTTGAGAATTGCGTCTCGGATGGAAGTACTAGCAGTGAATTTTATACTTTAAGATATAATATTTCAGGGGAGTTTAGTATTTATGTGTATTATTATATCCCAAACTCTAGAGTAAAGTGGTTCAATCTAAAGTTTATTAAAGGGGTCCAAAGACTTAGAATGATGGATTTAATCTAACAGGGAGATGATAGAACAAAGAACTAAGTCGGGTTTTTATATTCTAGTAGTGATGTTGGTTAGTTCTAGAACAACACTAGGGGAGGAAGATGCATGACACATTCTTATCTTAGTATAAATTTTTGTACTTCAGTCATTCGACACTCTACCCATGGCTTACAGGTTATCTCTATGATCATATCTTATATTTCTATACTTTATACTGAATCGTGTTCACTCCCAGTTCCTAGTATAAGGAGTGATAGTTTACTCAAAAGTACGACTCATATTCCATGAATTTATGAATTCCAATCTCAATTCAAATAGAACATGACACATGTACTCATGTTTTACAGTATGCTCAGCCCCAGGTACTCACGATACATCTTTAATGACTCGTGAGATCACACCACATCATGTATGCTCTCAGATCAGATCTATTGAATGGGTTTATACTATTTATATTCTACTCCTTAGGCCTCAGTTATGTGTTGAATTCATAAAAATCATTAAGTCAAGATTTCATAGTGTCCTTCTTATACCAAACCTTTGTTCTAGTTCTTCAGTGACCCCTCTTATGCTTTGATGGTGATGTTGTTGCCAGTTGAGTGAAGTTTGAATGATTTGTTGATATACCTATAGATAATGGCTTATAGTGGTTAGTCACTCTTTTAGAACATAAGGTTGATTGTTTAAGGTAGAAAGAAGTAATGTATATTGAGTTTAATCTCTCCTAGTGAGTATAGAATAAGATTCCCATGTAAGGCTAGTATGGCCATTTTAGAAGTAGAGAGTTGTATCTCTTAGTTAGGCTTGAAGATTGTAAAGTGTAATGTAGCTAGACTTATCCTCTAGCAATCAATTATAGTCTATCCCTAAGAGAGTTAAAGAAAATCATCTAGTAAAGTATGGTGAGTTTGTAAGAAAGAGAATGGTCAAAGAATTTTTCTACTTTGTAGAATTATTAGTCACAGCATTTAATATATATTAGTCCTAACCTTACTTTCAGCCTAAGATACTCCCGTTTCATGATATATAACTTTGGACCAAAGGTGTCTTATGTTCAGCTCTAAGTCATTCCTATTTTACGTGCTCAAATTAGAAGACCTGGATGCTCAAACCGTGTTATAATCCTTATTCAGATATCTTACTTAGATCATGCCCAAAAATCTTACCTCCCTAATGTTATCAAAACCTTTAACAAAAAGCGTCGAAGGTAATAGATATTCCTTTCTCAATGACTCTTAGAAACTTCATTGTCATTATCTATCACTTTGAAGTTCTAAATATATTTTCATGATAGAAATGCTTTAGTTGATTTATAAAACTCTCAGTATGAGTTAGTCCATATATCCAGCAATTCAGTTCAGTGATCAGACATGCAAACTCCTGTAATTTCCCATTTTTTCATCTATTCTTACTATTCTAAGTTTCATATATATGCCTATTCCTTGCATTTCTTTATTTCCATTCATTATATATGTAAACTCAATTGAGTCCTTACTCCAAGTCTAAATTAGTAATAACCATAACAGATACCCAGATTCAGAAATCAGTATCATGTAAGTTATCCAACTCAGAATTCAGCCAGACAGTACTAGTGAGTTCACTTATTTTTAAACTAGTCAAAATTTTAGTAGTAAATTTAGTCAGCACTTCCATATTCAGATCATATAATTCTATGTTAGGGATTACAGCTCTTTCTCTATCCTTTAAGCCAAGTCAACCTTCATTCGAGGACGAATGATCTTAAGGGGGAGATATTGTAACACCCCGAAATCCAAGCAAATATAAGAACCATTCTTCAAGTGCATGAAAAATTAAAAATAATTCTTTGGTATTTTTATAAGTTATTTAGACATATATTAATGCCACAAATATCTCCTAGCTTATAGACAAGTCAAAATATCCCTTACCGATTGAATTCTTGAGAAGAATATTGTTATAGTCAAATTCAAACAAGCATAAATTTTATATTGCTAAGATTTTTTTATATCAATACCAACCAAAATATAGATAATTAAATTATCTTTCCAACGTATCCATTATCACCTTAATTCGATATCTAAGTAAACAGTTATGGTCAATTTACTGAAGCATTGTCAAAGCTGCCAATGACAACGACTGAGACGATGAGTCGTCGTCAGACCTCTATGAGTAGTAGGATGATATGTCATCATAATATTAGAGACCAAAATTTGAGTCTCGGATTATGAATCAGTCCATGACTCATTCCATACCCTACAGATCGTCACCAAACTCATCGGGAATGATACCAATAACTTTTCAGACGATTTTAAAAGGGTTGTTTGGTCTGTTCCTACTCTTTTAACCCCAAAACTATGTCATTTCAACTGTTAAAAGAGGTATATGTCTATTTATTCACCCCAAATCCCTCATTATTGTCCCCAAACTCATTTTAAGTCAAAAAAATCAAGTGACTCAACTCTCAAGCAAGCCTAAGCCTAGGGTTTTTCTCAAAGCCAGATTCCCAAGGCTTTAGTCCATGATTTCATAAGTCCAAGTATGTGGGGTTTTAGTAAGTGATTAATTTCACCCCTATGTCAAATTTCTAGTCTTAAAATACGAATTTCAGCTACGATTTCAATGATTCCCATAAATTAGGGTTTTACCCAAATAGAATTCCAATCTTAAATTCACTTATCCTTGATATATTTCATATTCATGAGCATGTTTTCATGATTATTTATGTTTTCTTATGACTATATTGTATCATTGACAATATTCTCATGTCCATGCATTATTTACACGATAATACTTTATATTTAAAGCATATGATCAAGTTATGTATGATGTATTAATTTTCAAGACTATTGAGCATTATTTATCATGATTTTGTAGATTTCAATCTATATTAGTTGATATACTATGTTTTTCCATAAAATTTAGTTTCTTCACATACTTAAAATTATGAAACTTCAATATGTTGGTAAATTCATGTTTTTGGACTTGTGTTATGAAATTTCACATTTCTCTTCAGATAATAAAATTTATCATGATAGTTGCACTTTTTAGAGATAGTAGGTTATGAACACCCGATGACCTAGGATATCATGTTTTTTAACTAAACACTCAGTCCTTCAATTTTCATTATTTAGAATTCTTTCAAAAAAAAAACTTATCTTTCAACCTCAGGACCAGTATTAATGAGCTCCTCAGTACATCAGTTTATATTTAGTTGGAAATAGTACTTAGCACTGAGCAGACACAGGGATAGAGGATCACCTATCTGTTAGGCTGAGACCTTTAGTAGAAGTCCCTAAGCCCCAAAACTATGTCCTAATCGTAGGTTATAAAGGGTCATCCGTCAAGCCAGGCTTGACACCTTAGTCCTTTGGGACATCAGTTTAGTAGTACCACATTAGCACAACTTTTATACCCTAGCAAGGTATATTGGTCTCTTTTCAATGGGGTTTATACATCGAACTCCATATTTATCCCACATGGTTATATTTTGGTTAATAGTAGCTCCCATGGTTCAAACTCAGTTATTGCACGACTTTGTAATTAGTTTATTCAGCATAGTATTGATTAGTTACATGTGTATTTACTTGCTCATTTCATCAATTCACATCCTATAGCTTCAAACCTAGTATTTGTGCATGACCCTCAGTTTAGTTTTACTTGATTTTATACTATGACTTTTCAAACTATCAATATGTATTTTATATAGGATCATTTTACTACAGTTAAGCTCCATGCATTCAGTTTACACTCAAGTTCATCCCTTTATTTTTATTTGTAATGCCCCGAAATTGGATCTCGAGACGTCACACAGTGCTTAAGGTCACAAGTGACCCCAAGCTAACCCTTCATCTGGCATAACCCAAAGCAACTGAATAAAATACATAAAATAGAAGGAATAATGCGAAAACAACCCATAACTTAGTCTGACCAACATGAAAGTAAATTTACACGGTCACAATTCTGCTCATATATATACAAATCTGAAACTGAATACACTGACTACTAGTGACTGTCTATGAAGCCTCTACTAGCATTGACCAAAGATAGCCAGGTCATGACTGCCAACTACCCCTACTCAATACGACTGAATACATAAAATACAATACACCTCAAATCTGAACAACTCAAGTCCCTAAATCAAAAGGACTAATCACTTGCCGATCGAGAGCTGCGACCCAGCTGAACATGATATGTGCGCTACAGCTTGTACCTACATTTTGGTAAGAATGTAGCCCATGGAATTATGTGGGTCAGCACTTTGAAATGTACTAAGTATGTGGGGGTGCATGCAACAATATAAATAGTATAATCAATTCCATGAAAACATGCATACGGACAATGATGACTCACTTGGCTTGAGTTATATTAAATCATACTTTTCATAATTTCATAATAAATAGTTCATATGATAAAATCTCGTAATCCACGTAAATCATTATAATTCATAAATTATGATAAATCATGCTAAATCATCATAAATTATCATATCGTCAAAAATTATCATAGGTAATTATAAATCATCATAAATGACTATAAAACATCATAAACATCTCAACTCTTTGACTCAAATCTCGGAGTGACTCGGTAATTCAAGAAACTTAATCTTATGGACACGGGAGTTTCCTATAACCGATAACCCCACGTGAGCTACGTGGAATACCAACGTTTGAAACCCCCATTGGCGGGAGAGTCATACTCTTTGCCAGGGAGTACGACCTTAAAACTACAATAATCACAATCGGGCTCTCTGGCCAATAATATCATCATCAAACAATCCTACGGTGGCACATAGGTTTGGGGAAATACCAAATTTCCCTCTCGGTGCTAAGTACTACTCCCCGACAAGCTCAGAACGCGTTAGGAAATCCACCACAACATCACAAGGGTCTATCATAAAGACCAAATCAAATCTCTTTCTCATTTATCAAATCATATCAATTTGTGGATTCCTAACTCAACACATTTTAGCTCAAAATATTTTAATCTTCCTCAACATCAACAAGGTATCAATGCATTGAACCATAACCGACTCGACATTTGTACAAGGATATGAAGACTCAATACATAATATTTTCAACAATTTAACTCATCAAAACCATCCGGAAAATACCAAGACTCATTGCAACTTCAATATCAACATTTCTCAATTTGCCATCCAACTCTCATTTAAAGGTACTTGAGACATCAACCCATATAGGGATATAGAATTTCAAATATCAATTATAAATTCATAATAAGGAAATAGTGGAATGATAGTATAAATCAAGGCTTAACAAATTAAATCATCATACTCTCATAATCAAATACTTTTTGGACATAATTCCATCTCAACATCATACACACATCGTATGACATAATCCCATAGCTCATGGACAATAATATAAGATATAAAACCATATTTCCAATTCATGGTAAAACATGTAAAATCTCATGTGATTCAAAACTTACAATTCAAATCTTTATAAGTTCATAATCGAATTATTTAGAAATAATTCAACTTACAAAACCATATGAATCCATTAAATAATCATAATTGGCAAGCTTGAATAATTTACATATATACATATCAAAATCTCATGGTATGATATCTTGGAAATAAATTCATTTGCCAAACTCATAATAATCCATAATAAAAATTAAAGATACGGGCACAAGAACGGAAGAATTATTCTTGTTCAAAGCCCCACATACCTAAAAATGGAAGATGAATATGAACTTCCGACTCTGGAACTTTATTCACGAAAATAAAGGGTGCTTCTCGAAGCCCTTAACATGATCAACTCGAATCTCAAATCAATTTAAAATTTCTACGGTTCACTCAAGAGACATGGAAGGATGAAATTTGGAGTAGTAAGGTTGGGGTTTGAGCCTTAGGAAATTTTAGAGAAAAATTAGCTATTGAATGCTCTTAATGGACTTAAATCCATGGTTTACCCGGATGGATTGGAGTGAAAATGACCAAAATACCCTTAAAAATCAAATAATGTCAAATATATCCTTTGGTGGACTGTTTTGATAGGCTGAAGTAGATCGACCATAACTTTTTACTCCGATGGACAAATTGGATGAAACCAATTTCATTGGAAAGAGGACTCTCAGAGATTTCTTTTGATATATAGTATCTCACCCAGATCATTATGTACAAGGATTTATAATCATTTGAAGTTGACCCTAAAATTCGCCTGGCCTCAATATTTTTTTCCTGCACATTTACTGTTCACCACTATTCACGATTAGATCGGAATGATCATAACTCATCGTTCGAGTGTCCGTTTTGGATGATCCACATATCGTTGGAAATATTATTTGATGCTCTACACGATGACGGGTCGTATATCCAGAAATTCCACACTAAAAAATTATTAATCACAATAAAGAACAGAATTCAACACATTTTCGTCCGAGATCTTAACGGACTCTTGGAAAGATAAAAAGTCTTTAACGACTCAACACATTTGGGAGTGAAATATTTAACGGGAAAGCTCGGAGTATCACATTATTACTATTTAATACAGTTTTACAGCATATTCAACATTAACTTGAGATTATATGTAATAGTTATGCATCTACGGCTTCCTAGTTTACTGAAATTTTTTAGCTCATAATTTAGAGATTTCACTTAGCCTTACAATTTTTGTGTACGGACATGTTTTAAATGCATATTTCAGCAAATGGCTTATGTCCTCAGTTTTAAAGCATGTTTTAAGTATTTGCATGGCTAGTGCATATCTCACATACTCAGTACGTTACAAAGTATTGATCGCATACCTCTTCTGCTTTTTCATGTCATGTAGATTTAGGCAATTACTATCTAGATCATAGTCAAGCAGATCATAGAATTCAACCAGGATTCGATGATTTCTCTTATTTAGAGGACCCAAGTCAGTTGTAGTTCCTATATTTTATTTTCTTATTCATATGAACGGACTAAGAATAGTTGAGGTCATATCCCGACTACCTATAGTTAGTATTAGTAGAGGCTTCATAGATAGTCAGTTAGAGTTGTCGTAATCAATTTTTCTTTTTTTTAAATACAGATATTGTAAATAAACTCTTCAATTGTAAACATATTAAAATAGCTCATCTCATGATTATGTTTTCGCTTAGTTAATTTAGTTGTTAGATATGTTTTAATCAGTTGTTCAAGCATTATGCCAGTATAATGGGTTAGATTGGGATCATTTATGGTTCTATGCATTGTGTTACGACTAGGAGGTAGTCTCGGATCATGAAAAATTTATAAAGAAAGCAATGGTTCTTGAAAAAATACATTGTTTCAGACCATCGTGTCGCACATAAAGTTATAAGTCACTTATTGTACAAAAATAAAAACTTTCATCTCTTTTGTGGACCCCATCTGCATTCACAAATTGTGACCTACATCCACAGGTTATATTTTTATCTTTAATAAGTGAATCAAAGAATTGTATCTCTTCAAGCTGTGTTGTGACATTTGTTCTCATATACTTGGGTGAATCCGCAAATGGAGAAAATCTTTCTATCAGATTTTTGAATTAAAACATCACCAATTATCAAATTTTATCCAAAAATATAATCTCTCGATCATTTTCTAAATTCAAATTCAAATTTAAATTTAAAGTCGAAGCTGATAGAGCGACAATGACAACGATGCGAGGTTTGTCTTGTTCTTGCCTCACTATCCACATGAAGGAGTGTTTCTATACTTAAACATAAGAATTTTTCTTTCTCCTACCAATGTGGGGGAATATTTCCTTTATAAAGTGAATACACACTTCACCTTTCCCTCTATTTTCTATTTTTTTAACTTAGAAACCCAACAATCTTCCATATGAATGAAAAATGACTATTTCATTAAAAAAAATATACAAAAAAGTGTGTGATCAACAAGTAAATAATAATTGCATCTAGATAAGTAGGTTTTTCTTTGAACTTTCCATAGTAAACTTGCATCGGATGCACTCGGTCATCCAATAGATGAGATGTTTAAATCATCGAACTTAAATGTACATCTAGACAGCATAAGTCATACAATTAGTCTTTTACCATTTGTGGTTCACATGGTTTTATTCGTTTCATCCACGAACACGACTTGGTTTACTGAGATCTTAGAGAATAGGTCTTTACTATCATTCTTCTTGAAGCGACTTCCACTTCACCCTCATATGGATGATTCATAAATGTTTAATCCTATCTAGCAAATTTAGATTTGTATCCTTATTTCATGAAAATTATCTTCATCATGAGAATGGGTTGAGTATATTAAAAATGTTGAATAATCAGTGACAACTTTGTTTGATATCCTTGAACCTAGCACTTGGGATCTCCAGTCTACTAGATAGAGTTACCGCCACAATGACTTGTTCTAGGTTGTAAACCCATTTTCATTGATGATCTCTCAACTCCCTCTCTAGATTAGCCTTTTGTAAGTGGATTCGATATATTATTCTTTGACTTCATATAGTCAATGATTATAATTCCACTAGAAAGTAGTTTTCTAATGGTATTATATCTCCGTATTATATGACGAGATTTATTATTATACATCATGCTCTCTGCCCTACCAATTTTTTCTTGACTAATATGATTTCTGAATACTGGTGCCAAACATTTGGTCCAATAAGAAATATTTTCTAAGAAATTACGGAGTCATTCAGCTCCTTCACCTGCATTATCTAATGTGATAAATTTAGATTCCATTGTAGAGCAGGCAATACGTGTCTGTTTGGATGATTTTCAATAGACTTATCCTCCACCAAGAATAAATACATATACACTCATGGATTTTACTTCATTTGATCCCATGGTCCAATTTGCATAACAATATCTTTCATTTACCATTAGATATTCTTATAATGCAAAGCATAGTCTTGAGTATGTTCTAGATATTCCAAAATTCTTTTCATTGTCCTCCAATGAGTTTTATTGGAATTACTCGTGTATCAACTCAATTTACTAATAACGTATGCTACATTTGATCATGTATAATTCATGATATACATCACACTTTCAAATATTCTTGTGTAGTCTAATTGTGTGTCATGTTCACCTTTATTCTTTTAAATTGCATAGTTCACGTCTCATAGAGTCTTGGAAATATTAAAATCTAAATGCCTGAACTTGACAAATACCTTTTTAACGCAGTGAGCCTGTGACAATGCCAATCCTTATAAAGTTCTATAAATCCTCATCCATAAGATTACATCAGCAACTCAAAGGTCTTTTATATCAAAATTGCTCTCAAGTATTTGTTTCATAGTATTTGTGTCAGAAATGTATCTACTGATGATCAACATGTCATCAACATACAAACAAACAATGACTTTGTGATTTGGAGTGGTTTTAATTTAAATACATTTATCACATTCATTTATCTTGAATCTGTTTACCAACATGGTTTGGTCAAACTTTGCATGCCACTATTTCAGTGCTTGTTTTAACCCATAAAGTGACTTAACAAGTTTGCATACTTTTCTTTCTTTACCAAAAACCATAAAATCCTTGGGTTGTTCTATGTAAATTTCTTCCTCCAATTCTCTATTTAAGAAAGTTGTTTTCACATCCATTTGATGGATTTCAAAATCATATACCACCGTTAAAACAACCAACTTATGAATAGATGTTATCTTTATTACTAGAGAGTATGTGTCAAAATAATCAAGGCCTTCTTTTTGTCTAAAGTCTTTCATAATAAGTCTTGTCTTGTATTTTTCAATAGTACCATCAACTTTCATTTTCATTTTGAAGATCCATTTAGAACCTAAAGTTTATTTCCTGAAGGGAGATCAACCAACTCCTAAGTATGGTTGCACGTGATTTCCTGAAGGAAGATCAACCAACTCCTAAGTATGGTTGCTCATGATTGAATCAATCTCACTATTGACTACCTCTTTCAAAGAGGATAAGTTCGAAGATGACATCAATTCTTTAGACATTTGAGGCTTATTTTCAAGAAGAAATGTTATAAATTCTTATCCAAAGGAGATAGATGTTCTTTAATTGTACTTCATCTTGGATTCTCATCATTAAGTACATTCTCTTTTAGTTCATCTCGAGGTTGTTGAGATCCTATACTAGATAGCTCACTTCAGTTTTACATGGATAATGTGTTCAAAGAACTCAGAATTATCTGATTTAATTATTATATTATCATGAATATATAGATGTTTGGATTAATGAATCAAAAATTGACATGTTTTACTGCTTGTAGCATATCCAATAAAAATACAGCCCATAGTCTTTGGTCCTATAACTTGGACTTTGACTAGACACCCCCACACTTTGAAATACTTCAAGTTGGATTTCCTTACTTTCGATTTTTCATATGGAATAGATTGTGTCTTGCTATGGGGCACTCTAATGAGTATTCAATTTGCTGTAATAATAGCTTTCCCCCACAAGTTTTGTCGTAAACTTAAATTTATAAGTAAGACTTTCATCATTCCCTTCAATGTCGATTTTTTCTTTTTGTAATTTCATTCGATTGAAGTAAATATGGGGCAGTAGTTTGATTGACAATACCATTTTTCAAATATATCTCCTCAAAAGGAGATTCATACTCTCCACCCCTATCACTTCTCATTATTTTAATTTTTTGATCCAACTAATTTTTAACTTTGATTTTATATTGCCTAAATGTTTCTGTTGCTTCATCCTTACAATTTAACAAATAAACATCACAATATCTAGAACAATTATCAATAAAAGTTATAAATACTTTTTCTCGCCACGAGATGGTGTTGACTTCATATCACAAATGTCTATGTGAATTAAGTCTAAGAGATTGAAATTTCTTTCAATAGACTTATACGAATGCTTAGCATACTTATATTTCACACATGTTTAACATTTAAATTCATTGCACTCAAAATTAGACAAAACTTGTAAATAATTAATTTTTGTAAGGTTTTATAATTGACACGTCCTAAATGTTCATGCTACAATTCATTTGACTCAAGTATGTAAGAATAATCAGAACTTTTATTCATATCAATATTCATTACATTGATCGTAAAAGCCTATCTGTGAAGTAATCTGTACCTATATACACTTCATCTTTACTTATTACTACTTTGTCTGAAACAAATACACATTTAAATCCAGTCTTAGTTAGAAGTGAAGTAGAAACTAAGTTCTTTTACAACTCCAGAACATGAAGGACATTGCTTAGTGTCATCACCTTGATCGATGTCATCTTTAAGAAAATCTTTCCTATTCCTTCAATCTTTTTCATAGCGGAGTTAACCATGAATATCTTCTCATTAACTTAAGCCAAAGCATATAATGCAAATAGTTATTTGTTGGCATACACGTAGCGGGTTGCACCTGAATCAATCCACTACTCTTTAGAATTTCTATGTAGATTACACTCCAAAAGCATAGCATACAGATCATCCACATCGTCTTTGGATTCAACCATGTTTGATTGATCCTTTTTCTTTTCCTTCTTCAAATCTCAACCATCTGCAGACTTGTGGCCAACTTTGCCAAAAGTAAAGAAACTTCCTTTGAATTTCCTCTTAGGAGAATTGCCTTATGCTTTCTTTCTCTTCTTTGATTTAGTGTGTTCATTTTCCACTATTTTCTCCACTTATTACAGAATTTCCACGAGACCTCTTTTCTTTTGTCTTATTGTTTTCTTCAATCCTTAACCTCATAATGAGATCTTCAAAGACATCTCTTTGCACTTATGCTTTGAGTAAATTTTATACTCTTCCCACAAAGTTGGCAACTACTCAATTATTGCATCCACTTGAAAAGCATCGTTAACAACCAAACCTATATCAAAGGATATATGAGTATCAAGAACAAATTTAATATGTTCAATAAAGCTATTATTTATGTTTATACCTTCAGCAAGGAGATCATGGATTACAACTTGCGACTCTTAGAGTTGGTCAACTACAGCTTTACTATCTACTATCTTGAAGTCCAAAAATTTAGCAATAATGAATTTCTTCACTACGGCATCCTTTGTTTTGTAATTCTTTTCCAAAACATCTCAGAGTTCTTTTGAGGTCTTCATATTACTGTACATATTGTACAAGTCATCTTTTAGGCCACTCAGAATGTAATTCTTACACAAAAAGTCAGAGTTCTTTCAAGTTTACGTTACCATAAAGCGTTCTTTTTGGAGTTTTTTCTGAAAAATCAAGAATACTTTCCATGATGGACCTTTACAGACTCAAAGTAGTCATATAAAGAACATCATCTTCTGCTGCCAACATTTGAAATCAACACCGGAATTTATTTTTTATTTTTTCGTCAGTGCCATAATAGGAGCAGTATTCGTACGACTTGAGGAAGCAATGATAGTTGCTACAGTATTCATCGTTCCACCATTGACTTGATTATTAATGATCCTTTTTTTTGTCACAAATAGACAAAAACTTAGTATTTCAGAATACTAAAAATAAAGTCTTAAAGTTTAAATAACTTGCTTTCTAATTTAATGATGAAGTTTTTATATTATTCTAGTCTCCAAATGAATGAAATTTAACTTTTTATGAAGTTTTTATATCTTAACATCACTATTAAGTTCAAACAAAGTAAAAATCCAAAATACTTTAATCTCTGAAAACCAAAATATAGATTATAAATTCCTTAAGATTGTTGTTTTCTGGAAATAAATGTTTTTTAATCCACAAGAACTTCAAATACAAGTTCAATAAACTTATGAACTATCAAAAAGAAGTTTCAAGAACTTCAAACACAAGTTAAAATAATTTAAGAACTATCAAAATAAAATTTAAACTATTTTCTAGAAAAACAGCAAAACCAATGTTTAGAAAGAGATGAAGATAGAAAGAATCAAGTCCACTGAATTCACAGTGTATTCTTAAGATATGTATTCCCCTAAAGTAAATGAGGTTAATGGAATATATCCTCCCAGGATAAAATAATTCACTTCAGCAAATCGCGGTAGCTCAAATTTATTGAACTAAGAACTCACTCAATGATTTATTTATCGCACTTGATTTTTTAAGAAGAAGATGTTTTTCATTTTAAAATTTTATGTCGTTACCTGAGAAAGAATTCAGGTATTTATAGGCAAAAGGTGGTGCTTTGAAAAGGAAACAATGGTTCTTGAAAAGACACATTGTTTCAAACCATCCCATTACCTGCAGATCTACCTGCACGCAGGTAGCCCATAGGCAATCGCAGGTCGCATATTATACAAAATAGAAACTTCCATCTCTTCTGCGGACCCCATCTATATCCACAAATGGTGACCTACATCCGTAGGTTGCATTTTCGTCTGTAAACACTAATTTAAAGGGTTCCCTCCAAAGTGCATTGTGAATACGTCCGCAAATAGAGAAAATATTTCTATCGGGCTTTTGGATTAAAATATCACTAATTATTAAATTTTAAATAAACTTTATCCAAAATGATAATCTCTCAATCGATCATTTTTTAAATCCAAAATCAAATGCTGAAGTCAAGTCGAGCCAGCGATGATGGTGACGTGAAACTTGTCTTGTTCTTACCTAACTATCCACATGAAGAAGTGATTCTATACTTAAGCTCAAAGATTTTCCTTTCTCCCTCCAATGTGGGGGGACATTTCCTCTATAAAGTGAATACACACTTCACTTTTTCATTAATTTTTCATTCACTTTCACTTAGAACTCCAATAATCCCCGACATGAATGGGGAATGACTATTTTATTAAAAAAAATATACAAACAAGTGTGTGATATACGAGCAAAGACTAATTATATCTAAATAAGTAGCTTTTCCTTTGAACTTTCTGTAGTGAACTTGCATTGAATGCACTCTGTTAATCGGTAGATGTGATATCTTTGAACCATCAAACTTTAATATACACTTAGACAACACAAGTCATACAACCAATTTTTTACCATTTATGATTCTCGCAATTTTGTTCATTTCATCCATGAACATGATATGGTTTCATGAGGGCTTAGAGAATAGGCCTTTACTATCATTCTCCTTGAAGTGGCTTCCACTTCACCCTCACATAGGTGATTCCTAAAAATTTAATCCTATAGATCAAACTATTTGGTCAAATCTGCCAAACTTAGAAACCATTAAGAAGCTTCAAACCATAAGCCTTATCTTTGTGTTTTGAACATTGTATTCATTGTGAAAATGGATTGAGTATATTGACAATGGTGAAACTTTAGCCATAACTTTATTAGATCTCCTTAAACCTAGATCATGTAATCTCTAGTCGACTAGGTAGAATTACTGCCATGATGACTTGTCCCAAGCCGTAAACTCATTTCCTTCAATGATTTATCAACTCCTTCTCTAGATAGGCCTTTTGTAAGTGGACATATCATATTATTCGTTGACTTTATATAGTCAATCATGATAATTCTACTAGAGAGTAGTTTTCTAACGGTGTTATGTCTCTATCTTATATGACGAGATTTACTGTTATACATTATGCTCCTTCCCCTACCTATTGTCGCTTGACCATCACAGTGTATGCATACTGGTACCAAAGGTTTGGACAATAAGGAATATCTTTCAAAAAATTTGGAGTCATTCAGCTTCGTCACCGGTGTTATCTAACACGATAAATTTAGATTCTATTGCAGAGTGATCAATACATGTCTGTTTGGATGATTTTTAATGTCAATGCTATGAAATGCTACAGTCAAGTATTGAACAGTCCTGTCATAACCCGAGACTATCCCCTAGTCGTAACACGGTGCTTGAAACCATAAGTGATCTTAAGCTAACCCATGAACTGGCATACTGCTTGAGCAACTGATTTATAGTATATTAAATAGTTGGTTCTATTGTGCAGAAATATAATCATGATAAAATCTGGGAAAAATATAATACTGATATAATTTATAATATAATAAAACTGAAGAGAGAACTAAAATTACAAGACTGACTCTGACTAATATCTATAAAGTCAATACTATACTGACTATAGATAGTTGGGACATGCCTCAAACTACCACTAATCAATACATATGAATAATAAAAAGATAAAGTACATGAACAACATCTAACTGGAGTCCCCAAAGTAGGAGAACTTATCACTTGTTGGCTGAAAACTACAGCTGTCTGATCATGAGGCGTGGGCTACAGCTGGTACCCACATTATGAAACAATGTAGACATACAAACGTATATGCGGATCAGTACTTCTAGAATAAACTGAGTAAGCAGGGGTGAATGCAATAAGTAAAACTAATTTCATACGTAATCTTAAAACATGCATGCTAAGTGTAAGTAGACTCACCAAAAGATTGAAATAAACTGAAAGCTAAAATACCTTAAAACATGAGTAACAAACATAATCTGATAAGCTGGTGAATCACTACACTTAGTTTCTTAAAACTTAACTTTTTGTATAATAAGTAGAGCTGGAGATGGAGTACGTTAAAACATGAAAAAGTGAACATGCAAAACCCAAAATACATGTCCTGGGTTGATCTGATTACTAGACTAATTGTTGCCTGGGAGACGGGATGATTGAAATATTAGAAAGAGGATAACTAGCGCCTATATACTGAGTAGCTGATATATGAACACGGACTATTGATATCCAAACACTGATTAACTGATGACTAAATATTGATCATGTAGTACTGAACCAAACTTAGTCTGAATAACTGGACTAAAACTATGGAGTACTGTGCATATTAGATAAGGACTAACTAAACAACATGGGATAACTGAACATGGATGCATGAAAATGTAATATCTGAGAATGCAAGACCATGCATAAGAATATTTCTAAAATAATCTATAAACTAAAAGACTGAAATCTGAAAACTGAATAACTGAGAGTCTGTATGCTTTGGTCAAGAAAACCTGAATTGAAACTATACTGACTATTGTACTGATATTGTGGGGGTATCATCTAACCAGCATGCCCCAATTTAAGCTAATTGAGTCTATGATAACGCTCAAATTACAACTCTCTTACGAGAGAGTAAGCGGTCGTCAAATATATAACCCAACTAGGTTGGGGTCGAATCCCACAGAGAATATGGTGCTAATTAAGTGTATGCAGATTATTTGACTTTTAATCATTCGTTTTCGTAAAACAAAAAGGGGGGATTTGATTTAGTTCGCAAATTAATGGTTTCAGTTTAACAAAATAAAAAATGTGTAGTAGTATTCAAATTCAAAGAAATAGCAAGCTAGGGTTATGTCCACCTTGTAGTTTTCAATACTTTATAACTATGGGCTTTACGAATTCATACATGCATCGTGCTTACAGAGAAACGTATTGTATTTAATAACATAATCCTAGTGTTTCTCAACCATCAAGGACTAATTCACTTTAGTTCTCTCGAATCAAAAGCGTTTACCAAAAAAAATACTAAATCTCCAAGTAGTTAATCCTGCTAAGGCATTAACTTATAAAATAGGGGTTGGTAATCCTATTTTCTTGTCACTACTCTCTTTTCCGAACAACAACCTTTCTTTCGAACAAGTTGCATTTTAAGGCATATCCTCTATGTTTGCAACCACAAGAATTCAAAATAAACGAAGAGAGTATGATATAAATAAGTCAATGCATAATGAATTCAAAACCCAAAGTGGTAGATTGTATGCTACAAGGCTTTCATAACCCTAACTAATAAACTTAGCTACTCATGAATAAAACGAAAAGCATCATAAATATATTCATCATACCAAAAACTAGAAGACGATCTTGGTGTGCGAATACTAAGAGCAAGAGAGAAAAAACATTTTTCTCTCTCTCCCAAGCTAAGCCGTTATTCTCCTCTCTCTGAATAATACAGAATAATTGAATAATAAATAAAAATTCAGCATTAAGCCTTTTAATAATTTTTTCTCTCATAATTGCCTTCTAAGTCCTTGAACTAATTATAAATGACAAACTAGTCTTGGACATAGTTTCTAGGCGCCACATTTGGTCCAGATTGCTACTCTCTCTTGTGTCATATGTCATCCTCATTTCATAGTCTCATAATGTCTTCATCTACCTCATTAATACCTAAAATCATGCTAATCGCATCAGTTAGCTCAATTACATAGAAGTAGAGTAAAAACATAAGAAACTAGGCACTTTGTTCTCTAAACATAGCTAAAATATGGATAAATTATGGTGCTTAGGCGTATAAACACACCCAAGATCAGTCTAACCTGTAACCCTACTTGGAAGGGTGTCAGTACCGTTCCACGGGTACTAACACTGGTTATGTGGTTCTACTAAACTGATGTCCTGAAGGACTAAAGAGTTACCCTATACTGGCAGGAGAACTCGTGAGATATGTTCCAATGCTAAACTACCAGAGAGATATCTCAAACCTATGCTAGCTTTGTAGTTCTGTAACCAGGGATTGCTACTAAGGGTCGAACCCTAAACTGGAAGCAATACCCCCATCCCTGGGTTCGCTCGGTGCTAAATCCTACTCCTAACTGAATGACACTAGAATACTAACTGGTTAATGCACTATTAACTAATAACTGATAATCTTAGGTCATTGTATTCTGAAAATAATAGTGCATATGGATTTTGGGGTAATTAATAACACATAAATTAATAATGCTTATCATGAATATGGATATCTGAGTATACTGATAAGATTCATGGATTAACTGTCTGAATACTTGAAAGCTGAATCTATGTAAATCACATAGGTATCAGGTGATCATAACCCACCAACACTAAATGAGTATAAAATAAATATTAAAGCTTAAAACTTTAGGATTGAATCATGGTTCAAAGACTCAAAAGCATAGACATTTTATCAAACACTTGGAATTATGAACTTGAATATGGGAATGTCTTAAATATAGGAAGACAATAGGATAACATGGCTAAATTCATAACTTAGGGATTCATCCTAAAATCAATTGAACATGGTATGGAAATTTCAATACTCAAACATGATATGACTCATTCTACTTGAAAACATATGAAACCATAACTCGTAATTGAAATCAACAAGAGATTCATGGAGATAATTCAACTTGAAACATGTAAAACTCATAATTTAAAAATCAAAAAGGGTTCTTGGGCTCCATGGGTGAAAGGGGACCCATGGATGAACTCCCACATACCTTAAACCATTAATCTTGAAAGAGAAACACCAATCTTCATGCTTTCTTGAAAGTTCTTTGATTTGGGAACTTGAATTCTTGGTTTTCTTGGAGAGAAAGTAATTGAATTGATGTTCTTGGGAGATGAATAGGGTTTCTCTGAGATAAGAATTTAAGAAGAGGGGAAAATAACGCCCTAAATAGTGATATAAGTCGTGACATGACGAGTTGGATTGAGGGGAAATAACACAATTACCCCTCAGGCAATTAAATTCATAAATGGACTACGATTTACATGTTAACCACGATGCGATGAATGTGCCATCAAGAATAGCACCGCGACGCGACACTATCACGGTGAACTACTGGATTCGTGACCCAATACTCGTCTGAAAAATCCAAAACTTCTTCGAGACATGCTCTTTACACCCCTAAACATGAATCAACTCAAAAAATAACATCTTGGTATCGGGAAGACCAATTTAAAAATCGTCAAAGTTAAGAGGCCTTAAAAATGACTAAGTCCTCATTACTTAGTGAAATTTTTAGGCTTTAAGCCTCTTATGCATGTAACTAGAAGCTGAACTATGCTAATTATGATACGGGTATTACAATCTCTCCCCCTTTAGAAGCATTCGTCCTCGAATGAGACTGATTAGACTGAGAGTTCTGAACTAAGGCAACTAAGATCACATACTGAACATACATAACTAGAAACTTGATTGCATAATTGAGTCTGAAACATGATACATGAACTGAACGGGTTCCTTGAATACATGCAATGACATGAGAATGGTTATAAGGATGAGATAGAAACGAAAGAGTCAACTTATGAGTAACCATTGCCTCAGGTTGGATCTGGTTTCGTGAAGAAAAGTTAAGAGGTTTAGTACGTGAAAACTTAGGGTATTACAACATCTCCTCCTTAGGATACTTCATCCCCCAAATGATACTGACTTGGCTGAAATACTAAGGAAAGACTGAGATGTTGCACGGGACACTTACGAACTAAATTATGACTGGATATTTGAATCCAAAACATAATGCATGAAATGAACTGAATTCACAATTTACATGGATGCAAAAAAATTATATCTTGGAATGTCCATACTCAAAAAAAAAACTTCAGATAGTAAGGCTATATCGAAAGATGGAAAAAACATAGGAACTTGTCTGTCTGATTGCTAAACTAAATTGTTGTCTATACAGACTGAATTATACTAAAAGTTATACTCAACAAGAGTATTTCTTCAACACTCTTTCTAAGAAGTTATAATAATAGTAGGGAGCAAAGAACTTGGGCATGATCTGAAGAATATCTATGAGTAAGGACACTTAATATGGCTATAACTCTATAACATGGAACAAAGGCATATGAAACATAAATTAGAATTTCTATGCCTTAGACAATGCAACTGCTACTCTCAAGCTTAGACATACCCCTCAAATACTCCCTTAACTATACATTTTACTTCAATATCGTACTTCACTTAAGGCTACTGAAAATATTCACATGGGCACTGATAACTCTATCTACTGAAGTCTGAGCAGAATTGAATTATCTCGCTATGTTCAAGTCTACTCGAACCTACAAAGTGCACCTATAACACTGTAGTACTAGTCAAAATCAAGAATTTAATACACCCTATATTTTCACAACTTCTCATCTCATCAATAATTATTATTACCTCTTCAACAACTACATTCAACCTCGTACTAGACATTCACTAACGCGTAAAATATTCATCTGCATATATACAAACATGACATTCAAGCCTATCTTTATAACCACACTTGCACTCCTAAACAAACACCCATAAAAGTATTTTTCTCATATCCTTCAAAGCTCTATCATTAACAACTTCCATGTGCTACAATAATCTTTTCCAACATAAAACATTTACTCTCTCCCATCTAAACAACTATCCATTATCACTATCCCGACATAAGAAGAGGTCACTGAATAGTTAGAACATGAGGACCTGAAGCATAAAAGAATACTATGCATAACTTGGACACTTAACTGAGGCCTGAGAAATAGAGTATCCACAACATGGATTCATTACAAAGATAACAATTAAGGATATACATGACATAATCTGAATTTCGTTGATCATTAAGAGTGTAGCATGAGCACTGGAATTGAACATACTGTAAAGCATGAGTACATGAGTCATAAGTTGTATGACCTGAATTTGGAGTTTAAAATTTTATGGAATATGATTCGTACATCTGAGTAAACTAGAACTCCTTATACTAGGAACTGGAAGCGTACATGATTCTATGGAAAGTGCATGAATTTGAGCTGTGATCATGGAACTAACATATAAGTCATGAGTAGATATCATAATAACTGAAGTACAAATACTGAAATAAGAATGACATGGGCATAATCCTCCCTTACTACTATTCTACAACATACTGGCATCACTACTAGAAACTGAGAACCTAACTTGGTTACTTATTCTGTCATATCCCCTTTAGCTTTAAGTCATCACACTAAGTCTGCGGGATCCTTTTGATAAACTCTAAACTAGACTACAACTACTTTACTCTAAAGTTTGGAATATGACAATACTCATCAATAACAAATTCACCCTGAAAGACTACACCTGAAAGTGTAAAATCCACTGCTAATACTTCCTTCTGAGATACAACTCTTGACGTTCTATAGCCCAAATGGTCATCAAACAATAGCTTTAAACACTTCCTAACTTAGAATCTTCATGAGTATCACCATACACTGAGTTCACACTATCAAGAATTTCAACACTACTTTTTATTAGCTCAATCTTTAAAGATTCAAACTTAGATTCTAACACTTAATATGATATCCCCAAACCTTTAATGAACCATACTAACTTCCTTTATAGCCTACTAATATCACATCTCTAAATCACACTCACATCATCATACTTAATTTTGATTCAATAAACATAAATTCTTCCATGCACTATTTCAAGCCTTCTAATTCACCTATCACACAACTAACCCTATGGATACATAATCTACTAAATTCAAACAATACTATCCCCACTTTACTACTTCTCATGCTTCTAACTCTAGATCACATATTATCATGGGACTCTGAGAAGAGATCTGAAAGCACATCTAACTTTGTCTTAGTGAATGAGTTTTCATGATCATGGATGAAATCTTTAAAACTTTGGAACATAACGGAACTGATGGGACACTTTTGAGCCTGCGTGAAATCCTATAATTTTTTGCATGGACTGTCTGAGTGTAAAATCTCACAAAATTCTAAGCTAAACTCAGTCCGTTAAAGCTTGAAAAGAGGTCCCAGACTTAAAAATTTTAGCTAAGTATTTATACTTAGAAGTATTTTAGCCTTCGTAAGTTAGAGATCCTATTTCACGACCCTTATGACCTTAAGGTATCAATTTTTAGGTTTATTCATGATCAGAAATGTCAGTAGGTCACTTCGGGTGAGTTTTAAATTTTTTGGACCTCGTTTGAACTATGTTCAGGTGACCAAAATAATGGGTCGACGCAATCTCAACGCGTCGCGTCGCCCATAGCATTGACAGATAATTTTTCCCCAGCTTTCAGTGCAATTCCAATGAACCAACGCAAACTCGACTCGACACGTTGGTTATCGCATGATTCCATTGACGCAGCGCATCGGGCTGCGCGTCACTGGGAATGCTTTCAGTCATTAAAAGCCCACGTCCAGAAAGATATTTGGGTCATTTTCTCATCCTTAATCAGCCCCTAAAATATGAAATTCAACCCTCAATAAGTAAAATACACTCACTTTCTCTCAAATCCTTTCAAGAACAAATCCTAACCCATCAAAGTCAAGATCAAGATTCAAGAAATTCACCATCAATCTTCACAAATTCAAGCACTAAGGTATGTTAGGTGTTCATCCAAGGGTTTTCTTCCACCCTTGGAGTTCAATAACCTCTTTTAAAACTTCAAGTTTATTGAATTCATGAATTCCATGTTGGGCTTTAATGTATTCATGATTATGATGTTAATTGGATTTCTAATTCATGATTTATTACAAGATTCATGTAAATTTATTTGACATGTATGTAGTATTATGTGAATTCATGTTAAAGCCCTTGAATTTGAAAGTTGGGATTGGAAATCATGATGCCTACATGTTGATTAGTATTATGTGCATAGATTATGTTCCCCAATTGTTTGATAAATTGCTCATGTGGATTAAATGGGGAAATCATGGCATGCTAGCATATCTACAAGCTTATATCTGACAAGTGTTAGATAAAATATCTCTATGGATGAGTTATGAACATTATAATGCTTTACAAGATCATGCTATGCTTTACTTTTTATGTTATCGAGTCCTGGGGGTATTTAATACCCGACAATCTAGCTGTTTACCTAGAATTATAGTAGCTTCAGAATAGTCTCGGTAATGTCATGTATAGTAGTATTTAGTCAGTACAAAACTCAGTATATCCAGTCATCATATAGAACTTAGAACAATCAATCAGTCACAATACTCAGTGAACTCGGTCCAGTTCAGTCAGTCAACACGGTCAGTAATAGTTCAGTATAGCCTAGAATAGTTTAGAAATCAGTTTAGTGTCTATTCAGTTGGGAGTAGGATTCAGCACTGAGTGAACCCAAGGATAGGGACTCACCTTCCAGTAGAGGGTGTGATCCTTAGAAGCAGTCCTTGTATTCCAGAACTGCGTAGCCAGCGTAGGTTGAGACACCAACCTGCTAGTTGAGGGTTGATGAGGTGTTCTACCCGCCAGTTGAGGGTACCACCATTCTTGTTCAGAGCACCTGCCAAATGAAGATGACTCAACACTTGTCTTTACTCGTGGCACGGTACTTACACCCTTCCAATTGGGGTACAGGTTAGACCCCAAATTAGTTTAGAGAAGGGGCATATCGGTTAGATGATTACCTCCCTCAGTTTCAGTTTCAGTCTCAGTATAGAACTCAGTTCAGTTCTACAGAATCAGGGTTGTCAGACACAGTTACCCAACTCAGTATAGAACTCAGTTCAGTTCTACAGAATCAGGACTGTCAGAAATAATCACCCAACTATCAGTAATATAGTTATCAGTAAACTCAGATATCAGTCATTCAATTATCAAAATTCAGTAACCAATATTACTATGATCTCAGACATAGTGTATGTAGATATATGCACAGTATTGCATAATCAGTGTTTCATCAGTTTCACTTATATATGTACTCTCATTCAAATGTATTCATCTTATTCAGTCAGTTATTATTCATGCATATGAACCCTTGCATATCAGCCTACCTCACTTAGCATACTAGTACATTCAAAGTACTGATGCATACCTTTTCTTTTGCGCTATGATAATTTATATCATAGGTTCAGACGTACGGGCTCCTGACCGTACATAGTAGCCTATACTATCAGCAGTAGACCTAGTGGTGAGTCTTTATAGTTCGAGGACAAAGGTATCATATCATTTCATTATGTCAGTAGTCAATTTATTTTAGTAGTCGGAGTTAGTTGGGGACTTGTCTCATCAACTCCATATTCAGACAGGTAGAGGCTTTCAGACTAGACTTTCAGATAGTATTCAGTTGTACAAATTATTATTACAGCTGGTATTCTTTATCAGTATTTCAAGTTTTGAACCTTATGATATTTCAGCCTATTTTTCCGCATGTATTACAGTATTGTTACTAAGTGCTCACAGCAGATATCAGTCATGGGTTAGCTTGTGGTCCTTCGGGGACGTAAGAACCTTATGGCATTCGGGGTGCAGACTCAGGGCGTTACACTGAGAAAGCTCTATCTGTAGGAATTTGAGTTTTACTGTTTCTATTACCTCAAAAATAAGGCAGAGATGGTATGAATAGAGATAGATGAGAATTTGTGTAAGTTTCTTAGAGAACCTTTCTACAGCACGATCTGAGACATGAAAGAAGGGAAATATTTCTTAAATGCCTTGTAGCCTCTCGAAGAAAAATACAGACGTCTCTGTATCGTTCGGCAAGACTCTACTATACACGGCTTCATACACACCCTAGGAAACTTGAACTCTGGGCTCTGATACCAAGTTTTTCATGACTCGAGACTACCCCCTAGTCATAATACGGTGCTTGGAACCATAAGTAATCCTAAGCTAACCTATGAACTGGCATACTGCTTGAGCAACTGATTTATAGTATATTAAATAGCTAGTTCTATCGTGCAGAAATATAATCATGATAAAATATGGGGAAAATATAATACTGATATAATTTATAATCTGACAAAACTGAAGAGATAACTAAAATTACAAGACTGACTCTGACTGACATCTTTGAAGCCTCTACTATGATCACTATAGATATCTAGGACATGCCTCCAACTACCACTAATCAATACATATGAATAATAAAAATATGAAGTACACGAACAACATCTGACTGGAGTCCCCAAAGTATGAGAATTCATCACCTGTTGGCTGGAAACTGCAATTGTCTGATCATGAGGCGTGGACTACAGCTGGTACCTATATTATGAAATAATGTATCCAAACAGACGTATATGTGGATCAGTACTTCTGGAATATACTGAGTAAGTGGGGGTGAATGCAATAAGTAAAACTGATTTCATACGTAATCTTAAAACATGTATGCTAAGTGTAAGTAGACTCACCAAGAGACTGAAATAAACTGAAACCTGAAATACCTTACATAAGTAACAAACATAATCTGATAAGCTGGTGAATCACTACACTTAGTTTCTTAAAACTTTACTTTTTGTAGAATAAGTAGAGCAGAAGCTGGAGTACGGTAAAACATGAATACATGAACATACGAAACCAAACATACATGTACTAAGCTGATCTGATTACTTGAATAACTGTTGCCTGGGCGATGAAATGATTGAAATCTAAGAAAGGGGATAACCAGCACCTATATACTGAGTAGCTGATATATGAACACGGACTACTGATATCCGAACATTGATTAACTGATGACCAAATATTGATCATGTAATACTGAACTGAACTTAGTTTGAATAACTAGACTGAAACTATGAAGTACTGTGTATATGAGATAAGGACTAACTAAACAACATGGGATAACTGAACATGGATGCATGAAAATGTAATATATGAGAATACAAGTCCAAGCATAAGCATATTTCTGAAATAATCTGTAAACTAAAAGACTGAAATCTGATAACTGAATAACTGAGAGTCTGTATGATTTGGTCAAGCAAACCTGAACTGAAACTATATTGAATACTGTACTGAGACTCTGGGAGGTATCATCTAACCGACATGCCCCAATTTGAGCTAATTGTGGTCCAACCTTTAACCCCAGTTGGAAGGGTATAGTACCATGCCACAGGTACTAACACTACTATGTGGATCCACTAAACTAGTGTCCCAAAGGACTAAAGAGTCACCCTATACTAGCAGGAAGACATCTCAAACCTATATTGGCTATGTAGTTCTATAACTCAGGGATTGCTACCAAGGGTCAAACCCTAAACTGGCAGGAATGCCCCCATCCCTGGTTTCGCTCGGTGCTAAATCCTATTCCCAACTGAATGACATTGGAATACTAACTGGTGCATGCACTGTTAACTAATAACTGGTAAGCTCGGGTCATGGTATTCTGAAAATGACAGTGCGTATGGATTCTGGGTTAATTAATAACACATAAACTGATAATGCTCATCATAAATATGGATATCTGAGTATACTGATAAGATTTATGGATTAATTGTCTGAATTCTTGAAAAGTTGAATTTATGTAAATCACATAGGTATCGGGTGTTCATAACCCACCAGCACTGAATGGGTATAAAATACAATATTAAAGCTTAAAACTTTGGGATTGAATCATGGTTCAAAGACTCAAAAGCATAGACATTTCATCAAACACTTGGGAATCATAAACTTGAACATGGGAAGACAAAAGGATAACATGGCTAAACTCATAACTTGAGGATTCATCTTAAAATCAATTGAACATGGTATGGAAATTTCAATACTCAAACATGATATGACTCATTCTACTTGAAAACACATGAAACCATAACTCGTAATTGAAATCAACAAGAGATTCATGGAGATAATTCAACTTGAAATATCTAAAACTCATAATTTAAAAACCAAAAAGGGTTCTTAGGCTCCATGGGTGAAAGGGGACTCATGGATGAACTCCCACATACCTTAAACCATTAATCTTGAAAGAGAAACACCAATCTTCATGCTTTCTTGAAGGTTCTTGGATTTGAAAACTTGAATTCTTGATTTTCTTGGAGAGAAAGTAATTGAATTGATGTTCTTGGGAGATGAATGGGGTTTCTTTGAGAGGAGAATTGAAGAAGAGAGGCAAATAACGCCCTAAGTGATATAAGTCATGACATGACGAGTTGGATTGAGGGAAAAAGACACAATTGCCCTTTAGGCAATTAAATTTGTAACTGGACTGCGGTTTACATGCTCACCGCGACACGATGAACGTGCCATCGGGAATAGCACCACGACGCGACACTATCGCAGTGAGCTGCTGAATTCGGTGATCCAAACGCTACACAATCCTCGTCCGAAAAATTCAAAACTTCTTCGAGATATGCTCCTTACACCCCTGAACATGAATCATCTCAAAAAACAACATCTTGAGGTCGGGAAGACCAATTTAAAAATTCTCGAAGTTAAGTGACCTTAAAAATGACTAAGTCCCCAACACTTAGTGAAATTTTCAGGCTTTAAACCTCTTATGCATGCAACTAGAAGCTAAACTTAGCTAATTATAAATATTACAAGTCCAAGTACCTGTTTGAACCGTAGAATGTTGGATGATTTTCAATATCAATATTGTCGAACGGTACTTGCTTAAATGGAGCGGGCAATCTGACATAAATACAACGAAATAAATGCTTGAGAACAAGTTTGATATGAAAGACCTTGAAGTTGCTGATGAAAGACCTTGGAGTTACTAATATCCAAACATTCTACAGTCCAAACAGACACTTGACTGCTACAATATTGATTTGAGAAAATGGATGATTTCCAATATCAAGCATTCTACAGTCCAAGATCTTGGTTGAACTCCAATATCAAGTAAGTTAGCACATGTTACAAAAGGTTAGCATTGGTTTCACTATGGAATGTTGTGAAAATATCTGGACGTGCCTGCGTGTATTAATGATACGACCTCATGATACTCAACATATACGTTTAGTAGCTAAGAAAGAACGTTCATTAGGTCCTAATTCTCTTTTGTTGTCTGATTTCCTTTATGCTTCTTTTTCACAAGTTTACAATGATCAACTTATACATATTTATGGTGTTGGAACAGGACTAGTAAACCACTCTCCAACTTATTACCTACTTCCCAAGAATCCATTTTGCATGGCATTGCTAAAAAAATGACCATTTTTTCCATGACCCACCTAAAATTTTCCAATTCTTTTTAGAACTTCATATAAGGAGCTATTAACAAGATACATTCAATCACTGAAAGTTCTCTAAAAAAATGGTCAGATTACTTAACCCCATTTTCTTCTCCTGCCTGTACATAATTTTCATACAATCCCTTTCTGTCAATGCAACAACTCTGCAATCTGATATTGATGTTCTAGAGGCCTTCAAGACATCGATAGACCCTTTTTCAATCTCCACGGATTCCTTCCTCAGTAGTTGGGATTTCAACTTGGACCCTTGTGAGACAACGGGGGCAAGTTTCTTGGGCATTCTTTGCACAGTTCCTGATGTGGACACTAACTCCTCAGGCCGGATAATGGAAATCGATCTAGAAGGAGATGAACTGGAGGGCTTCTTGACATCGTCAATCGGGAACTTAACTGAACTTGTCTCTCTGAATCTAGGCAGGAACAGGTTTAGAGGACCAGTGCCTGAGACTATCACTAATTTGAGGAAACTCACTAGTCTTCAACTTTATGAGAATTTTTTCTCTGGTAGTCTTGTTAATGGCATTGGTGAACTCACAAAACTTGAAATCCTTGATGTCTCAAATAATAGGCTCTCTGGTTCAATCCCTTCATCAATTACATCACTTCGAAGTTTGACTCAATTAGACCTGTCTAACAATGAATTGACAGGAAAACTTCCTCAACTTAATGGTCTATGGCAACTCTCTTCGTTCGATCTTTCCAATAACCAAATTTATGGGAATTTGCCACAGTTCCCATTGAAGATCAAGACACTATCACTTGGTCACAACTTGCTCTCAGGACACATTACCCCGGTGCATAAACTTAGACATCTCGGAACATTAGACCTTAGTGATAACAGATTTTCAGGAGGAATAAACAAGGGGATCTTCATGTTACCTGAATTAAGTTACGCAAACGTTTCAGTAAACCGATTCACGGTGTTGGAGGTGGTGGAATTCTCTGATAAAGAATCACAGCTTCACACACTGGACGTACATGCCAATCGTATACATGGTCATTTGCCTGTGAACTTGATTAGTTACCCAAACTTAACGGAAGTAAACCTTGGACATAACCTGTTTTCGGGCGAGATTCCATCAGAATATTGGCCACGACTCGGGTTTTCATGGAGAAGTCTCAACTTGGAATATAATAACCTGGAGGGATCGGTGCCCCGAGACCTCAACAGGACTTTAGAAGGGGTTCAGGGAAGTTTTGAACACAACTGTCTCATTTGTCCAAAGGGCTTGCAGCTATGTCATGGACAGAGGCCAGCATCAGAATGTCATGGAGGAGACCATAATTAGTTGAGATATTTAGCTAGCGTCAGAATGTCATGGAGGAGACCATAATTAGTTGAGATATTTAGCTTTTGAATGTCTTGAAAATTACTTACTTTACATGTATGGAATATCTAATGTCTGTTTTTCAAGGTTAAATGTTTTCCTAGTTCCCAATATAGTTTATCAGTTGTAGCCTGTTATTTCAATGAATAAAGAGTAGCATTGGAATGAAGCAGCTTATATCTTCATTTTTTATTGGTGGAATACATCGAAAGCCCCTTAAATTTGTTATTATCTACTATCATTTAAACACTCGAACTACAACATGTTTCTATTGAACACATGATGAAATGGTCCTATCAGACACTCTTCCGTATCAAATCTTTGAAAAGTTTTTGTGCATGTTCTCAAAAGACATTACATAAATAAAGTTAATCACTTAAAATGAATCACCTCCTTTAATTATACACATTAGTCTCAATAAGCCATAAACCCTTATGCTTATTTCCATCGAGTCCAATCTGGATGTCCTAAAGCTTTGTTTCCCGAATGCAATTAGTGTGCTCGAACTAGATGCATATAATTGAATCTTCTTGGCTTCTTTGTGTCCTTACTTTTTTATATTTTGAATTCTCTTGTAAAAATACTTGCTCTGCCATCCTAGACGATGACAATTGAGCGGTTGACAACTGAACATTCTTCTCAGTTGATATCAATTGGCTTCGTTCCCATACATATATATGTGCCGATGACCCTATGGCTGAGATGACCATCTCTATTCTTCTTCTACCATTCACTATTTTTAGTACAGAATGATATCATGTTCAGATGCGGCCAAAGAAGGGTTGTATATATTTTTCAAGTATTTGAAATTGGTTTAAAAATATTCTTCGTTTATATATTAGATCAAAAATACACTTCATTCACTTTATGACTCAAATATACCCTTACAACTAATGGTCCATTTTAAAATCATAATTAAAAATTTTATTTATTACGTATCAAATTTTTATTGGATGCAAATTATTGAAAAATTGACTAAATATGTCGTTCGTCATACTTTGGAGTCAAATTTATCCTCAATCATACTTTGTGGCAAAATTTACCCCTCTACTTTAGAAAATTAGCTAAATATATCTTTCGACGGACTTTAGGGCCAAATTTACCCTCGATGTCATACTTTGGGGTCAAATTTACCCTCATTGTGAAGAAACTTTTCACATTTCCCTTTCTTTAGTAGAAAAATCCAACGTTAAATGCCTCATTTTTTAAAATAAAGCACACTCTAATTTAACTCACTCGATCCGACTCAAGCTATCAAAAAGACAAACAAATATATCTCTCAATTCTATTAGTCAAATGTTTCTAATGAGATTAAGTCACTATATATTTATCAGTGCATAGTTCATGAAAAATGAATTTACATTAGTACAAACACAAACAAATCTATCCTTCCCTCAGTTAATTGACTGCATCAATATAGCGCTCATGAAAAATGACACTTAGCAGTCAAATGCAACAGATTAGGTTTACTGAATATATCTCTGGATAATTGAGTTAAGAGGTTCCCTATGTGTCAATCATTACATTTCTTCATTCTTATGTCTTTATATACAATTTGAATCTACACAAATTTTTCATCATGTGTTTATATAGAATCCAGATACACATAGAATTGCATACTAAATTTTAAAAATTGAACATAACTTAATAAGAGCAGAGTTTGTAATAGACATTTTCTCTATTTTCATAATTCTTCGTTATCCAGTTCTATTTTAATTTTTGTTCCTTTTTAAACAACTTACAAGCGCTGCAGTTGAAAGAGAGTTATATTTATTCGTTGGAAAAATTTGACCAATAGAATTGAGGGAGGGATATATTTATTAGTATCTTTTTTATGGGCCGAATCGGACGATTAGATTATGGTGTGTTTTATTTTTAAAAAAATGATCACTAAACATTGATTTGAGTTTTTCTGTTAAAGGAAGGGTACAAGTAAAAAGTCTCTTTATAATAAGGGTATACGGCCTCAAAGTATGACACCGAGGGTAAATTTGGCCCCAAAATATGACAAATGACATATTTAGTCAATTTTTCAAAGTAGAACTGTAAATTTGGTCCTAAAGTATGACATCGAGGATAAATTTGACCCCAAAATATGACGAAGGATATATTTATCTAATTTTTCAAAGTAGAGGGATAAATTTGACCCTTTTCCTACCATCTTATTATCTTATAACCAAACTTGGATCCAACTAAAACTACCGGACTGAATCTATTAAAGTAACAGAAGAACGACTTTTTCTGATCATCAGCTTCTGATGCAGGGATATATCTCTTATGTATCAAAATATGTGTTGCAGTAAAAGAGTACTAGCTAGACAACAACTTTTCAAGAGTCATGTTTTCATCCCAACCAATTGCATTCAATGTACTCCTCACTTGAGCTTCAGGAAAGCCCATTTCCACAAGATTGCGTACTTATGGCATTCATTATAGTCATTCAGTAGCATATTTGAAGTTGTAGGTATCTTGAAAGGACCACGGAAAATACAAGATCTATCCACGACTCAATAAAAAAAATTATGTCTATAGTAAGTAACCCCAAAAAAACGAAAAGAGGAAACAAAAGCATGTAAGAATTACACACCTTCTCGTCTGCAACAAGTGTGATGTTTTTGCAATAGATTGGGTCGGGTAATTTTAGTTTGGTTTGGGTTTGGTTATAAGATAATAAGATTTTAATTAATTTAATTACAACCAATAGAAAACTGACACGTAATAAATAAAATTTTTAATTATGATTTAAAATGGACCGTTAGTTATAAGGATATATTTAAGTCATAAAGGTAGATGGAGGGATATTTTTGGCACAATAGGTAAACAAAATGTATTTTTGAACCAATTTCAATACTTGAAGGGTATTTCTAGCCCTTTTTCTGCGTTTATTTGTCACTCTTCCCAATGTTATACAAGTTGAGGGGATTTTGAATTAAAAGGAACAAACAAGTTTGTCAATTAAGCAGGGTCCTTCAAGTTTTAAAAATGTGGTAAAAGGGACCAAAAAAAATTCAGTTTTTCTTTTTTAACATTTTCGCTCCAACAACTAAAAAGGTTGTCTCAACAACTATAGAAGTTGTCTCAACAACTATTAAAGTTGATCGACAACTCTGCGAATTTATTGGACAACTTTGATAATTGTTGGGACAACTAATGCAGTGTCGAACAACTATCCCAGTTGTTTAAGCGACTTTATTTTTTTTAACTTAATAACATTGTGGGACCCACTTGTCACCTTTATCTATAATCTATAATCTATAATTTATATCTATATCTATATCTATAATCTATAATATATTAAAAGTGTGAAGACCCTTAGAAAAGTGAATCGAATTTTTTGTCTTCATTAAAAGTATCTGCAATAGACAAAATTGTCTTTTACTACTTTTTTCAAATATATAAAAAATAAATCTTGATTATTATATCTTACCTTGTTTGAATTATATACCTAAAATTTTATATAAAACCTTACCTTATTTGAATTACATATCTAAAATTTTGGACCTTAAAATCAATTAAAATTTTTAAAATAAATTACTAAAAAAAGTTGGCCAAATTGTGACATAGGTATCAAATATGTCTAAGGAATTGTTTTGTTCTAAGAGTTCAGGTTTCAATTAAATTGCTCCAATTAGTTGATATTTGTTACTGCTTTAATCATTCATCTACTTACTTAGTTAATAGTTAGTTGAAAAGATATGTATTGCCCTTAGAGTAAGCATTCTGCTGATTTAATAACGAGGATGCGTTTGTTCTTTAGTTTTGATCTTTTTGTTCTTTAGAGCATACCTGATTTAATAACGAGGATATGTTTGTTCTTTGGTTTTGATCTTCTTGTTCTTTAGAGCATACCCGAGTTTTAGTAGTTGTTTAGTCAGGAAAAGGTTTTACTTTTTTTTGAAAAATTATTTCACTTTAATGAAAAAGGTGAAAACAGTTTGTGTTTGGCCATGAAAATTTCACATACAATTTCAAATTGTATTTGGAAAAGTTTTATTTTTTTTTACTCATACTTCTCTTACAAAATTTTAAAAACAACTTTAATTTGTATCCATGATCAAATACAACTCCAACTTTAACTTTAAATCTAACTCCAAATTAAAAAAATTATGATTTTCATGACCAAACAAGGTCGTAGTGTTTTCGTGTTTTCCAGTTATACGATGCAGTGTCTTTAAAAACACTGGCAGTTAAATGGGGTCCTCAAGTGCATTCCAGCTGGTGTACTAAATCTCCTAATTTTATAGATTTTTATTACATATGTATGATGGTAAAGTAATCAACATCATCATCACCTTAACCCAAACACCACTATTGTTTATTTTACTTGTTCTGGAGTGTTCATCAATGGAAAATTTAAACCTATTTACTGTGTAATGGGACATTGCATGAGCTTCAACTGAACCCAAAGAAATATCTCTCAAGAGCTGATCGTATGCGGTCGCATTTGCTGACTGGTTTACCTAAAAATATTATACATATATATATATATATATGTTAGTTGAGAAATGTGTAAATATTTAAAATTTGTAGAAATATTAATATACTTACGAACCTCATATGTAAACCATGTTGCAAAGGATGCATACACTTGATTTTCATGGAATTGAGTTTGAAATGAACTGAAGATCCAACATGCGAAACTCAATTAGTTTATTTAAGAGGATGAGTAAACAAATAAGATATGTTAAAATTTTAATCTCCTTACTTCAGAAAGGGCTCAACTTCCGGGCAATTCAGCAAGACATACAAAGTTGCTAATGTGCGCTCCGTGGGAGTGAGTCGGCGACGTATGGTCTTTTTAGACTTACAACCAAATTGATTAAAAATTGATATTGATTGCAAATGAGGCTCATTCACATCGTCCTGATGACGATTCGGTCGGTTTCTTTAACAAGCAACTTCATCACGAAAGTAGTATGAACAAAATTGAGACATTTCTCTTGCAAGATATGCCTCAACTATAGAGCCTTCCACCCTATATGTTTGTTTTTGGGATCCTTTTTCAATTTTCCAATTGTCATGCACAATCTTAAGATTAGATGTTTACTATATTAAAAAAAGATATGTATGAATTTAAATATGTTGCAATTGCTTACCGTTCAAATAGATACATCCACCTAGTTTGAACTGGACCGCCTAGCCGAGCTTTGTACACAAGGTGAATGGAAAGATGTTCCATCACATCGAAGAAGCTGGCAGAAAAATCTTCTCCAACTTGTTGGTGATAACAACAATATTACTTTTCATTCGCGCCAGATTTTCTTCTTTTAATATGGTGGCACATAAGTCTTTGAAGAACAAACTGATCTCTGTTATTAGTTTTCATATGTTTTCAGGTAAACCAATAAAAGCAATTGAAAGTAATTGTTCCATGAAAATATGACAATCATGGCTTTTCATTCCATGCAAGATTCCTTGTGTCATATCAACCCTCTTTCCCAAATTTGAGGCATATCCATTGGGCATCTTCAAACTTTGGACCCACTCACATATTTGACGTTTTTGGTCCAACTTGAATGTAAAACTAGCCTTGGTCTTAAGAACAATGCCATTGGTCCCCTCCTGTAAGTGTAATTCTCTGCATTTGCAATATTCTGGTAAGTCAAGTCTGGCCTTAGGATTATCCTTTGTTTTGTCGGTGACATTCATAACTGTGTTGAATAAGTTGTCAAAATAGTTCTTCTCAGTATGCATGACATCAACATTATTTCTAAGTAAATTATCTGGCCAATATTCTAACTCCCAAAATATACTTTTCTTAGTCCAGTTATGCGAAACGCCATATCCATCAAGCCTGTACAATGGTTCCTCGCTGACGTTAGACAAATCCTGAACTATCTCCCAGATGTCATAACCAAACAGCCTTGAAGGTGGACCATCATGTTCCCTTCTATTCCTTCTGAATGCATTCTTGAGTCTCCTAAATTCATGATCAGGTGGCAAGAAACAACGATGACAATCAAACCATGACTTTTTCCTGCCATGTCTCAATGTGAAAGATTTTATTTTTTCCATGCAGTATGGACAAGCCATCTTTCCAGCTGTCATCCGCCCAGACAACATTCCATATGCAGAAAAATCATTAATAGTCCACATTACATATACACGAAAATTGAAATTCTGTTTAAGTGAGATGTCCCAAGTTTCAACCCCCTCATGTCATAAAATTTGAAGTTCATCGATCAAAGGTTGCAAGTAGACATCTATTTCATTTTTTGGATTACGCGGGGCCAGGAACAACACAATTTAAAAATATATAGGGACTAGTCATCAACATTTCAAGAGGAAGATTATACGGGGTGATAAATACAGGCCAACATAAATATGGCGCAGCACCAACTGAAAAAATGAGAGAAGTCATCCGTACATAATCCCAAACGAATATTTCGTGGCTCAGCTGCAAAATCTGGATAAGTTGCATCAAAATGCTTCCAGGCCTCTCCATCAAATGGATGACACATAACATCAGTGGGCCTTCTATTTTCACTGTGCTATCTCATATGAGGAGTTGAGCTGTTTAAAGCATGCAACCTCTTCAATCTTGGTATTAGAGGTAAATAATGCATCGCCTTAATAGCAAATTAATTTCCACTAGAACCACGTTTATATCGAGGGTGCTGACAAAACTTACAAGACTCTAGGTTAGCATCTTCCTTAAAGTATAATATGCAGCCATTTTCACAATAATCAATTCTAACCGAGGAGAGACCTAACTTTGACACCAATCTTTTTGCCTTATAGAAAGAATCAGGAACCACCAAGCCGAGGTCAACTAACTCTTTAATAAGGTCTATCATTGACTCTATTCCTCCTTCAGCAATATTCCAATCAGATTTAATACTTAATAATCTAACAGCAACAGACAAACGAGAGTGCGAACACCCGTCAAACAAAGGATGACTAGCAGCATCCAATTGTTCATAGAATTTGTCCGCTTCTCTATTAGGAACATCTTCGACATTTTTCCTAAAGTCACCCCCATGTTGCATCCCAAAAGCATTGTGCACCATTTCTATCATCCTAGTATCTTGATATTCATTATGCCCTGCAAACCTACTACTTTCTCCAACAACAAAGTTATTTTGCCCAACATCACCATCAATAGCACGCAATCTTAAAAAGTCCTCGTGAAACCCCTTTTTATAAAAATGTTCCTTCACAACTTCTTCTTTTAAAAGATTTATACCATCACATCTAACACAAGGACAACGAATAGCCCCAAAATATGACCAAACATCAAGTGTCTTAGCATGTTCAACAAATCGTCTGACACCTTCAACAAATTCCTCCCTAATACCCATTTTATTATCATTGTTCCGTTGATATATCCAGCTATAATCAGGTTCCATCTACGCAATCAATCAGATTCAACTAATTAGATCAAGTCACAAAAAAGTTCAGCAAGTGATGACTACACTTTATCAAAACAAAAATTCACCTTTTAAGTACCTAAACTTTATAAATTTCAACTCACTAAGTCATCACCCAAGTCACCAAACTAAACTACATTCAAAACAAAAAATTCACCTTTAAAGTACCTACACTTAATCAATTTCAAGTGACTAAGTGACCTACCCAAGTCACCAAACTAAACCACATTCAAAACAAAAATTCACCTTTAAAGTACCTAAACTTAGTAAATTTCAACTCACTAAGTCATCACCCAAGTCACCAAACTAAACCACATTCAAAACAAAAAATTGATCTTTAAAGTACCTACACTTAATCAATTTCAAGTGACTAAATGACCTACCAAGTCACCAAACTTAACTACATTCAAAATAAAAAATTCACATTTCAAGTACCTAAACATCAATACTTTCAACTCACTAAGTCATCACCCAAGTCACCAAACTAAACCACATTCAAAACAAAAATTCACCTTTAAAGTACCTAAACTTAGTAAATTTCAACTCACTAAGTCATCACCCAAGTCACCAAACTAAACCACATTCAAAATAAAAAATTTACCTTTAAAGTACCCACACTTAATCAATTTCAGTGACTAAGTGACCTACCAAGTCACCAAACTTAACCACATTCAAAACAAAAAAATTCTGATTTCAAGTACCTAAACTTTAACATTTTCAACTCACTAAGTCATCACCCAAGTGACCAAACTAAACCACATTCAAAACAAAAAATCACCTTTAAAGTACCCAAACATCAACATTTTCAACTCACTAAGTCATCACCCAAGTCACCAAACTAAACCACATTCAAAATAAAAAATTCACCTTTAAAGTACCTCCATTTTATCAATTTCAAGTGACTAAGTGACCTACAAGTCACCAAACTAAACCACATTCAAAACAAAAAATTCACATTTCAAGTAACTAAACTTCAACATTTTCAACTCACTAAGTCATCAAGCATACCAAAATTCACAATAAAAAGTTCACATTTCAAGTACCTACGCTTCTACAAAATTAAAAATAAAAGTTCACCTTCAAGCTAAGTTACTACACTTATTCACTTTCAAGCAACATATTCATTTATAGCATAATAAGTCACACAATTGAACAAGTGTAACAAAGCAAATAAGTAGAGACGTTGCATGTCCCTCTCACACCATATAATCATCACAAAATTTCTATGGCTTTCAAAGCCTTCTACAGCGAACAAGCCCAAACTAAACTACATTTAAAGACTTCATTATAAGAAAATAGAGAGAAATCAACTTACCTTTGCTTGGCCTAAATTAAAGTGAAAGAGATAAGCAATCACTGAATCTAGATTCAGATGTGCAGGTAACGCAAAGATACTAAATTAGGAGCAGAAGAATAATTTTCAACATGTCATTCAAAATAACAACATTTAATAAACAGTATCCAAGTAGACAAATTATTTTCTGCCGATAACATCTTCAATCCAACTAAACCCATATAAACAACAACAAGCAAAATCACAAAAGGAAATCAAGAATTTGAAAAAATCATAACTAAAGATTCCAACTTTAATAGATTTCTACCATGAATAACTCCAACCAATATCAAATACAACAAGCTAACCTTAAAAGCAAATCAAATCTCAAACGTTGACAGCTAAAGTTTCCAGCATTAACAAATTTCAACCAATAATAACTTCAATCCAACAAAAAAAAAATCAAGAACCTAAAAAAATCACGACAAAATATTCCAACTTTGAGTGATTTGGCAAAAATCATATCAAAAACAACAAGCTAAAGTGTTAAACCATAAAAGTAAATCAAGAATCTCAACAAATCACAACTAGATATTCCAACTTTGAGAAATTCCAACCAATAATAACTTCAACACCACAAAACCTATATCAAAAGCTTCCATAAAAGAAAATCAACAACCTCAAAATTTCATAGCTAAAGATTCAAAAGACTCAAATTTTAAGGGATTTCTACCATGAATAACTTCAATCAAGCAAAACTCATATCTAAAACAACAAGCTAAACCATAAAAGGAATTCAAGAATCTTAAAAAATTAAAAAAGCAACACAAAAATAGCTTCATACCTGAGCTGTCGTCGCCGGAGTACCTAGCCGGAGTAGATCGCGATGTGTGTGTGTTGTTGTGTGTTGGTGGGTGGGTTTGTAAATTTTGAATATGTTTGTTGTACATTATGTAAATTAAATTTTGTTTTAAAACAATTGCCCTTAGTATATGGTTAACCTCTTAACTTTTTAATAATAACGATGGATTAACTTGTAAATTCCTAGGAGTCCTGTCCTTAAGTAATCCACCAAAACAAAGAAGTTTAAAGGACAAAAGTTTGTATGCTAGATTAATGTTCCAGGGTGTGGTTAAAGAAGACGTTGTTAAGAACATAGGCTAAGAGGAAGAGATGAACAAGGTAAGATAAAAAAAATTGGGGAAAATATAGTATATAGGAACTATAAACATGAAGAAACGATGGAAAAGAGGGAGTACTGAGTAGAATTTTTATAACATAATTGTTTAAAACCAACTGTTTTTAGCCCTTACTTTCTTACTGAAAAATCATTTTTATAATCGCCTCTCTTATTTATAATCGCCTCTCTTATTATTGGTATATATATATATATATATATATATAAAGATATTTATATATATGAACTCTTGAATGCGTACTATATATATCACATCCACAAGTATATTACCTTATAATAGAACACGTTCATTATATTCTGCTGAATTATCGATTATATATTACATTATTATGACTGCAATAGTAACATAATATCATTATCTCAACGGAATGATGTATATATACACATATTCATTATACAAAGATTATGCATGTTTAACGTCATTTAACGTATATACAAAGAAAAATATTAATTTCATATATTGAAACATAAGTAAAAGATAAAGATTATGTTTAACGTAATTTGTTTATTTTATTTGATATATTTTTAGTGTAAATTTTTCACAAAATTTAAGATTGATTGATTTTTATTATTATTATATTGGTTATCGACTACGTGTGATCAATGTAATTTCAAAAAATTATATATATATATATTAGATTATATATATAATTATTTTTTAATAAAAATAATATATATATTTGATTACATATATATAAGTATTGGTTTCTAAAGATTATTTACTTTTTTATTTTTTTCAGTTCAAAAACCGATCACAAGTGGTCGATTTTTTTTTTAAAAAAAAAATTATTTTAGTTAAAAACCGACCACAAGTGGTCGATTTTTTAAAAATATTTTCTTTTGACCACTTGTGGTCGGTTTTTAAAATTATTTTTTAATTATTTTTTTAAAAGAAAATCGACCACAAGTGGTCAGTTTTGTTATTTTTTTTATTTTTTTTTAAAGAAATAATAATTACTATAAAATTATTGAAATGATTATCTTGATATTTTAAAATAAAAAAGCGACCACATGTGGTCGCTTTTAAAAAAAAAAAAAAAACGACCACATGTGGTCGGTTTTTTCCGACCACAATTTGTGGTCGGTTTTTTATGGTCGATTTTTATTATTTTTTTAGTAGTGAATGGTTGATGCAATTATTATATTATGTTATTGATTTGGCAGATGGATAGAATATTTGTATTTGGGGACACTAATGATTATGTGAAGAAGCTCTTAGATAAAATCGACACGTTGAGTAAAAAAAATGAGATGCAAGACAAAAAATTCATGGGAAATACTTCTACTTCTAATGTTTGAATAATATGCTATTATTTTTATAGAAGTTGAAAGATTAATCTATTCATTCTCATATTTTTAAACAATCGGAGTGCCAGACAATTTTTGTGGAGAACTGCGATGAAAGTATCTTTCAAAAGATAATATAATTTTTCAAGGTAACATGTTTACACAAAATATGATAATTGTGATTCAGAATAAAATTAATGGAACTATAATGATTTTATATAAAATATTTTTTTTAAAATCTATTCTTTAAAAATTAAATTAAACGTATGTTTAGGGTCATTCATTATTATTTCATCTACTTAGAATTGGTGGGGTGGTTATAAAAAAATTCTTGGTAGTGAGTACCACCCCCGAATGGGCTCTGCTCGGCACAAATTCAAATAAATCAGTCTCTAATGTGAGAATACCGAATAAGCTTTACTTGACTGTAGATATTGATATAACTGGGACTATAATTTGATTATTAATTTTTTTTTGTTAAAATGATTGAGCAATTTATGCTACAAAGACTCAATTAGTGATTAAACATTTGAATCCCGCTTTACTGAGTGCACACAGAGCGTATTGCTTCTTTTTCTTTATAATTAAGAAAGAGATAATGAAGTCTAGAAAAAGTAATTTTATACTCTCTTCATTTCAAAATACTTGGAGCTCTTTCTAAAAATATTTATTTAAATATAGTTGTCTCATTTGTGAAATCAAGAGAATTTTATTATATTCTTCCAATACTATCTCTATTATTAAATGACTATACAAAAGTGTATATACTTAAATTTATTTTCTCAAATCATAATTGATAAGGCTAAATTGATCAAATAAACTTCTAATCAACAAGAGTCAACTATTTTAAAATGGAGAAAGTACTTAATAGTACTCCTAACTAATTAGACTCCATCAAAGGGTTCAATGTAGTAAATGAATTATTGGCTGCCTCGATTGAATATCAAATGGTACAACTATTGAATAATACTGAATATCGTATATTAATAATGTTAGGATTAGTAGTGTTGGGAGTCAAATATAATTAATTATTAATTTTTATTTTAAAATTTATTACTCAATAAATATAACTATATAAGAGAAAAGACATAAAGTGACTATTAAAGTTGTCTCGAATTTGCTAAAAGACATCTTAACTTTGAGGGCAACCTATTACCTCACAAAAGTGATAAGGATCGTCGTGAATGGACCATTTTGATCAATTCTGAGCTTGTATTTGCATCCACGCAAATGACGCACGTGAATGTGAAAATTTGACTGCAGCCCCCAATTAAACATGACTCATTTACAATGGTCTTAATAACTTTTATGGGGTAATAGATCGCCCGCAAAGTTAAAATATTTTTTAAACATTGTATTAATTTTATACATCAATGACTTATTTCTTATCCACCTATCAAACATTGTATAAGTTATACATAATTTAAAGGCTCTTATCCTCTTCAAGATGTATAATAATTTAAAATGCCGTCAATTTTAATAAAAATGTACACTTTGAGAAAAAAAAAAAACTCTCCATTAAAATAATGTGCTTTTAGAATTAAGAAATAAGTATAATGATTAAATAATGTATAGAATATCTAAACTCTGGTTGTCATTAATTCGGACAATCTCAATTTATAGAAAAAGACTAAAAATTATAATTTTAAACATGAAAATTTGTTTTGGCTACGTGGTGATTTATCAGGTTGTTTTTTAATTAACTACACTTTTTTTATCTTCAAAATTTTACGTCATGTTTTTAAAATTATACTTAATAAAATAAAGTGCACATAATAATTTATTTTGTATATACATTTATTATTAATTAATACTTGATATACGTGCAACGAACATAACCTAAACTAGAAACTAGTTTAATTAAAGACTTGAATTTTTTTCCATGTTGGAGAATCATGGGAAGCACGGGCAAGTACAATACCACATTTATGAATACGAATATGAAGAAAAGGTAAGAAGAAACAAGAAATATCACGCAATTGTGGTCAAGCTTTTGAAACTAGTGAAACGTGAGCAGCATTCCCAGAGTTAATACAAGAAATCTCTTCAACTATTTTCTCAACTGCAATTTCATCCTTTAGTATACCTGTATGTGAAACGCCTCGTAACTTGGTGACTTTGAGGGATTGCCGAGTACTCTTGTTATCCCAATTTGCTTCAAGAGCCAACAAGCTTACCATATTGACAGTGCCATCTCCATCCCCATACACAATCTCAGGGGACTTATCAAACTCAGCATCTCCGTAGAACAATGCCTCCGGGGTCTTACACCCACATCCAACTATGCAAGTGATAGGCGGCATGTGATCAGGGAGAGTGAAATTTTCAACCAGGGGGAAAATACGCAATGTGTAAGGCAAAACTCCTTGAGGAAACCCGATATCCTTGAGGAATTTCGGGATATCATGAGCTGAATACGCAACATTTGGAGTAATAACAAGTGGTGTTTGATTGCTAAATACTTTCGGAGAGGGCAAAAGCCACATATTACTTTCAGAACTCCTCTGCTCTTCCCTTACGAGCAACGGATTGACTAAAGGCACACCAAGTGTATTCCCAGAAGCAAAAGTGATCATTTGCTCAACTGTGCCGCCCCAAGGGGTGGACAATGCAATAAAGTGTTTGATGTACTTTTGGCTCCACGATTTCGGATTACGACAGAGTAGTTGGTGGACATATAAACCTCCCAAGCTGTGAGAAACAAGAATAACAGGTTTTCCTCCATTTGAATTGCTTGCACTTTCTATGAGTCCTTTTAAGTCCTTGAGAAATTTTGAACCAACATGACTTGGATGACCTTCTGCAGCTAAACCATAACGAAAATCATACGGTGCCCCAAACAGATTATCGCCATCTCTGTAGCCTAGTTCTTGCAACGCGTTCACAAGTGGCTCCATGTATGCTGTAATTTCCCTAAAACAAGAAGTATATGTTAAAAATTATGCTACTACAACGAAAAGAGAAAATACAGCGTCAATAACTTAATGACAAACAGTATACTGGTACCGTATTATATAGCATTTTGACCAACGCAAGGCATATGAGGTAATTTTGACTATCAAAATTTAGTGTTTCTTTTTCATCTCTATGTAAAAGTATGAACTCTGATCTTCTATCATTCTTATTACACTTCATTGGGATCACATAACAAGGTGAGGACATTATTTGGCTTTCAAATCATATAGAAGCCAACGTCGATGGTGTATTAAGAATAATTAACACCTTAATTGGCTCGCGTTAAGTATACTATTAAAAAAAATGGTGAAATGCTTAGAAGAAGAAAGATTAAGCATTTTCAACAGGAAAAAAACAGTACTTTCTTCGTCCGTCTTTATATAGTTTGGAAAATCAAGAGCGAATTTACTATTTTGCATCTATTTTACATTTGTTATTAATACCCACTCATTTCCCAACATTTAGATTATTTATAATTAACAAGGATGATATAGTAAACTTACCATTTTATTTACGGAAAATGACCTAAAATACCATTTTAATTTTTAAGTATTGAAAATAGTTCAAATATATCCTAAAATACCCTCTCATCCACCTATTTGGCTCTATTTTATCCTTCTCTGTAATGGAAAAAGGATTAGGATTTGTTGGTGGAAACATCAGGTTCGATCAAATTTTAGTGATTTGGATCAGATGGGTTGGGTAGATTTTAGTGATTTGGGTTAAGTTGATTTTTATTTTTTTTGATTTTTGATTAATAAAAATTCAACCAATAAGAAATTATCACGTGTTAAGGTAAAATCCTAATCTTTTTTTTGGTTAAAGAGAAGGGTAAAATAGAGCAAAAATAAGGGGATGAAAGGGTTTTTAGAATCAAAAGATGGAAGAAGCGTATATTTGAACCATTTCCGGCACTTCAAGGATATTTTAGGCCCTTTTGGCTTTTGGGGTGTGTAAGTCCAACATAGACAAGCAAAGGTAGACTTAGGAACTAAAATGACCAAGCACTCAATATAAAAGAAAGGTTGTCCGGTACACTAAAACTCCCGCTATGTGTGAAGTTCGGAAAAAAACGAATCAGAAGGATTTATTATATACGATCTTACCTTATATTATTGCAAGAGGATGTTTCCACGGCTTAACCAAGCACTCAATACATTATCAAGAAAACCTCAAAATATAATGTAAGCTCATAAATAAATACAGTAAGTGGGAATTAACTTACGGGAGATTAGGATCAAGATAAAGAAGACTCTTAATAGAACCAAAATGTGCAATCCTACTATCAACACCAGGAGCATTACAATAATCATCCAACTCTTTTTGATAATAAAGCATCATCCTTTGATTAAAACACTTTGTGAATGGTGCTAAAAGTACAGTTGGATCAAACCATATCCTAAACCAACCTTCACTATCTTTCTTTATTGGATACCATTTGTTGCACAAAAAGCTTGTAGACTTGTACTTTGAAGTTAACCTTGCTTCTAGTTGGTTTCCACCAGCTCCTGGTATTAAGATTAGAGGGTGGACGTGGTGGTTAGTATTTGCTTGGCAATTAGTGTATAACATTATAAACGTCATGATTAATATGGTTAAGATTTTCATGATGGCTAACTAATGTCAATGGACAGAGAGGAAGATGTTCATGGCCATTGGTGTGTTTAAGTTTGGTGATTGGGCAAGGATATGGAGAAACTTGTTCCTTTTCTTTGTGGTGGATAACGTGTTACGTTTTTAATTGGGAGAAGTGTACGAATGGCACTTTTGAGGTTTCCATTAATTTTGTGCCTACCTTGTACTCCCTCCGTTTTATAATAAGTGAATTGTTGACGTATTTTTTATGTTTCAAAATAAGTAAATGGTTCACAATTCAAGATAAATGTTGAATTTTTTTTTCAAAATAAGTAAATGATTCACAATTCATGATATATCATATGTCTTTGCTTTTTGAAGAAGGTAAAAATGAAAAAACATGATAAATTTATATCTTTGCTTTTTTTTCTTAATATGTGTGCCAAAATTCAACCATTAACTTATTGTGAAACGGAGGGAGTAATATTTTTCTTTTTACAAATTTATCCTCTTTAAAAATAATTAAAATGTACACGGCTGAGGTTAAAATTTAGTTTGACGTGCATATAAAATTGCTTTCTATCCAAGTTACGCATGTCTGAATATTTCAAAAACGACCTTTGTGTATGTTCAAAATAATCCCTTAGTTTCACTCAAATCTTTGCTGAACTGTCTGTTGATGAAAATTATGGAAAAAAAGAAGTTATTTAATCATAAATGTCAACAAAGTCCAATTAAATCTGAAATATGCAACACAAAAAAACTGCAAAAAGATATAAAAAAAATAATAATAAATTACACCTCAAATGGTTACACCAAACTCTAGAAATAAAACTAAGCATAAACTATAAAAATGTACTTCTGAATGTGTGTTTGCTTTTCTTTTGGCAAAGACTACGGATCGTCTTGTATGCTGGACAAGCATAGATAATCTCGAAATAAAAAAATTATTATTGCTTTATTCCTTATTTGGTTACTAATCCAGAGATAAATTATACCAAAATTAGTAATCGACACCGGAATAAGTTATTCCTACCAAAATTAGTAATCGATACCGGAATAAGCTATTCCTACCAGAGAATGAAACAATAGTACCGAAATAGTCACTCCTAAATAAAATAATGAATATCATAAAAATACCCTGGAGTGCCTCAATACTCTTTTTCGACTTATAAACAAGTCTTAACGTATGCACATTGTGCGTGTACTCCTTATCAAAGGAGAACAAATTCTCCTGGTGTATGAAATGCTGTACTAATAGATGGACACAGTTTGTAAATCAAGTCATCAGCAGCTGCTAAGTAGGAGAAGCACTTTGAGTAAACATGATGCAAAGAACTACTCAAGAGAACCATAAACATGTCTATTAGCATCATCCACTGTATCAATGCAAAGACAGAGATATACACTCTTGTCATACCACCATAGCAGTAGTTCTAGAATTAATATAACGCTATGATCTCGTAATGATCTTATCTGTGGTGATATATTCAGCAGATGTTCAAGAAGCTGCAGGTCTCATCCTGCTCGAGTTTGGGCAATCTAGTATTGTCGAGCATAGCCTTCTGTCAGAAATGAAAAATATGTGGAGCACACCATTAGCATGAGTTGGCTTCGTGTGAAAGCCAGAAAATCAGTCTTATTTCTTGAATCATGATGTTCTCCGCAAAAATAGAGCCAACATGTAAGACAGTGCAGAATCAACCGAGGATAAAGCAATGATAAACAGCCCAACTCGAACAAGTGCAAGTGTTGCAGTCTTCAGCTGCAGGAAGTGGAGAAAGGGTTAGTTTTATTGCATGTATTGATCTCAACCGAAAAAACAGATGAACATTCTTTGAAACTATGCTTAATTTATACCAGTGCAAATCAACATCACATTTAGCACATAGTAGAATCTCAAGAACTAAACAATTGGGTAAAATAATTTGTCCATCAAACAAAATGGAAGATACTGTTCAATGTAGATGATTTCCAACAATTAGCTTCTGAAAGTCGAAATGCAGCAGCGCAGAAACTTCAAAGGCGCCGCACTTATCCAAAAATCCCTCCATTTAAAAAGCTATAGCTCCAGTCAGGTGAACTTGGATATTAACACACTGAACTGAACAAGCCGTATGCATGGTACACAAACGAAATGAGCAACTTTACTCGAGAAAAAGGAAAATTTACTAAAATCCCAGCATAATGATTCAACTCCGGGGTTAAATGCACCAGCAGGTAACATTATCTCTCTTCAGAAAAACAGAAGAGTACCAATGCTGCCACACAACACTGGTTAAATGAAGAATGACAAGCATAAGCAAAATGGACGCCAACGAATGGACTGGATTCACTGTTACTCAAATGTTTATACTAAAATAAGAACGGTAGAAAAAAGTAGAAAGGTATATCGAGAAAGTGTGCGCTATCATGATCATCCGTCATGTAGGCAACTCTAAATACAATTCCATAACTAAAGTAAAATGTGCATGCTTGGCAGCAATTACCTCCATCACATAGGGCTCAGCCCTCAAGGTGTGCAAATGTGCTTATTGAGACCCTTATCCATGTCACACATTCATGTTATCTCCCCCTTGATATCATCAATCTCCACACAAGCGTGAGATGCAAGGGTTGAATGGTTATGCTTTATGACTCTTATATTCTTATGAGTGATGCTGAAACATCGGGGGTGTGCCAATATTAGCGAGGTTAGGGACCCCACTATGACACGATAGACAAAAAATAGGCCACCTGGGTTGGCTATTTTCAAGGATAACTCATTTAATTGGCTATTTTCAAGTATAACTCACTTCTTAAAAGGAAACACACTTATAAAAGAAGCAAACTCAAGCTCAAAACTTTATATGACAGATTTACTCAAATTCAAGATGATTTGCACCAAGGCTTAAGGGCCAACACAACCAATGTAGAACTTAAAGCCTACTAAACTATAAAGATCCAGCTAAGAAATAAGGATAACAAGCAAGCGATAAAAGTGAAGGACATAAGCTACTACATGATCATACAGTAAGCGACTGCATAATCACATAGTAAGTGACTGTATTAGCATATGGTAAGCAATGCATCAGCAAGTGACAAGCTCCTGCTTCAATGAGCCAGGTTAAAGAGGACTGCCTCAAACAAGTAGAGCCTCTCAGTAATGAAGTAGACAACATTTCCTTCCTACTCTTCACCATAATTAATGTCCAACTTTAACTCAAACCAACCTTTTTCGCCCAATGGTACTCCTACTATACATCCTCGTGCCCTTTTGAGCCCTCTAGAGTGCCTCACCTTGTGCACTTAACACCTCATGAGCGCATAACACTCCTCTGGCTCATTTTCTTTATGTACCCTTCTGCATTCCATAAATAGTTCTAAACCCTTCCACATGCCAAATACCCCTTTGCTGATACACCAAACTTGTTACAGCACTATGTCTTCAAAGAACGACATGTATTGCTTGAGCCAAGTGCCTTGTTACTTTAGAAACTCAGGGAAGGTAGGTCTGTCCCTCTACCCTTCTCCACTTAAATACTAGAGTTAATTCTTGTGGCGTAGGGCTCAAACGTGTGACCAAACACGCACGTCCCTCAATAAAGGCCATTAACAATTTTTAACATTTGCGATTTTGTCTTGATGACTAAGAGTTGAGTATCCTAAAGTAACAAGACAAATGTAATGTACAGCTGGATACTCCACTGCAACAAGTACACAGAATGATAACAACTTGGTGTAACACACATTATCAACACATTGTGTTGGCCACATACACACAACAAAAAGGAAGTGATAATTACCAAATAGAAAGAGAAGGCTTTACATACTAACCGTGCTTTGAAATCCAGGCCATTCTATGTACTTCAGCTGACTTGGCTGCTCAACCAAGAATCGTAGTATAGATTTTGCAGCCCTGAGTCATTAACAAATGGAATTTCAGAACAGTACCAATACATCATCAAAAACATTTTATCTAGTTAAACTTTCTCAATTCATATTTGTGAGAAATATAAGAGAAGAATATTATTGAATTGTTTGTTTCTAAATTATTACAACGAGACCCTATTTATAGACACTACATTAGACTCCTTTTCCAACTAGGACACTACATTACATTTCTTTTCCAACTAGGATTCTATCTATTATTCCTATTCCTACTCATATTCTAATACTCCCCCTCAAGTTGGTACATACAAGGCATATGTACCAAGCTTGTTATGGATGTAATTAATATGAGGATCAGTGAAGGACTTGGAGAGGATATCTACAAGAAAATTGGTACGGACTGCTCGGGAAGTCTAGGCGACCTCAGCTGAAAAGGAACAAATTGAAGAAGTGATCAGAAAAGTAGTAAACGTCATTGGAAAGTAGATTTGCCGCTGGAAAATTGTCAGAAATTGGTATAAAATATACGGATCATCTCGAAATTAAGAGATGAGCGGATCTTGAACAAGAAAGTCACCGAAAAATTAGCCGGAACATGCTCACGCACCAGATTATTAGATTTGATGGCTGAAAAGTGACTACAATCTAGAAAAAAATTATACGGGTAGGATCGGAATGATGATACGACCCTACTGAAAGAGAGAAATTATATAGGTAGGGTCGAAATGATAACACGGCCCCAATTGAAAATAGAAATTATATGGGTAGGGCCAGAATGACGACACGACCCTACTAAAAAGAGAAATTAATATGGGTAGGATTGGAAGGTGCTATGCAAATCAAATATGAGAAAGTTGTCACCGGAAAGACGCATGGTGTAACCCAAATCAGCTATGAGAAAGCAGTCACCGGAAAGATGCACGGTGCTACACAAATTAGATAGGAGAAGCCATCGGAAAGAAGCACGGTGACCCAACTTTCGGTGAAAGATGCACGGTGCTACACAAATTAGATAGGAGAAGCCATCGGAAAGAAGCACGGTGACCCAACTTTTGCTAACATGATCATTGGCCAGACGGGCGGCATATATGGGTTATTGCCGCCCGCCGACATCGAAAGCTCTTTGATTCTCTACTAACATCGTAGAGGCTCTGATACCATGTGAGAAATATAAGAGGAAAATGTTATTGAATTGTTGTATCTAAATTATTAGATTGAGACTCTATTTATAGACACTATATTAGACTACTTTTTCAATTAGACACTACACTACAATCCTTTTCCAACTAGGATGTGTATACAATTCCTATTCCTACTAATATTCTAACAATATTATTAGAGGATCTTATAATACCACCACCAACAACAACAACATACCCAATGTATTCCCACTGGGGAGGGTAAAGTGTATGCAGTCCATACCACTACCTCACTACCTCAGATGAAGTAGAGAGGATATTTTCGATAGACCCTCGGCTCAGGATAAATACCACAATATAACAAACCTAAAAACAAACAACAGAATGGGATAACACACCACCACCACCAACAACAACAACAACATACCCAGTGTATTCCCACAAAGTGGGGGTCTAGGGAGGGTAAAGTGTGCGCAGTCCATACCACTACCTCAGATGAAGTAGAGAGGTTGTTTCCGATAGACCCCCAGTTCAGGACATATAACAATATAACAAACAAAAAACATAAAAGCACACAACAAAATGGGATAACACACTGCTAGATAATAAAGGAAATAAGACACCCACAAGGTACTACTATAAACTATCTATCCAAAATCATAGACATCACTGAAACACCAAAAACAAGAAACTCCAAGCGCAAATACAAACAGAGCATTCTTCCCTACTATAACGGTCGAACTCTTACCCACTAACCCTCTACCCTAATCCGAGTCTTCTACACCTTCCTATCAAGAGTCATGTCCTCCGTAAACTGTAATTGCTCCATATCATGCCTAATCACCTCCTTCCAATATTTCTTTGGTGTACCTCTACCCCGCCTAAAACCGTCCATAGTCAGCCTCTCGTACTGGAGCATCCGTGCACCTCATCATCACATGTCCGGACCATCGCAACCTCATTTCCCGGATCTTGTACTCCACCGAAGTCACTCTCACCTTCTCCCGAATAATCTCATTTCTAACCTTATCTTTCCTGGTAAGTCCACACATCCATCGCAACATCCTCATCTCCGCAAATTATTTATTGAAAAATGGATATCCAAGCCAAGGAGAAAATATTGGAGAAACTAGTAAAATCTCAAGTCATCAGATCAAGATGCACGATGTTGATTCACGAATCAACCAATACAATGAAGTCATCAAATCCAATACAAAACTTCTTCAAAAGGAAATCTCATACAAACAAGATCTCAATACCGATTTCTCGATGGAAATTGAAGAGATAATTAATTTGATAAAGGGATTTGAGGAGCTTGTAGCTCCAGAAAGTAAATATCGGACAAAAGAAAAGGTCTAACATCAGGTAAGTTGATATTTTCTCTCTCACCTACCAACACAGTTTCACTTGCAGAAAACGTGTTATGCTGATGCTCTAGTTTACACACACATATGCAATTGACGTACCAGATAGCTTGCTTTGTAGCATTTATCAAAAATGGTTCTTCGCCATCATTGACACTAGATTGATAGTTTGAAGCACATTTGACAGCATGACCAGCAAGAGATAAATGTGTATTGCTTCTACCAGGCACCTGCAAATACCAAATATCCAAGTTAAATACGTATTTATCATAATAACAACAACAATAACATACCCAGTATAATCCCACAATTGAGGTCCGGGACGGACAGTATGGATCCTTACCCCTACCTTTGTCGGGTAGAGAGGTTATTTCTGATAGAACCTTGGTTCAAAGGAAGTGTAATCAAAACAGGATTCAAAAGAAAATAACAGCAACAAAACAGCAAGATGAACAAAGCAAATGAAGAAATAGGTAGCAGTAAAAGTTGAAGAATAAGATACTACGTGAAAAATTAAATAAACCTTTATAGACATGGGCTGAACGCAATCATGACTTTTGAGTGTGCTCCTCTTGTAACTCAGAATATGCGACGGTAATCTTGGATAGACTACTCCAACTTTGGGACAAAGGACACCTAAAGAAAGAATTGATTTTTAGAAGATTCACAAAGTTGTGTTAGATTAATTGAAGCCAGAAAAAAGTGAGCTACATATGTGAGATGGAGAATGTAACCTGTAACTAGATCCGAATGCCAGCTGGAAATACTGACCATCTTAGTGATCTACGATTGTTAACTTGAACTGGCAAAAGTCTCCGAACAAGTGTCAGAAGACTGCAAAAAGGGGTTGCAGCGATGAATTATCCGACATCGAAAGAGACTGGTAACGGAACTCATACAACTCAAAAGTACAGTAATGCAGTAATCTATAGCGATTAATATTTGTTCATAGTTGGCGGTCCCCTTATATCCATTACCCACTCTTCGCTTCCCTTCAATTTTTAAGTCTCCTTTCACATATTCTCTCAAATTTTCGCAAAATACTCTCTCATTTTCTGAAATCATTCAAACAAATCATCATTTAATTAAATGGCTTCAGGAAAAGAAAAAGTCAGCTAGCTACTATTGAGCATCATCATGTACACCCAAATCATTTTTTTTTCAGGTTTCAACAACTCCCATCTCAGTTTCTCTCATTGAATTCCCAGCGGAAATCATTTACCCCCAAAATTTTGGATTTCAAATTAGATCGGAGTAGGTTTGGGCTGTTGGTGAAGGAAAAAAAAGGGGAAAAGAAGAAAAAACAGAAAAGAGATTGAGACTTATCTGACGAGTGGATGTTCAAAGGCTGTCGAACAAGTAGAGAGAAAAGTGACAACAGAAAACGGGGAATATGCATAAGTTCAATATCTAAAATAAATTGGACTAATTACATTAACATAAAACCAAAGCATAAAAATGGAAACACAACAAGAAGCCCAGTGTATTGAGATGCATTACTTATTCTCTTAGGTGTATTGTGATTTAATTGGTTATTGCACAGTTAGTTAGTTGGAGAATCCAGCTGTCATCTAGGTGGTTAGTCGGTTATAAATACACTGTATGCTCCTTCATTTCTTTTTGTCCAGTTTAATCAAAATTGTGCAGTTTCCATTTTCTCTTCTCTTTTCTCTCTATTTTCTCTCTGACAGTTTCTATGGCTTGAGCTTGGACTCCATCGTTGGGAGTTTTCCAAGCTTCAATCATGTGATTTTCTCAACCTTGACATGGTATCAAAGCCGCAAACACCGCAATTATTTTCGTTTTCGCCCTTTTTCCTGATTCCTCATTGATTCCGCGGTCTTCGATCTCTCGTCGCATTTCCCTGTTCTATGTTGTTTTTGCTTCGATCGTCGCATACAAATTGTTTGCTTCACTCCATCTGCACGTGACCAACTTTGAATTGGGATTTTCGATTGATTCCTTACTGTTTTCACACTCCACGTGTTGATTTGAGCTTCTTCAACTATGGTGGATGCAGCCACTGCTAACGACACACCAGGAAATCAAGGAAATACAGTTGCAGCTACAATTGATGTGAGTAGTCCCCTACATCCATCCTTCTGATGGAATTGGTGTTTCGTTAGTTCCTTTTCAATTTGATGGAACTGGTTAAAGATCCTGGAAACGAGGTATTTTGCGCGCCTTATCTGTTAAGAACAAGTTGAGTTTTATCAACGGCGAATGTAGGAAACCTCCTCCGAATTCTCCTTTGTGTCGCCAATGGGAACGATGCGATGATATGGTAACATCGTGGATTTTGAACTCGTTATCAAAGGAAATTGCTGACAGTGTCGAATATGTATGTGATTCGCTTGAATTATGGTCAGAGTTATCCGATAGGTATGATCAGACAAACGGTGCCAAGCTTTACCAGATTCAGCAAGAGATTAATGACCTAAGTCAGGGCACTCTTGATGTTACTGGATATTACACCAAATTGAAGAAGCTTTGGGAAGAACTGAATAATCTCATTTTCAAACATGACTGTACCTGTGTCTGCACATGTGGAGCCAAGGAGTTCATGCTTAAGGCTGAGCAAGATAGACGTCTCATTCATTTTTTGATGGGTTTGAATGAGATTTACACAGTAATTAGGGGGAGCATTCTCATGATGAATCCTCTTCCCTCTATAGGCCAAGCCTTTGCTTTACTGGTGCAAGAGGAGAAGCAGAGAGAAATAAAACCTCATCAGCAGTTTTTTGGTGAATCCACCTCTTTGAATGCTAGTATCTCTGGTGTTACACAATTCAAAACAAACTATGCTACTACGCATCCAAGTCACTCCGCAAATACCTTTTCCAGGTTGTTTTGTGATTTTTGTAAGAAGTCTGGTCACACCAAGGAGAGGTGCTATAAACTCTATGGTTATCCACAAAAACAACTTCCACAGGTTCAAAACCACAACCACAAATCAGCACAAGGTTACAATTCTAAGTCACATGGATACAACTCTAACAGGTTTTCTAATTACAAGGGAAAAGCAGTTGCTACAAATGCAGCACACAATGTGACATCTGAGCTAGGACAAGGATCTGTTATGAGCCACAAAGAGGCTTCCAACTTTGGTTTATCCAAGGAACAATATGGACAAATAGCTAGTTTGTTGACTCAATTTCAGATGAACAATGCAGAAAACAATCTTGACAATGTCAATCACACCCAATTGCCCAGTGGAGCTGCTCACTTTGCAGGTATTCTTGCTTGCAACTCCTCAGTTGATTTTGATCATTTATCTTGTGGATGCTTCAAGGCAAGGTCTGACTTATGGATTCTAGATTCAGGTGCATCACACCATATGACTTTTGATAGATCTCACCTTTCAGACATAGTACCCTTACCTTGTCCCATGCTGATTAGATTACCTAATGGTGATAGAGTCAAAGTCACTGAAATTGGAACTGTCAGACTTACTTCCCATATTATTTTGTATAAGGTCTTGTTTGTGCCCTCTTTTAAGTATAACCTTGTGTCAATCACTTCCTTGACAATGCATCTTAAATGTATTGTCTCATTCACTGATTTTTTTCTGTCTTCTACAGGCCCCTTCTCTGAAGAGGCCTCTGGAGATTGGTAAAGCTCATGATGGAGACTATATGGACTATATTTTCTCTGCAAAGATTGCCTTCAGAGAGCACCCAGACTCTCAACAAAGGACAAAGTTTATCTAATTGTGTTTCATCTGGCACTAAGTCTTTTCCTAATTCTTGTCTTTCTAGTACTACAGTAGATATAGTGACCTTTCATTGCAATTCACATTCATGCTCTCCATATGTAAATACTTCATTTCACAAAAATAATATTGGTGCTGCTTCTGTTCATGTTGTTTTACCTCGTAAGAGTGATGTTGATCAGTTATGGCATAACAGACTTGGGCATGTGCCCTTTAGTAAAATGAGAAAAATACCTTCCATTCCAGTTAAGTTTTCCCTTAACCCATCTTTCTTTTGCCCAGTCTGCCCTATGGCAAGACAAACAAGGTTACAATTCCCCACAAGAACCAAAGACACCATAACCATTTTTGATCTACTCCACATTGACCTATGGGGGCCCTACCATGTAGCCACACAAGACAAACACAAGTATTTTCTCCCATTAGTGGATGATCATAGTAGGTGTACTTGGACACAACTCTTGAGTTGCAAGAGTAATGTGATTCACACCATTATAGCCTTTGTCTCTATGATAGAAAATCAGTTTAAGACTAACCTAAAGGCAGTAAGAACAGATAATGGTCTGGAATTTACCAATACCAGTCTCAATAATTTCTTTGTATCGAAAGGCATTCTTCACCAGAAAAGTTGTCCCTATACACCTCAACAAAATGGTGTAGTAGAGAGGAAATACAAGTATCTTCTTGAGACTGCTAGGGCTCTTCTTTTTCAATCCAAACTACCTCTGAAGTATTGGGGTGAGTGTGTTCTCACTGCCACTTACATCATTAATGGATTTCCCTCAGCTCCTCTCAATCACAAATGCCCTTTTGAACTGTTGTTTGACAAGAAACCTTCATATTCTCACTTAAGGAGTTTTGGTTGCTTATGTTATCCAATAATACCCAAGTGTCATAGAACCAAGTTTGACCCGAAGGCAACACCTCATGTTTTTGTTGGTTACCCTTTTGGGACTAAAGGGTACAGAGTCTGGCCACTAGGAAGATACAGTTTCTCGGGATGTTTGCTTTTATGAGAATATTTTTCCTTTTGAGTCTCTTAATCCTTCTGTTCCTAATTCCGTTTCTGATTTCAAGCCTTTTGATGATCCCATTTCCATTGTTTCTCCTACCAATATTACTCATGGATCATCACAAAATAATTCAGGAAATGCAAGTGTTCCCCCTTGGTCTTCTGATCCTATGCATGAATTAGACTCTACATCACCACAAGCAGTACCTTCTTCACCATGTGTGCCTCAAGTGACCTCTACCACTACCACAACTGTGTCTCCTCATTCTCTGGGACCTAGAAGATCTCTAAGGGATCATAAGGTTCCTGCATATCTACAAGACTATGTTTATAAACTACCACATGCAACACCTAAACAAGAGTCATCTAGTCAACCTGATCATTCTCCATCTTCCTTTTATGCACCTTTCACATCACAACACCACATAACTCCTGAAGATTTAGATCCCAATAGTCAGCTTCTTGCATTGAATGTATCTCTTGTTAATGAGCCAACATCTTATGAGGAGGCTGTTGTGAGTCCTAATTGGCAGGCAGCTATGACACATGAATTTTAGGCTTTGCATGACAATGAAACTTGGGATCTTGTCTCTCTTCCTCCTGGTAAGAAACCTATTGGTTGTAGGTGGGTGTACAAAATAAAACACAAGGCTGATGGTAGTGTTGAAAGGTTCAAAGCTAGGCTAGTAGTGAAAGGTTATACTCAACATGCAGGAGTAGACTATTTTGAAACCTTTTCTCCAGTTGTTAAAATGACAACTGTGAGGACCTTGATTGCAGTAGCATCCAAGAAATAGTGGAAAATCTACCAACTAGATGTGAATAATGCTTCTCTTCATGGAGATTTGCATGAAGAAGTGTACATGGATGTTCCTCCTGGTTTGCAGACTTGTGATCCTGCTTTGGTTTGTAAGCTAAAGAAATCACTCTATGGTTTGAAACAAGCTAGTAGGCAATGGTATGCCAAGCTTGTTGATACTCTGAATTCTAGAGGCTATGTGCATTCTCATTATGATCACTCACTGTTTTATAGAAAAAGAGGTACATCTGTTGTTTTTGTGGCAGTCTATGTAGATGACATTCTACTTACCGGCACTGATTATGAAGAGATCAATAACCTCAAAGCTTTTCTTCATCAGCAATTTAAGATAAAAGACTTAGGCTTGTTGCACTATTTTCTTGGATTAGAGGTACTCTATAAACATGATGGAATCATCATTTCTCAAAGGAAATTTACTGTGGATTTGCTCAAGGAGTTTAATTGCCTCAACTGTCCCGGCCTCAGTTCTCCTCTTGATCCTAATCTCAAGCTACGAGCTAAGGAAGGTCCACCTGTGTAGGATCCGGCTTTGTATAGAAAGTTAGTTGGGAAGTTGAACTTTCTCACCACTACCAGATTAGATATTGCATATGGGGTCCAACACCTAAGTCAGTTCATGCAAGATACAAGAGAACCTCACTTGAATGCAGCCTTCCACATGTTGAGATACTTGAAGCAGGACCCCACTCTTGGAATTTTCTTATCTACATCAGAAGATCTTACTCTCAAAGCATTTTGCGATTCAGACTGGGCCACATGCCCTGATTCAAGAAGATCTGTCACAGGCTTCATTGTTCTCTTGGGAGGCAGTCCTATTAGTTGGAAGTCTAAGAAACAAGAAACCATTTCACTTTTTTCAGCTGAGGCTGAATATCAATCATTAAGAAAAGTAGTAGGAGAGCTGGTGTGGTTGCACAGGTTGCTTGATGAATTGACTGTCCCACCTTCAGGTCCCATTCCAGTCTATTGTGATAGTCCATCTGCCATTCACATTGCCAGAAACCCTGTGTTTCATGAACGTACAAAGCATATCGAGGTTGATTGTCATTTTGTTCAAACCAAACTTCACGATGGGCTCATCTCACTTCATCACATTGCTGCCCATGATCAGTTGGCTGATATCCTGACTAAATCACTCACTGGAATTAAACATGCTGCCATCCTTGACAAGTTGTCCGTGATCCCCTCACCTCCAACTTGAGTGTATTGTGATTTAATTGGTTATTGCACAGTTAGTTAGTTAGTTAGTTAGTTAGTTAGTTAGTTAGTTAGAGAATCCAGCAGTCTCCAGCTGTCATCTAGGTGGTTAGTCGGTTATAAATACACTGTATGCTCCTTCATTTCTTTTTTTGTCCAGTTTAATCAAAATTGTGCAGTTTCCATTTTCTCTTCTCTTTTCTCTCTGTTTTCTCTATGACAGTTTCTATGGCTTGCCCTTGGACTCCATTGTTGGGAGTTTTCCAAGCTTCAATCATGTGATTTTCTGGACCTTGATAGTAATTCCACAAGTGGATTCTGAGGAGATCAGATGTATGCAGAGATTACCCCTACCTTAAGAAGGCAGAGAGGTTGTTTCCAATGGATTTCGAACAATAGCATTCATATTTCCTGGATAGAACTACCAAGCACTACCTTCTTCTATCTCCCAAATCCCACCAACAACAACACAACCAGTGAAATCTGATAACGTGGTACGCATACAGGCAACTTGCAAGGAACCATAATATTAACAACATAGTGCTAGAACCTAAACATATTAAACAACAGCTGGTAACAAACACTAAAAGCAAAAACTACATGAATAAGACTCAAGGCTAATACTACGACAGACACGGTGCTCTAGAAAACCACCAAGCCCTAACCGCTGAACATTGCAACACAATAGTGAATAGACAATTAGAATTGTAGGACGCTTAAATTGGAGAAAGAGATATAAGGGGTATTTGCCGTGCAGGAACTTACGGTGTCGGAGCAAGGTCGGTTGAGTAGTGTCAACTGTCCAGCAAGAAATTGGCTTTCGAATTGGAATTTGGGGTGCATTCTTTATTGCGATAAAAATTGATAAAAGCCATTTTCTAACATTTGCTATTTAAATAAGGGAAAGTGGCCAAAAATCCCCCTCAACTTTCATTAATTGACTAACTCCAAAGCTAAAAATAACCTTACTATTGTTTCGAATTTTGCAAATCATATGGGTTCTCCACTTTTCTTCTCTTTCTTGCTTGAAATCAAGAAGTGAATCGAGTCAAAACTCAAAGGTATAGTTCATTTTCTTGCTAGCCATGAATGAGCTTCAAGAACGAGATTGTAGCTCATTTCCTCTTTAATTTTAATGAATTCATATCTTGTAATGTTTGTGAAAAAAATAATTTTTGATTTTTTTTTTGTGTGTGTGATGGTGAGGGGGGATTTGAGATTTGAAGAAATTGGGTATTTTCTCGAATTTAAACGATTTCACGAAATGGGTTTGAAAGTTGAGACAATAAAAAGGTGAAAAGTGATGAAGACGAGGAGTGCACAAATCAAATTGTGGATTGAGATTTCAGGGAAGAAATAAAGAAAGAAGATAAAATAGTATTGTTGGCACTAGTATAAGGAACGAAAATAAAAAAAGAAATAAAATAAAAATCTAGAATGGAAAGGAATAAGAAATAATAATTAAATTAATTTTGTACATTATCCAATTAGAAGATGATATTTGTCTAATTTAACCAAAAGTTTGTCTCACCTTGCCATGGTAGAAATCTATCAAAAACAAGGGTGTTTTAGTTAAGTTTCCTAATGATAAGGGTATTTTTAACCCCAAAATATGAATAAGAGTAAAATTAGCTAATTAATAAAAGTTGAGGGGTATTTTTGACCTTTTTCCCTTTAAATAATAGTAAGGGAAAGTAAGCCCAGACATCATCCAAGGGTGGCTCCCTACATACTGCGGGTGCAGTTAGTATGATTGCTGTGGAGGAAAAAATGGTATGTAACTTTTTCAGTTTTAATTGTTTGTTTCTATTTAAATTTTTAATTATTTGAAGATTAATAATTTTTCATTTGCAGAAAAAAGAAAAGGGTAGAAAGATACCCTTTGATGAGGTATTCGAGGAGACGCATGTAAAGAAGAAAAAGAACCCGACTGATGAAGATGTCTGGGTTGAGCCTCGTGCAAAAGCTGCCCATGTAAGAATCAAATTTTGAATTTATGAATCTTTTTCTCAAAGTTGATATTATTCAAGTATAAGTACTTTAATATTTTTTGACTATTAATTTTAACTTTACTTTGAATATAGGACAAATATAACCAGCTCCTTAGTGAGTTTCGTAGTAGTCAGCCTCCTGAAAGTCAGGGTGACCCAATACCCCAACATGTAGAGGATGAGTTATAGGAACAAACTGTGGGTCCTGCAGTTAGAGGCTATTTCTACGGATACCACAAAAATTATTTTGGCGAGAATATTAGGTCTTCATCCAGGCTTACATCCTATACCTCTTTAGTTTATAGAGAAACCATTGAATCACTAAAAAAATACAGCTTCTAAACTCACTGAAGAGCTTGTTGAACAGAGATAGAGAGCGCAGAAGAAGGGGGAGGAAACATCATCACAAATCAGGATGATGCAAGAGCAATTCAACTCTTTTATTCAGACTGTAGGCTGGTGATGCAGTTCGGGCTGCAAAAGATCTAAGCCCACTGGATGATATCAACACAGATGAGGTTGCGGAAGACGAAGATGATGACGATGATTGGTAGTTTTTTGACTTTTGTATGTGTTGTACTTTGGATTGGATATTTTGTTGTAGCTTTTACACTTTTGTATGTTTTGTTGTAGTTTTTACACTTTGGTTTGTACTTTGGTTTGTTGTTGTTGTTGTTGTTGTTGTTGTATGGATTTGGACATTTTGTTGTAGTTTATACTTTGGTTTGTTGTTGTTGTATTGTATGGTGTTTTATTTGTTGCTTTTTATATTTTTAAAAAAAATTCCAAAAAAAACGATCACAAGTGGTCGTTTTTTTAAAAAAAAAATTGCATAGTGGTCGGTTTTTCTGGAAATTTTACAAAAAACCGATCACTTTTTAATAAAATTAATTAATTAATTTTAAAATATAACCGACCACTTGTGGTCGGTTTATTTTGAATTTTTTTATTTTTAAACTCATTTTTTCTATTTTAATAAAATAATAATAAATTTTAAAAATATATATATTTTTAAAAAATCCATCACACGTAGTCGGTTTTTAAAAAGCTACCATAATTTTCTAGACCACGCACTTTGATCGGTTTTGTGGTCAAAATTTGAGGAAAACTGACTTCAAGTGGTCGATTTTTGTGGTCGATTTTCCTCTTTTTTTGAGTAGTGATTGTAATTTAATTAAAAGAAACTAAGTAATAAACAATTGATCAATCACCTTACTTTTTTGGGTAAGATAGATATAACCATAGAGAGTCGATCATTGAGGCGTTTCCTTCTCCTTCTTTCTGTCATTAGACGGAATATACTATATATACCTAAAAAATAATTGTAAACATTAAACAGTGTAATTATTTATCAAAGAATATTTGAATGACCTCTCGATCCTATCTGACTCTGCCCTTGCTGCTTATCCTTCATACTACTTTTCACTCCCTTTTAATGCATTTATAGATGAATAACGAATCACTTTCTCCTAGCCATTCTATACCTATTTGTAGCACATTGTTTGAGGCCAAATAACAAGGCTACTATTTTAGCTAAGTTGCCTGTTTCTTCTCCAAAGAAAAATATAGAATAGGCAAAAACAATCATTTTCTTGCTATTTATGATCAGACCTCCACCTCCATATGACCTTGAATGCAATTACCATCACTTTTGAGTTACAACTCTATTTCTCTTTATTTAGAAAGCCAATAAATAAATTGAAACCACTGATCCAAGCAAAGATATTAGCAACGCTCCAATTGACGAATATATAAGATAGTAGAGAAATAATAACAATAATATTAATGATAAAGAAAATTAGATAATACTCGGCGACGTACAAACCTTCTACCTTAATCTTCGACCTTCTTACCTTCCTATCGAAGCTCATGTCCTCAATAAGCTAGCCATAGAAATGTCATGGTCTATTTAACTTCCTCTCTCAAATATTTTTTCGATCTACCTTTATCTTTTCTAATCCAGAATCAAAATAAAATAACAATATCAAAGTAGCTACTTTGTTTACATTCTGGATACGTATGTAGTTAGGATTTGATTTCGTCAGCGACATTCAAGGACCAAAAATTTCACAAAATATCATAATTAAACATGAAGTCTATACACTTCTATCTTTCAAACATCAAACGACACAAATTTAGGTAATAAAAACATAAGATAGAAATACATTTGTAGCCAAATTCCTTGACCAGAAATTGTGCCCAAAAATTCATTATATTCTAGAAAATGACTTTTTCTTTATCTTGTGCTTAAATGAATGTCATTATTCCTTTCTTTTTAAAAATAAAATAATATATCATAAAAATATGATTTCTTATAACTTTTCAATCTTAACAAATAAAATTTACTAAACTAAAATAAAAGATTCAGATTATACTAACAAAGGAATTTCAACACTAACATAAGCATGTATCTTATTTGACAACAAAAATTACAGAATAAATTGAATTTGACTTCAAACTTTAATATTTATTTTAAAATATTTTATCACTTTTTAAATTTGAATTGAGTATTTATTATAAGTATATAAATAAATTATGTATATTCAGAAGGAGATGTAGATCTCCCATTGGTTGGTTTGAAGCAGGTGAGGCTACTTTGATAGGGCCAGATTCAGTGTTTGAGATAATTGAGAAATTTCAATTGATTCGAGAGAGGTTGAAGACAACCCAAAGTCGTCAGAATCTCATACAGACGTGAGGAGAAGGGATCTTGAGTTTGAGGTTGGTGATATGGTATATTTGAAGATTTCTCCTATGAAGGGAGTGGAGAGATTTGGCAAGAAGGGGAAACTCAGTTCCGACTATGTTGGCCCATATAAGATCTTGAACCATTTTGGAAAGTTGGCTTATGAGCTTGAGTTGCATGCAGATTTGACATCAGTGGATCCAGTGTTCTGTGTTTCTTTGTTAAAGAAATACATCGGTGATTTAGCTCTTGTTGTTCCGTTAGAAAGCATGGGTGTTTAGGAAAGCCTTTCCTACGAAGAAGTCTTAGTTGAGATCCTTGATCATCAGATTCGTAGGCTAAGGAATAAAGAAGTTCTCTTGGTTAAAGTTCTAAGGCGAAATCAGTCTATTGAGGAGCTACTTGGGAAGTAGAAGGAGATAAACGAAACAAGTACCCTCAACTTTTATTTGTAAACTCGGATTTAGCTTGAGGTATAGATTTTCCTTAGATTGACTTTTTTTCCTTCTCAGTTTTAGCCATGTAACCATTCTCATGTCATTGTATGCATTCACAAAATTAGCTCAGTTCATGTATTATGCTTCAAACTCAGTTATGTAATCATGTTCTAAGTCATGCTTGTTAAGAATATGACCTCAGTTACCTTAGTATCCTCAACCTAACCACATGTGGTCGGTTTTTAAAAATATTTTTCAATTATATTTTTTTTTAAAAAACGACCACTAGTGGTCGGTTTTGTTATTTTTTTAATTTTTATTTGTAAGATAAATAATAATTAATATAAAAATTATTGAAATAATTATTTTGATTTTTTAAAATATAAAAGCGACCACATGTGGTCGCTTTTTTAAAAAAAAATAAAAATCGACCACTTGTGGTCGGTTTTTTCCCACCACAATGTGTGATCGTTTTTTAATTTTTTTTAGTAGTGATCCTATAGATTTACGTAGAGATATTTTGGTAGAAATTTATGTAATGGATTTTATTACCTGGGAAATTATTTGGGGATTTTGTTCTGCGAATTTTGCTGCGGATTTATTCTTTGGGATTTACCTATGAAATTATTACTTGAGAAATTATTGGGGGATTGTGTTGCTACAAATTTAGCTGAAATTATTTCTTGGCGATTTATCTATGAAATTATTACTTGAAAAATTATTGGGAGATTGTGTTGCTACAAATTTAGCTGAAACTATTTCTTGGAGATTTATGTAGGATTTTTGTGACTTGAAAAATTTAAATAGGAAAAGGATAAACTTGAAGAATAAAAAACATAAAATAAAAAGAAATTAGACATTAAATCGGTAGATACGTATAATCAAGTAAAAGATGCTCAACAAATTAAAATTAGCTTGTTGACATAGATGGTATCAAAGATGTATTTGAGCCGAATAAACCTTAGCTTGACTCGTTATGTTATCACCAAAAAATTAAAGAGGTGAGATTCTGTTAGCCTAAGATAGAGGGAAGAACGACTTAGGGCTCAAATAGAGCGTGTTTTTCTATTGGTTAATTTAAATATAATTGCAAGGCATCATACTACACACGACAATATAATATATCAATATAATGTACATTTAGGAGTCGTTTGGTGTGAGATATAAGGTATAATAATTATGAAATAAAATTAAAAATTAATTTATTTTACATTGAGTTGAAAGTATTAGGTTCAGTTATTTCGAATTTTTATTTCGATTTTGAAGAATAAAGTAGTGAGTCTTTCTTTGTCATGACTGAGCATTTAAAATTTGTGATTTTTTTTAGAAAAAAATATTTTTTCTCAAATCTATTTTTCATTTTCAAATATAAATAACTCAACATGGATGAAATGAAATAAAATAATGGAAAAACATTATTTATACTGAATATATAAAATAAAATAAAAATATATATAAATATAAAATTTAATTTATATATAACAGAAAAGGCTCAAAAATACCCCTGAACTATCTGAAATAGCTCAAAAATGCCCATCGTTAGATTTTTGGCTCAAAATATCCCTCCGTTAAATATTTGGCTCAAAAATATCCCTCCCTCTAACGGAATTCGAAAAAGGATCAAAATACCCCTGAACTATCTGAAATGGGTCAAAAATACCCATCTGTTAAATATTTGGCTCGAAAATACCCCTCCCCTTAATGAAATTAAATGATTTCGATTGAATTAAACCCTAACTTTAACTTTTTAATCCTAATACTTTAATTTTTTTTACATAAAAGAATTTTTTTAATTTTAAAAATAAGATAATGAAAAAAAGTATTTGAATTATAATATAAATTGGCTGAATTTGATTTGGAAAATAAACATACATTTATTCTAAAAAGGTATTTTCACTTTACATCTTTTTAATCTTTAAGAAAATTAACGAAATATAAATTAACGAAATTAATGAAATATAAATTTTCACTTAAAGAAATTAATGAAATATAAACTAAATGATGAACTTTATATAAATTAACGAAATAATTGAAATAATTTAATTTCGTTAAGGAAGGGATATTTTTGAGCCAAATATTTAACAAAGGGGTATTTTTGACCCATTTCAGATAGTTCAAGGGTATTTTTGATCCTTTTCCGAATTCCATTAGAGGGAGAGGTATTTTTGAGCCAAATATTTAACAGAGGCGTATTTTTGAGCCAAAAATCTAACGAAGGGCATTTTTGAGCTATTTCGGATAGTTCAGGGTATTTTTGAGCCTTTTATAATATATATATATATATATATATTATTGTTATCGCTGATTTTAAAGTAATATATTATGTGTCGTATTTTAGTTACACAATTTATTCATAACTAATTTGAGAATAATTATATTATTTATGTTACTATTATTATTATTATATTAATCCGCAACCTTAGTCAATTTAATTTTTCAATTTATTTATTTTCTAGTCTGATTTCGCAGATTTGTAACAATTTTAGCCTAATTTTATACAATTTATTACAATCCTATCCCAAATTGTGTCCAATTGAACTCAATTTTAAATTTCATTCAATTTTTTTAACCAAATTCTTAATCTTTAGATCTCAGCCGTCGATCAATATTTATTTATTATTACTATATTTATTTTTAATATTAATTTTATATAGCTACTATATTTATTAAATATCAACCTAATTCAATTTAATTTTCCTAATTTATTTAAATTCTAGCCATTTTATACTCAATTTGTGTCAATTGAGTTAATTTGACTCAATCGAAATCCTCAATTCAATTTTTTTAACCCAATATATAATCCAAATTTGACTCATCTCCTCAATTCTAATTTCAATCGTTCATCATATTTGATCAACGACCAATATTAAATCAATTTTCACTAATATTTTTCTGGAAATTAGACAGCTTCAAACTATTTTTCTTGAATTGAGGGTCTATTGGAAACAACCTATCTACCTTAGCAGTATGGTATGCATACACTGTACCCTCCACTGACCCCACTTTTTGGAAATAAATTGGGTTAGTTGTGTTGACACCCAATTTTGACCTCCCGATACACCTCTTGTACTGCTATTTTAGAAAAATTATTAATTTTAAATGTTGATATTTTCTACGCATTATTTCGATATCAAATTAATATTAACCTGTCACATTCATGATTTGAAAATATACGATTTATTTTGTATTATATAATATTTTACATAATTTTGCTAATATTTATTAAATCATTTCCGCATTATTATTATTATTATTATTATTATTATTATTATTATTATTGTTATTACTACTACTACTACTACAACATCTTTCCTACATTTATTAAATAACAACATAAGTCAATTCAATTTGCCCAACTTATGTAATGTCTAGCCTAATTCTTATTCAATTAATATCAATTTTAGTCAGAATTGATATTTATTTGAGCTGAATAAACCTTAGCTTGACTCAATTTTAAAAATACTTGTAAAGCTCACACGAGCTGATCAAGTAGCTGAATATGATATCAAAGATGTATTTGAGCTGATCATCAATCTTAGCTTGACTCATTATTGAGATCGAGAAATTAATGGTCATCAATGACGGATAAGTAATTCAAGATTAACTAACACCTCTACCCAAATGCACGTAAAATAGGTGTCGTTGACATGCCTACTTCTTCACTTGCTTCAGCTACTCCGTGATTTTACTATATTACCCCTAATTAATTATTATAAATCATTTACATATAAAAAAATTAATAATATTTAATAAAAAAATAAAATAGACATTTATAACATCTCTGCTTTAGCTATTGTTGACACCTAATTTTGACCTCCTGATGCTCTCTATAACTGCTATTTTATCAAAATTATTTAATTTTAAATATTAATATTTTTACACATTATTCTTGTATAGTATAATTAACGACGTGTCGCACCCATAGTTTAAAAATATACCAATTATTTTTTATTATCATTTTTTATAATTTATTAATTCAAATATAATATTTTATTTATTTATTTATTTATTTATTTATTTTATATAATTTTATTAATATTTATCATATGGACACTCACAATTTACAAATACATTCTTTAGTTTTCATTATTATTATTATTATTATTATTATTTATTTTTATTATAACAATCCTTTTTTTATTATTTTTTATTTAATTTTCTCAACTTATTTATTTTTAACTTAATTTTGCCAATTTATGATAATTTTAGCCTAGATTTTGCCCACTTGAGTTTAATTTTAACTCTTCAATTCAATTATGACCCAATTTTAAATATCTTGTAACTTTAAATCTCAGCCATAGATCAAATTGATCAATGGTTGAGATTGATTCTCCATCTCTTTCCTAAAATACCAAAAACCAAACCCTAACCATTTTTTACCAACAACAACCGTTTTCTTCTCTCTCCCTACACTCTTCTTTCTCTCTCTAAACTCCACCATTACATCCACCCATTTCTTCTTCTCCGGCTAACCGCGCTGCTAATGCTACCGCTACTCCGACACCTCTCTTCTCTCTCACCCCACCGGCGACTCCACCAGTCGAGCCAACATCGTCGCCGCCGACCATCTCCCCTTCTTAAAAGCTCTGCCGCCATCGCCGCTACGCACTAGCTACGTGACTGACGGGCATGCAATCACCGCTGCCCAGCCACACCAACAAACACATGCCGCCGCCACCTCTCATCCAGCTGAAAAACAGCTACCCTACCCATTTCTGACAAAAACCAATCCGACCTGCCGGAGAACATGTAATCTTAATGACGGATTCTTAAGAATCCGTCCAAGGTTTGGTTTCCTGTTTTAATTTTTTAAGGTACAATTGTCTTCTACTCCTTTTTCTTTTCGACATTTTCTTTAGATTTGAATGTGACAAAACTTGATTATGAATTTTTAGTTGATCCTTCCAATTTCATGTGTCTATGTGCTTAGATTCACCTATACGAAAATGTCTAGTTCCTGTGAGCTCTCATAGCCAATTTTTAGTTGATCCTTGCAATTTCATGTAATATACACTGATAGTATAGAATCTTCAATACTATTAGGTCACTTAAAAGACAATTAAGTGCTAAATATATTAAAATAGAGCGCTTATAGCTGCAAACATGTCCAGTGGTTCTAGGAATCAGAAGCTGTCAAGATCAAGCAATTAAAATAAAAACAGAATGCATAAAAGATTTAGATTTTAAGTAAACAAAAGAAATTGTGCTAGTGTATGATTTGAACAATAATTGAATCTTGAAACTGCAAAGCAGCAGGAGAGCAAATTTCATTAAAAATAAACCAACTAGTTTATAGATAAGAGCCCATCGAAGGTTTTTTTTAACTCTTCTTTACCTCTTGAACTTATGAGAAAGAAATGGACTTTGTCCAAAATGAATAAGGCATATCATTCATAAGCACAAGTGCAGAAACATACAGAAAACCAAATGGATTTTGAGGAGTAATATATACATAACATACTTATGCAAATATAAATAAATAAATAAATATGTAATATGGGTGAATCTACTTATGTTTTTGACCTTGTAACAGAAGAATACTCAAACCTCCTACCAATAATTGACTGAAAGAAGCCTTCAAAATAAAAAGATGATCAATTATGTGGGAGAATTTCTGAAACCATGGAGGCAGACATATATAATATGGGAAAAGGCATGGGCTTTTTATGCCTGCTCTGTTCTTTGGTACTTGAAAGGTGATCTTGTGTTTTGAATTTTTTAAAGTGTGGTCACTTGAGGAGTAAATTAGTGACTTGAGAATGTGTAAGTATAGGTATTTGAAAGGTGAATTAGTAACTTGTGAAGTGAATTAGGGACTTAAAAATTGTTTGTGTAGTTTCTTGAATTATGAATTAGTGACTTGCGTTTTGAATTTAGGTACTTAAAAATTATGTTTAAGTATGTTTTGATGGAATGTAGCATAGATATATAGTTACTTGAAAATGATTAAGTATAGTGACTTGAAATGTGAATTAGTTAATTGAAAATAGTCACGTGTAGTGATTTGAAAATGTTATAAGTGTAGTGACTTGAGATGTAAATTAGTTATTTGAAAATGGTTAAGTGTAGTGACTTGAAGTGTATAGTAAATACTTGAAAATGGTTTAGTGTAGTTACTTGAAATTTGAATTAGTTACTTGAAAATGGTTAAGTGTAGTCATTTAAAATTGTGAACTTGTGACTTGACAATGATTAAGTGTAGTTACTTGAAATGTATATTTGTGACTTTAAAATGGATAAGTGTAGTGACTTGAAAAGTATACTAGTGACTTTAAAATGGTTAAGTGTAGTCATTTGAAATTGTGAACTTGTGACTTAAAAATGATTAAGTGTAGTTACTTAAAATGTATACTTGTGACTTTCAAATGGTTAAGTGTAGTTACTTGAAATGTGAACTAAGTTACTTGAAATTATGAACTTGTAACTTGAAAATAATTAAATGTAGTGTCTTGAAATGTATACTAGTGACTTTAAAATGATTAAGTGTAGTGACTTGAAATGTGTAGTAGTGACTTGCAAATAGTTAATTGTAGTTACTTGAAAATGGTTAAGTATAATGACTTGAAATGTGTACTAGTGACTTGAAAATGGTTAAGTGTAGTTACTTGAAAGTGGTTAAGTATAGTGACTTGAAATGAATGATTAAGTTTAGTGACTTGAAAATGATTGAGTATAGTTATTTGAAATGTGAAGTAGTTACTTGAAAATTGTTAAGTATAATTATTTAAAATATGAAGTAGTTACTTGAAAATGGTCAAGTATAGTGACTTGAAATGTGAATTAATTATTTAAAAATGGTCAAGTGTAGTGACTTGAAATGTGTAATAGTGACTTGAAAATAGTTAAGTGTAGTGACTTGAAATGTGAATTAGTTACTTGAAAATGGTCAAGTGTAGTGACTTGAAAATGGTTAAATGTAGTTACTTGAAAATGGTTAAGTATAGTGACTTAAAATGTCAATTAGCTATTTGAAAATGGTTTGAGTGTAGAGACTTGAAATGTGTACTAGTGACTTAAAATGTGAATAAGTTATTTGAAAATTATTAAGTGTAGTGACTTGAAAATGATTAAGTGTAGTTAGTTGAAATTGCGAACTTGTGACTTGAAAATGGTTAAGTATAGTCCCTTAAAATGTATACTGATAACTTGAAAATAATAAAGCATAGTTACAAAATAAATATGTTTGGTTATATGAAAAGATCTCTGCTTTGAGAATTTCCATTGAGTAACTCTTCTTGTATAATCCATTGCAGTGTACCTGACAATGTATAATCTATTGCAGTGTATCTTGTATAATCCATTTGACCGGGTTCGGAGTTTTAACAAATAAGAAAAGAGTTTTCTTTATATTAAGTGTTAAATACATGGAACCACTTGAACCTTTCCTCTTGTTCTCTTATTCTTCTAATTTCATCCTCAGTTATCTTAATAGGACAAGTCATAACAATAGTCACAATAATTCAAAAAATCAACTTTGAGTTTATGATGCTTTATATGCTAATATATACATGTTTATATTTGTTGACTGTTATGATTTTATTTGATACTATAATGTTATATAATTTATGCTAATAATGTATTTTTAGCATTTTTTATGGCCTGAATTAACATATTCTTATGCAGAATGAGTATGAAAGAAAGAAACAAGAAATATTAACTTCTAAAAGTGCATCAATTGTGGAAGGAGGATGGAAAGGAATTTGACTTGTTGATGAAGCATGTATACAAGTGTAATTTCTGGAATCGAAACGCCACATGGTGCTCATGACCCCGAGGCACCACAAGATAACCCTCTACTGATATCTGTACCTGAACAGTGCATAATATAGGTAATAAATGCGAAAAACTAGAGGAAACTTGCCATAAGGTTCAAAACATCCAAAATAATCAATACCGAAGAACTGAATACTAATATATCTATCCGAAAAGCCTTTACTGTTTGAACTATGGAGCTGATGGGACATGTCTCCAACTAACTCCGTCTATTAAAATAGACTGAGTCTAATGCCATAATAAAATAAGGATCATCCTCGAATGAAGAGGACTCACTGCTACGTCTACTGCTGCTGACTGAGTCTGGACTACTAAGGGTGCTCTGGATCTCGTGCCTCTGAACCTATGGTGTAAAGTAAAACACCATAGCGCAAATGTGTCAGTACGTGAGAATGTACTGAGTATGCAAGATGAGGTAAGGCTAAATTCAAGGGCTTATGCATGAATAATTACTTAACTGAGTAACATGAGAGTACCGAATGAGGACATATGTATGAATGCACAAACCATAAATAAAATCGTCGTGACTATGAATACTGAAACTCGGATACTGCTTTACTGATATCTGAACTCACTACTAATACTAAGATACTAAATAACTGAATCTTCTAATATTGATAACTGAGTACTGAAGTTGAGATCAGTCCTATCTAATGGGTGATCTCTGAAACTGAGAACACTGTAGCTGATTAACTGAATCTACTCATATCAATAACTGAATTCTGAGCTTACTACTATAGACTAACTAAATCAAAGATCAAACCTCTCTAATGGATGATCTCTGAATCTACTACCCATGATAAGGAATGAGTATATCTGAGATCATACCTATCTAGTGGAAGATCTCTGAATTCGATAATGAGAATAATTAGTTGATTCTGAGATCAGGCCTATCTAACAGGTGATATCTGGATCTATTAGTACTGATACTGATTAACTTTATGTGAGACCAGGCCTATCTAGTGGGTGGTATATGAATCTATGGAACTATCTAAGTTCCTCACTGAGATGGGTGACTATATCTGGCAGTTCTGATTACTGAGTTCTACTCTGAAGATTGCTACTAAACTGCAACTGTGGGAGTTCTCACTTAACCGACATACCCTGAATCTGATCTAGTGGGGTCCAACCTATAACCTCAGCTGGAAGGGTATCAATACCATGCCACGGGTAAAGACTTCTGCTATGGTCAAGTCTCTCTAACGAGTGACCCTGAACAGGAAGTCAAGCCTAAGGCAGTATGATAGTCAAGCCTTAATCTAATGGGTGAATCTTGGTCCTACATTGTCTACACAATTCTGGAGTTCAAGTACTATTACTAATGACTCTTCCTCTCTAACGAGGAGCCTTCATCCCTTCACTCGCTCGGTACTAGTTACTACTCCCAACTGAAGGACTCTGAACTAATTCTTAACTGAACTTAGACTGAGCTGAATCTGTTACTGATCATACTGATTAACTGAGTTAAGCTGAGTTCACTTGGTTTCGTTATCTGATGGAATACTACTAAATCTCATTATCTGACTGAATGATACTGAATTATGAATTTATTACTTGAATGTTACTGAGGTCTGAACTGAACACTAGAATACTACTAAGATCTGAGCCGAGTACTGAACTGAAGCTGGGACTCGATAACATAAAAGTAAAACATAAACATTCTTGAATAATCATGACCATGGATATTCATTCACCATTACAATCATTAAAACATCTCTTCAAGAACTTGGAACTCAAAAACATGTGATAGTATAGGGAGACATGCTATTGGCTCATGCTTCATTCAACAAGGTCTTGTAACAAATATTTAACATGCATTAAAGAGCATATAATTGGTGGATTTCATGCTAACATGTCACAATTCATTCATTAAGGCTTTTCAACAAACACCTGGCATGCATGAGCTTGCACACAATTGGGGATCTTTAGTCAACATGCTATAATGACTCTAATTCCTTCACATAAGCATTTTATCAAACATATGGGGAGCATTCTTGGTTATTCAACAATTTCTACACTCAATTGACATAAACACATCACTTAACATGCAACTTGAAGAGGATTTATCATGAACATCATACAATCCATCACATACTAGAATCAACTCTTGAGATTTTATAAACAAAACATGAATTTAACTCAATAATAACATGAACTTCAATTTCAATTCACATGAATAATGAAAACTCATAAATATAAGATATTTGAATTTAGAAAAAGGTTTCTTAAACTTCTTGGGTGGAAGGGACCCAAGAATCAATATCTGCATACCTTAGTTTCTTGATTCTTGAAAAGTTAACGGAAGAATCTTGATGATTGGGGTTTTGATTTAGGAACCCTAGCTCTTGTTCTTGAACAATTTTGAGAGAAAACTAGTATGTTTGGGTTAAATGAGGCCAAATCCTGTGTTAAGGAGTTTATATAGGGGTAGAAAAATGACCGTTTTTTCCGTTGGAATTAAACTGAAAAATCTCAATTTTACATGTTGACACAACGTGCCATAATCGCGCCAGCTTACTAGAAATTGGACAATTGAGAAACTGCTTGATGGCGCAACGCGGTGGAAATCGCGTTGCCACCTTAGTTGCAAACTGGAAATACACAGCGACACGGTGGAATCATGGAGGCTCACTGGATTTTGATGATTTCTATTTTGGCTGGCTCCGCGATACGCTGAAGTACCAGGTGGTACACTATCTCACTAAAATGGCTCTAACTCTTGTCCGAGTGTCGGATTTGGGCAAATTTGGTATTGATGGAAAGCTTATTCAATTTTTCACATGAAAAAATATCAATATTAGAGAAATTCTACATGGTTTAAAATATTTCTTACTTGGGAAGTCAGACCTTACTCTTCTTAAGGATGAAACTCGACTTAAACAATGTTCGGGGTATTACAACAAGAAATCATCTTCAAATGATGAAAGCCCATCTCAAGAAAACAACCAAGCTTATGAGAATGAAAGTGATTCTGACCTTGATGGTTGATAGTTTTATTGAGGATTCAAGTTTAAAATATTTTATTTTGGACCATTTAAGAATCATACATTATTTATGTGGATGTTACGAATTGTGTTTTTTTGGTTAGCTGTAATGGTTTACATTAGACTTGTATTGAATGATGTTTTTTTGAGATTTATTGAAGGTTTTAAATGGATTTTTGACTAATTGTGAAATGTTTCTAGTAATTTACGTGTGAATTATTACTTGGGAATTTCCATGGGATGTACATGCTAAATATTCATGATTTTTTTTTGAGAAAATTTGTTCTTGCGGATTTACTTGGGGCATTTCATACGAATTTTCTTACGAAATAGTTTCATAAATATCCGCAAGAAATTTTCTTTTGTTAATTAGGAATTTCACCTCTAAATTTCCTTCGGATTTACTTGAATATCTTCGTGGGGAATAATTAATAAATTTTTTCATGAAAATCCGCTGGTAAAATCCTTTTTTCTGAAATTTTATCGATAAATTCATGCGAAATTTTGATAGTTAATCGTAAATAAATCCAGAAATAACGTACCTGAGGATTTATTTTCGCAACTAAATTACTTAGGAATTTTATAAATCCGCAGGTAATAATTACCTGCGGATTTATTTTTGCAGCTAAATTACCTAAAAATTTTATAAATCCACAGGTAATAATTACCTACGAAGGTATTTTCTTTGGATTCTAATTGGTAAGAAAATCCGCAGGTAATCAAATTACTTGGAGATTTTACTACATTATTCCTATGAAATTCCCAGGTCATAACATTTTTCTTGTAGTGCAAGGCCAATGTAGTGGCTGATGCTCTCAGTAGGATGTCTATGGGTAGTGTTGCTCACGTGGAGGATGGTAAGAACAAGTTAGTTCAGGAAGTTCATCAGCTTGCCTGACTACGTGTCCGCTTAGTCGATTCAGCAGAGGGTAGTGTATGGGTGTAGAATAGTTCAGAATCCTCTTTGGTTTCTGAGGTAAAAGAAAAACAGAACAGAGACCCCAATTTAGTTAAACTAAAAGAGTCAGTGAGAGATCAGAAGGTAGAGGTGTTTTCCCAAGGGGGAGATGGTGTGTTATGCTGTTAGGGTAGACTATGTGTGCCATGTGTGGATGGCGTGAGACAGAGGATTCTTGCAGAGGCACATGGAGCACGTTACTCGATTTACCCAGGGGCCACTAAGATGTACCATAATTTGTGGGAGGTCTATTGCTGGAGTGGGATGAAGAGAGACATTGCAAAGTTTGTGGCTAAGTGCTCTACATGTCAGCAGGTCAAGATTAAGCATCAGAAGCCTAGTGGGTCTATGCAAGAGTTCAGTATTCCCACATGGAAGTGGGAGGAAGTGAACATGGATTTTGTGACGGGTTTGCCCCGTATTCGCCGCCAACATGATTCGATTTGGGTCATAGTAGACAGGATAACCAAATCATCTTATTTCTTACCAATTCATACCTCTTATTCAACCGAGGATTATGCCAAGCTCTATGTTAGAGAGTTGGTCAGATTGGACGGAGTTCCGTTGTCCATCATTTCAGATAGAAGTACGCAGTTCACCTCTCATTTCTCGAAAGCCTCCCAAAAGGGTCTTGGTACCCAAGTTCACCTCAGTACAACCTTTTACCCTAAGACAGATGGTCAAGAAGAAAGGACTATCTAAACTTTAGAAGATATGTTAAAAACGTGTTCCATTGACTTTAGAGGTAGTTAGAGTGACCACTTGCCTTTGATTGAGTTTGCATATAATAACAGTTATCATTCCAGTATTCAGATGGCTCCGTTTGAGACGCTATATGGCAGGAGATGTAGATCCCCCATTGGTTGGTTTGAAGTGGGTTAGGCCACAGTGGTAGGGCCTGACTTGGTATTTGATGCCTTAGAAAAGTTCAGTTGATCAGGGAAAGGCTTAAGACAGCTCAGAGCCGACAGAAATCATATGCCGATGTGCGAAGAAAGAATCTCGAGTTTGAGATTGGTGACTTTGTGTATTTGAAAATCTCTCCTATGAAAGGAGTGAAGAGGTTCAGTAATAAGGGGAAACTCAATCCCCGATATGTTGGCCCTTGCCGAATCCTCCGTCGTTTCGAAAAGGTAGCTTACGAGTTTGAGTTACCTTCAGACATAGCTTCAGTGCACCTAGTGTTTCATGTCTTCTTGCTAAAGAAGTGCATAGATGACCCAATAGTTGTAGTCCCGATAGAGGGCATTGATGTCTAGAACAACCTCTCTTATGAGGAAATCTCAGTCAAAATTCTTGATTTTTAGGTTCACAGATTAAGGAACAAAGAGGTTCCTCTAGTCAAAGTTCTTTGGCGGAATCAATCCGTTGAGGAAGCTACTTGGGAAGCAGAAGCAGATATGCAGACCAAGTATCCTTACCTCTTCTCTGCAAACTCAGACTCAGCTCAAGGTAATAGTTTTCCTTGAATTTACTCAGTTCCATGCTCAAATTATCTTTACAATTCTGTATCGGTTCAGTTGCATAGCATTCTCATATCATGCATACCGTCATGAAATAGCTCAGTCATGTGTCATGTCTTCAAAACTCAGTCATTCTTCAATTATGCATGTTAGTGTGATAGTTCAGTATATCAGTAGATTCAGTCATGAAATCATGCTTCAATTGTGCATGATCAGTATATAAATTCAGTCTATCAGTATTCTCAGCTTAGTTAATCTAATTCGAGGATGAATATTCCCAAGGAGGAGATATTATAAGACCCAGCAAAATCCTATGCTTAACTCAGTCTATTAAAGGTGGAAAAGTGGTTCAAGACTTAGAAATTTCAGCTAAGTGTTTATACTTAGAATTATTTTAGCCTTCATAATTTGGTGATCTTATTTTACGACCCATATGACCTTAAAATATCGATTCTTGGTTTGAATCATGATTAGTTATGTCAGTAGGTTTCTTCGGGTGAGTTTTGGATTTTTTGGACCTCGTTTGAATCATATTCAAGTGGCAAAATAGTGGGTCAACGCAATCTCGACGCATCGCGTCCCCCATTGCGTCGACGGATAATTTTTCCCCTGCTTTCAGTATAATTCCAGTGAACCAATGCAAACTCGATGCGATGCGTTGGTCATCGCATTGATGCCATCGATGCAGCGCTTCGCTTACCGCATCACTGGGCACATTTTCAGTCATTAAAACTCCGCATCCAGAGGGGTATTTGGGTCATTTTCCCACCCTTAATCAGCCCCCAAAACATGAGATTAAGCCTCTCTAAAGGGAAAATCCCTCATTCTTTCTCAAAGTTTCTCAAGAACAAACCCTAGGGGAATATAATTTCAAATTCAAGCTTCATAAATACACCATCAATCTTCATGAATTTACTTACCAAGATATGTAAGGGGTTTATCCAAGGGTTTTCTTCTACCCTTGGAGTTCAAGAACCTCTTTTAAAATTTCAAGATGATTGCTTTCATGAATTCCATGTTGATTTAAATTGTATCCATGATTATGATTTTATTTGGGTTCTAATCCATGATTAATTACAAAATTCATGTGAATTAAATAACATGTGTGTAGTTTTATGTAGTTTCATGTTAGAAACACTTGAATTTATGAGTTTGGAATTGTGATCATGATGCTTGCATGTTGACTAGTATTATGTGCATAAACTATGCCCCCAAAGTGTTTGATATAATGTTCATGAGAGTTAAATAGTGAATCATGACATAATAGTATGTGTACAAGTTCATGCCATGCAAATGTTTGCTAAAATGCCTCAATGAATGAATTGTGACAAAGTGACTAGTTATTATGTTTTCAAGATTGTTCTATGTTTTTACTATCTATGCTATCGAGTCCTAGGGGGTATCTAATACCCAACAATCTAGCTGTTACCTAGATTTACAGTAGTTTCAAGACAGTCTCAGTGAAATCACGTACAATAGTACTCAGTCAGTAACAAAACTCAGTATATTCAATCCAGTTCAGTTAGACAACACGATGAGTAAAAGTTTAGTCAAGCCTAGTACAATCTAGAAATCAGTTTAGTGTCTATTCAGTTGGGAGTAGGAATTAACACCAAGCGAAGCCAGGGATGGGGGCATTTTTTTCAGTTAAAAAGGTTTGACTCTTAGTAGCAGTCCCTGTGTTACAGAACTACGTAGCCAGCGCAGGTTGAGATATCTTCCTTCAGTCTAGGGTTGATACATCTCGTACGAGTTTTTCTGCCAGCGAGGGTTGATGAAAGGGCTTTCTGCCAAAGAGGGTTAACTCATAGCCATTGTTAGTATACTTTGGCATGGTGCTAACACCCTTCCAACTGGGGTCACAGGTTAGACCCAAACTCAGTTCAAAATCAAGGTATGTCGGTTAGATGAACACTCCCACAGTTTTATAAAATGTCAGTTCAGTATCAGAATCAGGACTGTCAGATACAGTCACCCAACTCAGTTTAGAACTCAGTTCAGTTCTATAGAATCAGGATTGTCAGAAACACTCACTCAGTTAATAGTAATATAGTATCAGTAAACTTAGATATCAGTCATTCAGTTTTTAGAACTCATTATCCATTACTAAATGTGATCTCAGTTACAGTATACGTAGTTATGTATATAGCATTGCATACTCAGTATTTATAGCAGTCTCAGATATACTTGTACTCTAATTCAATTATATTCATGCCATTCAGTCAGTTATTATTCATGCATATGAACCCATGCATTCAGCCTTACCTCACCTAGCATACCAGTACATTAAAAAAACTGACGCATACCTTTTTTTTGTGCTGTGATGTCTTATATCATAAGTTCAGATGCACTGGCTCCTGACCGTACTTAGCAACCCAAATTATCAGTAGCAGATTTAGTGGTGAGTCCTCATAGTTTGAGGACAGAGTATTATTTCAGTTTATCAATACTTCAGTAGTCGAAGTTAGTTGGGAGATGGTCTCATCAACTCCACAGTTAGACAGTTCAGTTAGAGGCTCTTCAGACTAGATTATTTCAGACAGTTATTCAGTTTTCAGTATTTATTTATCAGTATTCCGTGTTTGATTTCAGTTATGAACCTTATGGTAGATTCAACCTAATTTCTGTATTATTACAAAGTTATTATTATTTAATAATTGCAGCAGGTACTAGTCATGGGTTAACTTATGGTCCTTCGAGATTATGAGCACTGTGTGACGCCCGGGGTGCAGACTCGAGGCTTTACATTTACTTTTTTAGATAGAGGCTTTGTGGGACTTCTGGGGGGTTGGTATGAGCAAAATCGGTATTGGTGTCAGCTTTGGCATTGGAATAAGTCCGTGGGATGACATCATTGGATGATATTATTGGTTGTTCCATCCTCTTACATATTGGGATAGATTATTATATTATGTTTTGGTATTTCCTTGGTTTATGGACTATGGTTTGGTTTGGTATGGTTGGGCGGTTAGTGTGGTACGATTGGACTCGATTGGGTTGGTCACGATCGTGACCCTATCCTAGAGGCTTAATGAGAACAATTACGCTATCTTTTTATATGTTTGAAATTTAGCCCACCTAAGGATGGATATCGGTGGTTGGGTTGGGTAACAGGGTGTCGGTCCCCGTTCCTGGTTGGACTTGGGATGCCCATTATGATAAAGCCCGAGGTGTCATGTCAAAGATGAAGGTCTCAGGAGGACCAAAACTGTAAACTCATATTTACCGATGTGAGGTTAGTCTTGGTGATCGTGTCCATGATGTCACACTATATTTTGGGGGATATACTAGTCATCCAGGTTTTCTTCCCTAGTAATACTGCTACACGCATTGGGGGCCTTTTAGCAGGGGAAGCTGAACCCATATAGCCCGTGGGTGGATTAGGACAGGAAAGCTACACAATTCAGGTAAAGGTTTTAATGGCATGCTAAACCCGGTCCATATGGATGATTTTACTTGGCTTTTATAAATGGCATATATATATATATGGTTATGTGCATATATAGGAAAAATGACCTTTTGGACCCCTGTACTATGTCGATTTTGTAAGTTGGATACTTCTACTTACATGTTTGTCATCTGGACCCTTGAACCTATTAAAAACCAACAGTTTGCACCATTTGACCCTTGACCTTGCCTATGTGGCATTGAAATGGTGATTAGGACAAATAGAGTGTAGCCACTCACCTGGGGGTGTGAGTGGGGGTCAATTTTTGACCAATTTTACATTAAAATAATTAAAAATAAAAATAAAAATAATATTAAAATTAAAAAAGGTTTTTTTTTCCTCCATCTTTTTTAATTTAAAAATATTTTTAAAATTTTAAAATAATTTAAAAATATTTTTGAAAATTTTAAAATAATTTAAAAATATTTTTAAAATAAAATAAAATATTTTTTCCCTCCCCACCTCACCCCAGCCTGTCCCAACCCCCACATCCCACCCAGCCCCATCCCACCCTACCCCCAGCCCACTCACCCCACCCCAACACCCGTCCAGCCCTTCCCCACCCCTACCCCAGCCCGTCCTCACCTCCACACCCTACCCAACCCCATCCCACCCCACCATCAGCCCCTCCACCCCACCACAACCCCGTTCCCACCTCCCACACCTCACCAGCCCCGTCCCTACCCCCAACCCTCACACCCCTTCTAGCCTCTTCTAGCCCTCACACCCCACCCCAACACTCTTCCAGCCTCCTCCCCCACCACCACCTTCACTTTTTATTTTTTATTTTAATTTTCCTTCAATTCAATTCTTTTCATTTTTTTTTGAATAAAAATTTAAATTTGAAATCTTTTTTTTTGGAGGATTAAGATTTAAATTTGAATTGAAAGTGAGTGATAGTGAATATTGAAAAAAAAATAGTGAATTTCGCTTGAAAAATATTAAACTTTTTGAATTTTTTAAAGATATTCAAATTTAAATATAAAAAATTTATTATGTTTGTATATATGAATTTATAGTTAAAAATTTAAATTTGTTGGAGAAATTTTTTAATTATTTGGAATGAATTTGATGTTTAATTTGTCAGCAAAAATAAAAACATGATTATTCAAATTTTTCTACAATTATTAATTTTTCTTATTTAATTAAATTAATTTTAATATTTAATTTGTTATTTAGCATTTTAAAAATGACTTGGAATTTAATGAAATACTTTTTTTATTTTTTTTAAATGACTTGGCAGATGTGGCAGCTGACGTGGGGTGAGTGTGTTACACTCACCAAAAAAGGGTTTAAAATGTTGCTTTTTAGTGGGTTCACGGGTCCAGATGACAAACATGTAAGTAGAAGTATCCAACTTACAAAACCGACATAGTACAAGGGTCCAAAAGGTCATTTTGTCGCATATATATATATATATATATATATATATATATATATATATATATATATATATATATATATATATGGTTATGTACATATGGATGATTTTACTTGGCTTTATAAATGGCATTATTTTATCCTTATCTTGAGATCATGCTAGCGTTCACCCACTAACTCGTCTACTGGCGGTTGTATACCCACGCTATGCAAGAACTCCTCCTCCTACATAGTGATTGACTAAGGGATTCACATTTGGACAGAAGTGGTGAGCTTCTATCCTTTCGGATGGCTCCATTTCATGTTATGGATATTTGTAGACACTTTTATTTTATTTTGGATATTGATTTTGGCCATGGTTGGGGGCACGTCCCGACCAAATTTTATTACTCATTTAGTTAGAGGCTTTGTAGTACTACTATGGGCTGGAATGGGCGGGATTGTTATTAGTGTCGGCCTTGACATTGGAATAAGCTGGTGGGCTGACATAATTTCTCACTGTTCCATTATATTTTATTTGGAATTAATTATATTATGTTTTGGTTTATTTGATTATGGCCTGGTTTATGGACTTTGGAATGGTTTGGTATGATTGGGAGGTTGGTGTGGGATGGTTGGACTTGGTTGGGCCGATCACAGTTGTGATCTTATTATATGCTTGAAATTCAGCAAACTCAAGACAGGCGGCTGGAGGTTGGGTTGGGTAACGGGGGCGGTCTTTGATCCCGGTCGGACTTGGGACGCCCATTACGATAAGGCCCCTGAGTGGGTCGTGTCAGTCGGGGGATTTTCCCTATCGAATATTCTTGATTTTAGGATAGAGGCTTTGTCGAACTACTATGGGCATATACAATGTTGGTATTAGTGTCAGCCTTGGTATTGATATTGACATTAGGGCTGACACCGGTTGGATATCTGGTTAGTTATGGTTATGTACTCCTTTAAATATCGTTCAATTGATTTTTTTATATCTTGTTATATGTTCAAAATTCATCCAACACAGGGTGTAGGGCAGTTATGATTGTATTGAGGGCGGTCTTCGATCCGGGCCGGACTTGAGATGCCCGACACGATTAGGTACTAATTCGAATCATGTCAGAAGATGTTCTTAGTTGTGTAGAATTTTAGACTCACAAGGACCAGGTTCCTGGGATGAAGGAATCAAGTTGTTTGAAATCTAAAGAAAAAGGGATTTGTGATAGGGGAAATTGTTTGTAGGGAATTTATAACTAAACGAACCTTGTCCTAATGATATGGGGAATAGTTTGTCATCATAAAAATGGGTGAATACATTCCACCCTTTGGGTTTTAATGATTCACAAACTATTCCATAAAGGATCTGGTTGATGGCTAAGTCAGTATCTATGGGACCTGGTTTCGTGTAACGTTGCTTTCTATAGATGACTCATTGACTACAATTGAATGCTGTACTTTCCTGCAGAAAGTTGGTGGCACGTCAGTAGAGTTGTTGAACCTTAACTAATAAGAGACGTTCACGTTTTTGTTGTCTTAAATAAAAGGATCATCTACATACAACAAAACATAGTTTTTACAAGATCAAGATTTTTCTCTCCATTTGCAAAAGACATTTGTTGAACACAACTCAAAGATAATGAAAAGACCTGATCAAACACAACTCAAATATCATGAAGGGACTTGATCAAGTTCTATCATTAGTCTTGGTGTGTCTTGAGTCGTGTGATTTGCTCTCATACTGTAAATCTACTCTTGATTATAAAGGATAGCAGATGTGTAACTTGTCCAAGTCTTAACTCAAGTCGAATTAGTTATAGTTAACTGTTTGAGTCGATTGTAAGTTGGTCAAGCAAACCTTATCATTTTGTGTGGTGTTGAGTTATAGGTATAGTTATCTAGGATTGGTGGCTAAAGTTAGTCAGTTGTAAGTGTGGTAGAGTTATCACACTTCTCTTGTAATAGAGTTATTACGAGAGTCGGTGATAAGGAGTTTGTATATGTAGTCACTTGGTTGCTTGAAGATTAGTGGAGTTCGAAAATCCTGATGGCATCGTGGTTTTTACTTCCCTTGAGCGAGGAATTTTTCATGTAAACATAGTGTGTTCTTTATATAATTGCATTGTCTTTCCTTCTGTTTATATTGTACTGCACCTGTAGTTTAGGGACATGTCCTGTCATATTTGATAGACTCATACATTTCATCAGATTCACTTAGAAGGATTGTACTAAGCTTTCTAAGTTCTTAAGTCTTGATTTCCTTTTCAGCCAATTGAATTGAAGCTCATGCATTTCTATCTTACATCTTAATTGATCAAATTGTTCAATTACTTGTTTGTTGTTTATTTCTTGCTAGTTAATTCATCATAACATCATTATTTGGTCAATACAACTCACATTTACGTCCTTAAACACATTTACAAGTTCAATTATACCAATTTAATGGTGAATAATTTGACGCCCATCATTAGATTGGATAATTGTGATGTTGTTGCGATCTTTATTTGTTGCTAACCTGTTAAGTTTTGTACAGTAAATATTTTTTTCCTTACAAGTTATGATTGGTAAAGTGGAATTGATCTGCTCAATATCGACCAGAAGAACGAATAGGTGCCTCTGACCAATGAACCGATATCTCTAAATAATGAACAAATTTCATGCAATGAAAATTAGGAACTTCTAATTGAGGCTTGAACTCCTCGGGAGGAGAATAGCCGGAGTGGGACTCCAATATATCAAATGCAATATAATTTCTTTTTTAGAATTTAATCATGAAATATTTTGTCTCATTTCGCATGGTAAACGACCCCTACCTATATATAAACAAAACATACGATATCATTGTTGGGTTTGAAATTGAGAGGACGTCATACGAAAATTAATATTTTTCAAATCACAAATGCGATAATTTAGACGACAAAGAAAAACATCTAACAAAATTTATTATTAGTATGATTTGGTCAAACGACCTACATATTAAAACTAATATTGAAAAAATATAAAATCTATTAGGAGAAAATCTCTTCCTAAAACAACTCTTTAATGACTACATTGTGGATGTTATTGCGTTATGAAATAAGAAGAGAGATCTTTTATTTATAGAGGTCTAAAATCTTTCCTCAAAGAGGTTCGTCAAATATGAAAAAAATATATTTTTATTTTAAAAAAATAAAAGCAATTATAATACTTTGACTTTCCATCCATAAACAAATTAAAACTTAAATTTAATTAAAAAAATAAGGAAAAAACTTCTAGCCATCATTCCTAATTCCCCACAAATGAGTTGGTATATCATCTGGATGTTTGATTAAAAATTCTCTGCAAGGTATTTATCAATGGATCAGATTTTAATAGCAAACACATTTCAACCACCACTTTAAAACTCCTGTCCTTCACCGAAACCTCATTGATTGAATGCATTATCATTTAATCTCAAGTTATAATATAGTTTTCTTGTGTGTGCTAATTTACTGTTTATTATCTAGAATTTTGTTTTCCTCACATTGTCTTTTTGGTCTTATCATGGACAATCTTTGTTTAATTGTTTGTCTTTATAAAAGAGTATTCATCACTAATATTTATTTTGTCTTTTATTATTCTCCCATGTATGGCACATATTTTTATAAAATATGACTTAATAAACTGATTGGATTTTTCTAATATTTTGGTTTTATAATTTTGCAATATACGGTAGATAAGATTGAAATGAAAGAGCTGAATTTTTTTCTTATTAAATAAATTTTGGAAAATTAAAGTAAAAAAAATGTTATATATGTCATGCATGTTGTCGTATAGGGCGCAATCCGCTCTTGAGAGTTATATTATATGTTTTCTTAATAAGAATACTAAACTAATGAGCCAATGGCAATAATCAACTTGTCATTTCACGCAATACATAATAGGACTCCAAAAAGGAGAGTAGTTCTGATGACCCTAGTCATAATTTCTTGTCATAACAAGGAATTATTAATCACAGGAGTTCCTCCATTCTTATTATCTTTTTTCTTTTTGTAGTGGAGCATGCATTGGAGTTGCTAAATGTTGGGGTCGTTTGGTATCATGTATGAAAATAATATTAGATATGTTGTATTTATAATGTTGGGATAAGTTATGATAATATATATATTTTTTAATTTATCATAATTTTTTTTTGAGAAATTGATGGCTGGTGTGAATTCACCAAGAGAGAAGGGACAAGGTCCTTGACTGACTACAACTATCAATAGAAGAATTAAAACTAGAAGATAAGTTAGCAGCTATGGTAAGGATAGAAAAAGAAAACGAAGAAATAGATAGAAAAAAGGAAATAGAAAAAATAAAATAACAAACTACAGAAGAAATACGAAAAATAGAAGAAACTAAAAATAAAAACAAGATGTACAAGAACAAAACATAATCTTTGCATATCTCAAAAGGATTTATCTCTCTAGCAAAAGTCATTCTCATAAAAAGCAACACTGCTCATTTCAATAGGGGGACCTAATGTTGTATTTGAATATTGTGTCTTTTGTTCTTGAAATTGTAAATCTACTCTGATGCTATAAAGAAGAGTAGATTTTTTTTATCTTGTTTAAGTCTTAGGCTGAGTCATATCAACTAGAGTTAGTTGTCATTGCAGCCTAAGTTTAGTCAAGTTCTATTCATCATGCTTTATGTTATTTTGGGTAGAGTTACCTACGAATGTCAACTAGAGTTGCTGCATCAATCTTGTACCCGAGTTATTACAAGGTGACAAGATTAAGAGTTTAATCCTAGTGATTGTTGGAGTCTATAATCACACCTTTATCTTGATGTTGGTGGAGTTTCCTGAAAATCCTGTGAGACAGGTCGTGGTTTTTCCACCCTCAAGCAGGGAGGTTTTCATGTAAATATTGAGTGTTCTTTATTTTCAGTACTTTACATTTATCTTATTTTACTGTTATAGTGCCTAAGGGCCCTGATCCCTTTATTGGCGGTAGACTTATATAAGCCAACAATTAATATCAGTGCAAGTACTGTCTAAATGGTTAACACCTAGAGAGGATTCTAAGTTGATGGATACTCCACCCAATCTCGAGGAAGGACAGTCGACCACCAGATCCATCCACTACAATGGTCAATACTATGGTCGGTGGAAGACTTGAATATGTGACTTCATTATGGCAGAAGATAGCAACTTGTGGGACATTATCTGTGATTGACCTCACATTCTTATGGAGGTTAAGGAAGGAAATGTCGCTAAACTGGTCCCTAGGACACGAAAAGAGTATGATGAAGATGATCAAGAAAAGCTTGGGAAAGTCTACAAAGCAAAAAAATTACTTATTTGTGGAATAGGCCAGGATGAGTATAATAGGATTTTGACATATGAATCAGCAAAGGATATTTAGAATTTTTTAAAGACTGCTCATGAGGGAATAAGTCAAGTCAGATAATCCTAAGTGCATATGATCACTACTCAGTGTGAAACCTTTACTATGTAAAAAAGTGAGACTATTCAAGAAATGCACACCAGGTTCACTGCCATAATAAATGAGTTGCTCTGTTTTGAAGAAGTTATTTCACTCAACAAACAAGTGAGGCAAATACTTGGTGTTATACCTAAGTCATGGTAAAGTACGATCAATGCTATCTCAGAGACTCGAGATCTCAAAACTCATACAATAGATGAATTGATTGACAATCTGAAGACTTATGAATTGAAAAAACAATAAGACCAGGATAAGAAGGAACCCATAAAAGAGAAATCTCTAGCTCTTAAAACCTTAAAATCTGACTCTAGTAAAAATGATGAGGATGTTGTTTGCTTAGCTTGAAGATAAAGAGCTATGAAGAGGAATGGTGGATTTTAGAAAAGGGGAAATACTAGCAAGCCATCAGGAGGAAATAATTACTGCTACAAATATGGTAAACCTGATCACTTCAAGGATTGTTCAATGTACAAGATGGAATACAAAGAATATATAAAGACAACAAGAGATAAAGTCAAGAGGAAGGACTAGGTCCCAGACAATTCTAAGAGAAGAGATGAAGTTGATCATGTAGTCAAGTAAGCATTGACTACTTGGGGGGACTCATCTAGTGAATTTGATGAGTCAGAACACCCTGAAGATGCTTCTATGCTGGCTGTGGAAGAGGGTGACACCATTTTGAACTCTCTTTTATTCTCATGGCAAAGTCAGATGATGAGGTAACCCTTCTTGACATTAAGCAAAACCTCAATGACTATTCTTTGAAGAAACTAAAAAGTCTAGAAAATGTTTTGATTGGTTTCCTGTGTGAGCTCACTACTGAGAAAGATTTTCTTAAAGAGAGTGTAAAAAATCTTGAAACTAAAAAAATTACTTAACCATTCAAATTTCTAAGTTGGGAGAACAATATCAAAAATTGACCTATGAAAATATTGAAATGAAAGAAAATCTAAGAAATTTGGCTGAGTTTATTTCAAAAGGAATGTTTTAGGATAGCAGTCTTCAGATTGAGATTGAAGAAAAGGTTAACAAGTCCCAGGGGCATCTTGTAGCCTTTCTTAAAAAAATGTTAAGCTAGAGAAGACCTGGTATGTATAACAGAATATCTTAACAAATCTCTAAAATGGACTTCTTCATCTCAATTTTTATCTAATCTAACTAGTCAAAGGTAAAAAAATGGCAACGGTCTAGGTAGTCAACATATTAACCCCCTACAATCCCTATAATAAATATGTGTCTGCATCTAACAACTTTTTGTGTACTACTCATTATGAAAGAAATGGTCATCTAAAAAGAAATTTTCAAGACAAGATATGGAATGAAATGAATCTAAAAAGTTATGTCCACTAAGACCTGTTACTTAAAAAGGGACCTGGTCCTTCTTCAAAATCCAAGAAAGCTAGAATGCGTGTTTGAACAAAGAAAACCTTGATTTCTTCCCTATCCCCCTTTTGGGAAATCAATACTAAATGGGTTTCCATACCTAATAAATGATCTATAAGTCCAAGTGGGAGTAAGAAAAAACAGTCATAGTTGGTTCATGGACTGTGGATATTCCAAGCATATGACTGGAAGAACTGATTAATTTATATCACTCAAGACACTTCAAGGTGGAGGTTCTCATTTGGAGATAAAAAGAAGGAACATATCCTAGGTGTTGGAATTGTTGGAAATCACCAAAGTATTCTATTAAAAATATGTATTATGAAAGTGGATTAAATTATAGCTAACTTAGTGTCTTTCAAATTTGCGATAAGGGTAATGAAGTCAAATTCTTGTCTAATTGGTGCACTGTCACTGGTATCTAATTTGGTGAAGTCATTCTTAGAGCCAAAAAATTCACAAACATGTATGTTCCTTATCTAGATTCAGTTCCCAGAAGTGATTTTACTTGTCTAAGTGTTCAAAGTGAAAATGCTGACTTATGGCATAAAAGACTTGGTCTTGTCAGCTACTCACTTCTTAATAAGTTGGTCTTAAAGAACCTAGTCTCAAGTGTTCCCAAGTTGCAGTTCTCATATATCAAGGTATGCGATGCTTATGTCAAAGAAAAACAAATAAGGTACTCATTCAAGAAGACGAAGCAAGTTAGTACCACCAGACCTCTTGAACTACTTCACATGGACTTATAGGGACCTGTAAAGGTTCAAAGTAGCGGAGGAAAGAAATATCTCTTGGTCATTATGGATGATTTTTCTAGGTACACTTGGACCATATTTCTGAGAACCAAAGATGAAACTTTTGAAGTATTGGTATTTTTGCCAAGCAAATCCAAGTGAAGTTAGATAACAAAATAACAGGGACCAAGTCTGATCATGGAATAGAGTTTGAAAATATAAGAGTTGAGGAATTTTTTGCTGAAAATAGAATAAGTCATAATTTTTTAGCTCCCAGAACACCTCAGCAAAATAGTGTTGTTGGAAAGAAGAATGGTACCTTGATTGATATTGCCAGAACTATGTTGATTGATTGTTATTTCCCTAAGAGCTTCTCGGATGAAGTAGTAAATATGACATGCTATGTTAGAAATATGTGTCTTATTAGGTCTATTCTCAACAAGACTCCCTATCAATTGCAATTTAAGAGAAAGACCAGACTTAGCTACTTCAGGGCATTTGGGTACAAATGTTTTATGTTGAAAAATAGTGAGGACGATTCTAAAAAATTTGATCCTAAGAGGGATGAAGTGATATTTGTAGGTTACTCATCAACCAGCAAAGCCTACTGTAATACCCCAAAAATTTAAGCCAATGTTAGCATTATGTTTCAACCTCATGCACAGTACATTATGGTCCTTTGATAGTTTTATGAGTTATTTTGATGTATATTAAGGCCTCAAATAACTCCCAGCTATTAGATGAATCAAAATAATCCTTACCAATTGAATTTTGTTTAAAAATGTTGCTTTAGTCAACTTCAAATGAGAATATATTTTGTTCTACACATAATTTTCCAGATCAAGACTCACCAAGTGATACGAAATTTAATTAGCTTTCCAACAATACCAATTTTTTCCTAAAACTGATACTCGGGCAAGAAGTTATGGCATTTTTAGTGCAAACCAGTAGCCCAACGGAATAAGACCGTATCACGGTGATGGTTGAAATCACGTTCGTACTTTTCCAGTATGTCATCGCGATAAGAACCACGTCGCGCCAAGGGGCATTTTTGCAATTGTCACTTTCCAGTGAGGGCTTCCAGTTAGGGATCGTTCATTTCAAGAGGTGCAACGTGATGACACCTTATCGCGCCATTGGATAAAATGAGGATTGTCCCTTTTCCATTGGCCCGACGCGATTGCACCGCATCGCGCTGGGTGTCAAAATTGGGATTTCCTGTTTTCTCAATTCAAATTTTAGGGACCATTTGGTCTTTCGCAAGGTCCTAAACTCATCCAAAACACGCAATTAAAATCCTAAAGAGGCATTTAGTGCCCCATTACTCATAATTTCTCTTCAAGAAACTAATCTTGTCTTAAAGAACAAACCTTAACCTTCAAGATTCAAGATTAAATCCCAAGAAAACCCCCAAGAACTCTCACGAATTCATCAACCCAGGTATGTTAAATGTTCATCTATGGGTTCCTTTCACCCATGGAGTCCAAGTTTCCAATTCTAAATTCAAAGTTATGATTTTTACAAGCTATTATGATTTTAAATTGGGATTTTAACCATGAACTCCCATGAATTATAATTCTATACCATGTTTACATGAAATTATTGTTATCAAACCCCACATATTTTAATGTTGTTATTCTCTGATTTAATTCATAATTAGTGATGTTGGTGTTGAAGTCATGCTATTCCTACAAGCTTTAAACTATTCCCATGCTTATCTTGAACTATGTACACCAAGTGTTTGTTGAAATGCCTACAAGAATGAATTTTGATATAAATGTTTCCATGCTATGTCCTTAAAGTTTTAGTATTACTTTACTATTATTTCTATCGAGTCCTGGGGGTTATGAATACCCAAAAACTTAGCTGTTTACTTTATCTCAGTATCTTCAGATTAGTTTCATAATATGTTATGAGCATTATCAGTTCAGTTAGTTATCATAATTAGTTAAACTTAGAATAGTTCAGTCTTTTGAGTCAGTTTAGTTAGGAGTAGGATTTAGCATCGAGCAAACCCAGGGATGGGGGCTCACCTGCCAGTTGAGGGTGTGACCTTTAGTAGCAGTCCCCACTTTCCAGAACTACGTAGCCAGCGTAGGTTGAGATGTTAACCTGCCAGTTGAGGGTTGATCTCATACGGGTATCTGCCAGTTAAGGGTAACCCTTAGTTCTTTGAGACAATACTTTAGTGGATCCACACAACTAGTGTTAGTACTGATACCCTTCTAACTGGGGTCACAGGTTGGACCCTAAATTGCTCATTGGGGCATGTCGGTTAGATAATAGCTCCCACAGTCTCAGTCCATTAATCAGCTCAGTAATTTAGTTTTAGTTGCCTGTCCATAGCATACAGATATCAATAATTCAGTTATCAAATTTTAGTATCTCAATTTACAGATTATATTCAGAACATATTTTGTGCTTGGTCATGCATCTTCAGTATTTACAGATTTCACGCATCTTCAGTGCTTACAAATTTCATGCATTCTATTCAGTATTTCATGCTACTTACTCAGTCAGCTATTATTCATGAACATGAAACCTTGCATATCAGCCTACCTTATTTAGCATACCTATACATTCAAAGTACTGATCGCATAATCTTTTCTTGCGCTATGATGTATCATATCATAGGTTCGGACGCTTAGTTCCCAGATCGCACAAAGACTTTCCAGATCATCAACCGTAGTAGTCATTTCTATTTTGTCGGAGCTAGTTGGGGGTTTGTCCCATTAGCTCCTCAGTCAGTCAGTAGAGGGTTTTTAGACTAGTACAGACAGTTAGTCTGTTTTCAGATTTCAGTTGTCATTGTCTGACATCTTTTCAGTATTATCAGTTTTTTCTTATAGACTTTATCAGATTTATGACTTAAAACCTTATGGAATTTCTCAGTTATATTCCGCATATGATCTTTTGTTATTAGTTTTACTCAGTGCTCACAGCAGGTACCGGCTCATGGGTTAGCTTGTGGTCCCTCAGGACCGTAAGCACCGTGTGTCACATAGGGTGTACTCTAGGGGTTCTACAAATTTTGTATTAGAGCCTAAGGTTTTAAAGTATCCTAGGAGGTCTGAAAGTCGCGTCTAGTAGAGTCTTATGTATTGTTGTAAAGCGTACCACACTTATGGACAAGAGGCTACAGGGCGTTTAAGAAAAGTTTCCCTTATTTTAGTGTTCATGTTATGCGACTGAGCATGATGCTCATGTTAAACTTTTGGTCTAATCTATTCCCCCTTCTATTTAAAGAATATTCCTCCAGAAAGACAAATAAAAAAAAAACATAAACCAGCTAGCACCTTCATCCATTCAGGAAGATCCCCTAAACGAGCATGTTTCTCATGCAGAGTTCAGAGCTACATTCACTACTTTAGCCTATTTTGTAGCGTCTTAGAATGCTTAGCCAGCCGCTGTTCCAGCCAACCCAGTGGCCAATACTGCTGCAGCTAGGATTCGGGACTTTACTTGAATAAATCCTCCTCTATTTTTAGGATTTAAATATGAAGAGGATCTGCAGGAATTCTTAGACATGGTACATAAGGTAACAAATATTATGGGGGTGACTTCTAGTGAGAGTGCTGAATTGGCTGCTTACTAGTTACAGGATATGGATTATACATGGTTTATGCAGTGAAAGGTAGATAGAGGTGCCGATGCAGGGCCTATAGAATAGGAAGAGTTTGCTACATCCTTCTTAGATAGGTTCTTTCTGTTAGAGTTGAGAGAAGCCATAGTGCTAGATTTTATTAACTTGAGACAGGTCAACATGAGCGTCAAAGAGTATTCCCTCAAGTTTACTCAGTTAGCTAGGTATGCTCCTCATGTGGTAGCTGATAGCATATCTAAGATGAGTAAGTTCGTGTCTGGTGTATCTGACAGTGTGGTCAAGGAGTGTAGGACTGCAATGTTGATTAAGAAAATGGACTTGTCTAAGCTTATGGTCCATGATCAATAGATTGAAGAGTAGAAGACTAAGGAAAGGGAGAGAAAGAGGGCTAGAACAGGTAGTTTTAGTTTCACTCAGCCGAAGTTAAAAGGTGGAAACCGTCCTCAGTTCTGCCCAAAATCTTTAGTTCCAGCTTCATCTTCAACTAGTGCTCCGCTGCCCAAGTTCAAAAATGACAATTGGGATAGAGCACCAGGCTCTATGTCCCAAGGAAATATTAACAGTGCTTATACAAATCGTATTTGCCAGAAATATGGTAGAAACCATCAGGGTGTTTGTAGAGCTGATAGTGATATTTGTTTTGGGTGTGGCAAGCAAGGCCATAGAGTCAAGGATTGTCCAAAGAGTGGTCAACAGGGTCAGTCCAGTCATTCTCCAGTTCCAGCCGACCGCCCGACTCAGCAGGGTACCACTTCCAGTGCTACCAGTGGTCAGCGTCTGAACAGATTGTATGTACTTCAGTACCGATAGGATCAGGAAAATTCTCTTGAAGTGGTTATTGGTACGTTTCAGGTCTTTCATTTACATGTTCATGCTTTATTAGACCCTGGAGCTTTTCTTTCTTTTGTAACCCCTTATATATTCGTCAACTTCAAAGTCAGTCCCAAAATCTTAACAGAGCCCTTTTCAGTGTCTACCCCAGTAGGTTTCTCTATTATAGAAAGACAGGTATACATGAACGGTCCGATCACAATATCTCCGAAAGTTACTTCAGTTGATTTTATGGAGTTAGAGATGACAGATTTTGATGTCATTCTCGACATGGATTGGCTCCACTCATACTATGCTTCAGTTGATTGATAAAGCAGAATAGTTCATTTTCAGTTTTCGAATGAACCAGTCCTTGAATGGAGGGGTAGTACAACAGCTCTTAGGGGTCGTCTTGTTTCGTACCTTTGAGGGAGAAAAATGATATCCAATGGGTGTATTTATCATTTTGTCTGAGTCAAAGACTCTAATTCTGAGACTCTAAATCTTGAGTCAGTTTTAGTATTAAGGGAATTTCTAGATGTGTCCCCTGAAGATCTTCTCGGAGTTCCTCCCGAAAGGGAAATTGACTTCAAAATAGACCTTCTTCCATATACTCAGTCTATCTCTATTTCACCATACAAAATGGCTCTAGCCGAATTTAAAGAGTGGAAAGAATAGTTGAAAGATCTCCTAGATAAGGGATTCATTAGACCCAACATCTCTTCGTGGGGCGCACCAGTTCTATTCATGTGTAAGAAGGACGATTCTCTCAAAATGTGTATTGACTACCATCAATTGTACAAAGTCACAATCAAAAAAGGGTATCCACTTACCCGAATTGATGACTTGTTCGACTAACTTCAGGGTGCCAATTACTTTTTTAAGATAGGCCTCAGATCCGGATATCATTATCTCAGAGTTAAAGAATGTGACATTCCAAAAATAACTTTCAGAACATGGTATGGTCACTTTGAGTTTTTAGTCATGTCCTTTGATCTCATGAATGCGCCAGTAGCCTTCATGGACTTTATGAACCGAGTGTTCAAGAAGTACTTGGACATGCTCGTCATAGTCTTCATTGATGACATTCTTGTATACTCCCTTAATGAAAATGATCATACAGACTACCTCAGGATAGTATTACAGACTTTTAGAGCCCATCAGTTGTTCTCTAAATCTAGTAAGTGCAAATTTTGGCTAAGATCAGTCCCTTTCCTTGGCCATATTATTTTGGGTGATGACATTAGAGTTGATCCTCAAAAGACTGAGGCAGTGAGAAACTGGCCCAGACCCATCTCTCCGTCAGATATTAGGAGTTTCTTAGGTTTGGCTGGCTATTACCGATGGTTTATTAAAGGATTTTTGTCTAGTGCGTCCCCCGTGTCCAGATTGACTAAAAAATAGTTAAGTTTCAGTGGTCAGATTCTTGTGAGAAGAGTTTTCAGGAGTTGAATACTCGACTCAACACAACCCCAGTTTTGACGTTGCCAGATGGTTCAGATGGGTTTGTTGTATACTGTGATTCTTCTAGAGTTGGTTTGGGATGTATTTTTATGTAGAAGTGTAAAGTTGTGGCCTATTCCTCTAGACAACTTAAGCCCTATGCAAAGAATTACCCTACCCATGATCTTGAGTTAACAACTGTTGTGTTTGCCTTAAAAATGTGGAGGCATTATTTTTATGGAGTGCATGTTGATGTGTTCACAGATCACAAAGCTTGCAGTATGTGTTTTCGCAGAAGGATTTAAATCTACGTCAGAGGAGATGGTTAGAGTTGCTGAAAGATTATGATATGAGTGTTTTGTACCATTCAGGCAAGGCCAATATAGTGGCAGATGCCCTAAGTAGATTGTCATGGGTAGTGTTGCTCATGTCAAGGGTGATAAGAAGAAGTTAGTAAGAGAAATTCATCAGCTTTCCAGGTCAGGTGTTCATTTGGTTGATTCAGCTGAGGGTAGCGTTTGGGTTTAGAATAGTTTGGAATCTTCTTTGTTGCCAAAGTGAAAGGAAAGCAGGATAGGGATCCTAGTCTGGTGAAACTGAATGAGTCAGACAAAGATCATAAAGTAGAGGTTTTCTCCCAAGGGGGAGATAGTGTACTGTGCTGCCATAGTAGATTGTGTGTGCCGTATGTTGATGAGTTGAGAGAGAGAATTCTTGCAAAGTGCATAGTGCACGTTACTCAATTTATCTAGGGTCCATGAAGATGTACCACGATCTATGGAAAATCTATTGGTGCAGTGGGATGAAGAGAGATATTACAGAGTTTTTAACTAAGTGCTCTACTTGTCAGCAGGTTAAAATTAGGCATCAGAAGCCTAGTAGGTCTATACAGGAGTTCAGTATTTCTACTTGGAAGTGGGAGGTAGTGAACATAGATTCTGTGATAGGTTTACCTCGTACTCGTCAATAACATGATTCGATTTGGGTCATTGGGGATTGGATGACCAAGTTAGCCCATTTCTTGCCAGTCTATACTCTTATTCAGCTGAGGACTATGCCAAGCTCTATATTAGAAAGTTGGTTAGGTTGCACGGTGTTCCATTGTCCATCATTTCAGGCAGAGGTACTCAGTTTACCTCCCACTTTTGGAAAGATTTTTAGAAGGGTCTTAGTACCCATGTTCACCTCAGTACAGCCTTCCACCCTCAGAAAGATCGTCAGGCAGAGAGGACCATTCTGCTCCATAAGGATATGTTGAGAACGTGTGTGGTCGACTTTAAGGGCAGTTGGGATGAACATTTGCCTTTGATTGAATTTGTGTATAATAACAACTATCATTCTAGTATTCAGATGGCTCTGTTTAAGGCTCTATATGGAAGGAGATGTAGATCTCTGATTGGTTGGTATGAAGTAGGAGAAGACACTTTGATAGGGCCTGACTTAGTGTTTGATGCTTTAGAAAAAGTACAACTGATTAGGGAGAGGCTTAAGGTAGCCCAGAGCTGACAGAAATTTTATACAGATGTGAGAAAGAAAGCTCTTAAGTTTGAGATTGGTGATTTCATATACTTGAAAATCACTCCCATGAAAGGAGTGAAGAGGTTTGGTAAGAAGGGGAAGCTTAGTCCCCTATATATTGGCCCTTACAGAATTTTGAGCCATTTAAAAAAGGTGGCTTATGAGCTTGAATTGCCTACAGACTTAGCATCAGTGCACCCAGTTGTCTGTATCTCCTTGTTGGCGAAGTGTATTAAAGACCCAATAGTTGTTGTTACCTTAGAAAGTGTAGATGTTTAGAACAAACTTTCTTACGAAGAAATTCCAGTCAAAATCCTTGATCGAGAAATTCGTAGACTAAGGAACAAAGAAGTTCCCCTAGTCAAAGTTCTTTAGCAGAATCAGTCCGTTGAGGGAGCCACTTGGGAAGCAGAAGCAGATATGTGGACCAAGTACCCTCATTTTTTCTCTGCAAACTCAGACTCAGTGTAAGGTAACAACTTTCACATAATTCCTCTTTTCCATGCTCAGTTTCAGTTACATATCATTCTCATGTCAGTTACGCATTCACAAAACCAGTTCAGTCATGAATCATGTTTTAGACTTAGTCATGTAATAACGTATTCATCACGTATATTCAGCATGTAATCTCAGTTACTTAGTGCTTTCAGTTTAGCTAGTCTCATTCGAGGATGAATGTTCCCAAGGGGGTGATATTGTAATACTCCAAAAATTCAAGCCAATGTTAGCATCATGTTTCAAGCTCATTCATAGTACGTTACGGTCCTTTGGTAGTTTTTTGATTTAGTTTGATGCATATTAAGGCCTCAAATAACTCCCATCTATTAGACGAATCAAAATAATCCTTACCGATTGAATTTTGTATAAGAATGTTGCTTTAGTCAACTTCAAATGAGAATATCTTTTACTCTACTCAGAATTTTCAAGCTTAAGACCCACCAAGTTATAGTAAATTACATTAGCTTTCCAACGATATCAATTTCGCCCAAATCCGATACTCGGGCGAGAAGTTATGGCATTTTTAGTGCAAAGAAGTAGCCCAACGCGATAAGGCCGCATCGCGGTGATGGCCAAAATAACGTTCATCATTTTCCAGTGTGTCACTATGATAAGAACTACATCGCGCTAAGGGGCATTTTTACAATTGTCACTTTCCTGTGAGGCACTGCTATGACATCGCGTCGCACCAAACTTCTAATTGGGGATCATCCGTTTCCAGCGGCGCAAAAAAAATGGCACCGCATCGCGCCATTAGATTAAATGAGGATTGTTATTTTTCCAGTGGCCCAACGCGATTTCACCGTGTCGCACCGGGTGTCAAAATCGGGATTTGTAGTTTTCGCAATTTTAATTTTAGGGACCATTTGGTCTTTTTCCAAGGCCCTAAACTCATCCAAAACACAATTAAAACTCTAAAGAGGCATTAGTGACCCATTACTCATAATTTCTCTCCAAGAAACTAATCTTCTCTTAAAGAACAAACCTTAACCTTCAATATTCAAGATCAAATCCCAAGAAAAACCCCAAGAACTCTCACAAATTCATCAACCCAGGTATGTTAAATGTTCATATATGGGTTTCTTTCACCCATGGAGTCCAAGTATCCAATTCAAAATTCAAAGTTATGATCTTTACAAGTTATTATGATTTTAAATTGTGATTTTAACCATGAACTCCCATGAAGTGTAATTCTATACCATGTTTACATGAAATTGTTGTTGTTATCAAACTCCACATGTTTTAATGTTGTTATTCTCTGATTTAATTCATAATTGGTGATGTTGGTGTTGAAATCATGATATTCCTACAAGCTTTAAAATATTCCCATGCTTATCTTGAATTATGAACACCAAGTGTTTGATGAAATGCCTACAAGAATGGACTTTGATATAAATGTTTCCATGTTATGTCCTTAAAGTTTAAGTATTATTTTACTATTATTGCTATCGAGTCCTAGGGGTTATGAATATCCAAAAACTTAGCTGTTTACTTTATCTCAGTATCTTCTGATTAGTTTCAAAATATATTGTGAACATTATAAGTTCAGTCAGTTATCATAATCAGTTAAACTTAGAATAGTTGAGTCTTCCTAGCCAGTTTAGTTGGGAGTAGGATTTAGCACCGAGCGAACCCAGGGATGGGGGATCACCTTCTAGTTGAGGATGTGACATTTAGTAGCAGTCCCCGCATTCCAGAACTACGTATCCAGCATAACTTGAGTTGTTAACTTGCCAGTTAAGGGTTTATGTCTTACCGGTACCTGCTAGTTAAGGGTAACCTTAGTCCTTCGGGACAATACTTTAGTGGATCCACACAGCCAGTGTTAGTACCCATGGCACGATACTAATACCCTTACAATTGGGGTCATAGGTTGGACCCCAAATTGCTTATTGGGGCATGCCGGTTAGATGATAGCTCCCACAGTCTTAGTCCAGTAATCAGCTCAGTAATTTAGTTTCAATTGCCTGGCCAAAGTATACAGATATCAGTAATTCAGTTATCAGATTTCAGTATCTCAGTTTACAATTTTTATTCAGAACAGTTTTATGCTTGGTCACGCATCCTCAGTATTTACGGATTTCACACATCTTCAATGCTTACAGATTTCATATGTTTTATTTAGTATTTCATGCTACTTACTCAGTTAGTTATTATTCATACACATGAAACCATGCATATAAGACTACCTCATTTATCATACCATTACATTCAAAGTAATGATCGCATACTCTTTTCTTATGCTATGATATATCATATCATAGGTTCGAACGCTCAGTTCCTGGATTGCGCATAGACTTTCCAGATCATCAGCCATAGAAGTAGTGAGTCCTCATATTTTGAGGACATGATTTATTTATCTCAGATTACTTTATCATTTTCAGTTATTGCCATTCAGTCGGAGCTAGTTGGGGGTTTGTCCCATCAGCTCCTCAGTTAGTCAATAGAGGCTTTTCAGACTAGTACAGACAGTTAGTCAGTTTTCAGATTTCAGTTGTCATTGTTAGATATTTTTTTAGTATTATTAGTTTTGTCTTATAGGCTTTATCATATTTATGACTTAAAACCTTATAGAATTTCTCAGTTATATTCTGCATATGATCTTTTGTTATTAGTTTTACTCAATGCTCACAGCAGGTACCAGCTCATGGGTTAGCTTGTGATTCCTTGAGACTGTTAGCACTGTGAGGTACCAAGGGTGTAATCTCGGGGAATTACACCTATAGAGTCTATAACAAAAGAACTCTCAGGATTGAAGAAAGTGTTCATGTCATTTTTTATGAGTCTAGGATATGGAAAAATTAAGAAATGTCGATGATGTAGACTTGGAGAAACTTATTCCCATTCAAAGGTATGGCTCTGCTGATGAAAGCATTGAAGAACAAATTATTCACGATGTTGAAAATGATACAAATGGTGAAGGCGAAGAACTCTGGTCCTCAACAAGATCCTTTTGAACCTGATGATTCACAACATGTATCCCAAGATTAAGCTAGTGAGGGACCTAGTACCAGTCAGCTTCAGTCAATCATAAGAAGATCTAACTAGAATCACAAGTCATCTAACCCTATTTAGAATCTCACCTCACTTCCAAATTCTGGTATGTAAACATGGGTACAAGTTAGGTGTTTTGTTTCCCTCTAAGCATTCATATCCACCATTAAGCCTAAGAATGTGAAGGAAGGACTTAAGGATGTTGATTGAGTAAATACTATACAAGAAGAACTTTATTATTCTAAAAGAAGTAAAGTGTGGCACCTTATCTCCAGAACTGTAGATAGGACTATTATAGGAACTAAATAGGTGTACAAAAACAAGCAGAACAAACATTTTATTATTACAAGAAACAAAGCTAGATTTGTATTACAAGGATACAATCAAGAAAAAGGGATTAAGTATGATGAAACCTTTTCTCCTATTTCAAGGATGGAGGCTATAAGAATTCTCATTGTTTTTTATGCATATATAGAATTCAAGTTGTTTCAAATGGATGTAAAAAGTGCCTTACGAAATAGACACTTAAAGGACAAAGTTTATGTTGATCAACCACCTAGGTTTGAAGTCATTGATCAACCAAACCATATGTTGAAATTAGACAAGGTACTTTAAGGATTGAAGTAGGCCCCCAAGGCATGGTATGAAAGGTTGTTAAAGTTTCTTCTTGAAAATGGCTTTAAAAGAGGAAAATTGACAATACTCTATTTCTCAAAATTAGAAGGAAAAATCTACTAGTTGTGCAAGTATATGTGGATGGCATTATCTTTGGTGCAACTTCAAACTCACTATGTGAAGAATTTTCTAAACTCATGGGACGTGAGTTTGAAATAGGTATGATGGGTGAACTGAGCTTCTTTCTGGGGGTTGCAAATAAAGCAAACTTCTAGAAGAACAATGACTTATCAAGAAAAGTAAATCAAGGAGATTTTGAAAAAAATTCCACATGAACGATGTTAAGTCTATTAATACCCTTATAGGTACAAGTTTAAGGATAGATGCCGATGAACCTAGTCCCTCGATGAATGAGAGTATGTATAGAGGAATATTGGGTTTTTTTGTACCTGATTGCTAGTAGACCTGATATTATATTTAGTATGGAAATATAACCTTGTCCAAAGGAGTCTCACTGGAAGACTGCAAAGAGAATTCTCAAATATCTAAAAAAAATAGAGGACCTAGTCTTATTTTATCCATCTGGTGATAATTTTAAACTATTTGGCTATGCTGATGTAGATTATGTAGGGTGTCTAGTTTATAGGAAAAGTAAATCTATGATGGATCATTTCCTAGGGTCTTCTCTAATTCTATGGGAATTTGAAAAACAAAACTCAGTACACTTTCTACAGCTCATGCTGAGTATATAACAATTGTATCTTGTTGTGCTCAGCTACTTAGGATCAAGCATCAATTAAAAAATTTGGGGATAGTTTCTGATACTATTCCTCTATTATATAACAGCACCAGTGCTCCAAACATAGCCAAAAATACTATGTGGCACAAAAGGACTAGACATATTAATATTAGACATCATTTCCTTAAAGATAATATGGAGAAATGGGATATTTGCATGTTATGCAAGATTAAAGATCAAGTTGCTGATATTTTCACAAAGGATCTCCACAGGGACCAATTTAAGAAAAATAGGCTGAAGCTAGGACTGATTAAGATTAATTGTTCTCCTCTTGTTTATCTTCTCTTCTGATATTGGCTATGACTAGGGAGAAGGTATCCTTGAAATAATTTGTTCATTTGGACTAACTCAGTTCCATACCTATTGTTGGTATACACACATGATGGGTAAGTTGATGAGAGAGATGGATGAAAAAAACTTGAAAAAATACCTTCAACAAGAGAGAGACCAAGCACCTACTCCAAGGTTAGTGTCATATAGATTGCTTTTTGAAAAAGCTTGAATTTATTGTTCTAAAAGGACACGTATGCCTTGCCGTCTCTCTATACCATTGTCACGTCATTTGAAAAATAAAAAGGCATTTTTAATACGGACCAAACATGCTTTTAGCTTCAATTCCAACCGTTGACCTTCTTTACTCTTTTTAAATTTCAAATCAAAACCCTAAATCCTCACTTTCTTACATTATATCTACAAATCATATTCTCAAAAATACTCTAAACCACTCAAAATCTCAATTTATTCTTTTTTTTTTCTAAAAAAGTCTGAACCCTCACCCCTTTTAAAACTCCCATTCTTGGAAAACGTCTTCAAAGCGATTTAGCACTAAACAAAAATTCCTTCTTTGAAGAAAACACCTTTTTTATGGAAGAAAAAGAAACCTCAACTAAAAATCTCCTACTCAATTTGCAATTATTTCCAAAACCACTTCCATCATTTTTGGGGAACATATCCTCACTACATCAACAATGGTTGAGTCTCCCATTGAGTTATTTATCCCTAATCATCAACTTGGTCCTTTGAGTACTGAAGATACTATCGAGTTCTTATAGGGACCAGGTACCATTAATCCTTCTAACTCCATTCCTGTTGAAGAACACTTGTTTGATGAGGATCTATCAATTAAAAGATCTAATCCTTCAAATTGTATAGTGGCAGGGGTAGACTGAGTTGCTGAAAGTTTGACTCATTTAGTCAGAGACCACGATCTATTTCAAATAAAGTTGATGAACCTATGTTACTTGAGTCACCAATTGAATCCCCTCGTCTAATGTATGATTAACCCCAGTCTTAATTTATGTTCAAAAGAAACCACTGTTGACCTAGATGAAGTTGGTGATATGACGTGGAAAAGATTTGGGAAGTGTGGTTCCAGAGAAAAAGAAAAGATAAACGTTGCTAACAATTTGGTAAATACCTATGGAACTTGAAGTACAAGAAATTTTTTTATGATTGATGCTATAAAGGCCAATAAGTCTTCTATTGTTCACTAGAGAAGAATGAGGAAAGTATCATTGTTAGAGAGAAAGAAAATATCCATAAAAGAGGTTGCTTAAGTAGAGGAGAATGAGAAGGAAGATGAGATAGACTCTGATGTTGATACTGCAATAACAAAAGGAAAGAAGGGAGTAGGTATCTCAAGGCTGGCTAAGTCTTTTGTGACGAAGCCTAAAGCGGTTGCTCCTAAGAAGTATATCTCACTCAAAATAAAAGCAGTTGAGGCTCCTGAGAATCCTAGTCATGAAATTGACTCCACTACATATGAAAAATTGGTTCAATCAATAAGAGGACCAAGTACCCCTTCAAAGTGAAGGAAAGTTCAAAAGTAAGTAAAAGTTCTCACAAGGGAGGAGAGTACTGAAGCACTCAAAACTCAAAGAATGTTAAAAAAGAGTGTTTGATCTTAACATTGTTGATAAACTGGAATGGTTGAGTTGCTTGAATATGTAAAATATCAAGAGTGGCTTCACTTGTTTGACTTACCAATTCGTACTATTCATGAAAAGGAAGTGAGGGATTTTTACTATGCCTCTAAATTCTCTGAAGACAGTCAAGGTATGTCTACCATGCACATGGTGTTGGGATATATATTGATGCAACTGTGTTTGGTGAAATTCTTTATGTTTCTATGGAAGTGATTGGGTTCGTAAAGGACACGGTGCCATTTCTTGAGTTTATGCAAGAAGCAAGCAAAATCACTAGAAAATCAATAGTTTGAGTGCTTCAGAAGTGCCTAAAAGGGGAGTTTCAATTTCTCATTGAACTTGTTAACAAAGTCTTGTTGCCATGATTAGAAAAGTAAACAATAGCTCAGCAGTGGACCTGTTCCTCATGGAGACCCTTAGCAAGTTTGAGATTTTTAATCTTCTTGCATTCTGATAGAAAAAATTTACAAAGTAATGCATGTTAAATATGGGAAGAATGTAATGGAATATGGCTACCTCCTAAATAAGGTATTTGATCATTCTAAGGTTTAGTGTTCAAAAGGATTGGCTAGCTTAGTCAAGATAATCTTCTTCATGACTATATTTATTGAAAATAGTTGTGTGGAAGGAAAGGTAGGGGCAAAACCTAAGTCACAGGTATCATAACTCATTGATTAACAAGAAAGGCTAGATGCATAATTAGAAGACATTACTACTTTTATAGCCAAAAGGTATGCAAAATCTCTCAATTGAAGGAAACACTGAAGTACGTCATAGTTGAGAGACCTGGTACTACTAACGCTCTTCGTGAAAAAATAAAAAACCGACGAAATTGGTCAAGGATTTGAATACTGAATTCAAAGGTCTAAACATTAAAGTTAAGAAATAGAATAAGTATCTTCTCAATTCACATGTAGCTGAAAGTATGTGTATGGACTTGGTCCTTCGTTCTCTTGCTCCTAAGCCTTCTTCTTTTAAGACCTTTTTCAATTATCCTTGTTCTCATGTTCTATGTTTCCTTTTTTGCTTTTTGGCGTCAGTTTTTTTGTTGCCTCTGTGGCTAATTTGGAATAGTTTCTTCATGTGTTTTTATTAAGTTAATTAAATTTGATGTTGTTGTTTTATCTTATGAATGGAATGTTTTACTTATATCTATCATCTATATCACTTTATAACTTTGTTCATTCATGTTAGTTATGCCCCAGTGGATATAAGGGAACCTTATACACATTTTACTTATCTTAGTTTAGTGTTGTTACTTTTTATGATGCCAAAAGAGGAAAGACATTATCCATTACTGGGTAGTCTTGTTTCATATCACGGGGCCTGCTCCCTTATAGATAGAAAGGAACATAAAATGAGAAATCTAGTTTATAGGGGGAACTGATTTCTAAGGGAAAGGAAGAACCTAGTTGATAGAGGAAACTGATTGATTGTGGGAATAGCCGAAAATAGTTTATATAGTTTGGCATCATAAAAAAGGGAAAAAAATATTGTACTTTAGTTTTGATGATTTCCAAAAAAAAGTTCAAGAGTGGAACTCTGTACTGTTGTTTTGGCTGGTAATGCTGCAGTAGTGCAGCGCTTATTGTGCTAACACTTGGTCCAGTAGAATATTATCAAGATTTTTCTCTCTAGTATAAAATCAAGATATGTGAAGAGTAAAACCTAATATTTTCATAGCTTAAAAGGATTTATCTCTCAAGGAAAAGTCATTCTCATAAAGAGGAACACTGCTCATTTCAATAGAGGGACCCGATGTTATATTTGAGTATTATGTCTTTTGCTCTTGAAATAGTAAAATATACTCATATGTTATAAAGGAGTGTAGATATTTTGTCTTGTCTAAGTCTTTGGCTAAGTCATATGAACTAGAGTTAGTTGTCATTTCAACCTTAGTTTATTCAAATTCTATTTATCATGTTTTATGTTATTCTGGGTAGAGTTATTTAGGAATGTTAACTAGAGTTAATTGGCGTATGGTTGCGGTAGAGTTGTTGCATCAATATTATAATAGAGTTATTAGTAGATGTAGCATTAAGATTTTAATCCTAGTGATTATTGGAGTCTGTAATCACACCTTTGTCTTGAAGTTAGAGGAGTTTGCTGGAAATCCTGTGCGACAGGTCATGGTATTTCCTTCTTTGAGCAAGGAGTTTTCCATGTAAATATTGAGTGTTCTTTACTTTTGGCACTTAACATCTATCTTACTTATTTTACTGTTCTAGTGCCTAAGGGACCTAGTCCCTTTGTTTGTGGTGGACTCATATAAGCCAACACACGATATTTATAGGGTAACCTCTTAACTCATGGAAGTTAAATCATGACCTACCTCATAGGATTTCCCAATAACTTTCCAAATCGACTGAGTAATGATTGATTAATAACTCCAGTTATCCTAGGATTAAACTTTTAATCCCCTCCTCTTGTAACAACTTTCTTAAAAGACTCATAATAATCACTCTATTGTAATCTTATACGCATTATCAACTAGCTCTAGCTGAAAAACTCCAAAACAAATAATAAAATAAGGATAACGACACCTACAAAAGCTTTAATAACTAGGATTAGGTTTACAATGTTAAAGTAAAATGCAAAGACTCAAAACAACAAAGAACCAAGAATAACTAACATTGATAGTGCGCAGGTCCCTTATTGATATGAGCGTTGATTTGAGAAAAAATGGAAACTTTTGCAAAGACAAATGTGAACTTTTAGGATATGCAATGAAACAATCCTCGTGATTATTTTTCAATCTTTATGTGCTTTGCCATTTTATCCTTTCTCGGAGTTGATTTATGGTATTTATGGTTTGTAGGTATGAGTGACATAGTTTCATAGGCAATTGGTAGAAAAATATATGAGTTTTTTATTTGGAACATTAGAAAGTTGATATGGTTGACTTTAGTTAACATCTGTAGAAGTTGATCTTGTATTGAAATTTTATTTGTGTCATTAGTTTCGTAAAGTGTTTTTTGGGTTAGACGGATTATTGGTAATAGAGCTCAAAATTTCTACGCTATTATTTTTATACCTCCTTCATGTTTAGCAGTGATTTTTGAGTTGAATTATGATAAGGGGTGATAATGGGACCAATATAAAATGTTTTGAAATTTTTAGATTGCGTATGGGATCATTTTGGGACCCCAAGCTAGTGAGGATTCAGGATAAGAGCATGCCACACCCTTGGAGGGGTGCAATAAGGGAGTGACACACCTAAGGGTGCTAAAACACTAGTTTCATTTTTTGTAGTTTGGGGTTGAGGGATTTTTTGTATTTTACCTATTAAACAATGTCATAATCATATAAAACGTAATTCCTACCCTCATAACTCCAATTGTCTGATCACTCTTATCATAAAAACTCTCAAAGCACAAAAGAGGAGTTTCTTCTCCAAAATTCAAGCTTCCAAGGTTTCAATTAGAGTTTCCCTTAAGAATTCACAAGTTCAGGTATGTGGGGTTTGAACAAGGATAACTTTTTATCCTTGTGCCCAAAAGTTAAGTTTTTATCTTAAATTTGAGATTTTTATAACTAGGGTTCACACCTATTTTTCTTATGCTTGAGTTTATGAAGTTTTATCAGGAGCTGTACATTATTTTATATATGTTTTCATGCTTATTTAAGTTTATCTAATAAAGTTATTTCAAGCATTGGGTTATGACATTTTGATATAAAGTTTCCATTAGTTGACAAAAGATTACAATTTGAGCATTGAACATTCAATTTACAATAAGCTTAAGTTTACTAGTTTGAGTTTCAAAAGAATTGTAGTATAATCACAGTTTTAGTTTTATATCAAAGTTCAAACAAGCTATGAATTTCACATAAGAAACAAAGAATTTGAGAAAAAGTCGCATATTATATTTTCAAACTTATTAGCTTATATGCCTATTTTGTGGTGAACTTCATAGATACGGTACGAGAAATAGTATGATTTTAGGAGTAGAATATAGCACCAAGAGTGGAATGTGGGTTTAGCGCATTCTATTTCCTTGAAACTACGTACCACCTTAGGTTATTTAAGCTTGTCCAAATGGGCATGCCAGTTATATTATTCAACTTGTCCAATCAGACATGTTTAGGTGATCACCAAAGTTAGTATTTATACCATAGCAAGGTATATTGGGCCATTGCAAAAAGGGTTTGAGTCATCGTGCTCTTTCGATGAGGGATTGAGTCATCGAACTCCATGTTTCTTGCATGATTTATGTTGGTTATGAGAATCTCCCACAAAAAAGAGTATTTTAGAAACTAAGTATGGTGACTCACCAAATCTATCAGATTATGCTTTGTTATTCATGTTTTATGATAATTTAATTTTTATTATTTTAGTATCTTGGAGAGTTTATTTACATTTAGCATGCATGTTTTAAAATCATGCATTGATTTAGTTTTACTTGAGTTATCGAACTCTATGTTGCTTGCATGGTTTATTTCGGTTATGAGAATCTCCCACTGAAAAGAGTATTTTTGAAATTAAGTATTGTGACTCACCAAATCTATCAGATTATGCTTTGTTATTCATGTTTTATGATATTTCAATTTTTAATTATTTTAGTATCTTGGAGAGTTTATTTACATTTAGCATGAATGTTTTAAGATTATGCATTGATTTAATTTTACTTATTGCATTCACCCCCTCCTACTCTGTACATTCCAGAAGTACTGACCACATATACGTCTATATGGCTACATTGTTTGATAATATAGATACCAGTTGTAGCCTATAATATCATGGTCAGGCAGTTCACAACTTCCAACCAACAAATGATGTGTTCTATTTATTTGAAGATTCCTAACAGTTTGTAGATTCAGTATTTTATTTCTATTCATTTGTATTAATTAGGGATAGCTGGGAGTCATGTCGCAGCTACTTATAGTCAGTATTAGTAGAGGCTTTATAGACAGTCAATCAGAGTTTATGTGTTCAGTTTTAGTTTTCTTTTGTATAATCTATTAATGTAAATATTTTTAAATAGTATTGTATTGAAAAATTCCATCTAATGACATCTCTTTTGCTCATTATTTTTAGTTTTATGTATTTATTAGTTGCTCACGAATTGTGCCAATATCATAGGTTAGCTTGGGATCACTTGTGGTTCTAAGTATTGTGTGACATCCAGGGGGTAGTCTTGAGGTATTACAAAACTTGGCATCAGAGCACAGAGTTCAAGTGTCCTAGGGTGTCTGTGAAGCCGTGTCTAGTAGAGTCTTGCGAAATGGTACAATGACATTTTTACTTTTCTTTGAGAGGCTATTGAGCATTTAAGAAATGCTTCTCTTCTTTCATACTCTAGATCATGCAGTAAAGTTATTCTCTTAGAAATTTTTGTTGATTCGTGTGTTACTCCAAAATCCTCCAACTTTGACTTATCCTTGAATTAATGTAAGTGGTATATTTCAATTCCTCCTGAGATGATGCTCTCAGATTTACTACCAATAACTTCAAAATTCATACAAAGGGCTTGAGAGGAGCCCATTAATATGTTTAAAGTCCTTTAATTCAGAAGCTTATGCCTTCATCCCATGAGTTGCACCGTTAAGACATAATATGGCATGTATTTAGATTTCTCTTTAACCCTTTATTACATATAACATTTGTGAGAGGAGAGAGTATATACCTATATTATTGAATAAAGTTTTCATTAAGGGATATTGTAACTTAGAGTGTTATGATTCATAAGTAGGAGAACATCCTTAGAGTTGGAAGTATGGATTTAGAAGTGTTGTGACAAGAAAGATAGGGATAACAATTGGTTAAAAGTGTATATATTGACCTATGCATGCTTTTCAGATAGTATTAAGGTAATATGGTTTTGGGTGTTAACTAGAGGCTAGTGAGTGTGGTGTAGATTTCATGGTGAAAAGTAGAGAAGGAGTTATTAGCTAAGATAACTTAGAGTATGCTTGAAGTAGGAGAGGTGCTCTTGATGGTATTTCATTATGCTAGAAAAGTATAGGATATTAATGAAAGTTTTGGCGGTTAAGGGTTGTTAATCTAGCTTTCCCCGTGGTCGTTAAAAAGAAATTGGTTAATGCTTATATGTCTATGAATATAATTTAATTATATGGGTGGATAAGTGGTAGTAATGTGTGAAAGGAGGATATGCTAACTGATTATGATAAGGTAGACTATAAGATTATTATCAATTATATATTTCAAGCAAGAATAGTATGTGAAGTTGTGTTATTAATTATGTTTAGTACTAGACACTAAGTTTGAATAATGGATGATTATCAAGATGAAAGTAATGATTACTTAGGATTGTGATGCTAGTTATATGAAAGATGAGATAGTAGGATTGAAATAGTGTATGCAAGAATTTAAGTTCATTTATCACAAGTAAGTATGTTGGTGTAGGTATGATGTAGAGGTGTACCCAGGGTAGTATGTGGTTGCATTATTTTTTTTAAAGATTATTAAGTGGCATATGTGCTTTGATAGTAGCCTTGAGTTGCTAAGTGTGAATAAGGTTTGTTATATAGTATATGGTGTTCATAATAGCTATGTTAGGGGCTATATATTGGCGATGTTGGATTTTTTGGTATAATTTTGATTCTCATGGTTTAGGAAAAAATATAAGATTAGAGGTGTGATATTAGTAAAATATGAAGAAAATGTCATATTGTATATTTATAGAGGCATGTATGTTTGCTGAGAATAGTATAAGTATATGACGATGGTTATTGAAGCTAGAGAAATTTAAGGGTGGCATATATGAAAGGAGTGTCCAAGAATAAAGTTAGTATTTTCCAAAACATATTTATCGGAGTAAGGTGGGCATTTAAGTATAGAACGTTAGACTAAAGAAATTATGACTTAGTCTTGAAGATATGAAATAGTCCCATAGGCTAAGAATGTCGGCTTTGTTCTACGGGGGAGATGACAGGGTGAAGAACCAAATTGAGTTTTGTGAATTATATTGTGAGATATGTTAATAAGAGTTGTGATGAGACAGTGATCTATTTTTACTCTATCATATTCATTAAATTTCAGTCATTATGGCACCCTATCCATATCTTGCATGATAGAGCAATGCCTGTGAGCCATACCTATACACTTCATATATATTCATGTTCATTCTCAGTTCCTAGTAAAAGAAGTAATAGCTTCACTTCGTGATCCGAGTCATTCCCCATAAACCTAAGAGTTCCAAACTTATGTTAAGTAACTTATAATAAATATGAACCCATGTTTCAGAGTATGCTCAATTTTTTTAACTCATAATATACCCTTAATTACTTGTGAAATTCATATTATGTCATATATGTCCTCAGTTAGATCTTTTTAATGAATCTATGCCTGTCATACTCTATTATTCAGGCCATATCAAGTGACAAAGTTATGTATAGTATCCTTCATACTTTAGGTCCTTGTCTTCTATCACTTCAGTAACCTTTTTAATGTTAAGATAATGGTGATGAAAATGGATGAACAATGGTTTAGATGAGACAAAGTAGATATTTCTCATTAGGGAAGATTATCGTATGCTTGTTTTATATAAGGCGATAAGTGTGAAGGAAAATTGAAGCAAAGCTTTGGTATATGTCATAGTTAGTTGAGAATTCTTGGTGTGTCTTATTGGGGATAATTCATAAAATTATCATTGATAGAGGTATTAAAGAATATGGGAAAGATTTTTAGCTGACTTGGACCCTTAGAAGTTTATGTGTGGTTATAATGATAGGCTTTCATGTCATGTTGGTATATAAATAGATAAATGCATTGTGCGTTAGTGAATTCCTAATAAGAGCTCAAAGTTAGTTGTTGATGTGGTAAGGAGTATTATTCTTGAGTTGGGAGCTCTTAAAAGACATAGGATAATGAATTCCATAGTTTAGACTAATATTGTTGTGTTATGTGTAGTCCCTTGTAGATCCGAGATAGGCTTGAACATGGTTGGAGGATGTAGTTCAACTCAAACTTTGGTAGGAGTAGTCACCTATACCCATGTGAAGGTTATAAGTTGCATCGCATGAATCACATTACTTAAGAGGAAGAGTATAGTTGAGAAAAGTGTTTGAGAAGTGTTGCTAAGCTTGAAAGTTAACATTTGCATTTACTAAGGCAAAGTAATTCTATTCTAACTTTTATTATATATGCCTATATTCTATATTATATACTTTTATCCATGTTGTGATCCCTTATTTAAATTCCATATTCAGATTATGTCTACAATTCTTTCTATCAATTGTTATTAGAATTTTACAGGGAGAGTTTGAGGAAACTCATACTTCCTTCTTACTAACTCTTGAAAATCTTGCTTCATTAGCTATCACTTCACTATTCTATATGTATGATCGGGTCATGAATGTTTCAAGTGAGTTCTAAACTCCCACATGAATCAACTCCTTATAGTCAATCAAGTCAGCTAAAAAATTAGTCTCATGATAGAAGTTTTATCGTTTCAGCTCACTTATATCCTTCATTAGTAGACATGTCATGTCTACATTATTCCATACAATTTCTATGTATGTGTACCTATTCCATATGTATCAGCTGAGTCAGTACCTTATCAAGAGGTGATTCCAATTACGAAACATGATCAATTTGAGAAATTTAGCTCCATGTTATTTTTCTTAGAGTAAAGCAAGTTTCATATCTTTTCCTAGAGAGACCTTTAGATAGTAATAATTTCTTCTCGACCTCCATTCGAGGATGAATGATCTCAAGGGGTGGATAATTTTAGACACAAAAATTTCTATGATTTTATTTTTATACCTCCTTAGTCTTTAGCGGTAACTTTTAAGTTGAATTATAAGGGAGCATAATGGGACCAGTAGGAATTATTTTGGAATGTATTTATGGTCATTTCAGAACTCCAAACCAGTGAGGGTCTACGATAAGAGCGTGCCACGCCCAAGGGTGCAAAACCCTCAGTTTTTTTTAGTTTAGGGTCGGGGTCCCTGTTGGTCTTTTACCTATTAAACGACTTTACAATCATATAAAACGTAATTCCCATCCTTATAACTTCAATTATCCAATCCTACTTCTCTCAAAAACCCTCAAAGCACAAAAGAGGAGTTTCTTCTCCAAAATTCAAGCTACCAAAGTTTCAATTCAAGTTTTCCTCATGAATTAATAAAGTTCATGTATGTGAGGTTTGAACAAGGATAACTTTTTATCCTTGTGCCCAAAAGTTTATTTTTTATCATGAAATTGAGATTCTTATAACTAGAGTTCATACCCATTTTTCTTATACTTGAGCTTATGATGTTTTATCATGAGTTGCACATTGTTTTGTATATGTTTTCATACTTATTTAATTTTATCTACTAAAGTTATTTCAAGCATTGGGTTATGATATTTTTATATGAATTTTTCATAAGTTGACAAAATATTACAATTTGAGCATTGAGTATTCAGGTTACAAGAAGTTCAAGTTTACTAGTTTGAGTTTCAAAAGCATTGCAGTATAATCATATTTTTAGTTTTATATGAGATTTCAGACAAGATATAAAGATCACATAAGAAGCCAATAATTTGAGACATAAATAGTGGTGTATTATGTTTCCATATTTATCAGCTTATATGCCTATTTTGAGATGAACTTCATAGGTACAGTATGAGTCATAGTATGATTTTGAGCGTAGTATCTAGCACCGAGAAGGAAATGTAGGTTTAGCGCATCCTATTTTTCAGAAACTACATGTCACCGTAGGTTATTTCAGCTTGTTCAAATGGGAATGTCAGTTATATTATTCATCTTGTCTAATTGGACATGTTTAGGTGATCACCACAGTTAGCCTTTATATTCTGGCAAGGTATATGTTGCCGTTGCAATAAGGGTTTGAGTTATCGTGCTCTTTTGATAAGGGTTCGAGTCATCAGGCTCTATGTTTCTCACATGGTTTATGTCGGTTACAAGAATCTCCAACAGAAAATGTTATTTCGGAAACTAAGTGTAGTGACTCATCTAGTCAATCAGATTATGCTTTGTTATTCATGTTTTATGATATTTTAGCCTTCATTTATTTCAGTATCTTGATGAGTTTATTTACACTTAGAATGCACGTTTTAAGATTATGCATTGATTTAGTTTTATTTATTGCATTCACCCCCACTTACTCTGTACATTCCAAAAGTACTGACTGCATATACATTTGTGTGGCTACATTATTTCATAATGTAGATACCAGCTGTAGCCCACAATATCATGGTCTGACAATTCGCAGGTTCCAGCCAACATCTGATGAGTTATCTTTATTCGAGGACTCCAGTCAGTTTATTAATTCAATATTTTATTTCTATTCATTTATATTGATTAGGGATAGCTGGGGGTCATGTCCCAACTACCTATAGTTAGTATTAGTGAAGGATTCATAGATAGTCAGTCAGGGTTTATGTATTCAATTTCAGTTTTAGTTTCCTTTTGTATAATCTTGTGATGTAAATGTTTCTAAATGGTATTGTATTGAACAATTTTAGGTAATGACATCTCTTATGATCATTATTTGTAATTTTATGTATTTTATTTAGTTGCTCATGTATTATTCCAGTAGCATGGGTTAGTTTGGGATTACTTGTGTTTCTAAGCATCGTGTGGCATTCAGAGAGTAGTCTCAGGGTGTTACAATTGGTTCAAGTCTTAAGTTATTCATATGAATTTTGAATGAGATTTTTGTCACAACCCAAATCATGAATTGTTTAGATACCAACACATTTCTATCCTAGATAGGAGAACCCTTACCATCCATTTAATGCGGACGTTAAAAAACAAATTCCAAAACCGTTGAATTCAATGGATTCATAAAACTACTTTTATTCAGTATAATTGATAAGTAAATATAATATCAAAAATAAACAAAATTGAATCTCCAGAATCTATATAAATAGGTACAAGAGCACTAGACAAGGCGTAGAAGAATTCATGACACAACATCCATGTAGGGTGAGAGGGAAGGAGATGTTGGAGAATGATCACTGTCACTATTATTGAAAATCCAACTGACCTACAACATTGATATATCCTATGAAGGAGATATGGTAGTATTATTAGTTGAATCATACGTATTGGTCGGCATCATCGACCAACCAGGGTTAGAAACACATAATAATAATAGCAAATAGGAAGACATCATTACCTTAAGGGAAATTTTAGTTTCTAAGCCTATTCACACAAGTATCTCGTCTTACACTTAGTCTCTCTGTGACCTATGTGTCATTTAATATTTTATATATCGTTTTTCTTTGATAATCCCTTCTACCCCTCAAAATTATAAAAACATTAATGTAATTCTATTTTGAAACTATTACCGATAGTATAATAGATTTCATGATATCGTTACTTCTAGAAACATAATCCACATCTCTTACTCACGTATATTGTTACAACAACTCTACACTTCTCTCGCTCTGTCATTAATCCTCCTTTCATGACAACCTTCTCTCCTTATTATACTAACATTAACCAGGGAGATTACAATAACTAAGGTAATTTATAACATTAACAACTTTGCAAGAAGGGACACTACAATATACATCACGAATATAAATATATATCCAGGAGAATAATATTCCTACATAATTAGGGTATACCTTATACTCACATATTGATACAATGCACAATCATCATCATCAACATAACTGGTCTCTCAAATAGCAGTAGTTATAATCAAATAACTAGTCCACGCAAGAAATCAATTACACTTAAGCAGATTCTTCAAAAAGTTTTACCACAACATATATATATATATATATATCTTCAACAGGAAAGTTTTTTTGATCAAATCTATTCTTAGGATGAAATAAAGAAAAAAAAACATGCCAGTGTCCTAACACTACAAATCACTCTCCAAAGGCATGGAATATCAATTTTTTTGGCAGAATATGAATAATGTATGAATGCAAACATGCACAACTTATCTTCCATTTTTCAACTCATTATCATCAACATCAAAATCAATATTATCAATATCATGAACCTTATGATCTCAACATCGGACATGATATTATCAAACTATCATCAACATCATGAACATCATGACTGTTAACATCAAATCATGAATTTCATGATCTCAATATCATACTCACTACTATCAATGTCAGGAATACCATGACCATCATGCATCAATGTCATGAACGTCATGAACCTCATGACCATCAACATCAACATCATCAACATAATGAAATATCACGATCTCAATATCATACTCAATATAATGAGCTCACCAACATCAACATCATAAATCAATGTAAATGGAAGATGTATTAGCCTGAAGGTAAGTCACAAACACCCAATTAAAATCAGATGCAAGAAACAACAATCGAAGTAAATCTTATAAGTAATGAAAATCCATAAATGCAGTCAAAAATCACTAGTGACCAAAAGCAGTCGCATAAATTCATTCGCATATAGCACAGAGGCAACCAATTTTATTTTCCAACGTATACTAATTCTTACGGTATAAAATCACGTTTGACATTTCTACCCTTTTGTTTGGTCTAGTTGAGATTCATTTATGAATCCATATATGTATATAATATATATATATATGTGTGTGTGTGTGTGTGTGTGTGTGTGTTTGTGTGTGTTTATGCATACCTTTATATAACCTATACTAGTTCACAGGTATTCAACTGGATAACAACGCCAACCTCCTAACCCTAATGCCTATTCGTACTTTTAAGTCCTTCCCATATTCCTTACTAATATTTCCAACCTGAAATCACTAATTCTTGATATTTTTACTCCTACACTTGGAATTACGCTACTCTATAACTGTTCCACTTGCTTAATTAACTCTCACGACACTTAATCTTAAGTAGTCATTCTAACATAGTTTTTACTTCACATTTATACCTCATTACCACTTTCTAATGAGAGTCACATATTATATTAATTACTATGAACAACATATATTAACCTTAGTTTTCTCCTTTTTCTCCTTCTTTATCATACTTATACCACACTACACCTAGAAAGCAATTGTATTCATTCACCTGATTATGATTCTCTTAAGGTATGACCAAATTCATGCCACGAATATCGCATCAGCATGATAAAACTATCATATACTACTTTATTAAAGACTAATAGGACTTTTATCATTATCTTCCATCCAAACACCATGCCCAAAGGTCGAAGACATGAAATCTCTCGACATTGCTATAAAAATTTTAATCATCTAACCCAAGCCTACTATAATTTAATCACAACCTACCTTACCTTGTAGACAAATCATGTTGATACTGAGAGGAGAGACCTGTCTCACACGTGCTAAGTGTCTTTTCATGTTAGGTTTCCACCGAGTGCGCCTCAAAACTGCCCTCATGAAGCTTGAGCTTTGAAATCTCATGACTGTGGAGGTAGAGTTTATTCAAGGTGTTTTTAAAAGAAAAGGACAACCTCAAAAGGTTAAAATAAGAGAGAATTTAAAGAAAAGTATGGGTTGGCTACTGTCAGGGTACTTTTATAATGATTAATTTTACCGCTGTAGCGATAAGTAACTTGCGGGCCTATTTTCTTTTGAATTCTCGACCAAATTATTTTGGGACCTATTTTTCCCATGAATTAAATTCTATCAGGTCTTCTAGGAGGATTTTATTCGTCATAATTTTTTTTGGAATAATTTTGACATAACAACATTTTGGATCATTACATTAGATACTAATTTACTTAGTGTTCATCCCCAAATTCATTGGTGAACAGAGTTTTGGCTGGATTCTCAAAATTAAGCATATACACCACAGACCATAGACTACTAAGCTCTAGGAACAAAGAATGATATCTATAACTCAAGAAATATAATTTGTAAAATTTATGTATGAGCCATTTAAAATTTCTGGAATACCACATGATATTGTGAAGCACAAAGATTTGGGGAGACAATAGAAAAAATGGAGAATGAAGAATTGAAATTTACTATTTTATTGATACAACGGTAAAGTTACTACTACAATAGTTCAAAGGCCTATTGAGTCTACCATTACCATGGTACTTTTACCGATGCATTAGTACTTTTACCGCTACAATAATACTGAGGCTGTATCTCAGGACCTTAGCCCATTCAGTCCATTTCACTATGCATATCTCGAAATTAAACATCATGAACTAACCCCTTTACAGTAATCTCTATAATCGTGGTTCTATTAAATTATTTCGCATACCAAAATTTTCTATTACTTTATAAAATCTTCCTCTAGCAACTTAACTACTAAAATAAATACTCCATAATCCACTATTACACACTAATCCATAAAATACCTGATACGACTTGTGCACCAAACCAGGGCCTAGTCCAAACCAGGGCCTAATCGTATCGGGTGCACAAGTCAAATCGAGATCGGAGACCATCCCCAATACCTAACCATAATTACCCCACAACCTATGTTGGATGAATTCCAAACATATAGCAAGATAGACCATAACGAACTAGACATCCAACCAAACGTCCAACCGGTGTCAACCGCAATACCAATACCAATGCCAAGGCTAATACCAATACGAATACCACCCATGTCACTAGAAGTCACAAAAAGCCTCGAACCAAAAACAAAGAACATCTGGTCGAGATATGCCCCCGACCATAGCCAAAACCAAAGTCCAAGAAACAAAAATAATGTAAAGAAGACCATATCATAAAATTGATAGTTCTAGAGTATGGAAGCTAATCACTTCAGTCTGACGTAAGGCTATCCCTGAATCCAATCACTAAGTAGGAGGATTAGTATGATCGATTTTTATATCGCGTGGGGATACAGTGCCCGAAGATGGGTTAGCGGGTGAATGCTAGCATATACTCAGGTATAAGGATAAAATAATGCCATTATTCAAAACAAAAGTAAATAATCATCTGCAACCACACACATTCATAGACCAAATTGGGAAAGAGAATTGGGTTTAGCATACATTTAAAACCTTTAACCTGGGTTATGTATCTTGACCATTCTACAACCACTCACGGGTTATATGGGTCCAGTGTTACCCCCTGAACAAGACCTTGAATGAGCCCTAGTGCGTCTAGCCGGACGATACATATATACAAGTATAAACTTAGGGGATTCCTGTGTATCCCACAAGTGTATAGTCGCTATGACCAACCCTCATGTCGATAAACATGGGTTTTCAGTATTAGTCCATTGGACTCATACCTTCACGGTTAGCTATCACAACCTCCAGTACATCCTAATTAAAACCATTAGCACATAACTAAACCACCAATTCCAGAAGTTTAAATACCAAGGCATTATGAAGTGGTATCATCATACCGACTATAGCTTGTAAGCAATGTCATTAGCCAACACTTGGGGGATTCCTATGTACCCCATAGGATTTCTAATCAATCAAAACCATGGCCACCAAGGCCTTTCCAAATCATTTAATTCAATCAAACCAATTTAGGTTCCTTTACCATATTATGCAATACAAAGTTTTTAATAAAAGTCAAACTATGTGACAAAAACATTCTCATTGGCATTTTAACAAATATGTTGAGGGTATACAGTTTCCAAAACCAAAACCAAGTACCAATTTTCCATTCCTATTCAATTGTAATACCCCATAATATTTTAAGCCCGATTCAGCTCTTGGTTGCATACTTAAAGGGTCCAAGGCTTTAAAATTTCACCAAGTATTGAGGGCTTAGTCATTTTCAAGACCCCTAAACTTTACAAATTTTTATTTTGGCTTTACAGACACCGAAATGTGGGTTTTTGAGTTGGTTCATTGTGACACTCCGTATTTTCCTAGCATAATATAAGTCCCAATACATGAGTATTTATGTATAAAATTTTGAAACACTCATTATTTTTCAATTTAGAGCATTCCATTGAGTAGGAAATTCAATTAGCTTTTCAACAATATAAAATTTTCCTAAATTCGATAATCGGGAAAGAAGTTATGGAAATTTTAAGTTTCAGTCATTAAACACCATCATTTTAACCTTTAGAGCATCGTAGAGCAAACCAATCTTCCATTTGGAAAATTTTAGTGAGAGTCCGCGATCCTGGAACATCGCGCCATAGGCCAACTAGACATTTGTCCATTTTCAGTGTCAAAGCGTGATACCACCGCATCGCTGTGAAGTTCCAGGTCCCAATCAGTTAAGGACCATGATTTTCCCGCGTCTCACCACAAACCATTTTCCTAGTTTTCCGATACCAGTGACACGACGCAATAGCACCGCGTCGTGCCAACATAAAAAGATAGGATTTTCAGTCAGTTTCAAGTTTTAATTCCAAGGGCTTTTAGTACTTTTCCCTTATCCCAGTCAGCCCCAAACATGAAATTAAGTCCCTAATAACCTAATTGAGCATTATTCTAATCAATTTTTCCCCAAAATCAAGAACATTCTCTCAAGTAGCACAACCCTAACCTTCAAGCATCAAGATCAAACCTCAAGAACTTTCCATCAATCCTTCCAAATTCTTCATCCCAGGTATGTTAGATGTTCATTCATGGATCCCTTTCATCCATGGAGTCCAAGCAATCTTTTTAAATTATAAAATTGTGATCTTTTCAAGCAATTATGTTTTAAATTATAATTTCACCCATGAATTTCCATGAACTATGATTCTATACCATGTTACCATGAAATTATTGTTAATATTTAATCCTCCATGTTTTAATGTTGTTATTTAATGAACAATATCACGATTTAACTCTATAATGTTGGATTCATTCTATTTCTATTAGTTTTAGGATATTCCTATGATTGTTTTAAACCATGAACTACAAGTGTTTGATAAAATGACTACAAGAGTGATTGATTTAATAAAAGCCTTCATGTTTCGTCGCCCAAAGCTTTAGTGTCTTTTTAGTATTGTTGTTTTAAGTCCTGGGGGTTTTGAATAACCAAAATCCATAGCTATTTATTTAATTCTAGTCTCAGTACATTATAGAATAACTTCACATTATACTATAAGCATTTTCAGAATAGTCACATATCTGTCAGTTAAACTCAAAATAGTCTAGTATTTCAGTGTCTTTCAATTGGGAGTAGGATTTAGCATCGAGCGAGTGTAGGAATGATGGATTCCCCGTCAGATAAGTAGAGTCGCAAGTAGCAATCCCTATACTTCAGAACTATGCAGCCAGTATAGGATATGAGTAGTCACCTATCAGATTAGGCTTGACTATATCGCAGGGGTCACCCATTAGTTCAGCCTAGACACACTTTGTCCTTTCGAGATTATATCAGTTTAGTGGATCCACAAAGCCATCATTAGTACCTGTGGCACGGTATTAACGCCCTTCCAACTAGGGTTATAGGTTGGACCCTGATAAACTCAAATTGAGGAATGTCGGTTAGACGATACCTCTCACAGTTTTAGATATAGTCTTAGTTACAGTCCCAGCTCAGTTATTCAATTTTAGTGTTATTTGACCAAAGCATATAGATATCAGTATTTTAGTTTACATATTTTACTTAGTTTATGTTATATGCATGGTCATGCATCCTCAGTATTTACAGATCTTCATGCATTTTCAGTAGCTACAGATTTTATGCTCTTTATTCAGTACTCCATGTTTTACATGTATACCTAGTTAATTATTATTATTCCTATTCATGAGACCATTCATATCAGCCTACCTTATTTACCTTACCAGTACATTCAAATTATTGATCGGCTACCTTCCTTTTGCACAATGATGTATCATATCTAGGTGCTGACACTCAGTTCCCAGATCGTACTTAGTCCCCCAGATCATCAGCAGTTCAGTAGCAGTGGTGAGTCCTCATCATCCGAGGACGGGTTATATTACTTCATGTATTTATCCCAATAGTTAGCAGAGTTAGTTGGGGCCTATCCCATCAAGTCACAATATTCCGTTTATAGGCTTTTTAGACACTACAGTTAGCTATTTAGATTATTTAGATTTCACTATTTTTCTAGATTCATAATTCAGTAGTCGTTTCATGATTTAAAACCTTATGGCAATTTAGTTATTCTTCTGCATTCATGATTATATTATTCAGTGCTCACAGTAGGTACCATCTCATGGGTTAGCTTGTGGTACTTCATGATTGTAAGCACCATGTAATGACTTGGGGGTAGCCTCGGGTCATTAAAAACTTGGTATTAGAGTCTAAAATTTTAAAGTGTCCTAGAAAGTCTGAAAGTTATGTCAAGTAGAGTCTTATGCATAGGTATGTAGCGCGACACACTTATGGATGAGAGGCTACAAGGAGTTTAGTAAAAGTTTTCCTTCTTTCAATACTCATGTCATGCTATTGAGCATGAGCTCAAGTTAAACTCTCAGTCTAATCCGCTTTTTTTTTTGTTTACAGAACATGCCTTCCAAGAAGAACAGAAGAAAAACAGGAACTTAGCCAACCCCTCAGCCAATCCAGGAAGATCTTCTAAACGAGCATGTCTCTCACACATAATGCAAAGATGCGTTCACTACTCTAGCGAACTCCGTATCAGCACAGAATGAACGGCCAACTGCTATTCTGACCAACCTAATGGCCAATATTGCTGCAACCAGAATTCAGGATTTCACCCGGATGAATCCTCATTCTTTCATGGGATCCAAGTCTGAAGTGGATCCTCAGGAATTCTTAGATATGGTTCAGAAGGTAACTGATACTGTAGGGGTGACATCTAGTCAAAGTACCGAGTTGGCTGCTTATCAATTACAGGATGTAGTCCATACTTGGTTTAAGTAGTGGAACCTTGATAGGGGTGTAGATGCAGGGCCTGTAGAATGGGAAGAGTTGGCCAAAACTTTCTTAGATAGATTATTCCTATTGGAGTTGAGAGAGGCCAAAGTGTTAGCGTTTATTAATTTGAGGCAAGACAGCATGAGTGTGAGAAAGTATTCCCTCAAGTTTACTTTGTTATCTAGGTATGCTCCTCATGTGGTAGCTGATAACAGGTAAAAGATGAGTAAGTTTGTGTTTGGTGTATCTGATAGTGTGGTCAAGGATTGCAGGACCACAATGCTGATTAGTGAGATGGACTTGTCTAGGCTAATGGTTTATGCTCAATAGATAGAGGAGCAAAAGATTAAGGAAAGAGAGAGAGAAAACAAGGGGGCTAGGATGAGTAGTTTTAATTTCAGTCAGCCAAAGTCAGAAGGTGGTAACCGTCCTCAGTTTCATTAGAGGTCTTCAGAACCAACACCCTCTTCAGCCAGTGCCCTAGTACCCAAATTCAAAAATAACAATAAGGATAGGGCACTAGGCTCTAAGTCCCAGGTCAGTGGTAGAAGTTTTCTTACGAATCCTCTATGTTAGAAATATGGTTGACACCATCAGGGTGAGTAAAGAGCGGGTAGTGCTATGTGTTTCAGGTGTGGCAAGCCAGGCCATTAGATTCGGGAGTGTCGAGTAATTTTTCAGAAAGAAAGGGATGTGCACCAATAGGGCCAGTCCCATCAGTCGTCAGTTCCATCCAGTTGCCCGACTCAGTAGGGTGTTGCTTCCAGTGCTACCAGTGGTCAGTGTCTGAACATATTATATGCTCTCTAGTCCTGCCAAGATCAAGAAAATTCTCCTGACGTAGTTACTGGTACATTGCAGGTCTTTCACTTACATGTTTATGCTTTACTAGACCCTGGAACTTCTCTTTCTTTTGTAACTCCATATATAGCCATCAACTTCGGAGTTAGTCCTAAAACTCTATCAGAGCCTTTTTCAGTTTCTAGCCCAGTAGATATTTCCATTGTAGCTAGACAGGTATACATGAACTGTCTGGTCATAATATCTCAGAAAGTTACCTCAGTTGATCTCGTGGAGTTAGAGATAATAGATTTTGACGTCATTATCGGCATAGATTAGCTCCACTCATACCATGCCTCAGTTGATTGTAGAAACAAAATAGTTTACTTTTAGTTCTCCAATGAACCAGTCCTTAAATGAAGGGGTAGTACTACAGCTCTTATGGGTCAGTTGATCTCGTACCTTAGAGCCATAGAGATTTTATCAAAAGGATGTATTTACCATCTTGTTCGAGTCAAAGACTCTAACTCAAAAACTTCAACTCTTGAGATAGTTCTAGTAGTAGATGAATTCTCAGATGTATTCCTTGAAGATCTTCTTAGAGTTCCACTCGAAAGGGAAATCGACTTCAGAATAGACCTTCTCCCAGACACTCAGCCTATATCTATTCTGCCATACAGAATGGATCTAGCTGAACTCAAAGAATTGAAAGAACAGATGAAAGATCTTTTAGATAAGGGATTCATCAGACCCAACATCTCCTCGTGGGGTGCACCTATTCTATTCGTGCGTATGAAAAATGGTTCTCTTAGAATGTGTATTGACTACCATCAGTTAAACAGGGTCACAGTCAAGAATAAATATCCACTTCCTAGAATTGAAGACTTGTTTGACCAACTTTAGGGTGCTAGCTACTTTTCCAACATAGACCTCTGATCAAGATATCATCAGCTTAGGGTCAGGGAATGTGACATTTCAGAAACAGCTTTCCAAACTCGGTATGGTCACTTTGAATTTCTAGTCATATCCTTTGGTCTTACAAATGCCCCAGCAGCCTTCATGGACTTGATGAACTGAGTGTTTAAGCATTACTCGGACATGTTCATAATAGTCTTCATTGATGACATTCTTGTTTAAGCCCATAGAGAAAATGAGCATGTAGACCACCTCAGAGTAGTGCTTCAAACTTTTAGAGCTCATCAGTTATTCGCTAAATTTAGTAAGTATGAATTTTGGATAAGATCAGTAGCTTTTCTTGGCCATATTATTTCTGGTGATGGCATTAGAGTTGATCCTCAAAAGATCGAGGCGGTGAGAATCTGGCCTAGACCCATCTCTCTATCAGATATCTAGAGTTTCTTGGGTTTGGCTGACTATTACCGTCGATTTGTTGAAGGGTTTTCTTTTATTACATCCCCCATGTCTAGATTGGCTCAGAAAAAAGTTAAGTTTCAGTGGTAAGATTCCTGTGAGAAGAGTTTTCAGGAGTTGAAGACTCTACTCACCTCATCCCTAGTTCTTACTCTACCAGATGGTTTAGATGGTTTTGTTGTGTACTATGATACATCTAGAGTAGGTTTGGGTTGTGTCCTCATGCAGAGAGGTAAGGTCATAGCCTATGCCTCCAGACAACTTAAACCCCATGAGAAGAATTACCCTACTCATGATCTTAAGTTAGCAGCTGTAGTATTTTCCTTAAAGATTTGGAGGCATTACTTGTACGGGGTTCAAGTGGATATGTTCACAGATCATAAAAACCTTCAGTATGTATTCTCTTAGAAAGATTTGAATCTGCGTCAGAGAAGGTGGTTAGAATTATTAAAGGATTATAACATGAGTGTTCTGTATCATTCAGGAAAGGCCAATGTAGTGAGTGATGCTCTTACTAAATTGTCCATGGGTAGTTTAGCTCATGTTGAGGATGGTAAGAAGAAGTTACCTCAAGAAGTTCATTAGCTTGCTCGACTAGGTGTCCGCTTACTTGATTTAGAAGAGGGTAGTGTGTGGGTACAGAGTAGCACCGAATCATCTCTAGTTTTTGAGGTAAAGGAAAAAACAGGATAGAGATCCCAGTCTAGTTAAGTTGAAAGAATCAGTCAAAGATCAGAAAGTAGAGGTCTTCTCCTAAGAGCGAGATGGTGTATTGCACTGTCAGGATAGATTATGTGTGCCTGGTGTGGATGATTTGAGGCAATGAATTCTTGAAAAAGCGCATGGTGTGTGTTATTTTATTCAGCCAGGGGCCACCAAGATGTACCATAATTTAGGGAAGATCTATTAGTGGAGTGGGATGAAGAGAGATATTGCAGAGTTAGTTGCTAAGTGCTCTACATATCAGCAAGTTAAGGTTGAGCACCAGAAACCTAGTGGGTCCATGCAGGAATTCAGTATTCCCATATGGACTGCGTATCAAAATGAAATACAGATTGATCACCAGCTAGTGGACATTGACTTAGTAGATAGTTTGAATCACCTGAAAAATATATTTGAAGAAGTTAATATTGTGAAAGAAGAGGCTGAGTGGGTAGGAGATGAAAAAACTTCCGAAGAGGGTGAATAGTTTAGTGGAGAGTCTTCAGAGGAGGATTCGTTTGTGTAGGTTGTATTTATTATGTATTGATGTCTTTATGCTTTGTACTATATATTTACCTTTATGTTTCTTGTTTAAGATTGATATGTAATATACTGTTTAAGATTGTTGTTTTCATTTTTCCATAATTTATATAGTAATAAAAATATTCTTGTCTATCTCGTGTTGCTGGAGCGATTTGAAATGTGAATTAGTAACTTGAAATTAGTTACTTGGAATGTTTTCTTATATATTCATTTTGTAGGAACTAACTACTTGTTAACTTTACATAATTTAGATGTCAGGTAGAGGTGATAAAAGGTAAGGAAAAAGTTGATCCTACAAAAATAAAAAAGAAAAAACCACCTCAGCCTTATAGACGACCGACAGGTCTTCATATATCTGAGGGTCAGTTTGCTGACGTGCTAGCACAAGCCTCATATTCTAGGTCGTCTTAGTATTCGGTTCCTACTCCTACGTATGTGGGGCCACTTTATGGGTATACACCAACTCATTCTGCTCCTATCACCGTGCCACCACCATCACAGTACTATCGGCCGACCGCTGGCATATCCAGACTTCTACCATCGTCAGTACCCTCTTGTAGCAGTCACCTAGATTCGCACAGTGATTCTTCTAGATCTATTGGGTTGTCGGATCTTCATCTTGGAGGCATTCCATCCGGTGATTCAGATCCGCCCACGCCAGTGCATCCACCAGTACTTGCTCCGCAGCCTGGAGATAGAGATGATTATGGGAGACGTTATCTTATTCATTATGGAACAGGGTAAGATTTCTAAATATAATAACATTATTCATTTTTCATTACTATATTATTACGCTCTATGAAATTATCGTTTAATCTTGTGTTGTAGGTTTAAGACGGATGCTGGAGTTGGAACAATTACGAGAAAATGCATTTGTCGGCACTTCAACGACTACTGGACCAGTTGACAAAAGGTTCCAGAAAATAACAGAGAGAATGTTTAACGAATTTCATGTTAGGATTTAACTTATCAACTACTTAACACATTGTTAGAACAAAAGATTGAATATTATATTTTTATTTTTGTTGTAGAAATATTATTGGTGGGATGATGCAAATGAATGTGCTATAAAGAATTTTTTTTACAGAAGAGCTAGATCCAGATTTAACGGTCTGTTGGATTATAGCAGAACCAACTTGGTATGACCTGACTGGATAAGTGAATCCTTATGGCAACAATATATTTGCTATTGGAATAGTGAAGAATATCAATTGTTGAGGGACTTATTTAGCTGAGGACTATGCCAAACTCTATCTCAAAGAGTTAGTTAGGTTGCACGGTGTTCTCTTATCTATCATCTGAAATAGAGGTACCCAGTTTACCTCTCATTTTTGGAAAGCATTCCAAAAGGGTCTTGGTACCTAAGTCCACCTCAGTACAGCTTTTCACCCTCAAATAGACGGTCAAGCAGAAAGGACCATACAGAATCTTAAGGATATGCTAAGAGCACGTGTTTTTTATTTAAAGGGTAGTTGGGATGACCATTTGCCTTTGATTGAATTTGCATACAATAACAACTATCATTGCAGTATTCGTATGGCTCCGTTTGAGGCTCTCTATGGTAGGAGATGTAGTTCTCCTATTGGTTGGTTTGAACTAGGTGAGGCCGCAGTAGTAGGGCCTGACTTGGTATTTGATACGTTATAGAAGGTTCAGTTGATCAGAGAAAGGCTTAGGTCTGCCCAGAGCCGGTAGAAATTGTATGCAGATGTGAAGATAAAGGATCTCGAGTTTACGGTTGGCGATCTTGTGTACTTGAAAATCTCTCCCATGAAAGGAGTGAAGAGATTCGACAAGAAAGGGAAACTCAGTCCCCGATATATCGGTCCCTTCAGAATTCTCAGTCGTTTTGCAAAGGTAGCTTACGAGCTCAAGTTTTCTTCAGATCTAGCTCAGTACACCCAGTGTTCCATGTCTTATTGTTGAAAAAGTGTGTTGGTGATCCAGCTGTAGTTGTTCCCTTAGAAAGTGTAGATATTCAGAATAATCTTTCCTTTGAGGAAGTTCCATTCAAAATTCTTGATCATCAAGTTCGCAGACTAAGGAACAAAAAAGTTCCACTACTCAAAGTTCTATGGCGGAATCAGTCCGTTGAGGGAGCCACTTGGGAAGCAGAGGCAGATATGCAAACCAAGTACCCTCATCTTTTCTTCATAAATCCAAATTCAGTATTAGGTACTAATCTTCTTAAAATTTCTCTCTATCATGCTCAGTTTCAGTTGCACATCATGTTCATATCATCATGCATTCATGAATCAGTTTAGTTATGCATTCCATGCATCATATATGCATGTTCAATACGGAAGCTTAGTTCATCAGTTTCCTCAGCTTAACTAGTTTTATTTGAGGATGAATGATCCCAAGGGGGAGATATTGTAACACCCTATATTTCCCTAGCATAATCTAAGTCCCAATACATGAGTATTCATGTATAAAATTTTGAACAATCATTATTTTTCAATTTAGAGCCTTTCATTGAGTAGGAAATTCAGTTAGCTTTCCAACAATATAAAATTTGGCTAAATCCGATAATCGGAAAAGAAGTTATGGAATTTTTAAGTTTCAGTCATTAAACACCATCATTTTAACCTTTAGCGCATCACAGATCAGTTTGGCGAATTCCAGAGAGGGTTTGCGATCCTGGCATGTTGCGCCATAGGAAAATTTGACATTTGTCCATTTCCAGTGTTGAAGCGCGACACCATCACATCGCGGTGAACTTCTAGGTCCCAATCAGTAAAGGAGCATGATTTTCCCGCGTCGTGCCATAGACCATTTTCCCAGTTGTCTGATGCCAGTGACACAAAATAACAGCGCCGGGTCACGCCAATAACCTAATTGGACATTATTCTAATCAATTTTTTCCTAAAATTAGGAACATTCTCTCAAGTAGAAAACTCCTAACCTTCAAGCATCAAGGTCAAACTTCAAGAACTCTCCATCAATCCTTCCAAATTCTTCATTCCAGGTATGTTAGATGTTCATCCATAGATCCCTTTCATCCATGGAGTCCAAGAAACCTTTTTAAATTATAAAATTATGATCTTTTCAAGTTATTATGTTTTAAATTGTGATTTCACCCATGAATCTCCATAAACTATGATTCTATACCATGCTACCATGAAATTATTGTTAATATTTTATCCTCCATGTTTTAATGTTGTTATTTAATGAAAAAGACCACGATTTAACTCCATTATGTCAGATTCATGCTATTTCTATTTGTTTTAGGACATTCCTATGATTGTTTTAAACCATGAACTAGAAGTGTTTGATAAAATGCCTACAAGAGTGATTGATTTAATAAAAGCCTTTTTGTTTTGTCCCCCAAAGCTTTAGTGTCTTTTCAGTATTGTTGTTTTGAGTCCTAGGGTTGTTGAATACCCGAAATCCATAGATGTTTATTTAAGTCTAGTCTCAGTACATTACAGAATATCTTCATATTATACTATGAGCATTTTCAGAATAGTCACATATCAGTTAGTTAAACTCAAAACAGTCTAGTATTCAGTGTCTTTCAGTTGGGAGTAGGATTTAGCACCGAGTGAGTATAGGGATGACGGATTCTCCGTCAGATAGGCAGAGTCGTTAGTAGTAGTTCTTATACTACAGAACTACATAGACATCGTAGGATATGAGTATTCACCCATCAGATTAGGCTTGACTATCTCGCAGGGGTCACCCATCAATTCAGGCTTGACACCCTTAGTCCTTTGGATATTATATCAGTTTAATGGATCCACACAGCCATTTTTAGTACCCGTGGCAAGGTATTAACACCCTTCCAACTGGGTTTATAGGTTGGACCTCGATTAGCTCAAATTGGGGAATGTCAGTTAAATGATACCTCCCACAGTCTCAGATATAGTCTTAATTACAGTCCCAACTCAGTTATTCAGTCTTAGTATTGTTTGACCAAAGCATACAGATATCAGTATTTTTCAGTAATTTAGTTTACGGATTTTACTCAGTTTATGTTATATTCTTGGTCATGCATCCTCAGTATTTACAGATCTTCATGCATTTTCAGTATATATTGATTCCATTCTCTTTATTCAGTACTCCATGCTTTACATGCATACCTAGTTAATTATTATTATTCCTATTCATGAGACCAAGCATATCATCCTACCTCATTTAGTATACCAGTACATTCAAAGTACTAATCATGTACCTTTCTTTTGCACTATGATGTATCATATCATAGGTGCTGACACTCAGTTCTCGGATCGCACTTAGTCCCCCAGATCATCAGTAGTTCAGTAGCAGTGGTGAGTCCTCATCATCCGAGGATGGATTATATTAATTCATGTCTTTATCTCAGTAGTTAGTAGAGTTAGTTGGGGCCTGTCCTATCAACTCACAGTATTCCGTTTAGCGGCTTTTCAGACACTATAGTTAGCTATTCAGATTATTCAAATTTTAGTATTTTTCCAGATTCATAATTTAGTAGTCGTTTCATGATTTAAAACCTGATGGCAATTCCGTTATTCTTCTGCATTCATGATTATATTATTTAGTGCTTACAGAAGGTACCAGCTCATGGGTTAGCTTGTGATCCCTCAAGATTGTAAGCACCGTGTAACGACTAGGGGCAGCCTCGGGTCATTACATTCATGTTTAGGGAGGTTAAAAGTATATCTCGGGAGAGTTTCAGGACTTTCGGATGAGGTTTGGGACTTGTTTAGATGGCTGAAATAGTGAAGCCTCACAATATCCCCATGATGCGAGAGTGGCTCCACAAGTAAAGAGGTTCGCGGCGTGGTGGCCATTTGACCCAAGCAAGGGTCATGGCATGGTGTCCTCTTGACATGAATAGGGATCGCGACACGCCAAGGTTTTCCCTCCCAACTTCTTAATCTAAGTGCCCAAATGACATTTGAGTCATTTTCTCTCAACCCAAGTCATCCTTAACATGATTTGGGACTTCCAAAATGGCATTATTTTCCCCTTTCAATCCAAATTACTCTCAAGAAACTATCCTCTTTTCCTATGAACAAAGTCAATTTTTTTCCCCAAGAAATCAAGAGTTCAAGCTTCCAATCCAAGAAAGCTTCAAGAATTCAGTTATTAAGGTATGTGAGGTGTTCATCCATAGGTCCCTTTTCACCCATGGATCCCAAAAGCCTCTTCTTTGATTAAATTATGAGTTTTTCCTTCATTATGAAGTTGCATGTGTTCAAGATGAGTTTAATTCATGTTTTCCCTAGTAGTTTGACTCAACTTATGTCCTAATATTATTCCATGGAAAATTAGGTTATTTTATTTTTTAAGTTATGATTTCCCATTTTGTATTCAATTGAATTTCATGTCATAATATCGAATTGTGAATTTAGCCATGAAGTCACGTTGTTTTCTCATGTTTTAAGAAATCCCAATGTTCAAGTCCATGTTTTTCACTTAATTGGCTGGGTGTTTATGTTTTGGGTCTTTGAACCATGATCCTACACTAAAGTTTTAAGCTTTAATATTGTATTTTACGATCATTCAGTGCTGGCAGGTTATGAACACCCGATGCTTACGTGTTTACTTACATTTCAGACCTTTCAAGTAATGATTTCAGTTAAATCAATAATATTACTATTTACTTAGTTGTTATGATCATGATGAGCAATATCAATGTTATGTTTAGTTGACTTTAGTTCAGTATAGTACCAGTTTCAGTTTAGTTGAGAGTAGGATATAGCACCGAGCGAACCCAGGGATGGGGGCTTACCTGCCAGTAGAGGGTGTGACCTTTAGTAGTAGTCCTTGAGTTCCAGAACTTTATAGCTATTGTAGGTTTGAGATGTCTTCCTTCCAGTTGAAGGTTGACACATATCTCATGAGATCACCTACCAGTAGAGGGTGACTCCCTAGTCCTTCGAGACATCAGCCTTGAGGATCCACACATCAGCCATGTGTTAGTAACCATGGCTTGGTACTAGCACTCTTCCAATTGGGGTTACAGGTGGGACCCCGATTAGCTCAGATTAGGTCAAGTTGATTACATAGTACCTCCCACAGTTTTAGTCAGTATTCAGTAGGCCTTAGATCAGGTTTGTTTGACATAAGCATACAAATTTTTAGTTATTTAGTAACACAGAATTTAGTCTTTTAGAATATAAATTATCTCAGAAACTTGTTTATGCTTAGTCTTGCATTCTAAGATATTACATGTTCATGCAATAATGCTTAGTTATCTCATGTATTTCAGCTAATCCTCATCTCATATACCAGTATATTTGAAGTACTGACTGCATACTTTTCTTTGCGTTATGTTGTCTTATAACATTAGTTCGAATGCTCAGTTTCTCGACCGTTCTTTGATAGCTCAGTGTTACTCAGCAACAGCAGTGGTGAGTCCTCACCCATCGAGGACATTATTTATTTATCCCTATTATTTTGTATTTCCTTATGATCAGTCAGTCGGAGTTAGTTGGGGGATTTATCCCATAAACTCCTTATGATTCTTAGAGGCTTTCAGACAATTAGACAGTCATTCAGTTTTCAATTATTATTAGTTGTTTAGACAGACAGTTTAGTTTTGGCGTTTTTATCAACTACTTCAGATATGCCTTTTATATATTTTAGTATTCAGATTGACCGTAACTCATTGGTTTATTTTTCACAAATGTGTTTTATTTTCTTTTCATTCTATGCTCATAGCAGGTACCAGACCATGGGTTAGCTTGGGGTCACTTGTGGCCTTAAGCACCGTATAGCGACTAGGGGTTGCCCCGATTTGTAGTAAAACTTGGTATCAGAGCCTAAGGTTTTCATGTCCTAGGGTATTTGAAAGCCGCGTTAAGTAGAGTCTTATGAGTGGATGTGAAATGCATCACACTTATAGACGAGTGCCTACAAAACATTCATAGGAAAGTTTTCTTTCTTTCAGTGTTCATGTCATACGAAAGAGCATGAGCTCAATGTAATTCCTCTTTCTAATTCATACTTCGTACCGTTTATAGATAATACCTCTTAGAAGAAACAACAGAAGAAGAAATGAGGATCAGCCCGCACCACCACCTGATCAAGAAGATCCCCTAAATAAACATGTCTCTTAAGCTGAATTCAGGGCCGCTTTTACTACTTTAGCCCATTTTGTAGTTGCTCAGAACAATGAGCGAGCCATTGCCTCAGCCAATCTAGTGGCAAATATAGATGCAGTTAGGATCTAGGATTTTAGTCGGATGAATCCCCCTCTATTTTTAGGATCCAAGTCTGAGGAGGATCCATAGGAATTTCAGGACATGGTGCAGAAAGTGACAGACATCATGGGCATCACTTTGAGTAAGAATGCGGAGTTGGCAGCATATCAGTTGTATGATATAGCTCACACTTGGTTTAAGAAGTGGAAGGAGGACCGAGGTGTTGATTAAAAACCAATAGAGTGGGAGGAGTTTGCCATATCTTTCTTAGACAGGTTCTTTCCCTTAGAGTTTGGGGAAACTAAGTTTTAGGAGTTCATCAATATAAAGCAGGGTAATATGAGTATGAAGGATTACTCACTTAAGTTTACTCAGTTGGAGAGGTATGCACCTACTATGGTGGAAGATAACATCTCTAGAATGAGTACGCTTATATCCAGTATAGACGATAGTGTGGTTAAGGAGTGGAGGACTACTATGATGATTAAGGAGATGGATCTATCTAGACTCATGGTTCATGCTTGGCATATTAATGAGGAAAAGCATAAGGATAGAGCGAGAGAGAATAAAAAGGAATGAATGAGTAGTTTTAACTTTTCTTAGCCAAGTTCAGAAGGTGGTAACTGTTCTCAGTTCCATTAGAAATTTTCATCCCCAGTTTCATCTTCAGCTAGTGTGACAGTGCTTAAGTTTAGGCAAGACAGTTGAGATAGAGCGCAAGGTTCTATATCCTAGGGCAGTGTGAACAGTGGTTTCACTAATCCACTTTGCCAGAGATATGGTAGGAATCACCATGGTGAGTGTAGAGATGGTAGTGATGTATGTTTTGGATGTGGCAAGCCAGTCCATAGAGTCAGGGATTGCCTAGGAACTGGTCAGCAGGGTTAGTCCAATCGTCCTTTAGCTCCAGCAGTTTGCCCGACCCAGCAGGGTGCCACTTCCAGTGCAACCAGTAGGCAGCGCCAAAATAGACTGTATGCTCTCCAGACTTGGCATGATCAGGAAAGTTCTCCTGATATGGTTACGGGTAGATTATAGGTTTTCTATCTTCATGTTTATGCTTTATTAGACCTCAGAGCTTTTCTTTTGTGACCCCTTACATAGTAGTCAATTTTGGTGTTAGTCCTAAAATATTAGTAGATCCTTTCTCAGTGTCTACCCCTGTGGGTAAATCTATTATAACCAGACGGGTGTACAAAAATTATCCGATTACCGTATATCAAAAAATTACCTCAGTTGATCTTGTGGAGTTAGAGATATCTGATTTCGGTGTCATTCTAGACTTGGATTGGCTCCACTCATTCTATGCCTCAGTTGACTGCAAAAATAGAGTCATCTAGTTTTATTTTCCTAATAAACCAATCATTGAATGGAAGAGTAGTACTTCTGTGCTTAGGGGTCAGATTATTTCCTATCTTAGAGCAAGAAAGATGATATTTAAGGGGTGTGTTTACCATCTTGTCCGAGTTAAAGACTCAAATACTGATACCCCAAGTCTTAATCCAGTTCCAGTGGTAAGTGAATTTTCAGATACGTTCCCTGAAGATCTTCCCTGGAGTCCCTCCCGAGAGAGAAATCAACTTCAAAATATATTTTCTTTTAGATACCCAGCCTATCTCTATTCTCCTTTACAGAAGGGCTCCATCTAATCTTAAGGAATTGAAGGAACAATTAAAAAACCTCTTGGATAAGGGTTTCATCAGGACAAGTATTTCTCCATGGGGCGCTTCAGTCCTGTTCATGCATAAGAAAGATGGTTCTCTCAGAATATGTATCAATTACCATTAGTTGAATAAAGTTACAATCAAGAATAAGTATCTACTTCACAAAATTTATGACTTGTTTGACAACCTTCCGAGTGCCAGTTATTTCTCTAAGATAGACCTCAGATCCGGCTATCATCTGCTCAGAGTCAAAGAATATGACATCCCAAAGACAGCTTTTAGAACTTGGTATGGTCACTTTGAATTTCTAGTTATGTCTTTTGGACTAACGAATGCTTCTGTATCTTTCATGGACTTGATGAACAAGGTGTTCAAGCAGTACTTGGACAGGTTTGTCATAGTATTCATTGATGACATCCTTGTCTATTCCCGTAGTGAGAATAATCATGCAGACTATTTGAAAATTGTATTAAAGACTTTTAGAGATCATCAGTTGTTCGCCAAATTCAGTAAGTGCAAATTTTGGCTAAGATCAGTAGCTTTCATTGTCCATATTATTTACGGTGATGGCATCTGAATTGACCCTCAAAAGACTAAAGCAATGAGAAATTGGGCTAGATCCATCTCTCCTTCAGATGTTAGAAGCTTCTTGGGTTTGGCTAGCTACTACAGGTGGTTTGTTAAAGGGTTTTCTTCTATTCCATACCCAATGTCTTGATTCACTCAGAATAAGGTCAAAGTTTAGTGGTTAGATTCCTGCGAGATGAGTTTTCAGGAGTTGAAGACTCGACTCACTTCCACCCTAGTCTTGACTTTGCTAGATGGTTCAGATGGAATTGTAGTTTACTGTGATACTTTCAGAGTTGGTTTTGGTTATGTATTGATGCATAGAGGTAAGGTCATAGTCTACGCCTCTAGACAGCTTAAACTCAATGAAAAGAACTATCCTCCCCAGGATATTGAGTTGGCAACTATTGTTTTTGCCTTGAAAATTTGGAGGTACTATCTTTATGGGGTTCATGTTGATGTGTTCACTGATCAGAAGAGTTTACAGTATGTGTTCATACAGAAAGATCTGAATCTTTGTCAGAGAAGGTGGCTTGAGTTTTTGAAAGATTATAATATGAGTATGTTGTATCATCCAGGCAAGGCCAATGTAGTGGTAGATGCCCTTAGTAGGATGTCTATCGGTAGTGTTGCTCATGTGGAGGGAGACAGGAAGAAGTTAGTCAATGAGGTTTATCAACTCACTAGATTAGGTGTTCGTTTGGTTAATTCAGTTGAAGGTAGTGTATGGGTTCAGAATAGTTCATCATCTTTGTGGGTTGCCGAAGTAAAAGAAAAACAAGATAGGGATCCTCGTTTGGTTAAGTTGAAGGAGACGGTTAGAGATCAGAAGGTGGAGGTTTTCTCCCTAGAAGGAGATGGTGTATTTTAATGTTAGGTAGGTTATGTGTTCCGTATGTTGATGGTTTGAGACAGAAAATACATGCGAAAACGCATGGTGCACGATAGTTCATCCACCCAGGAGCCATTAAGATGCATCGTGATTTGCGAAAAATCTATTGGTGGAATGGTATGAAGAAGGATACTGCAGTATTTGTGGCTAGGTGTTCAAATTGTCAACAGGTTAAAGTTGAGCACCAAAGTCCTAGTGGTATATTACAGGAGTTTAGCATCACTACTTGGAAGTGGGAAGTGGTGAACATGGATTTTCTGATAGGGTTGCCTCATACGCATCGTCAGCATAATTTGAAATGGGTCCTTGTGGATAGGATAACCAAATCAGGTCATTTTTTACCATCTCATACTTCGTTCTTAGTTGAGGATTATGCGAGGCTCTATCTTAGGAAGTTAGTGAGGTTTCATGAGATTCCATTGTCTATCATTTCTGATAGGAGTACTCAGTTTACCTCTTATTTTTGGAAAGCTTTTCAAAAGGGTCTTGGTACCCAAGTTCATCTTTGTACAACTTTTCATCCTCAGACAAATGGTCAGGCAGAATGAACCATTCAGACGTTAGAGGACATATTGAGAGTGTGTGTTATTGACTTTAAAGGTAGTTGGGATGACACTTACCTTTGATTGAGTTTGCTTATAACAATAGTTATCATTCCAGTATTCAGATGGATCCATTTGAGGATCTCTTTGGAAGGATATGTAGATCTCCCATTGGTTGGTTTGAAGCAGGTGGGGCTACTTTGATAGGGCCAGATTCAGTGTTTGAGACAATTGAGAATTTTTAATTGATTTGAGAGAGTTTGAAGACAGCCCAAAGTCGTCAGAAATCTCATACAGACGTTAGGAGAAGGGATCTTGAGTTTGAGGTTGGTGATATGGTCTATTTGAAGATTTCTCCTATGAAGGGAGTGAAGAGATTTGGCAAGAAGGGGAAACTCAGTTTCGGCTATGTTGGCCCGTATAAGATCTTGAACCATTTTGGAAAGTTGGCTTATGAGCTTGAGTTGCATGCAGATTTGGCATCACTGGATCCAGTGTTCCGTGTTTCTTTGTTAAAGAAATACATCGGTGATTCAGCTGTTGTTGTTCCGTTAGAAAGCATGGGTGTTTAGGAAAGCCTTTCCTACGAAGAAGTCTTAGTTGAGATCCTTGATCATCAGATTCGTAGGCTAAGGAATAAAGAAGTTTCCTTGGTTAAAGTTCTACGGTGAAATCAGTCTGTTGAGGAGCTACTTGGGAAGCAAAAGAATATATACGAGCCAAGTACCCTCAACTTTTCTTTGCAAACTCGGATTTAGCTTGAGGTATAGATTTTCCTTAGATTGACTTTTTTTTGTTCTCAGTTTTAGCCATGTAACCATTCTCATGTCATTATATTCATTCACAAAATTAGCTCAGTTCATGTATTATGCTTCAAACTCAGTTATGTAATCATGTTCTAAGCCATGCTTGTTAAGAATATGACCTCAGTTACCTTAGTATCCTCAACCTAACCAGCCTCATTCAAGGACGAATATTCCCAAATGAGAGATATTATAATACCCCATAATATTCTAAGCTCGATTCAGATCTTGGTTGCATTCTTAAGGGGTACAAGGCATGAAAATTTCACTAAGTGTTGAGGGCTTAGTCGTTTTCAAGACCACTAAACTTTAAGAATTTTTATTTTGGATTTCCCGACCCCAAAATGCTGGTTTTTGAGTTAGTTCATGCTTAGGGAGGTTAAACGTATGTCTCGAGAGAGTTTTAGGACTTTCAGACAAGGTTTGAGACATGTTTAGATGGATGAAATAGTGAACCCTCGCGATAGCCCCGCAGCGCGAGGGTGGCTTCGCAAGTTAGGAGGTTCGCAGTGCGGTGGCCGCTTATCCCAAGCAGGGGTTTCGGCGCGCCAAGGGTTTCCCACCTAGCTACTTAATCTAAGTTCCCAAGGGTCATTTGAGTCATTTTCCCTCAACCCATACCATCCTTAACACGATATGAGACTTCCAAAAAGGGCATTATTTGCCCCTTCCACTCTAAATTGCTCTCAAGAAATCCAAATCTTTCCCCAAGAACAAACTCAAGCTTTTTTCTCAAGAAATCAAGAGTTCAAGCTTCCAATCAAAGAAAAATTCAAGAATTCAACTATTAAGGTATATGGGGTGTTCATCCATGGGCCCTCTTTCACCCATGAAGCCCAAAAACCTCTTCTTTGGTTAAAATATGAGTTTTTCCTTCATTATGAAGTTGCATGTGTTCAAAATGAGTTTAATTCATGTTTTCCCTAGTAGTTTGACTCAATTCATATCCTAGTATGATTCCATGGAAAGTTAGGTTATTTTATGTTTTAAGTTTCGATTTCCCATGTTATATTCAATTGAATTTCATGTCATAATATCAAATTGTGAATTTAGCCATGAAGTCGTGTTGTTTTCTCATGTTTTAAGACATCCCCATGTTCAAGTCCATGTTTTTCACTTAATTGGTGGGGTGTTTATGTTTTGGGTCTTTCAACCATGATCCCACACTAAAGTTTTAAGCTTTAATATTATATTTTATGATCATTCTGTGCTGGCGGGTTATGAAGACCCGATGCTTATGTGTTTACTTACATTTCAGACCTTTCAAGTAATGATTTTAGTTAAATCAGCAATATTACCATTCACTCAGCTGTTATGATCATGATGAGCAATGTCAGTGTTATGTTCATTGAATTTAGTTCAGCACAGTACCAGTGTCAGTTTAGTTGGAAGTAGGATTTAGTACTGAGCGAACCCAGGGATGGGGGATTACCTTCCAGTAGAGGATGTGACCTTTAGTAGCAGTCCCTGAGTTCTAGAACTACATAGTCAGTGTAGGTTTGAGATGTCTTCCTTCCAGTTGAAGGTTGACGCATATCTCATGAGAGCACTTGCCAGTAGAGGGTGACTCCCTAGTCCTTCGGGACATCAACCTTGTGGATCCAGATCGTCAGTCATGTGTTAGTACCCGTGGCACGATACTGACACGCTTCTAACTGGGGTTACAGGTTGGATCCTGATTAGCTCAGATTGGGGCATGTCGGTTACATGATACCTCCCACAGTTTCAGTCAGTATTCAGTAAACCTTAGATCAGGTTTGTTTGACCAAAGCATACAAATTTTCAATTTTTCAGTTACACAAAATTCAGTCTTTCAGATTACAGATTACCTTAGAAACATGTTTATGCTTGGTCTTGTATTCTCAAATATTACATGTTCATGAATTCATGCTTAGTTATCTCATGCATTTCGGCCAGTCCTCATCTCTTATACTAGTACATTCAAAGTACTGACCGCATACTTTTTTTTGCGCTATGTTGTCTTATAACAGAGGATTGGATGCTCAATTTCTCGACCATTCTTAGACAACTCAGCGTTACTCAGCAGCAGTAGTGGTGAGTCCTCATCCACCGAGGACATTATTTATTTATCCAAGTTATTTCGGTGTTTCCTTATGATCAGTCAATCAGAGTTAGTTGGAGGATTTGTCCCATCAACTCCTTATGATTCTTAGAGGCTTTCAGGAAGTTAGACAATCATTCAGTTTTTAGTTATTATCAGTTACTCAGACAGACAGTTTAGTTTTGGCATTTTTATCAGCTACTTCAAGCATGCCTTTTATATATTTCAGTATTCAGATTAACCGTACCTCATTGGTTAATTTCGGCGTATGTGTTTTACTTTCTTTTCATTTAGTGCTCATCATGTACCATACCATGGGTTTGCTAGGGGTAACTTGTGGCCTTAAGCACCGTGTCCCGACTAGGGGTAGCCCCAGGTCGTGACAACAACCACATGTTCAAACCACAATTATAACATGAAAAACCATAAGTAAAACATGGGAAATCATTATCCAACCAAGAACAACCAAAACCCCCAATACATATTTCTAAACCAAAACAATATCAAAATTATGCCATGAAAACCATTAAGTAAACATGATTTTAGTTTGGGAGGAGTAACATGCCTTAGATACCAAGGAAGACGGAGAGAAACCACTCTTGAAAGCTGTAATCGACCACCTTGAGGAAACCCTAGCCTTCTTTTGAACCAAAAGCTTGAGAGAGATTTGAGAGTGTGTTTGATTTGGGAATAGTAGGTTAATAAAGTCCCAAGAGTTTTAAGTTGTGGGGTCAAAAGAAGTTAAGAGGGGAAATTTTCAGAATACCCCTAACTTAAACTGCAAAAAATTTGCGCAGGTGGGTACGGTTGGACCCCTCCACTCGTACGCACATCATACGAGTGGTACCATCCAGTCGTACTACTACAAGAAAAATGTGAATTACATGGAGATTTTTCTGTGGATTATATATGAAAATTTGCAGGCTCCATTTCCTGCGGATTTTCCTACCAACAAAAATCTGATGATAAAACCTTCGTGGATAATTATTACCTGCGAATTTTAAAATTTGCAAGTAATATACCTTGGTATTTAAATTCCGTATATAAATTACTTGCAGATTTTCTTACTAAAAAATATTAAAATACCATGGAATTTTTTTTTGAAAATTTTGGTGAAAAAGGAAATTTCCTTCAATTTTTTTTCCAAGTAAAGTTTCATGAAAATATTCTAATAAATTTCTAGGAATAAATTTAATATACCAAATCATCTTTAATTAGTTTGTTTGATTATTATTTTCTTATTTATTTCTATTATTTATTCGTCGCCCAACCCGCCGCCCAACCCTGCTCTATGAAATTCCATTCTTTCAATTTCCTTACTTCGATGTGGGACAAAAAATATTAGTCTAGGTAACACCAAATTCTCACCCTACTAAATTAATGCATGTTCTAATAGTTATATATTTCTATTTTTTTTATTAATAAAATAAACATTCTTATAATATTCTTTTTGTATTTTAAAATAAATCACTTACGCCTTAATATTATGAAAATTTTATGCTTACACTTCCTATGAGACAATATTCACAACTAAAATAATTTCGACATGACTTTGGGATTAATTTTATTTCATATTAAGTATGAGGTATTAACTAATTTCGAAACTATTTTATTTTATTATTTGTCCTAAAATAATGAAATTACTATTCCATATGAAAGATGACATAAAATAATCCGATGAGATATCTTTCTACTCATCTAAGCTAGTGTACCAAACAACATATATATTAAGCTTGGACAAAATTAAAATTGTAAATAAAAGATTTTTATTTATTTATCTCTTATGAAGTTTGGAAAAAAGATATTATCTACGTTGTTTACAAAAAGATTTATTTTTAGAATATGTATTTAAAATTATTAAATAAGAATGAACACAAATTACTTAAATAGTTAATAAGATGACTAGAACTTACGTATTTGGAAAAATACTTTATTTTCTCAAAACTCTAAATATCATGATGCTATTCATATTTTCTAAAAATATTTAAACCTCATATATATTAGAAATCATGTACAAATAGAACTTTATCTATGTAAAGTAAAAGATAACTTTGAAGCTAGAAAATATTAACAAACTAAAATAAAATTCTGATATGCAAAATTTCATAAATAATTGAAAATACAAATACTTTATAAATTTAAAGTACAAGAAAATTATTATCAATAGTTTATATATCTTATTAGAAATTTGTGGTATTTATTATTTTAATTTATAGTTTAATAATTATATTTTAACATATTTAATCACTGATACTATTTGCAAATAATCATCATTCAATAACTTAGAGAAATTTTATCATTTTAAATACTTGTAAAGAAGATATACAAGTTTGATATACAGTTAAAACAATTATCTTTTTAATGAAATTCTATCAATGGAGGAGATAATTAAACTTCACATTCATAATGTATATAATCCAATTTTTCTCTACTTAAAAATTGAGCATTGGGTAAATAAGAAACATACAAATTTAATATTTTTTAATAATATTAAATTAACATTAATTACATTTATAATAGTTATTTTTATACTGTATAAATAATTAGCCATATAATTTTTATGATTTGTATTACTCAAGTTCAAAAAAAAAAAAAGAGATAAAATTGCATCATTGATTTTTGTATGCGATTAAATGCTAACCACATGTAAGTTAAAATTATTGAAAAATAACATAGATTTCTATAAATATATAAATTAACTTGATATGATAGTTTCAATTGTTATTTTAGACCCTTTCTTTTCAACTCCCCCTCTTTTGGGTAATGTTTCAGCACATTATTAGACTGATAAGACTGTAAAAATTTATATAACCTGAAATACAGAAGTAAATATTTAAAGATAATATTCATTTCTAATGCTATTATCATGTTTTATACTGAAACTATCTAATACTTTCAACTCAATGTAAAATAAAATAATTCTTTATTTTATTTTGTAATTATTGTACCCTATATCTCACACCAAACAACTCCTATATGTACATTATATTGCTATATTATATTATCGTGCGTGCGTAGTATGAAGCCATACAATTATATTGAAATTAACCGGTAGAAACCAATAGAAAAACACGCATTATTTGAGCTCTAAGTCGTTCTTCGCTCTATCTTAGGCCAACGAAATTTTACCTCTTTAATTTTTTGGTGATAACATAACGAGTCAAGCTAAGGTTTATTCAGCTCGAATATATCTGTGATACCATTTATGTCAACAAACTAATTTTAATTTCTTGAGTATCTTTTGTTTGATTATATGTGTCCACCGATTCAATGTCTAATTTCTTTTTATTTTATATTTTTTATTCTTCAAGTTTATCCTTTTTTCTATTTAATTTTTTTAAGTCACAAAAATCCTACGTAAATCCCCATGAAATAATTTTCAGCTAAATTCGTAGCAACACAATCCCCCAATAATTTTCCAAGTAATAATTTCATAGGTAAATCCCCAAGAATAAATCCCCAACAACATTCGCAGCAAATAATCCCCAAATAATTTTCCAGGTAATAAAATCCGCTACATAAATTTTCACCAAAATATATCTACGTAAATTCGTAGGATAAGTTACCTGGGGATTTTCCAACGGATTTAAAAAATACATATATTTGTCCATATACCTGCGGATTTACCTAGAGATAAAATACCCGCCGATACATTTCCCCAGGTAATGTCGCAAGTACGAAATTTATGCAATATGGCACCAAATTAACCTATGAAATTTGTTGCAAATATATAGTTTGCAGGTAATATATTTTAATGTTGAGGAATTTAATATTTTCATAGTAAATCCTCATGTATTTCCTGCAATATTGCTCCCTAGGTAAAATCTCCATGTAATTTACAGTTTTCTAGTAGTCTACCTAGAACAGAAGGTTGGACATCTACACACTATCCACTATACGACTCCCCTTGCCCCATTTCGTACCCATAACATACGAGTAGTACCCATAAGTCGTATATAAGACAGACTCAAACAGGTTGGACACTGGACAACGTACGACTCCACTATACCACTCGCACCCTATCCTTACGGCTCATAGTGAGCAAATCATACTCAGAGCCAAGTCAAGTCACTAAGTTTCAAACTAAGTGAGGATCAACCCAACGACCCGTCACCAAACTGTAATCACAATAGAAACTTGACCACCAAACACTGGACATGCTATGATTTGGGTCACCTGACCCGTACCCTCACCATATAACTCGTATGGTGAGTCGTATGATCAACAGAAAGATTAACACTCAGGAAATTTCCAAGGGCCAAAACCCAGGGTGTTTCAATTCTCCCCCACTTAAATCATCCGTCCTCGAATGATGGAACAAGGTAGTACAAGCACGATTTACACCCCAATACCTTAACTCTGACCTTTAACTAAGTTAGAAAACAAAGATACAAGGAAATCAATCTTTTCTTTAACTAAGTTGGAAAACAAAAGTATGATGAAGAACACATACCTTTCGCACAAATTTTCGGAGCAGAAAATAGGAATGGGTACTTGGACTTCATGTCCTCTTCCGCTTCCCAAGTATCCTCTTCAATATTATAGTTCCTCCATAGAAAATTTACCGAAGCTACGTCCTTGGTCCGCAACCGACGAACCTGCCAATTCAAGATATCAAACGGGACCTCTGCATAAGACAAGGAATTCGAAATACCAATATCCTTGGTAGGCACGATTTGAGACGGATCACCCATACACTTCCTCACCATAGAAACATGGAACACTGGGAGTATAGAGCTCAAACTAGAAGGCCATTCCAACTCATACGCAACATTGTCAACCCTTCTTAAACTATGTACGAACCAACATACCGAGGAATGAGCTTCTCCTTCCTCCCAAACCATATCACTCCCTTCATGGGAGATACCTTCAAGAATACCCTATCCCTGGCCTCAAACTTTATCTCTCTTTGCCTCACATCTGCATAGGACTTTTGGTGACTTTGGGCAGCCTTAAGTCTATCTCAAATCACCTTCACCTTCTCCATGGCTTGGTGAACCATATTTGGGCCAAACATCTCTGCCTCGCCAATCTCGAACTACCTAATAAGAGATCTAAACCTCCTTCTATACAAGGCTTCAAATGAAGCCATCCCAATGCTAGAGTGGTAATAATTATTATAGGTAAACTGTATAAGGGGAAAATGCTCACCCAACTACCACCATAATCAACCACACAAGATCTAAGCATGCCCTCCAACGTCAGAATAGTTCTTTCTACTTGCCCATCCGACTGCGGGTGAGAAAAAGTACTAAGACTTACCTTGGTCCCTAAGCCTTTCTGAAACGACCGCAAAAAATAAGATGAAAACTGCGTGCCGCAATCTGAGATGACAGAAACAGGTATTCAATGCAATTTCACAATATCATGGAGATACAACCTTGCATAATCCTCAGCCGAGAAGTTAGTCCTCACTGGCAAAAAGTGAGTCAACTTTGTTATACTATCAATGATGACCCAAACCGAATCAAATTGATTTTGAGACCGAGGAAAACCGGTAACAAAATCCATGTTGATCACTTCCCACTTCCACTCTGGCAACTTAATTTCTTGATACAAACCTCTGGGCCGAATATGCTTAACCTTCACTTGTTGACACATCATGCACTTGGCCCTAAAATTTTCCACATCCCTCTTTATATTGTTCCACCAATACATCTCCTTAAGGTCATGATATATTTTCGTCGAACCAGGATGAACAACATAGCATGACTCATGCGCCTCAGCCAAGATCCTTTCCTGTAAATCATCGATGTCGGGAACACATAACCTCCTTTGGTACATCAAAGTAACATCACTACTAATCTCAAAGTCCACCACCTTCTGCCCACCAATATCACCCTTGATCCTCATCAACACAGGATCTAGCACTTGCTTTCCTTTTATTTCAATACCCTAAGACGATTGCACCACTTTCTGAACGAACACCCCACCCTCCTCAGAGTCTAAGAGATAAACTCTAAGGTTAGCCAAACTATGAATATCCTTTACCATCTCCCACTTCTCCTTATCCACATGAGCTAGACACCCCATAGGTAACCTGCTAAGAGCATCAGCAACCATATTAGCTTTACCTGGATAGTAGTAAAGACTTATGTCATAATCCTTGAGAAGCTCAAGCCATCTCCTTTGAACGAGGTTAAGCTTTTTCTGAGTAAACACATATTGCAGGCTCTTATGATCAGAAAAGATATCCTGATGTACTCCATACAAATAATAACGCCAGATTTTCAACACAAATACCACAACTAATAATTCAAAGTCATGAGTTGGATAATTCCTCTGATACACCGTCAAATGTCTAGAAGCATAATCTATCACCTTACCATTCTGCATCAAAATGCAACCAAGCTTCACATGGGATGCATCAAAGTAGACCACAAATCCATTAGTGCCTTCAGCCAATGTCAAACTAGAGTCGAAGTTACCTTATCCTTTAGCTTCTCGAATCTAATCTCACAAGGAACAGACCACAAAAACTTTACCTTTTTCTGAGTCAATTTAGTAAATGGGGAAGCTATAGAAGAAAAACTCTCTACGAACCTCCTGTAGTATCCAGCTAAACCTAAGAAGCTCCAAATAGTTGGAGTCATGGGTCTAGGCCACTTCTTAACCACTGTAACCTTCTGCGGATCTATCATGATCCCTTCACTAGAAATGATATGACCTAGAAAAGTGACAACGTTCAACCAGAATTCATATTTTATAAATCTGGCATACAATTGCTGCTCCTTTAAGGTCTGCAATACAACACAGAGGTGATCGACATGATCTACCTCACTCTTAGAGTACACCAGAATATCTTCTATGAACACAATGACAAATAAATACAAAAACTGATGAAAATCCCTATTCATCTAATCCATGAATGCCGCAGGGGCATAGGTCAAACCAAACGACATCACCAAGAACTCAAAATGCCTATATCGGGTTCGAAAGACAATCTTAGGGATATCCTTCTCCCTAATATTTAACTGAGGATACCCAGATTGAAGATCAATCTTGGAGGAAAACTTAGCACCCTACAACTGATTAAATAAATCGTCTATCCTTGGAAGAGGATACTTATTCTTTACCGTCACCTTATTCAACAACCAATAATAAATGCACTTCCGAAGGGAACCATCCTTCTTATGCACGAATAACACCGGTGCACCCCATGGGGACACAGTGGGACAGATGGAACCTTTATCTAAAAGCTTCTTTAATTGCTCTTAAGCTCCTTCAACTCAGTCGGAGCCATTTTATATGAAGGAATAGAAATTGGACGAGTGTTCGGAATAAGATCAATCCCAAAATCAATCTCCCTATCAAGAGAAACACCAGGGAGGTCATCAGGGAAGTCCGCAGGAAATTCATTCGCCACAGGGATGGTTTGAAAAGAATAACCCTCAGAGTTAGAATCTTTAACCCAGACTAGATGATAGAGACACCCCTTGGAGATTAATCTTCAAGATCTAATATATGATATGAAATTCCCCTTAGGATCTAGGGAACTACTCTCTTGCTCAATGACCGGCTCATTATAAAAATTAAAAACAACCTTACGGGTCTGACAGTTTAAAAATGCATAGCACGAGTGCAACCAATCCATCCCCAATATGACATCAAAATCCACCATATCTAATTCAAACATATCCTCCATAGTTTTTTTACTACCAACAAATACCACACACACCCTATAGACTCTTCTAGTAATCGCAGAGTCACTTATCGAGGTAGAAATAGAAAGGGTCAGAAATACACTCCGAACAAAAATCAAGATGCACAACCACAAATAAGGTCACATAAGATAGAGTGGACCCCAGATCAATTAAATAGTATATATCATGAGAAAAGAATTTCAACATAATAGTCACTACATCAGGCGATGCCTCAGACTCCCGGTGAGTAGTGAGAGCATAAAGATGGTTTCAACTAGTGACGAAACTAGATGGTGCACCCTTAGGTGCCGGAGCTGAAGAAAAGGCAACTGAAACCTTGTGTGACCCAAAGGCAACCTTACCAGTAGGATAATTTCTAAGCATATGCCCTGGCTGACCATAGTTGAAGCACCTATCCCTTCCTTCATCACAAAAACTCTGATGCAAGCAACCACAAAATCTGCAAGGAGGATATGATGGAGCTGACTGAGCCCCAATAGCCTGAGATTGGGCACCATATCCTCTAAAGTTTTCATCACCATGGAAGATTCTATCACCCGAAGACTTGGGTAGGGAGCACTAGACATTGATAAGACCTAGAATTTTGCCACTTTTTCTTGGGCCACTTACCACCATCCCTGCCACTCTGCTGTTGGCCACCACCCTACTCAGAAAACCTAAATTCCTTGCCTCGTCTCTCCCTATCTCAACCTTCTTCTTCTTTTCTTTCTATACCTGCTGCATGTACACCACTAACCTAGAGAAATCTATGTCCTTAATCAATAAGATTGATTTACTTACTAAAATCAAGTCTCGGGATAAACCAAAATTGAGCTTTCTCATTCTCTCCCTCATACCATAAGCTAACTTCGGAGTATATTGCGATAACTAGTAAAACTTCAAGGCATACTCCTTGATTCATATTTTACCCTGCTTCAGATTAATAAACTCTTTCGCTTTTGCTTTCTTCAACTCCCGAGGAAAGAAGCGATCCAAAAAAGCATTAGAAAAATCCTCCCATAGAGATGACTCAACATCATCACCCCTTGACTAATCCCATTCCTCGTACCATTGGTACGCCACATCCTTTAGCTGGTAGGCGACAAACTCCATGCCCTCCATATTTGTGGCATGCATAAATTGATTTTTTTTTTCCATTTCATCCAGAAAACCCTGAGGATCCCCCCTTCACCTTAACACCAGTAAAGTTCGGAGGGTTCAACCTCATGAACTTGCCAACCCTTGTGGCCTCAAAAGATGGAGTAACAAAATCACCACGCTCAGACTGAGTAGCTACCAACTGTGCCAACATATGAATAGATTGACGAAACTCAACATTCGTCACTTCAACCTAATGAGTTTTAGATGGTCTAGAGGGAACAGGTGGAACTCTAGGACAATCTGGAACTGCACCCCTGGACCTGGTATGGATCCCATGAGTAGAGCGTGTTCCATCAACATTGTCTCTAATTAAGGCGAAGGAGTTTTCGTGAACTTCAGATCATTGAGTCACGATCTAAAAAGTGAACAAGCAGGAATTAGAGAAAAATTCGAGACTTAAGACTCTACAACTTTAAAATAGAACAAAAGAAAGAGAAACATTCCTAAATGCCTTGTAGCCTCTCCCTTATGAGTGTGGCAGTCTACACACCTTTAAAAGAGACTCTACATGACACAACTGTTTGGTCTCCCAATTGACCATGAACCTAGGGCTCTGATACTAATCTGACATGACCTAGTCATGTCGACTGCCTCAAGTCCAATCGAGATTGGAGACAACCCTAATACCCAACCATAAAATACCTCTAACCTATATAGGATAAATTTTGAACATATAACAAGATAGAACAATTATAATTAAAAGACAATAATAAAGCCCATAAACATAACAAAACATCCAACCAAACGTCTAACGGTGTCAGCCCTAATACCAATACCAAGGCTAAGGATGACACCAATACTGACATTGCTCATGCCATAGTGGTCACACAAAGACTCTAACCAAAAATAAATAACATTCGATTGGGAAATTCCCCCATCCATAGCCAAAACCAAAGTCCAAGAAACAAAAATAATGTAAAGAAGACTATATCATGAAATGGAGCCTTTTGGAGTATGGAAGCTCACCACTTCAGTCTAAAAAAAGGTTGTCCCCGAATCTAATCACTGAGTAGGAGGAGTAGTATGGATGGTTCCTGCATTGCGTGGGGATACAGTGCCCGAACATGGTTAGCTGGTGAATGCTAGCATATACTCAGGTATAAAGATAAAATAATGCCACTATTTAAAACTAAAGTAAATAATCATGTGCAACCACATACATACATATATACCATTTTGGCAAAGGAAACCGAGTTTAGCATGCATTTAAAATCTTTATCCTGGGCTGTGTAGCTTGACCATCCAAAAAATATCCACGAGCTATATGGATCCAGTGTTACCCCCTGAAGGGCCCTAGTGCCTGTAGTTGCATGAACCAAAAATATCATAGGGTTGGGGATTCCCGTGTACCCTTTGCCCTATATAAATACAAGTATAAACTTAGGGGATTCCTATGTACCCCATAAATGTATGGTCACCATGAAAAACCCTCATGTTGGTAAACATGAGTTTCCAGTGTCCGTCCATTGAATCAAACCTTCACGGTTAGCTATCACAACCCGCCATTATTTCCCAATTAAAACCATTAGTACATAACCAAACCACCAATTCCAAAATTTTAACTACCAAGTCATTATGAAGTGGTACCGACATACCGACTATAGCTTACAAGCAATGTCATTAGCCAACACTTAGGGAATTCCTATGTACCCCATAGGAGTTCCAATAAATCAACACCATGGCCACTAAGGCCTTTTCAAATCATTTAATTCAATCAAACCAATTTATGCTCCTTTACCATATTATGCAATGCAAAGTTTTCAATAAAAGTCAAACTATGTGACAAAAACATTCTATTGACATTTTAACATGTTGGGGTCATATAGTTTTCAAAACCAAAACCAAGTACCAATTTACCATTCCCATGAAACCACATTTTCAAACCACAATTATAACATAAAAAGTCATAAGTAAAACATGGGAATGCATTATCCAACCAAGAACAACCAAAACCGCAAACACATATTCCAAAACCAAAATAATATCACAATTATGCCATTAAAACCATTAAGTAAAACATGCTTTTAGTTTGAACTAACGATGAGGGAGGAGTAACATGCCTTAGATACCAATAAAGAAGGAGATAAACCACCCTTAAAATACTTAATTGACCACCTGGAGGAAACCCTTTCCTCTTTTTTAACCAAGAGCTTAAAAGAGATTTGAGAGTGTTTTATTTGGGAATAGTAGGTTAATGAAGTCCCAAAAGTGTTTTAAGTCATAGGGTTAAAAGAAGTTAAGAGGAGAAATGTCCAGAATACCCCCAACTTAAACTGTGAAAGTTCCCGCTGGTGGGTACGGTTGGACCCCTCCACTCGTACCCATATCATACGAGTGGTACCATCTAGTCATACCCAGAATAGAAGGTTGGACATCCACACACTTTTAACTATACTACTCCCCTTGACCTACTCGTATCTATAACATACGAGTAGAACCCATAAGTCGTATCCAAGACAGACTTAAAGGGTTTGGACGCTGGACAACGTATGACTCCATTATACCACTCAAACCTATCCTCACAGATCATAGTGAGTTACTCATTCTCAGATCCAAGTCAAGTCACTAAGTTTTAGATTAAGTGTAGGATCAACTCAACGACCCATCACCAAATCATACGACCATACCACCAAACCATAACTACAATAGAAACTTGACCACCAAATACTGGACATCCTACGTGTCGGGTTACCTGACCCATACCCTCACCATATGACTTGTATGGTGAGTCATATGATCAGTAAAAAGCTAAAAACTCAGGAAATTTCCAAGGTCCAAAACCCAGGGTATTTTATTTGGTGGGGTACTTACATCCTAACCAATGCTATAACTAACACAACACTACCAACACACCACTATGCATTTTTATTAAACATAATTTCTTCACCACACTCACATTAGTTTATTCGATCCTACAACGTACCTCAACAACTCAAGGGGAAATACAAACCAAATATAATGATGTAAGAATAAGATGGATATAAATATGTATAAAGACATCTAATAACTCTACTTCCTCAATAGACCCTACAACTAACGATCAACAATCATAGCCAAGATAACTTATTTCACCAACCTTATCAACTTAACTACACCAAATTCAAGGGGTACTATTAATCAATATGTATTCTCATATAATAAGCATATATGCAATCAAGTCATAACAAACCAACTATAAAATCAGTCTAGTAGCCTTGCCTCATCAATATGCCAATGAATATCATCTTACTATCACTTAATTCACATCCTTAAAACTTATCCCATTTCATTCATTTATAGTCATCGATGAATTTGTACAATCGGTTAGTCTACATTTAGGATCTCAATGCCTTTTCACTTCTAAAATAATTCAAGTCATAATTCAAATAAAGTACATAATTGTTAATCACACAGTTAAGGTTCAACTTACCAATATCAAGTAAAATCTATATTACAATCTCTCCTTATTTTGTAAATATCTATCAAATTACACCTTTAAAAAAAGTATAAAGAGGTCATATATCAAATATGGAATCTAACTAGGTTGGGATCAATCTCATGAGAATAGGTGGAGATCTATTTCTAGTGTTTATCTAGTAACAAATATTGATTTTGTTGTATTTTTAATCAATATGAGAGAGACACTAGGACTGTGTTTCCCAATAACACCATAACTATGTAGGTTTTTTGTACTAGTGATGTCTCCTCATGCACGCCATTTAGAATAGATAGGTTATGTATACCTAAATGGCTTTTTTCACTTGTTTAAGTAATATCCTCAAGTAAGGTTTCTCTTCTCCTGAACCTTGCATTATTAACCTTTATCTTGGCTCTTAGATTATCATCTCAAGATATTAAGTGAAGGTTGATATCTTCAAGAGTTTGTTATTTATTTTCTTTTTCCATCTGTTAACCTAATTTTTTCGTGAGTAAAGATAGGCTAACTTCTAGCATCTACAACTGCTAAAAAGTAATCATATCAAAGGGAACAATACTGTATGCATTAACATTAGTTAAGAATCACTTTGTACGATAAACACTAATTTATTAACCCTTCATGGCTCCTACAACTTTAGTTGTATTTAGTTACTCATAGTTGCAAGCACAAAAGAATAATTCTAATAAGAAGTCATAATTATGAACTCACAAGTATAAGATGAAAAAATACACAAATCTCAATTATGAATAAAATCCTAAAATTCATTGTTTGTAATTTCAAGAGCAAGAATATGCCTTAAATCAATCATACCACGTAAAAGAATGTAAATGGTGTAAAAGACCCTTTAGAAGTATTTATAGACAAATAAAAACCTATCCTAAACACACAAGTATTTACTGAGTCAGTTCCTCAAATGAAGAAAGGTACGAACATGGTTAGAAACCACAATTATTTTTGGTGCTTGTAGGTCTGCTCTTGACTTTTGCATCTTTTAGATCTTGGTTGGCACAATGCTCAACACGAGTTTATGATAATGTTGTACGATCATGACTGCCTTTTGTAACTTCTATATTTGATTTTGAACTCTGTAGAATACTTCTCCTATGATCCTCAGTACGATCTCGTAGTATCATCCCACAGTTGTAAGATCCCTTTATTTGATCCTTTACTCACTTAGCATCTGTAAATCTCAATTTTAGACTCCCTTCCCATGATCAATTGTATGGTGAAATCTATGTATGATCATGGAAAACTTTTGTCTGCTCAACATCCAAATACCACATCTCTGCTTCTTCTTACATCATAATGGTACGACCGTGGTCAGATCCCATGGTCATGAAATTATCCCATTTGATTTCTTTAAGTACAAACTTTCTACACTTTACTTCTCTGGGCTCTTTGACCTGCAAATTTCACAAAAACACATCTTATCCACATATAAATACCTTTGTACTTTTGAATTTTCATAGTTTTAGGTGTTGAAACTGTTGTAAGTTTACAGTACATTAACACCCTCAACTTAGAACATTCGTATGTCCTCAGGCAAACAAACACAATTAAACTAATAAAAAATCTAAAAGACTCTTAATGTAAAGAAAACTAAGAGTACCAGGAAGTCATATTTTCAAAACTTAACTTAAGCATACATAAATCAAAAAACAAGTTTAACCTTTCTCTGAATACATTAAAAACAAATTGATGTGTTAACACAAACTCATTACCATGACACAATCAGATCAAGCGATGACATTACATTATCAACATATAATCTAGAACGTAAATTAATGACACTACCTGAACAAGCAAAAACTATGATGCAGCCCCAATGCCCTCACATTAAAGAAGCCCCTAAAACTTATAATATACAACGAATATTAGGACTAAGACTGAAACTAAGCACTCACTTACACAACAAAGTCCAAAAAGTATGTTTTTGATACCATAGGATCTTCCTTATTTTCTATGCCTTAGTGATTTACTTGAGTTAAGGTACATAGGGTCCAGGGAGAAACCAGGGCCAAGGTAGGTTCATTCTAAATGAATGAAAAGCTAAAGGGATTAGTTCAAAGAAAAGGTCTATTAAGGCACAAATGTTAGGATCAAGAAATATTATTTTTATTTGATAGGCTTTTTAGGCTTATAGTGGACTTATTCAACAAAAAATGTATGATCCTTTCCTAACTGACTATACTATAACTTTGATTAGACAAATCGAATAAGTTATAGATCACACACATACTTTTACTAGGTAAACCTTACAACACACCTGGCTCTGGGATACATACTTAGTTACTACTTATCTTGTTCATGTAAGTTAGGCTACAGTTATTACACTCATAATCCTAATACTATAAAAAGACCCACATTGGTCATACTTTTGGGTAAGAACATACCATAGCAAAAACATAACAAGAGGGGAGTTATTTAAACATAAAATTTAATCAAAATAAGTTGCATGTTCTTATTTATTCAGACTGCACTTAGTTCTTCTGTTTTAGTAGTGGTTTCACAAAACACACAAAAATAACACAAAAAACAAAAATTAAACTCTTAAACATGTTGTTTCTAACTAGATAGAACATTTGAGGGAAGAGAAAAAAACCCTCAAATGTGGTATACTCCCACCTCTAACTTAGAAATCATACAATATCCCTATTGCATAGAAATATAGAAAATGAATTACTAGGGTAGGAACATACTTGTGGCACACTACACAATTCATATTGATTGATCAATAAGGCTTATGGATATGTCCTCTCTATGATCCTTCTCACAGGTGGTCTCATTTTGGTCATGGTACTCTTAGCCAAACAGGCACTAGTGGTGGATAGTGCACTCAATGATGTGATCATAGGGGTAATCTCGGTTCCCCTCAACTCTCAACAATAACATCAACAACCTCAGTAGTAATCTTAGTCAATATCTACAGAGACCCCACTTCTCTCTAGATTGTGCATCTTGGAGGTCCTCTCGTTCTTTTTTTGTTTTCTCTTCTTTTATTTCTTACCCTTCTAATCTTTCTTTTTCTCTTCTTACGGGGTATTAAATCAACTCCCATCTGCTCTATTTCTCCATCTTCCTCTTTGCCTACAAAGACCACTTTATCAGCTCGTTGACGACTTTTTTCAACTCGGCCAACTCTTTCGTGACCATTCTTAAATCAAGAACCTAGATATCTTCTTACTTAACCTTTAATAGGCTCTTAAAACTATCAAATGGGTTTGTATCTCATGTATTACTGTCCTAATCTTATTTTCCACGTCGGGTTTCACTCTTACCCTAAATTTTTAATTTTCACATCATAAAAATCCTACATTCTAAATATTTGTTCTATCAAGGTTGTATGTATCAATATATAATCGGCAGATTCTGACTGACCTGTGCCTGAAGGTGTTTGGGTTATAGTAATGATGAAGAAGTAGCACAACTTTCTAAGTTAAACATCTGTAGTAGTTGTAATATCCTTAATTTCCTGTTAAGTAAAATCAACCAAAGAACCTTAGACTTGAGCCATCGGGTTTAAATTGTCCTTGATGCAAGCAATGTCTGTGGTCTTGGTAAAAAAATTCTATTAACTATCAAAATAGATGGAACATTTGTATTCCAGCACCATAATGTCATTAGGCCGGGGAATGGCAAAGTATATTGACAGACAAAGGCCCTTTCCCGATTCTCAATCACAATAATTATCATAGTATTCAAATCCAACTTTGCCTTACAGGCTGCAACCATTCCTACCTTTTCATCACTCAATATGTTGTCATTACTGATAAGTGATATCTGGTGCTTGACAATAGACCACCATGCCTTGGTAGTAAAGTTGAGTGTGTTATTGTAGATTATCGTACCATTCACCCATTTTTCTCTCCCTCTTTCTTTAGCAATAAGGTCTGCCAACTACTTATAGTGCATTAATTGTCTGCAATACATAACATCTTCTCCTTCTTTAACTTTACCATTCAGTAATCATATACTAGAGTTTGTTTAAAAGCATTGCCAAACAAGGCTTTAGAAATAGCCTTACTAAAATGTCAATCTCTTTACCTCTCACATTACCATGCCAATTCTAGGTTGCTTACTCATATCTTTCTTCTTTCCAAAAGGAGTCATGTTATTGATTATTGCTGCATAGTTGGAATAGAACTCTCTCGCCTACTCAGCCCAAAAATTCCCTACTAACTTGGTCATCACCACAACTTGTATTTTTTTAAAACCCAGTTCAGTTCTAGAACTCTATGCAATGCCTCAGATAACATATGATGTTCTTCTTTGATGCTTCACTTTTATTTATCTTTGTTGTTTCAAGAAACCCCCTTAGCGTAGTAGTCTAAAAAATGTAGGACAACCCATGTTCTTAGGTCTGACCCACTTTGGGGCTAATTTCCAGCAGCTTTGATAAAAAATTATAGATTGGCACTCCCCAAACCATCTATGGAATCCTATTCAATAGAGGGACTCTCCTCATCCTTAGAGGCACTCTCTTAATTAATATCTTCTTCAACTTCTTACTCACTCTTATTTTGGTTCTCACATGCCCTCCTTCTTCATACTAGAGAGGTTCAATAGGATTTGCTGCAGGCTTCAGTGGATGTTAGGGCCTTATCCTTAGAAGACTTGGATCTAGTGTTTCGATATTAATGTTGTTCATCACCATTGTACTTGGTGAATTCAACATCTTAATCATTAGACTTTTGTGACTTAGCCTCTGTAACACCCCATATTTTTAGGCTAGACTTTGAACCATCATTCTTACATCTGCAAACTCTAATCCCATGATTTGTATTTGAATACATATGACATGATCATTATTATAGTGTTTGAAGTATTTATTTGGTGAAAAATATTCATAGGAATCACTTAGAGCAAAGTTGAGCTAAGAGCCTTTGATTCGGCCAAATTTTGGTATTCGATTCTACAAGGGTCAAGTTTGAATGTTTAGAAAATTTTCTAGGTGTGGAGTTTTGCAGCTCGATACCCACCAAATTATATATAATTAAATCACCTCTCCAACGATATCAATTTCGCTTTAATTCGATATCCGACCAAAAAGTTATGACCATTTTTTCAGAAATAGTAAGGGTCCGCGATAGCCCCACTCCACGAGGGCTATTCCCTCAAAATTGGGGTTGCATCACGAGGTCTATTCCCTCAAAATAGAGGTCTCTCCATGAGGGCTATTCTATTTGCTTAAAGGGTCCAAGGGGTAATTTGGTCCTTTTCTCTCAACCCCCAATCATCCAAAACATGATTTCTACTATTCATAGGTGTATTATTTTCCCATTAACCTCAAAATTACTCACTAAAAACTCTCCCTCTTCCTAAGAACAAAATTCAATCTTCTTCTCTCAAGAATTCAAGAATTCAAGCTTCAATTTCAAGATTTCTTTAAGAATTTATTCAATTAAGGTATGTGGGGTTTTGAACAAGGTTAATATTTCATCCTTGTGTTCGAACAAATTATTTTCATATTGAATTTACATGTTTTAAGTTAGGGTTTATCCCCAAGTCCTCATGTGTTGAAACCGTAGCATTACCCTATGATTTAAAGGACTAAAGAGCATAAGAGTTGTACTTATTCATGTTTTAAACTACAAGTTTGATGTTTTATCTTGAATTTTGTTATTTTGATGAGATATCATTATTCTCCTAAGTTTAATGCGTCCTTATGCTTAAATCCATGTATTATACTCATATATTGAACTATTCAATGTTTTGGGTCTCTGAATTATGACTTCATATTACTATTTTAAGAGTTGTTATCATATTTTAAAAATCATTTAGTGCTGGCGAGTTATGAACACCCGATAACTAGGTGTTTACTTACGTTTTAGACCATTCAAGTAACTGTCCAGTCAACTCATGATTTTATAGTTATACTTAGTTTGTTATGATTATGTTGAGTAGTGTCATTTTACATATTTATAATTACTTCAGAATTTGTATGCATTGTGGTTTTCAAAATACCATGACATGATCTTATCAGTTATTAGTGCATGCGCTAGTTAGTATTTCAGTCTTTCAGTTGGGAGTAGGATTTAGCATTGAGATGGAAGTGTGGGTTAAGAACATCCTACTTCCCCAGAAACATATGCCACCGTAGGTTTAGAGGCCTTGCCAGAGAGTGTTCCTCCTTGCCTAATATTGGCATTGTTTAGTGATCACTCTAGTTCAAGTTCTATTCTGATGGCAAAGATAGAACCTCCTTCCTCAACATGGGTCAAACATTAGACTCCATGATATCTCACATGGTTTATGTCAGTTACATGATAACTCCCACAGTTTCAGTCAATATTTAGTCTATCTCTATTTAGGTTTGCTTGACCAAGTAATCAGATTTCAGTAATTATTTAGTCAGTTTTACAAATTATTCATGTTATTCAGATCATGTCAGTACATGCTATACTTGGTCTTTCATTCTCAGTTTTACATGTTCACATTTTCATGCTCAGCGTCCATACATGATCTTCAGTTAACTTTTACACTATGTCCATCTTTACATGAGATTTACACACAATATTCATGTTTTAACTGCTTCCCAACTTCAGTTTTACTTATTTTATAAATGTAAAGATTTATGAAACTAAGTCTAATGATTCACCAGCTTATCAAATTATGTTTGTTACTCATGTTTTAAGATACTTCAACATTAATTTAATTTCAGTCTCTTGGTGAGTCTACTTGCACTTAGCATGCATGTTTTAAGATTATGTATCTATTTAGTACATTCTAAAAGTATTGACCATATATACGTCTTTGTGTCTATATTGTTTCATAATGTAGGTACCAGTTGTAGCCCACACATCATAATCAGACAGTTTGTAGGTTCCAGCCAGTAGGTGATGATTTTTCTTATTTCGGTGACTCTAGTTAGTTGCAGTTCATGTACTATATTATTATTATTCATATGCATTGATTAGTGGTAGTTAGAGGTATTTCCCAGCTATCTATAGTTAGTATAGTAGAGTCTTCATAGATTGTCAGTCAGAGTCATTACATGTAATTCAAGTTTCTTTTCTCAGTTTTATCATGTTGTAAAATTTATCAGTAATTCATTTATTCTTACTTTCTCATGATCATGTTTCTTCTCAGTAAATTTAGTTTTTATACAATTTAAATTAGTTGTTCAAGTAGTATGCTAGTACATGGGTTAGCTTGGGATCACTTGTAATTTTAAGAACCGTATTACGACTAGGGGGTACCCTCGGGTCATGATAAACTTGGTATCAGAGCATAGATTTCAAGTGTCCTAGGCTGTCTATGAAGTTGTGTCTAGTAGAGTCTTGGGTAAGGATACAAAGACATCTGTACTTTTCTTTGAGAGGTTATCGAGCATTTAAGAAATATTTCCCTTTTTTTATGTCTTAGATCATGCAGTAGAAGCATTTTCTAAGAAATTTATGTAGATTCTTACGTTAATCTATTTGTGCCAACTCTTCCTTATTCTTGAAGCAACAAAAATAGACAACCTTAAATCCATACAAATAGAGTTTTCTCAAACAGTCCCCACAGACAGTTATGGGACTGCTCGCAGGCTCAAAAGTATCCCATCATTTCTTTACATTCTGAAGTTTGAAAGATTTCATTAATGTTCATGAAAATCATGCACTAAGACAAAGTCAAATGTGCCCTAAATCCCTTCTCAGAATCCTATGACAATATATGACCTAGAGTAAGAAGAATGAACCCAGAAGTTTTTTCAACAGTAAAGTGGGGATAGTGTTTGTCTGGATTTAAAAGACTTTGTATCCATGGGGCTAGTAGTATGAAAGGTGAATCTGTAGTCTTGAAATAGTGTATGAAAGAATTTAAATTTATTGATTCAAAATTAAGTATGATGGTGTGGGTGTGATTTAGAGGTATACCCAAGATGATATGTGATTGTATTATTTCTATGTTTTAACAGTGTATGTGCTTAGATAGTAGCCTTTAGTTGTTAAGTATGAATGAGGCTATGTAGTATATGATGTTCTTACCAGCTAAGTTATGGGTTATAGGTTGATGATGTTGGGTATATTGGCATAATGGTAATTCTCATGGTTTAAGGAAAAAATATAAGTTTAGAGATGTGATATTAGTAAGTTATAAAGGAAAAGAGGCATATTATATGTTTAGCAAGGCAAGTATGCTGTCAAGAAGGGCATAAGTATGCGATGATTGCTGAAGTTAAGAAAAGTTATTAATATTATATATTAAGGGAGTGTTCAAGAATGAAGTTAGTATAGTTCATTAAAAGTTTGGGGATATCCATGATAAGTATTAGAATCTAGTTTGAATCTTGGATTATTGATCTAATAGTAAGAAGAGTTGAAATTCTAGATGGTGTGAACTCATGGTATGGTGATACTCATGAAGATTCTAAGTTAGTAAGTGTTTATGTTATTATATGATGACTATTGGTCTATAGAAAGTTAAGCGTTGTATCTTAGAAGAAATTACTAGAAACAGGTTTTACACTTTAAGATATAGTCTTTCAAGGTGAGTTTATTATTTATGTGTATTTTTATATCTTGGACTCTAGAGTAAAGTGGTTGTAGTTCAGTTAGAATTTATTAAGTAGTCCACAAACTTAGAATGATGGCTTAAAGCTAAGGGGGTGATGATAGAACAAGTAACCAAGTTAGGCTCTCAGATTCTAGTAGTGATGCCAATGTGTTGTGGAATAACACTAGGAGAGGGAGATGTCCGACCCATTCTTATCTCTGTTCAAAGTTTTGTACTTCAGTCATCACAACATCTACTTATGCCTTACATGTCAGCTCTATGATCATAGCTCATATTCATGCATTTTCCATAGAATCATGTACGCTTCCAATTCCTAGTATAAGTAGTTCCAGTTCACTAAGCAGTACAAATCATATTCCATGAATTTATGAACTCCAAACTCAGGTCATGCAGCTCATGGCTCATGTACTAATTCTTTACAGTATGTTCAGTTCCAGGTACTCATGGTACACCCTTAATGACCAGTGAAGTTCAGATTATGTCATGTATGTACTCAGATTAAATCTCTTTGATAAATCCATGATGTTGATATTCTATTCCCTAGGCCTCAGTTAAGTGTCAAAGTTATGTATAATATTCTTCCATGCTTCAGGATCTCATATTTTAACCATTAAGTGACCTTTCCTTGTGAAATGTTAGTGGTGATGAACAATTGCTTAAATGGGAGAGAGTAAATATTTCATGTTAGGGAAAGATTGTTGTATGTTTGTTTTAGCTAAGGCTATAAATATGAAGAAAAATATAGGAAGAGCTTTTGATATATGTCATGGTTTGTTGAAATTTTGTGCGTGTCTTCGTAAGAATAGTGCAAGAAAGTTGTTAATGCTAGAGGTTTAACGAATATGAGAAAGATACTTTTATGGGTTGTTTTCCTAGAAGTTCATATGAGGTTATAATGATAGGCTTGAATGTCATCTTGGTATATAAGTGGATGGGTGCATTATGCGCTAGTGAATTCCTAGGAAGAGGTTGAATTTATTTGTTAAAGTGGTAAGAAGAATTATTCTTAAGATGAGAAGTTTTGAAAATGCATGGGGCATTAAATTCATGGTTCAGACTAGTATTATGGTGTTATGTGCAGTGCGTTATGATTTTAAGTGTAATACCCCGTATTTCCCTAGCCTAGATTAACCCTCAGTTCATGGGTTATTCTAGATAATTTTTTTTAAAATACTCAGTTTTTCAGATTTGAGCCTGTCATTGCATAGAAAATTTAATTAGCTTTCCAACGATATAGGATTCGCCTAAATCCGATAACCGGGTAAGAAGTTATGGAGATTTTAGGTTTCAGTCATTAAACATCGTCATTCAGGCCAGTAACACATAAAGGAGTGTGTTAAAATAGAAATTATCAATTTCCAGTGTTGCTCTGTGATATTGGTGCATCGCGCTATAGAACCAGTTCGCAATTGTCAATTTCCAGTGTACCAACGTGATTCAACCACATCGTGGTGCACTTCCAATTCATAAACAAAGTGGCAACACGATACCACCGTGTTGCGACACCATGCAATTTACCAATCATTATTTTTCAATGGCCCAGCGCGATAGCGTCGCGCTAGGGGTCCAGATCGGGAAAATTTCTCAAAAAATAAAAGTTGTGCCTAGGGTTAAAACGGTCTTTTCTCATGATTTTATTTTGCCCAGATATGGGATTTAAGCTCTAAAAATATGTAAAACCCTTCATTATTCACTTTTTTCCAAAATCAAAAGAAAATTCTCTCTCAAGAAAACAAACCCTAGCTCTCAAGAATCTAGGTCAATCCCAAGAATTTCTACAAGAACTCATCAAATTAAGGTATGTTAGATGGTCATCCATGGATCCTTACCTTCCATGGAGCCCAAGAATTCTTTTTCAATATAAAAGATTTATGATTTATGATTTTCATGTTTGAATTAGATTGAATTCATGTTCATGATGTTGTTTGAGTTTTAATCCATGATATAGATTACAAGTTCCAAGAATTGATTCTAGTATGTTCTGAATTACATAATATTCATGATAAACCCTTCAATTTGCAAGTTGATTGTTGTAACCATGTTACCCCTAAATATTTAGGATTTAATAAACCAAGTATGCTTCTTATGTGTTTGATAAATTGTCTATAAGAATGTAATAATGCCATTATAGCATGATAATATGTATTCCCCATTCATGTACAAGTTAATGCATTCCAAGTGTTTTATGGAATGTCTCCATGAATGAATTATGACCAAGTGAACATTGTTATGTTATTCAAGATTATGCTTGTCTTTACTTTTTATGCTATCGTGTCCTGGGGGTATTTAATACTCGACAACTTAGCTATTTATTTAGAGATAGTATCAGTCATGTCACGATAAGTAATACTCTCCGTGCATTACAAAACTTAGTAGAATTCAGTCAGTTACAGAACTTAGGAAACCTTATTAATCTCAGTGAATTCAGTCCAGTTCAGTCTAGTATAACAGTTCAGTGTCTTTCAGTTGGGAGTAGGATTCAGCACCGAGTGAACCCAAGGATGGGGGCTTACCTGCTAGCAGAGGGTGTGATCCTTAGAAGAAATCCTTATGTTCCAGAACTACATAACCAACGTAGGTTGAGACATCAAACCTTCCAATTGAGGGTTGATGAGGTGCTCTACCTGCCAGTAGAGTATACCATCGTTCTTGTTTAGGGAACCTACCAGTAGAGGGTTACTCTTCAGCTTATTTTTACCCTTGGCACGGTACTGATACCCTTCTAATTGGGGTTACAGATTTGAACCCAGCACAGTTATGTTATCTGACTTAGGGTATGTCGGTTAGATAATTTACTACCATATTTTCAATTTCGGTCTCAGTCTTCAGAATAAAACTCAGTTCACTTCTACACATTTAAGACTGTCAGATACAGTCACTCCATTAATAGTAATTTAGATTATCACTGATACCAGATTATCAATATATTCAGTTATCAGTTATGAGATTTAGTTCCAGTATACTCAGTCACAGTAGGCACAGTATGTTTAGTAGTTTATAGATCCTCCATGTATGCAAATCCAGCTCTTGCATATCATTCAGTTGGTTATTGATCATGCATATAAACCCATGAACTCAACCTTACCTCATTTAGCATACCAGTACATTCCCACGTACTGACCGCATACCCATTTCTTTTGCTATGTATTGCATATCATAGGTTCGAATGCTCAGGTTCCTGACCGCTCTTAGCTAGATTCAGCCAGGAGTAGAAAATTTAGCAGTGAGTCCTCATCTATTGAGGATATGCTTTTATTTTAGTACTTCAGCTTAACAATATTTTAGAGGATCGAGTTAGTTGGGGGATTATCCCATCAACTCCACTTTCAGACAAATTTAGTTAGAGGTTTTTCAGACTAGATTTTTAGATAGTATTCAGTTTTGCAGATGTTATATTTTATCAGTATTTTAGATATTTTGAACCTTATGGCATTCCAGCCCATTATTCAGCATTTATTTTGGTATTATTGTTTAGTGCTCACAACAGATATCATTCATGGGTTAGCTTGTGGTCCTTCGGGGTTGAAAGCACTATGTGACGACCAGGGGTAGTCGCAGGTCATTACAAACTTGGTATTAGAGCCTAAGGTTCAATAGAGTCCTATAGAGTCTGAAAAGCCACATTGCGTAGAGTCTTGTACATGGTTGTATATCGCGCCATACTTCTGGACCAGGGGTAGTTGCAGGTTAGTACTCATATCGTGCGAGTGAGCATCAGCTCAAGTTAATCTCTTAGTCTAATCCATTTATTCCTTTCGTTTATAGAACATGCCTCCCAAAAGGACTAACGAAAGAAAAACCAAAAACCAGTCAGCCCCTCAGCCCGTTCAGGCAGATCCCCTGGATGAACATTCCTCTCACACAAAATTTAGAGCTGCATTCACTACTCTAGACAATTCAGTAGTAGCTCAGAATGAAAGACCAGCTATTGTTCCGGCTAACCCAGTGTCCAATACTGCTGTAACCAAAATTTGAGACTTCACTCGGATGAATCCTCTTTTCTTTACGGGATCTAAGTCAGAAGAGGATCCACAAGAGTTCCTCGATCAGGTTTAGAAAGTCACAAATATCATGGATGTGACTTCCAGTGACAGTGTCGAGTTAGACCCCTATCATCTACAAGATGTAGCCCATATGTGGTTTAAGCAGTGAAAGGTGGACAGGGGTATAGATGCAGAGCCCATAGAGTGGGAAAAGTTTGCTACGGCCTTCCTAGATAGATTCTTTCCCTTAGAGCTGGGAGAAGACAAAGTATTAGAGTTCATTAATCTCAGACAAGGTAGTATGAGCATAAAAGAGTATTCCCTCAAGTTTACTCAGTTAGCCAGGTATGCTCCCTATGTTGTGGCAGATAATAGGTCCAGAATGAGCAAGTTCGTATCTGGGGTATCAGATAGTGTGGTTAAGGAGTGCAAAATAGAAATGTTGATTAAAGAGATGGACATATCTAGGCTTATAGTCCATGCTCAATAGATTGAGGAGCAGAAGATAAAGAAGAAGGAAAGAGAGAATAAAAGGGCTAGAACAGGTAGCTTTAATTTCATTCAGCCTAAGCCAGAAGGTAGTAATTGTTCCCAGTTTTGCCCAAAGTCTTCAGTCCCAGCTCCGTCTTCATATAGTGTACCAATGACCCAGGATAGCGTAAACAATGGTCGTACTAATCCATTTTGTGAAGAATATGGTAAGAATTATAAGGGTGTGTACAGAGCTGGCAGTGATATTTGTTTTGGGTGTGGCATGCCAGGACACAGAGTCTGAGATTATCCTCAGTTAGGTTCTCAAGGATAGTATAGTTGTCCTTCAGCTCAGTCAGGTTGCCCAAATCAACAAGGTGCCACTTCTAGTGCCACCAGTGGGCAATGCCTAAATAGGTTTTATGCACTTCAGTCTAGACAAGATCAGAAAAGTTTTCCTGATGTGGTCACCGGTATGTTATAGATCTACCATTTACATATTTATGCCTCAGTTTTAGATCCCAAATATTTAGTCACAATTTAGTTCGTAGGTGCTCCGTGCATCGTCTCATGCTTTTCCTTAGTATCTCAGCCAAGTCAGCATTTTTGAGGGACAGAGCATACTAAGGGGGAGAGGCACTATAAACCCCGAGCTATCATGATCTAAACCTTCCATTTTCTCTTCACGTAGAAAATCCAATTGAAGTAATGGATCCTTATAGTTGATCCTCAAGTCCCAAGTTCAGCCGTATGACCATCCTCCTGTCATGACACGTATCCAAGGAATCAGTTCAGTTCATGTATCATGATTCAGACTTAGTCATGTCTTCATGTTCCCTTTTATGCATATTCAGTCATGTATTCATTAATCCGTTCAGGCCTGTACTCATGCATCAGACATGCATGTTCAGAATATAAGTTCAGTCTATCAGACCAGTCACGTAATCATACTTCAGTTGAGCATGTCTAGTTCAGTACGTAAACTCAGTCTGTCCATACTATCTCATCTTAACTAGCCACATTCGAGGACGAGAATGTTCCCAAGGGGAGATATAGTAATACCCCGTATTTCCCTAGCCTAGATTAACTCTGATTACATGGGTTATCCTAGATAATTTTTTTTGAAATACTTAGTAATTTTTAGTCTTGAGATTGCCATTGTATAGGAAATTCAATTAACTTTCCAATGATATAGGATTCGCCTAAATCCGACAATCGGGTAAGAAGATATGACGATTTTAAGTTTCAGTCGTTAAACATCGTCATTCAGGCCAGTAGCGCATTGTGGAGTGTGTTAAAATAGAAATTATCAATTACTAGTGTTGCTCCGTGATATTGGCACTTCTCGCTATAGACCCAGTTCACAATTATCAATTTCCAGTGTACCAACGTGATTCCACCGCGTCGTGGTGTACTTCTAGTTCACAAACAAAGTGGCAACGCGATACCACCGTATCGTGAGGTGAATTAGATTGAATTCATTTTCATGATGATTTTTGAGTTTTAATCCATGATTTAGATTACAAGTTTCAAGAATTGATTTTAGTATTTACTGAATTACATGATATTCATGATAAACCCTTCAATTTGCGAGTTGATTGTTGTAACCATGCTAACCTTAAGTGTTTATGATTTAATGAACCAAGTATGCTTCTTATGTGTTGAATAAATTTTCTATGAGAATGTAATAATGCCATTATAGCATGCTAACATGTATTCCCCCTTCATGTACAACTTACTGCATTACAATTATTTGATGGAATATCTCTATAAATGAATTATGATCAAGTGAACATTATTATGTTGTTCAAGATTATGCTTGTAATACCCCGTATTCAAGTACGTGTATTGGCGTATTCAAGTAAGTGTATTGGTCTTATTTATATGGAATTAATTTTTTATTTTATTTATACCGGAATTTGCCCGTCGATGGTTCCATGCGAAGGTTATTGAATAATCTTTCCAACGATATAAAGATTTCCAAAAACGGATAGGTTTCGGATATAATCGAGCACGTTCGAAACTATAAAACGGTGGCCGGGATATTTGGGAATAGTAAATGTGCAGGAAAATTTCCTGCACACAAACTACTGAGGCCAGCCGAATTTTTGGGTCAACTTTGAACGATCATAACTCCCTTAATATAATAAACTGGGAGATCTGATACCTATGAAAAGAAAGATCTTTGAGTCTTCTTTACAATTCAATTGGTTTCATCCAAATCTAACATCTGAGTAAGGAGTTATACTCGTTTTACTTCAGTCTATCAAAACAGATTTTTAGGGTAAATTTCAAACGACCATAACTCCTTGTACAGGACTAACTGGGTGACCTACTTTATATGAAATAAAATCTCTTTGAATTATTATTCCAACGATTCCAATTTCACCAAAATCCGATATCGGAGAAAAGAGTTATGGTCGATCTACTTTAGCTTATCAAAACAACCCACCAAAGGACAGATTTGACATTATTTAAATTTTAAAGGCATTTTGGTCATTTCCTATTATATTATGAACGGGAATATGTGTATATATACATGTATATGAGTTCAAAAACTCATTTTCATCATCAATCATCGAGAAAGAACAAACCCTAGCCAAATTTGACCTTTAAATTACTTTTGATTCAACCGTAGAAATTCCAAAGTAATCCGATAACTGCGTTTGTCATCTCGAGAGCTTCGAGCGACACCTATTATTTGTGCAAACAGGATTGCATAATCAAGAGGTGAATTCTAAGGTATGAATATTATTTTCCTTTGTTCTTTTCCATATGTATATGTGTGATAGAGGATTATATGTATTGGTTGTTATTGAAAGTTGATAGAAATAAGGTTATGGACTATTTTGCATGGTTTGGTTGTATTGAATTGTGGAAGGTGGATATGGTAATTGAGTTATGGAATGTGGATATGGTGATATACTATTGAATTGATGATTATTTATGTCTATGGCTCAATTTGGTTTAATGGATTGGTTGGAAGGATAAATGAATCCAAACTTGATATTGGAGGATGTTGTATGAATTGCATGGCATGTGAATGTAATTGGAGTATAAGAGGGTTAAAGTGACACCCTTTATGGTGTAATTAAGTCTTAATACTTAACCACTAGTTTGGTGAGTTCAAATAATTGAATTGTGATGTTTGGTTGCTAATACTAGATTGCTATATATGTTCATTGTAGATAAGTAATCCGAAAAGACGGGAAGTCCATTTGGGACTAGTATTGAAGGTTGACAGTCAGGTATGTAAAGCATACTCTATACCATATCTTTGGCATGAAAGTGAACAATTGTTCTATTAAGAAAGTTTCCAAAGTTATTCAATAACATGTGATCCATAATGGTTTTGTATGATGTCCTACGTTACCAATGAACTTGTTTCCACCCTACAAGATGTCAAGACATTCCAATACTTACTTGTTTTCCAAATCTTACATGTTTATTGCACTAATGAATGTCAGAAGGTATCCGGTTACTCAAACAAGATCCATGTGCTATTAATGACTCCAAAACGTTTCATTGATATACCAATAAGTTCCTACTTCATTGTTATGGCATTGATGACTACAAAACACTTCATTGATGTGCCAATGAGTTCTTAATTCATTGTTATTGCATTGATGGTCTATCTATATGTCTCTTATTGATGTATCATTGTTTTAAAGTATCAAAAATGCAATGGCAACCGAAATAACAATCTCAAAGATTAATTGAACTAAGTGATGGAAGTTCTCTCTTATCAGGTGGTATCCCAGGGGCATAAGCCTATCATGGGTCGATCCCTATTTATGTGTTTATGGGTGGTATCCTAGGGGCATAAGCCTATCATGGGTCGATCCCAATTGATATGTATTGGAGGCAGCCTAATGGTCACAGTACAGTACAGTAATGATTGCAAAGATGATAAGAACAAAGGTAAAGTGTTTGAATAAATACAATGTACAGGTTGTCACAAGTTCTAGTAAGTGTGGTCCACTCCTATTATGATTTATTCACTTGTTTCTGATTTCTATTGATCTCCTATATCATATGTGATTATATACATCTTTGCATACTCAGCACATATTTCGTACTGACGTCCCCCATGGGGGACCTGTATTTCATGCTGCAGGCACAGGTACCTCAGCTCATACACCGCATAAGTAGGAGCCAGGATATCCAGATGCTTTTGGTGAGCTCCAGTTTGCTTCGGGGCTTTCCGTGTCATATCCAGTCACTTTTGGTATTGTATAGAAGTTAGTTATATGGAGGGGTGTGTCCCGACCTTAGTTAAACTCTGTGTATTGTCTAGAGGCTTTGTAGACCTAATGTACAGTCAAGGTGGTGTTTTGTTAATAGACGTGATGTCTCCAGTGGCCAAGTATTGTATATACATATATATGTGTGCTCGAGCTTAGACAGGTGATTATTTCCTTTTATATGTGACATGATGCTGTCCGAATTTCGGGTTGTCTTAGAGGTATGCATGGGACGTATAAGGTTATGAGCTGGTTCTCCTGGGCCTCCTCGGTTACGGGTGCCGGTCCGCCCCAATAGGATTTGAGGCGTGACAATGATTTTCTTTACTTTTCATGCTATAGAGTCCTGGGGGTATTTAATACCCAACAACTTAACTATTTGTTTAGAGATAGTGTCAGTTACAGAATAGTATCAGTCACGTCACGATCAGTAGTACTCTCAGTCCATTACAGAATGCAGTAGAATTCAGTCAATTACAAAACTTAGGAAAACTCAGTAATTTTAGTGAATTCAGTCCAGTTCAGTCCAGTATAACAATTCAGTGTCTTTCAGTTGGGAGTAGGATTCAGCATCGAGTGAACCTAAGGATGGGGGTTCATCTGCCAACAGAAGGTGTAATCCTTAGAAGCAATCCTTGTGTTCTAGAATTACGTAGCCAGCGTAGGTTGAGACATCAAACCTGCCACTTGAGGGTTGGTAAGGTGCTCTACCTTCCAGTAGAGTGTACCGCCATTCTCATTTAGGGAACCTACCAGTAGAGGGTTACTCTTCAGCTTGTCTTTACCCGTGGCACGGTACTAACAACCTTCTAATTGGAGTTACAGATTGGACCTCTACTCAGTTATCTTATCTTATTTGGGGTATGTCAGTTAGATGATTACCTCCCACAATTTTAGTTTTAGTCTCAGTTTTCAGAATAGAACTCAGTTAAGTTCTACAGATTCAGGACTGTCAGATACAATCACTCAGTCAACAGTAATTCAGATTATCATTGATCCTAGATTATCAATATATTCAGTTATCAGTTATCAAATTTAGTTCCAATATACTCAGTCACAGTAGGCACAGTATGTTCAGTAGTTTATAGATCCTCTATGTATGCTAATTTAGCTCTTGCATATCATTCAGTTGGTTATTGATCATGTATATAAACCCATGCACTCAGCCTTACTTCATTTACCATACCAGTAAATTCCCACATACTGACTGCATACCCATTTCTTGCACTATGATAGTTTATATCATAGGTTCAGACGCTCAGGTTCCTGACCGTGCTTAGCCAGATTCAGCCAGCAGTAGCAAATTTAGTAGTGAGTCCTCATCTATTGAGGATATGCTTTTATTTCAGTACTTCAGCTTAGCAGTATTTTAGAGGATGGAGTTAGTTAAGGGATTGTCCCATCAACTCCACTTTCAAACAGATTTAGTTAGAGGTTTTTCAGACTAGATTTTTAGACTGTATTCAGTTTTGCAGATGTTATATTTTATCAGTATTTTAGATATTTTGAACCTTATGGCATTCCAACCCATTAATCCATATTTATTTCGGTATTATTGTTCAGTGCTCACTGCAGATATCCTTCATGGGTTAGATTGTGGTCCTTTGAGGTGGTAAGCACCGTGTGACGACTAGGGGGTAGTCACGGGTTATTACATTGAGTTAGGCTTGAACATGGTGAGAGTATGTAACTCAAATCAAACTTTGGCTGGGGTCATTATATGTACCGATGTGAGTATTTAAGGACGAGTCTAAGCTTGAATTGGGAAGTTGCATTGCCATGTTGCATTTCCTTACTCATATATCTTATTTAGATTATGCCCAAGCATTTTTTTCTCCCTAATGTTATCCAAAGTTTCATGAGTATGGTTATGCCATGAGATAATTTATTCACATCCATGCAAATTGTGAATTTACTTTAGTTCATGCATCATGTCTACGATGCAGATATTTAGTTACGATTAAGATATAAGTGTACTGTGAATGATCTCAGTTTTCCAAGTGTTCCACCTCAGACATTGTAATACCTCTTGTACGACCCAAGTCTCATTATCTCAGGATTCGTGATTACATAATGTAATGCCCCACAAAATCCTCTTCTAGTCTGAGCCTTAGAGCGTATTTGGTAAAGCAAAAATCCGAGTCAAAATGTTTCAGAAATATCCTCCCAAGTATGAAATACTTTGAATCATGTGGGAATCTATTTGATCTTGAATTAAGATCATAGAGGTCCCCTAACTCATGGTCGAGTTGAAAGGCTTCCTATCGTTCAAGTTTTAGTGACCGTAAAAATTTGGGTAAACTTCAATCGACCATAACTCTTTGTATATGAATAAATGGGCGGCTTTCTATATATCAAATGAAATATATTTGAATTAGCTTTCCAACGATACCAATTTTGCCTAAATCTGATATCGTAGCAAAGAGTTATGCCCATTTTATTCCAGCATGTCAAGCTGGAAAACGGTGAAGACATTTCTGATGGGCTATCACGTTTCTGACGACGTCGTCAGCCCTGGGTAGAAAATCAAGAATTTGGACCCCTTTTGTGACGACCATTCGTGACGGTCTATCACGGACCTGACGGCCTGTCACGGATGGCGTCAAGTATATTTTTCCAGCAATTCAAGGGCATTTTTGCATGGGTATTTTGGTTATTTTCCACCTTTTTTGAGCCTCTATAAATATGAGGAACCCTTATTCAAACCCTAATTCAATCATTTTCTTTTCCAATTCTCTCAAGAATATCTAGGGTTTCATTCAAGAACCCTAATCTTCCAAAATTCATCCATAAATTCTTCAAGAATCAAGTTCCTCATAGTGTGGGCTTCAAGAATTTATTTATTTTAAGTGTGGATAAAGTTTCAAGCACTAAAGTTCATCCAATTTCAAAGGTTAAGGTATGTAGATGTTGATTCTTGGGTCCCTTTCATCTAAGAAGCTCAAGAACCCTTTTTAAAGCTAAAAGATTTTTATGTTTATGAGTTGTAAATGATTTGTATGAGTTGAAATGGATGTTTAATGTGTTGTTGAGTTTTGATTTATGTTTTCCTACAAAATTTATGAGCTTTGACCTTAGTATTTGGAATTCATGTGATGTTTGTGATAGACCCTCTTGAAGTTATTTTTCCATGTGATGTGTTCATGACTTTTGGGTGTAGAAATGGTTGAATAAGTGAAGAACGTTCCCCATAGGTTTGATAAAGATTTTAGGTGAAGCATAAGGGACACTATAGTATGTTGAATAAAAAACCCCAAATTGTGAGATAGTCCATGCATGCCTAGTGTTTGATAAAATGCCTTAGTGAGTGAAATGTGCCAAGATAGCATTAAATCCCCAAGTAGGTGTAAAATCGGTCGTGTCTAGTGGTTGTTGAAAGACCCTAGTGAACAAGTCAAGATATGATGGTTGTAAATTCCCCGATTTTTTTCTCTTTGATATATGCTAAGCTTTTAATACATGTCAAGTGGTTAGCAAGTAAATAGTGACATGTTAGTATGAAGTTTCCCCCAAATCAAGTGATATCCAAATACATGAAAAAACCGATATAGGTATGAAGTACTTGATGTAAGATCTCGTTGAATGGGTTATAATGTAATAGCATGTCTTCCCTAGGATAGTATATGATGGTGAACCGATGTTGATGATCCTTAAAGGTTTGGAGTGACCCTTTTGCGATTGTGATGATGAATAGAGGTCTATGTTTCCTAAATGCTTAATGCGATGTCCTAAGGATCTTGAGAGGGAAAGTATGTTATGATTCCCACCTACTTGAAGTGATGCTTTAACGATTATGATGATACATAAATGATTGTAATGATGAATGAATGCTTGTAATGATGAATGAATGATTGTAGTGATGAATGGATGACCGTGATAATGCATGAATGATTTGTGATGAAGAATGATTATGTCTTACTTTTATGTTATCGAGTCCTGGGGGTATTTATACCCAAAAATAAAGTTGTTGTCTACAACCCATGTTAGTTTCTCAATAATTCCAATCGAGCCATGATTCTCAGAACTCAGTGAACTATAGAACTCTGTATCCTCATACAAGTGTGAATCTTAATAAAGCTCAGTAATCTCAATTATCTCTGTAATCTCTATATCACTAGTAATCTAATATCAGACCTGTAATCAACTCAGTTCTAATAGTATTCAAGTGATTCAATCCTAATCTCAGAAGCAATTCAAGTAATCTATTCAAGCTCTGTATCGTCAGTCAGATACCATGATTCGATATCTTTTTCGTCAGATACGAAACCAAGTGATCTCAGCGTAACTCAGTCAGACCTTTTGAGTAATATGATCAGTGTTAGATTCATTTCAGCCAGTGTTCAATTGAGAATTCAGTTCTAAGTCTTTCAGTTGGGAGTAGAAACTAGCATCGAGTGAGCTCAAGGATGGGAACTCACCTACTAGTAGGGGTGTGATTCTTAGCCAGTGTAGGTTGAGACATCACACCTGTTAGTTGAGGGTGGATGAGAGACATCATACCTGCTAGATGAGGGTAAATGAGGTAGCTTGACCTGCTAGATGAGGGCTCGACCATTCTCGTTTGAGGACCTGCTAGATGAGGGTCACATAGAGTTGTCTTTACCAGTGGCGCGGTAATGACACCCTTCTAACTGGGGAACAGGTTGGACCCCATATGTGGTAGATCGGGGCATGTCAGTTAAGTGACTACTTCCCACAGTTTCAGTTTCATATTCAGTCAGTTTCAGAATCAATCTTCAAAAATCAGGATTGTCAGATACAGTCATCTATCATTGTGAGGAACTCAGATAGTTCCATTGATTTATGGATCATCCCATCAGATAGACTTAGTCTCACATATAGTTATTTGATATTATATTCAGAGATATGCTGCCAGACAGGCTTGATCACAGTATCAAATTTCTATTGAGTATTCTTGTTGTCAGATTCAGATATAATCATATTTCTTATCATTGATAAATCTTTCGAAATTATCTGTTAGAAAGGTTGATCTCTAATCCTAGCAGTCGAAAGAAGTAAGTCCAAGAATCCAGTCATTGATGTAAGCACATCTAGATCCTCAGTTATCAGTATCAGATGTTCAGTGATTCAGTATCTCAGAGTCAGTAGTGAGTTCAGTCTACAGTAAAGTGGTATCTGAGTTTCAGTAGCTAGAGTTGCGATAATTGTGTTCATGTTCTGTGCATTCATGTATGTGTTCTCATGCAGCATTTTCATGATTATTCAGTTTAGATATTGTGCATACATGAACCCTTGCATTATCCTACCCCGTCTACATACTCGGTATATTTTTGTACTGACGCATTTGCGCTATGATTTTTTATTTGACACCATAGGTTCAGAGGCACAGGATCCAGTTTATCCTTAATAGTTTGGTCCCAGTCAGCAACAATAGCAGTGAGTCCTCTTCTTTCGAGGACGAGTCTCAGTTTACTACTATTGTTGCAGACTTTGTTTATTTTCTATTGATGGAGTTAGTTGGGGACATGTCCCATCAACTCCACAGTTCAGACAGTTAGAGGCTTTTCAGACGGATGTATTAGTATTCAGTTTTCAGTTTTGAGTATGTATAGATGTATAGGTATAGATATCAGAAAAGGGTTAGCTTGTGGTCCTTCGGGTCCATAAGCATCGTGTGACATCTCGGAATGGGATCTCGGGGTGTTATACATAATGTACTTGACGATCCCATGAAACCCTTTTCTTTTGATCCTTGTATGTGTTTGTTGAGGAATAATTCCTAATGAGAAGTTATGTACTTTATTCCATCCTCAGTAACTCTTGGAATTTTATTGCATCATTTATCACTTCACAGTTTTATATGTATTATTGTATCTTGAAAATTTCAAGTGAGTTCTAAACTCTCAACATAAATCAACTTCTTATAGTAAATATAGTCAAGCCAGCTTAAAAATCAGTTTCATGATGAAGGTTTTAATGTTTCAGCTCAACTATGTCCTTCATTAGCAGATATGCCATGTCTACATTCATACTTCTAAAGTTTCAATAAGTTCCTACCCATCATTCGAGGATGAATGATTCCAAGACAGAGATAATGTAACACCCTGTATTTTTGGTCTAGACTTTGAACCATCATTCCTACGTGTGTAAACTCTAATCCCATGATTTATATTTGAATACATCATACATGATCATTATCCTAGTGTGTGAAGTGCTTATTTGGTGAAAAGTGTTCATTGGAATCACTTAGAGCAAAGTTGAGCTAAAAGACTTTGATTTGGCCAAATTTTGGTATTTAATTCTACAAGGGTCAACTTTGAACTTTTATACCTTTATAAATATGTAGAATTTTGCATCTAAATACCCACCAAATTATATATAATTGAATTAGATTTCCAAAGATACCAATTTTTCCTTAATCTGATACCCGAGCGAAAAGTTATGACCATTTTTGTGAGAAACAGTATGGGTCCGTGATAGCCCCACACCACGAAGGCTATTCCCCTAGAATTGGGGTTGCGGCAAGAGGGTTATTCCCATGGAATAGAGGTCGCTCCATGTGGGCTATTCCAGCTTCTTAAAGGGGCCAAGGGGTAATTTGTTCCTTTCCCCTCAACCCCCCAACCGTCAAAAACACGATTTATAACATTCATAAGGGTACTATTTTCCCATTAACCTTAAAATTATTCACTAAAACCCCTCCCTCTTCCCAAGAACAAAATTCAAGCTTCTTCTCTCAAGAATTCAAGGATTCAAGCTTCAATTTCAAGATTTCTTCAAGAATTCATTCAATTAAGGTATGTGGGGTTTTGAACAAGGTTAATCTTTCATCCTTGTGCCCAAATGAATGATTTTTAAGTTGAATTTACATGTATTAAGTTAAGGTTTATCCCCAAATCCTTATGTGTTAAAATCTTAACATTACCCTGTGATTTAAAGGACTAAAGAGCATAAGAGTTGTACTTATTCATGTTTTAAACTACAAGTTTGATGTTTTGTCTTGAAATTTTGTTATTTTTATAAGAAATTATTACTCTCCTAAGTTAAATATGTCTCCATTATTAAATCTATGTATTATACTCATATATTGAACTATCCAATATTTTGGGTCTCTGAATTATGACTTCATATTACTGTTTTAAGAGTTGTTATCGTATTTTAGAAATCATTCAGTGCTGGCGGGTTATGAACACCCGATACCTATGTGTTTACTTACATTTCAAACCTTCCTAGTAACTAGCTTGTCAACTCATGATTTTATAGTTATACTTAGTTTGTTATGATCATGTTGAGCAGTGTCAGTTAACATATTTATAATTACTTCAGAATCTATATGCACTATGGCTTTCAAAATACCATGACATGAGCTTATCAGTTATCAGTGGATGCACCAATTAGTATTTTAGTGTCTTTTAGTTGGGAGAAGGATTTAGCATCGAGTAGGAAGTGTGGGTTTATCACATCCTACTTCCCCAGAAACTACGTGCCTCTGTAGGTTTAGGGTCCTCACCAGAGAGTGTTCCCCGTTTCCCAATATGGGCATAGTTTAGTAATCACTCCAGTTCAGGTTTTATTCTGATGGCAAGGATAGAACCTCCCTCCTCAATGTGGATCAAACGTTAGACTTCATGATATCTCACATAGTTTATGTTGGGTACATGATAGCTCCAATAATTTCAGTCAATATTTAGTTTATCTCTATTTAGGTTTGCTTGACCAAGTAATTAGATTTCAGTAATTATTTAGTCAGTTTTACAAATTATTCATGTTATTCAGATCATGTCAGTAAATGCTATACTTGGTCTTGCATTCTTAGCTTTACATGTTCACATTTTCATGCTCAGTATCCATACATGATCCTCAGTTCAGTTTTACACCATGTCCAGCTTTACATGAGATTTACATACAGTAATCATGTTTTTTTTTCTTCCCAGCTTTAGTTCTACTTATTCTAGAAAAGTAAAGATGTATGAAACTAATTGTAATGATTCACTAGCTTATCAGATTATGGTTGTTACTCAGTTTTTAAGATACTTCAGCTTTCAGTTAATTTCAGCCTCTTGGTGAGTGTACTTGCACTTAGCATGCATGTTTTAATATTATGTATCTATTCAGTTTTACTTATTGTATTCACCACCACTTACTCAGTACATTCCATAAGTATTGACCACATATACGTCTGTGTGGATACATTGTTTCATAATATAGGTACTAGTTATAGCCCACACATCATAATCAGATAGTTTACACCTTCCAATTAACAGGCGATGATTTCTCTTGTTTCGGGGACTCCATTCAGTTGTAGTTCATGTACTATATTGTTACTATTCATATATATTGATTAGTGGTAGTTCGAGGCATGTCCCAGCTATCTATAGTCAAGATAGTTGAGGCTTCATAGACATTCAGTCAGAGTCGTTACATGTAATTCAAGTTTCTTTTCTCAGTTCTATAATGTAAATGTTATTAGTATTTTATTTATTCACACTTTCTCATACTTATGTTTCCGCTCAGTAAATTTAGTTTTGTTATAATTTAAATCAGTTGCTCTTAGCTTAGGTTCACTTGTGATTCTAAGCACCATGTTACGACTAGGGGGTAGCCTCGAGTCATGACAGCCACTGAGGCTACGGGCTAATATTTGAGTGCTCGTTCCATAGTTATTTTCTTACTAAGTGCCTAGTATTTCTTCTTCTTAGTAGCTTGAGAAGAGTTGGGAGTAATCATACCTGTTCGTAAAAGGATTAGTTTCAAAAAAAAATCAAAAACAAGTGTGCAGTTATTTAAATAGACAATCTATGGTTTAATCATTGTATAAAGCAACGATCATCATTTCAATCATGGAAAGACCCTACAACAAATTCTTAGGATGTTGTCATATCAGATGTCTACAGCCTAAGATTGTACCAACATACGAAGATGGTGAGATGTGATTATCTGATGAACTCTTGTAACTTTATCAACTAACACCCATGATGACCCACAATCATACATAGGAACGATGATCATAAGTTGTGTCATGGAGTTTTCACTAACACTTAATCAATTTAAAACACAGTTTTTATTGAATTTGACCCTATTTGAACTATGAAGAATACTCAAACTTCTCCCTCTTTAACCCATTCACACAACAATTTCATGGTACACAATTACATATATTATTAGTGCATAACTCCCTTTAAACTCAATGTGGTGTTCTTCTGCATACACTATAAGATTCATTTTACTCATTTTCTCATTTATTTTACTCACCTTTCATAATTCTAAGACGTGGGTGGGAAACTTACTATTTTTTGGAGTGCACATTCCTTAACTATGTAGAAGTTCAAGAATAAAGGAAGGATACACTTTGGAGTAGTTGACTTAGCAAGATTTTAGGTTAGAATCGAGTAGGTTTGCTCTTAGATTGCTCATTTGATCAAAATTTTAATGTGAAATTGAAGTTTGAATAGTGAAATTTTGGTACGCTTTTGTGTTTGAATGGTGAAGCAATAGTATCGAGTCAAGGGTATAAGGAATGGGCCAATAAAAAAGAGTCGAGTTGGGTTAGATTAGGTTAATTTTAAAATTATAGAACCCAACAACCAACTCATACATATGATCGTGAGATCATACTAGGGTCGTGGTATATCCTCGTACGAGGAGATATTAGGAAACTTTACCTGGGAACTTACAAAGGTTAAGGATGATTGTGGTATCTAGCGATGATCGTTCATTAAAATCATAGGTTCCATCATCTGGAAGTTGTTTTTTTGGAGTGTGACCAGATGATGGATGCCATAATCGTGTTTTTTTGGTACAATCATGGCTACTCAATAGTAGGATCATCTCTCTGGACTTCCTACAAATGATAGAAACCATGATTGTGGGAACTTTCCACGATAATACAATGCTCTGGTGGGATTTTTTATTCCAGTTCCTTGGTTTCTTTACTGTATCATCCCTGCACATATAACAAATGTTACTCTATAAATAAAATAAGTACAAAATCTTTGGGTTACCTCCCAAGAAACACTTGATTTAATGTTATGACATAATGTGGGTTTACTCAAACTTCACCAACTAACCTATGGGTCGCCTCACATGAAGCTCCTGATTTAACATATCAGCATAACTCAGATGTTCTTGGTTACTCAAGCTTCACCAAAAACTACTTCATAAATCAATCTAGACCTCATCTACATCAGCGAGGTAATGTTTCATCCTTTATCCATTCACCTTAAACCTTTGGCCCTCATGTTTTTAAGCTCACACCAATATTTTGTAATGCCCCGTCCATCTTGACAACAACTTACTAGGAAATAACTTCAACCTAAAATCAAATAGCAGTACTATGTCATCCTCTGTGAATTATTTTTTTTAGTCCTGTGATCATGATACAATATAATTTATCTTTGTACAAGGCTAAACTTTCATAGGTGAGGAGGTGGAATTAATCCATCTCATTCAACTTCTCTAATCTCAACTTTGTTGCATCATTCCTTTACAAATTTAGCTGCTTCAGTGCCTATCATTCCTGATGCTCAAGTTCAACAAACAAGTTGCACACCTTACCAAATACAGTTAATATGGTGACACACTAATAGGGGTGTTGAATGTTGTCTGGTAGGCCCATGATGCATCATCAACTTTCTAGCCTAGTCTATTTTATTGGCATTTATAGTCTCTACCAAAATGGACTTGATATTCTAATATGACACCTCAAATTGTCCACTAGATTGCAGATGGTGTGGTGTTGCCACCCTATATTTTACACCATATTTCTCAAGTAGGTCTTTGAATAGACGATTGCAAAAGTGTGAGACTCTATCATTAATGATTACCCTTGGTGTACCAAATCTGGAGAATATATGCTTCCTCAAAAATGTTGTGACACTCTTTCCTTCATTGTTTGGAAGCTTAACTACCTCCAACCACTTTGAAACATAGTCAATAGACACCAAAATATATGTTAATACCATATGAACTCACAAAGGGGACTATGAAGTAAATGCCTAATAGACCAAATAGATTAAGCTCTAGCATCGTGGTCATGTGAAGCTCTTGTCTTCATGAGATTTTCCTTGTATTTGGCATTGGTCACAAACCCTTGCATAACATGCTCATCTTTGTGAATTATGGGCAAATAGTACCCATGTTGTAAGATCTTATGCAAAGTCTGCGCACCACTATGTTGGCCCCTAACTGGTGACAAGTGACATGCCTCTAATATAGTCATCATCTTTACCTTAGGAACACATATTCGGACCATTCCAATTGCTCAAGTTTGAAATAAGTATGGCTCGTCTTAGAAGAACTTTATCACATAGTCCATAACAGTTTATGATGATGGAATGATAGGTTCTCAAGAACCACATCATTAACCATACAATTGGTAAAATCTATAAACGATGGAATAAAATATTGCAATGCATACAGTACCTGGTCGTCCAAAACTGTATCAACAATCTCAAGCCCATCCTTCAATTTCAGATTGCCTCCTTCTCGTGACGTGATAAGTTGATTTTAGTCTCCTTTTAATTATTAACCATAAAGTCAAGTTCATGTCATACAATAACCCAACAAATCAACCTTGTCTTCATACTTATTAGCCATTAGGTACCTAAGAGTGTCATGATCAATATGCACAATCATTTTCTTGCTAAGAAAATAAAATTAAAATTTCTCAAACTCAAATAGCACAACAAGAGTATAATTTTTTTGAGTAGGATTAAGTTCTTTGCTAGCATAATAAATAGGATGTAAGATCTTCTGTAACCTTTGTCCTAAGACTGCTACTGGAACATTGTTGCTATCATCACACATAACCTCAAATAGCATGGAGCAATCCGGTGACAGAATAAGATGGGCTAAAATCAACTTTGTTTCAAACACTCAACCATCTTCGACATGCATCATCAAACACAAATTTCACCTCCTTCTCCAATAACTTGCATAAAGGATGTACAATCTTAGATAAATCTTTGATAAATCTATGATAAATTCCCATATGTCCCAAATATCTTCAAATACCTTTCATAAAAATTGGTGGAGGCAACATTTCAATCACCTCACTCTTTACCTTGACAACCTCAGTCTTCTTCTTCAAAATTATGTGACTAAGAACTATTTTTTTGTTGACCATGAAGCAGCACTTCTCCTAGTTTAGCACTAAGTTGCAGTCCTCATATTTCCTTAAGATACTTTAAAGATGAGCCAAATAATCTTCAAATGAGTTACCAACAATTGAGATGTCATCCATAAATACCTCAATAGTATCTTCCACCATGTTAGAAAATATGGAAATCATACAACATTAAAAGGTTGTTGGCGCAAACATAGACCAAAAGGCATTCTATTGAATGTGAATGTCTCATATGGATAGGTGAAAGTAGTTTCCTTTAAGTCCTCGGGAGTAATAGAAATCTGATTATAACCTGAATAACCATCAAGAAAAAATACCATACTCTACCAGCATGATGGTCTAACATCTGATCCATAAAGGGAATTAGAAAGTAATCCTTCTCAGTTCATGTGTTTAGATTCCTACCATCCATACATACTCTCCAACCCATGATTAGTATCATAGGAATAAGTCCATTCTTCTCTTTTGGAACCATAATAATTCCACCCTTTTTAGGAATATATTGTACCAAGATCACCCATTTGCTATTAATAATTGGAAACACCACACTTGGATCCAACCATTTGACAATCTCCTTCTTCACTACCACTTACTTATGCGGATTAAGTTGTTGTTGATGCTCAATACTACGAACACAATCCGGCTAAAGCTGGATTTTATACTGTGAATTCAAGGTGGAAACCCAATGATATCAGTAATGGATAACCAATGGTCTTCATAAACTTCTGTAACACAGAGGATATAGCCTCAACTTTTTAAGCCACCAAATCAATTGTAGTAATAACCAGCAAAGTATTGTGGGATCCCAAAAATGCGTAAGAAAGATAAGGTGAAAGATCCTTAAGCTCCAAAATTAGGGCTCCTAAATAAAAGTCTTAGAAAAAGGGTCACTTTATTTTTCAAATCAAGATCCAATATCTTTGGTGAAAATTTTTATGAACCTCTACCAACAAGTGCGCACACCATCTCATCATAGCCATCAATGTCACCATCCTCAAGATTTATAATAATCGCTGCAAGTTCTTTAACTCTAAGTCTCTCTTCAATATGAGCTATCCTCATAAATTATATCAAGCACAAAAATCACACACATATCTTTTGGTTGCTTTATGAATTGACAAACATTAAAAGTCACATGATCGCCATTCAATCAAATTGTTATTTGACTAGTCTCTATATCTAACAACCTATATTTTGTCACAAGAATAGTCTCCTATTGATAATAGAAACCTCAAAGCCAACCTCACTGTCAAGGATGACTAAATCAGCAAGAAACATAAAGTACGCAACCCTTATCAAAACATAAAAACATCCCCACAAGCTTTTTCATCTGCAATAAGAAGTCTCATCAAAATTGATTTGGGATACCCTAGAACTAATAGTCTATAAAATATTAATGGAATCACAATTATGCTATCAACTAAGTCACACAATGTAATGCCCCGAAAAATCCTCTTCCAGTTTGAGCCTTAGAGTGTATTTGGTAAAGCAAAAAAATCCGAGGCTAAATGTTTTAGAAATATCTTCCCCAGTATGAAATACTTTGAATTGTGTGGAATATATTTGAGTATGAATTAAGATCATAGAGGTCCCCTAACTCAAGGACGAGTTGAAAGCTTTCCTATCGTTTAAGTTTTAGTGAGCGTCAAAACATTGGTCAACTTCAATCGACCATAACTCTTTGTATATATCGAATTAGAGAACTTACTATATATCAAATGAAAACTCTTTGAATTATATTTCCAACAATACTGATTTCTTCAAAAACTGATATCGGAGCAAAGAGTTATGTCCATTTTACTCCAGCATGTCAGGCTGAGAAACTAAGTGACGACATTCATGATAAATTGTCACGAGCGTGATGACCTATCACCAATGTCTTCATCCCTGGGAAGATTTCTACCTCTGGTGATGATATTTTATGACAATCCGTCACACCCGTGATGGCCTATCACCAATTTCATCAACCTTAATCAGAAACTCAAAATTTCACCCTTTTGTGATGACATTTTGTAACGACTTATCACCAACTTGATGGCTTGTCATGGATGTCGTCAGCTATTTTTTTCCAGCAATTTAAGAACATTTTTGAAAGGGTATTTTGGTTTTTTCCCACCTTTTGTAGGTCTCTATAAATATGAGGAACCCCATCCAAACCCTAATTTCTTCATCTACTCTTCCAATTCTCTTAAGAGAAAACATCTAGGGTTTCGATTCAAGAACCCTAATCTTCCAAAAATTCATCCATAATTCTTCAATATTTCTTCAAAAATCAAGTTCCTCATAGTGTGGGCTTTGAGAATTATTCATTTCAAGTGCGGATAGAGTCTCAAGCATTAGAATTCATCCAATTTCAAAGATTAAGGAATGTAGATGTTGATTCTTGGGTCCCTTTCATCCAAGAAGCTCAAGAACCCTTTTCAAAACTCAAAGATTTTTATGTTTATGAGTTGTTAATAATTTGTATGAGTTGAAATTGATGTTACATGTGTTGTTGAGTTTTGATTCATGTTTGCTTACAAGATTCATGAGCCTTGACCCTAGTAGGTGGAATCCATGTGATATTTATGATGAATCTTCCTTATGCTACTTTCTATGTGATGTGTTCATGTCAAAAGGGTATAGAAATGGTTGAATAAGAGAAGCATGTTCCCCCTAGGTTTGATAAAGAGCTTAGGTGAAGCATAAGGGCCATTGTAGCATGTTGAAGGCGAAACCTCAAATTGTGAGTTAGTTTATGCATGCCTAGTGTTTGATAAAATTCCAAGTGAATGAATTATTCCATGATAGTAGGAAATTACCAAATAAGTGTAAACCCGTGCATGTCTAGTGTTTGTTGAAGGACCTTAGTGAATAAGTGGAGATGTGATAGTAGTAAATTTCTCAATTATGTGCTCTTGATATATGCTAAGTTTTTAATACATGCCAAGTGGTTAGCAAGTAAGTTATGACATGATAGTATAAAGTTTCCCTAAGCCATGTGATATCCAAACACATGTCAATACTGATTTAGGTATGAAATAGTTGAGGTAAAACTTTGTTGAATAGAGTACAATCTAGTAGCATGTTTCCCCTACGTTATTATATGATTGTGATTCAGAGATGCTTAAAGTGACCCCCTTGGCGATTGTGATGATGAATATATGTTTGTGATCCTTAAATGCTTGAGGTGATGTCTTAATGACTGTGATATGCTTTAATGATTGTGATGATAAATGAATGCCTGTGATGATGAACGAATGCTTCTGATGATGAATGAATGATTGTGGTGATGACTAGTCAAGAATGATTATGCTTTACTTTTATGTTATTGAGTACTGAGGGTATTTATACCCGACAATAGAGCTGTTGTCTAGAGCCCGTGTTAGTTTCTCGATAATTCCAGTCGAGCCATGATTCTACAAACTCAGTGAACTATAGAACTCTGTATCCTCAGATAATTGCAGAACTTCAGAAAGCTCAGTAATCTCAGTTATCTCTGTAATCTTTGTATATCTAGTAATCTAGCCTCATTCATGTAATCAACTCAGATCTAATAGTATTCAAGTGATTCAATTCTAATTTCAGAAGCGATTTGAGTAATTTATTCAAGCTCTGTATTGTCAGTCAGATACCATGATTCGATACCTTTTCCATCATATACAGAACTAAGTAATCTCAGCATAACTCAGTCAGATCTTTTGATAAAAATGATTTGTATTAGATTTAGTTCAGTTGTGTTCAATTAAGATTTCAGTTCAAAGTCTTTCAGTTGGGAGTAGAAACTAGCACCGAGTGAGGGAAGGGATGTCGGCTCCCCGTCAGAGAGGCCGAGTCGTTAGGGGCAATCCCTAAACTCCAGAAATGCATATCCAGCTTAGGATGTAGGATTCCTCATCAGTAGAGGTTATCACCGTTAGAGAGATTTGACTATTATATTACCTTAGGTTGACTTCCTGTGAGGGTCGTCCCATCAGAGAGGCTTGACCAGAGAGGTATTTACCCATGGCACGGTATTAACACCCTTCCAGATGGGGTTACAGGTTGGACCTCACCTGTGGTAGGTTGGAGCATGTCTATTAAGTAACTACTTCCCACAGTTGTAGTTTCAGTATCAATCTTCAGAAATTAGGACTGTGTGGTACAGTCGTCTATCTCAGTGAGGAACTTAGATAGTTTTGTTGATTCATGGACCATCTCGTCAGATAGGCTTGGTATCATATACAAATTCTTATTATCATATCTAAAGATCTCCCATCAGAGAGGCTTGATCTCAGTCTCAGACCATGTTGAGTATTCTTATTATCATAACTAGAGATCTTCCATCAGATAGGCTTGATCTCCATCTCAGATTATGTTGAGTATTCTTATTATCAGATTCAAACATGATTATACTTCTTATCATTGATAACCACTTATGGAATAATCTGTTAGAAAAGGTTGATCTCTAATTCTGTCAGTTGAAAGCAGTAAGCTCAGAATTCAGTCTTTGATATAAGTACATCCAGAATCTCAATTATCAGTATCAGATGAGTCAGTGATTTAGTATCTCAGTGTTAGTAGTGAGTTCAGTCTGCAGTAAAGTGGTATCCGAGTTTTAGTATCTAGAGTTGCGGTGATTGTGTTCATGGTCTGTGCATTCATGTATGTGTTCTCATGTGGCATCTTTATGATTATTCAGTTTAGATATTGTGAATGCATGAGACCTTGCATCAACCTACCTGGTCTACATACTCGGTACATTCTTGTACTGACGCATTTGTGCTATGGTGTTTTATTTGACACCATAGGTTCAGAGGCATAGGATCCAGAGTATCCTCAACAGTTCAGTCCCAGTCAGCAGCAGTAGCAGTGAGTCCTCTTCTTTCGAGGGTGAATTTCAGTTTACTATTATTGCTTCAGTATTTGTTTATTTTTAGTTAATGGAGTTAGTTGGGGACCTATCCCATCAACTCCGTAGTTCAGATAGTTTAGAGGCTTTTTAGACGGATGTATTAGTATTCAGTTTTCTATATTATGAGTATTCATAGATGTGTTGAACCTTATGGATATTTTCCATATTTATTTCAGATATTATGCAGTGTACAGGTACAGATATCAGTAACCGGTTATCTTATGATCCTTCGGGGTCATAAACACCGTGTGACGTTTCGGGATAGGATCTAGGGGCGTTACACTCAAAGCCTTAGCAAACTTTTAAGACCTAATAGAACAAGAATCATGAATTCTTCAGGATCTTCCATCTTTTCAACTAGAGACTAGAAAGTGATTGCACTATAATGGTGCACATTTACCAACGAGTTCAAAAATCATAGTTCTCTTCTTTGTTACAAACTCTTTTATAAACATTGTGTAACCTATCATTTTCTCAAAGCCTCAACTACTATAGGGATGTTCACTGAAATTTCTTTCAATATGGCGATGAACTTGTGATACTTTCCCTCTTCAGCCCTCTTCTTCAATCTTTGTGGGTAGGGAGGAGGATCTTGTGAAATGGGAGTCAATACTTGTGGGAACTTTATTTATTTATTTTAATTTCCTTAGACTCCTTTTTAACATCAAGAGGCTTTTTAATTGTATTCTCATCAACAACTAAATTTCAATCGGCCACTTTCTCATCAACGACAATCGATGGCTCAACCTCATTATCAAGAACCATGGGTATAGGTAGATTGATGGTTATATTTCTAATTATAGTAATAATAATAGCAATGAAATGACCATCAATTTTAGGATTTTAGATATATTTGCACGAAATTGTACCTTTCTAATGTTGATTCAATGCAACAGACATCTGACTGAACTGTCTCTCAAACTACTTAATAGTTTTAGCAAGTTATTGAACCTTTTGACTCAACCTTAAAATATCCATCCTAAGATCCTTAAGGCAGTCTTTCACTATCTCTACCACTTTCACAAGCATGTCTTCCATAATCGAATTGCTAGAACTAGCATCCAGATTCCCCGATAGAGCATAGAGGCCACTTTTATCCTTATAGTCATCTTTTCTTCTCCAATCACTATATCTTACTCTACCCTATCTATATACCTAGATATATTGTAGTTATTATCTTTATAGTAGTTCCAACTTTTATTCCTTGCCAGAGTTGTAACTGTCTTAATTATACCCTTGTCCTTTGGCTCAGAAACCCGCCACCTGATTATTGACATACTTAACTTTCTAATCAAAATTAGAGTTATCATTCCTAGGTTCCTTACCTTGTGACCTAACTGCATTCACATTTTTTGTGTCAACTACTACAAACTACTTGGTAAATAGATTAAGCTCGATCCTCAATTGAGCTACCTCTCGAGCGATTGAGTCATCTAGATATCTCTTGTTTGTACATGTTGTAATCATCTAAGTTCCTGCAGGCACTTCTACATCATGAATGTGACAAACCTATTTGGTTTTAGTAATTTGATCTAGAATCTTAAAAGCTTGATCCCAATGTAATCTCATGAATGCTACTATTGTGACAGTATATGCAATAGCCTTATTGTTTGCATTTAAACCTATGTAGAAAATTTCAAGCAAAGTATGGATTGTTATTTTATTATTTAGGATATTTTGTGACTTTATCTTAAACCTCAACCAGGTCTCATACAATTCTTTTGAATGTAACTACCTCAAGTTATAAATCTCATCTTTCAACTGCAACACTTTGGAAGATAGAAAAAATCTCTCTAATAACTGAGTCCCCAACTAATTCCAAGTAGTGACCGATCCATGTGAAAACTCTGTCATCCATAATGTAGTCTCCCCCATCATATAAAAGGGGATAAAATATAGTCTAATCACCTCTTGACTCACTCTCAGTAGATTGTAGAAATTGCAAATCCCTACAGAGTTCATCGTATGAAGATTTGCATCTATAGTAGCAATACCTATGAATACCCCCTTTATGTTTAACAACTATATTATAGAATTGGTGATTTCAAATTAGAGGCAATGTTGATGGAATAATAACTCTTGTCTCAACCATATCTAAGAAGTCTAGCTCTTCTTTTGCATCATCAAACTTAGAAAGATATTGTTGTAAAGGTTTTTACCCCTTATTCCTTCTCAACCTTTCTTGCTCCTTAAGAGTGGCTATATGATCTGCTCTAGCTTGTATATCCCTTTTATCTCTTGTTGCTTTCCTGGCATCTTCTTGTCTCATATTCTACTCAACCATCAATCGAGCAGTGGTTTTCTCTGTAGTTTTTTTGAAGCCCTAGGTTTTACTATCCTTAGTTCAGAACCCCAGTCTGAAATCCTTCATTAACCACTTCTCTTCTTTTCCTCAGAATTCTTTCAATTCTAGATCAAGTGGAATCAGGGGATTACCTTAACTTCGAGTATTTGGCATGCACTAGTGTGCATTCTAGAAACAACAGAAAAAGTAAAATCAGAAAAAAAAATAGTGACAAACACAATCAATCAACATCATAAACATATTCCACAACAACGACACCAAAATTTGATGTAGCCTAAATTACACCTCTAAACAAAGTATAAATAGTTGTTGATCAAATATGGAAACCAACTAGGTTAGGGTCAGTCCCGTAAGGAATAGGTCAAAATCTTTATCAAGTGTTTATCTAAGAGATCAGTGAATAATCTCCAGTTTAATGGTGGTTTTATAAATCAAAATTCCAATATTAACAAATATTAATTTCATTGGATTTGTAATCAATATAAGAGAGGCACTAGGACTGTGTTCCCCAATAACATCATAGCTCCATAGGTTCTTTGTACTAGTGATCTATCCTGGTGATTGGCATGTAGAATTAATAGGTTATGTACACCTAAATGGATTTCCAATTTTTTTTAAGTAATATCCTCAAGTAAGTTTTCTTATCTTCTGAGCCTTGCATTACTAATCCTTATCTTGAACCTCAAATTAGCTTTCCCAAATTAATGGCTAAGCTATTAAGTGAAGGTTGATAGCTTCGAGTCTCTATTGGTTATTCTTTTTTCCCATTCATTACCCCTAATTTCATCATGAGTAAATATAAAGCGAGTTCTAGCATCTGTAAACACTGAAAAGCAATCATACCAAACAGAACAAAAATACATGTATGAACACCATATGAGAATTACTTCATGCTACAAAATACTACTTTGTTAATTCATCATGGCTCCCACAACTCTAGTTGTGGTGTTTAGCTACTCGTAGTTATAAGCACACAAGTATAATTCTAATAAGAAAGCATAATTATGAACTTAGAAGAATAAGATGAAAAACCATGAATCTCAACCTAAAAATTGATGCTTGTAATTTCAAGAACAAAAATATGCCTTGAAACAATAATAGTATATAAAAGAATGTAAATTGTTACAAAAGACCCATTATGAGTATTTATAGACAAAATAAAAGTCAATCCTAACCATACAGAGAAATGCTGAGTTGGTTTCTCGAATGGAGGAAGGTATGGTCGTGATTAGAAACCGCAATCATTCTTGGTGCTCATAACTTGGCCCTTAATTTTGCATCTTTCAGATTTTGTCGTAATGATGCTCAGTATGAGATCATGGTATCATTTTACAATCATGACTTCCTTGCATAGCTTCTACCTTTGATTTTTCACTCTGCAGAATACTTCTCCCACAATCCTCATCATGATCTCATGGTATCATCCACGATCATAAAATCTCCTTGTCTGGTCCTCATTACACTTGGCATTTGCAAGCCTCAATCTTGGATCCCTTCCCAGAATCAGTTGTACGATCATGAAATCTATATATGATTGTAGAAAACCTTCATCTGCTCAACTCCTGAATACAACATCTCCGCTTCTTCCGATGATCACAATGGTACGACTATGGCAAGATCCCATGGTTGTAAAATGCTTCCATTTGATACCTTCACATACAAACGTTTTGCATTTGCTTCTCCGGACTATTTGACCTTCAAATTCCATAAAAACACATCATACTAAATAGAAATACCCTTGTACTTAGCAATTTTTCATAGTTTTAGGCATCGAAAGTTCCATTAGTTCATGGTTCATCACATATTATAGAAAAAACAAATTTTATATGCCTAATCAAGTTATCTTGCATTAATGATATCAACTATGCCACTTACCTCATGTTCAAGTCCCTAGGGTCGTGCATAATAACTTAGTTCATCTCAGTTTAACCAATTACATACTAAGGCATCATTATCAAGTCAACTTACTAACTGGATTATTCACACAAGGATAAACCAATATCACTTCAGGTCCAGATATAATCATCAAAGTTTGGACCATATAAGGATTCCATTAATAATCATTAAAGACTGGGACCACAAAATGATCTAAATGATATCGTCAAATACCAAATAGAAACCAAGACATACCTTAAGATCACCCCAACCTTTATGATTTTCAGATATTCTTTTGCGATAACTTATCTAATGCCAGTCATAATTATCTTATTCATTTAAGAAGCTCAACCATCAAACAACTAGGTAACCGTATAATCAAAATAATAACCACCCACATAAATAATAACACACAACACTCTATCATACCATAATAAAATATATAAAACACAATTATTTTTTAATAGGTATAACACTATTATATCCTTCCTACCCACCCAATTAGTTATACACAAACATTTTCCTAAATAAAGAGCTGGAAACATGGGTAGTTTGCTAGCATTTGGATAGAGATTAAGAAATACTTCAAATCGTGGAGAGATAAGGCATGTATCAAGTCATGGAAATAAAGATACACCTTGAGATTATACCGGTCCACATGATCCCTAGGACCCTTCGTCATACATCATGAAAATCAATACACGTACAGTATTTTTACTTAAGAGGTTTTAATCCTTACATGGTAAGCTAGAATATACTACAAGTGCTGGTAATCCACATAACATATTCATAACACGTTGTAGCAATGCAGAAAGTACTTTAACAATATCAAGTGAACTCAACAATGTAATAATTTAACTTTGATGCTTCGTATTGACCTCAACAAGTTGGAATATTTTGTCCCAACCCTTTCAACATTAAAGAGATACCAATTGGGCCATCCAGTCCTAATTTTGATGGTTGAGATACAAATTGAAATATTCTAGATAAAAATTGAACTCAACTCTGGGAGACAACTTTAAGGTTGAACAAAAGGAGATAAAAAAGGTGAAAAAGATTTCTAGATACCTTGTATCCATCCATAAGTTGGATGATGACATCAAAAATATATCCATATGACTCTACTCAATATTTGATTTTATACTAGAAAATTGGTAACCTAGGATCTAATACTATGTTGTCACAACCCAAATAACGAATAGTGTGACTACCTACCTATTTCTATCATAGATAGGATAATCCTTACCACCAACCATCCATTTAATATAGAAGTTAAAATACAAATCCTAAAACCATTAAATTCAGTTGATTCATGAAATAACTCTAGTTTAGTACAATTTATAAATAAATACAATATAAAAATAATCAAAAGTGAATCCTCAAAACCTAGTCTAAATTGGTACAAAATCTCTAAACATGGAGTAGGAAAATCAATGAAACATCAAACCCATAGGATTGAAAGGGAAGGAACTAGTGGAGAATGATCACCGTAACTTTTATTGAAACCAATTGACCTTCAACATAATTATATCCTCGGAAGAAGATATAGTAAGTATAGCATCAGCAGAACCACACGTATTAATAGGCATCATTGATCGGCTAGGGTTAGAAATACCTAATAATAATAGAAAATAGGAAGCCATCATGACCTTTAGGGAAAATATTGTTTCTAAGCCTATTCATACAAGTATCTCTTCTTACACTTAGTAACTTTGTGACCTACCTTTCAATTAACATTTTTGTATATATTTATCCTTTGATAATTCCTTCTACCTCACAAAATTATTACAACCTCAATGTACTCCTATTTTGAATTTGTTATTGATTGTTTTACAAATTTCACTATATCGTTACTTCTAAAAACATAACATACATCTCTTACTCGCTCTCTATATTGTAAAAACTCTACACTTATCTCTCTCTCTCATTAATCCACATTTCATGACAACCCTCTCTCTCCATATACTACCATTAACCAATGGAATTGTAATAACTAAGGCAATTTACAACATTAACAACTTTGCAAGAAGGTGGACTATAATATACATCACACATAAAACTATTTACATAGGAGAACAATATTTCTACATAATTTAGGGAGTACCTTATACACACACATTTCTACAATGCACAATCACCATCAATAACATAACCAGTCCACTCAAGAAGAACAATTGTAAAAATTTCTAGACACATTTAGATCATTAAATAGGGATAAGTCTTTTAGAAGAAAATACAATAGAAAGAAAGTGGAATATATTCTAAAACCCTAAACTTATTGGAGAATGACTACTTCCACCACCAATGGAACTATACCGCTATGGGAATTCTATGCATTGCCATTCAAGATCAACCCCAATATTGATTCGCCTAAACTACAAACCCTAAATATATCAGATTTTTCCAATCTACTTAAACCTATACCCACCCCTACTACACCAACAATACCACCAAAACCAGATATTATGTTGCATGGAGAACCAAATATTACATGGAAATCTTCTAAGGTTAAGGCATTGGTAGTAAAAGAAAACCTATAATATGCAATCATTGAAAAGTTCTCACATGGAAAACTCGATATAAAAGAATTAAGAAAGAGTTTCTCTGGTCAATATGGCATTAAAAGTGAATGTTCTAAAGGTGTTTTGGACTTGAGACATATATTGATTAGGTTGACTATCCTTGAAGATTATATACAACTATTGTTAACTTCAGCTTTTTATGTGAAGGGAAGGGAGATTTATTGGCAGATGAGAATCCTTAAATAGGATCCATAATTTTAACATGATGTAGAGACTACAATAGGTATTGTGTGGATTTCATTACCTGACCTTCCTCCATACTTCTTTGCAAAAACAGCAATTTTCTCCATTGCATCTATAGTAGGAAAACCACTAACAGTTGATTTAGCAACAAAAATTCAAACAAGGCCAAGTTGTTCTAAGGTTAAGGTGGAGGTTAATTTAGTTGCTAAACTACCATACAAAATGAGGGTAAACAAAGAGGATGATATTACAAGTGAAATAAATTCAAAATAGATTAAAATTCAGTATGACTACATGCCTAAGTATTGTAGGGAATACTGTTTGCAAGGACATGATAAAACTACATATTGAAAACTACATCCTAAAGTACTAGACGAAAAGCAGAAAGCTAAACAAATAGATAAAGTACAAGTTAGGTCAGCTGCTAATCAAAGAAAAGTGTTGACAAGTGGAAAATTTGTAGGGAATTATTAAAACAAGGTAGAATGGATGAAGAGACAAAAGAATAAGTACAAGAAAGAAAAGTACGGGAATATTGAAGGAGAGATCAATAGTAAGGATGACAATTCTTATGATGTATTAAGGGAGGTTGATGACACAGAAGAAGATAGGATTACACAAGACAACAGTGGACAATCAGTGGATAAGAAAAAAATATCTACAAAAGAATAGGTTACCAATAGTTTCACAATGAAAGCTCATCTACAAAAGTTGTAAGGGCAAATATAGAGAAGAAAGACGAGGAAAATTATTAGAAAGAAAAAGGTAAGAAGAGTCTGAGGGAAAAATAACACCTACATTAGTAGAATCTCAAGGACACAATACTAGTGAATTGGTGTTATTAGAAGTGGACAATGAAAAGGTTCTTCCATTAGCGGTAAAGGATGACTTTAATCAGCAAGAAATAGAAAGAAAAGGAAGAAATGACATGGGTACAATAGATATAGATCAAAGAATTGAAAAAGTTGAAAAAATGGGAGATTTATCTCTAAAGTAGATAGATAAAATAAGAGAAATTCAAGACAAAGAAAGCAGGTGGAGACAAAAAGACTGCACAAGCATTATTAATAGTTACAAAGGGCACTGTAGCTAAAACCAATATGAATGCTCTAATTTGGAATATAAGATCAATGAATACTCAGAAGGAATTCACTAGATTAATTAATATGCATAAACAACACAAGTTTTATTTTGTAGGACTCATGGAACCATTTCAGGATGTAAGTGAGTTGGAAAGGTTCAGAAGAAAGTTAGGAATTCAATATGCAGTGTATAATGAAAATGGGAATATATGGACTTTTTAGATGAAATGTTTGAAGTTCAGGTAATTAAAGATGAGGAGCAACAATTGACTATGAAATTAACAAACCAACATCAGGAGGTAAATGTGTCAGTAACTTTGATATATGCAAAGTGTACTTAGTAGGAAAGATTACTATTATAAGAATCATTAAAAGAGGTAGCTGGCAATGTGCAAATACCATAGCTAGTAGAGGAAGACTTCAATGTAATAAGCAATAGAGAAGAAAAATTTGATGGTACACCATTTAGATTCTTGAATTTTTGGATCAAGAGGGACTCTTTTAAGGTGGTAATCAGACAAAACTGGAGGATAGATTTTGAGGGGAATCCATTTATGGTATTTTAATGCAAGATGAAGAAAGTGAAGAAAGCTCTAACACACTGGAGAAAGGAGACATTTAGAAATGTGTTTTAGGAGATTGGAACTCTAGAAGACACCATAAAGGCGATGGAATTAAAATTGACAAGAGAGAATAGAGAACAATTGCACATGGCATAGGCTAAACTGAATAGATCCTTACATGTAGTGAAAGATTTCTAAAAACAGAAGGCTTGAATAGAATGGTTCAAAGATGGAGAAATAAACACAAAATTCTTTTATGTAGTAGTAAATGGGAGAAAGAGCAGATTAAAGGTAAAAAGAATTGAAAATGGGGAGGGTCAATGGCTAGATGACCAGGAGAAAATAGCAGAAGCAACACTTACAGTTTACAATAAACAGTTTACCAAACTAGGAGAAGGAATAGTATCAAGATGATTGATGAACTACCAAAGGTGATCACTAAAGAAAAAATGGTGAGTTACACAAATATCAGAGAAAGGGGAGGCTAAACAAGCACTTATGGGTTTGCATAGGAGTAATGTAAGGGGTCTAGATGATATGACAAGAGTTTTTTCTAGGAAGAGGCATGTGATATTATAGGAGAGGATATTTACAGGATGGTGAGAACATTTCACTATGGGGTAGAATTACTAAGATTTATCATGCATACAAATTTGGTAATCTTACCTAAGAAGACAAATGTTAGCACTTTTTCTTATTTGAGACCTATATCCCTCAGCAACTTTGTGAATAAAATTTTCTCAAGAATTATTAATGGGAGAATTGAAAAGGTTCTACCTTGAATTATATCAGTTGAACAACCTGGCTTTGTACAAGGAAGGGGCATAGCAGAAAATATTTTATTAATTTAGGAGATAATCACTGAAATAAAGAAGAGGGGCAAACCACCAAATATGGTGATTAAATTAGACATGATGAAGGCCTATGATAGGGTGGAGTGGGTTTTTCTGATGATGGTACTAATAAAGGTAGGATTTGGATAAAGAATTATTGACATGATATTTAGGCGGGTGAGCAAAAATTGGTACTCAATTCTGATAAATGGGCAACCTAAAGGTTTTCTCAAATCCATAAGAGGGGTCAAATAAGGGGATCCTCTATCTCCAACTCTTTTCATTATAGCAGCAAAAGTATTGTCCAAAGCAATAAACAGGTTAATGACAATGAAAGAGTTTAAAAGATTTAAAACGACTAGAAGAAGTCCAATGATCAATCATCTTGCTTTTCCAGATGATATGATCATTTTATGCAAAGAAAAGATGAGAAATATGCAGTTGGTGGCATCAATATTATAGGAATATGAAAGGATGTCAGGACAAAAAATAAATAAGAAAAAGAGTTCTATTTATTTACAACACAGTGTAGCAGATAAGAAAGTGATTACGGCTGAAGTAACAACAGGAATACTGAGGAAAGAGTTTTTTTTTACTTATTTGGGATGCCCTATATTTTACTAGAGAAAGCAGAAAGTATACTATCAATAGTTGATTCAGAAGATAGGGGCAAAACTTCAAGATTGGAAAGGAATGCTATTGTCATATAGTAGAAGGGTTGTATTAATCAAACATGTATTGCAAAGTATCCCAATACACTGCTTGTTAGTCATGAATCCTCCTCTAAATGTTCTTAATCACATTCACAAAATGATTGCTTAATTCTTTTGTAAAAGTTGTATAGGAGGTAGAAAGGGGCATTAGACTAGATGGAAGAACTTACATTTGCCAGAAATGACAGAGGATTGGGTTTTAGGTGGTTGCAAGATGTGTCAATGACACTTTTTTGCAAATTATAGTGGAGTTTTAGGACTAAAAGTTCTATTTGGAGGGCATAAATAAACTATAAGTACTACAGAAAAGAGAGTCATAATCAAGTGGTGTGGAGGATCAGGAATAATGGGTCCCAAGTATGGAAGAAGATGTTATAGGCAAGGGACCTAATTGAACATCAAATTGGATGGAAGCTAAAGGGTGGAACTTCATTGATATGACATGACAATTGGATAGGGTTAGGAGATTTATCCACCATTAATAGAGAAAATTTTCCATGGGATCAAAAATATCAATTTGTATGGGAATTATGCAAGGAAGAGGAGTGGGATAAAGGAATTCTTTCAGAAATATTGCCAGATGAATATACCAATCATATTTTAGTTAATAATAAACCTCTAGATATGGGTAAAGATAGAGATATACCAAGATGGATGTTGGACACAAGAGGGAAATTCATAGTCAAATCTTCCTGGGAATGTATAAGACAAAAAGAGCAACCAAACAATATTTATAGTAGAATATGGGTGAAGGGTTTACCTTTCAAAATGTCATTCCTTATATATAGAGCATAGAAGTTCATGATCATAGTGGATGATAAAGTGAGAATACAGGGATATGAGGGACCTCATAGGTGTTGATGTTGTGAAAATCCTAGCCAGGAGACTATATCTCATGTTTTCTTAAAAACCTTTACTGCTAACAGGACTTGATCCTACTTTGATACCTATGCAGGATTAAACATAGAGGATCTTCCTTTAAGGGAGGTTATAATGAGGTGGTGGAGAGATAAAGTGAAGAAAGGTATGGCTCTATATTATAATGTTCTACCTACCATTGTAATGTGGGAGCTATGGAGAATAAGAAATCATAGTAAGCATGATGGAAAGCTCACAGCATATCAAAGGAGTATCATGAATGTTACCAGGAACAAGCTAATATTGCCAAAAGTTAGGAAGCCAAAAAAGAATTTTTCATAAGTTGGCAAGGGATTCTGAAGGAGTTGGATACATATACACGCCTTCTCTAAAGGTGGTAAAGATTCAATGGAATTTTCCCCAAATAATTGGGTAAAAAACAACATTGATGAAGCCTTAAAAGGGTAATCCTAGACCTAGTTCTTATGTTATTTGTATAAGGGGTGAGAAAGGTGATCTCTTATATGCAGAATGTAGTCGGATTGAGGATACAACTAGCATACAAGCAGAAATAATAGCCCTTCTACAAGCAAGCAAACACTTCAACAAAGCAAATTACAGTCAAGTAATCTTCTAAATGAATTCACTAGTGATATACAAAGTTATGCAAAAAAATGGACATTTCCATGGAGTATTACAGATAGGGTGAAGGAAATAGAGTCTTTGATAGTAGACAAGGCACATAAATTTTAGCACATATTAAGAGAAGGAAATAAACTAGCAAAATTCTTAGCTAATAGAGAAATTGCTAAAGGGTACTATAGTTGTTCAACATTCAATACTCTTGAAATCACTGAAAGAAGGCTAATTAACCATGACAAGATGTAATGTCAATACTTTAGAGTATCACCAAGAAAGAGGTGATGGGGCTGAGGAGGATAATCATAGTGTTCTTCATAAATCATAATTACAAAAGCCTCATAGGTATCAAAAAGTGATATCCGGCAAAGCCGAAAGTTGATTACGATGATGATGGTTATGATAAGGACAGTTATGATGAATTGTGGTATTAATTATGTGCTTTACATTCATTCCTATATGCCCATCACCTATCACCAGTATGCACTTATATCTATCAGCTGGTATGGGACGATTACATATATATGGGTGAAGAATATGCCTTGCATTGTTGTATTTTGATTGAACCTTTTGAGTCTGTGGTGGTGGGGGTATGCATAGGCTCAGCTAGATATTAGTTGTACGTAAGTTGAAGACTAAGGAGATTGCATCTGTGATGGTCCAATGGAAGAATCGTCCTATTGAGAAGGCCACTGGGAGACCGAAGCGGACATGCGTAGCAAGTATCTACATCTTTTTGCGGATTCAAGTAATTCCTTATTCTCCCTTCTTGTCTCTTGTTTGCCCATTTGTGGATGAATGGTTGTTTAATTGGTATCTGATGTAACGACCCTCTCGGTCGTTTATGGAATTTTCTCATCTTCTCTATTTTAGCGCTCTCCATAGTTTGTATACGTGGATTACGACTCCCTAGATGAGTAGCACCAATTCTTGAGGTATTTGGAGGTTATTGAAGTCATTAGTTGAATTATTGAGTTTTAATAAAGTTAAACCCAATCATGGTCAATCTTTAATTGAGACGACCCCTGGTTATTGTCGTAGTATTTTTAATAGGTTCGGAATATACTTTTTAGTGAATGTACACATTTAATGTATTTCTATGTCGTTCCGAATAAATTTTGAGAATTTATTAAAGTTTTAGGTATTTTAAATAATTAATTTATTTAGTGAATTAATGGATCAAAATCATAATTTTATTTACTTATGTTATCAATACAAGCATAGATTTAATTGGATAGGGTTAACCATATATTATAACAACAGAATCAGAAAGTGGAGAGAAAGAGGGATACGGGAATTACAGTTCCCAGTCGTGCCATCGTGAAAAGGGCTGCTCGAAGGCTACAGGTGAGATCTCAGTTTGTATATATGTGGTATGAGTATATTTATTGATTTAAGTTGCGCAGTAACCTTAGATTCCAGTGGTCATTGGCTTGGATAATCGGGTAAAGGGGTTAAATTTTCTTAAAATAAATATACATATATATATATATATATATATATATATATATATATATATATATATATATATATATATATATATATATAATATAATAAAAGAATAATCATGTACTAATGATTGGAATTTTACTAGAATATGTTTTGTTAAATGGAATTTGGCCACTGTTTCATTGGTTTCCAGCAAATTGAATGTGGCGCAGCCAGTGTTTCTTCGTTACCTTTAGATTGAATTTTTTTGTCTGAAATCAATTATCATTTTTGGATAAATTAGGTTCTCTATCTATATTTTGAGAGTAAAAATTTATTAAGTGGGTGTCATTAAATGCATATTTTTATAGGAATTATATATTAAAACAGATTTTGAACGTTCTGAAACTTTGAGGAAGGGCAAGGCGCTTGCAGACTAACTGCATTTGGATTCGTTGGTTGAGGTAGGTTACGGTTTAATTAGAGTTTAGACTCGACTTATTTGTGTGTATGCTCCTAAATTGGATACTTGTGTATTGGTATTCGTACATGCTTGAAATTGTTGATTCGTGTATACATGTTTATTGAAAATTGATTTGATGGAATTGTCTTATGACTTTAAGGGTACTTGTAAACTTTGTACATTGTGTGGCATGTTGTAGGGTTGTGTAAATTGATATTGATAATACTTTGATAATACTTTGTTATGTTTATGTTGGATTGGGTACCACGCCGATACTTTTATATTTATGTTGGATCGGGTACCACGCCGGTACGTTTATATTCATGTTGGATTAGGTACCATGCCGGTACATTTATATTTATGTTGGATCGGGTACCACGTCGGTATGGTTATATTTATGTTGGATCGGGTACCACGCCGGTATGGTACACGAACATAGATTGTTCCCTACAGGTCATGACTATTTGAGCAAAAATAAGTTCAATAGCATGTGTGTACATATTTGTGTTATTTCTGTGGATGTTTACAGTATGGTTGATACTCTTGATGGTTATGTGGCTTGTTTGTGAGCACTGTTTGACCTGTTGTTGCTGTATTGTTGATTCATTGAATATTTATTATGTGGCGATGCATGTTTACTTGTTATTTGATTTATGTTGTGTACATGCAATTAAATTGAGTTGGTCTATGATACCCACCAGTACATATTGGTTTGTACTGATACTACCCTATACTCTTCTTTTGTTGAGCGCAGAAAGTGTTCTAGACTCAGACATAACCTCACCTCTAGAGTTTGATAGCAGATCTTGATCCAAGGGTGAGCACTCCGTCTCCAGGCTTCCATGGGGCATCTTATTTTCTCTTATCCATCTTCGGGTAATGAAACATTCTTTATTTACTTTATTTTTGGATATCACTTTAGATATGATCTTTGTTAGTAGTTCTTGAACGATGACTTTCAGGTCTGGGGAATTTTAGTAAGTAGTTTGTTTAAATTTCTGCATTAATAATAATTAGTCCTGGATATTTGTTATTATGTTGAATTTTATTATAATATCATCTATTATTGACTAAGTGTTTGGGTAATGGTTTGGTTTAGATGGTTCTCCCACAAGAAGATTAGTGTGGGTGCCACTCATGGCCATTTGGGCCGTGACAAGGTCATTCAAGTACCTTAAGATGAACCATCTGCTACATACTATGGGTTATGGAATGTGGGATCTACTTATAACTGATTTGCCTCCAATCTAAGCTAACCAGGATCCAGCCTATAACCCCAACTAAAAGGGTGTTCAATACCTTTCTAAGGGTACGAACACTGACTGATGTAGATCCACTAAACTGATGTCCATAGGGACTAAGGTGTCAAGCCTAATATGACAGGTGATCCTTTAGAACCTACGGTGGCCGAGTAGTTCTGGGACTTAAGGACTTCTACTAAAGGTGTCATACTTACTTACAGGTAAGACTTTATCCCCGTATTTACTCGGTGCTAAGTACTACTACCAACTGAATGACACTGATAATTGAAATGCTCAATAATAGTAATATTCAAAAAACTAAAAATAAATACATTATCTAATAAAATTCAAAACATGTAAATTAGAGTATGCAATACTCATAAGTACATGTAAATTAGAGTATATAATACTTATGTGGGACTTAGAATTAATTCCTATTTTTCTACTTCTAGCTATGTGGTGACGAAAGAAACGTCTGTACTCAGCTACAAAATTTATTCTATACATGGCGGGGGGTTCTTTTTTTCTCTTAATGGGAGTTTTGGGTGTTGCTTTATATGGTTCTAATGAACCAATATTAAATTTCAAAACATCAGTTAATCAGTCATATCCTGTGGTTTTAGAAATAATCTATTATATCGGATTTTTTATTGCTTTTGCTGTCAAATCGCCTATTATCCCCCTACATACATGGTTATCAAATATCCATAAAGCACCACATTACAGTACTTGTATGCTTCTAGCCAGAATCTTATTAAAAATGGGAGCGTATGGATTAATTTGAATCAATAAAGAATTGTTACCCCATGCACATTCTATATTTTCTCCTTGGTTGATGATAATAGGTACAATACAAATAATCTATGCAACTTCAACATCTCTTGGCCAACAGAATTAGAAAAAAGAATAGCTTATTCCTCTATCTCTTATATGGGTTTCATAATTATAGAAATTAGTTCTCTAATTGACATAGGACTTAATGGAGCCCTTTTACAAATACTCTCTCATGGATTTATTGGTGCTGCACTTTTTTTCTTGGCGGAAACGTCTTATGATAGAATCTACCTTGTTAATCTTGATGAAATAGGTGGAATAGCTATTCCAATGCCAAAAATGTTTAGTATGTTCAATAGTTTTTCGATGGCTTCCCTTGCATTACCAGGTATGAGTGGTTTTATTGCGAATTGATAGTATTTTTGGGAATAATTACCTTTGTAATGACAATTGGAATGATATTAACTCCTGTTTATTCATTGTCTATGTCACGCCAGATGTTCTACGAATACAAGCTATTTAATGCCTCGAAGGATTCATTTTTTGATTTTGGACCCCGAGAGTTATTTCTTTTGATCTCCATCTTTTTATCCGTAATAGGTATTGATATATACCGTAATTTCGTTCTTTCATTAGCAACTGACAAGGTCAAAGTTATTCTATCTATTTTTTTTATAGATAATTTGGATGACTGAAATAAAAAAATCTATGTTTATTTTTAAAACCATTCTTGGACAATGAAAAAAGGAAACTTTTTTTCTTTTTTTGACTCTTACGTAAAGTAAAAACAATGAAATTAATTGCATATGATAGAAAACCATGTGAATAAAATAAAGTATTGATGATTCACACGGTCCACATGTTGGTTCATACAATGCTCCGCCCACTCTTGTATTTATAATAACTTGTCTTGAATTTAATTAAATGTTAATGGAACAGAACCATATCTATGTAACCCTATTCCTAATATATTGACCCCAAAATAGCATATCCAAATTATAAGAAGGCCTATAGATGCTACAATTGCATAATTTGCACCCTGCAAATTTTGATGTGTTTGAGTATGTAAATAAATTGCAAACATGATCCAAGTAATAAATGCCTAAGTTTCTTTTTTCCAATATGAACCCCACACTCATTAGCCCATACCGCTCTCGAAATGATTCTTAGGGCTAAAAAAGTAAATCGTAAACTAATAATATGATAACTCCAATAATCCAATTGTTGAATCAATTGGGACCTCTAATATTTTTTTGCAGACAAAAATGAAGTATTTTCTAAAACATTTTTACCCAAGAAAAATAACTTGTTTAAGAAACCATTGCTCTTATAAAAAATCTTTCTGTTTTTTGAAATGTAATCACTAGAAGTCCTACTGACAATAACGATCCACATAAAAGGGCTGCATACCCAATATCATCAAAATTAGGCATTATTAACCACTCAGATTGAAGAGCAGGTACTAATATTTCAGATTGGTGTATTTTAGTTAAAAGACCTGAAGTAGCAAAGCCTTGGGTAAAAATAACAACCCCGTTATTTTACTTAAAATTAAAACCTTCTTTTTAAAATACAGAATTATATTCATAAGGGAGAAGCTCCATGAAAGGAAAATTAATGATTCATAAAAATTTCTTAGTGGAAAATGTCCCGAAGAAATTCAACGAGTAACTAATAACCCTATTATACAGAAATTATTCATTTTTCAGACGAATCGTATAGCTTTATAATTTCACCAAATAAAAGGGTTATCAAATGAATTGTAATTACAATTGAAATGATCGAAAAGGAAATTCTAGTTAATAAATACTCTAAGGTTGAAAATATCATAAAAATCTCAAAAAAGAAGAATTCCTTAATTACATACTTCTAAAATGGAAATCGATAATTGTAATGACCCAAGACTACCCTCTAGTCGTCACACGGTGCTTACAACCCCGAAGGACCACAAGCTAACCCATGAATGATATCTACTGTGAGCACTGAATAATAATACTAAAATTAATGTGAAAAAGGGGTTGAAATGCCATAAGGTTCAAAACATCTTAAATCCTGATAAAATATATCATTTGAATCTGAAATACTGTCCGAAAAGCTTCTAACTGAATCTGTCTAAAAGTGGAGTTAATGGAACAATCCCCCAACTAACTCTATCTACTAAAATACTGTTAAGCTGAAGTACTGAAATAAAAGCATATCCTCGATAGATGAGGACTCACTGCTAAATATGCTACTGCTAGCTGAGTCTGGCTAAGCGCGGTCAGGAACCTGAGCGTCCGAACCTATGATATGAAATATCATAGTGCAGGAAAGTATGCGTCAGTATGTGGGAATGAACTGGTATGCTAGAAGAGGTAAGGCTGAATGCAAGGGTTCATATGCATGAACAATAACTGACTAAATGATATAGAGTAACTGAATATAAAAGTAAGTGTATACTATAACTGAGTTTTTCTGAAGCTAAGTACTGAGTTCTAAATACTGTATAACTAATATCTAAAATTACTGATAACTGAATTACTGATACTGATTGAATGTGTCTGACAGTCCTGATTCTGTAGAGCTAAACTGAGTTCTAAACTGAAGACTGAAACTAAAACTATGGGAGGAAATCATCTAACCGACATGCCCCTCTTGAGCTGATTGGGGTCTAACCTGTAACCCCAGTTGGAAGGGTGATAATACCATGACACGGGTACTAACACTGGCTATGAGTTAACCCTAACTAGCAGGAAGATATTTTGTCAACCCTCACTGACAGGAAAACTCATAAGAGATCTGTCAATCCTTATCTAGTAGGAAGTCATCTCAACCTACGCTGGCTACGTAGTTTTGTAACTCAGGGATTGCTCCTAAAGGTTAAACCCTACATTAACAAGAATTCCCCTATCCTTAGGTTCACTCAGTGCTGAATCCTACTACCAACTGGAAGACACTGAACTGATTATAGTAAACTGGACTAGACTGATACAGAGTTTACTGAGTTTCCCTGAGTTCTATAACTGACTGAGTTCTACTGAGTTCTGTAACGGACTGAGAGTACTACTGATTGTGACATGACTGATACTATCCTGTCACTAACACTGGATCTAGGTAAACAACTAAATTATTGGGTATTAAATACCCCCAGGACTCGATAGCATAAAAGGTAAAGCAAAGCATCATCTTGAATAACATAACAATGTTCACTTGGTCATACTTCATTCATAGAGACATTTCATCAAACACTTGTAATGCATTAACTTGTACATATACCAGCATGTCATGATTGCATCATTTAATTCACATGGACATTCTATCAAACACTTGGGGAGCACAACTTAATGAACATAATCATGGATAACATATAAACATAGAAACTACAATGCCCAAATTACAATTCCATGGGTTTAGCATGCAATTCATATACTTCCCCATAAAAATACTAATCTAATTTCATGAATCATATAATAATCATGGATTTAAAACCCAATTAACATCATAGGCACATTAATCACTTTGTAAATTCAAGGGTTTATCAAGATAATCACATATTTGTTTTACATGCTATTTAATTTCATGAAACTTGCATTTAAATCATGAATTGAAATCCAACTACTATCATGAACATGAATTCAATCTAATTCAAACATGGAAATCATAAATCTGAGATCTTGTATATTTAAAAAGGGATTCTTGGACTTCATGGGTGAAAGGGACCCATGAATCAATATCTAACATACCTGAGAAGAAGAGTTCTTGAAGGTTCTTAGAGAGATTCTTGAGAATTGACCTTGATTCTTGAACTAGAGTTTTTTCCTCTTGAGAGAGAATGATTTAATTTGGGGAAAAACTGAATGAATAATTGTGTAACTAGGTTTTTTAGGGTTGAATTTCATGTTAAAGGCTGACTAGGGCCATGAAAAAAAAGACTCAAATACCCCTGGAATGATTTTAAAACTCAAAATTTAAAACTGGAAAATTCTGATCTGGGCCCTTGGTGCGACGCGGTGCTATCACGTCGTGTCACTGAAAAGTGGACAACTGGGAATTGGACCATTAACACGATGTGATGGAATCGCGTTACCCCTTGGATGCAACTTGGAAGTTCACCACGATGCGGTGTGATCGCTTTGGTGTACTGGAAACTGATAAATGTGAAACTAAGTTGTGGCGCAACGCGCTGGTATCGCAGTACCTCACTGGAAACTTACAATTGGGGAAAAGGATAGTGGCGCGATGTGGTGGTATTGCGTTGTCTCACTGAAAAATGACAAATGCTATTTGAACTGCCTTCGCGACGCGCTAGAGTACCAAGTGGTATACTGTCTTACTAAAATGGCTCTAACTCTTCGCCTGAGTGTCGGATTTGGGCGAATTTGGTATAAATGAAAATCTTATTCAATTTTCTACACAATATAAAGTTAAAATATTAAAAATTACACATGTATAAAAGTGTATTCATCTTTAAAGTAAGTCTTTAATATTTTTGGGACGAATTTAAGCTAGGTAAAAGTACGGGGTGTTACAGTAATTGAATTCATTATAAGATCTATTTTCCTTTTTTCGAAGACGGTATGCCGCCACTCAGACTCAAATCAAGATGCATTAGCACTGCATCCTATGATCAGCATGTCTACCAATTTCACAATAGTAACCTGACGTATTTATTATCTAGTAAAGTTATCGCACCTAATCCGCACCCCCTACAAATGGTATCAAAGCCCAGTTATTTAAAAAATACACAAGTAGCATACATGTTTGAATTTAGATTGGATTTACTTTAGATTAATTTATACTGATTAATTATGAGAATACCATTTAAAAACAGAGAAGCTTTTAGAAAAATTAAAGAATCTTTAATTAGTAATTATTCAGAATATATAAGTCTAAATAAAATAAAAGAAAACCCACAAAGACTAGCCTACCTAATTACCTTAATATCTAGTATTGAAGCAAAATTAATAATCCATTTAAAATCTAGAAAAATGAGACACATACCACCTAATTATGATAAAATCAGATTTAGATATCCACCAAAATACTATAAATATGGTTTAAATGAATAAAATACAAAAATACAAAGAACTAAAACAAATTATTTCTGAAAAACGTAAAGAATTAAAAATAAGAATAGAAAGATTAAGTTATAATATATTTGCCGGAGTTAGTAAAAACTCAATAAATGCACAAAAAATATGAAATATCAAATTTAGAATCACAAATAGATATTTTAGAATATATATATCAACATGAACTATTTACAATAAAATGAACAAAGAAGAATTTATAATAGATGAAAAAATATATGAAAATTACGAAGGATTAAAAATAAAAATAGTATTTTCTAATCTAGGAAGAAGATATAAGAAAATAGGTGAACATTTATATTTAATGTTAGAAAAAGAAGAATTAAAATTAGAAGATAAAAAAACAGCTATGGTAAGAATAGAAAGGGAAAACGAAGAAATAGATAGAAAAAAGGAAATAGAAAAAATAAAACAACAAACTACAGAAGAAATACGAAAAATAGAAGAAACTAAAAATAGTAGGATTGCTAAATTAGAAAAAGAACTACAAATGTTAAAAGATCTGTATGAAAAAAGACAGAAAGAAAAAGAAGAAAAAGATAAAGAACAAAAATTACTAAACGAAATAAATCAATTTAAGAAAAAATTAGAAATAAACAATAAAGAAATAAAAAACAAGGAATTAGAAATAAATAATATAGAGGTAGAAGAGACAGATAATTATGATTCAGAAGATAGTGAAACATATACAGAAATATTAACAAATACAAAAAATTTAGAAATCAATGAAAAACAAGAAGTAATTAATGAAGAAAACTTAGAAAATATCAACACAGAAATAAATACGCTTGATAAAAAAGAAGATGAAAATATAATACCTAGAACATCAGAAATAAGGAAACCTACATATTATAAGAATAAGTTTAAAAGATATAATCTAAAGAATGAATATGACAAATGGACACCAAAACAAATAGTTAATAAAAAATATAACTTTTTAGACTTAGATTGTGTAATAGATACAGAAAAAATAATACAATTATGGATAGGATATATGACAAAACAATTATTAGATAATAATAATATAAGTGTAATAGATGCACCAGAATATATTAAAAAAACATTAATAGGAACAGTGAAATTATGGTTTTTAAATCTAACTGAAAATAGTAAAAGAATATTAAGAACTGACAAACCTACAGAAGGAACATCATCAACAACCACAACTAAATTAACACCTATAGAGTTATTAAAAAAATATGAAACAACTATAAAAGACGAATTTAGTAGCATGACAACAACAGAAGAAGAACAAAATGAAAAGAAAGATACAAATAGGAATTTAATGTTAAAATTAGCAATATGTAATATGTGCTACACAGATGAATATACTTGCGCATTTAAAGAATATTATTATAAAGGAGCATATAATACAGAAGAAAGTAAAGAAATAAGAAAATTATATTTTAGTAAATTACCTGAACCATTTAGTTCAAAAATAATAAAAAGTTGGGATGAAATAAAAATAGTAGATACTCTAGGAGCAAGAATAATTTTTTTACAACAATGGTATAAAAACCTATGTGAAAAATATAGAGAAGAAATAAAAATGGAAAAAACATTAATAAGAAATTTAGCATGTTGCAAAGATAAAATAGCACCTCAATTTGGATGCGAAGAAAGATATTATAAGAAAAGAAAAAGACATAAGAAATATAAGAAATACAAAAAATCAAAATATAAGTATAAAAAACCAAGAAAAAGATATTATGTAAAAAATTATAAACATAAAAGACCATATAGGAAAAAGAAATCTATAAAGGAATGTACTTGTTATAATTGCGGAAAAATAGGACATTTAGCTAGAGATTGTAAATTACTTAAAAACCAAAAAAATAAACAAATATCAGAAATAAAAATAGAAAATACAGAATATATGTAGATAAATTATATAGATTACGAATTAGAAAGCGAAGACAGTATATATGAAATTTCAGAGAATGAAACAGATAATGAAATAGATAGTGAATTAGATGAATTAAATGACTGAAGAAGATATAAAAATAATAACAAAAGAAGAATATTTAAATGACGAAGGAACAGATCAAAAAATAATATTTGATAACAATGTATTTGATGAAATAAAAGGAAAATAGTTAGACTTAAGTGTAGAAAAAAATATTTAAAATACCAACAATAAAAAATATATTTACTAGAAAAAAGGAAGAATATTATGTAGTAAACCAAAAGGAACATGTAATAGACTGTAGATATGCAAAAGGTAAAGCTAGTATACCACTAGTAACAAAAAGAATAATTAATAAAGAGATAAACGATATAAAAAGTAGAGACCCAATAAAATATGTACACCTTGGAGGTACATAAATATTAATAAAAGCATGTTTTAGAGAAGGAATAGATACACCAATAGAATTATATTTAGCAGATGATAGAATTATAAAACCTATAGAAAAAAGTATAATAACTGCCATAAAAGGAAATTTAATATACCAAAAATTTAAATTTATAATAAGTGTGAATTATTCAGTAGCAGTAACGGATTAAAATATAGACAAATCATTAGTATTATATTGGAAAATATCAGGAATAGAATTAACCCCAGGAAGTAAAATATTTACAGCAAGATGTAAAAATCTATATGTATTAACAACAAAACATAAAATAACTGAAAAAAATACAAATAGAAAGCCCTTTTGAACAATTCGTAAAAACAATTGATAATAATGATTATAGTTACAGAAATATAGACATAGAAGAAGATCTAGAAATAATAAATGATAGAATAAGTACAACAAAAAGAACAAGTTATGAAACAAGTTCAATGGATAATTCAAATCAATATTACATAACAGGAAAGGTAAATGAAAAAGAATATTTAATACTCTTAAATACAGGACAAAAAGAAAATTATATAGAAAAATATCTAGTAAAAAATGAGGAAATAAAAACTGACAATAATATATGCCCAGATCTACCAAGAAGTTTAATAAATACTAAAAATATAGCAGAAAAAGAAATAATAAAAGGAATAAGAAAAATAAAAATAGAATTTGAAGTAAAAGAAGAAATGCAAAAAACAGACATAATATTAGGAATAAAATGGCTAGAACAAGTAAAACCATATAATATAGAACATACACAATTAACCATAACATATAACAGAGAGAAATTATTCTTAAGAAGAGCTTTAACATAAAATGAAAATATATGTATTAATGAAGATAATAGTAGAAGGATATTACAGTAGATATTATACGCGTATGATAGATACAGGAGCAGAAACTAATTTATGTAGATATAATTGTTTACCAGAAGGTAAATGGGATAAATTAAAAACACCAATAATAGTTAAAGGATTTAATAACGAAAGAAGCTTAGTTACTTATAAAGCTAAGAATGTAAAAACACAAGTATGAGATAAAATATTAACAATAGAAGAAATCTATAATTATGAGCTAACATCAAAAGATATACTTTTAGGGATGCCGTTTTTAGATAAATTATACCCACATATAATAACTAGAACAGATTGGTGGTTTACAACACCATGTAAACAGAAAGTAAGAGCAAAAAGAGCTATTAATAAAATAAGAAAGAAAACTGATTGGATAAAAAGAAGTGAAAAAATTACACAAAAATTGGAAAATATAAAAAATACTGAAGATACAATAGAACTGGTCGTATTTTCAATAAATAAGAAGGAGAACTATATTTTCAATAAGATAGAAATAATTAAGAAAAAATTAGAACAATTATATAGTGAAGATCCATTAAAAGGATGGGAAAAACATAAAACCACTATAAAAATTGAATTAATAGATAAAAATAGCATAATAACCCAGAAACCATTAACATATGATTTTGATGATTTAAAAGAATTTAAAATACATATAGAAGAATTATTAGAAAAACAATATATACAAAAAAGTAATAGTAAACATAATAGCCCAACATTTATAGTAAATAAACATAGTGAACAAAAAAGAGGAAAAAGCAGAATGGTTATTGATTATAGAAATTTAAATGCAAAAAAAATGACTTATAATTACCCAATACCAAATAAGATATTAAAAATAAGACAAATACAAGGATATAATTATTTTAGTAAATTTGATTGTAAATCAGGATTTTACCATCTAAAGTTAGAAGAAGAATCTAAGGAATTAACCACATTTACGGTACCACAAGGATTTTATGAATGGAATGTACTACCATTTGGATATAAAAATGCACCAGGTAGATATATACATTTTATGGATAGTTATTTTAAACAACTATCTAATTGTATAATAATATACATAGACGATATACTATTATATACAAAGACCAAAGAAGAACATTTAAAATTATTGGAATAATTTACAGATATAATAGAAAAATTGAGAATAAGTTTAAGTGAAAAGAAAGCTGGAATTATGAAAAATCAGATAGAATTTTTAGGAATACAAATAGATAAAAGTGGAGTAAAAATACAACAACATATAGTACAAAAAATAATAAATTCAAAAGAAGAATTAGATACAAAAAAAAATTACAATCATTCTTAGGATTAGTGAACCAAGTAAAAGAATATATACCAAAATTAGCAGAAAATCTAAAGCCCTTACAGAAAAAATTAAAAAAGGATGTAGAATATAATTATAACGAAGGAGATAAAAAACAAGTTCAGAAAATAAAAATACTTTGTAAAGAATTACCAAAATTATAATTTCCAGATGAAAATAGAAAATTTATGTATATAGTAGAAGCAAATGCTAGTGAATATAGTTATGGAGGAGTACTTAAATACAGATATGAAGCAGAAAAATTAGAACACCATTGTAGATACTACTCAGGTACGTTTAATGAAACAGAAATAAAATGGGAAATAAATAGAAAAGAATTATGCTTATTATACAAATGTTTATTAGCATTTGAGCCATATATTGTATATAACAAGTTTATTGTACGAACAGATAATACACAGGTACGTTGGTGGCTAACAAAGAAAATACAAAATTCAGTTACAGCAAAAGAAATTTGGAGATTAGTCTTGAATATATTAAATTTTACATTTACAATTGAAGTAATTAGTACTAACAAAAACGTTATTGCAGATTACATATTAAGACAAAGTTACACAGACTGATATAATAGAAGACAATGCTTTAGAAAAGATACTCAAAACCCTAACTACGCTTTCAATGAAAGTGGACAGTATAGGTAGTGAAATAGAAAAGCTAAAGACTAATGAAGATAAACTGAAGTCTAAAGCTACAAATCAGCTAACTCAGCAGTGTGCAGAGCTATGTCGATCGAAAGACATTATAATTCCAGATCTAGAAGGAGATGTTGGGACACTCCATAAAACCCATAATGTTTATCAATCTACAATTGCAGGTACAAGCAGAGGAGTTAGTAGACAAAGATATCAAAATATGAATATGAATAAGATATTTGAGAAACCATTCATACCAAAAACACAAAAAGACTCCTTGTTCATACCCCCACAAATTATCACATACCGAGATAGTCTGAACCAAGATAAAAAAGTTTACAACTATACAACCCAAAAATACATAGAAAATATTTATAGAGTACAAGTTTTCCTAAACCTTAACTCCAGAGCCACATATATCAAAGAGCCAAACAAAAACTATATAACCTAAAAATTATAAGGTTACAACAAGCTAATTGCACTACCCAAAACCAACCCAAGCTTAATAAAAACTTGTTTTGGCTACGGATTATTAAATACCATATATACCCAAGACGGAGAAGAACTAGCAGCTATGGAAGAATTACATAAAATATTCACCACCTATAAAATAATAACCAAAGGAAATCTATTTTATATAAAATGTTATACTGCACCAGCAGAGATATTATACGACGAAATAAAACCAGTTATACAAGTTGTAAAAATAGGATTAACTAGAGATATGATTATACCAGAAGATATTATGCAGCAGCCAGAGATATCCATAAATGAAATACCTGATTTCTACGCAAATAAACGACTTATTGGACTAGCTACAATTATTCAAGAATTAGCAAATAATTATACCAATGGAAACCCAATATGGAGCTATTATTCAAGAGATCATCAGATGATGTATTCAAATTCAAAAGAACTACGACAAACAGATATGGAAGATGTTAGACAATGGGTAATGACATTACTTAACCCAGAAAAAAAATCTACTGCAAGAGCAATTAAGAGAGGATTTATTTCAGACGGATTATTGACAAGATATTGCAAGCTAATTGGACACAAATATCCAGACCATCAATGTTCGAGATGTAATGGAGAAGATAATATTATCCCAGAATTCCACCTAGAATAAAAGAACCAAATAGATAAGAACGCCAGCTGGAAGATACAAGATAAGAAGCAATAATGGAGATATGAAAAAGCAGCAGATACGACAACAAGAAGATATCAACGGAGTAATAATAGAAGACAAGCTATTAAATTGTAAAAGAAACATGTAAACTTTCACAATTTATTTTACGTAAAGTATTAAAAACTTTTGTATAGGCTTTTAGACTTTTTAGGTTTTAGACTTTTTGACTATTAGTCTAGACATTAATGATTTTTGTCTTATTAGAAGACTTTTTGTAAAGTAGACTAATTTTAAAAAACGTGAATACTCTTGTAAAGATTCATTCAGTCTATAAATAAGAGGAACCGAAGGCATTGCAAGGCAAGCCTTCATGCGTTGAAGCACAAAAACTCTCTCCTGCCCACAACAAATATTTTGCTTAGTTATTAAAAACAGGTATATTTCAATGGAAAAATCTATGGAGGAACAAAGTTTAGAAATATCAAACCTCCCCGAACAGGTATATATATTTATGATTAGGAATAGTTAAACTCATAATTCCCAACAATCATAGTATAATAAAATAAATTCATGTTAGTTACTTTATAGTAGAATTATTTGAAGAATAATATGTTAAGAAGTTTATTAGCAAAGTGGAAAAGGAGAAAAATCCCTAAGAACTATGCCATCCTAAAGGTGAAACCAATGAGGCAAGAAGCCGTGGTGGGGAGTAACCAGAGTAGAGGCGCTGTTTAAGGGAAAAGTATCCAGATTACCATGCTAATAGTGACCGAAAAACATATTATTTAAGAATAATCTAGTATATAGTAATCTAAGATGACCATATTTTGTTATGTATATGATTGAAGGGAATATTTTGAAAATAGCAATTTTATGAAAATAAATAATTATTTATCTGATATAATGGTAGATAAATTTAAAATACTTATTTTGTATGCACTTAAGGATATAAAAGTAGTAGATATAAGAAAAATCATGTTAGAAAAAACATTTGGTAAATATTATATGACTAGAATAAATTACATACCATACCTACCTAACTACTCTTACAGATACTTACCATGATAAATTACATATATCTAGAATTTTTGGAAAAAGATATGAGAAACATACAGTTAATAGAAAAATAGATGAAAGTAAATTTAGACAAATACATGGAAACTAAAGATATAAAATTTCTTAGTAAAAATATAAAAGAGTTAATAAGATTAAAACAAACAACTAGAAAATATTATGAAACAGCATGACAGATGATATTAAAATACTTGTTTTATATATACTTAGAGATATAGAAATTATATACATAAAGAAAATAATATGGGAAAAATTACAAGATTATGAAGAGGAAGAATTATTAAACAGTATAGAAAACTTACGCATATATTATGCACATCAATATTACTTAGATTCAGATGGATATTATTCAGAATAAATAAATGTTAGAATATATAAAAAAAATTAGAGAAAGGCAAAATTGGATATATGAAGAAGTTAATTACCGAAATCAACTTGAAATAGAAAAAAGATAACTAGAAGAAAAATTACTTAAAATAAAATTAACCTTAGAAAAAGAAGATACAAGTAATAATTTATTTAATACATACGAAAAATTATTTAATACAGATGAAAAATTACCTATACATGAACAACAAATACTAATTAGTTAGATAAAGAACATAAAACTACGCATTGAATATAACAAAGTTAGAATAAAATACTACACAGAAATTGCTAAAATTTCAATAGAATAAAATAATAAACTACACGAATTAATGAATACATCTTACTAAAAGAATAAATCATTAAAAGAAATAGAAACTCAACTATATAGTTTATACCTAGAATACAAAAGGTTACATAATACTAACGAGGATCCTAAAACACTAGATAATTTAATTACGATAATATCTAATCTAGAATATGAATTAATAAAACATCTTAAGTCAAGAAGATAAAAATAAAAATTATTCCAATCAATAATATTCATAAAATACATTATATAAAAATAAATACCTACGTATTTATTATCTAGTAAAGTTATCGCACCTAATCCGTACCCCCTACAAATGGTATCAAAGCCCGCACCCCCCTACATCTTTTCTATTTATTTCCCATTTTATTTCTGTTTCATTAAACGTACCTGAGTAGTATCTACAATGGTGTTCTAATTTTTCTGCTTCATATCTGTATTTAAGTACTCCTCCATAACTATATTCACTAGCATCTGCTTCTACTATATACATAAATTTTCTATTTTCATCTGGAAATTGTAATTTTGGTAATTCTTTACAAAGTATTTTTATTTTCTGAACTTGTTTTTTATCTTCTTCGTTATAATTATATTCTACATCTTTTTTTAATTTTTTCTGTAAGGGCTTTAGATTTTCTGCTAATTTTGGTATATATTCTCTTACTTGGTTCACTAATCCTAAGAATGATTGTAATTTCTTTTTTTGTATCTAATTCTTCTTTTGAATTTATTATTTTTTGTACTATATGTTGTTGCATTTTTACTCCACTTTTATCTATTTGTATTCCTAAAAATTCTATCTGATTTTTCATAATTTCAGCTTTCTTTTCACTTAAACTTATTCTCGATTTTTCTATTATATCCGTAAATTGTTCCAATAATTTTAAATGTTCTTCTTTGGTCTTTGTATATAATAGTATATCGTCTATGTATATTATACAATTAGGTAGTTGTTTAAAATAACTATCCATAAAATGTTGATATCTACCTGGTGCATTTTTATATCCAAATGGTAGTACATTCCATTCATAAAATCCTTGTGGTACCGTAAATGCGGTTAATTCCTTAGATTCTTCTTCTACCATTTGTAGGGGGTGCGGATTAGGTGCGATAACTTTACTAGATAATAAATACGTAGGTATTTATTTTTATATAATATATTTTATGAATATTATTGATTGGAATAATTTTCATTTTTATCTTCTTGACTTAAGATGTTTTATTAATTCATATTCTAGATTAGATATTATCGTAATTAAATTATCTAGTGTTTTAGGATCCTCGTTAGTATTATGTAACCTTTTGTATTCTAGGTATAAACTATATAGTTGAGTTTCTATTTCTTTTAATGATTTATTCTTTTCGTAAGATGTATTCATTAATTCGTGTAGTTTATTATTTTATCCTATTAAAATTTTAGCAATTTATGTGTTGTATTTTATTCTAACTTTGCTATATTCAATGCGTAGTTTTATGTTCTTTATCTAACTAATTAGTATTTGTTGTTCATGTATAGGTAATTTTCCATCTGTATTAAATAATTTTTCGTATGTATTAAATAAATTATTACTTGTATCTTCTTTTTCTAAGGTTAATTTTATTTTAAGTAATTTTTCTTCTAGTTGTCTTTTTTCTATTTCAAGTTGATTTCTGTAATTAACTTCTTCATATATCCAATTTTGCCTTTCTCTATTTTTTTTTATATATTCTAACATTTATTTATTCTGAATAATATCCATCTGAATCTAAGTAATATTGATGTTCATAATATATGCGTAAGTTTTTTATACTGTTTAATAATTCTTCCTCTTCATAATCTTGTAATTTTTCCCATATTATTTTCTTTATGTCTATAATTTCTATATCTCTAAGTATATATAAAACAAGTATTTTAATATCATCTGTCATGCTTTTTCATAATATTTTCTAGTTGTTTGTTTTAATCTTATTAACTCTTTTATATTTTTACTAAGAAATTTTATATATTTTATATCTTTAGTTTCCATGTATTTGTCTAAATTTACTTTCATCTGTTTTTCTATTAACTGTATGTTTCTCATATCTTTTTCCAAAAATTCTAGATATATGTAATTTATCATGGTAAGTATTTGTAAGAGTAGTTAGGTAGGTATGGTATGTAATTTATTCTAGTCATACAATATTTACCAAATGCTTTTTCTAATATGATTTTTCTTATATCTACTACTTTTATATCCTTAAGTGCATACAAAATAAGTATTTTAAATTTATCTACCATTATATCAGATAAATAATTATTCATTTTCATAAAATTGCTATTTTCAAAATATTCCCTTCAATCATATACATAACAAAATATGGTCATCTTAGATTACTATATACTAGATTATTCTTAAATAACATGTTCTTCGGTCACTATTAACATGGTAATCTGAATACTTTTTCCCTTAAACAGCGCCTCTACTCTGGTTAGTCCCCACCACGGCTTCTTGCCTCATTGGTTTCACCTTTAGGATGGCATAGTTCTTAGGGATTTTTCTCCTTTTCCACTTTTCTAATAAACTTCTTAACATATTATTCTTCGAATAATTCTACTATAAAGTAACTAACATGAATTTATTTTATTATACCATGATTGTTGGGAATTATGAGTTTAGCTATTCATAATCATAAATAGATATACCTGTTCGGGTAGGTTTGATATTTCTAAACTCTGTTCCTCCATAGATTTTTCCATTGAAAGATACCTGTTTTTAATAACTAAGCAAAATATTTGTTGTGGGCAGGAGAGAGTTTTTGTGCTTCAACGCATGAAGGCTTTATAGTTAAAAAGTTAAAAAAAATACAAAGGTTGCAAAATAGAATCAATTAGTTTCAGTGAGTTCTTAAATTTCACTAAAGATTTCTATATACGTTCTTCTCTAGATATGAAGAGATGGAAATAGAATCGAAATATAGAATTTTTTTAATTTAATTCTACTAACAAATAGGTTGATGGGGAAAATAAAACTCCCCACCATGGAATAGAAATGGTTTTTATTCTTTTGTCAACAAAAAAGTTATTATTCAGTGAATAGTAAATAGAGGATTTCCTAATTCTATTATTTTATATATCAATCAGAAAGCGAATAGAGTTCCATTACATATTGATTGTGAGATAATCAATATCTAATATGAAATAAAAATTGTTAAATTATTTAATTATTATCTAATTGAATAATTTAAGAATATATTGAATTATTTTTTCAAGTTGATTCAAGATATACTAACGTTTTATTACTTATTTAGTTTTGTTTGGCGTACAAAAAAAACTTTTTAAATTCCTTGTAGAAAGAGATTTCGCTAACAAAAAAACCTTTAATGCTACCCAATATCCCTTCCTCTTCCAAATATTTTTACGAATATGTCTTTTTTAATGTCGAAGTACGTTTTCCTGGAACTGCCATTTATAAATTATAAAATTACCCATTGTTATAGTTGGTTGTGAAAGACATCTATTGTTCAAAATGAATTCAACTATTACGGCAATTCTATAAATTACGTGAATTAAGGAATTTAATAACTCAGGTCCAACGATATGGAAATTTTGAACATGTAATAGTACTAAATTCATGTTAAAACATAGTTTTATAACTCAGTGTGATCAAGGAACTGGAATATCAAGAAATGTATAACATTCATAAACACTAAGCTCTGAAGAAGGAATTAAACTGAGAATTTAGTTAATTTTGGGACTCAATAGGAAAAAGAAGACCTATGGATGAAATTACGCATACCTAGAGATGAAAAACCTAAAGAAATCCTTAAAATTGCGGACTGAAGTTGAAGAACCTTAATGTAACACCCCGTATTTTTTATCTAAACTTTGAAGCGTCGTTCTTACGTGTTTAAACTCTAATCCCAAGGATTCTTTTTGAATACACGTGTCATGATATTTATCCTAGTGTGTGAAGTGATTTCAAGGTGAATAATGTTCATAAGAATCACTTAGAACAAAGTTGAGATAAGAGCCTTTGATTCATCTAAAGTTTGGTATTCGATTCTACAAGGGTCTACTTTGAACATGTATAACTTTTGATATACGTAGAATTTTGTAGCTCAAGACCCACCAAATTGTAGATAATTGAGTCAACTTTCCAATAATACCAATTTTACCTTAATCCAATAGTAGAGAGGAAAGTTATGCTCATTTTACCTCAGCATGTCCATCTGTCAACAAGGTTATGACTTGAGGTTATAAGCCGTCAACTAGGTTACGACTTATCAACCAAGTCATCACCTATAACCATAATATGATCAACCTCATCTACAAAGTGATAACTTGAGGTGATAAGCCGTCAACTAAGTGATGACTTATCAGCCAAGTCGCCACCCTTAAACAACAAAGGTCTAAATCAAACTATGGGTTGACAACTTAAGTTGATAAGCTATAAGCTAAGTCATCAACTAAAAATTTCAGCAATTCTTATTTAGCTTCAGAGGGGTATTTTGGTATTTTCCTCACCTCAAACCTTAACCCCCCTCCCCCCAACTTAAATCACCTCATAAGCGTATTTAGCTATTATCAGTCAGTTTTTAAAAGTCATTAACCCTCTTTATTCCCAAGAACATGATTAGGGTTTCCTCTCAAGATCATCTCCCAAGAACAAGATTCAAGCCTTTTTTCAAGAAACCAAGAAGTTGTGATTCCCAATCCAAGAACGTTCAAGAAAAGTTAATTCTCTTTCTAGATTAAAGCTTTAAGATATGTGTGATGTTCATCCATGGGAACTTTTCACCCATGAAGTCCAAGAATCCATTTTCAAGTTTAAAATTATGATCTTTACATGTTATTATGAATTATATCCGTGAACTTTCATGAATTTCAATTTTTATATCATGTTTACAAATTATTTTCCGTTGAAATTAGCCCTTGACATGTTTGAAGGGTGATATTCGCATGTTAAATCCATAACCCCATGATTTTCATATTTCAATTATGTTATTATCACATGATTTACTATTCCCATGCTTAACTCATGACCCCCATGTGTTTGATGAAATGCCTAAATGATTGGGTTTTGAACAATGACTACTTATTACATGTTTACAATAAAATTCCATGTTTACAATGAATTACCTTCATGAAACTCTTATGAATTTTTATCATGTATTACGTTTTCAAGAGTTTTGATAGAAAGAGCCCTTACACGTTTGAAAGTTGAAGTATGTTTATCTATATCTTGATTATTTGATTTCATGTTATGATTTCAATTGTTTTCACGTGGAATGTATTCGAGTATGTTTTAAATATTGTGGTTTCAATTTCATGTTCATGCGAATTCAGAATAAAACCCTCAGTTTATGATTTGGTCATGTGATCGTGCTATCTTATCATGTGTAAAAACACCCCATGTTAAAGTATTGACCCCCATGTGTTTGATGAAATGCTTAAGTGAATAATTATGAACAATGATTTTCTTCCATGGTTTCAAATCTTTTATGTGTCTCTGTTATTATTGTAATAGAGTTCTAGGGGTTATGAATACCAAAAATTTAGTTGTTTACCTAGTTTTTAGTGCCCACAAAATGATTTCAGAATACACTATGAGTATTCTATTAAAGTCAGTTATTAAGATCAGTTGTTAGTTCAGTTAAACTTAGTTCAGTATAGTAATTAGTGTCAGTTAAGTTGGGAGTAGGATTCAACACCGAATGAACCTAGGGATGGGGAATTACCCATCAGTTAGGACTGGATCCTCAGAATCAATCCTTAAGTTCTAGAACTACATAGCCAGCATAGGTTATGAGATGTCACCCGCCAGTTTAGGACTGACACTCTCAGGGATCACCCACTAGTTTAGGACTGATCTCAAGAGTCACCCGATTAGGACTGAATCCACAACCATTGTTAGTACCTGTGGCATGGTACTAGCACCCTTCTAATTGGGGTCATAGGTTGGACACTGATCAGATCAGACTAGGAATATCAATTAGATAATACCTCCTACAGTTTTAGTTTCAGTATTCAGTTTAGTTTTGCTTGACCATAGCATACAATTTATCAGTATTCAGTTACTAGATTTTAGGGTCTCACTTTACAGATTATTCCAGAATCACATTATATTCTTGGTCATGCATACTCAGATTTTATAGTTATATGTATCTATGCATCAGTTATCTCATGCTATTCAGCCAGTTAGTTATTAGTCTTGTTCAGTCAAATTTCAGTATTTCCACGCATGTCTGTTATTACTATTTTTATGCATAGTTAGACCATGCATATCATCCTAACCTTATCTTGTGTGTATATTCAAAGTACTAATCGCATACTCATTTCATGCTCTATGATATTTAATATCATAGGTTCGTGACGCTCAGTTTCCTGGCCGCGCTTAGACAGATCAGATTATCATCAGCAGTAGTGGTGAGTCCTTATATTTCAAGGAAATGATTTCTTTACATTAGTTTATCTTATTAGTTCAGTATTTCTATTCAGTCAGAGTTAGTGGGGGTTTTTCCCATCAGCTCCACAGTCAGTAAGTTTTAGAGGCTTTCAGACATATTAACAATTAGTTAATTTATCAGTTATCTTAAACAGTCTTTTCAGAATGTCATTAGTCATTTAGATTCATGATTCAGTATATTAAAACCTTATAGCATTTTCAGTATATTTCTATACATGTCTTATGCTATCATTTTTACTCAGTGCTCATAGCAGGTACCATATCATGGGTTATCTTGTGGTCTTTTAGGACCATAAGAACCGTGTGGCGACCAAGGTGTATTTTCAAGTAGTTACACTTAATTCTGCCTTGGGAAAAGAAAATTGTCTCTTTCTTTGTGTTCAAGCTAAGTGTTAATTGTTTTTTAAGTAATGAGGTCTTAGGATATTATTAATTTTAGTACTCTAATTTGGGGTGTCTTAAACAAAATAGTTTTAATGTTAAAAGAGTGGAAAAAAACTGATGTGACCTTTTAAATTCGTAACTGAAAAGTTGTTGGAAGGGATGTACAAGACCTTTCCATAATTATGGGACCCACCTACATTCGTGGGTGGTGTTCATTGTTTGGATATGGATTTGGGCTCTCTAGACTCACCACACAAGCCTTGGCACAGTTCTAGAATCCACATATATTTGTACCTTGGTTTGTAGGTTGTAGGTTCAAACCAGAACAACTTTAGAAGTTAAGATAAAACCAAAGATCGTGGTTTATAACCATGGTCATGGTTCCCAATCGTGGTTGGAAGTTATACTTGTCAACTTTTAGATGTTTGGGACTATTTTGATTAGACGAGAGCATTGTACAATCATATAATCTCACCATGATCATACCTATACACGTAGATTCTCACTGTTGGACAGTGCTTCACTAAAATAGACATAAATTTTTATTTCGATGTTGAATTAAGGAAAAACTGGATTCATTTGGTGGGTCATGAGCTTAAGAATTCTTTAGAATATAGGAGTTATTCTCGTTTGAAGTTGAATATAGCAGGATTCTTGTTAAGAAATCAATCGGTACGGAAGGTTTTGACTTGGCCATGAGCTTGAAGTTACTTGTGGCCTTAATACATGTATAAATCACTTCTAATACCACCACATAAATGTAACGACCCGGGACTACCCTCTAGTCATCACATGGTGCTTACGACCCCGAAGGACCACAAGCTAACCTATGAATGATATCTATTGTGAGCACTGAATAATAATACTAAAATTAATGTGGAAAAAGGGCTTAAATACCATAAGGTTCAAAACATCTAAAATACTAATAAAATATAACATCTGTAAAACTGAATACTATCTGAAAATCTAGTCTGAAAAGCCTCTAACTAAATCTGTCTGAAAAATGGAATTGATGGGACAAGCCCCCAACTAACTCCGACTACTGAGTTACTGCTAAATTGAAATACTGAAATAAAAAGCACATCCTTGATAGATGAGGACTCACTGCTTAATCTACTACTGCTGGCTGAATCTGGCTAGGCGTGGTCAGGAACCTGAGCATCCGAACCTATGATATGAAACATCAAAGCGCAAGAAACGGGTATGCGATCAGTACGTGGAAATGTACTGGTATGCTAAATGAGGTAAGGTTGAATGCATGGGTTTATATGCATGAACAATAACTAACTGAATGATATGCAAGAGCTAGATTAGTATACATAGAGGATCTATAACTACTAAACATACTGTGCATACTATAACAAAGTATCCTAGAACTAGATCTGATAACTGATAACTGAATATACTGATAATCTGAGATTACTGATAATCTAAATTGTTTATAACTGAGTGACTGTATCTGACAGTCCTGATACTGTAAAACTGAACTGAATTCTATTCTGAAGTCTGAGACTGAAATTGTGGGAGGTAATCATCTAACTGACATGCCCCAATATGAACTAATAAGGGTCTAATCAGTAACCCCAATTAGAATGGTGCCAGTACTGTGCTACGGGTAAAGACAACTACTGTGGAGTCAGTCCTGACTAACGGGTGACCCTTGAGATCAGTCCTAAACTAGCGGGTGATCCCTGAGTATGTCAGTCCTATCTAATGGGTGACATCTCATAACCTACACTGTCTACATAGTTTTGAAACTTAAGGATTGCTTCTAGGGACCCAGTCCTAACTAACGGGTGTGGCCCCATCCCTAGGCTCACTCGGTGCTGAATCCTACTCCCAACTGAAAGACACTAAACTGAACTGGACTGATACTGAGATTAATGAGTTTTCCTAAGTTCTGTAACTGACTGAGTTCTACTGAGTTTTGTAATGGACTAAGAGTACTATTGATCATGACATGACTGATACTATTCTGTAATTGACACTAGCTCTAGATAAACAGCTAAATTATCGGGTATTAAATACCCCCAGGACTAGATAGTATGAAAAATAAAGCAAAGCATAATCTTGGATAACATAACAATGTTCACTTGGTCATAATTCATTCATAGAGACATTCCATCAAACACTTGTAATGCATTAACTTATATATGAATGGGGAATACATGTTAGAATGCTATAATGGCATTATTTCATTCTCATAGATAATTTATCAAACACATAAGAAGAAAACTTGGTTCATTAAATCATAAACACTTAGGGTTAACATGGTTACAACAATCAACTTGCAAATTGAAGGGTTTATCATGAATATCATGTAATTCAACACAGACTAGAATCAATTCTTGGAACTTGTAATCTAAATCGGGGATTAAAACTCAAACAACATCATGAACATGAATTCAATCTAATTCAAACATAAAAATCATAAATAAAAAATCTTGTATTTGGAAAAAAGATTCTTGGGCTCCATGTAAGGTAAGGATCTATGGATGAACATCTAACATACCTTAATTTGTGAGATTCTTGAAGTTCTTGAAGAAATTCTTGGGATTGACCTTGATTCTTGAGAGCTAGGGTTCATTTTTTTGAGACAGAACTACCTTTTGATTTTGGGAAAAAATGAATAATAAAGGATTTTACACATTTTTAGGGCTTAAATCCCACATCTGGGCGGAATAAAATCATGGAAAAAGACTATTTTAACCCTGGGCGCAACTTTAATTTTTTGTGAAATTTTCCCAATCTGGACCTCTGGCGTGACACGCCACTATTGCGCTAGGCCACTGGGAAATTACATGGTGGCGCGATGCGGTACAATCACATTGCCACCTTGGACGCGACTTGGAAATTCACCGCGATGCGGTGGTATTGCGTTGGAACACTAGAAAAAGACAATTTTGAAATTAAGCCTTGGCGTGAAACACCAATATCACTAAGGCTCACTGGTTTTTGACAATTACCATTTTGGCTGGCTCCACGACGCACTGATGGCTGAGGTGGTACACTATCTTACTAAAATGGCCATAAATCTTCGCCCAGGTGTCAAATTTGGGTGAATTTTATATCAGTGGAAAGCTTATTCAATTTCTCACACAATTAAAAGTCAAAATCTTGAAAATTCCACATGTATAAAAGTGTATTCATCTTTAATTAAAATAAGTCTTTGACATATTTAGGATGAATTTAAGCTAGGTAAAAGTATGGGTTGTTACAATGAAGTTTGATTTTACATGTAATTAAAGCATTATTCTAATATTATCTTGGATTTTTGGAGTGGTACAATTTCTCCCCATCGGGGTTATTCACCACAAATGGAAAGTAACTAAGTTGAAGCGTAAGGGAAAGGGCTGCTATTCCCAGACTGAATTTCTATTAGCTGAATACTAACATGGTAACTGAGTTCGTAACTGAAACATGGACTAAAAAAAACTCATGAATACATGTTATGAAATGAGAATAACTAGGTGTCATGAAATAGAAAGAATTAATTAAGGAAAAACTATTACCTCTTTATGGAACTAAGTTTGAAAAGAAAACATAGAGGTATTTGGTCATCATATCTGCCTCTATTTCCTAAGTAGCTCTCTCAACTGACAATTTTTGACAAAGAACTTTTACCAAAGCGACCTCCTTATTCCTTAACTTACAAACTTGACTGTCAAGAATCTTAACTGGGATCTCTTTGTAAGATATGATTTCTTTAACAATCACACATGAAAAATTGTATGCACTAATGACATGTCTATAGGAAAATCTAACCATAGGCTATATTTCCTAAATAACCACTAGCCATGACTTGCAGGTGATGTTGGGTGTATTTATGCATTCTAGTGTAACTATTCTAGTCTATTTAGCCTTATTTTAAGGATGGTTCAGATGCTTTATAGGTTGATAATGATATAAATGTGCATATAAGTGTTAAAATACGTATTTTTAATGGTTTAAGGTGTTTTCCAGTAAGTTTGCGCTTAATTGAGTCATTTGGAGTTCAATCGAGGAAAGTAGCACTACTGGCTTGAGCTAGGAGCTTGTCTAGTTGATCTTGTTGGATTCTATTGTGTTTAAAGAGTTCTTCATGGTTTAAATCTGTGATTATGAGTGGAATAATTTTTTTTTTAATGTGCAAAGTTCAATTTGATTAAGTGTATAGGTAGAACAATTAGTTGAAGATCAACACAAACTAGCCTAGTCTTAGCTCTTGTTTTGATTCGTCGTCATAGATAGTTTGTTGTTATGATCTATAATTTTTGGTGTGTGATTATGTAGAAATATTTGTGAGCTGAATATGATGATATTTTGATGATATAAAGGATGGAAATTCAAGGGAAATACACCACAAGTTAAGCGAAGAAAGATTAGAGGACCAACACTTAACCAAATCCATGGAATCAACTTCCAGAGGGTTAGTGCGATTAGACTGCGGCACCCTATAGATAGAGGGGATCTAAATCTCGTACAGCCTCACCTGGAGCGATGCTCTACCTAGGGCGGTGCCCTGGATGGAGCAGGGCTCAACCTGGGGAGGCGCCCCCTCTATTCCCGAGCTCAATTTTTGGATGTTTCCAACTCCTACACGACTTTGGCTTACCTTGTGCAATATATACAATCTTGTGCATTTTTGGATATCTTTGGACATATTTTAGAGATTGAGGGGCTGCTACAACTTCATCTTTAGGTTTTTATTATTTTAATCTAGTTCACACATGTTCTTAGTTTTTAATTACAACCTTATGATTACAAATATGACTATGCATGGCTAAACACCCTCTTTCCAGGGTTAAAGACAAGAACATGAGTACTATTGTTTAGAATTAAGTTCATTTGATTTTTTTATCATTATTGGTTGTTCTTTTACTCATGAATTAACTATTTTGAGGCTTGATCACCCTTAGAATACATCTATTGTCAACCTTGTAAACTCAGGAAAGCGAATAGGGTAATAGAACATGGGAGTGAACAGAGTTTGGTTTGTATTCCTTTATGAAATAAGGACTTCAAATTAGCATCTAGGACATGGATGTACTTAGATTCTTAATTGATTCACATGTAAGATGGTAGCTTAAAATACTTAATTTGATTATATATCCCTGCTCAATGATGTAGTTCAAAGATCCAAATTAGGTAAATGGTTAGAGGTCGGGAGACCATGACCATGCAATTAACCCTATGAATCAACAACCAAGATAAGAAAGTTAACAAAGGAAGTTCAATAACATAGTATGATTGTTCGAAGTGCTTTAACCCTGTGATTTACTCCATTGATTTTTTCAAGACTTTTAATTTATGCATTGATTACTTTTCTATAGTTTATAAATTCCAAACTCTTTTTGGTTACTTTTGCACCAATTGAATCTAAATAGTTGAGCTAGAATTGAATGATTGTTGAATCAAGTCCCTGTGGGATCGATACTTGGCATTCATTGGGCCTCTTTACTACTTGATAAGATCATGTACACTTGTGTGTGCGCTTGGGCACTGTCAACTTTTTGGTGCTGTTGCCGGGGACTTGAAATTTGGAGACTATTTATTTTCATTTTACTTTTAGAATTATTTGGTGTTTTTACGCTTGGCCTTGGTTTTGTTTTTGCAGAAAATAGGTTTTCCAAGTAGGCAACTAGCAAAGGTTCGGGAATTGATTAAACCAAGCCTAGAACCTGAACAACTTTTCCATCAAAGGAGGAGAGAAACAATCCTTCTTCCTCAAATTCCTCAAATCCAAGAAGACCAAGAAAATCCTACTATAATGGATGCAAAACAACAAGTACATAGGACAGTTAGAGAAGTGGTAGTCCCACTTTCGACGAACTTGACTTCCCCAATTCAAAGATCGGCTGTTGGGGGAATTTTGAGTTAAAGCACAACATTGTGTAGCTTCTAATCAGCAGCGGACAATTTGCAAGGCTTTCACACGAGGATCCATAAGTACACTTGCAAAATTTCATTGAGCTTACTGATACATTCATTCCGAATGGGGTGAATACAAATTATGTGAGGATGACACTTTTTCCCCATTCACTGGTTGGGGGAGAAAAATGATGGTTAAATGCGGATTCGGCCAATTCAATCACATCATGGGATGAATTAGCCAGAAAGTTCCTTATCAGATTCTTCCTATCTGGCAAGACTGGGAGACTTCGCAGTGAGATAGAGAGTTTTAAGCAAAAGATAGATGGAAATCTTTTTCATGCTTGGGAACACTTCAAGGCTCTTCTACGGGACTATCCATATCACTAACAGTCCAACGAGGTACTTGCTCATACTTTTGTAGAAGCATTTGATCATAATACGAAGATTTTTTTAGATTCAGTCACAGGTTGTTAAGTGCTGGAATTGACTTATGATGAGCTCTTCACCTTATTGAATCGAGTAGCACAAGTAAATCCTGAGTGATATTCAGATGCTAAAAATGCCATAAAAAATTATAGGGGTATTGGAGGTGGACCAGTTCACAACTTTATCAGCTCAGGTTTCTGCATTACAAAATTTGATAAATACTCGATTTAACAACCTGAAAGTTGGAGCTAAACAACCTACAACATCTGTTAATGTAGTTCAGCAGACCAGTGGTTGGTGTGAAATCTACAAAAATAGTAGCCATTCTGCAGCCATGTGTACTTCAAATACGGAATCAGTAATGTATATATGCAATGCTCAAAAGCCGAATTATGGTAATGCATATAATGTAAAGTGGAAAACTCAGCCATAGAATGCCCCACAACTACAGGCTCAAACAAACCAATCAACTAGAAACATGGAAGAGATGTTGAAGCAAGTTTTAGCTAATCAGACATAATTGGCTGTGGATGTAAAGAATTTGTAAACTGCATAGAGAAGCTAAAGTTACAATTGGGGAAGTTACAACAAACATTGAATGCTAGGCCTCAAGGTGGTCTGCCAGCAGATATAGAAAATCCAAAGCAGGTTATAACAATCACCTTAAGGAGTAGTAAAGAGATTCAAGGAGAACCTCCCAAGGCAATAAAAGAGGTAGATGCAGATTTGACCCCCCCACAGGTCTCTAAAAAAGTTGCTAAAAATTCAAGAAAGTCTGAGTACTTGAAAGAAAAATTTGTTGCAGAAGAAGTGAAGAAGATGCCGCCACTTCCTTTCCCTAAGAGGCAGATAAAAGCGAAGGAGGATGCAATGTTCAAAAAGTTCTTTGATACATTCAGAGAGCTTCACATTACCTTACCTTTTTTAGATATTTGAAGGGTATGCCCAAGTACAATAGGTACTTGAGGGATGTGGTTGCTAAAAAAGTAAAATTATAGGATTTAGGGGCAATAACACTCATTGAAGAGTGTAGTGTTGTTATGAAATAGAAAATTCCCAAGAAGCTTAAAGACCCAGGGAAGTTCACTCTCCCTATTCAGATTGGTAATAGTGAAGTGGTCCACGCACTGAGTGACCTAGGGGCAAGAATTAATTTGATGCCCCTATATATATTCAACAAATTAGGCTTGGGTGAACCTAGACTGTGCACTGTATATCTACAACTAGTAAATTAGGCTTGAGAATATCCTCATAAAGGTTGGTAAATTTATTATTTCTGCTGACTTTATTGTTCTAGACTTTTAGGAAGACGAACAAACACCAATCATCTTGGGGCATCGATTCTTAGCAACTGGAGGAGCTTTGATTGATGTTAGAGAAGGCATTCTCAAAATGAGGGTAGAGGATGATGCGACAGAATTTAAAGTTTACACATAGCTCTACACATTATCCCAGTATAAAGATTTATGCATGATCAATGTTAGTGAAGGGGACAACTGTGGGGTGATTAGTCTGCTAAAGACCTCTTCGGATTACCTGATTGAGCGTCCTAAGACAAACTCACTATTTCCCAACATGATAAAGGTTGAAGTCGAAAAAGATGTTGACTTGAGAGTGCAACCTCAAGAGGTCAGAAATGAATGATAAAATGGCTCCCAAAGGGGAGTACAAGGATGAAGGAATATGGTTGAGTTGAGTTGGGTCGTGCTGCGATAATAAATCAGGCGCTGCTTGGGAGGCAACCCAAGTTAATTAGGTATGTTTTATTTTCCAATTTTTAGTTTTTACTTCTCGTAGTTTTTTGTTTTGTTGAGTCACAGGTTGATTGGAGGTTTGAGTAATAAAAACATGAGCTAAATGGCATGGCAAAGACTGAGTATGGGTCCCACAAACTTTCTTTATGTTTAAAGATGCTACTAGCTAGGCCTAGAGGCCCCAATGAGTATTTATATCTCTTACTTTTAAGTTCACTTTGGGAAAAAATATATTTTTAAGTGTGGGGTGGGGGAATTCCCAATTTTTGACTCAATTTAAATTTTTTTGCATAAGATATTTGAGTTGGTGCTATTTTTTATTATATGATGCAAGTGGATTTGTCCGGTAAAAGTATGTTGATTGAAGGAATTGCTTCTTTTAAGACTCTTAGGCTCATTTTATGACTCTTGTACTTGTTGGCTTAAAGTTGAATTCATGTTAGTGTTTGGTTGAGAGGCTATGATGATCCTATGTGAGTTGAGCATGTGCCATGTGATGTGAGGTTTTTGTATATTTCTTATTACATGTGATGTCTAGAACTTTCCCGGTGTGTGTGTATTAAGCAAAATAAAGAATGTGAGTTTAGGAGATGATTTAGGCGTTTCTTTGACAACCTTGTGTTATACCTTCGATTGGCCTACCATTGTGCCTAATCCTCGTAAGCCTCATTGAGCCTTTAAATTTTTATTTGGCATCCGCATATGTAGCCTAATCCCTTTTTTGATAAATCTTGATTTGATCCAAAAGCTCCTAGGTGATTTAATGAAAAAATAATTGCATAAGGAGTTTGAAAAATAAAAGGAAAAAGGAGAAATTGATGCCCCAAGGTAATATTTATTGGTGTTGATAATTTATGTGTGGTGGATGGGTGTGATAGAGATTATGCTAGAAATATACCATGGTTGTTATCAAGAAAAAAATTGATTCATGTGGTAATAAATAATACTTCCACCATGTATTTGTGAAATGCATAAAAGGGATGGGGCAAAACAAAAGAATGGGGGAGACAAAAGTGGTGTAATTTGGTTGTTGGAGATTGGTTTTAAATGTATAATATAGTGTATTAAAGTGATTAGAGAGGTTAGTCACTATTCCTAAATAGTTCCTACCCGTCCCTTAGCCTACATTACAACCCGAAAAAGACCTAATTGATCCTAAGTTCATCATTCTAATATTAGTGGAGCACTACACTAAGGGCAAGACTATGGTTCATTGTGTGTAACTTGTTAATTACTTGTGAGAGTGAGTGTAATTTGATTCTTATACCCATTATGTTATAAAATGCTTTTATGTGAGTTATTATGGGTAACTCTTTTATTGTGAGGGGCACATGTTTAATGAATATGGGTGATTTGTATGATGTTATTGATTGAATGATAAGCATAAGTTTTCTAAATAGGTGAGTAAATTCTTGAGGCTAGGATGTTTTGAAGTAGTGTTTATGAGCCTTCAATTATGTTTGTAACATGCTTAGTGTAGAAACTTGGAATCGTGTAGACATTGTAGTACTAGGTTGTGTCTTGCATTTAGTTGAAGGGTAGAGTCTCCTTAGCTTATAATTATTAGAGTCAAGAGTTGTTTGAGGATGAAAAAGGCTTTAAGTGTGGGGTGATGATGCTGGGTGTATTTATGCATTCTAGTGTCACTATTCTAATCTTTTTAGCCTTGTTTTGAGGATGATTCAGATGCTTTATAGGTTGATAATGAGATAAATGTACATATAAGTATTCAAGGACATGTTTTTAATGGTTCAAGGTGTTTTCCAATAAGTTTGCGCTTAATTGAGTCATTTGGAGTTCATCGAGGAAACTAGCATTACTAGCTTGAGCTAGGTGCTTGTCTAGTTGATCTTGTTGGATTCTATTGTGTTTAAAGAGTTCCTCATGGTTTAAATGTGTGATTATGAGTGGAATAACTTATTTTTAATATGCGAAGTTCAATTTGATTAAGTTTAGAGGTGGAACAATTAGTTGAAGATCAACACAAACTAGCCTAGTCTTAGCTCTTGTTTTGATTCGTCGTCATGGATAGTTTGATGTTATGATCTCTAATTCGTGGCGTGTGATTATGTAGAAAGCTTTGTGAGCTGAATATGATGATATTTTGATGATATGAAGGCTGGAAATCCATGATAAATACATTACAAGTCAAGGGATGAAAAATTAGAGTACCAACACTCAACCAAATCATTAGAAGCAACTTCTAGAGGGTCAGGGCGATTAGCCTGCGGTGCCCTAGCCATAACGGGGATCTAAAGCCCTCTCAGCCTCACCTATAGTGGTACTCTACCTAGGGCAGTGCCCTGGATGGAGCGAGGCTCAACCTGGGGCAGCTCCCCCTCTATTCCCTGACTCAATTTTTGGATGTTTCCAACTCCTACACAACTTTGTCTTACCTTATTCTATATACACAACCTTGTGCATGTTTTTAGATATCATTGGACATATTTTGGAGATTGAGGGGCTGCTACGACTTCATCTTTAGGTTTTTATTATTTTAACTTAGTTCATACATGTTCTTAGTTGTTAATTACAACCTTGTGATTACAATTATGACTATGTGTGGCTAAACACCCTTTTTTCGGGGTTAAAGCAAAGAACATGAGTACTATAATTAAGTTCATTTGAATTGATTATCATTATTGGTTGTTTGTTTACTCTTGAATTAACTGTTTTGAGGCTTGATCACCCTTAGAATATATCTATTGTCAACCTTGTGAACTCGAGAGAGGGAATAGGGCGATAGAACATGGGAGTGAACAAAGTTTGGTTTGTATTCCTTTATGAAATAAGGACTTCAAATTAGCATCTAGGACAAGGATGTACTTAGATGCCTTACTTGATTCACAAGTAGGATGATAGCTTAAAACATTTAATTGGATTATTACATCCCCACTCAACGATGTAGTTGTAAGATCCAAATTAAGTAAAAGGTTAGAGGTCTGGAGACCATGATCATGCAATTAACCCTATGAATCAACAACCAAGATAAGCAAGTTAACGAAGGAAGTTCAACAACATAGTGTGATTGTTCGAAGTGCTTTAACCTTGGTCTTTACTCCATTAATTGTTCCAAGACTTTAAATTTATGCACTATTTACTTTTCTATAGTTTATAAATTTCAAACTCTTTTTGGTTACTTTTGCACCAATTGAATCTAAATAGTTGAACTATAATTGAATCGTTGTTGAAACAAGTCCCTGTGGGGTCGATACTTGGCTTTCCTTAGTCCATTTTACTACTTGATAAGACCACATACACTTGGGTGTGCGCTTAGGCCCTGTCAGTAGGGGGCGAGCTCTTGTCCATGTACCAAATCTCGGACATCAAGTGTCTGTAACCTTATATCAATCAATCCCGTGAAGATGTCCAAATGTTGGTACATCCCACAATAATGAAATTAAATCTCGTGATGATGTCCTAATACTGGTATATCTCACAATAATGAATATTAATCTTGTGAAGATGTCCAAATACCGATACATTCCATAATAATGACAGATATCACAATAATCACAACCACAATGATAACAAAAATGCCACTTGTAAAACCAATAATATTTTCATAAAAATTCAATGCATGCGATTAACACTTAGGATATGAAATAGTCATTCACTTTGAGTTTGCATTATAATAAGAGATACAAAGGAACAATTATCATGTAGCCATAAAATAAGTTGATTTTCACTTACTTTTAACCATTACCTACTAGTTCAAGTGGAATCATCAAGTAAGTTCAAAAATATTTCCACTTTCACTTTAATACAATCCTAATACCGAGATACAATAATTTCTTTATTCAACAACATTTGTGACAATTTTTTAGCTTGTTCATTAGCTTTCCAAGCAATATCAAGTACTCAAATTTACTAGCATGTATTACAATAATTGACCAACTATTTAGTTAAATCTGGTCATTTATAACCAATTACCTTAATTCAATCCTTAATAACAATGAAATTATGACAAGGCTTTAGCATAGACTTATTCATCACCTAATGGTTCAACTAGAATTACCATCCATCATTCAATAAAACTTTTCCAACCTTCAGATTTGAAAAATCACCATAACAACTAGTTTCTAGTTTTCACAACCCATAGCCCCATAACTGGACACCAACATACATATATTTTCATGAATTAGCACAATTAACAAATAATCTGTAAATGATCAAGATTTTCCCCCAAAATAATAATTAAATTTTTTTAGATTTCATACATGTTCACATTTTAATTATTACCAATCATTCACCATGCCCGCAGGACTAAGTATGAAGTCTCCCGTTAAACTATATTATAATCATTCAATTTAACCAAGATCTACTGCAAATTAAAACTACTCTACTTGTCACTAAGTTATTGCAACAAGTAAGTTATACTACTAATAAACAACAAGTATAAGAGTAATTAATTAATTACTCTACAAATAAATACTTTGATAATTTAAACCCACTAATTCTACCCTCATTTAAGGCGTATAACAACACCCAAGGGCTACTTAATCATTAACTAGATCTATCATTCTCAACACACCTACATTAATAGAGTTTTAAAGCTAAATGTCACATCTTTATAGAGTTTAAGGTCCCCAACTAACAAAGTTCATATTCTTTAACCACAATTTCATACTATGAAAGAGTTAGTTTAAAATCTAAAATCAATCTTAGGGTTCTAAACCACAAGAATTTCAACTTAACTCCACATTCTAATGATTCTAAAAGATGAACGAATTAATCAATTTTAAAAAGGAGGTAAAATCTTACGTCAACAAAGAATTTTCATCTGAACATTATACAAATTGCCCTTCTAGGTCTATGGAATAAAAAAATTGATTTTATGGATTTAAACCTATCAAAATAATCTTATAAAGTATTGTTTTTTACTATAGTGGCCCCACTATAGCGGTCTGATCCTGCTACGATGGCTTTATCTTTTCAGAACGAATAGGCTTCTGTAAAATGATCATAACTTCTTACTCCAAAAATAGATTAACAATAGTTAATTGTGTAGAAAAGAAGGCTCAGAGATTTTTAATCTGAGAGGTATTGGGACCATAACTCCTTATATTCTAAGAGGAGTGCTCGTTTGAAGTTGACCCTTGTTTGACCTTGGCCCAAGACTAAATTGGTGTGGACACTTTTAGTTTAACTTTATGCTAGGGGTTTTGTATGACCTTATTTCATAACTAGTGCACTCATATACCAAGGAACTGATCCTATTACCCATGATGAATGAGATTCTTATACCTTTACCATAAATATTTTCATTAATTATGGAATGGGTCGTTGCATTAGATGCCAATTTACCATCCATTTATCTTCGAATAGGCATTGAGTGTAAAGAAACATGGGGTTGGAAGTAGAAAGACACTTCTTTTAGAGTTGCTTAAATTGCATCATTATTACTTACTCTCAATCGTTTATCAACTAAACCATATTTATATATAGCCTCCCTACCAAGTTTTCTTAAGACAAGAAGATACAGAGCCCAATATTTATGCATAAATTAGTTATTTACCTCACAACGGTCTAATATTAAAACCTTAAGAGTTCATGACAAGAAGACATCTCAACTTGGAGAAAATTAAACAAGTATTATATGGAACTCGCTATAGCAGTCCAATTCCCATTATAGTAGCCTAGATATCATGGAATTTACCTGTTATAGTGCCACTGAACATCATTGACTCCTGCTATTGCAACTTTGTCATAGTGGATTGCCTCTTCTATAGTGGGATAGGCAAGAAAGGACTTGAGATTTTTCCCAGTTTTAGTATTTACACAACACAATAATTAGATTTTTTGATATTTTGTGCTAATCCCTTTATGTTAATATTATATCCTGAGTTCTACTTACTTGAAATCCATTCCAAAAGTTTCTATAGGCTATAATGTCTCGTATCTGTAATGATATAGCATTAATTTTATCAATCACTGGACGCCGATACACAAAATATATCTAAACCACATAACACTATATTTACATTAGAACCCACCCTAGCCTGAGATTTTTCATCAACTCCCATCCTTGGGAAAACTCTGAATGGGCACTTACACCCTAACTAATTCTATAACAAGCACAATATCACCAAACACTACACCATGTTTTCATTAACCAATAAATTATCAACCACAACTCGTATAAGTTTGTTTGACCCTTAACAATTAATTTTTTATAAACAACCACCATTTTAGTTATCACTCTAGGAAAAGATATACTTGTTTAGCCTTAAAACTAGCTTACGACTAGTCAAATTACTGACTCAACATACGTCAATAACTCAAGGAGCAATACTAATTAAGTATTATTATACAACAATAAGAGGGATATGTTTATGCATAAATACATCTAACAACAAGTCAACAACTAATAACTAGGTAAGTTGTAACACCCTAGATTTTTGTCTCTGAAAATTTCTTGACTTTTATGCTCGCTGCCCAGGTAATGACCCACCTAACAAGTCGTAAAGAGGCGAGTCGAAAAGACTCATTAGGAGTGGTAGGACCCCAATTGTATCCTGGAAAGTATAGGTTCCCAAGTTACTATTATAATTAAGACCTCTACCTTACAAGTCATAGGGTAAAGTCACGAGTCATATGGAGAGACTCATGACCAAACCAGTGGATTGGCCAGCGTTTCTGTCCTGAGTACGACTAGGACCCTACGAGTCATAATGTCATATTAAGAGTTGTACTATAAGGTTCGTAGGGTCAACAGTGAGGATGCACTGAGTCACTGTCCAGACTATGAGTCCAAAAAATAACTTTTTCCCAGATGTCACGAGTTATGACGTGACCCATAGCGACTAGGGACAATTTTTCCGACATGTTCTCAGTAAGGGAAAATCAATTTTTTCTCCTATTTAACTTCTATACCACAAATTTAAAAACTCTTGTAGCCCTATTATCATCATATTATCATAATATAAGCTCCATTCTTCTCTCTCAAATCTCCAAGTCAAGAACAACTAGGGTTTCTAAGGATTTGGCTTCTAGATCTCCAATTGGTGATTTTCCTCCATAATTCTCAATATTTCCAGGCGTGTATCTCATCACTAAAAACTTGTGTTTTATTCATGGCATACAATGTTGATATTCATGTGGTTTTAAATATTGATTTTTGAACTTGCGTTGAGGGTTTTGGATGATTTTTGCTTGAATGGTGTTCCCATAATTTTATATGCATTATTTATGCTTTATTGATGGTGTTTGAACTAATTGAGTGCATGGTCATGGAAATATGGAATGGGGTCGTCGAATTCTCTCAAAAGTTAATGATTTTTGGTATTAGAATTGGTTTGGAAATTATGTAACCTCAACCCACTTGTATATTTGGCTTTGAAACTGTAATACCCCATATTAAACTCATCTTAGTTCAGCCCCTAGAACTTGTATAAGAGGCTTCAATCCTGAAAATATAGCTAAGTGTTGAAGACTTAGCCTTATTTTGACCCCCTTAACTTCGAGGATTTTTAAGTTGACCTTCCAAGCTCCGAGATGATGGTTTTTGAGTTGATTCATGTTCAGGGGTGTAAGGAGTATGTCTTGGGGAAGTTTCAGAATCTTTTTAAGAGGTTTAAGTCATGTTTGGATTTTAATTCCACCAACTCAACGCGATTACACTGCATCACACCAGGTATAGCGATGGGCATGTCATCGCATCGCAGTGGCCTTCAAAACGGCATTCCATTGTGACTTTAATCTCCAGAGGGAAAATTAGGTCATTTACCATTACCCTAAGTTGTAAAAACATAATATTAAACATCAATTTAAGCATTATACACCCATTCTCCATCAATTTCCTCTCCAAGAAACCCTAATCTAATTCCAAGAACTCCAAAACTCCATTACTTTCTCTTCAATATAAATAAGAATTTAAGTTTCTAATTCAAGAAGTTTAAGAGAAATTCTTCAAGAACATCTCCAAGAGTTCAAAGTCAAGCTTATATATTAAATCAAGCCTAATAAGGTATGTGAGGTTTTGAACAAGGGTATCCTTTCACCCTTGTGCCCAAGTTGCATGATTTTAAGATTAAAATTACTTGTTTTGAAGTAGGGTTCATACCCAAGTTTAGATATTCTTGAAGCATGTTATTACCATGAGATTTAAAGCTTTAAGTATATCAAGAAGTGCTTATATTTATGTTTTTAACATAGAGGATTTATATTATGAATGAGATTGCACTATCTTAACTTGTTATTGATGAAGTATTTCAAGAATTATATTGAGCGTGAAGTTTTGGTATGAATTACCTTGAGTTTAAAGCATGGGTTTTAAGCTCTAAGTTTGAGTATTGAGACTTCAATAAGATTATGCTTTTTAAGTATTCTTTGATAAGCTTATTTAAAGATTTAAGGAAGAATTGATCTTTTGATCCTCAGCTAACAGATGGAATCTAAATTAATTCATTTTGATTACAGTTTAAAGCAAAGAGAAGCATAAATGGTTTTCATTATAAGCCTTTATGCTATTTTAAGGTGGATTTCCAAAAGAGCGAGCATATAAGTAATATGTGAGTAATATTTAGCACTAACTTGAGTATAAGGCCAAGGTCACGTGCCCCAAAACTACATGCTACTGTAGGTTTTAATGCCCATAGTGGGTTCAGTATAGTGATCACTCTAGTTTAGGTTCTATTCCGATGGTTAGGGTAGAACAGCTCTCCCAACATAGGTAAGAGACGTTGGACTCCATGATAGCTTACATGGTTTATGTCGGTTAGAAGAATGTCCCAAAAAAAAGTAAAAGTACATCTTTTAGAACTAAGCGTGGCTCACAAAGTTTATTCAGTATGCCTTATTATCCATGATTTTTGATTTTCAGCTTTCAGTTATTCAAGCTCAAGGTGAGTCATTTACACTTAGCATGCATCATTTAAAAGTGTATATGAATATTGAGTTATTGTTTTACTTATGTATTCAACCCCACATACTTAGTACATTCCATAAGTGCTGATCCACATATATGTCTATGTGCTACATTGTACTATAATGTAGGTCTTGGGGCTCAATTCCAGTAGCATAATTGATTGCGAGCATCTCTACCTATATTCTAGCTCTTGCTAAGTCCTCATAGTTTGAGGGCCTATCCTACTAGATTTGTTATTGATTAAGTATTCTAGTTATTTAATGTCAGTGTGAGTTGGGTCAACTGGGGCTTGCCCAAGTGGCTCTCTAATTAGAAGTAGAGGCTTGTTTGACTATTTTCTATTTTAGATTCAAAGTATTTGATTTCAAGATTTCTAAGTTTAAGACTTTCAATAAGATATTAATTTAGTTTCAGTTAAGACATTAATTCAGTATCTCAAAATTTCTTATGTCAAGTTTATCTTTATTATGAGTTCCAAAGTTGTTAAAAGGCTTAGAGTTGGCTTGGGACTACTTGTAGTCTTGAGCACTGTGTGGCGTCTAGGGTTTATTTCTGGGGCGTTACAGAAACATGGTTAATCACATGGTTTGGCTTACCATCCTAAACTATTTCATTGCATAAAAGGCCAAATGGAATAAAAATGATTTCTTGGAAGGCCTTGATGGCCATTTGTTGACATAATTATAAACTATAGGGGTCCAGCTATTCCCCCAAGGTTTTTTTATACACTACGGAGGTCGATTCATTCCCCCAAAATTTGACTTGATAAATCACAGGGGTGGGGCATTTCCTTAAGGAGATGAATAATTGTAATGGCATAATGATATTAGCTTGCAACCATAATTGGTATAACGATACCAATGGTATATGCCCTAATGGATGATTCTTGGTTAATAAATGAGAACTTGTAAACTATTTTAATTGGTCTTAATGGGGGTTGTGTATCTTACCGCGATGGTGTAATTCCCATAGAGGACGAACACTAGAAATCACGTTTGTCAGTGTAGGGGTCTTGACAATGGTGTGCATAGTTTACACTTATATATATTCATGTATCTTGGAATGATGTGGGATTGGGGAATTCCCTTGTATTCATTGGTTATCTCTAGTTCATGCGACTATACACACGAGGTCCCTTTAGAAGGAGGAGCTAAACCCATATAGCCCATGGGTGCCTAGATGATGGGATAGCTACACAGTCCAAGTTAATATTTTAAATATTGTGCTAAACCTCTCTCCCTATCCCTGAATGTTATATATATATATGTATATATATGTATATGATTTTGAATGACTTTGGACTAACTTAATCATGGAATTATTATGTCTCTTTCCTAATTTACATACTAGCGCTCACCCAGCTAACCGTCCTCGGCTATATCCCTACGTGATGTAGGGTTCAGAGATACTTCTTCTTTTATCCAAGAGTTAGATTTGAATTAGTGAGCTTTCATTCTCTGGAAGGCTCTTATTTTATAGTCTTGTCTTTATTTGTGTTTTAGACTATTTCGGCGGGTATTCGGCTATGGTCGGGGGCATGCCCCAACTTTGGTTGATATTAGGTTTCTTAGAGGCTTTTGTGGACAAAATCTAGATGAATTGTGTTGTGGATTCTTAGATCCTATATCTTATTATATTTTAAAAACTCATCTCTATCTTGTTATATGTTTGGAACTCAACTCTATCTTGTTATTTGTTTAGAATTCATCCTCTGCTAGTTATTGTGTTCTGGTTGGCTAGGATAAATGGGGATCGGTACTTGGTAGACATGAGATACATGTCATGACTAGGCACTGATTTAGGTCATGATAAGCTTAATATTAAAGCCTAAGTTAAGAATCATTGGGTGTCCACAAATCCTTATTAAGTAGAGTCTCTTTTATGGGTGCGTAGCGCACCGCACCTATAAGAAGCTATAAGGAATTTAGGAATTTTCCTCTTTCTTATGTTCTATTTTTGGGCTACAGATTCTAGGGCATTGAAATCTTCTCTAATTCTATTTGTTCGCATTTCAGATCACGCCTCCCCAAAGATCTGATGCTCGTGGAAACTCCTCTATCCCTCCTAAAGACAATATTGATGGAACTCATTATACTTATAGAGTATAGACCTAATTTAGGATTCCTTCTCCTGACTACCCACATGAAGTTTCATCGGTCCCTACCAGTTTTTCTTAGGCTTCTCGGGTTAATGATATTCATGCCCCACCGCCTTAAGAAGACATTTCTAATGTAAAATTCCATTGATATATTCATCTGTTGACCTAGTTGGTGACTTCTCAGTCTCGCCATCCTGATCATGTTGGTTCTGTTGCTCTATTTTTTGAGGTCACTAGAGTTGGTCATTTTATGAGCTTAAGTCCTTTGACCTTTACTGTCTTTAAAATTGAGGAGGATCCTCAAGGATTTATTAATGAAATGGAGAAGATATTTAGGGTGACTCATGCTATTGAAGTGGAGGATGTGGAGTTTGCCGCATAACAGTTAAAGAATGTGGCATATCAGTGGTATGGAGAACGAGAGAAACCAAGGGGTGATGATGTTAAGCAGGTTTTGTGGGTGGATTTTTCTAGTGCTTTCCCTAATCGTTTATTTCCTCAAGAGTTGAGAGAGACTAAGGCCGAATATTTTGTGAACTTGAAGTAGGGAAGGATGACTTTAAATGAGTATGCTTTAAAATTCCACCAGTTGTCTCGTTATACCTTAGAGATTGTGTCTAGCATAAGGGCGAGAATGAGAAAGTTTGCTTTGGGTTTATCTTGAGACTTTGTACTAGAGTGTAAGGCCTCAATGTTGAATAATGACATAGATATCTAGATAAAGATAAAAAGAAAAAATAAGCAAAAATAGAAGAGAGGAAGAATAAGAAGTGTAAATATTTAGAGCAGGGTGGAGGCCAACAGAATAGTGGTAGAGATAGAAGGAAGTAGGGTAAGAAGAAGAGTTGGAGAAACTTGGGTTCATATTCTATGGCTAGTGCTCCATACCCTAAGTCATTTGGTGATCCTCACTTTCAGACTAACAGTGGGTTTAAAGCCCAAGGTATCCAGTCTCGGGCTAGTGGAGCTCAATCAGCCCTACTTTATCTTTCTTGTAGATTTTGTGGACAATTGTGCCGTGGTTATTGTGATGAAGGGAAGAATTTGTGTTTAAAATATGCACAACCTAGTCATATTCAGAGGAACTATTCGTCAACAAATATTGCTACTAGAGCTAACAAGGTTCTGGATGCTACTTCTTTAGTTCCTACACCAAAGAATGCTACTTCTCATACCGGCATTGGTCAGAATCGTCTTTATGCCCTTCCCACCTGTCAGAAATCTGAGACTTCTCCTGATGTTATCACTGGTACATTACAACTTTTCTCTCGTGATGTATATTATTTTGTTAATCCAGGGTCCACTTTTTTATGTGACTGTTCATTTTGGTTTTGGTCCAGAGTGCATTCTGGATATCTTCTCTGTGTCTACATCGGTGGGTGATTCTATTATGGCTAGAAAGATCTAAGCGGTTGTGTGGTGTCTATCTAAAGTAGGAAGACCATGGTGGATTTTATAGAGTTGGATATGGTAGATTTTGATGTGATCTTGGAGATTGATTGTCTTCACTTGTGCTATGCGTCTATTGATTGTAGGACCCAAAACATCAATTTCTAATTCCTTAATAAACCGATATTAGAGTGGGAAGGGATTTACCTAGTTCCTATAGGAAGATTTATTTCCTATCTTAGAGCTCGGAAGCTGGTTTCCAAGGGGTGTCCTTATCATCTTGTTCGGGTTAAAGATTTTAGTTTTGGGGTTCCTTCTTTACAATTTATTCCTGTTGTTAATGAGTTTTCTGAAGTGTTTCTCAATTATCTTCTTGGTATTCCTCCCGATAGGGAATTTTGAGATTGATCTTCAATCGAATACTCTTCCTATCTCTATCCCTACATATAGAATGGCTTCGACTAAGTTGAAAGAACTTAAGAAGCAGTTAAAGGATCTACCTGATAAGGGTTTCATCCATCCTAGTGTGTCCCCGTAAGGTGCTCCTGTGCTTTTCACGCATAAGAACAACGGTTCCATTCGGATGTGTATTGATTATTGACAGATGAATGAGGTGACAGTGAAGAATAAGTATCCTCTACCTAGGATAAATTTTCTCTTTGAGTAGTTTCAGGGTTCTAGATGCTTTTCTAAGATTGATCTTTGATCGGGTTATAACCATTTGAATATTAGGAAGGTGGATATCCCTAATACTGCCTACCAAACCCAATATAGTCATTATAAGTTTCTGGTGATGTCATTCGGGTTGACTAATGCTCTGGCTACATTTATAAATCTCATGAATTGGGTATTCAGGCAGTTTTTGGATTTATTTGTCATCATGTTTATTAATGATATCTTGGTATATTCCAAGAGTGAGGAGGATCATGCCAATCACATCCGAGTAGTGTTGCAGACCCTTAACGATCGGAGATTGTATGCCAAGACTTTGAAGTGTGAGTTTTGGTTGAATATTGTGACCTTCCTAGGTCATGTTGTTTCCAGTGAGGGGATCATGATGGATCCACAAAAAGTTGAGGCGGTTAAGAAGTGGACTACACCCATGACTCCAATCGATATTCTAAGTTTCTTGGGTTTAGCTGGGTATTACAGGAGGTTTTTGGAGAGCTTCTCTTCTATTGCTACTTTGCTGACTAAGTTGAATAAAAAAAAATAAAGTTTCTGCGGTCCAATGCTTATGAGGGTATTTTTAAGAAGCTGAAGGATAAGTTGACTTCTACTCCGATTTTGCCTCTGCCTGAGGGTACTGATGGTTTTTTTGTATACTGTGATGCGTCCCGTATGGGACTGGGTTGTGTGTTGATAAAGCATGATAAGGTTGTGGCTTATGCTTCTAGGCAGCTAAAGGTTTATTAAAGGAATTATCCGACTCATGATCTAGTGCTAGCAGCTGTGGTGTTTGCGTGAAGATTTGGCGCCATTATTTGTATGGGGTTCATGTTGAGATTTATTTAGATCATAAAATCCTGCAATATATGTTTATCTAGAAGAAGTTCAATCTCAGTCAAAGAAGATGGCTTGAGTTGCTTAAGGACTATGACATGAGTCTCCACTACCATCCAGGTAAGACTACTATGGTTGTTGATGCTCTTAGTAGGTCACTAATGGGTAGCTTATCTCATGTAGATAAGGGGAAGCGGGGATTGGTGAACCTTAGAGCTCGTGATGTAGATGGAGATGTCTAAATTCACTCACCCTATTGAGACTGAGCACCTGAACCTACATTATTAAACAATATAGCACATAGACATATATATATAGATCAATAATTTGAAGATGTACTGAGCATGTGAGGGTGAATGCATAAGTAAAACAATATATCAATGTTTATCAAAATTCATAAAGAATGCATGCTAAATGTAATGACTCACATTGGGTTGAATAACTGAAAGATGAAAGTCATCAATCATGACCAACAAAACATATTGTATAAATCTGGTGAGCCATCACATTTAGTTCTTAAATCTGAACTGTTATTCTATTTTAGGACATAGGATATAGGAAGTTTCTTTTGAAAGTTTATCTGTAAGATTTTCAAGATGTAGGGAGGTTCTTCTAACTGACATACGCTATGTGAGCTATCATAGTGTCCAACGTCTAGTTCCCTTAAGGGGAAAACATCACGTTGGGAAGAGGTGTCATACTCTTGCCAGGGAGTATAAACTAAGCTAAGTGATCACATTTGTAACTATCATCTATATAAAAATGGATCTAACTATACCTACGTTGGCTCGTAGTTCTAGTAAAGTAGGATGCGCTAAACCCACACTTCCCACTCGGTGCTAAATACTACTCTCTTTAATCTGCATGCTCATTCTGTAAGAAATCCACTTTAAATGACATAATGATACATATTGAAAGCTAATTGTGCATCTGTTTGTTTGAAACTTAAGATATAAGTGGATTCCATATCCTTAGCTAAAGATTGAAAGATCAAATCTTTATTCAAAAATAGATCATAAACATATCATGAGATGATTAAAAACATAATTTCTTAGATTATCAATATCAAAGCTAGGGCTTAGTAACCCATATTTCAAACTCAAGGCAAATCATCATGAATCATAGTCAATAGCCAAAATCATGGTTTTTTTTTTCACAATTCTAGTCATAATAATGCAATTCAATTTTCAATATATATAAAACAAGCCAAACGTATGGACATATAAAAATAAATATGTAATTCACCATTCAAATCTTTTGTAATAGAATAATCTTCAATAATAATAATTGGGTATGAACCCTAAATTAAAATTCATGTATATTCATTTTAATTCATGTAAAAACATAATTAAAAGCAAGTTTTGGGCACAAGGATGATAGAATTATCATTGTTCAAAAACTCCACATACCTTAATTGATGAACTAGATGACGAAGCTTTACCTTGAATTTCTATTTGTACTCTTGAAGATAGTTTCTTGGTGTCCTTGAATTGGAAACCTTGAAATTTGGGTTTTCTTGGAAAAAGAATGGTGGAAATTGAAGGTTCTTGGAATTTGAAATTGAATCCTAGGGTTTTCTTTGAGAGAGATTTGATGAATAATGAGCATATTATGCTTAGAATAGGTTTAATCCTATATTTTTCACGATTCCGGCTTTGAAAAAAAAGACTAAATTGCCCTTTAAAAATCAACTTCGAAAACTGGGCACCCAATTTTGCACCTTGGCGCGATGAAGTACTTATCGCGATGCCTCACTAGAATAAAGATAAGTATGATTTTATCCCTTGGAGTGACACGGTGAAATCATGTTGGGATACTGGATAAGGGACAAGCCCCATTTTGTCCATCACTGCGACGCGGTGAAATTGCTTCGCCTCACAAGAAAAAGGACGAGTGCGAAATTACCCGAAAACTTAGATACTACCTAGAGCTATGGTAGTTATAGAACAGTCTCAGTAGTGTTAAGAATAGTAGCTCCAATAATTAGTTACAGTTACAGTTCAGTATTCAGTTCAGACCTCGGTAAATTCAACTAGTTAACAGAACTCTGTAGTATCCCATCTAACATAAGTCAGTAGTACTCCGTCAGTTAACGGAACTCAGTTCAGTTCAGTTAGATAGTACGATTTGTAATAGTTCAGTCCAACCTAGTATAGTTTAGAAATCAGTCCAGTGTCTATTCAGTTGGGAGTAGGATTCAGCACCGAGCGAACCCAGGGATAAGGGCATTTCTGCCAGCAGAGGGTTTAACCCTTAGTAGCAGTACTTGCATTACAGAACTACGTAGCCAATGTAGGTTCAGATATCTTCCTACCAGACTAGGGTTGATACATCTCATATGAGTTTTCCTGCCAGCGAGGGTTGACAAAAGAGATTCTTGTCAGAGAAGGTTAACTCACATTTGTTTTTACCGTGGCATAGTACTGACACCCTTCCAACTTAGGTTACAGGTTGGACCCCAATCTATTAGAAAAGGGGAATGTCAATTAGATAATTACCTCTCACAGTCTCAGTTTTAGTCTTCAGAATAGAACTCAGTTTAGTTCTATAGAAATCAGGACTGTCAGACATAGTCACTCAGTTCAGTACGAAACTCAAAATAGTTCCATAAAATCAGGTTTATTAGATATAGTCAATCAATTAACAGTAATACAATATCATTAAACTTAGATATCAGTAAACCAGTGATTCTAAATGCAGTATCCAGTGTTACCATGACCTTAGTTACATTTTATGTATCTCATGTATGTACTTTCATTTAGTTATACTCATGTTATTCAATTAGTATTGTTCATGCATATGAACCCATGCATCTCAACCTACCTCACTTAGTATACCAGTATATTCAAAGTACTTACGCATACCTTTCTTTTATGCGATGATGTCTTATATCATAGGCTCAGACGCACAGGCTCCCGATCATACTTAGCAGCCCGATCCATCAGTAGCAGACTAGTGGTGAGTCCTCATTGTTCGAGGAAAGATTTATTATTCTAGTATTTCAGTACTCAGTTTGTTTCAGTAGTCGGAGTTAGTTGGGGACTTATCTCATCAACTCCTTGTTCAGAAAATAGAGGCTTTTTAGACTAGAGTGTTTATAGACAGATACTAAGTTTTGGTATTGATGTACCGTACTCAGTATTTATTTACAGTTTTGAACCTTATGGCAAGTTTTCGCCTAATTTTTGCATAATTACAGTATTATTATTCAGTTATTGCAGCAGGTACCAGCCATGGGTTAGCTTGTGGTTCCTCGGGATTACGAGCACCGTGTAGCATCTGGGGTACAGACTCGAGGCATTACAAACTTGGTATTAGAGCCTAATATTCAACAGAGTCTGAGGAAGTCTAAAAGCCACGTCTAGTAGAGTCTTATGCATGGGTGTGTAGTGCGCCACACTTATGAACAAGAAGCTATGAGGCATTTTTAGGAAAGTTTCCCTTTTTTCAGTATTCATGTCGTGCAAGTGAGTATGAGCTCAAGTTAAACTCTTAGTCTAATTCACCTCTTTCTTATGCTTTCAGAACATGTTTTCCAGAGAAGCTAACGAAATAAGTAATGAAAACAAACCAGCCCCTCCGCCCGTTCAGGCTGATCCCCTAAATGAGCATGTTTCTCATATTGAATTTAAGGTTGCTTTCACTGCCTTAGCTCATTCAATAGATGCTCAGAACAATCAACTGGTTGTTATCCTATCTAGGCTTATGGCTCATGACTCGTAGAGTAAGGAGGAGAGGCTAGTAAAAAGGGGAGAAAGAATAAGAGGGCCAGAATCTCAAGGCCAAAGAGTTCCCGAGAAAATCCTCTTTTCCAGAAATATGGCAGAAACCACTAGGGTATCTGCAGAGTTGGTAGTGATGTCTGTTTTGGATATGGCAAGCCAGTCCATAGGGTCAGATATTTCCCTTAGTCAGGTTTCCAGAGTCAGTATAATCGTCTCCCAACTCAGTCCGATCGGCCGAATCAGTAGGGTGCCACTTCTAGTGCCACCAGAGGGCAACTCCCAAATAGATTCTATGCATTTAGTCTCGATAGGATTAGGAAAGTCCTCCTGATGTGGTCACAGGTACATTACAAGTTTTCCATTTACATGTTTATGCTTTACTAGATCCAGGAGCTTCTTTGTCTTTTGTAACTCCTTATATAGTTATTGACTTCAGAGTCAACCCCAAAATTCTAGCAGAGCCTTTCTCAGTCTCTACCCCAGTGGGTAAATCTATCATAGCCCAGCGGGTATACAGAAACTGTCCGAATATGGTGTCTCAAAAATTCACTTCAGCAAACTTAGTCGAATTAGAGATGACCAATTTTGATGCCATTCTCGGCATGGATTGGCTTCATTCCTTCTATGCCTCAGTTAACTATAGAAATAAAATTTTCCAGTTTTAGTTTCTGAATGAGCTCGTCCTAGAGTGGAGGGGTAGTACTTCAACACTCAGGGGTCAGCTTGTTTCGTACCTAAGGGCAAGAAAAAAGATATCTAAGGGATGTGTCTACCATATCATTCAAGTCTAAGATTCTAGTTTAGAAACCCCTAATATTAAATCAGTATCCGTAGCATATGAGTTTCCAGACGTGTTCCCCAAAGATCTTCTCGGAGTTCCTTCCAAAAGGGAAATTGACTTCGGAATAGACCTTCTTCCAGATACTCAACCATTTTTATTCCACCATACAGAATGGCTCCAGCAAAACTCAGAGAATTAAAAAAAAGTCGAAGGATCTCTTAGATAAGGGATTCATCAGACCCAGCGTATCCCCGTGGGGTGCACCAGTTCTATTCGTGCGTAAGAAAGACGGTTCTCTTAAAATGTGTATTGAATATAGTTTGCTAAATAAAGTCATGATCAAGAAAAAGTATCCACATCTCAGAATCGATGACTTGTTTGACCAACTTCAGGGTGCCAGTTACTTTTCTAAGATAGACCTCAGATCAGGCTATCATAAGCTCAGAGTAAGAGAAAGTGACTTTTCGAAGATAGCTTTCAGGATACGGTATGGCTACTTCGAATTCTTAGTCATGTCATTTGGTCTTACCAATGCCCCAGCAGCTTTCAAGGACTTGATAAACTGTGTTTTCAAGCAGTACTTGGGAACATTCGTTACAGTCTTCATCGATGACATTCTTGTCCATTCTCGTAGTGAGAATGAACACACAGGTCATCTCAGAATCGTTCTTCATACTCTCAAAAACCCATTAGTTATCTTGATATCTATTTATGTCTTACATGTCAGCTTTATGATCATAGCTCATATTCGTATACGTTAGACAAAACCATGTATGTGTATGGTTCCTAGTATAGGAGTTCCAGTTCACTCAGTGTTACAAATTATGTTCCATGAATACAGAAACTCCAGACTCAGGTCATGCAGCTCATGACTTATGTACTCATGTCATGCTTTACAGTATGCTCAGTTCCTATGACTCATGCTATACTCCTAACGATCGGCTAGATTCAGATTATGCCATGTATATCCTTAGTTTACAATCTATTGATAAATGTATGATGTTTATATTCTATTCCTCAGGCCTCAGTTAAGTGTCTAGTTTGGTATAGTGTTCATTCATGCTTCAAAACCTCATGTTTTAATCTTTCATTAAAACTCTCCTTATGAAATATTGTAGTGTTAATCACTTGCTTAGATGGGAGAGAGTAAATATTTTATGTTAAGAAAAGGTTGTTGCATGCTTATTTTACACGAGGCTGTAGTTATGAAAATAGGCTTGAATGCCATAAGAGGTTGTATTCAGTTGTTGGAGGAAAATCAGAATTTTTCTTGAGATAAGAAGTTGAGAAAATATAGAGTATGAGTGTCTATTCAGATCCTTGATTCCTGTCAGTCTCCATCACGTAGTTATCACAACTCAGTTACAGTTTCAGTTCAATATTCAGTTCAAAACTCAATTCAATCTCAGGTTTTGCTTGACCATAGCATACAATTATCAGTTATTCAGTTATCAGTATTCTAGTACCCCAGTCTACAGATCAGAATCATGTTATATGCTTGGTTTTGCGTTCACAGATAATACACTTTTCACACATTCATGATCTATATCTCATATTACTCAGTCAGTCCTTACCTTATACGCATAATACTTTATAGTTTCAGTCCAGTTATTCAGACTAAGTACAGTTTAATATTACATAACCAATATTCATCTATCAACCATTCAGTTAATTAGATAAGTTAGTATGTGTATGCATTAGTGCTCAACTTCTATGTGAATGTTTTCAACAGTCTTAAGTAAAGCGTCGTATTAAGGTGGAGAGTATAGTATAGTTGAGTGTTTGAGGAATAGATCTAAGCTTTAAAATTTGTAGTTATGGTGCATCAGGCTTAGTCACTCTATCTTAGATGATGTTTCGTAGGCCTCGCCTCATATTATAGAATTTTAGTCAGGGTGTGATTTCTTATTCAGATATTTTATCCAACCTATGCCAAAGTTTCCTTGCTCTCTAAAATCAATAGAACTTTATAGAGAGAGTGTCAAGAAATGCTCCAGTTTAGTATAAATTTTTACTATGAGTTAATCTGTAAATCCAGTAATTCAGTTTAGTAGCCAAGCGGACAAATTCGTATGATTTCCCATCCTTCCATCTAGTCGTACCCATACTATCTGAAGTCTTATGAAGGTAACTATTCCAAGATGGGGCAATCAGGTAGTTGTGAGCTCAGCTTAGTTCATGTATCATGCCTCAGTTTCATATCCAAGATATTTAGTCATGATTCAATTTGTAGGTGCCTTGTGCATCGTCCCAATCTTTCCTCAGTAGCTCAACCAAGTCAGTATCCTTCAGGGGACTTATTATCCCAAGGGGGAGATGCACTATAATTCCTCGAGCTTTCATTATCTAAATCTTCCATGTTCTTTTCACGTAATGAATCCAGTTTGGAATGGGGGTACTCTTAAGTGGACTCCTAAGTTCCAATCTCAGCCGTAAGCCATGTATTCAGAGGCTCAGTTTTATTTATGATATTCAGTTCCTGTATCACGTTTCAGGCTCAGTTATGTTCTTATATTCCCATTCATGTGTATTCATTAAATGATATTGACTTAGAGATCGATGATTTTGTATTTGAAAATCTCTCCTATGAAAGGAGTGAAGAGGTTTGGCAAGAAGGGGAAGCTCAGTCCTGATATGTCGGTCCTTACCAAATTCTTAGCCGTTTTGGAAAGGTAGATTACGATCTTGAGTTACCTTCAGATTTAGCTTTAGTCCATCCAGTGTTCCATGTCTCCTTTCTAAAGAAATGCATAGGTGACCCAGCAATTGTAGTCCCTGTAGGAAGGTATAGATATTCAGAACAACCTCTCTTATTAGGAGATTCCTGTCGAAATCCTTGACTATCAGATTCGCATACCGAGGAACAAAGAAATCCCTCTAGTCAAAGTTCTTCGGCGAAACTAGTCAGTTGAGGGAGATACTTGGGAAGAAGAAGCAGATATACAGACCAAGTATCCTTACTCTTCTTCCCAAACTCAGATTAATCCCAAGGTAACAGTTTTTCCTTGAACTTACTAAATTCCATGCTCAGATTTCCCTTATAGTCTTGGTATCAGTTACCATTGCATTTTTTTAGTTATGTACTCATGCATCAGATTTGCATGTTTAGCATGAGAAACTCAACTTATCAGTAATTTCAGTCATGCATTCACGAATTACGCTCATCCATGTACTCATGCATCAGATATGCATGTTCAGTACAAAATTTTAGCATATCAGTAGTATCAGTCATGAAATTATGTTACTGTTGTGCATGTCCTCTATCTAAATCCAGTCTATCAGTATTTTCATCTCAGTCAGCCTTATTTGAGGATGAATAATCCCAAGGGGGAGATATTGTAAGACCCCATAAAATTCTAAGCTTAAACTCAGTCCTTTAAAGCGTGTTAAGGGGTCCTAGACTTAGAAAATTTTTAGCTAAGTATTTAGACTTAGTGTTATTTTAGCCTTCGTAGGTTGGAGACTTTATTTCATGACCTTCATGACCTTAAAGTAATAATTTTTTGGTGGAATCATGATCAGGAATGTCAGTGGGTGTTCTCAGACAAGTTTTGGATTTTTCAGATTTTGATTGGATCACATTTGAAAGCTCAAACCAGTGGATCGATGCAATATCGACGCACCGTATTTCCCATCGCATAGATGAAATATTTTCCTCCAGCTCCTAATGTAAATTCCAGTGAACCAATGCAGACTCAAAGTGGCGCGTTGGCCATCACATTAATGCCAACGATGCGGTGCGTCAATCTGCGCATCACTAAACTAGTTTTTAGTAAAATTAAAACAACATCTAGAGGGTTAATTGGAATATTTTCCTCACTTCGACCCAACCCCTAAAACCCAAAAATTAGCCCTCACAAAGCAAATTACACTATTTTCTCTCAAATTTCTCTCAAGAACAAAACCCTAGAACATCAATTTCAAGATCAATTCTCAAGAACACTCCATCAATCTTCAAAAATTTAATTGTTAAGGTATGTCAAGTGCTCATTCAAGGGTCCCTTCCACCCTTGGATTTCAAGAAACTATTTTTAAAACTTAAAGTGTATTAATTTCATGAATTGCATATTGGGTTTGATTATATTCATGATTATAATGATTAATTGGGTTTCTAATCCATGTTTTGTTACAAGTTTCATGTAGAGTTATTTGATATATGTATAGAATCATGTGAATCCATGCTAAACCCTTGAAATTGTAAATGTCGATTTGGAATTATGATTCCTATGTGTTGTCTAGTGTCATGTTCATGGATTATGTTCTCCAAGTGTTTGATAAATTTCTCATGTGAACAAAGAAAAAGGAACAAAATCATATCATATGTGCAAGTTATATTATGCAAGTGTTTGATAGAATGTCTCTATGAATGAGCTATGATCAATTGCATATGGTTATTCCTTTCAAGTTTATGCAATGATTTATTTTTTTCATGCTATCGAGTCATGGGGGTATCCTATACCCAAAAACTTAGCTGTTACCTAGAGCAATGGTAGTTACAGAACAGTCTCAGTAGTGTCACAAACAGTAGCTCCAGTAATCAGTCACAGTTACAGTTTAGTATTCAATTTAGACCTCTATAAATTCAGCTAGTCAACAGAACTCTGTAGTATCCCATCAGTTAATAAAAGTCAGTAGTAATCCATCAGTTAACGGAACTTAGTTAAATCAGTTTATTTCAGTTAGACAGTACGATTTGTAATAGTTCAGTCCAACCTAGTATAGTTTAAAAATTAGTCCAGTGTCTATTCAGTTGGGAGTAGGATTCAGCACCGAGAAAATCCAGGGATAAAGGTATTCCTGCCAGCAGAGGGTTTGAACCTTAGTAGCAGTCCTTGCATTACAGAACTACGTAGCCAATGTAGGTTGAGATATCTTCCTAACAGACTAGGGTTGATACATCTTATATGAGTTTTTCTGCCAACGAGGGTTAACGAAAGAGATTCTTATCAGAGAGGGTTAACTCACATTTGTCTTTACCTGTGGCATAGTACTGACACCCTTTCAACTTGAGTTACAGGTTGTACCCTAATCTATTCAGAAAGAGGCACATCAATTAGATGATTACCTCCCACAGTCTCAGTTTCAATCTTCAGAATAGAACTTAATTTAGTTCTATAGAAATCAGGACTGTCAGACATAGTCACTCAGTTCAGTACGGAACTCAGAATAGTTCCATTAAATCAGGACTATCAGATACAGTCAATCAGTTAACAGTAATACAGTATCAGTAAACTTAAATGTCAGTAAATCAGTGATTCTGAATGTAGTATCCAATGTTACCATGACCTTAGTTATAGTTTATGTATATCATGCATGTACTCTCATTTAGTTATACTCATGTTATTCAGTCAGTATTGTTCATGCATATGGAACCATGCTTCTCAGCCTACCTCACTTAGCATACCAGTATATTTAAAGTACTGACGCATACCTTTCTTTTGTGCTATGATGTCTTATATCATAGGTTCAGATGCACGGGCTCCCGATCATACTTAGCATCCCAATCCATTAGCAGCAGACTAGTGGTGAGTCCCCATTATTCCGGGATATATTTATTATTCCATTATTTCAGTACTCAGTTTATTTTAGTAGTCGGAGTTAGTTGGGGACTTGTCCCATCAACTCCTTGTTCAAATAGTAGAGGCTTTTCAGACTAGAGTATTTATAGACAGATGCTCAATTTTGGTATTGATGTATCGTACTCAGTATTTATTTACAGTTTTGAACCTTATGGCAAGTTTTTATCTAATTTCCACATAATTATAGTATTATTATTCAGTTATTGCAGCAGGTACCAGTGATGGGCTAGCATGTGGTCCCTTAGGATTATGAGCATAGTGTAGCATCCGGGGTACAGTCTCGGGGTATTACATCTAGTGATTTCATCTAATTACAATAAAAAGAATGAACTTGATTTTATGCATGCTAGAATATGAGATACCCTTTCTTAAAGTTAGAGACGAGAACTGATTAGGGTACGAAGAGATGGTGATATAACTTTAGAGCCTAAGGTCAAGTTAGGCTAAGGGTTAGGAAGCAAAAGGTATAAAAGCGTAAGTCTAAAATTACTTTATAAGTTAAAAGAGTTGAATCATTGACTAATGGGGAAGGTCTTGAACCTAGTAATGATATGAATGTAAGGATTTCTAGATAACAACAAAAAACCCCAATCTTAGTATAAATAAAGGATTATGTGATCAACGAATAAACATATGAATATTGAACTAGAGTTTAGACTCCTTTGGTTTGAATGTGCTCTCCTAAAATAAGTACTTAGATTTAATGAATATGACTTGATAATGCTTGTATGAATAAGCCATGGATTGGTCTTTGGACGTGGTATAATTGATGAAACCAATGATTCGTATCTACTTTTGATTTAGTGTGTTAAAGTATGATTGTTGTTTACATGAATTGATTAACCCGAGTTGATAAAATATTTGGATGGTTGTCTATAATTGCAATGAATGCTTAAGGAATGTAACTTATAAATGATATCTTTGGTTTGAATCATTAATGAGGTTATATTGAAGTTTTGTTGACTATATAAGTCGATTGCTTAGTCTCATTGTGGTCGTGATTGTTGTGATATCAGTTATTATTGTGGGATGTACCGATATTTAAACAGTTTCATAAAATTGATTGATATAACTCATTGGTTGGCTCGCGTACCACATCAGTATAGTACATAGATAAGAGGTTGTTCTCTACAGGTTATGACTAGTGGGCAACCATAAGGCACTTAATATATATGTGTGCAAGGTATGTATGAGTGTGATGATTCCTTGAGTGGACCAAATTTATGATTATTATTGTTAATTATATCGATTTCATGATGGGTTCAAGTTATATTATGGTTTTTATAGTGGGTTCCTCGAGTGAACTGGATCATGATATTGCTTGATATATTTGAAATTCTTGTGTGGTCTGGTTACTTATCATATATTTTGAGATTCTTGTTGTTAGAGTCATGGTTTGGTTACTTGGATATTGTTAGAATTAAGATTTATTAACTTGAATATAGCTAGAGTCATGATTTGTTGACTTGAATATTATTAGAATTAGGGTTTTGGACTTGGTCTTTGACTTGACTTGTTGATTCTTGACTAGTACTTGACTGAAGTTGTAGAGTTACTTGAAAAGGCTAAGTGTCACAATCTTGGGATATTTTTCATAATGTTTTCTCATAGTTGTACTTGTTACAAGGTTGTTGACTATTGATATTCATTTATCATTGAGGTCAATCTAGGCGTTAGTGAAATAAATTAATTTATAATAACTATTGGGATTAAACAAGGGATGAAGATAGCATGAGTGGACTATGGTGTTATGAATTAAATTGTTATATAATTTGTATATTTTCTTTTTGTGGTTTCTATGTTATGCTTACATGATCTAACCTTGTTTGATCGATAATGCCTATCAGTACGTGTTGTTTGTATTGATAATACTCTTGTTATACCCTTTCGGTGGTATAATCTGGTTGCAGGGTCAGTTGATGTTTCACAAGTGATGTAAATAGTGATCTTCAGCAACTTCTACATTTATGGTGAAAGTTATGTCCATCTTACTTTCTTACTTAGAAGATCTTGTACCTATTTTGTCACGGTCCTTGGGTAGTTTACACTTTCTGTAGATTGTATTTTAAGCTTATAAGAATCTATTGTAATAAGAATTTGGTATTTTGTTACTTATCTAAAGACTTTTGCATCTCATGTTCAAAGGGTGGTAAGAGATTCTCCTATCTAGTTGGATTAGAATTGGTGTCCTCATGATCCAGTAATTTGGGTCATGACAGATGCGTCATTTGGGAACAAACACACTTATTCAGAAAAGTCACAACATATCAAAAAGACCACAACCATTCAAAGTGGGAAAATGCCTTTTAACATGCACCCTTTCCCTTGGTATCTATTCATTTTTCATTCACAGCTCAACACAAAATCAACAATCCCTCATGTGAATGGGGATGATATTTTATAAAATTATTAATGAAAAAATTGTGTGATCTACAAGTAAGTATCAATTACATCTGGGTAAATAAGTTCTTCTTTGAACTTTTGTGAACATACATCGGATATTCTTGATCAAACAGTAGATTATTATCCTTGAGCCGATGAGATTTTATATATGTCTAGACAACATATGTCACATAATTCCTGAACCATTCTTTGTTATCATTATTTTATTCACTTCAGCCATGAATGCACCCTAGTTTCATGAGTGCCTAAAGAACTGCCTTACTGTAATTTTCCTTTGTGTGGTTTACACTTTACACTCACATAAGTGATTCCTAAATATTTAATCCTATGGATAAACTATTTGGTCATATCCACCAAACATTGAAATCATTAAAAAGCTTCAAACCTTATGCCTTATCCTTGTATCCTAAACATTGTCTTATCATGAAAATGAGTACAATTTTAGTAATAATGTTCAACCGTCATTCATAACTTTCTTTGATCTTCTTGTACCTAGATATTAGGATTTCCAGTCAATTAGATATAATTACCATTATAATGACTTGTTCTCAGCCATAATCCTGTTTCCTTTGGTGACTTATCAATGGCCTCTCTAGTTAGGCCTTTTGTAAGCGAATCCGACACATTATCTTTTGACTTTACATAGTTAGCTGTGATAATTCCGGGAGAGAGTAATTATCTAACAGTGTTATTTCTTCGTCGTATATGACGTGACTTTCTATTATACATAACATTATCTGTTACTTCTATTATGGCTTAACTATCACAATGTATGTATATAAGAGCCACTGATTTTGGCCAAAGAGAAAATCTTCTAAATAGTTTTGTATTCATTTTACTTCTTCACCAGACTCATCTAAAGCTATAAAGTCAGATTTCATTATAGAGCGAGCAATGCATGTCTGTTTGGATGATTTCAAAGAGACTTCTCCACTAAGAGTAAATATGTATTTACTCATGGATTTTACTTCATTTGAACCAATTTGCATCACTATATCCTTTAATTACCACAAGATATTTGTTATAATGCAAAGCAAAGTTTTGAGTATGTTCTAGATACCCAAAAAACTCATTTCATTGTCATTCAATGAGTTTGATTGGATTATTGGTGTAACGGCTCGATTTACTTATGGCACAAGCTATATCTAGTCCAGTATAATTTATTTTGTACATCAAACTTTCTAACACTTGAGACTTGCTTTGCCCTTGGTTCTTTGTGAAAGAAAGATTTACATCAGTTGGAGTATTTGCAACGTTAAAGTCCAAATACTGAAAATTTTCAAGTATTATGTTGATGTAATGAGTTTGTGATAAAGATAGACCTTAAGGAGTCTTTTGATTTTAAATTCCTAAAATCAAATTCACAAATCTTAAGTCTTTCATATCAAACTTGCTAGCAAGCATACGCTTAGTAGCATTCATGTCGGAAATGTCTTTACTCATTATGAACATATCATCAACATTAAACAAATAATAAAAATATTATTTAGAGTATTCTTGATGTAAATACATTTATCACGCTCATTGATCTCAAATTAATTGCACAATATTGTTTGGTCAAATTTTGCATCTGATTATCCGGGCACTTGTTTTAGTCCATAAAGTGAGTTAACAAGTCGACATACCTTCTTTTATTTTCCTATAATTACAAACCCTTTAGATTGATCCATGTATATTTCTTCCTCTAGTTTTTTATTTAAGATGACTGGCTTCATGTCCATTTGATGAATTTGAAGACCTACACGGTGGTTAATGCTATCAACACTCGAATAAATATGATTCTTGTTACTAGAGAGTACATGTCGTAATAATTAAGACCTTCTCGTTGTTTGCAGATTTTGACAACTAATCTTTCCTTATAATTATCAATAGTGCCATTATCTTTCTTTTTTTAAGATCCATTTAGAACTCAATGATTTATTTTCTGGAGAAAGATCAATCAATTTTCATGTATGATTATTTAATATGAATTTTATTTCACTATTGATTGTCTCTTTTCAATATTCTGCTTTTGAGGAAGACATTGCTTCCTTAAATGTTTGAGCCTCATTCTCTACTAAGAATTTCAAGAAACTGAGATCAAAGGAAGCTGACTTCTTTTGACATTTCTACGTCTTGGACTTTTCTCATTAGGTGTACTTTCCTTAGATTCATCCCGAGGTCATTTAGAGTTTTTACTAGACAAGTCACATTTATTCTTATATTGATAAATACTTTTAAAAAATTCAGTATTATCTGATGAAAATTATCGTATTTATATGAATGTCAGGATTTCTGATTTATGAACCAGAAAATGATATGCTTTTCTATTGTTTGCATATCCAATAAAAACAAGTCAATTATTTTTTGTACTATTTTAACCTTTTTAAATTTACGAACTTGTACATTATCCAAATACCCCCACACTTTGAAATATTTCAAGCTGAATTTTTTTCCTTTCCATTGTTCATATGGAATGGATTTTGTTTTTCTATGAGGTATTTTATTGAGTACTCGACTAGCTATTAGAATAACGTCCCCCCGCAAGTTCTATGGTAAATAAGAATTTATCGATAAGACATTTATCATCTTCTTTAATATTCTATTCTTTCTTTTCATAACTTCATTAAATTGTGGAATGTTGACTTCATGTTAAAGGTCCTCAGTGAAGTAACCTTTTCCTACATACATATCATTTTTTGTTGATTATAATTTTATCATAAATAAATAAACACTTATAATTATTCTTGACTAGAAGTGATGTCGAGATCAAATTATTTCTGCATTTCAGGAACATGAAGAACATTGTTGAGGATCACAACTTTGTTTGAAGTCATCTTCAAACATATCTTTCTAGTTTCTTCTATCTTTGCCATTGCAAATTTTTCCATACAAATGATCTTATCTAGTTCTGATAAAGTATAGAAAGAGAAGAGTTTCTTATTAGAACAAACCTGGCGTGTAGCATCCGAATCCATCTACCATTTCTTGGGATTTCCTACCAAAGTACTTTATGAAAGCATTGCACACAAAGTGTGTATGTCTTCATTTATATTTGCTTGTTTCTTCTTCTTATCTTTCTTAGAATCATGATAATCTAAAGACCTGTGGCCAAATTTGTCACATTTATAGCAACTTTCTTTGAATTTTTTCATCCTTGGTGCATTATTTTCTTTATAAGACTTCTTTCTTTTCTTCTTATTTGGACGAGTTTCAACATTAGTTGTCCCTACGATTGATGACTTCACATTAGATTTGTTTTCTGAAGCTTTGTTGTCTTCTTCATTCCGCAAAAGAGCAATCAAATCCTCCAACTCATTTCTTTTCACATATATTTCAAGTAGTTATTACATTCCTTCCATAAGGGAGGTGACTTTTCAATAAAGGTTGTCACTTGAAAGGATTCATTGACTATTATAACTTTAGCTAGAAAATCATGAATGATAACTTGCAATTCCTGAACTTGAGATATGACAAATTTATTGTCAACCATCTTAAATTCTAAAAACTTAGCAACCATAAATTTCTTAGCATCTTCGATCTTGTATTTTTCTCCAAAGTATTCCATAATTCTTTTGATATTTTGTAGACACTATAAACATTATACAAATCGTCTTTCAATCCATTCATAATATAGTTCGTACATAGAAAATCTGAATGATTTCATGCCTCGATTATTATAAAATGCCCTTTCTCTAAAGTGTCATCCGGTAAGGTTGGAACTTTCTCTGCAATAAACTACTGCAAACTAAGAGTAGTCAGATAGAACAACATCTTTAGTTGCTACCTGTAACACCCTGAATTTTTGGCTATTGAAATTTCTAAAATTTTATCCTCGCTGTCCAGACTACTACTCCCCTTATGAGTCGTAGGGAGTCTTGACGAGTTACAGAACCCAAATCGTAGCTTAACCAGTGTGTGTGGCTAAGTTTTCTGTTCTAAGTATGAGTGTCTCCCAATGACTCGAATGGACTCATTACGAGTCGTGATGTCCCAACCGTAGTTAAACTAGTGTATGTTCCAAGTGTTGTTATCTAGGTGATGACTAGAACCCTATGACTCATAGGATCCCCTAACGAGTCGTATGATGTAAGTCGTAGGATCAATAGTATGTGTACCTAATGACACTGTCTTGGCTATGACTCGTGGTGATGAGTCATAATATGTTGTTACTAGTCGCAGTGTGACCAATAGTCACTGACTATAATTTTTTAGTTTTTAAATTGAGGGCACTTTAGATATTTTCCTTCTTTCCCTACTTAATAACCACAACAATAAAACACCCTTGGGGGATTCTTTCGACACAATACTCTATTCTCTCTAAATTTCCTCAAGCAAGATACTTAGAATTTTCAAGAAGTAGGTCATCTAAGGGCTCAAAGGTTGAATTCTCTCCTTAATATTGGGTATTTCAGACATGTGACTCTACCCTAAAATTCTTTTTATTTAATGCATAAATTAACATGGTTAATTATGTGGATCTAATATAAAGGGTTTGATATGGTTGAGGTCTTTGACATAAATAGTTCTTAAATTGATTTCCCCTTGTATGTTATACATTATCAATGCTTTATTAACAGTTTTGAACTTTTGGGGTGCATGGGATTGGTGAATAATCAAAGGGATTATGTTTTTCCAAATTGTGATGACATTTACTTTGACATATGGTTTTGGAATTTGAGTTTCCTCAACTCAAATGTGAAGTTGATAATGATACATGGGTTTGTCACGTGTTTTGACGAGCTAACTTGAACTAATGCATTGGCATAAAAGGTTAATGAACCATGGCATGATTTTATTGGACTTTGGGGCATGTGAATTTCTTATGTGAATGTTAATTGAACCTAAGTGTTCATGAATTTCCCCCATGTAATGGTTTAGAGGATTGTGGCATTATATAAACTTGTAAGTGGGGTTGGTATGATGATACCAACAAAATACCTAAATGCATAATCGGTTTAATAAATTGGAAATGTGTGTTAAATAATTAGGCTTAAAAGCAGGTTATGTATCTGGGATGTGAAGGTGGAGGTCCCGAGGGACCAACACCAAAAATCATGCTAGCCGTAGTGGGGGTCTAAATAACTGAGAGGTTCGAGTCCCCCGTATTATTATTATATGATTGGGAGGTTCGATTCCTCCATATTATATTACATGATTGGGTGCTTAAGTCACCTTGGTAAGACAAGAGGTTCGAGTCCCTCATGGTGAATATGTACATCCTCTGGTTCATACAACTACACATACTAGGGCCTTTTTAGCGTGGGGAGAGCTAGACCCATATAAACCGTGTGTGACTTCTTATGACGGTTGAGATACACAATCAAGGCTAAACTTTTAAAGTGCATACTAAGCCTTGTTTCCTCTCCCGGCATATTATTTATGTGTGTATATGATGATGTTCACATGGTTTTGAATTGGGTTTGACTTGCCTTTATTTTATTCTCTATTCCTGAGTTACATTCTAGTTCTCAACCTACTAACCATATTCAAACGTTGTATCTCCACGCGATGCATGCATCTAATATACTTCTACTTTTTCTTGCACAGTGTTAGGTGGATCGGATCGGTTCATCGATCGTTGGTGTTGAAGTGGTGGGCTTCCATTCTCCAAAATATTTGTACAATTTATCAATTTCCATTTATAGATTAGAATTTAGAGTTCACATTATCATTAACATTGTTATTGTCATTGTCAGGGTTGAAGACATGTCCTAACACTTTGTTGTTTTTGATTCTGTTAGAAGGCTTTGTGGATTACTGTGGACTTGGGTGATGTTTGTTGGGTTTTTTTGATTGGTTACTGATTATCGATTATAGACATGTCTTAAATTCTTTGAGCTTATCTTATGCTATCTTGTTATATGTTCAGAAATTCATCCACTGTTGGGGGTATTGTGTTTTTTTGGCTAGGTACAGGGGTGATCTTTTGTCCTTGTTGGACTTGAGATACCCATCACGATCAGTCCCAAGTTTGGATCATGACAAAGTTGGTATCAGATCCTAGGTTTAGTGTCATTAGGTGTCTACAAAGTCGGGTCAAGTAGATTCTCTTTTATGTGAGTGTAGTGCACCACACTTATAAGGGAGAGGCTACAAGACATTTAGGAATGTCGTCCTTTCGTGTTGTTCTATCTCGGGCCATAGAGTCTAAGCTCTTGAAATCTCCTCTAATTTTTGTATGTTATTTCTTAAGATCATGCCTCCCAGGAGATATGATGCTCTTGGAAACTCTTTTATCCCGTCTAAGGACAATATCGATGGAGCTCATACTACTTATAGAGTTCAGACCTGGTCTAGAGCTCCAGCTCCCAATTGTACTACCTAACATGGAATTCCACTGATTTTCCCTGGCCCTCCTCAGATACCCCAAGTTGATGTGTCTAATCCTGAGTTTTTTTAGTTGATCCATTTTCTTACCCAGCTAATGTCCTCTCGGATTGAGTGTGTTACTTTTGTTGCTTTATCTTCTAAGGTCACTATAGTTGGCCAATTTATGAGGTTGTGTCCTCCGACTTTCACTGGTTCTAAAGTTGAGGAAAATTATCAAAATTTTATTGATGAGATAGAAAAGATTTTTTTTGTTATACATTCTATTGATGTGGAGGGTGTGGAGGTCATTTCTTATCAATTGAAGGATATTTCATATCAGTGGTATGAGGTATGGGACCAGTCTAGGGATAATGATTCTGAGTTCGTTTTATGGGATGACTTTTCTAGTGTTTTTCTTGATCGCTTCCTTCCTCAAGAGTTGAGGGAGTCAAAGGCTGAGGAATTCATGAATTTGAAGCAAGGTAGGATGATAGTAAAGGAGTATGCCTTGAAGTTTTATCAGTTGTCGTGTTATGCTCCAGATTTAGTATCTGGAATGAGGGCTAGAATAAGGAAATTTACTTTAGGGTTGTCCCGTGATTTGATCTTAGAGAGAAAGGTTGCCTTGTTGAAAAAGGATATGGACATCTCTATACTTGTGGTGCATATACAACAAGTGGAAGAGGAAAATAAAAAGCAAGCAAATATGAGTTAAAGGCAGAATAAGAAGTTTTGATATTCAGATCATGGTGGATATTAGCAACAGAGTGTTAGAGATGGTGGAAAATGGTCTAAAAAGAAGTGGGGCAATTTTGGTTCCTACTCCATAGATAGTTCTCCTTATCCGAAGCCGTCAGGTGATCGTATTTTTAAGGATAGTGTTGGTCCCAGGGCATAAGGTGCCCATCCTCAGGATAGTGAGACTCAGTCAGATCCATCATATCCCCCTAGTAGATTTTATGGTTAGGTGCATCGTGGTATTTGTGAAGAGTGGAGGAACAAGTGCTTTAAATATGGTCAGATTGGTCATATGCAGAGGGATTGCCCTTCTATGGTTGGTTTTGGGGAAAATAAGATACCTATTTCTACTTCATCAGCTTCTGCATTAAAGGGTGATACTTTAGCTTCTGGCTTTGGCACTGGTTGGAACCATCAGTATGCTCTTGCCACCCACCAAGATTTTGAGGCATCCCCTGATGTTGTTACTAGTATGCTCAAACTTTTATCTGGTGATATATATTGTCTACTTGATCTCGGTTTTACCCTCTCTTATGTGACCCTTTATAGGGCTATTCATTTTGGTTTTGATCTTGAGTGTATTTTGGATCCCTTCTATCTGTCTACCCCGGCGGGTGACTCTATTGTGGCTAGAAGGGTCTATAGGGGTTGTGTGATGCCAGTCTGTGGTAGGGAGACCTTGGTGGATCTGATAGAGTTGGACATGATAGATTTTGATGTGATTTTTGGGATGGATTGGTTGCATTCGTGCTATGCATCTCTTGATTTTCGAACCCGAAGGGTCAGTTTCCACTTCCCTAATGAGCTAGTGATCAAGTGGAAAGGTAGTTTCCTAGTGCCTAAGGAGAGGTTCATTTCATATCTTAGAGATCGAAAATTGTTTTCCAAGGGGTGCCTCTACCATATAGTGCATGCTAAGGATTCTAGGTCTGAAGGTCCTTCTTTGCAGTCTTGACACGACCTGAACCAAGGCCTAGTCGTGTCGGGCATCTCAAGTCCAACTAGGGCCGGAGACCACCCCCGTTACCCAACCACAACCAATCTACACCCTATGTCGGATGAATTTCAAACTTATAACAAGATAAAATAATAATAGTTTAAAGACATTAAATAAATTCTATAATCCAAACTCCAACAACCTCAACCAATTATCCAACCGGTGTCAATCCCAATGCCAATACTAATACCAAGGCTGACACGAATACCGACACCGCCCATGCCTATAGTGGTCTAACAAAGCCTCTATCCAGAATCAATAACATACGATCGGGACATGACCTCTACCATAGACAAAACCAAACCAAAGAAATAACAAAAATAAAAGAAGTCCATAGCATGAAATGAAGCCTTCTGGAGTATAGAATCTCACCGCTTTAGTCTGACTCAAAGTTGTCCCCGAATCCAAGTCACTGAGTAGGAGGAATGGTAGTTTGGTTGGTTCCTGCATCGCGTGGGGATACAACGCTCAAAGATGGTTAGAGAAGTGAATGCCAGCATGAATTCAGGGATAAAGATAAAATAATGTCATCATTCAAAACCAAGTCAAATAACCATATACAATCACATATATACATATATATACCATGCCGGGAAAGGGAACCGGGTTTAACATGCATTTAAAACCTTTACCTAGCTCTGTAGCTTTGTAGTCCTAAAACCACCCACGGGTTATATGGGTTCAACTCCTCCTGATGAAAGGTCCCCAGTGCATGTTTGTCGTACGACCAGAAAAAAGAACCTGATATGACTAGTACATCTCCCAAAATATAATGAGTGACATCATGCACACGATCACCATGACCAAACCTTACATCGGCAAACATGAGTTTCCAGTATTATCCCTTCACACCAGACCTCCACTTTCCAAAGCTTTGCTACACAACTCCATTTATGCCCATAGTATAACAATTTACACATTCCAACCATTTACCAAGGAGTCTTTTATTAAGCATTAACCATTGGTATCGTCATACCAAAAATTAGAGCTTGCAAGTCTATCTTTTTATGCCATACCAAAGCGATTAAACCAAGTTGACTCCAAAGTTTCCAATTAAACCAAGACCATGGCCACCAAGGTCTTTCCAAACTATTAAAAACCAACCAAACCAATTTAAGTTCCATTACCTTTTATGCAATGCAAAGAATTCAAGAATAGTCAAACTATGTGACAAAATCATTCTCATTGGCATTTTAACAAATAGGTTGAGGGCACATATGTTTCAAAATCATAACCAAGTAATTTGGGGAATCCAAAGTACCCCTAAATCCATTAACCATTACTATGCATTCCACAATGTCAAAATCATATTAAAAGCATGAAAGAAACATCACTAAACCATTAGAGACGTTGTTCAACCATGAACATCCAAAAACCCAACCATTATTTCAAACCATAACAATATCATGAAAATTATACATTAAAACACATGCTCTTTGTAAAATAACAATGAGAGAGGATTAAAATGCCATAGACACTAAGGAAATCGAAAATAATCACTCTTGAAAGCCCCCAATTGATTATCTTGAAGAAACCCTAGCCCTTTGCTTGAGAGAGAGTTTGAGAGAGATTTTAAGAGTGTTTGATAGACAATAATAGGTTAATAAAGTCCCAAAAGGTGTTTTATGTCACGGTGTCCAAAGGAGATAAAAGGGGAAATATCTAAAATACCCCAACATAAGATTATAGAAATGCCACAGGTGGTTTCGAGTCGACTCTGGGACTCATGACCACAACATATGACTCTTACCATCGATTTGTTACCAAGACAATGAGTTGGACACCCACACACTGTCCACCATACGACTCCCTAACCCCCACTCATGACCATACCATACGACTCGTATGGTCCAGTCGTACCCAAGACAAAATCTAAAGGGATTGATACTGGACAGCATATGACTTCCCACAATGACTCGTGACCTATCCTCACAGATCTTAGTGAGCCACTCATACTCTGAGCCAAGTCAAGTCACTAAGTTTTTCATTAAGTGAAGGATCGCCCTACAACTCGCCACCACACCTAACGACCTATACCACCATACTGTAACCATAATAGAAACCTTAACACCAATCACTTGACACCCAAGAGTTAGGTCATATGACCCGTACCCACATCATACAACTCGTATGGTTATCATTACAAGGACAGTAAGCTCAAATCTAAGGAAATTTCCAAGGGATAAAACCCAGGGTGTTTCAATTCTCCCCCACTTGGATTATTCATCCTCGAATGATGGAATAAGGCAGTACAAGCATGATTTGGAATCCACAGGCCTCTACTCCTACCGTTAACTAAGTTGAAAAACAAAGATGCCAAGAAAATCTATCTTTTCTTTAACTAAGTTAGAAAACAAAGATATTAAGAACAACACATACTTTATGCCCGAATTTCTGGAGCAAAAAATAGGAATGGATACTTGGTCTTCATGTCTTATTTAGCTTCCAAGTTGCCTCTTCGACCTTGTGGTTCCTTCATGGAACCTTTATCAAGGACACATCCTTGGAATGCAACCAACTAATGTGTCGATCCAAGATGTCAATCGGGATCTCCTCATAAGATAAGGAATCAGAAATACCAATATCCTTGATAGGGATAATTTGGAACTGATCACCCATACACTTCCTCAACATAGAAACATAGAATACCGGGTGAATGGAGATCAAACTAGAAGGCAAATCCCACTCATACTCAACATTACCAACCCTTTGCAAAACCTAGTACGAACCAACATATTGGGGACTAAGCTTTCCCTTCTTCTTAAACTGCATGACTTCCTTCATGGGAGACACCATCAAGAACACCCTATCCCCAACCTCAAATTCCAACTTTCTTGGCCTTATATCCGCATAGGACTTTTAGCAACTTTGGGCATCCTTAAGTCTATCATGAATTACTTTCACCTTCTTTATGGCTTGGTGAACCAAATCCTGGACAAACATCTCCATCTCACCAACCTTGAACCACCCAATAGGAGATTTATATCTCCTACCATACAATACCTCAGACGGAGTTATTCCAATGCTAGTGTGGTATATATTAATATAGGCAAACTCTATAAGAGGAAAATTCTCAACCTAATTACCACCATAGTAAATCACGCAAGCTCAAAGCATATCCTCTAATGTCTAAACAGTTCTTTCCCCTTGCCCATCTGGCTGTGGTTGAAAAGCAGTACTAAGACACACCTTGGTCACAAACCTTTCTAAAATAACCGCCAAAAGTGAGATGAGAACTGCAAACCACGATTCAAGATGATAGAAAAAGGCATCCCATGCAATATCACAATCTCTTGGAGGTACAATCTTGCATAATACTCCACCAAAAAATTAGTCCTCACTGGCAAAAAGTGAGCCGACTTTGTTATCATATCCATGATGACCCAAACCGAATCAAACTAATTTCAAGACCGAGAAAGATCGATAAAAAAATCCATGTTGATCACTTCCCCTTTCCACACAGGCAGTTCAATTTCTTGATATAATCTTTCGGGCCTCAAGTGCTCAACTCTCACTTGGTCGCACACCATGAACTTAGCATAAAAAATAGACACATCCCACTTTACATTGTTCCACCAATGTCTCCTTAAGGTCATGATATGTTTTTGTCGAACAAGGATGAATAACATAACGCAACTCATGCACCTCAGCCAAGATCCTCTCTCGCAAACTATGTATATCGGGAATATATAACTTTCCCTAGTATCATAAGGTACCGTCACCACTAATCTCTAAGGCCATCACCTTCTGCCTACCGGCATCACCCTTGATCTTCATCAAGTCAAGATCTAACACTTTCTTCTCTTTTATATCTACACCAAGAGGCGACTGTGCCACCTCTTGTACAAACACACCACCATCCTCAGAGTCCAACAGGAAAACTCCAAGGTTAGCCAACAGGTGAATTTTCTTTAGCAACTCCACTTATCCTTTTCCACATGAGAAAAACTCCCCATGGGTAACCTCCTAAGAGCATCAGCAACCACGTTAGCTTTACCTGGGTGGTAGTGAAGACTCATGTCATAATCTCTGAGAAGCTCAAGCCATCTCCCTTGTCTGTGGTTAAGTTCTTTCTGAGTAAACACATATTGCAGGCTCTTATGATCTGAAAATATATCCACATACACTCTAGTACAAATAGTGATGCCAGATTTTCAATGTGAACACCACAGGCAAAAACTCCAAGTCATGAGTTGGATAATTCTTCTCATTCACTTTCAACTGTCTAGAGGCATAAGATATCACTTTTTCATGTTGCATCAAGATGCAGCCAAGCCCCACACAGGACATATCATAATATACCATAAGTCCATTGTGCCTTCAGGAAAAGTCAAGATCGGAGCCGAAGTTAGCTTATCCTTTATCTTCTCACTACCCTCACAAGTATCAGACTATAAAAACTTAACCTTCTTCTAAGTCAACTTAGTCAATAGGGAAGCTATAGAAGAAAATGATATGACCCAGAAAAGTGACAATGTTCAACCAAAATTCACATTTCAAAAATTTGGCATACAACTGTAATTTTTCAGGGTCTACAATACAATACGGAGGTGATCAACATAATCCTCTTCGCTCTTAGAGTACATCGGAATATATTCTATGAACATAATAACGAACAAATCCAGAAACTAATGGAAGACCCAATTCATCAAATCCATGAATGCCACCAGGGTATTGGTCTACCCAAAAGATATAACCAGGAACTCAAAATGATAATATAGAGTACGAAAAGCAGTTTTAGGGATATCCAACTCCCTAATATTTAAATGATGATACCCATATTGAAGATCAATCTTGGAGAAAAATTTAGCACACTGCAGCTGATAAAACAAATCATCTATTCCAGAAAAAGGAAACTTATTCTTTATCATCACCTTATTCAACTATTGGTAATGAATACACATTTTAAGGGAACCATTATTCTTATGCATGAACAAAATAGGTTCAACCTATGGGGACACTTAAGGACGGATGAAACTCTTGTCTAAAAAATCTTTGTGTTGCTCCTTAAGCTCCTTCAACTCAACTGGAGCCATCTATACAGAAGAATAAAAACCAGACGAGTGTCTAGAACAAGATCAATCACAAACCCAATCTCCCTATTATGAGGTACACCAGGAAGGTCATCGGGGAAAACCTCAAGAAATTCATTCACCACCAGGACAAAATGCAAAAAAAGACCCTCTGAGTTAGAATTTTTAACCCAAACCAGATGATAGAGACACTCCGTGGAGATAAAAATACTAGCTCTAAGATATGATATGACCTTCACTTTAAGATCTAGGGAACCACCCTCCCACTCAATAATTGGCTCATTATGGAATTTAAAGACAACCTTACGGGTCTGATAATCTAGAGAAGCATAGTACGAGTGCAATCAATCCATCCCCAATATGACTTCAAAATCAACCATGTCTAATTTAAAAAGATCCACCAGAGCTTCCCTACCACCCATAAATACCAAAAAAACCGTATAGACTCTTCTACCCACCTAATGTTGGATGTATTTATGCATTCTAGCATTACTATTCTAGCCTTTTTAGCCTTTTTTTAGGATGATTCATGTGCTATGTGGGTTGATAATGATATAAATGTGTATTAAATTGTTAAAGCATGTTTTTTTGATGTTCAAAGTGAGTTTCTAACAAGTTTGTATTTAAAAGATTCATTTAGAGTTCAACCCGGAAAACTAGTGTTACTAGCTTGAGCTAGGTGCTTGTTTAGTTGATTCCGCTGAAGTCTATTGTATTTAAGGTGTTCCAAATGATTTTAATGGGTGATTATGAGTGTAATAAATTATTGGGAGTGATAAAATTTCAATTTTAATTCGTGTACAGATGGAACAATAAGTGAAAAATCAATGCAAACTAGCTTAGTTTAGCTCTTGTTTTGATTTGTCGTTATGGATGTAGTGTTGTATTTTTCTCTTAATTCTTGTTGTGTGATAATGTAGGATGATTTAGGAGATGAATATGATAATATTTTAATGTAAAAGAGTCTTCTAATTCATGGAAAATACGCCAAAAGACAAGGGATCAAGAGGGGAGACTTAACACTTAACCAATTTTTGGAGAGAAACTTCCAGAGGCTTAGGGAGATTTGGAGGCGCAGCCTTGCCTGGATCGACCCTCTAACCAGGACGAAGCCTTTCTTGGAGTGGGGTTAAATCTAGGGTGATGCCCTACCCAGTCCTGGGCTCAATAGCTGAAGGTTTTCTTGTCCAACAAGGAATGGACTTACTCCTATACTATAAATATATGTTGTATCACATTTTTACAAATCTTTTAGCATATTTTGGAGAGAAAAGGGATGATACAACTTCTTCATTAGGTTTTTATTATTTTTATTTAGTTCATTCATGTTTTTAGTCATTAATTACTATTTTGTGATTACGATTATGACTATGTGTGGTTAAACGCCCTTTTTGGGGATTAAAGCTAAAGATATGAGTACTATTGTTTTGAATTAAGTTCATTAATTTTTCTTATCATTATTGGTTGTGTGTTTATCTTTTATTTAACTATTTTAAGGATTCGCGACCCTTAAAATATATCAATTGTCTACCTTTTGATCTCAGAAGAGGGAATAGGGGATAGAACATGGAGATGAACAAAGTATGGTTTTTATTCTTTTATAAACTAAAGAATTGAACTTAGCACCTAGGATAGGGATGTACTTAGGAGCCTTACTTGATTCAAATGTAGGATGATAGATTAAATAACCTAATTGGATCATTACATCCCTGCTCAACGATGTAGTTGTAAGGTTCAACTTAGGTAAAGGATTAGAGGTTGGGAAACCATAATCATGCAATTAAACCTACAAATCTACAACCAAGATAAGCGAGTTAATGAATAAAATTCAAGACATAGTATGATTGTTGAAGTGCTTTAACCCTAGGTTTTCTCCCATTGGTTGTTTAAAGATCTTTACTTTCTGAATTGTTTACTGTACGTACAAATTCCAAACTCTCTTTTGGTTACTCAAACACCAACTAAATCAAAATTGTGAATTAAAATAGAATCATTGCTTAATCAAGTCTCTGTGGGATCGATACTTGGCTTCTTGAAGGCCACTTTACTACTTGATAAGACCACGTACACTTGAGTGTGTGCTTGGGCGCTGTCAAGTTTTTGGTGTCGTTGTCGGGGACTTGTATTTTGAAAATTATTTATTTTAGTTATATTTTTAGATTTATTTGATATTTTTATGCTTGGTCTTGGGTTTGTTATTGCAAAACATAGGTTTTTAAGTTGATAAGCTGGCAAGGGATCGGGAGTTGGTAGAACCAAGCCCTGAACCCGAGCAAGACTTTCACCAATGTAGGAGAGAAGCAATCCTTCTCCCTAGAATTCCTCAAATACAAGAAGACCAAAAGAATACTGCTCCAATGGTTGAAGAATAAGCAGCCCGAAGGACAGTTAGAGAGGTGGTAGTCACACTTTCGACGAACTTGACTTCCCCAATTCAAAGACCAGAAACTAGGGGAATTTTGAGTTAAAACACGATATGGTGAAGCTTCTTATTAGCAGTGGAAAGTTTGCAGGTCTTTCACATAAGGATCCACAAGTCCACTTGCAGACCTTCATTGAGCTTACTGATACATTCACTCCGACTGGGGTGAGTCCAGATTATGTAAGGCTAACACTATTTCCCCATTCACTTTTAGGGGAAGCTAAAAGATGGTTGAATGCGTAGCCAGCCAATTCAATTACATCATGGAATGACATAGCCAAAAAATTCCTCATCAGGTTCTTTCCATTTGGCAAGACTGGAAGAGTTTGCAGTGAGATAGTGAGCTTCAAATAAAAGCTAGATAAAAATCCATATCATGCTTGGGAACGCTTCAAGGCTCTTCTTCAAGATTTTGCACACCATAAATAGTCTAGTGAGGTACTTGCTCACACTTTTGTAGAAGCACTTGATCACAATAAAAAGATGTTGCTAGATTCAGCAGCAGGTGGTCAAGCGCTGGAGTTGACATATGATGAGTTGTACACATTGTTGAATCGAATAGCACAAGTAAATCCAGAGTGGCACTCAGATTCTAAAAATGCAACGAAAAGAATTACGGGTTTATTAGAGGTGGACCAATTCATGGCCTTATCATCTCAGGTTGCAACATTGTAGAATATGATCAACACTCAGTTCAGTAGCCTAAAATTGGGAGCTCCACAACCTGCAGCTACAGTCAATACCATCTAACAAGTTGCGGGTTGCTGTGAAGTATGCGGTAATAGTGGTCACTTAGTGGCTATGTGTGCTTCTAATCCAGAATCAGTAATGTATGTAGGTAATGCACAAAGGCCAAATTTTGGTAATGCCTACAACATGAGATGGTAGACTTAATTGTGGATTGCACAACAATAACAACAAATTCAGAAACCACAGGCCCAAACGAGTAAGTCAACTAGCAACATGGAAGAGATGTTGAAGCAGCTCCTAGCTAGTCAGACATAGTTGACTGCAGACATAAAAAATCAGCAAGCGGCCATGAGAAGTTTAGAGTTGCAGTTAGAGAAATTATCATAAGCAATGAATACTAGGCCACAAGGTGGGTTACCAGCAGATACAGAAAATCCAAAGCAGGTCATGGAAATCACCTTGAGAAGTTGTAAAGCACTTCAAAGAGAACCTCCCAAGGCAACAAAGGAGGTAGATGCAGATTTTTCTCCCCAACAGGTTTCTAAAGAAGTTGCTAAAAAATTAAGAAAGTCTGAGTACTTGAAAGAAAAAATTATTGCAAAAGAAGTGAAGAAAATGTTGCCATTACCCTTCCCTAGAGGCATATAAAAGCGAAGGAGGATGCAATGTTCAAAAAGTTCTTTGACACATTTAGAGAGATTCGTATTAATTTACCTCTTTTAGATATTTTGCAGAGTATGCCCAAGTATCAAAGTACTTGAGGGATGTGGGAGCATTAAAACTCACTGAAGAGTGTAGTGATGTGATGACACAGAAAATTCCTAAGAAATTGAGAGATCAGGAGAGGTTCGCTATCCTTATTCAAATTGGGAGCAAAGTGGTCCATGCATTGAGTGACTTAGGGGCAAGCATAAATTTGATGCCTCTATCACTGTATAAAAAATTAGGCTTGGGAGAACCAAAACTGACCACCGTGGTGTTGTAGCTGGCAGATGGGACAATTACATATCCGGATGAAAAAATAGAGGACGTCCTCACAAAGGTTGGTAAATTTATTATACCTGCTGGCTTTATTGTTCTTGATTTTGAGGCAGATGAGAAGGTACCAATTATTTTGGGGCATCCATTCTTAGCAACTGGAGGAGCCTTGATTGATGTTAGAGAAGGCACGCTCAAAATGAGGGTAGATGATGAAGAGATGGTATTTGATATTTACAAAACACCCATCGTAAATTACCAATATAAAGATTTGTGTGTGATCAACGTTGTTGACACCCAATTTTGGCCCTCCATACTTAAAATTAACAAATTTAGGCTTCCTGATCGTTAAATGGTACAAAATATAATTTTTCACATATTTTTTGTAATTTTTAATAAATTATTGATAATCATCATTATTTTAGGATTCTTTATCAATTTTTGTCATATTTTAAATGTGCATAATTTAATAATAATTATCCTTAGTTTTTTAAATTTTAAAAATTTTATCAGTTTATTATTTTTTTAAATTATTGTACAATCATATGCATTCAGTGAATTCCTTTATTTATCTGGTCACTTCTACTTTGCCACTATTTTCGGTATTTCTTTTGGCCATATGTTATTATAACGCTCCGAGTCTGTACCCCGAATGTTATACAGTGCTCATAATTCCAAAGAACCACAAGTTAACACATGACTGGTACCTGCTGCAATAGCTGAATAATAATACTGTAAATATGCAGAAATTAGGCAAAAAATTACCATAAGGTTCAATAATGAAATAAAATTGAATACAGTATAGCAATACCATAACTAAAACATATGTCTGAAAATACTCTAGTCTAAAAAGTCTCTAAACTGTCTGAAATGTAGAGTAGATGGGACAAGTCCCCAACTAACTCCGACTACTGAAATAAACTAAAATGCTAAAATAATAATCATGTCCTCGAACTATGAGGACTCACTACTAACTCTGAATGCTGAAGATCTGAACTACTAAGGGTGCTTGGGATCCCGTCCGTCTGAACCTATGATATAAAACATCATAGTGCAAGAGAAAAGTATGCTTTAGTACTTTGAATATACTGATATGTTAAGTGAGATAGGCTGAAATGCATGGGTTCATATTCATGAACAATACTGACTGAATGATATGAATATAACTGAGTGAGAGTAAATGATGGATTTGTAAACTATAACTGAGATCGTGATAACACTGAATACTGAGTATGAATACTAATTAACTGATATCTAAGTATAATGATATTGAATTACTGATAACTGAATGATTGTATCTAACAGTCCTAATTCTGTGGAACTATATTGAGTTTCATACTGATCTAAGTGACTGTGTCTAACAGTCCTAAATCTGTAGTGCTGGACTGAGTTTTATACTGAGACTAAATTTGAAATTGAGACTAAGGGAGGTAATTATCTAATCGCCATGCCACTTTCTGAATAGATTGGGATCCAACCTGTAACTCCAGTTAGAAGGGTGTCAGTACCGTGCCACGGGTAATGAAAAGTTGAGTCACCCTCATCTGGCAGGTGCGCTAAACTAGATCGGTGGTACCCTCAACTGGTAGGTATATCACCTCATCAACCCTCAACTGACAGGTTGTTTTCTCAACCTACGCTGGCTACATAGTTCTAGAATACAAGGACTACTTCTAATGCTAACACCCTCTACTGGCAGGTGAGTCCCCATCTGTGGGTTCACTCGGTGCTGAATCCTACTCCCAACTGAATAAACACTGGACTAATTTCTAGAATATTCTAAGCTGGACTGAACTACTACTAATCATATGGTTCAACTGAACTGAGTTCCATTGACTGACGGAATACTACTGAATTTTGTTAACTGACTAAATTTACTGAGGTTTGAACTGAATACTGAACTGGACTGGACTAATACTGAGTCTACTGATCATGACATGACTGACACTATCCTGAGACTGACTATGGATCTAGGTAATCAACTAAATTATCGAGTATTTAATACCCCCAAGACTCGATAGCATAAATTATAAGACATGGCACAATCTTGAAACATGATAAATAACTACTTGATCATCATTCATTCATTGGGACATTATATCAAACACTTGCATGACATGAACTTGAATACATGCTAACATGATATAATTTCATTATTTACTTCTCATGAACAACTCATCAAACACTTGGAAGGCATTGTATATGCACATAGTACTAATCAACATATGAGCACCACAATTTCAAGGCTTTAACATGATTTCACATGATAATACATACATAATAGTTGTTTTTACATAAATCTTGCACTTAATCACGGAATAGAAATTGAATCAACATTATAATCATGAATACATTTGAATCCAAATCAAGGAAAGTATAAAATCAAGATACTTGACATTTAAAAGTGTTTCTTGGACTCCAAGGGTGGAAAAACCCTTGGATGAACACTTGGCATACCTGGGTTGCTAAATTCCTGAAGATTAATGGTGGAATCTTGAGCCTTGAATTTGAAATTTAATCTCCTAGAGTTTTTGTTCTTGAGTATTTTCAGAAAGAATGAATATAATTTGCTAATTAAGGGCTAAATCTCGTGTTATAGGGGCTGAAAGACGTAGAAAAAAGACACAATTACCCCCAAAGACACAGCTTTTTAATGACTAAAAATTGAACCACCGACATGCAGACCGACGCGCCGCGTTGTTGGCATCAACGCGATAGCCAATTCGTCGTGTCGAGTCCACGTCGGTTCACTGAAAATTGCCACTGGGAACTAAGGAAAATATTGATCGATGAGATGGCCGACGTACCGCACCGAGATTGCTTCTATACACTATTTGGGATTCCCAAACGTGGTTCAAACGAGGTCCAAAAAATATGAAACTTGTCCAGGAACACCTACTGACATTCTTGATCATGAATTAACCTAAAGATTGACATTTTAAGGTCATAGAGGTCGTGAAATAGAGTTTCCAACTTACAAAGGAAAAAATGACACTAAGTTTGAATACTTAGCTAAAATTTTCTAAGTTTGGGACCCCTTAGTAAGCTCGAAAAACTGAGTTAAGCTTAGGATTTTGTGGGGTCTTATAATATCTCTCCCTTGGGAACATTCATCCTCGAATGAAACTGACTAAGCTGAGAATACTGATAGACTAGATTTATACACTGGATATGCACAACTGAAGTATGATTTCATGACTGAGATTACTGATATACTAAATTATCATACTGAACACGCATATCTGATACATGCGTACATGGTTGAACATAATTCATGAATGCATGACTGAGATTTGCTGATAACCTGAACTTATATACTGGACATGTATGTCTGATGCATGAGTACATGAATGAACTGATTCGTGATTGCATGACTGAGTATGCAACGTTAATTAATACTAAGTTGGTAGCTATATCTGAACATGAAACTAAGTAAATTCAAAGGAAATCTATTACCTTGGGCTAAGTCTGAGTTTGTGGAGAAGAGGTGAAGATACTTGGTCCGTATTTCTGCTTCTGCTTCCCAAGTAGCTCCTTCAATGGACTGATTTTGCCAAAGAACTTTGACTAGAGGAACTTGCTTGTTCCTCAGTCTGTTAATCTAATAATCAAGGATTTTGATTGGAATCTCTTCATAAGAGAGGCTATTCAGAATATCTATGCCCTCTATAGGGACTATGACTGTTGGGTCACCTATGCATTTTTTAAGCAAGGAGACATGGAACACTGGGTGCACTGAAGCTAAGTCTGAAGGCAACTTAAGCTCGTAAGCTACCTTTCCAAAACGGCTGAGAATTTGGTAAGGACCAACATATTGGGGACTAAGTTTCCCCTTCTTCCCGAACCTCTTCAGTCCTTTCATACGAGAGATTTTCAAATACACAAAATCACCAATCTCGAACTTGAGATCCTTTCTGTGTACATCTGCGTATGATTTTTGTCGGTTCTGAGATATATTAAGCCTTTCCCTGATCAACTAAACTTTATCTAAGGTATCAAATACCAAGTCAGGCCCTACTATTGCGGCCTCACCCACTTCAAACCAACCAATGGGAGATCTAAACCTCCTCCTATAAAGTACCTCAAACGAAACCATCTGAATGCTGGAATGATAGTTGTTGTTATATACGAATTCAATCAAAGGAAAGTGGTCATCCCAACTACCTTTAAAGTCTATCGTACACACTCGTAACATATCTTTTAAAGTTTGAATGGTCCTTTCTACTTGACCATCTATCTTAGGATGAAAGGTTGTACTAAGGTGAACTCGGGTACCAAGACCCTTCTAGAATGCCTTCCAGAAATGAGAGGTGAATTGGGTACCTCTATCTGAGATAATGGACAAAGAAACACCGTGTAATCTTACCAACTCCCTGAGATAGAGTTTGGCATAATCCTCACCTAAATAAGAGGTATGGGCAGGTAGAAAATGAGCTGATTTGGTAATCCTGTCAATGATGACCCAAACTGAATCATGCTGGCGACGATTATGAGGTAAAACCATCACAAAGTCTATGTTCACTTCTTCCCACTTCCAGGTGGGAATACTAAACTCCTTCATGGACCCACTTGCCTTCTAATGCTCGATTTTAACTTGCTGATATGTTAAGAACTTAGCCACATACTCTATAATATCTCTCTTCATCCCACACCACCAATAGATCTCCCACAAATCACAATACATCTTAGTGTCCCCTGGATAAATAGAGTAGCGTGCACCATGCGCTTCTGCAAGAATTTGCTGTCTCAAGTCATCTACACCTGGCACACATAGCCGACCCTGGCAGTGCAACACCCCATCTCTCCTTTAAGGAAAAATCTCTACTTTCTGATCTCTGACTGATTTCTTCAACTTGAATAGACTGGAATCCCTATCCTGCTTTTCTTTCACCTCAAAAACTAGGGATGATTCTGAACTACTCTGTACCCATACACAACTTTCTGTTGAATCGACTAAGCAAACACCTAGTCTGGCAAGCTGATGAACTTCTTGAGCTAACTTCTTCTTACCATCCTCCACATAAGCAACACTACCCATAGACATCCTATTGAGAGCATCGGCCACTATATTGGCTTTACCCGGATAATACATGCACTCATGTCGTAGTCTTTCAACAACTCCAACCACCTTCTTTGACGAAGGTTTAAATCTTTCTGAGAGAACACATAATGCAGGATCTTATGGTCTGCAAACACATCATCGTGCACACCATATAAATAGTTCCTCCAAATCTTTAAGGAAAACACTACTGCTTCTAACTCAAGATTATGAGTAGGATAGTTCTTTTCATGGGGCTCAAGTTGTCTAAAGGCGTAGGCTATGAACTTATCTCTCTGTATTAAAACACACCTCAAACCAACTCTGGAGGCACCACAACATACCACAAATCCATCTGAACCATCTGATAGGGTCAAAACTAGAGCTGTAGTGAGTCGAGTCTTCAACAATTGAAAAATCTTCTCACAAAAATCTGACCACTGAAATTTAACTTTCTTCTGAGTTAATCTGGACATAGGGGATGGAATAGATGAAAATCCCTCAACAAACCATCGATAATAGCCAGCCAAACCCAAGAAACTCTTAATATCTGATGGAGATCAAGCATATCATCTAGCCTAGGAATAGGGTAACGATATTTTACCGTTATCTTGTTGATGGCTCGAGAATCAATGCGCATATGCCAAGTCCCATCTTTCTTTGGAACTAGTAGCACCGGGACCCCAAAAGGGCTCATACTCTCCTTGATATACCCTTTGTTGAGGAGTTCCTCAACTTGGCGTTGCAATTCCTTGGTATCCATCGGGTTGCTCCTATAAGCTAGTTTGTTGGGCAATTGTGATCCCGACATAAAATCTATTTGGTGCTTAATTCCCCAAAGAGGGGGCATCCCTTATGGAAGTTCATTTGGAAAAACATCTTCATAATCCTACAACACACAAGAAATCAAAGGAGAAATAGAAGAATTAGTGGGGTTAGTGTTAAAACAATGTGCCAAAAGAAGCATGGGTGTCTCCTCATCATGATCCACGAAGAGCTCCTTCTTTCTAAACAACATCACCATGTTTTATTTTTCCTTTGATATTGAGGCATCCCCGAATATCCCCACTACCCTACCTACGGGTTCCCCCTCTTTTTCTTTATTTTTGGATTTCTTCCCCTTTTATTTCAATTCTCTCATTCTTTGATGCAACTCGTTCACTTGTGAAGGCAAAATTGGATGAAGTGTGACCTTTTGGCCATCCTTCTCAAGTGTATATTGATTATACCTCCCATCATGCTTGGTATACCTATCATATTGCCAAGGTCTACCTAACAACAAGTGACATGCTTGCATTGGTATTACGTCACAAAGCACTTCATCGTGGTAGTTTCCTACCTTAAACCGTATCACACATTGCCTCATGACTTATAATTCACCACATTCATTTGAACCATTGCAACTTGTAAGGTCTAGTATGAAATGTAGTTGGCAATTTCAAGAAGTTCACCATAGCAACACTAACAATATTTGCACAACTACCACTATCTATCACCAAAGTGCACACACTTCCCTTTACAAGGCATTTAGTATGGAATAGATTCTCTTATTAGCTAGGATCATCTATCTCCTTACTAATAATGGCACACCTCACTACAAAGTTTGGAACCACGAAATCCCTTCTTGTGGATAAGCATCCTCACAATCATTATCATCATCATCATTATGTGGTTTATTTTCAGGTTCCTCTCCATCTCGAGGCTCGTCCTCATTCTCTTCTTTTTCAAGATCCACTTCCTCACCAAGGTAATACAATATCCCTTCCCTTAGGATCACATTGTTTCAGTTTGGACATTCATTGGCTTTATGTCCCCAACCTTGGTACTTGAAACATTGGAACCCTTTAGGATTAGGATACTTGTGATCTTCTTGCCGGGGAGCAAATTTATGGATTGTTTTAGGATTGGGAAGACTTATAGTGGCGGGTTGGTCCTTTTTTTTGGGCCAACCCAAAGATGGTTGAACCATATCTTTGCTCCTCGGCCAACCCAAGGTTGATGGTCCCTTTGCCGTGAACGACGACCTCTCTTTAAGCTCACTTTCAATCTCAAGAGCCGCTTGGAAAATTCCTTTAATGGTATCAAACTTGTGAAGCATCAAATGAGTGGAGATCTATTTGTTCAACCTACACTTGAACCGAATAATGTCATGGACAATTTGTTCTCCATGGTGATCAAGCTTTAACATGAGTTGTTGAAACTCATCATAATATGCCATCACACTTCGATTCCCTTGTCACAAATTGTACAACCTAGCAAGCAACTCATGACGATAACTTTTGGGAAGATATCGTTGCCTCATTAGATACCTCAACCGAAACCATGGTGGTGGTTGTCCATCAATCAACTCATTACCAAACTGTTTAACATATTCCCACCATGTGTTATCATAGCCTTCAAAGTGAGCTATGGCATAACAACTCTTATTCTCCTCAGATATATCATTCACTTGAAACACTTTATCACATGCCGACTCCCAAGAAAGATACACCTCAGGGTCACTTTCACCCTTAAAGATAGGTAGGCTCAATTTGATGGTATTGATGCCTACATCTCTCTGTTGGTGTCGGTTTACCCTTTCTCCATACCCTCGGTATCTTCTTGGATCCACGCGTCCCCCTCTCATCTTCTCTTCCCTCATGTAAGCATCATCAAAGGCTTCATACCTTTCATAATACTTTCTACCATATTCCTCAAAGTGAACGGGATGATTTTGGATGTTTGGAACTTGATTTGAAGGGATTGGATTTTATGGAGGTGGTGGTCTTTGGTTTAGTGGAGCTTTGAAGAAAGGGTTCAGATTTTGTGGAGGCATTTAACGTTCGAGTCCCTCTTGCGGAACTTGAAGATTTTGGGAATGGATTGGTCTATTGGAGTCTCGGTTTAGGGGGTTATGAGTGGTTTGACTTGCGATATTTAGTGGAGATAGTGAAGGATTTGACAATTGTGGCCATGTTCGAGAGTAACGGTGGAGGAGGAATTTCTATCACATCCACTTGATGAAACATGTCGAGGATTAGAAGGACGAGAGTTCCTTTGACTCTTCACTTGTTCTAACCTCCAACTAATAGTCGTCACTCCTCTCTTTATGGCTCCCACTTCCGTACTCAACCTTTCAAGAGCTCGGGTCATAGCCTCAAGAGTGACCCTCATATTCTCCATTTCATTAGAATCCATAGTTTGAGACGTGGTTCCCTCCATTGTCAAGGTATCACCTACAAAATCAACAAATAATTTAGTTTAAAACCTCTCCTCACTCACACACTCTCGGATTACTCACACTCGAGCTCTACAAGTGTTGTAGATTGGCTAGTAACCCATGAATCCTTAAGGTTTGAGTATGCTCTTGTCCGGAGTAGATTCTTGTTTGAAACTCAAAGAATTCTTGTTAGACTAGAGTCAAGGAGTTACAACGTATTCAAACGACAAAAGCACACAAACAAACGATGACACGAATACAAGGCTTCAAAGGACTAATTGACAACCTAGTAGAAATGTACTAGCTTGCTAATTAGTTCTCGAGTCAATTAAAAGAAACTAAGAATCAATAATTAGAAACTAGAATATCCAAATTGAGATTAATTAATGACGTGAACAGTGATTAAGGTGATGTGGCTGCATGGAATTGGTCACGGGTCCATACATTTTGTTCAACAACTTGAAGCCTTAATCTTCACAATTTTGTAATGGATGACTTTGATTTTGGAGGGAAAGTAAAGTCTTGTAACTTTTTAACTTTTTCCAACTAAAAAAGATGAGTCTTGACTTTACTAGTTCCACAAGACAAGGCTCCTTGTTTTAAGGGAAAGTGGTTGTTAAGTCAAGGAAGTAATGTTGGCAAGTCTTTTCAAAAACAACTTTACAACCTTGTCTTACAACCCTTTTGGATCTATTTTAGTCTTTATAGTGGTCAAGATATGAGATGATGAGAAGATCAAGATGATCACCACAACAATAATTCAAGAACACAACCACAATTCACCAATAATATCCCCCTTTAAAGTCAAGCAACAACACACAAACTCAGCCTACTTCAAGTTCATCATACTACCACTTCAATTCCATAATAGAAATGTCAATATGTTAAGCTCAACTTAGCTTTAGACACCTTTTGTGTTGATGAGAAAGAAATCAACACAAGAAACAAACTAGACAAAAAAAATAACATCTAGATCTAAACACACAAACACCAATCTCAGCCAAGACAACAACATAACACAATTTTTTTCAGCCAAAACAAGATGGACAGATTTCTCTTTTTTTTTCTGGAATTTTCAGATTTCAGCATCTTTATTTTTATTTTTTTTGGTATTTTTCAACTACCAAACCCAAGATTGATTTTGTTGAAACAAAATAAACCACAAGCTTTTATACCAAATGATACGAGCCCAAGTTCACAACACAAGGAACAAACAACAACAACAACAACAAGATGAACAATAAGTGCTAGTGAATCGAAATAGGCCACACACGGCTTCACTAGTCTTCAAGAGTCACGTTTTTAGAATAAGATGATGATATTAACAACAAGAACAATCAAGTCAATAATAATGATAGAGAATCAAAAGAACCTCATACGGTTTCACTAGACTTCAAGATTCCAACAACACAAGATTAACAAGATTACAAGAGGTATAGTAACTTGACACATAATATTCAATGATCTAAGAACCCTAACAAGAGAAAGGACCCTAAGATTAATGAATATTAATACCAAGCTCTTACTTGAACCAAAAGAAACTCAAAGAACCCCAAAACCCTAGTTTCTTGCCAAGAGACAACACTAGTATCACTCTACTAGTGAGTTTTCGGAATTGGGGCTTCTCCAATGGAAGAGAGAAGTTCCAAAATATTACAAAGTATTTGTTGTATTCCAAAATATGAATGAACTAACTCAAAAATAACCCTAACACTATCTATTTATATTGGTCCACAAAGTGAGATAACAAATGACCATCCTACCCTTGCCAAGGGGTGGCCTTGGAGTGTAAGTTTATTACACTTCAAGGCTCCTCTTCACACTTAAAAACATTTAATCCATTGGAAGGATAAAGTACCAACTCACACACGACCATTTGCATGAAAATAGCTTGGAGTTTTTGTAACTCTCGAGCTTGGCTACGTGTAAATGGTCGTGAACTTGTTGGACAACTTGGTACACCCGTATCAAACTGTCCGGTTATGATATCTCTGAAAGTCACTTCAGCAGACTTAGTCAAATTAGAGATGATTGATTTTGATGTCATTCTCGGCATGAATTTGCTTAATTCTTGTTATGCCTCAGTCGACTGGAAAAATAGAATTGTTCAATTTCAATTTTCGAATGAACCCGTCCTTGAGTGGAGGGGTAGTACTTCAGTACTTAGGGGTTATCACTTAGGCGAGAAAAGTGATATCTAAAGGATATGTCTACCATCTTATTCGAGTCTAGGGCTCTAGTTCAAAAACCCCTCCTATAGTATTCAAACACTAAGAAAGTTTCTTCAGCAGTCCAAAAGATCTCATTGGATGCATCATTAAGAATTGTTAGATATATCAAGAGAAGTCCTGGACAAGGAATGTTGTAGTCAAGTATTTCAGAAAACAACATCACTACATATTGTGATATAGATTGGGCAACATGCCCTCTCACCAGAAGATCTATAAATGGCTATGCAATTAAGATAAAAAATTCCCTAATCTCATGAGAAGTCGAGAAACAATCCACAATTTCAAGAAGCTCAGTTGAAGCTGAGTACATGAGTTTGGCTACTACAACTACAAAGTTGGTATGGTTACTTTTGATAACTAGAAGAATTGGATACTGAAGTTAAGAAGCATGTTAAAGTCTTTAGTAATAGCAAAGTTGTTATCCAACTTGCTTCTAACCATGTGTATCATGAAAGAACCATGCATAGAGAAATAGACTGCTATTTCATCAGAGGGAAACTACAACAAGGTTTAATTGATATCATTTATATACCTACACGACATCAGCCTGACATCCTCACCAAAGGACTTAACAGAGTTCAACATGAATTTCTTCTTTTCAAGCTAGGAGTCCTGGACATTTTTATTCCATCTAGCTTGAGGGGGAGTGTTAAGACTTAAAAAGATCAGGTCATTTTAGTTCTTTAAGTTCATCTAAGCAGTAAATGAGTTAGTTAGTAGGTTCAATTAGTTAGTAATTAATCTACCTAATTAACAGTTAGCAGTAGAAGGTTCTAATGTTGTGTATATATATCCACATTATTCACTTGTAAATAGCATATCAATACAATACAATTAGAGAGATGAACTCATCTTCTCCATTATTTTTCTTGCTCTCCATTTTTGTAGCTATCACGCTGATACATTGAAACAACTGTTTTATTGAATGTTGCTGTTTCATTACTTTACTATTCAAAAACCTTTAGGGTTCTTCAGGTTCCTGACCGTACTTAGCAGCTCAGGCTATCAGCAACAGATACAGTGGTGAGTCCTCATATTTTGAGGACAGAGTTATTTATATCATTCTTTCAGAAGTTCAGTAGTCAGTTCATTCGGGTTTAGTTGGGGACTTGCGCCATCAACTCCATATTCAGACAATTAGAGGCTTTCAGACTAGCTCAGTCAGTTATTTAGTTTTTCAGATGTTGTTATCAGTTATACTCAGTATTACCATCAGTATTTAGTATCTTATTTTCAGTTTATGAACTATGACATTTTCTAATTATTTTCGCATATGCTTTCAGTATTACTATTCAGTGCTCACAGCAGGTACCAGTCATGGGTTAACTTGTGATCCTTTGGGGTCGTAAGCACCGTGTGAAGTCCGGAGTACATACTCGGGGCGTTACAACTTTGAACTTATGTAATAGCCAAAAATAATAAATTAAGTTATTATCTAACTTGATTCGGTTGCATGTCTAGATTGGTGGATGCTTAATTTTCTAACTTGTCAACTTCTTCACTATTTTTTGTTAACATAATAAAATTTAACGTGTGTGTATATATATATATATCTTCTTTGTTTTCATTCAAGTTATTCTTTAGTGTCAAAATTATTGCTCAGATAAATATTATTTTCATCAAAACTGAAGTTTTGTGATCACTATTGTATTATTTTGTGGTAGTTTACAAGTCGTAGATGAATGTAGGTCGACTTTGAAAATTTTTTAAGGTAAAGGTTATGTTTAATTGCATTACTTTTATATCTCTGTTTTGAGATTTTTTTTGTGTAAAGAAAAAATTTAGTTGTATTATTTTGTTATAGTTTACAGGTGGTAGATGAGTGTCGGATGGCTTTGAGAAAATTTTTGTGTAAAGGTTAGATTTAATTATATTATTTTGATGTCTATATCATCGTATTATTTGTTGCAGTTTACAAGTGGTAAATGAATGTCGATCGGCTTTGAGAAATTTTCATGGTAAAAGTTAGGTTTAATTAAATAAATTCTCTAAAAGATGTTGAATTTAATTATTGTATTCATCTTATATAAACAAATATCCTATTTAGTGTAACATTTGAACTCAATAAAGTGAGGTACACGCACGAGGCGCGTATACCTAAACTAGTATATATATATATATATAATATTATTCATATAGTTTAAGTCAGAATATAACCAATCTCCTTAATTAATTTAAGAAAAATGAATCAAAAGGCAAATTGTTAAGCTACGAAATAAGGAAAGTTAAAAGACTAACGTACCCTCTTTTTTTTATTTTATTTTTTTCCGTCATTCCTTTTTTACGTTTTTATCCATTTGCATTCCTCCTTGTTGATCAAATAATCTCTTTCCTTTGCAAAATTCTACTTACCATTTCTATTTCAACTTGATTTGCGCCTAAAATAAGTAACATTCTCATTTTACTCTTCAAAATCTTCCTCCTCCTTTTATATTTTCCTTTACCATTCCAACACTTCCATATATATCTTACAAATTTATTTTAGATAGTATTATATAAATAAATCCTTCAAAAAAGAGAAGAAGAAAAAGAGGAGAATATAATCTCATAAACTCTTTTGTTTAGAATATTGTATATACAATTTTAGACGAAAGAAAATGTTAAATACACTCTCCTTCACCATTCCGTCAAACTCATCTCTAACTTCCTCATTAAATCTTTTATTATCAACATCTTTATTTTATCCTTTCATTAATCTATATACTTTGATGCAACAAACTCTTTAGGCGGACTTTTGAAGAGCAATGGTGAATCTTTTACATGATATTCTTTTTATATCTTCTTGCAAGTCCTTCAAATTTTTTGGCTGCTCTCATGTTCATTATTAAAGGTGGTCTTCCAAAAGCAACCTCTTTATTCTTCTAGATCCTCTGAAATTTTTGTTGTTGTTGCAAACTTTTGAAAAGAACTATTTGCTTGATACGAAATGCTATTGATGTTGGTTGTATCTATAGGTTTGAAGTTTTACGTTTTTTTATGTAATTGCTCAAGACGTGGGCATTAAGAAGGAGCTAGTGAATTGATATTCATCAGTGCAGAATGAACGTGGGTGTTATGCAATAAATAATACTCTTAATAAGGAAATAAATGATAGTCTTAATGCTAATGAATGAAATAATTATGGTATATATAATTTTTTTAATTGTTTATGTAGACATTATACAAGGGAAAAAAATAAAAAAATTGAGATATAGATATGAATTTGTGGATTTATATTGATATGAATTTAATTGTTTTTTTTTTTTAAAGAAAAAAAAAATATTTAAGGAAATGGTATATAACATTGATCACGAAATTAGGAGAAGGAAAAATATGCAATGTAAATCAAGAAATTGAGAAAGTTTTAGAAAAGAAATTAATAGCATTGATGATGAAAGGAATTAAATTTGGCTACCTTTAATATTCTATAAGATATTTAATGTCATTGATTGATAGTATTTTATAAATTTATAAATGATTTTAAAAAAAAAAAAAATTCAAAAAAATCACAAAAAAGATAAATAGCATTCCTAGATTCTTAGGCATGCCACATCAACAATAACCCCTAATGTCTCCTTTATATATACTAGATCACGGGCCCAACGCTTACACTCTACTTGGTTAATTATTTGTAAAAATAACATAAATCCCAATCTTATTAGGGGTTGACATATAATAACAAGCCGATTCATATAGATAACAGGGTTGACATATACATAAAAAGCTATGTATATATATATATATTTATTTAGAGAAAAATGGAATTTTTGTAATATGTTTGGAGAGATGAGATTTTTTGTAATAAGTGAAACTTAAATTGTGGGTTTATGTAATTTTTAGTAATTGTTTCTACATGGAATAGTTATCTGGTGATAAAAGTCATTATCACAATAGCAGAAAACAATCTAATACATATAGCAATTTTGTATTTTATAGTTGGACATTAAAATAACTTCATTATGTATTATCCAAGTATATCAACCACTGCGATACCAAGTTAATGTACTCGCAACGTCGTCTTTTTAAGAATGTGTTGTCAATCTGTCGATCTGATATGTAAGATTAACCCATGAAATTGATATACTGTGTATGAAATTGCAAATTTTTATATAAGCAGGCAACAGAGCAATGAACCGACATAAAAAATCAACTTCTTCTTTGGATGAAAGACTTCCTAACCAATGCTACAGAGTAAGTAATCTTGGCAACAATCTTCTCCAACCTTGTATGATTTCCTCACATCGATGAATAACATAGAACTCATTTTGTGAGCAGCAAATAGGAACATAAAGTTAAGATTTGACAACAAGGGGTTGATCAAGTGGCACCCTCCACCTCCGACCATTATAAGGTTGTGAGTTCCAATCACCAAATGAGCGAAACTCCCTAGGAGAGTTAATAAAAATAAAAAATTAAGGCTCAAATTTTCCAAAATTAAGGAAACCATAATATATTCTTCAAGCATAACAGTACAAAGTTTATTATGGTTAGGTAAATCATGTAAGGTCTAACGTTCGTTTGGGCTTTAAGTGCAAAAAGTGAAAAATTATGATAAAGTGAATCTGAATTGCTTGAAGTCATTCCTTGATTGTGCCATAAGACCTGTTTCTTTCAACAAATTCACAATAAGATCAGATTATTTGTAATCTTGTCGACACTATGAAGCCCAATCTCCTACTTAGATGGAAAGAGTGAATTTCCATAGTTGCTAGAATAATCATCTTAGTGAGAGATAAAAAGTAATTCAGAATAGAGAGTAAACCTCAATCAACCCTACACTGATATAGTTTAGAGTTCAGGAAAACTATCAAAGAAAGTAAACACCCAAGTCCCCAACATGGTTAGTAAACTACTAAATGTCTAAAATGCGTCACAAGAGACCCAGTTCAAGGACTGACTTCTCAGAGAAGCAACTAAAATTATCAGCTTGTGGTTAGGCCTAAATTAGCACACGGGCTGAATTGTAAGCCATAGGTGTGCAAGCTCCATACCTAGGAGAGTGAGCTAATATACAGGAAGTTCACAAGACTTAAAAAGTGTAAATCATTCTAGGGTCAAGTTAGAAAGCAATTTACATCAATGACATTGAATTTTAAAGAGTAACCTTTATTCTTTAGCATCTCCATGTTAGGATTTTGCAATTGCTTATTAAACTAAGGCTTGTATAAAAATAAATTAATTATGTTTACATAATAGTTGGTCATTTTCTAGAAAGTGTTTACCCAATACGGTAACCTCTGCATGTTAAGAAACTGATGTAGTAAGAAATTCTAAGTTTATAATAAAATCTAAAGAAAACAAGCTCTAACATGTGAGACAGTGCTCCTGTTGAAAATTACATGTACATGAAAATAAATGTCATAAACTCCAAGTAATACAGGGGCCAAAAACTTCTTCTTACTACACTAGTCTTAATATTATTTTATTAAACTTCTTACTACACTAGTCCGGCAAAAATTATATTCAGACTAGTGTAGTAAGAAGTTTAATAAAATAATTAAAAATAATTACTTAATAATTATAAATTTTCCGACTAATGTAGTCATAATATTTATTAATAATTATTTAAAAATATAAAATATTTTGACTACTTTGAGCGGAAGTTTAATAAATAATTATTTAATATATAAACTATTTTCGACCACTATTGTTGGAAGATTGATAAAAAATTATTTAATAAATAAAAAATTTCGACTACTTTAGTCGGAAGTTTAATAAATAATTATTTAATATATACATTATTTTCAACTACTGTTGTCAGAAATTTGATAAAAAATTATTTAATAAATAAATTATTCCCAATCATTATAGTCAAAATATCCTCTCATGTTCAACTAGAATTTAAAAATTGCAAATAAAATTGAAACTTAAAAATTTAATCATCTTTGAAATATCCAAAACAAATAGCGAATCAAATAGTTTAAACATTTCAAGACAAGTCTAAACGTCACAATCCAAAAAAAATACCAATTCTAATAGTTTAAGTCTAAATGTCAAAATCATAAACAAAAACCAACCCCTACAATCTAATCATCTGATTCACCATCTTCCTCATCCAAAAATACTTGCGACATATGCTTCTTGACTAACGCCTCAAACTTGGAAAATTTGGCATCACTAACTGCACAGTGTTGTACAAACTCTTCAATTTTTTCTCATCGCTTTCATTTCTTTCGCATTTTGTGAAATAGAAGCGGAGTTGGAAAACATTGGGAAAGAACTACTTGAGGATTGGTTAACTCCAAGCCCCTAGGTTTTACCCTTCTTTGGACCACCTACCACAGTTGTCCATATTCTAGTCATATCAGCAGGCAATGGTTGGACCATGGTACCACCATCTGAAGCAAGTTGGGTTTGACACCAATCTTCAATGCTTTTTTGAAATCCTTCCTGAAAGAAAAATAATTGTCATTATGTAAACAAGCTAAGATGAATAATAAGAAAATAATATATATAAAGTTTATTATCTTACATATGTATCCTTAGCACATGGTTCAACCCAATCTTCTCTTGTACGGTCCGACTTTTTCTTCTTCTGTGTCTCTTCGAAGGCCTTAGGAAGAGGTATATCTACTCTCCCATTTAAGAATTTTTGAAATTTTTTACCCATATATAGGTCAATGCTACTTTAAAAGTTCAGCTATTAAGGTCTTATCAACACCATCCACACTGTTTGGACTTAAAGAACAATATGGAAAATTTATCCAGACTATGATCACTCTTTGTTTACACAGACTATAGATGGATCCTAGGTCATAGTCTTGGTATATGTGGATCATTTACTAGTGAAAGGTAGCATCTTGACTTATATTCAAAGAGTAAGGAAAGACCTATAATCCAAATTCAAGATGAAGGACATAGGTGAGCTTAAATACTTTCTTGGAATAGAATTGATAGGACTTGATGGTAGTAAACAAGCAGGGACACCTCTTGAGTTCAATCATAAGCTCACTTCTCATAAGTTGGACAAAGTAGAGAGACCAGAAACAGTGACTTACCGAAAGCTAGCACCTGACCATTACCAGAAAAAATCTTTCCTTTGTGGTCCAAGTACTAAGCCAACATATGCATGCTCCTAGATAGACTCAAATAGATGCAACACTAAGAGTAGTCAAATACATAATGGGGACTTAGTCTTTTCATGCTTGCTGATGTTAATATGAAACTAACAGCGTATTGCGATATAAACTAGGGCTCATTGTTGAGACAAGAAAGTTAGTTAATGGATATGTAGTCGAGCTTCGTGAAGCCACAGTTCCATGGAAACCTAAGAAACCAAAAGTTCTCTGAAGCTGAGTTTAAGAGCATGCCAACAACTGTGGCTGACAACACTTGGCTAGCTGGTGTATTTAAGGAACTGGGAGTTGTGATACAGAAACTACTGATTTAAGAGAAATTCATTCAGACACAACATATTGACACAAAAAAACTGATGAAAGATATAGACTAAGAGTTTCGTGCAGACCTCAACAATACTGATTGGTTGGCAATGTAGATAGGAGAAAACTGGTTTCATCTATTAGCTTGAAGATGAGTGTAGAAGAATGTGGGGCTAGATGTTGTGTTACTTAATCTGTTTAACCATGTAATTAGGAAGTTAATAAGGATTGTGTTAATTACATTGCTACTTTGTATTGTTTATTAAGTTTCACACCTTTTCTTCTTCTTTCTTCTCCCAAATTCATATGGCTGAGCTCTTTAACAAAATTCAAATTTTAGGCAAATGCTTAATGGGGTACTCATAAAATAAAATACAGACTTCCAGTTAGCTTAATTTGGAATCTTTATCAGCCAAAAGAAATAAGAAACTCGACTAATAAGCACTATGCATTATCAAAATTCAGACTTTATAGTTAAACGCTTAATAGGGTATTAATAAAAACAAAATTCAGACTTCCAGTTAGCTTAATTACAGCTACAGAAGACACAAATTGACAATAACAACAACAACAACATACACAAAGTATCACGTGTAAATGGATAAAGGGGTTGGACAAGAATAGTACCTGTATTCATTAGTGGGTAGCAAAACTCATCGAACCACCGGTGTGCAGCAAAAGCCACCCATTTCAGAGGCTCGATTTGCCTTTCCTCATTCCCTCTTCGCCTTATATTCAGGAGTGTCCCATAATATCAAGAACTGAGCATACACTTCATTATTCATCCAACTAGGTTTTACCAATTTCCTTCGGGCCTCATAAAAGTGTTCTTTGATCCGTAGAGCTGCTTTCAATTGAAAAATGCACTCTATTTCATTACCATGACAATAACTCCATGAACACTTTGTCTGCAAAATAGTTTAATATAAAGTCATAAAATGAGTTGATGGATACAATGGAAAAACTATATTTAGGTAATGAGATTCATAGCTTATAAAACTGCTTATACCATAAACTGTTTCCACTTGTCAATTCTAAATTCGTATGGAATCTCTAACCAACTATTCCACGGCTCTTTGAAAAATAGTTTAAGTGCTTCTATAACCATATGCCCTGCGGCATATGTTGGAATGAACCTGTAATAAATTTATATTAAACCATCATCTTAGCTTTTAAAAATTAAGGGAAAACTTAAGGGTTACTTACCCATCATAATAATGGATAATTTGTAGCCTCCCAAACTTGTCATATTTTAATACCTTTTTAAATTGTAAATTTTGAGAAGTAGCTGTTGTAGTATTAGGCGTTGTAGCACTATCAATGAATGGCAATGTTGGTATGTTAGAACCTTCAACTCTTAATCCATAAAGTCTTGGTGTGGATGATGTCGAAGGCACAGATGAAGAGATACCATCCAAACTATTTTGGGATGAAGAGGTGTAGAACTGGTCAGACGGTGGAGGCATGACAAATACATTTAGTAGTGAAATAGTTAATCTAAGAGGGGGAGGAATATTTGTAGTAGCTGATTGAAGAGTTGTGGTAACAGGTGGTGGTGGTGGTAGTGTATATATACCTGTAGAAAGATTATCATGTCCTTTGTTACTTTTCTTACATCGGCTATTAACATTACCTTTTGATTCCGTTGATTTTCTTTACTAGCCACCTGAAAAAGAAGGAACAACAAAATTTAAGAATATTCATGTTTGTTACAAAGTAGGAAGATATATACTTTAAACAATTAGGCCGGGAGTTCTTACCAAGACTTTAGATTATCATTTCTACCACCGGGTGTTTGCCTGCATCATAAAGTATTTTGACATATATAGATGTGTAAAGTGAATCAGGAAAGAGCAAATAATTAGCTGAATCTTAACTGCACAGAGCTTCATTATCAGAACAGGTTCCTAAAGCATCTTGATAATTCAACAAAAAGAAAAACTAATTTCAAACATTAGGTAGCTATAAAGCCAGTCTGGTGCACTGTAAGGTGGATGTATAAAAAGTTGTTAAATGTTTCTGATTTTCATCTGTTGTACAAGAACATTTTCTCTCAATTATTGTAACTTCACAAATTTCACTCATTTTAAAGGATCTTCAAACATTCACTGGTTAGTGTGTGCTTTCTCGAGTGCTACTTAATAGAGATAGTCAGACTCTTAAGTTGAGAATGTTATATCACATCTTAAGGTGTTTCTGTTAAGGGATTCCTAAGCTCCGAATAAAATGCACCTAGACCTTAAACGTTTGATCTTTTTATTTTAATGTCTGTTCTTTTCAGAAGTGTATTCATACCTAAAAACACAATAACAAGTCCAATTTGAAATCCATTTAGGATTAAAAGAAAAGAGCAAACGTTTGAGGTCTAGGTGAATCTTATTCGGAGCTTAGGAATCCCTTAACAGAAACACCTTTAGATGTGCTATAACATTCTCAACTTAAGATTCTAATTATCACTATTAAGTAGCACCCGATAAAGCACACACTAACCAGTGGATGCTTGAAGATCCTCTAAAATGAGTGAAATCTGTGAAGTTGCAGTAATTGAGAGAAAATATTCTTGTACAACAGATGAAAATCGAAAGCATTTAACAACTTTTTATACATCCACCTTACAGTGCACCAGGCTGGCTTTATACATCTATGTATGCTACCTAATATTTGAAATTAGTTTTTCTTTTGGTTGAATTATCAAGTTGTTTTAGGAACCTGTTCTGATAATGATGCATACATCCATGCATGCTACCTAATGTTTGAAATGAGAGATATTCTTAGCTAGTGAAATTGGTTTGGGATTATTTTTGAAATCAGTTGTTCTGTCGGTTTAATTATCAAGTTGTTTTAGGAACCTTTTCTGATAATGAAGCTCTGTGCAGTTAAGATTTAGCTAATTATTTTCTCTTTTCCAATTCACTTTACAAATCTATATATGTCAAAACACTTTATGATGTAGGCAAGCACTCGGTGGTAGAAACGACAATCTAAAGTCTTGGTAAGAACTCCCGACCTAATTGTTTAAACTATATATCTGCCTACCTTGTAACAAACATGACTATTCTTAAATTTTGTCGTTCTTTTTTTTCCAGGTGGCTAGTAAAGAAAATCAATGGCACCAAACGGTAATTTTAATGGACGACGTAAGAAAAGTAAAAAAGGACCTGATAATCTTTCTATAGGTCATTATACACTACCACTACCACCACCTATTACCATAACTCTTCAACCAGTTACTAAAAATATTCCTCCCTCTCCTAGATTAATTATTTCACTACCAAATGCATTTTCATGCCTCCACCATCTGACCAGTTCCACACCTCTTCTTCCCAAAATAGTCTGCATAGTAACTCTTCATCTGTGTCTTCGACATCATCCACTCCAAGCCTTTCTGAATTGGGAGTTGGAGGTTCTAACATACCAACATCACCATCCATTGATAGTGCTACAACGCCTAATGCAACAACAGTTGCTTCTCAGAATTTGCAATTTAAAGAGGTTTTAGAATATGGCTACGAATCATCCCTTATTATGATGGGTAATTAACCCTTAAATTTTTTCTTAATTTTTAAAAGCTAAGATGATGGTTTAATATAATTTTATTATAGGTTCATTCTAGCATATGTCGTAGGGCATATAGTTATAGAAACAATTAAACTATTTTTCAAAGAGTCGTGGAATAGTTGGTTAGAGATTCCATACGAAATTAGAATTGACATGTGGAAACAGTTTATGATATAAGTAGTTTTATAAGCTATGAATCTCATTGCCTAAGGATAGTTTTTCCATTGTATCCGTCAATTGATTTTATGACTTTATATTAAACTATTTTGTAGACAAAGTATTCAAGAAGTAATTGTCATGGTAATGAAATAGAGTACATATTTTGCTTGAAAGCAGCTCTACGGATCAGTGGCACTTTTATGAGGCCCGAAGGAAATTGGTAAAACCTAGTTGGGTGAATGATGAAGCATGGGCTCAATTCTTGATATTATGGGACACTCTTAAATATAAGGTACAGAGGGAATGAGGAAAAGCAAATCGAGCCTCTGAAATGGGTGGTTCGCTGCACACCGAAGGTTCGATGAGTTTTTCTACCCACCATTGAAGACTGGTACTATTCTTGTCCAACCCTTTTATCCATTTGCACGTGATACTTTGTGTATGTCGTTGTTGTTGTTATTGTCAAATTTGTGTCTTCTGTAGCTACAATTAAGCTAACTGGAAGTCTGAATTTAGTTTTTATTAATACCCTATTAAGCGTTTAACTATAAAGTCTGAATTTTGATAATGCATAGTGCTTATTAGTCGAGTTTCTTATTTCTTTTGGTTGATAAAGATTCCTAATTAAGCTAAATAGAAGTCTGTATTTTATTTTATGAGTACCCCATTAAGCATTTTCCTAAAATTTGAATTTTGTTAAAGAGCTCAGCCATATGAATCTCGGAGAAGAAAGAAGAAGAAGAGGTGTGAAACTGAATAGAACAGTACAAGTAAAAATGTAATTAACACAATCCTTATTAACTACGTAATTACATTGTTAAAAAGATTAAGTAACACAATATCTGGCCCCACATTCTTCTACACTCACCCTCAAGCTAATGGATAAAACCAGTTTTCTCATCTCTAGATTGACAACTAATCAGTATTATTGAGGTCTGCACGAAACTCTTAGTCTATATCTGCCATCAGTTCTTTTGTGCCAATATGTTGTGTCTGAATGAGCTTATCTTGAATCACTGGTTTCTGTATCATAAATCCCAATTCCTTAAATACACTATCTAGCCAAGTGTAATGCCCCAAAAGTTTCCAAGCTAAAATTTGTCCCTAAAAGTATCAAGCATGGGATTATAGAGTGAATTATACTCAACTCCCTCTGGAATTCTTAAAATTTTAACTTTTCATTACGTAGGTGACTGAATAAGCTTTCCTTTGATATAAGATTAGTCCAAAACGGACACCCAGTGAGGGAGATATGGCTATTTTATGTGCTAGTCATAAAACATCATCATTCAGGTGTTTAGCGTGTCGCGGAGGATCCCAATTTTGCATTCATCAATTTCCAGTGAGACTCTACGATCGTGGCGCATTGCGGAGTGAGACAATTTCCTAATTGGCAATTTCCAGTGAACCACCATGATTGTGGTGCGTCGCGGTGGCCCATAAAATCGGGCACCAGTTATATTTTTACTCCATCTCATTAAGGGTAAAAATAGTACTTCTCCAACCCCTTATTATCTCTAACACGGGGTTTAATTCAAAGAACACCAAAGTAAGTTTATTATCATCAAAATCTCTCAAGAAACTCCATTAGGGTTTCAGACTAAAAATCCTCATTGCTCTAGATTTAACCATGGGTTTTAAAAGATAATTGGAGATTTGGAATCCTTGCATCGTAGGCTCCAAGACTCATCCATTTACTTTCTAAAATAGAGGTACGTGGGGTTGTCCCAAATTTCACGGGCATGATTTTTGAAAAGAATTTACACAAAACCTTACTATCTATACGTATATATATGTTTTTACAATTGGGGTTTTGTTTTAATATCAATAACATGTTTTGTGATATGGTTTTGAAAGAAATATTGAAATATCATGGGGTTGTGGCTTGCATATATTTCAATTATTGAATTGTGAACATGTGATCTGAATTTTATAAAGGTGCATGCCCCATGATAATGTTTTATACCCCACACTATACTTGTGTTAAACCATCGAGAGCATGAGTTTTTGCAATTGATATGATATTACTCATAAATGATAAAGTTTCTTGAAACTATTACATGTTGAGAACCATGGTGCATGTGTTTGATGTGTGTAAAAGTTTTATATATGTGCATGTTGTAAATGGCATGAAAAGTTGGAGAATTGATGTGGTACTATGACTTGCAAGTCAATGGTATGACGATACCATATAAATGTATGCCATGACAGAGTTTGAGTTTGATTTAAGAAAGTTAGATGGTTACCCAAAGAAAGTACGAGTTGAAAGACTCTATGCTAGAAATCGTGATTTGTCGACACGGGATTATGGTACCATGCTTTGTGATCTTGTGTCCTTGATTCATGTCGTCCCAAATTGGGACTTTGGTTAGGTTCCCTGCTTTGTGATCTTGTGCACTACCATGACATGTTGACTTGATTAGGGATTTTGGCACCTTGCTGTGTGATCTTGCGTGTCCCCCTTATAGATACTCTAATCCTTGCGGAAAACTTAGATTGAGGGCTTGGACGCTGAGTCAAGGGAGGAATCTATATAGACCGTAGAATTAAAGATTGTAGGGTGTACCATCTAGCTAAGAAGTAAGACAAAGAGTGAGTCATGGTTTCAAAGAAATGTTTCAAAGTCTTTAAAATGCCCATGTGATTTCTTACTATATGATATGTTTATGAACTGTTTTAAATTTCTCTCATATATGTTGATTATAAATGACTATTTTTGAATAGCTCTGCGTACCAGTACATCTGTATTGACTCCCCTCCCCCTCCAACCTCTCAGGTTCTGAGGCACAGTCTAGGGGTCAAGATAAGCAGTAGATAATTCAGACAACAGAAGAGATTGTGCAGTGGTGAGCCTTCTATATTCCGGAAGGCCTAATGTCTTACAGATATTTGTCATTCTATAGTTTTGGTCTACTGGGGGCCTTGTCCCAGACTTCAGATAGTATTGTTTTGAGATTTAGTAGAGATTTCGCAGATTGAGTCAGATGTTATTTAGATATTTTTGGAGTTTTCCTTCATTGTTAAACTAATTTCAGAGTATGACCATGTTTCCGTATTCGATTTATAGTTCCGCATTTTCCTTTTATTATATGAATGTTTTGCATGATTACCAGATAGAGTGGCACATCCGAGACTTCATGGGTCGGATGTCCGTTATGGCCAGCCCATAGTTCGGGTCGTGACAAACTTGGTATCAGAGCATGGTTCATGGTCCCAGAGTGTCTGCAAAATCGCATCGGGTAGAGTCTTGTTTATGGGTGTGTAGCGCACCACACTTATAAGCAGGAAGCTACTAGGCATTTAGGAAAGTGTTTTCCCTCTTTGTGATTTAGTTCGTGCTTTAGAGTCTGAATTAGAACTGTCCCCTAATCAGTGATCCATTATATTTCAAAAACAGTCATGCCTCCTCGTCGTTCCAGCAACTAGGATACTCAAGATGATGAAGTCCGCCCCACTCATGGCATGTGGACCCATAACAGAGCCTACACCCTAGAACCTATTCCTACTCCGGGAGTACCTCCAGTCCCGACCAGTCCTCCTCGAGCTCCGAGGACAAATGTTAACTGTCCCCAGTCATCTCAAGGGGACATATCGAATGCAGAATTTAGGCAGTCCATTCACATGATTGCACAGATGGTAGCTTCACAGACTCAGAGGTCAGAAGATACTGGGTCTGCATCTGTCACTTCTGAGGCCACTAGGGTGGGCCAGTTCATGAGAATGAACCCGCCCAAATTTTCTGCCACTAAAGTAGAAGAGGACCCCCAGAAGTTCATAGATGAAATGGGGAAGATTTTCAGAGTTATGCATGTGGATCAGGTGGAAAGGGTTGAGTTAGCAGCATACCAACTTAAGGATGTAGCGAACCAATGGTACAACGAGTGAGAGGATGCGAAAGGGGAGAGTGTTGAGCCCACAATTTGGGATGAGTTTGTGGGAGCTTTTCTTAACCGATTCTTTCCTCTAGAGTTGAGAGAAGCCAAAGTAGGGGAATTCATGAATCTTAAACAAGGGAAGATGAGTATCCATGAGTACACTCTGAAGTTTAATCAACTGGCTCGTTATGCACCAAAAATGACAGAAAATATGAGGTCCCGGATGAGGAAATTTGCATCCGGCCTTTCCGATGATCTAGCACTTAAATGTCAAGGGGAGATGCTAAATAGCGAGGTGGACTTTGCTAGACTGTCAGTTCATATGCAACAGGTAGAAGAGAAGAAAAAGAAAATATCTGAATATAGAAAGAAAGACAGGCAGGCGAAGAGAGACAAAACAGCAGATCAGAACCACAGTCATCCTCAGAGCGGTAACTGGGGTGGTAAATGGCAAAAGAAGAAGTTTTAGGGCAAGGTGCAGTCTGCAGCTAGTGCCCCAGTTCCCAGACCCCCAGTTGATAGGCGATCTCAGAGTTTTCAAACTAGTCAGGGACCCAGAGCTCAGGATATTCAGTTGCAGGGCGGTGTGGCGCAGCCCGCCAGATCTTTTCCCTATTGTAACACCTGCAGGAAAAATCATCCTGGAAAGTGTTACTTGGAGAGGAGAAATTGTTATTCTTGCGGTCAGGTGGGACACCTTTAGAGAGATTGCCTTGATACAGGAGGTAATGTTGGGGGAGCCAAGTCACAGGTGAATTCTTCTGCACCAGCACCTTAGAAGGGAGCTACTTCGGCTACCGAAAGTGGTCAGAACTGTCTATATTCTTTGACCAACCGCCAGGAGGCAGAGGCCTCTCCAGATATGGTCACCGGTATGTTACAAATCTTTTCCTGTGATGTATATGTGTTGCTTGATCCCGGGTCTACCTTATCTTATGTGACCCCATATGTGGCTGTTGGTTTTGGGTTTGAGCTCGAAGTCAGTACCGATCCTTTCTCTGTTTCCACTCCGGTGGGTGATTTTGTTGTGGCTAGGAGGATATATAAAAATTGTGTAGTGTCTATTCTTAAGCCAGGATACTGTGGCAGATCTCATAGAGCTTGATATGGTTGAGTTTGATGCTATCCTAGGGATGGACTGGCTCCATTCGTGTTATAATACACTAGACTGTAGAACCCGAAAGGTTACCTTTTCTTTTCTGAATGAGCCAGCAATAGAGTGGGAAGGACACTCTTTAGCACCTAGGGGCACTTCATATCTTATCTCAGGGCTTGTAAACTCATTTCAAAATGTTTCTTGTATCATCTTATTCGGGTTAAAGATTCTAACACCAAAAGTCTTCCTCTTTAGTTTGTTCCTGTAGTGAATGAATTCCCAAAAGTTTTTCCAGATGATCTCCCAGGAATTCCACCTGATAGGGAGATAGATTTTGGCATTGATGTATTGCTAAATACCCGTCCTATTTCTATTCCGCCATATAAAATGGCTCCAGCAAAGTTAAAAGAGTTGAAAGAACAGCTAGCAGATCTTATAGATAAAGGTTTTATCATACCTAGTATTTCTCCTTGGGGTGCACCTGTACACTTCTTGCGGAAGAAAGATAGTTCCCTGCGTATGTGAATAGATTACCGCCAGTTGAATAAGGTCACAGTGAAAAATAAATATCCTCTTCCTAGAATCGATGACCTTTTTGATCAGCTTCAGGGTGCTAAGTGTTTTTCTAAAATAGACCTTCGTTCGGGCTATCACCAGTTGAAAGTTAAGGAGTCAGACATTCCTAAAACAGTTTTCCGAACCAGATATGGTCATTATGAATTCTTGGTCATGTCCTTCAGGTTGACTAATGCTCCTGCAGCTTTCATGGACCTAATGAACAGGATTTTTCATCAGTTCCTAGACCTATTTGTCATAGTTTTTATCGATGATATCTTGAAGAGGAGGACCATGTCAATCAACTCCGAATTATTCTTCAGACTCTCAAAGATCATAAGTTGTATGCGAAATTCTCCAAGTATGAATTTTGGCTGAATGCTATTGTTTTCTTAGGGAATATTATGTCTAGTGAGGGGATTCAGGTTGATCCCCAAAAGGTTGAGGCAGTGAGGAAATGACCCATACCCACGACTCCAACCGACATCCGGAGCTTCTTGGGTTTGGTGAGTTATTATAGAAGATTCGTAGAGAGTTTTTCTTCCATAGTTGCACCACTTACTAAGTTGACTCAGAAAAAGGTGAAGTTTTTGTGGTCTGACTCTTGTGAGAGTAGTTTTGAGAAACTGAAAGACAATTTAACTACTGCTCTTATTTTGACAATTTCGGAGGGTACAAAAGATTTTGTTGTATACTGTGATGCGTCCTGAGTGGGACTTGGGTGTGTTCTTATGCAGCATGGTAAAGTAGTGGCTTATGCATCTAGGCAGTTGAAGGTGCATGAGCGGAATTACCATACTTATGACTTGGAATTAACAGTTATGGCTTTTGCACTTAAGATCTGGTGACATTATTTGTATGGGGTGCATGTTGATATATTTACTGACCACAAGAGTTTACAGTATGTTTTCTCGCATAAAGAGTTAAATCTCAGGCAGAGACGATGGGTGAAACTTTTAAAGGACTATGACATGAGCCTGCACTATCATCCGTGTAAGGAAAATGTGGTAGTCGACGCCCTCAACAGATTGTCTATGGGTAGCCTCTCTCATGTTGAGGAAGGGAAAAGAGAAATGGTGAAGGATGTTCATCGACTTACAAATCTTGGAGTGTGACTCTTAGACTCTGAAGATAGAGGGGTGGTGGTGCATGAGATTGCTAAATCATCCCTTTATGCAGAAGTTAAAGAAAAGCAGGCCAGAGATCCCATCTTGATACAGGTAAAGAGTGATGTGGGTTAGCAGAAGGTGATGTCATTTGAGATTGGTAGTGATGGCATTTTGAGATATCAGGGTAGGTTGTGTGTGCCAGATGTAGATGGTCTGAGGCAGAGAATCCTTGATAAAGATCACACTTCGAGGTATGTTGTTCACCCAGGCTCTACTAAGATGTACCATGATCTGAAATGTATATATTGGTGAAATAATATGAAGCGTGATGTGGCTGACTTTGTTTCCAACTGTTTGAATTGCCAACAAGTTAAAGTAGAGCATTTGAGGCCAGGTGATTCTTCCCAAGAGATAGCTTTACCCTTGTGGAAGTGGGGGATGATTAATATGGACTTCATTACAGGGCTTCCGAGGTCCCAAAACCAGTATGATTCCATTTGGGTAATTATAGATAGGCTGACCAAGTCAGCCCACTTTCTACCTGTCAGGACTAACTATTCGGGAAAGGATTATGCCAAGCTATTCATTGCCGAAATAGTTTATTGGCATGGGGTACCTGTGTCCATCATATTCGAACGAGGTACACAGTTTTCTTCTCAGTTTTAGAGATTTTTTCAGAGAGGCTTAGGTACCCAAGTGGACCTAAGCACTGCTTTCCATCCTCAGACTGATGGGCAGGCTGAGCACACCATTCAGAACCTTGAGGACATGTTGAGGGCCTGTGTGATTGATTTTAAAGGAAGTTGGGTAGAGTACTTGCCCCTAATAGAGTTTGCGTATAATAACAGTTTCTATTCTAGTATTAAGATGGCACCATTTGAGGCGTTGTATGGAAGAAGTTGTAGGTCACCAATCGGGTGGTATGAAGTGGGTGAGACATACATTTTTGGGCTTGATCTTGTTCATCAGGCAATGGAGGATGTGAAATTCATTAGAGAACGACTTAAGACAGCCCAAAGTCATCAGAAGTCCTACACCGATATTAGGAGAAGAGGTTTAGAGTTTGAGGTTGGAGATTGGGTGTTTCTCAAGGTTTCTCCCATGAAGGGAGTCATGTGGTTCGGGAAGAAAGGTAAGCTGGTTCGGGAAAATTTATAATTATTAAGTAATTATTTTTAATTATTTTATTAAACTTCTGACTACACTAGTCAGAATATTATTTTTGTCGAATCATTCTTAATTTAATTTTTTTGACTGTAGTAATCAGAAATTTTTGACAGAAGTAGTCAAAAATATTTTTCCGACAAGCTTTTTTTCGACTAACTCTAAACAGTTGGAATGTTGTCGCAAATTCCTTATTTTTTTTACTACATTTCGACTACATGGGTAGTTTGAAAATAACAAATTTCTGGCAGTGAAGATCATGCTAAAGAAGCTAGCTGAAAGCATGCACATCTTATTTACATTTTTTCTATCATTTTCGGTGACATAATTTTTTTCTTATTTCAAGAGTCTACAACTGTCACAACATGGTGAGCAACTTACAAAAATTACATTTTTTTCTTTTAGCTTTGGACACTTGAGAAAAAAATTAGATACAACTTTGGCGCAGGTTCATTCATCCGGTATTTCATATATCTATGTTGAAGAAGTGCATTGTAGACCATTCTTTAGTGTTTCCTGTCGAAGAAATCAAAGTGATAGACTCCTTATCCTATGAAGAAGAGCCTGTAGAAATTTTTGATTGCCAAGTTAGAAAATTAAGAAACAAAGAGATTGCCTCAGTTAAAGTGTTGTGGAGAAATCAGAAAATTGAAGAAGCAACTTGGGAATCCGAAGTTGACATGAGAGCAAGGTACCCAAACCTTTTTGATCCAGTGGATGACGAAATGGAAGGTACAATCCTTACCTTATTCTTTCTATGCCTTAGTATGCTTGAAGTCATGTTTTTCTGTGTTCTGCGTCAACATTCGGGGATGAATATTCCCAAAGGGGGGATATTGTAATGTCCCGAAAGTTTCCAAGCTAAAATTTGTTCCTAAAATTATCAAGAATGGGATTCTAGAGTGAATTATACTCAACTCCCTATGGAATTTTTTAAATTTTAACTTTTCATTACGTAGGTGACTGAATAAGCTTTCCGTTGATATAAGATTAGTCCAAAACGGACACCCGATGAGGGAGTTATGGCTATTTTATGTGCTAGTCGTAAAACATCATCATTCAGGTGTTTAGCGCGTCGCAGAGGATCCCAATTTTGCATTAATCAATTTCCAGTGAGACTCTGCGATCGTGGCGCATCGCGGAGTGAGACAATTTCCCAATTGGCAATTTCCAGTGAACCACCATGATTGTGGCGCGTTGCGGTGGCCCATAAAATCGGGCACCAGTTATATTTTTACTCCATCTCATTAAGGGTAAAAATTATACTTCTCCAACCACTTATCATCTCTAACACGGGGTTTAATCCCAAGAACACCAAAGTAAGTTTATTATCATCAAAATCTCTCAAGAAACTCCATTAGGGTTTCAGACTAAAAATCCTCATTGCTCAAGATTTAAACGTGGGTTTTAGAAGATAATTGGAGATTTGTAATCCTCGCATCATAGGCTCCAAAAATCATCCATTTACTTTCTGAATTAGAGGTACGTGGGGTTGTCCCAAATTTCATGGGCATGATTTTTTAAAAGAATTTACACAAGACCTTACTATCTATACGTATACATATGTTTTTACAAGTTGGGTTTTTTTTTAATATCAATAACATGTTTTGTGATATGATTTTGAAAGAAATATTAAAATATCATGGGGTTATTGGCTTGCATATATTTCAATTGTTGAATTGTGAACATGTGATCTGAATTTTGAAAAGGTACGATGTATATGAATTGTGAATTCTTTAAATCCCCCATGATAATGTTTTATACCCCACACTATACTTGTGTTAAACCATCGAGAGCATGAGTTTTTGCAATTGACATGATATTACTCATAAATGATAAAGTTTCTTGAAACTATTACATGTTGAGAACCATGGTGCATATGTTTGATGTGTGTGAAAGTTTTATATATGTGCATGTTGTAAATGACATGAAAAGTTGGAGAATTCATGTGGTACTGTGACTTGAAAGTCAATGGTATGATGATACCATATAAATGTATGCCATGACAAAGTTTGAGTTTGATTTAAGAGAGTTAGATGGTTACCTGAAGAAAGTACGAGTTGAAAGACTCTATGCTAGAAATCGTGATTTGTCGACACGGGATTATGGTACCATGCTTTGTGATCTTGTGTACCTTGATTCATGTCGTCCCAAATTGGGACTTTGGTTAGGTGCCCTGCTTTGTGATCTTGTGCACTACCATGACATGTTGACTTGATTAGGGATTTTGGCACCCTGCTGTGTGATCTTGTGTGTCCCCCTTAGAGATACTCCAATCCTTGCGTAAAACTTAGATTGGGGGCTTGGCCTCTGAGTCAAGGGAGGATTCCATATAGCCCGTGGAATTAAAGATTATAGGGTGTACCATCTAGCTAAGAAGTAAGACAAAGAGTGAGTCATGGTTTCAAAGAAATGTTTCAAAGTCTTTAAAATGCCCATGTGATTTCTTACTATATGATATGTTTATGAACTGTTTTAAATTGCTCTCATATATGTTGATTATAAATGACTATTTTTGAATAGCTCTGCATACCAGTACATCTGTATTGACTCCCCTCCCCCTCCAACCTCTCAGGTTCTGAGGCACAGTCTAGGGGTCAAGATAAGCAGTAGATAATTCAGACAACAGAAGAGATTGTGCAGTGGTGAGCCTTCTATATTCCGGAAGGCCTAATGTCTTACAGATATTCATCATTCTACAGTTTTGGTCTACTGGGGGCCTTGTCCCAGACTTCGGATAGTATTCTTTTGAGATTTAGTAGAGATTTCGCAGACTAAGTCAGATGTTATTTAGATATTGTTGGAGTTTTCCTTCATTGTTAAACTAATTTCAGAGTATGACCATGTTTCTGTATTCGATTTATAATTCCGCATTTTTCTTTTATTAGATGAATGTTGTGCACAATTACCAGATAGAGTGGGACATCCGGGCCTTCATGGGTTGTATGTCCGTCACAGCCAGGCCCTAGTTAGGGTCGTGACGCCAAGTGTTCTCAGCCACAATTATTGGCATGCTCTTAAACTCAGCCTCAGAGAACTTTTAGTTTCTTAGATTTCCATGGAACTGTGGCTTCACGAAGCTCGACTACATATCCAGTAACTAACTTTCTTGTCTCAATAATGAGCCCTAGTTTTTATCGCAATAAGCTATTAGTTTCAGATTAACATCAACAGGCATGAAAAGACCAAGTCCCCGTTATGTATCTGACTACTCTTAGTGTTGCAATTGTTTGAGTCTATCTAGGCGCATGCATATGTTGGCTTAGTACTTGGACCACAAGGGAAAGATTTGTCCTGGTAATGGTCAGGTGCTAGCTTTTGGTAAGTCACTGTTTCTAGCCTCACTACTTTGTCCAACTCATGAGAAGTGAGCCTATGATTGAACTCAAAAGGTGTCCCTGCTGGTTTACTACCAGCAAGTCCTATCAATTCTATGCCAAGAAAGTATTTAGGCTCACCTATGTCCTTCATCTTGAATTTGGATTATAGGTTTTCCTTACTCTTTGAATATGAGTCAAGCTGCTACCTGTCACTAGTAAATGATTCACATATACCAAGATTATGACCTAGGATCCATAGTATGTGTAAACAAAGAGTGATCATAGTCTGGATAAATTTTCCATGTTGTTCATTAAGTCCAGACAGCGTGGATGGTGTTTATATGACCTTAATAGCTGAACTTTTACAGTAGCATTGACCTGTATATGGGTAAAATTTTGCAAAAATTTTTAAATGAGGGAGTAGATGTACCTCTTCCTAAGGCCTTCGAATAGACACATAAGAAGAAAAGATTGGACAGTACAAGAGAAGATTGGGTCGAACCACGTGCTAAGGATGCATATGTAAGATAATAAATTTTTTATATATTATTTTCTTATCATTCATCTTAGCTTGTTTACATAATGACAATTATTTTTCTTCCAGGAAGGATTTTAAAAAAGCATTGAAGATTGGCGTCAAACCCAACCTTCTTCAGAGGATAGTACCATGGTCTAACCATCGCCTGCTGATATGACTAGAATATGGACAACTGTGATCGGTGGTCCAAAGAAGGGTAAAACCTATGGGCTTAGAGTTAACCAATCCTCGAGTAGTTCTTTCCGAATGTTGCCCAACTCCGCTTCTATTTTACAAAATGCGGAAGAAATGAAAGCGATGAGAAAAGAAAATGAAGAGTTGACGCAACACTGTGCAGTTAGTGATGCCAAATTCTCCAAGTTTGAGGCATTAGTCAAGAAGCATATGCCGCAAGTATTTGAGGATGGGAAAGATAGTGAATCAGATAATTAGATTGTAGTGGTTGGTTCTTGTTTATGATTGTGACATTTAGACTTAAACTATTAGAATTGGTGTTTGTTTTGGATTGTGACGTTTAGACTTGTCTTGAAATGTTTAAACTATTTGATTCGCTATTTGTTTTGGATGTTTCAAAGTGGTTGAATTTTTAAGTTTCGATTTTATTTGAAAATTTTAAATTCTAGTTGAACATGAGAGGATATTTCGACTACAATGATTAGGAATAATTTATTTATTAAATAATTTTCTATCAAATTTTCGACAACTGTAGTCGGAAGTTTAATAAATATTTATTTATTATATACATTATTTCCGACTACTGTTGTCGGAAATAATTTATATATTAAATAATTATTTATTAAACTTCCGACTAAAGTAGTCGGAAATTTTTATCTAGTAAATAATTTTTTATCATTCTTCCAACAACAATGGTCGGAAATAATTTATATATTAAATAATTATTTATTAAACTTCCGACCAAAATAGTTGGAAATATTTTATTTATTAAATAATTATTAATAAATATTCTGACTATATTAGTCAGAAAATTTATAATTATTAAGTAATTATTTTTAATTATTTTATTAAACTTCTGACTACACTAGTCAGAATATTATTTTTGCCGAATCATTCTTAATTTAATTTTTTTGACTGTAGTAATCAGAAATTTTCGACAGAAGTAGTCAAAAATATTTTTCCGACAAGCTTTTTTTCGACTAACTCTAAATAGTTGGAATGTTGTCGCAAATTCCTTATTTTTTTTACTACATTTCGACTACATGGGTAGTTTGAAAATAACAAATTTCTGGCAGTGAAGATCATGCTAAAGAAGCTAGCTGAAAGCATGTACATCTTATTTACATTTTTTCTATCATTTTCGGTGACATAATTTTTTTCTTATTTCAAGAGTCTACAACTGTCACAACATAGTGAGCAACTTACAAAAATTACATTTTTTTCTTTTAGCTTTGGACACTTGAGTAAAAAATTAGATACAACTTTGGCGCAGGTTCATGTTTATATGTTCTATTCCACATGTTATCTTTTTAATGTAAGGGAGCTTAGTTTTCTTCAAACCTCAAATCCTCTTTAAGTTAGGACCTCTGGAAAAAATATAAGCAAGAGTACGAATATTTGATTTTGGCTTTGAATGTAAGAAAGAAAACAATAGTTGCAGGAGGAACACTATGAGTATCTTAGCATCTAGTTGTGTTAATGAAGTCTTAAACTTTCATTTTTGCTAGCTTCTCTTTATCAACTCTTGAAGCATGTAACGGAGAACTTAAGCATTAAAAACTTACAATATAGCCACTACAAAAGGGAAAAACTGCTTCTTAGTTAGGAAAATCGTATCACCAGTTACAAACATCTAATGACAACATATATCTACAAATAGAATGTCACCTCTCACCTACAAATGAACTTAAGCTAACCATATTTATACTATAAAGAAGCTAACCAGAGGTTCTATTCCACATTTCATAGATGATTTTTTTTATCATTTTAAACTGAAAGAAGACACTCCATTAAAGGTCCATCTTCTACTCCTTTATTTTTAAATTAAAATACCATAGATGAATGCTTATGAAGTTGTAACTAATTAACACTTAGTGGTTTGGATATTTATTTCAAAGATGCATGCCAACATGTTATCCTCTTTCCAGTGTATTTGATTGTTAACGTGCCCATTAGATAGCCAACATGAGAATTAAATTTAAGTGTTAAAATGGAGTGCAAAAATATAGATTATTGGCCATGACATGTTTCTATTTACTACTCCCTCCGTTTCAAATTATCAATTCCAAATTTCCTAATTTGATTTCTCATTTTACTTGTCTTTTTTCATTAATCAAGAAGAGACAAATTTTTTCCCATATTTTACCCTTTGCATTAATTACTTTTCTTCAAATTAAAATGTAAACATCATTTAATAGGGGGACTTTTTACATGTTATTAATTATTTTTCTTAATCAATCTGTCATCTCAATTTGGGACGGATAATTTGGGATGGAGGAAATAATTTCTTTCGATTCCCATTGTTATAGTCCCTAATATTGATGTGAATCGAGACTAATTTTTATTCGAATAAAATAGGCCATGCAGAATGCAAAATATAAAATAAATAAATTAAAAAATAGACTTTGGGTTTAGGTATTAAACGAAAGAGTTTCTCTAAGTTTTAAGTTCAAATCTGAAAAGTATATAAGAATGAATGTTCAAAATTTAAAGTCGGAAAGTACTTCTACTGACCATTCGTTACAACAAAATTAACATACCATTTGAAGTTGATCTAATTGGGTTGGGTAGATTCTAAACGTGTTATGTGCTTAGCTAGAGTTGAAAAAAATGGAAGCGATCTATAAATGCCTCAAAGGCGCGAGAAATATATCAAAACTCATGGTATATGACCGGAAAGTACTGCTACCGGTAAGTCACACATTAATATAATAGGAAAGTTTTAAATAAATCAAAAGTAGAATAAAGTAATTTCTAGGCTATCAAATATTATGTATTCGAAAAATTAATTAAGCCAGACATAAGTAATTAAAGAGATCGTGCTAGAACCACGGGACTTGAGGGGTGCCTCACACCTTCTCCTCGGTCAACAGAATTTCTTATCCAGATTTTTAGTTCGCAGACCGAAATAATAAAGAGTCATTTCTTTTGACTATAGATTCAATAAGGTAATTTGAAACACCATAACTCAATTCCAAGTGAAACTCTGCAAATGAACTAATCCCTATTTAAAATCGTCACTTTAATTGGACAAACCTTTTGACCCTTGCCGAAAAAAGGGTGTAACAATTATTATGATTTATAATACTTTTATGTAATTTTTAAATATATAACAGATTAAAAAGAAAAGTAAAATACATATAAAAAGAAAATATTTAAGCAGGTAATACAAGCAAACATGTCGATTTGTTGTCTGCTTATCATCCTTTATAAGTGAGGTAACAAGTCACAAATATCAATTTAAGTGGCACAATGCTTAGATAACCATAATAATTAATTGCGGGTGATATAGTAAAATTAAGATTGAAGAAGCAAAGAAGACATGTTTTAAATCACTTACAACAACTAATAGAAGTGATATAGAAAAATTACTATAAAATATTTGTGAAAAAATTAAGTGAGCCTCGTATATGACGTCAAGTTAATTTAAAACGTCAAGAGTTAATTTATTGTTTTATGTCTATTTTATTTTTTATTAAATATTATTAATTTTTTATTACTTAAATGACTTATTATAATTAATTAGGGTGATCTTTAGTAAAATTACGGTTGAAGCAGTTGAAACAGATATGTCATAAATATCTCCTTTTAAAATTAAATATTATTAATTTTCTAATACATAAATAATTTATAATAATTAAATAGGGGTGATATAGTAAAATCTCGATTGAAGCAGCTGAAAACATGCATGTTATCATGACTATTTTTTATTAAGTATTATTAATTTTTTAATATATATAAATAACTAATAATAATTAATTAGGGATGACATAATAAAATCATAGTTGAAGCAGCTGAAGCACACATGTCATAAATGTCTATTTTTTATTAAATATTATTAGTTTTTAATATATAAATGACTTATAGTAATTAATTAGAGATGATATAGTAAAATCACGATTGAAGCAACTGAAGCAGGCACGTCAAAACTACCTCTTCTATATAGACTAGGGTGATATGGCCCGTGTTAGCTCGGGCTAACACGGGCCTAACGTGATTAATTATTGTAATTATTGTTAGCTCGGGCCCATCGGCTACCGTAGATCCGCCCCTGGTTAATTCATCATTTTATATCTATATTATTTTTTATTAAATATTATTAACTTTTTAATACTTAGATGACTTATAATAATTAATTACGGGAGATATTTACTAAAAATTAATATAGCAAAGTTACTATAAGAATATTTGTGAAAAAAATTTAAGTGGATCTCATATAAGACGTCAAGTTAATTTAAAATATAAGAGTTAGTTTATCATTTTATATCTATTTTATTAAATATTATTATTTTTTAATACTTAGATGAATTATAATAATTAATTAGGGATGATATTTAATAAAATTACGATTGAAGCAGCTGAAACAGATATATCATAAATGTCTATTTTACTTCTTATATTAAATATTATTAATCTTTTAACATGTAAAATGTCTTATAATAATTAGAAGTGATATAGTAAAATTACGGAGCAAGCAACCTGCTTGCATGTTAAACTGCCTCTTCTAATATATAAAAGGACAGTGCTAAATGACCACAAAAATTTGGCGACAAAAATAAAAAAACTATATTATCCTTTTCAATTGTATTGGAAATAAGAGAGAAGAATATATTTAATTTTTAAAATAAAAAGATAAAAATATCTAAAAGTTAACTAATTGATAGTGTGAACATAACTTTTTCATCAAATTGTGACCAAATGGACTTTTCCTATATAAAAAAATATAGTGGCATTATTTTGTATCAAAATCTACATGAAATCGTGTGAATCTCAAGAACACACTAAATTCCAAATTATGCACGCTCCCATAAGCCTATTGACAAGTTGACATCTTTTGTATGCTTAGATTTTTGTTATGTTTAATTGAGAAAATAGTATATTTATTATGGTTCACTTCGATTTTACAGGTCTTTGTAATTGAAAGTGATCGGTCAAAAACCAATCAAAAAGCAAATCAAAGAGAGACCAAACTGAAGAAAATGAGAAATGTAGGGGGAAATTCAGTCAAGTGCACGTGGTGTTCGAGGGAAATGTGAAGGAATATCTGAAAGAGTCAGGCACTTGAAATGGCATCCCAACGAAGGACCGAGAGGGAAATCTATTAAGAAGGAAAAGCGCCCCGATGACGATGATGTGGCGAAGGGACAAATGAGGACAAAGTATCAGAAGGCTCCGGGGCACGAACAAGCTCGTACACACTTAAGCACTTCAGGAATAATAGCCAGCATCAATCATAATTTAGGGCTCTAGTGAAACTTTCTTATTGGTAGAGCTCTCACTATTGTAACCTGTAAACTGTTTGTTTCTTTCATTTGTAATGACATTTTGAATTCTAGCAATCTATTGCAGTTCACTATTTTCTAGAATATCATGTCTACTTTAATTTTTGTCGAAGTTCTTGCCTAGCATCTTCATGTGAGCTAAAGCAATTGCTTCTGGATGCACTTCCAAACATACTAGAACATCTGGATCAATATACTCTTAATTCTATATTGCACTTAGTTTCATTTGATTTCTTTCTTATTAATAATTAATCAACATTCAAACCAAAGATAAACAAACCTAAAAAAGAGTTACATTAGGACCCATGCTGTTGACCGCATATAGATTCAACTGTATACTTTTTTAGGTAATTAGTTTGATGCCCACTGTGGGTCCAGAGCAATTGTATGTTGGTTTAACTTTTCTTCTTGCTAGATTAAAATCTTTGCTTCGGAAGTAATATAGAATGGCAAACAACAATGACCAAATCATGAAAAAGTCGGATGGTACAATGTAGTCAGAGATGCAGTAGTAGGGACATTGCCCTACAATTGTTTATCCTAAAAAGGTATAGTTAAATTTGATAATGAGATTTAATGAAATATATGTGTTGATTCGGTCGGGCATCACAAAATAAAGTATAATGTTGTAAATAAAAGTAAAATCAATGTAAGTTGAAAATAAGATAAGGGTGAATGTAGATGAAGAATATGAAGGCCACGGGATCATAGAGGACCGTAAGTGGCCAGATGAATGCTTTGTTACAGATGGAATTCGAGATGCCGGGCTCGAAAGGATTTATAAGCAATTAAACAATAGTTAAAAACACAGTAGTATTGACTTAGACAACAAAATTAAGCTAAAAATGATTGATTAGTATTTAGGTGATGGGAACTTGGCCATAGAAATATGATTGCATGACCTTATATAGGGGTGTAGCTCACCTATGTATTAAACCCCTTGATCAATGTCTAATTGAATGCATAAATAAGTTCACAAGACATTTATATGTGGGTAGTGTGAGCTAACCGACTTTTCTTCAGGCTAACATGTCCTCTTATCGCGGTGCATGGACCCTTGTGGTGTAATAAATGCTCTAGGTGTACTTTCGATCTTAGTTGTCTCAACCGGTAGAGTTATAGCTTGTCATTAAATATTGACCAACTGACAATACGTGCCATTCTTCTGATTTGTCCACACGCCGAGGGCTATTTTTACCCAATATATATAATTCTTAAATTTTTTGGGTATAATATTTTGTTTGAGAAATATAAATAAATTGCTTTTCATGATCTTTGCGGTGTATCAGATCCTCGATTTTACTCCAAACAGAATTTTTTGGAGAAAGAAAGGGAAGCATCATTTGCATTTAATACTTCTGACACGGGTCATTAATTCATTTAAGTCTTTTCAAAATCATGTGTCTTCAAGAGATTGGATATTAGAGGTGGTTGAGGTTCCCAAAGTGTCACTATCCTAGACTATCCCTAGTCGTAACACAGTACTTAGAGTCGCAAGTGACCCCAAGCTCCATGGCCTGTAATAAGAAATAAATTCGAAAAGAATGTAACAAAATACTGTGCGGAAGCTGGCTGAAATAAATTGATAATGAGTAGTAATAAAGTCAATGCTAATATTGTTTGAAATATTAAAAGAAAACTGAAAGTCTAAATATCTGTCTGAAAGCCTCTAACTAGAATAAGTTGTTGGGACAAACCCCAAAATAATTCCACTAAACTAAAGTAAGATAAAGTACTGAAATGAATAACTGTTAATATAACTAGTCCTCGACTGATGAGGACTCACCAAAGATGCAGCTGAATGAGTGTGAAATGCTCTAAGGGAGGTCCGAGTATTGAGCGTCCGAACCTATATTATGAAACAATATGGTGCAAGGAAGTACGCGATTAATACTTTGAATGTACTGAGTATGCGAGATGAAAAACTAGATGATATACATATACACTGAACATGAATATGAAAATTGAATGCAAGACCAAGCATAAACATATGCTAGGTAATTGAATGATTAAATACCAAACACTTGGTCATGCAAACCTGAACTTAACATAATCTGAATATATAGATAGTGAAACTGAACTGGAGACTGTGGGATCTAACTACAACCAACATAACCCAATCTAAGCAAAACTGGGGTCCAACTAGTAACCCTGTTCGATGGGTGCTAGTACCTTGCCAAGGGTACCAATACTGGCTGGCGTGGAACTACTAAACTGATGTCCTGAAGGACAATAATGTCAAGCCTAAACTGATGGGTGACCCTTTATAACCTATGGTGGTGCCGTAGTTCTTGAACTTAGGGAATGCTACCAATGGTCTCAAGCCTAACTAAAGGGTGAGCCTCCATCACTGCATTCACTCGGTGCTAAGTACTACTTCCAACTGAAAGACACTGAAGTACAAACTGATACATGAACTGATAACTGATATGCTCAAGTCATGGTATTGTGAAAATAATAATACATGTACAATTTTGAAATACTCAATAACATGTAAGCTGATATATGCATGAGTTCCTAGGTATCGGATGTTCATAACCCATTAGCACAAACTAATGCAACGGAACATGATAAGGATAAAATCGACCATAGTATGGAAAATCATGAATAATAATCAGTATTTCAATAACTGATCATGTTATGGACAAATGAAATTATCAAACATATGGAAACACAATTTTCATGGGAAAACATATTTTAATGGTTCATAACCAAAACAACTAAGATAGAGTTGATAAATCTTATATTTGACTTGAAACCTAATTAAAAGGAGAAAAGAATTTTTACTTAAAAATTAATAAAGTTCTCGAGACTCATTGGGTGAAAGGGACCCATAGATAAAATCCCACATACATGAAAACAACCCCTTGGATAACCTTCTTGAAACTTGAACTTGCTTTAGATGAACCCTAGTTTGTCTTTTGGGAGAAGAAGTTGCTTCTTTTGCTACGTGTTGATAAATTTTTTAGTTATAAGAGGTTAGGGCAATGTTTACCCTTGATAACTGATGTTTTCAGAGGCTTAAACAACGTGGGTTGGGTTAAAAGGGATGAAATTTACCAAAAGGTCCCTATTTATAACGTGTAGGAATTTTGGTTCCAGTCGTCACGGCTCACCCTAAAACTCGTATTCTCTGGTCACGAGTCGTGGTCTAAGTCATGATCTAAGGTTCTGAGGTCTGAGCCCTTCACTTCTAAGGTAACGACTTTCACTCTTAATGATTTGTAAGGTGTGACTAAAATTTGTTAGGAGTAGTTGTAGTCTGGGACTCAATTTTAGGTTCCTTTCTGCTAAGGTGACAAGACCACCTAACGACTCATCGTCACTAATCATGAGTCGTAAGGTCTAGTCGTCAGCCCTGGGCTGAAGTTTGAGATCTTTACTGGAGTGTCAATAACTCATACATAATGACTCGTTACTACTGGTAAATACTCGTCACCTAAGTCAATGTCACTGGCAACTAACAGACTCTTGGGGAAATTTTCATAACTCTTTGCCACGACATTGGATTAAGAGAAGACTTGTGGCATTGGGAAACTAATCTATTAGCCTACTTTTTTAGGGGTCTAGAGCTTGGAACTTGAGGGTATTATAATATCTCCCCCTTGGGATCATTCATCCCTGAATGAAAATATCTGAACGAGACTACTAGGGAAAACAGAGATCACTCACTAAATACTTATAGTCTAAATCATGACTTAACATTTAAACCTGTAACTGATGTATGGACTGAACTGAACTCATGAATGCATGCTATGAAATGAGGGTGGCTTGATAGCTGAGATAGAAATGAAAGAATTAATTCATTCATTAATTAAGAAAACTATTACCTCAAGCTGTAACTATGTTCAAAGAGAAAAGATAGGGGTAATTGGCTCGCATATCAGCCTCTGCTTCCCAAGTTTCTCCCTCAACTGAATAATTTCTCCACAAGACCTTTACTAAGGCGGCCTCTTTATTTCTCAACCTACGAGTTTGACGATCAAGGACATCAACTGGGATTTTCTCGTACTAGAGCTATCTTCCATACACATACACATACTCTAAAGGAACTACTGATGCTGGATCACAAATGTATTTCTTCAACAAGGAGACATGGAAAACCGGATGCACTAATGATAAATCTACAGGCATATCCAACTCATATGCTACCTTACCAAACCAGCTCAAAATCCTATATGGGCCAACATAGCGGGGACAGAGATTTCCCTTCTTACTGAACCTCTTCACCCCCTTCATGGACAAAACCAAGAAAATAAAATCCCCTACATCAAATTTAAGATCCCTTCTCCTCACATCTGCATAGGATTTCTGATGACTCTAGGATATTTTCAATCTTTCTCTAATCAGCTGGACTTTCTCCACTGCCTCATGCATCGAATATGGGCCTATGAAGGTAGCCTCACTAACCTTGAACCAACCAATAGGATATCTACACCTCCTGCCATAGAGAGCTTCAAATAGAGCCTTCTGATTACTGGAGTGATAACTGTTATCATAATCAAACTCAATCAAAGGCAAGTTGTCATCCTAAATACCCTTGAAATCAAGCACATATGCCCTTAACATATCCTTCAAAGTCTGAATGGTCCTATCTACCTGACCATCTATCGGTAGGTGAAAGGTTGTACAGAGATATTCTTGGGTACCAAGACCTTTCTGAAAAGCCTTCAAAAAATGATAGGTAAACTGGGTATCCCTATCTGATTATATGGTCAATGAGACTTTATGTAGCTTTACCAACTCCCTAAGATAGAGTCTAGGATAATCCTTGGCTGAATATGAAGTATTAATTAGTATGAAATGGGCTCACTTAGTTATTTGATCTATAACAACCCAAAAGGAATTATGCCGACGATCCGTACGAGACAACCATGTAATAAAGTCCATATTCACCAATTTTCACTTCAAAGAGGGGATACTGAATTCCTAAAGTGTACCACTAGGTCTCTGGTGCTCAACCTTAACCTGCTGACAATTAGAACACTTAACCACGAATTTTGTGATATCCTTTTTCATACCATTCCACCAATAGATTTCCTGTTAGTCACGATGCATCTTAGTGGATCCTGGTTTAATAGAATATCAAGAATCGTAAGCCTATGTTAGCATCCATTGTCTCAAATTATCCATGTCCTAAAACTATAACATGCCCTGACAACAAAGAACACCATCTCCCATTTTAGTCGTCACAGTTTACCCTATGACTCATACTCTATGGTAACGATTCATGGTCTGGGTCGTGACCTGAGGTTCTGAGGTCTGAGCACTTTATTTCTAAGGTAAATACTCTTTATCCCAATGACTCGTAAGGTTTGACTATGAGCCATTAGGAGTAGTCGCAGTCTGGGACTCAATATTGGGTTCTTTTCTACTAAGGTAATGAGACTACCTAACGAATCATCATCACTGACTATGAGTCATAGGGTCTAGTCGTCACCCCTGGACTAAAGTTTGTGATCTTTACCGGAGTGGCAATGACTCATATGTAACGACTGGTAATGACTCATCACCTGAGTCATTTTCACTGGCATCTAATAGATTCTTGGGGAAATTTTCATAACTTTTTCCACGACATCGAATTAAGATAAGACTTGTGGTATTGGAAAACTAATTTATTGGCCTACCCTTTTAGGGGTCTAGATCTTGGAAACTTGGGGGTATTACACAAAGCTTCACCAAAGATATCTTGTCTTATTTAATTTATTTGTATTTTTTTCATTTGAGGTCTTGTCGATTTTCCATAAGATTCTTGATGGGATCCTTTCTGTTCATATTCCTTTTTTTAGGAACACTTCTGTCTTCTAAGGCATTTTTCAGGATTTGATTCCTTTTGAATTTTTTGTTGCAAATACCTTTCATTCTCCGCACTTATCTATATTAAATCTTCCTTGAGTTCTATTCTTCAAAGAAAAAAAAAGAGTTATGTTTTGTGGATTTTTCTTATCCTTAATTCTAAGGCTGAGCTTGTGGCTCATGCTTTATTCTTCCTTCAATTCTGCCTCATCCCTGTCTATTTCTCTTTAGTCGTCTTTTTTTCTATGAATTGAGGGTATACTAGAAGTTGAAAGTAAAGCTAGGGATGAGATTGATGATATATAACAACCCATTCTATTGTTACTAAAAATATCTACAGCAAAGATATACAAATCTTATTCATCATAAGAGTTAGGATCAATTCCTTTATATATAAGTGAATTAATTATGAATTAATGTCATACAACACCGCTAACACAAAGTTAAGTTGAAAGTGCTCTCACCGATTTAGTTTTGAGCTAAGCTCAAACTAGGATCAACTTTAAACGAGAACTCCTCTTAGAATATAATGAGTAATGGGTCCCAATACCCACCAAATTAAAGAGCTATGGGTCATGTTTGTAATGTAACTGACCGTCCTTAATCTACATCTTAAGTAAAAGTTATGACCATTTTATTGAAGAATGTCTATGCTAAAAAGTTGAAGCTATCGTAGCGGGATTAGGCCACTATAATGGGATTTCTATAGTGGGAATATTTTTGGTATAGTGGAACAACAGTAGTTTATAAGCTTATTTTGAAGGGTTTTAGTCCATAAACTCAAATATTTTGTTCCTCAACCCTAGAAGGGCAATTTGCACAAGGTTAGAGTGGAAATTTTTTGTTGAGGTAAGATTTTTATTCCCTTTTAACATCGATTAATCTGTTTATCTTCTAAAATCATTAGAATGGGGAGTTTGATCCATTAGAATATATATTTATTGGTGTCTGGTTAAGGGACTATAGGTTGTGAAAATTAGTAATTGGTAATTGTAGTATTTTTTAAAATTGGAAGGTTGGAAAAGTTTGATTAAATTTATAGATGGTAATCATAGGTGAGCCATTAGGTAATGAATAAGTCTATGCTAAGGCCTTTTCATAATTTTCTTGTCATTAAGAATTAAATTAAAGTTAATTGGTTATAAATGATCAAATTTACTAAATGCTTGGCTAATTCTTACAATGCATGCTAATAAAATATGAGTACTTGTTAAATGAACATGTTAAATGATTTGTCACAAATATTGTTGAACAAGAAATCATTGTATTTCGGAGTAAGGATTGTATTTGCGTGCAAGTGAATATATTTGTAAACTTACTTGATGATTGCACTTGAATCTATAGGTGATGATCAAAGATAGTTGAATACACAACTTGTCTTGTGTGTGCATGCTAATTGTTCCTTCATATTGCTTGTTATAATGCATGTTCAAGAAAATGACTATTTGATATTCTAAGTGTTAATCGCATGCAATGAACTTATATGAATAGCTTGTTGGTTTTATAAGTGTTATTTTTGTTATCATTGTGGTCATGATTGTTGTGATATCTATCATTATTATATGTTGTATTGATATTTAGACATTCTCATGGAATTTTTATTCATTATTATGGGATATAACAATATTTGGATATCTTCATTGGATTTTTATTAATTATTGTAGGATGTACTATTATTTGAACACCTTCATGAGATTTATATTCATTATTTCGGGATGTACTGGTGTTTTGATATCTTCACATACTGGTATTATTTGATATAAGGTTAGTAGACACTTGATGCCTGAGATTTGGTACATGACAAGAGCTCGTTCCCTGTAGGTCATGGATAGTGGATGACTATAAGATTCTTAGTATGTATGTACAATTTACAAGTGGATGTAATGGTTCCTTGAGTAAAACAAGGTAATTTATTGATTGTTATATTGGTTTCTTGAGTGAACAGGGTTTATATGTTTAACTTACTATATAGGTTCCTTAAGTGAATTGAACTTATATGTTTGCTTGTTATATTTGTTCTTTGAGTGAATTGGGCTTATGTGTTACTTGCTATATTTGATTTCTTGAGTAATTGAGAATTCTGATTATTAACATGATTGTTGTTGCAATGGATCCTTTAGTGGACTTGATTTATATGTTTACTTGTTATATATATATATTGGTTTCTTGAGTGCATCGAGTTTATATGTTTATAGGTTATATATGATTCTCCTTGAGTGGACCAAGTTTATATATTTACTTGTTACATATGTTGGTAATTTGAGTGAATTGGGTTTATTTATTTTCTTGTTATATATGTTGGTTTTCTGAGTGGACATAATTTATGATTACTGACTTGTTGATTTAATTAGATCATTGCATAGTCCGGGATAAATATCAAATGAATAGTATGCTTCTTAATTTCATATCTACTTATATGTTTGATACATGATCAGTATATTATTGTGGAGTCATGATTTGTTTACTTGGTTGATGTTGGTAGTCAGGGTCTTGACTTGAGTTGTTGCCTAATTGGCTTATATTTGATTAAGCTCTATAATTGTTGGATTAGTGTTTTTAATGGATATAAGTTACTTGAAAGTTTCTATGGCCATTGATCTACTAGTCGATATTGTTGAGATTAGGTAGGTGTTGTTGTTTTGCCACTTAATTTCTCATGACCTTAAATGAATCCCGTAACTTCTAGGGTGCTCATATATAATCAGAATATCAGAATAAGCTTAAGAAAATATTGGAAAGTTAATCCTTGTAGTTTCGCTCACTTGTAAAGTTGTGTGCACTCATATTTAGTCCAAAATGTAAGTTAAATACTTTAAGTGATCACATGAACTATAGATTGAGGGAAGTTAATCTTTCTCCTTATATGTACATAATTTATCTTGAATTTTTATATTATATGTTATGTGTTTTTAACCTTGGTCGGTCGATGATGCTGACCTGTATGTGTTTTTTGTACTAATTCTACACTTGTTATAACCTTTTTGGGGTATCGTCTGATTGTAGGGTTAGTTGATGTTTCTTAGATGGTGTAATACCTTGAACTTTATTTAAGTCAAATCTAGTCTCCAGAAGAGTTGGTGATGAATTCCTAAATAATTAATGTTTAAATCAGCTAGAATTTCCCCAATTTTGACTTTTAATCATATGGGAAATTGAATTAGCTTTCCAACGATACCAATTTCGTCCAAATTCGATATCGGAGTAAAAAGTTGTGGACATTTTACAGAGAACTATTGGAACTGCCCAGAAGCGACGGTCAGACCAACGGACCGTCGCCCAAACCATCCCAGACGAGGAAGAAAGTTCAGGTTCTGGCCAAGTGCGATGGTTAGGACCAACGGACCGTTGAGCCAGTGATGGACCGTCGCCCAAACCATCACAGACGAGGCATAAAGTTTAGGTTCTAGACAAGTGCGATGATCAGGGTATTTGGGTCCTTTTCCACCCATTTTAACCCCTAGTTATACCAGACCAGATCTCATAACTTCATTATTTATCCACAACACCACATTAGGGTTTCTCTCAAAGATCAATCCCCAAGAACAAGAAACCCTAGGTGTTTAATTCCAAGTCAAGAATTCAAGCTTTTCTCCACCATTCTTTAAGAAATCATCCACCCAGGTATGTAAAGTGTTGATTCATGGGTTTCTTTCACCCATGAAGCTCAAGAATTCTATTTTAAACTAATGAATTGTGATTTCCATGTGGTGGGTTGATTTTAATTATATTGATGTGGTTGTATGAATCCCAAGTTGGAGCCTTTATGTACTTTTCATGAAATTATGCTAGTATGTGGGTTGGAAACTTTTAAATTGAGTTGATTAATGTAACCATGATGCATGAACTAGTGTATATGCCTAAGCCTAAGGTTATGCATGCAATGTGTTTGATAAAATGCTCAAGAGAACAAGAATCATGCTTTAGGACTCAATTATGACCAAATTAATGAACCCATGCTTTACCGTTATGTTCAAAATGACTTCCATGATATTGTTATGCATTGAAATTATTTGATGGATTGTTCATTAGATTAGCCTATGAAATTATGACATGTTTATATGCTTTCCTATTCATGTACCAAACCATGATAATCAAGTGCCTTATGAAATTCCCCAATGATTGTATTATGGATTTTTTATTATGATCGTGATCCAGGAAGTGTCATGTCTTGTCAGTTTCATGATATCGAGTCCTGGGGGTACTTGTACCCGATAATTTAGCTGTATGCTTAGATCCAGTATCATGTTTTCAAGATACTCTTAGTCAAGCCATGATTCGTAGAACTCAGTCAGTCATGTGACTCAGGAAAACTCAGTAAACTCAGTAATTTCAGAAATCTCAGAAATTCAGTAATCTCAGTAGTATTCCGTCAGACAACAAAACTCAATGAATGCAGTCCAGTTCTGTTCAATTAATCATGTTTCAGTGTATATTCAGATGAGAGTACGAATTATCACTGAGTGAACCCAAGGATGAGGGCACACACTGACAGTTGAGGGTGTGATCCTTAGAAGCAATCCTTATGTTCCAGAACTATGTAGCCAACATTGGTTGAGACATCAACACTGACAAATAAGGGTTGATGAGGTGGATTAACATTGTCAGATAAGGGTCTCACCATTCTCTTTTGGGGACACTTTCAGATGAAGGTCACTTACAGCTTGTCTTTACCAGTGGCACGGTATTGACACCCTTCCAATTAGGGTTACAAATTGGAACCCAACTCAGCTATAATAGCTTATTTGGGGCATGTCGGTTAGATAATTACTTCCCGCAGTTATAGTCTCAGTCTCAGTCTCAGTAATAGAACTCAGATAGTTCTTCAGAATTCAGGACTACCACATATAGTTACCTAGTTCAGTACAGAACTCAGCTAGTTCTATCAAAAACAGGACTGTCAGACACAGTCATTCAGATAATAGTGTACCAGTTATACAAAACTTATGTTATCAGTATTCAGATTCAGTGATGTCATGATCTTAGTTAGAGTTCATGTATTCATACATGTATTCTCACGTTCATGTTATTCAGTCAGTTAGTATCGTTCATAGATATAAACCACTTGTATTTAACCTACCTCACTTGCATACCATTACATTCAATCATACTGACGCATTTATACTATGGTGTTTTATACCATAGGTTCAAAAGCACGAGCTCCAGAGCATCCTTAGTAGATCAGCCGTTCAGCAGACAGACTAGCAGTGAGTCCTCATCATTCGAGGATGTTATTATTTGATTATTTCATTCTTTCAGTACTTAGTTCATTTCAGCATTTGGAGTTAGTTGGGGACATGTCCTATCAACTCTCTATTCAGACAGTTTAGAGGATTTCAGACTAGTATGTTCAGACAGTTATTTCAGTTTTATTTGGTATTGATATACCGTATTTCCAGATATTATGTTTTATCAGATATTTGAACCTTATGGCCTTTTAGCCTTTTTCCATATTTATAAAATATATTATGAAGTGTCCCGTTACAGATATCAATCATGGGTTAGCTTGTGGTCCTTCAAGGTCATGGGCACCATGTAGCATTCCGGGTACCAGATTCGAGGCGTTACAGATGGCATGGATAGTGATCTCTAGTTTCTTATACTCTTCTCATTCCTATGGTGGGTGCTCTATCCTTTGTGTTATCAGTTACTTATTTAAAGATCTTATACTTGTGTAGACTTGTTCCTTTGGGAAAGTTTTACAGTTGTATTTAAAGTTTTGTAACTCAAATGTAACAAATAAAGTATTTTATTATTTCTTTTTAACTTCCACATATATTTTGAATGAGTGGTAAGGGTTCTCCTATCTAGGTGGATTAGAGTAGGTGCCCACATGATACAAATAGTTGGGTCATGACATTTGGTATTAGAGCCTAGGATTTCACTCTTTCAACACAAGAGCATGTGTCGAGTAGAGTTTTTTGGATTGATGTACTGACGTTCACTTCTAATCTTTAAGAAGCTATAAGTCATTTTAAAAAAATGATTTCACTTCTTTCTCTCCTCTCATAAGGTTTATATGTCTACTTGTATGAGTTAACTCCAATTGGTATCTCCGTATTCTAACTAAAATATCAATGAGTTAAAAGAAATTTCATGTGAATCCATGTGAAATGACATAAGCAATGAAAATTGTAACTGGAAAGGTTCCAATTGGTATCTGGTCATTGAGGAAATGTAAATTTATGGATAATTTGCTAATGGTTATCCATGAGGTGAATAAAGAATAATAAAAAGGGCTTGTTTAATAATGAAACTTGAGATTTATACTTACATGTATTGTTATTGCTTGAATGAATGTGAATATGTGAAATATAATTGTTGAATTGCTATGAAATTCTTGGTTGGTGAAAGTCATAACTTAGTTATTTGTTGATGGTTAAAATAAGTATTCGTTATGTGATTCAGATGAAAACTGTAGCTAAATGCTAAGCATGATCTTATCATTAGTAATATTGAGAGGAAATTGGTTCATGATTGAGGAAACTTTTGTTTTCATGTAGTCGGTATGTGAATAAGAACCATAGAAAAAGGGTTATTATTACTTAGTAGCGGGAATTATTGCTAGAATAATTCTTGTTGTGATTCATAACTATGATTTAAAGTAATGTGATTTTTGTTGTTATTAATTTGATCCATGGGCGCTCCGGCCTATTGTCATAATTGAAAGATATAATTTTTATTGATGCCTATTTATGGAACAGTTGAGGCAAGGTGGATCTTATTATTGTTAGTCGTGATCTTGTCTTGATGAATTATCTGTTATAAATTATACTTATGTTATGACCCGAACCAGGTCCTAGTCATCATGGTTATCTCAAGTCCACCGAGGACCGGAGACCAGCGGATGAATTCTAAACAAATAACACGATGAAGCTGAGTTCCGACCATATAAAAGGATAGAGCTGAGTTCTAAACATATAACAAGATAGAGAAATCTATATCAAGAGGGATCAAAGAACCCACAACACAGTCCACCCACATTTTGTCCAAAAAAGCCTATAAGAAATCAAACATCAACCAAGTTGGGACATGCCCCTGACCATACCCAAATACCCGTCGAAATAGTCTAAGACATAAATAAAGACAAGATCATAAAATAAGGGCTTTCCATATAATGAAAGATCACCACTTCAAATCTGACTCTCGAATAATTTAGAAATCACCTATCACTAAATAGGAAAAGAAAAAGTATCGCTGAACTCTACATCGTATGAGGATACAATGTTCAAGGATGGTTAGCGAGGTCAGCGCAAACATGTAACTAAGGGAAGGAACAAAATGATACCATGATCAAGTCAGTCTAAAATCATTCAATATCATATGCACACAATCATATATATATATATATATATAACATATGGAGCAAGGTTTAGCATGAGATTTAAAATATTAACCTGGACTGTGTAGTTATCCCGTCATCTAGGCACCCATGGACTATATAGGTTCAGCTCCCTCTGCTGAAAGGCCCCCAGTGCATGTTAACCACATGAACAAGAGATATCCAAGTAAGACTAGGGAATTCCCGACCCCACATTATACCTCAATACATGAATATATATGTGTGAACTATGCACACGTTAGTCAAGACCCCCGCAAACATGGTTTCCAGTGTTCATCCTCCCTGGGACTTACACCTTCACGGTATGCTACACAACCCCCACTAAGCCCAATTAAAATAGTCTACACATTCCGATTTATTAACTAAGAATCATCTATTACGACATATACCACTGGTATCGTCATACCAATTATGCTTGCAAGATAATATCATTATGCCATTCCAATTATTCATCATCTTGGAGAAATTCCTCAAACCTCATGATTTATCAATTCAAATTTTAGGGGAATGCCTCGACCCCCATAATTTATAAAAATCAACCTAGGAGAATGCCTCGACCCTCGTAGTTTATAATTAAGTCAGCATATGTCCATCAATGAGCATATCTTTAGTCTTACTAAAAATTTTTGAGCTCATGACCCACCAACGGGTAGATAATTGAATTATCTTTCCAATGATACCAATTTCGCCTTAATTCGATACCCGGGTGAAAGTTATGGCCTTTTTTGTAAAAGGTAGTAGCTCACCACAATAATACCGTATCGTGGTGGATGCCAAAATAGAAATTTTCCCTTTTTCTATAACCCTATACGATGGGCTAGTATCGTGCGAAGATTCATGGTGGAGGGGGTACAACATCGTAATGGAGTGTAATTTCGCACTCGTCCTTTTTCTTGTGAGCCGACGCGATTTCACCGCGTCGTAGTGATGGAAAAAATGGGGCTTGTCCCTTATCCAGTAGCCCAACATGATTTCACCGCGTCATACCAGGGATAAAATCACACTCGTATTTTTTCTAGTGAGGCACCGCGATAAGTACTGCGTCGCGCCGAGGTGCAAAATTGGGTGCCCAGTTTTCGAAGTTGATTTTTAAATGGCAATTTAGTTGTTTTTTTCAAAGCCCCAAATCGTAAAAAATACAGGATTAAACCTATTCTAAGCATAATATGCTCATTATTCATCAAATCCCTCTCAAAGAAAACCCTAGGATTCAATTTCAAATTCCAAGAACCTTCAATTTCCACCATTCTTTTTCCAAGAAAACCCAAATTTCAAGGTTTCCAATTCAAGGACACCAAGAAACTACCTTCAAGAGTACAAATAGAAATTCAAGGTAAAGCTTCATCATCTAGTTCATCAATTAAGGTATGTGGGGTTTTTGAACAATGATAATTCTATCATCCTTGTGCCCAAAATTTGCTTTTAATTATGTTTTTACATGAATTTACATGAGTACACATGAATTTTAATTTAGGGTTCATACCCAATGATTATTATTGAAGATTATGCTATTACAAAAGATTTGAATGATGAATTACATCTTTATTTTTACATGTCCATATGTTTGGCTTGTTTTATATATATTGAAAATTGAATTGCATTATTATGACTAGAATTGTGAACCCCCCCCCCCCCCCCCCCCCCATGATTTTGGATATTGACTATGATTCATGATGATTTGCCTTGAGTTTGAAATATGGGTTATTAAGCCCTAGCTTTGATATTGATAATCTAAGAAATTATGCTTTTAATCATCCCATGATATGTTTATGATCTGTTTTTGAATAAAGATTTGATCTTTCAATCTTTAGCTAAACATATGGAATCCACTTATAGCTAAACAAACAGATGCACAATTAGCTTTCAATATGTATCATTATGCCATTTAAAGTGGATTTCCTACAGAATGATCATGCAGATTAAAGGGAGTAGTATTTAGCACCGAGTGGGAAGTGTGGGTTTAGTGCATCCTACTTTACTAGAACTACGAGCCAATGTAGGTATAGTTAGATCCATTTCTATATGGATGATAGTTACAAATGTGATCACTTAGCTTAGTTTATAATCCCTGGCAAGAGTATGACACCTCTTCCCAACGTGATGTTTTCCCCTTAAGGGAACTAGACGTTGGACACTATGATAGCTCACATAGTGTATGTCGGTTAGAAGAACCTCCCTACAGCTTGCAAATCTTATAGATAAACTTTCAAAAGAAACTTCCTATATCCTAAGTCCTAAAATAGAATAACAGTTCAGATTTATGAACTAAATGTGATGGCTCACCAGATTTATACAATATGTTTTGTTGGTTAGGATTGATGACTTTCATCTTTCAGTTATTCAAGCCAATGTGAGTCATTACATTTCGCATGCGTTCTTTATGAATTTTGATAAACATTGATATATTATTTTACTTATGCATTCACCCCCACATGCTCAGTACATCTTAAAATTATTGATCCATATATATGTCTATATGCTACATTGTTTAATAATGTAGGTTCAGGTGCTCAGTCTTAATAGGGTGAGTGATTTTGGACATCTCCATCTACATCACGATCTTTAAGATTCACCAATCTCCGCTTCTCCTTATCTACATGAGATAATTTACCCATTGACGACCTACTAAGAGCATCAACAACCATATTATTCTTACCTGGATGGCAGTGGAGACTCATGTCATAGTCCTTGAGCAACTCAAGCCATCTTCTTTGCATGAGATTGAACTTCTTTTAGATAATCATATATTGCAGGCTTTTATGATCTAAATAAATTTCAATATGAACCCCATACAAATAATGGTGCCAAATCTTCAACGCAAACACCACGGCTGCTAGCACTAGATCATGAGTCGGATAATTCCTTTAATAAACCTTTAGCTGCCTAGAAGCATAAGCCACAACCTTATCATGCTTTATTAACACATAACCCAGTCCCATACGGGACGCATCATAGTATACAACAAAACCATCAGTACCCTCAGCCAGAGGCAAAATCGGAGTAGAAGTCAACTTATCCTTCAGCTTCTTAAAACTACCCTTATAAGCATCGGACTGCAGAAACTTTACTTTTTTCTGATTCAACTTAGTCATCGAAGTAGCCATAGAAGAGAAGCACTCCACAAACCTCCTGTAATACCCAGCTAAACCCAAGAAACTTAGAATATCGATTGGAGTCATGGGTGTAGTCCACTTCTTAACCGCCTCAACTTTTTGTGGATCCATCATGATCCCCTCACTGGAAACAACATGACCTAGGAAGGTCACAATATTCAACCAAAACTCACACTTCAAAGTCTTGGCATACAATCTCCGATCCTTAAGGGTCTACAACACTACTCGGATGTGATTGGCATGATCCTCCTCACTCTTGGAATATACCAAGATATCATCAATAAACATGATGAGAAATAAATCCAAAAACTACCTGAATACCCAATTCATGGGATTTATAAATGTAGCCAAAGCATTAGTCAACCCGAATGACATCACCAAAAACTTATAATGACCATATTGGGTTTGGTAGGCAGTATTAGGGATATCAACCTTTCTAATATTCAACTTATTATAACCCGATCAAAGATCAATCTTAGAAAAACATCTAGAACCCTGAAGCTACTCAAAGAGAAAATTTATCCTAGGTAGAGGATACTTATTCTTCACTATCACCTTATTCAGCTGTCGATAATCTATACACATCCGACTGGAACCATTCTTCTTACGCGTGAAAAGCATAGGAGCACATTACGGGGACACACTAGGATGGATGAAACCCTTATCAGGTAGATCCTTTAACTTCTCCTTAAGTTCTTTCAACTTAGTCGAAGTCATTCTATATGTAGGGATAGAGATAGGAAGAGTATTCGATTGAAGATCAATCTCAAAATCCCTATCGGGAGGAATACCAAGAAAATAATTGAGAAACACTTCAGAAAACTCATTAACAAAAGGAATAAATTGTAAAGAAGGAACCCCAAAACTAAAATCTTTAACCCAAACCAGATGATAAGGACACCCCTTGGAAATCAGCTTCCGAGCTCTAAGATAGGAAATAAATCTTCCTATAGGAACTAGGGAACTCCCTTCCCACTCTAATATTGGTTCATTAAGGAATTAGAAATTGATGTTTTGGGTCCTACAATCAATAGACGCATAGCACAAGTGAAGCCAATCAATCTCCAAGATCACATCAAAATCTACCATATCCAACTCTATAAAATCCACCATGGTCTTTCTACTTTAGATAGACACCACATAACCGCTTAGACCTTTCTAGACATAATAGAATCACCTACCGATGTAGACACAGAAAAGATATCCAGAATGTACTCTGGACCAAAACCAAAATGAACAGTCACATAAAAAAAGTGGACCCTGGATTAAGAAAATAATATACATCACGAGAGAAAAGTTGTAATGTATCAATGATAACATCAGGAGAAGCCTCAGATTTCTAACAGGTGGCAAGGGCATAAAGACGATTCTGACCAAAGCCGGTACGAGAAGTAGAACTCTTTGGTGTAGGAACTAAAGAAGTAGTATCCAAAACCTTGTTAGCTCCAGTAGAAAAATGTGTTGACGAATAGTTCCTCTGAATATGACTAGGTTGTGCATATTTGAAGCTAAAATTCTTCCCTTCATCATAATAACCACGGCATAATTGTCCACAAAATCTAAAAGCAAGATGAAGTAGGGCTGATTGAGCTCCACTAGCCTGAGACTAGGTACCTTGGGCTTTAAACCCACTGTTAGTCTGAAAGTGATGATCACCAGATGACTTAGGGTATGGAGCACTAGCCATAGAATATGAACCCAAGTTTCTCCAAGTCTTCTTCTTGCCCTACTGCCTTCTATATCTACCACTATTCTGTTGGCCTCCACCCTGCTCTAAATATCTGCACTTCTTATTCTGCCTCTTTTCTATTTTTTCTTGTTTCTTCTTTTTATCTTTAGCTAGATATCTATGTCATTATTCAACATTGAGGCCTTACACTCTAGTACAAAGTCTCAAGATAAACCCAAAGCAAACTTTCTCATTCTCTCCCTTATACTAAACACAATCTCTAAGGTATAACGAGACAGCTAGTGGAATTTTAAAGCATACTCATTTACAGTCATCCTTCACTACTTCAAGTTCACAAAATATTCGGCCTTAGTCTCTCTCAACTCTTGAGGAAATAAATGATCAGGGAAAGCACTAGAAAAATCCTCCCATATAGCCTACTCAACATCATCACCCCTCGGTTGCTCTCGTTTCCCATACCACTGATATGCCACATCCTTTAACTATTATGCGGCAAACTTCACATCCTCTACATCAGTAGCATGAATCACCCTAAATATCTTCTCCATTTCATTGATAAACCCTTGAGGATCCTCCTCAATTTTAAAGACAGTAAAGGTCAAAGGACTTAAGCTCATAAAATGACCAACTCTAGTGACCTCAAAAGATGGAGCAACAAAACCAACACGATCAGGATGACGAGACTGAAAATTCACCAACTAGGACAACAAATGAATATATCAATGGAATTTAACATTAGAAATGTCTTCTTAAGGAGGTGGGGCATGAATATCATCAACCCGAGAAGCCTAAGAAAGACTGGTAGGGACCGATGGAACTTCACGTGGGTAGTCAGGAGCAGGAATCCTAAATTAGGTCTATACTCTATAAGTATAATGAGTTCCATCAATATTGTCTTTAGGAGGGATAGAGGAGTTTCCACGAGCATCAAATCTTCGGGGAGGCGTGATCTGAAATGCGAACAAATAGAATTAGAGAAGATTTCAATGCCCTAGAATTTGTAGCCCAAAAATAGAACACAAGAAAGAGGAACATTCCTAAATGCCTTGTAGTTTCTCCCTTATAGGTGTGGCGCGCTACGCACCCATAAAAGAGACTCTACTTAATACGGATTTGTGGACACCCAATGATTCTGAACTTTGGCTCTAATAATAAGCTTGTCATGACCCGAATCAGTGCCTAGTCATGACATGTATCTCATGTCTACCAAGTACCGAGCCCCATTTATCCTAGCCAACCAGAACACAATAACTAGCAAAGGATGAGTTCTAAACAAATAACAAGATAGAGTTGAGTTCCAAACATATAACAAGATAGAGATGAGTTTTGAAAATATAACAAGATATAGGATCTAAGAATCCACAACACAATTCTCTTACACTTTGTCCACAAAAGCCTCTAAGAAACCTAATATCAACCAAAGTTGGGACATGCCCCCGACCATAGCCGAATACCCGCCGAAATAGTCTAAATCACTAATAAAGACAAGAATATAAAATAAGAGCCTTCCTGAGAATGAAAGCTCACTAATTCAAATCTAACTCTTGGACAATCCAAAAATCACCTATCACTGCACAGTAAAAGAAGAAGTATCTCTGAACCCTACATTGCGTAGGGATATAGCCGAGGACGGTTAGCTGGGTGAGCGCTAGTATGTAAATTAGGAAAGAGACATAATAATGCCATGATTAAGTCAGTCCAAAGTCATTCAAAATCATATACATATATATACATATATATATATAACATGCAGGGATAGGGAACGAGGTTTAGCACAATATTTAAAATATTAACTTGGATTGTGTAGCTATCCCATCATCTAGGCACCCATGGGTTATATGGGTTTAGCTCCCCCTTCTAAAGGGACCTAGTGTGTATTAGTCGCATGAACCAGAGATAACCAATGAATACAAGGGAATGCCCCAATCCCACATCATTCCAAGAAACATGAATATATATAAGTGTAAACTATGCACACCATTGTCAAAACCCCTAGACTGACAAATGTGGTTTCTAGTGTTCGTCCTCTATGGGAATTACACCATCACGGTAAGATACACAGCCCCCATTAAGACCAATTAAAATAATTTACAAGTTCTCATTTATTAACCAATAATCATCCATTAGGGCATATACCATTGGTATCGTCATACTAATTATGGTTGCAAGCTAATATCATTATGCCATTACAATTATTCATCACTTTAAGGAAATGCCCCACCCCTGTGATTTATCAAGTCAAATTTTGGGGGAATGCATCGACTTTCGTAGTTTATAAAAAAAACCTTGGGGGAATAGCTCGACCCCTATAGTTTATAATTAAGTCAACAAATGGCCATCAAGGCCTTCCAAGAAATCATTTTTATTCCATTTGGCCTTTTATGCAATGCAATAGTTTTGGATGGTAAGCCAAACCATGTGATTAACCATGTTTCTGTAACGCCCCAGAAATACACCCTAGACGCCACACAGTGCTCAAGACTACAAGTAGTCCCAAGCCAACTCTAAGCCTTTTAACAACTTTGGAACTCATTATAAAGATAAACTTGACATAAGAAATTTTGAGATACTGAATTAATGTCTTAACTGAAACTGAATTAATATCTTATTGAAAGTCTTAAACTTAGAAATCTTGAAATCAAATACTTTGAATCTAAAATAGAAAATAGTCAAACAAGCCTCTACTTCTAATTAGAGAGCCACTTGGACAAGCCCCAGTTGACCCAACTCACACTGACATTAAATAACTAGAATACTTGATCAATAACAAATCTAGTAGGATAGGCCCTCAAACTATGAGGACTTAGCAAGAGCTGGAATATAGGTAGAGATGCTCTTAATCAATTATGCTACTGGAATTGAGCCCTAGGACCTACATTATAGTACAATGTAGCACATAGACATATATATGGATCAGTACTTATGGAATGTACTAAGTATGTGGGGTTGAATACATAAGTAAAACAATAACTCAATATTCATATACACTTTTAAATGATGCATGCTAAGTGTAAATGACTCACCTTGAGCTTGAATAACTGAAAGATGAAAATAAAAAATCATGGATAATAAGGCATACTGAATAAACTTTGTGAGCCATGCTTAGTTCTAAAAGATGTACTTTTACTTTTTTTTTGGGAGATTCTTCTAACCGACATAAACCATGTAAGCTATCATGGAGTCCAACATCTCTTACCTATGTTGGGAGAGCTGTTCTACCCTAACCATTAGAATAGAACCTAAACTAGAGTGATCACTATACTGAACCCACTATGGGCATTAAAACCTACAGTAGCACGTAGTTTTGGGGAACGTGACCTTGGCCTTATACCTAAGTTAGTGCTAAACATCACTCACATATTACTTATATGCTCGCTCTTTTGGAAATCCACCTTAAAATAGCATAAAGGCTTATAATGAAAACCATTTATGCTTCTATTTGCTTTAAACTATAATTAAAATGAATTAATTTAGATTCCATCTTTTAGCTGAGGATCAAAAGATCAATTCTTCCTTAAATCTTTAAATAAGCTTATCAAAGAATACTTAAAAAGCATAATCTTCTTGAAGACTCAATACTCAAACTTAGAGCTTAAAACCCATGCTTTAAACTCAAGGTAATTCATACCAAAACTTCACGCTCAATATAATTCTTGAAATACTTCATCAATAACAAGTTAAGATAGTGCAATATCATTCATAATATAAATCCTCTATGTTAAAAACATAAACATAAACACTTCTTGATATACTTAAAGCTTTAAATCTCAAGGTAATCACATGTTTCAAGAATATCTAAACTTGGGTATGAACCCTACTTCAAAACAAGTAATTTTAATATTAAAATCATGCAACTTGGGCACAAGGGTGAAAGGATACCCTTGTTCAAAACCTCACATACCTTATTAGGCTTGATTTGATATAGAAGCTTGACTTTGAACTCTTAGAGATGTTCTTGAAGGATTTCTCTTGAACTTCTTGAATTAGAAACTTAAATTCTTGTTTATATTGAAGAGAAAGTAATGGAGTTTTGGAGTTCTTGGAATTAGATTAGGGTTTCTTGGAGAGGAAATTGATGGAGAATGGGTGTATAATTCTTAAATTGATGTTTAATATTATGTTTTTACAACTTAGGGTGATGGTAAATGACCTAATTTTCCCTCTGGAGATTAAAGTCACAAATGGAATGCCATTTTGAAGGCCACTGTGATGCGATGACATGCCCATCGCTATACCTGGTGTGATGCAGTGTAATCGCGTTGAGTTGGTGGAATTAAAATCCAAGCATGACTTAAACCTCTTAAAAAGATTCTGAAACTTCCCCAAGACATGCTCCTTACATCCCTGAACATGAATCAACTCAAAAACCATCATCTCGGAGCTCGGAAGGTCAACTTAAAAATCCTCTAAGTTAAGGGGGTCAAAATAAGGCTAAGTCTTCAACACTTAGCTACATTTTCAGGATTTAAGCCTCTTATACAAGTTCTAGGAGCTGAACTAAGCTGAGTTTAATATGGGGTATTACAGTTTCAAAGCCAAATATACAAGTGGGTTGAGGTTACATAATTTTCAAACCAATTCCAATACCAAAAATCATTAACTTTTGAGAGAATTCGACGACCCCATCCCATATTTCCATGACCATGCACTCAATTAGTTTAAACACCATCAATAAAGCATAAATAATACATATAAAATTATGGGAACACCATTCAAGCAAAAATCATCTAAAACCCTCAACGCAAGTTCAAAAATCAATATTTAAAACCACATGAATATCAACATTGCATGCCATGAATAAAACACAAGTTTTTAGGGATGAGATACACGCCTGAAAGTATTGAGAATTATGGAGAAAAATTACCAATTGGAGCTCTAGAAGCCAAATCCTTAGAAACCCTAGTTGTTCTTTACTTGGAGATTTGAGAGAGAAGAATGGAGCTTATGTTATGATAATATGATGATAATAGGGCTACAAGAGTGTTTAAAGTTGTGGTATAGAAGTTAAATAGTAGAAAAAACTGATTTTTCCCTTAATGAGAGCATGTCGGAAAAATTGTCCCTAGTAGCTATGGGTCACGTCATAACTCATGACATCTGGGAAAGAGTTATTTTTTGGACTCATAGTTTGGACAGTGACTCAGTGCATCCTCACTGTTGACCCTACGAATCTTATAGTACAACTCGTAATATGACATTATGATTCGTAGGGTCCTAGTCGTACTCAGTACAGAAACACTGGCCAATCCACTGGTTTGGTCATGTGTCTCTCCATATAACTCGTGACTTTACCCTATGACTTATAAGGTAGAGGTCTTAATTATAATAGTAACTTGGGAACCTACACTTTCCAGGATACAATTGGGGTCCTACCACTCCTAATGAGTCTTTACAACTCGCCTCTTTACGACTTGTTAGGCGGATCATTACCTGGGCAGTGATCATAAAAGTCAAGAAATTTTCAGAGACAAAAATCTAGGGTGTTACAACTTACCTGGTTATTATTTGTTGACTTATTGTTAGATGTATTTATGCATAAACATATCCCTCTCATTGTTGTATAATAATACTTAATTGGTATTGCTCCTTGAGTTATTGACGTATGTTGAGTCGGTAATTTGACTAGTCATAAGCTAGTTTTAAGGCTAAACAAGTATATCTTTTCCTAGAGTGATAACTAAAACGCTGGTTGTTTATAAAAAAAATAATTGTTAAGGGTTAAACAAACTAATACGAGTTGTGGTTGAGAATTTATTGGTTAATGAAAACATGGTGTAGTGTTTGGTGATATTGTGCTTGTTATAGAATTAGTTAGGGTGTAAGTGCCCATTTAGAGTTTTCCCAAGGATGGGAGTTGATGAAAAATCTTAGGCTAGGGTGGGTTCTAATGTAAATCTAGTGTTATGTGGTTTAGATATATTTGGTGTCTCGACATCCAGTGATTGATAAAATTAAAGCTATATCATTACAGATATGAGACATTATAGCCTATAGAAACTTTTGGAATGGATTTCAAGTAAGTAGAACTCAGGATATAATATTAACATAAAGGGATTAGCACAAAATATCAAAAAATCTAAGTATTGTGTTGTGTAAATACTAAAACTGGAAAAAATCTCAAGTCCTTCCTTACCTATCCCACTATAGAAGAGGTAAGCTGCTATGATAAAGTTGCAATATCAGGAGTCAATGATGTTCAGTGGCACTATATCTAGTAAATTCCATGATATCTAGGCTACTATAATGGGAATTGGACTGCTATAGCGAGCTCGATATAGTAATTGTTTAATTTTCTCCAAGTTGAGATGTCGTCTTGTCATGAACTCTTAAGGTTTCAATATTAGATCGTTGTGAGGTAAATAACTAATTTATGCATAAATATTGGGCTCTTTATCTTCTTGTCTTAAGAAAACTTGGTAGGGAGCCTATATATAAATATGGTTTAGTTGATAAACGACTGAGAGTAAATAAGAACGATGCAATTTAAGCAGCTCTAAAAGTAGTGTCTTTCTACTTCCAACCCCATGTTTCTCTACACTCAATGCCTATTCGAAGATAAATGGATGGTAAATTGGCATCTAATGCAACAACCCATTCCATAATTACTGAAAATATTTATGGTAAGGGTATAAGAATCTCATTCATCATGGGTAATAGGATCAGTTCCTTGGTATATGAGTGCACTAGTTATGAAATAAGGTCATACAAAACCCCTAGCATAAAGTTAAACTAAAAGTGTCCACACCAATTTAGTCTTGGGCCAAGGTCAAACAAGGGTCAACTTCAAACGAGCACTCCTCTTAGAATATAAGGAGTTATGGTCCCAATACCTCTCAGATTAAAAATCTCTGAGTCTTCTGTGCTACAAAATTAACTATTGTTAATCTATATTTGGAGTAAGAAGTTATGATCATTTTACAGAAGCCTATTCGTGCTGAAAAGATAAAGCCACCGTAGCAGGATCAGACCGCTATAGTGGGGCCACTATAGTAAAAAACAATAGTTTATAATCTTATTTTGATAGGTTTAAATCCATAAACTCAAATTTTTCATTCCCTAGCCCTAGAAGGGCGATTTGCACAATGTTCGGATGAAAATTCTTTGTTGACGTAAGATTTTACCTCCTTTTTAAAATTGATTAATTCGTTCATCTTTTAGAATCATTAGAATGTGTAGTTAAGTTGAAATTCTTGTGGTTTAGAACCCTAAGATTGATTTTAGATTTTAAATCAACTCTTTCATAGTATGAAATTATGGTTAAAGAATATGAACTTTGTCAGTTGGGGACCTTAAACTCTATAAAGATGTGACATTTAGCTTTAAAACTCTATTAATGTAGGTGTGTTGAGAATGATAGATCTAGTTAATGATTAAGTAGCCCTTGGGTGTTGTTATACGCCTTAAATGAGGGTAGAATTAGTGGGTTTAAATTCTCAAAGTATTTATTTGTAGAGTAATTAATTAATTACTCTTATACTTGTTGTTTATTAGTGGTATAGCTTACTTGTTTCAATAACTTAGTGACAAGTAGAGTATTTTTAATTTGCAGTAGATCTTGGTTAAATTGAATGATTATATTATAGTTTAACGGGAGACTTCATACTTAGTCCTGCGGGCATAGTGAATGATTGGTAATAATTAAAATGTGGACATGTATGAAATCTAAATTTTTTTAATTATTATTTTGGGGCAAATCTTGATCATTTACAGATTATTTGTTAATTGTGCTAATTCATGAAAATATATGTATGTTGGTGTCCGGTTATGGGGCTATGGGTTGTGAAAACTATAAACTAGTTGTTATGGTGATTTTTGAAATATGAAGGTTGGAAAAGTTTTATTGAATGATGGATGGTAATTCTAGTTGAACCATTAGGTGATGAATAAGTCTATGCTAAAGCCAGGTCATAATTTCATTGTTATTAAGGATTGAATTAAGGTAATTGGTTATAAATGACCAGATTTAACTAAATAGTTGGTCAATTATTGTAATACATGCTAGTAAATTTGAGTACTTGACATTGCTTGGAAAGATAATGAACAAGCTAAAAAATTGTCACAAATGTTGTTGAATAAAGAAATTATTGTATCTCGGTATAAGGATTGTATTATGGTGAAAGTGGAAATATTTTTGAACTTACTTGATGATTCCACTTGAACTAGTAGGTAATGGTTAAAAGTAAGTGAAAATCAACTTATTTTATGGCTACATGATAATTGTTCCTTCGTATTTCTTATTATAATGCAAACTCAAAGTGAATGACTATTTCATATCCTAAGTGTTAATCGCATGCATTGAATTTTTATGAAAATATTATTGGTTTTACAAGTGGCATTTTTGTTATCATTGTGGTTGTGATTATTCTGATATCTGTCATTATTATGGAATGTATCGGTATTTGAACATCTTCACAAGATTAATATTCATTATTGTAAGATATACCAGTATTAGGACATCATCACGAGATTTAATTTCATTATTGTGGGATGTACCGACATTTGGACATCTTCACAAGATTGATTGATATAAGGTTGACAGACACTTGATGTCTGAGATTTGGTACATGGACAAGAGCTCTCCCCCTGCTGACAGGGCCCAAGCGCACACCCAAGTGTATGTGGTCTTATCAAGTAGTAAAATGGCCTAAGGAAAACCAAGTATCGACCCCATAGGGACTTGTTTCAACAACAATTCAATTATAGTTCAACTATTTAGATTCAATTGGTGAAAAAGTAACCAAAAAGAGTTTTAAATTTATAAACTATAGAAAAGTAAATAGTGCGTAAATTAAAAGTCTTGGAACAATCAATGGAGTAAAGACCAAGGTTAAAGCACTTCTAACAATCACATTATGTTGTTGAAATTCCTTCGTTAACTTGCTTATCTTGGTTGTTGATTCATAGGGTTAATTGCATGATCATGGTCTCCGAACCTCTAACCTTTTACCTAATTTGGATCTTACAACTACATCATTCAGCGGGGATATAATAATCCAATTAAGTGTTTTAAGCTATCATCCTACTTGTGAATCAAGTAAGGCATCTAAGTACATCCTTGTCCTAGATGCTAATTTGAAGTCCTTATTCCATAAAGGAATACAAACAAAACTTTGTTCACTGCCATGTTCTATCGTCCTATTCCCTCTCTCGAGTTCACAAGGTTGACAATAGATGTATTCTAAGGGTGATCAAGCCTTAAAATAGTTAATTCAAGAGTAAACAAACAACAAATAATGATAATCAATTCACATGAACTTAATTCATAGTACTCATGTTCTTGGCTTTAATCCCGAAAAGAGGGTGTTTAGCCACACATAGTCATAATTGTAATCACAAGGTTGTAATTAATAACTAAGAACATGTATGAACTAAGTTAAAATAATAAAAACCTAAAGATGAAGTTATAGCAGCCCCTCAATCTCCAAAATATGTCCAATGATATCTAAAAAACATGCACAAGGTTGTGTATATAGAATAAGGTAAGCCAAAGTTGTGTAGGAGTTGGAAATATCCAAAAATTGAGCCCGGGAATAGAGGGGGAGCTGCCCCAGGTTGAGCCTCGCTCCAGCCAGGGCACTGCCCTAGGTAGAGAACCACACTAGGTAAGGCTGCGAGGGCTTTAGATCCCTGTTATGGCTAGGGAGCCGCAGGCTGATAGCCCTGACCCTCTAGAAGTTGCTTTTAATGATTTGGTTGAGTGTTGGTACTCTAATTTTTCATCCCTTGACTTGTAATGTATTTATCATGGATTTACAACCTTTATATCATCATATTCAGATCACAAATCTTTCTACATAATCACACACCACGAATTAGAGATCATAACAACAAACTATCCATGACGACGAATCAAAACAAGAGCTAAGACTAGGCTAGTTTGTGTTGATCTTCAACTAATTGTTCCACCTCTAAACTTAATCAAATTGAACTTCGCACATTAAAAACAAGTTATTCCACTCATAATCACACATTTAAACCATGAAGAACTCTTTAAACACAATAGAATACAACAAGATCAACTAGACAAGCACCTAGCTCAAGCTTGTAATGCTAGTTTCCTCGATGAACTCCAAATGACTCAATTAAGCGCAAACTTATTGGAAAACACCTTGAACCATTAAAAACATGTCCTTGAACACTTATATGTACATTTATCTCATTATCAACCTATAAAGCATCTAAATCATTCTCAAAACAAGGCTAAAAAGATTAGAATAGTGACACTAGAATGCATAAATACACCCAGCATCATCACCCCACACTTAAAGCCTTGTTCATCCTCAAACAACCCTTTACTCTAATCATCATAAGATAAGGAGACTCTACCCTTCGACTAAATGCAAGACACAACCTAGTACTACAATGTCTACATGATTCCAAGTTTCTACACTAAGCATGTTACAAACATAATTGAAGGCTCATAAACACTACTTCAAAACATCCTAGCCTCAAGAATTTACTCACCTAGTTGGAAAACTTATGCTTATCATTCAATCAAGAACATCATACAAATCACCCGCATTCATTAAACATGTGCCCCTCACAATAAGAGAGTTACCCATAATAACTCACATAAAAGCATTTGATAACATAATGGGTATAAGAATCAAATTACACTCACTCTCACAAGGAATTAACAAGTTACACACAATGAACCATAGGATTTCCCTTAGTGTAGTGCTCCACTAATATTAGAATGATGAACTTAGGATCAATTAGGTCTTTTTCGGGTTGTAATGTAAGCTAAGAGACGGGTAGGAACTATTTAGGAATAGTGACTAACCTCTCTAATCTCTTTAATACACTATATTATACATTTAAAACCAATCTCCAACAACCAAATTACACCACTTTTGTCTCCCCCATTCTTTTGTTTTGCCCCATCTCTTTTATGCATTTTCACAAATACATGGTGGAAGTATTATTTATTACCACATGAATCAATTTTTTTCTTGATAATAACCATGGTATATTTCTAGCATAATGTCTATCACACCCATCCACCACACATCAATTATCAACACCAATAAATATTACCTTGGGGCATCAATTTCTCCTTTTTCCTCTTATTTTTCAAACTCCTTATGCAATTAATTTTTAATTAAAGCACCTAGGAGCTTTTGGATCAAATCAAGGTTTATCAAAAAAGGGATTAGGCTACATATGCGGCTTCCAAATAAAAAGTTAAAGGCTCAACGAGGCTTACTAGGATTAGGCACAAGGGTAGGCCAATCGAAGGTATAACACAAGGTTGTCAAAGAAACGCCTAAATCATCTTCTAAACTCACATTCTTTATTTTGCTTAACACACACACCGGGAAAGTTCTAGACATCACATGTAACAAGAAATATACAAAAATCTCACATCACATGGATCATGCTCAACTCACATAGGATCATCATAGCCTCTCAACCAAACACTAGCATGAATTCAACTTTAAGCCAACAAGTACAAGAGTCATAACATGAGCCTAAGAGTCTTAAAAGAAGCAATTCCTTCAATCAACATACTTTTACCAGACAAATACACTTGCATCATATAATAAAAAATAGCATCAACTCAAATATCTTATGCAAAATTTTTTAAATTGAGTCAAAAATTGGGAATTCCCCAGCCCCACACTTAAAAATATATTTTTTCCCACAGTGAACTTAAAAGTAAGAGATATAAATACTCCTTGGGGCCTCTAGGCCTAGCTAGTAGCATCTTTAAACATAAAGAAAGCCTGTGGGACCCATACTCAGTCTTTGCCATGCCCTTTAGCTCATGTTTTTGTTACTCAAACTTCCAATCAACCTGTGACTCAACAAAACAAAAAACTACATGAAGTAAAAACTAAAAATTGGAAAATAAAACATTCCTACTTAACTTGGGTTGCCTCCCAAGCAGCGCCTGATTTATTATCGCAGCACGACCCAACTCAACTCAACCATATTCCTTCATCCTTGTACTCCCCTTTGGGAGCCATTTTATCATTCATTTCTGACCTCTTGAGGTTGCACTCTCAAGTCAACATCTTTTTAGAATTCAACCTTTATCATGTTGGGAAATAGTGGGTTTGTCTTAGTCCGCTCAATCAGGTAATCTGAAGAGGTCTTTAGCAGACTAATCACCCCACAGTTGTCCCCTTCACTAACAATGATCATGCATAAATCTTTATACTGGGATAATGTGTTGAGCTATGTGTAAACTTTAAATTCCGCCACATCATCCTCTACCCTCATTTTGAGAATGCCTTCTCTAACATCAATCAAAGCTCCTCCAGTTGCTAAGAATCGATGCCCCAAGATGATTGGTGTTTGTTCGTCTTCCTAAAAGTCTAGAACAATAAAGTCAGTAGAAATAATGAATTTACCAACCTTTATGAGGATATTCTCAATGATTCCTTCCAGCTAAGCAATGGACTCGTCTGCCAGCTGTAGATATACAATGTACAGTCTAGGTTCACCCAAGCCTAATTTGTTGAATATATATAGGGGCATCAAATTAATTCTTGCCCCTAGGTCACTCAATGCGTGGACCACTTCACTATTACCAATCTGAATGGGGAGAGTGAACTTCCCTGGGTCTTTAAGCTTCTTGGGCATTTTCTGTTTCATAACAACACTACACTCTTCAATGAGTGTTATTGCCCCTACATCTTATAATTTTACTTTTTTAGCAACCACATCCCTCAAGTACCTATTGTACTTGGGCATACTCTGCAAATATCTAACAAAGGTAAGTTAATGTGAAGCTCTCTGAATGTATCAAAGAACTTTTTGAACATTGCATCCTCCTTCACTTTTATCTGCCTCTTAGGGAAAGGAAGTGGCGGCATCTTCTTCACTTCTTCTACGATAAATTTTTCTTTCAAGTACTCAGACTTTCTTGATTTTTTAGCAACTTTTTTAGAGGCCTGTGGGGGAGTCAAATCTGTGTCTACCTCTTTTATTGCCTTGGGAGGTTCTCTTTGAATCTCTTTACTACTCCTTAAGGTGATTGTTATAACCTTCTTTGGATTTTCTGTATCTGCTGGCAGACCACCTTGAGGCCTAGCATTCAATGTTTGTTGTAACTTCCCCAATTGTAACTCTAGCTTCTCTGTGCAGTTTGCAAATTCTTTACATCCACAGCCAATTATACCTGATTAGCTAAAACTTGCTTCAACATCTCTTCCATGTTGCTAGTTGATTGGTTTGTTTAAGCCTGTAGTTGTGGGGCATTCTATGGCTGAGTTTGCAACTTTACATTATAGGCATTACCATAATTTGGCTTTTGAGCATTGTATATATACATTACTGATTCCGGATTTGAAGTACACATGGCTGCAGAATGGCTACTATTTCCGTAGATTTCACACCAACCACTAGTCTGCTGAACTATATTAACAGATGTTGTAGGCTGTTTAGCTCCAATTTTTAGGTTTCTAAATTAAGTATTTATCAAATTTTGTAATGCAGAAACCTGAGCTGATAAAGCTGTGAACTGGTCCACCTCCAATACCCCTGTAATTTTTTTTGTGGCATTTTTAGCATCTGAATATCACTCAGGATTTACTTGTGCTATTCGATTCAATAAGGTGTAGAGCTCATCATAGGTCAATTCCAGCACTTAACCACCTGCGACGGAATCTAACAAAATCTTCGTATTGTGATCAAATGCTTCTACAAAAGTATGAGCAAGTACCTCGTTGGACTGTTAGTGATATGGATAGTCCCAAAGAAGAGCCTTGAAGTGTTCCCAAGAATGAAAAAGATTTTTATCTACCTTTTGCTTGAAACTCTCGATCTCACTACGAAGTCTCCCAGTCTTGCCAGATAGGAAGAATCTGATAAGGAACTTTCTGGCTAATTCATCCCATGATGTGATTGAATTGGCCGAATCCGCATTCAACCCATTTTCTCCCCCTAATAGTGAATGGGGAAAAAGTGTCAGCCTCACATAATTTGTATTCACCCCAGTCGAAATGAATGTATCAGTAAGCTCATTGAAATTTTGCAAGTGGACTTGTGGATCCTCGTGTGAAAGCCTTGCAAACTGTCCACTGCTGATTAGAAGCTGCACAATGTTGTGCATTAACTCAAAATTCCCCCAACAGCCGATCTTTGAATTGGTGAAGTCAAGTTCATCGAAAGTGGGACTGCCACTTCTCTAACTTTCCTATGTACTTGTTGTTTTGCAGCCATTATAGTAGGATTTTCTTGGTCTTCTTGGATTTGAGGAATTTGAGGAAGAAGGATTGTTTCTCTCCTCCTTTGATGGAAAAGTTGTTCAGGTTCTAGGCTTGATTTAATCAATTCCCAAACCTTTGCTAGCTGCCTACTTGGAAAACCTATTTTTCTGCAAAAACAAAACCAAGGCCAAGCGTAAAAACATCAAATAATTCTAAAATTTAAATGAAAATAAATAGTCGTCAAATTTCAAGTCCTCGGCAACGGCACCAAAAACTTGACAGTGCCCAAGCGCACACGCAAGGGTACATGGTCTTATCAAGTAGTAAAGAGGCCCAATGAATGCCAAGTATCGATACCATAGGGACTTGATTCAACAATGATTCAATTCTAGCTCAACTATTTAGATTCAATTGGTGCAAAAGTAACCAAAAAGAGTTTGGAATTTATAAACTATAGAAAAGTAATCAATGCATAAATTAAAAGTCTTGGAAAAATCAATGGAGTAAATCACAGGGTTAAAGCACTTCAAACAATAATACTATGTTATTGAACTTACTTTGTTAACTTTCTTATCTTGGTTGTTGATTCGTAGGGTTAATTGCATGATCATGGTCTCCCGACCTCTAACCGTTTACCTAATTTGGATCTTACAACTACATCATTGAGCAGGGAAATATAATCCAATTAAGTATTTTAAGCTACCATCTTACATGTGAATCAATTAAGAATCTAAGTACATCCATGTCCTAGACGCTAATTTGAAGTCCTTATTTCATAAAGGAATACAAACCAAACTCTGTTCACTCCTATGTTCTATTGCCCTATTCTCTTTCCTGAGTTCACAAGGTTGACAATAGATGTAATCTAAGGGTGATCAAGCCTCAAAATAGTTAATTCATGAGTAAAAGAACAACCAATAATGATAAAAAAATCAAATGAACTTAATTCTAAGCAATAGTACTCATGTTCTTATCTTTAACCCTGGAAAGAGGGTGTTTAGCCACACATAGTCATATTTGTAATCACAAGGTGGTAATTAACAACTAAGAACATGTGTGAACTAGATTAAAATAATAAAAACCTAAAGATGAAGTTGTAGCAGCCCCTGAATCTCCAAAATATGTCCAAAGATATCCAAAAATGCACAAGATTATATATATTACACAAGGTAAGCCAAAGTCGTGTAGGAGTTGGAATCATCCAAAAATTGAGCTCGGGAATAGAGCCCCGCCTCCCCAGGTTGAGCCCCGCTCCATCCAGGGCGCCGCCCTAGGTAGAGCACCGCTCCAGGTGAGGCTGTGCTAGATTTAGATCCCCTCTATGTCTAGGGTGCCGCGGGCTAATCGTACTGACCCTCTGGAAGTTGATTCCATGGATTTGGTTAAGTGTTGGTCCTCTAATCTTTCTTCCCTTAACTTGTGGTGTATTTCTCTTGGATTTCCATCCTTTATATCATCAAAATATCATCATATTCAGCTCACAAAGATTTTAACATAATGACACGCCACAAATTATAGATCATAACAACAAACTATCTATGACGACAAATCAAAACAAGAGCTAAGACTAAGCTAGTTTGTGTTGATCTTCAACTAATTGTTCTACCTATACACTTAATCAAATTGAACTTTGCACATTAACAAAAAAGTTATTCCACTCATAATCACAGATTTAAACCATGACAAACTCTTTAAACACAATAGAATCCAACAAGATCAACTAGACAAGCTCCTAGCTCAAGCTAGTAATGCTACTTTCCTCGATTGAACTCCAAATGACTCAATTAAGCGCAAACTTACTGGAAAACACCTTAAACCATTAAAAATATGAATTTTAACACTTATATGCACATTTATATCATTATCAACCTATAAAGCATTTGAATCATCCTTAAAACAAGGCTAAATAGACTAGAATAGTAACACTAGAATACATAAATACACCCAACATAACCTGAAAGTCATGGCTAGTGGTTATTTAGGAAATATAGCCTATGGTTAGATTTTCCTATAGATATGTCATTAGTGCATACAATTTTTCATGTGTGATTGTTAAAGAAATCATATCTTACAAAGAGATCCCAGTTAAGATTCTTGACAGTCAAGTTTGTAAGTTAAGGAATAAGGAGGTCGCTTTGGTAAAAGTTCTTTGTCAAAAATAGTCAGTTGAGAGAGCTACTTAGGAAATAGAGAAAGATATGATGACCAAATACCTCTATGTTTTCTTTTCAAACTTAGTTCCATAAAGAGGTAATAGTTTTTCCTTAATTAATTCTTTCTATTTCATGTCACCTAGTTATTCTCATTTCATAACATGTATTCATGAGTTTGTTTTAGTCCATGTTTTAGTTACGAACTCAGTTACCATGTTAGTATTCAGCTAACAGAAATTCAGTCTGGGAATAATAGCCCTTTCTCTTACGCTTCAACTTAGTTACTTTCCATTTGTGGTGAATAACCCCGAGGGGGAGATATTGTACCACTCCACAAATCCAAGATAAGATTAGAATAATGCTTTAATTATATGTAAAATCAAACTTCGTTGTAACAATCCGTACTTTTACCTAGCTTAAATTCATCCGAAATATGTCAAAGACTTGTTTTAATTGAAGATGAATACACTTTTATACATGTGGAATTTTCAAGATTTTGACTTTTAATTGTGTGAGAAATTGAATAAGCTTTCCACTGATATAAAATTCACCCAAATTCGACACCTAGGAGAAGAGTTATGGCAGTTTTAGTAAGATAGTGTACCACCTCAGCCATCAGCGCGTCGCGGAGCCAGCCAAAATGGCAATTGTCAAAAACCAGTGAGCCTAAGTGATATTGGCGTTTCACGCCAAGGCTCAATTTTAGAATTATCTTTTTCTAGTGTTCCAACGCAATACCACCGCATCGCGGTGAACTTCCAGGTCATGTCCAAGGTGGCAACGTGATTGTACCGCATCGCGCCACCATGCAATTTCCCAGTGTCCTAGCGCGATAGTGGGGCGTCGCGCCAGAGGTCCAGATCGGGAAAATTTCACAAAAAATTAAAGTTGCGCCCAGTGTTAAAATAGTCTATTCCCATGATTTTATTCCACCCAGATGTGGGATTTAAGCCCTAAAAATGTGTAAAATCCTTTATTATTCACTTTTCCCCAAAATCAAAAGGTAGTTCTCTCTCAAGAAAACAAACCCTAGCTCTCAAGAATCAAGGTCAATCCCAAGAATTTATTCAAGAACTTCAAGAATCTCACAAATTAAGGTATGTTAGATGTTCATCCATAGATCCTTACCTTCCATGGAGCCCAAGAATCTTTTTTCCAAATACAAGATTTATGATTTATGATTTTTTTGTTTGAATTAGATTGAATTCATGTTCATGATGTTGTTTGAGTTTTAATCCCCGATTAAGATTACAAGTTCCAAGAATTGATTCTAGTCTGTGTTGAATTACATGATATTCATGATAAACCCTCCAATTTGCAAGTTGATTGTTGTAACCATGTTAACCCTAAGTGTTTATGATTTAATGAACCAAGTTTGCTTCTTATGTGTTTGATAAATTATCTATGAGAATGAAATAATGCCATTATAACATGCTAACATGTATTCCCCATTTATATACAAGTTAATGCATTACAAGTGTTTGATGTAATGTCTCTATGAATGAATTATGACCAAGTGAACATTGTTATGTTATCCAAGATTATGCTTTGCTTTATTTTTCATACTATCTAGTCCTGGGGGTATTTAATACCCAAAAATTTAGTTGTTTATCTAGAGCTAGTGTCAGTTACAGAATAGTATCAATCATGTCATGATCAATAGTACTCTCAGTCCATTATAAAACTCAGTAGAACTCAGTCAGTTACAGAACTTAGGAAAACTTAGTAATCTCAGTATCAGTCCAGTTCAGTTCAGTATACTCAGTTTAGTGTCTTTAGTTGAGAGTAGGATTCAGCACCGAGTGAGCCTAGGGATGGGGGCACACCCGTTAGTTAGGACTGGGTCCCTAGAAGCAATTCCTAAGTTTCAGAACTACGTAGCCAGTGTAGGTTATGAGATGTCACCCGTTAGATAGGACTGACATAGTCAGAGATCACCCGCTAGTTTAGGATTGATCTCAAGGGTCACCCGTTAGTTAGGACTGAATCCACAGTAGTTGTCTTTACCCATGGCACAGTACTGGCACCCTTCTAATTGGGGTTACAGATTAGACCCTTATTAGTTCAGATTGGGGTATGTCGGTTAGATTATTACCTCCCACAGTTTCAATCTCAGACTTCAGAATAGAATTCAGTTCAGTTCTACAGAATTAGGACTGTCAGATACACTCACTCAATTATAAAAAAATTATATTATCAGTAATCTCAGATTATCAATATATTCAGTTATCACTTATCAGATCCAGTTCTAGGATACTTAGTTATAGTATGCACAGTATGTTTAGTAGTTTTAGATCCTCTATGTATGTTAATCTAGCTCTTGCATATCATTCATTTAGTTATTTTTCATGCATATAAACCCATTCATTCAGCCTTACCTCATTTAGCATACCAGTATATTTCCACGTACTGATCGCATACCCGTTTCTTGATCTATGATGTTTTATTTAATAGGTTCGAACGCTCAAGTTCCTGACCACGCCTAGCCTGATTCAGCCAGCTGTAGTAGATTAAGCAGTGAGTCCTCATCTATCAAGGATGTGCTTTTTATTTCAGTATTTCAGTTTAGTAGTAACTCAGTAGTCGGAGTTAGTTGAGGGCTTGTCCCATCAACTCCATTTTTCAGACAGATTTAGTTAGAGACTTTTTCGACTAGATTTTTAAACAGTATTCAGTTTTATAGATGTTATATTTTAATAGTATTTTAGATGTTTTGAACCTTATGGTATTTCAGCCCTTTTTCCACATTAATATCAGTATTATTATTCAATGCTCACAACAAATATCATTCATAGGTTAGCTTGTGGTCCTTCGGGGTCGTAAGCACTATGTGATAACTAGGGGGTAGTCCCGGGTTGTTACATTCATGTGGTGGTATTAGAAGTGATTTATACATGTATTAAGGCCACAAGTAACTTCAAGCTTATGGCCAAGTCAAAACCTTCCGTACTAATTGATTTCTTAACAAGAATCTTGCTATATTCAACTTCAAATGAGAATAACTCCTATATTCTAAAGAATTCTTAAGCTCATGACCCAACAAATGAATCCAGTTTTCCCTTAATTCGACATCGAAATAAAAATTTATGGCTATTTTAGTGAAGCACTGTCCAGCAGTGAGAATCTACGTGCATAGGTACGATCATGGTGAGATTATATGATTTTACAATGCTCTCGTCTAATCAAAATAGTCCCAAACATCTAAAAGTTGACAAGTATAACTTCCAACCACGATTGGGAACCATGACCATAGTTATAAACCACGGTCTTTGGTTTTATCTTAACTTCTAAAGTTGGTCTGGTTTGAACCTACAACTTACAAACCAAGGTACAAACATATGTGGGTTCTAGAACTGTACTAAGGCTTGTGTGGTGAGTCCAGAGAGCCCAAATCCAAACAATGAACACCACCCACGAATGTAGGTGGGTCCCATAATTGTGGAAAGGTCTTGTACATCCCTTCCAACAACTTTTTAGTTACGAATTTAAAAGGTCACATCAGTCTTTTTCCACTCTTTTAACATTAAAACTATGTTGTTTAAGACACCCCAAATTTGAGTACTAACATTAATAATATCCTAAGCCCTCATTACTTAAAAAACAATTAACACTTAGCTTGAACATAAAGAAAGAGACAATTTTCTTTTCCCAAGGCAGAATTAAGTGTAACTACTTGAAAAGACACCTTGGTCGCCACACTGTTCTTATGGTCCCAAAAGACCACAAGATAACCCATGATATGGTACCTTCTATGAGCACTGAGTAAAACTAATAGCATAAGACATGTATAGAAATATACAAAAAATGCTATAAGGTTTTAATATACTGAACCATGAATCTAAATGACTAATGACATTCTGAAAAGATTGTTTAAAATAACTGATAAATTAACTAATTGTTAATATATCTGAAAGCCTCTAAAACTTACTGACTGTGGAACTGATGGGACAAACCCCCACTAACTCTGACTGAATAGAAATACTGAACTAATAACATAAACTAATGTAAAGAAATCATTTCCTTGAAATATAAGGACTCACCATTACTGCTGGTGATAATTTGATCTGTCTAAGTGCGGTCAGGAAACTAAGCATCACGAACCTATGATATTAAATATCATAGAACATGAAATGAGTATGCGATCAGTATTTTGAATATACACATGAGATGAGGTTAGGATGATATGCATGGTCTAAATATGCATGAAAATAGTAATAACAAACATGCGTGGAAATACTGAAATTTGACTGAACAAGACTAATAACTAACTGGCTGAATAGCATGAGATAACTGATGCATAGATACATAAAATTATAAAATCTGAGTATGCATGACCAATCATATAATGTGATTCTGGAATAGTCTGTAAAGTGAGACCCTGAAATCTAGTAACTGAATACTGATAAATTGTATGCTATGGTCAAGCAAAACTAAACTGAATACTGAAACTAAAACTGCAGGAGGTATTATCTAATTGATATGCCTAGTATGATCTGATCAGGGTCCAACCTGTGACCCCAATTAGAAGGGTGCTAGTACCATGCCACGGGTACTAACAATGGCTGTGGAGTCAGTCCTAATCGGGTGACTCTTGAGATCAGTCCTAAACTGGTGGGTAATCCCTGAGAGTGTCAGTCCTAAACTGGCGGGTGACATCTCATAACCTATGCTGGCTACGTAGTTCTAGAACTTAAGGATTTATTCTAAGGACCCAGTCCTAACTGACGGGTAATTCCCCATCCCTAGGTTCATTTGGTGTTGAATCCTACTCCCAACTCAACTGACACTGATTACTATACTGAACTAAGTTTAACTAAACTAACAACTGATCATAATAACTGAATTTAATAGAATGCTCATGGTGTATTCTGAAATCATTCTGTAGGTACTAAAAACTAGGTAAACAGCTAAATTTTAGGTATTCATAACCCCTAGAACTCTATAACAATAACAACAGAGACACATGAAAGCTTTGAAACCATGGAAGAAAATCTTTGTTCATAATTATTCACTTAAGCATTTCATCAAACACATGGGGGTCAATACTTTAACATGGGGTGTTTTTAAACATGATAAGATAGCACGATCACATGACCAAATCATAAACTGAGGGTTTTATTCTGAATCCGCATGAATATGATATGGAAACCACAATATTTAAAACATACTCGAATACATTCCACGTGAAAACAATTGAAATCATAACATGAAATCAAATTATCAAGATATAGATAAACATACTTCAACTTTCAAACGTGTAAAGGCTTTTTCTATCAAAACTCTTGAAAACGTAATACATGATCAAAATTCATAAGTGTTTCATGAAGGTAATTCATTGTAAACATGGAATTTTATTGTAAACATGTAATAAGTAGTCATTGTTCAAAACCCAATCATTTAGGCATTTCATCAAACACATGGGAGTCATGAGTTAAGCATGGGAATAGTAAATCATGTGATAATAACATAATTGCAATATGAAAATCATGGGGTTATGGATTTAACATGAGAATATCATCCTTCAAACATGTCAAGGGCTAATTCCAACGAAAAATAATTTGTAAACATGATATAAAAATTGAAATTCATGAAAGTTCATGGATATAATTCATAATAACATGTAAAGATCATAATTTTAAACTTGAAAATGGATTCTTGGACTCCATGGGTGAAAAGGTCCCATGGATGAACATCACACATACCTTAAAGCTTTAATCTAGAAAGAGAATTAACTTTTCTTGAACATTTCTTTAGTCAGTCCACAATTTTAAGGATTTCTTTAGTTTTTTCATCTCTAGGTATGCAGAATTTCATCCATAGGTCTTCTTTCACCTATTGAGTCCCAAAATTAACTAAATTCTCAGTTTAATTCCTTCTTCAGAGCTTAGTGTTTATGAATGTTATACATTTCTTGATATTCCAGTTCCTTGATCACACTGAGTTATAAAACCATGTTTTAACATGAATTTAGTACTATTACATGTTCAAAATTTCCATATCATTGGACCTGAGTTATTAAATTCCTTAATTCACGTAACTTATAGAATTGTCGTAATAGTTGAATTCATTTTGAACAATAGATGTCTTTCACAACCAACTATAACAATGGGTAATTTTATAATTTATAAATGGCAGTTCCAGGAAAACGTACTTCGACATTAAAAAAGACGTATTCGTAAAAATATTTGAAAGAGGAAGGGATATTGGGTAGCATTAAAGGTGTTTTTTTTAGCAAAATCTCTTTCTACAAGGAATTCAAAAAGTTTTTTTTGTACGCCAAACAAAACTAAATAAGTAATAAAATGTTAGTATATCTTGAATCAACTTGAAAAAATAATTCAATATATTCTTAAATTATTCAATTAGATAATAATTAAATAATTTAACAATTTTTCTTTCATATTAGTTATTGATTATCTCATAATCAATATGTAATGGAACTCTATTCGCTTTCTGATTGATATACATAATAATAGAATTAGGAAATCCTCTATTTACTATTCACTGAATAATAACTTTTTTGTTGACAAAAGAATAAAAACCATTTCTATTCCATGGTAGGGAGTTTTATTTTCCCCATCAACCTATTTGTTTGTAGAATTAAATTAAAAAAATTCTATATTTCGATTCTATTTCCATCTCTTCATATCTAGAGAAGAACGTATATAGAAATCTTCAGAGAAATTTAAGAACTCACTGAAACTAATTGATTCTATTTTGCAACCTTTGTATTTTTTCTAACTTTCTAACTTTTTATTTTCTCTGAATTATTAGATGGATCCCATGTATATCTTGCTCTTAACTCAATAGAGAAAATTGCTTAGTGAAATTTTGTATGACTAATTGTCAATTTTGAGCGATGCAAAATAGGTTCTTTTCTTTCTATTTTATCATCAAAATTCCTTTTTTGTTTTAGATTTATGAAAAATAATATAAAATAAACTGTAGATTAAATAATAAAAACAAAACTTTTTGAATTCTATTCGTTAATTGAATATAGAATGGTTTAGTTACAAGAGTTCAATTCGTGGAAAGCATAAAATATAAGAAAGTTCTAGGTTAAATAAAAAACTAAAATTCTAAACTCAAATCTAAAATAATTAACCTTGAACCTCCAACTCCTATTTGAACAACTTTTTATTTTTATTAATCCATTTGAATCATTACTAAACTAAAATGGCTTACTCAATTTGGACAATTGCTTATTCATAGGCTATTATGAGTTCAAGATAGGTTGCTATTGTGAAATTGGTAGACATGCTGATCATAGGATGCAGTGCTAATGCATCTTGATTTGAGTCTGAGTGGCATCATACCGTCTTCGAAAAAGGAAAATAGATCTTATAATGAATTCAATTACTGTAACACCCCGTACTTTTACCTAGCTTAAATTCGTCCTAAAAATATTAAAGACTTACTTTAAAGATGAATAAACTTTTATACATGTGTAATTTTCAATATTTTAACTTTATATTGTATAGAAAATTGAATAAGTTTTTCATCGATACCAAATTCGCGCAAATCCGACACTCAGGCGAAGAGTTAGAGTCATTTTAGTAAGACAGTATACCACTTGATACTCTAGCGCATCGCGAAGGCAGTTCAAATAGCATTTGTCATTTTTCAGTGAGACAACTCAATACCACCACATCGCACCACTATCCTTTTCCCCAATTGTAAGTTTCCAGTGAGCTACCACGATACCAGCGCGTCGCGCCACAACTTAGTTTCATATTTATCAGTTTCCAGTACACCAAAGCGATCACACCGCATCGCGGTGAACTTCTAGGTTGCATCCAAGGGGTAACGCGATTCTATCGCATCGTTTTCATGGTCCAATTCCCAGTTGTCCACTTTCCAGTGACACGACGTGATAGCACCGCGTCGCGCCAAGGGCCCAGATCAGAATTTTCCAGTTAATTTCTAGTTTTAAATTATGAGTTTTTAAATCATTCCAGGGGTATTTGAGTCTTTTTTTTCATGGACCTAGTCAGCCTTTAACATGAAATTCAACCCTAAAAAAACCTAGTTACACAATTATTCATTCAGTTTTTCTCCAAATTAAATCATTCTCTCTCAAGAGGAAAAAACTCTAGTTCAAGAATCAAGGTCAATTCTCAAGAATCTCTCCAAGAACCTTCAAGAACTCTTCTTCTCAGGTATGTTAGATGTTGATTCATGAGTTCCTTTCACCCATAAAGTCCAAGAATCCCTTTTTAAATATACAAGATCTCAGATTTATGATTTTTATGTTTGAATTAGATTGAATTCATGTTCATGATAGTAGTTGGGTTTCAATTCATGATTTAAATGCAAGTTTCATGAAATTAAATAGCATGTCAAACAAATATATGATTATCTTGATAAACCCTTGAATTTAAAAAGTGATTAATGTGCCTATGATGTTAATTGGGTTTTAAATCCATGATTATTATATGATTCATGAAATTAGATTAGTATTTTCATGGGAAAGTATATGAATTGCATGCTAAACCCATGGAATTGTAATTTGGGCATTGTAGTTGCCATGTTTATATGTTATCCATAATTATGTTCATTAAGTTGTGCTCCCTAAGTGTTTGATAGAATGTCTATGTGAATTAAATGATGCAATCATGACATGCTGGTATATGTACAAGTTAATGCATTACAAGTGTTTGATGAAATGTCTCAATGAATGAAGTATGACCAAGTGAACATTGTTATGTTATTCAAGATGATGCTTTGCTTTACCTTTCATGCTATCGAGTCCTGGGGGTATGTAATACTGATGATAGGCGTATTTACACGCCTAAAGTACTATAATTTACCCATATTTTAGCTAAGTTTTGAGGACAAAATATATAATTCATGCACTTTTAATCCTTTTTCCTGTAAGTGAGCTAACAAACGTGATTAGCAAGTTTTCAGGTATAAATGATGAAGATTTCAGCATTTTATGGATAACTTGACGCCCAAGGAAGCTTCACGAAAGAAGGAAAGGAGAGCTTGGACGCCTAGGGACTAAAAGTGACGCATGGAAAACCTGTCCCGGGCAAAAACAGCAATTCTAAAGACTTTGGGGATCAGCAGTAGCTTATTAGGATTAGGATAAGTACGCAGTATCCTAGTAGGATTAGGATAAGTACACAGTAGCCTAGTAGGAATAGGATATGGGTGTTATAAATACCCTATTGTGCTGAACTTTTTATTCATTCACTCATTAATTCATTCAACCCTTACAATTCAACTCATTCATCCTATTTTCTATTTAATTCTATTTTCTTCGACATTTAGTACTATTCACGTTACTTTCTGATAGAGAAAGAACGGCCCTTGTGACCAATGTGAGATCATGATGATGTTTATTGTGATCTCCATTGCAATCATGAGTAGCTAAACTTCTCTGTTGGGGTTATGGAATCCTTATGAGATACTATCTATTGCTATGAGTTTGTGAATTCGTGACACGTATGCTGCTTATATCATTACTCTCTTCATCTTAATCTAAATTCTAGTGGTTGCAAACATATAGAATACACCAGTATAGCATTAACTTGTTCGAAAGAAAAGTTATATGTCTGGAAAAGAGATAATGTCAAGGTAATAGGGCACCAACCCCTGTTAAAAAGTTAGTGCCGTAACTGGATTAACCTCTTGGAGAATTTGTACCGTTAGATACGCTTTAAGCTCGAAAGAGTTAAACTGAAATAATCCTTGATGGTCGAAAGACGCCTGGATTTACCATAGAATACAATTCTCTATAAGCACATGCATGTCTGAATTCCGCATAACTCATAGCCAATAGAGATGTATAACTCATAAGGTGGACATAACCCCAACTCTCAATTCTCATTGATTAGAATCTTACTAAACATTCTTTCTTTTTACTTTGCTATTTTCCGTTTTCACTTTGTTACATTATTGCACGTTACAATCCCCCCTTTTACGAAACTTTCACCAAAAGTCTACTAATCTTTGCTTACTTAGTGACCAAGTATTCTCTGTGGGATTCGACACCCAACCCAGTTGGGTTCTATATTTGACAACGACCGCTTACACTCTTACGAGAGCTGTAGTTTGAGCGTTATCAAAAATTGGCGCCGTTGCCGGGGAATACGGTTGTCAACTAAGTTTGTGATAATTACTAGACCCTTTGGTCAAAGATTCTCGTATTTTACTTTTAGTTGTTGTTTTTGTTTTCTGCACGTTTTGTTCAGTGCATGCCCCATACTCAAAGTTCGGGACAACCATTACTACCCATAAACCCTGAACCACAACTTATTGGCAGGATGGAGGCACAACGTGACATTGAACGAAGGGCTTCTCAACAGGAGCAGGCTAGATTAGCTGCTTTGGCCGCCGCTCAAGTGCATCAACAGAATATTGATAACCCTGGGCGAGCAACAAATCCTGACGATGAGGACCTAGGTGATGACGAGTTACTAAACCCTAGGCGTGATGCTGAGGTTGCGACACCTGCTAATAAAAGAGATCGTCAAGTCAGATTTAGACCTGAACGTCGAGCTATGCAAATATCATTCGATAATGATGATGATGATCTTGACGGAGCTGGTGCCACAGGAGCTATTATTCTTCCGCCATTGGCACCCGGAGCAAAGTTCAATATCACTAGCGCCATGATTCAGCTTTTGCAACTCAAGGGATTATTTGGTGGACTAGCAGGCGATGATCCGAATATGCATCTGATCAACTTTATTTCTATATGCAAGTCGTTCGACAATCCTGGCGTTGGACAGAATGCAATTCGACTACGCTTATTTCCATTGTCTCTTTCTGGGGAGGCAACTCTATGGTTGAATGGGCTGACTCCTGATTCCATTACGAATTGGAGGCAATTGAAAGACGCTTTCCTAGAAAGATTCTTTCCTCCATCCAAAAGAGCACAGTTGAGAGATGAAATCAGCAATTTTTGACAGCTTCCAACTGAAGCTCTCCACGAAACATGGGAGAGGTTCAAAACGAAGCTTATGCGGTGCCCAAACCATCATATGACCAATGTCCACTTGATGGAGATATTATACAGATCTTTGAATTTGGTGACGAAGCCAGTGGTTGATAATGCAGCAGGTGGGTCATTCATGGACCTCACCTTTGGTCAGGCAAGCAATATGCTAGATCGGACGACGAAGCAAAGTAGAGCTTAGCATACCAGGGATTCTGAGGTAGCAAGCCCCACTTTATCTATTGGCATGACTGCAGAAAAAAGGAGAAGAGAAGAAGAACGTGATCAAGATATGGCGCACATGAAAACACAGATGGATCTTCTTACCAAGCATTTATTATCAGGGAAGACCAAAAAAGTCAAAGCAGTTGCGTCAAAAGGAAGAGACGAATCCGATTCCGAGGAAGAAGCCAACTACTTGAATAATCAGGGGGGTTTCCAAGGCGATGCCCAAGGAAACCAAGGTCGGAACTATTATGATAAATCTGGATACAGGGACCGTGATCAAGAAAGTTGGAAGAATAAGACTGACAGGAGTGGTTTATATGTTCCTCCTGGAAATCGTGAGGCTGTGGCGTCTGGCTCTGGGAAGATGTCCATGGAAGATATGATGGCTAAGCTATTGAGAGGAGTGGAGGCAACCAACATGGGAGTAGCTGAGGTGAAGAATGATTTATCCTCATTAAATCAATTGGTTGACTCGCATTCTACTGCAATAAAACAGCTGGAGCAACAATTGAGTCAACTATCAGCGACATTCAACCAAAGGAGGGCTGGCACGCTACCTAGCGACACTGTACAAAACCCAAGGAATGACGGATCGTGTATGGCTATTACTACTCGGAGTGGTAAAGTGTTAGAAAATCCGTCCAAAGGCAAGCAGGTGGTTGATGATGTAGCGGATAATATTATTGATGCAGAATGTGAAGAGGCAGAAGAAGCTGAAGTGAGCACTCATGACGTCACCCCTTGACGTCTGCAGCCTGAAAAGATTGATAGTTGGAAGCAAGATAAAAAGAAAGTGGTGGAGAAAACTATTCCCCTTCCACCACCACCTTTTCCTCAGAGACTGGAGAAGAAAGCTGATGACACCAGGTTCAGTAAATTCATGACCATGTTGAAGCAGCTGACCATTAATGTTCCGTTGGTAGAGGCGCTAGAAAAGATGCCTGGGTACGCTAAATTCATGAAGGATCTTTTAACAAAGAAGCGGGCAGTAAGCTATGAGCCGACAGATAATATTCATCATTGCAGTGCAAATGCCACAAGGTCCTTAGTACAGAAGAAGGCAGACCCTGGTGCTTTCACTATTCCTTGCACGGTTGGATCTATGAATTTTGCTAAGGCATTATGCGATTTGGGAGCTAGCATCAATTTGATGCCATTATCCGTCTACAGGAAGTTGGGGTTGGGCGATCCGACACCCACCAATATGAGGCTCGTGATGGCAGATAGGTCGGTAAAATGACCCGTTGGTATCCTAAATGATGTGTTGGTGAAGGTTTCCACCTTCATCTTTCCTGCAGACTTTGTGATTTTGGATTGCGAGGTGGATTCTGAAGTTCCCATAATCTTGGGACGTCCTTTCCTTGCAACAGGAAGTGTGCTTATTGACATGAGAGCTAATGAGCTTTTATTTCGGTTGAATGACGAAGTGGTCCACTTTGATATATGCAAAGCAATGAAGCAGCCCGAAGATATGAATGTGTTCTCTGTAGATGATGTTTATTATAAGGACAAGAAAGAATTATCTGTAGAGAAGCAGCTTACTGTTGAGCCACTATCTGATGTGCTGCTGAATGTTGAGAATGAGGACGATGAAGATTATAAAGAAACTATGTGTGCTCTAACAGAAATAGGGTCCTATTCTCATACTCCTAAACAGCCGGACCTTGATCTTAAAAATCAACAATCACCAACAGCGAAGACTTCCATTGAAGAGCCCCCAGTGCTAGAATCGAAAGAGCTCCCCAATTATCTAAGGTATGCATGCTTGGGAAGTGGAAATACACTTCCGGTGAGTGTGGCGGATGATTTAAGTGAACAGCACGTAGAGGCTCTCATCTCTGCTCTGAAGAGGTACAAGAGAGCTATGGGTTGGTCTGTTGATGATATAATTGGTATCGAAGAAGATTGCATGCCCACAAGTAAGCATCAGCGTCGTCTGAATCCATTCAGAAAATGATGCACCATCTATCTCGATGAAGTCTAAGTAATCGAGATAGCTATGTCGTGCCGCGACAATAAATCAAGCGCTTGGTGGGAGGCAACCCATCATTTTTAATTGTTTTTAATTGTTTTGTTAAGATTTTTTCGAGCCACGACCAAAACTAAGGCTCTTGATGGGAGGCAACCCATCGTTCTAATCGGTTTTGTTGTTTTTGAGTAAATGTAGGTGCAAGAGGTGTAAAGGAGGAGATTGGTTTCAAATTTTGATTTGGAAGAATTGCATGTTGAAGGTGGTAAGTTAGGATTAAAGAAGCAAAAGTCTATGGGTTGGGCATTGCCTATGAAAATATAGGCAACGAACAAGGCAAGGCCTATGTAAATCTAGGCCACGAACAAGGCAAGGCCTATGCTATGGCCTAAGCTCTCGGATTCTAGAGTGCCATAGCATAGGCGCCGCCTATGCTCAACAATGCCATAGCATAGGCGCCGCCTATGTAAAAGTCTTTTGTCTCTGAATCTAGTATGCCATGGCATAGGCGCCGCCTATTCCTAACAATGCCATAGCATAGGCGTGGCCTATGCTCAACAAGGCTTTGCAAAAGGCGCCGCCTATGCCAAGCATAGGCAAAGCATTAGGCGCCGCCTATGGTCACTTTTGGTCTCCAAATCCGATTTCAAATGGGTCAAAACCCGACCCAAGCTTGTCCTATAAATAGAACCTTAGTCTTAGAACAAAAATGCATTGCAACTTCAACCTAGGCGCCGCCTACCTCTCCAAAATCTCTCAAAAATTTTCCTTTTGCTCTTTTAACTTTGCAAGAACATCTTCCGAGGCCATCAACCAAGTAAGTACTTCTTTGTTTTTCTTTTATATTCCGTATGTACTACACTACTACGCCTATAATGAATTGTTAAATCTTGAAGTAGTATTGGTGATTTGAATGTGGTTGATTTGTTGGGATACAACTAAGTGAGTGAAAGAATACGTAAGGATGCTCTTGACTTATTTCCAACTTGTATTTGATTTTGATACACTGTCATACTTTTGCGAAATCGACATGGTCAAGATAATTGCATAATCTTGTAACTCGAAAGCTGACATGTTGAAATGACTTGTTCATTGAGATGAAAATCATGGGTGACTACAAACATGCGATGTTGTGATTATTTCTATGCCATAAATTGATACAATATCTATGTAGTAGTTTTGTTCAAAGTGATGCATTAGTCCAAGACATGAAAACATAAGTCAAGATTACATGCAATAGAATCGAAAAGGATAGTAAGATGACATGAAAGTATGACTGTGCTGAACATATGGTTGGAACATATAACCTAAATGTATGTCGATGAAGTCTGAGCAATCTACAACATTCACTTAATTAGTTTGTGTCAACAAATTAAGTGTGGGGTGGTGCCACTATTGTCTGTTTGTCGATTGAATCTTTCGAGATGAAGCTAACATGACTTTATTGAGATCTCAGGTAGAATGACACAAAAAGGACGACAAGGAAAAGAAAAAGCAACCACTTCACAAAAAGGCCAGAAAAGGGGATGAAAAGAGCAAGGTGAATCCTCCGTGCTGCAAATACCTCGACGCACTCTTGGAATCAAGTGGGGTACTTATGAGGAACTTCTGAGGATGACGACTCTGATGATGATTCTGATGCAGGGGGTATGACCCCAGACATAGAGGATGAGTCTGACTAACCAGGTTCTTCTTATTTATTTTCCACTGAGGGAAGTGTGTCCCGTCTAAGTGTGGGGTGCTGGTATTTGTATGCTATACTTCTTTATCTGCATTTGCATTTATTTATGTTTTTTTGTTTTGTTGGTTAGTAGTTAAATTTTTTTAAAAAAAATTTTAACTTTGCATGAAATTGTTCTGATAGGCAGCAAGGAATTATGACAAGAGTTTGTGATAAAATCATTGCTATTGAGACGTTTAGGCTCTAAATATGACTCATTGTGTGATAATTGTGTGGTTCAGTTCCTTCATCTGTTGGGTCAAGAGTCTATAGTACTCCCAATAAAGTCGACCATGTGCCTTGTGTGTGTGAGGATATAATATATTTTGTGTTTGTGGTTGATGCTAGAACTTTCCTGGTGTGTGTGTGAAGCAAAATAAAGAGTGTGAGTTTAGGAGATGATTTAGGCATTTCTTTGACAACCTGTAATTGTTTACCTTCATTTTACCTACCCATGGACATTATCCTAGTCAACCCTTTTGAGCCTTTAAGCCTATTTTCTTTGACAGCCTCATATGTAAGCCTAATCCATTTTTTCAAGACCATAATTTGATCCAAATTCCTAAGCGCTTTAAATTGTAAAGTCATGTGACAAAATAAAAGGAAATTGGATGAGTGTGATGCCTTAGAATGTATTGGTGCTTGAAGTTGTTATGAAAAAGAATTGTTATCATAAAAGGTGTGTTATAAAAAGAAAACTAAAAAGTTAGTTATGTTTAAAATTGAAAAACAAAAGAGGTGAGAAGGGGTGGTAGATTAAAAGAAAGTAGAAAGGTAGTTCAAAAGAGAGTGTTAAACGGCATAATGTGATGTATTAAAGAGCTTAGGAACATAGTCACTATTTCTGGCCAAAATAGTCCTACCCGTCCCTTAGCCTACATTACAACCTGTAGAAGACCTATTTGATCCTAAGATTAGCATTCTGATATTCAGTGGAGCATTACACTAAGGGCAAGCCTATGGTCATCAATTGAAGCATATGAATTCTTTGTGAGAGCGAGAGCAAGGATAATCATATACACATGCTTCGATAGATGAAAATACTTGTGAGTGATTATGGGTGATATATTGTGAGACACACATGGTTGATGAGTTTTAGGTAGTTGTGTATGATTCTTTGTGCCTTAACTTTTGAATACGAATTAGCCATCATCACGAGTCTATGTTAGAGGTTAAATTGTTTCTAGTAGTGATTAGAAAACTACTCTTTGTTAATAATTGTTGTGCCTATCTTGATGAATATTTTATGTTGTTACTGTGAAACCCTAAGTAGATGTTTAGATGGACATGATATTTTGTTCGAGGACGAACAAAGCTTTAAGTGTGGGGTGTTGATGATAGGCGTATTTACACGCCTAAAGTACTATAATTTACCCATATTTTAGCTAAGTTTTGAGGACAAAATATATAATTCATGCACTTTAAGTCCTTTTTCCTGTAAGTGAGCTAACAAACGTGATTAGCAAGTTTTCAGGTATAAATGATGAAGATTTCAGCATTTTATGGATAACTTGACGCCCAAGGAAGCTTCACGAAAGAAGGAAAGGAGAGCTTGGACGCCTAGGGACTAAAAGTGACGCATGGAAAACCTGTCCCGGGCAAAAACAGCAATTCTAAAGACTTTGGGGATCAGCAGTAACTTATTAGGATTAGGATAAGTACGCAGTATCCTAGTAGGATTAGGATAAGTACACAGTAGCCAAGTAGGAATAGGATATGGGTGTTATAAATACCCTATTGTGCTGAACTTTTTATTCATTCACTCATTAATTCATTCAACCCTTACAATTCAACTCATTCATCCTATTTTCTATTCAATTCTATTTTCTTTGACATTTAGTACTATTCACGTTACTTTTTGATAGAGAAAGAACGGCCCTTGTGACTAACGTGAGATCATGATGATGTTTATTGTGATCTCCATTGCAATCATGAGTAGCTAAACTTCTCTGTTGGGGTTATGGAAGCCTTATGAGATACTATCTATTGCTATGAGTTTGTGAATTCATGACACGTATGCTGCTTATATCATTACTCTCTTCATCTTAATCTAAATTCTAGTGGTTGCAAACATATAGAATACGCCAGTATAGCATTAACTTGTTCGAAAGAAAAGTTATATGTCTGGAAAAGAGATAATGTCAAGGTAATAGGGCACCAACCCCTGTTAAAAAGTTAGTGTCGTAACTGGATTAACCTCTTGGAGAATTTGTACCGTTAGATACGCTTTAAGATCGAAAGAGTTAAAGTGAAATAATCCTTGATGGTCGAAAGACGCCTGGATTTACCATAGAATACAATTCTCTATAAGCACATGCATGTCTGAATTCTGCATAACTCATAGCCAATAGAGATGTATAACTCATAAGGTGGACATAACCCCAACTCTCAATTCTCATTGATTAGAATCTTACTAAACATTCTTTCTTTTTACTTTGCTATTTTCCGTTTTCACTTTGTTACATTATTGCACGTTACAATCCCCCCTTTTACGAAACTTTCACCAAAAGTCTACTAATCTTTGCTTACTTAGTGACCAAGTATTCTCTGTGGGATTCGACACCCAACCCAGTTGGGTTCTATATTTGACAACGACCGCTTACACTCTTACGAGAGCTGTAGTTTGAGCGTTATCAAATACCCAATAATTTAGCTGTTTACCTAGAGCCAGTATTAGTGATAGGATAGTATCAGTCATGTCACAATCAGTAGTAATCTCAGTCCGTTACAGAACTCAGTAGAACTCAGTCAGTTATAGAACTTAGAAAAACTCAGTAAACTCTGTATCAGTCCAGTCCAGTTTACTATAATCAGTTCAGTGTCTTCCAGTTGAGAGTAGGATTCAGCACCGAGTGAATCCAAGGATGGGGGCATTCTTGTTAATGTAGGGTTTAACCCTTAGGAGCAATCCCTGAGTTACAAAACTACGTAGCCAGCGTAGGTTGATATGACTTCCTACTAGATAAGGATTGATAGATCTCTTAAGAGTTTTCCTGTTAGTGAGGGTTGACAAAATGTCTTCCTGCTAGTTAGGGTTAACTCACAGCCAGTGTTAGTACCCGTGGCATGGTATTATCACCCTTCCAACTGGGGTTACAGGTTGGACCCCATTCATCTCAGAGAGGGGCATGTCGGTTAGATGATTTTCTCCCACAGTTTTAGTTTCAGTCTTTAGTATAGAACTCAGCTTAGCTCTACAGAATCAGGATTGTCAGACACATTCAATCAGTAATTCAGTTATCAGTAATTTTAGATATTAGTTATACAGTATTCAAAACTCAGTACTTATCTTCAGAAAAGCTCAGTTATAGTATACACGTACTTTTATATTCAGTTACTCTATATCATTTAGTCAGTTATTGTTCATGCATATGAACCCTTGCATTCAGCCTTACCTCTTCTAGTATACCAGTACATTCCCACGTACTGACGCATACTTTCCTGAGCTATGATGTTTCATATCATAGGTTCGAACGCTCAGGTTCCTGACCGCGCTTAGCCAGACTCAGCCAGCAGTAGCAGATTTAGCAGTGAGTGCTCATCTATCGAGGATATGCTTTTATTTCAGTACTTCAGCTTAGCAGTATTTTAGTAGATAGAGTTAGTTGGGGGATTGTCCCATCAACTCCACTTTTAGACAGATTCAGTTAGAAGCTTTTCAGACTAGATTTTCAGACAGTATTTCAGATTCAGATGATATATTTTATCAGGATTTAAGATGTTTTGAACCTTATGGCATTTCAACCCTTTTTTCACATTAATTTTAGTATTACTATTCAGTGCTCACAGTAGATATCATTCATGGGTTAGCTTGTGGTCCTTCGGGATCGTAAGCACCGTGTGACGACTAGGGGGTAGTCTCGGGTCATTACAATTACCGATTTTCATTTTAGAAGTATGTAATTAAGGAATTCTTCTTTTTTGAGATTTTTATGATATTTTCAACCTTAGAGTATTTATTAACTAGAATTTCCTTTTCGATCATTTCAATTGTAATTACAATTCATTTGATAACTCTTTTATTTGGTGAAATTATAAAGATATACGATTCGTCTGAAAAATGAATAATTTCTGTATAATAGGGTTATTAGTTACTCGTTGAATTTCTTCGGGACATTTTCCACTAAGCAATTTATATGAATCATTAATTTTCCTTTCACGGAGCTTCTTCCTTATGAATATAATTCTGTATTTTTAAAAAAAGGTTTTAATTTTAAGTAAAATAACGGGGTTAAGTGTTATTTTTACCCAAGGCTTTGCTACTTCAGGTATTTTAACTAAAATACACCAATCTGAAATATTAGTATCTGCTCTTCAATCTGAGTGGTTAATAATGCACCTAATTTTGATGATATTGGTATGCAACCGTTTTATGTGGATCGTTATTGTCAGTAGGACTTCTAGTGATTACATTTCAAAAAATAGAAAGCTTTTTTATAAGAGCAATGGTTTCTTAAACGAGTCATTTTTCTTGGGTAAAAATGTTTTAGAAAATACTTCATTTTTGTCTGCAAGAAAATATTAGAGGTCCCAATTGATTCAACAATTGGATTATTGGAGTTATCATATTATTAGTTTAGGATTTACTTTTTTAGCCCTAAGAATCCTTTCGAGAGCGGTATGGGCTAATGAGTGTGGGGTTCATATTGGTAAAAAGAAACTTAGATATTTATTACTTGGATCATATTTGCAATTTATTTACATACTCAAACATATCAAAATTTGCAGGGTGCAAATTGTGCAATTGTAGCATCTATAGGCTTTCTTATAATTTGGATATGCTATTTTGGGGTCAATATATTAGGAATAGGGTTACATAGATATGGTTATGTTCCATTAACATTTAATTAAATTCAAGACAAGTTATTATAAATACAAAAGCGGGCGGCGCATTGTATGAACCAACATGTGGACCGTGTGAATCATCAATACATTATTTGATTCACATGGTTTTCTATCATATGCAATTAATTTCATTGTTTTTACTTTACTTAAGAGTCAAAAAAAGAAAAAAAAGTCTCCTTTTTTCATTGTCCAAGAATGGTTTTAAAAATAAACATAGATTTTTTTATTTCAGTCATCCAAATTATCTATAAAAAAATAGATAGAATAACTTCGACCTTGTCAGTTGCTAATGAAAGAACGAAATTACGGTATATATCAATACCTATTACGGGTAAAAAGATGGAGATCGAAAGAAATAACTCTCGGGGTCCAGAATCAAAAAATGAATCCTTCGAGGCATTAAATAGCTTGTATTCGTAGAACATCTGGTGTGACATAGACAATGAATAAACAGGAGTTAATATCATTCCAATTGTCATTACAAAGGTAATTATTCCCAAAAATACTATCAATTCGCAATAAAACCACTCATACCTGGTAATGCAAGGGAAGCCATCGAAAAACTATTGAACATACTGAACATTTTTAGCATTGGAATAGCTATTCCACCTATTTAATCAAGATTAACAAGGTAGATTCTATCATAAGACGTTTCCGCCAAGAAAAAAAGTGTAGCACCAATAAATCCATGAGAGAGTATTTGTAAAAGGGCTCCATTAAGTCCTATGTCGATTAGAGAACTAATTTCTATAATTATGAAACCCATATAAGAGATAGAGGAATAGGCTATTCTTTTTTCTAATTCTGTTAGCCAAGAGATGTTGAAGTTGCATAGATTATTTGTATTGTACCTATTATCATCAACCAAGGAGAAAATATAGAATGTGCATGGGGTAACAATTCTTTATTGATTCAAATTAATCCATACGCTCCCATTTTTAATAAGATTCTGGCTAGAAGCATACAAGTACTGTAATGTGGTGCTTTATGGATATTTGATAACCATGTATGTAGGGGGATAATAGGCAATTTGACAGAAAAAGCAATAAAAAATCCGATATAATAGATTATTTCTAAAACCACATGATATGACTGATTAACTGATGTTTCAAAATTTAATATTGGTTCATTAGAACCATATAAAGCAACACCCAAAACTCCCATTAAGAGAAAAAAAAACTCCGCCATGTACTGAATAAATTTTGTAGCCGAGTACAGACGTTTCTTTCCTCACCACATAGCTAGAAGTAGAAAAATAGGAATTAATTCTAAGTCCCACATGAGTATTATATACTCTAATTTACATGTACTTATGAGTATTGCATACTCTAATTTACATGTTTTGAATTTTATCAGATAATGCATTTATTTTTAGTTTTTTGAATATTACTATTATTGAGCATTTCAGTTATCAGTGTCATTCAGTTGGTAGTAGTACTTAGCACCGAGTAAATATGGGGATAAAGTCTTACCTGTAAGTAAGTATGACACCTTTAGTAGAAGTCCCTAAGTCCCAGAACTACTCGGCCACCGTAGGTTCTAAAGGTTCACCTGTCAGATTAGGTTTGACACCTTAGTCCCTATGAACATCAGTTTAGTGGATCTACATCAGTCAGTGTTCGTACCCTTAGAAAGGTATTGAACACCCTTCTAGCTGGGGTTATAGGCAGGATCCTGGTTAGCTTAGATTGGGGGTAAATCAGTTATAAGTAGATCCCACATTCCACAACCCATAGTATGTAGCAGATGGTTCAGCTTAAGGTACTTGCATGACCTTGTCACGATCCAAATGGCCATGAGTGACACCCACACTAATCTTCTTGTGGGAGAACCATCTAAACCAAACCAATACCCAAACACTTAGTCAATATTAGATGATATTATTATAAAATTCAACATAATAACAAATATCCAGGACTAATAATTATTAATGCAGAAATTCAAACAAATTACTTACTAAAATTCCCCAGACCTGAAAGTTATCGTACAAGAACTACTAACAAAGATCATATCTAAAGTGATATCCAAAAATAAAGTAAATAAAGAATGTTTCATTACCCGAAGATGGACAAGAACAAATCAGATGCCCCATGGCAGCCTGGAGACGGAGTGCTCACCCTTGGATCAAGATCTGCTATCAAACTCTAGAGGTGAAGTCATGTCTAAGTCTAGAACACTTTCTGCGCTCAACAAAAGAAGAGTATAGGGTAGTATCGGTACAAATCACTATGTACTGGTAGGTATCATAGGCCAACTCAATTTAATTGCATGTACACAACATAAATCAAATAACAAGTAAACATGCATCGCCACACAATAAATATTCAATGAATCGACAATACAGCAACAACAGGTCAAACAGTGCTCACAAACAAGCCACATAACCATCAAGAGTATCAACCATACTGTAAACGTCCACAAAAATAACACAAATATGTACACACATGCTATTGGACTTATTTTTGCACAAATAGTCATGACATGCAGGGAACAATCTATGTTCATGTACCATACCGGCGTGGTACCCGATCCAACATAAATATAACCGTACTGGCGTGGTACCCGATCCAACATAAATATAAACGTACCGGCGTGGTACCTAATCCAACATGAATATAAACGTACCGGCGTGGTACCCGATCCAACATAAATATAAAAGTATCGGCGTGTTACCCGATCCAACATAAACATAACAAAGTATTATCAATATCAATTTACACAACCCTACAGCATGCCACACAATGTAAAAAGTTTACAAGTACCCTTAAAGTCATAAGACAATTCCATCAAATCAATTTTCAATAAACATTTATACACGAATCAATAATTTCAAGCATGTACGAATACCAATCCACAAGTATCCAATTTAGGAGAATACACACAAATAAATCGAGTCTAAACTCTAATTAAACCGTAACCTACCTCAACCAACGAATCCAAATGCAGTTAATCTGCAAGCGCCTTCCCCTTCCTCAAAGTTTCAGATTGCTCAAAATCTGTTTCAATATATAATTCCCATAAAAATATGCATTTAATGATACCCGCTTAATAAATTTTTACTCTCAAAATCTAGATAGAGAACCTAATTTATCCAAAATTGATAATTGATTTCATACAAAATAAATTCAACTTAAAGGTAACGAAGAAACAGTGGCTGCGCCACATTCAATTTGCTGGAAACCAATGAAACAGTGGCCAAATTCCATTTAACAAAACATATTCTAATCAAATTCCAATCATTAGTACATGATTATTCTCTTATTATATTATATTATATATATATATATATGTATATTTATTTTAAGAAAATTTAACCCCTTTACCCGATTATCCAAGCCAATGACCACTGGAATCTAAGGTTACTGCGCAACTTAAATCAATAAATATACTCATACCACATATATACAAACTAAGATCTCACCTGTAGCCTTCGAGCAGCCCTTTTCACGATGGCACGATTGGGAACTGTAATTCCCGTATCCCTCTTTCTCTCCACTTTCTGATTCTGTTGTTATAATATATGATTAATTCTATCCAATTAAATTTATTCTGGTATTGACATAACTAAATAAAATTATGATTTTGACTCATTAATTTACTAAATAAATTAATTATTTAAAATACTCAAAATTTTAATAAATTATCAAAATTTATTCGAAACGACGTAGAAATACATTAAATATGTACATTCACTAAAAAGTATATTCCGAACCTATTGAAAATACTACGACACTAACCAGGGGTCGTCTCAATTAAAGATTGACCATGATTGGGTTTAACTTTATTAAAACTCAATAATTCAACTAATGACTTCAATAACCTCCAAATACCTCAAGAATTGGTGCTACTCATCCTGTGAGTCGTAATCCACGTATACAAACTACGAAGAGCGCTAAAATAGAGAAGATGAGAAAATTCCATAAACGATCGAGAGGGTCATTACATCAGATACCAATTAAACAACCATTCGTCCCCAAATGGGCAAACAAGAGACAAGAAGGGAGAATAAGGAATTACCTGAATCCACAAAAAGATGTAGATACTTGCTACGCATGTCCGCTTCGGTCTCCCAGTGACCTCCTCAATAGGACGATTCTTCCACTGCACCATCACAGATGCAATCTCCTTAGTCTTCAACTTACGTACAACTAATATCTAGTTGAGCCTATGCATACCCCCACCGCCACAGACTCGAAAGGTTCAATCAGAATACAACAATGCAAGGCATATTCTTCACCCATATATATGTAACCGTCCCATACCAGCTGATAGATATAAGTGTGTAATGCCCCGAAATCGGGTCCCGAGACGTCACCCGGGGCTTAGGGTCACCTTGTGACCCCAAGCTAACCCTTCTACTGGCATAACTCATAAGCAGCTGGATAAAAATACAAATCCATACAAATCAACAGAAATTAACTCTATTCTAAATCTGATCGATACAAAAATGGAATATTACAGGATTACAATTCTGCTTTTACAATAAAAATTGAAACAAAATACATCAACTTCTACTGACTATCTATGAAGCCTCTACTAGTACTGACTGTAGGTAGCCGGGTCATGACTCCCGACTACCCCAATTCAATACGACTGAATAAAGAAAATACAACACTATAAACTCTGCATAACTAACCCAAGCCCTTGAATCAAAAAGACTCATCACCTGCTAACTGGATACCACGAACTGACTGGATCCGAAGGTGCAACTATACTTTGTACCTACATTCCGAGAAAATGTAGCCCACATACGAATATGTGGGTCAGTACCATGGAAAGATACCGAGCATATGGGGGTGCAATGCATATATAAAATAATATCTTAATATCATCACAATTTATAAAATTATGCATGCTGATATAGATGACTCACTTAGCTCGAATTTAATCATCAAAATCATGGATGAATAATACATGTAAAGTAAAACAAGTGAGTCATTACAATACGTTCTCAATTCACTTTCATCTCAATTTCAAATCATCAAAACAATCAAATCTCATGTCAATTCTCATTAGAATATATTCCTTAAATCTTTTAAGAATAATTACTTTCTCAAACTCAACCTTTTAAGCAAATATGTTTTCATCTCAGATAGAAGAGTACACACACACACATTGGGAGATCCTATAACCGACATAAACCATGTGAGCCACATGGAGTCCAACGTACAACCCACGTTGGGGAGAGTCGTCCTATCCTTGCCATCGGAGTAGGACTTCCAGTATCAATTCAAAAACACTAGTGATAACTATATAAATCAGCCTCAGGCTCACATCCTATGGGGGCACGTAGTTCTAGGGAAGTAAGGTCACTTTATACCTCCCACTCGGTGCTAAAGATTACTCCTGGACTTAGCTCAGAAATTTAAATTAGCCTCAGGCTCACATTAAAGAAAATCCACAATAAACACTTCAACAATTTTCATCGGGAGCCAATTTGCTACCCCTTTATCATAATCAATAAAAACGTGGATTTCTTTCACAGCCGAGGTCAAAATAACTCATTCACGATCAAAAGGTCAAATCATTCAAAACATCTCAAATTATTTAAACTCAAGGTGTTTATAACATATGATTTTCTCGAAATAATAATCTCAAATAGGGTTCCAAAAACCCATACATCAATATCACCATAAAACCTTCCAAAGTTTCATACTTTATGACATAAGCACAAAAATAATCACTTAAAACTTAAAATTTCAGTTTTATAATCATACATCTTGGTAAAGAAAATTAGCTTTGGGATTCAAATCTCATTGTGCTTATAGTACATAATTACTCAAAGTACAATTCCAATTAGGACTCAAGGTCTCATACATCAAAATCATATTAAATTTTCTCAAGATTCATGCTTTTCATCATAAATATATATAACTTACTTTAAAATCTGGAAAATTCAGCTTTATGTACAAAAATGTTATCATTCTCATTCAATTCAACTTTCAAAACATAGAGAGTATCATAATCTCATGTAAAATCATAGAGGGTATAAATTCATGCTTCAAATTCATATCAAAACATGTAAAATCATGTATACTCATAAAAGAAAAAATAATTTCGGCACAAGAACGAAAGAGAGTTCTTGTTGAAAAACTCCACATACCTTGAATGATGAACTTTAGATCGATACTCGTTTTTGAGATGTTAATCGTGCCTTTGATTGATGGTTCTTGGAGTTCTTGAACTAGGAACTTGGAATCTTGAATTAATTTGCAGAATTAATGGTGAACTTTGGAGGTTCTTGAAGTTGGATGTAGGAGCTTAGGGTTTTCTTTTTGAGGGAATTTGATGAAATATAACATGTAATACTTCTAATAGGCTTTAATATAGGATTTGGACGGATTTTGGGTGAAGGGGAATGACCAAAACGCCCCTAAAATATCAAATAATTCTCGAATCTGTCCTTTGGTGGACTGTTTTCATAGTCTGAAGTAGATTAACCATAACGTTTTACTCCGATATCCAAATTGGATGAAACCAATTTCATTAGAAAGAGGACTCTCATATATTTCCATTGATATATAGCATCTCACCCAGATCATTGTGTACGAGGAGTTAGTATCGTTTGAAGTTGACCCAAAAATTCACTTTTGATAGGCTGAAGTAGATAGACCATAACTTTTTGCTCCGATAGACAAATTGGATGAAACTAATTTCATCGGAAAGAGAACTCGCAGAGATTTCCGTTGATATATAGTACATCACCCAGATAATTATTTACAAGGAGTTATGATCGTTTAAAGTTGGAGCAAAAATACGCCAGGCCTCAGTATTTTTTTTCCTGCACGTTTTACTGTTCACTACTATTCACGGTTCGATCGGAATGTTCATAACTCGTCGCTTGGGTGTCTGTTTTGGATGATCCACATATAGTTGGAAAGCTTATTCGATAATCTATGAAATGGTGGGTCATAATCTAAGACATTACGCACGGAAAATTTATAATTCATTCTAGAAGATAGAACCCAACACGTTTACGCACAAAATTTCAACGAAAAATTTCCTGGGGTATTACATCATCTCCTCCTTGGAAACATTCGTCCTCGAATGTCGATGAATAAGTACAGAATACCATGGAAATGAGTACAAAAGGCTGGGATAACGAAGTCAATCCACTTACTTCACTCCAAACTTTCGAATACTTCATAGAACATGCGATTCATAATGAGAATGGTCATATAGTTGGATCCTAAACAAAGGAGACTGATTTTAAGAAATCGATATCTTTGGTTTATTTAGAGACTGAGAATCAAAGGTCTCAAAGGGGATCTCATCAAAAGAAGGATCACTTGCGCCCAAATGAAACGTCCCTCAACACTCTCTCCAAAAGATTCAAATGACATTGTTTGGGGAGAAAATGAACCATAATTTGATACAATCCTATCGTATGGGAACAAGGACCCATATGGCATAAATTAAGATAGGAATTTCTAGGCCTTGGGAAACATAACTCCTTGCTTCCAAACTTAGCAACACTTCCCAACTACTCCCTCAACTATGTTCAAGCCTAACTCCAAGTACTCATGAGATACGCCACATAACACTATACTATTAATCTATATCATAAACCTTAATACACACTGAGCCTCACAACTCCTCACTTCAAACATAACTCTTATTGCTACTCCAACAACCACATACAATATTATACTAGGGATCCGCTAACTTGCGGTGCATTCTTTTAGATATACAACCATAACATTCAAGCCTATACTCATAACCACATACGCACTTCGCACATGCACCTCTAAATGAACACTCATAAAGCATCTTCCTCGCTTTCTCTAAGATTCCATCATTCACACATACTGATCAATTCTTTAAACGGCACACATAACATTTTCTCAACCAATTGAACTATACACAAAAACTCTGTATTACTATTCCTACAACCTCATAGAAGTGCGTAAAACCAACACACAACAATTTTTCCAAATAAACATTTAAAACTTCAACTAACCACGGCATGTATCAAGTACTTAGCCTCAATCTAACTTCACTTCACCGCCGTGAGCACACCATCTTCCATCATAGATAAGGAAGTATCTTCTCTCCCTTCTAGACAACTGCTCAACACCATTAGCTTAACTTAATGAAAAGGTCACAAAATTTTAAAACATCAAGACCTAAAACATGAAGGGATAATGTAAATAACTTGACTCTCTCTATTGAGGCCTTAGGAATAAAATATCAAATACAATGGGTTCATTAAGGTATCAAAACTGAAGACACCCATAACGGAAACTGAATCTCACTGATAAATAAGAGTATTGCCTGAGTACTGGAACTGAACATACTGTAAAACTTGAGTATATGAGTCATGGGCGGCATGCCCTGAATTTAGAGCTCATAACTTATGGAATGTGATTCCACCAGCTAGAAGAACTGGAATTTCTCATTTTTGGAAACTAGAAAAGTATGTAATTCTCCATCACGTGTATGAACATGAATTAAGATCATGGAACTGAAATGTAAAGCATGAGTAGGTTTTGGGACAACTGAAAATACTGAAATAACATTGGGTCAAGCACCGATCTTTCTCACAGCAAATTTACAACTTACTGGTACTTCTACTAAAATGTAAAAGCTTGACTTGACTACTTGTTCTATCATCTCCCCCTTAGCTTTAAGCCACCACTCAAATTCTCAAATGCTTACTAATTTCGAATCTCCACGAACATCTCTATCGCACGAATGTACACCATCTAGTGCTTCAACTCTTATTTGTATTAGCTCAACTTGAATACTTTCTAACCTTTTGATAGAACATGTTACTTCTGTCTTCTCCCTCTAATACCATGCCTATGAACTTATGTTTCTAACCCATAAAAATCAAAATCACACTTAAGAGGCTCAACATTTCCAATCATACGCCTCGCCTTAACTTAGCCATCAAAACATCATCCATCGTCTAACTAGTATTTATCCATCTAATAATCCCATGGCACGACTCACTACACAACATACACTAATCCTCAAAATTAAAGCAGTCCCATAATATCTTGGGTGAACTTTCTTATCATAATATAATATTAAACTTAATTACAAGTCAACTACACTTAAACTCTTGTGTACACTGTTCAATCCTATTAGGTCACTTCCGGCAACTAATAGCATTAATTCAGAAACCGTCACATTCGGCTTCATGATCACCAATCGTTCAAACTTAAGGTCTTACACTTCACATAATTTACAACTCCATCTCACGCATAACTCCCACGTGAAGATTATAAAACAACAAATCCATGAACACTAGCCCACTTAAACTTCATAACAATAATAATTGGTCCTAATCATATAGCCTATCTTATTCACAATCCATTAACACATCCTTCTTTCACCCGTCACTACTATCTATCCTTCATACACAACTTAACATAGTTCATAGCTCTCTACATCTTAACTTAACTTCCTCTTGCAATCTGGAGAGCGCCTAGATTAACAACACTTACCCACCGAGTACTTCCATCACTAACCTATACTTTCTGTCATACAAATACCGTCAACACCCATTTCATACCTGGAACAAACTATATCACTTCCTATTAACCCAATTTCATCTAAAAAGGGATTTCACTATACTTATGCTCAACAAATCACACTTACCATCCTTCTTACTACTACACCTCCACATCCCACATTTTCAGCCAGCACAAGGAACAAGATGAACTACAAGTTGCTAGTGGATCGAAATAGGCCTCACACGACTTCACTAGACTTTGGTTTTGTGTTTTGATCAAGAAAGTTATATGAATAACAAAGTAGCTATGCTAGTGAATCGAAATAGGCCCCACACGGCTTCACTAGACTTTGGTTTGTATTTTGAACAAGAAAATGAGATGAATAACAAAGAAGCTATGCTAGTGAATCGAAAGAGCCCCACACAACTTCACTAGACTTTGATTTTTCACAAACATAATGATAACAACATTACATAATACAAGAGATAGAAACTTGACACACAACATTCAACGATCTAAGAATACACCTTACTCTGTCTTAATTAAATAACTCATAAGAATGAGGGCATAACTTTCAACTTAAGGAACTTAACACACTAGAGAGCTCCTCTCAAGCCCTTTGTGTAACTTTTGAAATTTCTTCTAGAAAATATAGAAGCATTACCTGGGGAAGAACTGGAGCTTGCGAATCATGTTATCTCAAAAATAATACATAGAAGGAGAAGTATAAATTAACATTGTAGATTCTGAGGAGGAATCTGAAAGCACACCTAACCTAGGCTTAGTTCACGACTTTTATGAACATGAATAATGTACTTCAATCTTTGAAACTCAAAATCACTGACAGGATACTTTCTAGCTCTCTTACAATCCCATAACTATCTACGGAGAATTAAGCTTAACTGTTTCTGATACCTTGAAAATAAGGCAAAGTTGGCTAGAATAGAGTAAGATGAGAATCTATATAAGCTTCTTGGAGAACCTTTTTATAGCATGATCTTAGACTTGAAAGAAGGGAAATATTTCCTAAATACTCTGTAGCCTCTCGAAGAAAAGTACAGACGTCTCCATACCATTCCGCAAGAATCTACTAGACACGACTTCATAGACACCCTAGGACACTTGAGCTCTGTGCTCTGATACCAAGTTTGTAACGCCCTAAAATCGGGTCCCGAGACGTCACACGGTGCTTAGGGTCACAAGTGACCCTACAAATCAGCAGCCTACTAGCATAACTCATAAGCAACTGAATAAAAATACAAATCCATACAAATCAGCAGAAATTAACTCTTTTCTGAATCTGATCGATATAAAAATAGAATTTTACAGGATTACAATTCTGCGTTTACAATCAAAATTAAAACAAAATACATCAATTTCTACTGACTGTCTATGAAGCCTCTACTTGTACTGACTGTAGGTAGCTGGGTCATGACTCCCGACTACCCCAACTCAATACGACTGAATAAAAAAAATACAGCACTATAAACTCTGCCTAACTAACCCAAGCCCTTGAATCAAAAGGACACATCACCTGCTGACTGGATACCACGAACTGACTGGATCTGAAGGTGCAACTATACTTTGAACCTACATTCCGAGAAAATGTAGCCCACATACGAATATGTGGGTCAGTACCATGGAAAGATACCGAGCATATGGGGGTGCAATGCATATATAAAATAATATCTTAATATCATCACAGTTTATAAAATTATGCATACTGATATAGATGACTCACTTAGCTAGAATTAAATCATCAAAATCATGGATGAATAATACATGTAAAGTAAAACAAGTGAGTCATTACAATACGTTCTCAATTCACTTTCATCTCAATTTCAAATCATCAAAACAATCAAATCTCATGTCAATTCTCATTAGAATATATTCCTTAAATCTTTTAAGAATAATGACTTTCTCAAACTCAGCCTTTTAAGCAAATATGTTTTCATCTCAGATAGAAGAGTACACACACACACATTGGGAGATCCTATAACCGACATAAACCATGTGAGCCGCATGGAGTCCAACGTACAACCCACGTTGGGGAGAGCCTTCCTATCGTTGCCATCGGAGTAGGATTTCCAGTATCAATTCAAAAACACTAGTGATCACTATATAAATCAGCCTCAGGCTCACATCCTACGGGGGCACGTAGTTCTAGGAAAGTAAGGTCACTTTATACCTCCTACTCGGTGCTAAAGATTACTCTCGGACTTAGCTCATAAATTTAAATCAGCCTCAGGCTCACATTAAAGAAAATCCATAATAAACACTTCAACAATTTTCATCGGGAGCCAATTTGCTACCCCTTTATCATAATCAATAAAATGTGGATTTCTTTCACAGTCGAGTTCAAAATAACTCATTCACGATCAAAAGGTCAAATCATTCAAAAGATCTCAAATTATTTAAACTCAAGGTGTTTATAACATATGATTTTCTCGAAATAATAATCTCAAATAGGGTTCCAAAAACTCATACATCAATATCACCATAAAACCTTCCAAAGTTTCATACTTTATGACATAAGCACAAAAATAATCACTTAAAACTTAAAATTTCAGCTTTATAATCATACATCTTGGTAAAAAAAATTAGCTTTGGGATTCAAATCTCATTGTGCTTGTAGCACATAATTTCTCAAAGTACAATTCCAATTAGGACTCAAGGTCTCATACATCAAAATCATATTAAATTTTCTCAAGATTCATGCTTTTCATCATAAATATATATAACTTACTTTAAAATCTGGAAAATTCAGCTTTATGTACAAAAATATCATCATTCTCATTCAATTCAACTTTCAAAACATAGAGAGTATCATAATCTCATGTAAAATCATATAGGGTATAAATTCATGCTTCAAATTCATATCAAAACATGTAAAATCATGTATATTCATAAAAGAAAAATTAATTTGGGCACAAGAACGAAAGAGAGTTCTTGTTGAAAAACCTCACATACCTTGAATGATGAACTTTAGATCGCTACTCGTTTTTGAGATGTTAATCGTGCCTTTGAATGATGGTTCTTGGAGTTCTTGAACTAGGAACTTGGAATCTTGAATAAATTTGCAGAATTAATGGTGAACTTTGGAAGTTCTTGAAGTTGGATGTAGGAGCTTAGGGTTTTCTTTTTGAGGGAATTTGATGAAATATAACATATAATGCTTCTAATTGGCTTTAATATAGGGTTTGGACGGATTTTGGGTGAGGTGTGACCAAAACGCCCCTAAAAATCAAATAATTCTCGAATCTGTTCTTTGATGGACTGTTTTGATAATCTGAAGTAGATCAATCATAACGTTTTACTCCGATATCCAAATTGGATGAAACCAATTTCATTAGAAAGAGGACTCTCATATCTTTCCTTTGATATATAGCATCTCACCTAGATCATTATGTACGAGGAGTTAGTATCGTTTGAAGTTGACCCAAAAATTCACTTTTGATAGGTTGAAGTAGATCGACCATAACTTTTTGCTCTGATAGACAAATTGGATGAAACTAATTTCATCGGAAAGAGAACTCGCAGAGATTTACGTTGATATATAGTACATCACCCATATCATTATGTACAAGGAGTTATGATCATTTAAAGTTGGAGAAAAAATACGCCAGGCCTCAGTACTTTTTTTCTTGCACGTTTTACTGTTCACTACTATTCACGGTTCGATCGGAATGTTCATAACTCATCGCTCGGGTGTCCATTTTGGATGATCCACATATCGTTGGAAAGATTATTCGATATTCTACGAAATGGTAGGTAATAATCTAAGACATTACACATGGAAAATTTATAATTAATTCTAGAAGATAGAACCCAACACGTTTAGGCACAAAATTTCAACAAAACATTTCTCGGAGTATTACAAAGTGCATACTGGTGATAGGTAATGGGCATGTAGGAATGAATGTAAAGCACATAATTAATACCACAATTCATCATAACTATCCTCATCATGACCATCATCATCGTAATCAACTTTCGGCTTTGCCGGATATCAACACATCATCAATAGTATCCTCCTACCTTGTTGGATATCAATATCATCACAATTGTCGAATAACATACACCAAAATACTCATAAAAATAGTCATATCACCATTGAATATCTATCTATTCAATACTTTCCAACTTCTCGTTATTAGCTGACCAAGACTTATTATAATGGGATCACTTGTTCGCTAGTCATCACATAACCTCTAGTTATTAACCTAACCATTATCCTTCACATAATTCTTATTCACGGAATAGCAACTAGCCACTATTTATTTAATAGCCAACTTCTAACATCTAGTCAAGGTTCATCACTATACCAAAATCGCCATTTATCCACCATTCATTATTATCAACTAATCATCCTATATTTGTTAATCATTACTAGACAACACATTACTACTTGTCACCTAGCCATCTTTTATTAGATAATACCATTCATTATCTAACCATTGTTTACCAACTAATCCTTGCTTAACTATTCATTAATTAACTATTTAGCAACTATTCAAAGTTATTAACTAGTCACCTCTTATTACTAACATCATCTCTTATTATCTAACCTCATTAACACACAACTTCTCATTTACCAACTAATCAACATCACGAATTTAGTCATCAATACCAATTAATCTTCACCTATGCTAGACCCGACCTAACCATAAGTCACGCATTAACCATCGCTAGCTACCATGTTTTAACTAAGCAAGATTCATTACTAATACATTAGATTCCTAGCCATACAAGTGTTATAGTCCCCTAATAGACAACTAGTTACCATATAACTTAACTGTTAATTAAGCAGAACAATCGTAAGATCATATTTAAGCTAAAATCACACCAATTATCAAAATAATACTCATGAATGTACCAAATATGTGTATGCCATCACCAGTATCCAATCAATAAAGTCGTAAGCAATATACTGCATCTTTCTCCATCCCATATTGGAGAGAGATGTATACAAACATATATGTATTCATAAATTGTAATCGTATCCTTTACACTGATAAACACTCCTCAAATATTCATTCATTATCACTACATAGCCCTTGACTCATTAATTCATCCGGAATAGTCACAACATCATAATCACGTCCATAGGGAAATATACATATCCGAAACTCATATCGAGAAATCATATTTATAAGTCAAACATATAGGAGGTATCTCACATATTAGAGGCATAATATAGATAAACATGTAATCGTCTGTAAAATATCTTATATCGATAGGTCATACATCATGACTACGAGGAATATCACCTCTCATGGTCAATTTGCATATCTAAGAGGAAATAGCATCTCTATAGGTCAATCATCAAGTCTAAGAGGTAATAACATCTCTAAATGCCCAATATCCCTTCCATAGGAAGTATCATAACTATAACTCAAAAGCCACAATCTAGAAACATCAATACAAGTTACCAAGTTACGAAGTAACCTTATTCTAAGGTTTACTAGCCTCATCTATGTCTAACATCCACAACTTATTCCACAAGGCTTAACACAAGTTTATGCCTAAGTGGGAAAGACGATCCCACTTCTAATCCTTGATTTCTATAAATAGGCACACTATGCCCCAAACCAGGCTAAGGTATCTAGTTCATCTTCTAAATGTCAAGTAAGCCATATTCAAGCCTAAGATAGCAACTTCAACTAGAACCAAGGTACTCAAGTCAACTCTACCCAAAACTACCACACTAGCCCAATAAGGCTAAATATACAAATCATGCTTCAATTACTAAAACCACATCCCAAACATAGGTTTACATTATAGCCACACTACAACTAATCTAAACTAGAGAGGAAACGCAATAGGATTCAAAAGGGGTAGAAACATGCCATTTTACGGGTCCCACAAAATTAGAGCCTACATAACATTATCCTTCACAATATTATTAATATCCATCTAATCATCATACCTTAACCACTCAACAAGAAATATCCACCAAGTATCACTCAAGAAAATATCAATCATGCCATTTAATAATTTATTTATTCTCCCATTCAGGGTCATCACTAATTATTTTATGAATGTAACTAAGCAATTTGATTTTGCATTGCCACTATCATGAAAATTACTATCCTCTAAAAGTGTCATATATCAGCCAACTTTGTGGGACATGCAAATGTATAATTCAACCACAAGGTCAAGTCAATAATAATTTATCTTCTCAAAATTTTTCCTAATGCATAAATCCACAGCTACAACTTATGTCCTGACAATCACTAACTCAATATATTTCGACGACAAACACTTCATGGTCAAGCCAAACCTCTCTTATATCACCAACACCAATTTAAGATATATAGAGTCACTATTATTTCTACCTAACAATATTTTTATTATGGGATTTACTTAACTCTTAATCACCTCAAGAGTGATCCCCACACCACTAGCACATAAGCAAGGTGAAAAAAATAAATCGATTATATGTAAGACCCCGTAAAAATCGCATGTCAAATTCAGCTCGTAAAGCTCCATGAGAGATTCCAACACTTATAAAAAAATTTCTAAGTATTCAAGTTCAACACTTAATCTCATTTTAGACCTCCTAACTTTGAAAATTTATTTGACGACCTTCCCGACCTCCATTTTTAGATTTTCAAGTTGCGTTGCAGTAGGAAAAGCCCCTAGTACGCATTGGACACATTCTGGGCGCATTTTGGGCTCATTTCAGTGGCTAACTCACTGATTTGAAATGCTCCCGCATTCCGGGTGCATTTCAGGTCAAAATTTTAGTCAACTTCAAACGATCATAACTTCCTGTGTATAATGAAATGTGAGAGCTGCTATATATCAATGGAAATCTCTTTGAGTCCTATTTCTAATACAATTGGTTTCATCCAATTTTAACATCGGAGTAAAAATTTATGATCAATTTACTTTAGCCTATTAGACAGTCAACAGAGGGACAACTCCGTCTTTCTCTCTTTCTTTAGGGGCATTTTGGTCACCTTCCACCCCTATATATACTCCATAACAGGATTAATGACATTTGAGACCAGACTATACTCTTTTTGCTCAATTTCTCTCCAAGATTATCAAGAACAAGTAAGGGTTCAATTGGAGGTTTCAAGATTCAAGCTAAGAGCACCGTAAATTTCCACGGATTCTTAATCTAAGGTATGCGTAGTGTTGATTTATGGATCCCTTTCATCCATAAAGCTCAAGAACCTTCTTTTAAATTAAGAACCATGAATTTATGTTGTTGAAGTTGGATGATGCCCAAGATGGGATCTTTGTATGTTTGTGTGAAACCATGGTGGTATATGATGTATAAATATGTGAAATTGGTGGTTGAATACTTGTAATCTTGATGAATCCACCTATGCCTAAGATGTGCATATAAGGTGTTTATGAAAATATCTAAAAGATTAGAAATCATGCTTTTATGACATAATAGGTCATAAATGACTAGTCCATGCTCCATGCTCATGTTCAACTTAATTTCCATGCTATTGTCTTAAATTGAAGATGTTGTATGAGATGCTTATGATATAGTTGTGAATGTTGATGGGATGATCATGAAACTAGATTGATGAACTCATGGCATGTTGATTATATGAAATCCCTCTCATGTATAAGATTTTCAAGAACCATGTATAATATGAAATCTTCAAGTTATGATGTTATGAAATGTGGACTTTAGTCCAATGATCAAGAATTGTCATGTTGTGTCAGTTTCCTTCCATCGAGTCTTGGGGGTACTTGTACCTAAAAAATATAGTTGTGTGCCTAGAGCCATGTCATGTTTTCACGATATCCACAGTCAAGCCATGTTCCATAGAACTCAGTCAGTCATGTGACTCAGGAAAAATGCAGTAACTCAGTATTCTCAGAAATCTCATGAACTCAGTCAGTCGTAAGTAGTATTCTGTCATCCAAAGAAACTCAGTAACTCATCTCAGTATTCATGCTCAGTGTTTATTCAGATTAGAGTAGAAGTTAGCACCGAGTGGACCCAAGGATGGGAACACACATTTTCAGATGAGGGTGTGATTCTTAGCAGTTATCCGTGCATTCCAGAACTATGTAACCAGCATAGGTTAAGACATCAACACTGCCAGCTTGAGGGTTGATGAGGCGGACATCCGCCGTTCTCTTTTGGGGACACTGCCAGATTTGAGGGTCACTCACAACTTGTCTTTACCCATGGCATGGTATTGACACCCTTCCAATCAGGGCAAGGATTAGACCCCAGTTCAGCTACATTAGCATACATGGGGAATGTCGGTTAAACTACTACCTCCCACAGTTTCAGTCATTCAGTCTCAGTAAAAGAACTCAGATAGTTCTTCAGAATATCAGGACTGTCAGATACAGTCATCTCAGATATAGTACGAAACTCAGATAGTTTCATCAAAGTTAGGGCTGTCAGCTACAGTCACCCATGTTATCAGTATCCAGTATCAAGGCTATTAGATATAGTCACTCATGTTATCAGCTATATCATCTATCAGAAATCATTTGCTAGTCATATTAGATTTCAGTAAACTCATGCTATCATTACTCAGTTTCAGGACTGTCAAATACAGTCAATTAGACCAGTCCTTCATAATCAGGACTGCCAGAAATAATTATTTCTTTATCAGTAATAAAGTATCAGTCTCCTAGTATTCAGTAATACAGTATCAGTTCCTCACTTATTAGTGATTCATAGACCAATATCAGTAAACGCAGTCATTTAGTATCTCAGAATCGGTAAACTCATGTTGTCAGTATTCAGACTCAGTAGTCAGTAGCGTCACGAGTTTAGTAGTAGTTACTTATGTATGTATGTGTTCTCATGTTCATATCAGTCAGCATTTTTCATGCATACAAACCCTTTGCATTTAGCCTACCTCACTCGTATACTCAGTACTCTCAGTTGTACTGACGCATTCGCGCTATGGTGATTTCTTTTATGTTACACCATAGGTTCAGATACACGATTTCCAAACCAGCAGTAGCAGTAGCATCTCAGCTGTCAGAGTTCCAGCAGTGAGTCCTCGTCTCTCGAGGGCATGATCATTACTTATGTTATAGTTTATTTCAGTTTAGTTTTGCTAGTCGGAGTTAGTTGGGGACATGTCCCATCAACTCCCTATTCAGACAGTCATGTTAGAGGTTTTTCAGACTAGTATGTTCAGACTTCAGATAGTATTACAGTTGTTTTGGGTATTCTATACCCCACTCTCATGTTATGATTATTCCATTTTGAACCTTATGGCCTTACAGTATTACGTATTCCGCATTTATGTTCTATATTATGCAGTGTACAGGTACAAATATCAGCCATGGGTTAGCTTGTGGTCCCTTGGGGTCATGGGCACCGTGTAGTATTTCGGTTCAACAAATTGAGGTGTTACATTATAGATCACTGATAGTCTCATCACCAATATCATATTCCAGACAAGTCATCGATCAAATTCTGTAGGTATCAACAACCTCTTCTAGTTTTTATTACTTTTATTTAAAACTCATTATTTTACCAAGCATTAAGAATTCATTCATATAAGGAACTCAAAGATAATGTCACTTAGCTAGTCCTCACAAGGAACCCATTATAGTTTCAATAATAGAATTGCACAAAAATTCTAAATACAGTCCCAATGGTCGGACCACACAAGGATCTCCAAATAATATCAAATAATCAAACTACACAAGAGTCCATCCACAACATCATTAACAAGAACCTCTCATTACGAAAAACACATATCACCTCAGTAGTTTACTCATGTCACTTTTTCACCATCTTTTCTCGACATCACATTCTCATATCGTTCTCTCAATTCTCATACCATCAATCTAATCAGTATAATAGTACCGAAAATAAGTAAGCACCATAGAATTTCTAGTTTCACAGTAACAAGAAATCAAATAATCCAATCACATTTATCAACAAAAACAACTTTGTCAATTTTCATGACTTAACAAAAAAAATTCACAACAACGACAAAAGTCTAGCAACACAAGTTTAGTCAAATATCAAACAAAACCAATCAATAAGTTCACAACTTTCACAAGTCTTTACCTATTAACAATAACTTTTAGACCTTATTAACAGATACCAATTGAAATCTCCTCGATTTTTATTCAAAATTATTAAGATACCAATTGGAATTGTCTAGATACCAATTGGATTCAATCCAGTAGTCCAAGATTAGGACGGTACAATGGAGAGAAAGAAAGGAAAATCCCTTCTACATGCCTCATAGCCTTACGAAGATTGGGTGTGGGGCCCTAAACCAATCTACGAAACTCTACTTGACATTGCTCTTATTAATAGATACCAATTGGAATCGCCAGATACCAAATGAATTCAAGTTATAGCATGTAAGAAAGAAGAATTTCAATTTTCCTAGTATCCTATAGCCTCTCGAAGAAAAGTACAAACGTCTCTATACCATTCTGCAAGACTCTATTAGACATGTTCTTGTATGACGAGATCGACGAACCTTGGGCTCTAATACCAAATTTCTCATGACCCAAATGGCCATGAGTGGCACCCATACTAATCTTCCTGTGGGAGAACAATCTAAACCGAACCATTACCCAAACACTTAGTCAATATTAGATGATATTATTATAAAATTCAACATAATAAAAAATATCCAGGATTAATTATTATTAATTCAGAAATTCAAACAAACTACTTACTAAAATTCCCAAGACCCGAAAGTCATCGTCTAACAAAGATCATACCTAAAGTGATATCCAAAAATAAAGTAAATAAAGAATGTTTCATTGCTCGGAGATGGACAAGAACAAATAAGATGACCCATCGCAGCCTGGAGACGGAGTGCTCACCCTTGGATCAAGATCTGCTATCAAACTCTAGAGGTGAGGTCATGTCTGAGTCTAGAACATTTTCTGCACTCAACAAAAGAAGCGTACAGGGTAGTATCAGTACAAACCACTATGTACTAGTAGGTATCATAGGTCAACTCAATTTAATAGCATGTACATAACATAAATCAAATAAAAAGTAGACATGCATCGTCACACAATAAATATTCAATGAATCGACAATACAGCAATAACAAGTCAAACAGTGCTCACAAACAAGCCACATAACCATCAAGAGTATCAACCATACTGTAAACATCCACAGAAATAACACAAATATGTACACACATGCTATTGGACTTATTTTTGCCCATATAGTCATGACCTCCAGGGAACAATCTATGTTGATGTACCGTACCGGCGTGGTACCCGATCCAACATAAATATAAACATACCGGCATGGTACCCGATCCAACATAAATATAAATGTACTGACGTGGTACCCGATCCAACCTAAATAAAAAATGTAACGGTGTCGTACCCGATCCAACCTAAATAAAAAATGTAACGGTGTCGTACCCGACGTGGTACCCGATCAAACATAAATATAAACGTACCGGCGAGGTACCCGATCCAACATAAACATAACCAAGTATTATCAATATCAATTTACACAACCTCATAGCATGCCACACAATGTACCAAGTTTACAAGTACACTTAAAGTCATAAGACAATTTCATCAAGTCAATTTTTAATAAACATTTATACACGAATCAATAATCCAAACATCAACGATTTCAAGCATGTCCGAATATCAATCCACAAGTATCCAATTCAGGAGCATACATACAATTAAGTCGAGTCTAAACTCCAATTAAATCATAACCTACCTCAACCAAGGAATCCAAATGCAGTTAGTCTGCAAGCGTCTTGCCCTTCCTCAAAGCTTCGAAACGTTCAAAATCCGTTTCAATATATAATTCCCATAAAAATATGCATTTAATGACACCCGCTTCATAAATTTTTACTCTCAAAATTTAGATCGAGAACTTAATTTATCCAAAAATGATAATTAATTTCATACAAAAAAATTCAATTTAAAGGTAACGAAGAAACAGGAGCTGCGCCATATTCAATTTGCTGGAAACCAATGAAACAGTGGCCAAATTCCATTTAACAAAACATATTCTAATCAAATTCCAATCATTAGTACATGATTATTCTCTTATTATATTATATATATATATATATATATATATATATATATATATATTTATTTTAAGAAAATTTAACCCCTTTACCCGATTATCCAAGCCAATGACCACTGGAATCTAAGGTTACTACGCAACTTAAATCAATAAATATACTCATACCACATATATACAAACTAAGATCTCACCTGTAGCCTTCGAGCAGCCCTTTTCACGATGGCACGATTGGAACTGTAATTCCCGTATCCCTCTTTCTCTCCACTTTCTGATTCTGTTGTTATAATATATGGTAAATCCTATCCAATTAATCTATTTTTGTATTGACAACATAAGTAAATATAATTATGATTTTGATCCATTAATTCACTAAATAAATTAATTATTTAAAATATTCAAAACTTTAATAAATTCTTAAAATTTATTCGGAACGACGTAGAAATACATTAAATATGTGCACTCACTAAAAAGTATATTCCAAACCTATTGAAAATATTACGACACTAACCCGAGATCGTATCGATTAAAGATTGACCATGATTGGCTTTAACTTTATTAAACTCAATAATCCAACTAATGACTTCAATAACCTCCGAACACCTCAAGAATTGGTGCTACTCACCCCATGAGTCAAAATCCACGTATACAAACTACGGAGAGCGCTAAAATAGAGAAGATGAGAAAATTTCACAAACAACCGAGAGGGTCGTTACAGACCTGGTATTCAATTGTTCAGTTCATCATAAAGTACATATTTATTATTTGGTATTGCATCAGTTTACCATGCTATATGCATCATATTTAGTCTATATCAGTTATTTTCCTATCTCAAATACTCCGTACATTGAAAGTACTGATCACATACTTTCTAGCATTATATTATCTCATAATATAGGTTCTGACGTTCAACATCTGGATATCACTTTGTACGATCTCCTACTATATCAACAACAATAATTTGGTGAGTCCTCATTATTCAAGAACTGGTATCAATATTTTATTTATTTTATTTTAGTTTTAGACAGTGAGAGTTAGCTGGGGGCTTGTCCCAGCAACTCATAGAGGCTTTCAGATAGACACTAGAGATTCAGTTTCATATGATGTTTAATGATTTTTGATTTTGTTTTAACATTGATATTTTATTTTGATTTTCATATATCAATCATAGTTTAGCTTCTTCATAATTTTATGCAATTTTACATGGTATTCTTTGTGTCATACCAGGACATGGGTTAGCTTGGGGTCACTTGTGACTCTAAGCACTATGTTACGACTAGGGGGTAGTCTCAGGTCATGAAAACTTAGTATCAAAGGTAGTTTTCAAACTATCCTAAGGTTTCTAAAAGCCATATTAAGGAGAGTCTTATTCATGGGTGTGAAGCGAGCCAGGCCTATGAGTTAAAGGCTATGAAATATTTTTGGAAAAGTTTCACTTCATTCATATTCATATCATGTGACAGAGTGTAAACTCTATTGAAACCTTTTTCAGGATCGTTTGCAACACATTTATAGAATATACCTTCAGAGAGAACTAATAAAGGGAGGAATGGCAATGGTATTAGGAATCAACAATCACCATCACCAACTCCATTAAAGCATTTTAATAAAGAAGTATTTTATGCCAAATTTAGAGTTGCTTTCACTACCTTAGACCAGTCCATGATCACTCATAAGAACTATTAGGTTGTTGCATCTGCCAACCAGGTTGTTGCACCAGCCAACCTAGGAATGAATATGGAAGCATCCAAAGAACGACACTTCACTCGAATAAATCCTCCAGTATTATTGGGTCTAAGTCTGAAGAGGATCCACAGGAGTTCTGAGATATTATTTAGAAAGTTACTGAGATCATGGCTGTTATTCCTACTAAAATTAAACACTTGACTGCTTATCAGTGGCAAGGAGTGGCTCACACCTGGTATATGCAATGGAAAAATTATAGATACAGATGCAGGATCGATAGAGTAGAATGAGTTTATTTCTGCTTTCCTGGATAGGTTTTTTCCACTTGAGTTAATGGAAGCCAAAGTTAAGGAATTTATAAATCTAAAGTGAGGTATCATGAGTGTGAAGAATTAATATTCTCTCAAATTTACTTAGTTGGTAAAGTATGCTCTGACTATGGTTTTTATTTTTATTGCCTGAATGAGTAAGTTCATGTCAAGTGTTTCTGAGGATGTGGTCAAAGTTTAGAAATGCAATGCTCTTTTAAGGAGATGGACATCTTCAGGTTTATTATTCATGCTTAACAAATTAAAGAAGAGAAAATCAAGAAGAAGGAAACGGAGAGTAAGAGGGCTAAAATAGGTAGCTTTAGTTTCTCAAAACAGAGGTTAGATGGTGGTAATTGTTCTTAGTTCCTACATAAATATTCATAGCCAACCCTAGCTTCTACTAGTGCTTCAGTGCCAAAGTTCAAGTAAGATAATTGAGATAGAGCACCTGGATCTAAGTTCCAAGGTCATGTCAAAAGTTCTTATACTAACATGGTTTGCAAGAAATATGATAAGACCCACATGACTAGTAGTAATATTTGTTTTGGGTATGTCAATCCAGGAAACATATTGAGGGAATATACAGTGTCTTCACAGAAAGGTAGGTATGCCTATCAGTAAAGTGTAATACCCCGAATATTTCTAGCTCAGTCCAGCCCTTAGTAAGTACTTGAAGCACTTAGAACCTGAAAATAAAGCTAAGAGTTGAAGGATTTAGTCATTTTAACTCCCTTTAAACTTTGAAGATTTTTAAGTTGACCTTCCAAGCTCTGAGACAATGATTTTTGAGTTAATCTATATTCAGGTGTGAAAATAGCATATCTCGAGTAAGTTTTGGAATTTTTGGACGAGGATTGGATCGCATTCGAATTGGAAAAATAGTAGCTCATAGAGATTAGGTCGTATCACGGTGAGTATCGAGGTGAAGAGGCCACCGCATCGTGGTGGAGACCAAATCGTTGTTTGTCAGTTTCATGTAGCTCATCGCGATTGCACCGCGTCACTTGAGTATCATGATGAGCATGCCATCGCGTCGCGATGAGGCCCAAATTGACAATTGTCACAATCCAGTGAGTCACCATGATTCCACTGCATCACGGTGGGTACTGCGATAACCCACTCACTGCATCATGATGGGGCCTTAATCGGCGTTCCAGTTGTGGGATTTTAAATCCCAAGGGCATTTGTCTTTCATCAAGCCCGTAAATCATGTAAACAGAAGATTAATCAGAATATTAAGCAAAATATGCTCATTGTTCATCAAATCCCCCTCAATTAAAACCCTAGGATTTAATATTCAACTTCAAGAATCCCCAAATTTCCACCATTATTTTCCCAAAATAGTTCAAAATTCAAGGTTCACATTTCAATAATTCCAAGAATCAACCTTCAAGAGTACAAATAGGATCTCAAAACCAAGATTCTTCATCTAGTTCATCAATTAAGGTATGTGGGGTTTTGAACAAGGACAAATCATTTATCCTTGTGCCCAAAACTGGTTTTAATTACAAATTCACATGAATTTCAATTTAGGGTTCATACCCATTTGGTGTTAATTGAAGATTTTGAGATTTCAAGTGATTTGGATGTTGAATTGTATGTCTACTTTCTTAAATTTATGCTATGACTAAACTTTACAGATTTTGAGTTGAATTATGAATATTTTTATTATCAAACATGAACTTTATGATGATTTGACATGAAATCAATGAATGGGTTATCAAGTCCTAGTTGGATATTTCTATTTCAAGAATGATTATGCTTTTAAGCACCCCATGATATGTTTATAGACAACTTTGAATGAAGATTTGATCTTTTGATCTTTAGCAAAGATATGGAATCCACTTTATAGCTTAAATTAAGTTTTGAATGAATAGATGCACAGTTAGCTTTCAGTATGAAATATTATGACTTTTAAAAGTGGATTTTGTATAGACTTAGCATACAGATTAAAGGGAATAGTATTTAGCACCGAGCGGAAAGTGTGGGTTTAGCGCATCCTACTTTTCTAGAACTATGAGCCAACATAGGTACAGATTCAGTAATCCCATTTCTATATGGATGACAGTTACAGATGTGATCACTTATCTCAAGTTATACTTTTTCGCAAGAGTATGAAAACTCTCCCCAATGTGAGGTTTCCCCTTAGAGGAATGAGATGTTGGGCTCCATGATAGCTCACATGGTTTTGTCGGTTAGAAGAACCTCCCTAATAGAAAAGCTTTTACTAGAATTTTCTAAAGTCTAATAGAAAAGAACGACAGATAACAGTTCAGTTTTTAAACTTGAAATATGATGGCTCACCAGTTTTATACAGTACATTTTACTGTTCATGATCTATGATTATCAGCTTTTAGTTATTCCAGCCATGTGATTCATTAAAAGCATCATACATATTCTATGAATTTTGATAATATTGAGATATTAATTTTACTTATGCATTCACTCCCGCATGATTAGTACATCCTGAAAGTACTGATCTATATATATGTCTATGTTCTACATTATTTAATAATGTAGGTTCAAGTGCTCAATCTCAGCAGCGCGAGTAATTTTGGGAATCTTTATCTATATCCCGATAACTGGTGAATCCTCATGGTTCGAGGGCCTATTGATCTAGATTTCCAACTTTTATAGTATTTTATTAGTTGCTTTCAGTTTAGTTTGAGTCATTTGGGGGTTTATCCCAATGGCTCTTTAGTTTCTTAGTAGTAGAGACTTATCGGACTACTAGTTATTATTTAGACTTTCAGTATTAGTTATTCAGACAGTACATTTAGTTCATTTAGGTTTAGTTTTAACATAATTCAGTATTATTTCTTAATTAGTTTACTTTAATATGAGTTCCAGACCTAGTAGAAGGCTTATAGGGTTAGCTTGAGACTACTCATAGTCTTGAGCACTGTGTGATGTCTTGGGACTTAGTTACGGGGATTTATAAGCTTGGTATTAGAGCCTAAGGTTTAGAGAGTCCTAGGGAGTCAGAGAATCTTTATTATGTAGAGTCTTGATCATGGGTGTAAAGCGTGACTCATTTATGAGTAAGAGGCTACGGTACATTTTAGGAAATTGTCTCTTTTCTTTCATAATCCATAGTGCTTATAGCTATCTCTACCTTCTTTTAACTAGTGCTTTTTCATGACAGAATATGCCTCCTCGCAGAGTTAATGCCTGCAGAAATAATAACCAGCCACCCCAGCTTGTTGATCCTTTGAATGAGAATGTGTCTCATGCCGAATTTTGAGCTGCCTTTCAGGAATTGGCCTAAGCTATGACTGCTAATGTTCAGGCCAACCATCAGGATGCATTCCCACTTCAGCAAGAGAGTGATTTAGCTACCGCCAGACTTCGTGACTTCAAGAGAATGAAACCGCCCGAATTCTTTGGGTCAAAGGTAGTTGAGGACCCACAGTTGTATCTTGATGAGGTAAAAAAGATCACTCAAGTTCTGCAAGTTATTGAAGAGGGGAGTGTGGAATTAGCTTCTTATAGGCTAAATGATGTTGCTTATGATTGGGTTGTTATGTGGAAGAAAGGTAGGGGTAAGAATGCAGCTCTCATGAGTTGGTAGGTGTTTTAAGATACGTTTCTAGACAGGTTCTTTCTGCGTGAGTTGTAGGAAGCAAAGATTAAGAAGTTTATGAACCTAAAACATGGTTCAATGACAGCGAAGGAGTACTACCTTAAGTTCAACCAGTTGTCCAAGTATGCTCCTGATTTGATGGATGACACTAGATCTAGTATGAGTAAGTTTGTTACCGGAGTGTCTGGATTAGTAGGCAAGGAGTGTAGGACTGCCATGCTTATTGGAGATATGGATCTTACTGGATTGATGACTCATGCCCAATAGATTAAGGTAGAAAAGTTAAAGGAAAGAGATAAAGGAAATAAAAAAGCTAAAACTGGGCAGTTTGAGTATGGTCAATCAAGATTTGTAGGAGGAAATCATTCAAAGTTTTAGAGTAAGACGCCTTTGCCAGTACCATCTTTATCTAGTGCCCCCCCCCCCCCCCCCCCCCCCGTACCCAGAACCAAGCAGGAATAGTAGGGTAGGACTTTGATGTCCAGATCTCAAACTAGTGTGGGTGGAAGGCCTAGCTATCCTGCCTGTGCTAGATGTGGTAAGAATTATCCTGGTGAGTGCTTGTTGGGTCATAAAGGTTGTTTTGGATAAGGTTAGTTGGGCCATGGTATCAAGGAATACTCATATGCTAAGCAAGAAAGTAGGGATGTTCATCCCCAGACTCAGGCTATCAATGCACTAGCTCTTGTAGCTCGTCCGGCCCATTCTCAAGGCGCATCATCCAGTATCGGTGGCGGTCAATGCAAAAATTGGTTCTATGCTTTACCATCCCACCAAGAGCAGGAGAGCTCCCCATATATTGTTACGGGTATGCTTCGTGTCTTTTATTTTAATGTTTATGTGTTGTTAGACCCAGGGTTAAATTTCTCTTATGTGACTCCGTTAGTTGCGGTAAATTTTGGGATAGATCATGAAAATCTTTCTAATCCCTTCTCAATTTCTACTCCAGTAGGTGATTCAGTTGTTGCCAAACAGATCTATAAAAGGTATCCTATCACTATCCTTCATAGGTTCATGTTAGCAGATTTGATAGAATTAGACATGGTTGACTTTGACCTTGTTCTTGGTATAGATTGGCTCTATTCCTATTATGCATCCATAGATTGTAGCACCCGAGTGGTGAAGTTTTAGTTTTCTGATGAGCCAGCCTTTGAGTGGGAAGGTAATTCAGTATCTCCCAAGAGTCATTTCATATCCTATCTTAATGCTAGAAAATTGACATCAAAGGGGTATATCTTTCATCTAGTTTGAGTCAAATACGATAAGTCTGAAGCTTCAATTATTCAGTCAGTCCGGGTAGTAAATGAGTTTTTGGAAGTTTTTCCTGAAGAGTTGCCAAGGGTACCTCCCGAAAGGGAAATAGAATTCAGAATTGATCTTCTTTTTAATACTCAACCCATATCCATTCCTCCATGTCATATGGATCCTGCTAAGCTTAAAGAGTTGAAAGAACAACTTAAGGACCTTTTAGATAAGGGTTTCATAAGGCCCAGTGTTTCTCCATGTGGCTCTCCCGTCCTATTTGTGCATAAGAAAGATGGTTCTTTGTGAATGTGGATTAACTATCATCAACTGAATAAAGTCACAGTCAAAAACAAATATCCTCTTCCTAGAATTTATGACTTATCTGATCAACTCTAAGGTGTAAGTTATTTTTCCAAGATATACCTTAGATCCAGCTATCATCAGCTTTGAGAAAGGGAATGTGATATCCCGAACACATCTTTTAGAACCCGTTATAGTCACTTTAAATTCCTAGTCATGTCCTTCGGGCTGACAAATGCAAAAGCAGCCTTCATGGACTTGATGAACCATGTGTTCAAACAGTACCTAGACATGTTTTTCATAGTCTTTATCGATGATATCCTTGTCTATTTTCGTAGTGAGGATGACCATGCAGACCATCTTAGAAATGTGTTGCAAAATCTTAGAGATCACCAGTTGTTCACCAAATTTAACAAGTGTGAATTTTGGCTAAGGTCAGTAGCTTTTATCGATCATATTATTTCCGATGATGGCATTAGAGTTGATCCCCAAAAGGCTAAAGCCATGAGGAACTGGCCTAGACCCATTTCTCTATCATACATTAGAAGTTTCTTGTGTTTAGCTGGCTATTATAGATGGTTTGTTGAGGGGATCTCATCAATTTAATCTCCCATGACCAAATTGACTCAAAAGAAAGTTAAGTTTCAGTGATCAATTCTTATGACAAGAGTTTTCAGGAGTTGAAGACTCGACTCACTTCAGCACCAGTCTTAGAATTACTTGATGGTACAGATGGATTTATTGTGTATTGTGATGCTTCTAAAGTTGGCTTGGGTTGTTTTTTGATGCAAATAGGTAAGGTCATAGCCTTTTCCTTTAGACAACTTAAGCCTTACGAAAAGAACTATCCTACATATGATTTTGAGTTAGCTGTTGTTGTGTTTGCTTTGAAAATATGGAGGCACTATCTTTATGGGGTACATGTGGATGTGTTGACGGACCACAAAAGTTTGTAGTATGTGTTTATGCATAGAGAGTTTAATCTCTGTCAGAGAAGGTGGTTAGAATTGTTGAAAGATTATGAAATAAGTGTTTTGTATCATCCGGGCAAGGCCAAAATTCTCGCAGACGCCCTTAGTAGACTGTCTATGGATAGTGTTGCTCATGTAGAGAGTGATAAGAAGGAGTTAGTTTCGGAAGTTCATCAATTAGATAGATTGGGTGTTAGTTTAGTTAATTTGGCTGAGGGAAGCATTTGGGTGCTGAGTAGTGAAGAATCTTCCTTAGTTTCCGAGGTAAAGGAGAAATAAGATTAGGATTCCATCCTAGTTAAGTTGAAGGAGTCGGTTAGAGATCAAAAGGTAGAGGTTTTCCCCCAAGGGGTAGATGGCGTGTTGAGATACCAGAGTAGATTGTACGTGTCATGCGTTGATGATAAGAGACAGTGGATTATGGCAGAAGCGCATGGTGCGCATTACTCCATTCACCTTAATGCTACTAAGATGTACCGAGATTTGCAAGAGATCTATTGGTGGTGTGGTATGAAAAAAGATATTTCAAAGTTCTTAGTTAAGTGTTCAGTTTGTTAACAGGTTAAGGTAGAGCACCAAAGGCCAAGTGGAACTTTGCAAGAGTTCAGTATTCCCAGTTGGAAGTGGAGAGAGGTGAACATGGATTGTGTAACAGGGTTACCTTATTCACGTCGTCAGCATGATTCAATTTGGGTTATTGTATACAGGTTGACCAAATCAACCTATTTCTTGCCAGTTCATATGTCCTACTCAGCTGAAGATTAAGCTAAGTTATATATTAGAGAGTTAGTTGGATTGCATGGAGTTCCTTCGTCTATTATCTCAGATTGGGGTACTCAGTTTACCTCTCACTTTTGGAAAGCCTTTCAGAAGGGTCTTGGTACCCAAGTTCGTCTTAGTTCAACTTTTCATCCTCTAACAGATGGTCAAGCAGAGAGAACTATTCAGAATCTAGAAGATATGTAGAGGGCATGTGTGCTTGATTTTAAGGGTAGTTGGGATGAGCATTTGTCGTTGATCGAGTTTTCCTATAATAATAGTTACCATGCTAGCATTCAGATGTCCCCATTTGAGACTCTTTATGGGAAGAGATATAGATTACCAATCAGTTGGTTCGACGTGGGTGAGGCCGCGTTAATAGGGACAGATGTGGTGTTAGAAGCTATGGATAAAGTCCAACTGATTCGACAGAGGTTGAAAATATCTCAAAGTCATCAGAAATCATATGTGGATGTGAAGAGAAGAGATCTTGAATTTGAAGTTGATGACTTAGTGTATTTGAAGGGTTCACCCATGAAAGGGGTGAAGAAGTTTGGCAAAAAGGGGAAACTTAGTCCCCACTATGTTGGCCCCTACAGGATATTGATAACGCTCAACTTACACATCAATTTAGTGCAAGGCGGTCATCATCAATATATTTACCCAACTTTGGAGTCGGGGTCAAATCCACAGGGAACAATATGAGTGGCGATTAAACTAATTTGAAACTAAAGCTACAAGTTAAATTCAAACAACTAACACGAAAAGACAAAATGGGGTTTTTAATGGTTGAACAAGTGATTGTTGGTAATCAAGAGTTTATGGAATAATTGGAATTATGTTCACTAGGGCTTACGGTATATGACAGATGTTAAAGGTGACTCAAGGTTCTCACGGTGGTTAGGATAACAAGTTATCTTTATCGATGATATGCTCAAATGTATATCAACCTATTCAAGCGTCTAATTTTCTAATCCTCTCGGACTTAGGGAATCGCTACTGACTGCCCAGATTTTACCTAAGGTTAATCAACCTTGTTACAACGTTAATTATTAAACAAAGCCTTTCGGAGTCTCTGTTGATAATTCACTTCCTACTGTTTATGATTTCTTTCTCAAGCAAACCAAAGTAGGTACACCTATTGTTTGCAACCAACAGACATAGATTATAATCTCAGAATTATCAAGAAATACTAACACTTATTAAACCTTGATTATTTAACACCTTATCATGACCTAACCCTAGATCCCATAATCCAGGTTAATGGAATTTAGCCACTCATGATGTAACGATCGAAACACATAATTGAATTCATGATTTGAAAGATAAACTTACAAAGATGAATAATAATTAGTGAATCGTATATTAGATCACAAAGTGAAATTCCAAAGCAATGATGATAATCTCTTCAAAGTATTTTCTTTTTCAAGCCTAGAAAATTAGAGAGAGAAAATATCAAAGTGTATCCCTAGAACTCAATGTGTGGCCCCCCCTTAGAAAACCCTAAACAAAGCTTTAAATAGTTAATCCTAAATAAGGGAATAAATCAAGGTTTCATCTTTTCTTCGGAATAGACGACGCCATTTCTGACGGCTTGTCAGACACCTGACGGCTTGTGCGGAATATCGTCAAAGCTTCCAATATAATGGCATCTTATGCTTTTCCTGATGATAAAATCTTGACGGCTTATCAAATATGTGATAACATGTCAGAAATGTCGTCAGATCCATACTAGAAATCATCATGTTCTGCTTTGAGTTAACGAAAATTTTGATGCCTTAGCACAGCTGTGACGACATATCAAAAATGTCGTCACACTTCACTTCTTCAGATTTTGTCTAAGCTTGACGGCAACTTTGATAACCAATCACCAGGCTGACGACGCGTCAAAAAAATGTCATCAGAAACACTTCAGTTCATTTGCACCAGATTTCACTTGGTTTATTCCTCTTTCCTTTAATTTCCACTCCTATCACTTGCACCTGCATTAACACAACAAAAATAATCAAAAATAACAAAATTTGCTTAAGACTTCACAATTATTTAGAGTTAAAATCCTCAAATGTGTTAGCATCTGCTCACACATCAACACCCTTAACTTAAAACAATTGGTTGTCCTCAAGCAACCAAAACATAACTAAGAAGATACAAAGTGCAATTGGCAGTCACTCATTCACATAAGCTCAAACACACTTTACCTTCTCCAAGGTCAACTATTTCAAACTCAACTGTGTATACTATTGATGAACAACAATGTGACACACAGGACTCAAGATATGGCATAAATTCAGCAACACAATCATGCATGCACCAACATTGCACTACCCAAATAAGTTAGCTACCTGTAACATACCTAGTGTGCCCTCACAACAAAGAAATCCATTTCTCACTCATATCAGACATCAAATGTTTAACATAGGATAATCCACAGATCCTCACTCTCAGAATAAAGTTCCAATCATTGTCTGTCATTTTCTATTGGCTTGCCCTTATTTTCATTGCCAAGGTCTTCAGACATGTCAGCTAGGATCACTATAGGACTTTTTCTCAGCTTGTAATGTAGGCTAGGGGCTGGTATGATATTCAAGGGTATTTAAAGTTACTACGCCTCCTTGACACTACACCAACCTCTTGGGGTTTTACTTCTTAACCTTTTTATCTTCCTCTCTTTTATTGATCACACATGCTCAAAATTGGTACGGTCTTTTCAATAATCAAATTATCTTTTTCTCATCTTTTACACAGCTTTTTCTTTTCTTATTCTTTTTGTACCGCACCCGGCTTTTTATTCCTTTCTCTTGTTCTACCTCTCTTCATACTCATTCTATATCACGCACCCCTATGATATCCACCCTCAACTTAGGTTGTTTACTTAAGTCAAGGTGCATAATGTCCAAGGAGAACCAGGGCCAAAACAGGTTCATTACAATATTAATGTGAAGGTGATAGGTGTCTCAAAAGAAATAGGAAATTAAGGCTCAAAGTAGGGATCAAAAGATCTCATGCACACTGGGAAGGTCATTTAGGCTAAAAGTGGACTAAATAAAAGAAAATGGCCTATGATCCTTTCCTAACCCCTATCCTACAACCTAGGCAAGAAAAACTGGGCAAGTTCTGGATTTAACACACAAAGGGAACTAGGTAGTACCTCACACACACATGGCACAAAGGTACATCACAAGCCACTACCTATCCGATTCATGCAATTATTAACAATGATTATCATGTCCCCAGCACTAATGCCATAAAAAAATTCACAGTAGTCATATACAGATGCACATCACACAGTTAACACAGAATATTGGAGAGGTAGTTATCATTCGAAGAAAAATCAACAAAAATAAGTCAACTGTTGTAGATACTTATTTTTCTCCCAGTTAACCACAGCACATCATAATGCAAAAACAATACGCCTAAACATACTGGCTCTACTAGGAACAAGACTCCGGGGAAAAGAGGCACGGCAACAAAAACCCTAGGAGGACATCAACACCCAAAAGTAGCCCCACCCTCAACTTAAAATCATGAAATGTCCCCAATGCGTCAAACCAAAATAAGAGAGTCAGAAACATACCTGTGGCACCATGGGTGCGAAGATTTAATGTCAATCACATAAAACGAATACAAACAACAAAATACCTTGGGTTGCCTCCCAATAAGCACCTAATTTAGTGTCACGGCACGATAATATTTAGTCATCCTTTATCCCTCCACTTAGACAATTTGAATTGTCGGCCCATCTTTTGATCTTTATATCTTTTAGGTTCATTGGGAAAATGTGAGGGCATGATAAGGAATGTTCTATCACTCCACTTCGAAGACTTGAACCGCTTGCCCAATTTTGCATCGAACTTTGATGTGGGCTCATTTGGTAACGGTGAGAATCTTAAACAAACACTAAATGGACATCGATCTTTAAGCTTCTTGCCCTTCAAGATTGGGGTTGTAGTATACCCTTTTGGAAGGACAAACTCCAAAATGTAAGAATCTTCCTCCTCATTTTCAAAATTCATCATTTGCTTAGGTGATTCGACTTTCATCAAATCCATCAAGCATAATGTTGAAAAGTGGTTCGAATGAGGACTAACTCTCAATTTTGGAGTAGCATCCCTATTAGTATTTTTACCCCAAAATGGACTAGAGTCTTTACAAGGATTGTGCTTGATTTCTTCTTTTGACTCTAGTACCATCTCCTCGTCTTTGGCATCTTCATTCATAAATAGTTTGGTTGGTTGGGAAATCACCGAGGGTTGCTCAACATCAGGCTTATCATCAATATCAGATTCTTTCTCCTCATCTTCACACTCTTCCATTATGTTAAATGATTCCACAGACAAGATATCATCTAAACATAATATGAAAAAGTGATTTGAATGCTTGACCTCTATATCCATATCCTCTATCATTCTTCTTTCCTCGTTATTTGCCCTTATGTCTTGATTTATATCACATATGATATCATTCATTGTGTACACACACTCCAACATTAGTTGAAGCATAGCTTTAATGCCACTCTTTCCAGTGCTTCGTTCTTTCTGTTCTTGACCATAAAACCTATCAAAATCATAAGAAGAACTAGAATTAAGGTTAGCATATCGGGGAGAGGGGGAACTTGGACAATCACTCCAATGTCCATCTTGACCACCACATAACGAACAATTATACTATCGGTAGGATGGAGATGGTGCATAATCTCTCTCCGGGGAGCATATCTACAATCTTGCCAAAAGTGAGGTCCATCACAATATGGACATGGATCATCAAGATAAGATTTCCAACCACCAAGCTCATGTTCATTCCACGATGCCATAGTAATAAGTAAACTAAAATAAAAATCTACCTGACACAAGAAATTAAAGAAAACTAAAAATAAATATTTACAAGTTTGAATTCAAGCAAGTAGGCTAAAATTCCAAACCAACTTAATACACCAAATTATTCCCCGGCAACGATGCCATTTTTTAATAACGCTCAACTTACACGTCAATTTAGTGCAAGGCGGTCATCGTCAATATATTTACCCAACTTTGGAGTCAGGTTCGAATCTATAGGGAACAATGTGAGTGGTGATTAAACTAATTTGAAACTAAAGCTACAAGTTAAATTCAAACAACTGACACGAAAAGACAAAATGGGGGTTTTTAATAGTTGAACAAGTGATTCTTGGTTATCAAGAGTTTATGGAATAACCAGAATTATGTTCACTAGGGCTTACGGTACATGAAAGATGTTAAAGGTGACTAAAGGTTCTCACGGTGGTTAGGATAACAAGTTATCTTTATCGATGATATGCTCAAATATCTCTCGACCTATTCAAGCGTCTAATTTCCTAATCCTCTCGGACTTAGGGAATCGCTATTGACTACCCATATTTTACCTCAAGTTAATCAACCTTGTTACAACGCTAATTATTAAACGAAGCCTTTTCGATCCCCTGCTAATAATTCACTTCCTACTGTTTATGATTTCTTTCTCAAGCAAACCAAAGTAGGTACACCTATTATTTGCAATCAACAGACATAAATTATAATCTCAGAATTATCAAAAAATCCTAACACTTATTAAACCTTGATTATTTAACACCTTATCATGACCTAACCCTAGATCCCATAATCCAGGTTAATAAAATTTAGCCATTCATGATGTAATGACCGAAACACATAATTGAATTCATGATTTGAAAGATAAACTTACAGAGATGAATAATAATTAGTGAATCATAGATTAGATAACAAAGTGAAATTCCAAAACAATGATGATAATCTCTTCAAAGTATTTGCTTTTTCAAGCCTAGAAAATTAGAGAGAGAAAATATCAAAGTATATCCCCAGAACTCAATGTGCACCCCCCCCCCCCTTAGAAAACCCTAAACAAAGATTTAAGTAGTTAATCCTAAATAAAAATCAAGGTTTCAGCTTTTCCTCGGAATAGACGATGCCATTTATGACGGCTTGTCAAACACCTGACGGCTTGTGCAGAATATCGTCAAAGCTTCCAGTATAATAGCATTTTTTGCTTTTCCTAATGACAAAATCTTGATGGCTTATCAAATATGTAACGACATGTCAGAAATGTCATCACATCCACACTAGCAATCATCATGTTCTGCTTTGAGTTGACGACAATTTTGACGCCTTATCACAATTGTGACGACATATCAAAAATATCGTCACACTTCACTTCACTTCTTCAGATTCTTTCTAAGCTTGACGACAACTTTGATAACCAATCACCAGGCTCACGACGCATCAAAAAAATGTCATCAGAAACACTTTAGTTCATTTGCATCAGATTTCACTTGGTTTATTCCTCTTTCCTTTAATTTCCACCCCTATCACTTACACCTACACTAACACAACAAAAACAATCAAAAATAACAAAAGTTGCTTAAGACTTCATAATTATTTAGAGTTAAAATCCTCAAATGTGTTAGCATCTGCTCACACATCAGATATTGAGTTGTGTTTGAAAGGTTGCATATGTTCTTGAGTTGCCTGAAGACTTGTTATCCATTCACCTTATGTTCCATGTGTTCTTGTTAAAGAAGTGTATTGGTGAACCAGCAGTTGTAGAACCCTTAGAAAGCATAGATATTTGTGATAGCCTCTCTTATGAAGAGATTCCAGTCGAGATCCTTGATCACCATATTCTTAGACTAAGGAACAAAGAAGTTCCCTTGTCTAAAGTTCTTTGGCGGAATCAATCCGTTGAGGGAGCCACTTGGGAAGCAGAAGCAGATATGCAAACCAAGTACCCTCATCTTTTCGCTGTAGATTCAGTTTAAGGTAACAAGTTTGCCCAGATCATCTCTTTTTCATTACAAGTTTCATCTTTATATAGCCATTCTCTTGATAATTCTTGCACTTGCAAATCTGTTTAGTCATGTTTTCAGTTGTGCATGCCAATTATAGCCTCAGTTTTTTAGCATCTTTGCTTCATTAGTCTCATTCGAGGATGAATGTTCACAAGGGGAAGATATTGTAATACCCAGAATATTTCTAGCTCAGTCCAGCTCGTAGTACGTACTTCATTAGTTATTTTGACTCCCTTTAAACTTCGAAGATTTTTAAATTGACCTTCCAGGCTCCAAGACAATGATTTTTGAGTTAAATTATATTCAGGGGTGAAAATAGCATGTCTCGGGTAAGTTTCAGAATTTTCGGATGAGGATTGGGTCGCATTTGAATTGGAAAAATAGTAGATCACCATGATTTGGTCATGTTGTGGTAAGTATTGCGGTGAGAAGGATACCGCATTACGGTGAAGGCGAAATCGACATTTGTCAGTTTCCAGTAGCTCATCGTGATTGCACCGTGTCACGTTGAGTATCGCGATGAGCATGCCATCACTTTGCAATGAGGACCTAATTGACAATTGTAACAATAAGGTGAGTCACCGCGATGCGGTGGGTATCACGATGACCCACTCACTACCTTGTAGTTGGGCCTTAATCAGCATTCCAGTGACGGGATTTTAAATTCCAAAGGCAATTTTATCTTTCAACAAGCCCCCAAATCATGTAAATAGAAGATTAATCAGAATATTAAGCAAAATATATTCATTGTTCATCAAATTCCTCTAAATTAAAACCCTAGGCTTCAACATTCAACATCAAAAATCCCCAAATTTCCACCATTCTTTCCCTCAAATAGTTCAAAAATCAAGGTTTTCAATTCACGAATTCCAAGAATCAACCTTCAAGAGTACAAATAGGATCTCAAAACCAAGCTTCTTCATCTAGTTAATCAATTAAGGTGTATGGGATTTTGAACAAGGATAAATCATTCATTCTTGTGCCCAAAACTAGATTTAATTACAAATTCACATGATTTTACATGAATTTCGATTAAGGGTTCAGACCCATTTATTGTTAGAAGATTTTGAGATTTCAAGTGATTTGGATGCTGAATTGTATGTCAACTTTCTTAAATTCATGTGTGTGACTATACTTTCCAGATTTTGAGTTGAATTATGAATATTTTCATTATCAAATACAAACTTGATGATAATTTGACATGAAATTGATGCATGGGTTATCAAGCCCTAGTTTGATATTACTATTTCAAGAATGATTATGCTTTTAAGCATCCCATGATATGTTTATAGACATCTTTGAATAAAGATTTCATCTTTTGATCTTTAGCTAAGATATGGAATCCACTTTACAGCTTAAATTTAGTTTTGAATTAATAGATGCATAGTTTGCTTTCAATATGAAATATTATGACTTTTAAAAGTGGATTTTCTACAGAATGAGCATTTAGATTAAAGAGAGTAGTATTTAGCACCGCGCGGGTAGTGTGGGTTTAGCGCATCCTACTTTCCTAGAACTATGAGCCAACATAGGTACAGATTCAATATTATGGATGACAATTACAGATGTGATCACTTAGCTCAGGTTATACTTCCTGGCAAGAGTATGATACCTCTCCCCAACATGAGGTTTTCTCCTTAGGGGAATAAGACGTTGAACTCCATGATAGCTCACGTGGTTTATGTCGGTTAGAAGAACCTCCCAAATAGAAAAGCTTTTACTAGAATTTCCTACAGTCTAACAAAAAAGAATGATAGATAACAGCTCAGATTTTAGACTTGAAATATGATAGCTCACCAGTTTTATACAATATGTTTTATTGTTCATGTTCTATGATTTTCAGCTTTCAGTTATTCCAACCATTCATTACATAAAGCAAGCATATTCTATGAATTTTGATAACATTGAGATATTACTTTTACTTATGCATTCACCCACACATTCTCAGTACATCCTCAAAGTACTGATCCACATATATGTTTATGTGCTACATTGTTTAATAGTGTAGGTTCAGGTGCTCAGTCTCTGCAGCGTGAGTGATTTCAGGAATCTCTATCTATATCCTGACTGCTGGTGAGTCCTCATGGTTCAAGGGCTCATTTATCCAAATTTTCATCTTTCATAGTATTTGATTAGTTGCTTTTAGCTTAGTCTAAGTCAGTTGGGGGTTTTCCCCAATGGCTCTCTAGTTTCTTAGCAGTAGAGACTTGTCGGACTACTAGCAACTATTTAGACTTTTAGTATTAGTTATTCAAATAATACATTCAGTTCTTTTCGGTTTAGTTTTAACATAATTCAGTATTATTGCTTGATTAGTTTCTTTAATATGAGTTCCAGACCTAGTAGAAGGCTTACAGGGTTAGCTTGAGAGTACTTGTAGTCTTAAGAATCATGTGATATCTTGGGACTCGGTTCTGGGGCATTATATAAAGTCAGTCTAACTCTTCAGCAGCTACAGCAGATCTCCCAAATAAGTATGATGACTTATTTAGTACAACCCGTGGACAGCGCTAAGATAGGTTCCTTGCCTTTCAGACTTTGAAGCATCAATAGGGTTCTTCTAATGTAGTCACTGGTATATTACAACTCTTTCGTATTCGTGTCTATGCATTGTTAGATCTTGAAGCCACACTTTCTTTTTGACTCCCTATACAACAGTAGACTTGGGTGTGAGTCCCAAAATTCTCTCAAGACCCTTCTCAGTCTCTACTTTAGTTGGTAATTTAGTCATAGCCATATGGGTATACAGAAATTACCTAGTTATAATTTTCCAGAAATTTACCTCAATCGTTCTTATAGAGTTAGACATGACAGGTTTTGATACTATTCTTAACATGGATTGACTTTACTCTTGTTATGCCTTGGTTGATTGTAGAAATAGAGTAGTCCAATTTTAATTCCTAAATAAGTGAGTCATAGAGTGGAAGGGTAGTACCTCAATGCCAATAAGTTAGTTTGTCTCTTACCTTAAAGCTAGAAAAATATTTCTCAAAGGGTGTATCTATCAAGTTATTTGGGTTAAGGATTCAAAGTTTGAAACCCTAACTCTTGAGTTAGTTCCTATAGTAATTGAATTTCTAAAAGTGTTTCCTAACGATCTTTCGGAGTTCCTCCGAAGCAAAAAATTGACTTTGGAATAGATCTTTTCCTAGATACCCAACCTATTTTAATTCCACCCTATAGAATGGTGATGAGCTTAAGGAGTTGATGGAACAGTTGAAAGATCTCCTAGACAAGGATTTTATCAGGCCCAACATCTCTTCATAGGGTGCTCTAGTTATTTTCATGCATAAGAAAGATGATTCTCTAAAAATGTACATCGACTACCATTAGTTGAATAAAGTCATAGTCAAGAATAAGTATCCCATTCCCAGGATTTATTACTTGTTCGAAAATCTATAGGGTGACTAGTTATTTTCTTAGATAGACCTCAGATCTAGTTATCATCAGCTCAAAGTCAAAGAACGTGCCATTCTGAAGACAACATTCAGAACTTGATATGAACACTTTAAAGTTATTGTTTTTTCCTTTTGGATTAATTAATGCTCCTACAAATTTTATAGACTTACAGGGTATTAAAGAAATACTTTGTCTTGTTCATCATTGTCTTCTTAGATGACATTCTCATTTATTCTTAGAGTAAGGATGAAAATACTGACCACCTAAAGATTGCCTTGCAGACTCTTTAAGATCACCAGTTATTCAGTAAGTTCAAAAAGTGTTAATTTTGGTTAAAATTAATAGCATTCCTTGGTCATATTTTTGGTGAAGGCATTTGGGTTGGTTCTCAAAAGACTAAAGTAGTGAGAAAATATCCTAGGCCTATCTCTCCATAAAATATCATGGTTTATTAGGATTAGATGGTTACTACAAATTATTTATCAAAGTATTTTCCTCTATTGCTCTCCTATGTCTAGACTAACTCATGAGAAAGTCAAATTTAAGTGGTATGATCCGTATAACAAAGACTTTAAGAGTTGAAGATTGACCCACCACCCAATTTTTACTCTTCCAGTGGCTTCAGATGTTTTTATGGTTTACTATGATGCTTCCAGAGTTGGACTTGGTTATGTGTTGATGCAACATGGAAAGGTTATAGTATATACCTCTAGACATCTCAAGCCTCCTGAGAAGATTTACTCGACTTATGATTTTGAGTTGGCAGCAGTTGTTTTTTCCTTAAAGATTTGGAGTCATTATATCTTTGAGGTTCATGTTGATGTGCTCATAGTTCATTAGAGCCTTCAGTATGTGTTCAGTCAAAAAGATCTAAATCTTCTTTAGAAAAGATGGCTAGAGTTATTGAAGAATTATGATATGAGTATCTTGTACCACCTGGGTAAAGCCAATGTGGCAGCTGATGCTCTTAGTAGATTATCTATAGGAAGTGTAGCTCATGTACAAGATGAGAAGAAAGAGTTAGTTTGCGAGGTTCACAGACTGTCTAGATTGGGAGTTCAGTTGGTTGATTCAGTTCTAGGTAATATCTTGATTTAGAATGGTTCAGAATCCTCTTTTATAGGTGAGGTGAAAGAAAATCAAGATAGAAATCTTATTTTGCTTAAGCTGAAAGAAGTGGTTTGGATTCAAAAGTTTGAGCATTTCTCCTAAGGGGGAGACGATGTTTTTCATTGTCAGGGCAGACTATGCATTCTAGATGTAGATGATTTGATATAGCAGATAATGATAGTATCTCATAGTTCTTGATATTCTATTCACCTAGTAGTCACTAAGATGTATCATGATTTATGAGAAGTCTATTGGTGGAATGGTATGAAAAAGGATATCGCGGAATTTATGGCTAAATGTCCAAATTACCAATAGGTTAAGGTTAAGCATTAGAGACTTGGTGGTATGCTTTGGGATATTAGTATTCCTACTTAAAAGTGGGAAATGGTTAACATGGACTTCATTATAGGGTTTTCTCACACACGTCGACGACATGATTCTGTTTTGGTCATTGTGGACTGAATTACTAAGACGACCCATTTTATTTTAGTTAAAACTTTAGAATCAACCAAGGATTATGATAGATTCTACCTTATGGAGTTGGTGAAATTGTATGGAGTCTCTTTGACTATCATCTCAAATAGAGGTACTTAATTTACCTCTTAATTTTGGAAGATGTTTTAGAAGGATATTGGTACCCAAAATTATCTTAGCATGAATTTTTACCCATAGATAGATGGTCAGTCAGAGAGGATTATTCAGTCCTTAGAGGACATGTTGAGAGTATGTGTCCAATTTCAAAGATAGTTAGGATGATCATTTGTCTTTAATTATGTTTTCTTATAATAACAAATATCACTCCAGTATTCATATGAACTTGTTTGAAGCACTTTATGGTAGGAGGTGTAGATCTCTAATTATTTAGTTTGAATTTGGTGAATCTACCTTCATAGGTCCAAATTCAGTTCATGAGGCAATAGAGAAAGTTCAGGTTATTAGAGAAAGGCTGAAAACAACTCAGAGTCGTTAGAAATCCTATGTAAAATAAGGAGAAGGGAACTTGAGTTTGTTATTGGTGATCTTGTCTACTTGAATATTTTTCCCATAAAAGGTCTAAATAGATTTAGTAAGAAGGAAAAGCTCAGTTCCTTCTATTTTGCTCCTTATCTAATTATGGGTTATTTTGGCAATGTAGCCTTTGAGTTAGATTTACCTTCAGACATAACATCGGTGCATCTAGTTTTTATATGTCCTTTTTAAGTAAATACATTAGTGGTACCGCATCAATTATGCCCATATAGAGTATGGGTGTGAAATATAGTCTCTTATACAAAGAGGTCCTAGTTGAGATCCTTGACCATCAGGTTTGTAAGTTGAGAAATATGGAGGTCACTTTGGTAAATCTTCTTTGGTGAAATCGGTCAGTTAAGGAAGATACTTGGGAAGAGTCAGATGTGATGACCAAATACCCTCCTCTTTTCTCCCTAGCCTCAGCTCCAGCTTGAGGTAATAATTTTCCCTTAATTAATTCTTTTTGTTTTATTTTTACAGAGTTATCTCATGTCATAACATGAATTCATGAGTTTAGTTAGGTCCATATTTCAGTTACAGACTCAACTACCATGTTAGTAGTCATATCTTAGAATTTGATGTGGGAATTATAGTTTAACTCAGTTTTCATTTGAGGACGAATGACCCCAAAAGGAAGATATGGTAACACCCTAAAATTTCAAGCTATGATTTAAATCATGCTTCAAGTACATATAAAATCAAATATCATGAAGTGATTTATATAAGTATTAAGTCCAAAAGTGACTTCTTTCCATGTCCAAGTCAGAACCTTCCTTACCAATTAATTTCTTGAGAAGAATCATGCTATAGTCAACTTTAAACAAGCATGACTCCTCAATTTTTAATGGATATTAGTATTAATACTAATACTTACTTATTGGAAGTGTAAATGGATATAAGTTACTTGATAGGTGTTATGTACATTGATCTAAAGAAGATATTATTGAATTGGGTAGACGGGTGTTGATGTTTTTCTACCTAATTTCTCTGGATATTAAATGAATCCCTAACTTCTAGGGTGCTAATTCATAACTAGTATATTGAAACAAGGTTTAAGAAATGTTGAAAAGTTAAACCTTATAGTTCTAGTTGTGAAGTCTTGTGCACTCATATTTAGCCTAGGGAGGAGATCTAAAGGTTGGTGTATTTGAGAGGAAATGTAAGTTACTTAAACTAAGTAATGACGTGAACTATTGACTGAAAGGATTTAAACTGCACATTATTTATACATGATTTGTCTTGAATTTTTGTATTATATGTTATGTTCTTTAACCTTGGTCGACCAATAATGCCTACTAATAGGTGTTGTTTATATTGATTCTATACTTGATATAGCCTTTTTAAAATATAGTCTGGTTGTAGGGTTAGCTAATATTTCTCAGATGACATGGATAGTGTTCTACAACGGTTTCTACACTTCTCATTTCTATGATAGGAGCTAAATCCTTGGTGTTATAATTCACTTGTTAGAAGCTCTTGTATCTGTTTAGGATAATTCTTCAGTGAAAACAATTTAAGTTGTATTTAGAGTTTTATAAATCATATGTAATAAATATAGTATTTTGATGCTTCTCATTGACTTTCATACATATTAAAAATGGATAGAAAGGGTTCTCCTATCTAGGTGGATTATAGTAGGTGCCCGCACGATCCGAATAGTTGGGTCATAATATGATGATATTTAACTATCTCCTCCTCTCCATTAGTTTTGGATTTTGACATTTCTTTTGTTGTTTTCTCTATTTTAACAACCTTGATGGAGGTGAGAGCCAGTAGAGATGCAGGATTGCATTTAAGAATTTTTTTGGTTCTGTTGTTCTTTGTACATAAAACCTCACATTACCTTTATAATTGGGGTAAATATCACTTTCATAAGCTTAAATGAGGTTATTTTATGTATATGATTTACAGATCTCTTGAGGATTTAAATGCAAACTTCTCGAGGATATTTATATATATGATGCATCTCAGATCCTTCGCTTATGCCCCTCATTATAACTTGTAAGGTTTTTGTTTTCTCCTCAATATCAAAGACAACGGGGGTTTTTAGGTATTTTCAGATTATTTTCGAAGCTATGAAAGGAAACATTATCCAGTTTTCTTCAAATGAGGTGGATTTTATTGGAACAGCAAGGTTCATGAGCTGATGACGTACTCCAGAGTTTCTATAGAATATTTGTACTTCCTTGTCTAGGGTTTTTGTATATGTTTTCCCCTCTTCGGGGCGTTGTAATATATTCTCATATAAATTTTTGGATTTTTCCCATTACAAGGATTGCATGTTTTTCTATATTCTCTTCGATGTATGATCCATTTTGAATTTGGTCAAGCTATTTTCTTATTTCGATTTTTTGCAATGTACTTTTCTATTTTTGTCAAAGTCGTGCTGGGAAAGAGGCAGGGCACTATCAAAAAGCCCGACAGAGAAGCAGCGGAAGAATATCCAAGTCAAAACTTTACCTATCAATTTGAACCAAGAGGAGATAAGCAAATTCAAGCAAAACAAAGAATTGGCAACAATATATCAACCACACAAAAATGCTAAGAAAAGAATAAAACCAATTAAGCCAAGACACCAAATTTACGTGGAAAATCCTTCGGTGTGAAGAGTGAAAATCACGGGAGAAAAACCTCCACTATAATCACCATGATTTATAATATTATTCTCCAAATGGCCATCAAACAAGTGCCAAACAATGGGCAACAACACAGCAAGAAAGCACCAAGACTAGAGAATAAAAAAGGAGCAAAACACCAAAATGTAGATTTGTTCGGGAATAAAAACTAGGAGATACAGACACCAAATCTAACTCAATCAGTTTCTAATCAAAGATTGAGATGAGAGGAACAAGCAGCCCAAAAATCAGCTCAATCGAACATAAATGAAGCAGGAATCGCAATTTGAAGTTGACTATTGTGGCTGCAAAATTTGGGCAAAAATCAGCTTTCTTGTCTCTCTTTGGCTGCTGAAAACTCTCTTTTATGATGGTGAAATAAGACCTAAGAAGATCTATATATATGCCCCATAGTAATAGGCCAATGGTCAAAAGTGGTTTGGTTTAAATTGGGTTTTATTTATCCACATAAGAAGGGAAAAGACCCATGACCTAACAATTCTCCCCCTCTCAACTATATAGAGGAGACCGCCATCCCGGCGATCATGCAACAATCTTCAAACTTCCCTCTTGGAAAAGCTTTTATCATCATGTCAGAACCATTATCATTTGTATGACTCTCCTCAAGTTCAAGTAACTTAGAATCCAACACATCTCGAATACAATGGTATCTCACATCAATGTGTTTAGACCGTCCATGAAACGTAGAATTCTTGCCAAGTTGTATAGCACTTTGACTGTTGCAATAAAGCACATACGTCTCTTGAGAAACACCTAGTTCCCCTAAGAATCTCTTCATCCAAAGAAATTCTTTACAAACTTCAAAAGCAGCAAAAAGATCAGCTTTTGTAGTAGATAGAGCAACATATTTTTGCAACCTAGATTGCCAAGACACAGCTCCCCTGTAAAAGTAACCAAATATCCTGAAGTATACTTGTGAGTATCAACATCACCAGCCATGTTTGAATCAGTATAACCATAAAGAATAGGCTTCCCTATACCAAAACACAAACTCAGACTAGAAGTGCCACAAAGATAGATCATAATCTACTTCACAACATTCCAATGTTCTCTTCTCGGATTAGAAAGAAAACGGCTACCAATACCAACAGCATGAGCAATATCCGATCTTGTACAAATCATTGCATACATCAAACTACCAATAGCTAAAGCATAAGGAACTCTCTTCATATGTTCCTTCACATCATCTTTAGAAGAACACTGATTCGTGCTCAATTTAAAGTGCATAGCTAAAGGTGTAATGACAACCACAGCCTTATCTATGTTGAACCTTTGAAGTACTTCCTAACTGTACTTTTCTTGTGATAACAACAACTTCTTGGCCTTCCTATTATGGATAATCTACATGCAAAGAATCTGCCTTACTGGTCCTAAGTCTTTCATAGAAAAAGATTTACTCAACTTTTGCTTCAACTTTTGAATCCTTCAAGCATTATGACCAACAACAAGCATGTCATCAACATAAAGCAACACAATAATAAAGTCACCATCAGAGATTTTTCGCACAAAAACACAATGGTCTGAAGTAGTCTTCTTAAAGCCCTGTTGACTCATAAAGGAACCAAACTTCTTATACCACTACCTGGGAGCTTGTTTCAAACCATACAAACTCTTCTTCAATTTGCAAACATAATTCTCTTTTCTCTTGACTTCAAAGCCTTTAGGTTGTTCCATATAAATTTTTTCATCTAAGTCACCATGGAGAAAGTAGTTTTAACATTCATTTGCTCAACCTCTAAATCTAGACTTGCAGCTAAGCCTAGAACCACATGAATGGATGACATCTTCAAAACTGGAGAGAATATCTTATCAAAATCAAATTCCTTTTTCTAGTTAAATCCCTTTACAACCAATCTAGCCTTAGACCGTGGAATTGGGTTACCATCTTCATGATTCACCCAAAAAAATAACTTGTTTTTCAAAGCTTTTCTGTCTTTAGGTAGCCTAACCAAATCAAAGGTATGATTATCATGCAAAGAATTAATCTCATATTTCATAGCATTAAACAACTTTTCTTTTTCTTTACTTTTCATGGCTTCATCAAGACTCTCAGGTTCTCCCCCTTCAGTTAAGAGTACATACTCACTGGGAGAATAACATGATGAAGACATTCTCTCTCTAGTAGATCGTCTAAGAGAATGCTCTGGAGCATCAACAACTTATTGCTGATCAACCATATCAACTTTCACTGGAGCATTAACAACATCATTCTGGACAAGATCATCATCTTTATTATCAACTTGATTTTCATCATCATGAAGATTTTTTTTTAGGAGCAGTAGTAAAGGAATAGGATCAACATCAACTAGACGCTTACCACTCAAAGAATCAACCTTCTCAGCTTTGTCAAAATATTCAATTATTTGGTCTTCAAAGAATACAACATCACAGCTTATTACAAGTTCCTTCTCAACTGGATCATAGAGACAATAGCTAAATTCATCTTGACCACAACCAATGAAGATACACTGCCTATTTTTGACAAGAAACTTTGACCTTTCATCCTTAGGAATATGCACAAAAACTTTACATCCAAAGAATATAAGATGATCATTGTTGAGTGGTGATTTTACCACTCATTAGCACAAAACATTTATGCACACTACTGTGTTTTGTATGAGAAAACGAGACATCAACATGATTTAAATGCACTGATATTCACATTTTACAGGTATATAGTTGAGAAGGTAAAAAGATATGAATTGGAGCTAAAAAAGATCAAATGGACACAAAAGGAGTACAGCTGGAGACCTAGAGCAGTTCAGCCTCCGTTACCGCGGCCGCGGTCCTCAGGCCGTGGTCGTTGTCAATCACAAAGGTCAAGAAAACATTATTGTAGAACACAACCACAGTCGCTTTGTCCATGATCGCGGACAACCTCATGCGATCGCAGCTAAGCGGAAGTATGACCTAGGGAATATTTGTAATTTCTCTTAGACGAACCCCAAACCTTATATAGGAAAAAACTCTTTCTTCTTTAGGGATATATTGCCTCATAAATATTTTGGGAATTGAGAAGAAGAAACCCTAATTGGGCAAGTATGTAACTACTCTTGGAGGCTTAATTTCTTCGTAATTTGTGAAAAATGAATGCTTTGGATGATCCTTATGGTATATCTCTCTCTACTTTCTTCATGAGTAGCTAATTAATTTAGTCTTGGGATTATGTTAAACTAAAGTGTAATTGTGTGTGGGTGTTGTGGTGTTTACATGATTTTTAGTTGTTAAGTATGGATTCCATCATTGATTGGGTTAATGAGTAGGAATTTGATGGGTAAAAACACCAAATCTCCAAATGGATTTAATAGGTGAAAACTCCAAACTCTAGAAACCCTTCATCATCCTTGAAAGAGATATGGAGGTGAATATATGGTAACCCATAACATCCTTGAAAGAGGGTTATAGGGGGACAAAATAATGGTGTACAATTAATCCTATGGTTTACTATTTTTGCAATCATATAAATAAGTATGATTGGTGTGTAAGACATGTCAAGATCATAATCCTAGAAATAGGGATGCTTGATTGAGGTTTTGGGTGATTATAACTTGTACACTTGTTTGGTGCTCGAAAGTGCTAATGGGTGAAATCGTTGTGGATTTATTGAAAGATTGCTCAGAATGACTATAAACCTAGCCTATCCTTTACTTAACAACTAAGTTTCATATTAAACTATTAACAACCCATATGCTTTACTTTTAGGTAGACATAATCCTTAGATCTCCTCAAATCTTGATTTTAAACAAAAAAGTGTCATATTTCTACATTGTTAATCAACAATTATTATAAACCATCCTTAACTCAAATCCCCCATTTTAATTTATATGTCGTATTTTTTAACATTTTAGGTAATCTTTTAGTAACTAGAACACCCATAGGATTTGAAGTCTATAATTTATTTCTTGTTGATTCAACCCCAACTCTATTTAGATTATTGACAATGACCGCCTCACCCCTCAAGCATGGGAATAATTTGAGAATTATCAAAATGGCACCGTTGTTGGGGAGTGAAATGTAGATTTTTCTTGTGTGGTGTGTTTCTGACTTGGATATATCTGGGGTGGTGTATTTTACTATATTTTACTATATTTGTTGGTATTGTAGGTAACCTTAATGTGAATGGAATTATGAGTGAAAGCACTAATGATGTGGAGTCATTTGATGTTCTCCTTGATAGAGAGAGCCAACCAAAGGGTGAGGGCTAAACGGGAGCAACCCGTACCCCTCCTCATGGGAGCGGGACCCTCCACTTGATGAGTGTCGTGATTCATTTGTTGAAAATAAGGGTTTGTACGGGAGAAAGCGCATGAGTACCCATCTGTTTACTTAAGGAATTTCTTGGAGGTGTGTGCACCATTCAACATTGCACACACCACTCAAGAAGCCTTTCAGCTCCATCTTTTCCCACTTTCACTAACGAGCGAAGCAGTGTTGTGGCACTGTTCACTCCCTACGGCTTTAATCACTTCATGGAATGAGCTTACAAAGGTATTTTTGGATCCATATTCCCTTTCCACAAAGGTGTGACACACAAGATATGAGATCGTCAACTTTAGACAAAGGAGTGGGGAGTTGCTTCATGAAGTATGGGAGAGATTTAGTGGAAAGTTAGCCAAATGCCCAAACCAAGAGATTTCAAAGAAGATACTTCTCCAAATATTCTATCAGAATCTAGACCCTTGGAACCAAACTATGGTGAACAATGTGGCGGAAGGTTCTCTCTTAAACTTGCACTTCCATAGGACTCCTAAATTGTTGAGATCGGTGACTAAACACAATCGGGAATAGCATACCTAGGGCATCGATGTCCTGAATATCTCTCCCTCTATAGCCATGGAAATATAGAAGAAATTATGTGGGATGAGGAACAAGAGGAGACTATGGAAAATATTTTGACCCAACTTGATCTCCAAACCAAATATGTTATGGGTGCACATGCAAAAATGGTAAATGTCACAATGTCAAGAGACTATGGTGAGGAATCTAAAAATTTGGATAAAGAGATCAAATGTTAGCCAAACAATTCGAAGGATTTTCACTTGGCCAATCAACGGCAGTGTAAAAATCAAGGTTGGATGAATCGGGATGGTGGTTGATTTTGCGGAGATCACGAACATACTTATTGTCATTTTGTGCCCCACCATGGCCGAGTTTATAACAAAGAGTTAGGCTCAATTGATCCAATAAAATTTAGGATCGAAGATATGCTATAAAGAATCTTGAATAGATTAGAAGGTACGAACAAAATGGTCCATAAATTTAAAGAGGACTTATCTCAAATCTCTAAAATTGTGGTGTCTCACTCCACTTCTATTAAGAAATTAGATACCTAAATTTTACAAATCTATACATGAATAAATTCTAAGCCTAGAAGCGGTCCCTCTAGTGACAAAAATGCCAATCCAGAAAGCGATGATAAAGTCTTGGCAATATGTGCAAGGAGTAAGAAGACCAAGAAAGAGTTACCCAAAAGTCAAAACGAAGAAGGGAAGAAAAAAATGGCAAAAGTGGACACAAAACAAATTGATGATGGAGAGTTTGATAAGCAGGGACTTGCAGAACTCCCTTGAAAATTGAGAAAGAACAATGTCGTGCCATGATGATAACTAAGGAGCTATGTGGGAGGCAACCCACAAATACCACGAAAGTGGCTTGTATCCTTGTTGTTATTTTTTTGTAGTGTCAATGCTAGGTTTTTTGCATATAAATAACTCATGCAAGTATGGAACTATTGAGTGCATTATGTAAGTTTTGAAAGGGGTAAGTATGTGAAAATATGCATTACAAACTGAACGGGGATCAAATAGGTGTAAAATGAAAAAGAGTTGAATAGGGGAAAATAGGGGAGCAAAAATACTCTTAGTTACCGCAATCGCGACACCTAGGCACGATCGCGGTCATCCTCATGCCTTCAATTGCAGTCACTTAGTCACGATCGTGGTCATTTCGTCCACTTATCCCCTGATTTCCCTCGTATTTTTTGCGCACTTCCTTTCAAGTTTTTGACTGCGGAATTGATCCAACCTTAAGGGGAATGATGGTGATGCAAAATTTGAGAGCAATGTTAGCCCTTGATGTGTTTCTAGGGAGCACCCTTAGCCCTTTTATTCTTGATTATTAATGTAATGGGGGCACTACTACCTTTTCAAGTTGTGGGTGTCTCCTTATTCATTTGATTTGGTCCTGTATTATTGACATTTCTGCATACTTTTCTGCTCTTTTGAAAAATTCTTATTTGGGTTGTAATATTCGAGCACTCTGATGGTGCCGACATTTGCATGGATTTGTTACTCTGTTCTTAGTTTGTCTCTCTATTTTAGTTTTAATAGATGATCTTTTCCGTCGTGATTGGGTTTCTAACCATAGGTGTATGGGAAGTCTGAGTACCCGTGGCATCAAGGCCATAAAATACAAGGGAAGTTGGAGTACCTGTGGCATAGATAATTTGAGATCGTATTCATATCCATTGGTGAAGTATGAGTAGCCATGTGGGTGGTATGCCCGTATTAGAGCCATAATGTGAGACATTAACTTGGGTTGTTGCCATGATTAGCAAATTATGCATGGTGCGGATGCAAAACAAACAACCCCTTCACCCAAAAAATTTGCAAAATTTGAGGTCTTGGACGTGGGCAACCTTGTGATAAAACTATTACTCTTTTTATGAGTCCAAAAATTAAATTCGGAAGAATAGTGAATACTTCATCTTTTTCTCAAGAGGGAGGAAAATTGAACCTCTTTGATGAGATTCATATGCCATGTGTGTGAGCTTAATTGTCTACATCTCATGTGTACTTGTACCATCTAAATTTTCCCCATTAGTCTTTCAAAGATAAATATTGATTGTGCTTGGTTGGTAAAATGAAAATAGGACATATTGTAACAGTGGAAGCCTACCAATACATTGGAGTTACCCCTAGTTATCCTCTTTGAACCGTTGGACTTTTCTTTGGCAAACACACTACAAGCCTTGACCCTTCTATTCTTCTTATTTTGAACCTTACCTCCTTGAACTTAAGAATACAAGTTGAGGCTAAAAGCCTAAGTTGGGGATGGTGTAAATTGAAAGAGACGTAGTTGGGCAATGAATTTATAAGAAGGTGCCTATGAGCTTAAGAAAATAAAGCATCTTAATTTGAAGAAAGAAAAGATCCCATAAAAGAAATAAAGGCATTATCTATGCACATTAAAAAAAAAAGAGAAAAAAAGGAAAGTGGGAAAACCAAGAAAAGTCAAAAATAGGAAAATAGTAAAAGAAAAAGAAGTGGCCCAATAGAAAAAAGTGAAGAAAGCATGATGTAGAAGTTCAAGGAGCGTTTAGCCCTTGTCCTAAGTTGATGTCCTACCCTACCCTAAACCTACATTACAAGCTCAAAAAGTCATTTTTGATTCCCAACCAAGTGTGATCATTGTAGTGTCGATTAAAAATAGGGGCAAGCCTATGGCATGGTACTTATTAACATAAAGAAATTTCTTGAGAGAGAGAGTATTTTCACTTAAAATTCCCTGTTGCATGATTGGTAACTAGGTGTGTGAAATCTTTTTTCTTATAAGGAGTCATGTGAACAAGTTAGGGTAGGTGATTTTTTCATCTTCTGCACAATGAGATAAAAATAAGTGTAACATGGTTGTAGTCAACAAGTGAGTCATTTCTAGAGTGTTAGTGGTTGTTACATGGTTTCTCCCCAAAGTCTAATGCATCTTTTAAATGTTCCATTATATTGAGGGGTGTAGTTAAAATAATTTTGCCCATGTGCAAAGAGCTCTTTGTGGTATCAATCAAGTTTAAGTCATCATGATTATTGAGTGATAGAATAAGGGCATAGATGTGAAATTGTCTCATAGAAAAGGGTAGTTTTGCTTGAGGACAAGCAAAGTTTTAAGTTGGGGGTGTTGATGAGTGGTGATTTTACCACTCATTTGCACCAAACATTTATGCACACTACTATGTTTTGTATTAGAAAATGAGACATCAACATGATTTAAATGCACTAATATTCACATTTTACAGGTATATAGTTGAGAAGGTGAAAAAATGTGGATTGGAGATAAAAAGTATCAAATGGAAGCAAAAAGAGGACAACTGGAGACCTGGAGCAGTTCATCCTCAGTTACCGCAACTTCGGACCTCAGGCCGCGATCGAGGTTAGTCACAAAGATCAAGAAAATTTAATTGCGGAACACAACCATGGTCTCATTGGCCGTGATCGCGGACAACCTCACGCGCAGCTAAGCGAAAGTATGACCCAGGGCAGTTTTGTAATTTCTCTTGGATGAACCCCAAACCTTATATAGGAAAAAACCCTTTATTCTTTGGGTATGGCTTACCTTATAGATATTTTAGGAATTGAGAAGAAGAAACCCTAATTGGGAAAGTGTGTAACTACTCTTGGAGGCTTAATTTCTTAGTAATTTTGTGAAGTATGAATGTTTTGGATAATCCTTATGATATCTCTCTCTCTAATTTCTTCATGAGTAGATAAGTAATTTAGTCTTGGGATTATGTTGAACTAAAGTGTAATTGTGTGTGGATGTTGTTGTGATTGCATGATTTTTAGTTGTTGAGTATGGATTCCACCATTGCTTGGGTTATTGAGTTGGAATTTGATGGGTGAAAACCCAAAACCTCCAAATGGGTTTGATGGGTGAAAATACCAAACTCTAGAAACCCTTTATCATCCTTGAAAGAGGGATGAGGGTGAATATATGGTAACCCATAACATCTTTGAAAGAGGGTTATAGGGGGACAAGGCAATGGTGGAACATTAAGCCTATGGTTTGCTATCTTTTGCAATCTTATAAATAAGTGTGATTGGTGTGTAAGCCATGTTAAGAGCATCATCCTAGAAATAGGGATGCTTGATTGAGGTTTTAGGTGATTATAACTTGTACACTTGTTTGGTGCTCGAAAGAACCGATGGATGAAGTCGTTGTGGTTTATTGAAAGATTGGCCATAATGACTATAGACCTAGCCTATCCTTTACTTAACAACTAAGTTTCATGGTAAACCATTAACAACCCACATGTTTTACTTTTAGGTAGACATAATCCCAAGATCTCCTTAAATCTTGATTTCAAACCAAAAAGTTTCATATTTATGCATTGTTAATCAACAATTATTACAAACCATACTTAACTCAAATCCCTCATTTTAATTTATATTTCGTATTTTTTAGCATTCTAAGTAATCTTTTAATAACTAGAAAACCCATAGGATTTGAAGTCTATAATTCGCTCCTTGTGGATTCGACCCCAATACTAGTTGGGTTATTGACAATGACCGCCTCACCCCTCAAGCATGGGAGTGAGTTGAGCGTTATCAATCATAAAAAACATTCTTACCTAACCAAACTTTATCAGGGACATCATCATCCAAAGCAACGTTAGGAGATAAATTAATAACATAAGAAGCAGTATTAAGTGTTTCTGCCCAAAAAGAAGCTGGCAGCTTAGCATTAGAAAGAATATATCTAGCCCTCTCAACTAGATTTTTCTTCATCCTTTCTTCTAAACCATTTGTAATGCATCAGGAGTACACCCTGGATGCCACACGGTTCTTACAGTCCTGAAGGACCACAAGCTAACCCATGAGCTGGTAACTAATGTGAGAATTGAATAAAATAATAAAGAACATGTCCAGAATTTAACTGTAAAAAATTCCATAAGGTTTTAGAACATAGTTTTGATAATGTCTGTAACACAATACTGATAATACTGATAAAACAACGGATGATAACGACTGAAAACTGACTAACTGTCTGTACTAGTCTGAGAAGCCTCTACTGATTGACTGTGGAAATGATGGGACAAACCCCCAACTAACTTTGAATGAATCAAAAATGCTGAACTGATAAGGTAAAATGAAATAAACAACCCATGTCCTCGAAGTATGAGGACTCACCACTGCTACAACCGATAGTCTGGTATGTCTATACATGATCAGGGAACTAAGCATCTGAACCTATTATATGAGACATCATAGCGCAAGAAACGAGTATGTGGTCAGTACTTTGAATGTACTGGTATGCTAGATGGGGTTAAACTGTTATACAAGGGCTCATATACATGAATAGTAATTGGCTGAATAGCATGAGATAACTGAATACCTGATATAAATGCGTGAATGCTATAAAATTTGAGAATGCATGACCAAGCATATAATATGACTCAAAAAATAGTCTGTAAATTGAAATACAAAAATCTGATAACTGAATAATTGATAACAGTATACTATGGTCAATGCAAACTTGAACTGAAGTATATTGAGTACTGAACTGAGACTGTGGGATCTAGCTATAAATGACAGCCGTAATATACTATCAGGTTCCAACCTGTAACCCCAGTTGGGAGGGTGTCAGTACCGTGTCACGGTTACTAACAATGGTTGTGTGGATCCACTAATCTAATGTCCTGAAGGACAAGGGTGTCATGCCTATCTGACGGGGGACCCCTCAAATATACGGTGACACTGTAAGTCTGGAACTTAGGGACTGCTACTAACATCTCATGCCTACTGACGAGGGAGACAAGTGTCTCATGCCTATTGATGAGGAAGACGACATCCCTTCGTTAACTCGGTGTTAAGATTTATTTCCAACTGAAAGACACTGAATTTTGGACTGATCTAAGTTTAACTAAATATGATAACTAACTAAACTGATGACACTCATGATTCATCTAAAACTATTTTGTAAATATTAAAACTATGTAAACAACTAAGTTTTCGGGTATTCATAACCCCCAGGACTCGATAGCAATAACAATAAGAACACATGAGAGAATTTGAAACCATAAAAAGTAAGAATTACTCCAAAATCTTCACTTAGGCATTTCATCAAACACTTGAGGGTCATGAATTAAAGCATTTAAAATATGTGATGGTATTATAATTTAAATACAAGACCAGAATTAATGATTTAACATGACAAATTCCACCATTCAAATGTGTAAGGCTAGTGCAATCGAAAATCACTTGTAAATGTCATGTATATTCAAAATTCGTAAAAGTTTCATGAAGAAAATTCATGTAAACATGTGAATTCGTGATTTAAAACATTAAAATAGGTTCTTGGACCCCATGGGAGAAAAGGGCCTATGGATGAACATCAAACCTACCTTAAAGCTTTGATCTTGAAAGACAAATTACTTTTTTTGAACGTTATTGGATGGAGAATTATAATTTCTTAGTTTTCTTGAAGAAGGGCTTGAATCTTGTTCTTGGGAGATGAACAGAGAGGAAACCCTAATCTTGTTCTTAGGAATAAAGAGGTTTAGGATCTTTTAAAACTGATTCATAATTGCTAAGTACGTGTTTTTGGTGATTTATGTCGTGGGGGGTAAGGTTTGAGGTGAGGAAAAAAACATAATACCCCTACGAAACTAAATCATAATTGCTGAAATTTTCAGTTGATAAGTCATCACTTAGATGACAGCTTATCACCTCAAGTCATCACTTTGTGGCTGAAATTATCACATACTGTTTATGGGTGACGACTTCGTCTAATAAGTCGTCACTTAGGTGACGGCATATCACCTCAAGTCGTCACTTGGAAGCTGAATTTGATGAGTTTTTGGTTGGGCTGATAGGTCATCACTTATCAACTCAGGTCGTCACTTGGAAGCAGAAATTGATGTCATTTTGTTTAAGGCTGACGACTTGGGTTGATAAGTCATCACTTAGTTGACAGACGGACATGCTAATGTAAAATGAGTATAACTTTCCACTCTAATATCGGATTAAGGTGAAACCAAATGTGTTGGAAAGAAATTCAAAGATATTTCATTTTATATAAAGTAGGACACATAACTCATTATGTACAAGAAGTAATGGTCATTTAAAGTTGACCCAAGCTGAATCATTCACTAAAACTTTATCAATAGAAGTGTTCTAAACTTGTCATTGAGTTAGGAGATTTTTATGACCTAGACTGATATAAAAGGACATTTCCACACTACAGAATTGATCATCACACATATATAGAAATTGAATCATTGGTTTCCAATTTGCATACTTTGTAACAACAGTTTGAATTCTAGCCTAAAAATGTGGGGTGTTACACCATTCAACTAAGGAGTTTTTGGAGAATTTTTTTGATGTCGAATACCCTGCTCTCTACAATATCTTTCAAAATGACCAATATACTCACCACCATTATCTGAGCAGATGCATTTTAATTTTTTTCCTGTTTGTCTCTCAACTAAGGCTTGAAAACCCTTGAACACATCAAGTACTTGATCCTTGGACTTTAAAGAAAATACCCAGAGTTTACGAGAATGATCATTAATAAAAGTCACAAAGTAAAGTGCACCACCATGAGACCTTACTTTTAAAGGACCATACAAATCAGAATGTACCGGCTCGAGTAAATCAAGCTTTCTTGAAGGTGGATGAATCTAAAAAGAAACTCTTTTCTGTTTACCGGCTAAGCAATGAACACATTTTTTCAACTTTTTTTGTTTCACTCTAGAAAGAAAATTTTTCTTAGCCAAACTATCAATCCCCTTCTCACTCATATGACTCAACCTTTTATGCCACAACTCTAATGAAGTATCATTCTCCACCAAGTTTACATAGCCTCTAGAAGTAGAGACCTGAAATACGTACAAGTTAGAAAACTTTTCACCTCGAGCCACAATCATCGAACCTCTAGTAAGCTTCCACTGTCCAGCACCAAGAGTGTTAACATAACCCTCATCATCAAGGTTCCCTACCAAAATCAGATACAAGTAAACATCTGGAGCATGCTTGACATTATTGAGAACTAGTTTGCAACCATTGTTGTTTTCCAAACAAATAGTACCAATGCCAAGTACTTTAACTTCATCATTATTGTCCATTTTCAACATCCCAAAATTACCTGGAGTATAAGAAGAAAATAATTCCTTCTTTGTCATAACATGTGAAGCGCCAGAATCCACAAACCAGCTGGACTAATCACAAACAAGATTAATGGCATTCTCACCACAAGCAACAAGAAGATTATCATTAGCAACAATAGCAACATGATTTTCATTATCGCTTTCTTTATTTTGTTGTCTCATATCCCTCTTATGCTTGTAATAATATTTCATTATATGCCTCTTGTTGTTGCAGTAGTCACATGTAACATTCTTGAATTTGGACTTCGATCTGCTTCTACTTTTATATCTATCATTCAGATCTCTATACTTGTTTCTCCCTCTCTCTTCAGTAACCAAAACATCAGAGTGTGAAGATAATAAAGATGAGGCCTGAGATTTTCTTCTCATCTCTTCATTCAAGACACCACTCTTAGCATATTTCATAGTTACAGCACCCATGGGAGAAGAATTAGTCAAAGAAACTCGAGGAGTTTCCCAAGAGTCTGGCAGAGTATTAAGAAGCTAAAGCCCCTGATTTTCTTCATTGAACTTTAAAACCATTTTGGAAAGCTGGTCAAGGACACCTAAAAATTATTTATATGATTAGAAATAGGACTGCCCTCTTTATACCTGATATTCATCAATTACTTCAGCAGGAACAACTTGTTATTGCCAATCTTCAAAGCATAAAGTATCTCGATCTTATCCCACAAACTTCTGGCATGTGTCTCATTCAAAATATGATTTCTAACATTATCTTCAACCCATTTTCTAATATAGCCACAAACCTGTAGGTGCTCAAATTCTCAATCCTCGTCTGTCATGGATTGAGGTTTAGCAGGCGTAAACACAGGTAATGCATTTTTCTGGACAAATAGAAGATCTTTTATCTTGCCTTTCCAAGTATGATAATTTCTACCATTAAAACATACCATCTTGCTCATATGTGCCTTCATCATTCAAATCAACAATTAACAAGAACCTATGCTCTGATACCACTTTGCTGGGAAAGAGGTAGAGCACTATAAAAATATCTGACAAGGTAGCAGCGGAAGAATACCCAAGTCAAAACTTTTCCTTTCAATTTAAATCAATAGGAGATAAGCAAATCCAAGCAAAACAAAGAATAGGCAGCAAATATAAAGACAAGAATAAAACCAATTAAGCCAAGACACTAAATATACGTGGAAAACTCTTCGGTGAGAAGAGTGAAAAAACAAGGAACCAAAACCTCCACTATAATCACTAAGATTTAAAATATTATTTTCTAAAATGTCCACCAAATAAGTTTCAAACAACGAGCAACAACACAACAAGATAGCACCAAAACTAGAGAATAAAAAGAAGTAAAACACCAAAATATAGCTACTGTTCAGGAATGAAAAACAGGAGCTACAGGTCACCAAATCCACCTCTGTCAGTTTCTAATCAAATAACTCAATCGGAAAAGAAATAAAGTAGGAATCACAATTTGAAGTTGACAGCTGTGGTTGAAAAATTTGGACAAAAATCAGCTTTCTTTTCTCTCTTTGGCTGTTGAAAACTCTCTTTTATGATGGTGAAATAAGACCTAAAAAGATCTATATATATGCCCATAGTAATGGGCCTATGAAAAAAAGTGAGTTGGTCCAAATTGGGCTTTATTTATCCATATAGGAAGGGGAAAAGACCCATGACCCAACAAATCATACAGTATATTTTGATTTTCTTAAAGCGTTTTTTGCCCTTATATTTCTGTTGGAACTTCTTCAGTTAAATTATCTCCCTCTCAAATATTCACAACCAAAGACAAATTGAAGAAACAACAAAGATTAAAGAAGACAACAATGAAGAAGAAGACAACAATGAAGAAGAAGAAGAAGAAGAAGAAGAAGAAGAAGAAATGGATATGTTGAGCAAAGAAAAGAAATCAAGGAAAATGATAAAAATTAAAAAGTCACGTGTAGAAGACCTCACATAAAGAAAAGTTGGAAATTCTTATCTGTATATATATTTTTCTTTTTTTTTTTTGTTTTGTATTTAATTAGATATACATTAGTTGTTTTCAGCCAAAAGGAAAATAGGTATATTTATAGTTTGATTACTATAGATTCTTCTTCACTTTTATAAATACTTGCACAGAATACAAAAACCGAACAACAGAGAATTTCCTTCAATTCTCTTTATTTTCTTCAATTTCTGGTAGTTTTGACTTTTAGATTTTACTGCAAACTCTTTGAAGTTGATTATTTTTTGAGTCTGTAGATTTTTTTGGATCTGAATATATTTCCAGTGTTTGTTCATGGACTTAAGTTTGTGAATTTCACGGGTAGATTTGAATGTTTTCATGCATTGATATGAGTTTTCGATCGATCATTTTAGTTACTTTGCTAAAGAATAAGGGAGTGTGTTATAAACCAAATGGGAGAGCCTAACCCAAAAGACTAGTCTTATATGTGGGAGAATCTATTTGGCCTATAAATCCATTAGCATTTCTCTATTTTTCTAGTGTGGGAGAATTGGTTCATAATAGAGAGCATGGATTCTTATTACGTTTTATTCTTCATTGAAAGATCGAGAGAATGATCAACAGTATTTTTGTAACACCCCGTATTTTTGGGCTAGACTTTAAAGTGTCGTTCTTACGTGTGTTGACTCTAATCCCCATGAATTTATTTTGAATACACATGTCATGATCTTTATCCTAGGGTATGAAGTGATTTTGAGGTTAAAAATGTTCATAAGAATCACTTAAAACAAAGTTGAGCTAAGAATCTTTGATTCGTCCAAAATTTGGTATTCAATTCTACAAAGGTTGACTTTGAACGTGCATAACTTTTTATATACATGGAATTTTTTATCTCAATACCCACCAAGTTGTAAATAATTGAATTATCTTTCCAATTATACCAATTTTTCCTTAATCTGATACCTGAGCAAAAAGTTATGACTATTTTCGTGAGAAACATAAGGTCCAACGATATGCTCGCGACGCGAGGTCCACTCCGTCTTTCTGGGAGTCACGACGCGAGGTCCACTCCACCTCTCTGGGGTTCATTCCACAAGGGTTATTTACATGGGAAAAAGAGGCCAGGGGGCAGATAACTCAAAAAGGGGCATTATTTTCCCATTTTCTTCAAATCAACCCACATAAAAACCCTCCCCATTCCCAAGAACAAGTTCAAGTTTCTTTATCGAGAAATCAAGGTTCCAAGCTACTAAGTTCAATCAATATTTAAGAAATCATCTATTAAGGTATGTTAGATGTTCATCCATGGGCCCTTTTCACCCATGGAGTCCAAGAACCCAATTTCAAGTTTAAAAGTATGATCCTTACATATTTTTATAAATTATGTCAATGAACTTTCACCAATTTCAAATTTTATACCATGTTTACACAAAATTATTGTTGTTATTAAACCCTACATGTTTTAATGGTGTTGTTCACTGATTTAATCCTTAATTGGTGATTTAGTATCAAAATCATGCTACCACTACATGTTTAAAACTATTCTCATACTTAAGCCATGCATTGCAAGTGTTTGATGAAATACCTCAAAGAATGAGTTTTGAATATTGACTACATGTCATGTCCTTAAAGTTTTAGTATGATCTTGTTGTTATTGCTATTGAGTCATGGGGGTTATGAATACCCGAAAACTTAACTATTTATTGAATTTCAGTAGTTACAAAATAGTTTAGATAAATCATTAGCATATTCATCCAGTCAGCTAACATGGTTAGTTACTTGTCCAGTTAAGCTTGTTCAATTCCGTAATCAGTGTCAGTTCAGTTGGGAGTAGGATTCAGCACCGAGCGAGCCTAGGGATGGGGTCTCACCCGTCAGTTAGGACTGGTTCCTTAAAAACAATCCCTAAGTTCATGAACTACATAGCTAAAGTACGTTATGAGATGCCACCCACCAGTTTAGGACTGACACTCGTAGGGATCACCCGCCAGTTTAGGACTGATCTCAGGGGTCACCCACCAGATTAGGACCGACTCCATAACCATTTTTAGTACCCGTTGCATGGTACTAACACCCTTCCAACTGGGGTTATAGGTTGGACCCTAATCAGTTCAAAGAGGGGCATGTCGATTAGATGATACCTCCCACAGTTTTAGTTTCACTATTCAGTTCAGAACTCAGTTCAGTTTTGCTTGACCATAGCATACAGTTTATTAGTTATTCAGTTATCAAATTTTAGTATTTTAGTTTACAGACTATATCAAAAATATTTTATAAGCTTGGTCATGCATTCTCAGATTTTACAACTCTCACGCATTTATAGTTAGAAATCTCATGCTAACTATTCAGTCTTTGCTTCATGCATGTTTACTAAGTTATCTCATATTATTCAGCTAGTTATTACTTCATGTTCAGTTATCCCATGTTATTTATTCAGTCAATTGTCATTCATGCACATGAACCCATAGATCTCAATCTTACCTCATCTTGCATTTTAGTACATTCAAAGTACTGATTGTATACTTATTTCTTGCGCTATGATGTTTAATGTCATAGGTTCATACGCTTAGGTTCTAAATCATACTTAGACAGATCACCCTATCAGCAGCAGTCAATGGTGATGAGTCCTCATCCTTCAAGGATGAGTTATTTTACATTCAGTATATTAGCAGTTCAGTTATTTAGTCAGTTGGTGTTAGTTGGGAGTTTGTCCCATCAACTCCATAGTTAGTCAGTTTAGAGGCTTTCAGACTAGTACAGATAGTTAGTTAGTTTTCAGTAATCATTATTAGATATTTTATCAGTATTATTAGTGTTGTTTTGTTGACATTATCAGAATTATGATTTAAAATCCTTATGGCAATTTTTAGTTGAACTCCGCAAATACTTTTTGTTATTATTTTTATTTAGTACTCACAACAGGTAACAGTATCATAGGTTAGCTTATGGTCACTTGTGATCGTAAGCACCGTGTATCACCCAGGGTGTACTCTTGGGGAATTACAAACTTGGTATTAGAGACTAAGGTTTTAAAGTGTTCTAGGGAGTCTGAAAGTCAAGTTGAGTAGAGTCTTGTGCATGGGTGAGAAGTATGCCAAACTTATGGATAAGAGGCTACAAAACATTTTTAGGAAGGTTTTCTTACTTTCAGTATTCATGTCATACGAGTGAGCATGAGCTTAACCTAAACTCTCTTTCTAATCCATCCTCTATTTTGTTACAAACCATGCCTCTAAGAAGGAACAACGGGAGATGGAATGGGAATCAGCCTGCACCTCCGCTTATTCAGAAAAATCCCCCAAACGAACATGTCTCCCACGCCTAATTCATAGATGATTTAATTACCTTAGCTCATTTAGTAGCTACTAAAAACTATCAGCAGGCTGTTGTCGTATCTAGACTTATGGTTGATGCTCAGCAGATTGAGGGAGAGGAGTATAGGGAGAAAAAAAGAGAGGGAGAAAAAGGGATAGAACAGGTAGTTATGCCAAAATCAAAGGGTGGTGACCATTCCCAGTTCCATCAAAAATTCTCAACCCTAGATCTGCCTTCAGTCAGTGCACCAGTGCCTAAGTTTAGAAATGACAGTCGAGTTAGAGCACCAGGCTCTAAATCACATGGTAGTAAGAAGAGTGTTTGTACTAATCTACTTTGCAGAGAATATGGTAGGAATCATAATGGTGTGTGTAGATCCAGCAGTGATGTGTGTTTTGGTTATGGCAAGCCAGGCCACAAGGTCAGGGATTGCCCAACGAGTGATCAACAGGGTCAGTGTAATTGTCCTCCAGTTCCAATCGGTCGCTCAACTTAGCAGGGTGCCACTTCCAGTGCCACCAGTGGTTAACGCCAGAACCCTTTATGCACTTCAGTCTCGTCATGAACATGAAAGTTCTCCTGATGTAGTTACCGATACGTTACAAGCCTTTAATTTTCATGTTTATGCTTTATTAGATCCCAGAGATTTATTTTCTTTAGTAGCCCCCTATATAGCTGTTAAATTTAGTATCAGTATAGAAACTCTAGTAGAGCCCTTCTCAGAGTCTAGTACCACAAACTTAGAATAGTGGATTAAAGCCAAGGGGGATATGATAGAAAAAGAAACTCGGTCAGGCTCACAGATCTAGTAGTGATACCAGTATATTATAGAATAGCACTAAGGGAGGAGGATGCGCAATCCATTCTTATCTCAATGCAAATTTTTGTACTTCAGCCATCATGATATCTACTCATGCCTTACATTTCAGCCCTATGATCATAGCTCATATTCGTGCATTATTATAGAAAATCATGTACGCTTTCAATTCCTAGTATAAGGAGTTCCAGTTCAACCAGTAGTCCGAATCATATTCCATGAATTTATGAACTCCAAACTCAAGTCATACAGCTCATGACTCTTGTGCTCATGCTTTACAGTATGTTCAGTTCCAGTACTCATGCAACACTTTTAATGATCAGCGAAATTCAGATTTATGTCATGTATTTCCTCAGTTTAGATCTCTTGATGAATCTAGGATGTTGGTATTATATTCCTCAGGCCTCATTTAAGTGTCAAGTTATGTATAGCATTCATTCATTCTTCAGGTCCTCATGTGTTTATCTTTCAGTGACCTCTCCTTATGAAAAGATAGTAATGATGAGCAATTTCTTAGATAGGAGAGTGTAAATATTTATTATTAATGAAAAATTGTTGTATGCTTGTTTAGCTGAGGTTGTAAGTGTGAAGTGAGATTGAGGCTAAGTTTTTGATATATGTCATAGTTAGTTAAAATTTTATGTGTGTTTTCTTAGGGTAGTGCATGAAAATTATTAATGATAGAGGTTTGGAGGATATGAGGAAGATGCTTTTATGGGTGTTTGTTTAGAAGGGCATATGTGGTCATAAAGATAGGCTTGAATATCATGTTTGTATATATATAGATGAATGCATTGCGCATTAGTGAATGTCTAGTAAGAGGTTGAATGTAGTTGTTGAAGTAGAAATAATAAATATTCATGGGATGAGAAGTTGTGGGAGTGCAGGGTGTGTTGAATTCACGATTTCGACCAGTATTATAGTATGATGGGTGCACTTTGTAGATTCGAGTAGACTTGAACATAGTGAGAGAATTCATTTCAGCTCAGACTTCAGTAGGTAGAGTTATCAGAGCCCATGCGAATATTTTCAGTAGTCTCAAGTGAAGAGCAGTTCTGAAGTAGAATGTGTAGCTGAATATAAGCTTTCAATATGATTCAATCCGTAAGTATTCCATATATCATCTCAGTATTTTCGTAGTATTTCAGCCAAGTCAGTATCACTCTGGGGATGTTGTAATACCCCGATTTCCCCCAGGTCTTAAACCTCTCAACTTTTCTTCACGAAACCAAATCTATCCTGAGGCAGTGGTTACTCATAAGTTGACTCTCTCATTTCTATCTCAGCCTTATAACCATTCTCATGTCAATGCATGTATTTACGAAATCAGTTTAGTTTATTTATCATGCTCAGACTCAGTCATGTAGTCATGTTCCAAGTCATGCATGTTCAGAATATGATCTTAGTTACCTTCTTATAGTATACTCAGTCTAACCAGTCTCATTCGAGGATGAATGTTCCCAGGGGGATGATAATGTAACACCCTTTATTTTTGGGATAGAATTTGAATCATCTTTCTTACATGTGTTGACTCTAATCCCATGAATTTATTTTGAATACACGTGTTATGATCTTTGTCCTAGTGTATGAAGTGATTTCGAGGTCAAAACTGATCATAAGAATCACTTAGAACAAAGTTGAGCTAAGAGCCTTTGATTTGTCCAAAGTTTGGTATTTGATTCTACAAGGGTTGACTTTGAATGTGTATAATTTTTTATATACATGGAATTTTAAGCTCAATATCCACAAAGTTGTAGATAATCGAATTAGATTTCCAATGATACAAATTTGAATTAGCTTTCCAATGATACCAATTTCGCCTTAATTCAATACCCGAGCAAAATGCTATGACTATTTTTGTGAGAAACAGTAAGGTCTCATGATAGGCTCGCGATGCAAGTTCCACTCCACCTTTCTGGGATTCGCGATGTGAGGTCCACTCCACCTCTTTGGGGTTCGCGCCATGAGAGTTATTTACATGTGAAAAAGAGTCTAGGGGTAGCTTAGTCCTTTTCCCTCATCCCCAGCCATCCAAACATGATTTATAAATCAAAAAGGGGCATTATTTGCCCTCTTCTTCAAATCAACCTACGTAAAAACCTCCTCGTTCCCAAGAAAAAATTCAAGTTTCTTTCTCTAGAAATCAAGGTTCCAAGCTACTAAGTTCAAGCAATCTTCAAGAAATCATCAATTAAGGTATGTTAGATGTTCATCCATGGGCCCTTTTCACCCATAGAGTCCAAGAACCCAATTTCAAGTTTAAAAGCATGATCTTTACATATTTTTATGAATTATGTCCATGAACTTTTATGAATTTTGAATTTTATATCATGTTTACATGAAATTGTTGTTGTTATTAAACCCTCCACGTTTGAATGGTGTTGTTCGCTGATTTAAGCCTTAATTGGTGATTTAGTATCAAAATCATGCTACTACTACATGTTTAAAACTATTCCCATGCTTAAGCCAAGCATTGCAAGTGTTTGATGAAATGCCTCAAAGAATGAATTTTGAATACTGACTATATGTCATGTCCTCAAAGTTTTAGTATGATCTTGTTGTTATTGCTATTGAGTCCTGGCGGTTATGAATACTCGGAAACTTAGTTGTTTATAGAAGTTTAGCAGTTACAGAATAGTTCAGATAAATTATTAGCATATTCAACCAGTTAGCCATCATGATTATTTTACTTGTCCAGTTAAGCTTAGCTCAGTCCCGTAATCAGTCTCAATTCAATTAGGAGTAGAATTCAGCACCGAGCGAACCTAGGGATGGGGGCTCACCCATCAGTTAGGACTGGGTCCTTAGAAGAAATCCCTAAGTTCATGAACTACGTAGCCAGCGTAGGTTATGAGATGTCACCCGCTAATTTAGGACTGACACTCTCAGGGACCACCAGCTAGTTTAGGACTGATCTCAAGGGTCACCCGCTAGATTAGGACCGACTCCAGAACCATTGTTAGTACCTGTGGCACGGTACTAACACTCTTCCAACTAGGGTTACAGGTTGGACCCCAATCAGTTCAGAGCGAGGCATATCAGTAAGATGATACCTCCCACAGTTTCAGTTCCAGTATTTAATTCAGAACTCAGTTCAGTTTTTCTTGACCATAGCATACAGTTTATCAGTTATCAGATTTTAGTATTTCAGTTTATAGTCTATATCAAAAATATGTTATATGTTTGGTCATGTATTCTCAGATTTTACAGGTTTCACGCATTTATATTCTGAAATCTCATGCTAACCAGTCAGTCTTTGCTTCATGCATGTTTACTAAGTTATCTCATTTTATTCAGCTAGTTATTACTTCATTTTCAGTTATCCCATGCTATCCATTCAGTCAGTTATCATTCATGCACATAAACCCATGCATCTCAGCCTTACCTCATCTTGCATACCAGTACATTCAAAGTATTGATCGCATACATTTCTTGCACTATGATGTTTAATGTCATAGGTGTTGACACCTAATTTTTGCCCTACACGACTAAATTTAATCCTGAGTTTCTTCGGACTTTAATAAAATTGAAATATTTATTTCATTCGAATAAAAATATTTTAAAATATTTTTTGTACGTGATTTTATCATTTTAAGTAGCGATTATATATTATCGTGTTCGGTTATACGAGATTATATAATTTGATTACATAAATATTTATTCGATGGAATATTGGATTTTAATTAAGGATTATTTTGAAAATAAATATAATGATTAAAATCTTGGTTTTAATATAATTTATTATCAAAATATTTCTTTGGATAAATATGCATTTGATTTTATTAAATCAAGAATCTTGGGATTAAAAGAAGTATTAATTCGTATCGAATTTTAATTTAATTTAGTCAATCTATTAGATTTGGCCATAATTGAAATCAAATTGGCCATAATTGCAATAAAATCCATCAATTGATTTTTAATTTTATCAAAATTAAATAAATATAGCTAAATTTTAAATCCCAATTGGGGTTATATTTTAAATAACCCCAAAATTCTCAAAAACTCTCATAACTTCTACCTAATTCCCACCAAAAAATAATTTTAAATTGTACTACATTGTACTATTTTTCCCCAACTTTGTCCTTCCCCAACTTTGAAATTCAAAAGTTGTACTACATTGTATAATTTTCCCCCATATTATCTTCCACCTCATCTTATCTTCAATTTTAAAATTCCCAAAACATTCTTAATTGTTTTTCTCCCACATTGGTGGATGACAAGAAACAGATCTTCATCCTTTCCAATAAATACTTTTTTCTTACATTGGTGGAAGAGAGGAACTAAAAACCCATTCCCTCCTATAAATACTACCACTACTTTGTTAGAAAAAGGTGTGGAAAAGTAGGGGAAAAAAAAGGCTAGAAAGGTGAAAAAATTCTTTTGAGCAAAATAGTTATTTTTATTTAGTAAAAATTTTTGCTTCATAGAGTTGGACGGCTAATCAAAATTTTTGAGTTGCCCGTGACGTTTTTCGATGGTGGTTGATTTCGACGAAGCTCGTAGTCTTATTTTGTTGCCCCCAAAAAGGTAAACACACCTTTTCTTTTTTTTCTTTAGTTTTATTATCATTTTCTTCTTCATCTTTTTCTTCTTCGTAGTTCGTAGTTATAGTTTTGTTTGCTGAGATTGTTTGCTATAGATGGATTTGAAGGCCATAGGACGTTTTGGTAACTATATTTTGATTAATTTCATGTTCATTATATAAAAATGAGCTAGCAATAGTTGTACGTGCCTTTTTTGACTTTATTATTTGATTATTATAGATAAAGTTTTAATCTTTACTTAAAAGATGTACTTATGCTTTGTTTAAACTCATTGTTGATGGATATGTTTGTTTTTAGCATGTAAAGTTATTTTCTTTATGTTGAAAAGAATAGTTAATATTGATTGTTTCTCCTTTTCACCTTATTCTTTGATTATTTTGGATAAAGTTTAGATTTCTGCTTGAAAAACATACTCATGTCTTGTTTAAACTCATTGTTAGTGGATATGTTTGTTTTTAGCATGTAAAGCTATTCTCTTTATGTTGAAAAGAATAGTTAATATTGATTGTTTTGCCTTTTGACCTTATTCTTTAATTATTTTGGATAAAGTTTAGATCTTTGCTTGAAAAACATACTCATGTCTTGACTAAATTCATTGTTGGTGGATATATTTGTTTTAGCATGTAAAGTTATTTTCTTTATGTTGAAAAGAATAGTTAATATTGATTGTTTCTCTTTTTTGACTTTATTCTTTGATTATTATGGATAAAGTTTCAATCTTTGCTTAAAACATGTACTTATGCTTTGTTTAAACTCATTGTTAGCTTATATGTTTGTTTTTAGCATGTAAAGTTGTTTCCTTTATGTTGAAAAGAATAAATAATATTGATTGTTTCTCTTTTTTTACTTTATTTTTTTATTATTATGGATAAAGTTTCAATCTCTGCTTAAAAGACGTTCTTATGCTTTATTTAAATTCATTGTTGGTAGATGTATTTATTTTTAGCATGTAATATTATTTTCTTTATGTCAAAAAGAATAGTTACTATTGATTGTTTTGCCTTAATAAAATAGTAATGGGTTAAGTCAAGAATTTGTCATTTGCTTGTTAATTATTTTAAGGGATTTCCAAAATCCTCATTTAAGAGATGAAGTGCTAGCTTTATTTTCCATCCACGATGTTTATTCTTTTTTTTTGCATGTTTTTAAATTTGTCAAAATGATGAGAAAGTTTGAATTTTTGTGGCTAAATAGAATTATTTAGATATTTTCGAGTCATGCATAGTATGATTGTGAAACGATATTTCACTTTTAGAAATGCTAAACTTTTATTCTAATTTTTTTACTCCCTTTGGATTGTTATATGTGCTCTTTGTGAGTGTAAAGACTTGATTCGTGTCTCTCCTTGATTCATAATATCAAACGAGAATCAACGATGTCTTAGAAAGATAAATCATAGGTCGTTACACGTTTTTTTCGAAAATGTTGATTGTAATTTAGATGTATGAATCTTTGTTAATGTCTCCTTAATTGAAATTTAAGGATTCTCTTTCTTGAAAAATTAGCCTTTATTTTATTTTGTTATATGGATTAGTATATGTTTGTTCAATTTTAGAAGTCATGTTTATTTTTCTTATTGCCTCATCTCTTTACTTTCGTAAGCTTGTGTTGTTTTTTCTCGCATTAATTCATTGAATACGGCCTTCTTCCTTTTACCTTTATTCATTCTTAATATGAACACAAAGCATGAGGCATGTAAGTGGGTCTCTTTGCTTTGCATTTTATCTATTGACTCTCATTCTTGTTATACGTGTGCAAGTGTGCTTATCATTGTCATTCAAAAATTGATTCTTGATATTTTCTTTTGCTTTGAAATATGTCACTTTTATGCCTTGAATGTATGTTAATTTTTTTATCTTTTCTTTGCATGCAAAAAATATCTCTAGTCCAAATAGACTCCTCTCCTCTTGCATTTCGTAATGGGTCAGTGAGGTCCACCTCTTCGAGTCAAGTTCGAAGTTTAAACCCAAGGTCGACTACATAGCGTGCGGGTGCTAGAAGATAGATGAAGAAGAAAAATAGGTCAAAACTCATTGATGAGATCGCTAAGAGACTTGAAAAGTCTCGATTTTTATTATTGTCTTCTTTTTACTTAGTCATTTATTTATTCATTTATTTGGGGCCTCAAAGCCAATGTTGTATTCTAATACAGGTGAAGCAGATTGTAGGATAAAAAGGGCTCGAAAATATAGATTAGGACAGGTGATGATGGGACGAAAGCCCAAATTAGTTTAGGACAGGTTTATTGGTTTAGGCCAAATAGCTTAAATCTTCTAATTTCTCTCTTTCCTTTTTTATGTTCTTATTTTGTTTTTCATTTGCTTAGACTTGGTTAAATCCCCTGCTATGTCGTCCAAATCTATTTTACACAAGTCTTTTTCTAAAATCAATTACTTTTCAACAATCAATCTTTCTTTTTTAAATTAGTCAAAAGATATTTTCAAATAGTCCGGATAACCGCAAGTTAGCAGATACTCTTGGTGCCTTAACAACCTTCCAAGAGAATTAATAGGAACTACTTACTCATAATCATCAAATTTTAAATGATTTTTCTATTTTGGATCGTTTAAAGTATCTTATAAAGGTTTCTTAATCCCTTTTCAAATAAATTAAGTGGCGACTCTAAAAGTCAAATTTCCGCAAAATAATAGGTTCGGACGTTCAGGTTCCTGACCATACTTAGACAGATCAGCCTATCAGCAGCAGTCAACAGTGGTGAGTCCTCATCCTTCGAGGACGAGTTATCTTACATTCAGTATGTCAGCAGTTCAGTTATTTAGATAGTCAGGGTTAGTTAGGGGTTTGTCCCATCAACTCCACAGTTTGTCAATTTAGAGCTTTCAGACTAGTACGGACAGTTAGTCAGTTTTCAATTGTCGTTATTAGCCATTTTATCAGTATTATAAGTGTTGTTTTGCAGACATTATCAAAATTATTATTTAAAATCCTTATGGCATTTTTCAGTTGACCTCTGTTAATACTCTTTTATTATCAGTTTTATTCAGTGCTCACAGCAGGTACCAGTATCATGGGTCAGCTTGTGGTCACTTGTGACTGTAAGCACCGTGTAGCTCTCAGGGTGTACTCTTGGGGCGTTATAATTTTATCTAAAATATTTCATCTGGTTTTGTTCTTTTGATCGGGTAAATTTTTCCAAAATTTTGATAGCATGAGCTGGAATATGCTTCTGATTGTTTTGATAACAAAAGACGGGAATTCAAAATTTTTTTATAGTAAAAGCTGAAAAAGTTCTTTCGGATCTTGTGATAACATAAATCAAGAATATTCATTTGATCATTTGTTTTATTCGTGTGGAGCCTCTTGATTTTGTGCTAGTGATTTCAGAATGTCTTCTATTTACTTTAGGTACGTTTTTTAACAGATTTGAGTTCTATTGAGTATTTTAAAACTTCTTCGTGTTAATGTTATTATCGTGTGATATGTTCAAATAAGTTTTGACTAAACTTTCAATTTAATCATATATATCATGTACTATAGTCATGAGTAGGGATATGGGGTATATACCAAATTATCATACTAAATTAAAAAATTTGATTTTATGGTATTTGATATGGTATGTGATATACGGTATACATTTTAAATTTTTTTAATCTTCATTACAATATTTGGTAACTATAAATGGCATACCAAAATACAGAATATCATATTGAAATATATTGTTGCATAAATAACTTATTTATATTATTAAAATATTAACAAACATATAAACTTAGTATTAGTATAAAACCTAATGTCTAGTCGTTGGATTACTCTATCTTGATTGAAATGTCTTTTTTATATAATTGATTAACAAAAATATTATTTTTAATAAATTTTATATATATATTTTTACATGTGTGATGTGTTAGTACGATACAATTGAGACGTATTGTAACACCCCGTATTTCCCTAGCATAATCTAAATCCTAGTGCATGAGTATTCGTAAATAAAAATTTCAAAACACTCATCATTTTTCAGTTTAGATCCTTCCATTGGGTAGGAAATTCAATTAGCTTACCAACGATATAAAATTCGCCAAAATTCGATAACCAGGTAAGAAGTTATGGCGATTTTAAGTTTCAGTCATTAAACATCGTCATTTTAACCCTTAGCGCGTCGTGGAGACAGTCCAAATGACAATTGTCAATTTCCAGTGTGACTCCACGATGTTGTCTCATCGCGGAGCAGGTCAATTTCCAGTTTGGCAATTCCCAGTGGGCCTCCGTGATGGTGGCACATCACGGAGGTGGCTAAATTGGCATTCCAAAGGCTTACCACGATAGCTCTGCATCACGGTGTTCATCCAAGTCCCAGTTGTCCATTTCCAGTGGCTTGGCGCGATAGTGGCGCATTGCGCCAAGGCCAAAAATTGAGATGGTCAGTTTTCAACTTACGTATTAAATCCGTTTAAGGGTATTTGGGTCTTTTTCCTAAGCCCTAAACTCGTCCTAAAACACGAAATTTAGCCCCAATTGACCTTAATAATCATTCATTATTCAATTTTCTCTCAAATTAAAGATCCCCTTTTCCAAGAACAAGAAACCCTAGCTCTCAAATTCAAGATCAATCCTCAAGAACTCACCAAGAACCTCAGGAAATTCATTATCCCAGGTATGTTAGATGTTCATCCATGGATTCCTTTCATCCATGGAGTCCAAATATCCTATTTTAATTACCAAGTTATAATATTTTCAAGTTATTTGATTTTAAATTATGATTTCATCCATGAACCTCCATGTACTATTGATTCTATACCATGTTTCCATGAAATTATTGATATCATTCAATCCTCCATCTTTTTATAGTATTATTTATTGAATTAAACCATGATTTAGATCTATTATGTTGAATTCATGCTATTCCATAAGTTCCATGACATTCCTATGATTGTTTTTTACCATGAACTACCAGTGTTTGATAAAATGTCTACAACAGTGATTGATTTAAGAAAAACCTTCATGCTTTGTCCCCCAAGCTTTATTGTCATTTTTTCATTATTATTTTTGAGTCCTGGGGGTATTAAATACCTGAAAACCATAGTTGTTACGTAGTCTAGTCTTAGTACATTACAAAATAGTCTTCAGAACATACTATGAGCATTATCAGAATAGTCAGTTAAACTCAGAACAGTCTAGTATTTCAGTGTCTTTCAGTTGGGAGTAGGATTTAGCATCGAGTGAGTGTAGGGATAGAGTCTTACCCGTCAGATAGTCAGAGTCGTTAGTAGCAGTTTCTATACTCCAAAACTACATAGCCAGCGTAGGATACAAGAAGTCACCTGTCAGATTAGGCTTAACTATCTCGCAGGGGTCATCCGTCAGTTCAGGCTTGACACCCTTAGTCTTTTGGACATTATATCAGTTTAGTGGATCCACATTGACAGCATTACTACCCGTGGCACGGTATTAACATCCTTCCAACTAGGGTTACAGGTTAGACCCCGATTAGCTCAAATTGGGTAATGTCGATTAGATGATACCTCCCACAGTCTCAGATGCAGTTTTAGTTACAATCCCAGTTCAGTTATGCAGTCTTAGAGTTGTTTAACCAAAGCATACAGATATTAGTATTTTGTCAATATTTCAGTTTACAGATTTTACTCAGTCCATGTTATATGCTTGGTCATGCATCCCCAGTGTCTACAAATTTTCACGTATTTTCAGTATTTATAGACTGTTATGCATACTAGCAATTTACAGATTCTCCATATTTTCAGTATCTACAGATTCCATATTCTCTACTCAGTACTCTATGTTTTACATGTATATTCAGTTAATTATTAGTTCTGTTCATGAAACCATGCATAGTATCCTACCTCATTTAGCATACCAGTACATTTAAAGTACTAATCGCATACCTTTCTTTTGCGCTATAATGTATTATATCATAGGTGTTGACGCTTAGTTCCTGGACTGTTCTTAGACTTCACTTCTTAGGTTATCAGCAGTACAGTAGCAGTGGTGAGTTCTCATCATTCGAGGATAGATTATTTTACTTCATATCTCTGTTTCAGTAGTTAGCAAAGTTAGTTGGGGGATTATGCCTTCAACTCATATTCATTCAGTTAGTTTTAGAGGCTTTTCAGACATTAGAGTTGGTTATTCAGTATTTGGATTTTCAGTTGACATGTCAGTTTATCAGTGTTTAATCAGATTTAGTCAGTTTTTCTATAGATTCATATTCAGTATTAATTCAGTGATAAAACCTTATGGCAATATCAGATGTTTTTTGTAATTATGATATTATTATTCAGTGCTCACAACAGGTACCGGCTCATGGATTAGCTTGTGGTCCCTCGGGACTGTAAGCATTGTGTGACGCCTAGGGTGTACTCTGGGGTGTTACAAACTTGGTATTAGAGGCTGAGGTTTTAAAGTGTCCTAGGACGTTTGAAAACCATATCAAGTAGAGTCTTGTACATGGGTGTGTAGCGCGCTACACTTATGGACGAGAGGTTACAAGGCGTTTAGGAAAAGTTTTCTTTCTTTCAGTATTCATGTCGTGCTAGTAAGAATGAGCTCAAGTTAAACTCCCTGTATAATCTATTTCTTCCTTCCATTTATAGAATATGCCTCCCAAGAAGAACAAAAAACCAACCAGCCCCTTAACCCATCCAGGCAGATCCTCTGGACGAGCATGTCTCTCATACAAAATTCAGAGCTGCGTTCACTACTCTAGCAAACTCCGTAGCAGCATAAAATGAACGGACAACTATTGTTCCAGCCAACCTAGTGGCCAATACTGTTGTAACTAGAATTTGGGATTTTACCTGAATGAATCCTCTTTCTTTCATGGGATCCAAGTATAGAGAGGATCCATAGTAATTCTTAGATATGGTTCAGAAGGTCACGGATGCTATGGGGGAGACATCTAGTCAGAGTTCTGAGTTGGCTGCATACCAATTGCAAAATATAGTGTAATGCCCCAAGTCTGTACCCCGGATGCTACATGGTGCTTATGAACCTAAAGGACCACAAGCTAACCCATGACTGGTACCTGTTGTGAGCACTGAATAAAAATACTGTAATAATATGGAAGATGGATTGAAATTCCATAAGGTTCAAAATACTATAATCAAAACTAAATAAAATATTGAACAACTGTGCATACTGTAACTGAATATACTAGAATTGAATCTAATAACTGAATATACTGATAATCAGAGATTACTGATAACTGAGTGACTATATCTAACAGTCCTGATTCTATAGAACTGAACTGAGTTCTATTTTGAAGACTGAGACTGAAATTAAAACTGTGGGAATTCTTACTTAACTGACATGCCCCTGAGTAAACTGAGTAGGATTATACCTGTAACCCTAGTTGTAAGGGTGCCAGTACCGTGCCATGGGTAAAGAAACTGTTGTGGTCAAGCCTATCTGTCGGATGACCCTGAATAGAAAGACAAGCCTAATCTAACAAGTGACCCCTGGGAGATAGCCAAGCCTTAATCTGATGGGTGAATCCTCACATACTACACTGGCTACGTAGTTCTGTAGTGTGAGACTTCTACTAACGACTCTGCCTTCCTGACGGGGGAAGTTTCCACCTCTACACTCGCTCGGTGCTAGTTCCTACTCCCAACTGAATGACACTGACTGATTAGACTGGACTGGACTGGACTGAGTTAGCTGGGTTCGGTAACTGTTTGAGTTCTACTATTTATGATACTACAAATTTTATTCAGTAATTACTAAGGCTCTAGATAAAAAGCTAGATTATCGGGTATTGAGTACCCCCAGGACTCGATAACATTAAAAGTAAATCATGGCACAAATTTTGGAAACATGACTATGGCTACATGTTCATAAATCACTCATTAAGACGTTTAAACAAACACTTGGGAAGCATTGACTAGTACATGAATGGGGAGTACATGCTATCATGGTATAATGACACTATTTTATTCACTTAGGCATTTAGACAAACACTTGGGGAGCATGCTTAGGTCACATAATAGTAAACACACATGGTGATCATGGCTACATCAATTAACTTGTACATCATAGGGTTTATCATGAAAATCATGTAATTCAAAACATATAATGATTAATTCCATGAAAACTTGTAATTAAATCATGGACGAAAATCCAACAATAACATGAAACATGAATTCAATTCAATTCAAACATAGAAAGCATGGAATCCAAAGTCTTATATTTTGAAAAGGGGATTCTTGGGCTCCATGGAAGGTAAGGATCCATGAATGAACATCTAACATACCTGGGAATCTTAATTCTTGAAGTTCTTGAAGACTCTTTGAGGGATTCTTGAGATTGCTCTTGAAACTTGGAGGCTAAGATTTTCTATCTTTAAGAGAGAATGTCTTAAATTGGGGAAAAGTGAGTTAATAATGACCTAAATACGTTTTTAGGGATTAAATCCCATAACTGGGTAGATTAAATACATGGAAAAAGACTAATTTAACCTTAGACGAAACTTTAATTTTTCATCAAAAATTTTTATTTGGGCCCTTGGCTCGACACAGCGCTATCGCGTTGTGTCACTGGAAACTGATAGCTGGAAATTGGGTTGACGGCGCGATGCGGCATAATCGCGAATCCTTACTGGATTTGGACAATTGGGAAATTAGAGGCCCTCCGTGACATGGTGAGATCGCAGAGTCACACTAGAAATTGATAATTGTCATTTGGACCTATGGTGTGACGCGCTACTGACTAAAATGACGTTGTGTAATCACTAAAACTTAAATTATCCATAACTTCTTACCCGGCTATCGTATTTAGGCAAATTTTATATCGTTCAAAAGCTAACTGAATTTCCTATAAGATAGTGGGTCTAAATCTGGGAAATTCTGTCAAGAACAAAAATTCTACTTAGGTATTATCGTGTACTGAAGACTAAACTGAGTTGGTAAATTGTGGGGTATTAAATGTATCCCATACTTGGTTTAAGTAGTGGAAGGTTGATAGGGGTGTAGATGTAGGGCCTGTAGAATAGGAAGAGTTTGTCACAGCTTTCTTAGATAGATTCTTCCCATTGAAGTTGAGGGAGGCCAACGTGTTAGAGTTTATTAACTTGAGGCAGGACAGCATGAGAGTGAGCATGAGCGTGAGAGAGTATTCCCTCAAGTTTACTTAGTTAGCTAGATATGCTCCTCGTGTGGTAGCTGATAACAGGTCCAAGATGAGCAAATTTGTGTCTGGAGTATCTGATAGTATGATCAAGGAGAGTAAGATCACAATGCTGATTAGTGAGATAGATTTGTCTAGGCTGATGGTCCATGCTCAACAGATAGAGGAGAAAAATATTAAGGAGAGGGAGAGAGGAAACAAGATATATAGGATGGGTAGTTTTAATTTCAGTCAGCCAAAGTCAGAAGGTGGTAACTGTCCTCAATTTTACCAAAGGTCTCCAATCCCAGCGCCATCTTCGGGCAGTGCTCTAGTACCTAAATTTAGAAATGACAATAGGGATAGATCACCAGGCTCTAAGTCCCAGGTAAGTGTTAGCAGTGCTCGTACAAATCTCCTATGTCAAAAATATGGCAGACACCATCAGGGTGAGTGTAGAGTGGGTAGTAATGTATGTTTTGGGTGTGGAAAGCCAGGCCATCAAATTTGGGAGTGTCGGGTAGTTGCTCAGAAAAGTAGGGATGTGTGCCAATAGGGCCAGTCCCATCAGTCGTCAGTTCCATTCGGTCGCCTAACTTAGCAGGGCGCCGCTTCCAGTGCTACCAGTGGTCAGTGTCCAAATAGATTATATTCTCTTCAGTCCCGCCAAGATCAGAAAAATTCTCCTGACATAGTTATTGGTACGTTGTAGGTCTTTCGCTTACATGTTTATGCTTCACTAGACCCTGGGTCTTCTCTTTCTTTTATAACTCTATATATAACCCTCAACTTCGGAGTCAGTCGCGAAACTCTAGCAGAGCCCTTTTCAGTGTCTACCCCAGTAGGCATTTCCACTGTATCCAGATAGGTATATAGGAACTGTCATAATATCTCAGAAATTTACCTCAGTTGATCTCATGGAGTTAGAGATGACGGATTTTGATGTCATTCTCAGTATGGATTGGCTCCACTCATGCTATGCCTCAGTTGATTGTAAAAATAAAATAGTTTATTTTCAGTTCCCAAATGAACCAGTCTTTTAATAGAGGGGTAGTACTACAGCTCTTATGGGTCAGTTAATCTCGTAACTTAGATCCAGAAAGATGATATCGAAGGGGTGTATTTACCATCTTGTACGAGTCAAAGACTCTAACTCAGAAACTTTAACCCTTGAGTCAGTCTCATTAGTCAGGGAATTTCCAGATGTGTTCCCTTAAGATCTCCCTGGAGTTCCTCCCGAAAGGGAAATCGACTTCGAAATAGACCTTTTTTCAGATACTCAGCCTATATTTATTCTTCCATACAGAATGGCACCGGCTAAACTCAAAGAATTGAAAGAATAGTTGAAGGATCTCTTAGATAAGGGATTCATCAGACCCAGCGTCTCCCCGTGGGGCACACCAGTTCTATTCGAGCATAAGAAAGATGGTTCTCTCAGAATGTGTATTGACTACCGTCAGTTGAATAAGTTCACAGTCAAGAATAAATACCCAATTCCTAGAATCGATGACTTATTTGGCCAACTTCAGGGTGCTAGCTACTTTTCGAAGATAGACCTCAGATCAGGCTATCATCAGCTCAGGGTTAGAGAATGTGACATTTTAAAAACAGCTTTCCGAACCTGGTATGGTCACTTTAAATTTTTTGTCATGTCCTTCGGTCTTACAAATGCCCCAGTAGCCTTCATGGACTTGATGAACCGAGTTTTCAAGCAGTACTTGGACATGTTCATCATAGTCTTCATTGATGACATTCTTGTTTACTCCCGTAGCGAAAACAATCATGCAGACCACCTCAGAATAGTACTTCAGACTCTTAAAGTTCACCAGTTGTCCGCTAAATTTAGTAAGTATGAATTTTGGCTAAGATCGATAGCTTTTCTTGGCCATATTATTTCTGGTGATGGCATTAGAGTTGATTCTCAAAAGACCGAGGTGGTGAGAAACTTTCCTAGACCTATCTCTCCATCAGATATTAGAAGTTTCTTGGGTTTATGTAGCTATTACTATTGGTTTGTTGAAGGGTTTACTTCTATTTCATCCCCCATGTCCAGATTGACTCAGAAAAAAGTTAAGTTTCAGTGGTCAGATTCATCCGAGAAGAGTTTTTAGGACTTGAAGACTCGACTCACCTCAGCCCCAGTCTTGACTCTACCAGATGGTTTTGTTGTGTACTGTGATACATCTAGAGTACGTTTGGGTTGCGTCCTCATGCACAGAGGTAAGGTCGTAGCATATGCCTCCAGACAGCTTAAACCCCATGAGAAGAATTACCCTACTCATGATCTTGAGTTAGAAGATGTAGTGTTTGCCTTAAAGATTTAAAGGCATTACTTGTATAGGGTGCATATGGATATGTTCACAGATCACAAAATCTTTCAGTATGTATTCTCTCAAAAAGATTTGAATCTGCATCAGAGAAGGTGGTTAGAATTATTAAAGGATTATGACATGAGTGTTTTGTATTATCCGAGCAAGGCCAATATAGTGGTTGATGCTCTCAGTAGATTTTCCATGGGTAGTGTAGTTCATGTTGAGGATGGTAAGAAGCAATTAGCTCAGGAAGTCCATCATCTTGCCCGACTAGGTGTCTGCTTAGTCGACTCAGCAGAGGGTGGTGTGTAGGTGAAGAGTAGCTCAGAATCATCTCTAGTGTTCGAGGTGAAGGAAAAGTAGGATAGATATCCCAGTATAGTTAAGTTGAAAGAATCAGTCAGAGATCAGAAAGTGGAGGTTTTCTCCCAAGGAAGAGATGGTATATTGCATTGTCAGGTAGATTATGTGCGTCTGGTGTATATGACTTGAGGCAACGAATTCTTGTGAAAGAGCATGGTGTGCGTTACTCTATTCATCTAGGGGTCACTAAGATGTACCGTAATTTGTGGAAGATCTATTGGTGAAGTGGGATGAAGAGAGATATTGCAGAGTTTGTGGCTAAGTGCTCTATATGTCAGCAAGTTAAGATTGAGCACCAGAAACCTAGTGGGTCCATGCAGGAGTTCAGTATTCCCACTTGGAAGTGGGAGAAAGTAAACATGGATTTTTGGGACAGGTTTTTCTCATACTCGTCATCAGCATGATTCTATTTGGGTTATCGTAGACAGGATGACCAAATCAGCTCATTTCTTGCCAGTCCATACCTCTTATTCAGTCGAGGACTATGCTAAACTCTATCTCAAAGAGTTAGTAAGGTTGCACGGTGTTTTCTTATCGATCATCTCAGATAAAGGTACCCAATTTACCTCTTATTTTTGGAAAGCATTCCAAAAGGATCTTGGTACCCAAGTCCATCTCAGTACAGCCTTCCACCCTCAGACAGAGGTCAAGAAGAAAGGACTATTCATACTTTTGAGGATATGTTGAGAGCATGCGTAGTTGATTTTAAAGGTAGTTGGGATGACCATTTGCCTTTAATTGAGTTTGCATACAATAACAGTTATCATTCCAGTATTTGTATAGCTCCATTTGACGCTCTCTATGGTAGGAGATATAGATTTCCAATTGGTTGGTTTGAAGTAGGTGAGGCCACAGTAATAGGGCCTGACGTAGTATTTGATGCATTAGAGAAGGTTCAGTTGGTCAGAGAAAGGCTTAGGGATGCACAAAGATGACAGAAATCATATGCAAATATTAGGAGAAAGGATCTCGAGTTTGAGGTTGGTGATTTCGTGTACTTGAAAATCTCTCCCATGAAGTGAGTGAAGAGATTCGGCAAGAAAGAGAAACTCAGTCCCCGATATATAGGTCCCTTCAAAGCTCTCAGTCATTCTAGAAAGGTAGCTTACGAGCATGAGATGCCTTCAGATCTAGCCTCAGTACACCCAGTGTACCATGTTTTATTGTTGAAAAAGTGTATTGGTGATCCAGTTGTAGTTGTTCCCTTAGAGAGTGTAGATATTTAGAACAGTCTTTCCTTCGAGGAAGTTCCAGTCAAAATTCTTGATCATCAAGTTCATAGACTAAGGACCAAAGAAGTTCCATTGGTCAAAGTTCTTTGACGAAATCAGTTCGTTGAGAAAGCCACTTGGGAAGCAGAAGCAAATATGAGAACCAAGTACCCTCATCTTTTCTCTGCGAATTCAGATTCAATATAAGGTACCAATCTTCTTAAGATTTCTCACTATCATACTAAGTTTCATTTGCACGTCATGTTCATGTCAATCATGCATTTATAAATCAGTTCAGTCATGCATTCCATGCATCAGATATGCATGTTTAGTTTGTAAGCTCAGCCCAACAGCTTTCCTCAGCTTAACCAGTTTCATTCGAGGATGAATGATCCCAAGGGGGAGATATTGTAACACCCCGTATTTTCCTAGCATAATCTAAATCCCAGTACATGAGTATTTGTAAATAAAGATTTCAAAAAACTCATCATTTTTCAGTTTAGAGACTTCCATTGCGTGGGAAATTCAATTAGCTTTCCAAAGATATAAAATTTATCAAAATCCGATAACCGGGTAAGAAGTTATGGCGATTTTAAGTTTCAGTCGTTAAACATCATCATTTTAACCCTTAGAGCGTCGCGAAGACAGTCCAAATAACAATTATCAATTTCCAATGTGACTCCGCGATGTTGGCGCATCGTAGAGTAGGCCAATTTCCATTTTGGCAATATCCAGTGGGCCTTCGCGATGGTAGCGCATCGCGGAGGTGGCCAAATTGTCATTCCAAAGGCTTACCGTGATAGCTCCATATCGCGGTGTTCGTCGAGGTCCTAATTTTCCATTTTAAGTGGCATGGTTCGATAGTGGCGCATCGCGCTAAGGTCAAAAATCAGGATGGTCAGTTTTCAACTTACGTTTTAAATCCATTTAAGGATATTTGAGTCTTTTTTCAAAGCCCTAAACTTGTCCTAAAACAAAAAATTTAGCCCCAATTGACCTAAATAATCATTCACTATTCAATTTTCTCTCAAATTAAAGATCCCCTTTTCCAAGAACAAGAAACCCTGGCTCTCAAATTCAAGATCAATCCTCAAGAACTCACCAAGAACCTCAGGAAATTCATTATCCCAGGTATGTTAGATGTTCATCCATGGAGTCCAAATATCCTATTTTAATTACCAAGTTATAATCTTTTCAAGCTATTTGATTTTAAATTATGATTTCATCTATGAACCTCCATGTATTATTGATTCTATACCATGCTACCATGAAATTATTGATATCATTCAATCCTCCATGTTTTTATATTATTATTTATTAAATTAAACCATGATTTAGATCTATTATGTTGAATTCATGTTATTCCATAAGTTCCATAACATTCCTATGATTGTTTTAAACCATGAACTACCAGTGTTTGATAAAATGCCTACAAGAGTGATTGATCTAATAAAATCCTTCATGTTTTATCCCCCAAGCTTTAGTGTCATTTCTCCATTGTTGTTTTTGAGTCTTGCGGATATTGAATACCCGAAAACCATAGTTGTTATGTAGTCTAGTCTCAGTACATTACAGAATAGTCTTCAGAACATACTATGAGCATTATCAAAATAGTCAGATATTAGTCAGTTAAACTCAGAACAGTCTAATATTTCAGTGTCTTTTAGTTGGGAGTAGGATTTAGCACTGAGCAAATGTAGGGAAGGCAGCTTCCCCGTCATATAGGTAGAGTCATTAGTAGCATCCCCTATACTCCTGAACTATGTAGCCAGCGTAGGATATGAAAAGTCACCCGTCAGATTAGGCTTGACTACCTCGCAGGGGTCACCCGTCAGTTCAGGCTTGATACCCTTAGTCCTTTGGATATTATATCAGTTTAGTGGATCCACACAGACAGTGTTAGTACCCGTGGCACGGTATTAACACCTTTTCAACTAGGGTTACAGGTTGGACCCTGATTAGCTCAAATTGAAGAATGTTGGTTAAATAATACCTCTCACAGTCTCAGATACAGTCTTAGTTACAGTTCCACTTCAGTTATGCAGTCTTAGAGTTGTTTGACCAAAGCATACAGATATCAGTATTTTGTCAGTATTTCAATTTACAGATTTTACTCAGTCCATGTTATATGCTTGGTCATGCATCCCCAGTGTCTACAGATTTTTATGTATCTTCAGTATTTACAGACTGTCATTCATACTCGGTATTTATAGATTCTCCATATTTTAAGTAACTACAGATTCCATGTTCTCTACTCAATACTTCATATTTTACATGCATATTCAGTTAATTATTAGTTCTGTTCATGAAATCATGCATATCAGCCTACCTCATTTAGCATACCAGTACATTCAAAGTACTGGTCGCATACCTTTCTTTTGCGTTATGATGTATTTAATCATAGATGTTGACGCTCAGTTCTCAGACCGGGCTTAGACTTCACTTCTCAGGTTATCAGCAGTACAGTAGCAATGGTGAGACCTCATCATTCAAGGACAGATTATTTTACTTTATATCTCTATTTTAGTAGTTAGCAGAGTTAGTTGGGGGGCTGTCCCATCAACTCATATTCAGTCAATCAGTTTTACTGGTTTTTCAGACATTAGAGTCAGTTATTCAGTATTCGAATTTTCAGCTGACATGTCAATTTATTAGTATTTAATCAGATTCAATCAGTTTCTCTATAGATTCATATTCTAGTATTGATTCAGTGATAAAACCTTATGGTATTATCAGATGTTTTCTGCAATTATGATATTATTATTCAATGCTCACAACAGGTACCAGCTCATGGGTTAGCTTGTGGTTCCTCGAGACTGTAAGCACCGTGTGACGCCCAGGGTGTACTCTCGGGCGTTACACGTATTTTTGAGAAGTCAAAACCATGATACTCTATTGTACAATAATATTTTGTCGAAGTTGAACAAACTATTGTTATAGATCATCATACTACAAAATATCAAAATCAAACTTCAAAATTCTGAACCATACTGAATTAATATGATATGATAATGATATAATATTTTAAAAAATTGAATACTGAATTACCACACTGATGCTTCAAATATCGTACCATACCATACTGTATTCAGCGCTATTAAATTTTAAATTATATTTTTGGCATAAACCAAAAGATCTTTTTTTTTTCTTTCTATAACATCATGGATATTCTATCTATTGAAGGTTCTAAAATCTATAAAAGAACATCTGATGCTAAGATTGCAAAGTAAAGAAAAATTATGACTAAGAAAAGCGATGATCTCATTTTTCTTATTGGGAGAGATGAATCTTTTAGACTAAGAAAAATTATTACTAAGAAAAGTGATGATCTTGTTTTTCTTATTGGGTGAGATAAAGCTTTTAGACTATCTTTTTCAGTTAGATAGTGTGCGATAACTCTCAATAAAAACAGTTCAAGTATTGGTCCCTGTACCATTATTCCTTATCGGTTGCTATATTTTTTCACCTTGAAGCTGAGACACAGTGGCTCTATCTATTGATATCGCCTATTGAACTTCCACTTTGTCATTACTTACTTTATCTTAACCTTTCAAAATAATAACATGAAGATGTATAAATATTTTAGTCTTTCTTTTTTTTCTCAATCACGTACATTATAGAACATGGGTGTATATATATATATACACATATTAGGAGAAGAGTCCTCCATTACTTAGGCTAATTATATGTTGCAAAGGATGGACTTCTATCCTGGGAAGGAGTGTTTATCATCCCCCCGAAGTAGGTGTGTGGATTTCGAACAATGCCAAGCTTGGTGCGTAACACTTAGAACGGATGCTTAGGTAATGGCTTTGTAAGAATATCCATAATTTATAGCTCGGAAGGAATGAACTTGGTTTCGATTGCACCATGAACCACCTTTTCCCGCATAAAATGGTAATCAAGTTCGACATCTTTGCTGCGAGCATATAATACGGGATTTGCCATGAGGTGAAGAGCACTAACATTATATGTGAATAGCAATGGAGGGCGAGATAAGGTTATGCTAATATCCTTTAAGAGATAAGTTACCCATGTCAATTCCGAAGCTAGAGAAGCTAACGAATGATACTCAGATTTGGCACTCGACTTAGCCATTGTATGTTGCTTCTTTGATGACCAATTGATGTAATTTGCACCAAAAAGGACACATAGGCCTGCGGTAAACCTTTGGGTAAGAGGACAGTCAGCCCAATTCCTATCCAAAAAACCTACTAAATTGAGAGACGAACTAGCCAAGAACGGAGACCTAAATCAGGAGTGCCTGTGAGATAACGAATGACTATTTTAACACCCGTACAATGTACAGCATTAGGACTATGCATAAACTGACACAAAAGACTAACCGAGTGAGAAATCTCAGGTCTAGTGATGGTGACATATTGCAGGGCACCAATAATGCTAAGATAATCAGAGGCAGTAACGGGTGAGCCGGAAGAAGTATGGAGATCATGTTTCAAAAAAAGTGGAGTATGTGTTTCTCTTGCATCCATCATATTTGTATGATGAAGAATATCGGACACATATTTGTGTTGGCTAAGAAAGAGACTAGTAGAATTTCGATATACCTCGACACTAAGAAAATAATACAGATATCCCATTTACTTCATTGCAAAATGAGACCTAAACTTGTCGATCAAAGTATTCAGAAGCAAGGGATGGCTGCCATTCAAGATGATACCATCCACATAAAGGAGCAAAAGCATAGAGCCTTTGGTGGAATGAAACACAAATAGTGACGGATCTACTTTACTACAAGAAAACCCAAGGTGAAGAATATACGGACTAAATTTGTAAAACCATGCCCTTGGGGATTGCTTCAGGCCATAAATGGATTTCTTTAATAAGCAAACATAATTTGGAAATTTAGGATCGATAAAACCTGAGTTCTTCACCATAATACTGTTTCAGAGTGATCGCCATGTAAAAATGCATTTTTGATGTCAAGTTGTTTGATGTACCATTTCAGTGTAACTGCAATCGATAAGACAAGTTGTGGTAGAGTTGATGATAGGACTGGAGGTAGCATCAAAGTATACCCCTTCAAGCTGATTGTATCCTTTTGCAACTAGACAGGCTTTGAAATATTCCACTGATCCATTAGGATTTATCTTAGTGTTGGACACCCCAAAGTCAACCCCTTCAGGCTGATTGTATCCTTTTGCAACTAGACGGGCTTTGAAATGTTCCACTGATCCATCAGACTTTATCTTAGTCTTGAACACCCATTGAGAGCCTATAACATTCATGTGGTGATGACGAGGAACAAGTGACCAAGTATCATTTGAATTCAAGGCTAGCAATTCGGCGTTCATTGCTGCTAACTAATGGGGTTTATTCAGGGTTGTTTTGATGGTTTTGGGCTCAAGAATATCATTATGAAGTGAAGTTGTAAAAATTAAGAATTGGAACGAGGGATTGGGAAGTGCTTGAGTTTTTGTTCGCGTAAGCATATGGTGTGTATTTTTTGTGTCGTCAGGTGTATCGGAGACGGTGGTAGATGAGCTCGGTATAGGTGGGAGTTCAATAAATAAATCAATGCCCGATATAGTTTATGGATTAGGGATGGATGATATGGCTACTATTTTAGATGATGAAGAGCCATTATTTGAAGAAGTAGCTACTGTATTAGATGATGAAGAATAATCAGTTGGTGAAACAATTAGAGTTTCATGGCAAGGCACTGACAATTCACTAATATGACCAAATATTTGGTGAGATAGTGAGGTATCTAAATATCCAGAAGACTGTCGTGTAGTAGGCCCTTCAGATGAAGTTATATAAGGCTCCAAAGTCTATTGATCATGTGCAGGAATTGAAGGGCAAAACATAGTAGGATCATCATTCTTATGAAGAAACTCCTAGAAAGTGGTGAGTTGCAAGCCATCCGAATCTGTAGAAAGTTCAGCACTACTAGAAACATAAGGTAAGTAGGATTCATTAAAAATTACATGCCGTGATATAAAACTTTTTGGGTTTAAGGATGATAACACTGGTATCCTTTGTGAAGTACACTGTATCCTATGAATATGCAAGGAAAAGTTTTTGGTTGAAACTTGTTTTTATTCTGTCCTTTGAGATAGGGAAAACAGCGACACCCAAAAACTTTCAATGTATTGTAATCCGGTTCTTGCTTATATATCATAGAAAAGGGAGATTGCATGCTCAAAGTAGATGTAGGCATTCTGTTGATCAAAAACACGATTCCTAAATGCTTCAACCCACAAAAATAATGGCACTTATGCATTAAATAGTAAGGTTAGACCAGTTTCAACAACATGCATGTGCTTTCTTTCAGCCATCCCATTTTGTTCGGGAGTATGTGGACAGAACCTGTCGTTTGATTTCATTCTGTGCCTAGTAATTTATGAAATCAAGACTGTTGAATTCTCCACCTCCATCAGATAGAAAAACCTTAATTCTCTTCGAAAACTAATTTTCTACTAATTTGTGAAAGATAATAAAAATAGGTAGAAATTCAGATTTCTTTTTCAATGGATAAATCCATGTAAATCGTGTACAGTCATCCACAAAAAGATCATAATATTTTATTCCTTTTGATGATGCTACCGGGGCTGGTCCCCATAAATTTCTATGTATCTTTGCTAATGGTTCGAGTTTCCTTTTATTCGGCAATTGGAAAGGTAACTTACAACTTTTACCCCACTGACAACTAGTACAAACTGAAGACTTTCATTCCAACTTTTGACATCAATCATCTTATTACTATGCAAGAAACTAAGAATTATAGAGTGTGGGTGTCCTAATCTTTGATGCCATATTGTATCTGAATTTGCCTTAACTCTTGTAGGTGTTAAGACTTCATATAAGTTCCTTCCCAAAGCATACATGTCATGCCTTTCATGTCCCTTGGCCAAAATTATTCCTGTACTTTTGTCCTTAACAACAAAACCCTCGTCAGTAAATTCTAGTGAGCATGCATTATCCTTTACAAGCTTACTAACAAAAATAAGATTCTTCTTGAGTTCGAGCACAACAAACATATCTTTTAAATGAAGATTTTTTCCAATACGCTTATCTCCTATGTGTGAAATCTGTAGGTTATCACCATTGCCGACCATAACAGAATTTCTTCCTTTAAATAAAGAGGAATTTTCAAGATTACCTATAGATTGCACCATGTGATTGGTAGCGCCCAAGTCCATGTAAAGGTTGTTGTCCTTTTGGTCGCTAATCGCCATCAAAGCAAGTTCCTGAGGAACTTCTTGTTGTGATTGATAAGAGTAATCCCATCTATAAAAGTAAAAGAGTGTTGTATGATTGTTCCTTCCACAAATCTGACATGGATTATCTTTAGGACTCTCTTTTTGCTGATTTCCTTCATTTTGAGTTGTATTATATTGTTTTTGATTGTATGACCTGCCTCTTTGTTGTCCTCGTCCACGGTAATAATTTTTGCAACCTAGTCCCTGTGACTTTTGGGCCATGAAAGCCATGGAAGGATCAAAAGAAGTTGGTGTTTCTTCCTCGTCTACATCTTCCCTGATTTCGACTCCCCTAAGAGCATTAACAAATTGAGTAAAAGTGGGATAAGGAGGTTTGTTTAACGTAACTTTTCAAAGGGTCTTATATTTTCTTCCAAGACCTCTAGCAAAATTAATAACTTTGCTATCTTCATCTAAAGGTTTGTGTAGAGCCATGATGTTATCACAAATTCCCTTAAATTCCTTTATGTATTCATCTATGGATTTTGTTCCCAGCTTCATGGTTTGAAGTTGTTGCTTCAATTGAAACTCCTTATCCTTACATGCTTATAGATAAGCATCATCAAGACATACCCATATTTTTTTTTCCGTAGCACATGCAATGATGAGGAACATTGATTCTTCTGTCGTTGTTCCAAAAAGCCAACTCCAAACTAGAACATCACATTCTTCCCAGGCAGCGAACTTGGGGTTGGGAATTCATTCGTCTTTCTCATCTAATATGTTTCGGATGGCGGTTCTTCTTTGATGATTTCATCAATCTTCAAAATTTGCATTAGTTGGAGGACTTGTGTCCTCCAAACTAAGTAATTAGACGGTTTCAACTTCACAGAACATATTGTTATAAGTTGATGCAATGAAGATGGTGATAAGGCTAAGGCAGTAGTCGAGGATGAGGCCATATCTAGTGTTTAGAGAGAAATATCTTCAGGGTCGTGTTAATCGAGCCTAAGATCTGATACCATGAATATATATATATATATATATATATGTGTGTGTGTATGTATATATGTATGTATATACACACATATTAGGAGTAGAGTCCTCCATTACTTAGGCTAACTATATGTTGCAAAGGATAGACTTCTATCCAGGGGAGGAGTGTCTATCACTTGCTTGACATATGCACAAATCACACTGGTCATTATACGAAATACCCCCTAAGACAGCCAGTCAATGAAGAAATCGTGGCATTAGGCATTTTATTTTTGCATATGAATCAACCATCTCCACGTAAAATACAAAAACTATATAGGAAATAAATAAACTGCTTCTTAATAATTTTTTCTTCAAGTTCTACCTCAAAATCATTTGATACTCATATTTCAAGCTTCAAACATTCTATTTTCCTATGGATTTAAACAATATATGGTCGCCAATTGAATTTAGAACCACCAAATTAGAAGCCTTGTGTACAACTTTTAATGAAATCTTTAGCTCTTTTTTGGTTAAATTCCAAACTATCATCCCAGTAGTAAATCACAATTTTATAACTGAAGGTCTTAAATTTAGATATTTTAAAGCTGACTATTTTTCAAGTCGCATACTGCAAGGATCATTTTGGGAATGATCCTTCCAATAGGATTTTTTTCATACATAAGGCTCGAACTCGAGACCTTTAATTAAGGGTGAAGCAATCTTCACTATACTACAATGGTAACTATTAAAGTTAATTATTAACTCCAAATCAAGCCCTAACCAGAAACAACTGCTAATTTTTTATTTTTGTTAAGAAAAATCTGTTTTGAAACCCAATGAATCCAAGTAATATATTGTTCTTCCAAAATAAAAATTCCAAATCTTTGTATATTTTCAGCTCCACAAACACACAACACGAACTGAATTCAATCTTCAATAAACAACAACAAATATTTTTATCCATTTATTCTTGTTTAATTACTCAAAGTAGCGATCAAGCACTCCAAGAAACACGACTTCTTTTACTTAAAAAATATATTTTACTTAAAAATGAGCCATAACTGTAAAGTTCACATGGTGCTTTTTCTTTTGTTAAAATTTTTGAATATTTAATTACTCAAACCGAAAAAGTCTTTACAAGACTTGGGTCAACCCAAATTTGAAACACAAAAATAAAAAAAATCCACACCCTGACTCAACCCTTCTAATTTATTATATATAACCGTAAAATAGGGTTCCTAAATCAGTACCCACTTCACTCTTCAGCTCCTGTCCTAATCCACCTGAAAAATGCCACCACTCTTTAATTTTCAGTTCATCCGCCTCTTGCTTTGGATTATCAACACATGTTCCATGGATGCTTTTTTCGTATTGTATTTCGGGCTTGCGGAAGTAAGTGGCATGTTTTTGTCTTCCTCTTTCTCCTCTTTTCATTTGTGTTCCAGTTTACATTTATCAGTTCCTATTGCAGCTGTGTTCTTTGGTGGATGGGGAATCTCTCACCTTTTTGTGTTTTGTTGAGGGATCCTGTCAAGTGAAAGTGCTTAATTTTTTCGGGCAAGCATTGAAGCTTCTCCTTCTCTTCTTTGCAACACATGACCTCTAATGTGTCCTTTCTACAATTATGGCTGGTATGGAGATATTGGGTGTTGGGTTATTGGGTCTTTTTTCCTTCCTATGTGGATAAATGAAGTCTAATTTGGATCAACTCACTTTTGCCCAGAGGTCCATTACTATGGGGCATATATATTGATCTTTTTAGGTTTTATTCACCATCACAAAAAGAGAGTTTTCAGCTGTCAAAGAGAGAAACAAAGTTGATTTTCGCACCTAAATTTCAGCCACAGTTGTCAACTTCAAATTACGATTCCCGCTTCGTTTCTTGTCCGATTGAGCTGATTTTTGGACTGCTTGTTCCTCTCATCTCAATCTTTGATTAGGAACTGACGGAGCTTAATTTGGTGGCCTGTAGATCCTGTTCTTCATTCCCAAACAGTAGCTGCGTTTTTGTGCTTTCACTCCTTTATTTCTCTAGTGTTTGGTGTTGTGGTTTATGTATTGTTTCTTGTTGTTTGGCACTTGTTTTGTGGCCATTTTGGAGGACAATATTGTAACTCTTTGGTGATTATAGTGGAGGTTTGGTCCCGTGATTTTTTACTCTTCACACCGAAGGGTTTTCCACGTAAATTTGGTGTCTCGTGTGATCGTCTTTATTCTTATATTGTTTCATTTGGTTGATTTGTTTGTTGTATATTACTCTATTTTACTTGATTTTATTTGTCTCCTCTTGATTCAAGTTGAAAGGGAAAATTTAGTCTTGGGTATTTTCCGCTACTACTCTGTCGGGCTCTTTGATTGTGTGTCCGTCTTTCCTAACAAGTGGTATCAGAGCGTTGGTTATTGTTGATTTTCGATTTGAATAATAGAGGCAAATATGAGCAAGATGGTGTGTTTGAATGGTAGTAACTATTATACTTGGAAAGGCAAGATGAAAGATCTTCTATTTGTCAAGAAAATACATCTACCTGTGTTTGCATCTACTAAACCTGAATCCATGACAGATGAGGATTGGAAATTTGAGCACTTACAGGTTTGTGGTTATATCAGATAATGGGTTGAAGATAATGTTAGAAATCATATTGTGAATGAGACACATGCTAGAAGTCTGTGGGATAAGCTCGAGACACTTTATGCTTCGAAGACTGGCAATAACAAGTTGTTCCTGCTTAAGCAAATGATGAATATCAGGTATAAAGAGTGCATTCCTATTTCTGATCATATAAATAATTTTTAGGGTGTCCTTGACCAGCTTTCCGGAATGGGTGTAAAGTTTGATGAAGAAATTTAGGGACTTTGGCTTCTTAATACTCTGTCTGACTCTTGGGAAACTCTTCGAGTTTCTTTGACTAATTCTGCTCTCGGTGGTATTGTAACTATGGAATATGTTAAGAGTGGTGTCTTGAATGAAGAGATGAGAAGAAGATCTCAGGCCTCATCTTTTTCATCTTCATAATCTGATGTTTTGGTTACTGAAGAGAGGGGGAGAAACAAGTCCAGAGATTCAAATGATAGAGATAAAAGTAGAAGCAAGTCAAGGTCCAAATTCAAGAATGTTGCATGTGACTATTGCAACAAAAAGGGGCATATTATGAAATATTGTTACAAGCAAAAGAGAGATATAAGACGGCAAAAGAAAGAAGGCGATAATGAAAATCGTGTCGATGTTGTTGCTAATGATGATCTTCTTGTTGCTTGTGGCGAGAATTCCATTAATCTTGTTCGCGATGAGTCTAGCTGGTTTGTGGATTCTGGTGCTACTTCTCATGTCACGCCAAAGAAGAAATTATTTTCTTCTTATACTCCAGGTAATTTTGGGATGTTGAAAATGGGTAATAATGATGAAGTTAAAGTACTTGGCATTGGCACGATTTGTTTGGAAAGTAACAATAGTTCCAAACTAGTTCTTAATAATGTCAAGCATGCTCCAGATGTTCACCTGAATTTGATTTCTGTAGGAAGTCTTGATGAGGAGGGTTATGTTAATACCCTGGTGCTGGCCAGTGGAAGCTTACTAGAGGTTCGATGATTGTGGCTCGATGTGACAAGTTGTCTAACTTGTACGTATTTCAGGGCTCTACTTCTAGAGGCTTGATAAACTTGGTAGAGAATGATACTTCATCAGAGTTGTGGCATAGAAGGTTGAGTCATATGAGTGAGAAGGGGATTGATAGTTTGGCTAAGAAAAAATTTCTTTATGGAGTAAAACAAGCAAAGTTGAAGAAGTCTGTTCATTGCTTAGCCGGTAAACAGAAATGAGTTTCTTTTCAGAGTCATCCGTCTTCAAGAAAGCTCAATTTGCTGGAGTTGGTGCATTCTGATTTGTGCGGTTCTTTTAAAGTAAGGTCTCATGGTAGTGCACTTTACTTTGTGACTTTTATTGATGATCATTCTCGCAAACTCTGGGTATTTCCTTTGAAGTTCAAGGATCAAGTACTTGATATGTTCAAGAATTTTCAGGCCTTAGTTGAAAGACAGACAGGGAAGAAATTGAAATGCATCCGTTCAGATAATGGTGGTGAGTATATTGGTCCTTTTGATAGATATTGCAGAGAACAGGGTATTCGGCATCAGAAAACTCCTCCAAAGACTCCTCAGTTGAATGACTTAGCAGAGAAGATGAACAGAACACTAGTTGAGAGGGTTAGATGTATGCTTTCAGATACTAAGCTGCCAGATTTCTTTTGGGAAGAAGCACTTAATACGGCTGTTTATGTTATTAATTTATCTCCTACTGTTTCCTTGAATGGTGATATCCTTGACAGAGTTTGGTCTGGTAAGAATGTTTCTTATGATCATCTCAGAGTCTTTGGGTGTAAATCTTCTGTTCATGTTCCTAACCTAAGGATGAAAGGTCAAAGTTGGATGTTAAAACTAGACAGTGTATCTTCATTGGTTATGGATAAGATAAATTTGGCTATCGCTTCTATGATCCTATTAAAAAGAAACTTGTTAGAAGCCGCGATATTATGTTCTTTGAATACCAAACAATTGAAGATTTTGACAAAGCTGAGAAGGTTGATTCTCAGAGTAGTGAGAGCCTAGTTGATCCAGTTCCTTTGACTACTGCTCCTGAAGAAAATCTTCATGATGACGAAAATCAAGTTGATAATGAAGATAATGATCATGTTCAGAATGACCAGTAAGAAGTTGTTGATGCTCCAGTGCAAGTTGATATGGTTGATCAGCAACCAGTTGTTGATGCTCTAGAGAGTTCTCTCAGACGATCTACAAGAGAGAGAATACATTCATCTCTTTATTCTCTCAGTGAGTATGTACTCTTGACTGACGGGGGAGAACCTGAGAGTCTTGATGAGGCCATGGAAAGTGAAGAAAAAGAAAAGTGGTTTGATGCTATGGAATATGAAATTAAATATTTGCAAGATAATCATACCTTTGATTTGGTTAAGCTGCCTAATGACAGAAAAGCTTTAAAAAATAGGTGGATTTTTCAGGTGAAGCATGAAGATGGTAATCCAATTCCACGGTACAAAGCTAGATTGGTTGTGAAGGGATTTAACCAGAAAAAGAGAGTTGATTTTGATGAGATATTTTCTCCGATTGTAAAGATGTCATCCATTCGTGTGGTTTTAGGCTTAGCTGCAAGTCTAGATTTAGAGGTTGAGCAAATGGATGTTAAAACTGTTTTTATCTATGGTGACTTAGATGAAGAAATTTATATGAAGCAAACCGAAGGTCTTGAAGTCAAGGGAAAAGAGAATTATGTTTGCAAATTGAAGAAGAGCTTGTATGGTTTGAAACAAGCTCCTACGCAGTGGTACAGAAAATTTGGTTCCTTTATGAGTCAGCAGGGCTTCAAGAAAACTACTTCAGACCATTGTGTTTTTGTGCAAAAATTCTCTGATGGTGACTTTATTATTGTGTTTCTTTATGTTGATGGCATGCTTGTTGTTGGTCATAATGCTTGCAAAATTCCAAAGTTGAAGCAAGAGTTAAGTAAGTCTTTTTCTATGAAAGACTTAGGACCAGCAAAGCACATTCTTGGCATGCAGATTGTCCGTGACAGAAAGGCCAAGAAGTTTTGGTTATCACAAGAGAAGTATATTCAGAAAGTACTTCGAAGGTTTATCATGGACAAGGCTAAGGTTGTCAGTACACCTTTAGCTATGCACTTCAAGTTGAGCACGAAGCAGTGTCCTTCCAGTGATGATGAGAAGGAAGATATGAAGAAAGTTCCTTATGCTTCAGCTGTTGGTAGTTTGATGTATGCAATGATTTGCACAAGATCGAATATTTCTCATGTTATTGGTGTTGCTAGTCGTTTTCTTTCTAATCCGGGAAGAGAACATTGGAATACTGTGAAGTGGATTATGAGATATCTTTGTGGCACTTCTAGTCTAAGTTTGTGTTTTGGTACAGGGAAGCCTATTCTTTATGGTTATATTGATTCATATATGGCCGGTGATGTTGATACTCGCAAGTCTACTTCAGGGTATTTGGTTACTTTTGCAAGGGGGGCTGTGTCTTGGCAATCTAGGTTGCAAAAATGTGTTGCTCTATCTACTACAGAAGCTGAGCTTATTGCTGTCGTTGAAGCTTGTAAAGAATTGCTTTGGATGAAGATATTCTTGGGGGAACTTGGTTGTGCTCAAGAGAGGTATGTGCTTCATTGCGACAGTCAAAGTGCCATACATCTTGGCAAGAATTCTACATTTCATGGTCAGTCTAAACACATTGATGTGAGATACTATTGGATTCGGGATTTGTTGGATTCTAAGTTGCTTGAACTTGAGAAGATTCATACGGATGATAATGGTTCCGACATAATGACTAAAGCTTTGCTAAGAGGGAAGTTTAAAGATTGTTGCATGATTGTCGGGATGGCGGTCTCCTCCACATAGTTGGGAGGGGGAGAATTGTTGGGTTATTGGGTCTTTTACCCTTCCTATGTGGATAAATAAAGCCCAATTTGGACCAACCCACTTTTTCCCAGAGGCCCATTACTATGGGGCATATATATATTGATCTTTTTAGGTCTTATTCACTATCACAAAAAGAGAGTTTTCAGTAGCCAAAGAGAGAAAAACAAAGCTGATTTTCGCACCTAAATTTCAGCCACAGTTGTCAACTTCAAATTGCGATTCCCGCTTCATTTCTTGTCCGATTGAGCTGATTTTTGGACTTCTTGTTTCTATCATCTCAAACTTTGATTAGGAACTGACGGATCTTGATTTGGTTGCCTGTATCTCCTGTTCTTCATTACCGAATAGTAGCTGCATTTTTTGTGCTTTCACTCCTTTATTTCTCTAGTGTTTGGTGTTGTGGTTTATGTATTGTTTCTTGTTGTTTGGAACTTGTTTTGTGGACATTTTGGAGGACAATATTGTAACTCTTTGGTGATTATAGTGGAGGTTTGGTCCCGTGGTTTTTTACTCTTCACACCGAAGGGTTTTCCACGTAAATTTGGTGTCTCGTGTGATTGCCTTTATTCTTATCTTATTTCATTTGGTTGATTTGTTTGTTGTATATTACTTTATTTTGCTTGGGTTTATTTTTCTCCTCTTGGTTCAAGTTGAAAGGGAAAGTTTAGTCTTGGGTATTTTCCGCTGCTACCCTATCGGGCTCTTTGATTGTGTGCCCGTCTTTCCTAACATTGGGAAGCTCGAAATCACAAATATTCGGTGATTAAGTTAGCTTTCAGATTTCACAACTCTGATCTGACTAAGTGATCCTCCCATTTTGTTGTGAGTTCTTTTTGTTGGTTGCTATAGTGTAGGCTGGATAGTTGTTTCACTACTTTTGTTGCCCTCGTCACATGTATATATATGTGTGAAAAAACTAAGCTTTAGACTTCCCAGCTCCCTCACCTTTTTGCTGGCAACAATCTTATGTAAGGACATTTAGACTTATCACTGTTTATGATTCTCTTTCCTATAGATTCCAATGGATAAAAGTTTGTGTAGTTGCAATTTCTCTTGTCAATTGCTAGATTTATTAGGTATTTGCTTACTTATTCCTTTCCCTCAATATGTGCTGATACTGAACTTGCTTATGTGACATTAATTTTTTATCTGCAATACTGTATCTGATATATTTTGTGGATAGTCTCATTCTCCTTTAATACCTACCAATGAGTTAGTCTGAATAATGACTTTGCTATATTTTAGTTATTGCAATGCTTAAAAGCATGTAGAATTGTTGTTGCCTCCACTTTTGTATTTGTGGTGTCTTCTATCTTAGTGTCTTTTGCATACAATAGATCCCATCTATCATTTCTAAGACAAAATATATATGAACTCGCTTCAAGATTGCCTCTTGATGCTCCATCTGCGTTAGACTTCATCTATCCTGCATTTGGGGTCTCCCATTCCACTTTGATGACTTTAACTCTTGCCCTTAACTTCTCTAACTCTTTTAGGATCTCTGCCCTACTGAAGGAAAAGTTTTTTCTTGGCTTTCTTACCTTCAATAATATTCTCAAGTTTCTGGTAATGTTGTGAATCAACCTTTGCCATGTTCTGTTTTTTCGTTCATGCTTTATGTTGTTCCTTCTCCTTCATAATTCCTAAATTATGATACTTTTTAGAGATCGATAATATGCTTCTTACCATGTCTTACATTTTCTCCCCATCATTTCATTATGACTTTCCTTAAGCTCGGCCCTTGTATGTTTCTTCTTGCAAAAGAAGAATAATAGGATCTAGTCTTGTTAGCAGTTTTTTATCTTAGGAACACATGGGACATAGTCTCTTGTGATGGATTTATGCAACACCAACATCTGAAAGGTCCTTCATAGCCCCATATCCTTATTCAATCATCCACTGAGACCTTAAACTTTCACATTCTCCACACACAAAAAAATTATTTTGAAAGAAAGTCCCTTAACCCAAATATCCTTCAAAATCTTATTGGATTGTTCCTTTTGCCTGATGTATTGCCGTGTTCACCTTACAGAAAAATTTCCATTAAATTCAAGCATCCACTATGGTGTGTCATTATCTTCTATACTCCTAGGTAAACTTGTTATTTGGGTCGGGTCAGCCCATTTTGGCCCGATTAACCTGGCCCGTTTAGTGCGATCACCCCAGTTGGGATCGATCCGGTGGTGCACCGAGTTCCTAGGCCACCGATCCCGGGATGGGCCATCTGGGATAGCCAGTTCGGTAGATCATCCCAGTTAAGAAATCAGACCAGGCCCACCAGTGACCCAACGGGTTAGTAAAAAAAATTCCTTTAAATTGGATTTGGAATTGATCGTTGGAGCCTAATCGACTGTTGAGGCCCAACAGTAATATTGTAGTTGTGGACACCAATGGTCATTTTGGCCTTTTTCCTTTTTAAAAAAAAATAAATTAATTTAAAAAAATCTATAAATACCCCAAATTCATTTTCACACACTCTTAATCTCTCATTCTCTCTCAAATATTCTAATTATCTCCTAAAGTGCTCAATTTTATTTTTTAATCTTGCAATTACAAATATCAAGTGGAAGTTTTCTAAAGTCACAACTTTCGAATACTTTCAAAATTTGATATTATCGTTCCACCTCTTACTTTTAATTTTTAATTAGTGTATTATTTGTTGAACATTTATTTTTATTATTTTTGTGTATTTTGAATATTTATTAGTTTAATTTGTAATATGAATAAATTAAGAAACCTCGGTAAAAGTGTTAAAAACTTTTATCCCGAAAGTGGTAGTGGTAGTAAAAAATGAATTGGCGGTGATTTCGATAGAAGTAGTTCAAGTACTAGATATACCAGTGTGCCTCCGGTACCAATTAGTCCACCTTCTGAGGATGAAATAGGTGTAGGTGCTCACGATATGAATTATTTAGAAGCTAAAAAGAAATTATGGTATAAAAAAAGAGAATGAAGTAGACGCGGTTGATTTAGATGTAGATGATGATAATATTGATGTGACATCTGAAGTCGAAAATGCTAATATTAGATCTAAATCGGTTAATCTTCCTCCCCGCCCTCCTCGTGCCCTTGTAAGAACTCGTAGAAGAACTAGTATTGCATGAAAAAAAAAATAGAAGGAGAAACTAAGGTGCAATGTAAAATTTGTAAAATTGTACATGAGCATAAAATCGAAGGCAATAAAAGGGGTACAGATTCATTGAAGAGACATTTAAGAGAAAAATATGCGGTAGAGCTAAGTCTTGTACAAGATGGTGAGGCTGTTAGTGGACCAGCTCAAAGTAGGTTGAAACCAACAACCGGTCAATTAATTAAGAAGTATAATAAAATGAAGGACCGAAAAGAGATCGCGAAAATTATAGTTGTGGGTTGTTTGCCTTTCACTTTTGCTTCTTCGGAATATATATAGTATTTCTATATATTATATAGTATTTCTTTGATGAAAACAAAATAGTATTATAATATATATAGTATTTCTTCGGAATATATATAGTATTTCTATACATAGTATTATAAATTGTAAACATATATATATATATATATATAGTGCACAATAGTATTTCTTTGATGAAAACAAAGAACATATATATATATAGTGCACAATAGTATTTCTTTGATGAAAACAAAGAAGATATATATATATATGTTTACAATTTATAATACTATGTTTACAGGTATTCCTAGAAATACTTGTCAGATCGATATTTTTAGACTCCGTGCACAATATGTTTATTATTTATCTACATTATTAAATAATATTCCATGTAGAATTGCTTTAACTTCTGATCTTAGTCGTGCTGTTAATAAAAATAATTATTTAATAATTACTTGTCACTGAATAGATAGTAATTTTGTTATGCAAAAACGCATTCTAGCATTTTTGTATGATGAAGATTGTAGATACACTGAAAATATTATTTCTGAATCTATTTCTAAAGTTACAAAATATTATGGTATTAAAAGAAAAGTTTTATGCATAGCTTTTGATAATGCATGTAACAACAAGACTTTTGTTGACTTGTTAAAAGTTGAACTTTCTCCACCGTTATTCAAAGTATTTCATGTTAAGTGTGCTTGTATATATATAATTAATCGTAAAAGATGATCTTAAATTTTTTGAGCTTTATATTGAAAAGGTCCAGCTTGTTGTTGTCTTTATTCAAGAAAATAATTAAAAAAAGTTAGATTGAAAGAATTTAAAATCAAATGTGAACAAAATGGACTTAGACCGATATTTATACTTGAAGAATGTGATACTAGATGGAATGCTACTTATAATTATTTTAAAACTTGTCTTACTTATAGAGTTTTTATTACAATTACTTTTAATCAATATTCTGGTTCTTTTTCTGAGTGTATGATACATGATTTTGATTGGGCTGCAATTGTTGATCTTGTTAATTTTTTGAAAAAAAAATTATATAGCTACAGTTAAATTTTCTGGTGCTTATTATCCTACTGTTTGTAATATTTTAGCTTAGTTAGACGACATTTCGTCTTTGCTTAACTAATATAAGAATAAAGAAGGTTACAAAGAAGTTATTACTGCTATAATTGCTAAATCTAAAAAATATTTTTATCCGCTTCCCTGCAATTTACTTGATTGGTGCTATAATAAATCTATGTATGAAATATAATACTATGGCCAAATTTAGTTCTATTATTTATAATGTTTTAGAGATAAAGTCTGGAAAAAAACCTTCTTTTTTTACGGCTATGAGTGATGCGAATAGTTACATGAAAGCATTATATAACCATTATGTCGATTTACTTGATGAAGCCGTACCGACAAATATCACTCCAACTGTCGCTCCTCAAGCTCCTGAGGAGACATCATTTTCTAAAAGGCGAAAACATAGTAGTTATCCTGATTACTTTTTTTATTTAAATGATTGAGACAGGATGCAACCTTCATCACACAGAACACATTTTCGGGAAGAGCTTAAGTATTATATTCGACAACCGATAGAGGGTCGTAGAACAAGGATCAGTGCCCTGGATTGGTGGAAGAATAATGAAAAATAATATCTTGTGTTTTCAAGATTAGCTAGAGATATATGAATGTTCCAATGTCAACCGTTGCATCAGAGAGCGTTGTTAGTCAGAGACGACAACAGCTTGGAGACAGCCGACACTCATTGGGAGGCAATGCTATGAATGTTCTAGTTTACTTTAAAGATTGAATTATAGCGGAACGAAAAAATCAAGGAATGGAGGTGGAGCCGACAGACGGACGAAATCTTGAAGAAATTATGAATTCAAGGGATAACTCAGCACAATCAAGTCCAATGCATGATTTTTCCCCCATTGATTTTGACTTTCCTATGGCGGTTCCCGTTAATATTAACATGCATGAGTTGAAAAAAATGATGCAAAATTTGTAGATTTCTCAATCATGTAACTTATAAGTTTTGGATCATTTTGCAATCAATAAAATACAACATTCATTCACCCTTTACTTATTTTATTTTTCATTTAAATTGAATGTCCAATTTGAATTAAACACTTTTAATATATTACTATCAAAATTTACACTAAGTAATAAGCATAACAAACATATATACATATAATAAAAAAATAAAAGTAATGTTAGCAAATATTACTTAGACAAATAGTATTGACATATGAAAATACTATATAAGACTATAAGTTTATCTTTTAAGTGGTGTATGTAAATTTTTTAATATATGTTCAAAACTTCAAGTATTATTATATTAAGTAGTATACATTGTAATACATATGTGTGTATATTTTATAAAGTACTATAACATGTAATGTATAGATATTTCAACTTTCAAGTGGTATTTTAAGTAGTATATATATTATATTGTACATATATATATGTGTATATATTTTTTATACACTAAAGTAGTATATATAAATGTATACATGTGTATATGTTTTCTAAAGTAGTATATATGTAATGTATATATGTTGTATGTATATTGTTTCAAGTAGTATTTTAAATAGTATATATATTATATTGTACGTATATATGTGTATATACTTTCTATAGACTAAAGTAATATATATTTAATGTTTATATATTTTCTAAAGTAGATAAGCAGTATATATGTAATGTATATATGTTGTATGTATATTGTTTCAAGTAGTATTTTAGTAGTATATATATTATATTGAATGTATATATGTGTATATATTTTCTATATAGACTAACGTCTAAACTTATATATATGTGTATATATTTTCTAAAGTAGTTTAATATGTAATGTATACATGCTACACGTTTATTGTTTAACATATTTAAATTGTATATAGGTGTGTATATATAGTATATATTGGAAAAAACATGTAAATTCGAATTTAATTTAATTTTTTTGCATAACAAACAGGTAATCGGCCCATTTCTCGAAGTGGGCCGGACTTAATCGGTTCAAATCGATCAAACCGATTCAAGACTAAGTGGGTCGAGCAATTTTTACTGTTGGATTCGAACCGAACTGGCCCATTAAAAATTAAGCCTGAATCGGGCCGGATCGGCCCATTAAAAACTGGGCTCGGATCGAACCGGCCCAAAGATCGGTTACAATTAATGGGCCGGTACCGGATTGAACCAGATCGGTCCGGTTGACAGGTATACTCTTAGGGGATCTAACCTTATCAATGATATGGTTAGCCACCTCTTTTGGTAGTACTTTCCTGATTAGTTGTACATTCCATCCCCTTTCTTTTACCAGATCTAACACATGTTGATATCTGTCATATTCACTCTCTCCTCTCCTTTATAATTGTTTACAATGTCCTAATGCCTGTCCAGCTATCAAATCATAAATGAGCATTTTCTTTTCTAGTTTGCCACAATATTTGATGTTCTATCAAGCCTTTAGCTTGTAGCTTTTTTTTTCATATTTGTGATCCACTTGCACCTGCTTTCCACATTACTATGCTTGAATTATCTTTTTTGCAATATTTGTTGAACATAAAGCTAATCCATAGATGGTTTAGTTCTGAAGTTCCACCACAATTTGCAAAAAAGGTTCATGAACCTAGTCATCTTTCCTCCTCTAGTAAATACAAATTTTTTCACCTTGTCCAGTGTCTTCCTCTTTCCCCTATACAGTTGCTCCAAAAGAATTGGGCCATCAACCTTTGAATATAATTCATTACAGATTATCAATGTATAGAGATGCTTTGCAATACATGGTTAATAAGAATATTTCTATCTATATATGATAGAAGCTTACTTTTCCATCCTTATAATTAGGAGTTGATTTTGTGGGTATGCTAATAATAAACCTTCTTCTTTCTCATATAGAAAATAGGGCATCCCAAGTAGGTAAATGGGAATTCTTTGCTCAGAATTCCTGTGGCCTACTTCTGCTACTATTACCTCCCCCTGAGAAACATTTTTATGTAGATATATTGCACTCTTATCTTTGTTAACCTTCTGGGCATCGAGCCGAATCCAAACGAAGTCCAGTAGAGTCGAGGATGTATCAAATCAAACTAAAGTAACTGAGTTTTAAGCAGTACCAAATTGAGTCGAGCCTGAGTCAAGTTCGATGAGATTTTCTATATTTTCACCGAGCCCGTGTTGAGCCCAAGCTAAATAAAGCCTACTCTTTTCTATTAAATTAAAAAAAAATAATTAAATTTAAAAATTAAGATTGAACGATATCACATTTAATGTAACTTGAAAGTAAAAGAAAGTAAATAAATGATAAAATAGGATTATTTGAATAAGATAGCATGGTATTAATTTAGTAAATCACACATAATATTTGTGGGATTACATTAACATACAAATGAAAACTTAACATAAAAATAATTTTACTCTAAGCATCTAAATAGAGCTAAGACCATCATCACTAGAAATAAAATCTACATTTTTAAGTTAAAAATTTTAATTGCATCAACGAATGATATAGAGAAATGTATTGTATTTGATTTAATTTAATTTTAATAATTGAAAAATTGATTACATTGATTTGATAATAGTAAGCTCAAGTTACATTATAATGTCGTTAAAAATTTGCTTACATTTGAATAAATATTTATACTGATTTACTTGCATTAATAAATATTAATTATAAACTATTAATTTAACATAGTATTTTAAGTTAAATTTATGATGTCCTTACTAATTGATAATATTTAATGGGTATTATTTCTTAAATCGAGTCTAGCTGAGCTAGCTCAACTGAGCCGAGCTTGATCGAGCTTTGATCAAACCGAGCCGAGAAAATTAAATAAAAATCGAGCCGAGTCGAATCGAGTTTTTTCTCAAAATGAGTCGAGTTAAATATATGCTGAGTTGACTCGGCTCTTTGCCCAGCTCTAGGAAGAACTCCATGGTGACTATGAAAGGATGAACTAAAAGAATATGATTTTGGTAAAAGAGGTGTGTGGCGATAGGGGGTGGTGAGTGAAAGACTCGGAGGGAAAATAAGTTGGCCAGGTCTTGAATTTTATTCGGGAATGGGGTTTGAGTTTATGGGTTAGGCCTTTCATTTTTAGATACAAAACTTTGACTAACGGTAAAGATATATCTATATCTATATCTATAATCTATAATCTATAATATATTAAAAGTGTGAAAATCTTTAGAAAAGTGATTTAAACTTTTTATCTTTCATTAAAAGACTCTTCTTTAGACAAAACTGTCTTTTCATTATTTTTTTAAATTTATTATTTTTTATTATATTAACTAGACTTCCTAAAATATATGGGACTCCTAAAATATATGGTAGGAGTATTAATTAGTATTTTTCTTTCTACTAGACTTCTTAAAATATATGAGACTCCTAAAAATATGGTAGGAGAATTAATTAATATATTTTTTTTACTGTTCAGTTAGAAAAATACTCCTAAAATAGGACGAAAATACTTTTATAAATATTAAGATGTACGTTAAACTAGAGAACAAACCGGTTTGCCTATTTGGAGAATATGATTGATGTTCATCTAACTTAATTCGATTGCACGTCTAGATTGATAGATGTTTAATTTTCTAACCTTCAACTTTTTCACTGTTTTTGTCAGCATAATAGAATTCAACATGTGTGTGTATATATATATATATATATATATATATATATATATATATATATATATATATATATATATATATATATCTTCTTTGTTTTCATTCAAAATCATTCTTCTGGGTCAAAATTTTCGCTCAGACAAAAATTAGTTGGATCAAAATCAAAGTTTTGTGATCACTATTATGTTTTTTTTTTTATAGTTTACAGGTCGTAGATGAATGTTGGTTGGCTTTGAAGAATTTCTTGTGTAAAAAGTTAGGTCTAATTGTATTGTTTTGATATCTTTATTATCTTATTATTTTATTTTAATTTACAAATGCTAGATGAATGTGAGCTGACTTTGAAATTTTTTTTAGGTAAAGGTTAAGTTTAATTGTATTATCGTAATATCTCTATTAGTTTATTATTTTGTTGTAGTTTACAGTTCGTAGATGAATCTCGATCGGCTTTGAGAAAGTTTTGTGTGTGAAATTTAAGTTTAATTGTATTGTTTTGATATCACTTTTATCATATTATTTTGTTGCAGTATACAGGTGATAGATAAATGTTGGTCTGCTTTGAGAAATTTTTTCATGTAAAGGTTAGGTTTAGTTGTATTTTGATATTTCTACTATCGTATTATTTTTATATTGTTTACAGGTGGTAGATGAGTGTCGGATGACTTTGAGAAAATTTTTGTGTGTAAAGATAAGATTTAATTGTATTATTTTGATGTCTCTATCATTGTATTGTTTTGTTGCAATTTACAAATGATAGATGAATGTCGATCGACTTTTAAAAAAAAATTCGATAAAGGTTATGTTTAATAAATAAATTCTCTATCTTTACATACTCAGAAGATATTAAATTATTATTATATTCATCTTTATTATTTAAACAAATATCATATTTAGTGTAATGTTTGAACTCATTAAAGTGAGGTATACACGCGCAAGTCACGTACACCTAAACTAGTATAACTAAATAATATAATTGAAGATTGGTTTGAACAATAGCAAATAGTAGAGGGTTATATCCGATCCTAACAAGCCAATATTTAGAATTTATTAGGTGAATCAAATTCTACATGTTTTATTTCTCTCGTTGTTCTAGAAATAGAAGTCAAAATTTTTACCCTAAAATAAAAGAATTAATTGAAAATAAATAAATTCTATTAGTTTTGAGGGGAAAACATGAGATAGTCCACTCATAATAAGAGTATATTTGAAATCAAATTTAAACGGATAATAAATTTACTTTATTTTATTTTTCATAGTTAAGAAGCAAATCTAAACTAATCCACCAGTGATTGATAAGAGTATGCTCGGGACCAAAGTCAAAAATAAGGGCAATTTTATTCTATTCATGATTAAAAGGGTATTTTTGAATATTTTCTCCTAAAAATATAATAGGTTCCATCCTAAACCTTAAAAATTTAAGCCAAAAAAATTTATATCATTAGGTTAAATAGCTCACTTATCTTACAACAACAGATAATTCTTCGTAATAAACTTGATATAATAACTTGAAAAATAAAATAATTTATAACTTATCATAACCAATTAAGTAGAATTTATGTAATGTCAACTTATCATATTATCAATACACACATACATACACTATAAGACTTCATCGAGAGAGCTTTCAAACTCAAAATTAACTTACTACAGCTTCATTAAAGATTCTCAAAATCAAGCTATTCGAGTTTTCTTCGCATGCTTGAGTTATGATTGTCAAATTTCATTTAGTTTCTTTACGACTATATAATATAAATAATTGGGATAGGAGAAAAGAGTGTGCTAAGGCGCAACGACTTATACGCTGCTGCTATAATGGTTCATATGATAACCAACGCTTTAACATGGAAAAACATTCCGCGGGTTTGGACTCTGGGGCAGTATGCCCTCCTCCCTGTATTAAAAAGGCATTAAATAGAATTACAAAAGTTACTTAAACTATACTTACATACATATGATGTTTATGCTAAACTAAACAAGTTTGCAGTTAAAAATGAAAGTAAGAGAATAGATATTACTTGGTACTTGTTTGGCCATAAAAGATATTAATTCATTTTTCTTTAGAATAATTTTTACTTTATTTGAAAATTAGCATTTGATCATGAAAATTCTAAATTCAACTTGAAATTGTATTTTAAATTTAGAAAATAACTTATAACCTATTTTTCAATTCACTTTTCACTTTGAAGTTGTATTTAATTACATTTAAGTATGAACATTACTCTAAATATAATTAGCAAAAGTATAACGAAACACAACTCTATCTACAACTCCAACTCCAACTCCAACTCCATACATTTAAAATAAAGTAAAAATATTCGGAATATATAGCCAAATGCCTACTCAATCATGGTTAATTAACAATTAAATATATCTTTAAAAGATGCATATTTTTGTATTTATTATTTTGATATGAACACCGTATGCAAGTAAGAGTTTTATCACGAAAAGTGTTAATTCTCTCATTTTAATTTGTTTTTCAGGTTTTCAATTGGTACGAAATTTAAGAAAGTAAATAAAAGTTTGAATCTTGTGATCTTAAATTAAAATATATAAATGTTTTAAAATGTTCTTTAAATCTTGTGAGTTCAAACTATGAAATGTCGAAAAAAAAAATTTAAAAATTACCCAAAAAAGGAAAAGAAACATTTCTAGTGGAACAAAAAAGAAAATAAGATAGATAAATTAAAACGAACGCAATTAGAGAAATGCAAAATGAAGTTAGTTTCTTACCTTGACCGTGGCGAACGTCATTTGGTTGGAGTAACTTCTTGTATACCTATATTCAACAAACTTAATTAATATTTTCAATTTACTTTTTTGCATAACATATTAACATTAATCATCCAATGAATAATTAAAAAAAAATATTTAAATTTGGAACTTGCCCCGCAACTTGACCATCGACAATCCAGGGCTTCCAATCAACAACAATTGGGTAATTTAGTGATGTAATCCATGCTTCAGTTGAAATAAATGGTACAACCATATCGTGATCACCACTACTCCAAACAGAAAAATTAATTAGGAAAAAAAAAAGAAACATATTTATGCTCAATACATCTTAATGTTTGAAAAATCACATCTACAATATGGTGTTGATTTCATAAAAAAAATTTACTTTCATTTTACAACACCAAAATTGATTAACTACTTTTTAGATCAGAAAGGTTACTCAGCATCGCAAGTCACTAAGGAACTGTTTAGAAAGTAACATGTTAATTAAAATTGATGTAATTATTAAGATAGTAATTATACAGTCAAATAATTAACAGTATAGTAATTATCATGATCTATTTATTATATTTGGCACAATATAACTATAATGTAATTACAATTGTACTAGTCCAGATGAATTCATTTTTTATAAAATAATATTTGGTTGCACAAGTGTATTACATAATTATATCAAACTTTTAAAATAAAATTTAATTATCAAAAAATAAAACTAATATTTTAAAAATAAGGGTCTGTATAAATGATATTAAATTAGGTATTTGAAAGATATATTGTATCTTGAAAATATATTAATTAATAAACATACATTCTTAACAAATATTATGTTCTTAACAAATATCATAAAAAATAATTGATATATATTTTTCAAATTAGTTTATTTTAATTAAATTAATCATAAAAATTAAAAGTACATGATTTTTAAGAACATCACGAAATGTATGTTTGACAAAAAGATTAGTATTATAAATATAATGTCATTAAATCATTAAATACTATGTAAAAAATAATCTATCAATTCTAACTAAAAATTAAATGACATACAATGTAAACTATGAAATAAATAAATTGAAAAAAAAAATATAACATAAGTTAAAAATTCAAACACAAAAAGTCAGCATAAGATTGCTAGACAAAGGTAATAGTTTTGTTTTTGTTGGTAACTATGTATTTTTCTTTTTCAATTTTTGTGTGTGGCTAAAATACCACTCAATTTTACCTAAATATCACGCTAAGTCAGTAGGAGGAAACCAATGAGACAATTTTTTGACAGTTGGGAAAAATCGAGTTACTTTTAGTTACAAAAAGTTATTTGGTGATTTTCTATGTTACTTACCTAAAGTTGAAACACTTTTTGTTACCAACATAATTTACTGAATTTTTGTGATACTTGGAAAAATTGAATAATCTTTTCATTATGGAAAATAGTTTAGTCATTTTATTGCAATAATATTAAATTAAGTGACTAAAATTAACCCCAAAAATAGTTTAGAGAATTATTATCGAGTTAATTTACTAACCATAAAGTATACAATAAATAACAATAACATATTAAATATAATTCTATAAATAAGATTTGGGTAATAATCTAATAAATACCTGTAAATAAGAGATCTAAAACCTTTACGGCTAAGATTCTCATGATATGGTATAGTATTGTCAATAATTGCTCCAAAAGAAATATTGCTCCTGCATTCCTCCCATGCTCCATTAGTCTTCTGAGTGTGATTCGTTTTGTATTTTAATAAAAATAGCATCTAGGTTCCAATTTGAAAATTTTCTCTTTTGTTGTTAAAATTGCATACCTTTCGAACATGAAGAGCATCTTGTACATTCTTATCATTGGCCCAAATCAAACCGAGGTCGTGCCATTGTCCCTACAAAAATAATTACGGACCCAGAAAATTGTTGGATATTTTCCCTGATTTTCATACAATAATATGTAATAACTAAAATAGAGAAGGCTAAATATATCCCTCGTTATACTTTGGATTTAAATATACAAGAACACTTCAGGTCATTTTTATAATTTTTCTATATTTAGAACTTTTCTATTGTTATCCAAGTCACTCGTGACTTATTTTCGGTTCCCCAAAAGTTCATTTGGTTTCTATGCTTATTTTCCTATTCTAGAGCTTGTGAAGTCGAAAAATAAGTCTTCGATCCAAAGTTCTAGCAAACATCCTCGGGTGAGAATTTCGATAGCGGTGTTAGCTCTGAAGCTAAGATTTTAGGCCAGGGGTACCTTTGGTTTGGGTCTTGAGGCTTCCAGTCTCGTTTTAGGCTGTTGGTTGGAATTTGGTAAAAATAAAGTAATGAATGTGGAGCTCATATTTTATCGAAACGATCTCAGTTGAGAATTGTAATGGTTCTATTAAGTCTGAAATATTATTTCTGATAGGGTAGCATATTTTATTTGTATGCATGAAATTTTTTATCAAATTCACAAAACCTGATCAGAGTTTCTAAACTTGATCGAAAACCTGGAGCTGAACTATTTGGTGCAACCACTAAAGCACCCATATTTCCGTTTTAGCGTTGCCACCTTAGTGGCTACAACTAATGGCGTCAGCATCAATGCTACTTAGGCGACCCTTGGCTGCTTTAGAAAAGCCACATTAGCGGTTAGGAAATAGCCTTAGCAAAGCCTGATCACCATGGCAGCAGAAGCTTTAGTGATTGTTTGGCCGTTTTAACGATAAATTAGTCGCCTTAGCAATCAGTGTTGGTGCTTTACATACCTTGTCCTTCATGATTTAAACTCATTTCAAACATTATTTTTATCATTTTTATGGGCTCGAAGCTTGGAGAAACACTATAGGTTCATAATTGAGAGTTAGAAATGGTTATGGCTTGATTCTTCAATATATTTTCGTTGTTAGTTTGTAAGTTCCTGACCTTGATTGCGTCAGTTTTATAGTTGTAATTCTTGATTTTCTTTGGATCTTCTAGACTATTTTGGGCACGCAATTGGAGTCTGATCATGCTCAATATTTAGCATGATATCCTTATCCTACGAGAAATATAATTTGGATTCAATTTCTGAATTTCATAAGGGGGTCTCATGGGTGAATTTTGATTCAACTTCGAATTCGGAGCATAAATTTGCAATATAAATATCATATTTTTATTTGAACACCTAAATTACTACTTTAACAGCGTGACAGTGATCGAAGCTTCTCGAAAGAATAAAACTTTAATTTAGTGTAGAGTGGGTGCGTTCTTCGGCATTCAGATAGGCTACGGCTTACCTACTTTTAGATTTTGCTCATTTAATATTGTATTAGTGTAATAATTTGATAATTGTTGGTGAGATATTGTGGATTGAATAATTTATTTAGGTGTTTATGATCTTAATACGGCTAGAGGGCCTTAAAGTAGAATCTCGTCTTAGAACTCTTAGGCTCCGTCGTCGCTTTTTTTAGGACCTGAATTAGAGTGCATAGTATCTATAGGGTTGGACTTAGATGTCTTATTCTAGGTTCCAATAGATCTTTGCCTTAGGTTGAAATTCTCGAGGCTTGTACCTAGTTTTACCGCCCTTTCAGATGATTCACCTTAGGTCGCATATTGGTGGCCTGATTATTGATATTGCATTGATTTATCACTCTGATATACTTGTTTGATTTTGTATCCTTGACATATTTGTAATTTGGTCTAAAAGTATTATTTTCAACTTGATAAATGGGATTTTGTATATTTTAAATGAATCTGACTTTCGAAAAAAAATGGTCTATTTAGTTTGGTTCGAGTCCGCGCACCTAAGTTTACTTCTTATTATATATTTAGTCCCAATTCAAATTCGAACATGCATTGTTATTAATTTTTGGTGGGGATCTAGTTCGAGTCTGGGCGTATATTGTTATTAATTTTGAGTTGTGAGTTAATTTTGAGTACGGACAGGATTTATGAATATGACTTGAGGAAGATTATATGGTATATTTATTGCATATCATGATATTCTTTCGCATTACTTACTATTGTATCTGGTCTACATTAGTATTACTTATCGTTTGCATTCATCGGGCTTATGAAAGCTCGGTTGAATTTAATTATTGTTATGTGTATTCACTGGGCTTATGAGGGTCCGATTAGGTTATAGTAAAATGCTTATTTATGCTTTTTAAGTTATTTACTTATATTTCTCGTAGTTGTCTTGACTTAGCCTAGTACTCCTTTTTCTGACCTTTTCTCTTACATTTATCGTATATTCACACTTTATTATGTCTTAATTTTATTTGATCTCAGTTTGCTTATGATGCCTTCTAAGTAACGTGTGTTTTGATATTTATACTACACTTTTGCATTATTTTTCTAATACAGATCCTAATACGAATCATTGTCGTTGACATCATCCTCGTATGGAGTTGTTGATTGGAGATTAGGATGAGCTTTTGACGTTTAGATTTGATCTATAGGTCTCTTCATCTTAAGTTATGTAAGTAGTTATTATGATCTATGTATTTTCTCCTTAATATGTAAATATATATATGTGTTTGTAATATTAATGTTATTTATTGTTTTATCTCTCTACTCCTAGTATATAGTTAATCTCTCAGTTTTTAGTAATGGCGATGGATTAATCTGTAATTTCCTAGAAAATTAAGATGTCCTACCAGATTAAATTATCAAAAAAAAAAAAATTGATGTTGTCCTAGGGTGTGATTAAATAGGAAATTGTTAAATACATAAATTGAAGAGAAAGAGATGAATGGGGTATTAAATTTTTAAAAAAATACTAAATGAGAGAAAGTACTTTGATCTTAATGAAATCACTATGACAAGGTGGGAGTACTGAGTATGATTTTTACATCATATTTGAAAACAAACACATATAACAATTCTGTTATTTATTTACTCCTTAATATATTATTTAATCTTATATTTGAGTTTATCTTTTTATTTTTCAATCTTATTTGGTTCTACCTTTTTACTTTTCAAACTTATTTGGTATCAAAGCCCTAAGATTTTAGAAAATAAAATTTATTTGTGTTTATGAATATATTATTTGAACCTATGAGAACATATAAGAGAATACCTAGAACATATGACAAAGAAATAATAATAAACAAAGAATATTATTGGTATCTCAAAAAATTAAAAGAGCTAAATTTGAATTTATACAATTCCTTAATAGAACAAAGATATTTATATATTAGTATACTAAAAAAATTTAGAAGTACATATAGATCAGATTACAGAAATTCAATAAAATATAAGAAAAATAGAAGTCAGAATATCAAAAGTAGATTCCAAAATAAATTATCACATACGAAGGATAAGAATAGAAACTAAAGTAAGAAAAAATTAAGGTATTTATCTTACTTAATTTATGACTAAATATCAAAGATAAAAACTAAATTGAATAAATTATATCCAATATATATTAGACTAAATCAAAATAAACAAGACACAGAAAAATTAGAGAAACTAAAAACTAAGATATGAAAGCTAGAAGGTGGACTCATAAAATATTTACAACTAAGATATAAAATAACTAAAAATAAAACGCAACAGATACCCTAAAGAAACTAGACTATTTAGATTTAAAAATACAAACAAAAAAAAATACAGACAGCTGAAGGATAATTCAGTTATTAAGTGTAATTTTAATAACGAAAAATATGTGTTACACGGAGATGATCAACAGCTAAATACTATGATAAATTTTATAATAAACTTAGGAGAAATCATTAAAAAAGATAATACGAGAATATTAAAAACTAAGGAAATCCTTGAAGATCTGCAAATTAAACAAAAGAAATTTCTAGACAAACTAGAACAATACTTTGATTTCATAAAAATTCAACAATCAGCAATAGATAGAAAAGTGCAAATCTTAAATAGTAAAGAAAGAAGTATCATAGAATACTCTAAAATAAATAATTTTAAAAAGAGTTACAAGAATTGAGAAAAGATATTGAACGAATTAAAAAATTAGCTCTCTCATGAATGATTCATTTTATCTGATGATTTTAAAGAAAGCAGAACAAATTCAATCTAACCCAGAGAGACTGTCAAATTACCAGCCCCCAGGAAGAACAATCGCATTAGCAATAAAACGAAATAACACAATAATATTCTTATTATTAAAAATTAATTTTAGAAAAACTTATTAAAGAAAAAACTCAATCAAATAAATAAATTAGCCAAGGCAAAAATATAGACGAATTAATTGAGCAATTAAAACGAATAGAAGTAACCCCTCAAAAAGAAAGAACAAAAGATATTAAAAAAACAACCATGAAACTTTTTTCAATATTCACAGACAAGTCAAGGACAAGCTTCGCTCAAGACAGACTAGGAAATAATATGTTAACTCGGCTAATGAATACATTAAAAATTATTCCAAAACAACAGCTAGAAAAAGTAATAAATGTAGACAAAGATATACAGATTTTTCAGCAAAATAAGTTAAAATTATTAAATCCTAAAATATTATATAATGCAGGAGTTTTTTCTTTAGAAGCACAATTATATAGACATTATAGGGAAGAATAAATATGTGTTATTGACGATCACACTGTTGCTATTATCGTCAATAACACATATTTGTTCTTCTTTATAATATCTATATAATTGTGCTTCTGAAGAAAAAACTCCTGCATTATATAATATTTTAGGATTTAAAAACTTTAATTTATTTTGCTGAAAAATCTGTATATCTTTGTCTACATTTATTACTTCTTCTGGCTATTGTTTTGAAATCATTTTTAATGTATTCATCAGCCGAGTTAACATATTATTTTCTAATCTGTGTTGAGCGAAGGTTATCCTTGGCTTGTCTGTGAATGTTGAAAAAAAGATTCATAGTTGTTTTTTTTTAGTAATTTTAATTCTTTCTTTTTGAGAGGTTACTTCTAATCATTTTAATTGCTCAACTAATTCGTCTATATTTTTATCTTGGCTAATTTATTTACTTGATTGAGTTTTTTCTTTAATAAGTTTTTCTAAAATTAATTTTCAATAATAAGAATGTTATTGTGTTATTTTGTTTTATTGCTAATGCGTTTGTTCTTCTTAGGAGCTGCTAATTTTGATAGTCCCTCTGAATTTGGTTGAATTTGTTCTGTTTTCTTTAAAATCTTCATATAAAATAGATCATTCATGAGAGAGCTAATTTCTTAATTTGTTCAATATCTTTTCTCCATCCATGTAACTCTTTTCAAAAATTATTTATTTTAGGATACTGTATGATACTTCTTTCTTTACTATTTAAGGTTTGCACTTTTCTATCAATTTATGATTGTTGAATTTTTATGAAATTAAAATTTTGTTTTAGTTTGTCTAGAAGTTTTTTTGTTTAATTTGCAGATCTTTAAGGATTTTTATAGTTTTTAATATTCTCGTATTATCTTTTGGAATAGTTTCTCATAGGTTTATTATAAGATTTATAATAGTATTTAGTTGTTGATCATCTCCATGTAACACATGTTTTTCATTATTAAAATTACATCTAATAACTGAATTATCCTTCAGCCGTCTGTATTTTATTTTATTTTGTATTTTTAAATCTAAGCAGTCTAGTTTCTTTAGGGTATCTATTGTGTTTTATTTTTAGTTATTTTATATCTTAGTTGTAAATATTTTATGAGTTTAGCTTCTAGATTTGAGATTTTATTTATTAGTTTCTCTAATTTCTCTGGGTCTTGATTATTTTGATTTAGTCTAATATATGTTCGATATAATTTGTTTAACTTACTTTTTGCCTTTTGATATTTAGTCAGATTAACCAAGATAAATATTTTTATTTTTTCTTACTTTATTTTCTAGTCTTATCCTTCATATGTAATAATTTATTTTGGAACCTACTTCTGATATTCTGACTTCTATTTTTCTTATATTTCGTTGAATTTCTACAATGTGATTTATAGGTACTTTTGGGAGAATTTTTACTATATTAATGTATAAATATCTTTGTTCTATTAAGAAATTGCATAAATTTGAATATAGCACTTTTAATTTTTTGAGATACCAATAATATTCTTCATTTTTTATTTTTTTTCATAGGGTCTAGGTATTCTCTTATATGTCCTCGTAGGTTCAAATAATATATTCATAAACATAAATAAATCTTACTTTTTAGAATCTTAGGGCTCTGATAACAAATAAAATTAGAATTCTTTTACTGATTGTACCAGGTCTTGGGAATTCTTTTGGTGTATTGTTCGTTTCTCTACTATTGGTGTGCATGCTTCATATATTTTTTCTATTAGTCGTCTTATTTACTATTATCACTGTTTTTCTCTCTTCTACCTGTTAGCTCATTACTTGTCATTTCAAACTGTGGTTTTGGCTTACCTACTGGTGAGTTATATTATAGGTGTTATCACGACCTGAATTTTTGGGTTATGCTAATATACCTCTCTCATTATATTTTGGGTCCAAATATACTCCTCTTGTTATATTATAATATAATTTGTCCTTGTACTTAACTTATTGACACGTGACGGGCCTAGAACAAAATAACCCATCCAGAATTTAAAATATTCAAATTTTAATTTAACCCGCCCTACCCAGACCCAATTAACTCTATTCACTCTCATAATTGTTGCAATAATCTCTACATCAATAAAAAAAAAAGTCCAAATCATTGTCGTTAAACTCAATGAACGTTATTACAAATATTTGCGATCTCATCAGCAAATATCCTTACTCATACTCTGACTCCATTGTTGCACTATTCGATGCCTAAATTCAGTCCTTATTATGTTAAAAAAAATAGAGATAAAATGAACTTATATCGGATATTCATCCTTCAGACCATACACATGTGTGTGGTACTATTGCTCCATTGCCGCCTTGTCGCAGAACAGAACTGCTAAAGCTAAGCACAAGGTGAGTATCCTGTTTGATGCCATTAGAAAGAAATCTTGTTCAATTATTTGTGCTTATTGTTTATCAATTACCATGAAGATAAAGTCTTAATCAATTATTTGTGCACATGATGCCCCTCTCAGCTGTTGCTCGCAGACCGAAATTGCTAAGGCTAAGTACAAGGCGGATTAATTTAATCGAGTCTGGATGGGGTGAGTTAAATTACATTTGGATATTTTATATTTGGGACGGGTTATTTTGTTCCTGGCCTACCACTTGTCAGTCTGTTAATAAAAGGGCAAATCAGTGCCATATTACAACGAGAGGGAAATATTTAGATCAAAAGTACAACAAGAGGAGTATATTTAGATTCAAAGTATAATGAGGGGTATATTTAAACTATTTTAATAGTACAAGAATATATTTGGTCATTCTTCATAACAAAAAAGTCTAAATTTGTCCCTCTATCTGAAATTGTTCAATTTTATCTTCCATTTATAATTTTATTCATGTAAAAAACTTGAATTTGTAATCTAAATGAAACAATCATTATTAATGCAGAAGCTTAAATGATGGAATATATAAACCATTACTCCAGCAAAGATGTCGGGGACAAGATAGAAAGCACAAACTAAATTATGGAGACAACAGGCAGAAGATTACCATTACCAGTCAAGACCTAAAATGAGTCATTATAAGAAGTAGAAGAAGATAAGAGAGCAAGATCATAAGTTATGTAGTTTGAGTGTTGAAGTCACCGGGTGTTGTGAAATTTATATGCACTTCTTCTATTAACAAGAGTGGTCTTAAGGCGATGAAGAAGTGGAGTGGCCAAGTGGCATTTAGTTCAGAAACAAACTATGGCAGTAAGTAGGTAATCATTGTGTGTCTGTGTGACAAGATCATCTTTTGTGACTGAGTTTTTCATTAGCCTCAAAGAACTGATAATTGAGTGCAACCATTAAAGGTATTCTTTATGGAGAAATACTTTCTTGAATTCTATTTAATTTAAAATGAATGAATGAAGAGGATATTTGATGTATATAGATAAAGAGAGGCTAAACTATCTATGTTTCTTTAGAAGTTTCTCATGCAAAGATTAGGAGAGAATCAAAAACTAATGGCGAAATAGTGACGTTTACCCAACTTAGAGTAGTAGCATCACATTGAATCTATAAACAATATTCTTCGTATATGAGATATGAATGGAATATCGAACCATCAATTAAGGGAAGAGGATTCAAAAACGACAATAACGGGGGAAGATTGCGATTTTAATATTTAAAGTTATTAAAAAGACTCTGATATAATCCTGATTGGCTCCAAGTCATTCACTAAAAGTCAAGCCCGGGAACTTCAAAGGATCCAAGAATTGTTCATGAAGCGGGAGGTACTTGAAGAAGCCTCCTTACCATTAAAAGGGTGTTATTTGTTGATGATCGCACTCACATTGGTCCAAGAATCGTTGGAGGAGGCAAGCAAAGGCAAAATGGGGCTAGAAATCCCCTTGGAAATGACTTGTGCCCAAGGTGTTTTGGATCTGCTTTTGATCCGCTCTAGCATTTCAAGAGCGGATCAAAACAGCTCCTAGTGGGACTTATCTTGCAATTGGATCACTTTTGGGCCCTAAAATTATAATAATTAGCCTAAACTATAAATATTTTTTAGGCTAGCTCATTCTCTTAGTTTTGCTTGATTATTGATGAATTGATGAATGCTTCTCCATTGAGTGAGAGTATTGGACAACTTTTGTTGAACTTTGATTTAGAAATGTTGGTTTAGAGGGCGTTCATCTCCCTCTTGGTCACCGTAGAAATTAGGTGTTCGATTAGATTGTAATAGAGGGTATTAGAGTTTGACATACTCTTTTGTTTTTGGTTACTTCTTTTCTTGTGTCTAATTGTCTATCTTATCGATTATCTTTACTTTTTTGTATCGTCTTTAGTTTTCGTAGTTCAATTCCGTATTATTTGGTATCATAGCGGAGTTTGATTTTCTTCCTACGAAGTCAATCTTGGGTCTAGTCGTCTAAAAAATGAAAATCACAAAAAAAAGGTTACTATTCACGTTTTAGGTCTTAGGTCATATTTTGAGTCTTTGATTTTTGTGTTTTCTTGTGTTTCTATTGTTAGATTTGCATTCCCTAACACTATACGAGTCTATAAACCAAATTTGAGTCAAATCGGAGCTTATTTGAGAGTTCTATCCTTGTTGAAAGATGGGTTGAAGACATTTGAAGTGAATTGAAAATCTAAATATTTTGGTGAATAATTTGGAGAAATTGATGTTTGGAATGAGTTTACAAGGATAAAAAGTACCTACGTTTAAAATTTCAACTCATTCCAAGCTCCGAAGAAAAAGTTAGAAAGATTGATGTTCTTAGTGTTTTTGGTGTGTTCTTGAGAAGATTGTTATATTCATATTGAAATTCATCCAAAAGAAGGTGTTTGATCCAAAAAGAAGGAAGAAAAAGATTCAAAGGGTGTTTGTGTTTGAGCATCTAAAAAGATTTCAAGAATATTCCTAGAGAAAATTACACAAAGGGCATCAAGAAGGACATTTTTGGCCTTGGAACAAGCAAGGGGCGGCCAACTTGCCCTTGATCTACGCCCAAGGTGTGCTGCAGCTGCTCCCAGCCAGTTGCCGTACCTCAAGGCACTGTCTAGGTGATCTCCTGCATCCAACCTGCGCTGGAGGTGCGTTGGAACTACTGCCACAGCTCAAAACAGTGAGCAGCCTTCCCCACCTGCGCTGGAAGTGCTCTAGAGGTACGCCCAAGGTATGTACCTCCCAAACGCATGTCAAGACTTCCCAACGTCCAATTCAAGTTTCAAATGCATTCTAACACTTCTAAACTCTAATTTACTCAGGTTTGATTCCTTAGTTTCATTCCTTGATTCATAAATTCAACTCTTGATTCTTAAAACTATCAACAACTAGTAATCCACCTACTAAGTTGGATGATTAGTTCTTGAGTCCAAATTCTTTCATCATCCCATTTCTTTCAAGATTTTCTCTTTTAATATCGTTGTTAATTCTTGATACAAGTCCTTATATCTTTATTTGATTCCATCAAACAAGAATCCAATTTGATCAAGACTAGAACTTGACACCTCGATTACCACACAAAGTATAAACCATCTTTCAACATTTGTGATATAAGTGTGAGGTAAACAGAAGTGTGAAGAGTTTCTGAGGTTAATTTCTCTAACGCTAACGTGTTTGTTTTTTGTGAGTGTATTTCTTCATAGGTACAATGGCTACGAAAGGCGAAACTTCACAAACAATGGATAACCACTCAACAAATACTATCTTAACGGCCATTGAAACTCTCAATCGTAAAATTGATTCTATGGGCGCTAAGATAAACTCACTTAATCTTAAGGTGGATTCTCTTGAAGGGAGTGTATCCCTCATTAGTGAAAGAGTGAATATCGTGGAAGGTCGACAAAACACGTCCCTTTCCACACCTTAACACTTTCATGCTTCAACTAATGGGCATGCTCCAAATCCTTCGATTTATATTTCCTCGAAAAACCGCCACCAAATGATCAATCCACCAATACAAGCACATGATTCCATTTCTCAAGCCACTACATATCCACAAAACTGAAATCCTGTTAGACCACTCCAACCTCAATGCAACCAAATACAACATAATGAATCTCGAACCTGAATACCCCAACCTCTACTTAACCAAATTCCCCAATTCCAAGCACCCCTTAACCAAAACCAACCCCTCCAAATAGACGAGGAAAAAAGAGAAGAACAACAAGCGAACTTTAGAGCATTTGATGAAGTCGACATGTTGGTAGAGGAAATGAGAGGCAGACCAATGGCTTAATAAGGTTATAGAGGTCGAGGAGAAAGATTTGATCCAGTGCCTAATGGTAGAGGAAACTTGGGAAACCGATCTCAAGGTTATGATCAATGGAACCAACAAGGTAATAAGGATCGAGATATGGGTATCAATTCAATCAAGGTTAGTCTTCCAACTTTCAAAGGCGAGAGTGATCCCAAAGCTTATCTCTCATGGGAGTCCTCTTGTGAAAGGATCTTCCAAGTTAATGATATCACCGAAGAGAAAAAGAGTTGCTATGCCATAGCCCATTTTAAAGGGTATGCCAATACATGGTGGGATTATGTCTAGATTTGGAAATGTGTTGAATGAAGGACAACCCCCTCCATGGGATGCACTGAAGGTAATCATGAGACAAAGGTATGTTCCGAAGAGGTATAGACATGAACTACTTGCCAAGTTGTACAACTTGAGGCAAGGTAGCAAGAGTGTTATGGACTATTATGATGAATTCCAATAATTGATCTTGAAGATCGAACATCGAGAGAACGTGAACCATGACATCATACGCTTCAAGGTTGGATTGAACAAAGATATCTCCTCATGCATGACTATCCACAAGTTTTATTCCATAGAAGAAATCTTCCAAGCGGCCTTGGAGATTGAGGAGGATATCAAAGAAAGGGCAACTTATAAACTAAAAGGGTACTCATCTACCAACACTTGGAGTAAAAGTAAAGAGGTAGAGAAATCATCATCGGGGTGGAACAAGAACAAGGACTACAAGTCCAATGACAAGAAGCCCGTAGAGAAGACCAATCCAAAGTACCCGCCAAGGAATGAAGGTAACAAATATCCTACTCACAATCCTAAAGGTTTTTAATATTTTAAATGTCAAGGGTGGGGACATAAGGAAAGTGAATTTCCCACCAGAGAAATGTGATCCTTAAGGAATGGAAATTGTATTACCTTGGAGAATAGGTGGGATTGAAAGATGAGAATGATGAAAAAACCCAAGATAGAGAGGGATCCCAAGAAGTTGAGAAAGTAGAAGAGGATAATGAAGATGCTTGGCCTCAAGATGGAGAGTATGAGGTTCCAAATTTTTTTGTGAGGCGTGCAATGATTAGTAAGGTGATAGATGACCCTAGTCAAAAGGAGAATCTATTCCATATTAAATGTCTTATAAAGGATAATGTATGCTCTTTGATCATTGATAGCGGAAGTTGTGCTAATGTGGCTAGTGCAACTTTGGTTGATTTCTTAAAGTTGCCCAACACTAAATATGCCACACCATACAAGCTTCAATGGTTAAATGATTGTAGTGAGTTGAAGGTGAGTAGGCAAGTGGTGATTCAATTTAAAGTCGGGAATTATCATGATGAGGTGCATTGTAATGTGATACCTATGCAAGCTTGTCATCTCTTGCTTGGGATACCATGGCAATATGACCGTTCAAGCAAGCATGATGGGAGGACTAATTGGTACTCTTTTGAGTTTAATGGTCGGAAATTCACTCTCCATCCTCTTTCGTCATCTCAAGTGAATGAGGGTCACCAAGAATTGAGAGAATTGAAAGAGAAAGGTAAGAAACAAGGTGAGGACGAGGACCAAATTCAGGAGCGGGATTAAGAAGAAGAGAGGAGGAGGTCAAAAGGAAAGAGTCCCTTGGTGATGTTGGCTAGGAACAAAGATCTTTTCAAAGAGCATGATGACAAAACACCCATGATCCTTCTAGCCCATGATTTTCATGCTAACCACTCTACTTTTTCTATCCTTGTTTTATTTTCCTTGTTTTGCAAGATTATGGAGATGTGTTCCCAAAGGATCTTCCCCGAGGATTACCCCCACTTTGGGGAATTGGGCGTCAAATTGATTTTGTGTCGAGTTCTCAATTACCCAACAAACCTGCCTACCGAAGTAATCTAAAGGACACAAAAGAGCTCCAAAGGCAAGTTGAGGAACTCCTCAACAAGGGATACATCAAAGAAAGCATGAGTCCATGTGCAGTTCTGATATTGCTAGTGCCAAAGAAAGATGGAACATGGCGCATGTGCATTGATTGTCGAGCCATCAATAAAATAACGGTAAAGTATCGCCACCCAATTCCCCGTTTAGATGATATGCTTGATGAGTTGAATGGTTCATGTGAGTTTTCTAAGATAGATCTCAGGAGCGGGTACAACCAAATCCGGATGCGATCGGGTGATGAGTGAAAAACCGCATTCAAGACCAAGTTTGGTCTATATGAATGGTTGGTCATGCCTTTTGGCCTCACCAATGCTCCCAGTACCTTTATGCGGTTGGTGAACCATGTGATGAAATCGTTCATAGGGAAGTTTGTAGTGGTATACTTTGATGATGTTATAGATTATAGCAAATCCCTTGAAGAACATGTCTTACATTTGTATGATGTGTTTGAAGTTCTTAGAAAAGTGAAGTTGTATGCTAATCTTGAAAAATGTTCCTTTGGTGTGAATGAAGTTATTTTCTTGGGATTTATTGTGAGCTCAAGAGGAGTCGAGGTGGATGAATCTAAGATAGATGCCATCAAGAATTGGACAATTCCAAAATCCATTAGTAAAGTAAGAAGCTTTCATGGGTTGACTAGTTTTTATAGGCAATTTGTCCAAGGATTTAGTGTCATCGCCGCTCCCTTGATTGAGATGATCCATAAGGATAAACCTTTTAAATGGGGTGATAAGCAAGCCAATGCATTTGAAGCTTTGAAGGCTATGCTTAGCTCCGGCCCCTTATTGCAATTACCCAATTTTGATAAGATATTTGAGATTGAATGTGATGCAAGTAAGGTAGGAATAGGTGTCGTCTTAATACAAGATCATAAACCTATTGCCTATTTTAGTGAAAAGCTCAAGGGCGCAACTCTAAATTATTCCACCTATGATCTAGAGTCATACGCCTTAATTAGAGCCTTGGGTAATTGGCAACATTATTTGTGGCCCAAGGAGTTTGTGATTAGAACCGATCATGAATCGGAACCCAAGATAAACTCAATAAAAGACATGCCAAGTGGATTCCTTTCCTAGAGACTTTTCCTTATGTAATTCATTACAAAAAGGGAAAAGAAAATGTGGTAGCCGATGCATTGTCTAGAAAGCATGTACTTATCTCTACATTGTCTTCTAAATTAATGTAATTTCAAAGTCTAAAGAAAATGTACCTCGAGGACCCCAAATTTGCTCAAATCTATCAAGATTGTGAGACATAGGGTAGGGAAAGGTGGGAGAGGAATAGTGTTTCTATGCCCTACTCCAAGTTTGATGGTTTCTTGTTCAAAGGAAGAAGGTTATGTGTACCCTCTAGCTCATGGAGAGAATTATTTGTAAGAGAGGCACACGATGGGGGTATGATGGGTCACTTTGGAATTGACAAGACCCTTGGAATCCTAGAGGAACAATTCTATTGGCCCAAGATGCGTCAAGATGTTGCTAGAATTTGTGGCCAATGCATGAATTGTAGAAGTGATAAATCCCACCTTCTCCCTCAAGGATTATATACCCCACTACCCACTCCTCAACGCCCATGGCTTGACATCCTTAAAAGTTATTTTATTTGTATATCGAATTCTTTAGTATCTTCATTATTTGTTTCTATAGGTGTTGTTTTTATAATATATTCTGAATTAATTATATCTAATTTACACATTATCTCATTAGCATCCCAATGGGCTAACGGCCTTTCTCCGATTATTTCCATTTTATCTAGTATAGATATTATATTTTCTAAATCTTTTGGACTGTTTATTATTCCTATCTTATTTATTCCTTTTTTAAAATTATAAAACTGAGTTTCTATACTTATTAGGGTATAATCTTTTTCTATATCTTTTAAGCATTCTTGTCCTTCTGCATTAAGTAGAGTATAATTTTTAAAATCTTCTAAGCTTTCTTCTAAATTTTTGTTTTCTTTTAACAGGTTGCTATTTTGGCATTGGTTATTTTGGCAATCTTCGCAACATGGTTTTGAAAATAAATTCTTTTTATGTGTTTTTAATGTTCTATATACTGTTGGTAATGTTACTGTTTGTACCGGTGTATAAGTTAAGTTTTTAAAAAGCATTATTCCATCTCTTGTTAAGAAACATCCTCCTTTATTTTGGATACAAAAGCGTAGTCCTATAACAAAGTCTGATCCTATGTTTAAATCTCTTGCTAATATTTTATTAACATTGTAAATTGGGTTATAGAATTTATTGCATGTATTTAAGAAACTTATTTGTGCATTTTCTATGCAATAATTGTAAATATTTTGTGATCCATCCATTTGGGTAGCTGTTATAGGTCTTTCAAGTAGTTTTAGTAAATGTTCTGGTACTATTTCTTTATTGATCAAACAGCTAGTACATCCGGGATCTACTAGTGCTAAAGTTTCTATCTCTACGTCTTTAATTTTAATTTTTACTAATACTTTTATGGTAGAGAATTCTTTATCTTCATTGCATATTAGGCTAGTGTCATTATCTTCCAAATTCATAAGTTCTGCCTCTAGTTTTTCTAAATGTATAGCTTCTTGTGTATCTGATTTTTCTATAGTGATTTTGGTTTTTCCTTTTTCTAGGATGATTAATCTTTGTTCTAGATCATTTACTTGGGTTTCTAGAGTTGATACTCTTAAATTTAGGATTTGATTATTTGTATATTTTTGTTCGCTATTTATTTCTGATTCTATTTTTATTTTTAAAGTTTTTCTATACAGTTTATATAAGCTTCTAAGTAACATTTTTTACATTTAGCTCTGTTGTCTTTACTTGGATACCAATTGCATATATGACATCTATTACTGTCTAAACCTTTGTTTCTTTGGAATTCATGTATACATTCTTGAGTGACATTCATTAAATTATTGATTACTAGATTGTTTAAGTCTAGATCTTCTATCTCCTGTCCTAATTCCTTTACTAAGTTATTTTCTTCTGATTCTGAAGAATCAGATTTAGAATTATTCTTATCATTTATATCAATACTTATTATTGAGTATATACTTTCTGTATCTGACATGTATTCGTCTACATTTAGTAAAGTTTCTTGGAAGTCTTCTATTAATTGAGAATTTCTAGTTCTATTATTATTTCTTTTAGGACATACATTAGCTAAATGGTCTACGCTTCCACAAGTATAACATTCTAATTTATTTTTATAGTTTCTATCATTTCTATATTTCCTAACATGTCTATCTCTATTTAACCACAGTTTTTTGGCTTTTGATTTTCTTAAGAAGTATTGTTTACGACTATATGATTTCTGATTATGTTTCTTCTTATATTTTCTATATTGTTTTTTATCATAATTCTGGGTTGTGTATATAACAGATTTATAGAAATTCATTTCATTTCTTTTTAGTTGTTTTTGTATTTGTATGTTTGTATATTTTTTTGTTAGTATATCCATTATATGTTGTGTTTTATGCCCTATTGTCCATTTTAGGTTTGGGTTGTCTACTACACCATCTCTTTTATACCATGTATCTTCTATTTCTCTCCCTAAAGCTCCAGGTAATTTATTAAATAATTTCTTGCCTAATTCTTCATTAAAAGTGTTTTCGCTGACAGTGCAATAATAGAAATAGTCTTGTAGAAATTTTTTTATATATACCCAATGTGAAATGCTTAGTTGTTCTAGTTTTATTAATGCTTCTTTTTGTAATGCTAATAATCCACTATTTGGATCTTTTCCGGTTAATAACATATGCATTTTATTTATGAAATTATAGGGGTTTGGTCCCATACTTAATAGAACCTGAAAATCATATGGGCAATTTGTCTTAAAACTTTCCCATGTGGCTTTTGCAGATTCTCCTAAAAAGGTTTTCAAATATTTGTATATTGTTTCCGTATCCGTTTCTGTATAATGTCTTAAGTAATCTGCTGCTACTATTCCTTTCCATAGATCTATTACTGTATCCCACATTTGTGGGTCGTGTGCTGCTATATTTAGAATTTTACCTTTACTACCTCCTTCTTGTAGTTTAATTGGTTCTTCTATTGGCATTCTTTTACTTGCTGGTCTTATATTATCTCCTCTAAGTTCTGTATCTGGGTTTATCCTAATTGCTGGTCTTCTAGGTACATTACCTATACTATAATCTATTGGTTGAGGATTAGGATTTGTCTGTTGAAATGGGTTAGCACTTGACGAGTTAGTTGGTTCTAATTCTGCTAGTTCTTTATAACTTATTGTAGAACTTAATACAGATATTGTGTCTTCATCCTTTCTTTCAAGGAATAGTTTATTATTTCTATATCCTAAATTATCACTTCTTTCCAAACAATTTTTAAAATATTCTATATATTCTTCTATTTTCATTTCATCTTTTTGACATCCTTTACATTTAAAAGTTATATATTTATATTCTTCTGCTAAATTTTCAGCTTTTTCTATGACCATATCTACTTCATAGCCTTCTTGTAGAATTTCTATATTCATAAATTCTCTCTCTGTTTCTATATTACTCTCTGTTTCGACATCGTCTAAATTTTTTTTAGTTGTATAACTATAATCTGTAAATCTAACTGAAGTTTCTCCTTTACTTGTAGTATACAATAAATGAGAGTCTGGAGTGAGAATTTTTGGTTTATTAAATTTATTTAGATTCCATTCTAAACCTGCATATACTTTTGGGTCTATTTTTATTGATTTTATTAAACTTATGCCTTTATTACCCATTATTTCAACTACATCATTTACTTTTAGTTTAAATTTAGTATTACTACTTAAAGTTAATTTTTCGATAAATCCTATGCACATTAATAAATTATTACCACTATTCATTTCTTCATACCCTTTAGTTTGGATTCCTATTTTAATATTTTTTCCAAATTCTTTCAAGTTCATTAAAAAATCTGAACTTATATAGAATATTCCCCCGTTATTTGTCATATCTACTTCAGTTAATCCTATTATTGATTTTTTAATGTCTGACCATCTATCATCATATATTGTTATTAACACTTTGGATCCTAGATTTTTTCTAGTTAGACCTTTTATTCCTATAACAACTAAACCCATATGCATTAGTATCATTTTATTATTTTTTATATGTCTTAAAGAGTTAGCATTTACTAAATCTAGTATTTTAAAATCTTCTCATATAGTTGATATTTGTTCTTCTCTATAATGTCTATATAGCTGATTATCTGTAGAAAAATATCCTGCATTATATAATGTTTTAGGATTTAATAATTTTAATTGATGTTGTTGGAAAATTTGCAAATCTCTATCTACATCTATTATTTCATTTCGTTCTTGGTTCTGCTCCATATTAGGTTGTCTTCTACATATTCTGGATAATATATTATTATTTCCTATTTTATTCTCCGAAAAACTTATTCTTTGTCTTTCTTCTCCTTGCCTTTCGTTGTTTTCGATGGTTCTCCGTCTATTTGATAGAAAGTTCATTTTTGTGGTTTTCTTATTATATTTTTTCTTTCTTGTTTAGGAGTTAATTCAGTTCTTTTTAACTGGTTAATAAGTTCTTCTATTTCAAGGTGGTTTTTTGGTGGTTCTTGAGCTTCTTTATTTTTTATTAAGATGTCTATTTTTTTATGTAATTCGGGTAGTTCTGATTCTTGAGCTGATTTTTGAGCTTCTTTGCCTTTTATTAAACTGTCTAATTTAGCATGTAAGTAATAATAATGCTATTATAGTATTATTTTGTTTTAGAATTATTTTTTCCGACTGACCTATTGGGAGATGTACAGAAAAACCTTTTGGTTCGTTATGAAATGTTTTTACTGCGTCTAAGGCTTTTTTATAATTTATATCTCCTATATTCATGAGAGTGAAATTTCTTCTAATATTTTTGTTATTACTTGTAAATCTTTGATTTTTGTTGTTATAATTTCTATTTGTTCTATTAGTTTAGATATTAGTTGAGTAGTTTTTACTTCTAATTCTTTAGGTTTTTCTATTATGATTTTTACTAGCTTTTCAATTTCTAATTTCGTAGGTATCTTTTCCAAATTGAATTTGTGATTTAAATACTGAATTTTTCTGTCTATTTCTATTTCTTGTGACTTTAAATAATCTAGATTTTGTTCTATCTTATCTAGTATCTTTTTATGTTTATTTTGAGTAGCTTCTATTTCTTCTAAAATTCTTATTATACCATTATCTTTTTCTTGAATTTTTTCGCTTGAATTTATTATAAAGTCTATTATTGTGTTATATTGTTTATCTTCTGAATGTAAAATATGTTCACCCTGGTTGAAATTACACCTTATAGTGGTATTATCTTTTACCACTCTATATTTCTTTTCAGGTTGGAATCTAAGATCTAAATATTCAAGACGTTTTAAAGAAGCTATTTTGTTATCCTAAGTGATTCAAATTAAGGTACCTTTTACTTAGCTTGGTTTGATATTTCAATCTACTATTAGTATAAGTTATATCTAATTCTACTTCTTGTATATTTTCTATTAGCCTAGATTGTTCATTAATTAATGTTTTTTTATAATATTTAGAGGTTATAGTAATTATTTTGTCTGTTTCTTTGAAGTTTAGAATATCTATTTCTAGGTTTCTTATTTCTTTATTTAACAAATCTAATCTTTCTTTAAATTGTTTCAAAAATTTTACAAGTTGATGTTTATAAGTAAATTCTCTATAATATTGCCGTTGAATTTCTCTAATATATTTAATGTATCTTATAGGCATTTATTATCCTAACGGTATTTTATCTGCTTGTTGTTTATATAAATTTGTTCTCCAGAAACAGTTTTTAATCTTGCTTTATTAAATTTTAAATCTTCTTCAAAGTGTGTTAATAATATTTTATAATAGTTTATGTCTAATTCGTCTATGTCGTCTTGAGTTAATCTATTTTTAATTATTTTTATATTTTCTTTTAATGCTTTTTCTATCTTTATTAATTCAACTTTAATACCAGATTCTTCTTCTATCCACTTATTTATTTTTCTTAGTCTTTGGAAAATAGGTAGAGCTTGCATATATTATCCTAATTGATAAGCCTGTGTGCTAATACGTTTTTTAAGACACTTTACTCCTAAACTATTTTTTTCTAAATCTCTATCACAACCACTTAATTCCCAATTCAAGGCACTTACTAGTCTTTCACACACTGGTCTAGATGCATTATATATTTTATATAATCTATTAGCCTCTATTAACCCTTTTCTAGCCCTTTTATATATACATACGTATACATATATATATATATATATATATTACAAAGAAATATGAAACTGTTAGATTAAAAAAATGAAAATAAAGAACTGATGGTAACTTACTCGACATTTAATTCCAGAATGTGTAGCAGGATTTTTGAGCTTTTGAATATTCTCAGTCAACGATCTTCTTGAATCATGTGATGCAAGTTCACAAGGGGGCTCTAGGATATTATATTGATAAATATCCTTAACCAACTGCATTAGTATATCAATGGCTCTTAACTTGGCAATCAAAATTATTCTTCCAAAAAGAAGTTCCCAAAAGAAATGATTGAGAGCTTACCCACGCAGTGTGATTTAAAAAAGACCCACAGACGTCGATTCTTGTTTTTTGTTTGTTTTGATAAAAAGGGATAAAAGGACTCAGAGCTTACCCACTCTATCGTAATCATGTCACTAGAACAAAGTGAATTGGTTGAACCATTATGTAGGTACTCTTCTTCACAGTTATTCACTGATGACTGTTTATGGAATTAAGACACAGTTAGCAACGGATTTCAAGGAATGAATTAATGGTATACTACCTCTGGTCCATATTTACTTAATTTGTGAAGCGATGCACACCTATTACAAAAAATAAGACATAAATTAGATACTATTTTCCACTTTTATCCTTTTAAAGTCAAATTAAGATCATAAATATGAGCAATTAAGTCTCTTGAACTCATCAACAAGAAAATATAAATGAAGAATAAAAACGAAAAAAGTTTCCAACAACTCTCTTGAAGATTGAACAATTGAGTTATTAAGAACAATAAAAAATGACTCACAAATTAATAATATGAATTAGAGGGGGTAAATTTTACTTTATTGCATCAAGGTCATTAAATTGCACCCCTATTGTTTTAAAATAAAGCCTGAACACCCCCTCTTAAAAGAATTACTCACTGTTAGTCTTGTTATAAAACAAGAAAGAACAAGAAGAAGAGTAGAGAGAATAGAGAGAGTGATTCTTATCTCTTCTCTTGAGGGATGATTTGCAATGAAGGAAGCCCTTCTATTTATAAGGAAAATTTGCCCCTAGTTTCACACTAAAGACAAATAATCAAATCCTGATAGACATCAAATAAATCTTGATAGATCTTGATAGACATTCACTATAATTGATATATATCATAACACTCCCCCTTAAATGTCTAACAATACGCATATATGCTACCTCATTAAAAACCTTACAAAGAAAATCCAGTGGGACAAAACCTCGTAAGGGAAAAAGAGTACAACGCGTATTAACTCCCCCTAATAAGAAAATCCTTGAATCTCTACATTCCGATCTTGTGCACCATCTTCTTGAAAGTTGCAGTTGGAAGAGACTTGGTGAATAAATCAACCACATTGTCACTTGAACGAATCTGTTGTACGTCAATATCACCATTCTTTTGGAGCTCATGTGTATAGAAGAGCTTTGGCGAAATGTGCTTCGTTCTATCTCCTTTTATGAATCCACCTTTCAGTTGTGCTATGCATACTGCATTATCTTCATATAAAATTGTGGGTACTTTGTCACATTTTAAGCCACATTTTTCTCGAATGAGATGTATTACGGACCTCAACCACACACACTCTCGGCTTGCTTCATAAATAGCTATAATCTCAGCGTGATTCGATGAAGTGGCTACGATAGACTGCTTTGTTGATCTCCAAGATATGGCAGTACCCCCACATATGAATACATAGCCTGTTTGAGACCGAGCTTTATGTGGGTCAGATAAGTACCCAGCATCAGCATAACCAACAAGATCGGAACTGCAATCTTTAGAAAAAAATAAGCCCATATCGGTAGTTCCCTTTAGATACCGTAATATGTGTTTGATCCCATTCCAATGTCTCCTAGTAGGAATAGAACTATACCTTGCTAGCAAATTTACTGAAAAGGTAATATCAGGCCTTGTAGTATTTGCAAGATACATTAGTGCACCAATTGCACTAAGATATGGTATTTCAGGACCAAGGAGTTCCTCATTCTTTTCTTAAGGTTGGAATGGATCTTTATTCACATCAAGTGATCGAACAATCATCGGAGTACTTAATGGATGTGCTCCATCCATATAGAATCGTTTCAACACCTTTTCTGTGTAGGTAGATTGATGAACAAAGTTGTCATTTGTCAAATGCTCAATTTGCAAATCAAGACATAACTTTGTCTTTATGAGATCTTTCATCTCAAATTCTTTCTTTAGGTAATCAATTGTCTTTTGAAGCTCTATTGGTGTTCCACTAAGGTTTATGTCATCGACATAGACAGTAAGTATAACAAACTCCAACGTTGTTTTCTTTATAAAAACACATAGGCAAATTTCATCTTTCGTATAACCTTCTTTAGTTAAATATTCACTAAGACGGCTATACCACATGCGTCCAGATTGCTTCAAACCATACAATGATCTTTGCAATCTAATGGAATACATTTCCCTAGGCTTTGAACTATATGCTTTCGGCATTTTAAATCCTTCGGGAATTTTCATGTATATCTCATTATCAAGTGATCCATATAGATAGGTTGTTACCACATCCATCAAATGCATTTCAAGTCTCTCATGGACAGTGAAACTAATAAGATAACGCAATATTATTGCGTCCATAACTGGTGAATATGTCTCATCATAATCGACACCAGGCTGTTGTGAAAATCCTTGTGCAACAAGGCGTGCTTTATACCTTTGTATTTTATTTTTCTCATTTCTGTTTCGCACAAAGACCCATTTATAGCCAACAGTCTTAACACCATTAGGTGTTTGAGTTATAGGTCCAAAAACTTCATGTTTGGCAAGTGAATTCAATTCAGATTGAATTATTTCTTGCCATTTTGGCCAGTCATTTCTTTGTCGACACTCTATGACAAATCGAGGTTCAAGATCCTCACTGTCTTGCATGATTTTTGTTGCAACATTATATGAAAAGACATAATCCACTACTATTTCAGATCGATTCAAATTAGTTTCAACATCACTTGAATTTATGGATAGTTCCTCATTTTCTTGAGTCTCATGCTTATTGATTCCTTCAGGGATATCAACATTGCTCAAATCTTGAGCTTCCATATGAGGATCTTTCGCAGTGTCATCTTGACCATTTGTTTTTGTTTTTCTAGGATTTCAATCCTTAGAACCTAATGGTCTGCCACGCTTCAAGCGTGCTTTAGATTCATTAACTATGACACTAGTGGATGGTTCTTTAGAGACATCAATTCGAATTGGGACATTCTCTGTAGGAATATGTGATTTGGTGATCCTTTTCAGATCAGTAACAGCATCCGACATTTGATTTGTAATTTTTTGCAGATGAATAATCTTTTGTACTTCGAGCTCACAAATAGAAGCACGTGAATCAAGATGAGATAGTGATGGATTTTTCCACAAAATTTCTCTTTTGATATCACTATCTTCTCCCCTAATTTTGGGAAAAGTATCTCATCAAACTGATAATATGCAAATCGAGCAGTGAATATATCTCCCGTTAATGGTTCAAGATAGCGAATAATGGAGAGTGATTCAAACCCAACATAAATTTCTAACCTTCTTTGGGGGCCCATCTTGGTGCGGTTTGGTGGTGCTATAGGCACATATACATCGCACCCAAAAGTTCTCAAGTGAGATATATTAGGCTCTTAACCCAAAACCAATTGCAACGGAGAAAATTTATGATAATTTATCGGTCTAAGACGAACAAGTGTTGCAGCATGCAAAATTGCATGACCCCAAACAGAAGTGGGCAACTTAGTTTTCATCAGTAATGGTCTTGCTATCAACTGCAGACGTAATTAATGACTCAGCAAGGCCATTTTGAGAGTGAACATGGGGTACAGGATGTTCCACTCTTATCTCAATCGATAAACAATAGTCATTAAATGCTTGGGATGAAAATTCTACAGCATTATCAAGGCGAATAGACTTAATTTAATTATCAGGAAATTGTGCCTGTAATCGTATTATTTATGCCAATAATTTTGCAAATGCCAAGTTGCGAGATAACAAAAGACACACATGAGACCATCTAGAAGAAGCATCTATTAGAACCATGAAGTATCTAAACGACCCACTTGGTGGGTGAATTGGTCCACAAATGTCCCCATGTATGTGCTCCAAGAACGTGGGGACTTAATCCCAACTTTTGTTGGCGATGGTCTCACAATCAGCTTGCCTTGATAACAAGCATTACATGAAAATTCACCATTCGAAAGAACCTTCAAGTTCTTTAATGGATGTCCATTTGAATTTTCTATTATTCGTCTCATCATTATTGATCCTGGATGTCCCAGACGATCATGCCAAAGTACGAAAGTATTGGAATCAGTAAACTTTCGATTTACTATAGAATGTGCCTCAATTGCACAAATTTTTGTCCAATATAGGCTAGAAGATAAAGCAGGGAACTTTTCAACAACACATGTCTACCCAGAGACATTCTTGGTGATACCAAGATATTCAAGATTCATCTCATCTAATGTCTTGATATGATAACCATTTTCACGGATATCTTTAAAACTCATCAAGTTTCTCCGAGACTTGGGAGAGAACATAGCATTATTTATGACGAGTTTAGTTCCCTTGGGCAAGATTATAATGGCTTTTTCGAAGCCTTCAATCAAATTAGCGCTACCAGAAATTGTAGTAACGTTAATCTTGTCCATGTTTAGATGAAAGAAATATTTCTTGTCTTTGAATATCGTATGTGTAGTGTCAGAATCAATCAAACAAATATCTTCTTGAAAATTATTCATATCTTCAAATAAAATGACATACATCAAATAAGATATATATAAAATTTTGATACAAAGTGAAAGATTATGAATTGTTAATCATACTTTACTAAGCAATTAAAAATATGTCCAACTCAAAATCTCATAATTTTCAGACACCTTAACATTAACCCCTATAATTTATGCAACTACTAAAAACTGCCTCTTATTAAATCAAGCAGCTAGGTCAAATTAAGTACAATATAATTTGAAAATATTTCTAAGTAATTAATATATAGAGGCAAGGACAGTAAAATAATTCAACTACCTTATTGTTCTAATGAATATGCGAGGACAAATTAATTTTAACAATAAAGTTTGTAGTAAAATTTATAGCTGTGTGTACTTTGTTTTCAGGCCACTTAAAAATATTTTATTATTTTATAAGAATATAAGTGCATGGCCACAATTTTCCTGCTGGTCAAATTGTAGTTCTACTTATTCTTGTCTTTAAAATATTTTCAACCTCCGTACGTATCGTTTCATTTTTTTTTAAAATAAAACAAAATTAAAATTCAATTCACTTCAATAATAAATTACAATAATATAATTGAACTAATCAATATGGATTAAAAACCAATACTCATGCAAACAACTACTTTTACATGATTTTTATTCTCTAACTCTTAATAAAAATAAAATAAAATTAAAAATCGTTCATTCTTTCATGTTTACGGAACCATCACCAATCAAGTGAGCAATCTTTCCTTCAGGGTGCTCGTAAAAGTCTGCTACATCCAAGCATGTGATGTCAACATTATTTTCAGAGAGAAAGTTAGCCTCAGGATTCCTCTCTTTCTTCTTTAATGATGCTTGATAAAGATCAACTAAGTGCTTGAGAGCACGACAATCACGTGAATAATGTCCTTTTCCACCACATCGGAAATAAGTAATTGCTTCACGTTTCTCATCTTTTTTCTTTTTGTTTGATGAATGGTTAACACCCGGAACAGGGTTTCTTTCTTAGTCATCATGACCACGACCACGTCCACGACCAAGGCCGCGACCTTTTCCACGCATAGCATGGTGAGCGTTCACATCATTCACCTCAGGGAATGGTGCAGATCCAGTTGGTCGGTTCTCGTGATTTTTCATTAATAAAGTATTATTTTGTTCAGCCACGAGAAGATGAGAACTCAGTTCAGTATACTTCTTGAAACCTTTTTCTCGATATTGCTGCTGTAATAGCACATTCGAGGCATGAAAAGTGGAGAGCATCTTTTCCATCATATCATTATCATTGACCGTCTCTCCACATAGTTTCAATTGAGAAGAAATTCTGAACATGACAGAATTGTATTCATGAACAGACTTATAGTCTTGAAATCTTAGATGCATCCACTCATATCGTGCTTTCGGGAGGATGACCATCTTTAAGTGGTCAAACCTTTCTTTTAGGCTATTCCACAATACGAGTGGATTTTTAGTAGTAAGGTATTCAATTTTTAAAACTTCGTCAAGATGATGACGCAAAAAAATCATAGCCTTAGAACAATTTTGACTAGATGTTGTATTTTCATTCTTTATGGCGTCTCCAAGACCCATAGCATCTAGGTGGATTTCAGCATCCAACACCCATGAAATATAGTTCTTGCCTGAACTTTGAAGGGCAACGAACTCATACTTCGTAAGATTGTTAGCCATATGGAAAAAGGGAAGAAAAATAATAATACCTTAGCCTTAGCCTTCAAATTTGAGACGGTAGAGTCTCGTGCTGATAACGTGTTATAAAATAAGAAAGAACAAGAAGAAGAGCAGAGAGAATAGAGAGAGTGATTCTTATTTCTTCTCGTGTTATAAAACAAGAAAGAATAAAGAAGAAGAGTAGAGAGAATAGAGAGAGTGACTCTTATTTCTTCTCTTGAGGGATGATTTACCATGAAGGAAACCCTTCTATTTATAGGGGAAATTTGCCCCTAGTTTCACACTAAAAGACAAATACATCAAATCCTGATAGACATCAAATAGATCTTGATAAATCTTGATAGACATTCAATATAATTGATATATATCATAACAAGTTTGAAATTATTCCGAAGATAGACAAGCAATTTTTCCATTTTTTTTATAAATTATGTACAAATTAAGTTGTGTTGAAATGGGGTACCAATGAAACTTTTACACAAAAATAGCATATGAATAAGCCTAATACCTCGTATAGTTCGTCAGAAATTAGGCCCATCCCACGAGCAAAATGGATCCGATAGTAATGATCTTGGTCTTTACATGTTAATGGATTGCCAAGAATATATCCCTGTTAATGCCTTTTATTGAACATAAACGCATAAAATCATGGGAAAAAATCAAAAATAGCATATTTATCCCCTTAATTATGAATTTCATAGCAATAGTTTCATAATTACATAATATAACAAGTTGTATTTTGTATTTTTGCAAACTGTTGCTACAAAAATACAAATACATACAATGCATATGCTACAAAATGTAATTTGATAAAAGCGTTGTTATTTTTTGTAATTTAATACTTAAGTATGCTACTTTATGTATTTTTTCCTAAAATCATTAATATAAATGAAAGGTGCAGCTAGGGGCATACAGGTCAACGGTCAAGCCAAATCGAATCGATGAATTAAGTCAAATAATAATAATTAAAAACAGACTTGTAATTAATTTAGTGTTAGAAAAAATAATCTGACAATTCTTGGTTTAGTTTGGTATTTACAAAAATCAAAAAGTCAAACCGAATTCACCAAACCAACATAATACATATATGATTTTAATATTTTTAGTACATAAAAAATATTAATTATAAGGAATAGTTTCAAATATATACAATAAAGTTATTCGTTTACGAAAAGTATAGCCAAGTTTTTTACATAAAAAATAGCCAAAAAATGTACTACCAACAAAACAAAATTACAACAAAAATAACCGCACAAATGTGTAATGTATATATGATGCATCGATATTGTATAAATAGTTATGAAATGTATATATAATGTATTGATATTGTATAAATAATATATCAGTATGTATATATAATGTATAACTATGTATCAGAATATATATACATCCATAAACACTATTTATACAATAATTATATACTCCCTCCGTTTCAAAAAAAATGACCTACTTTTCTTTTTAATACGTTTCAAAAAGAATGACTCCTTTCTTTTTTTGGCAATACTTTAATTTCAACTTTCCACATGGCATGCTTAAGACCATAAGATTAAAGGGCATTTTGGTACATTTGACACAACTTTAATTTAAGACCACAAGATTCAAAAGTCTTCTTTATTTTCTTAAACTTTGTGTTAAGTCAAAGTAGGTCATTCTTTTTTAAAATGAGGGAGTACTAGATTGTTAATAGAGCTATCAATACTGGTTGTCCCAGCCCATCCAAGCTAGCTCACACGAGCTTTGGAGTTTGACAGGTCAGGTCGAGCTGGCCCATCAACATGACGGGTCAGGTCGGGTTGACCCATCAACATGACAGGCTAGAAAATAGCAAGTCCAATCCATCACACTGTGGGCTGCGGGCCTCCACAGGCTAGCCCATTTTTTAAAATATATTATTTTTATGATCTTAATTTAAATTTTAAATTCTTAATTACATAAATATTTACAACATAATATTATATGAAGTTACTACTTGTTAATCAAGTCTCAAATTTACAAAAAAACAAAAAATTAATAAGCTGTGAAATTAAATAACTTTTGATACAAATTCAAACCAAATAAAGATGTTGAAAAACAAACGAAATTATTAATGAGTAATGATATAACTAGCTAAATAGCAATATTAACCCAATTTTATTTTAGTTGATCACAATAAAACACAAAGAAATGTCAATATTTAGTCCATTAAATATGAAAATGAACTCCTAAAAAAAAACTCACATAACTTTTATGGCGTGTTCAACATCGCCACATCATCTTCATCAAACAAATTTAATTCCTTAAAAGATTTAGTATTTTATATTTTAATTTTTTATGTATTTTATAAACATATTTAATATTTAAATATTTATGATGATACAACTAGACTTTGAGTTTAGACTTTTTTTTTTTTAATTCTTTAATACTCTATTCTATTTTTTAATTATTTCTTATTCGACCCATGAACCAGCCCAACTCATGTTGTTTAAGGCCCACAGGCCCACGAATTTATACAGATCAGGTTAAAAAGCTCTAATATTAAACGGGCTATAAAAATTATAATCTGATCCTAATAATTTACGGGCTGAACCAGCCCGGCCCAAAAGGCCTGTCATATTGACGACTCTAATTGTTAATCTTAAAAAAAAAAGGGAGTTTTGGACCGAGACCCACTAATACATTAGTAAAAGGAGACAAAATGGCCCATAGTAAAAATAGGCAACAAAATCTGAAAGCTTGAATAATCCACACAATCTAGATTTTCTTTCAAGATGGCCACTTTGAGTCCCTGAGGGTCTGAGCCAGGACCGGCTCAGGCAAATTGATCGTCTAAGATGAAAATTAAATGGAGGTTTTAAATTTTTAAGATTTTTTTTTCTTATAAAGTTTATATTTTAAATTTTAAAATGTAAAGTTGTAAATATTATAATCAATTTCTTCTAATATTTTTTTTATTGATATAACTAATGGTATTGTCAGCGTACACTCTACACTCCCTAGATCCTACTAGATGAAAATACACTGAGTATGGTATTGTTGTAATATAACTAATGCATCTAATTTTTCTTGAGACATTATTTAAATACATCAAAATTCTTCTATAATTCTTTATTTTTATATAAGAAATTTACTTTTTCTATAAATAATATTTAATATTTTTTAATAAAAACCTATAATCTATTATTACCCAAAAAAAATTAAAAAAAAAGCCTTCAAATTTGAGGGCCTTAGAGGTTGCCTTTTTTCTAAAAGGGTGGAGCCGACACTGGTCTGAGCTATGTAGATGCCAGACATCCATAGCTGTGGGAGGAGCATCACAAAACTCTTGAAGGTCGTTTTAATAGAAAAGAAGATAAAATATAATGTTAATGGAGATATTGGGGTGAGATACGATGGAGCAGAGGATTGGAGATGCTAAATTATAGTGGAGGAGATAAACTAATTGAGAAGGATGCTGATGGGTGTTGTTTTAATGGTGGAGGGGTATTTAGCGGCCAAGAGTTGGGCGGAGTGGTCGTGGTGACGTAGCAGTGGTGTTCGATTGTGAAAAAATTGTTAGAAGTGACGAAGGAAAAAAAAAAAAAGAAATCACTGGTGAATCGAGGATGAATTTGATTGTTGGTTCAAAATTATTAATAGAGGTGATGGAGATGGTAATGACATGTGTCTTTCATTGGGTCGTTAATGATGCTGAAAATGGTGGAATTCGAGGGTGCTGATCAGTCTATGATGGCATTCATTGGTGGACGGAGGGATAAACGAGAGAATTTTAATGATTGTTAATGAAGTAAAGTAGTGGAGGAAGGTGTTAGTGGAGTGTTAAGATGTGAGGATGAGAAAGAAAGAAAGAAAAAGGAAAGAGAAGAAGCATAGGAAGCAGGTACAAGAACAACGGTCGAATGCCTCCTCGTAAATATTTCGCCTGAATGACTAATTTGGGTAATTTTTACAAAATTGGGTCAATTTCTTTGAAAACCAAAAAAAGGGAAAAGGACGTGGCTAATCACTTTGAAAAAAAATGCCCATAATTTAAAAATGTAGAGTCAGTCAGTCAATTTATTTTCCTCTTTTAGCCATTGACCCTGTCGGCTACATGCAGTTTCTATATTCAATGGATATACTTTTATACTATATTGATACAATTTTATATCATGTTGATATACTTTTATACTATATTAATACACTTTTATATCACGTTGATACAGTATATATACCACATAAATACACTTTTTACAGAGAAAATTCTCAAGCTCTTCTTCCATTTCTCCTCTCTCTCTCCTAATCTCTATCTCTTTCCCACAAATATCAAGAGATCACAACAACTCATCAATGGTAGTTTTAGTCCTAATTCAAGAATTCGTTGTGATACAAGAATAATCACGGATATGGACTTATAAGGGTGCACGTTGGTCTCGAGACTTGGTGTGTGCAATTTAAGTGTAGAAGAGGCCCAAAACACACCAAAATCGGCCCATAACTTACACTAGATGGACAACCCACTCTTTGAAGGCCCTTTTGGTCATTTTAACTTATATCTTGTAACGGTTATATAAAGAATAATATAGGGTTTTATTTACTTAGATTATTATGAATGTTGAAGTGAGAAACACTTGAAAAACACAAAGTCCTCTCTTCTCTTGATGAGGCAAAACCAAAACTTGGAGACAACAATAGGGTGGATTCTCTTTGTTGTTGATTGCTTGAAAACATTGATGCTAGAGAGGTGGATTCCGATTTTGTGTCTTTGTAAGAGATAGGTTTATTGTTGTATGTAGTGTTAAGGGTCCAAGAGTTACCATTCTTGGGCTCTTAACATTATACCTTCATGTGATTTATCTATATATCATTTTCCTTTTGTAATCTTGTATCCATTTTGTATCTTGTATTGTGAAGCCGTTTTTGTTGTTGTTGTTCTCATTGTGGTTTAATCTTCTGTTGTTAACTTAGTTTGTTGTTGGCTGCAAAGGTGTCAAACACCTAGTAATATTGTCCTTCTTGTATTGCATTCTTGAATCCAAGAGTGGTCTCCAAAAGGGTCCTCGATTCTTTGAATTAGTGGACTATTTTTGGAGTGTGTTTGGACTGTTTTGAGCCAATTTCGTGTCTTTCAAGTTTTTACAGTATCACGCTGCAAAGCAAAAAGCTTGGAAGGAACAAAAATAGCCCCAGCACAGATCAAAAAATTAAAAAACTGATATGAAATGATTAATTTGATAACATAGTTATTGCACCAGGAACAAACAAGCAATATAGATGCAGAATTAGCTATAGTTCTTTCAAGCAATATCACTGGCCTGCAAGCAAATCGCATCGTTTTTACAAAGGTCCAACATTATTAACATTATTGGAACTCAAGGCACTATTAATATTCAAGGTGAAGATCAGAAGAAATTTGATGTTATATCCAACGAGGGTTGTTACTTCTTCACCTTCCAACAATTATATTATTATGACATTTAGTGCACTGATCAATAAAAAGGTAACCTTTTGAGTGTTGTAGTTGTTCTGCAATTGTCTAAGATCAAGTGGGAGGATGGGAATTATCGCATCAGAGGAAGAAGATATACCTGTGACAGTTGTACCAAATGGCTAGAAATGAGATTTTGAAATTCCTTAGCTATTTTATGTCTTTTTTTTTCAGTCGAGTGGCTATTTTCGTCCTTTCTCCAAAACCAAATGGTTGAACGATCAAATAGCATAATTATTCCTAATTATGGCATAATTATCCCTAATTATAATTTACTTTGTAAATATCTTTTATATTAGGTTATAGTTTTTAATGTTAGATATATAATTTAAGATTTGAATTTGTAAATATTCATTGTTCAGTAAACACATGATTCAAAATCCAAATCTAAAGGCCAAACAAAAATCTAACAAGAGGAAAAAACTTTGTTGCTTTCAAGAAAATTCTAAATCTAAAGTCTCATCTCCTCATTCATTTTGTGCTAGTGTTGCTTTAATGAATTTGTATTGAAAATAGTTAGAGGTATTAACAAAATCTCCCATGGCCTTTCCTACTAGAGCTTACCTCAAGTGTAAATATTGAATATTCTATCAATTCAATTAAGAATTCACATAACTTAGTCATTACTGTACTAATCAATAAGATATCCTTCAAAAAGTTTTTATTTGATATTTCTCCTGTAATATTTGTTGGCGCAGTTATTAATACACAATTATTATTTTGTATGTATTGAATTTCTTAGTATTTCCTTTCTAGTTGGTAGTAGTTTCTGAATTTTTCAAATGTTCTATTTCTTCTGAAGATTATATGATTCAATTACACTTTCATTTATAATGTAATTGTAAAACAAGTTACATAAATATACACGTTAACTATTGGTTATTACGTAATATCTCTATTTTCAAAAGTAATTACAAATATCCTATATTAATTATACAATATTCCTTTCTTTTATTGTTTCTCTCTCTTTCGACTTTCGTTCTTATACACTCCAAGTCCAACACCCTGTTTTTTGCTCTTAGTTGTGCTTCTTTTTCTTCACCTAAAATCAAGCTTACGTGATTTGGTGGGTTTCAAAATTTTTAGTTTTTCAAGCATTAACTGAACAAGGTAATTAACTTCATCACCTTCTTCATTTAATTTTGAGGTTTGTTTACTTTTTTTTTCAACTTTACCAAATCAAACATTGTTTTGATTTTTTTCTGTAATCCAACTACATACAACAAAAACGTCCATGGAACTCCGACATCCCTGCCACCGTCTCTGGCTAACCTTCCGGCAACAACTTTGCCACCAAATACAGTGGCAGAAGTCGAAAACGACCATTCATTCGCAGTCGAAGTCGACGCCCCTACACTCCAAACTGATTTTCGAGGATACACTCTTCCCCGAGGTGACCTAATTTGTACAATCTCCCAAATTCTCAAATCACCTCCTTCAACTTCTTCCGATCCTTTTAGATTATTTACATTATACATTAGAATAGTAATATAACTTTACCTTGACTGTGTTAACCTCATACATAACAAAACTTTTCTTAACGTTGTTAACCTAATACGTTAAATTAGTTACATTATACATTAGAATGTTAATATCACTTACCTCGAATGTGTTAACCTTATACATAAAATTTTTACATTATACATTAGAACTGTAACCTCATACATTAGAATGGAGAAATAACTTTTTACATTATACCACAGAATTGTAACCTGATACATTAAAATGAAAAAATAACTTAATTTGACTGACTTAACCTCACACATTATAATGGTAATATTATACATTAAAAATGGTAGCATAACTTACCTTGATTGTGTTAACCTCATACTTTAGAAATGGTAATATTATGCATTACGAAATCTTTTTTCAATTTGAATTACTGTTACTGATTTTAAGAATCCACCAAATCAATAAACTAATGAGTTCTATTAATTAAGTTAGAGAATAATGGTGGCTGATTTGATTTACTTAATTATAGGGAAAAAATGATTTACCTTATCTGATTTTATCTCTTTAATTTTAGGCAAAACGATTACCTCGTTATTGCACTAACGTATAAGATACAGAGATATGTATATGTATTTTTTCAAATCTGGGAGAGAAATTAAATCTGAGATCCTAAGTAATTACTTTCATTCAAGGTGGGATTTTTGTTGTTTATACTAAAACTTGTAAAAATGAGAAAATCAAAACTGAGAGGATCGAAAGAACTTATTAAAATTAAAATTGAAATAATTATTAGTAAATCAACATAATTATTTAGTACTCCCTCCGTTTCGAAATAAGTGAATTGTTGGAATATTTATTGATGTTTCAAAATAAGTAAATCATTGAATTTTTTGTCAAATATGCCCTTATGATTTGACAACCAATTAACTTTTGAAAAGAATTACAAGGTCAGTTTTTTCTTTTTTGGGGATAAAAATGGAAAGTTGTGTTAAATGTATGTTTTTAATGCTTTTTTCTTAACATGTGTGTCAAAATCCAACAATTCATTTATTATGAAATGAAGAAAATAATTTTTAATAAAAAATCAAATAAACTCGAGATATGTACACCCCTAATTGCAACTATTTTTTTTACCCTAAAATACATTTTTAGTACTAAGATGCATAATCCAGGTGTATTCTGCGTAAGTTCATTGAACTTCACTCACTATTATAATAAAGTCACAATACTAGTTTTTTTTTCTTTTTGAAATCCCAAGAAACCTATAATTTATGTACAATCTATTACTTCGGTTGAGCATTTTATGGTGAACATTTTGTAGTAATTTGCTCACTGTTCAATAGTTCGCAAATCACATAGAAATATAAATCGCACGAGCCAAGTCTGATACAACGAGCTCATGGCTAAGCAGCAAATAAAGACTGAATTTGATCCCTATTCCACGTGAAAAACTCACAATCTAACTATCCAACCATGTGCTTGCAGGCCCGTACTAGTTTTTTATCATATTAAATTGCTGAATTTTACCTTCAATAACAGCAAATTACTTTGACAGATGTTTTTCAATTATTTTCTATGTCTTCTTTACTTGCTTAGTATGCTAAAAATAATTGTTTCACTTTACTTGCTCATTTTAAAAATTAAGAGATTAACTAATCATTTCCCGTCTATTTTATCGTTATTATTAAATATTATTTATTTTTTAATATTTAAATGACTTATAATCACGTGTCTGATAGGTTAAACTTGCTCTTTTATTGATGTTTTTTTTAAGGAATAGACAAGTAAAATGGACAAAATATATTCCTTACTATCGTGATAGAAATTCACAGCCGACATGTGTTATCAACTCTAAATAAAATCATCAAATGAACTTGGTCTAACTAATTTCCATCAACATGTACATATAAATTCACCTTAAATAATACGTGTAAGATTACCAACCTTAAGACTGATCCATGGCTTGATCCCCATATCAATCCCTGCATTACAATTTACATCCAAAATATATATTGCTTATATATCAAATCTATTTTAAAACAGGCAAAAAATATGACAAGTTTGGTATAACAAAAACAATTTATATAGTAACAAACTAATTATTCATTTATTACCATTTGATATGACTTCAGTAACAATAGGAACTGTAATTCCACTATAGGAGTCTCCAGCAACATAAAAAGGATTTTTGAGATATTCTTGATGCTCTACAAACCACTGTAAAATATTTAAGAAAATTAGTGAATTGAACTTTGAAAAGCTTTTAGATTTAAAATTGTATCTTAGTATTATGCATGATAATAATAGTAATTACATTCAACCATCCAAGTGATTTAGATTTAAGGAACCGATCCGGTTCAGTCGGAATAACATTAATTTTTTTAATATTTTACCTTTCGAAGAAATTCATAAGCATAATGAGCTGATTGTAAGTCATCTGAGTAATTTGCTTTTTGTGTTGTTGCATAGGAGAATCCAGTCCCAACTGGTAAATCCACAAAGATCATGCTTGCGACCTATAATTCAATTCAACCATTAGGGGCATTATTAACCAGAAGCAAAGAAGAAAAGAAAAATGTACTCCTTCCGGTCCAAAAGAAGTGAATTTTTGAGCTATTTTTCAACGTCCAAAATAAATGAATTATTCATTCTATAGGTGACATGGCGAAAGTTTCTTTCAATTTTATCCTTCATTTATATTTTCTTGGTTATAAGTTTCAAGAGACTTAATTAACTTTATTTTAATGTGATTGAAATTTCAAGAGTAGTTTGATAATATCTAAAAAGGTAAAAATAAAAAGTAAAGTAATATTTATGTTCTATTTTCTTTTTTTTTAATAGATGTGTACTGAGGTAAAAATTCACTTATTTTGAATTAGAGGGAGTAACTTGTAACTTCTCTCTCATACGCACACTAATGGCAATGAGTGGTCAGTGGTGCAGTAGATGATGTGTGAAAATGAGGGAAATAGACATTTGAGGTAGTGTAGATATACGTGCATCACCTACACATTTGCGAATATTGATCATGAAAATTTTATATAAATATACTCCACATATAGATAGGATATACATTTGATGTGATGCTTTCAAGACCATTTCAGATATGATTTCGACTTAAAATAAATACAAATCACCTTAAATTTTCCTCGAATTTGATATACTGCTTTATCTAAGTACTTCCAACGAATTCAAGCAACCCACTCAAAAAAAAAAGAAAAAAAAATAGATTTTCAAATCTTTTTGAGATCGGGGTTTGAATAAGATTTGCCAGGGATGACTGTTTAAGAGGATTTTTTTGACAGTGATTTGAATGTGATGCGATAATGGATGATGATCAAAGAAAATTCAATTTAGTCGTTAGTGCATAAATCACTCAAATCAAAATTTGGCTATCCACTCTCATTTTTTGAGGATACAACTTTTTTTTATAACTAACTCACCAAAGAGCAACTATAAAGTTATAAAGTTATAGCCATATTTATTCACAACATGCTATTTTCTTAACAGACAAACTCTAAAACACTAGAAAGTCAAAAAGTTTAATAAGCTAACATAAGAGTTGATGAACTGCTAGCATATTTCCTTTAGTAACTCCAAAATTATACAAATACACAATTTCTCTGGCTAAGGACTCTTAGGCTCTACTCTTCTGCTAAAAGTGCCCCAAGCTTCTCTCAGTTCACATAAAACAGACTTAGCATATACCATTATGAATACTTAAGCTCTCGAAGACTTTCGTTTTAAACAATCATGTGATTAAATTGAGGTGTTAATCTCAACTGAAACATGATCCTGATATTGTGTTTCCACTACACGAGTCTGGCACAAACTTGTTAAATATAAGGGCAACAAACAAATAAATAACAAAATAAAGTCAAAATCCACATTTAATCCAACTGTTGTCAGCAATCTATGTTTTAGTTGGAGCCTATGTAAAGATTGCTTTCGATCTAGCAGCATTCCTGAACATTAGGCACTTTTAGGCACCCATAGTTGTGTCCCAAGAAGGTGAAAATAAAAAAGGGCAGCCCGGTGCACTAAACCATCTAACATCCTTGTTGAGGAATGGTCATCTCTTGAAATATCTCCCCTTTGACATACTAAATATGGGACCATCAGATTCCTAACTTGTTTCCCCTTTGAAATAACAGCCTTGGTAAAAAAGCTGGAGGTTAATGAGATTAATTGAGACCCCTAATAATTTATGTGAGCAAATTTATCCTATGTGATCTCATATGACATTTGATCCGACCATAGATTACTTCTACAATGCCCTTCAATTACTTTTATCACCTTAGCAGGAATGATCAAAAGTTGTACCCAATAGGACTAAATACAAAAGATATATAACTGACTGACAAAATTAAATGTCTTCAAACCTATTGTTGTATCAAAGGATTAGAGAGCTTACCTTTGATCATTGAAAGTATAATTGACTTCCTAACACATTCCATAACCTAACCAAGGAATTTTCTGGGGAATTCTAACTTTGCATAACTTATCTTAGGAAGATCCAATCCATAAAATCAAAAGTTTCTTGAAGATTTGTTTTAAGCACACATCTCGGATAGATATGCTTTCTAATGCAGGCCTTCACCAATTCATGAGCTAAAATTATATTGTTTGATATTTTTCTTATTGGTAAAAATCATGCATTAGCTTCATATATAGCTGTCGTTGTCATTGATTTCATTCATATAGATAAAATCTCTCCAATCAACTTATCTATCCATCCATCTATCTATCTATCTATAAACAAAACTAAAACAAGATAAAATGCCAAGTGGCAACATATTAAAATAGTTGCGTGACAGTTTTTAAGAAAAAATTAAAAAATATTTTAAGACAAAGTTAAAAATATTATAATAAAAATTTTTAATTGAAAGATTAAGTATTTGAATTTGAAATACATTATCTTAATAACTAGAAAATCATAATTAAGAGTTCTAATATACTATTACTATTTCAAACTTATCTCTTTTATAATTTAAAGAGAAAATGATCAAAAGCCCCTCCAACCTTTATCCCAAATCCCAACTACACACTTATACTTTGCAAGGTCCTATGACCCCCCTGAACTATCTTAAAATGAAATTATTACCCCCACAACGCTGACATGGCAAGGGAGTGTGTTTCACTCTCTTTAAAAGAGAGTGAGAACGAAAATAATTTATTGAAAATTTATTTTTAATATTTCTTTAAATAAATATATAAAATTTTAATTATTATTTTTATTTCTTCTTCATTTCTTCATTATTGTTTTTCTTTCTTCTATTATAATTATTATTTTTCTTTCTTCTTCCATTCTCCTTCTTCTTCTTCTTCTTCTTCTTCTTCTTCATTTCTTCTCCTCTCTATTATAATTATTATTTTTCTTTCTTCTATTATAATTATTATTTTTCTTTCTTCTATTATAATTATTATTTTTCTTTCTTTTTCTTCAATTCCTCGAACTCGAATTACGTGAGAATGTTGAATCAATTTAGATTGAAAATTCGAACTAATTTCTGGGTTAGAATCATTTCTTAGCTCCCCAAAAATTGATTAACGTTAAGAACGTTGAAATTCATCGAAAAAAACAAAGTCGCCGGAATTTTGAATTTTGTCGGCGCCGTCACTGTCCAGCGCTGATGGACATCGAATTTTGAATGTTGAAACAATATCAAATTTGGTGAAAATTGAATATTTTTGGACATTAATTGTTGATTTGATTTTGATAAGATTACCTATTGTGTGAATTTCATATGAAGAAGAAGAAGAAACCATTGACCATTGAAGAAGCCATTGAAGAAGAGGAAAAGGAAGAAGAAGAGAAGGAGGAGGAGGAGGAAGAAGAAGAAGGGGAGGAAGAGGAAGAAGAAGAAGAGGAGGAGGAAAAAGAGGAGGGAGAGGAAAAAGAAGAAGAAGAGGGGGGGAAGAGGAAGAAGAAGAAGAGGGGGGGAAGAGGAAGAAGAACAAGAGGAAGAAAAAAAAGAGAAAGAAGAGGAAGAAGAAGAAAAAGAAAAAGAGGATGAAGAGGAAGAAAAAGAGGAAGAGGGGGAAGAGGAGAAAGAGGAGGAAGAGGAGGAAGAGGAGGAAGAGGAGGATGAGGAGGAAGAAGAGGAAGAAGAGGAAGAGGAGGAAGGAGAGGAAGAGGAGGAAGAGGAGGAGGAGGAGGAAGAGGAAGAAGAGGAAGAGGAAGAAGAGGAAGAGAAGGAGGAAGAGGAAGAGGAAGAAGAGGAAGAGGAAGAAGAGGAAGAGAAGGAGGAAGAGGAGGAAGAAGAGGAAGAAGAATTGAATGGCATATAATGTAGAATTAATTTTTTATAGTAAAAAAAAAAAGTAATATGACGTGGAATTACGTGGAATGACACGTGGCAGCGCGTGTAGACCACAAATTAAAATAAAATCTGGGTATGGACTTTTAGACGGGTAGATATTCCACTTTAAAATAGTTCGGGGGGCGGGGGTAATAATTTCATTTTAAAATAGTTCGGGGAATCATAGGACTCCCGCAAAGTATAAGTGTGTAATTAGGATTTGAGGTAAAGGTTGGGGGGGCTTTTGACCATTTTCTCTAATTGAAATATTATATCTATCTATCTCTATAGAGAGAGAGAAAGTGTTTAGTTTAATAATATAATAATAATAAGCAATAAATAATATTAGTAGTAATACACAAGTTGTAACTGCTTTTAATTTGAAAATAAATAAATATAGAAGTTGTGGTACATTATAATAATAATAATAATAATAATAATAAAAATAATAATATGTTATTTGTTGTGATAAAATATGTCATATGTGGTTTGATTTCAAATCATTCTTTCAATTCAAATATAACATTATAAGATAAATATACATTGTATTAAATATTATCTTTATATATGTTCTAAATAGACTTCTACTCTTTCATAAACTTATTTCTTTTAAAATTTAAATGTTATATAATATATTTAAATATAATTTATATAAATGTTAAATTAAAGATGAAGCTATAATAATAATAATAATAATAATAATAATAATAATAATAATAATAATTTCATAATGATGGAGCAAAAAAGAAACAGGCCAATGATAAAGAAGTTTATTTCTAATTCAAAATCTTTCACCGATTAGGATAATCATAAATATAAAATTAAAAAAAAAAGACTTTTTATTCGAATTTAAATGTTATCACGTATATTTATATTAATAGACTTATGACTATTTGTTAAAAGCACTCCTGATTCTTTGTTAATGTGGTAAAAGATTTTTTCAAATTTGGAAGTTATTGACAATCGTTTTTAGTGAGTGTGCGGAAGTTTTTTATTTTTAAAAAAAGAAATTTGCCTTATAATGGGAAGTTAATTATTTTTTAGGCTTAAGTCATTGACAGACACTTTAAGTTGTCCCGAAATTTCACTTAAACCCCTCAACTAAGGTCTGTACCTATCAGGCCCCTAACTTACCCGAATTTTAATCTATCTAAGCCTTTTTTGCCTACGTGGCACATTGCGTGATATACTTTCTTTATGGGCGCGTGAATGGATCCAAATAACATTTTTTTTTTATTTTCTCTTAAAATTTTACTTAATAAATAATAATTTATTAATTAAAAAATAAAAAAAACAACCCCACCATCCCGATGCTGTCATCTTCTTCACCCCATTATTGCCAAATGAAATTCATTTTCATAAGGTGAAATGTAAGGCATATTCTACCATTTTTCAACTCAATTTTTCACCTTTTTTCTGCAAATCAAATCCTCTTGGGAATCTCATCAAATACCTTATATGCACTCTTTTTCCACTCCCAAAATCCTCACTTTTCATCCCTTTCTCCATCGCAGAAAAGAAAGCTCAACAGAGACTTATCAACACAAAAGCCAAATCATGAGGCTACAAATAATATAAATAAATCACAACAAATCGAATTATGCCTTTGCAACATAATTATCAACAAATAAACTTAGCAACAATTTTGGACAGTAAAATTAGTACAAGACAACAAAAAAATCCCAAAATGCAGTGTGTATCATGGCTATCTTGCAGTTCTATTTTCACTTGGAGGATATTCAGGAAACCATTTTCATGATTCTCAGATTTACTCGTCCCAATCTTTTCAAATTCGTGAAATTTTAATTCAGAAGTGCACTTTCTTGCCATTGATTATAAGTCGTGGTGGATAGATAAGTACAGAACATTGCTCAACAACATGTCTAAGAACAAAATTCTTGACGTTGACAAAGAAAACGAGTTACATTGCTTTCCTAGTGTGACAACAGGCCTTAAATCTTACAAAGAATTCAAAATTGATCCGTCAAAGTTGTCAAATGGTGTGTTAATGCACGATTTCAGACAATTCTTGAGGGTGAAGAAGCAATGGATTATCAGTTTTTCTCTTTTTCATTAAAAGAAAAAGTTTGAAAATCTTTTTTTTTTTAATTTTGTTATGTATTATAATTTAAAATAATTATTTTTGACTCACTTGACATGTGTCACAATTTAATTCGTCAAGTTGCCATGTCATCGCGAGTGTAACACTCATTTTATATTTTTAGCTCATGGTCAAAAAAATGCTTAAGTGGTACAAATTCGGAGCGGTATAGGGGTCTGATAGGTACAGGTCTTAGTTGAGGGGTTTAAGTGAATTTTCAGAATAACTTAAAGTACTTGTTGATAACTTAAGCCTATCTTCTACTTGACATTCGACATACTTAGCCATAAGGAACAGAAATAAATTACTTCTCTTTTTATTTTGTTGGTATTTATTATAATATGAATTAATCTCATTGATTTCAAATATTTCTCTTAATTCAAAGATATATTCAAGATAAGCATGTCAAATTTTAAAAAGATGAGGATAAGAATATTTGAATTCAAATATTTATATTTAAGATAAGCATATCAAATTTGAAAAATATAAGGATAAGAATATTTGAAATTGAATTTTTAAATTAAAATTGAATTGGAATAGAATTCTTCCTTCTTAATCTCTCTTATATATATTCACTTCTATCCTATTATGTAATGTTAAGTTTTCTTGTCTCTCCGTTATTGATTAATGATTATTAGCTTTCTTTATGAATTTACTTATTACACTCTTTATTTTAAAAAAAAAAAAAATTCATTTGATTTGACCTTTGTATTTTTATATGAAGATGACAATGTTTAACAATTATATTTTTACATCCGGATCTGAATTCAATTAAGTGATATTTTTCATTATAATTTTATAAAATTAATTAAATACATCCTTAAAATTATTAATATATGATGTTAAACTAAGTAATTGCTATTTTAAGTTAAGTTTGATTATTAGGATTCAAGTCCGAGTTGTGATTGAGGAATATAATGAAAAATTACTATCCAGAACCTTAAAATTTATGCTTATGAACAGTTTTTGCAGTTCATGACAAAACAAATTGCAGGTTCAGAAATGGTTGGAAAAAATTTAAAATAAATAAATATTTTTTTCATAATTTATAATATTTTAACTCAATTGTTTGAAGGTGAAAATAAAATATTTTATAGTGAAAGTATGAATGAAAGGTAACAAAAAGACAAAAAAGAATATAAGTACAAAGAAAATATTTTTTACTCCCTTCGTCCCAAATTACCCGTTCCTAATTGAGATGACACATTGATTAAGAAAAATAATTAATAACATGTCTAGTTTACCATAATACCCCTATTAAATGATGTTTACATTTTAATTTGAAGAAAAAGTAAATAATGCAAAGGGTAAAACATGAAAAAAATTATTTTTTCTTGATTAATGAAAAAAAGATAAGTAAAATGAGAAATCAAATTAAAAAATTTGGGACGGAGGGGGTAGTATTTTTTGATAAATTAACTAAATGGAGAGAACTATCCTAGCACAAATAGGAAAATAAAATAAAACAGTAAATGTAAAAATATTAAAAGAAACATACATATTATGATTTAAATTATAAAGAGAAACGTTGTATTTATAAACCTATAAAATAATTAAAAAATTATGCTTTAAATTTATGCACGTATACATATAAACTATTTTAAAAAAATTAAATTTCGTTCATTCTTTTTTTTTCCCCTTAACTTATTTATTAAAGAAGAGAAAAAGACAGTATTATCTATATTAGTTTATTAGAATTTGAAGATAAAAAATAATAATGTGAATTTTTTAGTTTTAAAATATTTAGATATTTTATTATTTTAAAATTTAATGACATGTATGACTTTTTTCATAATTTTCTTGTTTCAAGAGAATGACTGATTTATTAAAATTCAAATCATAATTTTTATTTTTATTTGGTTTTTCAAGGTATCCCCACCGCCGGCAGCCATGAGACTAATCCTCCGTTCCTACGGTCAGCGCATTAAGCGGTAGGAAACTGACCACAAAGTTTTTTCCATTCATCAAAAGTGGGGATCGAACTCCCAACCTCTTGCTTAAGGGGTGAGGTGCTGAACCACCACACCAATCCTTGTGGTTCATAATTTTCATGATAGTTCAATAATAAAAGTAATTACCGTATTAATTTTAATTCGAATTGATGACTAATTTTTTTTTATTTAAATAAAATTTTATAAAAATCAGTTATTTAGATACTTACTTCAAAAAATGCAATCTTAAGTAGAAGGACACTTTATGAAGCATTAATACTGCAAAATAAAATACTTTTTTTTTAAATATTATAAAATAAAATTTGCAGGTATTTAAGTTTTAATTGATTTATTCTTTTCTTGATTTTACTTACAATTCTACATCTCTATTTGTTTATTTTTTTTTAATTGATTATGTGTAGTATAAAAAAATAAAAATAAAAAATTTAAACGACTAAATGAAATAATTTTTAGTAAATGTGATTGAGTCGTAATCATTAAATATTAAATTACAATCTAAAAAAGTACATTTAGTGATGTAACTTAGAGTTTAATTAAACATAATGCGCATAGGTTATATATTAAAATTCTTTTTCTTAGAATAAAACTCATGATTTTACATTCTAATTAAAATTCATATTCAAAAAATTTTACATGCATTATGAAATTCATTTTATAGTTATAAGGACATGTTAGTGATTTTTTTTTTAATTTAATTAAGAAAAGAAGGATTAAAATCAAATATATGAGATAAATTCATATTTTGATAGATGTGAAAATGTATAACTTAAATTTTAAATTATAACGACTTTTAACAGATTATATTATTTTGGAATCTTCTTCTAATCTATATTTCATATATTTTGTAATGCATAACAAAATTTATCTATTTTAATTTCATATTTTGAGATTAGAGAGAAGAAAACTCAATTGTTTATGTGTGTAACACAAAAAAATCTTTGTTTTCTTAGATGTTCATCCACCAACAAGATAGGGGTTTAATGCCACTGACAAAAATTTACACCACAACAATTTATAATGTAGCTTTGAAAAATTCGTGACTCAAAGAGGGACAGAAAATTGATATTAAAATCAAAATTAGGTGTCCAATTTACCTTTTATATATCAGCTATTGTCTGAAATTTTAGCATATAATATCGGTCATGATATTAGCCCATATCTGAGCAATGTGTCTTCTCATAGTAGAGTAGTCACAGAAAGCCCCAATAAAGTACGCAATGAGGGCACACTTTCACGTAGCAGCTTGGAATTTCACTTTTTTGTTTTACAACTTCACAGTTGATTGTCCATTTATTAGCCCGAGGGTAGGAAAGACCATTAGCTGCCAGCTTGATTCCCCTTAAGATGGTATCTCATGGAGCTTCAGTTGTAGATTATTATTATTCCTCAATTATAGCTTTTGCACCCACAATCATTATTCTATTATGGCTTCATCAGTAGCAGTGACTACTATTTCATTTACTAGATTTCTATCCCTTTGGGGTTTCATTGACCAGATCTGCAGAGGCAGAAGCTGCTACTCCACTAAATCAATCTCTCTCTTAGCCATCCCTTCGGTTCTAACATCGGATCTAGTTCACTTTCCCCGAGTTTTAACTTATTTTTTTATATTAAATATTTATATTTTGTCCAATATTTATTTTAGCACTTATTTCATTTTTTATAGGTTTTATTTGAAAATAAATAAATAAAGTTACATTTTGAAATATTTTATTTTATTTTATTGTTATATTTATTTTTAAAATGATTCGAAGAATATCAAAAAATATATTTCTCTTTTAATTTTAATAAATAAGTTAGTAGTTTTAGTATTCTCTTGATTATATTATTTTAGGCTATTTATAAACTTTCATTATATTTTTCTTAAATATAAAAATTAATTAATAAATAATATTATATTATTATTATTTTTTAAAAATTAAAAAAAAGAATAATTATCCTAATAAAACTAGAGATAATACATCGAAACACCCCTAAACTTACAGCCAAAACTTACTTTAGACCCTAAACTAATCGGACAATTATATACCCCCCTTAACAACTTTAAAGTGAATTTTTTACACCCCAAATTGCTGACGTGAAAAATTCTTTAAAAATCTGCGCGTAAGTGGTCCAAAAAACGTAGAAAAAAGTGGGGCCCACCTTCTAAATTTTATAAATTCTCTTTATATATATAATGTAAAAGTAAGAACTCATTTCTTCTTCATCTTCTTCGTTGTCCCCCCTCCCGTTCTTCATCTTCTTCGTTGCCCCCCCCCCTTCCGTTCCCCTCACTCCCACCCCCCAACACATCATTTTTTTATTTTTTTCATAACCCTACACCCACCCCATTTCTTCATTGAGGCGAAGCCATGGAATGTTACGTAAAAGGTGAAATTGAATGTTTTGAGAAGTTTGTGAATTGAAGCTTTTATGTTTTTGAGTTAAAAAATTGTGAAATTTATGATACTTGATAAGCAATTTATGTCAAAATTGTCTCAAAGTTGACAACTTTATTATTTTAAATGAATTTTTTCGAATTTCCCTCTACCCTGATTTCTCCCCTTTCTCTATTCTGATTTTTGCCAATTACCGTACCCCTCAATCCGTCGTCTCTACGTATGTGTGTTGTGTGGAATTGGGAGTCTGTGTGGGTGTTTATGCTGTGAGTGAGCAAAGAAAATTGGAGGCCCTCTTCTGTGAATGAAGAATCTTTATATGTATATCTCAGTGTGTGCGTATTGTGAAGAAATGGTGATGTGTGTACTTATGGTGTGTGATGTAGTATCGTGAGAGTGACGATGGAAGGAGTGGTGCTAATTCTCTTTTGTGTGTGTCTATATTATGAATTGAATTGTTGTTCATGATTGTTATCTAATGATGTTAATGGAAAAATGAAAAAATTAGAGGAGAAGGCATTAGGGTTGGAAGGAGAGAAAGAGATGAGGGGGAATGGTTTGAGGAGAAGAAAAATGAGTGGTGGGGTGGGGTGGGGTGGGGGGGTCGATTAAGAAGGAAAATGGTTGGGGGTGAGGGGGTTCGAAGAAGAAGGAAATTATAATTTTTTTTAAATAAATATATAAAAATAGTATATGTATATAAAAATTGTATATGTGTGGGATTACTTTTTTTAAAAAAAAATATAATTTCTTACGTGGCAATGACATGGCACTGATGTGGCTCAACTTGGGGCGTGTGTACTTCACTCTCCGCAGTGAGAGTGGTATAATTTTTTTAGGGGGGTAAAAAATTCACTTTAAAGTTGTTAAGGGGGTATATAATTGCCCGATTAATTTAGGATCTAAAGTAAGTTTTGGCTACAAGTTTAGGGGTGTTTCGATGTATTATCTCATAAAATTACCCTCAACTTTTCCACCTATATGACATATCCCATTCTCCCTCAACTACCCCGCATTCCCTTTACAAGGAAAACTCCTCAACTCCCCAAGATAGAAGTTACGTACATTATCAGACAAAAAAAAACAAAGTCACGTACATTGATAGAAGAAAAAATAAGAGAGAAAAACAAAAAGAGAAATTAGAAGAAGCAAAAACAGGATAGACAAAAAGCAAAAACGGAGAAGAAAACAAAAGAAAGAAAAGAGAGAAGGTCAGGTCTCTGTTTGAATTTTCGGTGGCGGTATTTTTATTCTTACAATCGTTTAAGGTCATCACACAGGTTCTTATCCCATTTTGTACTGTTATTTCATAAGTTTTATCATTATGAATCTGAAGTATGAAATCAAATTAGTTCAATGGCTTCATGCATTATCCAATATGCAACAGTTTGATTATTAATGTGAATGCGTTATCATAAATTATATTGTGTATCTTGTCATCTAAATATTTTTATTGTGTAAATGATGAATCAAAAGTGAATGAGAGTTTAAATTTTATAAAAGTGGATATTTAAAAGAATGTAGAAGGATTATAGACGTGTTTGTAGTGATACTAGTGAGAAAAAGTCCGTGCAAACCACGGACCCAACATATATTCTAAGTTAATATTATAATAATAATCATATCAATTAATGTGACATCTTTTGAATTTTGAAATTTAAATAATTTATTTTTAAAGTAATTTTTGCATATATTCTTAAAATATTTAAATTATCAATAATCATGATTTATTATTCAAATACATAATTTTATTTAAAAAATTTAATTCACAATCAAAATTAAACTCTACAAATGTATAGATTAATAAAGATGTGAAAAACAAAATTCGACGGGCCTATATTATTGTTTTTCAAATAAAACGGGATTAGTATATGTTATTTTTTTGTCTCAATTTATGTGACACAAATAAAATTTAGATAATTAATCATACTTTTAATATATTTTTAGATATTTTAAGTTGTTAACTATTGTAATTTATAATTTTTTTTAGTTTTCAAATAATATATGTTACTCTCCTTGTCCAAACTTTTGTGACGTTGAAAGTTAATTATATTTTTAAAATAATTTAAATTTTTAATTATTGTGATTTATAATACTTTTCTTATATTTCAATTCAAGTGGCATTGATATAATTTCGAGAGTCAATCAAATATTTTATATCTTTTAAAATTTTTACGTTGTTAATTATTGTGATTTATAATATTTTTTACGTATTTTTTTTAAAATATATAATAGATTAATTTTTTTTTTTGAATGTTTTAAGTTGTTAACTATTGTTATTCATAATACTTTTTATGTAATTTTCAAATAATATATGTTGCTCTCCTTGTTCAAAATTTTATGGTATTGATAGTCAACTACATTTTTAAATAATCTAAGATTTTAATTATTGTGATTTATAAAACTTTTCTTTATATTCTAATTTAAGTAGCATAATGCTTAGATCATAATAATTAATTAAAAGTGATATAGAAAAATCACGATTGAAGCAGCAAAACAAGCATGTCTTAAATGACTCACAACAACTAATTAGAAGTGATATAACAAAATTATTATAAAAAATACTTGCGGAAAAAATTAAGTGGACATCATCTAAGATGTGAAATTAATTTAAATATCAAAAGTTAACTCATAATTTTATTCCTTTTTATTAAATATATATATATTTTTAATATTTAAATGACTTATAATAATTAATTAGGATGACATTTAGTAAAATTATGATTGAAACAACTAAATCAAATATATCATAAATATCTATTTTATATTTTTATTAAATAATATTATTAATCTTTTAATATATAAAGAGAGCTGCTTCAGCCGCCCAGCTCACTCTTATATAAGAGAATATGCACACGCTCACCGGAGGACGCACGCAAATACACACCCTCACAGTTCACCCACACAGCTTCACAATACAACACGCAAAATTCACGCATACACACACAGAAATGGCGAAAGAGAGTGAACTGAGAGAGGAAAATTGAGAGAAAATCAAAGAAACAGTTTGTTCCGCTCTTTTCGGCGAAGTGTTTCGTTGGAGTTGTCGCTCAACCACAGAATCCGGTCAACATATCGACGGTTAAAACCGTTGACTGGCTGACCCCCAGTCGAAAAATAACGACCATCTATCCACCATCGAAAAAACAAGAAAGCCATATAAAATCTACCTCCCGTCATTGTTCCGGCGACCTTTTTCTTCGCCGAAAAACGACGAAAACCCGTCGAAATCACGTAAACCAGCAACCAATAACCCACCCTACGGTTGTCTTTCGAATTCCGATCTACACGTACCAAAACGATCCCTTTTTAGTTGGTTCAGGTCAAACCCGACGGAAATATCCTTTCACCGGCGAAATCCGTTTACTCCTTCATAAAATCCGGCCAAAACACCCCTTTCCCGTCGTTCCATCAAATAAATCTGGCCACCCATGCTCGAAATTCGCCGGAAAATCCCCAAATCCGACCCCTGTTTCGACGTCGGCGACAATCCGGCGGAATTTGTCCGGCGGCGTCGACTGGTGGTGCTGCAGTGGTACAAGGTGGAGGAAGAGCGAGCCAGTTTACGTCGACGTCGTTGTATGTTGGCATTTAGATTTTAATGTGATGGATTCGTTGCTGTATGATCTGTTTAATCAAATGGGACAGGTGGTTTCAATTTGGGTTTGTATTAATTTAGAGAGATTAAATTTGAAGGTCATTAATAAGGATTTTTATAATGTATAGCTAGTGTATTTTATTATTCTTATCATTAATAAGGTTTTATAATTATTTTGTTATATTAATTGATCTCCTTAAACCAATATTATTCAAGGATAATGTTAAGGTTAGGTAGCACTTCGAGTAGGCAAACTTTCAATTGTTAGGCAAATATAAAATAGCTAAATTTTGTCTCGATTACGAATGCAACTTACGCATCTTTTTTTTTGAGACGTTTAAAAATAATTCGAGGATGCAACATTGTATCTCAGCAAAGATCATATTAAAATCAAGAGAAAATGCTCTGTTTTCACCTGAACTATACACAAAATTGTTGAGACACACCTAAACTTTAGGAGGTTCATATTACCCACTTGACTAATTAAAAGCGTATTTTTGGCAACTTTAATACCTACGTGGCACATACGTGGCATATACGTGTGCCTGCGTGAACCTTCAATGTGTTGATTCACTGATGTGCTATGTAGGCACTAAGGTTGTCAAAAATACGATTTTAGTTAGGCCATGAAGAGTAATGGGACCCTCCTAAAGTTCGAGTGCATCGTCTCAGCGATTTCGTGTATAGTTCAGGTTGAAAACAGAGCATTTTTCCTAAAATCAATTTCCACTAGTTTAATTTAAGATATATAGATAGATTTTAGATATTAAAATTGAGCGAATTTAGGCCTTAACATAATTCATCAAAAATAATTTAAGTCAAGATAAGTCAATGAAAGCGACCGTGCTAAAACCCTGAGACTCGAGGGGCGCCTCACACCTTTCCCTCGATCAACAGAATTCCTTACTCCATCTTTAGTTTTCGCAGACCAATAAAGAGTCATTTCCTTTTAATTAGGGATTCAATAAGATGACTTGAAACACCATAACTCAATTTCAAGTGACGATTCCATAAATAAAATAATTTCTATTCAAAAATATCACTTTAATTGGAAATACCCTTCGATCCTCATCGGACGGAAAAGGGGTGTGACACTGAGAGCTCATGTGGACACTTGGATTTACTAGGGTGACCACTTCTTGCACTTATTTCTCAATTATTATGTGCAAATAACCTCCTACCGTGCTTCCAAACACTCGTATGGGTTGCTTTCGTGGTCGTCTTATGCCCTTCGCAACCTCCTCTCGCATGGATGTTAACTAATGTGAGATTAGGGCATGGGGAGAAAATATTTAAGATAATTTGATTAGGTTAAAGTTACTAAACATATTCTTTTAATTAATCTTGTCAATAACCATTATCAGTGATGTTATGATCGGACAGAATAAGCAATATCACAAAGTAAAAGAAAATAAGAAGAAGACACACAGATTTATGTGGAAACCTTTGACGGAAAAAATCATTGGCAGAGGCGGAGAAATTCACTATAATGGAGATGAGTACAATGAGGAGACGAAAGTCGCAATGACGTATAGAAGTCGTCCAAAACAACCCACTAAATTACACTTATATAATACGTGGATACAAATAAATCCTAGGCCCTCTGATCCCTATGCTACCACCATAGATCCCACAAAAAATCACAAACATGAGTCGCAGCGGATCAACAGAATTTATTTGTCACAAACTCTAACAAGTGATATGTATAAATGTGTCAATTTTTCTAAGCTTATCCGCAAAAGAATACATCATTAAAATGTTTATGTTTCACTCACCTTGGTATATGCGTATGGATTTAAAGACAACGTTGGCAAGCTCCCATTATACGCTCCAATATCCAATGTAACGGGGCCTGCAGATTTTAGGAAGAAATTTAAATAATATCAACAACTTGAAATATGATTTTGAGTGATTTCGTTCGAAACCAATAAGTACAATTGCATTTTGTAACAATTTCTGCTTTACTTTATGACTATAGTTTTGTATATTTAGGTAAATAATAATTATTTTCCCCGTCTTATAAAATTGATTAACCACTTATCTTTGGTAATATATTAATGATGTATCTATCATGTTATTAGCATCATTTGGAACATGTTATTCAAATAAATAAATAAGTAGTTATTTCTATTATGATTTGTAATTTCTAAATTAACTTAACCTCTCACGTAACCCTATACTTTTAGATATTCTCATTTCAATCATTTTCTCAATATGTTTAGTATAGTATAGATAGAATATCAATATGAGAACTTAATGCATAATATGAAAATTATAAAGATATACTATTTGTTTGTAAATATGATTTTTTCCCTATATGAGTATTCTCGTCCAGAAGAAAATACTCAGAAAACACCTATTTTTGTGAGAAGCTAACTTTTCAATTTTGTTTAAAAGTAAAAAAAAAAAATCTTCTTAACAACTATTCAAAAAGTACCTATTTCTTTATCAAAAACTCTGATCGTCCCAATTTCTTCTCTCCTCCACCTTCCCCCATCCCCATTGTAATAAAAGCAGAAACTAAAATGAAAAAGGAATAGTTGTCCTTTTGGACTGTCCTAAGAAATGATAGCTGAAAAAAGTATATTTCTTGTATATTAGAAGGAATAAAAGTATATGTCATGTTTATTAAAAGGAATGAAAAATTATAGGTCATGTATATTAATATAAATTTACATCTTACATATCAATCCGTGTATATATTTTATTTAACTAAGTCTATATTAATTCCGATTGCAAAGACCAAAAATGAGAAAAGCCTTGAACACCACCAATTCATATGATATAATTAAGGATAAAAGATGAATAAATAATTTACCTAATTCGTATAAAATCGCACTTAATGTAGAGCAACCAGGACCTCCCGTAAACCAATATATAAGAGGATCAATTTTAGGATTAGACTGCGACTTTATAAAGTAATAGAAGAGTTGCACCTCATCTGCTTCACCTACTCCTATATACCTGACAACAACAATTCATATAAATTAATTTGGGAGTCATCAACATATGTAGTTCACATATATATAGAAAATAATGATCATCTCATTATCAAAAGTGACAAAAAGGAATAGGAACATAATGGACCACCGAATTATTTGATACAATTTAAGTATTTTCCAATATAATAAAGAAACCAATAAATAAAGAGTGAATAAGTTTTTTTTAAAAAAAAACTTTAAACTATCATCATTTTAAGAGTTTATACTTTTATTATTGAGTGTTTGTAGAATCTACTTAAATTATCATGAGCTCATATTAAAATATTTCTGAATGAATATAACATGCTACCATAAAATCAAGCTCCAAAAGCCCTTCCAAAGAGTTCTAAAGAGCAGTACACAAACAAAATTTTGCCTAAACTGTTGAATATTCACATAAACTATCAAATTGCCACAAACGTATTATGTCAAGTGAACTCACTTTAAAGATTTTTTTAAATCTCTCATGCACCTCTCAGTTTCAAACATTTTGCTACATATTCAAATGGGGGATTTATATTTAAGGAAAGTTACAATACAGGAAACAACAAGATTACCCAATAGTTTAGATATACTACGAATCTTGCAAAATAATCTATATATATAATATAAAAGAGAGTAATAGGCAAGTGATGTGGAACCTCTCTTTGGGCTTCATTTCTATTTATTTATTTTTTTCACTTTTTTGGACATTTTTCTCATTTCTTTCAATTAAGTTATTTTATAAAATCATGTCCTTAATTCATACATTCAATTACATAAATTCTACTCTTAAATATTAGTAATGCCCATAAATCTCAAGCCTTTCGTATTCATAACCCTCAATTAGTAATGTACAAGAAGAAGATCAGTTATCTTTTGCTACTTTTTTTTAATCTCTAAATATTTTGTTAATTATTTTTATCTTTCTCTATAATTAATATAATTGATTTGTATTAAATTAAATCTATATATAATAATAAAGGAAAAACAAAATAAGGTGTTGTAACATCTTTCTTTGGCCAAGAATCCTATTTATCTTTTTTTTTTTTTTTCATATTTTTGATAGTTTTTTCTATTTATCTAATTTGACTTTTTTTGCTACCTATCTAATTTTTATTATTGATTAGAATATAAAAATAAATATGTCAATTACTACTTCATTTATTCATATTTTTTAATAGATAAATTTAATAATCTTTTGTTTCATTGCTCCCATGACTTTTGATGTTTATCACTCTTAAATTATTTATACTCATATTCATGTTATCATTTGGTGTTCCATAATATTGTCCTATAAATAAAGACATGATAAAAAAAATATTTGCAAAAAGAGACGATCACATTAGTCAAAAGAATATATGTAGTTGAAAGAGTTGTCAAGATAAATATTTTCATTTACAAATTTTATTTTTTTATGATCCTAGTTGACATCTTACATTGTCTCTTCATTTTTTTAAGAAAGAAGTATCTATTACCCTCTTAAACTTGTCGAATTTTATTCATGGTATACCTGAACTTTGACTTGTCCTAAGTACTCCCCGAACTTGTTGTTTTAGTAAGTCGCGTGAACTTTTTTTGCTGGTGTGGCAAAATGTTTGTAGTCACACTTCATCACGCACGTGATGGAGTATTTTTTGGGCCAAATTAGCATTTTTCTTTAATTTTTTTTAAAAAATTAACTATCCCTCTCCCTATTTATTATCCCTCTTCCTCCATTACTTTCAATCTAAAAAAAAATTCATCAATTTATTAATTTTGTAAAACTCCAGTTTATTAATTAATTTATGAAATAAAAATTTCATCCGTTTATTAATTTTGTAAAAATTCCGTTTATTAATCTAAAAAAATAAATTCATCCATTTATTAATCCAATCTAAAACTTCAATTTTCATTCCTATGACACTCTTTCAATTTTGTAATCTTAATTATGCATATCATATGAGTTATTGTAACTAAAAAAATGTACTAAATATCGAAACAAATATTTTAAAAAATAATAACAAAATAAATACTAAAGAAATTAAGACACATACTTATAATAAAGAGAATGTAGTTATATTGATTATCGATTTTTAGTCCCTAACGATTTGATTTTCAATTTAACCGATAAGAAAATATTCATAAAATAGAAAATAGAAAAAGCAGTGACTAACATGAAAAGAAATCGAATCTTAGTCGCAACCAAAATCCTACTTATTGGGTGTAGTATATATATATATGGGGTGTAAAATAATAATTTAACATAAACTTATTGGGTTATCGGTTTACCCAATAACCCAATAAAAAAAATCGAAATCGAATCAATGACCCAATAATTTTTTTAAAAAAATCGTTAACCATATAACGATAAATCAATAACATTTTTATCGGTTTGATTTTTGTATGCCCCTAACTTAAATTGCAATTTCTTACCCCGTTAATTATAATAAGAAACGTATTTGTGCATGTGAGTCTCCTCAAAATCCTAATCGAAACACTAATCGGAAACTACTATGAAACACTAACCGAAAAAAATTAATTTCATATTTTTAACACACCCAAAAATATAAATTTTTAGATAACAACTTACTTGATCGACGAAAATTCAACCTTTCACTATTTTGGAGTAGAGGAAAACTAAAAAAAATAAATTTAGAGAGAAATCGGATAATTAAGGGTAGAAGTGAGTTATTTTTTAATATAGGATAAATATAAGGGAAGTGGATGATATTTATCCACATGGACAACCACATCAACACTTTTTTTCACGTGTAAGCGTGTGGTGTACACGCACTGGACAGTCAACAAAAAAGGGCCTCGTGACTTACTAAAACAACAAGTTCAGGGGGTACTTAGGACAAGTCAAAATTTAGGTGTACCATGAATAAAACTCGACAAGTTCAGGGGGGTAATGCATACTTCTCTTTTTTTTTTTTTTTTTATAATTTTAATTTGTTATATGTGCTACATATACTTTGTCCGTCATATAAATGTGTCTTTTTTTTAACTATTTAAATTTAATTTAATAATATTAGATATTTGATTTTCTTTAAAGATTAACGGAGTATATATTGAATGTTCTAATGTTGAATATAATGTAATTCTTTTTTTGAGATCAATATAGTTGTACTTATAATTTTATTCTTTATGCTAATTAGAGAATGTTCTTGCGGAAACTATTTCAGAGAATATGTCATTCACAGTGATTGAAAATTTGCAGATATATGTATATTATATATTTATCACTTTATTCTCATAAAATTGAATTTATAAAGTATTTCTATTCTAGATATTAATGAAACAATTCTTTTGTTACGTTTTTCGAAATTGTAAATACAATTTTAATCGACAAGATATACACCTATGTATGTTTTTAAAAGACGCATTACGTAGTTGAATCCTTTGATTTTTCATCCAGATAGATAGGTATACGTGATTGTTCCTTTTGATGATATGATTTTTGTGGAGGACTAGCTTTGTTATTTTGGTTTATTTATAGAAAAAATATCATGTATTCTAATTTAAAGTGTATTGTGTATTTCATTAATTTCTTAAAAAAATATATCAAAGTATTGTACTTGTATAATCTTATCCCGAAAGAATATTATTTAAAAAATATCTAATTAAAATTTTTGAAAACAGAAATTGACCTAAATACATTGAAGTATGAAATAATAATTTTTGCTTCTTTTTTCATTCATTTTGAGAAATGATGGATCGTGTATTTTTTTATTTTATTTTTAATAATGCAAGCTTTATGAATGAATAGCTTGTCTTTTGATATATTTTTTAACGTTTTGTATTTATTACATTTTGTATTCTCAAAAATAAGATATATTTCGTAAAAAATTGAGTTATGTGTTGAACATAACAAGTTTTTAAGTGGTATTTTTTATTTTTATTTGATATTTTAAAAATTATATGTTTTTTCTTTTATCTTATTGGAGTACCTTATTTTGCAATCCAATTCTACAATACAAAAGGAGAGGAAAAGAAGAGTTTTATACAAATTGCATAAGAATATAAAAGTAAATTTTGTATTGAAATTTTTATAGTTGTTATTCATGAAATTAATATTATATGATAAGATTATAAAATTATTATAATAATACGTAAAATTATATGTTGTTTGGATTTTATTTCAGTTCTTTTATGAAATATAATATTTGTTTTAAGATTAAACATTTAATTATGATAATATCATTTTGTAGGTAAACTAAATGATATTATTCTGTTTTGATAAATAGCATAACAAGGTACAAAAATTAATTGTTAAGCGAGACAAGAGGATTTAAAAAAAGCAAACAATATCTTGAAAATACTATGATATAAAGAAACAATTCATAATATTACGATTGAGAAATATAATGAAATGAATCTCTTAATTACGAACCTATGACAAATTTAATTAATAATAATTCATTAACGATCGCGCAAAGCGCGAAAATATCCACTAGTGATAGTAAAGAGGAGTTTTAACCTATTCACTCTCAAATAAACGTAGGGAAGTAGAACAGTATGAGTTGACTAAAAGATAGAGACATGAGAATAGTACATTAATTCCTTCTTCTATCTATACTTGTTCATTATATTAAAATTAAATGTTTAATAATATATGTTCAATTTAAAAAATCAATGAACAATGTATCATGTTGTGCCCATTTAACTTTGTTATTAAATATATTCATTACTCAATGTATTTTTTAAAACTTTAAATAATTATATTAAAAAAGTGATATAATAAAATTACTCCTATTATATCTTATTTCTTAAAATATATATCAAATTAATATTCTAATGAACAAATAAAAACAAACAAAGGAAAGACTAACTTTAGTCCATTTGGGACACGATCACACGAACTTCGTAGCTAAGGCACTCACTACCACTAGTTGTGTCTAATAATGTTCAATGGATGCTTTGATATCTGCCATGTCTATCAAAAATCTACTTCATCCGCCCCCATACTAGTTGGTCAATTTATTAAAAATAAATGTCTCATATTAGTTGATCATCTTATTAAAAATAATTGTCTCATATTAGTTGGTCACCTTACTAAATCAAGAAACATTAATTAAATTTTTTCATATTACCCTTGCAATTAACTTTTTTTTTTGAAAGTTTTCACACTTATTTGTGAAGTTTCCAAGAAATTTTTTAAAGGGTAATTATCTTTCTATTTATGATATCTTAATCACCGTGTAAAATGGAATGTGCCCAAGTAATATAGAATGAAGGAAGTAGTACATATATTGCTCGGACTCAACATTTAGGTAGGAACAACTACTATGGTTTGCGGATTTAAAAGTTGAATTCATCATACATAAATGGACTTGAGAGATAGTTATGCGTATTCAAACACCAGTTTTTAGTTTTTTGCACCCTTATGTGTAAGTGATCACTATTATGATTTATCCCTGTTCTATTACTCGCTCCATTTTATATTACTTGATTTTGATTGACTTGACATACTTTTAAGAAAATTTTAATTAGATGTATATTTTTACTAAATTAATCTTATTATTTTGATCACTAATATTTTTACTATCAGAAAAGTGATCACAGACAACACAAGTCAAGATAAACTGTTGGATCACCATCCCCACAGTTATCTTTAGCAAGTTTGTAACAAAGCAGCAAATTTCTAATCACACACTATCCAGTCTTAATTCTACTCTAGCCCTTAGCTCAGATAAAATTAAAATTCTCTAGCTATTCCGCCATTTTGGCATTCTTGATGGCTCGAGGTGAATCTCTTGGGCAATGAGTTTGATCACTACTTGTGGAGCCAACTGCTTGGTTTGAAACACTCTAGCATTCCGTTCCCTCCACATGAAGTACACAGTTGTAGACAACATCAGCCTGAACACCTCATTCTTTGGAGATTTCCCCTTCGCATACGCCTTAACCCAACACAACTCTTCTAACCATTTCTTGGGCCCCGTCCCCATCGAATCATTAACCAGTTTAAGAGCTTTTGCCATATAGTAGAGGACATCTTGATTAAAAGAAAATATAGCAGAGAACATTTTACATTCATAAAATAGATGGTTTGAACTCTCATACTTATCTTCACACATCGAGCAAATCATGGTAAACCCCCCCAATCCTTATAAAGCCTATGTTTTGTGCTCAATCTATCAAATGCAGCAACCTCAAAATGAAAATACTCATAGGAGAGCCATAGTTATTATATACTAATCTCCTTCATGAGACCTTTGGAGTAGAGCCTCTGAGTTTCAAGTAAAATTGCTTGATTGAGAAAGTCTGCATTTCCTTTATATCCTCTGATTAATACCCTTCTGCAATGAAATATTTTGTAGCCTTCAAGATCTTTTTGATGATCCAGGAGGCCTGTTGAGGTATCACATTCAGTGGGTTCCTGTTATCATAGCTAAATAGTAGCTATGGATCCACTTCATCCATAATTTATCTTTCTTCCTACAAATGTTCCAAAGTAATTTACTAACTGCTGCCTTATTCCATATTGTCGTATCTAGTATACTAAGTTCTCCAACAACTTTAGGTAGCATACTTTGTCTCATGCCACTAGCTCTCTTTGAGAGCTCAGTACCCACAATCCATAAAAAGATTTGGCATGTAGCTTCAATTACCTGGATGAACTTGTCCTCCACCGAAGCCATTTCAACCTTCTCCCGGATAGTTTCATTCTGAACTCTATCATCCCTAGTAAGCCCACACATCCAGCGCAACATCCACATTTCCGCCACCTTCAATTTCTGAATGTGAGAGTTCTTGACTGGCCAGCACTCCGCTCCATACAACATGGCCGGACGGACTGCCACCCTATAAAATTTGCTTTTAAGCTTGGGCGGCACCTTCTTATCACACAACACCCCCGAGGCGAGCCTCCACTTCATCCATCCTGTCCCAATACGGTGGGAGACGTCCTCGTCAATCTCACCATTCCCTTGAATCATGAACCCGAGATACTTGAAACTATCCCTCTTACACACCACCTGAAAATCCAACCTCACTACCACCTCGTCCTCCTCCCTAGAGCCATTAAACTTACATTTCAAATATTCGGTCTTGCTCCTACTCAACCTGAACCCTTTAGACTCAAGAGTCTGTCTCCACACCTCTAGCTTATCATTCACACTCCCTCGAGTCTCATCAATCAACACTACATCATCTGCAAAAAGCATACGCCATGGCACCTCTCCTTGGATACGTCGTGTCAATATATCCATCACCAAAGCAAACAAAAACGGACTAAGCCTGATGCAACCCTGTCAAGACAGAAAAATGTTCTGAATCTCCCCCCGACGTCCTAACCTGGGTCTTAGATCCATCATACATGTCCTTGATTGCTCTGATATACGCCAACGGGACCCCGCTTACCTCCAAGCATCTCCAAAGAACTTCCCTAGGAACTTTATCGTATGCCTTCTCCAAGTCGATAAACACTATGTGCATGTCCTTCTTCCTTTCCCTGTACTGTTCCACCAGTCTCCGCACCAGGTGAATTGCCTCCGTCGTAAAGCGCCCGAGCATAAATCCAAACTGGTTCTTCGAAGTAGACACTATCCTCCTCAACCTCAACTCGACCACTCTCTCCTAAATCTTCATAGTATGACTCAATAGCTTAATACCCCTATAGTTATTGCAACTCTGAATATCATCCTTATTTTTATACAGAGGGATCATAGTACACCATCTCCAGACCTCGGGCATTTTCGCCGACTTGAAAATGTCGTTAAACAGATCAGTCAACCACCTTAAACCAGCCTCGCCAGAAAACTTTCAAAAATCACGGGAATCTCATCAGGCCCCGTCGCCCTACCCCTTCGCATCTGGCGAACGACCTCTCTGACCTCCTCCATCTTAAAACGTCTACAATAACTAAAATTACGACACTCCTCTGATTGCTCCAGCTCCCCTAACGCAATAACTCTATCCCCTTCATCATTCAAAAACCTATGAAAATACGACTGCCATCTTTTCTTAATGTGACCATCCTCCACCAACACTCTACTATTCTCCCCCTTAATGCACTTCACCTGGTCGAGGTCCCAACCCTTCCTCTCCCTAGCCTTAGCCAACCTAAACAACCTCTTTTCCCCTCATTTCTTCTCTAACCCCGCATACAGGCTCTCAAACGCAGCCGTCTTAACCGCCGTAATTGTTAGCTTAGCCTCCTTCCTCGCTAATTTGTACTCCTCCCTATTTACCCGTTTCTCTTCTTCATCCTTGCTCTCAACCAACTTAGCATACGCCCCCTTCTTAGTCTCGACTTTCTTCTTAACTTCTTTATTCCACCACCAATCCCCCCGATGATGACCGGCCTGACCCCTAGACACACCCAACACCTCACCAGCAGTCTCCTTGATGCACCTAGCCACCCTTCCCACATACCATCTACGTCTCCCCTACAATCCCACACCCCCAAACCCGCCAACTTCTCCCCTAACCCCTGCGAGTTCACCGGCGTCAAGCCGCCCCACTTAATTTTCGATCGACCCCCCTCACCCCTATTCTTCTTATCCTTTTCTATACCCAAGTCCATTACCAAAAACCTATGCTAGGTCAAAAGATTCTCACTCGGAATGACTTTACAGTCCTTACACAACACCTTATCCCCTTTCTTAAGCAGTAAAAAGTCAATTTAGGTCTTGGCAATCGCGCTTCGAAAGGTGATCAGGTGATCGTCCTTTTTCGAAAAGCTCCAATTTACCACCACCAGCCCAAAAGACCGTGCAAATTACAACAGAGCAGCTCCCTCTTCATTTTTCTCCCCAAAACCAAAACCAAAACCACCATGCACATCACCAAAGCCTCCCGGTAATGCACCGATGAGCCCATTGAAATCCCCTGCTACAATAATTTTCTCAGAGCTAGGCACGCCTCTCACCACCTCATCCAAGTCCTCCTAAAACCGCATCTTCTCCTCCCCGTCTAAGCCCACCTGCGCATACACACTACACACGTTTAGGGTAAACCCCCAAAGACCAACTTAATAGTCATCAGCCTATCACCTAAGCTCTTCATCTACTAAGATGCCAACTCCATTCCTACACCTCACGCTTCCAGAGTACCAAAGCTTGTAACCATCCACATCCCTAGCCTTAGACCCTACCCACTTGGTCTCCTGGACACACGCAATATTGATCCTCCTCTTTCTAAGAATCTTCATCAGCTCTATGGACTTTCCCTGGAGAGTCCCTATATTCCAAGACCTTACCCTCAACCTATCAACTCTAGCAACACGCCTTCCTCTACCGTCCTTCACGCCAGACCTTGCCCCCACTGCCCTACTCTCGTCCACAGCCCCCCGCCCCAACCCCCTCGGACATGACCCTATCCTACCATCAACAACCACAGCCACTATCCCACGGAAATAAAAACAACTATAGTAACAAAGCACTAGCAATAACTACAAAGCAACAACAGGAAAAATAAGGCACACGCAAAGTAGATGGAATAAGCAAGCAAAAATCAATCCCACAAATTAAACGAATTCAAGAGAATTCAATAGATGTCAAGAGATAAAATTAATGTTATGTCAAATGTATCAAAATATCATTTAATTTTGCAGTCTCAAACATGCTACATGAAAAGTTGAAATTAAAATATTATTATAAAAGGAAAGAAATTATTCTTTTTGAAATAGAAGGAGTATTATATATATATATGTACATATATATATATATATATATGTACATATATATATATATATATATATATATATATATATATATATATATATATATATATATATATATATATATATATGTATGTATATTAATTGTAAGCTATATATTTTATTTATTTTTTGAATCATGGAAAGAAAGAATATCTTCTTGATCTTTTGTTGAAGTAATGAATATTTAATTTGTGGTTGTTGTAAAAATGACAGAAATTTAGAGGCTAGTTGAACAAGTAAATTAAAATATTTATTTTTATAAATCCCAACCTTATTAGAATTATTTATATTCTCTCTCACTTTCTTAATTACTTTACTCCCTTCCGATTCATATACAAAACAAGGCCGACATATACATATAAACATTTGTATATGACAAGGCCGACATATACATAACAATGTCAACATATACATAACAAAGTCGATTCATATACATAACAGGGCCGACATATACATAGAAGCTATGTATATGTATTTTTAGAGAAAAATAGAATTTTTGTAATATGTTTGGAGAGATGAGACTTTTTATAATAAGTGAAACTTAAATTATAAATTCGTGTAATTTTTAGTTTATTTTTAATATAAAGGTCAAATAATATAATACTGAAGAAGTAATTATGCTGATGTGTACATTCTTTATATAGAAGAAATAAATTTTTTTTCTTAAATAATCCTTGAGGTCAAAACATGTCTGCATCATTCTACTAACCCTATGTTTAAATTATGAATCTATTTGGCCATGAATATTATTTATTTAAAAATAATATTTTATTTTATTTAAAAATAATATTTGGTCAAGAAAATTTCAGATACAATTTGAAGTTGTATCTGAAATTTGAAAAACAATCAAAACCTTGTTTTCATTTATTAATTTTTTTCTCAAAAAAAATTCTAAATATTTTATTTTTATAAAATAATTTCATTTAAATTATATTCTATGTTTAAATAATATTTGACACTTTTTCAAAAGTTATATTTAAATTTTAAATACTAACGACTAAAATATAACCAAACATAACTCTAACTCCAAAAATTTCAAATAAAGTGAATTTCTTGGTCAACTACCTACTATATTCCCATCAAGACCACATGGTGGAGGTGGAGATGTGAATCGATTTTCCTTGCGCGCTCCTTATTTATTTTTCTTGTTTCTCCTAGGGAGATAATCCAGAAGGAAAGTGTTTTTGTTGTTTTGCAAAAAATAAAAATAAAAATAAAAATAAAAATAAAAATAAAAATAAAGAGACAATATTTGAATCATTAAGAATAATATAATATATTGCAAATTACAGATCATATATTAGCATTGCAAAATACAAAGAAGTCATTCAAATATGCATCCGTTAGTTTCTATATAAATATTAGGTGCGAATAAATTTTTACCCAAGATAAAATAATAAGTTTACCCGGTTTCGAGTTGAAAAGGAAGTGATCCTTCAAATCCAGGAAGATACTTGACAGGCAAACCAGCAAGAGCAGGTTGCGGATAGATGATCTCAAATACAACAATTAGGAAGAGAATCGGGAGCACTAGCCGAGACATCTTTATGAGAATCTAGGTTGTATGGTCTATTGAACAAATAAATTTTAAATTCTGAATCGATATGTGATCTTCTAGTGTTCCACTTTTCTCTGTCAAATAGCTTGTGAATGGAGTTGTGATAAACAAAATAGATAGATAGTGAAGACGACAGCAGTATGAAGGTCTCAATTTTATGTTAAAGCTAAGATTATGGGAGTGTTTGGTAGGAAGGAAAATGTTTCCATAGAAAATATTTTTCTCAAAAATAAGTTGATTTCTTACTTGTTTTCTTATGTTTGTTTGGTCGATTAAAAAATATTTTTTAGTGTTTAATTGGTAAATAAAAAACATTTTAATATTTAATTAAAACGTAAAAATACATTTTAGAAAAATAATTTTTGATCCCAATTTCTTTTTTTGTTTGGGTGTGTTCGATATAAAGAAGAAAAACGTTTTTAAGAAAAAATAAGTTGTTTGCTACTTATACTCTTGTGTTCGTAATGCAAATTTGGTAAGTATATATTTTTTAAAAGTATTTATATATATTTAATAAAAATAATGAGAACGAATAAAATAAGAAAAGTGAAATAAGAAAAAAGTTTTAAACTTATTTAAAAAAATTAAATTAAAAAATTATTCGTTTTTTGGAGAGGGGGTTGGAGGTTGTCAAAGTAAGGGTGGAGGTAAGAAAATAATTTTGAATTTTTTAAAAGGTAAGAAAAAAATTAAAAAAATAAATTTAAAAAAATTAATTTTATTTTAAGAGGAGGAGAAGGTTGGTAGGGGTGGAGGTCAGGTAGTGGAGATCAAAAAAAAGTTTGAATTTTTTGTAAATAAATTAAATATTTTTTTGGAGGGGGAGGGGATAGAGGTTTTGAGTAGGAGTAGGATGAGATAAGAAAAAAAATAATTTTTTTTTAAGATAGAGGTGGGGGATTGAGGATCGGAGTAGGGTGAGTGATTTTAAAAATTATATGAATATTTTAATTTAAGAATAAGGTTGAAAGAATGTTTTGAAAAATAATTTCTTACTTTTTAAAAGAAAGTCATTATTTTTAGATCTGAAAAAAATAAATTAATTTTAAAAATATTTTTCAAAATATTTAAGTCAACAAAACATGAATAAATTAAAAATCATTTTCCAAAAAATATTATCCTTCGTACCACACACACCCTACGTGGACAAGGATCTTGGGTCGACGAGAGCAATCTGAGGGGTCCCAGTTTTCTTATCTTAAAGCTAACATTATGTGGACAAGGATCTTGGTACTTGTGCTATAGATAAGTGGATATTTATTGGCCATTTATTTAAAAAAATTTATTTCCAAAATATATATGTTACTCTTAATCTCTAATTTTTAATATATCTCTAATCTCTAGTCTTTAATTTCTAAATTATTAAAAATATGATTCAATTATCAAAAATAACTTATTTATATCATTAGTTAAAAATTCGGTTCAATTATGTCATTATCGTTACAAAATCAGCTCATTCATGTCATTTTTTTAAGGGTAAATTTTCAAAATCAAATTTGCCACGTAGCCTTTTTATTAGATGTCCATGTCATTAATTAAAATAAATCAATATTAATTTCAAAATATCTTAGACCAACTAAAAAGAATCGATTTTAACATAACCCGACCCACATACATTAAAATATTTTTTTTCTACAACAACAACAATTTTCTAATCAGAAAAAATAGTGGTTAATGTATATCCTTTGATTGTTTTTAATGATTCTAAATTATTATAAATGTTACGCTTAACAGAAACCTCAAAAGTTTTATCCTTACTGATTAGTTGTAATTTAAGTGACTTCAATATATACTTCGAAGTTGCATAAAATAGAAGTAAATGAACGATTAAAGCAAGCAAGAAAAAAAAAGGTGTATCAATAGGACTTCTTCATTCTCTCATCACGAATTAGGGGAACATACTTTGTTGAAAATTCATTTTCAAATAACGGCTTAAAAGAAGTCCGCTATCCCAATTATCCTGTCATGTATATGAGATAACTTATTTCATCAATATGGTGTAAATGGTGGGATAAATAATCCTGATAATAATTAATTTTAGATATTTTAAAATTAATATTAACTTATTTTAATTAATGACGTGGACCTCTAATAAAAGGTCAAGTGGTAAAGCTGTTTTTGAAAACCCACCATTAAAAGGTGGGTGAGCTGGTTTTCTAACGAGGATGACATGAATGCGCCAAACTTTTAACTGATGTCATAAATGAGTTATTTCTGATAGTTCAATGGCATATATGAGCCGTTTTTCTTATTTTAATTAATGACGTGTACCTCTAATAAAAGGTCACGTGACAAAATTGTTTTTGAAAATTCACCGTTAAAAAGTAATGGCGTGGATGAGCTGATTTTGTAACGGCGATTACATGAATGAGCCGAACTTTTAACTGATGACATAAATGAGCCATTGTTGATAGTTCAACGACATATTTGAGCATTTTTCCTATAAATATTATTTGAACTTTTTGTCCTTTATTAAAAGTCTTCGCAACAGATAAAATTATTTTTTCACATAATTTATTTAATTTTTTATTCTAATATTTAGGACTTTAAAATTAATTAAAATCCTTATTTTATTTAGATAAATATTAAACACTTCTAAATATATTAAAATTTTACCTTATATAAAAAAGAATTTGACAATTCTATTTAAGTACAGTAGAAATGGTAAGAAATATACATGTAAATTAACGACTTCAAAATATGTAGAGACCTAATAAAGTTGAATAATTCATCATCCATTTTCGAGAAGCAGCTGAGGTCGTTGGCAACGTCGGACAAGGATGGAAAGATCATGGTATATGATTTCTGCAACAAAGAGAGTGCATCTTTGATGCTGCATGGTATGTTAAGCACCCAATTCGAGTATTATTTTTTCTTTGTGCTATATATAGCGATACAACTTATATGCATGTGAACTTCTCATAGATTAGGTGAGTTGTGCAATTATTTTAAGTTAAAATATAACTTTCTAACTGATTAACATGTGTGTTTTTATGTTCGGCTGAATTCAATAGCATTGATTAAAATTTTTGTATTGGTGTTAAGAAATTCACTTAATAGATATAAATAATTCATTCCAAACTTAGTAAGTTGTCTTTAAAAAAAAAAAAATCAAAGAAATAACGGAGCCAAATCAACATTTATATTCATATTTTATCTTTTGTATTTGTAATTGGTGTTATGAAAAACCTATGATGTTGTTAGCCTCTTGATAAATGGCTTTTGATTTTCTCCCATCACAACTTTCAGGTTGTCATCTTCTATTTTACCATAATATTTTCTACTATTGCAATTTGTTACAAATAATTGTATTATATTATTATGCTCATATATAATGTAATTCGTTTTTCATTTATATTGTTTAGAGTGTGTTTCGAGTATCAATATCAACATAATTTTGAAATTTGAAAGTTCACAATATATCAAATCCTATGAATATACAAATTTTTGAAAACAACAGTTTTTTTTAGTCAAGCTCAAAGGTTGGAGGTTCTTCTAGATTATTCAGTTCAATTTTAGCCAATTTTTTAATAAAATTGGGCGAAATTCATCGACAAGATACCTAAAGTTTCAGCGATCTTTTACTTTGGCACCTAAAATAGATGATATTTATTTTTGGCACCTCAACTAGCATTTCGATGTGTCATTTTAACACTTTTTGCACAATCAACAAACCTGTATGTTGCATGTGTATTACACACGCTATGACATGTAAAGGGATCAATTATAAGAGGACATTTGTCATTTTTATCAAAATAATTTTTATATAATAAATTTGAATAAAAAAATATTAATAACCCCACCCCCACCCTGCTATATTATCTTCCTCAACCACCCCACCTCATTTCATCTTCCTCAACCAACCCACCCCCAAATTGTCTGCCGCCACCCTCACCCTCAAGTCATCTTCTCCCACCCTCTCCATCCCCTCACCCACCCACCCCCTCTAAATTATCTTCTCCAACCCACCAACTTCCGCCCTCAAATTTTCGTTGCAACAATCCTCTCCCCATCCTCACTCACCCACCCGAATCTAAACACCGCCCCCAGTCTCCGCCGCCACAATCAACCATCCCAATTTGAAGTTTAAGTATAATTGTTGAGTATCTATTGGATATTAAACTATATATATCATTATGTTGATTATCTTGTAGTGGTGTATAATTAAGATGCTTTTGATTGATTATTAAACCGTTCACGAGTAAAGGAATTCCCGATTGCTACTTTAGTTTGGTGATTAATTAGTCCTATGACTTTGGCATAAAGTATGATTATTCCTTATTGTATTGTCCTAGTGGAAGCTAAGCTATCTTAATTTGGAGAAGACGACTGAGGGTGCGGAGCGGGCGAAGGGTGAGGTGGGTGGGTGGGCTGGAGAATATAGATTTTGGGGTGGGGTAAATTATAATCCCTTTTTTTTTATAATTATTTGGGTTAAAAGGTTTTGCTTGGTGGTGTTTTTCATTTCAATTTATTTTACATTATTTTCCTGAAAAAAAAACTTACTGTATTCGATACTAGATCAAATTAATGAATTATTTCAATTTTATTTATATGAGTGGATTTTTATAAATTATATGACTTATTCAATTTTAGATTTAATTTTATAAATTATTTTACTAGTTAAATCAATTTTATAAATTATATGACTAGGTAAATTTTTATTTTAGATTCAATTTAGTTATTATTCACCCAACTAAACTAATTAAATTGAATATTATTTGCAAACATGATTCGCATGGGAGAGGATGAACCCCTAAATGTGTATCTAATTATTAAATCTCTCTCAATAATTTTTACCATTAAATAAGTTTAAGATTGATAAAAATGGTGGATAAATATGAAGCAGAAGGTATAAATTAATAGGGGTGAGTTAATATATTGCTTGTGGGACAACTTGAACACCACATCAACAGAAATATACCTTCCACGCGCCTTTAGGCAAGTGTAATACACGCACCATGCCATCTGTGCAAAAAGTACCAAAATGATATAGTTGAATGTTAGTTGAGGTGCTTAAAATGAATATCGTCGACTTTAGGTGCCAAAGTGAAAGATCGCTGAAACTTTAGGTGTCTGTCGATGAATTCCTCCATAAAAATTAATAGTCACCGAGAGTTTAAAACTCATTGTATAAATTCATTAGAAAGGAGTTGTTATACACGTGTAGAAGAAATAATATGCATTATAAAAAGATGTTGTGATGCTATTGAAAGGTAAAACAAATACGGTATTTCTTTCAATCCTTCCCAATCTTCTTTTATGTATACATTTGACATAATTTCAATTTTACATCTCTGTTATAGTGTACTTCAAAAATAATAGTGAGATTAAGTTTGTAGGAGTGTAACACCACATTTTTTTGGCTAAAATTTGAACCGTTCTTTCTGCGTGTATAGACCCAAACACAATAATTTTTATTTAGATTTAAGTGTGAAGATTAATTATTTAGTGTGGAAATATCTTTAAAGATGAATTGAGGTCATAGAAATCTCCTAACTCAAAGTTGAGTTGAGAACTTTTCTACCGATTGAATTTTAGCTGGTATTCTTACTTGAGTCAACTTCCAATGACCATTACTCCTAGATTATAACGAGTTAGGTGGGATACTATATACCAAATTTAAGGTCTTTTTCTACACAACTGACGGTTCATCAATATGAGTTTGGAGTAAAAAGTTATGAGAGTTTTAGTAAGACATTGTCTGAGGTGTGCGATTGGCTGTGCGAGGCATGGCTGGGGCCATGCGATTTGTCCTGTGATGCGACCCCCACTTTTCCAACATAAAAATATATTTCTCTCTCGTTAAATCAAAGAAAAACATATCCTTTCACCATATGTAACTCCCCTGATCCATTTTAATCTCCAAAATTGTGCCAAAGTATGAGAAGCATTCCCAAATCTCTAATTCCTCTTCTCTTCCAAAACCCCAAACTTGCAAATCCTAATATGCAAAGTAGGGTCAAATATTATAGTTTCTTCTCAATATTTTCTCACCAAATTTATCATCAAAGGTATGTGTAACAAATCCCAGTCAAGTAAGTTGTCATATCAATTTCAAGCGAGGGTTCAAGCCCTAAGGTTAAGGATTCAAGCTTTTCTCAATTTTCTTCCCTCAAAAGGCATGTTGAACACTCCTTATCTTAAGTATTGCTATATTATGTCAATTTGCTAGATAATTACGTGCTCTTTAATGGTTGTTTGAAACTAAGGTTGGGGAGATTGATTGTGACAACGTTACATTGATTTTCTTTTTTGTTTTAACAATTTTATATGTATGAATAATGGGTTTGAAACTAAAATGTATTACATGAAAATGGTGAAATTGGTAATATGGATTCTTAAACTTTTATTGGCTTTTTAGTAAAAATATTTGACCCTCAACCCATTTAAAAACTTGATTTTCAATGGAAATTTTATGGTGTTTATTCCGTTTCTATAAATATTGTATGGCATAAAAGGGTAAAAGATTTAAATGACTCTTTCAAAGCCCTTGGAGTCTATGTTTATGACTTTTGAAAGCCCTGGGGTCCTGTGTTATGAATTTTAAGATGGAATTTGGAGTCAAAAAATATTTTAATGAAAACGGTATGGCATAATATGAACGGCTTGCAAGTCATAGTATGTCGATACCAATATGAAAATTCCTTAATGAAAGATTCCATGGTTAAAGATTTATAAATATTTTAATTGGGCTTAAATAAGAATTACGTAGCTTCACCGAGAAGGTGCACGTCCTTGTTACCAACATTCGAAATTTATGTTTTGCTGACATAGAAATGTCGTAACTTAATTGAACGATGAATGGTGTCCTTATTATGTGGATAATATGGTGACTTTAGACTATTGGTTCCTTTAGCCTAATCTCAATACTTGCGGCAAACCTTTACTGAGGCTCTGTCGGTTGGAGATACCAGATCCATATAGCCCGTGGATTACTAAAGGTCGGTGAAAATCTACATAGTTCAAGAGTAAATTTTAAATAATCATATTTTTATGTTACTTGTCCCCTATCCCTTGCTTTATTATTATTATGGATGATGAATAATAGTTCAGTACTAAATTTTAAATAGTGTTTTATGACTGATTTTGATAAAAGAATATTTTTAAATCCTTTTTCCTATGTTGCATACCAGTGTTCGTTGTACTAACCGTCTCCAAATGCTACATCATTTCATGATGTAGGTTTGAAGGTATTTTTTCGTGATTCTATTGTCACGCCCCTAGACCTAGACAAAGCGGACAAGAACCGTATAAGTATGTGCTATACAATTGATATATATTCTAAGCAAAAGAGTTACTAATCCTAAACAATTATGAGTGTCTATGTAAATGCACAATTCTGGCTCATTGAATCTAACTGATATAGACAAGTGAAACTATGATCACATATGACAACTAAACACTGTCTATGAAGACTCTAAGAGAAAAGGTAACTGTACCAGAGAAGATGATTGAGGTAGGGCCCAACATACTCAAACTATACCCAAAAATATGATTAAATAGTATTAGACATTTATTAGCTCTAGGTTAAAGAGGAGCTCACCGACTGCTTTGTTGAATACGGATAAGTGCCGAGTATAGAAGTCTGCTTGTCGATATATCTGATCCTATATTTACAGAAATACAGTTCCCCCGAACGTAGGGACGTTAGTGCATATAAAATATGTACCAGTATGTAAAGTAGACCGAATAACAAGTAAATATATAAGAATGCTCAATGAGTCAAACAATAGAATGAGCAACTGCGGACGACTGAATTCTAGAACCTCTTATATGAAACTATAACTTATGAAAGAACGGGTGACAAATAAATCATATAAAATAATTACCTATGTATTTACCTTATTAACTTATTATATAACCGCTTATGAATACATCAACATTATTAAGGGCCTAGTAATTTGCCTAAGTGATATCGTGTGCCCACTTTTAATACAAATAATCATATGATGGCCCACCAAGGGCATTCTATGTCAAGTGTACCATATGTGTTATCCCGATACTCTTGACTATGATTTTATACGTATAACTGTAATCGCGGTCTGATACAGGGTACGCCCCTCCTTGAAGCTCACTATAAGGGTCTTCCCGTAAGCCATATGTGCCATATATTCGCTCGAGTTAGTAGTACCTTAGCTGACGCCAAATGCAAATGATGCCATAAAGGCAGGTATGCCACAATGTTTGGGCTCACTGTAGTGGTCTGGTCTAGATCCTATGCACAAAATCACGTCAAGCGATATGCCAATCCAAACCTATGTACCCTCCCGTCGGTAACTTTTATCATGTAGTTCCATAAAGGCCTATGCAAGTGTATCATGATAAATACTATTCAACCATTAAAGTAATGCTTCTCATATTCCACTAACTTCTCTACTAGTGTCGAGGTATTCAAACGCTAGTTCTTATTTCTATTCTATCACTATATTGCTATGTGATCCTATATACAAATGTGACTATGCTATGACCATTTATTCTAAATGTATTGCATGTGATAGACCTAATATATGGATTCTAAGAATTTCCAACACATACGAATACAAGTATGTGTTACTCTATAGATAACTTGACAAGTGTAAGAATGAATACTGCACTCCAATAAATGGACACATGAAGAATAGAGACAAGTAATTAAAAATGGGAAGAGAACATGTATATTGTGGTGATATTAAGCATATAGTCACGTGTTAGTGCATAGAAGGTGAAAGATTTGTTCCTGTATATCAAGTAAACTATATCAATTCTTCTAGGAAAAACAAATGACTATGAGTTATGCCTTCACGATGAAGGAGGGTTTAACTTTACATACCACAATTTTGGGTTCCACAATATACAACGGGCTGCCCTTTATCTTACAGTAGAAACTCACGAGGACTTCATAGATAAAGTAGATTTGCAGGTTTGAAAACACTCCAAAGATTCAATCTACATAGCCATAATTCATTCACGTCATACTTGACTATGAAATTAAATAATTGAATCACTGCGGCATTTTATCGAACACCTAGTGGACACAGAGCTCCACAACCTTCATTGATAGTTTTTAAGCAATCAACAACTCTTATCATTAATGAAGAAATTTCTACAAACGTGCTTACATATAAAATGATTTACTTCACCATCAATGAATTAACCGTTCACCCAATACATAAATCCATCAATTCTATCCAATTTTAACTTTTCCTTTTTGTTCAAGAACTCTAACTAATCTAACCCACTTCAAGATATAGTATAAAGATTTAAATTAAATATCCCCAAATGTTTATCTATATCCATATTCGAAAATAGGATAAGGAATTTACCTCTTGAAGTTCAAAGTTCAACTATAGATACTATAAATTGATTCTTGAAATCCTTTGAGCTTGCCATAAAATTCTTTAGCTTACGATCCGTAGGACGTAGGTATCCCTTCTCTGCATATAATCCCTTCTTGATAAGTTAGATTAATTCTCCTGTTGAAAGGAGATACAAAAGAAGAAAGAAAGAAATGTAGGAGTATTGTTGTTCTTGTTTTCTGAAAAAATTCCAATGAATAGTAAGGAGTATTCTCTTCCCTTTTCACTTAATACTAATTAGGGAAATAATTAAAAGGTGCCCCCCTAACATTTTCCCAATATTAATAACAAATACATAAAAAGAAAATATATGGAGGCATAACTTACTATATTATTCCAATAGGCATCAAATTGAGATAAATAATTATACTTACACTACTCTTCATAACTTAATGTTATACTTTTCTACAGTATTAACTTAGATTCATTTTTTTTCGAGATGCTACAATATAATTCTCCCTGAACTATATGTACCACATCACTCTCTATAGACTAGAAATTATACTTATTCAAAATATCAAAACAAATTCAAATTTTTCCTCAGGTGTTACAGCTATGTAGCATTAGAGCACTCATATTCTCTCTTGGACAGTTGATGATAAGTGGTGATCCCTCCATCATCCGGAAGACATTTATTTATTTTACTTAAATAATTTTTATGATATAGTTGAGGCCACGTCTCGACTCAGGAGTATTCTTAAAGGTAGATGCTTTATAGAAGGTGTTGGATAATTTGTTTGAATTTTATTCTTAAGATATGAATATTACTTTATTTAAATGTTGAACTCCTTTTCTTATGGGTTTACTCCCACAACTTTAGTTTTGACTATGCTTATGGGTCATCTCAGACCTTTATTAGTTTGGGATGTCTGTCACGGTCAGAATCACGATTTGGATCATGATAAACTTGGTATCAGAGCACGATTCAGGGTCCTAGCGTGTTTATGAATTCATGTCTAGTAGATTCTTGCTTATGGGTGTGTTGTGTACCACACTTATAATCAGGAGGTTATATGGCATTTAGGAAATGTTTTTCATTCTTTCATACTCTTGATCGTGCAATAGTGTTGTCCATAAAAAAGTTATACAAATACTTATCTGGCTCTGATTCTGCTGGCTATGACTCATTATCAAGGTGATACAAGTACAAAAGCTCAGATTCCTTGCGAAGTGGTCCTTTCTGATTGAGTCTGTCACACCCCTTTTTTGCCCAAAGAGGTCGAAGTCGAAGGTTTTTTCCAATTAAAGCGACGATATTGAATAGGGGTTGATCTATTTATAGAGTCGCCACTTGGAATTGAGTTATAGTGTTCCAAGTCACCTTTTTGAATCCCTAATCAAAAGAAAATGACTCTTTATTTTGGTCTGCGAAAACAGAAGACTGGGTAAGAAATTCTATTGATCGAGAGGAAGGTGTTAGACACCCTTCAAGTCCCGTGGTTCTAGCACGGTCGCTTTTATTGACTTATCTTGACTTCAATTATTTTTATAAATTATATTTGAGCCTAAGTTCGCTCATTTTAATATCTAAAATCTGTCTATATATGTTTTATATTAAGTTAATGAAAGTTAATTTTTAGAAATATTTGCCAAGGTGCATTATTGCATCCTTCAATTTTAAATGTCTCAAAAAGATGCGTACGCCGCATGCTTAATTGTGACGAATATTTAAACGCGCCTAAACTTGTCTAGCATTTAAAAACCTTTGCCTACTCGAAGTGTTACCTAATATTAATAATAAACTTGAGCAAAATTCATTTAAAACGATAAATTAATTTACCAAACAATTATCAAATTTTGTTAACGACAATAAAATAAAATAATAAAAATAATAATAATAATAATAATAATAATAAAAAGTAATAAATAAATAAATAAAATAAAAATAAAATAATAATAATAAAATAAAATAATACAGATACACGAAAATTAATTATATATGTTATTAATTTTTATTATGATTCTCCAAAATTTATTCACTTTAAAACAATACAGATCCCAAATTATACTATATCAGTCTAAGTAAAATACAAATACTAAACGTTTAAATTTGGTTTTGAAAAAAAAAAGTCGATGGCGTCATTGTCCGGCGAATTAAATAGTGGCGGATGACGACTGATTTTTGAGATTTTTCGACAGTGGCATAATTGGAACAGCCCGTACATGATTTTGCCATAATTAACTCGGACAATAAGTTTTAATAGTTCTGTTGTTGGATCTAAACTTTTCTGACAGGCTTCCAATGTTTTTCGGCGACGAAAAAAGAGATCGGGAGGGATATGGCTCGCCGACGAAGATTGTTTCGCCGGCGGCAGTGACGGTTATCGGCAGATCTGATATTAGTTTTTCAAAAATGGATTCGCCGGTGGTTGGCCGGATCTGGTGAGGAATGAGGAGGGGCGGTGTCGGTAGTGGCTGGTGGAGGCACGCCTGCCGGCTGCTAATTCTGGCGTCGAAAGTTATGGTGATGGAAAAGGGGGAAGAGGTAGATCTGGAAGGGGTTTCCGGCAGCAGTTCGCTGGAATTGCACCAACAGAATGAGTTTGGCCGGAGCCAAAACTGATTCGTCAATATTCACAGCGATTGACTCACCGGAAATTAAATTTTTAGTCGTTTTCATTTCTTCTTATTTTACTCTCCACTCTGTCATTTCTCTCATCTCGATCTCTCTCTCGTTTCACTGATTTTTCTTCTCCGTTTTGCTATCTCTGTGTGCGTAATGATGTAAATCTTATATAGTGATTGTAAGAGTATCTTCTTTTTCTAGTAAGTATGTGTATGTGTAGTGTTGTTGCCTCTGTCAATTTTCAGTGGAGAAGAAAACAAATGAAGTGTTCGTTATTGTGTGCCTATTTTTCACATTTTTTCTTTTTTCTTTTTGTTCCTAATTTATTTTAACTTAACAGTGTTAACACACAATATTTTAATACCCAATACATCTATGTACCAATATATAAATATTCGATAACTTAATCATAAAACATATAATGACAAAAAATTTACGTAATCAATCAATCATTGGACTAAATATTGCATGAGATCACTTGAACATTTCATTCATACTTTTCCACAAAAAATTTTCAACCGAAACAGAATAGGATCAAAATAGAAGCTGCATGTCAAGTTAATTGAATACGAAAGTAAGACGTTATCACCGAAAACTCGAACGAAAATCTGAAACTCAAGTCATAACTCTTTCTCTTATTTGTTTTCTTCTTGTTTTGCTTTTTCTCTCTTTTTTTATTGTCTGTTTTTCTCTCTGTCTGGGTTTTTCTTTCTGTTTGATTTTTTTGAGTGTCTGACTGTCAAAGTACGTACTCCTCTGGGGATGAGGGGAAATTCCTTAAATATAGAAAAAGTGGGGGAACAATTAAAAATCAGATAGGGGGAGAGGGAATTTAAAATTTTAATTTTTTTTTGTCTTTTAATAATAATAAGTAGAAATAAATAATAAATAAAAATAAATGAATAAATAAATAAAATAATAGTAATAATAATAAATATAAATATAACTAATTAATTTTTATATTTTAAGAAAATAGAATAAAAATTTATAATTAGTTGAAAATAAATATAATTAAGATAATACTAAAACTGCTAATTTATATATTTAAAATTTAAAAAGAAAAATATTTTTTATTTTTGTATTAATTATTAAAATAGGAATAAAAATAAAATAAATATCCCAAAATTAACTTTATTTAAATATTTATTTTTAAACTAAAATTTATTAAAAATAAAAATAAGAATTAAAATAATATCGGATCAAAATATAAATATTTAATATTAAAAAAATAAGTTAAAATTCGGGGAGGATAAAAAATCACGTGTCAACATTTTTGCCCCTCTTTGTGTGGAATCTGGAAGAGATTTCATACAAAGAAGTGGACAAAGAGATGATTTTTGATCCTTCAATTATTTAAAAAATGAGAATAAAATTAAAATAAAATAAAATAAAAATATGATCGAGACTTGATTTTGCACCGCCTACATATCCCGGGTTATAAGGGAATCAGGTCACGTGTAGTTCAAAGTTAAAAATTTGAGAGAAAGAGTTAGAGGTCGAGTGAGGTTCCGTCGAGTTTTTGATTCACGACTTCTGTTTTTACATTCAGACAAAAATAGAAAAAGAAGATACAAGTAAAAGATCCTATCTATGCAACTTTCTGAAATCTTGACTTGAATCTTCATGACTTGAGCTTGAAAATTCACCCTATTCTTCAGGCGGGCTCCTAGACTTCTTTTTTATTCACCCTGTTCTTTAGGCGAGATACTGAACTTACTTTTTCTTCACCATATTCTTCAGGAGGGTTCCTGGACTTTCTTTTTCTTCACCCTGTTCTTTAAGCGGTCTACTGGACTTACTTTTTCTTCACCCTATTCTTCAGGCGGGCTCCTGGACTTACAACTTCTTCACCCTGTTCTTCAGGCGGGCTCCTGAATTTTTTTTCTTCACCCTATTCTTCAAGCTGGCTCCTAGATTTTCTTTTTCTTCACCCTATTCTTCAGGCGGGCTCCTGGACTTTCTTTTTCTTTACCATGTTCTTCAGGCAGGCTCCTGGACTTTCTTTTTCTTCCCCCTGTTCTTCAGGCGGTCTCCTGGACTTTCTTTTTCTTCACCCTGTTCTTCAGGCGGGCTTTTGGACTTACTTTTTCTTTACCCTGTTCTTCAGGCAGACTTCTGGACTTATTTTTTCTTCACCCTATTCTTCAAGCGGGCTCTTGGATTTTCTTTTTCTTCACCCTGTTCTTCAGGTGGGCTCCTGGACTTTCTTTTTCTTTACCATGTTCTTCAGGCAGGCTCTTGGACTTACTTTTTCTTCACCCTGTTTTTCAGGCGGGCTCCTGGACTTCCCTTTTCTTCACCCTGTTCTTCAGGAGGGCTTTTGGACTTACTTTTTCTTCACCCTATTCTTCAGGCGGGCTCCTGGACTTACTTTCTTCACCCTGTTCTTCAATCGGGCTCCTGGATTTTCTTTTTCTTCACCCTGTTCTTCAGGCGGGCTCCTGGACTTTCTTTTTCTTCACCCTGTTCTTCAGGCGGATTCTTGGACTTTCTTTTTCTTCACCATGTTCTTTAGGCGGGCTCCTAGACTTACTTTTTCTTCACCCTGTTCTTCAGCTGGGCTCCTAGACTTTCTTTTTCTTCACCCTGTTCTTTACGCAGGCTCTTGGACTTTCTTTTTCTTCACCCTGCTCTTCAGCCAGGCTCCTGGATTTTCTTTTTCTTCACTCTATTCTCCAGGCGGGCTCCTGGACTTTTTTTTCTTCACCTTGTTTTTCAGGTGGGCTTTTGGATTTTTTTTCTTCACCCTGTTCTTCAGGCGGGATCCTGGACTTCTTTTTTCTTCACCCTGTTCTTCAGGAGGGCTCCTGAACTTCCTTTTTCTTCACCCTGTTCTTCAAGCGGGCTCCTGGACTTTTTTTTCCACCCTATTCTTCGAGCGGGCTCCTGAACTTTCTTTTTCTTCACCATGTTCTTCAGGCGGGCTCCTGAACTTTCTTTTTCTTCACCCTGTTCTTCAGGACAGCTCCTGAAATCATATCAAAACTAAAAAGAAAATTATCCCAAACAAAGATTATTATAAAGAGATATTCCATTTTTTGGAAAGGTAAAGTTCCAAACAATAGAAATTAAATTTTTGCCCCAGTTTATCGTTAGAGAACTTTTGTGAAAGTCTCATCATAACTACTTGAAAAACCCAAACAAAGAAACACATCTTCTATGGGTTAATTGGAATGATTCGACTAGAAAGTACATTTTCTAGAAGTCAAAGGGAATGACTTAACTAGAAAATATATTTTCTAAGAATCAAGAAGAATGACTCGACTAGGAAGTACATTTTTTAGGAATCAAGGGGAATGACTCAACTAAAAGGTACGTCTTATAGGAATCCCAGGGAATGACTCAACTAAAAGGTACGTCTTATAGTAATCAAGGGGAATGGTTCGACTAAAAGGTACGTCTTATAGGAATCAAGGGGAATGACTCGACTAAAAGGTACGTCTTATAGGAATCACGAGAGTGACTCGACTAAAAGGTACGTCTTATAGGAATCAAGGGAGTGACTCGACTAAAAGGTACGTTTTATAGGAATCACGGGGACTGACTTGACTAAAAGGTACATCTTATAGGAATAAAGGGGAGTGACTCGACTAAAAGGTACGTCTTATAGGAATCAAAGAGAAAGACTTGACTAAAAGGTATGTCTTATAGGAATCACGGGGAATGACTCGACTAAAAGGTACGTCTTATAGGAATCAAGGGAGTGACTCAACTAAAAGGTACGTCTTATCGAAATCAAGAGGAATAACTCAACTAAAAGGTACGTCTTTTAGAAATCAAGGAGAATAACTCGACTAAAAGGTACGTCTTATAGGAATCACGAAAAATGACTCAACTAAAATGTACATCTTATAGGAATCAAGGGAGTGACTCGACTAAAAGGTACGTCTTATAGGAATCATGGGTAATGACTCGACTAAAAGGTTCGTCTTATAGGAATCAAGGGGAGTGACTCGACTACAAGGTACGTCTTATAGGAATCAACGGGAATGACTTGACTAAAAGGTACATCTTATAGGAATCACGAGGTATGACTAGACTAAAAGGTACATCTTCTAGGAATCAAGGTACAAGTTAAGAAGTATATCACCTAGCAATTGAAAACTGAAATATTTGGACAAAGAAGTATGTCTCTGAGGGATATAGGATGATTAATTTTTACCATAATTTGATTATCAAACCTGTGTAGCAACATTGCTTTTTTCATTTGTGGAAATGAGGCAATACAACCCTTGATATTTATGCTCTGAAGTCCTTGATTTGAAGGTAACATGTTTCCTGTTTTATCAAAGAGAACTTGTGAGTTTAAAAAAACTTGGTGGCAGGTTTGTGGCTTTAGCTGGCAATCACTCTTGCCCTCGTCATATTTAACCTTGTTTCCAACCATTAGAATCTATCACCGACTTGCTGCATTGTTGACCCAAACTCAGACTATTAGAAGTGACTCTGAAACAAATACAGTATCTCTGCTTTTTCATGCTTCTCAAATAAACCCTTTGAACCTTGGTATTTCCATGAGCTCCTAGACTCTTTTGTTGACAAAACTTTTTGCATGCCTTATTTCAGCTCACAATCATGTCTATTTCATGTGTTGGCTTTTTGTCCTGCTTTGTGCAATTGAAGAAGCTAGTAGTCAGTTTGAAAATTTTTTCTCACTTGTTATGACATGGACTCGACTCAAAGACACGAGAAAAATGATAATAATTTTTATTTGATGACAAAGATACCAAAAAATCAGAAATAGAAAAATAAAAAAAAGAGAAAAACATAGGCATTTTTTTTAAACGACAGAAGAAAACTTATTTGGGTGTGGTAGCCGATTCAACAATCTTGACATGCATTTTGAATTAAACAACCTAATCTACCCACACTAATCATTACAACTCTTGTCCACTTATTGAGTTTGAAATAGAATCAATCTTGAATATGATCCCTCTAGATCACAATCCTCCTTCGGCTAGTGACACTTCAATGGATTTTTGCCAATGCCTATCTCATTTTCATTTCTTTCTCAGCTCACTGTCGCCTTGGTTCCCAAAAGGGTTTTCACCAATAAGACTCTCTCATTTTTACTCATTCATTTTTTTTCTTTTTGCAAATAATGCCCAACATATGAAACATCATGCACCCATAACATGTTTAGCCTTAACATTCTCAAAGATTGATCTGAAGGTCTTTCTTTGGTTGTAACTTGGCTTTTGAAAAAGGTTAGAAAGAAAGGGAGGCATGAGGCTAAAAAATTTATATAATATTGGTTGAAACATACAACTTTTGGAATCGACTCTTTTAAGGAAATAAACTTTGCCCCAGTTTCATTTCATTCTGGGTAATTTGAATTTTCTTTTGGTTGGACCGAACCCAGAGTAGGGCTGCCTACGTACTTTGTCATAACAAGAATCAGGTCGAACATAGTTCAAACATCTTATTCTTTTGCTTGAATTTTTTTCTAACTTCGGCTCTTTTTTTCTCCTTTTTAGTTTTTTTTAGAGAGGGACAGAGTTTTTTTTTGTGCTGACTCTATTTCTTTTTGGCACTTCTTTTGATTATATCTCTCTTTCTTGATACCTTTATTTTTTTTCTTTCTTTTTATTTTTTATTTTTTTCAAACTCTATTTTGATTTCAAAAGAGGTATATGAAAGAAAATAAAATTAAAGCTCAAAGGAGATAACAAAGGATGAAACAATATTTGGATAACAGAATGAAATGCCTTCGTCATATCAATCCTTAAAAATGCAAGTACTTAACATGCAATATGAGAGTGAACATAAAAATCATACACATCTTTTTCAACATTAATTTTGACTGAGCACGTATGTCACTGCTTCTCATGCACATAAAACATACAAGTCCACATGTGTTGTACTTTCCTTACAATAGATGACTCATGTCTTTATTTTTTTGAGCTAACTTTCTTTTGCTTCTCCTGACTGTGGAAACTATATCTCCTCTGATTGATCTTATTCAAAATATTTGAGATGGACCTTCTCACTGAATACCAAATCATTTTTATTCACAAAGTGATTGTCTAAGTATATTCAACTGAGGTTGTAACTATGTCCCCAAACACCTCAACATTTTACTTATTTTCTCAGATGTTATCATTTTCTAACTTTAGCTCTCTGATTTAATGTTTCATAATTAAGCTGGATTTCAAGATCCGACTGAAAATTTTGCAGGCATTTCATAATACTAGAATCAATATAAAATGTATTGTGTAAAGAAGAAAAAAAAATACTTAAAAACAAGGCAAAACAAACAAGGACACCATATTTCATTAAAAGAAAAGATAGGAGGGTTTAAACGAAACGATAGACATACAAAACAAGATAGATTTCGAACTACAATCCTGAAATAATTCAAAAAAAATAGAAAGAAAAACAAAACAAACTACCAACAATCCTTCCAAGTAAGGAAAGAAATAACTTCTCAATTGTTGAGCTTGACATCTTAGCCACTCGTTTGCATATCAACATGACTAGAGCTTCCACTACTGTCCAACACATTTACTTCAACAAATAAATTCTGGATTCATATGCTTAACTTATTATTTTCCACGTATTGTGCATTACCGTGTGTTGATTAAGGATTTCGTGTGATGCTCGTAGTGTCAATGTTTTGCACTACAATCAATTATTCTTGAATCATCCTTTCTAGTTCTCTTTTCAAAGCATGACAATCCTCAATACTATGACCCTAAATATCAGAATGATATACACGTCGTACATGAGGATCAAAATTTCTTGAATGTGGATCAGGAGTACACTCAAGGAGAGGAGGAGTAAGTATGCCCAACTTTCTCAATCTCTAGAATAAACTGGCATACGACTCTTTAATTGGTGTAAAATTATTCTTTGACTTTATCCTCTTTGCAAACTCTGGCCTCGATTAAAACTTAGACTTAGTAGTTCCTTGATAAATATATGGGGGTCGAGGATGATGTTGAAGAATCGGCGCATGCCATTGGGGATAAAAAAATAGATGAGCATACAACTGTGCATTGTTCAAAGTATACTGAAGAAGTGGAATAAAATATCTTGGGTTTTGCAAAGAGAAACCTTATTCTAGGTGAGCATATGTATTTGATGTGCAAGTTCAGAATTGAGGCTGACAATATTGTTGAGTTGGACCCCTTGAGCTCTGCTTTGTCCCTGTAACTACAATAGGTACGTTTTCCTTTTTCTTCCCTTCAGTCTCTCTCAATTGATGGTAATATCATCTCAAATATTTTATAGAATCCTTGTACTCACCATGTTCTTCAAATTTCTATATCTCAAGGCTTAGAGGAAGGTTAACACTTGAAGACATGTCCCATTTTTTATATGCAACATCTTCATAATTCGCAATTCCCTGAGAATTTTTCATAGCCTTTTCTGTGCTCTTCATTCTCCTAGCCATTTTCGCTTGCTCTTCTGTCATGTCAGACTTCTTAGTAAGAAATTTTGGTGGTCTAATTAATATAGATGTGGGCTCAGGAGTATAATAGTGATCATCAAGAGTGTTGAACATCGACTCACTAGCAGATTGGGGAAGCACAATCGCCGGACGAAAAGTCAAGGTGGAAGCCTCAGTAGAGAGTTGAGCAACAGAAGCAGAGACTATAGGTGGTGCTATCAATGTGGTAGATTTATACTGAAGATCTAGAGAATGGGTGATGGAAATATTGGGATGCTTTTGGCTTGGAGTAGATTCTGAGGCATGTTGGGCGCATAGCCAACAATAGAAAACCGACCTTGCAATTCTGGTGAAAAACTCAAGGTATTTGTAGGGTCAATAGTGGAAAATGGAGGAGGAGGAAGTCCACTGTCCCAATCTCGATACATTTCCATCATTTGTTGCCTCAAACTCACAATCTCTTGCTTTAAAATCTCATTTTCCTGACTCTTTGTCTGATCTATAATGTCACTCTCTATATTCTTACTAGACATGACTCTCTCCCCTGGACTTGATATAATATGGAGGACCAACCAAAATTCCACAAACCAACTACCTTAAACTAACTGTAATGAATTAACAAAGGCGTTAGTATGCAATATTTTTCAAAAACTCTTTTCTTGTATCTTCTTTTTGAAACGATCACTGAACCCTAAAAGGGCGTCTACGTATCTCATTAAGATGAGAATCAGGTGTGCGTAGTTCGTAAAAACTGGAGATATGAAGAAACATACTTTTTTTAATTATTTTTTATTATTTGAATAATGTAAAATAATTTTTTTAAATATTTGAATTTATTAAATAATATTTTTTATTTTTGAAAATATTTTTTTTTGGTTTAGAAGAAAAGACAACCATTTTTTAAGATCACCGAATTCTTTGGGGACTGCCTACGTATCTCATTAAGATGAGAATCAGGTGTGCGTAGTTCTTGAAATATATGTCGTACAAAATTCAGCCTCAAGACCCCTAAAGGTTCAAAGCTGTTAAGATTTATATATATATATATATATATATATATATATATATATATATATATATATATATATATTATTGTAAAAACTTAGGCTCATGATCCCTAAAGATTTAGGGCTGTTAAGATTTATATAGTTTTATTTATTTTTATAAAAACTTAGCCTCATGATCCCAAAAGATTTCGGGCTATTAAGATATATATATTTTTATTTATTTTATAAAAACTTAGCCTCATGATCCCTAAAGATTCAGGGTTATTAAGATATATAAAAATTGAACTTGAGGATTAGAAAAATAATTATGAAAGTAATTATATATTTTAAAATATTCCTCAATAAATCTATGAATAATTTTTCAAAAGATAGGGTCGTATCCTAAGAAGGACTTCCTACTATCCCGCTAAAGAGTGAGAATCAGACCCTCATAGTTCATAAAGACCTTTAAAAAAAGACTGTGTATATTTTTAATTTATTTAAAAAATGATTTATTAAATTTGAGGACAATATACTCTCTTACATTTTACGAAGTCACCTAAAAGCCTGTCAACAATCAAATGACCTTTCAAATAAATGTCAAGGAAAACGTAGGATGCACATGTTGGTCATCATAAAGGGACACCAGTCCTAGACAGACCCGACCCCTGTGCCGAGTCCCGCTAAGTCAAATGCATATGATGCAAATAAAGCGGAACCTTATAGGGATAACCAGATTCTGAGTTTTCAGTTCTTCTAAGTTTAGCTTAATAGGGATAGGTGTCTAACTGGCTTACCCGAGCGGACACTCGAGTCGGGGAGAGATAACTTATTTGGTAGCAGTGCTACTCTACCTTCGTTGCCGATCCGAACCCCACTTAACATGTGTGACTATAATTCTTCACCAGGTGCCTTGACATTACGGCTATCTAAAAAAGAAAGTAGGATGCATACGCTGCATTCCTTCTATCCTATTTCAGAGACTCAGAGGGGATGCGCAAGAGAAGACAGTTTATAAATACAATTCAACAATAACAAAATAATAAATGAGAGGCAAATAGCACATTAGGCCAACAAACACAATATCAACAATAATTAAAACAAGTAAAAATCAATATCAAAAGCTAAAATTCTAGTTAGTATCCCCAGTAGAGTCGCCAGAGATGTCACACCCCTTTTTCGCTCGATGAGGTCGAAGTCGAAGGATTTTTCCAATTAAAGTGACGATATTAAACAGGGATTGATTTATTTATAGAGTCGCCACTTGGAATTGAGTTATGGTGTTCCAAGTCACCTTTTTTAATCTCTAATCAAAAGGAAATGATTCTTTATTTTGGTCTGCAAAAATAGAAGATCGGATAAGAAATTCTGTTGACCGAGAGGAAGGTGTTAGGCAACCCTCGAGTCCCGTGGTTCTAGCATGGTCGCTTTTATTGACTTATCTTGACTTCAATTATTTTTATAAATTATATTTGGGCCTAAGTTCACTCATTTTAATATCTAAAATCTGTCTATATATGTTTTATATTAAATTAATGGAAGTTAATTTTTAGAAAATATTTGCCAAGGTGCATTATTGCATCCTTGAATTTTAAATGTCTTAAAACGATGCCTAAGCCGCATTCTTACTTGTGACGAATATTTAAACGCGCCTAAACTTGTCTAGCATTTAAAAACCTTTGCCTACTCGAAGTGTTACCTAATATTAATAATAAACTTGAGCAAAATTCATTTAAAACGATAAATTAATTTAGCAAACAATTATCAAATTTTGGTAACGATAATAAAATAATAATAATAATAATAATAATAATAATAATAAAAAGTCATAGATAAATAAAATAAAAATAAAAATAAAATAATACAGATACACAAAAATTAACTATGTTATTTAATTTTATTATGATTCTCCAAAATTTATTCACTTTAAAACATTACAGATCCCAAATTATACTATATCAGTCTAAGTAAAATACAAATACTAAATGTTTAAATCTGGTTTTGAAAAAAAAAAGAAAGTCGATAACGTCGTTGTTCGGCGAATTTCTCTGAAAACAGTGGCGGATGGCGACTGATTTTTGAGATTTTTCGACAGTGGCATAATTGGAACAACCCGTACATGATTTTGCCATAATTAACTCGAACAACGAGTTTTAATACTTCTGTTGTTGAATTTGAACTTTTCTGACAGGCTTTCAATATTTTTCGATGACGGAAAAAGAGATCGGGAGGGATATGGCTCGCCTGTGAAGATTGTTTCACCGGCACCAGCGACGGTTGTCGGCAGATCCGATATTAGTTTTCCTACGATGGGTTCACCGGTGGTTGGTCGGATCTAGTGGGGAGAATGAGAAGGGACAGTGTCGGTGATGGCTGGTGGAAGAACGCTTGCCAGCTGCTAATTCTGACATCGGCGGTTATAGTTATGGGAAAAGGGGAGACGACAGATCTGGAAGTGGTTTCCTGCAACAGTTCGCCGGAATTGTACCAACGGAATGAGTTTGGCCGTAGCCAAAACCGATTCGTCAATATTCACAGCGATTGACTTGCCGGAAATTGAATTTTTAGTCATTTTCTTTTCTTCTTATTTTAGTCTCCACTCTCTCATTTCTCTCATCTCGATCTCTCTCTTGTTTCACTGATTTTCCCCCTCCGTTTTGCTATCTCTGTGTATGTAATGATGTAAATCTTATATAGTGATTGTGAGAGTATCTTGTTTTTTCCAATAAGTATGTGTATGTGTAGTGTTGTTGCCTCTGTCAATTTTCAGTTGACAAGAAAACGAATGAAGTGTTCGTTATTGTGTGCCTATTTTTCTTATTTTCTGCTTTTTCTTTTTGTTCTAAATTAGTTTTAACTTGACAGTGTTAACACACAATATTTTAATACCCAATACATCTATGTACCAATATTTGAATATCCGATAACTTAATCAAAAAATATATAATAACAGAAAATTTACGTAATCAATCAATCATACGGACTAAATACTGCATGAGATCACTTGAACATTTCATTCATACTTTTCCACAGAAAATTTACAACAGAAACACAATAGGATCCAAATAGAAGCTCAATGTCAACCTAATTGAATACTAAAGTAAGACGTTATCACCGGAAACTCGAACAAAATCTGAAACTTAAGTCTTAACTCTTTCTCTTATTTGTTTTCTTCTTGTTTTGCTTTCTCTCTCTTTTTTTATTATCTGTTTTTCTCTCCGTCTGTGTTTTTCTTTCTGTCTGATTTTTTTTTAGTGTCTGACTGTCAAAGTACGTACTCCTCTGGGGATGAGGGGAAATTCCTTAAAAATAGAAAAAGTGGGGGGAACAGTTAAAAATTAGATAGGGGGAGGGGGAATTTAAAATTTTAAAAATAAAATTCTTTTCTTTTTCTTTTTTTTGTCTATTAATAATAATAAATAGAAATAAATAATAAATAAATAAATAAATAAAATAATAGAATAATAATAATAATAAATATAAATATAACTAATTAATTTATATATTTTTAGAAAATACAGTAAAAATTTATAATTAGTCGAAAATAAATATAATTAAGATAATACTAAAACTACTAATTTATTTATTTAAAATTTAAAAATAAAAATATTTTTGATTTTTGTATTAATTTTTTATAATTAGAATAAAAACAAAATAAATATACCAAAATTAAATTTATTTATTTATTTATTTTTAAACTAAAATTTATTAAAAATAAAAATAAGACTTAAAATAATATCAGATCAAAATATAAATATTTAATATTAATAAATAAGTTAAAATTTGGGAAGGATAAAAAATCACGTGTCTAAAGAGTCATCAAAAAGTTATGAAACAACACAATGACTTGAAAGGAGTCCATTAGTGCGTCAAAGTGTATTTATTCAAGTGTATACCTTTATCCTCATGAATCGTGTGTTTCAGTCCGATGTAAGATGTGTACTCAGTCACTTTCAAAAACTTTATGTAGACGTCTCGCTTAAGGGGAAAGATATGTCTCTGAATATTGGGATGATATTTTCACTTGAGAGGTAGTATAAATTGGGATGTTATGACCTATGAATAGTAAGATAATCTCAAGGTTAGTGATATGAAGTCATAAGTTTAGAAGTCAGGGTAAGGATAACTTCTTAGTAAAAAGGATAATTGTATTGTGTAACCTTTAAGTAAGTGAATGAGTGGTATGCTCATATTGTGTGATTGACTATGGCTGTACAAAGATTTGTAAATTTTATGTTAGTAAGTAGAGAAAGTGATTAGTTATGATGATTTAGAATTTATTTGAAATAGGGAAGAAGCTCATGATGGATAACTATTATTATTGTAAAATCATTTTTAAGTTGTTAATAGAAGAATAGAATGACTAATAGTTTATAAATTTAACATTCAGTAGGAGAAATCTTAGAAAGGGGAACTCGACGATATTTATAGAATTTTGGAGGTAGTTTGAATGTATGCATGAGAAAGTGAATGTGACGTGAGGGAGGAGAATGTGTTATATACCATAATGGGTTATATTATAAGATTAAGATCGACTATCCTTATTATGTGACTTACTAGACTGAGGATCCCTTAGTTTTTACCTGATAGTTATAAGTCAGTTTAATATGTGAGAAGATATGTGCTAAATTTTAAAGGTATAGTTGTAACGTTGTAGAGAAGATGTGCCTGTAGGCCATAGTTAAGTGAAATAAGGAATTAAAGTTGATTTTTCTATTAAAAAATTGATGGACTAGTATGTTTAAACATAATATGAACGGTTTGCAAGTCTTAATATGATGATACCAATATGGGAATTCCTTAATGAAAGACTCCATGGTTAAAGATTTATAAACGTTTTACCCTAATATTTGTTTGTTACGAAATATTTTAGGACTTTTAAATTTTTCTTTTTATATATATTTTAGGATTCAATATTATAGTTAATATTATCAAAATAATTAAATAATAATGTAAGCAAATAGTAAGAAGATGATTTTGTCTATTATGGAATCTTTTAATACAACAACAACAACAACAACAACAAACCCAGTGTACTCCCACAAAGTGGGGTCTAGGGAGGGTAAGATGTACGCAGTCTATAGCGCTACCTCCAAAGAAGTAGAAAGACTGTTTCTAATAGACCCCCGACTCAAGATAAAGAATAATAAACAGTAATAATAAATAAGGAGTAAGAAATAATAAAATAGAAATCAGAGAACTACGAAATACAAGAAATAAGGGCAACATGAAAATAAGAAAATATGAACTAAGAAATAGGGAATAGGACACCCACCTAGTAGTAACATACACTTACAAACCAAAAACACATATGTACACAGTCCTAGGATTACTAACCCGCTTACACAAGATCTCTCCTGACTGTTTGCTACAACCCCCACACTCACACTAGCCTTCTACCCTTATCCGCGACCTCCACACCTTTCTATCTAGGGTCATGTCCTCGGTAACCTGCAACTACTCCATGTCATGTCTAATCACCTCCCACCAGTATTTCTTACTCCTACCTCTACTCCCCCTGAGGCCATCCAACGCTAGCCTCTCACACCTACGAACTGGGGCATCTGCGTCCCTCCTCATCACATGCCCAAACCATCTCAGCCTTCTTTCCCGCATCTTGTTCTCTACCGAAGACACTCCCACCTTCTCCTGGATAGTCTCATTCCTAACTCTGTCCCCTATAGTAAACCCACACATCCAACACAACATTCTCATTTTTGCCACCTTCAATTTTTGGATGTGGGAGTGCTTGACTGGCCAACACTCCACTCCATACAACATGGCCGGACGGACTACCACTCTATAGAATTTTCCTTTAAGCTTAAGGGGCACCTTCTTATCATACAACACTCTCGAGGCGAGCCTCCATTTCATCCAACCTGCTCCAATACATTTAGCGACATCCTTATCAATCTCACTATTCCCCTAAATCATAGACCCAGGATACTTGAAACTGTCCCTCTTACAAACATCCTGGGAGTCCAACCTCACCACCACTTCGTCCTCCTGCCTCAAGTCACGAAACTTGTATTCCAAATACTTCGTCTTGAACCTACTCAACCTGAATCCCTTAGACTTAAGGGTTTGCCTTCAAACCTCAAATTTGTCATTCACACCTCCTGCGTCTCATCAATCAACACTACATCATCCGTAAATAACATACACTAAGACACCTCGCCTTAAATACTCCACGTCAATACGTCCATCACCAACGCAAATAGGATCGGACTAAGACTCAATCCCTGATGTAACCCTGTCTAAACTAAAAAATTCTCTGAGTCTCCTCCCACCGTCCTCACCCTGGTCTTCTCTCCATCGTACATGTCCTTAATAGCTCTGATGTATGCCACTGAGACCCCTCTCACCTTCAAGCATCTCCAAAAACCCTCCCTCGGGACTTTATCATATGCCTTTTCCAGGTCGATGAACACCAAGTGTAGGTCCTTCTTCTTTTCCCTAAACTGCTCTACCAACTCCTCACCAAGTGGATTGCCTCTGTCGTTGAACGACTAAGCATAAATCTAAACTAATTATCCAAAATGGACACGACCCTCCTCAACCTCCGCTCAACTACTCTCTCCCAAGTATGAAGTATTTTAATGGAGGGCAAAAAGTTCAAATCACTTTTCTAAGGGTCTTCACATTTTTAATATATTATAGATTAAAGATATAGATAGATTATAGATTATAGATATAAAATATATATTATAAATACAGATTATAGATATGAAGTAAATTTGGCTAATAATCACGAATATTCATGGGGAATGAGAATTTCAATTGTTTCACTACAAACGTGCACTTGATTATGGTGGTATCACAACTCATCTCCGAAAGAGGCTGAATAATTGAGAATAGTTATTTTGAAATCTACTTCTAAAGTAGTAAAGCTGAAATCATGTCATAGTAAATCTGAAATTTACTAAAGAAAAAAATACATGTCATGGTAAACTTTTGTTTACTACTATAAATAAGTTCATAAGTTGATATGAATGATTGTGACATCTCGAAGATGTGTATATTGAGTATTAGACATGTATTGAAGAACTAAAAGATACTTCAAGAATTGTTTATGTTGTTTGTTCTCATGATAAGTTGGTTGGACCAACTAATTTTGGGATTGGATCCCTTAAAATCTAGAAAAGTATAAAAGGTGAATAAAGGCCCGTTCACCTATCATTTGATATGTTGAAAATATGCATCAATAAGATAATCACATGTACGTGTAAGACCCCGCAAAAATCCTAAGCGTAACTCAGTCCCTTAGATCTTGATAAGGGGTCCCAGACTTAGAAAATTTCAGCTAAGTGTTAGAACATAGTCTTTTCTAAAGCCCTCAAACTTTGAGGAATTTATTTACGACCTTTCCAACCTTCGAAAGTTAGTTTTTAAGTTGATTCATGATCGGGGGAGTCAATAGTACATCTTGGGTGAGTTTCAAAATTTTTGGACAAGCGTAAGGGCGTGTTTGAAACTCCAAAACAGCATCTCAAGGAATTTAGCCCGCGATGCCTTACTTAGTCCGGTACTAGGTGAAGCCCGCGAGGGAGACCACGACGCCTCACCCAGAGCGGCACTCTAGAGCCCGCGGATCCCTGGCTAGTCCGACCCATATATTTTCTGCAATTTTGTTCCGCATTTTTAAGGGCAAATGGGTCGTTTTCCTTCACCCCACAACTCTATAACACGGGATTAAATCCCTAAATATAAAACTCACTCATTATTTTGACAAAATCTTCTCAAGAACAAGCCATACCTTCATCAAGTTCAAGAAACAAACCTCAAGAATTCACCCCAATCTCCACGAAGTTAGCAATTAAGGTATGTGAAGTGTTCATCCAAGGGTTCCTTCCATCCTTGGAGTTCAAGAAACTATTTAAAACTTCAAGTGTATTAATTTTGTGAATTCCATATTGGGTTTGATTATAATGATTAATTGGGTTTCTAATCCATGTTTTATTACAAGTTTCATGTGTAGTTAATTGGTATATATGTAGTACCATATGAATCCATGTTAAACCCTTGAATGTGTAAATTTATTGTGGTAGTCATGATGCATTAGCATGTTGTTCATGCCCAAGTATAAGTTTATGCCTTCCATGTGTTTGACAAAATGCCTAAGTGAATAAATTATGCATTGTGGTCCATTGGTGACCTTATGATGAATTCATGCTAGAACTACATGTTCCAAATTTACTCCCATGTTAAAGATATACTATGTAAGTGATTGATGGAATGTCCATGAGAATTGAATAGTGAAATTATGATATGCTAGCATGCGTTTCCATTCATGTACAAGCCCAAGAATATGGTAAAATATTTCAGTGACTGCATTGTTAATAGTTGACTGTTGTCATACTATCAAGAAGTTCCATGTCTTAGTATTATCTATGCTATCGAGTCTTGGGGGTATTTAATACCCGATAATTTAGCTATTTACCTAGAGCTAGTGTCAGTACAGAATAGTAACAGTCATGTTATGATCAGTGGTACTCTCAGTCAGATACGAAACTCAGTAGAACTCAGTCAGTTACAGAACTCAGAAAAACTCAGTGAACTTAGAATCAGTCCAGTTCAGTAAATTAGTTTAGTGCCTTTCAGTTGGGAGTAAGATTCAGTACCGAGTGAACCCAAGGATGGGGACTCACCTGTCAGCAAAGGGTGTGATCCTTAGAAACAGTCCTTGCATTCTAGAACTACGTAGCCATCTTAGGTTGACACATCAATCTGCCAGTAGAGGGTTGATAAGGTGTCTTACCTACCAGTTAAGGGTACCACCATTCTCATTCAGAGCAACTGCCAGATGAGGGTGACTCAATATTTGTCTTTACCCGTGGCACGGTACTGACACCCTTCCAGTTGGGGTTACAGGTTGGAGCCCAAATCAGTTTAAAGGAGGGGCATGTTGGTTAGATGATTACCTCTCACAATCTCAATTTCAGTTCCAGTCTTAATATGGAACTCAGTTCAGTTCAATAGAAATCAGGACTATCAGATATTCAGAATAATCTCTCTTACGAAGAGGTTCCAGTCGAAATCCTTGACTACCAGATTTACAGACTGAGGAATAAAGAAGTCCCTCTAGTTAAAGTTCTTTGGCAGAATCATTCCGTTGAGGGAGCTACTTGGGAAGCGAAAGCAGACATGCGGACCAAGTATCCTCACCTCTTCTTCGCAAAATCAGACTAAGCCCAAGAAAATAGTTTTTCGTTAAACTTACACAGTTTCATGCTCAGATTTCCCTTACAAACTTGGTATCAGTTTCCATTACATATTCATTCATACATTCATGAGTCAGTTCAGTCAGTCATTCATGCATCAGATATGCATGTTCAGTATGAAATTTCAGTATGTCAGTAGTTACCGTTATGTAATCATGTTCAGTTGTGCATGTTCGGTACATGAATTCATTCTATCAGTATTCTCAGCCTAGTCAGTCTCATTCGAGGATGAATGTCCCCAAGGGGAGATATTGTTAGACCCCATAAAAATCCTAAGCTTAACTCAGTCCCTTAGAGCTTGATAAGGGGTCCCAGACTTAGAAAATTTCAGCTAAGTGTTAGAACTTAATCTTTCTAAATCCCTCAAACTTTGAGTAATTTATTTACGACCTTCCCGACCTCCAAAAGTTAGTTTTTTATTTGATTCATGATTGGGGGAGTCAATAGTACATCTCAGGTGAGTTTCAAAATTTTCAGACAAGCGTAAGGGCATATTTGAAACTCCAAAATAGAAGCTTAAAGAGATTAGCCCGCGGTGTCTTGCTCAATCCGGTGATAGGTGAAGCCCACGATGGATACCGTGACGCCTCATCCAGAGCGACGCTCGAGAATTCACGACGCCCTGTCTAGTCCAACCCGTATATTTTCTGCAGTTTTGTTCCACATTTTTAAGGGTAAATGGGTCATTTTCCTTCACCCCACAGCTCCATAACACGGGATTAAAGCCCCAAATATAAAAATCACTCATTCTTTTCAAAAATCCTCTCAAGAACAAGCCCTACCTTCATCAAGTTCAAGAAACAAACCTCAAGAATTCACCCCAATCTCCACGAAGTTAGCAATTAAGGTATGCGAAGCATTCATCCAAGGGTTCATTCCACCCTTGGAGTTCAAGAAACTATTTAAAACTTCAAGTGTATTAATTTCGTGAATTCCATATTGGGTTTGATTATAATGATTAATTGGGTTTCTAATCCATGTTTTATTACAAGTTTCAAGTGTAGTTAATTGATATATGTGTAGTACCATATGAATCCATGTTAAACCCTTGAATATGTAAATTTATTGTGGTAGTCATGATGCATTAGCATGTTGTTCATGCCCAAGTATAAGGTTATGCCTTCCATGTGATTGACAAAATGCCTAAGTGAATAAATTATGCATTGTGGTCCATTGGTGTCCTTATGATGAATTCATGCTAGAACTACTTGTTCCGAATTTACTCCCATGTTAAAGCTATACTTTGTAAGTGATTGATGGACTGTCCATGAGAACTGACTAGTGAAATTATGATATGCTAGCATGTGTTTCCATTCATGTACAAGCCCAAGAATATGAAAAAATGTCTCAGTGACTAGATTGTGAATAGTTGACTGTTGTCATGTTATCAAGAAGTGCCATGTCTTAGTATTATCTATGCTATTAAGTACTGGGGGTATTTAATACCCGATAATTTAGTTGTTTACCTAGAGCCAGTATCAGTACAGAATAGTATCAATCATGTCATGATCAGTTGTACTCTCAGTCAGATACGAAACTCAGTAGAACTCAGTCAGTTACAGAACTCAGGATAACTCAGTAAACTCAGTATCAGTCCAGTCCAGTTTAGTACATCAGTTCAGTGTCTTTCAGTTGGGAGTAGGATTCAACACCGAGTGAACCCAAGAATGGAGACTCACCTGCCAGCAGAGGGTGTGATCCTTAGAAGTAGTCTTTGCATTCCAGCACTATATAGCCAGCGTAAGTTGAGAAATCAACCTGCCAGTTGAGAGTTGATGAGGTGTGTTACCTACCAGTTGAGGGTACCACCATTCTCATTCAGAGCACCTACTAGATGAGGGTGACTCAATATTTGTCTTTACCCGTGGCACGGTACTGACACCCTTCCAGCTGGAGTTACAGGTTGGAACCCAAATCAGTTCAGAGAAGGGGCATGTCGATTTGATAATTACCTCTCACAGTCTCAGTTTCAGTTCCACTCTCAGTATAGAACTCGGTTTAGTTCTACATAAATCAGGACTGTCAGACACAGTCACTCAGTTATTAATAATACAGTATTAGTAAACTTAGATATCAGTAAACCAGTGATTCAGAACTCAGTATTCAATGTTACCATGATCTCAATCACAGTTTAAACATTCATGCATGTACGCTCGTTAAGTTATGTTCATGTTATTCAGTCAGTTATTGTTCATGTATATGAACCCATGCACATCAGCCTACCTCACTTAGCATACCAGTACATTCAAAGCACTGACCCATACTTTTATCTTGTGCTATGATGTCTTATATCATAGGTTCAAATGCATGAGCTCCCGAACGCACTTAGCAGCCCAATCTATCAGCAATAGAGTTAGTGGCGAGTCCTCATAATTCGAGGACAGATTTATCATTTCAGTTATATCAGTACTCAGTTTACTTCAGTAGTCGGAGTTAGTTGGGGGCTTGTCCCATTAACTCCTTATTCAGACAGTAGAGGCTTTTCAGACTAGAGTATTTCAGACAGATATTCAGTATTTATTTCATATTTGAACCTTATGGGAGATTTCCATCTAATTTTTGCATAATTATAATATTGTTATTCAGTTATTATAGCAGGTACCAGTTATATATTAGCTTGTGGTCCTTCGGGATTATGAGCACCGTGTAGTATCTGGGATGCAGACTCGGGGCATTACAAACTTGGTATCAAAGCCTAAGGTTCAACAGAGTCTTCGGAAGTTTGAAAGCCGCGTTTAATAGAGTCTTATGCATGGGTGTGTAACGCGCCACACTTATGAGCAGGAGGCTATTAAATGTTTTACAAAAAATTTCCTTTCTTTCAGTAATTATGTCGTACGGGTGAGCACAAGCTCAAGTTAAACTCTTTTTCTAATCCAAGTTTCTCTTCCGCTTACAAAATATGCCTCCAAAGAGGACTAAGGCAAAAGGAACGGGAGACCAGCCAATACCTCAGCTCGTCCATCCAGATCCCCTGGATGAACATGTCTTCCACGCTAAATTTAGAGCAGTTTTCACAACCCTAGCTCATTCAGTAGCAGCCCAGAATGAACGTTCAACTGCCGTTCTGGCCAACCCAATTGCCAATACTGCTGCAGTCAGGATTCAGGGCTTCACCCGAATGGACCCTCCATATTTTACTGGGTCTAAGTTAGATGAGGACCCTCAAGAATTTCTCGATTAGGTGTAGAAAGTTACAAATATTATGGGGGTGACTACTATTGAGAGTGTTGAGTTGGCTGCATATTAGTTGCAGGATGTGGCTCACTTATGGTTCAAGCAGTGGAAAACAGAGAAGGCAGCAGATGCAAGGCCCATAGAATGAGAGAGTTTGCCACTGCTTTTCTTGATAGGTTCTTCCCACTGGAGTTGAGGGAAGCGAAGGTTTTGGAATTTATAAATCTGAAGCAGGGCAACATGATAATAAAAGTATATTCTCTCAAGTTTACTCAATTATCTAGATACGCTCCTCATGTGGTGGCAGATAGCAGGTCCAGGATGAGTAAGTTTGTGTCTGGGGTTTCTAGTAGTGTGGTCAAGGAGTGTAGAACAACAATGCTAATTAAGGAGATGGACATATCCAGGCTCATGGTCCATGCTCAACAGATAAAGGAGGCTAAGAGTAGGGAGAAGGAGAGGGAGAACAAGAAAGCGAGGACATGTAGTTTCAACTTCGCCCAGCCTAAGTTAGAGGGAGGAAATCGTTCTCAGTTCCACCCAAAATCCTCAGTTCCAGCTCCATCCTCAGCCAGTGCCCCAGTGCCAAAATTTAGAAACGGCAACAGAGATAGGGCACCAGGCCCTAAACCTCAGGGTAGTGTCAGCAGCGCCCGAACCAATCCTCTTTGCCAGAAATATAGCAGAAACCACCAGGGTATCAGCAGGACTGGCAGTGATGTATGTTTCGGGTGTGGCAGTCTAGGTCACAGAGTCCGATGTTATCCCCAGTCAGGTTCCCAAGGTCAGCATAATTGTCCCCCAGCCCAGTCAAGTTGCCCGAATCAGCATTGTGCCTCTTCCAAACAGACTCTATGCCCTTCAGTCCCGACAGGATCAAGAAAGTTCTCTTGATGTGGTCACTGGTACGTTACGAGTTTATCTTTTACATATTTATGCTTTGCTAGATCCAGGAGCTTCTTTGTCCTTTGTTACACCCTATATAGCTGTTGACTTTGGAGTCAGTACCGAAATTCTAGCAGAGCCTTTCTTAGTCTCTACCCCAGTGGGTAGTGGTGTATAGACCAAACCGTCAAGTCAAATCGAACCAATTAACCAAATCAAACAGAAAAAAAAAATCGACTTATGGTTTGGTTGGTTTGGCATTGAAAAAAAATCTGATCATTCTTGATTTGGTTTGGTATTAGCAAAATTAAAACCAAACCGAACCCAAACCAAACCGACTTAATATATATAATTTTAGTTTTTTATACATAAAAAAAATTACTTATAAACTACATTTTAATTACTTTAAACTATTTTTATTACTTTTTTGTGTTAAAATATATATATATATATATATATATATTCTTGAGCCTTTAATTATAATATTTATCTATTAGTAATAAAGTAATACAAAATCCAATATATTAATATAAAAATCTAAAAACTCTTCAATTACCTCTCTTTTCATTTACGTTTCCAAGAGTTCTACTTTTCCTCTTGTTACAGGTTTTGCAACGCAATGTGATTTTACCTTGGTAGTGGACGAAGTAAACTTCCACCTTCACAAGGTACTCATTCTTCATAAAATCTTTAAAACTAGATTTCACTTTTAGTATCTAATTGATGTTTCCTTTATGATGTTTTGTTTCTGTGTTCTATAGGATTCGATGTTGCTTCTACGACAAGTCTCAAGTTGTTTTGTTCGCATTAATTGTTAGATGGAGGAAACACCTAGGATAGACATAGAAATGATTGTCGACAATTCTCCGGCTTTATCGGTACCTCAAAAGAGAGGTAAAAACACTCCTCCTCTCCATCCTTCTTCTAAAAAGCAAAAAAGAACAAATCCTACAGATCCCAATCCTATAGATGGTAATACTGAAAGAGATTTGTCACAGATTTGGGATCACTTTCGTAAATTTATCACTAAAGAAGGTAAATGTAGAGCAAAATGCAAATATTGTGTCAAACACTTTGCTGCCGAGACCAAAAAAAATGGGACTTCTACATTATGGTCACATTTAAAAGAAAAATGTCTCAAATCTCCCTTTAGAGTTGTTGATAGAAGGCAGTCAACATTGAAACATGTACCAATCAAATTAGGGTGACAAGAAAATGGAACAAGTTTTATTGAAAAAGTGGTGTATTGTTTGTCCATCTTGCACTTCTGCCGACTGTCATACAACGTGGATGGTCATGGTAGAAGGAAGGAGGTTGCGATAGCAGGTGGTGTGACTACTGATACAAGTGTTAAATGCAGATAAGTAGGAGAGATCCCAGGGGTAAGAGTAATGTGAAATAGAAAAGTGACAACTCATCTACAAAATGCTACTTAAGGGAGGAGCACATTTACTTATTTCTAAGAGGATCAAACACATCATTCTGTGTAATGGAGGTACTTTAAGACATCCGCCCTCCACCCGTAACCCCCCTCCACCCGTAACCCCTTCCCAATCTCCCCTCCCCCTCAGACACGTATTGCAGGAAAAAGAAATGAGAGAATTTGCATTGGTAGACAGTCCAATTCCCCGTGAGAAGCAAATCGAGAAAACAAGTTTAATAGTCAGATACCAAACCAAACTCACCTAGTTATGTACCACAAATAGTCACTTGTATCTCTGGTAATATTTATTTGCTCCAAGAGACCAAAAGATCTAATTGATGAACTGTCATCTAATGTTAATATATCTTCATTGCAACTCTCCCAAGATAGCATCTCTGGATTAGTTGGTAGCATTTCCGTCTTTGAAGTTTGAACTCCAACCTGCACATGGAATTTAAAAGCAATTAAATCCTTGCTATCAGATTGTTAGCGAGTAGCATAAATGAACTCTTTAACTTCTGGAAGATGCCAAAGAAGATCATGAGTACTATTGAATGTACCGAAGTTCCCAAGCAGGTAAATTACGTACTTTGGCTGTGTTGAAGCCTACATTTCTACATTTCTCCTACTTTATTTTAGAAGTGCTAGTAGTTAATGTGCTTATCTTATAAACTAGACATTGAATGTGGCTCATCTTTTGTATCAACTGGATATTATTTGTAGTTAGTCCACCTCCAACGGCTGAAACATGTGTCAATACTTCATGAATAATTTGGTTTATAGAATATACGTAGGGAAGATCCTCTTGTTGTTGGTTTAGAGAACCCATAAATTAACCTGCTAGCAACAGCCATGATGTTGCTTTCTACCATCTTAATTAATAATTTGTTTGATTTCTAAATAAACCCTCTGCTAAGTTTATCTTAGCATGCCAAATTGCCAATGTTATGTACCTTCTGGAATTGATTATTTCAGTTGGTGTGTTTGTATTTAAGCGCTTTTAAGTCTGTCCTAATAGCACAGTCAGGTCAGCTAGAATAGGCACAATAAATAAAAATTCAGTTACTGGTGTGATGGCACAGGTTGTATAAAGTTATATAATTAAAAAAAAACCGAGAAAATTGAAAAATCGAGAAAATAATAAAAAAAAGGACTAAACTAAAATTAAGAAAACCAACTGTATATTGATATGATTTGGTTTATAGATTTAAAAAACTGACATTATTGGTTTGGTTATATTTTAATGAAAAACCGAACCAACCCGACCTATGTACACCCCTACCAGTGGATAAATCTATCATAGCCCGATGGGTATGCAGGAACTGTCCGGTTATGGTATCTTAGAAAGTCACCTCAGCAGACTTAGTCGAATTAGAGATGACCGATTTTGATGTCATTCTCGGCATGGATTGGCTTCATTCTTGCTATGCCTCAGTCAACTGCAGAAACAAAATTGTCCAGTTTCAGTTTTCAAATGAGACCGTCCTAGAGTGGAGGGGTAGTACTTCAGCACTTAGGGGTCAGCTTGTTCCCTACCTAAGGGCAAGAAAAATGATATCTAAGGGGTGTGTCTACCATATCGTTCGAGTCCAAGACTCTAGCTCAGAAACCCCTAATCTTGAATCAGTGTCAGTAGCATGTGAATTCCCAGATGTATTTCCCAAAGATCTTCCCGGAGTTCCTCCTGAAAGGAAAACTGACTTCGGAATAGACCTTCTTCTAGATACTAGACTATCTCTATTCCACCATACAGAATGGCTCCAGCAGAACCCAAGGAGTTAAAAGAACATTTGAAGGATCTCATAGATAAGGGATTCATCAGGCCCAGTGTGTCCCTATAGGGTGCACCAGTTCTATTCATGCGTAAGAAAGACGGTTCCCTCAGAATATGTATCGACTATCGTCAGCTAAATAAAGTCACTGTCAAGAACAAGTATCCACTCCCCAGAATCGATGACTTATTTGACCAACTTCAGGGTGCTAGTTACTTTTCCAAGATAGACCTCAGATCAAGCTATCATCAGCTCAGAGTCAGGGAATGTGACATCCTGAAAACAACCTTTAGAACTCAGTATGGTCACTTCGAATTCTTAGTCATGTCATTTGGTCTTACCAATACCCCAACAGCTTTCATGGACTTGATGAACCGTGTGTTCAAGCAGTACTTGAACATGTTCATCATAGTCTTCATAGATGACATCCTTGTCTACTCCCGCAGTGAGCATGATCATGCAGACCATCTCAGAATAGTATTGCAGACTCTCAGAAACCATCAGTTGTTCGCCAAATTCAGTAAGTGCGAATTTTGGCTAAGGTCAGTAGATTTTCTTGGTTTTATCATTTCCAGTGATGGCATTAGAGTTGATCCCCAAAATACTGAAGCAGAAAGAAACTGGCCCAGACCCATCTCTCCATCAGATATCCAGAGTTTCTTTGATTTGGCTGGCTATTACCGACGGTTTGTTGAGGGATTTTTGTCTATTGCCTCCCCTATGTCCAGATTGACTCTAAAGAAGGTTAAATTTTAGTGGTCAGATTCTTGTGACAAGACTTTTCAAGAGTTGAAGACTCAACTCGCTACAACCCCATTTTTTACTCTACCAGTTGATTCAGACGTCTTTATTGTGTATTGTGATGCTTCCAGGGTTGGTTTGGGATATGTTTTGATGCAAAGAGGTAAGGTCATAGCCTACGCCGCTAGACAACTCAAACCCTATGAAAAGAACTATCCTACTCACGATCTTGAGTTAGCAGTGGTAGTATTGCCTTAAAGATTTAGAGGCACTATTTGTATGGTATGCACGTTGATGTGTTCACTGACCATAAAAGCCTACAGTATATGTTTTCTCAGAAAGACCTAAACCTCCGTCAGAAAAGGTGGTTGGATTGTTGAAAGACTATGATATGAGTGTCCTGTATCATCCGAATAAAGCCAATGTAGTGGATGATGCTTTAAGTAGGATGTCTATGGGTAGTGTTGCTCATGTGGAAAATGGTAAGAAGAAGTTAGCTCAGGAAGTTCATCAGCTTGCCCGACTAGGTGTCCGCTTAGTCGATTTAGCAGAAAGTAGTGTATGGGTGCAGAGTAGTTTAGAATCATCTTTTGTTTCCGAGGTGAAGGAAAAATAGGACAGAGATCCTAATTTAGTCAAATTGAAAGAATCAGTCAGAGATCATAAGGTAGAGGTTTTCTTCCAAGGGGAGATGGTGTATTGCGTTGTCAGGGTCGACTATGTATGCCAGGTATAGATGACTTGAGGCAGCGAATTCTTGCAGAAGTGTATGGTACGCGTTACTCTATTCATCCAGGGGCCACTAAGATGTACCGTGATTTGCGGGAGATCTATTGGTGGAGTTGGATGAAGCGAGACATTACAGAGTTTGTAGCTAATTGTTCGACATGTCAGCAGGTTAAGATTAAGCACCAAAAACCTAGTGGGTCTATGCAGGAGTTCAGTAGTCCCACTTAGAAGTGGGAAGAGGTAAACATAGATTTTGTGATGGGTTTGCCGCGTACTCGTCGTCAGCATGATTCAGTTTGGATCATTGTAGACAGGATGGCCAAATTAGCTCATTTCCTACCAGTCCATACCTCCTATTCAACCGAGCACTACGCCAAACTTTATATCAGATTGTTGGTCAGGTTATATGGAGTTTCATTATCTATAATCTCAGATAGAGGTACCCAGTTTACCTCTCATTTTTGTAAAGCCTTCCAAAAGGGTCTTGGAACCCAAGTTCACCTCAGTACAGCCTTCCACCCTCAGACAGATGGTCAAGCAGAAAGGACCATTCAGACTTTAGAGGATATGTTAAGAACATGTGCAATAGACTTTAAAGGTAGTTGGGATGACTATTTTCCTTTTATCGAGTTCGCATATAATAACAATTATCATTCTAGCATTCAGATGACTCCATTTGAGGCGCTTTATGGAAGGAGATGTAGATCTTCCATTGGTTGGTTTGAAGTGGATGAGGCTGCAATAGTAGGTCCTGATTTGGTATTTGATACTTTGGAAAAAGTTCAATTGATCAGGGAAAGGCTTAAAACAGCCCAGAGCCGACAAAAATCATACACAGAAAGGATCTCGAGTTTGAGATTGGTGATTATGTGTATTTAAAAATCTCTCCTATGAAAAGAGTGAAGAGGTTTGGCAGGAAGGGGAAGCTCAGTCCCTGATATGTCAGTCCTTACAGAATTCTCAGCCATTTCAGAAAGGTAGCTTACGAGCTTGAGTTGCCTTCAGATCTAGATTCAGTACATCCAATGTTTCATGTCTCCTTGCTTAAGAAGTGCATAGGTGACCCAACAGTTGTAGACCCTATAGGGGCATATATATTCAGAACAGTCTCTCTTACGAAGAGGTTCCAGTTGAAATCCTTGACTACCAGATTTGTAGACTGAGGAATAAAGAAGTCCCTCTAGTTAAAGTTCGTTGGCGGAATCAGTCCGTTGAGGGATCTACTTGGGAAGTGAAAGTAGACATGCGGACCAAGTATCCTCACCACTTCTCCAAAAACTCTGACTCAACCCAAGATAACAGTTTTTCCTTAAACTTACTCAGTTTCCTGCTCAGATTTCCCTTACAAACTTGGTATCAGTTGCCATTGCATATTCAGTCATACATTCATGAGTCAATTCAGTCAGACATTCATGCATCATATATGCATGTTCAGTATGAAATTTCAGTATGTCAGTAGTGACAGTCATGTAATCATATTCAGTTATGCATGTTCGGTACATAAATTCAGTCTATCAGTATTCTCAGCCTAGTCAGTCTCATTTGAGGATGAATATTCCCAAGGGGGAGATATTATAAGACCCTGCAAAAATTCTAAGCGTAACTTAGTCCCTTAGAGCTTGATAAGGGGTCCCAGAATTAGAAAATTTCAGCTAAGTGTTAGAACATAGTCTTTTCTAAAGCCCTCAAACTTTGAGTAATTTATTTACGACCTTCCTGACCTCTGAAGTTAGTTCTTAAGTTGATTCATGATCGGGGGAGTCAATAGTACATCTCAGGTAAATTTTAGAATTTTTGGACAAGTGTAAGGGCATGTTTGAGACTCCAAAATAGCAGCTCAAGCCAATTAGTCCGCGACGCCTTGCTCAGTCCGGTGCTAGGTGAAGCCCGTGATGGAAACCGTGACGCCTCACCCAGAGCAGCGCTCCAAATTTCGCGGTTCCCTATCTAGTCCGACCCGTATATTTTCTATAGTTTTGTCCAGCATTTTTAAGGGTAAATGGGTTATTTTCCTTCACCCCACAGCTCCATAACATGGGATTAAAGCCCCAAATAGAAAAATCACTCATTCTTTTCACAAAATCCTCTCAAGAACAAGCCCTACCTTCATCAAGTTCAAGAATTCACCCCAATCTCCATGAAGTTAGCAATTAAGGTATGTGAACCATTCATCCAAGGGTTCCTTCCACCCTTGGAGTTCAAGAAACTATTTTTAAAACTTTAAGTGTATTGATTTCGTGAATTCCATATTGGGTTTAATTATAATGATTAATTGGGTTTCTAATCCATGTTTTATTACAAGTTTCATATGTAGTTAATTGATATATGTGTAGTACCATATGAATCCATGTTAAACCCTTGAATGTGTAAATTTATTGTGGTAGTCATGATGTATTAGCATCTTGTTCATGCCCAAGTATAAGGTTATGCCTTCCATGTGTTTGATAAAATGCCTAAGTGAATAAATTATGCATTATGGTCCATTGGTGACCTTATGATGAATTCATGCTAGAACTACATGTTCCAAATTTTCTCCCATGTTAAAGCTATACTTTGTAAGTGATTGATGAAATGTCCATGAAAATTGAATAGTGAAATTATGATATGCTAGCATGCGTTTCCATTCATGTACAAGCCCAAGAATATGACAAATTGTCTAAGTGACTGCATTGTGAATAGTTGACTGTTGTCATGTTATCAAGAAGTGCCATGTCTTAGTATTATCTATGCTATCGAGTCCTGGGGGTATTTAATACCCGATAATTTATCTGTTTACCTAGAGTCAGTCTCAGTACAGAATAGTATCAATCATGTCATGATTAGTTGTACTCTCAGTCAGATACGAAACTCAGTAGAACTCAGTCAGTTACAGAACGCAGAAAAACTCAGTAAACTTAGTATCAGTCCAGTTCAGTTCAGTACATCAGTTCAGTGTCTTTCAGTTGGGAGTAGGATTCAACACTGAGTGAACCAAAGGATGGGAACTCACCTACCAGCAAAGGGTGTGATCCTTAGAAGCAGTTCTTGCATTCCAGAACTCATAGCCAGCATAGGTTGAGACATCAACCTGACAGTTGAGAGTTGATGAGGTGTGTTACTTGCCAGTTGAGGGTACCACCATTCTCATTCAGAGCACCTACTAGATGAGGGTGACTCAATATTTGTCTTTTCTCGTGGCACGGTACTGATACCCTTCCAGCTGGGGTTACAGGTTGGAACCCAAATCAGTTCAGAGAAGGGGCATGTCGATTTGATGATTACCTCTCACAGTCTCAGTTTCAGTTCCATTCTCAGTATAGAACTCAGTTTATTTCTACAAAAATCAGGACTGTCAGACACAGTCACTTAGTTATCAGTAATATAGTATTAGTAAACTCGTATATCAGGAAACCTGTGATTCAGAACTCAATATTAAGTATTACCATGATCTCAATCATAGCTTAAGCATTCACGCATGTACTCGTGTTCAGTTATGTTCATGTTATTCAGTCAGTTATTGTTCATGCATATGAACCCATGCACATCATCCTACCTCACTTAGCATACCAGTACATTCAAAGTACTGACACATACTTTTCTCTTGTGCTATGATGTCTTATATCATAGGTTCAGACGCATTGGCTCCCGACCACACTTAGCAGCCCAATCCATCAGCAACAGAGTTAGTGGTGAGTCCTCATAGTTCGAGGATAGATTTATCATTTCAGTTATATCAGTACTCAGTTTACTTCAGTAGTCGGAGTTAGTTGGGAACTTGTCCCATCAGCTCCTTGGTCATACAGTAGAGGCTTTTCAGACTAGAGTATTTCAGACAGATATTCAGTATTTATTTCATATTTGAACCTTATGGCAGATTTTTGCCTAATTTTCACATAATTACAGTATTGTTATTCAGTTATTGCAACAGGTACCAGTCATGGGTTATCTTGTAGTCCTTCGGGATTATAAGCATCGTGTAGCATCCGGGGTGCAGACTCGGGGCATTACAATACGTTTATTGTCAACCTACATTTTGACATTCTTAAAGTGACTTGCTCAATATAAATTGAATTAAGAGCATAATTTTCCGATTGGTAATCAAGATAATTCATCTTGATGATGATGGTTTAGCATTGAATGCCTTCAATAAATAGTTGAATCATTGCTAATGAGACCAAAGCTTCTTGTATTGATTTGAAATATTATATATAAAATTATGTGTATACATCAAATCAATAAATTATAATTAATTTTCTCTCAAAGTTGATTCTGAGTCAGGAACCACACATTGTCCATCTAATAATTTTGATGTGTGGTATACAATTAATGAATATACCATGATACATAAAGATGAATTCCTCAAAGAAGATGGAGGGTGTATGTTAGTTTTCCTAACATAAGGGGGAGATTATGAACAACTATGAAATATGTTATGAATTATCACCAGATCCTCATTCAAAAGATAATTCAAGTCAAATGCCGAAAGCATCTCATATTTAAGCTGCAAGTGCTCCTATTTTGTATCCATGAAGGACAAATTCTATGCATGCGTGAAGCATGGTAGACCAATCGGTTTCAAATAAAATAATCCTAAAAAAATAAGGAGCAAACAATCATAATAAGAAGACAATGTGCTCTTGAAGAGCCTACGACATAACACTTCATGAAACCTTATGAGAGGTTCAGGTACTTGAAATTAATGAAGTGATGAGATCTCAAAATGTTATGTCACATTGAGAACCGATACAAAATGAGAAACCATCGATGATACCTTTGATACAATATTGATGCAACATTGTGAAAGATTACGAGAATCTGAATTCTACATTTATTTAAGCATGTTGATGTAGAAAGTATTTATCAAGTGACATAAAAGGATGCATCTTGGCAAGTGTAAAACTTATTTAATTTGCAGCTCTGACACTTAAAGGTCACATATGAAATGTTGAATATTTTCACTTGACAAAATTTACATGAAAACGTGTTTAAGGATTCAAAATGATTGAAACATATAAAAGTTTCTAAAAAACTTATTTATAATCCTTATATTGTGTAAATTTATTAAAACCCTTGGAGAGTTTTCAAAAGCAATAGATTATTTGTTGAAATGAGAAATATACCAATTTGGATTGATCATTAAGTCTCATATCTTAGTGCAATTTGTGCACTAGTGTATCTTGCAAATACTACAAGGCTTGATATAACCTTTTCTGTTAATTTGTAAGCAAGGTATAATTCTGCTTCTACTAGGAGACATCGAAATGGGATAAAAGACATGAGCTTATTTTATTCTAAAGATTGCAGTTCCGATCTTATTGATCATCCAAATATTAGTACTTATCCGACCCACATAAAGTTTGGTCTCAAATAGGCTATGTATTTTTATGTGGTGGTACTTTCATATCTCGGAGATATATAAAGCAATCTATCGTAGCCACTTCATCGAATCATGATGAGATAATAGTCATTCATGAAGCTAGCCGAGAATATGTATGGTTGAGGTCCATGATACATCTCATTCGAGAAAAATATAGTGTGAAATGTGATAATGTACCCACAATTTTACACAGAGATAATGCAACATGCATAGTATATCTTAATGGAGGATTCATAAAAGGAGATAGAACGAAGCACATTTTGCCAAAGCTTTTCTACATACATGAGCTACAAAAGAATGATGACATTAATGTGCAACAGATTCGTTCAAGTGACAATGTGGCTGATTTATTCACCAAATCTTCTCCAATTGCAACTTTCAAGAAGATACTGCACAAGATTGGGATGCAGAGGTTCAAGGATGTTCCCATTAGGGGGAGTTAATATGTGTTGTACTCTTTTTCCCTTACGAGGTTTTGTTTCACTGAGTTTTCCTTGTAAGATTTTTAATGAGGCAACCTATATGCGTATTGTTAGAGATGTGTACTCTTTTTCATTCACTAGATATTTTTCTCACTGGGTTTTTTCTAGTAAGGTTTTAACGAGGTACATTATCTATCTAGACATTCAAGGGGGAGTGTTTTAAATGTATTTACATTATAGTGAATGTCTATCAAGATCTAATAAGATCTAGTTGATATCTATCATGATTTGAAGTATTTGTCTTTTAGTCAGAAAGTAGGAGTATTTTCCCTATAAATAGAGGGATTTTATTCATTATATTCTCGATCAAGATGATCTCTCATCCCTCAAGACAAATAAAGAAGACTCCCTGTTCTCTCTCTTTTTATTCTTAGTGTTCTTACTTTATATTTCATAACAAGCTAAATAATATTGCTAGTGAAACAATTTAAAAAATATACTTTTTGCAACTATGTCAATTTATCTTTGACGTTTGCATCCCTATTCTCTCTCTCACACACAGAGACATCTACGTTTACTTTCTATTGTTTGTTTCATCGCGTTAATCTTTTAGAAGTGAAAATAACTTGTGGCAGGTGATTTATTAGCACAATATTAACTTGAGAAGAATTATCTTTTGATTAAGTCTTTCTTTTCCAATTAAAAGTTGTTGAATATAACTTTGAAGAATGTAAAACCTGAATGATTAATTTGAAACACACAAAGAAATAACTATTTAGGAAGTTCTAATGTTTAAGAATTTAAAATCAAATAAGTTTATATAATATAAACTCTTTCCATATTTGAATTCCACAAAACAATTACTTGCTTATAAGTATGAGCATTTCTTCTAAGTAAAAAATTATTCTAATTCCGTTGAGATCTTTATAAAAGGAAAATTGGTATTTGGAGCAAAGTAGAAACGACATCATTAATTTAGTAATTATAATCAATTAATCTTGTTATTGTTTCATTAGTGTAGAAAAAATTGGTGCAGAAAGATTTTTACTGGATTTAAGAATTTGTATATGATTATAACTAATTAATTTTTATAGTTTTATATGATAAAAGAAAAATATTTTTTTAAAAAATAAAAAGTCCTAAAATTATATGTTAAGAGGTAATTGGAAGAATTACTAATTAAAGAGTCCTATATGATAGAGGAAAAATGTATTAAGAATTAAGTTGTTTATCAAAATTTTTGACATTAAACATGAATCAAGGTTTTCTCAACCTATATATTTGTATTGAAAAAATCATTAAATACATATATGCGCATCAATTTTAAAATTCACTTATTATAACTTGAAACCATCATTTAAAATTCCTTAAAAACATGAAATTGTTACATAATTTTTCTTCGGCTACCTACCAACAAAAACAAACAACAAAAAAGCCAAGGGTGAATCTCAGCCTTACGAAGCACATCTATTTTCTTAATCTAGCCATAAAAAAATAATCACACTTTGTTGTGAGAAACTTTTATAAAATAACTACAATTTGGACTTAATTCGATATTTATAGTTATAGTTTGGTTAATTACAATTCATAGTTACAAGTTAAAAGGAGGAGAGAGGCGAGTGAGATTGGAAGGGGAAGGGAAGAGGTGAGTGAGACTGAAAGGGGAAGGGAAGAGGCGAGTGAGAATGAAAGGGGAAGGGAAGAGGCGAGTGAGATTTAGGAGAGAGAAGAGAGAGGCGAAAGAAAGGATGATGTATTCATTGTATCAAGTCAAATACAATTGATTTATGTGAGCGAATACAATTATATCAAATGTAGCAATAGGTACTATTTTATTCTTTAATAACCTTTTTTTATCTTCTTCTTCGTGCTCTATTGATCAGAAGTATCCAGCAGTGCCTCGACGATTTAGAATTCGAACACAAAATGACCAAAGAATCAATTAGTAATATGCTTCCCCAAAAAGAGGGAAGCAGCAAATTCCGGATGTAAGTCGGGTTCGGATCGAAGATCTTCGCGAGACAGCCCCGGGACACCATGGATTTCGGGAATAAGGGGGACATAGTGAACATAACCACTCCATTAGTTGGGGGCTGTGACTTCCCTACCCCTTCAATTTTTTAATTCCCGGGTCTTTTTTATTATCACTGTTAGAATATTTTTATTGACGACTTGGTCAATAGAATCTAAATAGGATTATAAAGAGAACTTATTTATACTATTCGAACATACTAACTAGTTATGAAATTGGATTGATAGCCTTCACCCATGCTCTAGCTCGTCGGAGAGCTAGATTTGCCACAACTCTTTGTCTCCTCCCTTCAACCTTTTTCACAATAGCTTTCACTTTTTTAAGAGTTTCCTGAGCTTCTTGTGTATCAATGTCACTATCCTTCTCTACATCATTTACTAAAATAATGATCTTATTATTGCCTATTCTAGCAAAACCACCCATCGGAGTCATCGTTAATCATTGGTTGTTAAGGTGTATTCTCAAAATCCTTATATCTACAACTGTGGCAATAGGGGCTTGATTTGGTAATATGTCATTTTGACCACTATTAGTAGATAACATGATTTCTTCCACTTTTGAATCCAAAACAATTCGATTAGGGATCAGTTCACTAAGATTTAAGGTCATTTATTCAAATTGCTCTTCATTTCTAAGTTCATAGCCTTTGCGGTAGATTCATCGATATTACCTACCAAATAAAAAGCCTGTTCAGGAAGACCATCTAATTCTCTGAAAAGGATCAATTGAAATCCTCGAATTGTTTATGCTAGACCAATATATTTCCTTGGAGAACAGGTAAATACTTCTGTTACGAAAAAGGATTGTGATAAGAAATGCTTAATTTTCACGTTCTTGCTATGAGTAAACGATTCTCTTCGGATAATTCGTCCAATTCAAGGATAGTTATAATATCCTGAAGTTCTTTGTAACATTGTAAAGTTTTCTTAAGAATTTTCTCCCTCGCCGTCTCTCAATGAGAATGGATAAGAGGCTCGTGGGATTGACGTGAGAGGGGAAGGGATGGTTATATTTATGGGAGCGAACTCTGGGTGAATATGAAGCACCTGGATAGAATTTATGCCTTGTAATGAAAGACATACAATTCCGAATCCACCGGCGAGCATTCTATCGTAAAGTCAAAGATGCCCCAAGATATGGTACAACTGTTGGGAGGGGGACATCTTTACGTTTTTCTTTCTTTTTTATACCTTTCGTAGTGAAATTTCATATATTTTCTTATTTAGGATTTACATATACAACATATACCACGGTCAAGAGGGGAGTTCTTATTATTTAGGTTAGTTAAGTATTTCCATTTCAAGAAAAAGGTAAAAAAATACTTTTCCAAGTTGGTTCCCAAGTCATCCCTAATTCCAAGGGGATTTCTCGGAGATGTGGTAAATAGATAGGTTAAAGTTCTTTGAATGAAGTTTAAATTTCATCAAGAACCTCGATCAAAATGGTTCCAAACCCCTATAGCAAGATCACTCTTGATGAAGAGGTGATCAATACTTTATTTATCATGTTCCGAACAACACAAGAAAATAATTCTGAATTCTATTCATTATCAAACCAAAAAAGATAATTTTAAAAAATGTTATAGATATGATCTTTTATCATACAAATCAATTAAGGAAGAAGACATCGTTTACACCCCAAACTATACAAGAAAAGTCGAAGCCACACCTAAACTATCATAGTGACCTATTACACACCTAAACAATAAAAAAGTGGAACTATTGCCTCCTTAGAAGGTGACGTGACAGAGAAAGTGTATTCACCTTCGTTAAGGTACGTGAGAGGAATAACCAAAATCTTAAAATGACATAATTGCACATATGTCACTATTTCATTAGTCATTATATCATTAATTACTCCTAAGATTCTTCTTAATATATACAATTAAATTAATTGTTTTTTCAATTAAAAAAATATTGATTAAATTATTTTTTTTATTTATTCATTTTATATGTGAGTCCCGTCTTCTTCAAAATTTTTGCTCTTTTTCTGTTGGGTTCTTCTTCTACGAAGTAATCTTTTCCAAAATCTCCATGAAAGCATCTCTAATATTTTGCCTTAAAGCTTTTAAAGAGGATCTTTAACGAAGAAATTGAAAATAGTGAAAAATATGAAGGCTTCCATTATTTTTTTTTATCAAGTCCATAATTTTTGGTTCAAACACAGTGAAAAATTCAGTCGGAGAAAAACAGCGAAAAAAATTATTGAGGAAGATAAAGGACTTCGACAAAAAATCTCATGATATTTATATATAAAATTTATCAAAAATACATCGGAGAAGACAATTACTTTCTCTTCGTCTTCTCCATTCTCGTCGGAGCATCACCATGACCATCATAATGCCATTTCAATCCCAAGTAATCAATAATATACGTAATTATTTTTATACACAAAGAATACTAATAAAATATTTGATTTTAATCTTGAGTTATTAAAATTTTTGAAGAATTTTAGCATTTTACCCATTTGCTTCACCGGCAACAATGATGTTATCACCGCCTATCGAAATTTCACTGCAACTTCTATCCTCAGAATACGACTTCCTATTGTTTGTTTCTCCCTTTGAATTTTTCTTTTTTTCCTTCAATTTATCAATCAAGGATGAAGAAGGAAGAAGAAGAGACTTGAAAGAAGAAGAGCCCAAAAGATTTTTTTTTTGTTTTAAGCACAATAACTGAGATTTTTCTTCTTTAGCTGTCTAGTCGCAACATTACCTTCAACGTCCACCATGGCTTGGAGAATGAATTGGCTGCAAAGATATTGCGAAAGTAAGTGCGGCTAGGGTTATGACGAAGAGGATGAAAAAAAGGAGCCAAAAGAAATGAGAAAGTAATTTGGATAAAAAGTAATATTGAGGAAAAAGTTTAAATTAAAAAGAAAAAGGAAAAAGTAGGAAAAATAATAAATTTATTATTTTTGTCGTATTATGCTGATGTGGCACTGACGTGGCAGGCTCGTGTGAAACACTGCACCACATGCAAGTGTATAATGCTTTACAGGGTGTAAAAAGTATCACTTTTTTATAGTTTAGGTGTGTAATAGGTCACTAATTAGTTTAAGTGTGACTTCGACTTTTCCTGTATTGTTTGGGGTGAAAACGATGCCTTTTCCCATCAATTAATTATGAAAATAAAAGTGACTCGTTTATTTCCAGATACGCTTTCAAGTAAATAAGAACTTCGAATTTTGTGCTAGATAGTGAATTGATGTTCACTATAGCATTATCTGACCTTGAAGGTTAAGTTAGTGTACCATGAACTCCATCCCACATATTTTGAATGTTGTGGCATCAATTATCTAGCTATATTCTCCCGGATTCTTCATGATAGATTTTATTATCCTCCTAAAAATAAATTCATGTCTGCCAAGGACTATCCACTTACAAAATAGGCTTTCATCAAAACAAAGAGAGAGGAGCGGAAAGCCACTTGACTGTAAGAAAAGGGACATGTATCCTTTTTTTGTAAAGTAGAGAGTTTCCTCATGTTTTTCCATCACGATTTTCTCTTTGAGAACACTTTCCTCATCGATTCTTCCCCTCATTCATTTTATCTAGGATCAATCTTGAAAGGAATGGATGAGCATCACTTATGTTCATTCTCTCCACCCTTTCGCTGGAGCCATAGAATTCTCCCAAGACCTTAAGATTTTCTTCTTGTCGGCGGGTTGAAAGAGCCATAAAGGATTGATCTCTTTCTTAGAAAAGAAATTGCATAAATTATGCCTTTTATTAATCTCAATTTTCCACTCTAGGAGGCACATAGATAGGTATACCAAGAGAAATGTAGGTAAGTGACAAGTTACTTCATTCGTCAACAAAATCAATTTTGATTTCCAGAAAGATCCCCACGCTGAGGAATTTGATCATTCATGGAGAAGATATCATATAATAGAAAATGCTTACTTTTCAGAGTGGTCTTTTTTGATTTCGAAACGAAAAGGCTTGGTTGAAGGTAAAATTTGGTGTAATTCAAAATTTTTGAAGAAACTAAAAGCAGGAAAAATTGAGAGATATAAAGCAAGGTTAGTGGCAAGAGGATTCACACAAACTAAAGGAATAGACTATGGAGAGACCCTTCAACAGAGGTTAATGCTCTCCATCATTATCATATGAATGAAATATCACTCTTTCATACACTCTTATTCAGGACTTCTAAAATATATGGTAAAAGAAAAATATATGATAAAGGTATTAGCAATATTAAAATTTATGAGAAGACTATGCTAAGGAGAATTAATGTCAGACTCTACAATACAAATATAATTTAAGCACTTTTATTTGAATAAGACTTTATAAGTAATATAAATTCTGCCTTGAAATTTTACGTTGTAAAGTTTTAACAATTTTAATTACATGCTAATTTTTTTTTTCGTTTTAGGAGACATTTTCTACTAACTTATGTTTAAATTTAGAAGTATCTTTTAGGTTGACTTTGCCTAAAATTCTAAAAGAAGCAATAGTAATTCACCTTTTTTCCACAACTATGATGCTTGAGAAAACTGAAGGAAAGGTGTCATTTAAGTCTTGAATGAAGGATTGGTGACATTGAACAACTTAATGGGTCAAGCATAATTAGAAAACTTAATTAAGTTAATTGTGGACTTGATTAATATTTTTAAAACTTTCTAATCTTTCTTAAAAAATACAAATCAACCCACACCCAACCATCTCTCTCCTCTCTCTCTCTCTCTCTCTCTCGATAGTTTCTCCCAACAACAGTTCTGCAAATTTGTCCATTCAATCCCCGATGACTCCAACCTTTAGCGATAAATAGTTGGCTTCGAGTTTCTTTTCTACTTTCAACCGTCAATCGACGTGGCAGTCGGGCTCTCCGTCCACAACAACTTCGAATTCTTCATTGTCCCTTTTATTCTTTCACAGGTAAAAAAGTATGGCCTTTTTAGTTTTGAAGAACACAAGGAACTTGAGCCAACTTCTCTTCTAGCATTGGTATGCCATTTCAATATTTGTTGCTTTAATTTAAAATATAGTCTGAATAAAACCCTAATTTCTGATATTTCTTCTCTTCTCTTTTCGGAGTGAAATATAATTTTTTGTTGTTTGTTGTATTTTTTTGAAGTTTGATTTTTATTGTATGTGTTTGTACTAACAAAATAACGACATTGGTGTTTTTAGTTTTGCGCCCATTGCTGGGTTGATTTGGTTTTGTTCTTGGTAAAAATGATGATATTATTGTTGTTTTATTGAACAAAATCAAGCTACTATTTTTTTCTACTACACATTAACCTTTTGTTGTAAATGATTAACCTTCTGATGCAACAGATTAACCATCTTATGCAACAGATTTACTATCGAATGCAGTAGAGGAACTATCGAATTAAAAATTGGATACACCAGATTAACTATCTGATGCAACAGATTTACCATCAAATTAAAAATCTGATGCAATATATTAACCATATGATACTACAAATTAACCATCCGATGCAACAAATTTACCATCGAATGCAATAGAGGAACCATCAGATTAAAAAATTGATACAACAGATTAACCATTTGATGCAAAAGATTTACCATCTGATGCAACAGAGGAATCATCGGATTAAAAATCTAATGCAATAGATTAATCATCTGATGCAATTGATGAACCTTCTGTTGGATAAAATCCTATCAACTATTTCAACAGGGCATGTCCAAAACTTGATTTTTCTAATTGATCATTCATCTGTCACGATAGACGACTCTTCTGTTGGAAGAAATCTAAATAATATTGACACTTGATAACAGTTCCAACAGATCACTCATATGTTGCAATAAATGTGTGATCTATTGCATAGACCAGTCATCTGTTTCAACAGATGAGTGATCTATTTTAATTATTACAACAGGTTAGTTATATGTTACAAAAGATAACTCATTTGTTGCAACAGATGTGTGATCTGTTGCACAGACCAGTCATCTGTTTCAATAAATGAGTGATCTATTTTTATTGTTGCAACAGATTACTCATCCGTTGCAATAGGTTAGTTATATGTTGCAATAGATAACCTACTTGGTGCAACAGATGTGTGATCTCTTGGAACTGTTATTTTAATATTGTACATGTTAAATATACTGTTATTTTTGCAACAGATTACTCATCCGTTGCAACAGGTTAGTTATATGTTGCAACAGATAACCTACTTGGTGCAACAGATGTGTGATCTGTTGGAACTATTATTTTAATATTGTACATGTTAAATATACTGTTATCCTTTTTTACGATGCATTAATCAATTATAATTTATTTATGTTCCTGTTATTTTTAGATTATATGGCTCCCAAAAGAAAAAAACTCGAATCAAGTCCAAGTAAAGGAATAAGTGAAGCAGCTAGGCTACATCCACCACTTTATGAGCTTACTTTACAAGTGTTATCTCAATCAAAAGCAGAAGATAATGAACATGGGAAGGAGGAATGTTTCAAAAGAGATGATCCCAGCACTAATAATTGTTCCACCAAAGAGTTGATCAAAACCTTCAGTATTGATAGTTATCCTATGAGAATAGCATGAGATGGTGCCACAAATTTAATGGGTGATTTCGTGGCTAAGTCAACCATGGAAAAATCTTTCGACGCCTTCAGAAAATACTTCGAGAACAAAATTTGAATGCTTATTTTAGGTACAGCTTCTTTGGGAAATATCTTGATTTGTTGGAGGACAACAATGCTCGTTTCCAAATGAAAATGGTATATGATCATCTCAAGCATAGGTTTATGTATGAAAACAAAGATAAGATGGATGAGATGTGGATAAATTACTGTGGCTTGCCTATTTGTTTTGGTTGGAAGGAGTTTTCCATAGTTACTAGACTAAAATATCATCCTCCTGCTTCTTCTCAAGTTATACCTATTCTAACCCCAAAAAAGTACCCCGCACACCCAAAAAAGACAAATACAAGTCGAGTGATCGTGAAGACTTGGTATTTCTTTTTGGTCCAAGCTTCAAAAATAAAAATTTGATAGAAGCGTTGAAAGGTAAAAGACTTTTAAAGAAGCACAAACAATTATTGTGCTTGGTTTGGTTTGTACATAATATAATTTGGGCGAGAAACGTTAACAACAACATACCACTTGATTTAATAAAGCTCTTCGAGGATTTTGAGGCATTTAATAAATATCCTTGGGGTTATGAAAGCTTCAAAATGACTGTCAAATATTTGTTGACTCCATTTATGCCAAAGACAGTCAACTTATATGGCTTTCCATGGGCTTTCATGGTAAATATTTCTTTTATTATGATATGATTTATTTTTTTATTCAATAATGATTTTGATTTACTGGTGTCATTTTATAGGCTTAGGCATTTAAAGTCATCCCTTATTTGAGACAACATGTGAACTATCGGATTACAAATTTGTATAAATTTTTATACTCCATATTATGAAATAATATTCCAACAGATAACCTATCAATTGGAACAGATAGGGAATCTGTTTGAAGACCTATTTAATATCTCCCAACAGATGTTCTAGCTATTGCAATAGATGGACCACCAACACCACTAACACCACCACCAATGCCACCAAGACCACCAACACCGTCACCAATGCCACCAATACCACCACCAACACCATCACCAATTCCACCACCAAGACCACCATCAATGCCACCAATACCAATATCTAGACCACCAACACCACCACCAATGCCACCAAGACCACCGACACTACCACCAAGACCACCAATACCGACACCACCACCAGCAACCACTAACAACACCACAAACACCATACAATAATACCACGACAGTCACCAAAACACTGCAACAAAAACTAGAATTTTTTTTGGGTTCTTCCTACATTTTTAGCATCAAAACTCAAAATTGTTAACCCATTCTCGAAGGTAATACAACTAAAAGTATTCTTTTTCATTATTAACTAACAAGCCCTAATTTTTAGAATAAAGAACAAATGTTGAACTCTTCTCTAACTCTGTTACCTATGAAGACAGAGAAAACAATGAATACAAGCAAGAATAAAGTCGAAAATAACAACTATGTGGACGAAAATGAAAAAAAATTGATATATTTTGAAGGGTTGAGTAATATGTTGAGTAGTTGTTGTCTGTATTATTGAGCGAGAACTTGATATTTGAAATGATAAAACATTTTTTCGCAAATGGATGATTTGTATGGGTTGATTTATATTTTTAAAAAGAATGACAAGTTTTGAAATTGTTAATTTGATCCCAACTGATCTTAATTAATTTTTTAAAAGTGATATTTTAAACTGTTCCATCATAATAAATTATATTAAGTTCAACTGGAACACTGATGAATTTAGGTATTAGCTCAGTAATAAGTTAATACGAATCATTTCGACTCGGATTGATCGATTGGCGACTCAGGTCGGGAGGAACGCAATACCAATATCATGAAATTGTAAAGACTCAATTGAAATTATAGTTGATTCTATGAACTCATCCCTAGTTATAGCTAAATGAATTTTTCGTATTAGCTCAGTAATAAGTTAATATGAATCGTTTTGACATGGATTGATCGATTGGTGACTCAGGTCGGGAGGAACACAATACCAACATCATGCAATTACAAAGACTCAATTGAAATTATAGTTGAACCTATGAACTCACTCCTAGTTCTAGCTAAATCAATTTAGATATTAACTCAGTAATAAGTTAATACAAATCATTTCGACTCGGATTGATCTATTGGTGACTCAGGTCAGGAGGAACGCAATACCAACATCATGCAATTGCAAAGACTCAATTGAAATTGTAGTTGACCCTACGAAATCATCCTTAGTTCTAGATAACTTAATTTAGGTATTATCTCAGTAATAAGTTAATACGAATCATTTCGACTCGAATTGATTGATTGGCGACTCAGGTCTAGAGGAACGCAATACCAACATCATGCAATTACAAAGACTCGATTGAAATTGTAGTTGAGCCTATGAACTCATCCCTAGTTCTAGCTAAATGAATTTAGGTATTAGCTCAGTAATAAGTTAATACGAATTATTTCGACTCGAATTAAATGTAATACCAACATTATGCAATTGTGAAGACTCAATTGAAATTGTAGTTGACCCTATGAACTCATCCCTAGTTTTAGCTAAATTAATTTAGGTATTATCTCAGTAATAAGTTAATGCAAATCATTTCATCTCGAATTGATCAATTGGTGACTTAGGTCGGGAGGAATGCAATACCAACATCATACAATTACAAAGATATAATTGAAATTATAGTGACCCTATGAACTCATCCCTAGTTATAGCTAAATCAATTTAGGTATTATCTCAGTAATAAGTTAATACGAATTGTTTCAACTCAGATTGATCGATTGGCAAATCAGGTCAGGAGGAACGCAATACCAATATCATGCAATTGCAAAGACTCAATTGAAATTATAATTGACCCTATGAACTCATCCCTAGTTATAGCTAAATGAATTTAGGTATTAGCTCAGTAATAAGTTAATACGAATCATTTCGACTCGAACTGATCGATTGGCGACTCAGGTCAAGAGAAGTGCAATACCAACATCATGTACTTACAAAGACTCAATTGAAATTGTAGTTGACCCTATGAACTCATCCCTAGTTCTATCTAAATCAATGACAAAGAAATTTGTTGCAATAGATTACTTATCTTTTGTAAATTATCACATAGAAATTTGCATCTGTTGCAATAGATGACTGAGTTATTGGAAATTTTCAAATAGATATTGATATCTGTTGCAGCATATTCCTTATCTATTGTAAATTATCAAATAGACATTTGCATCTGACGCGACAGATGATTGACCGATTCAAAATTTTCAAATAGATATTGTTATTTGTTACAACAGATTACCTATCTATTGTAAATAATCAAATAAACATTTGCATCTGATGAGACAGATGACTGAGCTATTCAAAATTTTCAAACAGATATTATTATCTATTGCAACAGATGACATATCTGTTTAAAGATCTTTTTTATTTTAAAGTAATTTTTTGTCCGAAATAAAAAAGATAAAATACTAAGGAGGTAAAAAATATTTCTTGGATAACTAAAAAAGCTACTCCTCGAGTTGTAATATCTTATCTTTTCAATGTCACCCCTCTCCCCGTTCCCCTTAAAGTTATTGATGAATATTTAAACCCATCTCTAAAATTATCTCTCCTTCAGTCACAAATTAATTCATCTCTCTTCTTTTTATTTCTCTCCTCTTTAGGGATATCACAATTGTCTCATTTTTTTCTCTCTTTTCTCTCTTTTCTCTTTTTTCTCTCTTTTTTCTCATGAGGATCCTTTCGGATCTCAATCGATCTATATATTTTCTCGACTGAAATTGTTGTTTTGATTCCCTTGCTTTTGACATTGCAGGTATGGTTCACTATTGCTATTTTATTCTCGTCTTCTTCTTTGCAAGTTATTTAAATTTTTTATTTACCTATTACCCATATCCTATTTATTGAGAAAATTAAAGGAAAGGTGACTTTTAAGTCTTGAATGAACAAATCGTTATTTTTATTAAAATATGCAAAAAAAGTCATCTGTTGGGAGAACTTTAGAAGCTTGTTGGCAGTGTATGTATGTTTCTTTGTTGTTGATATTGCTAGTAATGTTGTTGGTGGGGTTGGTATTGTTAGAACGTGTAGAGTTGGTGTTGTTGATGGTGTTGGAATAAATGGTGTTATTTCTTTGTTGTTGATGTTGCAACAGGCGAGTAACTGTTGGAACAAATTAAACCACTAGCAAGGCAGTATTGATTTATTCTGATAAATGACCCATATGTTGTAATATATCATCCATATGTTGTAATAGATGGGTAATATATTGCAACAGATGGGCAATCTTTTGAATATATGAGGAATTTGTTACAATAGATATAGAGTCTATTGCAACAGATATGTAATATATTGCAACAAATGAGCAATCTATTGTAACAGACTTTGCAACATATGGGTCAGCTGTTGAAAAGATGTCGAAATGTGTTGTATTTATTCAATTGTGATACATTTTTTAAAAATTATGCAGACATCAATTGTAATATTCTTTTTATTCTTCTCTTGTTTGACATCAATTGTTTTTCTTTTGTTTGTAGATATAAGGAAGTGAAAGTTGATCAACATTTATCCGACCAATTCAAAAGGATACAGTAAAGATGGTGTAAGACCCCACAGAATCCTAGACGTTTGAGTCCTTTAAAGCATGCCAAAAAGAGGTTCCAAACTTAGACAATTTTAACTATGTGTTAGGACTTATTCATTTCTAAAGCCCTAAAACTTTGAGGAATTTATTTACAATCTTCCCCACCTCAGAAAGTTAGTTTTTAAGTTGATTCATGATCGGGGAAGTCAATACATCTTGGGTGAGTTTTGGAATTTTTAGACAAGCGTAAGGGAAAGTTTGAAACTCCAAAATAAGGGATCAGGGAAATTAGCCCACGAAACCCTACTAAGTCCGGTGCTGGGGGAGCCCGCGATGCAGATCGCGACGCTCTAGACCCCGCAGTTCCCTGGCCAGTCCGGTTCGGGTAATTTCTGTAGTTTTGTTCCGCATTTTTAAGGGAAAATGAGTTATTTTTCCTTCACCCAATAGGTCCATAACACGGTATTAAAGCCCCAAATAGCATAGTTTCTCATCCTTTACACAAAATCCTCTAAAGAATAAGCCCTAGTTTCATCAAGCTTAAGAATCAAGTCTCCATAACTCACCACAATCTCCACGAAATTAACAATCAAGGTATGTTAGGTGTTCATCCTTGGGTGTCCTTTCACCCTTGGAGTTCAAAAACCCTCTTTAAAAATTACAAGCTGATTGGTTTCATGAATTTTATGTTGAATTTAATTGTATTCATGATTATGATGTTATTTGAGTTTTAATCCATGATTTATTACTAGTTTTATGTGAAGTAATTAACATGTGCGTAAGGTTATGTGGATTTATGTTAAAAGCCCTTGAAACTGTGAGTTGGGATTGTGATCATGATACTTGCATGTTGGTTATTCTTATGAGCATAAATCATGCCTCTCAAGTGTTTGACAAAAAGTCCAAGTGGAACATTATTAACAAGCTACTAATGTTGTCCTCCATCATTTACCAGGTCTATGTCTAAAGAGAACCCACAGGAATTCCTTGATCAGGTACAGAAAGTCATAGATATTATGGGGATTACTTCCAGTGAGTGTGTTGAGTTAGTCGTATATCAGTTGCAGGATGTGGCTCACACATGGTTTAAGCAGTATAAAGCGGATAGGGGCACTGATGCAGGGGCCCGTAGAATGGGAGGAGTTTGCTACTGCTTTTCTTGATAGGTTCTTCCCACTGGAGTTGAGGGAAGCTAAGGTTTTGGAGTTTATTCATCTGAAATAGGGCAACATGATAGTGAAAGAGTATTTCCTCAAGTTTACTCAGTTAGCCAGATATACCTCTCATGTGGTAGTAGATCTAAGATGAGTAAGTTTGTGTTGGGTGTGTCTAAAAGTATGGTCAGAGAGCGTAAGACCGTAATTCTTATTAAGGATATGGACATATCCAGGGTTATGGTCTATGCTCAGTAGATAGATGAGGCTAAGAATAAGGAGAAGGGGAGGAAGAACAAGAGAGTTAGAATAGTTGACTTCAAATTTGCTCAGCCCAAGTCAGAAGGTAGTAATCATTCTCAGTTTTGCTCGAAATCCTCTATTCCAGCTCCTTCATCAGCCAGTGCCAAAATACAGAGAAAGCAATAAACATAGGGCACCAGGCCCTAAACCTCAGGGTAGTGTTAGCAGTGCCCAAACAAATTCTCTTTGCCAGAAGTGTGGTAGAAACCACCAGGGTGTCTGCAGAGAAGAAAGTGATGTATGTTTTGGATGTGGCAAGCCAGGACATAGGGTCAGAGAGTGTCACGCCCCAAAATCCCATCGGGCCGGACTGGCACCCGAAGCCGAGAAGGCCCGGGAGAACCCGTTTAAATACCTGTACTTTCCCTTACATGTCACCAAAAATTTGGACAACACTTTGTTGCATATAGAAGGATCTAATTACCTGTATCAGCACAACACGCACAAATATATATATATATAATACTTGTCCGTCGGGGCCACCACATATACAGATATAACATCACTATATAAACTTCCATGACTTTACCCTTCCTTATGTCTACAAAGCCTCTAGGATATACATGACATAACTAGGGTCGGGAAAAACCCCCGCCCACACATGACTCCTGTACAATAACAAAACATAAGGAACCGACTCGGAAAGCTCCGAAGCAAACTGGAGCTCACCAACAATAGCTGTATGACCTGGCTCCTACTTGTGCGGTGTATGAGCTGAGGTACCTGTGCCTGCAGCATGAAATGCAGGTCCCCGTGAGGGACGTCAGTAAGAAATATGTACTGAGTATGTAAAGTTGTAGATAATCACATATGATATAGGAGCTTAATAGAAATCCGAAACAAGTGAATAAATCGTAATAGGAGTGGACCACACTTACTAGAACTTGTGACAACCTGTACATTGAATTTATTCAATCACTTTACCTTCGTTCTTAACATCTTTGTAATCATTATTGTACTGTACTGTGACCATTAGGCTGCCTCCAGTACATATCAACTGGGGTCGACCCATGCTAGGCTTATGCCCCTGGGATACCACCCATAAACACGTAAATAGGGATCGACCCATGCTAGGCTTATGCCCCTGGGATACCACCCGATAAGAGAGAACTTCCATCACTTAGTTCAATTAGTCTTTGAGATTGTTATTTCGGTCGCCACCACATTTTTGATACTTTGAAACAATGATACATCACTAGGAACTAAGTAATAGACCTTCTATACAATAACGATGTAATAAAGACTCATTGTTACATCAACAATGTGTTTCAGAATCATCAATATCACAACAATGAAATAGGAGCCTTTTGGTATATCAATGAAACATTTTGACACTTTATAGGATGGAAACAACTTCGTTGGTAACGTAGAACAATACATGTTTTTGGACAACCTCGGAATCTTACTTGATGGAACATTGGTGTTTTCATGCCAAAGAACATTGTTAGAGTATGCTTTACATACCTCGTCGTAGATTCGGATACCAATTCAACACAACTTTCCACCTTTACAAATCACTTATCTACAATGAAATGTTTGGCATCTAGTATTAGCAACCTAACACCACAATTCTCTTCCATAATTCCATACAACCAATATTTGCATAGCATTCCAAAAACCAACTTGAACAATAGGTTTATGTGTGTATATATATATATATAATCATCATTTCAATACCACATCATCACACCAAATCCCTTCACAATTCAACATAATCCAACCATGCACAAGAATAATCCAACATCATTTCCAATCATCTTTCAACAACAATCAAATAACACACTTCTTATGCTTACATGCATATATATACATATCCATATAAATAACACCAACATAATTTACATCCTTACCATAAAATGGCCCTTTTGATTTCGAAGTCCTGTTGGCACAAATAAGGGGTGCTTCTCGAAGCCCTCGAGACGGTGAACACAACTACGGAATCAATTTGAATTTTCTACGGTTGAATCACAAGATAATTGGAGTTTAAATTTGGCTAGGGTTTTTTATTCTTCAATAATGGATGATAAATAATGGATATGAGGCTAAGTATATGTATATAATGACCAATTTTCGTTCATGAGGTGATGGAAAATGACCATATTGCCCTTAAAATTTTAAGTAAATCCGAATCTGTCCATGGTGGACTATTTTGATAAGCTAAAGTAGATCGACCATAACTCTTTGCTCCGATGTCGGATTTGGATGAAATTGGTTTCGTTGGAAAGATAATCCAAAGGTATTCTATTTCATATAAAGCAGACCACCCAGTTCGTCCTGTACAAGGAGTTATGATCGTTTGAAGTTGACCCTAAAAATCTGTTTTGAGAGGCTAAAGTAAAACGAGTATAACTCCTTACTCAGACGTTGGATTTGGATGAAACCAATTGCATTGGAAATAACACTCAAAGATATTTCTTTTGATAGGTCGTAGATCTCCTAGTTCATTATATTAAGGGAGTTATGATCGTTCAAAGTTGACCCAAAAAACTGGCAGGCCTCAGTAGTTTGTGTGCAGGAAATTTTCCTGCACATTTACTATTCACCATATCCCGGTCACCGTTTTATAGTTTCGAACGTGCTCGATTATATCCGAAACTTATCCATTTTTGGAAATCTTTATATCGTTGGAAAGCTTATTCAATAACCTTCGTATGGAACCATCGACGGGCAAATTCCGGTATAAATAAAATAAAAAAATTAATTCCATATAAATAAGACCAATACACGTACTTGAATACGCCAATACATGTACTTGAATACGGGGTGTTACAGAGAGTGTCCTAAGTTGGGCTCGTAGAGTCAGCGTAATCATCCCCTAGTTCATTCTGATCGCCCAAATCAGCAGGGTGTCGCTTCCAGTGCCACTAGCGGGCAATACCCAAACAGACTCTATGCACTTCAATCCCAATAGGATTAGGAAAGTTCTCCTGATATGGTCACTAGTACGTTACAAGTTTATCATTTACATATTTATGCTTTGCTAGATTCAGGAGCTTCTTTGTCCTTTGTAACTCCTTATATAGTTGTTGACTTTGGAGTCAGTCCCAAAATCCTAGCAGAGCCTTTATCAGTCTCTACCCCAGTGGGTAAGTCTATCATAGCCCGGCGGGTATACAATAACTGTCTGATTATGGTGTCTCAAAAATTTACTTTAGCAGACTTAGAAGAGTTAGAGATGCTAGATTTTGACGTCATTCTCGGCATGTATTGGCTTCATTTATGCTATGCTTCAGTTGACTGTAGAAACAGAGTTATCTATTTTCAGTTTTCAAATGAACCTGTCCTAGAATGGAGGGGTAGTACCTCAGCACTTAGGGGGCATCTTGTTTCCTACCTAAGGGCGAGGAAAATAATATCCAAGGGGTTTGTCTAACATCTTGTTCTAGTTAAGGATTCTAGTTTCGAGACTCCTAGTCTTAAGTCAGTTCCAGTAGTTATTGAATTCCCAGATGTATTTCCTGAAGACCTTCCTGGAGTTTCTCCCGAGAGAAAAAGTGACTTCAGAATAGACCTTCTCTCTGATACTGAGCTATCTCTATTCCTCCATACAGAATGGCTTCAGCAGAACTCAAAAAGTTAAAAAAATAGTTGAAGGATCTCCTAGATAAGGGATTCATCAGACCTGGTGTATCCCCTTGGGGTGCACCAGTTCTATTTATGCCTTAAGAAAGACGATTCTCTCAGAATGTGTATTGACTACCGTCAGTTAAACAAAGTCACAGTCAAGAACAAGTATCCACTTCCCAGAATCGATAACTTATTTGACCAACTTCAGGGTGCCAGTTAATTTTTTGAGATAGACCTCAGATCAGGCTATTATCAGCTCAGAGTCAGAGAAAGCGACATTCCAAAAATAGCTTTCAGAACTCGATATGGTCACTTCAAATTCCTAGTCATGTAATTTGGTCTTACCAATGCCCCAGCAAACATTATAGACTTGATGAACCGCGTGTTCAAGTAGTACTTAGACACGTTCATCATAGTCTTTATTGATGGCATTCCTGTCTTCTTCCGCGGTGAAAGTGATCATGCAGACCATCTAAGAATAGTATTACAAATTCTCAGAGCCCATCAGTTGTTCTCCAAATTCAGTAAGTGTGAATTTTAGCTAAGGTCAGTAGCTTTCCTTGGTCATATAGTTTTCGGTGATGGCATTAGTGTTGATCCTCAAAAGACCAAAGTAGTAAGAAACTGACCCAGGCTTATCTCTCCATCAGATATTAGGAGTTTCTTGGGTTTGGTTGGCTATTACCGATGGTTTGTTGAAGGATTTTCATCTATTGCATCCCCTATGTCCTGATTGACTCAGAAAAAAGTCAAATTCCAGTGATCAAATTCTTGTGAGAAGAGTTTTCAGGAGTTGAAGACTCGACTCACTACAGCTTCAGTTTTGACTTTACTAGATAGTTCAGATGGATTTGTGATATATTGTGATGCTTCCAGAGTTGGTTTGAGGTGTGTTTTGATGCAGAGAGATAAGGTCATAGCCTATGCCTCTAGACAACTTAACCCCCATGAGAAGAATTACCCTACGCATGATCTTGAATTAGCAACTGTCGTATTTGCCTTAAAGATTTGGAGGCACTATTTGTATGGGGTGCATGTTGATGTGTTCACAGACCACAAAAGCCTGCAGTATGTTTTTTATCAGAAAGACCTGAACCTGCATCAGAGAAGGTAGTTAGAATTATTAAAAGACTACGACATGAGTGTTCTATATCATTTGGGCAAGGCCAATATAGTGGCTGATGCTCTCTGTATGATGTCTATGGATAGTGTTGCTCACGTGGAGGATGGTAAAAAGAAGTTAGTTCAGGAAGTTCATCAGCTTTCCCGACTAGGTGTCCGCTTAGTCAATTCAGCAGAGGGTAGCGTATGGGTGCAGAATAGTTCAGAATCATCACTGGTTTTCGTGGTAAAAGAAAAGTAGGACAGAGATCCCAGTTTAATTAAGTTGAAAGAGTCAGTTAGATATCAGAAGGTAAAGGTTTTCTCCCAAGGGGGAGATGGTGTGTTGCGTTGTCAGGATAGACTTTGTGTGCTATGTATGGATGGCATGAGGTAGAGAATTCTTGCAGAGGCGCATATAGGGCATTACTCGATTCACCCAAGGGCCACTAAGATGTACCACGACTTGAGAGAGGTCTATTGGTGGAGTGGGATAAAGAGAGACATTGCATAATTCGTAGCTAAGTGCTCAACATGTTAGCAGGTTAAGATTGAGCATCAGAAGCCTAGTGGAGCTATGCAGGAGTTTAGTATTCCTACTTAGAAGTGGGAGAAGGTGAATATGGATTTTATGACGAGTTTGCCTTGCACTCGTCGTCATCACGACTCAATTTGGGTCATTATGGTTAGGATGACCAAGTCAGCTTATTTTTTACCAGTTCATACCTTTTATTCAGCTGAGGATTATTCCAAGCTCTATGTTAGAGAGTTGGTCAGATTGCACAGAGTTTCGTTGACCATCATTTTAGATAGAGGTATGCAGTTTACCTCTCATTTCTAGAAAGCCTTCCAAAAGGGTCTTAGTACCCAAGTTCACCTCAGTACAACCTTCTACCCTCAGACAGATGGTCAAGCAGAAAGGACCTTTCAGACTTTAGAAGATATGTTAAAATCTTGTGGCATTGACTTTAAGGGTAGATGGGATTACCACTTGCTCTTGATTGAGTTCGCATATAATAACAGTTATTATTCCAGCATTTAGATGGCTCTGTTTGAGGTTCTTTATGGGAGGAGATATAGATCTCCCATTGGTTGGTTTAAAGTGGGTGAAGCTGCAGGGGTGGGGCCGACAAAAATCATATACAGATATGGGAAGAAAGAATCTCGAGTTCGAGATTGGTGATTATGTGTATTTAAAAATCTCTCCTATGAAGGGAGTGAAGTAGTTTGGAAAGAAGGGGAAACTCAATCCCCGATATGTCGGTCCTTACCGAATTCTCAGCCGTTTCAGAAAGGTAGCTCACGAGCTTGAGTTTCTTTCAGACTTAGCTTTAGTACATCCAGTGTTTCATGTCTCCTTGCCAAAGAAGTGCATAGGTGACCCAGCAGTTGTAGTCCCTATAGAGGGTATAGATGTTCATATCAGACTCTCTTATGAGTAAGTTCCAGTCGAAATTCTTGATTTTCAGGTTCGCAGACTGAGGAACAAAGAGGTTCCTCTAGTCAAAGTTCTTTGGCGGAATCAGTCCGTTGATGGAGCTACTTGGGAAGAAGAAGTAGATATGCGGACCAAGTATCCTCACCTCTTCTCCAAAAACTCATACTCAGCTCAAGGTAATAGTTTTCCTTGAATTTACTCAGTTTCACGCTCTGTTTTCCTTTATAACTCTGTATCGGTTCAGTTGCATAGCATTCTCATATCATGCATACCTTCATGAAATAGCTCAGTCATGCATCATGTCTTCAGAACTCAGTCATGCTTCAGTTATGCATGTTCAGTAGGATAACTCAGTATATCAGTAGTTTCAGTCATGTAATCATGCTTCAGTTATGCATGTTTAGTATATAAATTCAATCTATCAGTATTCTCAGCTTAGTCAGTCTCATTCGAGGATGAATGTTTCTAAGAGAGAGATTGTAAGACCCCGCATAATCCTAGACGTTTGAGTCCTTTAAAGCATTCCCAAAAGAGGTTCCAGACTTAGATAGTTTCATCTAAGTGTTAGAACTTAGTCATTTCTAAAGACCTCAAACTTTGAGGAATTTATTTACAACCTTCCCAACCTCAGAAAGTTAGTTTTTAAGTTGATTAATGATCGGGGAAGTCAATAGTACATCTTGGGTGAGTCTCAGAATTTTTGGACAAGCGTAAGGGCGTGTTTGAAACTCCAAAATAGGGGCTCAGGGCGATTAGCCCGCGAAGCCCTGCCTAATCCAGTGCTGGGGGGAGACCACGATGCAGACCGCGACGCCCTGCCCAGTCTGGTTTGGGTAATTTTTGCAATTTTATTTTGTGTTTTTAAGGGCAATTGGGTCATTTTCCCTTCACCCCAAAGGTCCATAACACGGAATTAAGGCCCCAAATAGCATGATTTCTCATCCTTTTCACAAAATCCTTTAAAGAACAAGCCCTAGTTCATCAAGCTCAAGAATTAAGTCTCAAGAACTCACCACAATATCCACGAAATTAACAATCAAGGTATGTTAGGTGTTCATCCTTGGGTTTACTTCCACCCTTGGAGTTTAAAAAACTTTTTAAAATCTACAAGTTGATTGGTTTCATAAATTTCACGTTGAATTTGATTGTATTCATGATTATGATGTTATTTGAGTTTTAATCCATGATTTATTACAAGTTTCATGTGAAGTAATTAACATGTGCGTAGGCTTATGTGGATTTATCTAAAAGACCTTGAAATTGTGAGTTGGGATTGTAATCATGATGCTTGCATGTTAGTTATTCTTATGAGCATAAAGCATGCCTCTCAAGTGATTGACAAAATGTCTAAGTGGAAGCATTATTAACAAGCTACTAATGTTGTGCTATTATAACCATGCCATATTTTACTTTCAATGCTATCGAGTCCTGGGGGTATCTAATACTCAAAATCTAGTTGTGTACCTAGAATTACAGTAGCTTCAAAATAGTTTCTGTGATGTTACGTACAGTAGTACTCAGTCAGTTACAAAACTCAGCGTAGTCAGTCAGTTAATAGAACTCAGTCCAGTTCAGTCAAGCCTAGTACAGTCTAAAAATCAATTCAGTGTTTATTCAGTTGGGAGTAGTAATCAGCACTGAGCGAACCCAGGGATAGGGGCATTCCTGTCTGTGAAGGGTTTGACCCTTAGTAGAAATCCATGTGTTATAGAACTACGTAGCCAGCGTAGGTTGAGATATCTTCCTGCCAGATAAGGGTTGATACATCTCGTATGAGTTTTCCTGCCAGTGAGGGTTGACGAAATATCTTCCTACTAGATAAGGTTAACTCACAACCATTGTTAGTATCCCTTGGCAAGGTGCTAACACCCTTCCAACTAGGGTAACAGGTTGGACCCCAACTCAGTTTATAATCGGGGTATATCAGTTATATGAACACTCCCACAGTTAGAGTTTCAGTTTCACACTCAGTATAAAACCTCAGATCATTTTTCAGAATTAGGACTGTCAGACACAGTCACCCAGCTCAGTTTAGAACTCAGTTAGTTCTACAGAATCAGGACTGTCAGAACAGTCACCCAGTTACCAGTAACCCAGTTATCATTACTCAGCATTCAGTTCAGTATAATGTCAGTTATAGTATATAAGTATATAGATGTATGTACAGTAATACATCATCAGTATTTTCAGTAGTCCAGTTATACATAGACCCTCATCCAGTTATATTCATATTATTCATTCAGTTATTGTTCATGCATATGAACCCTTGTATATCAACCCACCTCACTTAGCATACCAGTATATTCAAAGTACTGACGCCTACTCTTTTGCACTGTGATGTCTTATATCATAGGTTCAGACGCACGGGCTCGTGACCTTACTTAGCAGCTAGGATTATCAGTGGCAAATATAGTGGTGAGTCCTCATAGTTCAAGGACAAAGTTATCATTTCAGTATTTCAGTATATTTTAGTTGTCGGGGTTAGTTAGGGACTTGTCCCATCAACTCCATCTTCAAACAGTTAGAGGCTTTTGGACTAAGATTGTTTCAGACAGATGTTCAGTTTTCAGTATTTATTTATCAGTATTTGATTTAGTTATGAACCTTATGGCAACTTCAGCCTAATTTCTGCATTATTACAGTATTATTATTCAGTTTTCATAGTAGGTACCAGTCATGGGTTAGCTTGTGGTCCTTCGAGATCAAAAGCACCGTGTGGCGTTTGAGGTCCAGACTCGGGGTATTACAGTTGGGTTTGGAGGAATAAGTTACTTGCAGATGGAACCACTTTATATGTAGGAGGTATGTGTTACTGATCATGTTATCATGAAAACACATATGGAGTACACTGATTTTGTGAATGTTGTTTTTTACCGATAAGGCATTAAGTATTCAAACAAGATATCTATAATTTTATAGTTAAGTTTGATAGGTCTGAACTGATAATACTGAGGGACCATGAAGATGGTTCCGATACCCTATTATGATTTAATGACGGTTGTTGCTCATGTTATATGTTAAGTTTTATGAAGGGATCAAGTTTTGGTGGCGTTATAAAAAGATCCAATAGTGATTAGACTGATTTTAAGGGTTAAATGGACTTTTAAAAGGCCTCCGAAGTGTCACACTGCTGCAACCAAGAACAAAGATTAATATAGTTATTGTCCTAGCCCAAATTTATATGGTTGGGTTGCTCAGGGTAGCGATTACATGCCAGACGGTACGGTAGGAGAATACGTGCGAGGGAAAAAGAGAGTTGATGAAGATTATATCATCTCAGACCTAATTGAAGAGTAAACATAGGGTACCAAGGAATGTCTAGCGAATCTGGACGATGAAATTGACTTAAAATATGAGAAATCTGAATCAAGTACAAATATGAAAGTGTATCCAAAAATAAAAATTCGTCTGTCGTCTCTCTCAAAGAAAAATAGTACAACTGGACACTTTACTAGGGAGCTGCGATTAGTTAGCATGGTCGAAATGATCTCCTACATAGAAAATAACATAACACCAAGAAAGCAACTTTGCGGGCACCGAGGATTGAAATGATGTACAGTAAATCAAGAAAACTTGCCCCAAGAAGTTCTAAACTTAAAATAAGGAATCAAGTGAAGGCGGCAATTTCTGAATTTTAAATTGCATTCCATGCCTTCCTGTTTGTGGTTACGATCAGGTTCACTGTTATTGACCTGATCGGAACCACAAATAAGATTAAAAGAAAGATTGAGTATAATTACTTCCTTTGCAATATAGATGTAATTGATTGTGTTTTCTTGACATAGCATGCTTTCAACATGTCTTGGAGAAGATCAGATGCTTGTTGTAGTATGTGAATCCCGTACAGTTGCCAGAGCTCTTGAAAATTATCAAATGGATGAAAATATAAATTGCACCAGTGCTTTTGACATATTAGCAGCTAAGCATGGAAAGCACCAGTGTATACACTCTAGCTTGTTCATCCCTTTTAGCATACTTCGACTTCAATATTTTTTTTGATTTAATTAAGTTATCCAGATTTTTCCTGTCCTCTTCGAAGTTGATCAATAATTCCTGCTATCTTGATTCATACTTGAGTTTACATTATTGAATCTTGATATCGAGAATTATTGACAAACTTCGAAGAGGACAAAAGAAATTTGGATAACTTGATTAAATTAGAAAAAATGTTGAAGCCAGAGTATTCTAAAAGGATGAACAAGCTAGAGTGTAAACACTGGTGCTTTCCATGTTTAGCTACTAATATGTCAACAACACTAGTGCAATTTACATTTTCATCCATTTGATATATTTTCAAGAGTTCTAGCAACCTGGAAACTACACGAGATTCACATACTACAACAAACATCTGATCTTCTTCAAGATATGTTGAAAGCATGGTAAGGAAAGAAAACACAATCAATTACATCCATATTGCTAAGGAAGTAATTATACTCAATCTGCCTTTCAATCTTGTTTGTAGTTCTGATTAGGACAATAGAGGGGGACCTGATCGGAACCACAAACATGAAGGCATGGGATACAATTTACAATTCAGAAATTGTCGCCTTGGCTTGCTTCCTTATTTAACTTAAGTTATTCTTGGTGCAAGTTTTCTTAACTTACTGTACATCATTTCAACCCTCGTTGTCCACAAAGTTTCTTGCTTGGCGTTCAGTTATTTTCTATGTAGATGATTATTTCGACCATGCTAACTAGTCGCAGTTTCCTAGCAAAGTGTCCAGTTGCAGTATTTTTCTTTGAGAGAGACAACAGACGAATTTTCATTACTGGATACACTTTTATATTTGCATTTTATTTATATTTCTCATGTTTTACTTCAGTTTCATCTATCGGCCAGATTCGCTACACGTTCCTTGCTCGTGGGCTACCTTGTGTTTCCTTTCAATTATCTCTCAGATGATATAGTCTTTCATCAACTCCCCTTTCCCTCGCAGGTATTCTCCTACAACTCCTTAGGGCATATAATCATTTCTCGAACAACCCATCCATATAAATTTGGGCCAAGGGAATTTCTATTGGTTTTCCGTTCTTGATTGCTGCAGTGAAAGGCTTCGAAGGCCTTCTCAGAGTCCAATGCACCCTTAAAGTTAGTCCAATTGCTATTGGATCTCTATAATAACACTAAATATTAATCCCTTCTCAAAACTTGACACGCATAAACATGAGCAACAATCGTCATTAATTTGTAACAAGGTATCGACACCATCTTCATGTCCCCTCGGCCTAATCAATTTGAACCTATCAAACTTAATTGTACAATGCAGGATCTTGTTTGAATGATCAATGCCTAATCAGTTAAAAACTGCATTCATAAAATCATTGTACTTTATGTGTGTTGTCCTAATGACCTTATCAGTAATACATAACTCCCACACATAAAAGTGGATTCATCCATCTACACACACCTTATTCTTCCTAGCCCATCTATGGCAACAGATGACACGTCTGTTAAAAGTATCAAATAATTATAGACATCTTTTACAACAGATGATCAATCTGTTGCAACATATGACTTATCTGTTGGAAATAATCAAACTACATTTGTTGCAACAGATTGTCAATATATTGTAAATTATCAAACAGGTAGAATATATTTTGTAACAGATTACTCATCTGTTAGATTTATTTTAAAGCAATTTTCTTTTCTATCTGAAATACTATAAAGATAAAATATTGTATTTATATCCATTTTTTTTAATTTACATATTCGAAAAGTCACCAGTTTTAATTAATTAAGGGATGTAATTATCAAAAAAGAGGTGAAAGTCGTGAATTTTTGACTAATCCATTCAAATTCAATCCTTTATAAATAGGTCCCTCCTTACTCGTTCAGTCTACTCCACTTCTAAATATGTTTGATCCGTATTTGGACAAGGTGATTCTTCGCAACTCCTTGCAGAAACTTGAAAGGAAAATTCATGAACTACGGTGGGAATTGGGCGACATGAGAGCAAGGCTGAGGAGGGCCCTGCAGCTGCCGGATGACGATTGGCCAGTTGACAATAATATTATTATTAATAATAATAATTAGGTTATGTTTTTTATTTTAGCATATGTATTTTCTTTTATTATATTGGATCTATCTAAGGGAGGAACCTAATGTATGTTTTGTTTTTTGTTGTATATTTGTATATAATGGTTTAAAAAATCTATATTTGGTCGACTTTGAATTTTTAATTCTTATTTAATTTTTAATTTTTAATTTTCATTCTGTCTATTCTTTATTCTCAGTATGTTGACGGTTAAAGGCAGGGATTGAGCATTTGTGGCAACGGATGGACCATATGTTGCAACAGATGAATCATATGTTGCAACAGACGGTTATTAATAAAAAAAGGGTTATAGTTATTGAGAGGGTGAAAAGAACAAACTTTTCGATTATTTAATATGAAAAATGATTCGTAAATAAATAATAAGAACATAAATGATAAACACAATTTATAATCGTAAAAACAGTTATTGCATTTTAATAATTGATGTTAATATTAAATAGGCGACAAGTCGTGACTTTTCACCATTTTTGTTTTTAAATCTATTTTTTTAATTTATTTATTATATAATAAAAAGTCACCACTTTGGATTAATTAAGGTATATGATGCTTGTTAAAAAAGAGGTGAGCAGTTGTGACTTTTGTCTAACACATTCAAAACAGCTGATGAATCAAATTTTTCATCTGTTGTGACTGATGAATCAGTTATTAGAAGAAATAAAAAATGTTCCTTCAACAGTTTGTTGCAACAGATGGTATATTTGTTGCCACAGATGGGTTATCTGATGCAACAAATATACAATTTGTTGTCACAACTCAATAAAAATGGTTATTATTTTATTAAAAGAAACTGTTATTTAAAAGGTGAGAAGTCTTCGGCTATTTAATTGAGAAAAAGGTTATTTAAATTTACTAATTAATAATAATAAGCTAAAAATTCATGACTTGTCACAATAATAAAAAAATCACCAGGTTGATTTAATTAAGTCATTTCTTTTCACAGAAAACAATAAGAAAATAAATGATAAACACAATTTATAACCGTAAAAAAAATGGTTATTTAATTTGAATAATTGATGTTAATATTAAATAGGAGACAAGTAGTGACTTTTCACCGTTTTTGTTTTTAAATCTATTTTTTTTAATTTATATAATAAAAAAGTCACCAATTTGGATTAAAGAAAGTATACGATGATTATTATAAAAGACAGATTATATGTTGCAAATAGATTATATGTTGCTACAGATAGATTATATGTTAAAACAGATAGATTATATGTTGCAATAGATGATCGAATTGTTGCAATAGATGGTATATCTATTGTCACAGATGGGTTATCTGATGCAACAGATATACAATATGTTGCCACAACTCAATAAAAATGGTTATTATCAAAAGAAACGGTTATTAAGAAGGTGAGAAGTCTTCGATTATTTAATTGAGAAAAATATTATTTAAATTTAAGAACTAATAAATAATAATAAGCTGAAAAGTCATGACTTATCACAATAATTAAAAAAATCAGCAGCTTGATTTAATTAAGTCATAACTTATCACAATAATAAAAAAGTCACTAGTTTGAATGTAATTAATAAAATGGAGGTGAACAGTCACACCTTTTTGCCTAACTCAATCAAATTCAATCCTCTATAAATAGGTCCCTCCTTACTCGTTCATTCTACTACATTATATTTATTTCTTGCATCTTGTATATTATATCTTCAACCACTATCTCTTCAAGGACCAGATACCTTTTCCCTGACGCAAGTAAGTTTTTTTGTTTCTTTTTCTGTAAATCTGCCCATTTGGTAGTAGACATTGTATTACATTCAGACTCTTTTCTTTACTTGTATTTTTACATTTTTTGTCAATTCATGTGTGTTCTAGATATGAGTGATTCTGTTTGGGACATTGTTATTCTGCGAGACACCGTCCAGAAACTTCAGAGGCAGGTTAATGACCTGCAGTGGGAGTTGGGCGTCATGAGAGCAAGGATGCTCCAAGAGATTCACAGGCTGAGGAGGGCCCTACTGCTGCCGGTTGACGATTGGTCGGCTAGCAATAATAATAATAATAATGATAATAATAATAATAATAATAATAATAATAATAATAATAATTAGTTTATGTTTTTTTCTTTTAGCATATGTATTTTTATTTTTATTTTTATTAATGTATTTTGTTTTTGTTTAATGAAAAATTTACGGTTCTGTCTATTTCTTCTTCTCAAAAAACATGTCGATGATTGGACGTAAGGAACAATTTGTAATCCAATAGCAATAGCAAGAGTTTTGAGTTATTTCAACAGATTAACCATCTGTTGAAACATATTGGTTATCTGTTGGGTTTATGACAGGAGTTGTTTGTGTTATTCCAAATAGATTACTCATCTGTTGTAAAAGATTACTCCTCCGTTGCAACAGATAACGCATCTATTGCAATAGATAACACGTCTGTTGCAACAGATAACTAGTCTGATGCAACAGATAACTAGTCTGTTACAATAGATAACTCGCCGGTTACAATAAATGACTCATCTGTTCGATTCATGTTACGGGCACTATATAGAACCATAAACATGAATCCAACATATGAGTCTTCCATTGCGACAGATGAGTCATATAACAGAGGAGTAATTTATTTAAACAGATGCCTCTGATGTTAGATTCATGAACGGGTTTTATCCATTGTTGAAAAAACAGCAGTATGAGTGTACCCAGATGACAAATTCAACTAAAAATCATAATTTTACTTACCAAAGTCACCTATGAAGTAATGTCAAAGTGATATACAAAATAAAATTTGACCTAAAAAATTGTTCAAGTAGCAGCAGTAGTGTTAAAAACAACAACAATGGTCGACAAGAAAAAGATGAAGATGATAATGAAGTAGAAGATGATGAAAACAAAGCAGAAGATGATAAATAAAGCAGCAACAACAATGAACAATGAAAATCGCGAAGATAGAGAAAACAACAACTGATTAGAAGAGAGAGAAACGTGTCTTTTTTTCCTCCGATTTCTGTTATATTAACTAACACTTGGATCAAAGTGTAAATTTAAAAACTTATGGGATATTTTCAAACTTCCCCAACTTTCTTAATCAATGATAAAGTAATTATCACCTCTAATCAATTATTAAAACTTGAGTCACCTACACCTCATTTTCAAACTCTTTTGTCACTTTTAACTAAATGCCCCATGATTCCTTTGAATTATTATTTTTCAAATTCAAGCATTTGATTCCCCGCATAATTCTAATATTTGGAGGGTTTCTACCACGTTAATGACTTATCTCTTAAATTTCAGTTACTAAAGGTGATACATATACACTTTTTCACTGTTAAATAATTTTAAGTTTTGTCCAATATTTTAGATTTCAAAAATATGTGGCTATTGAATTTCACAATATTTTGTCAGACTCTTTTAAATAATTGTGCATTCACGTGTTTCATGTTGATAAGTCATCGGAGAATCGTCATGTTTTTAGGGACTCGAATATAGGCACTATTGTAAATTATCTATTCTCGATTGTTAAATTATGTTATTTAAATATATTCTACTCTTAATTTTTTTGTGTACATATTATGGACAAAATTTCATATTTTTATCCTACGGTAAAAATTACTCTGTTAATTGGAAGACCATAAAGTTGTATATTCACAACTAAAAAATACAGGAAAACCGACCACAAAAAACCGATCGAATGTGGTCGTTTTTTTTATAAAATTTTTTCTTTTTCAAAAAAGCGACCACAAGTGGTTGCTTTTATATTTTAAAATTTCAAAATAATCATTTCAAGAATTTTTATATTAATTATTAAGTATTTCTTTTAAAAATAAAAAAATTTAAAAAAATTAAAAAAACAGTCCACTTGTGGTCGGTTTTTTAATATTTCTTTTTTAAAAAAATAATTTTTAAAAAGCGACCACTTGTGGTCGATTTTTAATTAAAATTAAAAGAAAATAATTTTAAAAAGCTGACCACTTGTGATCGATTTTTAATTAAAAAAAAAGAAAATAATTTTAAAAAAAAGACCACTTGTGATCGGTTTTGGAATTTAAAAAAATTTAAAAAGTAAATAATTTTATTAAACCGACCACATATGGTCGGTTTTGGTATTAAAAAAATATTAAAAAATATTTAGAAAACCAAATATTAAAAAATAATTATATGTATAATCTCATATATTATTTTTTGAAATTACACTAATCACACGTAGTCGATAACCAATATAATAATAATAAAAATCAATCAGTCTTAGATTTTTGTGAAGAACTTACACAAAAGATATATCAAATAAAATAAACAAATTATGTTAAACATAATCTTTATCTTTTACTTATTTTCAATATATAAAATAAATATTTTTCTTTGTATATTCGTTAAATGACGTTAAACATGCATAATCTTTGTATAATGAATATGTGTATATATATATATCATACCGTTGGAATAATGATATTATGCTACTATTGCAGTCATAATAATGTAATATATAATCGATAATTCATCAGAATATAATGAACGTGTTCTATTATAAGGTAATATACTTGTGGATGTGATGTATATAGTACGCATTCAACAGTTCATATATATAAATATCTTTATATATATATATATATATATGATGTAGTGATCGATTGGTGAACGATGTAGTCAAAATCTAGTAGATTCTATCCAAACATATTGAATACCTTGATTTGAAACGACAAAAGTAATAATATATATTGTACGTTGAACTTATATTAATGTAAGCTAATCAAATTAATCGATCACTCATCAGAGTATGTATATGAAATACGTCGCATTATATTATTGGATAATATACTCGTGTACGTATGTGATATATATAGTACGTAATTAGAACTTGATATAGTCGATAGCGTGTATATATCTATGTATGTATAGGTATATATAGTATATACATATTATATAGTGAAGTTATATTAATGACATAAGATAAACTAACCGATAATTCATCTGAGTATATGTGAAATACATTGTATATTATTATGGAATTGTAAAATCGTGTATGCATGTGATGTTTATAGTACGTAGTTGAAAGCTGATAGACAATTGAATATATGTATATATATATGTATATCTCTTGTAGTGACGTATGCAGTAATCGAAAGCTAGATAACTGAACCTATATATCAAAATATTTTGAATAATACGTTGATATCATACTATTGAGAAAATAGATATACTATTTTGTGTCAATGTAGACACGCGTATGTTGTTAAGTTGTAATAACGTAAGACAAGTATTACGAGGTATATATATATATGTATATAAAATAAAAATTGAGCACAAGTGTTCATTTTTCGAATGATGTTTTTTATTAAATAAATCAACCGCGTATTTTGATAATACCCGTTAATGACACGACCCAACTCAATCTTAATTTTCCTTTTTCCATTTGTATCATATATATAATATCGTATTTAAAAGCTAATTAACCAAAAATTCATCCTAATTTGCAAAATGAATTGATATTATTATACGATTGAGAAAATATACTACTCATGTTAATATGATGATAAAATAACTAATTATATGGTTTAGCTTTTTAAAAAAAAATTGACCACATCTGATCGTTTTCCCATAGTAACTTTTTTAAAACTAAATCGACACTTATATTTTACTTTGCCAATAATTTTTTTAAAAATCGACCACATGTGGTCGATTTTCAAAATAATTTATACAAAACCGACCACATGTGGTCGATTTTCTGGAATTTAATTAAAAAAATTATTAAATTAATTAAGTCCTATCCGACCCGACCCCACCCGAAGCGACCATATAATTCATTTTCCCCAATTGAAAACACACCTAACACACACAAACACCAAAATAGGTTTTCACTTCCAATTTTGCAAACCCAAAATACAAAAACCCAAATCCACACTTCCAAATCCATCGCCGCCGCCGACTGCCATCGTCGCCGCCCAGGTACCAACACCCAAATCCTTTTCCATTCTTGCCTTTTCCACTCATATATGATATAAAAATAGTTTAACATTGATTTCTTTGCCATTTTTGATCAAATTAGTTGCCATTGATTTCTTTGCCATTGTTGATCAAATTAGTTGTCATTTTAATCTTTTGACGACCCATGCTAGGTTTCTTTGTCATTGTTGATCAAATTAGTTGTATGAAGAAAAAAAAGGATAAGAGATGTAATATTTTCTTGTGATTTTGAGTTGACATTGAGAGTGAAAACTATGGACTATTTAAAGGTATATATACATGCTACACTCTCAAGTAATTGATGTTATTATTTCTATGTAATGTGTTGATTTGGGGGTTAGAAAATCTTATCCTATTAATGGATAAATAATGGTGATTACTCAATGCACCTTAGTTGTCAATCTCATTCCATCCCTCATGAACTTTATAATAAAGATCCAACAATTAGCTTAATGTTCCCAAAAAGAATAACCGAAGATACAACAATCTCTAATTTAGAATTTTGAATTAAGAAAAGAGGAGACGATGATAATGTATAAAGTTTAGCTAAGACTTAACATATGTAATTTTGACCATTGACAAAAATTTCATTGTGTTTTGGTTATAATTATATTTGTTGCCTCATGGTGTTGAAAAATTAAAGTTCTTGAGAAGTTTCCCTGAAGCTAAAATATTCAAACATATTTTCCTCATTTTTGTGATTTCTTATTTTGCCTAATGGTCAAGATATTTTTCTTCTAGTTTCCTAATGGGTTGCTTGGAATTTGATGTTACTGTTTGACAGAATCCGAATTCGGGAAAAGGATTGCTTTGCTATTTTTTTGGTGACCGCTTATCTCTTTCTCTTTAATTTAGGCCAAGCAAGGGTAAGTTGATTTCTCTCTATTTTATTATAATGAAGTTTTTAAATGTAGTTTAGATTGGGATTGTTCGTTGTAGAAGGCTTTGAAAGCCATTGGAATTTTGTGATGATTATATGGTGTGAGAGGGACATACGACGCCTCTACTTATTTGCTTTGTTACACTTATTCAATTGTTTGACTTATACTATAAATGAATATGTTACTTGAAAGTGATTAAGTGTAGTTACATGAAGGTGAACTTTTATTTTGGATTTTGTTGAAGCATAGGTACTTGAAATGTGAACTTTTTATTTTGGATTTTGCTATGCTTGGTAATTTGTGTGGTGACTTAGTAACTTGAAATTGATTAAGTGTAGGTAGTTGAAATATGAATTTTTGTGTTGAATGTAGTCTTGTTTGGAGACTTGGGAGGTGACTTAGTCACTTGAAATTGATTAAGTGTAGGTACTAGAAAGGTGAATTTATCATTTTGAAGGTAGTTTAGTTTGATTTTTTGGGAGGTGACTTAGTGACTTGAAATTGATTAAGTGTAGGTAGTTAAAATGTGAATATTTGTTTTGAATGTGGTTTAGCTTGGTAACATGTGAGATGACTTAGTCACTTGAAATTGATTAAGTGTAGGTACTTGAAAGGTTAATTTATCATTTTGAAGGTAGTTTAGTTTGATTTTTTGGGAGGTGACTTAGTGATTTGAAATTGACTAAGTGTAGGTAGTTGAAATGTGAATTTTTATTTTGAATGTGGTTTATCTTGATAACATGTGAGATGAATTAGTCACTTGAAATTGACTAAGTGTAGGTAGTTGAAAGGTGAATTTTTGTGTTGAATGTAGTTTAGTTTGGTGATTTGGGAGGTGACTTAGTCACTTGAAATTGATTAAGTGTAGATACTTGAAATGTGAATTTTTGTTTTGAATGTGGTTTAGTTAGGTAATTTGAATTTAGGTACTTTTTCATATTGAATTTAGGTACTTCAAATGTGAACTTTTGAGACTTGAACTAATTACTTGAATCTGATTGATTGTGTAGATGGAACCTGATTATAGTTGAATTTATCAACGGAATAATGATAATAGAATGGGTCTTAAGATGGAATTTGTTGAAGGTGTCAGACGATTTGTTGAACATGCTAAGACACTTGATGCTTGGACACGTTTTTGGGTTATTCGTTGTCCTTGTATTAGATGTGATGGTACAAATCTTTTAAAAGAAGAAGTTGTGAAAGAAACATCTTTATAGAAGGGGTTTTCACGAGGACTTTTTAAGATTGCGTACTATTCATGATGTTGTTGAGCAAAATAACTTTGTTGTTGGTGAAAGTAGTAGGTCCGCATGGCATAATGAATATCAAGATACTAGGATGACAGAAATGGTGCACGATGTTTTTGGGATGCAACATGGGAGCGACTTTAGGGAAAATGCCGAAGATGTTCCCAATAGAGAAATGGGTTGTTTTTATAAACAACTGCATGTTGCGAGTCATCCTTTGTTTGATAGGTGTTCGCATTCTCGTTTGTATGTTGTTGTTAGATTATTAAGTATTAAATCTGATTGATATATTACTGAAGGAGAAATGGACTCAATGATAGACATTATTAAAGAGTTAGTTGACCCCATCTTAGAAGTTCCTGATTCTTTCTATAAGGCAAAAAGATTGGTGTCAAAGTTAGGTCTCTCCTCGGTTAGAATTGATTGTTGTGAAAATGGCTACATGTTATACTTTAAGGAAGATGCTAACCTAGAGTCTTGAAAGTTTTGTCAACACCCTCGATATAAGCGTGGTTGTAGTGAAAAATAAAATTGTTATTAAGGTGATTCATTATTTACCTCTAATACTAAGGTTGAAGAGGTTGTATGCTTCAAACAGCTCAGCTCCTCATATGTGATCGTACAGTGAAAATAGAAGGCTCACTGGTGTTATGTGTCATCCTTCTGATGGAGAGGCTTGGAAGCATTTTGATGCAACTTATCCAGATTTTGCAGCTAAGCCACCAAATATTCATTTGGGATTATGTGCGGATGGCTTCTCTCTTTTTTTAGTTGGTGCTGCGCCATATTCATGTTGGCCTGTATTTATTACCCCGTATAATCTTTTCCTGAAATGTTGATGACTAGTCCCTATATATTTCTGAATTGTGTTGTTCCTGGCCCGTGTAATCCAAAAAGTGGAATAGATGTCTACTTGCAACCTTTGATTGATGAACTTTAACTTTTATGGCATATGGGTGTTGAAACTTGGGACATTTCACTTAAACAGAATTTCAATCTGCGTGCATATCTAATGTGGACTGTTAATAATTTTTCTGCTTATGGAATGTTATCTGGGTGGATGACAGCTGGAAAGTTGGCTTGTCCATACTGCATGGAAAAAAACAAAATCTTTCACATTGAGACATAACAGGAAAAATTCATGGTTTGATTGTCATTGTTGTTTCTTGTCACCTAATTATGAATTTAGGAGACTCAGGAATGCATTCCAAAAGAAAAGAATGGAACATGATGGTCCACCTCCAAGGTTATCTGGTCATGACATCTGGGAGATAGTTCAGGATTTGCCTAAAGTTAGCGAGGAACCATTGTATACGCTTGATGGATATGACGTTTCGCATAACTGGACTAAGCAAAGTATATTTTGGGAGTTAGGATATTGTCCAGATAATTTACTTAAAAATAATGTCGATGTCATGCATACTGAGAGAACTATTTTGACAACTTGTTCAACACAGCTATGGATGTCACCGGCAAGACAAAGGATAATCCTAAGGCCAGACTTGATTTACCAAAATATTGCAAACGGAGAGAGTTACACATACAGGAGGGGCTCAATGGCAATGTTCTAAAGTCCAAGGTTAGTTATACATTCAAGTTGGACCAAAAGCAGAAAATATGTGAGTGGGTTTAAAGTTTAAAGATGCCCGATGGATATGTCTAAAATTTAAAAAAGAGGGTTGATATGGCACAAGGAATCTTGCATGGAATGAAAAACCATGATTGACATGTTTTCATGGAACAATTACTTCCAATTGTTTTTATTGGTTTACCTGAAAATTCATGAAAACCAATAACCAAAGATTGGTTTGTTCTTCAAAGACTTATATGCCACCACATTAAAAGAAGAAAATCTAGCGCGAATGGAAAGTAATATTGTTGTTATCACCAACAAGTTGGAGAAGATTTTTTCGTCAGGGTTCTTTGATGTGACGGAACATCTTTCCATTCACCTTATGCACGAAACTCAGCTACGTGATCCAGTTCAAACTAGGTGGATGTATTCATTCGAACGGTAAACAATTGCAACATATTTAAATTCATACATATCTTTTTTAATGTAGTAAACATCTCATATTAAGATTGTGCAGGGCAATGAAAAATTAAAAAGGGGTCCCAAAAATAAATATAGGGTGGAAGGCTCTATAGTTGAGACATATCTTTCAAGAGAAACGTCTCAATTTTGTTCATACTACTTTCATGATGAAGTTGATTGTTTAAGAAACAAACCGAATCATCATCAGGACAATAAAAATGAGCCTCATTTGCAACCGATATCAATTTTCAATCAATCTGGTAGTAAGGCTAAAAAGACCATATTTCCCCGGCTCACTACCATGGAGCACAAATCAGCAACTTTGTATGTCTTGCTGAATTGCCCGAAAGTTGATCCCTCTCTAAAGTAAGGATATTAAAAATTAACATATCATATTTATTTACTCATTCCCTTAAGGAAACTAATTGTGTTTCGCATGTTGGATCTTCAGTTTATTTAAGACTTAATTCCACAAAAATTAAGTGTATGCATCCTTTGCAACATGGTTTACATATGAGGTTCATAAGTGTACTAATATTTCTAAAAATTTTAAACATTTACACATTCTTCAACTAACATATATATATATGTGTGTGTGTGTGTGTAATATTTTTAGGTACATCAGTCACCAAATGCAGCCGCATACAATTAGTTCTTGAGAGATATTTCTTTGGGATCAGTTAAAGCTTATACAATGTCCCATTACACAATAAATGATTTTAAATTTTCCACCAAAGAATACTCCAGAACAAGGAAAACAAACAATAGTGGTGTTTGGGTTAAGGGTGATGATGATGTTGATTACTTTGGCATCATACAAGAGATATTAGAACTAGAGTATGCTGGTTTCTCAATTAAAAAAATTATCCTCTTTCGATGTAAGTGGTTTGATCCAAGCACAAGAGGCACAAGAGTACATAAGGAGCATAACATCATTGAAGTGAAGCACAATAAGTCGTATCATGTTTACGATCCCTTTGTTCTCGCGGAAAATGCTAAACAAGTGTATTATGCTCCTTATCCATTGCGCGGTGATAAGTCTAATTGGTGGGTTATAATCAAAACAAAGCCGATAGGATAGGTGAAAGTTGAGAATGTGTTGGAGACTGCGTATCAAAATAAAATGCAGATTGATCACCAGTTAGTGGACATTGACTTAGTGGATAGTTTAAATCACCCAAAAAATATATTTGAAAAAGTTAATATTGCAAAAGAAGGCTGAGTGGGTAGGAGATGAGGAAACTCCCGAAGAGGGTGAATGGTTTAGTGGAGAATCTTCAGAAGAGGAGGATTAGTTTGTGTAGGTTGTATTTATTATGTATTGATGTCTTTATGCTTTGTACTATTTACCTTTATGTTTGTTGTTTAAGATTGATATGTAATATATTGTGTAAGATTGTTGTTTTCACTTTTTCATAATTTATATCGTAATAGAAATATTCTTGTCTATTTTCTGTTATTGGAGTGATTTGAAATGTGAATTAGTAACTTGAAATTAGTTACTTGGAATGTTTTCTCATATATTCATTTTGTAAGGACTAAATCCTTGTTAACTTTACATAATTTAGATGGCAGGTAGAGGTGACAAAGGTAAGGAAAAAGTTGATCCTAGAAAAACAAAAAAGAAAAAATAACCTCTGCCTTATAAAAAATCGACAGTTATTCATAAATCTGAGGGTCGGTTTGTTGACGCGCCAGTACGACCCTCATATTCTAGGTCATCGCAGCATTCAGTTCCTACTCCTACTCATGTGGGTCCACTTCATGGGTCTACAATGACTCATTCTACTCCCATCACCATGCCACCGCTATCACAGTACTATCGAACGACCACTGGCACATTCGGACATCTAACATCGTCAGTACCCTCTACTAGCAGTCACCCACATTCTCACAGTGATTCTGCTGTATCTATCAAGTTGATGGATCTTCATCTTGGAGGCACTTCATCTCGTGCTTTAGATACGCCCACGCCATTACATCCACCAGCACTTGCTCCGCAGCCCGGATACAGAGATGATTATCGGAGGTGGTATATTATTCCATACAGGATAGAGTAAGATTTTAAACATAACAACATTATTTATTTTTCATTTACTATATTATTATGCTCTATGAAATTACTGTTTGATCTTGTGTTGTAGGTTTAAGCCTGATGCTGAAGTTGGAAAAATTATGACTAAATGCATTTTCCAGAACTTCAACGGCTATTGAACCAGTTGGCAAAAGGTTTCAGAACATGACAGAGAAATCATGTTTAAAGAATTTCATGTAAGAATTTAACTTATCGACTACATAACACATTGTTAGAACAAAAAATTGAATATTATATTTTTATTTTTATTTTTGTTGTAGAAATATTATTGGTGGGATGACGCACATGAAAGTGCTATATGGATGAATTTTTATAGAAGAGCTAGATCCAGATTCAACGGTCTGTTGGATTATGCCAGAACGAACAGGGTACGACCAGGGTTTATACTAGAACCCATGTGGCAAGATTATATTCGCTATTGGAATAGTGACGAATACAAATTGTTTAGTGAGAAAGAAAAGAAAGTCAGGACATCATCCAAGGGTGGCTCACTACATACTGTGGGTGCAGTTAGTCGGATTGTTGTGGAGGAAAAAATAGTATGTAACTTTTACAGTTTTAATTATTTATTTCTATTTAAATTTTTAATTATTTGAATATTAATAATTTTATCATATGCAGGAAAAAAATTGGGTAGGAAGATAAGACACGATGAGATATTCGAAGAGACGCATGTGAGAAAGAAAAAGAACCCAACTGATGAAGATGTCTGGGTTAAGCCTCGTGCAAAAGTTGTCCATGTAAGAATCAAATTTCTTGTTATGAATCTTTTTTTCAAAGTTGATATTATTTAAGTACGAGTAGTTTAGTATTTTTTTTACTATTAAGTTTGTCCTATACTTTGAATATAAGACAAATATATGCAGCTCGTTAATGAGTATCGTAGTACTCAGCCTCCTGAAAGTCAGGGTGACACAATACCTAAAGATGTAGAGGAGGCGTAAAGGCAAGAAACTGTGGGTCCTCCAGTTAGAGGCCAATTCTACGGATACCACAAAAAGTATTTTGGCGAGAATGTTAGGTCTTCATCTGGCCCTACATCCTATCCCTCATCAGTTGATAGAGAAATCATTGAATCACTAAGAAATACGGTTTCTAAACTCACTGAAGAGCTTGCTGCACAAAGAAAGAGGGCGAAGGAGAAGGGGAAGGAAACAACATCACAAATCAGGATGCTGCAGCAACAGTTCAGCTCTTTTATTCGATCAGCAGGGATTCTTCCTCCATGTCCTGGTGATGCAGTTTGGGTTCCAAAAGGTCTAGGCCCACTAGATGATATCAACACAGATGAGGAATCAGATCTTGTGTGTGCGGCTGAGGATACGGATGACGAAGACGATGATGATGAATGGTAGTTTTTTTATTTTTGTATGTGTTGTAGTTCGAATTTGTAAATGAGTTGTAGTTTTTACATTTTTGTATGTTTGGTATGTTTTTACACTTGTATTGTATGTTGGTTGTGTAGGAATACACTGGGTATGTTGTTGTTGTTCTATTGTATGTTGGTTGTGTCATTTGTTTGTTTGGTTGATGAAATGTAGCATCTATAAGCTTTTTATTTTTTTAAAAAAAATTACCAGCAAAACCGACTACATGTGGTCGGTTTTTTGAAAAATTTTAAAAAATCGATCACTTGTGGTCGATTTTGTTAAAATAAATTAATAAAATTAATTAATTAATTTAAAAATAAAATCGACCACAAGTGGTCGTTTTTTTAAAAATTAATTAATTAATTTAAAAATAAAACCGACCACTTGTGGTCGGTTAAAATTTTTTTCCTTTTAAAATAAATAATATTGAATTTCAAAAATATATTTATTTATTTTTTAAAATCGATCACACGTGGTCGGTTTTAAAAAAGCTACCATGTTTTTACCGACCACGCATTTTGGTCGGTTTTGTGGTCGAAAATACAGGAAAACCAACCACATGTGGTCGGTTTATATGGTCGATTTTCTTATTTTTTTTAGTAGTGATTCTAACCACCAATTGTAAAGACAAATTGAATAAATGTAGTTAGAAGTTTTAATGTGAGAATAGTCATAACTTTAAATGACAAAGGATGAACTCTTCAGTGTTGCAATTCTAGCACTATACTTTGAAAAGGTATGAAACGTGAGATCATCGATGACATCTATGAAGGAAGATGACAACTATTTTTGCTTATAATTGGAACGACTCCATGTCCCCCCCATGAAATTATCAGTATATAGCTTTTGTTTTAATTTTAATTTTTTAATTTTATTAAAACTCTTAAATTTTTAATAGTTATGTGTGATTGTTGAAATTGAAATGGAGCCTGATAACTTGTGAATTTGAAGTGATGAAATTATCAAACTAGAACGAATATTTTATTTAAAAATAATTCAAATCAACTATTTTGACAGTTCACCATAAATAGGCATATTGAAATTTATGAGGCGCCAAAGTCCAAACTTGGTACAATAAAAGATGAAAGAAAAAAGAGAAAAATAACACGTGCAACGCATGACCCTAAACTAGTTAACAACAATAATGTGGAAAAATGTTTTATGTAAAGAGAATAATACGACTTTGTCCTCTAATCTCTGTGGCTGAATATCACCTTCAGTCTGCCAGCATGAGTTTTTTATTTGGCTTGACAATCCATCACTCCGAGCCTAGTGATTTGACTAGTTCAAATTCTTGTCGTTTAGGGTTCACTAGGAAAAGCCTCCCTATTAGGAGCTTGTCTTTCCCCAGAAATGGACCACGAAACCTCTCTATGATTAAGACTCTCTTGGCATGAAGTTGAAGGTTACTTTCATTATAATTTTTGGGGAATCTCTTATCCCTCACTCTATTCTGCTTATATGCAGACAAAAGTCACTTTCAAACAACAGTAAACAATTCTTGGATGAGTCAAAAATTTGTACAAACAAACTAAACCAACATATTCTGATTGAGGAGAAATGGATATCAAAATTGATATCATCTCCAAAGAAATAATCAAATCAAACCATCTTCTCCAAGTCCAAAGAGTCCTAAAAGCCACAAACTCTCTCTTTTAGATCAAAAGGCTGCAAATTGTTACACTACTACATTCATTCTCTTCTTCCAGAAGGACTCGAGTAGTGGTTTGGAAAATGTATTAGATTCTCTTAAGGTATCCCTCTCGAAAACCTTAAATCACTTGAATCCACTTGCAGGAAGAGTTAAGGATGGAATCTCGGTTGAATGCAATGGCCAAGGTGTTGATATAATACGTGCCAACGTTCATGAAGACATGTCAAATGTCCTGAGAAAATTACTCCCAATGAATCCATTGACAAGATCAGATGACAATGTCTTGTTGGCACTACAGATTAACTGCTTTGTTTGCGGTGGAATTGCTATAGGTGTTTGTATTAGTCACCTTATAACTGATGGTTCTTCTATGGCCACTTTCCTCAACACTTGGGCAAGCTATACTCGCGCAAAAGATGACAGCATTAATATTTCAGACAATTTTTTCATGGATTGTACAACCATTTTTCCACCAAAAGAGGTCCATAGTTTTTCTGTGTTTCAATTTGGAAAAAAAATGATCAACTTCTACAAAAAAAAAAATGGCAGCAAGAAGGTTCGTGTTCGATGAGTCCAATATTTTGGCTCTGAATACGAAAACAGAAGGTCCAATTTCTCGGGTAGAGCCTTTGTATGGGAAGCAGTAATTGCAGCTATGCAGAGGACCAATAATAACGCTATTAAATAGACTTGAGGAGAAGAATTCAACCTCCATTACCACAGCAAACCAGGGGAAATATCATACATAGGGTTGAGGCAAATTGGGAAGTTTCTGAGGGACCTTTGGACTACAAGTTAATAGTGAAAAAAAAATTCAAAATTCAATAAAGAATGTGACTAAACATGGCTATGATGTAAAGAATATGGAAAATTTGGGAAAAGTATCATTTTCACCTCATACTATAGAAGAAAAGTTTAAGCCACACCTAAATTATATAAGTGGTCTATTACACACCTTAACTATATAAAAGTGATATTATTACCTCCTCGCGACCCCCATTCTAAGGCGCGTGTATTACACTTATTTTAGGCGCGTCCAATCTATTAAATAACAAAAGTAAACGGCTAAAAACATTAAGGGAAAAAACATTGTTTCCACCCCAAACTATAGTCGAAAAGTCGAATCCACACCTAAACTATATAAGTGACCTATTACACACCTTAACTATAAAAAAATGATATTTTTTACTGACGTGGCAGCGCGTGTAAAACACTACACCACATGCAAGTGGTGGTAGCCTGACAGGATGTAAATAGTTTCACTTTTTTATAGTTTAGGTGTGTAATAGGTCACTAGTATAGTTTAGGTGTGGCTTCGACTTTTTGGGTATAGTTTGGGATGAAAACGATGTCTTTTTAATATGGTTGAGGTACAACCAACAAAAGTTGAGAGAGGCTCCGTTCTTTTTTGGATACGTGGATAAGTGGGCCAATTTACTTATTTTAAACCTCAAAAAAAAATTAACAAAAGAGTGAAAATATATTGTTTTTCTTGTGGGTCCCATGAGGCACATATATTGCACTAAATAAATATACAAAATTACAGTAATTGTGATTTGTTGGGTCGATGCTTTATAATTTCCGCATTCTTTTATTACTTTTTCCGTCTCATTTTACTCGTCCCAAATTTTTTAATTTAATTTCTCATTTTACTTGTAATTTTCATTAATTATTAATTATTTTTTTCAAATTAAAATATAAACATCAATTAATAGGGGTACTATGGTAAAGTAATCATATTATTAATTATTTTTCTTAATCATTATACAATGTCAAATTGGGATGAGTAAAATGAGACGGAGGGAGTATTTGTTATCACGTCTCTTTATATTAGTTCAATTTAAAATTAAATAGATAATTTATTATTTTATGTATTTTTAGTTCTATTTTTGAGTACTAATTGTATCAATTTTATTTAGATAAATTATAATAATAATAATTAAAGGTGAAATAATTAAATTATTATTTTATATTATTATTCTTAAGAATGTGTCAAGTCAAATATTGATAAGTAAATATGAATTAAAAGTGTATCAAATAAAGTTTTGAATTTTATCCTTCTTTAACAGTATGTTTTTTGCTTCTAAACCAAAAAAAATAAATCTTGTTGATTATATTTCAAATAATTCTATTAACAATTCATTTTGATATGATTTTTTCTTAATGATGTATTTGTGTTGTGATGTTTTGAAATTCTTTGTTATTTTATAATCCAGTTATTTGCTAAAATTTTAATCGTTGCTCAAGTGTCGTCGCTTTAATAATATTTCGTCAGTTAAATTTGTTTAAGTATTCAGTTGACATAGTAGCATTTATGAGAATAACGATTTGATAAATATTATATTTCCTTTTTTCAATCTTAAAATACTGTATTATTTTTATTAACTTCTTGAAATAATAATTTATTTGAGTTGAAGATTTGTTAGATTTAGAGGAAAAAAATAAGACACGAACATCAATTTCTGTTTTTTTTTTTTTGCGTCGAAAGTATGTCAACTTTTTCTTAACAAGAAGCCAACTTAAAAAAAATCAAGTTAAGTCTGAATAGCTAAACATGTAATTTCAAGTTTTAATTGAATTATTTGAAATATAATCAATAAGATCTTTTTTTTTTTGTTTAGAAGCAAAAAACGTGATTGTTAAAGAAGAATAAAATTCAAACTTCGTTTGATACTCTTTCAATTCATATTTACTTATCAATGTTTGACTTAACACATCCTTAAAAAATAATAATATAATTATTTCACCTTTAATTATTACTACAATTCATCTAAATAAAGTTGCTATAATTAGTACCTAATAATAGAATTAAAAATACATAAAATAATACATTATCTCTTTAATTTTAAATTAAACAAGAGACATAACAACAAATAAAAGAGGAGAAGATAAAAAGCATGGACCCCACATCAATATAATATATTTTCACTTTCTTATTAATTTATTTTGAGGTTTAAAAATAAGTAAATTGGTCCACTTATCCACATGTCCAAAAATGAATGGAGCCTCTCTCAACTTTTGTTGGTTGTGCCTCAACCATATTAAAATTTTCCTAAAGAATATGGATGATAGAGTAGGAGCATTGTTTAAAGAAATGGGAATACTTTGGCTCCACTAGTTTGTGTAAGTTTCCTTTCTATGACATTGATTTTGGATGGGGTAGACCAAAATGGGCATCTGTTGGGGGGATAGCTCCCAATTTGGTTGTTTTAATGGACACTAATGATGGGAAGGGAATAGAAGTATGGCTTGGTTTGGTAGAGGAAGACATGGCCATACTTGAGAAAAATCAAGAATTCTTCAATTTTGTCTCTCTAAGTCAATCTATTTTCTGAATGCATGTTTCCTTCATTCACATATTTTCCAAAGGAACAAATAGTTTTTACTGGTCTTATATTTATTCAGAACACCTCAAAAAACTATTAATCTCAATTGTGATTTGATTGCTCAAATCAACCCAGAGGCGATATCTGTCCAAATTTACGTTCTTCTCTTTTCAAACCTAACCAATTGGAAGTGCAACAATGGGTCTAAGGGCAAGGGCAAAAAACAAAAGGAAAATATTGGAGAAATTACCTGATACAACATCTAACTTACCATTATTACCTAAAATTCCAACTCTTTATAATAATTACAAAAATCCCGAATTTTAATTTATATTGTTGATAAATTACTTATGTCGCGACACATCACTCAGGATCACGATACATCACAGAACCGGCTAAGTATTGTATCGCGGCCCTAAGTAATGTATCCGGACAATTTAAAATTTGAGATTTTATGTAATTTTAAAAAGAATGAAAATAAAGTGTAATCAGACACTAACACTTTGTTTGGATGATGGTTTGTCATGATTTCATAATGTATGGTATATAGTATGGTATGACATTGTACAATATAGTATAGTACAATATAATATTTGGATGGACGGTATTGTTCACTGCTGTTTAATAACAGTTTTATTGTTTGATTTGATGGTATGGTACTGTATTATAATAGGTAAGTTTACTAAAATGCCCCTAATTATTATAAATTTTAAATTTATCAATAATTATTTATAAATTAATCTTCTTTCTACAAATTTATCACAAATCATGCCTTCTAAATACATTAAGTTGTTAAATTCATGAAAATTCTAACAAATTTAAAATTTCACATTCATGAAATAATCATAAAACTTTAAAGATATGACGTTGGTTAGTCTACTTACATTCATCAGATCTGGGAGCACAATAATGTTGGGATTTGTTTCTGAGTACAAAACATTTTTTTTCCTTACAATATAAAAAAAAGGAGCACATTTTCTCTTTGAATTCTGTTCTACGCTTGTCTTTGTTCTGGACATGCATTAGCTTTTTAGTTTCATGTTTATGGAGAACTTTCTCTTCCTTAATGGCGTATTAAGAAATAGTGACATATAATAAAATATTTGTATTCAGTTGTGGTTTAACCTTCTAGTTAATCTCGTGTGAAAATTGGGTGGTACATCAAATTTCGTTTGAGCTGAGCAACTTATGTTATTTTGTTACTGAAATTGCAGGCTAAGGCAGCTGGAATTCATAGGTAATAGCATGGAACACGAGCAACTTTCTGTTGATGTGTGTTTCCGTGAAAATAGAGAGGAATTGATTTTGTGATTACAAGGTTTGAGAATAACGGAGAACAATGAAGAGGAGAAATTGAACAGAAAAGCGTAAGGGTTGAAAGTAATAGAGTAAAATAGGGTTAGATAATATTATATAAGGACATAATTGAAAAAGGAAATAAGAAAATCATGGGATACCACCAACTCGGTGGTTCTAAAAATTGAGGTATTTCATGGTTACCAAACCACGAAAAAAATACCATACCATACCATACCTTTTAAAAAACAATCAAAACAAACATGTTCCCTTGGTAACCATAGCATACCATGGGAAACCACCATCCAAACAGGCACTAAACTATTGGATTTATAAAAATTGCTCATAAGTATTCCGCAAAAATTATACTAATAACTTTGTACCAAAATTTTCTCAACCGAAGAAACTAAAACCACCACACGATAATAAGCGTTGCACACAAAAGAATGCCACTGCCAACCATTTTGTTGAGAATTTTGTGTCTAAGAATCCTCCTCGACACAAATCTTCTCACCTGTTTCCAAAAAGTTCAGACCATTTAACCTTCTCCCAAAGAATTTACTGCGGTGTGAAAATCAATAACTATATTGTTGTTTCACCACAGAATAATGGAGACTGAAGAGCTCAAGCGTGTCTTTCATATGTTCGACAGGAATGGTGATGGAAGGGTCACAAAAAAGGAGTTGAACGACTCTTTAGAGAACATGGGGATCTTCATGTCTGATTCAGACCTGACGCAGATGATCAACAACATCGATGTAAATGGGGATGGCTACATCGATATTGATGAATTTGGTGTTCTATATGAGACCATAATGGAAGAGCGAGATGAGGAGGAAGATATCAGAGAGGCCTTCAATGTGTTTGACCAAAATGGGGACGGATTCATTACCGTAGACGAATTGAAATCTGTCTTGGCATCGCTTGGTCTCAAGCAAGGGCGGACCCTCGACGACTGCAAGCAGATGATTAAGAAAGTGGATGCTGACGGAGATGGAAAGGTGAATTTTATAGAGTTTAAGCAGATGATGAAAAGTGGTGGATTTGCTGCATTGAGTTAGTAAAAATCAACAAGATCTTGAAGGTCGGAATCTTATACTCCTAAGCAAAGGTCTGAGGTCAGTTCTTCGACAAGTTTCCGGGATGGAGCCTTTACCACCTTAATAAGAAAACTTGATGACAATGTTAATTAGTCAATCAAGTGAACTGAGAAAACTAGATGACTAATCAGAAAACAAAAAATAGAGTGGAAACTACTCATGTAAATACAGTTTGTTACATTTCTAGTTTTTATTTAATTTCTTTGGCTCCTAAAATAATCTTGATAGAACCATTACCCCTTCATTTTCATGTTTCTACTCTTTCGTGTACACATATTGTGCGGGTTAGGATTACCTCCGTTATTTAACCCTCCAGTAATGTTCAACAGAGGCTTTGATTGAAACCACATGTCCTCTAGAGATCTAAGGTTAATACTGTATCTCTTCTCCTATACTCAGTTTAACAGGTGATGTACAGAGATTTTCATTTTGTCTTTCGTCTTGTTTGACAGTTAATGAAGGAAATCCCACGGCTATAAATTTCTTCCTTCTGGTATATTACTCTTTTCTTTAACCCCTTGTTTTAATATTTATATCTTGAAATCCCAATAACAAAGTTTCTCACAGGCTTTCTCTTACATCTATTCCAGTAGCTCATTGTGACCTTCACATGTGACTGTTCGAAAATTCTCATTATCGTCTTTTTCTATTTTGTTTTTTGGGTTTTGCAAAATTTCTCCAGCCCTAGAGGTCTTGGAATAACTGGTACAGTTTCCACGTGTGACCAGAAGGTCATGAATTTAAGCCATGGAAATAACCTCTTGCACAAAAATGCTAGGTAAGATTGCGTATAATATACCCTTGTGGTTCAGCTCTTCCCCGAACTCCGCACATGGCAAGAGCTTAGTGCACCGGACTGCCCTTTCTTTAGAAGCATTTTTCACTTTCCACTATTACGATTTGGGTACAAAAGTTCATGAATGACAACCAGAACATTCCTTAAATGAATGACCCTTCAGTAAATTTAAATGGATCCTTAGATTGACGCCACGTGTTCATGGTCAGTTTAAAGACTTAGATTATATCTTCTTTTCTCTCCTTCCTCTGTCGCCTTGTATTTTCTACCATTACTGTTACTGACCGTTCACACTTCCTCTTTGGTTGATTAAATTATCAATCATTCATTCTATACTTTCAAGGCATCTTCCTTAGTGCTAATGAAAACTATCATAGGGTGGACAGTTGAAAAAAAGCTGCGATAAAAGCATCAAAATAAATGAATTATTTCTATGAAGTATAACAAAATTCGGGAAAATTGGAGGTGTTCATTCCCCTCTTGATTTAAAGACGCAGAGATCCGACCGAGAGAGACAAACTGGTTTAGAACAAACAGCAAAGAGGTGCAAAGTTTTAAACAATGAGGCATAACAACAGAGAAAATTTAGGAAAAAGAATTGTTACTCTGGCTGAATGAAAACTAGATGACGTTAAAAAACTTGTACAGACCTCAAATAAATTAATCTCTTGAATACAGAGCAGAGGTAAGTCTCTGCATATCCTATCCTCCCCAAACCCCACTTGTGGATTACATTGGGTATATTGTGCACAGAATAGAGGAACCACCTGCAGCAGGTTACAAATCAAGTTAGGAAAGTGAGATAACGGACTCCAAAAGTGCATGATCTTAAAGAGTTCAAACTCTGCATGATGTGTGATGATACCAAATGGTCAGAAATCAAAATAGATTTTGAGTGCTACATTAATTAATTTCACAAGATTTAGCTGAGCAGACAGCAGAAAACTAAAAGCATTCAGCTAACTTCTTGATTTTATCAGACCAACTCTTGAATCTACATGATTAAAACTGTTGCAGCTGAAATCCACTCAAATGGAAGTGTATGACATGTGTCCATTCTTGGGAATCACGTTCAAGAAAAGCTTTCAAGAAATTTAGAGCTGAATTAACAAGTTTGCTGAATGGACGATAAACTTAATATAAATTGAAACAAACAATATCGAGACGAAGGAATCAAAAAACATAATTTATTCACCTCATGAACTACTCAAAGCTGAATTTCAAGAATTGCACTTACAAGAACATGTATGGTGTAAACCAGTAAATGAGAGTCTAATCTTACATAGGCAGATCTCTAACGCTTAGGAATTCCATGCTGTCAGTTGCTGCATAAAAGGTCAAAATAAAAGAATGTTCATCTATACATATACACCCAAGGATAAGCAGGTATTGTAACAATTTGTATAAAATAATTTTTTAAAGCGAATTTTTAAAAGCACGCTACTGAGTAAATTTACTTACTGAATTTGGTATCACAATCCATGTATTATAAATTAACAGCACAATAAATATTCATGTAAAAATCTCTGTATTATTCATAGAAAGAAAATCCATGTCTTATGATCCTTGCATAACTAGTTCACGGAATTGACAAATTTATATGTTATACGGATAGATCAATCTTGAGCCTACTCACCTTGATTAAACCTAATTCTTTTATCAAAGTGTTTGGGTCAAAGATGCATAGCTGTGTCTTGCCATTTATTTACAAGCCATTATCCGAGACACTGAGTATGTTGTTGTTGTGTTGTATCCGAGACACGTAACTGCAACCTCAGTCAGGACGGTATATTATTTGTGCCTTCATCTGGCCTATCACTTGAAATATATCATTTATTTGTCTCACGCAAATCCGAGACCTCTTTTTTACTCTTTTCGTTTGATTTTCGCAATGATTCTTGAACTAATTCACGACACATCTCGCTTCCACACAATTGTTTTTTCCACTCTCCTTTGACATTATAATAGGTTCAAACATCGAAAATTTGTGAAACTCTATAAGATAATCCTAATCTTATTTAGGTTCTTGGAGGTTACTCTATCGTAAACCCTAACTTGAAGGCTACTCAACCCTAAATCCTGTCTATTTAAACGGTAACATGTTCCTTTGAAGAGGCATCTCGAAATCCCACACATCCTAGATATATTCATATAGAGATCACGATGCGAGCGGGTTCTTTTTGAAAATCAAATACTCACGAAGATCCAAAGCCCTTCTTTTATGGAGATCAAATTCAAATCATCCTAAGTTCGAAACGCTACCAACAACCCTTTGAATCACAGAGAAAATCAAGAGAGAAGAATACGGGACAAACAGAATTGTACCCACATTATTTATCAATATAAAAATCTTATTTTTCTTATTTTGTTTGTGGTTGAAGTTTATTTTCTTTAAATTAAAATTCGTTGCATAGAAATTGACACACACAGTGGGACCAAATCTACCATTCAGTTTTTTGAAACTTACATCTGTCATTCATCCCTTCACTCATAAATCAAATCTACAAATCCGAAGTAAAAATAAACTGCAAAGATGACAATTACTTCAAGCCTAATCTTTGAGTTTCATCAAGTCTATATTTCGACAAATCTTGAGATAGGGGCATTTGTAAACGACGAAAATTTGTGGAACTTTATAAGATCAGTCCAATTCTATTAGGGTTCTTGGAAGTTACTCTACCCTAAATCCTAACTTGAAGGTTACTCAATCCTAAACCCTAAATCCTACTTATTTAAGGGGGTAACATGTTCCTTTGAAGAGGCATCTCAAAATCTCACATATCCTTGGGTATATTCATATAGAGATCAAGATGCGAGCGGATTCTCAAGTGTTCATGAAAGCATGATGTGGAAAAAACCGACAAGGCTCCGCATCACGCATTATGCAAAACGTGACGCGATGCAAGCGTGTCGTTGAAGTTAAGCATAATTTAAAAGAAAAAGACTAAATAAAGCATCCAAACAGTAAGACAGAATAGAAAAGAGCATGTCAACTATATAATCAATAATAAAGACAGCATATAAAAGCAAAAGTTTGAATTAAACACCAAAATCACAGGTTTGATCACTAAACACCTGCTGCGAAATAGACCAGCAAAACAACACAAACCACAATAGCAAAACAATTCAACAAAATAACATAACAAACCAAAAAAGTGGTAGTTGCAGCAATGAAGTGAAGAAGTCGCAGCAGTGAACTTCAAAGTTAACCGTAGAAAACCGCAACAGTAGACTCCAACAACAACAACAACAAACCCAGTGTATTCCCACATAGTAGGGTCTGCGAAGGGTAAAATGTACGCAGTCCATACCACTACCTCCAGAGAAGTAGAAAGGTTGTTTCCGACAGACCCCTGGCTCAAGACAAAGAATAGTAAACAAATTCATAACAAAGCATGGAACAAGATGGATTAACAGAAATAAGACACCCACAAAGTAATACCCTACACTAACGAACCAAAGGCACCTACCACCTCCTACTTGCAGCTTTAACCCATGGACACAACCCTAAGACTACCAGCCCGGTTACCCCAAAGCTCTCCTAATTACTGGCTACGACTCACTCACATGCACTAGCCTTCCAACCTAATTCGCGTCCACCATACCTTCCTATCTAGGGTCATACCCTCAGTAAGCTGTAATTGCTCCATGTCACGTCTAATCACCTCTCTCCAGTATTTCTTCGGTCTACCCCTACCTCGCCTGAAACCATCCAAAGCTAGCCTCTCACACCTATGAACTGGGGCATCTGTGCCCTTCCTCGTCACATGCCCGAACCATCTCAGTCTTACTTCCCGCATCTTGTCCTCACCGAAGACACTCCCACCTTCTCTGGGATAGCCTCATTCCTAACCCTATATCCCATAGTAAGCCCACACATCCAACGCAACATCCGCATTTCTGTCACCTTCAATTTTTGAATATAGTTGTTCTTGACTGGCCAACACTCCGCTCCATACAGCATGGCCGGACGAACTGTCACTCTATAGAATTTGCCTTTAAGCTTGGGCGGCACCTTCTTATCACACAACACTCCCGAGGCGAGCCTCCACTTCATTCATCCTGCCTCAATACGGTGGAAGACATCCTCGTCAATCTCTCCATTCCCCTGAATCATAGACCCGAGATACTTAAAACTATCCCTCTTACAAACAACCTGGGAATCCAACCTTACTATCACCTCGTTCTCTTGCCTCAAGTCGTTAAACTAGCATTCCATATACTCTATCTTGGTCCTACTCAACCTGAACCTTTTAGACCCAAAGGTTTGTCTCCAAACCTCCAATTTATCATTCACATCCCCCGCGTCTCATCAATCAAAACTACATTGCAAAAAGCAAACACCAAGGCACCTTTCCTTGAATACGCCGTGTCAACACACGCAACAATAGACTCCCTTTTTAAAATTTAAAACTAACCCTAAATATAAATCAACATGAAGCGGCTCTTTTTTTTAATTTAAAATTGACCCTAAAAGTTAAATCAACATGATGCGCTAGCAAAGGCTCGCTTCTCGCATAACGTTGTGATGCGCCCTCTTCTGTAAGGTTGGCTTGCATCAACCACATGCAACGAGAGGGGCTCGCATCGCTTCGCGTCATCCGCGATGAAGCGAGCGCATTCCTGAACACTGGGAAAACCCCAAATTCACATGGCAAGAGTTATTTCTTCACTGTCTAGAGAAGACCCGAATGTAGCTCACTTACTCTTTGGGTTTCAAGTTTTTCTAGGTTCTTATCTTCACTAAGAGGAGGTTGCTATTGTTGAGGGCTCGACTAAAATTTCATGTGTTTGGGGAGCAAAGTATTAGAAAAAAATGGAAAGAACAATTATGAGAGAGCGAGATGAGTCACGAATTAATTTGAGACTAGTCGGCGAAAAAAGTAAAATAAAAGAATGGAAATGGACAAAAATAAACACTCATATTTGCGAGAGACAAATAAATGATATATACCAAGTGATAGGCCAAATGAAGGCACGAATAAGATATCATCCTTACTGAGATCACAACTATGCGTATACATAGAATAACAAGGTCATGGTTACACGACTTGACCCTAACACTTTCATAAAAGAATCATCATCGTTTAATTACGACAAGTAGGCTCAAGATTATGCTGTAATGCGTAAATTGGAATCCTTAAAAGAAGCCTATGGGATCATATGGAAGCTAGTCCCTATTCTGACTCTTGTTCTAGGAATCACAATAGGTGTACTAGTAATTGTTTGGTTAGAAAGAATACAACAACGTATCGGACCTGAATATGCCGACTTTAGGAATTCTTCGAGCTTTAGCAGATGGGACAAAACTACTTTTGAAAGAGAACCTTATTCCATCTACAGGAGATACTCATTTATTCAGTGACAAGGTCATGGTTATGCAAGGTTTATGTTGAAGCTAAGGTTGCAGTTACGTGTCTTAAAATTAAGACAAACCAAAGTTCAAAAAATATCAAGTGAATCATCGGCATAACCAAATAAACACAGTTTTATCCAACAAAAACTAATTTATGCCAAATATTAAGTCAATAAAGCAGTCGTACTAGAACAATGGAACTCAACAACAACAACAACAAACCCAGTGTATTCGCACATAGTGGGGTCTGGGGGGTAAGATGTACGCAGTCCATACCACTACTTCAAGAGAAGTAGAAAGGCTGTTTCTGATAACCCCCGGCTCAAGACAAGGAATAATAGACAAATACTTAATAAAGCATGGAACAAGATGTCAAGACAAAAATATGCCACCCACAAGGGATAAGAACAATGGAACTCGAAGATGCCTAATATCTTCCACGGTCAACAAACTTCCTTACTCATTCTTCTTGTTTTCATAGACCAACAACTAAGAAGTCAAACCTTCCTTTTGATTAAGGATTCAAACAAAAGGTGACTTGGACTACCAAACTAAATTCTAAGTGGCACGATTCCTTTAAATAAATAATCTCTTTTCAAAGTGTCACTTCAAATGGAAAAATCATTTTAAACCTTTAATGGGGTTAAAAAAAAGGAGAGTTACAATGAGGATTAGGAATCAGAGACCTAAGGATATTTCACAGAGCCTCTTTGGAAGTGGATGTAGCATTTTGGCATAGAAAATTAAACGTCCAGATAACCATAGCATTCGAACCTGGGGTGAGGATCTCCCTCAATATAACAAATCGAAAGTAAGAAGGGTTCTAAACCACTAAAAGACTTGGCCCTTGAAGTGCATTGGCGAAAACCCTTATCTTAGTAAGGCTGGAAAGAATGCCCACCTAACAACCAACTACAGTTACGACAACTCATAGTGGTCCTAGAATGTTTCACCTGATCACACATACTTATTTAAGGACAACATGATCCAGTGAAGAAGAATTATAGTAGAAAAATGAGATCCAAGGAGGTGGACGACCGATCACATTACTGTGCCATATGTGGAGGTCTCTGGAGGGGCGTTATAGACATGGACCTAAACAAGGACATCATTTCAAATGGGCAATGGCGATAGAATCAATATCTAAAGACAGAAGCAAGGATGCTCCTTTTTTCCCCACCATTTTCAGCATTCTGTCTGTTAAGACAACACAACATTTACATAATATTCATTTGAGCAAGGAATTCGATTTAAGGATTTGATAGGACTTCATAATACACTAACCAAATTGTATACATTCGTAATTACAATAAAAGCTTGAGGGAATAATAAGCTCCTGAGTTGAATTCTCTTTTTGTACTAGTTGGACACAGGTTTTCCCACTTAGCTACTATAAAAGCTGCTCCCCAAACCAAAGGAGAAGGGTAGAATACAATCTCACCCACATCGTTCCTCCTCAGTCCACTACTTTAAGGTTAAGAATGGCATATTAAAATGGCCAAGTCGTGAGTGGATCTCCCCTTTCTTATTAGTGTGATTAGGGGTGGGCATATTTTGGTTTAAATCGAAAAAAACGAAAAACCAAACCGAAATTTAATTTTGGTTTCGGTTTTTCGGATCGGATTCGGTTTGTAATTTTAGAATTTCGATTTTTCGGTTCCGTTTTCGGTTTAAAAAAAAAAAATCGGTTTAAACCGAAAAACCGAAATTTTATAAATAAATAAATAAATAATATATATATTTTATTATATATATATATATATATATATATATATATATATAATATAATATTATTATATATATATATATATAATATTTAGTAATTCACATTCACAATTAACATTTAACAGCAAATTCGCATATGCCGCAGGCTGTTTATGGATTGTTTTAGTGACTCAAATATTTTATGGACTATTTTGGTGACTTTGGACTGTTTTATGGACTATTTATGCAGAAAGTATGTTGTTTCATGGACTATTTTTACGAGTTTTGTGTTGTTTTGTAGACTATTTATGCAAGGTTATATTATATGTAATGATTAATGACGTTATGTATTATGTTAAGCTTATGATTATTTCATTTTGTTTCATCCATGTTGAGTTATTTATAATTATTTATATTTGGGAATGAAAAATAGGTTTGAAAAAAAAAAAATCTAAAAAAATCCATCAATTTTAAATGCTCAATTATGAAAAAGAGAGGCTAACTACTTTAATATTTCAAACCGAAATAAAAATCCGAAATAACCGAACCGAATTTGTAAAAACCGAACCAAACCGAATTTATTTCGGTTTGGTTATGGATGTCATTTTTGTCAATCCGAAAACTGATAAACCGAACCGATATTAAACAATCAGACCGAACCGACCGAACGCCCACCCCTAAGTGTGATAGGATATCATTTTTTATACATCATATGATAAAAGGATGGTGACAACAGAAAATAATGGTACAGCATCAGGTTGTTCAATATCCCAATCCTTATACTAGTCCAACTTGTCAAGAATGTTAGATAATATGCATAAGGTGTCTGTTCATAATTGAATTCGAGAACCAGGTTCAATTCATTTGCTATTAGCTCAGTCAATTTAATGAGCAAACACTAAACTCTAAAGCGACATCACTAAATGCAAACCTTAGAGACAAGCCGAATAGATCTTCTGGGAAGACGCTTTGCACTTCTCAAAATTCTCCCATCATTACAATGATGAACATTATCGGATTTACCGTCATGCCTTTTTCTCTTCTTCCCTCCATGGGATAATTGCTCCTTCTGCTTCTTCAAAAGCTCTCTGCAAGTGTACAAGTCCAAAATCAAAACGAGAATCCTTGTGTCATCAGACACTATACTTCATAGCTTCTTAATTTGGGAAGTGAGCTTACTTTGAAGCTTCTGTTCTGTTGGCATGGCTGTCCCTTGCCTGTAAAAAGGAAGACATCGTGACGTTAACTTGTTTAAGATTGTCCTGAAAGAAACAAAACGTATAAATTATAATGAGACAACCACGACAACAAATTTCTATGCTTAATAATCCCTTCTTATCACATGCACAGAAAAGAGGATAAATATAAAAAGTAGGCAAGCTGAAAAATGAAAGAGCTGTAAAATATGTAACTTCCACTTAGTCGAGCCAATAGAGCTCGAAAATAAGTCACACAAACATCAAAGTAGGACCAATACAAATTTGATCCAAACCAATAAGCCCATATTCACTCTCAAATCTTGATTATCTAATTCCTTTCCAACCAAGGCATCACCACTGCAACAGCAGTGTGATCAACTGTCACTATAATAAACCATCACCACAACTGCTGCCATTATATCTGCCTCTGAGGTCACAGCCACCTCAAAGGCCACCACCATTTCACCTTTGCGTCTCTAACCTCTGGAGCCTCTGCAGCCTAAATGGTGTCCCTCACAGCAAACGCCACCAGTAGTTCCACACAACTGACATACAATCATGGATTGGGCCGTTCATCCTCGCTTATCACGTCCCTCATAGCTTGCCCAGTCTTGAAAGTAATGCAGCCCAAAAACCCATAGATGTACCAGTCTGGTTGTCGTCGGTGATCTACAATTTGACTATTTCACTAAGCTGAGAAAAAGCCTTCACAATGGTTTGACTGGTGGTAGCCCATGTGAGCCCACAGACACCTGTACTCTGTACTGGCAAATGACTTCTTTTTTTTTTCCTTTCGTGGGGACAGAGAGAGGGTGGCATTGGGGGCAGAAAAAGGAGGCGAAATCCAAATAGAGTAAGGAGAGCTGCTTAGAACGCACAAACTATTCCAATATTAAAAATCATTTTCACAAATTATCAGACCAGTAATAAGCTAACCAAAGTGGATATAACCCCACTAATGACTGTCATGTCACAAGCTAAGTAACATGTTCACAAAAATAAAGAGAAGAAACTAGCCCTGAATAAAGCTGGTACACTTAGATTGCCAACACAGTGACAAATACGTGTAATAAGAAAACTACATAAAACATAAGAATATCATTTAGATAATCCTCAAAAGTTAATATTTAAAGTTAATATTTAATCATTCATAGAGCAGAATCTATATTTCAGAATGGTTGGTCATCCCACTACTTAGAGAATGCAGACAAGGAATAATAGGTTAATACAATCACGTATACAAATTAATAACCTAGATAGCTACCATAGCAAAATGCACCAGATTATGCTAAGAATATATTACCTCGAGAGCAGCAGATGGTGTGTCATCTGGGAAAATGCTACAGCTATCCTCCGAACAATGGCGTAGACTTCTGAGGCTCTCTGCTGCATCAACCAAATTTCTAAAGCAATCTTTTCCAGAAGAAGAATATAATGAATGTTGATGATGACTGCCGATTTCTGAAGCATCTAACTCTATAAAATCAGTTTTCGTAGAGAGGTGAGATAGCACTATAAGCTTTTCCGGGACACAACTTCTCTGACCCTGCCTTTCAGAATTGAGACAACTAACATCACAGAGCCTCCTATTCTGATTTTCATTTTTATTATGTTTTAGCTCTGGCACATCTGCAGGGGAACTGATAGCTACTTTCTCCAATGATGCATGCAAAGATTTACATAGCCTATCATTTAAGACCTCTTTAGAGTTTTCTGGGTTATAAGCCTCAACATTGACAGTCCTATTAATAGCCTCTGTTTTTTCTGAAGCTCGCAAGGTATTCAGGCCGACACATGTTATCTCTTCCTCTCCCATAAAAGTATTTACATCAGTGATATTCATGTTCTGTACACCACAAATGGTTCTAAATGACGATGGACTTTCCTTTTTTCTTTCTGAACGTGTATAAGTTTCTACAGAACCATCACATGATTTTGTCGTTGCTGAAAATCCCAGAGATTCATCATCCGTATTTTCTGTATGACATACAACATCAGCAGTACCACGTAAACTTGCAGAAGAAACAGTTTGCGCGTGGCCACTGTTAAATCCACTGTCTGAATTCGTTTTCCAGAGAAATGAACTTGTCAATTTTCTGTTATTCCCTAGGTATTGAATCTCCTGACAAAAACTTTGAAGTTTGTGATTCTGCAGATTGTGACATACACACGCCTTCTTTTCCAATCTCTTAAAAGAGTCTGATGGGCATGAATTTAAGTCAACAATAAGGTTGATTCCATCTTCCGATAAGACAGAAAACTCAAAAGAAGGTACGCGCATCGACTTTATGTCAGAAGTAAATGCATTCTTGGAAAAACTTATTTGTGGACTGTGAAATCCTCGTTCGAAACCCTTCTCATCACACTGCAGGATGAATCTTGAGAACAATATCTCTTCGCTTGTGCTCCTTATGCCAGAAGAATCTAGAATCTTGTACTCACTGCCTTCAGAAGTTTCTATATCTGCTTTCTGCATAAACAAATTTGTATTTCAGAGATCAACCCAGGGCATATAAACACGTGATGTAATGACAAACAAACCTGGCCAAGTAATTAGGAGATCATCCTGTCATGACACAAATTAATAATGAACTCATCATCATGTATCATATGTTCAACCTCACCCTAATTTTTACATCCATTCATCACAAAAGTAAGATTGTCTATCATCAACCCGAAGCCAACATTTACCTTGAAGTAATTGATCAGGGAATCCACGAGATTGGGTTTTGTCTTATAAGGAGACAAACCGTACTTTTTGCATAATTCTTGAAGTTTTTTCTTGGGTAGGCTGTAAATGGAATTTCCACTGCCATTTGTCTTCATCTCTTTGATGGAAAAACTCTCTGCTCCCTGCAGCAAGACCAACTGATACTTCAGTGATCAATCCAGGTCATTTAACGTGTGACAACCAACAAACTTAAATCAGACATGTTTTAGATGATTGTGTCAACAAAACAGTTCCCAATGAATTCAGATTCAAGTATAAGATGTTCAATCTCACCCAAACATTCTCTTTTATTCACCAAAAAAATAATATTTTCTTTAACATCTACCTTGACATATGTGATCAAAGTATTTACAAGATTAGGCTTTGTCTTATAAGGAGATAAACCGTGTTTCCTGCACAGATTTTGAAGCTCTTTCTTAGATAGCCTGCTTAAGGAATTTACACTGTCCTTTGTCTTCATCTCTTTAAGTAAAAGCTCATCTGTTCCCTACAACAAGATGAGAACATGTATTTGAGTGGTCAATCCAAGTAGGCTAAGCAGGTTACAAAACAATCAAGAAACTTGAATAAGGCATTTATAAAACAATCAGCATTTAAATCTCACCAAAATATTTACTTCTATTTACCAGAAAAATAAGATTCTTTACGACATTTCAATCCAAGTCGGCTAAGCAGGTTACAAAAACAATCAAGAAACTTGAATAGGGCATTTATAAAACAATCAACATTTAAATCTCACCAAAATATTTACTTCTATTTACCAGAAAAATAAGATTCTTTACGACATTTACCTTGATGTAAGTGACCAAAGAACTCAGAAGATTGGGTTTTGTCTTATAAGGAGATAACCCGTGTTTCCGGCATAAATCTTGAAGCTCTTTCTTAGATAGACTGCTTATGGAATCTACATTGTCCTGTGTCTTCATCTCTTTAAATAAAAGCTCATCGGCTCCCTGCAGCAAGATGAACATGTACTTGAGTGGTCAATCCAAGTCGGCTAAGCAGGTTACAACACATCAAGAAACATGAATAAGGCATTTATAAAACAATCAACATTTAAATCTCACCAAAATATTTACTTCTATTTACCAGAAAAATAAGATTCTTTACGACATTTACCTTGATGTAAGTGACCAAAGAACTCAGAAGATTGGGTTTTGTCTTATAAGGAGATAACCCGTGTTTCCTGCATAAATCTTGAAGCTCTTTCTTAGATAGCCTGCTTACGGAATCTACACTGTCCTGTGTCTTCATCTCTTTAAATAAAAGCTCATCTGCTCCCTGCAGCAAGATGAACATGTACTTGAGTGGTCAATCCAAGTCGGCTAAGCAGGTTACAAAACAATCAAGAAACTTGAATAAGGCATTTACAAAACAATCAATATTTTAATCTCGACAAAATATTTACTTTTATCTACCACGAAAATAAGATTGTTTACGACATTTACCTTGATGTAAGTGACCAAAGAACTCAGAAGATTGGGTTTTGTCTTATAAGGAGATAATCCGTGTTTCCTGCATAAATCTTGAAGCTCTTTCTTAGATAGCCTGCTTATGGAATCTACACTGTCCTGTGTCTTCATCTCCTTAAATAAAAGCTCATCTGCTCCCTGCAGCAAGATGAACATGTATTTGAGTGGTCAATCCAAGTCGGCTAAGCAGGTTACAAAACAATCAAGAAACTTGAATAAGGCATTTACAAAACAATCAATATTTTAATCTCGACAAAATATTTACTTTTATCTACCACGAAAATAAGATTGTTTACGACATTTACATTGAAGTAAGTGACCAAAGAACTCAGAAGATTGGGTTTTGTCTTATAAGGAGATAACCCATGTTTCCTGCACAAATCTTGAAGCTCTTTCTTAGATAGCCTGCTTATGGAATTTATACTGTCCTTTGTCTTCATCTCTTTAAATAAAAGCTCATCTGCTCCCTGCAGCAAGATGAACATGTATTTGAGTGGTCAATCCAAGTCGGATAGGCTAAGCAGGTTACAAAACAATCAAGAAACTTGAATAAGGCATTTACAGAACAATCAATATTTTAATCTCACCAAAATATTTACTGTTATTTACCACAAAAATAAGATTGTTTACAACATTTACCTTGGTGTAAGTGACCAAAGAACTCACAAGATTGGGTTTTGTCTTATAAGGAGATAACCCGTGTTTCCTGCACAAGTCCTGAAGTGTTTTCTTGGGTAGTCCTGGTAGGCTGCAAATAACATTTGCATTGTCCTTCGTTGTAATTTCTCTGAATGAAAATATATAAGCATCATGCAGTTGTCCATAGTTGCCTTTACGGTTCTTGAAATGAAAACTACAGACTAACAAAGTAAAAATAATCTAGAAACTCTTTGTCATAGGTTGTGAAAGAAATTCCCAACTCTGTGTATTTTAATTTTCTAAGTGAAACTTTCTCAGACCCTAAAGTTTATCTCTTATCAATCGCTCATTTAAGATACTTAACAGGGAAAAAAATGAATCGTATAACTCCAGGTGAATCTCTAAAACATTGAGTAAATGTTGCCAATGTGAATACGTCCATCTAAGGAAAATATAGGAATAGCCAACACAGTTTATGGTTTCTTTTGGCTAAGGACAAGCAAACACATCTAACGCAAGCTAACAAATCACCTCAGAGATCAACACAGCTTTTGTTACAGTTGGAAAACATTTTGCTCCACTTAGCAGGAAATATAAATTTCTAATTTTTTTATCAATCTTCAATCCCTTCGAATTGATGATAGCACAATATTCACTCTATACACCCAAAATCAAAAACCATTTCCAACGGACTTTTTAAACTAGACATAAGTTTTGACATTTTATTACCCCATTTTGTACTAGAGACGCCAAAAAAGGCAGCCCGGTCCACTAAATCTCTTGCTATGCGCAGGGTCCAGGGAAGGGCCCCACCACAAGGGTGTACTGTACGCAGCCTTACCTTACATTTTTGCTAGAGGCTGTTTCCAAGGCTTGAATCAATGACCTCCTGGTCACATGGCAACAACTTTACCGGTTACTCCAAGGCTCCACACCAAATACAGTGAATTCCCAACATTTTATAAATCCCTAAAGAACAAGAAGCGCCAAGACATGCACAAGCTCAGCAGAGAGTTGATCTTGAAAGAGGAGAAAAGGCAGGTTATTGCAAAACTACAAAATTTCATTCTATAAGTTAGGGCTTTAATTTTTCACTAGATGTTCAGCCTAGAGTTGATCGACGGGTTAACTTCAAAATGAATTGATTGACCCATTACCATAATTGACCCCTAAACTCGGAGGAATCGGAAACTATTGTATCTTTTCCAAAATAGCACTCTCCTTTAATTTCCACAATAATGTTTGCTTATGAATATTTTCTCTTAAACTGAACCTCGACCAAGAATTAGGAATTAGAAACATACATGATCTTGTGCTCAATGTTCCCCTCGGCTACGCTTTCTAAATTTGCTAATAGTTTTAACTGTTATGCCTTTCTCGGTTTCTCCTAACCACATATAGATGTTACTTCTCATACAATGTGAGCATTCCATTATTTACTACTTATAGAGCGAATAAATTTAGTTCTAACTTTACATGTGGCATGATTACGGCCACAAGATGAAAGATTATTTTAGTACATTTACATATATTTTAATATAAAACCACAAGATTCAAAAGTTCTTTTATTTTCTTAAATTTCAGAGGCAAGTCAAAAGCGAGACAATAAATTGAAAAGATAGAGTTATTTTCGCAATCTTTCTTTTTACCCTCTCTACGAGCTTCCACCCTTTTTTCTCCCTTAGTGACTCGAATTCATAATGTTAGGGTTGGAAGTAAGGAGTGCTTACCATCCAAGCAAGCTCCCTCTTCGAGAGGGGAATTAGTTGAGGGACAAGCTGAGAAATTAATTTGTAAATTAACTACTACTCCCTCGGCCCAATTTATATGACACTTTTTCTTTTTTGTCGGTCCAAAAAAAAAAATTAGACATTTCTACCTTTAATGACATGTTAGTTTTGAAGTGTCCATTTTATCCTAAATGAAATAATTTATAGTCACACAAATCTATATGATTTATTTAGATAACAATTCCAAATGTCTTTTTTTCTTAAATTTCATGCCGAGTCAAACTGCCTCGCATCAATTGGGACGGAGTGAGTATTAACAAAGAGGAAAAAAGACAAAAAAAAAATCCTAATTCAAAATTCAAATCACCGAAAGCGCCAAAACTTAAATCTACACGAGGTTAAGAAAAAAAAAAAAAGGTTCTTCCAGAAACTGCGCATTTTTGAGGTAAAATTTGTTATGACAACCGTACAATAAGTTGTGCTTCAAAAAGCAAAAAAAAAAAAAAAAAAAAAAACCTCATTGAAGCTTTTCTAGAAGTTTACTGTAAAAGCAAAATGATGAAATACAGAGATCATGGAATTGTTACCTCGATTCTCGAGCCATAAAATTCGATTTGTGAGCTGAGAAGGTTCTAGAAAAATGGAGTCGAAGCAGATGGAAGAGCTGAAGCTGAGCTATGGAGAAAGACTCACTGGCTGTTGGGTAGTGGGAAAGTAATTAAGGGTCACCTATAAATAGACCCGGGACCTAAGGATTAGGATGTTAAAACAAACACTTGACGGCTCGTTTAGTTGGAAACAAGTTGGACTCGGGCAATTTAGTGGCTTAAGTTTGAAAATCAATCAGAGGCCTTGATTAAATTTAAAAAAAATATATGGTTTTTTTCATAAAGTCTAGCTTTAAAATCTCTTGACATGCAAAGATGTTAATAATTTTTTATAATCAACAATAATAATATATTTGGTGTATTCTCACAAAGAAAAGTCTGAAAAGGGTCATACTACTATCACAAATGAAATAAAGAGATTACTTTTTATAGATCTCTGACTCAGGACATACACCAATATACCAAATAAAAAATATAAAAACACACAATAAAATGATAATCTTTTATAATTGATTTCTTTTAATAATATTTTTTCACTTAGTATTGTAATCTATCCATTTAATCTTTCACATAATACTCTAGATATATCAAAACAATTAATAATTCTTTTTTATATTGATAGCCTATTTTTCTATAAATAATATTTAATTTTTTCGATAGAAATTTATAATTTATTATTGCTGAAAATAATGAGACCCCGCAAATTTGAGAGTCTGGGGCGGTTTCCCCTTTTGTATAAAGGTAGAGCGAGCATTGTCCGTCCATCTTTACTTGTTCACTTTTTTATTGACACAAAAATTAAGAATCATAAATGATAGAGGTAATTTTATCATATTATCCTTTAAAACAATGCATTAGATTATGAATAATATTTAATGCTAGGATTAAATAGGTGAATTATCCATTTATTTTATAAACTGGACATGTATTATTTGACATCCCAAAATATAAAGGTACATAAGTAAAGATGGACGGGGGAGTGTCTCAAATCAATTATTTCATAATCTTTCCATTTCTATTTACTAGTCATCTTTTTAAGTTGCATGCTCCTTAAGAAAAACATTAACTAGTATGTAATTTTTATTAAAGTATTTTTATTTATTACTCATCTTTATTTAATAAGTACTTCTCTTTTTTGCATTATATTAATATCTCTTCATATTTATAACTAAGGTAAAGATGGAAACAAACAACTAATTATGTCTTGATTTTTTAAAATGGCAAGTATTATGATATATATATATATATAGTAAGGACGACAATTATTTAAGAACGGAGGGAGTATTAAGTACTTCATCCAATAATATTTGTTCATGTTACTAAAAACAGATGTTCGATAATACTTGTCCAATTTGAAAACAATGAATAATTTATCTATTTTCATTCATTTTACCTTTGTTATTAAATACTATTAATTACTCAATGCATTTTCCAAGACAATAAATTTATTACTTCAAAGAGTGATATAGTAAAATTACTACTACTATTTATTATTTTTTAGCATTTGTGTTAATTAAATAGTGGACAAATATTGTTAGATGGAGGAGTATCTCGAAATTATTTGTCCCATTTCAAGGTGGATAAAAGTAGCACTAATTCTTGGGTGAGCTATTCCATGCATTTTGTTTGAACCAGCCATGGTATAAATTCATCTTTAAATTAATTTTGAAATTAGTTATCCCTTATTCTTGGTACCAAACGAGCTCTAAAAATTTGAAAATATTTCTCTGTCTTATATTAATTGTCCATTTTCCCCTTCATACATGTCATGGTCCCAAAATTGAGGTCATGATGGCACTTATCACGGCTCACCTCGATAAGTAAGTCAACTACTCAAATTGATAAAAGAAACACGATATTCACAATAACATACACTGAGATGAGACTTCTTGGACGAAGTCAAGCCAAACACGAAATATAATTAAAACGAAACATGAAAGAAATTTACACATCCAATCTCAAAATCTGGTGTACTCGTGTAAATGCATCTAATACAATATTCGAAAACTGAAAACACACATCTATCACTGATAATCTAAATAAAGACAAATAAGGATAGATGAGGCCCAAATCATCCTCGAACTCTAGAGCAAATTAGTACTTCGAAGTCTGAAAATCTCCACATGAAATTAACTATCACGAGAGATATTAGTACTAGGATCTGCATCGAAATAGCACAATAGGGGTGAGTACGATCCACTTGTACTCAGTAGGTATCATAGATCGACTGAGCAAAGCAGAAAATAAGATAAGTAAAATATATTATGAGCACATCATCTGCAACCAGAAAAGTCTCAAACGGTAGCTCACACTGTATTCACTAATAGTTCTAATATATAAATACACAAAAACTGAAACAACACTAATATATACAAAAGCACACTAAAACTAAATACAAATCAAGAAAAGTAGGGAAATTATGAAAGATGCGTATGCAAATGCAATGCAATACAATGTGGATGGGATGAATAATGAAAGTCATCACATCATTTTCTATATACAGCCACCGAACTCTCAACTCTCGGCTAGGACCTATCGGAGGTTCGCAACCCATATGCTATATTTCAATCTCAATCTCAACTCGCCTCTGCAACTCCTGGTCACAGAGAGGGTTTTCATAAAAGTGTCTCATTTTTCTCAAAAATAGTGTTTCTCAGTGATAGAAGTATCTCATGAATGTATATGTATGGAATGAGGATGGAATGCTCACAATCAACTTAATATGATGATATCCAATCTATCCAACATGGATATATATAAGTGAGCCGAGAAATAGACTCAATATGTCCACAATTCATGATCATCAACTCCAATTAGGCACCATCAGAATAAATATGCATGTAAGACATTATTAATATCATATCGATCCCCTAACTCGGGTATTTTTATCGTGATAAAGAAACTAATGCTCAAATAAAGCCTATATCAGCAAAATAAGCCCTCGCACGGGCATCATATCTGGAATAAAGAAATTTAAATACACAGATAAGGCCAATGATGTGAAATAAAGCTCCTCACGGACAGTACACAATATCATATATCACAGACCAACCACAACAAAACATAAGCCCCCATACAGGCACACAACAATAACAATAATCTCAAAGTATAAACCCCATAGCTATTTTCCCTAACCCATAACATACTTTACTTATTTATTAACTACCAAACTCAATCTGAAAGAAGTTAAGTCATAACCTACCTTAAAACGATGAAATTCGAGTATAAAATGCTTCAATACGGAGTCTTACCCTTACGAACGACCTCAAAATAAACTACAACATTCAATTATAACATGTATGCATTTAAAAAAACTAACGATACTCATATTATTCATATTTGAATCGGGTCTAAAATGAGTTCAAAAGCGAAAAAGGTAAATTCAAAATTTTATTTTAAAACATATTCCCCAAGAATCTAGGAGTCTAAAGGAGGAAACCCACGCGAAAATGGGTTAAAATAAGGTCCAAATAAAAGATTTTTTTTTTAAATTTTACCGATGAAAACCCTAATTTTTCATTTTAAAATCATGATTTGAAATTATTTTTGATGATATTATCGATGAAAAATAAGGGGAATAAGGTTTTGGAGCTTAACCAAGCTCAAATGGTGATAAACCCTCAAGAATCGCCCAAACTGAAGCTCAAAGGTCCAAAAAATGGAGTAAGAACATGAAAATAGATTTTTATATCAACCCACTTCTGGCCATTTAAGCGATCATCACTTAAGCAATGGGCGACCGCTAAAGCGGTCTGGCCTATGTGGGCTAAGCTGCTAAAGTGGTTCCCTTTCGCTAAAGCAGCACCGCTAAAGAGATTTAGTGCCCTCTTTAGCAACATATGACTAGACAACTAAGACCATTAAAGTGGTGCTTTGTCGCTTAAGCGACCACTAAAGCGGTTACACCAACAACTTTTCTAAAGTTACCGGTAGACCCCTTGGGATTTCAAACTCAATGATGACATCAAATTTTTTACAAAAAGTTATTTTCAACAAATTAACCCCCAAGACCACTTTTTACAATTTTTCAAATGAAGAGTCGAAATGTAAGATAAAATTCTCAAACCTAAACCAACCGCACTAATAACCCAAATTCAATATTATAAATCTGCTAGCGCAGTTCAAATTTTCATCCAACACTCAGAACAATGAATGTAGATCAAAGTCAACTATATAACTTCTTAAGCCTCTAAAAATCACAAACTTGCATAACTTATTTCTGACTGCATCAAAAATCATGTCAACCATCTTCAAACGCCAACATCAACATGTAGAATCTACGGAGAAGGGCATAATGTCCAAACACATAGAAATAAAAATTTACAAATTTCAGGTTATTACAACATCCAACACTAAAAGTCTAGTTTGTCACGAACTAAAAGATAAAGAAATACTTGAATCGATAAAAAAAACTAAGGGTAACTACTACACATGTCGGACTCGACCTCCCAAGTAGCCTCTTCAATAAGACGATGTCTCAACTGAACCTTAACCACTGAAATATCTCTAGAATGCAAACGTCTGACATCCCTGGCTAAAATAGACTCTGTCTCTTCTATAAAGGTCAATTTCTCATCCAACTGAACTGAATCCCAATGAAGCACATGAGACTCATCTGAAGCATAACTTTAAAGCATAGATACATGAAAATTGGATGAATGACTAAAATGTCAGGAGGTAAGTCCAACTCATAAGAAATCTCTCCAAAAGTTTGAAGAATCTCAAATGGTCTAATGTACCTGGGGCTGAGCTTGCCCCTTTTTCCAAATCTTATTACGCCCTTCATGGGTGACACACGAAGGAAAACTTTATCACCAAACTTCGAGGCACAAAGCCTACGGGCCGCATAATTCTTTTGCCTACTTTGGGTTGCTCGAGGTCTGCCCTGAATCACCCGAACTCTATCCAAAGACTAGCGAAACAAGTTGGTACCATGGGGTTTAGCCTTTGAGGTCTCAAACCAACAGTAGGAGATTGACAATGCCTATCATATAATGCTTCAAAAAGGGCTATCTAAATACTCGAATGATAGCTATTATTATAAGTGAACTCTGCCAAAGCCAAATGTTGTTCCCACCGGCCCTCGAAGTCCATAGCATATGCGAGGAGCATATTCTCAAAAACCTGAATAGTCCGCCCCAATTGACTATCAATCTGGGGTGAAAAGTTGTGCTAAGGTCAATATGAGTATCCAATTCCTCTTGAAAAGTCTGCTGGAAGCTTAAAATGAACACTAAGCTCTTGTCTAAAAAAATAGACACTGGTACCTCATGAAGATGAACTATCTCACAAACATAGATATGGGTTAAAGTTTTAGCATTTAGGGAAATCTAAATAGGGATGAAATGAGTTGATTTGGTCAATAGATCCATGATGACCCAAATACTATCAGAACCACCAGACATACCTCAACCCACTCACAAAGTCCATAGTGATATGCTCCCACTTCCACTCAGAAATGGATAATCTCTAAAGCAAGCCACGTTATCTCTAACACTAGGACTTTACCTACTGACAACATAAACAACGAGCTACAAATTTTGTTGCATCCTTCTTTATACCACCCTACCAGTAAAGCTACTTCAAATAACGATACATCTTGTTCACACCTGGATGGATAAAATATCTAAAATAGTGTGCCTCCTCCAAAATCAGTCCACCAACTCTCGATACACAAACTCGACCTTCAATCCTCAAAACTCTATCATAATCAAAAGATATGTCCCAAGCTTCACCACTCAGCATCTTATCTCTAATCACTCTCAAACTATCTTCATTAAATTGATGATCTCGAATCTGCCATGTCAAGAAAGATCTAGCGTTAACAAAGACTAAAATAAGCCTAAGTGTTGAAATATCAAGTCTATCCATTTGGTTAGTTAAGTACTGAACTTCCAAGTCTAAAGGACACTCTTGAGTCAAGAGATGAGCTAAACTTCCCATACTAGTCGACTTTTGGCTCACGGCATTTGCAACTACATTAGCCTCGCCCGAATGGTACAGAATAGTGAGATCACAATCCTTAAGCAACTTAAGCCAATGTCTCTGCCTCATATTAAGATCTCACTATCTAAATAAGTACTGGAGGCTACCATGGTCTGAAAAGATCTCATAAGGAACTCCATACAAGTAATGACACCATAACTTCAACACAATCACTATGGTTTCCAACTCCAAATCATAGGTAAGGTAATTTCTCTTATTAGGCTTCAAGTGATGAGAGGCACAAACAATCACCTTACCCTCTTACATCAACACCGCACCTAAACCAACACTCAAAGTATCACAAAACACGATAAAACCTACATCCTCATTGGGCAAAGTCAAGTTAGGAGCCAAAGCCAACAACTCTTTGAGTTTTGGAAGCTCTTCTCACACGCATCCGACCATTGAAAAATCATATTTTTCTGAGTCAACTTGGTCAAGGAGTCACAATAGATGAGAAACACTCTACAAAACTCTGATAATAACCTGGCAAGCCAATGAAACTCCAACCACAAATCGTTGTTATCTTGTCTGGGTCAATTATAATACCATCCTTGGTTACCATATGACCCAAGAAAAAGATATAATCCAACCAAAACTCACACTTAGAAAACTTAGCATACAACTTCTCATCACGCAACCTCTGAAGTACAATTCTCAAATATTTCACATGGTTTGCCTCACTTTTAGAATAAATCAGCATGCCATCAATAAAAACAATCACAAAATAGTCGAGATACGATCAAAACACTCAATTTATTAATTCCATGAATGTTGTTGGGGCATTGGTCAATCCAAAAGACATGACCAAGAATCATAATAACTGTACCGAGTCCAAAAAGCCATTTTCAGAACAACCAAAGCTTTAATCTTCAGTGATACCCGAATCTCAAATCAATCTTGAAAAATACTGAAGCTCCTTGAAGCTGGTCAAAAAGATCAGCAATGCGAGGAAAAGGATACTTGTTCTTAACCGTCACATGGTTCAACTACCTATAATTAACACACATATAAATAAAACCATCATTCTTCTTCACAAACAAGATTAGAGCACCCCAAAGAGATACACTAGGTCTAATAAATCCCTTACTCAATAAATATTGCAACTGCTCATTCAACTTAATTGGGACCATCTTATAGAGAGGGATAAAAATGGGCTTAAATCCTGACTCCACATTAGTAGTAAACTTAATATCCCAATCTGGGGGCATACCTGGCAAATTCATAGAAAATACATTCATGAACTCGTGAACAACTTGAATAGAATCGATAGGAGACGGTGAGGCAACACTAGTATCATGGATATGAGCTAAATAAGACAAACACCCCTCTCTGTCATGCGACGAGCACGCAAATAAATATAATACTCTTTGAACCTGAATTAAGCGTATCTTTCCAAGCTAATGTTGACACAACAATGTAGTTAAGGTCACAATTTTGGCATAAAAGTTCAGAATGGCATGATATGGAGCTAATCAATCCATACACATGATAACATTCAAATCAATCATATCATGGACAATCAAATCTACCTAAGTCTCACAGTCTGCAAAGGTAACCACACAAGATCGGTACACCCAATCCACTACTAAAAAATCTCCTATGAGGGTAGAAACATAAGGAGGCATAGCAAGAGGCTTACATGCAATATCAAAACTATAAGTAAAATATGTAGACACATAGGAGAAGGTCGACCTAGGGTCAAATAACACAAATGCAGATCTATTGTAAATCGTGACAATACATGTAATAATAGCATCAGAGGCCTCTGGCTCAGGTCTAGAAAGTATAGCATAGGTACTGACCATGTTCTCTCCCAAACTAAGTAAACCCCGACCCCCAACACCTTACCTTTACCTCGAGCACCTCTAGAAGTACCTCTACAACTTGTGAACTTCTTTTCACTTCTAAATATAAGAGTAGGTCAGAAAATATGTCGAGGACAATCCTTATCCATTAATCAAACTCATCATATACAAAACATCCTCTACAACCTGACTCAATTTTTGAAGAGGTGCGGCTGAATTGGAATGACCACCCTGACCTGGTGTCTGGCTACCCGAAGTCGTTGAACCTGAAGATCTATAACTTGATCCTTATAAAATAGCCTAACTGACTTACCATGATAACTACGAGAATCTCTACTTGATACATCTATACCTCGGGAGGTGTGTCCACTAAACTCACTATAATAACACACCTTCTTGGTGCCTCCCCGAGTAGCCTGGATAATAGACTCAATCATCTTGACATGCTCAATAATACTCTGGAAAAAAGCCTCTAAAACTGCGATCTAAGTTATAGACAACTAATAAGTACCATCTAACCCCTTTACAAACTTCTAAATCCTCTTAGAATTGGTGGAGATGCTAGTGGATAAATACCTCGACAAAGTGTGAAAATGAGCCTCATACTTAGAAATAGTCCTGGAGCCTTGCTCTAAGTGATCAATCTTATCACACATCTCTCAAGTTATATGATACAATCAACAATTGAGTCCAATTCATAGTAGGTAAACCCAAAGGTTTACAACTACCTTATGACCTCCACCATTCCTTAGCCACATCCACCAACTGATAGTTAGTACAAGCAACTCCATGAAACTCAATGGATCCAAGATTATGTAACTTCTTCTGAAAATCAATCAAGAACTCATAGGCATCCTCACCAATAGTTCAACTAAACCTGGGTGGACCTAAGCGAATAAGCCTCTTAAATATTTTTTTATCATGAGAAGACATAATTGTATCTGAAGCAACTGGAGGAATAGTAAGTCTGACAGGTTAAGAATCCACCCGTGGGGTACCATAGATGATGTTTATACCTCAAAAGCAGGAACACTATACGCAGATACTGACATTGAAGGTGGAATATCACTCAAAGTCTTAGGAATACCAGGTACATTCAAAGGAACACCCTCTAAACAACCCAAGACACAAACTAGAAGACCCTGAAGCACTGGGGAATAAAATAAACTCTGAGGAACCTGAGTTGGCCCCACATATACTATATGGTAATCATCCCTAGAATACACAATATCAAGCTCGGTAACGGCCTTCCTAGCATGTCCTCTAATTGTGGAAGCTCTCACTCTCATTCTCTACCTCTATGGCATCTATGACCCCTGTTCCTCCCTCTAGCTTAGGCCTGGCTCAATATCCTAGCCTCTTGAAATCTAGTCCTCACTATCTGCACAGAAAAAAGTGTAACACAATGTAGAAAAGTATCTAAGAATAACCTACATGACTAGAAATTAAAATATGAAGTTTTTTCTAACGATATCTTATAGCCTCTCGAAGATAGATACGGACGTTGACATATCAATTTGCAAGACTCTATTAGATATCCTGCTCTTACACTGATGAGATTAGTGAACCTGGCTGCTTTAATACCAATTTGTCATGATCCAAAAATCGAGGTCATGAAGGCACTTATCACAGCTCAACTTTGATAAATAAGTCAATCCCCCAAACTGATAAAAGAAACATGATATTGATAATGACATACACTGGGGTGAGAATTCTATGTTGAATTCAAGACAAATATAAAATATAATTAAAATAAAACATAAAAGAAATCCATACACCCATTCCCAAGATCTGGTGTCATAGTTAAGAGCGTCTAATACAATATCTGAAAACTAAGAATATACATCTGTCTTTGATAACCAAAATAAAGACAAATGAGGATAGATGAGATTCAAATCAACCCAAACTCTAGAGCGAATCAGTACTTCAAAGTCTAGGGAGAAAAGGACTCCCATAAATTTGTATTTTGATTTTAGGATTTAATAACTCATATATAGTTGATTTTGAATCCTAAATATAAGGGAGTAATTAAATATTTATTAATATGTAAATATTTAAAACTAATATTTTACGATTTTGTCTAAAGCAAAATTTTTTAATGAAGGGCAAAAAATCTAAACAATATTTCTAAAGCCCTTCACACTTTTAATACAATATAGATAAACAAAAATAATTAAGATTTTTTCAATAATTTTATGATTTTAAATTAACAATAATATTTATCTTCTATATTCAAAATTAATTAGTAATTTCTCCAAAAATCATTTTCCTTAAGACAATAAGACTTTATTTTAAATGATTTAGGATTTAAATTGACATGTGTTTATAACTAAGTGGCTAGATTTAACATTTTTTATCCAAGATTAGTCTAGGATCCTACATGGATGAAAAATAAGAAATTAATATAACATGTCACGTCAACTAAGATTTCTTAGTTGTAATTGGATGACTTTATAGAGAAGAAAATTCAAAAATAACTTTAGTGGAATCTTTTCAATACTTGAATGGTCATTTAGGGAAAGGAAAAAAAATAATCAAAAAGTGACTTTAATGAAATTTTATCAATACTTGAATGATCTTATAGGGAGTTAACTCTAGATAAAAAACTTGGTCAAACATGTTTAACACATACATGACAAATCATTTTAATCTATGCATCACATATATCTAAATCTGATGTGTTATTTCAAAAATTAAAAATAACATAATTTATATTATTCCAATGCACCAAGATTATCATGAATAAGTCCCGAAATTTCATATTTTTAAAGCAGTTTAGAATAGTAGATGTTATACGTTGATCAGTATCCCTTGAATCTTTTTTAAGCTCTTCACCTTGTAGCTAAATTAAACTAGATGATGAATTAGTAAAATTTCTTATCCTTTTTCTCAATTTTTTTATGATTGTTATTATCCTTAATTTTGTAGGAATTGATATACAAAAATATAGTATACAAAATTCAGTAATAGCTCCTTATGGAGTTTACCTCGAGGTTTACTTTGAAGCTTCATCTTATCATAGACCTCTTTTAATTACTTGTTCCATGAATGATCAAAATGGTATCAGATATTTTGAATTTTTAGACTTCTGAGCTGAACAACCTTATTTCATGGCCTTAGTAGAGGAAGTTTTTGAAGCACATATGTTGAAGTGAATTCTATGTGGATTCTACAAAAGAAATTGAAGATTCTTAGTAAGAGACTGAGTACTTGGTCGTCTAGAAAAGCTATCAGGGATGTATTTGAACACGTTAGTTAATGGAAATCTAAAATGTTGGACCTTGAGGAGTTGAATCCTACCTACTATAATGATCAATGCAAAGAAAATCTTCAAAGGGCCATGCAGAATACACCAAGTGTTTGGAGATGCAGAAAAATCTTCTTAAACAAAAAGTTCATATTCAATGGGTGGAAGAAGGTGATAGTAACACTAATTATTTTCACAGTATTATAAAGAAGAGAAGATGAAACCTTCAGATTCATAGTGTCAAAGATCATAATAATATATGGGTGGAAGGAAATGATAAAATCACCAAAGTTGTTATTCATCACTTTGAACAAATCTTCAATATTTAGCATCAATTTACAGATTATGCTACTTTGGATAATATAACTTGTTTCATTTCCCATGAGGATAATATTATGCTTACTAGGGTGCCTAATGAGGATATGAAATTAAAGATGCAACCTTTTAGTATGAGCTCACACAGAACAGTAAGTCCAAATGGATTCAATGGTAATTTCTATCATAAATGTTGGCATATCATCAAAGAAGACATCAAAAACATGATTCAAGATTTTTTCGATGGCAATAACCTCACCAAATTTTACACAAATACATGTTTAGCTTTGATTCCAAAGGTTAAAGCATCGAACAATTTTTAAAAGCTGAGACCTATAAGTCTTAGCAATTGTTTAGTAAGATAATTTTTAAGATTCTAGACTTAATCTCTTATTGGATAAGCTGATTTATCAGAATAGAAGTGATTTTATGAAGGAAGGATGATTACACAAAATATTCAACTTGCACAAAAATTAGTCCAAGGCATATCCCAAACCAACCAGGGAGGCAATATGATCATTAAACTTGATATGGACAAAGCGTATGAAAGAATGTCATAGACTTTCTTAGTGAAAGTCATGAAGAAGTTTTTCTTTTTTGGTGACTGAATTGATATTATGTGGAGGCTAATTTCAGAAGTTTGGTACTCAATCATCATCAATAAAGAAAGAAAAGTTTTTTTCACTTTATCCCAAGGCCTAAAATAGAGAGATCCACTTTCCCCATCTCTAGTGGTAAACTACCCGCGCTTCGCGTGGTGGGAACACAACCTTATTAACGCGCTTCGCGTGGTGGGAACACAACCTTATTAAGATTACGTATGGTCATCTGCAAATCTTCGTTAATCTTTTAGATATTGTACACTAATGAAACTTGTTTGTCTTTCACTTTTCAAAAATTCATGAGTTACTTCTAACAAATGGTAAGTGTCCTATATATTCATCATCCAAAGATCAAGTCCTAAAGAGAAAATAGCTAATTAATTTAATGAGTGGATCAGACCTATTCTTACAAAAATTAAATTGATGTGTATCTCTAAAGTTTTAAATTTTTCATCGCTTTAGCTTTTTTATAAAGAACCTCATCGTCGTAAGTACATATCAACCTTAAGTTCAACCAAAATAACCTATAAAAGATGACAATAAAAAAAAACTAATGAGAAATAAAAATTGAAAAAATATCAACAGAAGTCCAAAAAATATGCTGCAAACCTATTAAAGAAGGCAATTAAAGGAAGTATCTGTTTATCTTTCTTTATTCTTCTTTATAGCCCTCCGGGATATTCTTTATTGTACACTTCAAAAGTCTAAATATTTACTAATCCAAATTTTATTGATGTCCAAAATTTTAAAGTTCCGCCTAAAAATCAAAGCGTCCACCTCTCTTCTTGATTTTCTGGTTGCTTTTTTCAATTTTCTATCTATTTTTATATATTTCTTATGTAATTATACTTTATCTGCACCGAATTTAACAAGTGTCGGAGCACTACAAGATTCAACATCGGTCCGTCTCTCTCTCTCTATATAGAGAGGGAGAGAGAGGGAGAGGGGACTTTCAACAAAGTCATAAATTATTACTTCGAACCAACATAAATTATAAACTTGCTATAATAAAAAAATTATATTAAATATAAAATTAAAAGAAATGGTAGCGAGAACGTATAGAAAGACAAATAATGTAGCATACTTTAAATTCAAAAAAATACAATTCAAGATCTTGTCGACATCCAGTCTCACAAGCAGATCACCATTCAATACTCTCCATCTTGTTCTTCAGGTCAAACTCAAAGCATAAATATCATTAGTACCAAAATCATAACTTAAAAGGCTAAACTGATCATTTTTAGAAAGTCTTGCGATCTTTAATGAAGAAAAATAAAAATAAAATTTTACTATGTCTCTATAGGGGACTATAATGTGAAATATATTTTTTGATTTATAACTCTTGTTTATCCATTCCTACCAATATACGTATATATCATGAAATCTAAAATTAAAAAAAATTAAAGTACCAATAATTTATTCATAACCATTTAAATTAACTAACATTATATTATATTATATATTACAGAAAACTTTTTATCTTCTATACTTTATTTATATTCTTATTGAATATCATATATAAGTCATAATTTTAAATTACTCCAAAAAAATAAAAGTTATTTTGATTTAGCACCATTTCTTATGTAGCATCTTTCTACCATAGAATTGAGAAGAAAATTAAAGAAATATTTCAAATATGTTAGTATCTTTTCGTGTCCCATATTTATGATCACAACTTAATATATATTAATTAAAAATTAAAACATATTTCTATCTAAGGTTATCATGATTTAATCCAAAGCCTAATTTTGAAGAAAAAAAAAGAGAAGCTATTATCAATTTAATAAACTTCGATCAATTAATAATATTTTCTTCAATTTCCTTAATTTCACCCTATTATATTTTTAATATTCTAAAATATTATTAAAACGTAAATTACTTGTTCAATAACCCAATCTTTAAACAAAAAAAACACAAAAAAAGAATATATATATATATATATATATATATATGCTTACCTCGAGAATTACATAAGTTTTGAGCACAAATCTGTGACAAAAATCAATATTAGAAGAAAATCATAATATCAATTCTTCATGGAAGATTTATATTCTGAAAAGTAACCCTTTTGCTCCTTTAGTCATTAAATTATTCAATCATAATATAAAAAGAATTTTTATTAAGATTTTAAGAGTGTAATAAATTTTTCTTACAAATATAAATAAAAAACATGAGAAAAGAATACATTTGCTTACCTTGAGAATTGCTTGTGAGAATGATAAAATTTCGGAGCATAAATCTGCAACTAAGAAATATAGAAAGATTTTTTTATTAAGATTTTATGAGTGTAATAATTTTTTCTTACAAAATATAAATAAAAAAATATATTAAATTATTCCATCACAATATAGAAAAGAAATTTTTATTAAGATTTTATAAGTGTAATAAGTTTTTATTGCAAAATATAAACAAAAAACATGAGAAAAGAATACATTTGCTTACCTTGAGAATTGTTTGTGAGAACACAAAATTTCAGAGCATAAATTTGCAACTAAGAAATATAGAAAGAAATTTTTATTAAGATTTTATGAATGTAATAAGTTTTTCTTATAAAATTTGAACAAAAAACGTGAGAAAAGAATACATTTGCTTACCTTGAGAATTGCCTGTGAGAATCACAAAATTTTGAAGCATAAATCTGCAACTAAGAAATAATATTAGAAGAAAATTTTAATCTTAATTCAAAAATTAGTGTTATGATCAAATTTATAAAAAACACTCTTTGCAAATATAAAAGGCATTTGAAAAGAAAGTAACATTAGGGAGAGGAATGGGTGTCAATACCGTACATGATAGGTTGAATGTTTAATTAACATAAATTCATTGTGACAGTTTCATGTCTAATAAATGAGATAATTTTTGAATTTTCTAACATATTACATAATATAAAAAAATAAGAAAAAGCCCAAAAATTTGAGGAAAAAAAAAAAGATAAATAAGAATTCTAGCTAATGAGAGGTGCCACATAGGCATACCTATAATTCTCTTTTATATATATACTAGATTGTCAATGCCCGTGCTGAGCACGGGCCCAACATGTTAATTTGCAATTTCTACAGAATCAGCTAATGTATTTACATTAGACTTTTAGAAAGTCGAATGAAACCGACATATTAACTACAACATAGAGTAGAGGCCGTACTTTGCTCTCTAATTTGTTTAAGCAATACAACCATGTTAGTACAACAAAAATGATGTACTATTCAGGAACTTGGGCGTCCTTTTTTTTCTTTCTTAGAAAGCAAGGTCATGGTGGGACGGTACAAGTTTGTAAGCCAAACGTTTGATGGTATCCATATGTTGTCACTTCATTAAAGTATGGTTCATTAAAGTATGGGTCTCATAACTTTCTTTTCACATTGTTCTTGAGTGTAAAGCCAATAAAAATATGTAATGATGACATAGATAAGTGACCTTGTCGGTAGTCGAATCTTCAGCCTAACAACAGCATTTTCATTCGTCAATCTCTCTAGTAAATCATCATTGCTAGGAATCTGTAGATTAGGCAATTTGGTAAGTGGTGTGGCAGCAAGAGTTGCTTGTTCTTTCAACAGTTTTTTATGTAAAGTTAACTCTACTTTAAAAATGATTTTGCTATGTATTAAATTGTAGGCCATTGTTAGTAATTTTTGAATGCTTGTCACGCCATGTTATGGAGCATCATGAAGTAATGGGTAAAGAAGCACAAAAATACTACATTTAAGGTGATATACATACATATATTAAACAATATTTACAGTAACCTAGGTGCGGCATCCAGTCAAATTGCTTCAGACTATTATTCTAGTAATAATTACAATACAACCCAAAAATATTACAGTCCTTGCATTTTCAGCTACCTCACGATCATATTCCAAATGTACTACGGTAGGATGGGATAGCTAAGAATCCAGCCATGGTTTTGCATTCTCAAAAACAGTTATGATATACCTAATATAAAGAGGTAAATATTAGTATCCAGAGGAAAATGAATAGGAAATCGTAATGAATATGCATATACCAAAGTAATGTGGTGAAACTTAACTGCATGCAACACTTTTTGTTCCTGATAAATTTGTAGTAGAGTGATGGCTTCTAAAGCTGCTGAACGTACTTTATATTGAGTCAAAAGATAGCGATTTGGAGCCCAAAAATAAATTCTATCCTTTGCTAGTACGCAAAAGTTATCAAAAAAAAGGACCATAGTTCCTGCGAGCATACCAAAGTAAAGTTAAGTTCATGATGAAGAAACAACATTTTACCCTTTTCACTTTTGATATCATTTTTCCTTTTCTGATAGGCACAGTGGATAAAGCATATTGTATCTTAAAAATTCATTTGGTGTTCTACTCTTTTTGCTGTCCTAAAATTTCAAATGAAAACAAACTTTTTCATTTCAGAATCAAAACTCCAAATAGTATCCTTTTGGAATTGAATGAAGTTGCAAACATGCCCAACAAGTTCAATAAAATTAAAGCACAAAACACACCTTCACATAAAGAACACAAATAAGAAGGCAAATTTTATCCCTTTGTTCACTGAACTCATACACATACTTCCCATAAAGAGAATTTTCAGAAGCATTTTCATCAAGACGAACAAATAGTCATACAAAGATATGCTAGATAATAACTCAAACAACTAAAGGCTAAAATTTTAGCATAAAAAGCAAACAACAAAAAAGGAGAAACCAAAAAGTAAGACAGTATTAGAAGAGAAAAGGGAAACAAGATTATAAGTAGCTAAAATTTGAGAAAGTTATCATTTTTTCCCTCTTATGCTAATATTAACCAAAGGCACCTCTAGGTAAAGCAAATCGAAGAAACCTCAGAATAGAGCCTTTGACAAACATACCAAATTTTTTCTTTACTTTTCTAGCAGTTTCCTTCACTTCCCATATAAAAAAGTTTCTTTTTTTTCTCTCCCAAACAAACAGTGATCACCTCACCTCACCTCCGTAAAGAAAAAAAGAATAATTAAAGAAATTCAGAGAGGCAAATCACCTCTCTAAATTTCCATAATCCACTCATATTTAACTATCACAAACATGACAACATTAAAGTAGCAAAAATCACCAAGCCCTTTTTTCTCTAATCAACTATCTTACTATGTGTGAATCCAAATGAGTTCTTGAATGTTAAATGGAGATTCTTGATTAGTGTTGTGTACTATTTTTTCACATGGACAAATAGGTAGAGGCTGCTACTATATATAAGTGAAGGTTGGGGTGACTACTAAGGATATAAGTTTGACATTTGACAAAGGAAATGTATTATTATTGCCACTTTGAAGATTGTACTATTACGACTGTCTTTGTGGAAATGCAGCGGGAATGTTAGTTGTTGCTGTTGTCTAATCTTGGAGCCAACTTGACAAACATATTTTTTTTCATTCCACTTATTGTATACTAATGAAAATGCAAAACTTGAAGAGATAAATTCTAACACTCAGTGGGTGGTGGGATGGTTGCAAGAGGCAAGTCTTAATCTATATTTGGGAAGTAGGTACAAATGTGGGGAAAATGTGAGTACTATATTTAGGACCTATGCATGAAAAAAACTGTCACACTTAATAATTTATATTCACATTCGGTGTTTACGTCAAGTCAATACATGAATGTCCTGCGTTTTGAAGTTTCTAGCGGAATAAATGGAATTTTTTTACTGTAAATTTAAGTTCGCTAACCTCTTAGTTTTTTTTGGCTGGTGTGAGTGGTTCAAGTGCTAGTGCTGTACTTGAAGATCCAAATTCAACTATCGTTGGTTCCATTTCTTGCTCGCTCATGGCTAGTAGCCTGACCTTCTTAGCAATTCTCTGGGCAATAGTCAGCGGCAGCACCTGCTCTTTTCTGTGAACTATACAATTGTTAGGCTTGTATAAGTAACATTAGCGCTTACCCAGGATGACTTTTTCAGCTTAATGTTGAATAGTTTATTGGACAATATTTGATGGATATAGTCAAGACGAAGGAGCTGCAACTGTAAATCGGAGTCAGTTGTAAGAGATGAAGCATGTGTCAGGGATAAGATTGATTCAAGAAAATTGAAGACAGATATAAATAAATTCTGACTTTGATACATGTTGTGTCGAATATATCCTCTGCTGTCATAGAGAGGATTTTTTCACCAAGTGTACCAAAAATCAATGCTGTCGTCGAGCCAGTCGCATCCGTAAGATCAATTTGGAACGTACACCTATAACCATGGTGCGTTAGTACTTGAAATGCCTAAGTATATGTTATGCTTTGGAAAAGTACAATTTATGTATATGTCAACAATATTATACCGAGGCACAAATGTCAACTTCCGCACACACTTTGCATAATCAAATGGCTTCCTGTCTTTTGTGCATTTTTTTATTGCAACCTGGGCACTCTAGCAGCAGAACTTTTGGAACTCATCTAATATTGACATTGCCGCCTCAACATTGAAAATTCCAACCTATCAAGGAGAACAAAAGTCTATATATGTTTAGTCTTATCCTTGAGTATACTAATTAGGTGCAGATAACTTTGTAACTTACAGAAGTTTGTGAGGTCATTTCTGTAATAGAGGTTAGTTTGTGAGAGTCAGAAGCAACAATGAGAGGGGTGGATAACACGGAGAAGCTGCCTGATGCATGGCTTGAAAGCACAGTCGATGCCTGACTTGAAAGGATACTTTACGAGGAGAAGCTGCCTAATACATGGCTTGAAAACACAGTCGATGCCTGACCTGAAAGAATACTTTTGTTTCATTTGACCCTATCAGCAGACTAAATAAGTTAGTGTTTGTACTCCCTAAGGGTAGGTTTAAGGTTGAGAAGAAATGTGATAATTTCATACCAGCCGAGAAGTTCTAATGTCTGTGGATAAGAAGGATCAATGTGTATTGTTGTGTTGAATTTGATTTGCAATGATAAACTTGCATGTGCAAAATGATCGCATAATATTATGGTTTATATGTGTGTTTTTTGGAATATTTTAATGTGTTTATTGATAACGCTCAAATTACACTCTTGAATAGGTGTAAGCGATCGTTGTCAATATAATAACCCAACTTAGGTTAGGGTCGAATCCACAAGGAGTGAAAACATGAAATTCAAAATTCAAGAGTATTAATAGTCTACTAAAAGATGACCCGTAGTGTGAATAAAGCAAGCATAAATGTAAAATGGGGGATTTAGTTTGAATGTGTTTATAAATGACAACTACTTCAATTTTAGTGCACTAGCTTGACGTTGAAGAATGCTAAGAGTGAATTCAATTGAGAATAAGCCTTGAGGTTATGCAATTATAGGTGTGGGATCATGCATGGGTATTGGGCCATTTATTCAATTTTTAGCTAAAAGTCATGGGTAGGCTATATGTCAATGTATTGGTGTCAATCTTTCAATTACAACACCAAATTTCACAAATGGGTTCTTTCGAACACCTCACAAGTGTGACAATTTCCTACATCTATTGCCCCAATTGACATCCTTATGTCTAAGAGATATCATTAAATGAAATGAATCAAGTTATTGGTTGCATTTATTCCTCACCTATGTCTTCTCTTTCAAGAATGACATGGGTTCTAGGGTGTTGGAGTTTGCAACCCCCAACTCTCAATTAATTCATGAAATAAATGCAACACCCATCACAGCTAACTAATTAGAAAAATAATTAGCTAAAACCCATGCACTACCACTACCTAAACAAGCATAACCCCAAGAGTGGAAATTAGCTACTCATAGATAAAAAGGATAAGAATATACCAAAGTTATCATTAACTTCATCCATGAGAAATAAAGACAATGTAATTCCACACTTGGGGTTTCAATAATTCTTCAAAGGAAAATCACTACCATGTATTTTTCATTCAAGTTTATTACAAATTTCTCAAAAGATGAAAAAATAGATGCTAAAAGAGAAGAGAGGAGCTGAGAGCTAAAAGGGGGGCTCTCTTCAAAAGAGATGAAAACTAGGTCTTGAAAGATGAGCTAAAAGCCTCATTTTAAACTCCACTCTACATTTGATGGAAATTACAAAACTACTACCTTATTCTTAATCTGCTTGAATGGATCCAAAGCAGATGAAGAACAGAAAAAGAGCAGATCTCCAAAGTAGATGTGAAGCGGATGCAAAGCGAATGACTCATTTCCTTCACATTTGGCCTCTTGATGACTTGAATGACTTTCCCAATCTTCTCTTTTTACTTTTACCTACATAAATGGGTATTACGTAAGAGAGTACCATCAAATCAATGGAAAAGCATGATAATTTAGGCTTAAAAGGTGCTAGCAAGTCATCAAATTGACGACTTATCAGTTATACCTTGATAAGAAGAAATTCCTATGTTCCTTCCGAGGATGATCGGGTATTCTTTTTTTTTTTTTCTATTTTAGCCTGCAGTTTAGGGCCTTCAGTTTTGCTGAAGTCGCCCCATAAGGTGAGGAGAAACTGAGTGTTCCTGAAAGTAGCAAAAGTAATTACTAGTTGTTTTGGAATCTATTATAAAAACGCAAGTACTGTAAAGTAGAATCTTTACTATCTCATTTAAAAGGTATACTTACTGATCGTCATCTATGGTGATCTCTCGACACTTATTTTGAGTGCGACCTGCATATTTCTCAGGGCCACAACGGATAATAACTCCTAGAATATCTAGTAGTAAGACATAGGAGAATATATTTAGCATCTATCTGTGCAGGCATATAAATTTCAGTCGTATAACATTTGGCAAGAGTAATATACCAATTTCTGCAGAGGGAGTGGGTGTCAACTGAGAAACATTGGCTAAAGGCGTGAGATTCAGCTTAGTTGGCGGTGGCAAGGGCTTCTCAATCTCATCATTGGGGTTGATACGTTCAACTATTGTTTCCTTATCAAGTATCCAGTAATATGTATGTATGTATTGGCTGAGCATATGATTTTGGCGAATACTTTACCCGTGCAGCAGAGATCAGGTAGGTGTTGAGGAGAACCAACTTGTCCGCATAATATGCAATGTCATCTCCATACACAGTAGCCCTAATTTGTTGGCCCTGTATATTTGAAATCTTCGATAAGATGGAGGCAAACATATAATACTATATAGGTGGGAGCACCTCTTCATCTTCTAAAAGGAGATTTTGGAATAGGATTTGCTTCTCAGGGCTTTTTCTCTCTCTGCTGATGTCGACAATCTGGACTTTACATGTCCAATCAGGAGTGTCGGTTGTTATCAGATCGATCCTGGATCTTAGGGCCATGTGTACTGTAAAGGCAGCTGCACACCAACGGTAACACATGTCATTTAGTGAACGTTCTAGCTTATGAAGGAAATATTATGATAAATTATATAGGTCTGCAAATAACACAATAGATATCTTTAATCTATCACCATAAGATTCAAAAGTATGTTTATATTCTTAAACTCCATTTCAAGTCAGAACTAAACAAACAGGTTGAAATGTGGGCAGAAATAAAGACAAAAAGCAAATAACTTGCAAATACAGACAAATTGAGCTTTCCAGGCAACCTCGGTCAGCAGAACAATACAGTAACACTATAATTTTGACTACAACAAAATTATATTCCTACAGACAGATAAAAGATATAGTTAATCCAAAGATAATCTTTAATCAAACCAGCTCCACCATTTAATTTTTGTGGATGATATGATAGTCAAGAAAAGTACACCTGTGTGAAGAAAGTGTACAACCTTGGCAACACCAATCAGGAACGACAGCCTATCTAACCACTTGAGGATCTTTCTTGTACTACAAACTGATAGCTGGAATAAAATGACAAAATTTGAACAATAGTGAGTTAACATTTGGTACCAAGTGAAAGATAGACATTTGTAGTTTCTTTTATTTGTACCAACTTCAAACAAGACATAAAACTTTCTGCCAATTCAAATTGTTTTTGATCTTGAAACAATAATTTTTGAAGTTCACAGGTCGCTGTCTGCATCAATGAAATGGACTCACTCCACCATCCTTAACGTACTGCTTTCTTTTATAAATTAAATTGCAGTAGAACATAATACCCCTAGGTACTCGAGTTTACAGAGAAACATCTGCCATTTCAAATCTTGAAAACTAAGAAAGTCCCATTATAAGCAAAACTTAAGCCACTTTAAAAAAAATTAACTAACAACACATATTGCTATTTATAATTAGATCTTAGTTTCATAGCATTCATCAAGCTGTATTACATGTCACAAAATAAATACATAAACATTCACTCCATGGACATCAAATACAATGGTCACTATAATTGAAATCTTGAACCACCAAAATTACAAGCAAATTCAAACCATATTCAACCCATATGAACTCCAACCTACTTATCCAAAGAAAAAAAATAAGTAAACCAAAAAAGAGCGATAAGAGGATGCACGTATACTACCCTAAGTATGGCATACTGGCAATAAAAATAAATAAATTGGCAGTCTAGAGGTAAATGCTACATATTAATCACTACAAAAAAGTGTGATGTTTAATATCCCTTTTTAATGTAGGATAAACAGAAACATACCCTTTTTTAATGTAGGATAAACAGAATTTCCAAACACTGAGTAATAGGGATTCAATTTCCAGTTTAGTATTATTCAGATTAGTTAGGAGCTTCTGTTTCCAATAAAAAGCAGCACTACAGTTTCTACTACAAATCTGTTGATTCTAACTTTTATGAAAGGGCAGGGAAGAAACTTTGTCACAGTAATTTTTATTTTTATCTTTCTGAAACTGTAATGTACTTTGTTACCACTAATTTACATGATCAGAAATCAAAATTAAAGACAAAAACTGAACTTCATCATTCTATCCATACAACTATTAAGTTTGAACTTGTGCTTCTAAGCAGAATGTCAGTCCGCTAACCCCTTTGAAAGAAAACTACGTCACAACTTTTTCAATGTGGATTATCTGCAGGTTCCTATAAAACTGCTTACAAATAACATCAACTTAAATATTGTATATTGCTGGTTGTGTTGTTGTCGTTGTATTCACATGTAAATGGAATTTGGTAACCATTCTGATAACTGGTGGATGTTACATGATATTTACTAACTCTAGCAGCATGATTACAATTCTTAGCAATTGACATAGTACAGAAATTCGTGATCCCAAACATGAGAACAACATCCCTCATTCCCTGTGAGAACAAGTCTCATTCATTTATTAGAGATCAACTATTTTGGTAGTAATGCCAAACAACCCATAAAGTGAAGTGAAGCATACATGAGAAGTGTTGTCTGAAAAAAGGAGGGAAAAAGTGGGAGCTCCTTACTGGAGTGGTTTATTAACAACGCACGAGTGATATCTTATAGCACCTAAGGATGTGACTAAATGGTCACTGAAGTGGGATGAGAACCATCATTACGAGGGTCCCATGGTCCAAACAGGGGAAAATATGTTAACTGATCTCTTTTCATCTGTCCTTAATATTTCAGAAGTCAAATTCTATGCTTGTAAAAAACAATGCCTTAGTCGAGCATCACCGTTATTTATGATCCTGATAAACCTTCATTCAAGAACAAGAAGAAGCTAAACCTTACTTATGTTACCAACTCATATCTTAACTTTAATATCTCAGGTTTAAGCTAAGCTTTGTTCAGTTGCACAACTCACACATAATGACTTTCAAATGATCAAATTAATCACATAATAAAGAAGTTCAAAACTTTTCCTTAATATTTCTATCTTGAATTATTTCTATCATGAATGACTCAAATACACGACATCACATTGAAGCATTAGTTAGTTTTTGCAGATTTTAAGCTGACATCTTTGCTTCAGACTATGGTGTTACAAAATAGCAATACAACAGTTTCTGTTACAAATTGGTTGATTCTCTGAATACCAAATTATTTAATCCTATTGATAGATCTGCTACATGGATATTACTTTAACCACTAGTTCCATTTTTAGAATCTGTGTACCATATGATCACTACCTTTTAAACAATGATACTTACATTTACTTATCGTAGAATTTTAAAATGGAAAAGCTAAAAATTGAAAGGCATTGTTGGTAAGAGAAACAATTTTCAAACTTAACCAAGCCAAAGAGAAGTACTTAGTGAGTAATGAAGTTCTTGTTATTTACACTTGAGTTATTGGAGAGTAAAAGTAAATTTTGTATATTAGTGGCACAAAAAGGGATAGACCTTTAAAATTGTTAGAGAGCACTTCACAACATCTAATGTGATGCGAGTAATTGTATTATTATTCTGAGCAGTTGTATTACCACTTCATTGACCACAAACCCACACCCTTAGGTACTATCGGCTCATAAATTTCAAGTTTAACATAACCTCTAAAAATTTTAAGTCGATGTTATGTCATCTTGAAGCTACTGTAATAACAAAAACATCAAACAAATAATAAAACGAAGCTAAAATTAACAAAACAACAATGTTCAAAGCATTTGGATCAGTAATCAATGATTTTGCAAATAAATTCAGTAAAAGTTAACAATATCACAACAGTAACATAGACTTTAGACATGAATTAACCAATAAAAATCCAAAAGAAAGAGGAAATGAATTTCAAACATGAATTTACCAGAAATTAACGGAGTAAAATTTGAGATCCCCAATTTTCGTAGGCTTCTTTCTCTAAGGTATAAGGTAAAGAGAAATGAATTAGGGGAAATTTTTTATAAAAGCTAAAGAAAGAAGAGACGTGGAGATACAGGAACCACATATTTTGCATTATTGATTGAAGTATTATTGACCAAAATATCCCTTACGTAAGACAAAATAGAAATCCCACTTTAATGTACAACTTATAGCTCCTTAGTAAAATCAAGAAACGCAGTGTTGGTCCTTACTTGATGTACAACTTATAATCCCTTTAGTACAATCAATAAATGTTGTGTTGGTCCTTTCTTGTTGGCTTATATAATAGATAACATTGATTGGAAAAAGGTTCTATCAAGACTTCTTAATCGGCTTCTGGGCAACCCTAATTTCACTCATTTCAATATGGACACCTCAGGTACAATTTTTAATCATCCTTCTTATGCTGATGATATTGTGATTTTTACCGAGGCAATACTAGATCTATCAATCTTATTATAAAGCAAGTCAGGAGATACGAAAAAGCTTCTGGGCAGAAGATTAACAATGATAAGAGCTTGTTCTTATGGCTAAGAACATTGGTACATCTAGTATAAACAAAATGAGGACAACTTCTAGCTTTATCAACACAGAGTTTCCTTTCACTTATTTAGGATGTCCCATATACAAAAGGGAGAAAAAAAAATCTGTTATTTTGACCCTATAATTGCCAAGGTGGTTAAGAGATTAAGTGGGTGGCAAAGGAAGATGCTTTCCTATGGTAGGAGGATCACTTTCATCAAAAGTATCCTACTGTATTTACCTTACGGAAAAACATTTTGCAAATTTCTTATGGGGATCAAAGAAAGGTAAAGACAAGTATCATCATTGTGGTTAGGATATCATGTACAATAAAAAGGAAAGGGGAGGTACAAGCCTCAGAACAATGCAAGATATTTCAGACACTCTTATCCTTCAGAGCTGGTGAAGGTTCAGAACCCAAACATCTTTGTGGGCTACATATCTTAAAGCAAAATACTATAAAAGGGCTCACCCTATGGCCAAATTGTTGTCTCTAAAGATTCCAACTAATAGAAAAGATTGATGAAAATCAAGGTCAAGGCAGAAACAAATATTAGATGGAAGATTCAAACCGATAATTCGAGCTTTTAGTGGGACAATTGGATAAGTAAAGGTGCTCTTGCTAATTTTGACCCTGGACAGGTACGTCCGTTAAACTCCCTGTCAAGTCTAAACTCCTTGTCAAGTCTTTTATCAAAGATAATATGTGAAATTTTGATAAACTTAATGTTACTTTTCCTAATCATATTGTTGAAGATATTAGAAATATTGATATTGGGGATAGTAGAGATCTTGATTTTCGCATCTAGGAATCAACAGAAGATGGTACTTTCTGTTGGGTTCATAGTAATGAAAGGGTGTGAATGGAAATGTTAAAACATGCAGGAACGCGTGAACAGTGACTGTTTTGCGTGAACAGTAGCACTGTTTCGCGTGAACAGTGCACTGTTTCGCGTGAACAGTGCACTGCTTCACGAACTGACGCGTGAACAGTGACTGTTTCGCGTGAACAATAGCACTGTTACGTGAACAGTAACACTGTTTCGCGTGAACAGTGCACTACTTCATGAACTGCTACAACACTGTTTCGAACTGATGCAATGTTTCACGAAATGGTGTACTGTTTAAGAAAATTACTGCAATGGTTTAAGTAAACAGACATATATTTTCAGGAAAAGACACACACCTCTAAATTGAACCAATGCCACCTTTCAAAGGGACATCTTGTAGCTATAAATAACCTGCTTTCTTCCACAGGTTAAGACAGAAAATTTTTAGAATTACAAGCTTCTTCTTCTTCTTAAAAATACTCTAAGTGTGATCATTCAAACCGTGAGTGTGTTCGAAGAATCCGCCTATTTGAGGTACCGCTATAGTCGGATTGAAGACCATTTTATCCTGGGAGGAAGATTCCATAACCTTGGGTACAGTGAGGGGAATTATTCCTTAAGAAAAGTCCGTGAATTCAGATGACTTGGCCTTAACAATTTCTGTTTCATGTATATTTCTGAAATATAAAATACACCTCTTGTAAAGATCATTTTTGATCTTGTGTTGAGGGTATTTGTTCAACTTCGTTGTGTTTTTATTCATACTTGAAGTCGAGTTGAAGTTGTTATTCTATTATACAGATTCTACATACCCGTATTGTGGAAAATAACAATCTTAAGGAAATAACTTTACAGAATCTGTATTGCTTGTTTTTGGAGATTAAAGCTTAGGCTTTCTACTCCGCTTGAATTTAACTAGTGATTAGAAGACATAAAATCTTCATCACAAGTTAAGGTTCACTCGGTTGATGATTCAAAGTAATAAAAACTTCATCGTTAACTAGAAACAAGAAGAAGAGTTTCAAGTTACTTAACTTTATAAATAGTCTTCTGAAAAATACTAAGTTTTTTGTCTTGTGGTGACAGGAAAAATGACAACTGAAAGTTAAATGATGGATACGACAACGTCTATGGGGGCAAATAATATTGCCACATCAAGTCGCACAAATGCTCCGCCAACGATGGCACCGACGGAGAAGCCCAACAAATTTTCTGGCATTGACTTCAAGCGGTGGCAACAAAAGATGTTCTTTTACCTCACCACTTTATGTCTATAACGGTTCACTAGCGAAGACACTCCCGAGGTGCCCGAGGGAACCTCAGAAAAAGACCTCTTTGTTATTGTAGAGGCTTGGAAATACTCGGATTTCCTTTGCAGGAACTATATTCTGAGTGGTCTCCAAGACGACCTCTATAATGTCTATAGCGGAACCAAGACATCAAAGAAACTGTGGGGGGCACTTGAACAAAAATATAAAATGGAGGATGCGGGAATTAAGAAATTTCTTGTTGCACGGTTCCTGGACTTCAAAATGATTGATAGCAAATCTGTTGTCTCTCAAGTACAGGAGTTGCAAGTCATCATACATGATCTCGTAGCAGAAGGTTTAATTGTGAATGATGCTTTCCAAGTAGCAGCAATAGTTGAGAAGCTACCACCTTTGTGGAAAGACTTCAAAAACTACTTAAAGCATAAGCGCAGGGAGATGATCGTTGAAGATCTTATCGTCCGACTTCGTATTGAAGAGGACAATAAAGCTGCCAAAAGAAGGTCAAAGGGAAATTCTACAATGAATAGAGCCCTTATTGTAGAAGATAGCCAAAACAACTCAAAGAAAAGAAAGAAATTTGAACATGGAAGCAATCAACCCAACAAAAAGTTCAAGGGAAAATGCTTCAATTGTGGCAAAATTGGCCACAAGTCTACAGATATTTGAGCCCTGAAGAAAGTCAAGAAAAAGGACCAAGCGAACATGATTGAGTCCAACAAAGAATATGATGATTTGTGTGCTATGTTCACGGAATGCAACTTGGTGGGGAATCCACGCGAATGATGGATGGATTCTGGTGCCACACGCCATGTTTACGCAAACAAAGAGTTGTTCTCGTCATTTTCTTCGGCTCAAGCAAAAGAAATGCTTTACATGGCCAACTCCACTACTGCTAAGGTGGAGGAAACAGGAAAAAATTGCCTAAAGATGACTTCCGGCAAGGTCTTGACACTGAACAATGTGCTATATGTTCCGGAGTTACGTAGGAACTTAATTTCTGTTTCACTCCTAGATAAGAACGGATTCAAATGTGTAACCATTTCTGGGAAAATTGTAGTTATCAAAGGAGAAATGTATGTAGGAAAATGCCATCTCACAGAGGGCCTTTATAAAATGAATGTAATGACTATTGAAATGAATAAAAGTTCGAATTCGTCTTATTTTCTTGAGTCTTATGATTTATGGCATGAACGTTTAGGCCATGTTAATTACAAAATGTTACGAAAATTGATTAACTTAGAAGTTTTGCCAAACTTTGAGTGCAATAAATCTAAGTGTCAAACGTGTGTGGAATCGAAGTATGCAAAGCATCCTAATAAGTCCGTTGAAAGGAATTTCAATCTCTTAGACTTAATACACACTGACATTTGTGATATGAAGTCAACACCATCTCGTGGTGGGAAAAAGTATTTCATAACTTTTATTGATGATTTCACTAGATATTGTTATGTCTACTTGCTAAATAGTAAGGATGAAGCAATAGATGTGTTTAGGCAATATAAAACTGAAGTTGAAAATCAGTTAGACAAAAAGATCAAAATGATAAGAAGTGATAGGGGCGGAGAATATGAATCTCCCTTTGCGCAAATATGTGTAGAGAATGGAATAATCCATCAAACTACGACCCCGTATTCACCCCAATCTAATGGAATTACGGAAAGGAAAAACTTAACTTTGAAGGAAATAATGAATGCCTTACTTATAAGTTCTGGTTTACCGCAAAACTTATGGGGGGAGGCTATCCTTACGGCCAATCATATACTCAACAAAGTTCTCCATAGTAAGACACAATCAATTCCTTACGAAAAATGGAAAGAAAGGAAACCTAACTTGAAATATTTCAAAGTGTGGGGGTGTCTAGCGAAGGTTCAAGTTCCTATACCTAAAAGGGTTAAAATAGGACCTAAAACGGTGGACTGCGTGTTCATAGGATATGCTAAAAGTAGTAAAGCATGTCGATTTTTTGGTTCATAAATCCAAACATCCTGATATTAGTGAAAATACGGTAATTGAATCAGATAATGCTGAATTCTTTGAAAACATTTACCCGTATAAAATTAGACAAGAACAGTCTAGTGGAGGTTCCAAACAACCTCGAGATGAACCAAGTGAGAATGTACATAATGAAGAAAATCCAAGAAGTAGTACACGTCAAAGAACGTCAACTTCGTTTGGATCGGATTTTGTAACATTTCTCTTAGAAAATAAGCCTTAAACATTTAAAGAAGCGATGTCGTCATCAGACTCGTCCTTTTGGAAAGAGGTAGTCAATAGTGAGATTGATTCAATCTTAAACAACCATACATGGAAATTGGTTGACCTTCCTCCCGGAAATAAACCTTTAGGTTCTAAATGGATCTTCAAAAGAAAAATAAAGGCGGATGGTACTGTTGATAAATACAAGGCAAGACTTGTAGTAAAAGGATTCAAACAGAAGGAAGGCCTTGATTACTTTGATACATACTCGCCAGTAACAAGGATAACCTTGATTCGAATGTTAATTGCCTTGGCGGCAGTATATGATCTTCAAATTCATCAAATGGATGTAAAAACCGCATTCCTAAATGGAGATTTGGAGGAAGAAATATACATGGAACAACCTGAGGGATTTGTGGTTCCAGGAAAGGAAAACAAGGTGTGTAAACTTATCAAATCATTATATGGACTAAAGCAAGCACCAAAACAATGGCATGCGAAGTTTGACCAAACCATGTTGGAAAACAGATTCAAAATAAATGAATGTGATAAATGTGTTTATATTAAAGACACTCCAAATCACCAACTCATTGTATGTTTATATGTGGATGATATGTTGATCATCAGTAGAGATATTTCTGACATAAATGCAACAAAACGAATGCTCGAGAGCAAGTTTGATATGAAGGACCTTGGAGTTGCAGATGTTATCTTAGGTATAAGAATCCATCGAACTCTACAAGGGTTGGCATTGTCACAGTCTTATTATATCAAAAAGGTACTTAACAAGTTCAAGTATATGGAATTCGATATTGCCAAGACTCCATTGGATGCGAGCTTTGCACTTCGAAAGAATGAAGGTGAAAGTGACTCGCAATTGGAGTACGCAAGAGTATTGGGATGTTTAATGTATATAATGAACTATACACGACCAAACATAGCATGCGCTATCAGTAAATTGAGTTGGTACACGAGTAATCCCAATAAAACTCACTGGATGGCAATGAAAAGAGTTTTGGGGTATCTTAAATACACTCAAAATTATGCTTTGCATTATAATAAATATCCTGCGGTACTTGAAGGATATAGTGATGCAAATTGGACCACCGGATCAAACGAAGTAAAATCCACAAGTGAATATGTATTTACTATCGGTGGAGGAGCAGTTTCTTGGAAATCATCCAAACAGACTTGTATCGCTCGCTCTACAATGGAATCTGAATTTATCGCGTGAAGAAGAAGAATGGCTTTGAAATTTCTTGGAAGATATTTCGTATTGGCCCAAGCTAGTGGCACCAGTATGTATACACTGTGATAGCCAAACAGCAATAGGTAGGGCAGGGAGCATGATGTATAACGGTAAATCTCATCATATAAGACGAAGATATAATACCGTTAGAGAACTTCTCTCTAGTGGAATTATCACTGTAGACTATGTAAAGTCGAAGGATAATGTGTTGGATCTACTTACAAAAGGCCTATCTAGATAAGGAGTAGAAAGGACATCCAAGGGAATAGGTTTAAGGCCTAGGACAAGTCAGCATGGCGGTAACTCTACCTAGCAGACTGGAGATCCCAAGAGCTAGGTTCAAGAATATCAAACAAAGTTGTGTCTGACAGGTTCAACATTGTCAATTACCGAATCTATTCTCATGATGTAGACAATGTATAGTAAACAAGGATAAGACTTAAGGCGAAAAGTCTTTTAATGATTATCTAAATTTGGCAGATTTGACCAAATAGTTTAATCTATAAGATTGAACGTTTAGAAATCACCTATGTGTGGGCGAAGTGGAAGCCGCTTCAAAAAGAATATTAGTAAAGGCCTATTCTCTAAGCTGTCATGAAAACCGGGACGTGTTCATGGCTGAAAAGAACAAAACCGTAAGAACCATAAACGGTAAAAGGCTGGTTGTATGACATGTGTTGTCTAGGTGTACATTAAAGCTCGACAGTTCAAATATATCAAATCTACCGATTGACCGAGTGCATCCGATGCATGTTCACTACGGAAAGTTCAAAGGGAAACCCACTTATCCAGATGCAATCAGTGTCACACCCCTTTTTTCGCTCGAAAGGGATCGAGTCGAAGGGTTTTTCCAATTAAAGTGACGGTATTGAATAGGGATTAGTTTTTGTCATTTTTCAGAGTCGCCACTTGGAATTGAGTTATGGTGTTCCAAGTCACCTTATTGAATCTTTAATAAAAAAGAAATGACTCTTTGTTGGTCTGCGAAAACAGATGACCGGGTAAGGAATTCTGTTGACCGAAGGGAAGGTATGAGGCACCCCTCGAGTCCCGTGGTTCTAGCACGGTCGCTTTTATTGACTTGTCTTGTCTTAAACTATTATGTCAAGGCCTAAATTCGCTCATTTTAATTCCTAATATTTATCTATTATCTTATATTAAATAAATCGATGAAAAATTAATTTTAGAAAATATTTATCAAGGTGCATTATTGCATCCTTGAATTTTAAATATCTCAAAAAGATACGTACTCCGTATTCTTAATTAAGATGAATATTTATATATATATAAAAAAAAATGTTTAAAATTTGTCAAGTATTAAAATCTTTGGTTACTCGAAGCATTAATTAATCTTAACTGTAAATTGGAGAGAAATTCATTTTAAGCGATATTTTCTTATATTATGCAAAATTTATATTCCTAAAATTATTCTCTTTAAATAAACCCAAATCACATATCAAATTAGTCTAAATTCAAAGAGGAAAATTAATTAGCATGGAAAACGTACCTATCTGTGATTCAAAAAATTTAAAATAAATAAATAAATAACAATATATATATAACATTAAGTAACTAAAATTTAAGGTAAGATTAAAATATTTACTTTGGATAATAAAATGGTAAAGCTTATTAAACATTACATCTCCTATAATGAATATACAGTGCAGATACATAATCTTACCATACTTAAATATTACCTATGATCCCACATGAATTAAAAACAATTAATGAAAATTATTTTAAAACTCTTTCATATTTCACTTTTATAAGCTAAATAAAGAAATATTCCAATAAATGAGTGCTACTTATTATATTATATATTGTACTAAAAGGACTTGACCACTAACACTAAAAAGAGAAATATTGAAATCATGAGAATAAATTCTATTCTGACTAAGAATCATTAACTATTATCTTTTTTTTTTTTTTTTTGTTCTTTTCATGAAAATTATCCGCATGGATAGATAGATTAAAAAGAAAAATCTATAGATCTGTTTAAACCAAAATAAATAAATAAATAATAATATATATATATATATATATATATATATGCTGAAGAGAAATTCACACCAGATTCACTGTCTCACCATTGTTTAAACCATTTTTGGCGATTTAGGTTGAGATTCACCGGTGGAAGTGAGCAAGGGGACACTGGTTTGGCTGACGGGAAGATGACGGCGCCGGAGGAGGGAAGACTACGTCGGTTGAAGGCGTTTTTCTTTTTTTTTTTCTTTTTTTTTTTGGCCAATGATGGCTGACAGCATCTGGATAAGGGAAAAGGGGCGGCGCGGCTGGACTTCGCCGTTGAGGAAGATTCCGTCCAAATTTGGGGAAAGGGAGTGACGGAGCAGAAAAGGGAAATGGGAGATCGGTGGTGCTAGGCTTCGCCGGCCATTTGGTCGTTAGTTTAATGGATTGCGGAGAAGTTTTGGTTACTGGTTTTGGCATTTTTGCGACAAGTTTCCGATATAGACTCGCCGGAAAACGCAAGAAATAAAATATTCTCCGGTTAATCTTCTACTTTCTGATCTGTCTCATCTCATTAAATCATCTGATTTTACGGATTTTTTTTATTTTTTTTTTTAATCCAAATTTCGTCGCAATTTTCGATACGCTCAGTGTATTGTTGTACATCAAACAGTATTAATTTCTTTCATCTATTTCTCTTTTTCGTTTCAAATTTTAACTTTAACAAAATTAACACAACACAGTTTTTTATTTATTTTATTTACACTCAAAACATAAATAAATATATTATAACTTAATCAGATAGCATGCAATAATAAGAGATCCACATAATCAATTAACTATGCTTACTAAATATTGCATAAAACAACTTAACGATCATTTTTATTCATGCATTTATAAAATAAATTCATAATATGAGTGATACAGAATATAAAAATAAACCTGCGATTGACTCGAACGGAATAAAGAAACAAGCTTGACTCGAACAGAATAAAGAAGCTAGCAACAATCGTCACCGAAATCTTGAACACGAATCCAAATTCAACTTCACTGCCTTTCCTCTCTGATTGCTTCTGTTTTTTGTTTTTTTTTTGTTCTGGTTTTTTTTTTTTTTTGCAGAAAAAGTACCTTTTTTTTTTCTTTCTTACGTGTGTGTGTAAATATATTGTGCATGTGTAGTGTTGTGTGAGTTGTAGTGGGAGTGGGTGTGTAGTTGTGGAATAGTGGAGGGAGGTCGAGGGAAGTGTGGGGAATGTGGGGGGTTAGGGTAGGTTTTAAGATTTTTCATCATTTTTTTTTTTAAATAATGAAAAATAATTAATAAATAAATAAATAAATAAATAGATAATAGTAACAAATAAAATAATAATAATTAATTGATTTTTATATTTTAAAAAAAAAATACAATAACAATCTAAAAATAGTCAAAAATAAATTATGTAATTAAGATAGTACAAAACTATTTTTTTTTTCTAAAAACAGAATAATATCCTAAAATTAAATTCATTTAATTATTTATATTATATTAAAATAAAATAATAGTCAAAATAATATATGACTAAATATAAATATAAATATTTAGTACTGATAAACAAGTTAAAATTTAGGGAGGATAAAAAATCACGTGTCTACATTTTTGCCCCTCTTTGTGTGAAATCTCGAAGAGTTTTCATACAAAGAAGTAGACAAGATATGATTTTTGACTCTCCAATTATTTGAAAGGTTAGAATAAAAAAAATAAAAAAATAAAATAAAAAGACAAATATGACCGAGTCCTGTTTTTGGACATCCTACCTATCCCGGGTTACAAGGGAATCAGGTCATGAGTAGTTCAAAAGGTATTTTGGTGAGAGAAAAGGTGAAAGTCGAGTGAGATTCCGTCGAGTTTCCGGTTGACAACTTCTGCTTTTACATTCAACTGACTAATAAAAATCAAAAATGGAAAAATACAAGTAAAAATTGTAATCTCTTGATTCAAATCTTCATGATTTGAACTTGAAAATTTACCCTATTCTTCAGGCGGGCTCCTGAACTTTCTTTTTCTTCACCCTGTTCTTCAGGCGGGCCCCTGGATTTATAATTTCTTCACCCTGTTCTTCAGGCGGGCTCCTGAACTTTCTTTTTCTTCACCCTGTTCTTCAAGCGGGCTCCTGGACTTACAATTCTTCACCCTGTTCTTCAGGCGGGCTCCTGACTTGCAACTTTTTCACCCTCTTCTTCAGGCGGGCTCCTGACTTGCAGCTTTTTTACCCTGTTCTTCAAGCGGGCTCCTGGACTTACAATTCTTCACGGGCTCCTGACTTGCAACTTTTTCACCCTGCTCTTCAGGCGGGCTCCTGAATTGCAACTTTTTTACCCTGTTCTTCAAGCGGGATCCTGGACTTACAATTCTTCACCCTGTTCTTCAGGCGGGCTCCTGACTTGCAACTTTTTCACCCTATTCTTCAAGCGGGCTCCTGAACTCAAAGCAAATAGTGAAACAGAAAAATAACATCTTATTCTTCAAGAGGGTTCTGTATATAAAATAAATTTCCATTCTTTAGGGGGGTCTTGAGCATAAAAATAAATTCCCATTCTTCAGGAGAGTCCTGAGCATAAAATAAATTCCCATTATTCAGGAGGGTCCTGAGCATAAAATAAATTCCCATTCTTCAGGAGGGTCCTGAGCATAAAACAAATTCCCACTCTTCAGGAGGGTCCTGAGCATAAAATAAATTCCCATTCTTCAGGAGGGTCCTGAGCATAAAATAAATTCCCATTATTCAGGAGGGTCCTGAGCATAAAACAAATTCCCATTCTTCAGGAGGGTCCTGAGCATAAAATAAATTCCCATTATTCAGGAGGGTCCTGAGCATAAAACAAATTCCCATTCTTCAGGAGGGTCCTGAGCATAAAATAGATTCCCATTCTTCGGGAGGGTCCTGAGCATAAAACAGATTCCCATTCTTCAGGAGGGTCCTGAGCATAAAATAAATTCCCATTATTCAGGAGGGTCCTGAGCATAAAACAAATTCCCATTCTTCAGGAGAGTCCTGAGCATAAAATAGATTCCCATTCTTCGGGAGGGTCCTGAGCATAAAACAGATTCCCATTCTTCAGGAGGGTCCTGAGCATAAAATAAATTCCATATAACATACATAAAATTTTGCCCCAGTTTGTACTGAAAAAATTTATGTGTTACTGGATCTTAATATATCTCGCAAAGAATAAAGTTTATCATGACCGAGATCCAGTATCGGACGTTGTAATCATGCTTCTTGCATTGAATGAAGTGTCAAAATTGCATCCTTTAGCTGAAAACATTATTTCATCTCTGTTCCAAACAAAGCAAAATTGTGAGTTTTAAAACATGTGGTGGTTAGTTTGTGGCATTTGGCTTTTGAAGTGGCCGCTCTCGCACTTGCCATGCTCGACTCCTTTCCAATCCATGATAATCTTCTTTGAATTGTCATATTTCTGAATCAGAATTCTGACTACTGAGATCCTCGACTCAAATCATATTTCTTACTTTTACTTTGAAATGTTGTCTCTGTAGATCGACCCTTTGTCTTGCTTTGTACCCTTAAAGGAGTTGGTAGCGAGTTTGAAATCTTTTCTGACCCGACCTGATGTGAATTTGACTCAAAAGACAACAAAAATTTTTGTTTGATGACAAAGACACAACAATCAAAAATAAAAATAAAACAAAATAAAAAGACAATAGATATCTCTTTTCCAAAACAAAGAAAAAACTTATCTGAATGTGGAAGTCGATTCTGGTGATTATGACATGCATTTTGAATAAAACAACCAGATCTACCCACACCAATCATTACAACTTTTGTCCACATATTGAACTTTAAATTAAGCCAATCTTGAATTTATTCCTTCTTGATAACAATCTTTCTTAAACTAGTGGCACCTCAATGGGTTTTGCCAACGAGTCTATCTCCTTTTATTCTTGCCTTAGCTCACAGTCGTCTTACGGTGCCCGAAAGGGTTTTCACCAATAAGACTCTCTCATTTTTATTTTTTCATCACCTTTTTTATTTAATAAACATCCAAAATATGAAATATCATGCACTCATAATATGTTTAGCCTTGACATTCTCAAAGATTAATCCGAAGGTCTTTCTTTGGTTGTAACTTGGCTTTTGGATAGGGTTAGAAAGAAAGGTAGGCATGAGTCTCAAAAAAAAATTATAACATTGGGTGAAACATACAACTTTTGGAATCTATTCTTTTAAGAAAATAAATTTTGCCCCAGTTTCATTTCATTCTGGGTAATTTAAATTTTCTTCTGGTTAGACCGAACCCCGGAGTAGGGCTGCCTACGTATCTTGTCATAGCAAGAATCAGGTCAAACGTAGTTCATGAAACATCATTCTTTTTTTTTTTTATTTTGAATTTTTGACTGATTTGATTTTTTTTTTTTTGTTTTTTTTTTTTTTTAAAAACACACCTTTTATTTTGATTCCAAAAGAGGGGTTCGAAGAAAAATAAAGGCTCAAAGGGGTAAGCAAAGGTTTATATATTATTCAGATAGCAGAACAAAATGCCTTCATCATTTCAATCCTTAAAAATATAAGTACAAAACATACATAACATAATTGTACATGAATATCATACATAATATCTTTTAACTGCATCAGCATTGACCGGCATTCCTTCCATTTTTCCTTCTACATCAGTCAGATATAACGCGCCATTAGGTAACACTTTCTTTACTATGAATGGCCCATGCCAATTAGGAGAAAATTTGCCTTTGGCCTCAATCTGATGAGGAAGGATGCGTCTTAGTACTAACTGACCAACTTCAAAATGTCTGTGGCGCACCTTTTTATTATATGCTCGTGCCATTCTCTTCTGATATAGTTGTCCGTGACATACTGACGCCAATCTTTTTTCATCAATCAAGCTTAATTGCTCCAAACGAGTCTTGACCCATTGGTCTTCATCAATTTCAGCTTCCACAACTACTCGAAGAGATGGAATCTCAATTTCTGCAGGTATAACTGCTTCAGTTCCATACACTAACAAGTAAGGAGTTGCACCAATTGAAGTCCGAACTGTAGTACGATAACCCAACAAAGCAAACGATAACTTTTCATGCCATTGTCGGGAACCTTGTACCATCTTACGGAGTATTTTCTTTAAGTTCTTGTTGGCAGCTTCTACAGCTCCATTCGCCTTTGGACGATAAGGAGTTGAATTTCGATGCATAATCTTAAATTACTGGCACACTTCTTGCATCAGATGGCTATTGAGATTCGCAGCATTATCCGTGACAATTATCTTTGGAATGCCGAAACTACAAATGATGTTGGAGTGAATAAAATCAACCACAACTTTCTTGGTCACTGACTTGAAAGTCACTGCTTCTACCCATTTCGTGAAATAATCAATGGCTACCAAGATGAACCTATGTCCATTCGAGGCCTTTGGTTCAATTGGTCCAATTACGTCCATTCCCCAAGCCATAAAAGGCCATGGAGCAGTCATTATATGCAACTCGGATCGAGGGGAATGTATCAAGTCTCCATGTACCTGGCATTTATGACATTTACGAACGAAGTTTATGGAATCTCGCTCCATGGTGAGCCAATAATAACCGGCTCGGAGTATTTTCTTTGCAAAAACATATCCACTCATGTGTGGTCCACAAATACCAGAATGTACTTCAGTCATGATTTTTGAAGCTTCTTTAGCATTTACACATCTCAAAAGTCCCAAATCAGGAGTCCTCTTATACAAGATTCCTCCACTTAAGAAAAATCCACTAGACAAACGTCGAATGGTTCTCTTTTGATTACCATCAGCATGTACAGGATACTTCCCAGTCTGAATATATTCTTTGATATCATAGAACCAAGGCTCCCCATCAAATTCTTCTTCAACCACATTACAATATGCATGTTGATCATGGATCTGTATATGCAAAGGGTCAATATAAGTTTTATCGGGATGTTGAAGCATCGAAGATAAGGTTGCCAAAGCATCAACAATCTCATTATGAGCTCTGGGAATGTGTTTGAACTTCACTAATACAAATCGTTGACAAAGATCTTGCAAACAACTTCTATACGGTAGGAGTTTCGAATCACGAGTCTCCCAATCTCCTTGGATTTGGTGGACTAATAAATCTAAATCTCCTAATACCAACAATTCTTGGACCCCCATGTCAATGGCTAATCTCAATCCCAGAATGCAAGCTTCGTATTCTGCCATATTATTGGTACAGTAGAATCGAAGTTGGGCTGTTATGGGATAATATTGTCCTGATTCAGAAATAAGAACTGCTCCTATCCCCACTCCTTTTATATTAGCAGCTCCATCAAAGAACAACTTCCAGCCTGAATGGCAATCTTCTGAAACAGACTCATCAACATACAATACCTCTTCATCTGGAAAATAAGTCTTCAATGGCTCATACTCCTCATCAATAGGATTTTCAGCCAAATGATCCGCCAAGGCTTGAGCTTTCATTGCAGTTCGTGTCACATAAACAATATCAAACTCTGTGAGCAACATCTGCCATTTCGCGAGTCTGCCTGTGGGCATAGGCTTCTGAAAGATGTACTTTAAAGGATCCATACGAGAGATAAGGTAAGTAGTATAAGATGACAAGTAATGTTTCAGCTTTTGGGCTACCCAAGTTAAGGCGCAGCACGTTTTCTCAAGAAGAGTGTACTTAGCCTCATAAGTGGTAAACTTTTTGCTGAGGTAGTAGACGGCTTGTTCTTTTCTTCTTGTGACATCATGTTGACCCAATACACAGCCAAAAGAATTATCTAAAACAGACATGTACAATATCAAGGGTCGTCCTGGCTCTGGAGGAACCAAAATAGGCGGATTCGACAAGTGTCTCTTAATTCTGTCAAATGCCTCTTGACATTCTTCAGTCCATTCAACTTTAACATTCTTTTTCAACAACTTGAATATTGGCTCGCAAGTTGTCGTAAGCTGAGCAATGAATCTACTAATATAATTCAACCTTCCAAGTAAACTCATCACCTCCGTTTTATTTTTCGGTGGAGGTAAATCTTGGATAGCTTTTATTTTTGAAGGATCTAACTCAATGCCACGTCGACTGACTATAAAACCCAAAAGTTTTCCTGACGGAACTCCAAATACACATTTTGCTGGATTAAGTTTGAGATCATACCTCCGAAGCCTTTCAAAGAATTTTATCAAATCTTTGATATGATCAGATTGCTCTCTCGACTTAATGATCACATCATCCACATAAACTTCAATTTCTTTGTGCATCATGTCATGAAACATTGTGGTCATTGCCCTCATGTAAGTTGCCCCAGCATTCTTTAATCCAAAAGGCATAACTCTATAACAATATGTTCCCCATGGAGTAATAAATGATGTCTTTTCCGCATCTTCTGGATCCATAATGATCTGGTGATACCCCGCATAACAATCCACAAAAGAAGCAAGATCATGTTTGGCACAATTGTCCAATAAAATATGAATATTGGGAAGTGGAAAATTATCTTTCGGACTTGCTTTGTTTAAATCGCGATAATCAACACACATCCGAACTTTACCATCCTTCTTTGGAACAGGGACAATATTTGCCAACCAAGTAGGATACTGGGCCACTCGAATGACTTTAGCCTCAAGTTGCTTCGTGATTTCCTCTTTAATTTTTACACTCATGTCAGTTTTGAACTTTCTTAGCTTCTGCTTGACAGGAGGAGAAGCAGGATCAATTGGTAACTTGTGAACTACCAAATCAGTGCTTAAACCGGGCATATCATCATAAGACCACGCAAAGATATCTTTATACTCATGCAACGCTTCAATTATAGCTTTCTTTTGTTGTGGTTGAACATGTACACTTATCTTAGTCTCCCTAATATTTTCATGATCTCCCAGATTGATCACCTCAGTTTCTTCCAAATTGGGATTTGTCTTATTCTCAAACTGTTTGAAATCTTTGTTTATATCCTCAAATGCTTCTTCTTCATCGTATTCAACCTCCTTATTCATTATTTCAAAATTAGATTGGTTTTTTAACTCTAGTGAACAATTCTTCATGCATGTCATATCATTAGAATCGACATAGAAAGAACTGTATGATAAAAAATAAAAAATAAAAATTAGACTTAAAATAAAACAAAGGGAAACTGCACTTAATTAGAAACATAGATAGAAAGAGTTTTAACCTAACATACCAGATTTAAAGTTCTGAATTATAATCCTAGAATAATTTAAATTACAGAAGTAAAAACAAGTAAACTACTAAGACTGTAAGAAAATAAACAAACTACTAAGACTGTAAGAAAACAAACAAACTACCAAGACTCTTTTATAATAGGGAGAGGAGTGGCCTCCCAATTGTTAAGCTGGACATCAGGGCCGACAAACTGCACATCTGCATTACTGGTACCTTCCCCAATTTCAACCATATCTGCTTCAATGAACATATTCTGAAAAAGGTCAATCAACTCTGTATCATCATTATCCATTGATTTTGCATCAGGTAACTTGGAGGATCCAACAACACTGAATTTGATGAAAGACTCATAAAGTGGCGGTATAGGCTTGGCAAGTGACCACGACTCTTTCTTATGCTTTTTAGCCTTCTTTATATCTTCAGCAGTAGGCTCGTATCCTAGACCAAAAGTACCAAAGTTCTCATAGAGGTTTACCGGATGAACTATGCCTTGCAAAAACATCCCTAGACCTTTTCCTGGTTCAAAACCATGCTTCAACATTTCATTCACTACCATAACAGATGCAGAGGACAATTGTGGTCTTGCGATGAGATTCCCCTCGAGGATATGCTCAACAGCCACTACCTCAGAAGCTTGATGAATTAACACATTGGCAGTATTTGTTTCGATGGAAGAAACAGAGTAGTCTTTATACATTGATAAGTCTCCTTCACCATGAACTACTATCTCTTGCCTGTCATATTCGAATTTGACCATTTGATGCAACGTTGATGCGACTGATTTAGCCCTATGAATCCATGGCCTTCCCAATAACATATTATATGAAGCATCAAGGTTCAGTACTTGAAAATCCATAGCAAAATCCACAGGCCCGATTGTCAATATAAGTTCTATTTCACCAATGGCATCAGTTTTCGATCCGTCAAAACCTTTGATGCACACATTGTTAGGTCGGATTCTTTCCACATTAACATTCAACTTTTGTAAAGTTGACATAGGACAAATATTAGCGCCTAATCCTCCATCAATTAACACTCGAGTGATGATGGAATGTTCACATTTCACAGAAATGTACAGACCTTTGTTATGCTCCGTACCTTCTATAGGCAGTTCATCATCTGAAAAAGCAATTTTATTTGTTTCAACGATCCTTCCAACAACTTTTTCCAGCTGATTTACTCTAATATCACTAGGAACACATGCTTCATTAAGAATCTTCATTACAGCCTTGCGGTGTTCCTCTGAATGTATCAATAAAGACAACAAAGAAATCTGTGCTGGTGTCTTCTTCAACTGTTCTATAACAGAATATTCTGGCAATTTTATTTTCTTTAAGAATTCTTCAGCTTCTTCATCAGTGACAGGCTTCTTGACTGTCATTCGTTCTTCACCGCCTTGTTTATTCTTTCTTAACTCTACGGGAACATAACATCTTCCAGATCGAGTTAATCCCCCTACTTCATCTACATCTTCAATCACTTCTTTCCCCTTGTGCATCACCACAACGCGATTATAATTCCAAGGGACTGCCTTGGTATCAACCATAGGCAGCTGTGACACTGGTTTAATAACAATAGGAACTACAGGAGCTCCTTTTATGATTAAAAGAGGCTTATTGGATCTTCCAGGAATAATGAGTTTCGGCTTTATTTTACTTGACCCAATATTTTCTGAAATCTCTTTCCCCATCGCCAAGGGATCATTCGATGATTCGGGTTTTGCTATCACCACCTCTGCTTCTGCAGGTTTTTCTTTCGTTAAATCTACAGCATTTGCTGATTTTTCTGAATCAGTTTTAATTTTAATGATCGGTTTAAAGGGAATCGTAGTGTCTTCACCACTGAGTATCACATCGAGCATTTTTGTTTCATTATGATCTGGCAGTGGATTTTGATTGACATTTGGAACGCCTGGACTTTCTACCATAATCTGTTGGGTATTAATCAACTCTTGAATGGCTCTTTTCAGATACCAACATTTCTCTGTGTCGTGCCCTGGGGCATCAGAACAGTATTCACATCTTCTAGAATAGTCCAAATTCTTCGGAGGAGGATTCGGGATCCTTCTCTCAATTGGGTTTAGAACATTCATTTTTCTCAGTCTATGAAATAAATTGGTGTAAGATATTCCAATAGGAGTGAAATTATCTTTTACCATGTTATCCCTTTTGAATTCTGCTCTAGGCCAAAAATTAGACCTCGGAGGACCTCTTTGAACTTGCGGGGCCATTGGATGATTTTGGATTGCTGGTGTACGCCACTGCGGGTAAGAAGGACCTCGAACATATGATTGTGTATTGTAAATAGGATATTGGGGAGATGGAACAAAACATAATGGATTCTGCTCGTATGGTTGATGCGCACCTCTCCAATTTTGTCGTGGACCTGCCATGACAGTTGCTACATCCTCTTTTCTTTTCTTTCCCCCAAAACTTCCTGTACCACTTTGAATTGCCTGTGTTGTTGCTTTCAAAGTGGCCTGGCTGATGATCTTTCCTGATTTGATTCCGTTTTCTACCATCTCTCCAACTTTGATAACTTCTGCAAATGTGCTTCCGATAGTAGAAAGCAAATGATGAAAATAATCAGGTTCTTGTGCTTGCAGAAAAATATCAATCATTTCAGATTCTTTTATCGATGGTCTAACTCTTGAAGCCTGCTCTCTCCATCTGACGGCATATTCTCGAAAACTTTCGGTCATCTTTTTTCGCATGTTGGCAAACGTAGTGCGATCTGGAACTATCTCAATGTTATACTGAAATTGTTGAATGAAATCTCGAGCCATGTCGTCCCACACGTGCCAACGGGAAATGTCTTGGTCAATGAACCATTCAGAAGCTATCCCTGTAAGACTTTCTCCAAAGTACGCCATCAATAATTCTTCTTTTCCTCCTGCTCCCCTTAATTGATTGAAAAACTTTTTCAAATGAGCTACAGGATCGCCATGTCCTTCATATTTGTCAAATTTTGGCATTTTGAACCCTATCGGCAAATGGACATCAGGAAACATACATAAATCCTTGTACGAAACACTTTTTGGTCCACCTACTCCTTGCATATTTCTCATACTTTGTTCCAGGCTTCTCACTTTTCTAGCCATCTCCTCTTGTTCCTCATTCTTAGCAATCTTCTCAATCACGATAGGAGTATCACGTTGATGAACATGATAATGTGGATTTTGTGATTTGAAAGTCATTTCAGGAGGATATAACATATCATGATTTGGTTTTCCCATATTCTTTGGTATTGTCGGTTGAATTCCCGCAGTAACTGGCGCTACAGAAGTAAAAAGTGGGTTATTTGCGACAGATGGATTTGGTGGGCGCACGGTAGAAGTACTGGCAACTCCAGACATAGTAGCGAATGGGCCAAACCCTGGTGGGTAAAATGGATCACTAGTTTGAGCTGGGTCAGAATTTGGATCATTTGAAGCTGAAAGTCCAGGGATTGAAGAAGGCGGGGCTTGTCCATTCAACCAAGCTTTGTACATCTCCGCCATCTGTTGTTTTAATGACTTTATTTCTTCCATTGATGCTACTTCCTGCGAAGTCAACTGATTCTGCTCTTCTTCGCTATCAGACTCTATATCTTCTCTGCGAGTCATTCTTCTTTTACCCTTGTATCTGGTATTATACGGATGTGATGCCAGTTTAAACCACAAACCAACCACCAATTATTTTATCTTTCTGTAATCAAGTAGCAAACATGTGAGTGTTATATATTTAACACATTATAATGCCATATTATATGTCATGTTTCTATATGCATTTCCCAACCTATCATGGAAGCTTTGTGTTTCATCCCGGCTTTTCTAGGCATATTTTCAAAAGTTATGATCGAACCCTTTGGAGGGTTGCCTACGTATCATGTTAGGACATGAATCAGATCTTGCGTAGTTCGGGTAGGAATTTAACAAAATTGTTTTGTCTTTTTTTTTTTGTTTTCTTTTTATTATTATTATTATTATTATTATTGAAGAAAATAAATAAAGTGAAGTAAAACATATGTAATATATATAGAAATAAACGGTCAACTTCATTACATTCTACGATAAAATAACTGACCCAACTCCTAAAATAAAACCTACTAACTGACATCTGAAAACTAAAAGACATAATATCTAAACAAGAAAAAAAAATAAAAAATTTAAAACTGAAAATGAAAAAACTATGACAAAGAAAACAACGATCCTTTCAAGGAGATTTTGATTTAATATGTCCTCCCAAACTCAGATATATGTCCTCCAATGAAGTAGTGAGTCGCTGTGCGAAAGTAGGTACTGGTGCCAAAAAATCCTCACAATCCAGCTGCTGATAATCTAAGCCCATTCTGGCAGTATCCTGTGCTACACGGTGGACCTTCCCTCGAAGAGAACTGAAAGCCTGATCCCATTCCTAAGCCTTTCGATCTCGGAAATCAAACATCTCTCTTGCACGTTGTTCACGAGTGGAAACAACCTCCAACTGTTCTCGCAATATTCCTCTTTCACGAATCCATTGAGATCTCTCTCGATCAAATTCTTCTTGCATATTCTTTTCAACTTCTTGAAGTTGTTGTCGGCGAGATGCGGCAAGTTCTGCAACGTGTGACCCTCTAGTGGTAGCAAACTTGATTTGTCCCCGAAGTGCAACCTCAATAGCTGCTGATTTAGCTTTCTCTTCAGAGAATTCCCTTTGTTGTTCGTCTATTTTTTCCCTGGCATGCTCTAATTCTTCTCTCAAAATTTGGTTGGCTTCATGATGTTCTCGGATGGCTCTTTCAATTCCTATCCTGATTGCAGCTTCCTGATCTATAGGTCCTTTAACTGATTTTTCTGGTCTGACTGGAGGACTCGACTGTTCTTCAAACCATTCCCAATAATCTGGGTGCACTTCTCCTTTCTCACGCTCTATGACCATCGTTTCGATTCCCATAATACGGCGACCCTCCCAAATCTGCTGGGCCAAATCTTCCGGAAGTGAAATCTCTGGTCTGACCTCAAATACGAACTCAGCCATGTCTTCCGTTACGGGAATTATTTGACGCCTGCCTAGCTGACGTAGAACTCTCAATGGAACATACGGTTGAACACCACTAATACCCATTAATAACAAGAACGGACAGATGACAGAACTATATATGACTTGCCTCCAAGGGAACCAATGAAGATTCCAAGTGATTTTATCTGTTGTCAAAGAACGAAAAAGTTTAACCCAATCTCCAATTTCTTTTGGACATTTATATTTCTCCATCCTTTCCTCGTAATCGTTGATTCGATTGAATCGCTCGGGATTGAACCTTGTCAATGTAGGACGTTGATAAAGATGCTCTACAATCCACATCTGTAACAAGATATTACATCCCTCGAAAAAACTTTTTCCTTTCTGACAAACAGTCAGAGCACGGTAAATATCAGCTAGGATCATTGGTATCATGGTGTAATCTTTCTTAATCAGTATCTGTACCACTCCCGCTAAACGAATATTAATTTTTTCTTCTCTTCTTGGGAAGACCATAGTGCCCAAAAAGGCTACCATGAATGCAAATCGTCTGTGAACTTTCCAAGTCTCAAAACTTCCCTTATTACAAAGTTCTTTACCGTACTTCTGAAACCCCTCTTGCCTTCCGTATCTGTCATACAAAAACTGCAAGGAAACCCAACCTTTTTTCATTGATTCTTCTTTTGTGTTCTTTATGTTCATGATCTTGCAAAATTTGTTTATCGAAATAAGTCTTGGGGCTATAAGTTTCTTCCGATGCATATCACCATATCCAACATAGCCTGCTATCTCTTCTAAAGTAGGTGTCAACTCAAAATCTGAAAAGCGGAATACATTATTCTTCGGGTCCCAGAAATTCAGTAATGCATCAATCACCTCCCTATTAGGATTGATTCTCATGATACTCGTCAAAAAACCCAAATACTTATGTATCTCGTCATAATCGAAAGTATCCATTGCATTTCACCATAACCAAAGTTGCAAAGGGGTACAATCCACAACCTGAAGTGGTACACTCCCATCTCTCTTTCTCTTTGAACGCTTTCCACGAACAGGGGGAGACATTTTATACCTATTGACAGGGACATAAGATTAATAAATATCTAGATTTAGACAAAACTTAATTTATTAATTTTGAAAAGAATTTATAACTTAACTTGTAAAACTTAGTGCGACCATTATTTAAACTTAGTTTCAAAGAACAATTTTATCAAAAATTGAAGCGAGAGAAACAAGATTGGTAATTTTTTATTTAAATTGACCCTATCAAAAACAGACTTCTAGACAATTTTATCTATATGTTTGAAGACAATATTCCCTAAGTAAAAATAAAAGGACTCAGAAATAAAGAAGAATAGAATGACCGTTTTATGTATGAAGTTGTATAAAATTTTCAGTCTCATGACCCTAAAGGTTTAGGACTTGTTAAAATTAATATATATATATATATATATTGTAAAAACTTAGCCCCATGATCCCTAAAGATTCCGGGCTTTTGAAATATATTTTTATTTTATTGTTATTATTATTATTATTATTAATTATTATTATATTTTTATTTTTTTTTTAATCTTTGCCTCATGATCCCTAAAGATTCAGGGCTGTTAAAATATATACAAAAATTTGGACTTGAAAATTAGAAAAATAATTATGAAAAATAATCATATTTTCAAAATATTTTCCAATAGATCTATGAACAAAATTTTTCTTTAAAAGATAAGGTCGTATCCTGGAAAGGACTTCCTACGTATCTCACTAAGATGTGAGAATCAGACCCTCGTAGTTCATAAAAACCATAAAACTACGTTACTAAAAATTTTCTATTTTTTTTTTTTTTAAAATAAAATAAAATAAAATTTTTTCTTTCAAAAATGATTCACTAAATGTGACGATAATTTAATCTCTTGCATTTCAATGTTGCCTAAAAGCCGGTCAACACACAAATAGCCTTCCAAACAAATATCAAAGAGCACATAGGATGCACATGTTGGTCTTTATTAAGTAGGTGACCTGTCCTAGACAGACCCAGCCCCTGTGCCGAGTCCCGCTAAGTCGAATGCATATGATGCAAATAAAGCGGTACCTAATAGGGATAACCAGATTCTGAGTTTTCAGTTCTTCTAAGTCAAATCCTAATAGAGATAAGTGTCTAGACTGGCTTACTCGAGCGGACACTCGAGCCGGGGAGGGACAACTTGGTCGGTAGCAGGGCAACACCGCCTTCGTTGTCTATCCGAACCCCGCCTAACATGTGTGACTATATCCTTCACCAGGTGCCTTGACACTCCGGCTATCTCAAAAAGAAGGTGGGATGCATATGCTGCATTCCCTCTATCCTATTTCAGAGACTCAGAGGGGGTACGCGAGAGAAGACAATATATAATACAGTTCAAATAATATCAAAGCAGTAAATGAGCGACAAGTAGCACATAAGGCCAATAAACACATTATAAAATAATTAAAGAAAGTAAAGTCAATATCAAAGCTCGAATTCTTATTTATTCCCCAGCAGAGTCGCCAGAGATGTCACACCCCTTTTTTCGCTCGAAAGGGATCGAGTCGAAGGGTTTTTCCAATTAAAGTGACGGTATTGAATAGGGATTAGTTTTTGTCATTTTTCAGAGTCACCACTTGGAATTGAGTTATGGTGTTCCAAGTCACCTTATTGAATCTCTAATAAAAAAGAAATGACTCTTTGTTGGTCTGCGAAAACAGATGATCGGGTAAGGAATTCTGTTGACCGAAGGGAAGGTGTGAGGCACCCCTCGAGTCCCGTGGTTCTAGCACGGTCGCTTTTATTGACTTGTCTTGTCTTAAACTATTATGTCAAGGCCTAAATTCGCTCATTTTAATTCCTAATATTTATCTATTATCTTATATTAAATAAATCGATGAAAAATTAATTTTAAAAAATATTTATCAAGGTGCATTATTGCATCCTTGAATTTTAAATATCTCAAAAAGATACGTACTCCGTATTCTTAATTAAGATGAATATTTATATATATATATATATAAAAAAATGTTTAAAATTTGTCAAGTATTAAAATCTTTGGTTACTCGAAGTATTAATTAATCTTAACTGTAAATTGGAGAGAAATTCATTTTAAGCGATATTTTCTTATATTATGCAAAATTTATATTCCTAAAATTATTCTCTTTAAATAAACCCAAATCACATATCAAATTAGTCTAAATTCAAAGAGGAAAATTAATTAGCATGGAAAACGTACCTATCTGTGATTCAAAAAATTTAAAATAAATAAATAAATAACAATATATATATAACATTAAGTAACTAAAATTTAAGGTAAGATTAAAATATTTACTTTGGATAATAAAATGGTAAAGCTTATTAAACATTACATCTCCTATAATGAATATACAGTGCAGATACATAATCTTACCATACTTAAATATTACCTATGATCCCACATGAATTAAAAACAATTAATGAAAATTATTTTAAAACTCTTTCATATTTCACTTTTATAAGCTAAATAAAGAAATATTCCAATAAATGAGTGCTACTTATTATATTATATATTGTACTAAAAGGACTTGACCACTAACACTAAAAAGAGAAATATTGAAATCATGAGAATAAATCCTATTCTGACTAAGAATCATTAACTATTATCTTTTTTTTTTTTTTTTTTTTGTTCTTTTCATGAAAATTATCCGCATGGATAGATAGATTAAAAAGAAAAATCTATAGATCTGTTTAAACCAAAATAAATAAATAAATAATATATATATATATATATATATATATATATATATATGCTGAAGAGAAATTCACACCAGATTCACTGTCTCACCATTGTTTCAACCATTTTTGGCGATTTAGGTTGAGATTCACCGGTGGAAGTGAGCAAGGGGACACTGGTTTGGCTGACGGGAAGATGACGGCGCCGGAGGAGGGAAGACTACGTCGGTTGAAGGCGTTTTTCTTTTTTTTTTTCTTTTTTTTTTTGGCCAATGATGGCTGACAGCATCTGGATAAGGGAAAAGAGGCGGCGCGGCTGGACTTCGCCGTTGAGGAAGATTCCGTCCAAATTTGGGGAAAGGGAGTGACGGAGCGGAAAAGGGAAATGGGAGATCGGTGGTGCTAGGCTTCGCCGGCCATTTGGTCGTTAGTTTAATGGATTGCGGAGAAGTTTTGGTTACTGGTTTTGGCATTTTTGCGACGAGTTTCCGATATAGACTCGCCGAAAAAAGCAAAAATAAAATATTCTCCGGTTAATCTTCTACTTTCTGATCTGTCTCATCTCATTAAATCATCTGATTTTACGGTTTTTTTTTTTTTTTTTTAATCCGAATTTCGTCGCAATTTTCGATACGCTCAGTGTATTGTTGTACATCAAACAGTATTAATTTCTTTCATCTATTTCTCTTTTTCGTTTCAAATTTTAACTTTAACAAAATTAACACAACACAGTTTTTTATTTATTTTATTTACACTCAAAACATAAATAAATATATTATAACTTAATCAGATAGCATGCAATAATAAGAGATCCACATAATCAATTAACTATGCTTACTAAATATTGCATAAAACAACTTAACGATCATTTTTATTCATGCATTTATAAAATAAATTCATAATATGAGTGATACAGAATATAAAAATAAACCTGCGATTGACTCGAACGGAATAAAGAAACAAGCTTGACTCGAACAGAATAATGAAGCTAGCAACAATCGTCACCGGAATCTTGAACACGAATCCAAATTCAACTTCACTGCCTTTCCTCTCTGATTGCTTTTTTTTTTTTTTTTTTTTTTGTTCTGTTTTTTTTTTTCTTTGCAGAAAAAGTACCTTTTTTTTTTCTTTCTTACGTGTGTGTGTAAATATATTGTGCATGTGTAGTGTTGTGTGAGTTGTAGTGGGAGTGGGTGTGTAGTTGTGGAATAGTGGGGGGAGGTTGAGGGAAGTGTGGGGAATGTGGGGGGTTAGGGTAGGTTTTAAGATTTTTCATCATTTTTTGTTTTTTAAATAACGAAAAATAATTAATAAATAAATAAATAAATAAATAGATAATAGTAACAAATAAAATAATAATAATAATAATAATAATTAATTGATTTTTATATTTTAAAAAAAAAATACAATAACAATCTAAAAATAGTCAAAAATAAATTATGTAATTAAGATAGTACAAAACTATTTTTTTTTTCTAAAAACAGAATAATATTCTAAAATTAAATTCATTTAATTATTTATATTATATTAAAATAAAATAATAGTCAAAATAATATATGACTAAATATAAATATAAATATTTAGTACTGATAAACAAGTTAAAATTTAGGGAGGATCAAAAATCACGCGTCTACAATCAGTCTTTGCTTGATGATCACATACTTGTCCGTAAAAGTTTTACGAAAATAATAGTTATTCCCCATTCATGTGGGGGATTGTTGGGTTCATAGTAATGAAAGGGTGTGAATGGAAATGCTAAAACATGCAAGAATGCGTGAACAGTGACTGTTTTGCGTGAACAGTAGCACTGTTACGTGAACAGTAGCACTGTTTCGCGTGAACAGTGCACTGCTTCACGAACTGACGCGTGAACAGTGACTGTTTCGCGTGAACAGTAGCACTGTTTCGCGTGAACGGTGCACTGCTTCATGAACTGCTACAACACTATTTCGAACTGATGCAATGTTTCACGAAATGGTGTACTGTTTAAGAAAATTACTGCAATGGTTTAAGTAAACAGACATGTATTTTCAGGAAAAGACACACACCTCTAAATTGAACCAATGCCACCTTTCAAAGGGGCATCTTGTAGCTATAAATAACCTGCTTTCTTCCACAGGTTAAGACAGAAAATTTTCAGAATTACAAGCTTCTTCTTCTTCTTAAAAATACTCTAAGTGTGATCATTCAAACCGTGAGTGTGTTCGAAGAATCCGCCTATTTGAGGTACCGCTATAGTCGGATTGAAGGCCATTTTATCCTGGGAGAAAGATTCCATAACCTCGGGTACAGTGAGGGGAATTATTCCTTAAGGAAAGTCCGTGAATTCGGACGACTTGGCCTTAACAATTTCTGTTTCATCTATATTTCTGAAATATAAAATACACCTCTTGTAAAGATCATTTTTGATCTTGTGTTGAGGGTATTTGTTCAACTTCGTTGTGTTTTTGTTCATACTTGAACTCGAGTTGAAGTTGTTATTCTATTATACAGATTCTACGTACCCGTATTGTGGAAAATAACACTTTCTTTACTAAATCCGATTGGTAGCTTATTAAGAAACTCAATCATAGAAATAACCTTCTCCAAATGTTTGGCATGCTATAATCCTTTAAAGTCTCTTTTCTTAATTGGAGGCTGATTGAAAAGAAAATTCCACTTAAGGATACAATTAACATGTGTGGCACTAATTTTCCTTGATGAGTGCTCTTGTTGCAGGATAACACAAAGTGAGATAATGCAACATGTTTTTATTAATAGTGAAGGAGTTAGTAGGTTGTGGAGCATTATTTCGACGACCCTCTGAGAATTCAACACCATCGAGATGAACCTATTATTTCGGTGCTATATAGATGATGGACCACTGATCAAATAATATTAAAGAGATGATTTTGAAGTCTACCCTTATCTTTATATGCTATGAAATTTGGAAACAAGGATATGTGTGCAAACATAGGGGTTAAAAGAACTTTTCACTACACAAGGATGGAGCATCAAAGTGCCTGATCTAATAAGTTTGCTTTGTTCAGATTGTATGGCCAACTCAAATACAAATTGAAGTGGACTGATCTTTGTGTACTGATTGGAAAGTTTCAGCCAGTGAAAGGAACTAAGTAGGTACAATCCAACTACTGCAAGGTGATAGCGTCAAAGTAAATATTAATGGAACCTTCAATTTTGATACAAGAGAGGATGCATAATCAGGGATAGAAATGGTGACCACATAATGAATGGCCTTTTCACTCCCCGTACAATGCAACAGTAATAACATGGCGGAAGCACTAGCAGCAAAGTTTGGAGGGAAATGGTGTATCCAACATGAATATACAAATTTCTCGCTTGAACTGGACTCATTGCTAGTTGTCAATAGGCTAATAGAGAAGACCAACAATTGTAAGCTTCAATTCAAAGAACGGTCAATATGATAGAACAAATCAATATGCATATCACACACATATTTAGAGAGGAAAATCAGGTTGTTGATTGGATTGGCTAAATGGACGTCTACTTTTGGTCGATCTGAGATTTTCTACAATTTTCAGCAGCTTCCTAAAAGTGCAAAAGATCCATTTCTACTTGATAATGGCAAATGCCAAGTCTTAGGACTAGGTATGGTAGAGTCAAAAATTTTTTGTAAGTTGATTATACATATACTTGTCTAGAAGAAGTAGTGTAAATTTTTGTCGTGTGCCTCCTTATGTTGTTCGGGAGTAATAGGGGTATGGACTAGCCCTTCTCTTCTTTCGTTCAAATAACACAATACAATCCAAACTTCACTGGGTAACTAAATTAAAAAATATATATAATAACATGATTAGTAGTATTGAAATCTTTTTAATAAATATGATAATCCTAACATTAATTTTGATGTTTCATTATTTATAATTAAAGTTGGAACCCTTTAGATTTGTAATCCGTTTAATAGTTCTTATTTTTTGCTTTTTTAAAAAAAGTTTGTATTTTTAAAAAGTGCAGTGTTTCGCTAAACTTTTGAGAAAAAACAAATAGTGAGAAGTAGAACTATAGAAGTTATTTTTTTAAAAGTAAAAAAAAAGGTAATTTCTTCTTAAAACTACTTATTTGAAAAGTACTTTTGAAAAAACAAAATATACTTAAAACACTTTTAGAAAATTTGAAAAATAAATAAATTAATGATTAATTTTTTTTAAAAAAATTATTGACCAAACAAAAGATGCACTGTTTTTTTTTATTTTTATTATAAGTGCTTTTTTGGAAAGTACTTTTAAAATAAACATTTTCAAAAATAAGTTGATTTTAGAAAATTAATTAAACAGTCTATTAGTAAATAAAAGTACGTGGAAATTTTCTTTGACATGATAACACATAACTTGTAAGATTAGAAAAGAGAATATTTACATAGACACCATATATAAAATCTATGCGTAAGAAAGATTAAACTTGACACTTTAACCTTTTGGGTTAAACATGGTTGCCTCAAGTTATATCTCGTGTATATGTAAGTTTGGTGTAAAAAAATATTTCTAAGTTTGCGATATGATCCCAAGCGCTAAAGACAGGATCGTTGTGAAATATGAATCCTCAAATTTCGTATTCTGAAAGTGGTTTAGAGTACCACTGATCATCGCCATTTTTACCCTCCTTCTTATAGTCAATCGAACTAGTTGATGAATTAAATTTTTGATTCTTCTTTGCAATTTTTCTTACGATTGTTTCTGTCATTGATTTTTTAGGAATTGATATTAAAGAAAATCCTAGTTGTTCAATATTAGCTTCATTTTTTTTGGTTGCCGCCAAGTTCTTACGTCGTTTTATTCTTTGAGGTTTATGATGACACTTCGCCATGAACAAACTAAGCAGAATATTAAAACTTTTCTCTGATAAACATTCAATAACATGACTAGTTGTCTTTAAACCCTTCTTATAAATATGATAATCCTAATATTAGATGGAGAAGAATTTTGATGTTCCATCAATTGAGGCATCCAAATCCTTTTGACATAATGTGAGGGAAATTTTTTATTTTGAATATGACATTCCTTATAAAATTAGCAAAGAGAAAATACATATTAGGTAGATTAAATTTCCTAAACAGTCACCCATGTTTGGGAATTTGCCTAATAATATCACTTTTGTTTTTCTTAGGACCATAATATCACCCAACTATTTCTATTTTTCTCAAAATATACTTGACATAATATCAACATCATTCTCTCTTCTAATAGGATGCCATGTCACATTTTTTTTTTTTAAACAATACAATGAAAGATTGTTTATGTCTCTATAAGCAACGACTTCTTTTACATATTCAATCAAATCATTTACCTAATTTTTGAAGATTTTGAAGTTGCAGCGGTGAATAAGTGTACATGTTGTTATACTTTCAGTAGTCCAATACATTATTTTTTGTACGAGAATCTAGTTACTTCAGTTTTATAGCGAAAATTTTTATTCTCTATTTCATTCACGAGTATTTGCATGAACGTCAACTTCTCTTCATACAAAAATTTAGCCTTTCTCTTATAAAAAAATAAATTAAATTAGTTCCTTGAAGCTAATCAAGAAGACAAAACATAATAACAAATTTTCTTCACTGCCTTACCAAAATATATGCACAAAATTACACAAAATGAAGTTGGTGTTCCTAGGATCATGAACGGCCCTCAAAATTTGTTGTTAACTTAATAATATAATGAGTTACATCAGTCAATAGACGAGACACCTCATTTCCATCTCTTTGATGGAAACTATTCATTGGAGAACTTTTAAAATCTAATGCAGGAGATGATGAAACAAGCATATGATAAAAGGGTACTTGATTATGTACTGCAGTAATGCTTTATATAAAAATCAGTTCGATCATATCAGCAGTTTGCACAAGCAGTTCCAACGAAGCTGCGTATGCATCACGGCTTTTGATTTAATGAAGTTTCCTATTCAGCCTTCTTTATATCATGTCAAGAGTTATTTAAGTGATGGAATTAATAATCACCTATGGTGGGATAATTAATTGTCGGATTAGTTATCCCGGAATAACTTATTCTAGTTATTCTCAACCAAATAACCCCTTAAGAGTAGATGTCTCCCATGTTATACACAGACTATAGACACAAACAGATAACACAGATTCAAACAACAGAATATCTCATTCAAAAATAAGCAAAAAAAAAAATCCTAAATTTTAAGAAAATTACTCCAATACCGGATTGAGTATTTAAATTATTTCACAGTTTAAACTTCAAAGATTTAAAAAAGATTGAATTTTACCTCGTGATGATCTCTTTGGTCGACATCAAAGGTATACAACGACTAGGGATACAATCCATTCTGCAAATTCATTAATTTATTCATTGAAGAACCCACATTTTCCCTCAAAGAACTAGAGGGTTCCATGTTAGATGTTGCCTCAGAACCCTAGAAAACATTTTCGGGTAAAAAATTTGCCTCGTTGTAATTTTCTTCTCGGGTAAAAAATTTGGTGGTTTAAAAAGTTAAAAAACTTATTATTAAAAAAGAAAAATGTGACATGGCATCCTATTAGGAGAGAGAATGATGTTGATATTACGTCAAGTATATTTTGAGAAAAATAGGAATAGTTGGGTGATATTATGGTCCTAAAAAAATAAAAATGATCTTATATATTAGGCAAATTCTCAAACATGAGTGACTATTTAGGGAATTTACTCATATTAGGTAACATTAACATTAGAAACAGTACCACATATTTTGGCACACTCTGTTTCGAGCCTATAAAATACTAACCGATTGAATTTAAATAATTTAGTGTTTTTTCATCTTAATAATTTTATCGCATTTCTCTTTCACACGTCCTTCAAAAAACATTAACTATGAGGGTTTTTTTCTTACTATTTTACCCTTGTTATATAGTCATAAACAAAAAATAATTAAGATTTCGTCGATGATTTTATGAGTTTAAATTAACAAGGATATTTATTTTCTATATTCAAAATTAATTAATAATTGCTCTAAAACTCACCTTCTTCAAGAAATAAAACTTATTTCAAAATGTTTTTGCACCTCGTGTTCAGTATTCATATTGGAGCCCGACTAATCTGAATTCGCATTGGGAAGTTCCACAATGGGGGTAAAGTGCTCCATACCAAAGATGGCGAATGCATACCCAGGGTTCAAATCCAAGATCTTTGGTTAAGGATGAAGGAGTACTACCACTTCACCACAAACTTTGATAGTTAATTTTTTTTTATCTAACATCAAAAGTTCTTTAAAACATAATATTCATTCACATATCGTTAGTGTGTTTGACTTTAGACCTCCAATTTTGTTGAACTAACTTCGCCAAATGGCTTTAATACATACATGACAAATTCATCTCCTATGCATCATGTATATCTAAATATGGGTGTTATTTCAAAAATTAAAGATAATCAATAACTATAATCTATAATATATTAAAAGTGTGAAGACCCTTAGAAATGTTGTTTGAACTTTTTGCCCTTTATTCAAAGTATTTGTTTTAGACAAAATCATCTTTTTATTATTTTTTCTAATATTTAAAAGTTGAAAATTAATTAATATATTTATGGTAACCTTTTCTTACTAGAAGTCATCAGAACTAATGCCAACTAATACTTTTTCATTAGTTTAAGAATTTCAAATCAACTAAATTTAATTTTAAAAAGATTTAATATTGTCTTTTCCTATATTCCTCAAATAAAATTCTAATTATACCTAAATACTAATATATGTTACAAAACTAATAATACCAAAAAGGCAAAAACATGCACACCAAAAAGGCAAAAAACGTACCTTTTTTAATTTTTTTTTACCTCCTTTACTTTTTTTAGTTCCAAATTCAATGGTCTTTTCCTAGGTTCTTCAAGTATAATTCTACTTATACATAAATACTAACAAATTAGTTAAAGTCCTTATTTTATCTATATAACAAATCATAATATTTAATACTCCTAAATCAATTAGAATTTTTGCCTTATATAAAAAAATATATATAATTCTATTTAAGTGACATTTTGATCATCTTTCTTCTACTACTATTTTTCTTTTTATTTTGAGTTTTATTGATTTTAATTGTTAATTCAAGTTGTCTTCTTACATTCATTATCGTCATCCTTCTGTCTTTCTTTATTCTTTTTAGTTAATGAATTTAAAGATTATATATGAATATGTATAATCAACAATTGATATGTATTGTCCTCTTTTAATAATTTTTTGTGTTTCTCTTTTAGTTAAAAATTTTTGATAGAAAAATTGGATGAAACAAGTGTGTTGTCGCCGAATGAAGTTGCCGAAAAAATTAAAGGTTTATCTTGCCGAAAAAATCAAGGTTTATATTACATGTGTGGTGATTCTCTTTTGCTTGTTGCAAGTTTTACTTCTTTCAAAGTATTTGATAGTTTTTACGTAAATTTTAAAGACAACATTATATAGCACTATTATCATAGTCATTACTCTTTTTCTCTCTGAAAGGTTATTCAATTATAACTCTTTGTGTGTCTTCCTTGTGTATAAAGGGCGTTAAGTTTCTTTCTATTTTTAGTGATTAATTTTTTGTTTCTAATGACAGCTAAATAGAGTTCGAAGTTAATAAAAATCATATTATAAAGGTATATCAAGAGATTGGACTTACTAAATGATGCATGTCGTGTGAATATCATTACACAATTTTTTGAGACTCAAAAAATTAAAGATGAACTAGAGTGTATGTAACACCCCGCTTTTTCAGGCTAAGTTTTGAACCATTTCTCCTACGCATATAGACTCGAACCCAATGATTTCTTGTAATACCCCGTGCTTTTAACGCTCAAGTAATGCATTTAAAATGAGCCTTAGGACTCCTATATCGATGTAAACCAAGTCTAGTGGTTGTGGGTTGCGTTAGGGGTACGTTTGAGTGTTGAAAATGGGTAGGTGTCGCTAAGGGGACCCTTCGCAAAGGCTCCACATCGCGGAGTGATCACCAAACGCCACTGGAATGGGTGGGCTTTGGTTGTGCACTGCAAACCCTGAGGTTGGCTTTGGTTGTGAGCCGCTAAGCAAAATCCAAGCATAAAAAAGTGTTCCGTTTTGAGTTATTTGAAGGGTATTAGGGTATTTTACCATCCTGTAACTGTTCTTAATCATATATGAACGAAATTAGGGTCTTAAAATATGTTATATCACTTCTCAAATTTCCAAATCATCTCTCCAAAAGCAAGAGAGGAGAAACCATCTAGGATTTGAAGACTTTATCTCCAAGGGCAAATCTCTCTATATTCCCTTCAATTTTTCTTCGTAAAAAGGTATGTGGGACTATCCTAAACCTTATTAGCGTAGTTTATAGTTTTTAACAAGTTTTAAAGAAGAATTTTGAAAACCATTTGAAGAACATGCCTATGAGTTATCTGAACTCAAGCCTTCTTCAGGTAATCACTAACTATCTTAGAGCCCATTTTTAACCTTTTAAAACATGCATCTTACTGAAATCATGATCTGAAATCTGAATAGTTGGTAGTCTATTCTGTTTTAAGCCTGTCATGACTTTTATCTGATTTGGTATCAACATACCAAGACTTACAAGCTGTATAAGCTATATCACATCATGTCATAGACTTTTTATTTATAAACATTTGAATGACCACCCAAAAGATTTTCATCATATGAGATTTCTCATTTCAAAAGCATATGAAAACTTATGCAAAACACTCTTTTTTCAAATCTTTAGCACATGGTGACCAACTCTTTCATAAATCACATGTAATTTTTTCATTCAACACAAAAAAACACATTTATAAGAAAAAACACCCTCTCATCAATCATAACTAATGTTCAGTCCATAAATGATAGTAAAACATTTGACTCATGCTTTAGGACATGCAATTGAATAACCCATAATATGTTAAATCAAACAAATTTCATGTTGAGAGGGAAATTTTCCATGAATCTTGCTCTTATATTAATTCTCGAAAACATATAATGTATAAACACATGAATATAATTCAAATCTATGAAAAACTTTATGATAATCTCATCAAAATAGGTTCATGATGTTTATTATGAAAAGGTATGTCAGCAAAGAAGCATATCCTTTTTTTATTACACGATATGTCAGCAAGGAGGCATACTTTGTGTTTATTACATACTCCAATTCTTGCGGCAAACTCAGATTGGGGGCTTGGGCGCCGAGTCAAGGACAGATTCCATATAGCTCGTGGAATTTTAGACTTGTAGGGTGTACCATCTAGCTTAGAAATAAAGCAAAGAGTTGAGTCAATGTTTTACAAGCATGAATTAAAGCTTTTTCTATTATGCTCATGTGTTTTTATATATATTATCATAACTTGTTTTTCACGATGCTCTCACTTATTTTACATGGAATATATGTTTATTATGGATTGTTTTACATACCAATACTCTCCAAGTATTGACCCCCTTTATAGTACAGGTTTTGAGGCACAGCTAAGCCTGTCAAACGGGTCGGGCTGACCCGGACCAACCCGGCCCAGCTCAGCCCACTAAACAAACCCGTCCCGGTATGACTCGACCCGGTCAGCCCACGGGCTGTAGGGTACTGGGTCCCGGGCCGGGTTATTTTTTGGTTTGGGCCCGGTTAACCCGACCCGAACTAAATCCGGTCCGGGCCCGCCGGTTAATCGGCCCGGATATATATATATATATATATATTTAAATCGGATTTTGTACAAAATTAAACCGTTGGGCCCAACGGCTATATTATCGTTTGGGCCCTTAAAACGGCTCAAATGGCATTTTTAATAAAAAAAATTTAAAATATCTTTTTTATCCCAAAAAAAATTCTATAAATACCCTACACTCTCAAATTATTTTTCACACAAATTTTCATTCTCTCAAATCTCATTCTCTCTCAATTCTCAAATATTTTATATATTTAAATTCCTAAAGTGCTCACTTTATTTTTTTAATTTTGCGGTTACAAAGTACGAGTGGAAGTTTCTAAAGTCACAACCTTCGGACACTTCCAAAATTTGGTATTATCGTTCCATCTCTTACGTTTAATTTTTAATTAGTGTATTAATTGTTGAATATTTCATTTTATTATATTTGTGGTTTGATCTTTTTTAGTTTAATCTATGTTATGGATAAATTAAGAAACCTCGCCACTAAAGGTGTTAAAATTTTTTGTCCCAGAAGTGGTAGTGGTAGCAAAAAATGAATTACTAGCGGTAGAGGTACTTCAAGTAGTAGATATACCCTTGAGCCTTCGCCTCCGATACCGCTTGGTACACCTTTTGAGGAAGAAATAGGTGTAGGTGTTCACGATATGAATTATGTAGAAGCTCAAGAAAATTACGGTATAGAAGAAGAAAATGAAGTAGATGCGGTTAATTTAGACGAAGATGATGAAAATATTGGTGAGACACCCGCAGTAGAAAATCCTAACGTTAGATCTGAATCGGTTAATCTCCCTCTCCGTGCCCCAAGAGCTCGTAAAACAACTAGTATTGCATGATAATTTTTTGAACGTATATCAGATACTGAGGTGCAATGCAATATTTGTCAACAAATATATAAGTATAAAAGCGGAGGCAAGCAAGGGGGTACGGGTACGTTAATTAAACTATAGGTGATGCTCACGAAAGAAAGTTAAATATTGCATGAGGTGGTGGGGATGTTGGTGGGATAACGCAAACTAGAATGGACCCAACAACCGGTCAGGTAATCAAGAAGTATAATAAATTGAGGGACTGAGAAGAAATAGCTAAAATGGTAGTTGTGGGTTGTTTGCCTTTTAATTTACCTTCTTCTGATGCCTTTATTCATTATATTCAAGCAATTTATTATCATATGTTTAATGGTATTCCTAGAAGTACTTGTCGGTCTGATATTTTTAGACTTCATTCACAATATTATTTTTATTTATCAACATTGTTAAAAAATATTCAATGTAGATTATCCCTAACTTCTGATCTTGGTCGTGCTGTAAATAAAAATAATTATTTAACCGTTACTTGTCACTGGATGGAAAGTAATTTTGTTATGCAAAAACGTATTCTTATTTTTTTTATATGATGAAGATCGTAAACATACTGGAGATTTTATTGCTGATTCGATTGTTAGAGTTGCAGAATTTTATGGTATCGAAAATAAAATCTTATGTATTGCTTTTGATAATGCTTCTAACAACAAGACTGCTATAACAAAGTTAAAATCTAAGTTATCTCTGCCGTTACCTGAAATTTTTCATATTAAGTAGCCGTTTGTCCATGAAAACTAAAATTTTTCGGAGTTGGAGTTGAAATTGGAGTTGGAGTTGTGTTTGACCATGTTTTTTTTGATTTTTTTTTTGACTTTTGAAAAAACTTTTTTAAATATGATTTTATTCCCTAACTTTTACAAACTATCAAAATCACCCAACTAAAATTTACCTATTAATGGAAAAAGAACACAATTAGCCACTATTATAAAAATAATTACATATACATGACCATATTTAATGAATTTCAATTATGACATATATAATATTTACATTAATAGCCGTTTTCTCATATTTGAAAATTTTAAATATGGATGTTATATTAACAGATCACTGCTTCCTGTCTTTTAGGTAACAAATATTATCTTTCAAATAAATTTATTTTTTTAGGAATTTATTTAATTTATTTCCTTCATTTTCCGTTCCTAAAAAATAAGAAATGATGAGTTGTTATTAAATTTTGGGGTGCCGCTAATTTATTTCTTTAATTTTTTTATACATGAAAGATTTTACTATATGTGAATAAATTATTTCTATGTAAACATGCTTTGCATATTTATGGTATATTATATCATATACCATAAATATAAAAATATGCTTAGTATGTTTCTTTATACTTTGTATTTTTATATATGTGTGTATATGATATATACATGGTATAAACTTCATATATAACATACTTTGTATATTTATATTACAAATATGCTTAGTATGTTTCTTAATACTTTATATATTTATATATGTGTGTATATGGTATATACATGGTATAAACTTTATATATAACATACTTTGTATATTTCTATTATAAATATAATACTTTATATATTTATGGGTATAAATATAATACTTTATATATTTATGGGTATAAATATAAATTAGCAGTAAAATAATGTCTTAAATAAGGGAGAAAATTAAATAAGAGATAAAAATAATGATGAGAGAGAAAAAGAGATATATATTAATTAGGATAGCACTAAATTTGAAATTATAATTATCTTATTCTTTAAAATTGCTATATACGTAATATTGAAAAAGTAATGTTATAAGGAGCGTTTTATGTAAAAATTTAAAAGATTGGGGTTATATGTAATAATAATAAAAGTTGGAATTAGAGTTGAAAAATTGTGAAAACAACAAAAACCTGTTTTCCCTTTTCAGAAAAATTTTCCAAAATTATTTTCCGAATTTTCATGGCCAAACACCACAGTTTCCAACTCCGGAAAAATTTTCCGGAAAAAAGGGAAAAATTTCCATGGCCAAATGGTCCCTAAGTGTGCATGTCATATATATAATTTAATTGTAAAAGATGGTCTTGAGTTTTTTGAGCTTTATATTGAAAAAATCCGCCTTGCTGTTGATTTTATTCAAGGAAATAATCTAAGAAAAAGAATTAGAGAATTTAAAGTTAAATGTCAAGAAAATGGACTAGCACCGATATTGATGCCCGAGGAAATTGATATTAGATGGAATTCTAAGTATGATTTTTTAAAAACTTGTTATAAATATAGAGTTCTTATTACACTAGCTTTTAGCCAATATTGTGGTTCATTTGTTGATTCTGCTGATTGCATGCTATATGATTCTGATTGGGTTGTAATTAATGATCTTGTTAAGTTCTTAGAAAAAATTTATATAGCAACAGTTGAATTTTTCGGTGCTTATTATCCTACTGTTTGTAATGTTTTGGCATAAATAGCCGATATTTCTGGTTTGCTCAAAGAATATAAAAATAAAGAAGGTTATAAAGAAGCTGTTGGTGCCATGTTTACTAAATTTAAAAAATATTTTTTTCCAATTCCCCCTATTTACTTGGTTGGTGCTATGCTAAATCCGTGCATGAAATATAATACTATGTGCCACTTTAGTACTCTTATTTATGTTAACTTAGAAATAAATACTAACATTGATTCTGAACAAGTACAACCTGATTTGTGGACGGATATGGGTGATGTGAATGAATACATAGAAAAATTATATAATCACTATGTTGACTTAGTTGATTTAGCGATACCTACAAATATCACTCCAACTGTTGCTCCCCATCCTCTCGAGGAGCCATCATCTTCTAAAAGGCTGGAACATAGTGGTTTTTTTGATTTTTTTTATGATTTACCTTGTTGCAACAGTGTTAATGAGAGAGCTTACACATCAACTTATCGGGAAGAGCTTAAATATTATCTTCGAATAGCCAGAGGATCGCAGACGACGAATCAACATATTGGATTGGTGGAGGAGTAATGAAACACAATATCCTGTGCTTTCAAGATTAGCTAGAGATATCTTGAATGTTCCAATGTCAACCGTTGCATCAGAGAGTGCTTTTAGTCAAGGACGACAACAACTTGGAGACAACCGACACTCATTGGGAAGCAATCCAATGAATGTTCTAGTTTGCCTCAGAGATTGAATTAGAGCGGAAAGAAGAAATCAAGGAATGGAACCGAAGTCGAACGACGAACAAAAACTTGAAGAAATTATGTATTCACGGGAGAACTCAGTAGAATCAAGTCCAATGCATGGTTTTGCCCCCGTTGACTTTGACTATCCTATGCAAGTTCCCATTAATATTAACATGAATGAGTTGAAAAAAATGATGCATAATTTGTAGATTTTTCATTCATGTAAATTATAAATTTTGGATAATTTCGCAATCAATAAAATTCAACATTCATTCACTCCTTAGTCCTTACTTTGTAATTTTTTTATTTAATGATTTAAATTGAATTTTTATTTTAAATTAAAAACTTACTTTTAATATATTATTAATTTACTATCAATTATTATTAATTTATTATATTAAGTAGCATATGTTTTGTATATTTGTGTATATATCTTCTATAGATGTGTATATTTAATGTATACATGTGTATATGTTTTATAAATTGTATATATATTGTAGTATATATATATATATATATATATTGTAGTATATGTTTTATTTAAAGTAGTACATATATATTGAATGGTGCGTATATATGTGTATATATCTTCTATAGACATGTATATTTAACTTATACATGTGTATATATTTTATAAATTAGTATATAACTATATATATATATATTGTAATGTATATATATTGTAGTATATATTTTATTTAAAGTAGTACATATATATTGAATGGTGCGTATATATGTGTATATATCTTCTATAGACGTGTATATTTAACGTATACATGTGTATATATTTTATAAATTAGTTATTAGTATATAACTATATATATAATTATATATATTGTAGTATATGTTTTATTTAAAGTAGTACGTATAGTCGTATATATTGAATGTTACGTATATATGTGTAATTGTGTATATGTGTATATATTTTTTAAATTCTAATGTAGTATATATTATATATATAGTGTTTATATATTGTTTAATGTATTTAAAATGTATATAGATGGGTATATATAGTGTATATTGAAAAAACTTTTTTTTTTTTAATTTTTGACCGGGTTTGACCAGATTTTTAACCAGGTTTGACCGAGTTTAGGTGGGTTTGACCGGGTTGGGTTAAGTGGGCCAGGTTAGGGTTATTTTTAAAAATTTTACCATTGAACCCGGACCGGACCACAACCCGGCTAAATTTAATGGGCCGATTTTGAGTTGACCCGGCCCGGCCCACTTAACACCCTTAGGCACTGCCCCATGGTCAATCACATCAGTAGAAATTTGGGATATGACAGAACTGGTGAACTATCCATATTTTGGAAGACATTTACTCATATGTTGAGTCTTTCAGTTTATGGTCCAGCCGAGGGCCTTGTCTCAGTCTAGACAGTTAGCGTTCTGTAGAGGCTTCGTAGACGGAATTTGAATACTATATTGTCATAACCTTATTGACATATGTTGATCATAGGATCAACTTGAATTTCATTACTTCTTCTACACTTTGATTTATGTATGGATTATGTTTATGATAGTATGCTAAGTGGTCTCTCGGGCCTTCGTGGTTCAGGATACCCATCACAGCCAGGGCCCCAACTCGAATCGTGACAAGCTTGGTCTCAGAGCATGGTTGATGGTCCCAAGGTATCTACGAAGCCATGTATAGTAGAGTCTTGCTTATGGGTGTGTTGTGCGCCACACTTATAATCAGGAGGCTATCGGGCATTTAGAAGATGTTTTCCATTCTTTCTTACTCTAGATCGTGTTATAGTTTTGTCCATATGAAAGTCATCCAAATTCCCTCCTTACTCTAATTTTATTAGTTATGGCTCATTGTCGAGGCAATACAAGTGCAAAAACTTAGAGTCTAAATAATGTGGTCCTTTTAATTGAGTCATAAAAGGTTAAGAAATAGGACAAGGAATTGAGAGGAGTCTGTTAGTGCTTCAAAATGTATTTATTTGAGTGTATACCTCTATCCAGATAAAATCGTACTGTTAAGCCTAAGATACGAAGTGTATTCAATCATTTTCAGAATCCTTATTGCAGATGTCATTCTTAAGGGTAGAGATATGAGCAAAATTTTGGAACAATATTTCCTTTTGAGTAGTAGTATAAGTTAAGGTTCTATAATCTATGAGTAGTAAGATGATCCCGAAGTTAGCGATGTGAATTCATAAGTTTAGAAGTCAGAGTGAGGGTAACTTTTGCATAAAAAAGTTAGTTTTAGTTGTACAACCCTTGACTGAGGGCTAGTTTGCCATTTTATAGTGACTGACTAATATTGTAGAAAGATTTGTACGCCGTATGATAGTCCGTGAAGGAAGTGGTTAGCTGTGATGGTTATTTATTTAAATAGGGAAGGAGCTCAGAATGGATAGTTATGGTGGTTGCAAAATTCATTTTTAGGTTGTGAATTAAAAGGGGTAGATTAGACAATAAGTTATGAGTAGGCACTCATTAGTGTTTATGGAATTTTGAAGCTAGTTGTGATGCATGCATGGCTAAGTAAATATGATGTGAGAAGGTAGAATATGCAAATAGATCGTATGGGTTATGTTATAAGTTTAAGATCAACTATCCCCATTATGTGACTTTACCCCCCTTGATTCTCTTTTCTCTAGTTGTGGTAAACTAGTACAACATGTGAGAAGGTGTGTAGTAAATTCTAAGATGTGGTAGTAATATTGTGGAGAGAATGATCTTGTGGGCCGTAGTTAAGTGAAATAAGAGAATTAGGTTGATTTCTCTATTCGGTATATTAGTATATTGTACAGGATGTTTCATTGGTGGTACTTGATTGATGCTAGACTATAGGTTTGAACTTTAGATGCGGATTGTGGTGGTAAGAATAGTAGCTCAATATTAATGGGGCATGTTTTGTGGGAATGAATTAGTAAGCTTGATATAATGTCTAAACGAGCCTAGGTTGTTAACTTATGAAAAGTTTAAGTGGTAAATTGTGATGCATATATGTACAGGAGGACTAGTGTTTAAACGATGAATTGCGGCTGAGTCATTAGGTTGATAAAAGTGTTAGCTTTATAAGAATAAGTTGAACCCCAGGTGGCATGTGGTTAGATAAGGTTTTATGTGTATAAACGCCATGTTTACCTAGTTCATGCTCTTGAATTTCTTAGTATGGAGAAGCCTAGAGAGCTATTAGATGGTGTTCTTTATAGCTGAATTGGTGGAAATACAGATAGATGATGCATGTGAGCTTTTGTTCTAGTTTTAAAACTTTGTTAAGTTGTAAGGGTATGCAATTAGAGGTTTAATGCTAGTATATTAAGTAGTGGAGAATGGATTGTTATGTGATAAGAAGTATATATATATATATATATATATATATATATATATATATATGCTCATGGGAGTGTGAGTTGTAGGGTGATGGCTATAAAGGTTAGCGAAGGTTAAGAGTAGCATTCCCGAAAAGCAATGCCTTCAGAGTATTGTTTATTAGGGGGAGTTTAGCATTTATGTGTATGGTGATACCACCCGTTTTGTGCTGAGAGTTGTGGCTAGATGTAATGAGAAGATATGTCCTCAAGTCTAGGATTGTGACTTTGATCTAAGGGGGAGATGATGAATTAAGGTAGTTCTCGAATTTTCTTGTGGTGTCAAGTTTCATGGAAGAGTCATGATAAATCAATTTCTATTCAATCAAGCTCTTCCTACTTCAATCTAATGAGGACATTCTACCAATGTCTATGTATTTAAGTCATGCCTATGCCCAAGGTCTAAGTTATGCATGCGACTTATGTCATGTTCCGACCTCCAAACTAGAAGCAATGATGTCTCAGTAATCCAATTTTTCAAGTATTCAAGATCTATGCTATGATGTTCATGATCCATAAATCCATGTCCCATATCATGCTTAGTTCTAAGGGATTATGCTTTCTATATATTATCCATTTATTTTATGTCGGGTTTAGCCAAAGCAATAAGGCTTATACAAACTCATGGCCATTTTCAATTCTTTATATAAGGAGTAATAGCTTCAAGGGGTAATTTTTGTCTCAATCTTTGACTGAATTCCAACTCCATGTTATACAAATCATGATATATGCTCACATTTTTCTCATTTTCCCAGTCGTAAGAACTCATGTTGTGTATGTTTACGCCCGAACGACTCTCTATTTATGATCTAGACATTTGATATATGAAGCACTTCGTGCCTATTGCATCTTATCTGGCATCTTATGCCACACCTTGAGTAGATCAATAAATATAAGTTATAATGGAATATTGTTACTTCTATTCTTGATGTTTGTGCTCTAACCCCTTAATGAACCTCCTTATGATAGTATGATAGTAGTTATGAAAGAGTAGTAATGACTTAGATAAGGGAGTATATGTTTCTTATTGTGTTAAAGTTTTTGGTGTGACTACTCGACCTAAGGTTATAGTTGAAGAAGGAGATAAACTTTCATTATGTGAAATAGTTAGGAAGGATATATGTGGAAAAAATATTTGTGAGAGTGATTGAAACTGTTGGTCTTAGTAGGGAGATCCATGAAGTGGATGTAGTAATGATAGGCTTGAATGTTGTGATTGATGAAAACACAAACCAATGTGCTATGTGGTTAGTACTCCCTGAATTAAAACCCAAGGGTGTTTGATGGTTGTGATAAGGTGAAGTAATATTATTAAAGGGATGTAGAGTATGGGGTCCCATAACTTAAGCTAGCACCTTTTTATTCTGAGTTAGGCTTCAAATGGAAGTACTATGCAGTGGGACTCAAATTCTTGTGGTTAGGTGCATGTGGGGGATTTGTAAGTTGGAAATGATGAAGTATGTTATTTATTGTTTGGGGCATAGTCGAGTAGTATCTCTAAGTGTAAGGTCTATCGGTCTATGTTCCGCAAAATATTATCTCACGTTTAGTGTCAATTTAAATCAAGACCCATGACCACCAAATAAACTCATCCCTTATGTTGTGATGATTATGATCCATAGAACTCATGTTCAAGGTCATCTCTTTGTCAAATCTCATTGTCTCATGCTTTGTCCTTACACGATTCACTTGGTGATGTCATGAAGCTCTTTTTGAATACCTATGTATATTTCGTTTGAGAGAAAAATCTAAATTTGAGGTTATATCTTTTATTCAGTACTTCTAGAGCTTCAAGAAGTTCCTACCCATCATTAGAGGATGAATGATTCCAAAGGAGAGATAATGTAACACCCCGCTTTGTCGGGCTAAGTTTTAAACCATCTTTTCTACGCATATAAACCCGAACCCAATGGTTTCTTGTAACACCCCGTGTTTTTAACGCTCAAGTAATGCATTTAAAATGAGCCTTAGGACCCCTATATCGATGGTAAACCAAATCTAGTGGTTGTGTGTTGTGTTGGGGTACTTTTGAGTGTTGAAAATGGGTAGGCATCACAAAAGGGACCCTCCGCAAAGGCTTCACGCTGTGGAAGGATCGCCAAACGCCACCAGAATGGGTTGGCTTTGGCTTTGCACCGCCAACCCTGAGGTTGACTTTGGTTGTTCGCCGCTAAGCGTTAAAAAGTGTTCTATATTGAGTTATTTCAAGGGCATTAAGGTCTTTTACTATCCTGTAACCATTCCTAATCATATATGGATGAAATTAGGGTCTTAAAATACGTTATATCAGTTTTCAAATACCTAAATCATCTCTCCAAAAGCAAGAAAGGAGAAACCACCTAGGGTTTGAGGACTTTGATCTCTAAGAACAAATCTCTCTATGTTCCCCGTGATTTTTCTCCGTCAAAAGGTATATGAGACTATCCTAAACCTCATGGGTGTAGTTTATAGTTTTAACAAGTTTTAAAGACATGAAAGTTATGTATATATGAAGGATTTTGAAAACCGTTTGAAGAACATGCATCATGAACCCATTTTGATGAGATTATCATGAATTTTTCCATAAGTTTGAATTATATTCATGTGTTTATACATTATATGTTTTCAAGAATTAATTTGAGAGAAAGATTCATGAAATTTCCCTCTCAACATGAAATTTGTTTGATTTAACATATTATGGGTTGTTCAATTACATGTCCTAAAGTATGAGTCAAATGTTTTACTATCATTTATAGACTGGACATTGGTTATTCTTGATGAGAGGGTGTTTTCTTATTATATATGTGATCTTCATGTTAAGTGAAAGAATTGCATACGATTTATGAAAGAATTGGCCACCATGTGTTAAAGACTTGAAAATAGAGTGTTTTGCATAAGTTTTCATATGCTTTTGATATGAGTACTCTCATATGATGTAAATCTTTTGGGTAGTCATTCACATGTTTTTAAATGAAAAGACTATGTCATAATATGACATGATATGATATGGCTTATACGGCTTGCAAGTCTTGGTATGATGATACCAAATCAGATAAATGTCATGACAGACTCAGAACAGAATAGACTATCGACTATTCAGATTTCAGATCATGATTTCAGTAAGATGCATGTTTTAAAATGCTAAAAATGGGCTCTAAATGAGTTAGATGGTTACTAAAGAAGGCTCGAGTTCAAATAACTCATAGCCCAAAATAGTATTTTGCCGATGCGAGTTTATTATGAAAAGGTATGTCAGCAAGGAGACATATCTTTTTTCATTACACAATCTGTCAGGAAGGAGGCATACTTTGTGTTATTACGTACCCCAATTCTTATGGAAAATTGGGATTGGGGGCTTGGCCGCCGAATCAAAGGCGAATTTCATATATCTTATGGGATTTTAGACTTGTAGGGTGTATTATCTAACTCAGAACTAAAATAAAGAATTGAGTCAATGTTTTACAAGCATGAATTGAAGCTTTTTCTATTATGCCCATGTGTTTTTATATATATTATCATAACTTTTTTTTCACAATGGTCTCACTTATTTTACATGAAATATATGTTACTTTTGGATTGTTCTATATGCCAATACTCTCCAAGTATTGACCTCCCTATAGTACAGGTTTTGAGACACAACCCCGTGGTCCATCACATAAGTAGAACATTTGGGATATGACAGAATTGGTGAGTCATCCATCTTTCGGAACGAATTTACTCATATGTTGAGTCTTTCAGTTTATGGTCCAGTCGGGGGCCTTGTCTCGGCCTAGACTATTAGCATTCAGTAGAGGCATCATAGATGAAATATGAGTATTATATTGTCATAACCTTATTAACATATGTTGATCATAGGATCAACTTGAATTTCATTATATCTTCCGCACTTTAATTTATGTATAGATTATGTTTATGATAGTATACTAAGATGTCTCTCAGGCCTTCATGTTTCGGAATACCCGTTGCGGCCAAGGTCCTGGCTCGCGTCGTGATAGTGTACTAAAAAGAAAAGGAGGTGAACAAAAGATAAAATTGTGTAGCTCTTACCTTTCACTATGCACTATTAATTTATTGTCTAATCTATAGAATTATATTTTGTAATATGTACCAAAAATCAGATTTTTCTTTTTTATCTATGAATTATTCGTGTATTTAGTTGCATGAAATTTTATAGATCAATTTGTATGTAATAAGAATGTAATCAATGATTTTGTAAAGATTTGACTTTAAAAACAAGAAAATATTTTAGATATAGAAACTAAAAAGAAAAATAACCGACCCACAAATATGATTCAAACTGATGTGTTTCTCTTAGCCTGTGACAGTAAGGGAAAGAGGTACAACATGACAAACACAAAAGTGATAGATGTAAAATATATAGGTGCTTACACTAAAAAATATATTTATATTTACATTATTATATTAAAGTGTGAAGAATCTTTCAAAAGTAATTTAAACTTTTACACTTCATTACAAAATTCTGCAATAATTAAAATTATTTAATTTTAAATAATCAAATGTTACACGTGCGGCTAAACTAGTATATATAAAAGCAAAACTAAAAGCGCCACAAGAAGCCAAGTGGCAAGATATTCAAAAGCCATGTGTCAATTTTTAGGAAAAAATTTAATGGTGTTGAATAAAATTTTTGAATTGAAGGATATTAAACACTTGAATTTAAAAATAATAATGCTAGAAGGAAAAAAAAAGATTTTCACTAGCTTAAACCTAGGAACTATATTTAAGGAGTCCTAAATAAACTGTAACTATTTCATTACCATGATGATGATGACGACGACAATGACGATGAAGATGACGATGACAATTATGATATCTATTTGCAATTATTTATATATCTAAATAATAGATATATGAGTTGTTTACTGGAATCTCACCCCTACTCTCAATTATTTTAGAATTTTAAATATAAACTGAATATATATATATATATATATATATATATATATATATATATATATAAATCATCTTTAGTAAATTTTATAAAAAAAATAATTTCTTTTAAAAACAAACAAAAGAGATAAAGAAAGAAAGTAAAGCGTAAAAAAATAAAAACGTAGGAAAAATATAAACTATTAAGGATATTAGTCTAATTTTATTTATTGTTATTTACTATTACTTCTTTTTAAAACAAACAAAAAAGATAAAGAAAGAAAGAAAGCAAAGGGTAAAAAAAAGAAAACGTAGGGAAAAGAATATATATATATATATATATATATATATATATATATATATATATACTAGTTTAGGTGTACGTGTCTTGCACGTGTACCTCACTTTAATGAGTTCAAATATTACATTAAATAGGATATTTGCTTAAATAATAGAGATGAATATAATAATTAAATTTAATATCTTTTGAGTATGTAAAGATGGAGAATTTATTTATCAAACCTAATTTTTATCAAAAATATTTTTAAAAGTGGATCGACATTCATCTACCATTTGTAAATTGCAACAAAATAATACAATGATAGAGACATTAAAATAATACAATTAAATCTAATCTTTATACACAAATTTTTTTTCAAAGTCGTCTGACACGTATCTACCGCCTGTAAACAATAACAAAATAATACGATAATAGAGATATCAAAATAATACAACTAAACCTAACCTTTACATAAAAAAATTCATCAAAGCCGGCCAACATCTATCTATCACTTGTAAACTGCCAAAAAATAATACGATGAAACATCTGATTCAACAGATGCAAATCTGCTACAACAATAAAAATCTGATGCAACAGATGAATAATCTAATAGATCATTCATCTGTTGCGACAGACGACTCTTCTGTTTGGAAAAAAATCTAATAGATAACTCATTTGCAACAGATTACTCATTGTCCAACAGATGAGTAGTCTATTTCAATAAATGAGTAATCTATTTTATTATTTTCAACGGATTACTCATCCGTTACAACAGGTTATTTATAGGCTGCAACAGATAATCTACTTGGTGCAACAGATGAGTGATCTATTTTAATTATTTCCAACAGATTACTTATCCGCTGCAACAAGTTGTTTATAGGCTGCAACAGATAATTTATCTGGTGTAATAGATGTGTGGCCTATTTTGATTGTTTCTAACGGATTACTTATCCGATGCAATAGGTTGGTTATATATTGCAATAGATATCCTACCTGGTACAACAGATGGGTGATCTGTTTTTATTATTTTCAATGGATTACTCATCCGTTGCAACAAGTTAGTTATATGTTGCAACAGATAACCTTTCTGGTATAACAGATGAGCGATCTGTTTTTATTGTTTCCAATGGATTACTATCCGCTACAATAGGTTGGTTATATGCTGCAACAAATATCCTACCTGGTGCAATAGATGCGTGATCTATTTTTATAGTTTCCAACGGATTACTCACCCATTGCAACAGGTTCGTTATATGTTGTAACAGATAACCTTCCTGGTGCAACAGATCAGTGATCTACTTTTATTGTTTCCAATGGATTACTCATCCGTTCCAACACGTTGGTTATATATTGCAATAGATAACCTTCCTGGTGCAACAGATGAGTGATCTATTTTTACTATTTCTAATGAATTACTCATCTATTGCAACAGGTCGGTTATATGTTGCAACAAATAAACTATCTGGTGCAACAGATTAGTCATCTATTTTTATTTTTTCCAACGGTTTACTCATCCGTTGCAACATATCGGTTATAGGTTGCAACAGATAACATACCTGGTGCAACAGATGAGGGGTCTGTTGGAACTGTTACTTTACTATTGTGTATATTAGATTTACTGTTATTCTTTTTTAACGATGCATTAATCAATTATAATCTATATTATGGTCCTGTTAATTTAAGATAATATGGCCCCCAAAAGAAAAGAAATTGAATCAAGTCTAAGTAAAGGAACAAGTGAAGCAGCTAGGCTACATCCACCACTCTATGAGCTTGCTTTACAAGCGTTATCTCAATTAGGAGCAGAAGATAATGAACATGGGAAAGAGGAATATATCATAACAGATGATCTAAATGCTAATAGCCCTTCCGCCGAAGAGTTGGTCAAAACCTTTAGCATTGATCGTTATCCTGTGAGAATGCAGTGCGATGGTGGCACAAATTTAACGAGTGATTTTGTGGTTAAGTCAGCCATGGGAAAATCTTTTAATGCCTTCAGAAAAATACTCCGAGAACAAAAATTGGATACTTATTTCAGGGAAAGCTACTTTGGGCAATATCTTGACTTGTCAGAGGACAACAATGCTCGTTTCCAGATGAAAATGGTATATGATCTTCTCAAGCGTAGGTTTTTGTATGAAAACAAAGATAAGATGGATGAGGTGTGGATAAATTACTGTGGCATGCTTGTTTGTTTTGGTTGGAAGGAGTTTTCCATAGTTACTGGACTAAAATGTTGTCCTCCTTCTCCTTCTCAAGTTATACCTACTCTAACAAAATAAAAAACACCCCGCACACCCAAAAAAGGCAAAGACAAGTCGAGTGATCGTGATGACCTGGTGTCCATTGTTGGTCCAAGCTTCAAAAACAAAATGTTGATTGAATCGTTGAAAGGTAAAGGACTTTCAAAGAAGCAAAAGTAATCATTGTGCTTGGTTTGGTTTGTATATAATATTCTTTGGGCAAGAGACGTTAACAACAACATAAGCCTTGGTTTAATAAATCTCTCCGAGGATCTTGAGGCATTTAACTGCTATCCATGGGGTTATGAAAGCTTCAAAATGACTGCCAAATATTTGTTGACTCCGTTAACGTTGAAAACAGTCAACTTATATGGCTTTCCATGGACTTTCATGGTAAATATTTCTTTTATTATGATATGATTCATTTTTTTATTCAATAATGGTTTTAATTTATTGGCGTTATGTTATAGGGTTGGGCATTTGAAGCCATTCCTTATTTGAGACAACAAGTGAACTACCAGGAATAAGTTTTTTATCCAAGAACCTGAGATGGTTGTCGGCCAAAATTGATAAAAATGTAAAATTTCTTGATCTTTTCAATCTCCCGAAGGAAGAAGTAAGTCTAATTCTAATCAAGTTTTTATTTTAATTAATGATTATTTTAAATAATTTCATCATCATTCTAATATATGTACTGATTTATTTTTGATTGTCCATCCGTGGCTTGTTCCAACCAATCGAGAGTTGAAGATGACATTTTTATTACTTTACGGTCTGTGCAAACTTTATTGGACCCTAAGGTTGTTGATAGAATAAAAATGGAATTGTTTGGAGCAACAACCATCACAAGAAAAATAATTTTGGAGGGTGGGCTTCTTGTTGTTGATGATGGTAGTGGTAGTGGTAGTGGTAGTGGTGCTCTTGTTGAGGCTAATGATGCTCCTCTTATAGTTTTTGAAATAACAAGACATTATGATTATGATCATACTAGTTATGCAGATTTTTCTCCAGATTTTGCCACATCTAGCGAATGTTCTGCATGCAAATGTCAAGACTGCAAGGCAAAACATGATGGAGTGATTAATGCTATTAATGCACTAACTACTTCTGTAAATAAAATGACATCTAAGAGGGATGTCATTCCATCAAAGAGGACTTCATATCCATACACTCTACTAAAGATCAAGATGGCTAAGAGGAGAAGGAAAGATATTTCCAAGGCATCATCAAGCAACGAAAAAAGCAAAATTCCAACGCCTCTGTCTTTGTCTTGCCTCGTTGTTCAATGTGCAAGGTCCACATGAGAGCAGCATGAGCTGAAGAAGGTGAATATATATCATCTGTTCCAACAAACAAATAGGCACATATCTATTTCAATAGATGATACATCTGCTTAATATTATCAAACAGATATATACATCTATTGCAATTGTTGTCTAACCTATTGCATCATATGTGTTATCTGTTGCAACATATGTCCGTCTGTTTGAGCAAATCAAATATGTTTTCGTACTATTTTAATTTCTACCAATAGATGAGTCTTATGTTGCAACAGATGGGTCACCTGTTCAAATTTGTCCCAACATATGATCCATCTGTTGCAAAATAAGACTAATCTGTTACAATAGATGGATAATCTGTAGTATATTTGAAATTAGCATTGACAATTCTGGCTTTTCAGGTGGATGTCACAGTAGAAGCTACTGCTGAAGAGCATAATATCACAGTTGATAATCCATCAATTGCTTTTAAAAAAGAAGAAAAAGTGGAGCCTGTTAGTTTGGGAGAATAGTAGAATTACCCATTTGAAGGGTTCAACATCTCGGATGAGGCTCCAAAAAAACTAACATAGTTGATCAACGACTATTCATAATGGATTGCCGATGGGATGTTAAAGCATCATGCCGGCAGGTACATAAAATAATTTTAAAGATATTGGTTTATACAATTCTTGTTGTAAGAACATGACATTAACACATATAAATCATCATGTAGAAAATAAAATGTCGAACACTACAAAGTGAACGTATCGAGTCTTGGTTTTGATATGTTCAACTTTGTTATTGGAGATTCCAGAATGAAGAATTGGTTTTATTTGATGTCACAACCCTAAATTTGTTGGAATGATGAGGTTTAAATGCCATATATATTACTATTAATTAATACTTTATTTAATTGCATCTGCGTATTAATTTTTTTGTCACGTAATCCGAAATATTTGATAATATGTGCAGCACTTTGATGTCAATTTTTACTGACTCCAAAAGAAGGCCAAGTTACAAACATAAGAACAATACAAATACACGATAGATAATTATTTGTACAAAATTTACATCAATAATGCCTATGATAGGTATTGTCAACAACAGCTGGAAGTTTTCCTAAATGAGGAATGCTTAATCAACATCATCAAAGGTTTTAACATTCCAACTGGCTTACCATGGTATTTGGTCGACGAAGTGTACATCCCAATCAATTGTGGTGATAAATTCCATTGGGTGTTGTCTGTCGCTGTTCTAAAAGAAAGGCGCATCCGAGTTTATGACTCGATATCGCGAAGAAGACGTTTTGGGCCGTCGTTCGAGATACAAAAGCTGGCCAAAATATTGCCTACTTACCTTGATATAAGTGATTTTTTGGACCAAAAGGATTGTACTGATTTGTCGACGATTGAAGCACACCGAGATAAAATGGGTAATCCATTTGATGTACAATATGTTAAAAGAATTGCGCAATAAATCATTGGTAGCCTGTAAGTATAAGTGTCATGATTTAGTTTCATTTCATAAATTTCACAACGCTTACATGAACTGCAAGATATGGATTATCTATTTTTTTAAAATGTAGGGATTGCGGTCTTTTTGTTGCCGCTTCGCCGAGTATTTGAGCGATGGATTACAAGTACCAAATGATGAACTTGATGCCGGATTAATCCGCAAAATATATGTTGCTCTTTTATGAAAATACGGAGAAGCAAAATCTCAAAAGCCATACGCAAGCGACATTAAAGATCCACGACGACCAAAGCCGAATTTCGTAGCATTGGATGAAGAAAAACTTGTCCATATTGAGTAGATCCTTATAGCTTGAGTCTGTCAATGTAATAACCTATCCTTCTTGGTTTAACTTATTAATTTATTTATAGAGTAGATCATTTGTACCCATAGTGATTTTTTTACATTTCATTTATTTGTTGAGTTATTTCATGTTATTTCCAAAGGCTTCGATTTATTTTATGTTGTCTATGAATAAAATTTAATCCTTAGTTTTGAACATGTTAATTGAAATGGAATACTAGATTCAAATATCGCAACAGATAATACATCTGCTGCAATAGACGACATATCTTATCAAACAGATTTAGATATATGTTGCACATGTAGGTCATCTACTGAAAATTATATAACAGGTCTTCCTACTTTTTTGATTTATTCCAACAGATTACCTATCAATTGCAACAGATAGATTATATGTTGTAACAGATTGTATATCTGTTGTGACAGACAGACTGTGAAACATCTGCATAATGAAATAGATGACCAACCTATTCAACCAGATAATCAATCTATCACAACAGGTATTATATATGTTACAAAAGATATACAATCTGTTGCATTATAAAAATTCATCTTTTGCCAGACATAAAATTATTGTTACTACATGTAAAGTGAAGTGACTTGAAATAAAAAATTATTATCGTGTTAGTTTTTGTCTTTGTACATATTCTTCTTTATACACGGGCTCCAACCATTTAGTTAGTACCCTATTGGCCCAGACCCCTTGCATCTTTCCCACAACGGCGTCACACATACCGATTATTTTTTTGTCGGTCAGCAAATACTCGATGTATGCAAGCGAGTACGGCCCGCATGCTGCACCGATTTTATTTTTTTGGAGATGGATGTTCTTATTTCGACCTTCAAAATTCCATGATTCCTTCCTCAAGACTTTCGCCGACAAATTATCCATCAGCTTACTCTGCGTCAATAACTTGGGGAACAACTTCAAGAGTGGCTTCACGTGAGTTAAAAATATGTCATTGTTGAAGACAGGTAAGTTTCAGTCATCAACCTTAATCTTTACCTTGTCGATTAGTATCTCAACAGTGAGAAAATATTTGACTTCCACGTTCATGACTGCAAGGATTCTCTTTGCCTTAGTCCAACTCTTGTCGTGTGGATATGAAATCTTTCCTATAACATATTTAATAATTTCTTCATCCCATTTGAACATAGAAACTAACTTATCAAATCTCCGACGACTGGGACCAGGTCTCTTATGGAGATCATCGTACCTATCCTTGAAATTATTGTAGAAGTTGAGGTCCATTATCCTATCAACAACATCATAAGCATCCGGGTACGCTAATTGCGTTCCCCTCATGAGGCAGAGAATTTCATAAACATATTGTGGTATAAGAAGACAATTTTTAAATAGGTTAGTAATTATAAAGAAGAAAAACACAGTGGAAAGATTCTGTTGCAGAGGGTTCTCTGAATCAGTTCACAGATAACCCAGCTAACGTAACTTATGCAATAGAATACCCAGATGTTGCAACATATTACACATCTATTGCGTAGCTTCTTCTTCATGGAGTATATAGGAAGGCTAGGTTAGCAAAAGTAAACTTACATTGTCCACGTACCACTCATGCATATTTGTCATATTCGTGAAGTCTTTGGCGGCAAATGAATGCATAGTGTATTCTTCTAGAACCTTCATCTTGTCATTCATGATTTTTTGAAGTTACTTCTTCTTTTCATAGCCAAGTTCCGCGTATATGTCCACCTTCTTCAGCGGCCCCTGAACTTCAACAACTCTTGGAGTGGGAGAAGTTGTAATTTTTTTTATTTTCACAATGGAGAGTATTTGTCTAATGTTTCTTCTCGTTCTCCTAACCACCACTGTAGGAGTGTATGGCTCCCTTACCTTCTTGGATGGTATGAAACTCCTCTTAGATTTCAACTATAATGTCCTGAGTTTGCACCCCGGATTCCACACGATGCTCATAATCCCCAAGGACCACAACCTAACGCATGACTGGTACCTGCTGCAATCACTGAATAATAACACTGTAATAATATAGAACTTAGTATGAATCTGCCATAAGGTTCATAACTGAAATCAAATAATGATAAATAAATACTAAAACTGAATATTTGTCTAAAATAGTGTAGTCTGAAAGCCTCTAACTGTCTGAATATGGAGTTGATGAGAAAAGTCCCCAACTAACTCCAACTACTGAATATACTAAACTACTAAAATACTGATATGATAACTCTGTCCTCAAACTATGAGGACTCACCACTAAATCTGATGCTGATGGGCTGGCTACTAAGTATGGTCGGAGCCCGTGCGTCTGAACCTATGATATAAGACATCATAGTGCAAAAGAAAGAGTATGCGCCAATACTTTGAATGTACTAGTATGCTAAGTGAGGTAGGCTAATATGTAAGGGTTTGTATGCATGAACAATAACTGGCTAAGTAACATGAATATAACTGAATGAGAGTACATGTATATCTGAAATTTCTAAAGCACTGATTATGCAATACTATGCACCTAATTACATATACTGTAACTGAGATCATACTAATACTGGATACTGAGTTCTGATAACTAAATAACTATTATCTGAGTTTTTCTGACAACTGTATTACTAATAGCTGGGTGACTATTTCTAATAGACCTGATCCTGTAGAACTGAACTGAGTTTCATCCTGAGTTGGGTGACTATGTCTAACAACCCTGATTTTGAAAACTGAACTGAGGTTTTATACTGAGTCTGGAATTAAAACTGTAACTGTGGAAGTGTTCATCTAACCGACATACCCTGATTATAAATTGAGCTGGGGTCCAACCTGTGACCCCATTTGGAAGGGTGTTAGCACCTTTCCAAGGGATACTAACAATAGATATGAGTTAACCCTCTCTGGCAGAAAGACATTTCGTCAACCCTTATTGGCAGGAAAACTCGTATAAGACGTATCAACCCTATTCTGAAAGGAAGATATCTCAACCTACGCTGGATACATAGTTCTGTAATGTAGGGATTGCTACTAAGGGTCAAACTCCTTGCTGGCATGAATGCCCCCATCCCTGGGTTCGCTTGGTGCTGATTCCTACTCCCAACTGAATAGTTACTGAACTAATTTCTAGACTGTACTAGGCTTGACTGAATTGTTACTGATCGTGCTAACTAACTGAACTGGACTGAGTTTATTGAGTTTTGTTAACTTACTGAATACACTGTTCGTGATATTGAGCTGAACTAGACTAGTACTGAGTTTCACTGAGTTCTGTAACTGACTGAGTACTACTATTTATGACATTACTAAGGCTATTCTGTAACTACTGTAGCTCTAGGTAAACAACCAAAATTTTGGGTATTGAATACCCCCAGGACTCGAAAGCATGGAACGTAAAGCATGGCATGATCTTGAAAAGCATAACAATAAATACTTGTTAACAATACATTCACCTAGGCCTTTTGTCAAACACTTGAGATACATAAACTTATACATGAATGGGACCACATGATGACATATCATGATTTCACTATTCAATTCACATAGGCATTTTATCAAACACTTGGGGAGCATGGTTATTTCACATGAGGATAGTCAACACATGACATCATGGATACAATAATCAATTGAAATTTCAAGGGTTTGACATGCAAATCATATAATTCACCACACATGTTAATTAATCTCATGAAACTTCTAGTAAATCATGGATTAAAACCCAAATAATATCATAAACATAAATAAAATCAAATTCAACATGAAATTCATGAAAGCAATCAACTTGTAGTTATAAAAGAGGTTCTTGAACTCCACGGGTGGAAGAAAACCCTTAGATGAACACCTAACATACCTTGGTAATCAAATTTGTGAAGATTGATGGTGCATTCTTGAAGTTTGAAATTGAAATTGGATGCCCTGGGGTTTTGTTCTTGAGAGAATTTGAGAATAAAGAATGAATTTTTTTCTTTAGGGTGGCTAAATCTCGTGTTTTAAGGCTGAATAAAGGTGGGGAAATGACCCAAATACCCTTTTGGATGCAAATTTTTTAATTACTGAAAACGTGCCCAGCGATACGCAGACCGACGTGCTGCATCGATGGTATCGATGTAATGACTAACGCACCACGTTGAGTTTGCATTGGTTCACTGGAATTTGCACTGAAATCTGGGAAAAAATATTCATCGACGCGATGGGCGATGCGATGTATCGAGATTGCGTTGACCCACTATTTTGGTCACCCAAATATGATTCAAACGAGGTACGAAAAATCCAAAACTCACCCGAAGTGATCTACTAATACACCCGATCATGATTCAATCCAAGGATCGACATTTTAAGGTAATAAGGATCGTAAAATAAGATCGCCAAATTATGAAGGCTAAAAATGATTCTAAGTTTAACTACTTAGCTGAAATTTCTAAGTCTGGAACCTCTTTTCATGCTCTAAAGGACTGAATTAAGGTTAGGATTTTGCGGGGTGTTACATCAACTCCTCGGCAGCTTTAGGAATGGCCTCTAGTTTTTCAAGGAGTTTATCCTCTCTGTCCTTGCACACTTTGCATTTGCAATGAGAACATGAGGGTGAAGAGGGGTGAGAGGGACCTATGCAAGGGGTGTTTTCAAATGTATTTATTTTTTCCTAAGAAGTACCCGAATCAACAGTTCCACCAGCAACACCCCCAGAAGAAGCACACAGATCTATTGCAGTAAAAGGTTGGTCATGAAGAGCTTCAACATTAGGCTGACCTTGCCTAACTGCTCTTCTTATGGTTGTTGCTCCAGCCAATTCCTTCTTTATTAACTTCACTGTTGGATCTGCTTTTGTATCAACAAGACCTAGAATAATAAAAGAAGTCATCCCCAACTCCTGCTCAGTAGGCACGATCCAAGGATGCACAAGCTATAAAGAAGACAGGAGGCATTTAAATCATATAATAATAATTTGCAGTCAGTTGGGTTACATGTTAACACAACCAACTTATGCAACATACGATCTAGCTGCCGCTACAGCTGATTTGTTTATCGCAATAGATTGATAATATGTTGTATTAGATTACCCATCTATTGCACAATTTACAGTAGATGGGTAATTTGTTGAGTCGGGTTCAGAGAACCAAAGAAACAGATGGTTAATCTATTGCAAAATATGGATCGTCTATCGCAATAGATTACCCATTTGTTACACCAGTTGTAGCTGATAGGTAATCTATTGCAACAGATGACCCATCTGTCACAAAAGATGACACATCTATTTTAGTATCTTTATTTGAGGCAAAATATTTTAGTTAAAAGAAAGAAGATGTACTGTATTATCCAGAGGGTTAAGAGATCAACCTCCTTAATATTTTTATTGCTGCTCTTTGCATCCAACCACCTAAGTATCCTTGGATGAGAAACCTCATCCGGGTAATCCTTGAACTACTTTCGAAGGGGAGGAATGGATTCACATGACCAAGCCTAAAAAATATAAACAGGAAGCAAGCAAAAAAAAATTCATAATAACTGTATTCAATATAAATTAATGGATGAGTAAAAATAATGATCAATTTTACCATGAAAGCCTAAGGAAAGTCGTATAATTTGATCGTCCCTGTGGGTAGCTTTGTCAGTAAATATTGGACAGTCAAGTAGTAGCTGTCATATCCCCAGAGATAATCGTTGAATTTCTCAAAATTATCAGCAAGCACCAACAAATCATCTTCTATGACTTTTCTAATATCTCTTGCCAATAAAACGGAATGGACAAACCAAGCTAAGCACAATTTCTCCCTGTAGTGCTTTGGTATATTTTTATTCTCGATATATGCCATCAAATCTTCCGCTTTGTAGCCACGTCCAACAATTCCCAACAACCCATCATTTTTCCCTTGCGTTTGTTGGACCCTTTGTGGGTTCTTTTCTTGATGAGAGGTTCTTCTAGACGATCGCATCTCAAGCCTGTTACTATAGAAAACTCTTTCAATCCAAAACAAACTGGCATGCCACAGTTTTTTATCCAGATTTCATCCATTTTTTTCGCCCTCCTTCGAATATTTATCATCCCTCACGTACTTGATCCTGCGCTTGAGAAGACCATATACCATGCTCATTGGAAAACGGAGAATGTGGTCCTCGGGCAGCTCAAGAAAGTATGCAAAGCAGCTCTTCTTAAAAAGTCCATCTATGTTTTCATTCTTCATAATACTCCTAAGTTCATCAAAATGTTTCCCCAACTGAAAAGTACAGGATCACCAGTTACTTCTTTAGGGTTATCCATCGACATCGCAACTCAAAACTTGTCGATAGGTTTTGATAGAATCATGCTGGGATTTCGATATTAATTCATGCCCCATTGGTGAAAAGGAGTTATCACTTTCCTCAGATTTATTTTGCCTTGACAAAGATTATTCAATAAGTTCCTCCGAATCTATTTGTACTCTAGCCTTTTTTGTTAGGTGGTCAGAAGTTGATCCACTTTCAGTTTCTTCTCTTTTGGGAGACATCTTTTAACTACAAACAATAGAAAAACAAAAAATACATTGCATTTGATGTCTGCATGATTTTTTTAAAAAAAGTAAGAAAAAATTCAATAAATTATTCTACGCCACATTACAAAAAAATACTCCTACGGATAACCCATTAGTTGGAACAAATGAGAATTTGTTTGAAGACCTATTTAATATCTCTCAACAGATCTTCTACCTATTGCAACAGATGGACTACCGAGACCACCACCAACACCACAACAAATGCCACCACCAATGCTACCAAGACCACCATCAATGCCACCAATACCAACACCAAGACCTCCGACACCACCACAAAAAGAACAAATACCGACACCACCACCAACAACCACCAACAATACCACAAACACCATCCAACAATACAACGAAAGTCAACAAAACACTGAGATAAAAGCTAGGATTTTCTCGGGTGCTTCCTACTTATTTAGCATCAAAACTCAAAATTGTTAATCCATTCTTGAAGATAATACAACTAAAAGTCCTTTTTTCATCATTAACTAAAAAAACTAAAAAGCCCTAATTTGTAGAATAAAGAACAATGTAGAACTCTTCTCGAACTTTGTTACCTATGAAGACAGAGAAAATGATGGATACAAGCGAGAATGAAGTTGAAAATAACAACTATGTGGTCAAAAATAGGAAGAAAATCGATCTATTTTAAAGGGTTGAGAAATATGTTGAGTAGTTGTTGTCTGTATTGTTGAGAGAGAGAGAGAGAGAGAGAGAGAAGAGAGAGAACTTCAAATTTGAAATGAGGAAAAGTTTTTCACGCAAATGGATGATTTATATGGATTGATTTGTAATTTTGAAAAAGAATGACAAGTTTTGAAATTGTTAATTTGGTCCAAATTGATCTTAATTAATTTTTAAATTTTTAAAGATATAGTTTTTAAAATATTAAGTTCATGAGAATCATTTCAACTCAGAGTGATCGATCGATGACTCAGGTCAGGATGAATGCAATAACCATACCATGCAATTGGAAAGACTCAATTGAAGTTGTAGTTGACCCTATGAACTCATTCATTCATCCCTAGTTTAACCTAAATCAATTAAGGTACTATCTTAACATTAAGTTAATGAAAACTCATTTCTATTCAGAGTGATCGATCGACGACTCAGGTTAAGATGAACGCAATACCAACACCATGCAATTGCAAAAACTCAATTAAAGTTGTAGTTGACCCTATGAACTCATTCATTCATCCCTAGATCCACCTAAATCAATTTAGGTACTATCTTAACATTAAGTTAATGAGAATACTTTCAACTCAGAGTGATCGATCGATGACTCGGAATGGGATAAAGTTAATATCAATACCATGCAATTGCAAAGATTCAATTGAAGTTGTAGTTGACCCTATAAACTCATCCATTCATCCCTAGTCCCCCCTAAATCAATTAAAGTACTATCTTAACATTAAGTTAATGAGAACTTATTTCAACTCAGAGTGATAGATTGATGACTCGGGTCGGGATGAACGCAATACCAACATCATGCAATTGCAAAGAATCAATTAAAGTTATAGTTGACCCTATGAACTCATTAATTTATCCCTAGTTTCACCTAAATCAATTTAGGTACTATCTTAACATTAAGTTAATGAGAATCTCTTCAACTAAGAGTGATTGATCGATGACTCAGGTCGGGATGAATACAATACCAACACCATGCAATTGCAAAGAATCAACTGAAGTTGTAGTTGACCCCATGAACTCATTTATTCATCCCTAGTTCCACCTAAATCAATTTAGGTACTATCTTAACATTAAATTAATGAGAATATCTTCAACTCAAAGTGATCGATCGATGACTCGGAGTGGGATGAACTTAATTTCAATACCATGCAATTGCAAAGACTCAATTGAAGTTGTAGTTGACCCTATGAACTCATTCATTCATCCCTAGTTCCACCTAAATAAATTAAGGTTCTATCTTAACATTAAGTTAATGAGAACTCATTCCAAATCTAAGTGATCGATCGATGACTCGGGTCGAGATGAACGCAATACCAACACCATGCAATTGCAAAGAATCAATTGAAGTTGTAGTTGACCCTATAAACTCATTCATTCATCCTTAGTTCCACCTAAATCAATTTAGGTACTATCTTAGAATTAACTTAATGAGAACATCTTTAAGTCATAGTGATCGATCGACGACTCGAGTCGGGATGAACACAATAACAACACCATGCAATTACAAAGACTCAATTAAAGTTGTAGTTGACCCTATAAACTCATTCATTCATCCCTAGTTACACCTAAATCAATATAGGTACTAGCTTAACATTAAGTTAATGGGAATATCTTCAACTCAGAGTGATCGATCGATGACTCGAGTCGGGATGAATGCAATACCAATACCATGCAATTGTAAAGACTCAATTGAAGTTGTAGTTGACCCTATAAACTCATTCATTCATCCCTAGTTCCACCTAAATCAATTTAGGTACTAGCTTAACATTAAGTTAATGAGAATCTCTTCAACTCAGAGTGATCGATCGATGACTCGAATCGGGATGAACTTCATACCAACACCATGCAATTGCAAAGACTCAATTGAAGTTGTAGTTGACCCTATAAACTCATTTATTCTTCCCTAGTTCCACCTAAATCAATTGCAATAAAATCTATTACAACAAACAATTGCAATATGGTTGTTTCTGTAGTTCCACCTAAATCAATTGAAGTTCCTTCAGTTGTTTCTCTAAAAGAAAAATAGTGCAGATGGTCTCTTTGCTAGGGAGCTGCGTCTAGGTAGCCTGGCCGAGATTATGACCTAGATTCTAGATAATAGCAGAAGACCAAGAAAGCAGCCTTACAGGCACCGAGGGTTGAAATAATGTACAGTAAGTCTAGAAAACTTGCGCCTACAGCAACTGCAGTTAAAATAAGAAATCTAAGCGATGGGGCAATTTTTGAATTTTAAATTGCATCCCATGCATTCTTGTTTGTAGTTCCGATTAGGTCCACTATTGTTGACCTGATCAAAACCACAAATGAGATTGAAAATAGTTTGAGCGTCATTACTTCCTTAGCAATATGGTTAAAATTGATTGTATTTTCTATCCTTAGCATACTTTTAATATTTCTTGGAGAAGATCAGAGGCTTGCTGTAGTATGTGAATTTTTATAATTTTCAAGCTTGCCTCCAACTTGCTGATTTGGTATTTAAGCTTGTCGTTGCCATCTTTGAAGTTGGTATAGAGTTCCTGATCTTTTGTGAGCTCAATCAGGAACACTATCTTAGAAGTTGTGGCATTCTAGAAGCCCTTCAAAATAATTTCTTCAGAAGCCTTAAAGTATACATGTAAGGTCTCTGTGTATGTTTTTAGGTCAAAATATGTTGATGCACAGTCAAGATATGGTCCCAACAATTGAATACCTTCTACAATGCCCCAACTTCGACAGAGAAAGTGTTTCTGATCGAGCTCACAAGAGACCAGAAACTCTATACCAACTTCAAAGACGGCAACGACAAGCTTGGATACCAAATTGGCAAGCTGGAGGCAAGCTTTAAAATTATCGGGATTCACATACTACAACAAGCCTCTGATCTTCTCCAAGGAATGTTGAAATCATGCTAAGCCAAGAAAACACAATCAATTAATCCATATTGCTAAGGAAGTAATAACGCTCAATCTATCTTTCAATCTCGTTTGTGGTTCCGATCAGGTCAACAGTAGTGGACCTAATCAAAAGGACAAACAAGAATGCATAGGATGCAATTTAAAATTCAGAAATTATTGTCTTCGCTTAGATTCTTTATTTTAACTGTAGTTGCTATAGGTGCAACTTTTCTAGACTTACTGTATATCATTTCAACCCTCGATACCCGTAAGGCTGCTTTCTTAGTCTTCTACTATTATCTAGAATCTAGGTGATAATCCTAACCACACTACCTAAACACAGCTTCCTAGCAAAGAGACCATTTGCACTATTTTTCTTTTAGAGAAACAACAGACGGATTTTTTCATTACTGGATGCAACTTCATATTTGCACTTGATTCAGATTTCTCATGTTTTAAGATAATTTCATCGGCCAGATTCGTTAGAAGTTCCTTGATACCGTATGTCTCCTCTTCAATTAGCTCTCAAATGATATAGTCTTTTATAAACTCCCCTTTTCCTCGCAGGCATTCTCTTTCAGCTCCTTCTAGCGTATAATCATCTTCTCGAACAACCTTTCCATATAAATTTGGGCTAGGGGAATTTCTATTGGTTTTTCATTCTTGTTTGATATAGTGCGAGGCTTCGAAGGCCTTCTCAGAGTCCAATTCACACTTAAAGTTAAGTTCAATTGCTATTGGATCTCTGTAATGACACCAAATATTGATCCCTTCTCAAAACTTGACACGCATAAACACGAGCAACAACCGTCAATAATTCATAGTAGGGTATCTGCACCATCTTCATGGGTCCCTCAGCCTTATCAATTCAAACCCATCAAACATAATTGTACAATGCAGGATCTTGTTTGAATGATCAGTGCCTAATCGGTTAAAAACTGCATTCACAAAAATATTGTACTTTGAATGTGTTGTCCCGATGACCTTATCAGTAATACTTAACTCCCATACATAATAATGGATCTATCCATCTGCACACACCTTATTCTTCCTAGCCTATCTATGACTTAAAATGAATAAATAGATGACTAACAAGTTGCAACAGATGTTACATCTGTTTAAATTGTGAAACAATTGCAAATATCTGTTACGACAGATGATCAATCTGTTGCAACATATGATATATCTGTTGGAAAAATCAAACAGATATATCCATCTGTTGCAACAGATTATCAAAATATTGTAAGTTATCTAAGAGATGGAATATATTTTGCAACAGATTACCCATTTGTTAGATTATTTAAAGAATTTTTTTTCTTTTCGACATATAATAAAAGATAAAATGTTGTATTTAGATTCATTTTTTTAATTTACATATTTAAAAATTCACCAATTTTATTTAATTAAGGGATATGAATAGTTGTGGCTTTTTTACTAACCCCTTCCAATTCAATCATTTATAAATAGGTCCCTCCTTATTCATTCATTCTACTACACTTACAAATATGGCTGATCCAGATTTGTACAAGAAGATTCATATCGAGTCCTTACGGGAACTTCAAAGGCAGTTTGATGAACTCCAAAGGAATTTGGCCGACTTCAGAGTAAGGCTGAGGAGGGCCCTGCTGTTGCCGGATGAAAATTATCCGGTTGACAATAATAATAGTAATAATAATAATAATAGTAATGATAATAATAATATTAGTAGTAATAATAATTAGTTTTTTTTTCTTTTAGCGTATGTATTTTCCTCCTATTGTATATCGGATCTACCCAAGGGATTCAAAAATCTTTGTTTGGTGGTCGACTTTGAATTTTTAATTCTTATTTAGTATTTAATTATCATTCTGTTTATTCCTTATTCTCAATATGTCGACGGTTGGTGGTAGGGATTGAGAATTTGTGGCAACAGAGGTTAATCTGATGCGACAGATCGATCATATGTTGCAACAGGCGGTTATTAATAAAAAAGGGTTATTGTTGTTATTGAGAGGGTGAAAAGACATGACTTTTCGATTATTTAATATGAAAAATGGTTCGTAAATAAATAATAAAAAAAAAATGATAAACACAATTTATAACCGTAAACGAACGGTTATTTAATTTTAATAACCGATCGTGACTTTTCACCATTTTTATTTTTAAATTTGTTTTTTAAAATTATATATTTATTATATAATAAAAAAGTCACAATATTGGATTAATTAACTTATATGATGATTGTTAAGAAAAAGGTGAACAGTCGTGACTTTTTATCTAAAACACATTCAACAATGTTGTTGATGCATCAAATTTCCCATTTGTTGCGACTGATGTATCAGCTATTAGAAAAAAAAAAGCTATTAAAATAGATCTTTCATTTGTTGCAACAGATGGTATATCTGTTGCAACTGATGATTTATCTAATGCAACAGATATACAATCTGTTGCTAGAACTCAATAAAAATGGTTATTATTTTATTAAAGAAACGGTTATTGAAAAGGTATTTTTTAAAATTTATATAATAAAAAAGTCAGCAAATTTGGATTAATGATATGATGATAATTTTTTTTAAAAAAGATAGATTATATATTGCAACAGATAGATTATCTGATGCAACAAGTTCTCTATTATTGCAACAGATGATATATCTGTTGTCACAGATGAGTTATCTGATGCAACAAATATATAATCTGCTGTTACAACTCAATAAAAATGGTTCTTGGAAAGAACTAATTAATAATAATAATCTAAAAAGTCATGACTTATCACAATATTTCTTAATTTAATTAATTCATAACTTTTCATAGTAATAAAAAATATAATTAATAAATGGCGGTGAACAGTTAGATTATATGTTGCAACAGATAGATTATCTGATGCAACAGATTTTCTATTTGTTGCAACAGATGATATATTTGTTGTCACAGATGAGTTATCTGATGCAACAGATATAGAATCTGTTGTCATAACTAAATAAAAATGATTCTTGGAAAGAACTAATTAATAATAATAATCTGAAAAGTCATGACTTAATCTCAATATTTCTTAATTTAATTAAGTCATAACTTTTCACAGTAATCAAATAAAAAATGTAATTAATAAATGGAGGTGAACAGTTGCGCCTTTTTTCCACTCATTCAAATTCAATCCTCTATAAATAAGTCCCTTCCTATTCAATCGTTCATTCAACTACACTCTATTTATTTATTTATTTATTGAATCTAGTCTTTCATATTACACATTCCACCACTTTCTCTTCCCTAACTCAGGTAACTTTTTTCCTTATCAATTTGTAGTATACGTCGTATTACATTCGGATATTCTTTTCTTTACTTTTGTTTTTACGTTTTTTATCAATTCATATGTGTTCTAGATATAGCTGATCTAGTGTGGTACGTTGCTTTTCTACAAGCCATGAATGAACTTCGGATACAGGTTCGTGACTTGCAATGGGAACTGGGAGCAGTTAGAGCAAGGATGCTCCGTGAGATCCGACGGTTGAGGTGGGCCTTGCTGCTACCTGTTGAAGATTGGCCGGTTGACAATAATAATAATAATAATAATGATGCTAATAATAATAATTAGATTTTTTTTCTTTTAGTCTATGTATATGTATTTTTATTTGTTTTTGTTTAATAAAAAAATTATATTTGATCAACTTTGACATTTTGATTCATATTTAATTTTCATTCTGTCTATTATCTTCTCAACAAACATGTTGACGATTGGACGTAAAAAGGAATAATTTAGAATCCAGTAGCAATAGCAAGATTTATCTGTTAGGTTTATGGCAGGGGTTGATTTGGTTGTTCAAACAGATTACTCATATGTTGCAACATATAAGCTGTCTGATGCAACAGATAACTAGTCTGTCTCAACAGATAACTAGTCTGTTTCACGGCTTTGACATTTTAATTCATACTCCCTCCATCTCAAATTACCCATCCTAAATTGAGATGGCACATTGATTAAGAAAAATAATTAATAACATGCCTAATTTACCATAATACCCCTATTAAATTATGTTTACATTTTAATTTGAAGAAAATGATTAATACAAAGGGTAAACACATGGAATTTTTTTATATCTTCTTGATTAATGAAAAAAGACGAGTAAAATGAGAAATCAAATTAGGAAATTTGGGATGGGTAATTTGAGATGGATGGAGTATTTAATTTTTATTTTGTCTATTATCTTCTCAACAAACATGTCGACGATTGGACTTAAGGAATAATTTTGAATCCAGTAACAATAGCAAGAGTTGAAATATATTGGTTATCTGTTGGGTTTGTGGCAGGGGCTGACTTGTGTTATTCCAAACAGATTAATCATCTGTTGCAACAGATAATCAGTCTGATGCAACAGATAATCAGTATGATGCCACAGATAACTAGTCTGTTGCAACAACTAAATCTTGTGTTGCAATAGATTACTCATCTGATGCACCAGATGAGTGATCTGTTTAAATTGTGGACACTTATGTTGGATTCATGATCGGGTTCTATCCATTGTTGGAAAAACAACAGTAACTATGTACCCAGATGAAAAATTCGAATAAAAATCACAATTTAACTTACCAAAGTCACTTATGAAGTAATGCCAAAGTGGAAAGTGATGTAGAAAATAAAATTTGACCTAAGAAATTGGTCAGATAGCAGCAGTAGCAGTAACAACAACAACAACAATGGTCGAAAAGAAGAAGATGAAGATGATAATGAAGTAGAAGATGATGATAATGAAGCAGAAGATGATGAATAAAACAACAGCAACAATGAACAACAATAATCGTGAAAAGAGAAAAACAACAACGAATGAGAAGAGAGAGAAACACGTCTTTTTTTCTTCTATTTTCAGTTATATTAACTAACATTTGGATCAAAGTATAAATTGAAAAACTTGTGGGTTATTTTCTAACTTTTTCAACTTTCTTAATCCATAATAAAGTAATTGTCACCTCCACTCAATAATTAAGACTTGTGTCACCTACACCTCGTTTTAAAACTCTTTTCTCACCTACAACCCAAAGCCCCAAATAACAAAGTAATAGAGATATTACAATAATATAATTAAACCTAACCTTTGCCTAAAATAAATTTTCAAAGCCAACACACATTCATCTAGCATCTGTAAATTAAAATAAAATAATAAGATAACAAAGGTGTGGAGACAGACCCTTGAGTCTAAAGGGTTCAGGTTGAGCAGGAGCAAGACAGAATATTTGGAATACAAGTTTAATGACTTGAGGCAGGAAGACGAGGTGGTAGTAAAGTTGGATTCCCAGGCGGTGTGTAAGAGGAATAGTTTCAAGTATCTTGGGTCCATGATTCAGGGGAATGGTGAGATTGACGAGGATATCTCCCAACAGATTGGGGCAGGATGGATGAAGTGGAAGCTCGCCTCGGGGGTGTTATGTGATAGGAAGGTACCACCTAAGCTTAAAGGCAAATTCTACAGGGTGGCAGTCCGTCCGGCCATGTTGTATGGAGCGAAATATTGGCCAGTCAAGAACTCTTACATTAAAAAATTAAAGCTGGCGGAAATACGGATGTTGCGTTGGATGTGTGGGCTTACTAGGGGTGACAGAGTTCGAAATGAGACTATTCGGGAAAAGGTTGGAGTGACTTCAGTGGAGGACAAGATACGAGAAGCCCGTTTGAGATGGTTCAAACATGTAAAGAGGAGGAGCACGAATGCCCCGGTTAGTAGGTGCGACAAGCTTGCTTTGGATGGTTTCAGGCGGGATAGGGGTAGGCCGAAGAAATACTGGAGAGAGGTTATCAGGCGGGACATGGAGCAGTTACATCTCACAGAGGACATGACCCAAGATAGGAAGATCTGGAGGACGCAGATTAGGATAGAAGGCTAGTGCTATTTTGGGTCGCTGGGGTAGGGCATTACTTGGTAGGGTATTATTCTTGTTATGACACCTTGTTGCATGCTTTATTACGAGTTTTCTTACTGCTCTTTGATTATTATTCCTTGTGGGTGGCGTAGGTATGTATTGTCATCTTGTTCCATGCTTTATTAAGAATTTGTGTATTATTCCGTGTCTTGAGCCGGGGGTCTATCGAAAATAGCCTTTCTACTTCTCCGGAGGTAGTGGTATAGACTGCGTATATCTTACTCCCCCCAGACCCCACTATGTGGGAATATACTGGGTTTGTTGTTGTTGTTGTAATAAGATAACAAAGATATCAAAACAATACAATTAAACCTAACCTTTACACAAGAAATTCTTCAAAGCCAATCGACATTCATCTACGACCTGTAAACTACTAAAAAAAATATAATAGTGATCACAAAGCTTCGATTTTGATCCAACTAATTATTGTTCGAGCAAAAATTTTGACCCTAAAGAATGATTTTAAATGAAAACAACAAAGATATATATATACACACACATGTTGAATTCTATTATGCTGACAAAAACAGTGAAGAAGTTGAGGGTTGGAAAATCAAGCATCCACTATCTAGACATGGAATCAAATCAAGGTAGATGAACATCAATCATATTCTTTCAATAGGCAAACCGGTTTGTTCTCTAGTTTAACGTACATCTCAATATTTATAGAAGTATTTTATTAATAGAGTTCTATTTTAGGAGTATTTTTCTAATTGACAGTAGAAAGAAAAATATTAATTAATTCTTCTACCATATATTTTAGGAGTCTCATATATTTTAGAAAGTCTAGTAGAAAGAAAAATATTAATTAATTCTCCTACCATATATTTTAGGAGTTAGGCATATTTTAGGAAGTCTAGTTAATATAATAAAAAAATTAACTAACAAATTTATAAAAATAGTGAAAAGACAGTTTTGTCTAAAGAAGGGTCTTTTAATGAAGGGTAAAAAGTTCAAATCACTTTTTAAGGGTTTCACACTTTTAATATATTATAGATTATAGATTATAGATACATATCATATTTAGTAAATTTTATTAAAAAAATAATTTCTTTTAAAAACAAAGAAAATAGATAAAGAAAGAAAGAAAGAAAGAAAGAAAGAAAGAAGGTAAAGGGTAAAAAAAAAAATGGAAACGTAGGAAAAAGATAAACTATTAAGGATATTAGTCTAATTTTATTTGTTATTATTTACTATTACTTCTTTTAAAAACAAACATAAAAGATAAAGAAAGAAGGAAAGCAAAGGGTGAAAAAAAAAAGGAAACGTGGGAAAAGAAAATCTATGAAGGATATTAGTCTACTTTTATTTGTTATTATTTACTATTAAAAATATTTTGATAGATTTCAAAATTTCCTCTCAATTTAAATTTACAGATTATATAGAATAAATATGCATGGTATTTGAAAAAAGTAAGGATAAGAAAGAATAATAATTTTTTTCTTTGCTAGCAAATTGATAAGATTCAAATTTGAATTTAAATAGAATTTGAATTGAAATGAAATTAAAAGATTAGAGATATTTGTATATGAAAATAATAGGCTTTTTAAAAAAATAAAATTACAAATTGTTAAGATATTCGAATTTGAATTTAAATAGAATCTGAATTGAAATGGGATTAAAAGATTAGAGATATTTGATTTTGAAAATATTAGGCTCTTTTAAAACAATAAAATTATCATTAGCTTGAAACTAGGAACGTAACCTTGAAGAGTTCTAAATAAACTCTTATATTCATAAAGTAATCCCTTTCAATGTCTTAAAATATATTTAAATATTATATAAAATATAATAATAATAATAATAATAATAATAATAATAATAATAATAATAATAATAATAATAATAATAATGCTACCATCACCACTAATAATAATAAGAAGAAGAATAAAACATATTATAATAATAGTAGTAGTAGACAATAGGAGTACTTTTAATTTAAAAAAACATTGTAGCAATAATACAAAATTTGAAATATACAAAAGTAGTGGTAATAATATAGTAGTACTTTTAATTTCAGATATTTAGTTTATTATATAAAATATATATTATATTGGAAAAAAAAGGATAAGAGAGAATAAAAAAATTAATCTTCTTTTAACAAATTAATATCATATTTGAATTTGAATTCAAATGAAATTCAAATTGAAATGAAATTTTATACGTAGCCTTTCTTATAAATACTCCTATTTCACTAGTTGTATATGAATTTATTTACTGCATTTTTTGTATTTTTCATTCTTCAATTTTTTTAAAAAGTTTAGAATATAATATTTTCACCTTCATCTTTTTTGTTAATATTCAAAGTCCACCAATTTAAATTAATATATGTATCTCTTCTTTTCGATGACTCAATTTAAGGAGTATTATTGTTGTCACTATTTTTTTTTTACCATAACTATATATCTCCACCATCATCTCTTTATTACTTTCATGTTTGTTAAAATTTATAATATTTGTTTAATCTAAATTCACGTATCGATTCTATCACAACAATTTCTTTAAAAATATATCATTGAATGTTTACACTTAATTTTTAATTATGAATTTATCATTATTTTTAACGAAGTATGCTTATATGTTTTGTTTCACTTCAATGATGAACTAATCTAATATATCTCAAATTATTTTTAATAGATAATAAAAAGCAAAATTTATTTGGAGGGCTATAACATGCTTGAACTTAATCAAGTAATTTTTTCAGGATAATGATGATGATAAAAATTAGTATAGTAGATATTAATTGATTTGGAGCTTAAAAAAAAAAGATAACTTTATTTGATTATTCAGCATTAGTAATAACAGATATGCTAAAAGAAATTGATACTTAATATTTTTTTAGTACACTAAAAATATTTTTTTAAAAGTACATGTTTTTATCCAACACAAAATAATATCATATTGTTAAGGATCAAGTGATGGATATTATGATGGAGAGGGTGGATAAAGGATTGTGATGGTCGAGGTGGCGTAAGGGGCTTGGCTAGGTGGGATGGTGGGGGATTGGGGTGAATTGGTAGGAAAAGAGATTTAAAAACAAATTCAAAAATAAAAGAAAAACTTTATTTTATTTTTTTGGGTAGCAAGGGGATGGTTAAGATAAAATTTAAAAGTTTTTTCCTTTTAACAAAATAAAAAAAATATTTTTTTGATTGGGTAGGAGCTCGGGGTGGGTGCTCGGGGTAAGGGTGTGTGGAGTAGTGATAAAAAAGTTTTTTTAAAAAATACAATATATTTTTTTGTTGGGGGAGGGAGGTCGGGGTTAGGCGGTGAATAGGGGAGGGTGAGGCTGAGAGTGTGGTGGTGGGGTAAAAGTTGGAGTGGTTGTGAGATTTGGTGGGATGAGTTATTTTAAGAGTGGTTTGAAAGATTTTAATTGAATTAATTGAAGATATAATAATAAATATATATAAAATAATTAAAGATATTAGTAATTACAATTGTAATTAGCTATTATTCACATACATGGGTAAGTCTAGAGGCTTAAGAAAATCGAGTACCCTTAACAAAAATATTAATATTGTTCTTTTCATATCACAACATCTAAAATAATTACAATTTTATTAGTGATTATGTTCAGTTGTAATTTTACTATAACATTTATATTTAATATTTCATAATCAATAAATATTTTAATGAGTTACAATAAAAAATAATTAATTTTATTATTTCAAAATAAATAAGCTAATTTTTTAATGAATATTTTTTAAAAAAAGTTCCGCGCATTGCGTGACTACTTATACTAATATAATTTAATGTAATTTATATCATGCCAATGGATCAAGATCATCATGAATAAGTCCTGAAATTTCGTATCTAGTTTATCAATTAAATTTGTTTTAATCTTTTTTTCACAATTCTTTTATGATTGCTTTTATCCTAGAATTGACGTAAAAGAATATACTAGACAAAGTTCAGTAATCGCTTCTTATGTAGTTTTCATTGAAGTTTATTTTGATACTTCATTTTGAATAAAGTATTAAAGCTTCACTCTAATAATTATATAAGAATAGGGTGAAAATCATTTTTTCTTCCCAATTTTATCATAAAAATCAAATTGCCTTTTCAACTTTGAACAATAGTCATATTCCTCTCTTTATTTTAAGTGAATTTTTAAAATACCTGTAATACCCTCTCATCATCAACCTTTATTTTTTCTTTTTTTTTCTTATTTATTTAAAATCTTAATATTTTAATTTAAAAAAAATCTATGTAACAAATTTTTCATAAAAATACGAACATTACTTTTTGGGTGAAAAAAATGAGAAATATTAGTTAAGTCTAGCTAATGATGATCTATAATGGAGTAAATTATAAGAATGATAAAAAATTTATTTTATTCATAATAATTAAAACTCTAATATTTGTTTTACAAGTGAAAATAATAAGTAATATTAACTTTATAAATATATTTCAATACGAAAAATACAAAATAATGAATACAAATAAGGTCAATTTTTTAAAGATTATATTTATTTAGATTTTAAATTATAATTTATGTGATACTCTATTAGTGACAACCATAACTTATTTAATTATACATACAACATATAATACTCGTTTCTCATCATTTGACGCTCATACTTAAAATAGTTATTTTAATTTACTTGTCCAATTTATGAATTAAGAGAATTGTATTATATTTTTTTCTTTTTATCCTTGATATTAAATGACTACATAAAGTAGTAGTATAGACAAATTTAAACTTTTAAAATATTATTAATAAGGTTAATTCAGTAAAATACACCTCTAAATAAAATTTTCTCAAAGATTGTTTCATGTCAACAAAAGTCAAGTAATATGAAATGAATGTAGCAAGAGAAAGATGAAACACAAGAAAATATATACACATGCATGCATGTACATACATATACAACACTTAGATGTGGCTTGATTGAGAATAATTTATCCAGAAATAAGGTGTACCAACATGTATATATGATAACTTATTCCATCACCGTGGTATAAATGATCGGATAAATAATTTTGAGACTGACTAATACCTCTAACCAAATGCGGGATAAAATAATCTTAAATTTTATCCCCAAATTATTATACCTTATACTCCACACCAAAAAACCCTTTAATACACATTGAAATACTGGTCTTAAAAAATAACATTAAATTTTATGACAAATTCATAAAAAATATTTTTTTTACTTATAACGGTTTTAAATTTAATAAAATTCTATGAATGCCTGGGTTAAAAGATATATATTATATATAAAATAAAGAGGTGCAATTTTTTAAAAAAAATATTTATTTTTAAAAAGTGAAGTGTTTGGTGAAATCTTTGAGAGAAAATAAGGGCCCGTTTGGCCATGGATATTTTTTCCTTTTTTCCGACAAATTTTTTCGGAGTTGAAAATTATGGTGTTTGGCTATGAAACTTTGTAAAACAATTTCGGAATAAAATTTTGAAAATGGAAAACAACTTTTTGTTGTTTTTCCTTTTTTCCACTTTCAATTTCAACTTCCATTACATATAACCCCAATCTTTAAATTTTTACACAAATTCCTCTTATTAACTAAATTTCGTAATTTTTTTAAAAAGACCAAATTCAATAAAATAATTAATTCAAGTGAAAATAATTAAGAATTTTCATCAACAAATTTAAGAATATATAAAATATATTTATATCTATCAATCATATTTATCAAAATATATTTTTCTCTATTTAATCGATTATGGTTAGATAAACTTATTTAGCTCGTGCTTGGGATATTTTTATTCAAATTTTAGAAGAATAAAAATCATAATAATTATTTTTTTGTTAATTATTTTATCAATTGAAGACATATAAATTATTTTCTCAACATTTGGTTGTATGTTAGTAGGTAAATTAGTAGTTGGGTGATTTTGATAATTTTTAAAAGTTGAGGGCATAAAATCATATTTAAAAAATATTTTTCAAAAGTCTAAAAAAAATTTTCAAAAAGACATGGCCAAACGCAACTCCAACTCTGGAAAAAAGTAATTTTCATGGCCAAACGGCTACTAACTGTTTTTGGTGAGTAGTAGAAGCTATTTTTCAGAAGTTAAAAAAAATGTAGTTTCTTTCTAAAATCACTTATTTGCATAGTATTTTAAAAAAAAAAATACAATTAAAAGCGCTTTAATGAAGTTTAATTAAACAATAATTAATGCTCAAAAAGATTTTTTAAAATTTATTGTCAAGAAAAAAATGTTTTTTTCATTAAAAGTGCTTTTTTGAAATGCACTTTTGAATATACACTTTTTAAAATAAGCTGATTTTAAAAGTTTGATCAAACAGACATAAATGAGAATATTATAAGTATAAATAACACAAATATCATCCCTTTTATAACTAATTACACCCTATCCCACTTTTCTTAAATTCTTTACTCTCTCTCCCTTTTTAATAGACATAAGTTACGATTAATATACATATAATCCTATGTATATCTGATAATGTTTCTGGCGTAAAAAAAAGGAAATAATGGATTCCTTCCTTTAAGCACGCTTTTAAGTCAATAAATTAATTTAGTGGATTAATGCCTTCCTTAAATTATGTAACAACTTCTGATTTTGAAATTTTAAATTAGTCAAATACATTAAAAAAAGCTCATATGAAATTCACACACACAGAACAAAAATCACTGATTTTGTTGATCTTGTTGAAGAAAAAATTTTTCTTCGATATCAAGAAAACAAATAATAAGAAATTCACACACAAAAAAAGGTCCAGTCACTGTTTATGTTGATAGTTTTGAAGAAAAAAATTGGAAGTCGACTTCAAGAAGATGAATATTGCTATTCTTTTGAGGTACTGTAATACCCCGCAAAGTTCTCTCCTAGTCTGAGCCTTAGAGCGTTTTCAGAAAAAAATAAAAATCCGAGTCTAAAAATTTCAGAAATATCTTTCCAAGTATGAAACACTTTGAATCGTGTTGAATAAGCTTTCCATCGATACCAATTTTATCAAAATTCGACATCGGACGAGGGAGTTATGGCCGTTTTACTAAACGGTATCGGAATCGCCCTGGTTTGATGGTCGACCTGGCGGACCGCCAAGTCCTTGGTAGACCGTTAAGTGTCCCGTCAAGCCAAGGCAGTGAGCCCTTTTTTTGGTCATCATGTGACGGCCAAAGTGGTGGACTTTCAATAAGTTGACGGACTGTCAAGGGGTCCGTCAGGTCGAAACAGAATGGCACATTCCTGACCCCCGAGTGACGGACGATCTGGTGGACCATCAGATTCCTGACAGACCGTCACTTCGAGCGTCACGACGAGGCAGAATGACCCAGATTTGGCAATCGAGTGACGGACGACCTGGAAGACCGTCAGTCCCTCTGACGGACCGTCAGATCGACCGTCACAGACCCCGATCAGCAGCTTTCAACTCTTTTTCTTTGAAGGGCATTTTGGTCTTTTCCACTCTTTACCCAACCTCTATATATACCCACTTAAGGGTTGAAGGCCTTATTTCTTTTCTCTTCTTTCACCCAAAAACTAGGGTTTCTAAAATAAAAAATTCTCTCTTCTTCCACCAAAAATTTAGAGAGAATCAAGAGCAAAAATCAAGAATTCTTCCGAAGGCTTTCAAGAAAGAGTTTTCCCAAGGTATGTCGATGTTGATTCTTGAGTCCCTTTCATCCAAGAAGCTCAAGTACCTTTTTTTCTAAATCTCCAAGATTTATGTTTATGAAATTTTAATGATTCTTGTGAGTTGAAATTTATATTCTTGCTATGATTGAGTTGTGGTTCATGTTTGTCTACAAGATTATCAATCTTTGGCCTTAGTACGTGGTATTTGTGTGGTAAATGGATTATGTGCTTGTTGTTGATGTTGAATGACCTCCAAGATGGGATACTTATGTGGTTTGTATGAATGTATGATAATATATGAGTGGAAACATGTAAATTTGGTTGTTCATGATGAGTAGTTGGGTTATTATACTTATACCCAAGTTGTGCATATGAGGTGTTCGATAAAATGTCTAAGAGACTAGAAATTAAGCATTTTAGTTAAAACGTGATCTAATGACTTCTAAGATATGATTATGTGTTACGATTATTGATGTGTTCATGACTTTTGGGTGTATAATTGGTTGATTTAGCGGAGTATGTATCCCATAAGTTGATAAAAGCTTAGAAGAAGAATATGGGCCATTATAGAATGTTGAATAGGAAGCCCCAAATTGTGAGCTAGTCTATGCATGCCTAGTGTTTGATAAAATGACCAAGTGAATGAATTATTCCACATTATGTGCTCTTTGATATATGCTAAGTTTTTAATACATTCCAAGTGATTAGAAAGTGAGCTATGACATGATAGTATGAAGTTTCCCAAGCAGTGTGAAATCCCAATACATGTTAAGACCGATATAGGTATGAAATAGTTGAGGTAAAACTTTGTTGAATGGAGTACGATCTAATAGCATGTTTTCTCTACGTTATTATGTGATTAATATCCCGAGATTCTCAAAGAGACCCTTTGGTGATTGTGATGATGAATAGAGGTATATGTTTCCTAAATGTTGGATGTGATGCCTTAAGGATTTTAAAGGCGGAGGGGGGGGGAGTATGTTATGATTTCTAATTACTTGGAGAAATGCTTTAATAATTGTGATGATGCATTAATGATTGTGACGATTAAGGTATGATTGAGATAATACATGAGTGATTGCGATAATACATGAATGATTATGTTTTACTTTTATGTTATCGAGTCTTGGGGGTATTTATACCTGACAATAGAGATGTTGTCTAGAGCCCGTGTCAGTTTTGCGATAATTCCAATCGAGTCGCGATTCTCAGAACTCAGTGAACTATAGAACTATGTATCTTCAGACAAGTGCGAAGCTTAATCAAGCTCTGTAATCTCAGTTATCTCTGTAATCTCTGTAATCTCTGTATCGCTAGTAATCTAGCCTCCATCCTGTAATCAGCTCAGATCTAATAGTATTCAAGTGATTCAATTCAAATCTCAGAAGCGATTTGAATAATCTATTCAAGTTCTGCATCATTAGTCAGATGTTATGATTTGATACCTTTCCATCAGATACAAAACTAAGTAATCTTAGCGTAACTCAGTCAAATCTTTTGAGAAACATGATCAGTATCAGATTCAGTTCAGTTGTGCTCAGTTAAGATTTCAGTTCAGGGTCTTCAGTTGGGAGTAGAAACTAGCACCGAGCGAGCTCAAGGATGGGGACTCACCTACTAATAGAGGGTGTGATCCTTAGATACGATCCTTGTCCTCCAGAACTATGTAGCCAGCGTAGGTTGAGACATCACACCTATTAGATGAGGGTGGATGAGATACATCATACCTTCTAGATGAGGGTAGATGAGGTGGATTGACCTATTAGATGAGGGCTCTACCATTCTCGTATAAGGACCTGATAGATGAGGGTCATATAAAGATAATGTCTTTACCCGTGGCACGATATTGACACCCTCCCAATCGGGGTTAGAGGTTGGACCCCTAAGAGATAGTAGGGGCATGTTGGTTAAGTAACTACTCCCCACGGTCTCAGTTTCAGAATCAGTCTCAGACTTCAAGAAAGAGATCAATTCAGTGTACAAAACTTAAGGCTATTAGATACATGCCATTAAGTATGATTACTTGCTAATTCGAAGATTCGCCGCTAGATAGGCCGATCTCAAAATCATTTATGAAGAAGTATTATTATCCACAGACTCAAAGACAACCTGTTAGATAGGGTTGCTATCCGTTTTAGAAGCTTCAGATACTCGTAATCTCAGTATGTTCAGAGATTTCAGAACTCACTTCTTGATGAAATTGCATCCATATTTCCCTATTATCAATATTGGATGATTCTGTGATTCAGTAGCTCAGTGTCAATAGTGAGTTCAGTTTGCAGAAAAGTGGTATTTGAGTTTCAGTCTCTAGAGTTGTGATGATTGTGATTATGACCTGTGCATTCATGTATGTGTTCTCGTGCGACGTTTTCATGATTATTCAGTTTACACATAGTGCATGCATGATCCCTTGCATTTAGCCTTACCTCATCTACATACTCGGTACATTTTGTACTGATGCATTTGCGCTATGGTGTTTTATTTGACACCATAGTTTCAGAGGCACAAGATTCAGAGTTTCCTCAGCAGTTCAATTTTAGTTAGTAGCAGTAGCAATGAGTCCTCTTTCTTCGAGGATGAATCTCAGTTTACTATTATTGCATCAGATTTTGTTTATATTGTCAGTTGACGGAGTTAGTTAGGGGCATGTCCCATCAACTCCACAGTTCAGAAAGTTTAGAGGCTTTCAGACGGATGTTGATGTATTTGTATTCAGTTTTTAGTTTGAGTATATATAAATGTGTTGAACCTTATGACCAGTTTCCGTATTTATTTAAGATATTATGCAGTGTACAGGTACAGATATCAGTAAAGGGTTATCTTGTGGTCCTTCGGGTCCATAAGCACCATGTGATGTCACGAGATGGGATCTTGGGGCGTTACAGGTACGCTGATCAGTGGAGAACAAAAATGGAATATGTAAATTATAAAAGCGAAGGAATAGTTGTTGCGGAATTAATAGGTTACTTGAAGTTGATTTCGTCAATCGCTATCGAATTAAACATTGATGAAGTGCGAAAAAATATTGATGTACGTTATGTAGTCGACGACAATGCTTCACCTTTTCATACTCGTAATGACAATGGAGTACAGTTGTATGTCGAGTTGAAGAAAGCGCAATCAGTATTCGTGATGTATCCGTTGTGCATATCAATAATCGATAAGTCTTCCAATGAGATACAGTTTGATAGAGATACAAGAGTTGTTGTTTGCTTGGAGGGTGTTGAATCAAATGCTATGGCTTTCGTAGTTGCAAGGCCGCATAATCAATATGCATTGTATGTTTCAGAATTCGAGGTTGATAATCTTATTTATGATAACAAGAGTATTGATGTGAAGGTGAAACAGATGTATAAGGATAAAAAGACACTCGTTTTTGTGATGTCAAAGTATGTTGTGACACATGAATTCAATTCCAGAGCTAAACGTTCCGATAAAAAAAGGTAATACATTTATTTTGTTGTGTTAGAAATATTTTTTGGTAAACTGTATAGATTATGTTATGTTAGTTTTTTTTTTTTTATGGTTTGAAATTGTTATGAACTGAATTGAAAAATTAATTGCAATTTTTTGTCACAAGAATTGATTGATTGTAAGTTCACGTAAACATTCTATATTATTTGTTTATGTTAATGTGGTATTGTAGTAGCAGAACAATCAAAAAAAGAATGTGCAGAAGTTAATGTAATGTTTAAGGTGTAACATATACATAATATTTTGTATGTATATATTTTTTTTGTATAATCATTTTAAACATATGACACAGTTTATATGCATAACAATTTTTTTTAATTTTAACTGATAACATATAAAAAATATATTTTTTATAATTGTGGAATAAAATCAATGTTATTCTGTCCTGTGATATATAAAAGTGTTTTACATCCATAAAAAATTAGGTGTGTTGTATATCTTTTTTTTTTCTGGTTTTATTAAAGTATCTCTGATTAGTAACATCAAAATGTTATGAACATACACAGAAACTTATTATAATATATGTTAATGCATATTGCAGCTATTTCCTCCGATGTCATAATGAGGATTGTAAATGAATGTTGGAAGCATCTAGCTATAGAAAAACAAATGTTTTTATCATCAGGAGATTTAATCCAGAACATTCATGTCGTTTGAGTGATGGGGTTTTGAAGAATATTATGGCGACTAGTGCTTTTGTGTGTGAATTCGCGACTTCTAAATTAGTTAACCTTAAAAGAAAGTACACACCGGAAGACATCATGGAAGAAATGGAAGTTGTATATGGTGTTGATATAAACTATATGAAGGCATGGAGTGAAAAAAAGCGCGCCATAGCGATGCTTAGAGGTAGTCTGGCTGATGGGTATAGACAGATGCCAAGATACATCTTTTTATAGCGTTGCATCCAATGATAGGGGATTTTGAGTTTTGTAGATCCGTTGTAGTTGGTGATGGTGCGCATTTAAGTGGACCATATCAAGGAACTTTCCTGTCAGCAAGTACACTCGACGGTGCAGGTATGATATTTCCCATTTATATTTGTTTAGACTTTGTATTTCATTGTAAAATATATGTTGCTGTATAACAAATTAGTTTTGACAACTTATCAATATTAATATAGTTTATACGTAAATTAGGATGTATTTTACCGCTTGCGTGCGGAGTTATGGATACGAAAAATGACAGCTCATGATCATGATTTTTCAACCAATTCAAAGTTGCTTTTGGAGAACGCGACAACATGTGTGTTGTCTCTGATCATAATGAAAGTATCATCAAAGCAGTTAGTGTTGTATATCCAAATGTCCCACACATTGCATGCATTTTGCATCTCTAGAAAAATGTTTGTGGTTACTTTTGAAAAAGCAAAGAAAGTATTAGTGATTTGTATTATTCAATGGCCAAGGCTTATCGAAAAGAGAATTTTGATTACCTAATGACAAAGATTGAAAAAGCTGATCCGAGAGTGAAAAAATATCTACAAGAAGCTAGATATGAAAAGTAGAGTAGGTGTCATTCACTGGTAAACAGAGGTTGGATGATGACTTCGAATATTGCTGAGTGTATTAATGGGTGTTTGGTGGAGGTCAAAGAATTGTCAATATATAGATTCTTAGAAGAGGTGCGAATGTTATTTGGATCTTGGAACTGTAAAAACAGTGAGATAGCTTCATATACTAGTACTACTTTGGGTCGTAGATTTGATGAAATCTTAACTCTCAATGGACTGAAAGCGTTGAGGATGATGGTATGTATCAATTTTTGTGAGTTTTTACCATGCAGTTATATGTATTGTTATATTCACATTAAACATTATTTTTTCCAAAAAGAAATAAAAATTACAGATAAAGTTCAATGTATGTATATTTTATTCTCTTTAGGTTAAGGCGTCCTCACTGTATATATATTTTGTTTATGAATCTGGACGAAGATATATTGTCGACCTTGAAAGTAAGTCATGCAGCTGCGGGAGGTTCCAAATAGATTAAATACCTTGTGCTCACGCTATTTCTGTATTGAAGTCTAAACATGTAAAGGAATTTGGTCCATATTGTTCTGAATACTACAAACCAACTACTTTGGTGAAGACTTATGAAGTTCCAATCATTCCGATGCCAGATAAGACAGACTGAAATGTTCCTAATAGTGTAGCCGAGGAAGAAGTGTTTCCCCCCATATTCAAAAGACTTTCAGAAAGATTGAAGGAAGGGCGAAAGAAAAAAATCTAGCGAAACACTTTCATCAAGCACAAATCGTTGCGGACGTTGTAGACATGAAGGGCACAATAGGCGTTCTTGCAATTTCTTCCCAAAAGAGAATTAAGTTTTTGTTTCTGTTGACTCTTGAAGATTAATCACTCGATTATCGTTTCCATTTTTTAGAAATAACGTCAGTAAACAGTATTTGTTTGCTAATTTAACATTGAAATAATTAAGAGTTTTGTTCAATTTATGCTTGATTTTGAAGAAATTTTTCGCTCAATTTTTTTTTGTGTATTTATTTACTGGTATTAATTATTTTTATTTTTTTATAAGTATTTATTTGCTGAGTTAATCGCATCAATTATCAGATTTAGTTTGATATTTTAAAATTCAAAATAGCAAAAAGTAAGTTAAGTATTTGTTTGCTGAGCTAAAGACATCAATGATCAGATTTAGTTTGCCATTTTTTGCTCACATTGTTTTGTGTATATATTTTTATTTGTTGATAAATATGTCTTATTAATGACAAACAAATCATATCTAAATGTATGTAGCATATAAGACTGTATATATGTTAAAAGTTATTTAGATGTATATGTAAATTTTAAGTTTATAGTGATTATATAGGTATTTACTAGATGTGACAAAAAATTGTATGTATATGAGTAGATATACATGGAATCATTTTTTGTGTGTAAAATGAATAACTCAAAAGTATGAACACAAAAAGATCTTTATATACATGTTATATATGAATGATTCGAGTTATAAAATTATAATGAGTGGTGTTGAATAAAATACTATGAATATTCCGACATTTATAAGATTATTAAGACTAAATACAGTGTAGTTGACATGTAAATACATTTTAAAAATTATATTTAGGCATAAGAATTAAGGTATAAACAATATGTATATATTGACATATACACATATTCAAGAAGAAAAACGAAAATATACTAAGTTGTTATGTATTGGAGTGAAGAAATATGTTTTGTAGAATAGAGTGTTGTGTATATTGCTACATATACACTCAATCAAGTAGTTAATTTGATTTAGTCTTTATAAACATAAGATAACAATTATACACACAATAAACAATACAATAGTTTAATAATGCAATAAGCCAATAATAGACATATGACATAATCGGTATATAATTTGTATATGTATATGTAGACATACATATTTAAAAGAATAAAAACATAAACATAAATGTTATGTTATTTGTATAAAAGGAATGTGTTTTGTAAGCATTTGGTTATTAGTATCATTTAGTATACATATGTATATGTAGATTAGTTCACGAATAAATATAGAACGACAAATCATGTACACAAAATAATAATAAGATTTTTTTTTATCATTAATTCATAAGCATTACTTAAAAAACTGTTAAAATAAATTTGTAATAAGAAAACATCTAAAGTAGTTGAAAATGCAACATTCCTGACAAAATTCGTATTAGTAAACATTCTGTAAACCATAATCTACTGTCCTCCTATCCAATTCTAACTATGGTCATTTCATCAGTAATTGACCATTTTGTTAGCCTTGGTCTTGGAGGGTCTTCATTCTCACTGACATAACCCTTTTTTGCTTTTCGAAGATCATAATTTTGAAGGAGAGATGCGTATCGCATACGATGGTATGTCGCTTCAAAATCAATTGATGGGACTTACATTCCTTCGCTTATGTATTCTGCATATCCAGCAACAAAAACTCCGTAGTCTCTGTCATGAAAAAAAATAAACACGTCATATAACTATAATACATTGTAAATAAGATTTAAGAAAACATTAAGTACAGATTACTTACAGACTATCACAATCTTGTTGAGTAATGTTTTGCACATACTCAACCTCAAATGGATTGGTATCAGTAACTGCATCGTATCACTTAGTTTATCCCTGTATGCATCAAGGTTTAGCCAATCTGTACGGAATATTTGTTCAAAAATCCACTGTCAGACAAGAAGGTTGGGAGCATCACCGCCAACTTGTGAATCTAGGGGGATGAGTCCATATTTCTTAGGTTGGACAGTGAATCATAAACGCGCATACGTCTATTCTTTAGAGCTATAACAGCTAACACCCAGTGAAAATTTTGATTGCAGTTGATTGGAACATACACCTCATCAACAAGGTGCCATGACAACTCAGTTGGAATGGAAAATCTCTTGATTATGTTGTTTACTGTATTTTCGTTATCAGCCACAACTACAGACTCAACATAATCCTATTGAGTGAAAGTACCGTGTCTGAATCATTAGGATAATATCTACGGTACGTCTTCTCAACATAGTTCTTGAAAAAGCAGTTTGTTGTGGTAAATCGATATTTTTGATCAGTCCATAATTTTAATTTCTTGCGCAAGTGATAAAACATCACATCATATGCTACAAAATTAAAATACAAAAAAGAGGCATTATTTTGATGTACATTGTGAACATCTTTATATGTATACAAATAGTAATAATAGTTAAAAAAAAAAAAGTAAACATAAATGTGGAGTTAATATATATAACTTGCAGGCAGTTACGATAAAACAATCCAATCTGCACATACATATAGTTATTCATTGCAATTCTGCACATACATTTAATGAATTCTACATATACAAAAAATGCGAAGGAACATTTTTTATTCGGTATTTCATACCCTATTGAAAATGAAGAACACATAATATGTGAGCCTATATGGTTAAAACATATTATGTACATTACAACTAGTAATTGCATTACACATCTAACAACATCTAATACATAGACGAATATATGGACAATACATAAAAAATGATGCATATAAACAAGGCATTTCATTACACATTTAACAATATAGATAAGTCATGTATTTGTTAGAAATATACATAGGCACTATTCATAACTTAACCAGATGGTAACATATGTATATATATTTAATATACAAATATTATATGTATATGTACATAACAATACACAACATAACAAATAAATATAAATCTTATGTATATGTTCTTCACATACATATGTAACATTTCTTACCTGAAAAAAACTATACAAAACAAAAAACAACTCATATATATATGATTTACATATAGATATTTAAATATTCAACGTATCAAAACATAGTACTCAAAACACACATAATAAAATTTATTTATATGTTCAACAACATTAAAAGAACAATGTATGTGCATAACATATACATACTTACTAATACATACAAGCATTAACCACATATGTATATGAACTACAAATATCAATGTTTTCAAACTGTAACACATTTTTTGTAATTGTAATATGAATAAGATTACAGTATATGTATGTATATATGAAATTTTTAAAAAGGTAATATTCAAATTAAAAATACCTCATCATTCCAGCATGAATTTTTCTGCGACATCAAGTAAAATCAATTTTTAAAACGAGCATGAGCAACAATAAAATTATATTGCTGAACTCCAAGGGAAGATGTTTTTGCTTTGTAGTGGTCATCATTCATTTTCCTATTAAATGTTGAATAACTGTATTAAGAAAAATGTGTAAATTGTACATGCATATTCACGAAAAATAATAATATTTATATTGTTAGAACTCACTTTTTGGAATGAAACTTCAACAGACCCTCAAGAACCTATTTCTTGTACTCTTCAATGACAGAACGTGGCATATCGTCAGATATTCCATAACCTTCAAATGTAAATTTCTGTTTGAAATCTGTGCTTTCATCCTCTAGGGCCTTTGAACTAGATGCAAAGTCTGTCGTGTATGGTGACTTGAAAATTCTGGACCTAGTCTTGATTCGTTTAGCAGGGATTTTTGCAACTAGATGAGCCGCAACAACTGAATCAGGATAATGTGATGGAATCTGGCTATCAGATAGCGAATGCAAGTTAATTGTTTCATCCATCGGTTTAACAACTTCAAGCGAGATATCTCTATCGGTGCTGCCAAACCTTGCATTATAGCATCTATCTTCAATTGAGTAGATTCTGAAATAGTACTCAAGTATTCATCCTATATAGGTAAATTAAATGTATATAATGTAAGTTTTGTTTAAACATGTTAGTAAAAAAAAAATTGACTATAAAATTTGACACTAAAATTATGAAAAAAATCACTTTATGTATTTACCGAATGATCTTTATGGATATTCTCAGTCATATGTGTTTCTACTTTAGAGTAATCCAAATTCTAATTTACAACAACATCGACAAGAGCATTCAATGTGGCAGTTCCAATATACTCCGATTTCTGATTCACCATTTCTTCGACAAAAGCATTTAATGTGGAAGTTTCAATATCCGCACTAAATTCTTCAAAATTCTGTTATATATTAAAAAATATTTACAAAACTAAATAAGTGTATTTTTATAAAATAATAACTTTTATACTATGAGATATATCCAACCTCAAAAGGTTTTTATACATTGTTGTGGATTCCTTCAATAATAGCATCATTTGTTATATTATCAGCAAATTCTGTGTGTAATGATTTATTACTGTTGTCGAGAACCAAAAATATTTAAAATGTGTATCGAATGTTTATGATGATGTTTTCTTTTTTGATGCATTAACTATGTATATTATAAACATATACATATGACAGATGACATATACAAACTAATAACAAATATAACTATCCAGAACATCAGCCATCAAACACAAGAAACTAATTTAATATTTTATTTTATTTTTTCATTAACACAAAATATGAAACTAACTATGTGAAACTGCCTTTTTGTAAAAAAAATACCTTTTTTTTCATTTTATTCCTCTGTTGGAAAGAATTTTATATCAACCTGTTCTTTTGATGGAACATGTTCCTGTTGAAAATATTTCACATCATGATTTTGTTGATGTTGTAGATGTTGTTTGAAAAAATACAATAAATAATTTATTATTGTTAAATAAGTTATAAATATGTACTACACAGTACTGTATGTTGTGAACTATACACAAAATATTTGTGTTATTTATAAAATATTAACTACATAGTTATGTATGGAAAATTAATATACATAACACAGTTATGTATATTAAAAAATATATATAACTTTGTTATTTAAATTATTTAATGTACAAAATATAGATGAAATATATTTGAATATATACATGACTGTGTGTGTATAAATTTTGTAATATCAATATCTCACTTGGGGAAATATCATTTTGTAAAAAATATCTTTTTTCCTTTATCTTTCGAACTAGTGGCGATATCCCTCTCTTCGAAATTGTCTAATGATGGTACACCCCCAGTTGTAAACCCTCCAAGTTCATTATCCTTATGACATTAGGATTACATATGTGTAAGAATAGCATCAACGTAGAAAAATAAAAAGATACATAATTATAAAACATATCATTTTGTATTGTTTGCATTTGTTGAAAAGAAATTCGTATGAACAACCTGCTTTTTTTATGGAACATCTTTCTTTTGTAAACATTGCACATCTTGATCTTGTTGATCTTGTTGTTGTTTTATGAATAAAAAGAATGTAAAAAAAAACTTGCAATGAATGATGTCTTTTATGCCCAAATATTTGATAAAGGTATAATATGTAGAGTAATAAATATAATATTGAATTCATCTAACATAGATAATTGATTATGTATAAATGAGTTAGAAATGTTGATAAGATGGTCTTGTATGATGGGTTCTATAGACCACATACTTATGTATATTATAAAATATACATTACAAAGTTATGTATATAAACTAAATATACATAACAAAGTTATGTATATTGAACAATATACATAATTTAGATGTACAAAACATAGATGAAATATATTTGGATATATAAATGACTCTATGTGTGTATATTAGGTATATTTAGATATATACATAACTGAGTGTGTGTATTTTGTAACATCCATAACCGTATCGTATTGACATTTGAAGTTTGATTAATCAACAACTTGTTTATGTACAATTAAGTATTCTATCTAAGTGTATATCAATATTATAAAAAATTATGATGTATATCAAAAATGATAATGGCACGAATATAATTCAATAGTTAAATGCAAAAATCATTAATTATGAAAAGTAAAATTAATTAATTTTACCTTTTCATGGATGTGTTTGATGTGTTTCATCATGCTCATTAGTTCAACGTGTTGTTTATTTCTTTTGTCATTTGATTCTTCATGTTGTTTAACTATTACTTTGTGAAGGAAGGTGAAATTTTGGTCAACCTGCAAATAAAAAGACAACAAATTTGATAATGTTTCTACAATTTAATTGTGCATAGTGTTTACTATATGCAGAAACTTACATAAGACTTTAAGAAGAACTTCAACTCATTCCACTTTTGATCAGAACTGTCCTGATGACATGACTTGCCGGATGATGATGGAGTTAGCGTTTTTGCATCAACACGCTCTGAATCAGAAGTTCGTAATTAATCTATTGGCATATTTTTTCTTGAAACAGACGATGGTGTTTTCTCGCTATCTTGCATAGGAACAGTTGTAGTATCAAATTAGACTGTCCTCCTTTTTTTCGCAGGTTGCGATGCTGATGCATCAGTACTCTGACCTGCCTTTGTTAGGATTTCAGGTGGTGGGACAGTATTGAAATTTTCAAAACCTTGACGGTCCATGTCCGATTGAATATGTATGTCGACAACGTGTCTTTTATCATAACGATCTGGATAAGTATCATGTGAGAAGGCAGATTCATAATCATTTAATTCAATGCCTTCGATCGTTGGCAAATCAAGCCTTTGTACTTCTTCATAGTTGATCGTAAATTAGAGTACACAAACTGTTAAGCATAAAAAATGGTTACATTAAGATTCACCGAAAAGTCAGTAGAGTGAAATAAAATTTTTAACTCGAAATGTAGTACTAAATGTTTACTTTGCTGAACATACCGGCCATGAACTTCTCATACTTGACCTTAATCCCAACTACCTTCCAGTTAAAAATCCTTGGAATTACATTACCGACACGCTCAACTATAGTACTGTCTACCTCAGAACAACATTCATACATCCAAACATTCAACACATGAGACATTCCCCCAATAGAGTATAACTGTTTTTCAACAAAAAAATCTTGTCTCCATGTTACAATCAGCTTTTGAAAATAAGCCTTTCCCCATGAAAATTATTCATACCTGCCATCCTCTACCATCACAAAGTCAGATATGCTAATAGCAGCATCACGTATTTGTGAAAACAAAAAGGTATGAATAAAGTATAGGATGAACATGTTCAAAGCATCGGTGTTGCTGTCGAAATTTCCCGGCTTGAATCGCTGTACAAAAATACATTTTTGACAGTATTTTTTAAACTTGGAAAATACTTCACCATTAATACAGACTTAGATGAATGAGTATACAAGTGTTCCTCAATGTTCCTAGTACATTTAAGTCCAAATATTAAAGCAAACTTAGAAATAGCAAACTTCAGAATGGTTTCCTGCACATAAACGTGACTTTCATCCGAATTTCTTTACTCTAACTCAAGCATAAGTATACATTTGAAAATCTGACCCTGAAAATTACACTGAGGCATGTCTAGAAGGAATCCAAAGATTGTTTGACGAAAAATATTGTAAGTTTCTTCAGCAGCACAATTCTTATATCTTAACCAAATACACGGTTGCAATAACTATCGAAATGCAAAGAATACGCAGGAATATTTTTTATCTGATATTTTATACCCTATTGGAAATGAAGAACACATAATATGTGAGCCTATATGGTCAAAACATATACTGTACATAACAACTAGTCATTTCATTACACATCTAACAACATCTAACACATGAACGAATATATGGACAATACATAAAAATGATGAATATAAACAAGGCATTTAATTACACATATAACAACATATATATGACATGTATGTGTTAGAAATATACATAGGTACTATTCATAACCTTAAACACATGGTAACATTTGTATATCTACTAAATATACATATGTTAGATGTATATGTACACAACAATACACAAGAAAATAAAAAAATACAACTCTTTTGTATATGTTTTACACATACAAATGTAATATTCCTTACCTCAAAAATAGTATAGACAACAAAAAATAACTCATATATAAATATGATTTACATATACAAATGTAAATATTCAATGCATCAAAACACAATACACAAAGCACACATAATAGAATTTATGTATATGTTCAACAACATAAAAAGAATAATGTATGTGTATAACACATACATACTTACTAATAGATACAAGCAGTAACCACATATGTATATGAACTATAAATATCAAGGTATTCAAACCAATATCATCAACAAAAATGTATATGCAGAATATATACATAGAGTAATTTTGTATTTGCACATTCAATTTCCACACTTAACTTCATAACCCCAATAAACAATCACAACAGTTAAATATCATTTTCAAAAACACAATATACCAATAACAAAAAATATTATAAAAGATGAAATACCTTTGGTAAACGAGGCCGATCATTGTCCTTTTTTTTCAATTTTCTTGATGATTCTTTAATTTGTTTTTTCGACTTTGAAGTTGATGCTTTAATAATCTTTTTCATCCTAATGGGGTCGTTAAGATTTTTTGATCTGTTCTCATCAAAGTTAGGTTCCTCGTTATCAAATACTACGGGAATGAAATCAACTAGCGAATTTGTTGTCTCGTTATTATCTAACTGAGTTAATCCTAAACTAAACGAAGGAGAATTCTCCATTAACTAAGTACTAAGTTGCTATTTTATTACTTCAAATAGATGATTTTTTTTCTAAAAGAAGAAAAATGCAGATAATTAAACTATAATTTGGTAAAGTAGAAACCCATAAAATTAGTTAATCAAAACATGCAACAAAATCTTGTTTGAAAATTTTCGAAAATTTCAACTATGTAATGAATTTTTTTTTTTTAACAATACTCAAAAATTAAACATTTAGAATGTTAAAAGAAGATTCAGTTGAAATTGAAGAAGATTAAGTTGAAATTGAAGAAGATTAAGTTGAAATTGAATACCCTTGACTAGGAGTTGGACAGATACACGATTGATTTCAAACTTGAAAACTGTCGCTTGATTGTAGCTGTACTTTTGGGGGAGAAACAATGAACGTAAAAAGGGGGTTTAGCCGTACTTTGGGGGAAGATTTGGTGAAAGTAAAAAAGGGTTTGTATGTATATGTAATTTATGAGAGAAAAATTTAAAAAGTAGTATAAATGTAATATGTTTAGGGATATGAAATATTTTGTAATAAATGAAACATAACATGTGGGTTTATGTAATTTTTAGATATTATAAAAGAGATTGTTAACTATAGACACCATAAATGAATCTCTAATGTAAAAAAATATTAAATTTAACATTTTTAACCGTTTGGGTTAAACATGTTATACAGAGGCGGATTTAGGGGGTACTGTGAGGATTTCTGAAAATTCAGCAGCTTTCGTACGGATCTTATATTTATATTGAGAAATCTTGTAAATTTATAAAATTTATAAGTTGAAAACACATAATCATGTGTGTTATTGGTCTAGTGGCAAAGAAGAAGCCAATTAAAGTACTGATACCCTTTCGGTTGTGGGTTCTCTAACCCTATTAGTTGCTTTTTTTGCACAAAGAATCCACAGACTTAAAATTCTAGATTCGCCTCTGATGTTATATATAACATGTAACATGACAAACTTGCCTTAACTTATATAAAAAAAATATTTCTACGTTTGCGATGTGATCCCAAGCATTATAGACAGGATCATCATGAATGGATCCTGGAATTTCATATTCTGAAAGTGATTAAGGGTACCAATAATCATTGTCTTTGTTAATCTCCTTTTTGTAGTCAATCGAATTAGTTAATGAATTAAATTTTTAATCCTTCTTCACAATTTTTCTCACGATTATTTTTGTCCTTGAATTTCTAGAAATTGATGTTAAAGAAAACTCTGATTGTTCAGTAATAACTTTAACTTTTTTGGTGGCTGTCAATTCCTTGCACTGTTTTTTCTTTAGGTTTATTTTGACACTTCGCCACGAATATACTAAGCAAAAAATTAAAACTTTTTTTCGATAAATTTTCAATAATATGATTAGTGGTCTTGGAACGCTTTTTATAAACCTGATAATTCTAATATTACATGGAGAAGGATTTTGATTTTCTAATGAGACGCCCAAATAATCGGCAAATCCTTTTGACATAGGAAAAGAAAAAGTGGGAGAATTTTTTTTGAATATCACAATCCTTATAAGAATAGGAAAGAGAATATAAATAATACGCAACTAGTTTAACATTAGAAACTGTACCAAATATTTATGCAAAGTCGTTTCCCATAAAATATTATACAATTGAATTTAAACAAAGTATTTTCTTTCGTCTTAAATTATCTTATCGTGTTTGGGAGCGTTGCCATCTTAATGAGCCTTGGAACGCGCGATTCGAATTAGTCGGTGCTCCAATACAAACATCGAACACCCAGATAAAAAAAAAAAATCTTATCGCGTTACTTTTTCACACATTTCTTAAAAATTATTAACTGGGAGGGTTTTGTTTGTTACTATTTTACCTTAAAATTTAATATTTCTTTATTAAATACTTATTATATTAAGATGTTTATATTTTTAAAAATAATTACTATTAAGAATAAAATATAAAAACATAATTAATTTCATTTCAAAAAATTTAAAATAATAAATAATTTCAGATCAGAGAGAGTATAATTTATAGCATGTGATCAGGTGAACACTTCAAGGCTATACCATGGCTTAGGGAGGAAGTAAGCATGGGATTAAACTTAAAGAGTACTTTGAGTTCTCGCACTAATCTCTCTCTCTCTCAATATATATATATATATATATATATATATATATATATAAAGGAGACTAATAACTATGCTTATGTGGTATGTCTCTTAAGTCAAGAAAAATATTTATTTTTTTTCTCCTCTTTTAAAATTTTTCCTTCATTATATTATTTTATTAATTAAAAAATTATATCATATTTATTATACCTAATGATAGCTCACGAGTTATAAAAAAATCTCTATCTATTTATATTCTCACTTAATAACATGGCTTTTCAATTTTTTTCTACCTATTCTTAGGACTTGATCAATCTATAAATAACAATAATCTATAGAGTTGTTGGATGTTCATTTCCATTTCTCCTTCTTTTTCTATTAGTATATATCTTTTTCTCCATTTCAATTTTTTTCACATTATTTTCATTAATCATGTGTTCAAAAATTAAAAGAGGAGACATTGAAAATACAATTTGCAATATGGCTACTATGATGAAGAGCATAGACATATTATTTAAAATTTCTTCTTGTGTCATAAGAACCAAACACAAGTTCACCAAGATGAAGAAGGAAGCTTGATGGCGGCATAAGATTCATCAAAGAGAAAATAGCCAAATTAATTTCGAATAAGTTCATTGTCAAGACGAAAATGATCTATAATGTATCAAGAGAGATGGTCAGATTAGTTTACAAAAGTAGAAATTTTCGAATGATTTATTAATAAATATAGATGTCCTTCTAATTGCTTATTTTAGTATTTTTAATTAACTATGCCACCAAATACAAGATATGTGCTCTCCAATAATAAGATTTGATTACAAAGTTTCACACTTTGTGTATACTATTATTTTATTGCTACATAAAATTTAATTATTATATAAACATTTATCTTTAAATGTACAATCTCTATTTATATATAATTAATCTATTATAAGATGATGTATATAATTCTTTGATTAAATTTTTTTTTGTTTTGTTTTTTCTCTCTTTTTCTATGTTTTTTTTTTAAAAGATTGTCTGAAGAAATTTTATTCTATTTAATTTGTGCTTCATTGAAAATTTCAAAAACTACTTTGTTAATTCTGTTAATTACACCTCATCTTTTACTCTTCTCTTTATTAATCCTTTTAATAATAATTTTTTATGATTATAATGATAATTATCTTAACAATAATTCTTTATCATCATATATTTAAGGTAAAAAAAAGAGAAAGAGGGAAAAAAGATTCCTACCAATGGGTTTTATGAATTTGTGGCAAACAAGTTCAATATTGTACTTTTCTTGTTTTTTTTTGTTTCATTTAAAATATTTTTTAGATTTAGATTTTAAATAAAATAAAAGTTATGAAAGTATTAACAAATTAAAGTTAAGTACTTATAAATATCTATAAATAAGGTGATGTAGCCTTTTTTTTATCACCTAAAAAATCATATATTTAATTTATGGCACATCTTTTATTATGTATATTGCCATTTGTCGGTAATGAAAACAATTTCAATAATATTATTTCTTGCACTAATTAGATGGGACTCTTAAATCTTAATAAGTTTAAAGTTCCCCAATCACTTGAAGATTACTCCAATAGAATTTCTTGAAACTTATAATCTTTTTTTTTCTTTTTTTCTTTGTGGGTGTCTCTCTTCATTTTACTAAATAATAATAATAATAATAGAATATTCTACTAATAACTAATTGAATTAAAAAATACAACAGCTTAACACATGTAATTAAGTAAAAAATATTGTAACCATTGAGATTTGTGATAATTCAGCTAATGAAAATTTAGATTACAACAATAACCGTTGTGATAACTCACTAATAAGAACATAAGTTACAATTCTAGAATATAAAAAAATAGTAATGGTTCATTAAAGTTGCAAATGTTGAATTAAAATAATGAGCAGTAATAATAATTATTTTTTTTCTTCATAATTCATCTTTCTTCCCTTTGAAATTGCAAAGATTGAATTGATAGTTCTGAATTCTTTTGATTTTTCTTTTTTGTTATTAGTTCATTGCTTTGATTGAGATTACTATCAAATTTCAATCTCAATTATGACATTCAGCAAAACTATATTCATTGAATTTTTGTTGTTGATAAAGAAATTTGAATATTCAAGATTTATTTTCACTATTAAAGATATATGTTTATTTTATCTTATGAAAGAAAATTAAAAAAGATTTTGAATGTCACAAAAAAATAAATTTAATGAGTATGCGGCTTTTCTTTCTCCCTCATCTCTATGGTAACTTCTTCCTTGAATTAATATTTTAACGGTTGAAAGTTAAGGCTAGAGCTGTCAATACGGGTTGTCCCAACCCATCTCGGCTAGCCCATACGGGCTTTGAGTTTGATGGGTCAGGCCGGGCTGACCCATTTAAATGATGGGCCAAAAAATACCAAGCCCACGCTATTACCCTCTGGGCTGCGGGTCTCACGGGCCAGTCCACTTTTTAAAAAATAATATTTTATAATTTAATTTTACACTGTTAATAAACATAAATATTTATCGCACAATAACACATAGTATTAATGTTTGTTAATCAAAAGGGAGCCAGAGCTCGAATCACTCAAAGTAGGAAGAAAATGAAGAGGTGGCACTACTCAATCGGAAACATCATGGTTGAAAGTCGATGGCGCGTTGAGGGAGATATAGTGAAGAGGAGGCGGCTAGCTGAACTAAGGAAATTAGGAAAGTGAAGAGTACAATGTACTCTTTATGTTTTAGTGGTAGATATTTAATTATTTTATTATTTATTAGATAGGAAAGTAGGAAACTTTCCATTTTTTATTTTCTTTGTTAATGGAACCGGTCAATGGTCATCATTGGACTTGATTGTTTTTTAACTCTTTTATTATTTTTTAGTATTTTATTTTTAAATTATTTATTATTTGACTGACGGGCCGATCCACGAGCTAGCCCAACCCACATTCCTCAAGCCCTACAGGCCATGAGCTTATCCGGGCTGGGCTAAAAAGCCCTGTTCTTAAATGGGCTGAGGTCGGGCCGGGCTGGCCCACCGGGCCTTGACCCATATTGACGGCTCTAGTTAAGGCATATCAATTATTATATGTATTTAACAACCCAAAAGAGATTAAAATATTTTACATGAAAGCACATTAATATTTTTAGGTCAAAAAAGACCTTAAATATGTTTAACTTTTAAATTTAATTAATTACTAAAAAAATTAAATCATAAATTTAACGAATTTTTCATGACCGCATGAGGTAGGACAATTTCATAACTGCATAAAGTGCGACCAACTTCTCTAGTAATAAACTAAAGGGGATATCGTTATATTTAATAACTGAAAGGGAAAAGCTTAAAAAATAACAAAAAGACACATTAATATCATAATTTTGAATTGTCTTTTTGAGTAATGAATAAACATAATTGGCTACCTTTGCTTGTTGAGAAGTCCAATAACACTGAGAAAGCTTGCAAAGAAGAGAAATACTCCCTCCCATTTTAGTTTATTTAACTCATATTGACTTGTAATTCTATTTATGACGAATTTAGTTTACTAAATTAACTATTAGTTATGCATTTAAATTTAAATTTGACAATAATATTTTATGTAGTCATTTAATAATATAATAATACTCACTACTAAAAGAAGATGATAATTTTTTCTTAATTTTATAAATTAGACAAGTAAATTGAAACAATAACTTTTCGTATGGGAGCTAAGTAAAATGAGACGGAGGAAATAAAAGAATAAGAATCTAATCATTTGGTTGGCAACAAGTTATATCTCGAGATAATTAATCTCGGAATTAGCTATCTCGGAATTATTATCCCATCATATATATGGTACTCCCTTCGTCCCATTTTACCCGTCCCAAATTTCTTAATTTGATGTTCCATTTTACTTGTCCTATTTTACTTATCAAGACAAGACAATTTTTTTTTTCCATTATACCCTTAGTGTAATTGATTACTCCTTGTTATTAGCATTCTTGAAAAATGTTGCAAAGAGAACTACCATTTAAAATACATCATTAAAAATATAAATGGTGTTTTGGTATTAGTCATCCATCAATATTGGAACTAATCCCTCAATATTGGAACTAACAACAAGACACAATTAAAAGAGGCAAAATGGTAAAATTACATTACCAATCATTATTTTCTTAATAGTTGTGTCATTCCAATTTGAGACGGGTAAAATGGGACGGAGGAAGTATAACTTATCACATTACTATGGTATAAATGGTGGGATTAAAATTCCGGGACTAACTAATACTTCTAACCAAACGAAGGATAAAATAATTCTACATTTTATTTCGAAACTATTATACCTTATGCCTCACACCAAAAGACCCCTAACTATTAAAGTTGACTTTGACTATTGATTGCTTCCATAGAAACATTTTGCTAGGTTTTCACATTTCACATGCATGTTTACGATCCAAGGAATATGATTGTTTTTAGTACGCAAATTAGTAAATTTATAAAGGTTTCAATGAATAGTTGTGAATGTTTATATTTCACAATTAAGTACAACACCAGAACTGCATATTCTACAATTGCACATAAAGAAAAATTGTTAACAAACAACTAGGAGAATAATAAGTACACACTCTTATTGTAAAATCAATATCCTGGGGATTGTTACATCAAATATTTCAGATGAATCATTATTAAGAAAATAATCATGTATAATCATGTTCTTGCCGATCAACCACATCAAATCATTAAATGTGGTTTATTTATTCATAATAGGAACTTAATTAATTAGTAATAATTATAAATCACCTAACCTTAATTAATTAGGCGTAATCACACAAGCCATAAAAGCAATATCCACCAGTCATGCACCTGTTGTTGCAATATCCACAATGCCTCTTATCAAAGGATAAATTCACACATTCACCCCTACAACAAGTCTCAGTAAATGGACAGTTTCTCTTGCACGCACCGCAGTTGTGATCATCGTACGATAAGTCGATGCACTTGTTGTTGCAGCACGTTGTGTTTTTACCGCCTATTCGTAGCGCCGTGCATATTTCGTGGTCCTTGTGACAGTGATCGGCTGCTCTAGGGTTCTTCGGTTTTTGTTGTTCGGCTAGAAAACGACTTGCTACTAATTTCCTCTTCAACGGGGGGAATGTGGGAATCGGTGCTTTTTTGGCCTCCGTGTTTTCGACTTTTTCAATGGTTTGAGTAGTGGTGGCGATGATAGTGATAGCAATCGCTATTGTGATGGCGAGCGAGATCAAGATTTTCATCACCTTCATCTTTTCGAGAAGGTGAAATGTACGTTGAGTTGATTGATGTCGTTATTTTTGTTGAGGGGTGGTGAAGTTGAAGAAAGAAGAAAATGTTTGGATTGGTAATGAGTTTGGGAGACTTGAATAGTTTTTATATATATAGTCCCTCCCAACACATTTTTTTAAAATATAAGAATTGACTAGGCGACGTGGATGTTAAAAAACAGAGAAATATTTTACAATTCAAGATTTGAAGGTTTTATGAATTTGTAATAAATATTTAGTATATAATAATTAAGCTTACAATCATATATATATATTCTCTTATAAATAAGAGGCAGTGTAGCAGCTGAAGCAGGTAGGAGGTTGACATGTCTGTTTTAATTGCGATTTTATGATATCATCTCTAATTAATTATTAAAAGTTATTTATGTATTAAAAAATTAATAATATTTAATAAAAAATAAAATAGATATTTATGACGTGTCTGTTTTAGCTGCTTCAATCGTAATTTTATTATAACACCCCTAATTAATTATTATATCCCTAATTAAATATTATAAGTCATTTACATGATAACAAATTAATAATATTTAATTAGAAAAAATAAAATAGTTATTTATGGCATGTCTGTTTCAGCAGTTTCAATCATAATTTTATTGTATCACCCTTCATTAATTATTATAATTCATCTAAGCATTAAAAAATTAATAATATGTAATAAAAAGGTAAAATAGACATAAACTGAAAATTAACTCTTGATGTTTTAAATTAACTTGACGACTTATATGAGACCTTCTTAATTTTGTTTCACAGGTATTTTTTAAAGTAATTTTGATAAAGGGAGTTCATCAGCTGAAGCCGGCAGCAGATCGATATGTCTGTTTCAGCTGCTTCAATCGTAATTTTACTGTATTGCAGCTAATTAATTATTATATATAAGTCATCTACATATTAGAAAATTAATAATATTTAATACAAACAAGTAAAATAAATATTTTTGGCATGTTTGCTTTAACTGCTTCAATCGTGATTTTATTATATCATCCATAATTAATTATTATAAGTCATCTAAGTATTTAAAAAAATAATAATACTTAATAAAAAAATAGATATAAAATAATAATTTTACTATGTCACTTCTAATTAGTAGAATGGACGAGAAATTATTATAAATCACAATAATTTAAAACTTAAATTATTTTTAAAATATAATTGACTATCAATGCCACAAAAGATTGAACATGGAGAGTAACATATATTATTTGAAAATTACATAAAAAAATACTAAAAATTACAATGGTTAACAACTTAAAATATCTAAAAAAATATATTTAAATTTTATTTGTGTCACATAAATTGAAGCAAAAACATAGCCTCGCTATCTAGTATATATATACAGCTGAGCAAAAGCAATTGAATTCCATGACCATTAGGCTATATATTCTGGATCCACGTAATGTATCCTTTTAAACATGCATGTCATGCATTTTTGTGTGACTATAAAAATATGTCATTACGGAAAAATGAAAATAAAGTTTAATGTTACATCATTTAAATGTCCTTTTTGTTAGAATAAATTTTAAAAAATTGCCGCAAATAAGAAGACGTTTAATTTATATACACTGAAGATATAATTTTTTTTAATAGATGTTATTGAAAATGTTATTTATAGGCAGTGGCCATGGCGCTAAGAGTTCATCAAAATCTTCTTTGCCAAAAAATTACTTTATATATAAAATGTCAATTTCTTTTTTTTTTTTTAAAACAAAACATATATAGAGTATATTGATAATGAATCTTGCTTCTTGACTTTTTCACATATTTACTTATATTTTGAAATCACTTAGTGAAAATTAAATTTCATCATTATTTACATGTAATTATCCTCTATATAAAATAGATTTATAATGTTAAAAATAAGACAAATGACCTGTTATAACAAGTAAAAAATAAATGAAGGCAATGTAAAGATTCTTTACATGAATATTAGCGAAACTCATAAGTAAAATAGAGGGAGTATACTTTAATTTATCGTGAAATTAGTTTAGGGGTTGACTTTTGAAAGAGCTGGCGGAATGTGAAGACGCAGCAAGCAATAAACTTAGGAAATAATCGAAGAATTAATTAATGATTAATTCATTAATTGTCAATAGTAGAACCTTTGCTTGCTAGAAAATTTGCCGACGTGAAACAACTTATGTGCATGCATGGTTTTGCATTTTTTAAACATGAAGTTGATTAGTATTTCCTCTTCTTATCTTTACTTGTTCATATTACTAAATATAAATATCCAATAATATTTGTGTAGTTTGGAAAATCAATGGATACTCATTTTACCATTGTAAGATTTATTCATCACTCAATAAATTTTTCATCAAAACATTAAATTTATTATATTCATAGGGTAATATAATAAAATATAATTAACTTTACTATTTTTGCTTCTTAAGGTGTGTGTCAAATTAATAGTGGACAAGTGTTGTTTAACAGATGGAATAGTAATATTATAGAGTTTATATATAGATAAATAACCTTTTTTTAGTCATGGAATTTATGTGTCTATATAGGCATTGTTGTCTTTAATTTGAAGACTCTAGCTAGCTAGTTTACTTCTTTGATTAAGTTGCTTGGATATTGGTTCTAACTAAAGTGGTTTAGAGGAAAATTAATTACACGTATTAAAAAATTAGGAGTGTACATTGTTTTCTATTGATGCATAATTGATTGTTACAGAAGTAAAAGAAAGTCATTTTGTGGGGTTATGTTGGCATGTTTTTAAGGTTCTCGAAGAGTCAGAGACTGACAAAATTATAAAAAAGAGAGATGAGAAAATTGAAGGAAAGGTGTATTTTTTAAGTCTTGAATGAAAGATTGGTGACATTGATCAACTTAAAGGGTCAAACATCATTAGAAAATTTGATTAAGTTAATTGTGGACTTGATTAATATTTTTAAAACTTTCTAATCTTTTCAAAAATACAAATCAACTCAACCCACACTCCTCTTCAATCCAAATCAACCAGTATCTCTCCCCTCTCTCTCGATAGCGCCTCTCTCAACTCTCTCCTAACCAACAGTTCTGCAAAATTTCTCCCTTCAATCCCTGGCGACTTCAACCTCCGGTGACAAATAATTGGGCGAGTTCCTTTTCGACTTTCAACCGTCAATCGACGTGAATACTTCTCCGGCGACAACAACTTCGAGTTTTTCAACCTTCAATTGATGTGACAGCCTTGCTCTCCGGCCACAGCAGCTTCGAATTCTTCATCGTTCCTTTTCTTATTTCACAGGTAAAAAATTATGGCCTTTTTAGTTTTGAAAAAAATGAGAAACTTGAGTCAACTTCTCTTATAGTATTGGTTTACAATTTCAATATTTGTTGCTTTAATTTGAAAAGTGGTCTGAATAAAATTCTAATTTCTAGTATTTCTTCTTTTCTCTTTTCGAAGTCAATTATGATTTTTTGTTATTTGTTGTATTTTTTTTTTAAGTTTGATTTTTGTTGTTTGTGCTTATACAAACAAAACAAAGATTTGGGTTGATTTGTTCTATTTTTGTTCTTGGTAAAAATGGTGATATTGTTGTTTTTCTGTTGAACAAAATCGTGCTATTTTTTTTTGTTTTCTCCAATAGATTATCCATCTGATGCAACAAATTTATCATATGATGCAACAGATCAATCATTTGATGCAACAGAGAAACCATCAGATTAAAATTTTGATGCAACAGATTAATCATCTGATGCAACAGAGGAACCATTGGATAAAAAATCTAATGAAACAAATTTAACATATGATGCAACAGTTTAACTATCTGATGCAACAGATTAACCATATGTTGCAATAGATTAACCATCGAATAAAAAATCTGATGCAACAGAGGAACCATCAGATTAAAGATCAGATGCAACAGATGAACCTCCTGTTGGATAAAATCCTATCAACTCTTCCAACAGGACATGTCCAAGACGTAATTTTTCCAACTGATAATTCATCTGCCGTGATAAACGACCTTTCTGTTGGAAGAAATCTAAACAATATTGACCTTTGATAACTGTTCCAACAGATCACTCATTTGTTGCAATAAATGTGTGACCTTTTGCACAGACCATTCATCTTTCTCAACAGATGAGTGATATGTTTTATATTATCGCAACAGATTGCTTAGCCGTTGCTGCAGATTAGTTAACTTTTTGACAGATCACTCATATGTTGCAACAAATTTATGATCTATTGCACAAACCATTAATCTTTCTCAACAGATGAGTGATATATTTTATATTGTCGCAACAGATTACTTAGCCATTGCTATAGGTTATTTAATTGTTCTAACAGATCACTCATATGTTGTAACAGATGATGTTGCAATAGATTTGTGATCTGCTGCACAGACCATTCATTTTTCTCAATATATGAGTGATATGTTTTGTATTGTTGCAACATATTACTCATCCGTTGTAATAGGTTATTAATTGTTCCAACAGATCACTCATATATTGCAACAATGTGTGATCTGTTGCACATACCATTCATCTATCTTAAAAGATGAGTGATATGTTTTGTATTATTGCAACAGATTACTCATCCACTGCAACATGTTGGTTATATGCTGCAACAGATATACTATCTGGTGCAACAGATCAGTGATCTGTTGAAACTGTTATTTTACTATTTTGCTTGTTTGATTTACTATTATCTCTTTTTAATGATGCATTAATCAACTATAATATATTTTTTTATGTTTCTGTTAATTTTAGATAATATAGCTCCCAAAAGAACAGAAAACCCAATCAAGTCCAAGTAAAGGAACAAGTGAAGAAGCTAGGCTACATCCACCACTCTATGAGCTTGCTTTACAAGCATTATCTCAATCAGGAGCAGAATATGATGAACACGGGTAGGAGAAATATTTCAAAATAGATGATCCAAATGCTAATAGCCCTTCCACCGAAGGGTTGGTCAAAACTTTCAGCATTGATCGTTATCCTGTGAGAATGCAGTACGATGGTGCTACAAATTGAACGGGTAACTTCGTGGTTAAGTCAACCATGGAAAAATCTTTTGAAGGCAATTCTCAAGATGAAGAGGAAACCGAGGTGCTAAATGAAGATGTTGGCCGAGACTTGTTGTTATTGAGCACTCGGATTCTACATATTTTGCGGACTGTTTTGGGTTGTTCTTTTTAAGTGGCCAATTAAACAAGATGAAGCCGTAAATTTGTGGGCAAATTTCTCTCAAGATGGAGAGGATGAAATAAGAATAATCATGGATATGGACTTATGAGGGTGAGCATTGGTCCTGAGTCTTGGTGTGTGCAATTGAAGTATAGAAGAGGTCCAAAACACACCAAAAATCATTCCACTCTTACACTTGAGGGGTGCCTCACCCTTGAGGGGTATTATGGACATTTTATATTCCATTTTGTAATAACTATATAAGGAACATGTTAGAGTTTTATTTGAGTTAACTGTCTTATGATATTGAAAGAACAAGAACACTTCTCTTGAGAGAGAGAGCCTCCCAATACCAAAACTAGGACATGGCAAGTGTGGAATCACTTGTGAATGTGTATTGCTTGGAAACGATGGTGCTTGAGCGGTGAAATCCCTCTCGTATCTTCGTAAGAGTGTGGTGTTGCTATTGTAAGTTCTAGGGGTCCTTAAATTTAATATATCTTTGGGTTCTTGGGTATTATTGTAGTGTATGGGTAACGTCCCGATTTTCTGAACCGGAATGCTACATGGTGCTTATGACCTCGAAGGACCACAAGCTAACCTATGAATGATATCTGTACCTGTACATTGCATAATATACTTGTAAAATGCGGAAAACATGAACAATAGTCCATAAGGTTCAACTGACTAAAGAAACTATCAAAACATAACATCCATGTGGGTAGCAAATACCCAAAACAACTAAATCTGAATACTAAATCTGAAAACCTCTAAGTATGGTCTGAATAAGGAGTTGAAGGAACATGTCTCCAACAAACTCCGTAAACTGAAAACTAACTGAATTAATAAATGAATAAATCAAGTAATATCGTCCTCGAATGAAGAGGACTCACTGCAACTCTGTGAGCTGAATGCGACTGCTACTGCTAGTCTGGAACTCGTGTCTCTGAACCTATGGTGTAACATGAAAAGAAATAACCATAGCGCAAATGCGTCAGTACAACTGGAGTACTGAGTATACGAGTGAGGTAGGCTAATGTAAAAGGTTTACATGCATGAATAATGCTAACTGACTGACTGATATGAACGTAAGAGTGCAAATATACATACATAGTAACTGAGATCGTGAGTACGTGATAGCTAAATCTGTACGCTAATACATGGCTGAAAATATAGTTCTGATAGCATGAGGGACTGTATCTGACAGTACTAAATCTGATGGAACTGTCTGAGTTCCGTATTATAACTGAGATTTGACTGTATCTAACAGTCCTGGTATACGGATATCTGAAGAACTATCGATTGAGTCTGAAACTGTGGGAGGTAGTTATTTAACTGACATTCCCCATGTATGCTAAAGTAGCTGAAATAGGGCCCAATCGCTGCCCTGATTGGAAGGGTGTCAATATCGTGACACGGGTAAAGACATGCTGTGAGTGACCCTCAAATATGGCAGTGTCCCCAAAAAAGAACGGCGGATGTCCGCCCCATCAACCCTTAAGATGGCAGTGTTGATGTCTCAACCTATGCTGGCTACATAGTTCTGGAACGCAAGGATTGCTTCTAAGAATCACACCTTCATCTGAAGAAGGTGAGTTCCCATCCTTGGGTTCGCTCGGTGCTAAATCCTACTCCCATCTGAAGAGACTGAACATGACTTAACTGACTATACATGAACTGGGTTTACTTAATTTCCATTCACTGACGGAGTAATACTGATAACTGACTGAGATCATGAGGTTTCTGAGGTTTCCTGAGTCACATGACTGACTGAATTCTATGGAACGTGGCTTGACTGAAGATATCATGACAACATGACATAGATCTAGGCACACAGCTATAGTTTTAGGTACGAATACCCCCAGGACTCGATAGAAGGAAACTGACACACATGACATGACTTGATCACAAGATTTGAGTCCACAATTCATAATATCATAAGTAAGGGATAGTGTACTTCATGAGTCTATTCAACATCTCAAACATGGTAGGGAAAGCATGCATACATTTCTTGTACATGTTCTATAATTCTATTATCACACATGCTTCACACCACAACAATAGCAACATATAAATAACATGGAATTCATATTGAGTGTATAGCTAATATGGACTTGTCATTTAGGTATCATAAAATCATGTAAATATGGAATTCTAGCAGCCTAGGCATTTTAACAAACACCTTGCATGCACACCTTGGGCATAGATTTTCTCAACAAATGTTAATCATCTTGAACCACCCAATTTCATGGGTTTTAACCACAAACATGCATACTTCATGGAAATCATCTTAAAATAATATTCTGAAGTTTAAACAATGGTCATTGACATGAACAACATCACATAGCAACAAGGAAATCAAAGTTTCTCATTTAAAATCATGGTTCTTGAACTCTATGAACGAAAGGGGTCCATAGATGAACACTACGCATACCTGACTCAAGGTTCTTGATGTTTTTTTTTGAACTGGAAGGATTTGAAATCCTTTGATTCTTGAAGAAGATTGAGTCTTGGTCTTGAATATTTAATTTAGGGAGAAACCCTAGTTGTTGTTTGTGAAATAAAAGTGAGAAAAATGGCTGAATTTGGACTTATCTGGGTATATATAGGCGGGTGATAAGTGACCAAAATACCCCTATTAAAATGACCTGGAAATAAGCTGAACATGGCGTGTGATGGTATGACTGACGGTCCATCAGACTCCTGGTGGACCGTCATTCAGCCCGTCAGACGTGGACCAGAAATAGGCTTCACTAGATAAGGGTTGACGTCCTGGATGGCGGTACGTCACAACTTTCACGGTCCATCAACTCGTCTGTCAGTCTTTATCCAGAACATGTCTTAACTGGCATGCCTTTTACGGTCCAAGTGGTGGTCCATCACTAAGTTGATGGTCCGTCAACTTTGCCGTCGCACCTGGGCGATTCTGACCGTTCCGAGTAAAACGTCCATAACTCCTTCGTCTGATGTTGGATTTGGACGAAATTGGTATCGTTGGAAAGTCAACTCAATTTACCACGTGATAGAAAGTGAAAATCTCAAAAATACTGCATGTATAAAAATATATTTGCATTTCAAAGTAAGTCCTAGCATTCTTGAGATGATTTCTAGCTAGGAAAAAGACACGGGTATTACAATATCTCCCCCTTGAGAACATTCATCCTCGAATGAAACTGAATGGGAGGGGAAATTTTAATCTAAACATGAATAGATGGAACATGATCTCACAATTGACAAACTGTACATAGCATACTGATCATGCATATCTGATGCATGGATAACTGATACATGAATACGTAACTGAGCAATATGATAAACTGAGTTTCTCAAGCTAAGAATGCATAGCTAATGCATGATTAAATACTGTACCGACACATGAACGCATGTCTGAGTATACAATGGCAATAGATACCAAGTTTATACTGAATTCTGAATGTGAAACTGAATAAGCTTAAGAAAGATTGTTACCTTGATCTTGATCTGAATTGGTAGAGAAAAGGTGAGGGTACTTGGTATGCATATCTGCTTATGTTTCCCAAGTAACTCCCTCATGAGACTGATTTTGCCAAAGAACTTTGACTAGAAGAACTTCTTTGTTCCTCAATCGACGAGTCTGATAGTCTAAGATTTCAACTGGAGTCTCTTCATAAGAGAGGCTGTTCTGAATGTCAATGCTCTGAATAGGGACTACAACTGTTGGGTCACCTATGCACTTCTTGAGCAAAGAGACATGGAAGACTGGATGGACTAAGGCTATATCTGAAGGCAATTCGAGCTCATAAGCTACCTTGCCGAAGCGACTGAGAATCCTGAAGGGACCAACATAGCGAGGACTGAGTTTCCCTTTTTTGCCGAACCTCTTCACTCTTTTCATGGGAGAGATATTAAGATAGACATAGTTGTTGACCTAGAACTCGAGATCCTTTCTACGAACATCTGCATAAGACTTCTATCGGCTCTGAGCAGCCCGAAGTCTCTCTCGGATCAACTGAACTTTCTCTAAGGCGTCGAATACCAAGTCAGGACCTATGACTGAGGCCTCACTAACTTCGAACCAACCGATTGGAGATCTAAACCTCCTACCATAGAGAGTTTCGAATGGAGCCATCTGAATACTGGAATGATAGCTATTGTTGTATGCAAATTCAACCAAAGGCAAGTGGGCATCCCAACTTCCTTTGAAATCAACTGCACACGCCCTTAGCATATCTTCGAGAGTCTGAATGGTCCTTTCTGCTTGACCATCTGTCTGAGGATGAAATGTTGTACTGAGATAGACTTGGGTACCAAGACCTTTTTGGAATGCTTTCCAGAAGTGAGAGGTGAACTGGGTACCTCTATCTGAGATAATAGATGAGGGAACACCGTGTAATCTGACCAACTCCCTGATGTAGAGTTTGGCATAATCCTCGACTAAGTAAGAAGTACAAACTGGAAGGAAATAAGCTGATTTGGTCATTCTATCTACGATAACCTAAACTAAATCATGCTGACTACGAGTACGAGGCAAACCCGTCACGAAGTCCATGTTCACTTCTTCCCACTTCCACATAGGAATAGTAAAATCCTGCATAGAACCACTAGGTTTCTGATGCTCTATCTTAACTTGCTAATATGTAGAGCACTTAGACACTAACTCTGCAATATCTCTCTTCATCCCACTCCACCAATAGATATCCCACAAGTCGCGGTACATCTTAGTGGCCCCTGGATGAATAGAGTATCGCGCACCATGTGCTTCTGCAAGAATTCGTTGCCTCAAGTCATCTACACCTGGAACACACAAACGACCCTGACAATGAAGAACACCATCTCCCCCTTGGGAAAAAACCTCAACCTTCTGATTTTGAACTGACTCTTTTAGCTTGTCAAAGCTAGAATCCCTGTCTTGCTTTTCTTTTACCTCAGAAACTAGAGATGACTCTGAACTATTCTAAACACATAAACCACCCTCTGAAGAGTCGACTAAGCGAACACCTAGTATGGCAAGCTGATGGATTTCTTGAACTATTTTCTTCTTACTATCCTCAATGTGAGAAATAGTAACCCATGGAGAGTCTACTGAGAGCATCGGCCACAATATTGGCCTTTCCCGGATGGTAAAGGACACTCATGTCATAATTCTTCAAAGCTCTAACCACCTTCTCTGATGAAGATTGAGATTTTTCTGAGAAAAGACATACTGGAGACTCTTATGATCTGTGAAGACGTCTACATGAACTCCGTAAAGATAATGCCTCCAAATCTTTAAGGCAAAGACTACGACTGCTAACTCAAGATCATGAGTAGGATAATTTTTCTCATGTGGCTTTAAATGTCTGAAGGCGTAGGCTATGAACTTACCATTCCGTATGAGGACACAACCTAAACCTACTCTAGATGCATCACAATATACCACGAAACCGTCTGAACCATCTGGAAGGGTTAGAACTGGAGTTGAGGTGAGTCGAGTCTTCAATTCCTGAAAACTCTTCTCGCATGTGTCCCACCCCTCTTTTACGTACTCAAAATTCGTTTTAAAGTTTGAAAGGGTTTTATTATTTAAGTGACAAGAATTAAAATTTGTTTCGGAAAAAGGATTATTTGCATTTTTATTCAGAGTCGCCACTTGGCATAATCCGGTGTGCCAAGTCACCTTTAAAAAATCCTTTTCGAAACCATTTGACTCTTAAACTGGTTTTGCGAACAGAGATTCCGGTTAAGGAATTCTGTTGACCAAGGGGAAGGTGTTAGGCACCCCTCGATCCTGTGGTTTGACCACAGTCGCTTGGTGGAGGGTATCGACTAATTTGGCGTTACAAATGTATAAACCACACAAAAAAACACATAAAAATAATCCATCAAACACATGAAACAAAACAAATCCAAAATTAGTGTCCAGTCCAATTATACAGTCCCGAAATAGAAATACTGAAATAACCTACACTAGTCCTAAACTATGCTTTACACGATGCCTCGGGCCTTGATCACGATCATTCTTAGCGTACAAAATTCTTCGGGGCATCCCCCGGTGAGTAAATACAAATTACCTCGGGGCATTCCCCGGTTAAATAAATACAGTTTCCAAATACGATAAACAAGACATTCAACAAATATTTCAATCATTCCAATACTACACTAATCCTAAACTTGCTTACCCGAGCTTACTGTTTGCCTACCCGCTCGACGACATATCGCATTCAACATCAACAATGTATAAAAAATATCATAATATTCACTTTGATCAATTTTTCGATTCCCGTCCCCAAATTTCATTTTAATACTAAATTTTCACAACTCATCATTTCTATTTCAGCGACCCACAATCACTTTCAATGAAATTAAACAACGAGTCCATATCAAAATAATAAACTATCACCAAACAAGACAACATACATTCATCACCAACAAACATCAAAACAACACACGAACATCCAAATCGAAATACGAAACATCCCAAATAATAAAAATAGATAAGAGAAAGTGTAGAGTTGGACCTCGATTGAAGCTTTTATTGTGCCAAAATATGTGATCAAAAGACAAAGACGGATCCAAAACTCTCGATTTGAACCTTGATAACCGACAACTCCAAACTCGATATTGAATTCAACCGGACAGATTGGAAAACAACGACAAAGCCTCACGATGAATGACCCACAAACCCAAATAGAACTCAAAAACAACCCAAGATCTCAAATTCGAAACCCCAAACCATCGATTTCCAACTAACCTTGCACGAACCAAACAAACTCGGATGGATTTAAAACCCTAAGAAATAAGAAATATCGAAAGAACCGAGACTGAAATTATGAAAAATCGAGAAGTCCCATACGCGAGATCTCATCGGAATCGATGGAAAAATGGGTTAGGTCGGCGGCTGGATGTTGACCGGTGCCTGCTGCCGTCGCCGGAGAGAGGTCAGGTCGGGTTGGGTCGGCTGCTGGAGGAGCAGATCGTGTTGGTTTGCTGGATGTTGACCAGTGATGGCTGACGGCAAAGGACGGAAGACTGTTTCGCCGGCGAACGGAGGGAGGCGGACTGCTTCGCCGGCGAGCGGAGGCTTTCTCTGGTTTGTGGGGAGGGATGTTTGTTTCGAAGGGAGGAAGACGGTAATAACGGCATTATTGCCGCCGTCGTTGGTCGGATGGAGAGGCGACGAACGGTTGCTTAGTTTTTTTTTTGGAGAGAGAAAGAGAGAGTCTAGAGAGAAGGTGGAGCTGATATGTGTGTATATATTGAGGTGAGGGTGGGGTAGTGGTGAGGTAGGTGGGGTTACGTGGGGAAGGGGGTAGGGTGTGAGGTGTTTCTTTTTGGTTGGATGGGATAAGGATTACGTGTTGTTTTTTTATTGGGTGGGTTGTTAGAATATTAGGATAAAACAAAATTAGTTAGGGGTTGTTATTTTTGTCATTTTGTGGAGGGATTATCACACGGGTGAGGGTACATCGTAGGATAGGGTAAACAATAGGTAAAAAATATACCGGGGAGGGATGAAATTAGGTGTCTACATCATGCCCCCTTTGAATGTAAACACGAAGTGTTTTCAGGCAAAGAAGTAGACAGCGAGACCAAATTTTGACCCGACCATTTTTCAAAGAAAGAAACAGAAGGAAGAAGGACAACCGAGTCTTGACTTAAGACATCCTTCCTACCCAAATTATGAGAGAATCATGTCACGGGTATTTCAAAGGATTGGAAGAGGTGGACTATACCGAGTTGGAGAGTCGAGTGAGGTTCCGTCGAGGTTCCGGTCTGCGGCTCTGTTATTACATCAAAAATGAAAATTACAAGTTAAAACATAAATGAAATTACAAAAATCCTATGTATACAGCTTCTGTTGGTTCTTGACTCGACTTCCATCACCCTATTCTTCAGGAGGGCTCCTGACTTGCAATTTCTTTCAACTTGTTGCTTGGCTTTCAATTGCTTCGCTTTGTTGCTTGACTTTTCATTTCTTCACCCTATTCTCCAGGCGGGATCCTGGCTTGCTATTTCATCACACTGTTCTTCAGGCGGGCTCCTGACTTGCTATTTCATCACCCTGTTCTTCAAGCGGGCTCCTGAAACCCAAAATTAAAACTAGAACAAAAATTATCCCAAACAAAAATTATAATAAAGTAGCATTTCATTTTTTTGAAAGCGTTGTCCCATTTTCCAGGAGGGCCCTGAACAGAAAGTAAAGTCCCATTTTTCGAGAGGGTCCTGAATTGAAAGTAAAATCCCATTTTTCAGGAGGGTCCTGAACATAAAGTAAAATCCTATTTTTCAGGAGGGTCCTGAACATAAAGTAGACTCCTATTTTTCAGGAGGGTCCTGAACATAAAGTAAAATCCCATTTTTCAGGAGGGTCCTGAACATAAAGTAAAATCCTATTTTTCTGGAGGGTCCTGAACATGAAGTAAAATTCTATTTTTCAGGAGGGTCCTGAACATAAAGTAAATTCCCATTTTTCAGGAGGGTCCTGAATTGAAAGTAAATTCCCATTTTTCAGGAGGGTCCTGAATTGAAAGTAAATTCCCATTTTCCAGGAGGGTCCTGATCATGAAGTAAAATCCTATTTTTCAGGAGGGTCCTTAACATAAAGTAAATTCCCATTTTTCAGGAGGGTCCTAAACTTAAAGTAAAATCCCATTTTTCAGGAGGGTCCTGAACAAAAAGTAAATTCTCACGGATGTGCATTTCCAATGGTAGCTGAATTAAGTGAAGCGAATTTGCCCCTATTTCAACAAAGAAAATTTGTTAGTTAAAACTTAGTGGTGGCTTGCAGCTCTTGGCTTCTCAGGTATCTGCCCAGCACTCGTTCCTTTCATCTTTGTTCCAAATCGCTGACACTTGCCAGCTCTTGGCTTCTCAGGTATCTGCCCAACACTCGTTCCTTTCATCTTTGTTCCAAATCGCTGACATTTGCCCTGTCTTGCCGCATCATCGACCCAGATCCATATTGAGGGAAGTGAGTTCTGACTCGAACAATGGGCTTCCATTTTACCATGCCTCTGAGGTGCACCCTTTTCCGAATCTGAATGCTTCCATGAATCCAACAGCCTGTCGGTTGATAGACTTCCTTTGTTTCATGTTGAATTACGATCATATTTCTTTCATGTGCCGGTCCTTGGCTTTTCCTCATATAATTGGAAAGACTGGTAGTAAATTTTGAAATTCTTTCTCGCTTGTTTTGACACAGACTTGACTTAAAAATGTAAAGAAACGATGGTGACTTTTATTTTGATAAATGACATAAAAAGACAAAAAGCTTGAATATGTAAATGAAAGAAAAGGGCAATGTCCCATATTCAAAAGAAAACTTATATGAATACGACAACCAACTCCAATGAGTATGACATGTATTTTGGATTGAGCTGCCTGATCTTCCTATCCAAACTCCTCATTTGTTGTTGAGTTCGTGCCTTTGCCGCTGAGCCGCTTCTTCAAATCCATTGGAATCATTCATCACATTCGATTGACGGCATTTTAAAAGACTTTCGCCAACAAATCTATTTCTTTTCACTTTTCACTTTTCTCTTGAACTCTCCATCGCCTTACGGTGCCCGTGAGGGTTTTCACCAATAAGACTCTCTCATTTTTAATTCTCTCTACTCACCATCGCCTTATGGTGCCTGCAAGGGTTTTCACCAATAAGACTCTCATTTTCATTTCTCTCAACTCACCATCGCCTTATGATGCCCACGGGGGTTTTCGCCAATAAGACTCTCTCATTTTTTTGTATTTCTTTCCTGATTTCTTATGCGGAGGGAGACACGTGGTACCTCACAATGCATCATCATATCCATTGCATGCTTAGCCTTAACATTATCAAAAAATTAATCTGAAGGACTTTCTTTTGTTGTAACTTGGCTTTTGGATAAGGTTAGAAAAAGATGGCAAGGGGTTCGAACGACACTTGAAGTGGGGGTGGGACTTACAACTTTTGGAATCGACTCAAACAACATGTTAACTCATGCCCCAGTTTTGTTGACTGGGTGAATCTTAAATCTTTATTTGGTTGGACCGAGCCCAAAATAGGGCAGCCTACGTGTCTCACTCCCGAGAGAGGAGAATCAGGTCACACGTAGTTCCATCAGCTTGTTCTTTGTTTTGATTTGATTTTTTCTTTTATTTTTGAACTCTTTATTTTATTCTTATTTTCTTGACATTTATCTTTGACTCTATTTTGATTCCAAAAGAGGGATATGAAAGAAAAATAAATGAGGCTCAAATGGGTAAACAAAGGATGACACAATGTTTGGATAAAAGAATAAAATGCCTTCATCATATCAATCTTCAAAAATACAAGTACTAAACATGCAATAAACTCAACAAAGGATCAAATATCATACATAGTATCTTTTGACCGCATCAGAATTGATAGCCATTTCTGCCATTTTGCCTTCAATATCTGTCAAATATATTTCTCCTTTGGACCACACTTTCTTCACAACAAAGGGACCTTGCCAGTTAGGGGAGAACTTGCCTTTCGCTTCAACCTGGTGAGGAAGGATACGTCTCAATACCAACTGACCAACTTTAAAATTCTTGGGACGGACCTTTTTGTTATATGCTCGGGCCATCCTCCTCTGATACAACTGGCCATGACACACAGACGTTAGCCTTTTTTTCTCAATCAAACTCAAATGTTCCAGTCCGGTTTTTACCCATTCGTCATCATCAATCTCTGCTTCTACAATGACTCAAAGAGATGGAATTTTAACTTCTGCAGGGATGACTGCTTCTGTCCCATACACCAATAAATATGGAGTTGCCCCTGTTGAAGTGCGAACAGTGGTGCGATAACCTAGCAATGCAAATGGCAACTTTTTATGCCACTGTCTAGATCCTTGTACCATCTTTCACAGTATCTTTTTTATATTCTTATTGGCGGCTTCTACAGCGCCATTGGCCTTTGGGCTATACGGAGTAGAATTTCGATGTGCGATCTTAAATTGTTGACATACTTCTTGCATCAAATGACTATTGAGATTGGCAGTATTGTCTGTAATGATCATCTTAGGAATTTCAAATCTACAAATGATATTGGCATGAACAAAATCTACCACAGCCTTCTTTGTCACTGACTTGAAAGTTACTGCTTCTACCTACTTTGTGAAGTAGTCAATGTCTACTAAAATGAATCTATGCCCATTAGATGCCTTCGGCTCAATCGGTCCAATCACATCCATTCCCCAAGCCACGAACGGCCATAGAGCGGCCATTGCATGCAACTCAACAAGAGGAGAACGTATCAGATCACCGTGTACCTGACATTGATGACACTTCCGAACAAATTGAATTGAATCCCTTTCCATAGTAAGCCAGTAATAACCTGCTCGAAGAATCTTCTTTGACAAGACATGACTATTCATATACGACCCGCATACTCCAGAGTGTATTTCAACCATGATTGCCGAGGCTTCTTTTGCATCTACACACCTTAAAAGTCCCAGATCTGGGGTTCTCTTATATAAGATTCCCCCACTCAAGAAAAATCCACTAGCCAAACGCCTAATAGTTCTCTTTTGATCGTTGGTGGCATATGTTGTGTATTCCCCTGACTGAATGTATCGCTTGATATCCAAGAACCAAGGTTCTCCATCAAGCTCTTCTTCAACCGCATTACAATAAGCATGCTGATCCCGACTCTGTATATGCATTGGATCGATATAGGCTTTGTCAGGATGTTGGAGCATTGAAGACAGAGTAGCTAAACCATCAATAATTTCATTATGAATCCTTGGAATATGACTAAACATTACTAACATAAACCGTTGACATAACTCCTGCAAGCATTGTCGATACGGGATGAGCTTCAAATCTCGCGTCTCCCAATCGCCTTGAATTTGATGGACGAGCAAATCTGAATCTCCCAACACCAATAATTCTTGGACTCCCATATCAACAGCTAACCTCAAACCAAGAATGCAGGCTTCATACTCTGCCATATTATTAGTACAGTAGAATCGAAGTTGTGCTGTTACCGGGAAATGTTGTCCTGATTCAGAGATAAGAACCGCTCCTATTCCGACTCCTTTCATATTGACAACTCCATCGAAGAACAACTTTCAACCTGGATCAACATCTATAACGACTTCATCGACACACGACACTTCTTCGTTAGGAAAATATGTCTTTAATGGCTCGTACTCTTCATCGATGGGATTCTCAGCAAGATGATCTGCCAAGGCTTGGGATTTCATGGAGGTTCGAGTCACATATACAATGTCGAACTCCGTAAGCAATATTTTCCACTTCGCCAATCGACCTGTCGGCATAGGCTTCTGAAAGATATACTTCAAAAGATTTATGCGGGAGATGAGATAAGTAGTATAGGATGAGAGATAATGCTTCAAATTCTGTGCTACCCAAGTTAAGGCACAACACGTCCTTTCAAGAAGAGTATACCTGGCCTCATATGTGGTGAACTTCTTGCTAAGATAATAAATAGCCTGCTCTTTTTTGCCTGTGACATCATGTTGACCCAGGACACAACCGAAAGAATTGACCATGACTGATAAATATAACATCAAAGGCCTACCAGGCTTCGGGGGTACCAGCACGGGTGGATTTGACAAATATCTCTTAATTCGATCAAACGCTTCCTGACAAGTGGTTGTGAGTTGAGCAATAAACCTGCTAATATAGTTCAGTCTACCAAGCAAACTCATCACCTCCGTCCTATTCTTGGGCGGGGGCAAATCCTAAATGGCTTTGATTTTCGAGGGATCCAATTCAATCCCCCGACGGCTGACTACAAACCCCAACAGCTTTCCAGACGGAACTCCAAATACACATTTTGCCAGGTTGAGTTTGAGATTATACCTGCGAAGCCTTTCAAAGAACTTTCTTAAATCTTTAACATGGTCGGCCAGACTTTTTGACTTAATAATCACATCATCCACGTATACCTCAATCTCCTTATGCATCATATCATGAAACATAATGGTCATGGATCTCATGTATGTTGCTCTCGCATTCTTCAAACCTAACGACATCACTCGATAACAATAGGTCCCCCATGGTGTGATAAAAGATGTCTTCTCCGCGTCTTCATCATCCATAATGATCTGGTGATATCCGGCATCGCAATCCACAAAAAAAGGCAACCTCGTGTTTAGCACAGTTGTCTAACAAAATATGGATGTTGGGCAGTGGAAAATCATCTTTCAGACTTGCTCTGTTCAAATCACGGTAATCAACACACACTCGAATTTTGCCATCTTTCTTTGGTACGGGAACAACATTGGATAACCACATGGGATAACGAGCCACTCGAATTACTTTGGCTTCAAGTTGTTTCATGATCTCCTCTTTGATTTTAATACTTACATTAGTTTTGAACTTCCTTAACTTCTGTTTGACAGGAGGGAACGCGGGATCAGTTGGCAATTTGTGAGCTACTAATTCTGTGCTTAAACCAGGCATATCATCATAAGACCATGCAAAAACATCCTTATAATCAATTAATGCTTAAATCATTCTATATTTTAGCTAACATCTTCTTGATCCCCTAGATTTATTGGCTCAGTCTCATTCAAATTAGGATTCGGTTTATCTTCAAACTGTTCCAACTCTTTGCTTATTTCTTCTAGTGCTTCTTCTTCATCATATTCCCCATCCTGCTTCATTACATCTTGATTAGTTTGGATTTTAAGATCAGGATGAAAATTCCGCATGCATGTCATGTCATTAGAATCAGCATAAAGAGAGCTGTGTAAGAAAAGAAAAACAAAATATATTAGACACGAAACAAAAAGGACATTGCATTTCATTAAATAAAAAGATAGAAGGGTTTAAACACAGATGCCAACATAACATAAACAAACTAAAATCCGAATTACAACCCTGAAATAACTCGGATAAACAGAAAGAAAAACAAAATAAACTACCAAAACTCCCTCCTGACGGGGAAAGGAGTGACTTCCCAATTATTGAGCCAGATAGATGGACCTATGAATTGCACGTCTGCCATACTGGTCCCTTCTCCTGCTTCGACCATATCAACTTCCATACAAAGGTTCTAGAAGTCATCAACCAATTCAAACTCAAATTCCACATGCTTCGTGACACCGCTCTTAACAAATGATTCACTGAGTAGTGGCATTGGGCGAGGGAGTGACCATATTTCCTTTTTCCTTCCCTTGGCTTTCTTCAGATCTTCAGCTGTAGGCTCAAATCCCAGACCAAACGTTCCCACATTCTCACTCGGACATATGGGATGAACTATACCGTGCAGAAGACAAACGTGCCCACGTTCTCACCCAAACCCTTTCCTGGCTCAAATCCGTATTTCCAAAGTTCACTCACCATCATGATAGAAGTAGAAGACAATTGTGGTCCCGGTATAGCCTGCCATTCAAGGATACGATTCACTGGCATTGTATCAAAAATTTGATAGACGAATGTCTCCTCTACATTATTTTCTTCAATAAGGGACAAGGGAGAATCTTCATAGGGTGACAAATCTCCTTCACCATGAATAACTACTTCTTGCCTATCATGCTCAAACTTAATCATTTGGTGCAGTGTAGATATAACCGCCTTGACCTTGTGGATCCACGGCCTTCCCAACAACAGATTGTAAGAGGAGTCTACATTCAATACTTGAAACTCTATGGCGAACTCAACAGGCCCTATTGTCAACACTAGTTCTATTTCACCAATGGAATTTGATTTTGCACCATCGAAAGCCCTAACACATACATTGTTGGGCCTGATCCTGTCAGCACTAATATTCAACTTTTGCAAAGTAGAAATAGGGCAAATATTTGCACCTGAACCTCCATCAATCATAACATGAGTGACGTAGAAATTTTCACACTTCACTGTAATGTAAAGGCCCCGATTATTCCTGTACCTTCAACAGGCAATTCACCATCAGAAAAGCTGATCCGATTGACCTCAAAGATTTTTCCAACCATTTTCTCAAGCTGGTTGATTGTAATCTCCCTTGGAACATATGCTTCATTTAATACCTTCAGTAAAACATCACGATGCTCCTTGGAGTACAACAACAAAGATAAAAGGGAAATTTGAGAAGGGGTTTTCTTCAACTGGTCTAATATTGAATACTCTGGAAATTTCATCTTTTTCAAAAAATTCTTCGGCTTCTTCTTCGGTGATAGGCTTTTTGATAGATGACGGTCCACTCACCGTTGGCTTGGACTTTCTTAAGCTTTCAGGCATGAAACATCTTCCTGACCTAGTCAAACCCCCTACCTCATCTACATTTTTCACTACTTCTTTCCCATGATAGGTCATCACGGTCCGCCCATAATTCCAGGGAATTCTTTTCGTATCAACTATCGGAGGTTGGGTCACCGGTTTGAGGACAATAGGCGCTGCCAGTGCTCTTTTCACCATCAAGATAGGCTGACTCAGAGCTCCCACCACCGTCAACTTAGGTTTATCCTGACTTGAATCAACATACCTTCTGGTGCCCTGTACTGTGATTAGAGGTTTGTTTGTGCTTTCTTGGGCTTTATCTTTTCTTATTCCTTCCTGGCTCAATGACATTGCTTTCAAAGACTCCACTACATTCACCGATTTCTCCTCAATGGTCTGTATCTTAACAATAGGATTATAACCCCTCGAAGACTCTTTCCCATCATATATCAACTCTAATATATTGGCTTCAGCATGGGTTGGCAACGGATTCTGGTTAATGTTTGGACCCTCCGGGGCCTGGACCAACATCTGATTTGTGTCAATTAAATCTTGGACAACTCTCTTTAAATGTCAGTATTTCTCAATATCATGGCCTGGCATATCAGAACAGTATGCACACCTTAAAGAATAATCAAGATTCCTTGGTGGTGGATTTGAAAGCCTTCCTTGAATTGGGCTTAAAACCTTCAACTTTCTCAACCTATCAAACAAGCTAGCATATGACTCCCCAAGAGGTGTGAATTGATTTTTGACCGCCTTCTCCTTCTTATACTCGGGCCTAGGCTGAAAACTGGGTCTGGAGGGGTTTTGGTAATTTGGTGGAGCGAATGGGCGATTTTGTGGAGCTTGCGCGTGCCACTGCGGGTAAGAAGGGGTTTGGGCATATGGCTGCGCGCTATATACTGGGTACGGGGGCGGTGGAATGGAATATAAAAGGGTTTTGTGGAGGGTAGTAATGGTGGGGAGGAATATATGGAGCTTGGGCGTAGACTTGGGTTTGGGATTGGGGATAGGGGCGAGGTGGTCTTTTGGGATAGAAATGGGTTCCAGCTACAACAGTCGTCACGTCCTCTTTCTTCTTTTTACCTCCAAATGCGCCAGATCTACCTTGAATCGCTTGTGTGGTGGCTTTTAATGCAGAAAAACTCACTATTCGACCGGTCTTAATCCCATCCTCTATCATCTCCCCCATTTTGAGGACTTCCATAAAAGACTTTCCCATTGCCGGAAGTAAATGTTGAAAATAGGTCTCATCCTGCGCCTGAATGAAAACTTCTACCAACTTACTTTCTTTCATTGGAGGATTTACCCTGGCATCCTCTTCACGCCACCTTATCACGTAGTCCCTAAAACCTTCAGTGCTCTTTTTCTTCATGTTGACCAAGGATTTTTTGTCCGTAATCAAGTCGATGTTGTACTGAAAATATTGAAGAAATTCAGAAGCCAAATCATCCCAGTTGTTCTATTTATCGATATCTCAATCGATGAACCATTCTGAGGCTAGATCTAAAAGACTCTCGCCAAAGAAGGCCATGAGCAGTTCTTCCTTTCCTCCTGCAGCCCTCAACTGGTTGCAATAACATCTTAAGTGTGCAACGGGATCACCGTGCCCTGCGTACTTCTCGAACTTAGGCATCTTAAAACCGGGGGGCAGGTTGATGTCTGGGAACATGCACAAATCTTTATAGGAAATACTTCTATAATCTCCGATTCCTTGCAAATTCCTCATAGCTTGTTCTAAACTTTTTAATTTCTGGGCTATGATATCCTGTTCCTCTGCTGCGACAGGTTTCTCCGTATCAAATGGAAATGCAGGCGGTTGAGTGTACCCATATGGTTCATTCATTTGAAAGGTAGGCTCCGGGGCATAATACAGATTATGTGGAACCTTCAGTACTGGCTCACTGATAGACTTAGGAAGCCTCATTCCGGGACGCACAACATATATGGGAGTTTCTTGTGGCGGCGGACCCACGAATACCGGTGTGGTCGGTGGTGCTGGCTGAGCAACGGGTCTTGATTGAGGAGCTGCCAAGGGCATACCAGAATTTCTAGGATAATAATGTCGCAGAGTGAATCCTGGCGCATGCTCAGGAGACTCAGTAGGAGCAGAGAATTATGCCTGAGAGAGCGGTGGGCAATTAGAGATATTCCTAAGACCTTCAGGGAGTGAAGGAGAAGGCATTCCGCTGGTCCATGCCCGGTGCAAATCTATCAATTGTTGCCTGAGCCTTACTACCTCATCATTGTGTTCTGAACTTTCTTCCCTGTGATCCTGATCTGGGTCAATGAGCAAATTTTCAATCTCCCTGCTAGCCATGGCAAGCTTTGCTTTGGATCTAGTGAAGTATGGGTGACTAGCCAGAGTGCTGCAAACCTACCACTGTTATCTGAAAGAACATGCTCATCAAAGACGACATCCGTTAGGATTAGGGCACACAACAAGCATGAGAATCACATTGGTAAAATTGTCCTAAATTCATGTTTATTTCTACCAGCTTTTGAGGGTAGTGAGGTCATTTCAACATCATCCCGATTTTTATCTACACTCTTTTTTTTTCGTATCCACCTCTGTTCTTTCCACTTCTCTCGTTATCTACCTTTATTTTATCATTCTTTATGGCTTTTATTCTTTTTTAAAAGAGGAAAAATAATGAAAAACAAATGAAATAAAATGATTAGATCGAACCCAAAAGTAGGTTGTCTACGTATCATGTTGTACATGAATCAGATCTTGCGTAGTTCGGGCAGCTTATGCATAAACATCACACAATTGAAGGTTTTTTTTGTCACAAAAAACGAAAACGAGTAAACAAAAGAAAGACGTAACATCCTAACATTTCGATGAAAGACAACAAAACATACAACAAATTTAGGACCACTTTAAAACTAAACAACAAATACAAAACAACATTCTAAGCCTCTAACGACATGCGTGCAATAAAGACCCGAATATCAAAACCAATTTGACTCCGACTTAACACAGACACCAACCTAAAATGAAAGAAACATAAAAGAATCAGAACTACATAAAGATAAGACATGCTATTTCAAACTAGTGCTCTGTGTGAGTCTCCGGCTGAAATGAACCCATCTGTGAAGTCCCTACTTTTCCACTCAGACTTTGCAACATATCCTGCAACGACGTTTTGATACCCGGAAACAAATTTCTTGCCCGCATCCCCACCTCTTGGAGAGTACACCCGCAAAGGTTTCTCTGATACCCATCCACAGTTGTGATCAAACGTGACAACTGAACTCTCAAAAACTCCACCTTGGCACCCGGATCTTCCTGCTCATCATCCTCTAACATGATTGCTTCCCGTATTCGCCTTCTAAGTTAGGCTGGTAAGGGTCTACAAATGCCACGGGGCAGAGATTGTAGCCAGATTTCATAGTTTTGAGTGCATCCTAGATTTTCCTCGAGAGTATCGACACCTAGCTTTATCGCGTTATTCCAGAATTGCTCATATTTGCTTTCCCCCACGGCTTGGTCTTTAAAGTACTCTACATCTTTTAGAAGGTCCATTATTGGGGGGAAGTCTTGCATCCTACCCAACTGATGCATCACCCTTCTTGGACTGTAAGACCTAGTGCAATTAAGTCCTATCAAAACTAGAAAGAGTTGCATTTGAGACCCAATCAAGATTTTCTTAGGACGAAACCACATATAGCACCAAAGAATGTTGTTCGTAGTTCTTGATTCGAGAAATTCGATCCAAGAATTGACTCCAATAGGAAAAGAAAATTTGTCAAAACACATTCTTTCTTGCATGGCTTGCACTCGATCATTCAGACAACAGTTGATCACATCTTCTCTAATCAAAGAAGGCGTATGCAAGTGCTCCATCATCCATAACTGCAATATCAGATTACTCCCCTCAAAAAATGGTACCCCTCTTTTCACTTCAGTTAAAGCCTTATTTATTTCTGTTAAGATCATTGGTACAATGGTGACCTCATCTTTTTTCTTGAATAAAGCTATCACCACTGATTGTAGATGAGTATTGATACACCTCTCATCTAATGGGAACACTAAGATACCCAACAAAGCCAGACAGAAAACCTCAAGACGACGTTGTTCCCAGATTGTTTTGGTAGTACAGAATTCATCCCAAAAGCAGTCAAAACCCTCTAAAGACCCAAATCTAGCAAACAAATAGTCCAAGGAAATCCAAGATTATTTGAGACATCCCAGATGCTTGTTATCTTTTAATCCACAGAGTCGAAGGAATTTCTTACGAGTAGGATTACGGGCTAAAATCATCTGTTGACCCATGTAAGTCAACCGAAACAAACGAGACACTTCTGCCAGGGTAGGCGTCAATTCACAACTTTCGAACCTAAACACCAAATTATTTGGATCTTAGAAAGTCAACGCATCTTCTATTAGATCCGGACGAGGCGTGAGATCCATAAGTGCTGCAAGATTGCCTAACACTTTCCTCACTTCATGCTTTTCAGAGTAATTGAACGTGCCCCACCACTTGATCAACTTTTTGGGTACCTTGACAACCATAAGGACTCTAGACTTTGTGGACAGATCCATCCTATAGTTGCAGATAAGTAATTATCTCAAAATTTGATAAGAGCAAAAGGTTCCCAACCAATGGAAATTTGATGCGGACATACGTCGATGGGACAGACCGCTTCATGACTCTAAATCGTCGAACAGTAACGCTGAATAAAATCAGCCTACTTGGCTAACAACTCTAGGTTACGGAGTAAAAGACCTAGCCTAAGACTAAGACGAAGGCCAAAATAAAGGTTGCCGGACCCACCGAGGGTTGCCTACGTATCCCACCCCGAGGGATGGGAATCAGGTATGCGTAGTTCGTCCAGATTGGACAATTAACGATTAACTAATAAATTGACCCTAACTTAAGAGACACAACAAAAAATAAACGAATAAAAACTTTTTGAATTTTCAATTAGACACTTTAACTAAGACTGACACCATTAATTATGGAAAAAATCTTTTTGGTATTTTTGCTTTTGACAAATAAGTAGAAAAGGCAAACAATTTTTTTTTTTTTAATTTACGGTACTTTGAGAAGACAAATGCAAAAATTTTAAAAAAATCTTTTTGAGTTTTTGGATCGTGAAGAACAAAAGCCATAAAGAATTCTAAAATAAACTACGACATTCCTTTTGATTCATTCTTTTCGACTCGCTTTCTCTCTCTCTCTCTCTATATATATATTTTAAATCAGTTCCTCAAATGACCACGTTACCCTCAAATATACAACAGTTAGCATGTAGGGATGCTTTAAAGGTGAGTCTCCTACAAAGGACCGTGTAGGCCCCGCTAGGTCTCAATATGATGCACATAAGAATGACCTAAAGGATGACCTACGTTGTGGTTTACTAACAAGGCCGTTCGGGGAAGCATATGTTCGATAGTGGCTGCTTTGCTTTCCACCTACTCCATACATCCAACGGCTCCCCCCCTAAAATAAAGGTGACTCAACTAGAGTTCGTGCGCACAACGTGCGCTCTGAGACTTGTTGCAGAAAGAATGACTCAGGTTATGCACATGATGTCAGATATAAAAGCGGTAACACATAAGATAAATACTGTAAACAAAGAGCATGAAAATACACAAAAGTGAAAACACAAACAAAAAATACAAACAAAAATTACAAACAACGCTTATACACTCGTAATGCCAAACAAAGTCGATACGACTCCAAAAAATCTCGAATTCTGAAAACTCCCCAGCAGAGTCGCCAGAGCTGTCACACCACTCTTTTACGTACTCAAAATTCGTATTAAAGTTCGAAAGGGTTTTATTATTTAAGTGACAAGAATGAAAATTTGTTTCGGAAAAAGGATTATTTGCATTTTTATTCAGAGTTGCCACTTGGCATAATCCGGTGTGCCAAGTCACCTTTAGAAAATCCTTTTCGAAACCATTTGACTCTTAAACTGGTTTTGCGAACAGAGATTTCGGTTAAGGAATTCTGTTGACCAAGGGGAAGGTGTTAGGCACCTCTCGATCCCGTGGTTTGACCACAGTCGCTTGGTGGAGGGTATCGACTAATTTGGCATTACAAATGTATAAACCACACAAAAAAACACATAAAAACAATCCATCAAACACATGAAACAAAACAAATCCAAAATTAGTGTCCAGTCCAATTATACAGTACCGAAATAACCTACACTAGTCCTAAACTATGCTTTACCCGATGCCTCGGGCCTTGATCACGATCATCCTTAGTGTACAAAATTCTTCGGGGCATCCCCCGGTGAGTAAATACAAATTACCTCGGGGCATTCCCCGATTAAATAAATACACTTTCCAAATACGATAAACAAGACATTCAACAAATATTCCAATCATTCCAACACTACACCAATCCTAAACTTGCTTACCCGAGCTTACTGTTTGCCTACCCGCTCGACGACATATCGCATTCAACATCAACAATGTATAAAAAATATCATAATATTCACTTTTATCAATTTTTCGATTCCCGTCCCCAAATTTCATTTTAATACTAAATTTTCACAACTCATCATTTCTATTTTAGCGACCCACAATCACTTTCAACGAAATTAAACAACGAGTCCATATCAAAATAATAAACTATCACCAAACAAGACAACATACATTCATCACCAACAAGCATCAAAACAACACACGAACATCCAAATCGAAATACGAAACATCCCAAATAATAAAAATAGATAAGAGAAAGTGTAGAGTTGGACCTCGATTGAAGCTTTTATTGTGCCAAAATATGTGATCAAAAGATAAAGTTGGATCCAAAACTCTCGATTTGAACCTTGATAACCAACAACTCTAAACTCGATATTGAATTCAACCGGAAAGATTGGAAAACAACGACAAAGCCTCACGATGAATGACCCACAAACCCAAATAGAACTCAAAAACAACCCAAGATCTCAAATTCGAAACCCCAAACCATCGATTTCCAACTAACCTTGCACGAACCAAACAAACTCGGATGGATTTAAAACCCTAAGAAATAAGAAATATCGAAAGAACCGAGACTGAAATTATGAAAAATTGAGAAGACACATACGCGAGATCTCATCGGAATCGATGGAAAAATGGGTTGGGTCGGCGGCTGGATGTTGACCGGTGCCTGCTGCCGTCGCCGGAGAGAGGTTGGGTCGGGTCGGGTCGGCTGCTGGAGGAGCATCTCGTGTTGGTTTATTGGATGTTGACCGGTGGACGGCAGACGGCAATGGACGGAGGACTGTTTCACCGGCGAACGGAGGGAGGAGGACTGCTTCGCCGGCGAATGGAGGCTTTCTCTGGTTTGTGGGGTGGGACGTTGGTTTCGAAGGGAGGAAGACGGTGATGATGGCGTTATTGCCGCCGTCGTTGGTCGAACGGAGAGGCGGCAAATGGTGGCTTAGTTTTTTTTTTAGAGAGAGAGAGAGTCTAGAGAGAAGGTGGAGCTGATTTTTTTTTATATATGCCAAGGTCCATTTTTTTTTGTTACAGTTCCTTCCCTTTTTTGTGAGAGTATGTGTGTATATATTGAGGTGAGGGTGGGGTAGTGGTGAGGTAGGTAGGGTTACATGGGGTAGGAGGTAGGTGATGATAGGCGTATTTACACGCCTAAAGTACTATAATTTACCCATATTTTAGCTAAGTTTTGAGGACAAAATATATAATTCATGCACTTTTAGTCCTTTTACCTGTAAGTGAGATAACAAACGTGATTAGCAAGTTTTCAGGTATAAATGATGAAGATTTCAGCATATTATGGATAACTTGACGCCCAAGGAAGCTTCACGAAAGAAGGAAGGGAAAGCTTGGACGCCAAGGTCCAAAAGTGACGCATGGAATATTTGTCCCGGGCAAAAACAACATTTCCAAAGACTTTAGGGATCAGCAGTAACTTATTAGGATTAGGATAATGATGCATTAACCTAGTAGGATTAGGTTAAGTATTGCAGTAGCCTAGTAGGAATAGGATATGGGTGTTATAAATACCCTATTTTGCTAGAGATTTGGAGGCATTCTACTTCTAGTTCCGAAAACAATTCTCTTTCAATTAATTACTTTCTCTTCATCTATTCAATTCTTAATTTCCACAACGAGAGAACCGCTATTCTAAAAGGGAATTCACGCCTAACGCCATACCAAACCCTACTACACGTGAGATCTTTATTTTGGTATAATGATAAAGTCTATTGTGATTTCCGTTGCATTCATGAATAGCTAAACTTCTCTGTTGGGGTTATGGAAGCCTTATGAGATACTATCTATTGCTATGAGTTTGTGAGTTTGTGACTCGTATGATGCTTATATCATTACTCTCTTTATCTTAATTCAAATTCTTGTGGTTGCAAACACATAGAATACGCCAGTATAGCATTAACTTGTTCGAAAGAAAAGTTATATGTCTGGAAAAGAGATAATGTAAAGGTAATAGGCACCAACCCCTGTTAAAAAGTTAGTGCCGTAACTGGATTAACCTCTTGGAGAATTTGTACCGTTAGATACGCTTTAAGCTCGAAAGAGTTAAAGTGAAATAATCCTTGATGGTCGAAAGACGCCTGGATTTACCATAGAATACAATTCTCTATAAGCACATGCATGTCTGAATTTCGCATAACTCATAGCCAATAGAGACGTATAACTCATAAGGTGGACATAACCCCAACTCTCAATTCTCATTGGTTAAACATCTTACTAAACATTCTTTCTTTTTACTTTGCTATTTTCTGTTTTTACTCTATTATTTTGTTTACATTATTGCACGCTACAAAATCCCCCCTTTTACGAGACTTGCACCAAAAGTCTAATAATCTTTGCTTACTTAGTGACCAAGTATTCTCTGTGGGATCGATACCCAACCCAGTTGGGTTATATATTTGACAACGACCACTTACACTCTTACGAGAGCTGTAGTTTGAGCGTTATCAAAAATTGGCGCCGTTGCCGGGGATTACGGTTGTCAACTAAGTTTGTGATAGTTACTAGACCCTTTGGTCAAAGATTCTCGTACTTTACTTTTAGTTGTTGTTTTTGTTTTCTGCAGGTTTTTATTCAGTGCATGCCCCATACTCGAAGTTCTGGTCAACCGTTATTACCTATCAATCCTGAACCGCAACTTATTGGTAGAATGGATGCACAACGTGACATTGATAGAAGGGCGGCTCAATAGGAGCAGGCTAGACTAGCTGCACTGGCAGCTGCTCAAGTACATCAACAAAATATTAATAACCCAGGTCGGGTAACAAATCCTGATGATGAGGACCTGGGTGATAAGGAGCTACTAAATCCTAGGCGTACTGATGAGGTGGCGACACCTGTGCATAGGAGAGATCGTCAAGCTAGAATGAGACCTGACCGCCGAGCTGTGCAGGCTCTTTTTGATGATGATGATGACGATCTGGATGGAGCAGGTGCCACAGGAGCTATTATTCCTCCGCCCTTGGCACCCGGAGCCAAGTTCAATATCACTAGCACCATAATTCAGTTATTGCAACTCAAGGGATTATTTGGTGGACTAGCAGGCGATGATCCGAATATGCATCTGATCAACTTTATTTCTACATGCAAGTCATTCGACAATCCTAGCATTGGACAGAATGCAATTCGACTACGCTTATTTCCATTGTCTTTGTCTGGGGAGACAACTCTATGGTTGAATGGGCTGACTCCTGATTCTATTACTAATTGGAGGCAATTGAAAAACACTTTCCTTGAAAGATTCTTTCCGCCATCCAAGAGAGCGCAGTTGAGAGATGAGATCAACAATTTTCGATAGCTTCCAACTGAAGCTCTCCACGAAATATGGGAGAGATTCAAGAAGAAGCTTATGCGGTGCCCAAACCATCATATGACCAATGTCCACTTGATGGAGATATTATACAGGGCTTTGAACTCAGTGACTAAGCCAGTGGTTGATAATGCTGCAGGTGGGTCATTCATGGACCTTACTTTTCTCGAGGAAAGTGATATGCTAGATCGTATGACAAAGCAAAGAAGAGCTTGGCATACCAGGGATTCTGAGGTAGCAAGATCTACTACATCTATTGGCATGACTGCAGAGCAGAGGTGAAGACAAGAGGAACGTGACCAAGATATGGCCCACATGAAAACGCAGATGGATCTTCTTACCAAGCATTTATTATCAGGGAAGACCAAAAAAGTTAAGGCCGTTGTAGCACATGGAAGAGATGAATCTGATTTTGAGGAAGAAGCCAACTACTTAAATAATCAGGGGGTTTCCGAGGCAATGCCCAAGGAAACCAAGGTCGGAACTACTATGAGAAATCTGGAAACAAGGACCAAGGTAGTTGGAAGAACAAGAATGACAATAGTGGTTTGTATGTTCCCCCAGGAAGACGTGACACCACTACATCTGGTTCTAGAAATATGGAAGAGATGATGGATAAACTGTTGAAAGGAGTGGAAGCAACCAGCGCGGGAGTAACTGAGGTAATAAATGATTTGTCCTCAATGAAGCAATTGGTTGACTCACATTCCACTTCAATAAAACAAATAGAGCAGCAATTGAGCCAACTTTTAGCAGCACTCAATCAAAGAAAGGCTGGCACTTTACCTAGCGACACTGTGCAAAATCCAAGGAATGACGGATCATGCATGGCTATTACTACCAGGAGTGGTAAGGTGCTGGAAAATTCATCCCAGAGCAAGCAAGTGTCCAAAAATAAGGAAGATGATGACGCCATAGAAGCTGACCAAGACGTCCATGACGTCACCCCTAGTAGGTTGCAGCCTGAAATTACCGAAATACGGAAGCAAGAGGAGAAGAAAGCCGTGGAGAAAACACTTTCATTCCCACCACCTCCTTTTCCTCAAAGATTAAAGAAGAAAGCTGATGATACCAAATTTAATAAATTCATGGCAATGTTAAAACAGCTGACCATTAATGTTCCGTTGGTGGAGGCACTAGAACAAATGCCTGGGTATGCGAAATGTATGAAAGATCTTTTGACAAAGAAGCGGGCAGAAAGCTATGAGTTGACAGACACTGTTCATCATTGCAGTGCAATTGCTACCCGATCACTAGTTCAGAAGAAGGCCGACCCCGGTGCTTTCACTATTCCTTGCACCGTTGGATCTTTGAATTTTGCCAAGGCATTATGTGATTTAGGAGCCAGCATCAATTTGATGCCATTATCTATTTACAAAAAGTTGGGGTTGGGTGATCCTACTCCAACCAACATGAGGCTCGTAATGGAGGATAGGTCGGTAAAACGATCTGTTGGTATTCTATGTGATGTATTGGTGAAGGTTTCTCCATTCATCTTTCCAGCAGACTTCGTTATTTTGGATTGTGAGGTAGACTCAGAAGTTCCCATAATCTTGGGGAGCCCTTTCCTTGCAACAGGAAGTATGCTTATTGATTTAAGAGCTAATGAGATTTTATTCTGAATAAATAACGAAGTAGTTCGCTTTGATGTGTGCAAATCAATGAAGCACCCCAAAGAGCTGAACGCATTCTCGGTAGCGGATGTTTATGTTGATGATGAAAAAGAATTATCTGAAGAGGAGCAGATTATTGACGACTTATTGGCGGTTGCGCTCATGAATTTTAAGCACAAGGATGCTGAAAACTATGAAGAAACTATTGGTGCTCTAACAGGATTTGGGTCATATCCTCATGCTCCCAAGAAGCTGGACCTTGATCTAAAAAATCGACCCACGCCACCAGCTAAACCATCTATTGAAGAGCCACCCACGTTAGAGTTGAAGGAGTTGCCTAGTCATTTAAAGTATGCATTCTTAGGAAGCGGAAACACACTCCCAGTCATTGTGGCAGCAGATTTGGGTGAGCAGCAAGTTGCAGCTCTCATTGCTATTTTACAAAAGTATATAAGAGCCATTGGTTGGACCATCGCTGACATCATTGGTATTCCACCTGGGATTTGTACACACAAGATTCAACTTGAAGAAAATTGCACACCCACTATTGAGCATCAAAGGCGTCTCAATCCACCTATGCAAGAAGTGGTGAAGAAACAAATTATTAAGTGGTTAGATGCAGGGGGTTGTGTATCCAATATCTGACAGTACATGGGTGAGCCCGGTACAATGTGTCCCCAAGAAAGGAGGCATGACGGTAGTTGCAAATGTAAAGAATGAGCTTATTTCACTCAGACCTGTTACAGGATGGAGAGTATGCATGGACTATCGAAATCTAAATTCATGGACGCTTAAGGACCACTTCCCAATGCCATTCATGGACCAAATGCTCGATCGATTAGCGGGGAAAGGATGGTTCTGTTTCTTAGATGGTTATTCCGGCTATAATCAGATTTGTATTGCCCCTGAAGACCAAGAGAAGACAACGTTCACATGCCCATATGGTACGTTTGCCTTCAAACGCATGTCATTCGGGTTATGTAACGCACCAGCCACTTTTCAGCGCTGTATGATGTCTATTTTTTCTGATATAGTTGAAGACACCTTGGAGGTGTTCATGGAAGACTTTTCAGTTGTGGGTGAGTCATTTGAATCATGCTTGGCAAACCTAAGTATGGCGTTACAAAGATATGTTGAATTCGACCTAGTGCTGAACTGGGAGAAGTGCCATTTTATGGTTAAAGAAGGTATTGTTCTTGGGCATAAAATCTCCGAAAAAGGAATTGAGGTTGATCGAGCTAAAATTAAAGTTATCGAGAAGCTACCACCCCCAATTTCAGTAAAGGGAGTTCGTAGTTTCCTCGGTCACGCAGGTTTCTATCGGCGGTTTATCAAAGACTTCTCCAAAATTGCTAGTCCATTATGCAAACTTTTGGAGAAAGATGCAAGGTTTGACTTCAATGAAGACTATTTGAGGGCATTCGAATGCCTCAAAGGGAAGCTAATTGAAGCTCCTATCATTGTAGCACCAGATTGGTCTCTACCGTTTGAAGTCATGTGTGATGCTAGCGGGGTAGCTTTGGGTGTTGTACTTGTCCAGAGAAGGGAAAAGTTATTCCACCCAATCTACTACACAAGCAAGGTCCTGAACAAAGCCCAGAAGAACTATACTGTCATAGAACAAGAGCTTCTAGCGATTGTGTATGCTTTTGAAAAATTCTGTGCTTATTTGTTGGGAACCAAAGTAATAGTTCATACTGATCATGCAGCTCTGAGATATCTAATGACAAAGAAGGATGCGAAACCAAGGCTAATTCGATGGGTATTGTTGCTGCAAGAATTTGATTTCGAGGTAAAAGATAGAAGAGGTTGCGAGAACCAAGTGGCTGATCATCTATCTAGACTCGAGAACGAGCATATAGCGCAGCCTGATCTTGAGATTGATGACGCATTCCCTAATGAAGAGATCTTAGCCACAATAATGGAAGAGTTACCATGGTATGCAGACTTTGCGAATTTTGTGGTGAGTAATGTGATGCCTGCAAATCTATCTTTCCATCAAAAGAGGAAGTTCATGCATGATGTAAAATACTACTTTTGGGATGAGCCATATTTGTTTCGACGATGCGTGAATGGTGTTATCAGGCGATGCATATCCCATGTAGAGGTGCCGAATATATTGGAGGCATGTCACACTTCCCAAGTTGGGGGACATCACGCAGGTAATCGGACAGCAAAGAAGGTATTGCAAAGTGGATACTATTGGCCTTCGGTATTTAGAGATGCCTACGAATTTGTGAGAAGATGCGACCAATGTCAGAGACAAGGCGCAATTTCAAAACACCATGAGATGCCCATGACGAAAATGCTTGAAGTTGAGCTATTTGATGTATGGGGTATTGATTTCATGGGCCCATTCGTAAATTCTTTCTGAATGAAATACATCTTAGTCGCTGTAGATTATGTTTCAAAATGGGTCGAAGCAGTAGCATTGGCCGACAATGAAGGAAAACGTGTTGTAGCATTCTCGAAGTGAAATATCTTCTGTCGCTTTGGAGTACCACGTACTATCATAAGCGATGGAGGATCTCACTTTTTCAACAAACTGTTCAAATCCGTATTGGCCAAATATGGTGTCAAGCAACATAAGGTAGCCACACCTTATCACCCACAAACTAGTGGACAGGTAGAGGTTTCCAATCGAGAGATCAAGCAAATCCTTGCTAAGACTGTAAATGCTAATAGAAAGGATTGGTCTCGAAAGCTGGACGATGCACTATGGGCTTATAGGACTGCATTCAAAATGCCAATTGGCATGTCCCCGTACCAACTAGTTTATGGGAAGGCTTGTCACTTGCCCATTGAGCTCGAGCATAAAGCATTGTGGGCGTTAAAGAAACTTAATTTGAATTGGGATGATGCCATGAATCTGAGATTGGAGCAGCTGAATGAGATGGATGAATTCCATCTACATGCATATGAAAGATCAGACCTCTACAAGGAACGGATGAAAAAGTATCATGATCAGCGGATTGTTCAACGAAACTTTCAAAAGGATGATATGGTACTTCTTTTCAATTCCAGACTGAAGCTATTCCCAGGTAAGTTAAAGTCCAAATGGTCTGGTCCGTACAAAGTTAACCAAGTCTACTCGTCTGGAGTAGTTGAGCTAGAAGACAATAATGGTGTTATCTTTAAGGTGAATGGCCAACGAGTAAAACCATATATCAGTCCTCTTGACTCGATAAACTATATGTCCACCATCTACCTCGACGAAGTCTAAGTACTCGAGGTAACTATGTCGTGCCGCGACAATAAATCAAGCGCTAGGTGGGAGGCAACCCATCGTTTTTCATTCTTTCTTTCGTTCTACTAAGTGTTTGTTTTTGTTAAATAAAAATCCAAAAAAGAAGAGTCGTGCCACGACCAAAACTAAGGCGCTTGGTGGGTGGCAACCCATCGTTCTAATCGCTTTTGTTGCTTTTAAGTAAGTGTAGGTGCAAGAGGTGTAAAGGAGGAGATTGAGTTCAAATCTTGATTTGGAAGAATTGCATGTTCAAGGTGGTAAGTTTGGATTGAAGAAGCAAAAGGCTATGGGTTGAGCATTGCCTATGAAAATATAGGCAAAGAACAAGGCATTGCCCATGAAAATATGGACCACGAACAAAGCAAGGCCTATACTATGGCCTAAGCTCTCGAAATCTAGTGTGCCATAGCATAGGCGCCGCCCATGCCTAAGTGTGCCATAGCATAAGCGCCGCCTATGCAAAAGCATTTTGTCTCTGAATCTCATGTGCCATGGCATAGGAACCGCCTATGCCCAACAATGCCATGGCATAGGCGCCGCCTATGCTCAACAATGCTTTGCAAAATGCGCCGCCTATGCCAAGCATAGGCAAAACAAAAGGCGCCGCCTATGGTCACTTTTGGTCTCCAAATCCGATTTTAAATGGGTCAAAACCCGACCCAAGCTTGCCCTATAAATAAAAAACTTAGTCTTAGACCAAAAACACATTGCAAACCTAAGAAAAGCACCGCCTACCTCTCCAGATTCTCTCAAAAAATTTCCTTTTGCTCTTTTACTTCACAAGAACATCTTCCAAAGGCATCAACCAAGTAAGTACTTCTTTGTTCTTCTTTTATATTCCGTAAGTACTACAATACTACGCCTACAATAAATTGTTAGATCTTGAAGTAGTGTTGGTGATTTGAATGTGGTTGATTTGTTGTGATACTACTAAGTGAGTGAAAGAATACGTAAGGATGATTTTAACTTGTTTCCAACTTGTCTTTGATTTTCATACACTGTCACACTTTTGCAGAATTGACATGGGCACGAAAATTGCATAATCTTGTAAATAGAAAGCTTACATGTTGGAATGACTTGTTCATCGAGATGAGAATCATGGTTAAACTACCAACATGTGAGATTGTGATTATTTCTAGATGTTATAACTTGATTCAATCTCTATGTAGTAGTCTTGATCAAAAGATGTATCAACCATGAAAGCATTGCCAAGATTTTTTGGAAGTATGACTGCACTGATTATATTGTTGGAATATAGCGCCTAAAACATATATCGATGAAGTCTGAGTAATCGACATCGTTCACTTCACTAGTCCGTACCAACAAACTAAGTGTGGGGTGGTGCCACTACTGCTTGTTCATTAATTGTATCCACCGAGATGAAGCTAACATGAATATTATTTTAATCTCAGGTACAATGGCACCAAAATCAAGGCAAGGAAAGGATAAAGCAACCACTTCACAAAATGGCCAGAAAAGGGGACGAAAAGAGCAAGGCGAATCCTCCTCGCTGCAAATACCTCGCCGCATGTTCGGAATTAAATGGGTCTTAGAGGAGAAAGGAAAGGAGTGGTATAGGAACAATAAAGAGAAGAAATATGTTCACATGGAGTTGATACACAAGGAGAGCCTAGCAAAGAAAGAACCTCGCATGTTGGCTAAGATAATGGCGTTACATCTTGATTTCATCTTCCGAGATATGGGAGAGTGCAATATCGATTTAACACGAGAATTCTATGCCAACTGGTCACCGAAAACTACAGGGAGTGAAGTTAAGATTCGGGGCCAAGTTCTACAACTAAATGCGGAGTTCTTCAACTCCTTTCTAGGCTTGCCATCTGTTAATCCCGCACCACTCAAGGAGCTTTATCGCAGACCTCCATATAGGGCAATCAGACACACACTATGCGAAACAAGATCAATGGCACGGTGGAGTCATCACAAGGATACCGGTCGGCACAACACCTTCCTGTATGCCTCCTTGAACAGAGAAGCTAGGATATGGCTGCGAATAGTCAACTCTTGCCTTATTCCAGGGACACAGTACACAAAGATAACACGATATAGAGTGTGCCTGGTGTACGCATTGATGAAGAATGTCCCTATCAACATTGGGACAATTATTCGATCTACAATGCGGAAAGCTAGGCTACACAAGAGGTCCCACTTCAGCTTTGGCAACCTATTGACTGCAATATTGAGGAAGGAAGACATCGAAGAGGAACCGGCTGATCATAAGCTTCCACACAACCCGAAGAAGGTTGACCTCACAAAGGTTAAAGATGTTGAATCCATGCATGGCGTCAACCTAACCACTGCAGAAAGACATGCTCACGATGAAAGCTTCTCCCGCCATTTATATGGCATGATGAAGTTTACCATGATGAGCGGGGGTCGTGTTCCAACTGCTGTAGAGCTCCAACAGTTGGATTATGACTACCCAATAAATGAGCATGCGAGGGCGATGTGTGGAGTAGGTGTATATTTTGAGGAACCTCTTGATGACGATATGCCAACCGATGATGATCGACGAATGCCAGACTCCGACGTGGAGGAGAACTTTGATGACGATAACTCTAATGATGATTCTGATGTAGGGGGTATGACCCCAGACATAGAGGATGAGTCCGACTAATCAGGTTCATCTTATTTATTTTCCACTGAGGGCAGTGTGTCCCGTCTAAGTGTGGGGTGCTGGTATTTGTATGCTTTACTTCTTTATCTGCATTTGCATCTATCTATGTTTGTTTGTTTTTTTTGATAGTAGTTAAATTTTTTAATTTTTTTTTAACTTTGCATGAAATTGTTCTGAGGGGCAGCATGGTATTATAACAAGAGTTTGTGCTAAAATCATTACTATTGAGATGTTTAGGCTCTAAGTGTGACTCATTGTGTGATAATTGTGTGGTTTAATTCATTCATCTGTTAGGGTCAAGAGTCTATAATACTCCCAATAAAGTTGACCATGTGCCTTGTGTGTGTGAACTGATAGTATATTCTATGTTTGTGACTGATGCTAGAACTTGCCTGGTGTGTGTGTAAAGCGAAATAAAGAGTGTGAGTTTAGGAGATGATTTAGGCATTTCTTTGGCAACCGATACTTGTTTACCTTTGTTTTACCTACCCGTGGACATTATCCTAGTCAACCCCTTTGAGCCTTTAGCTATTTTCTTTGACAGCCTCATATGTAAGCCTAATCCATTTTTTTCAAGACCATAATTTGATCCAAATTCCTAAGTGCTTTAAATTGTGAAGTCATGTGACAAAATAAGAGGAAATTGGGTGAGAGTGATGCCTTAGAGTGTATTGGTACTTGAATTTTTTATGAAAAAGAGTGGCTATCATGGAGGTGTGTTATAAAAAAAAGAACAAAAAAAGAAAGAGAAAAGAAAAAGAAATAGAAAAACAAAAAGATAAATTGTGTTTATGATTAAATAAAAAGATAGTTATGCTTGAATGACAAAATAGGTGAAAAGGGGTGATAGATGAAAGAAAGGTAGCAGGGTTGATTAAAAGAAAGTGTTAATGACATAATGTGATGTATTAAAGCGCTTAGGAACATAGTCACTATTTCTGGCCAAAATAGTCCTACCCGTCCCTTAGCCTATATTACAACCTGTAAAAGACCTATTTGATCTTAAGCTTAACATTCTGATATTAGTGGAACATTACACTAAGGGCAAGCCTATGGTCATCAGTTGCAACATATGAATTCTTTGTGAGAGTGAGAGCAAGGATAATCTTATACCCATGTTCTGAAAAATGCAATATTTGAGAGTGATTATGGGTAATATCTTATGTGAGACGCACATGGTTGATGAGTTTTGGGTAGTCTTGTATGATTCTTTGCACCTTAACTTATGGATACGAATTAACCATCATCGCGAGTCTATGTTGGAGGTTGAATTGTTTCTAGTAGTGATCAGAAAACTACTCTTTGTTAATAATTGCCTTGCCTGTCTTGATGAAAATTTGGTGTTGTTACTGTGAAACCCTAAGTAGATGTTTATATGGACATGATATATTGTTCGAGGACGAACAAAGCTTTAAGTGTGGGGTGTTGATGATAGGCGTATTTACACGCCTAAAGTACTATACTTTACCCATATTTTAGCTAAGTTTTGAGGACAAAATATATAATTCATGCACTTTTAGTCCTTTTACCTGTAAGTGAGCTAACAAACGTGATTAGCAAGTTTTCAGGTATAAATGATGAAGATTTCAGCATATTATGGATAACTTGACGCCCAAGGAAGCTTAACGAAAGAAGAAAGGGAAAGCTTGGACGCCAAGGACCAAAAGTGACGCATGGAATATCTGTCCCGGGCAAAAACAACATTTCCAAAGACTTTGGGGATCAGCAGTAACTTATTAGGATTAGGATAATGATGCATTAACCTAGTAGGATTAGGTTAAGTAATGCAGTAGCCTAGTAGGAATAGGATATGGGTGTTATAAATACCAAATTTTGCTAGAGATTTGGAGGCATTCTACTTCTAGTTCCAAAAACAATTCTCTTTCAATTAATTACTTTCTCTTCATCTATTCAATTCTTAATTTCCACAACGAGAGAACCGCTATTCTTAAAGGGAATTCACGCCTAACGCCATACCAAACCCTACTACACGTGAGATCTTTATTTTGGTATAATGATAAAGTCTATTGTGATTTCCGTTGCATTCATGAATAGATAAACTTCTCTGTTGGGGTTATGGAAGCCTTATGAGATACTATCTATTGCTATGAGTTTGTGAGTTCGTGACTCGTATGATGCTTATATCATTACTCTCTTCATCTTAATTCAAATTCTTATGGTTGCAAACACATAGAATACGCCAGTATAGCATTAACTTGTTCGAAAGAAAAGTTATATGTCTGGAAAAGAGATAATGTCAAGGTAATAGGGCACCAACCCCTGTTAAAAAGTTAGTGTCGTAACTGGATTAACCTCTTGGAGAATTTGTACCGTTAGATACGCTTTAAGCTCGAAAGAGTTAAAGTGAAATAATCCTTGATGGTCAAAAGACGCCTGGATTTACCATAGAATACAATTCTCTATAAGCACATGCATGTCTGAATTTCGCATAACTCATAGCCAATAGAGACGTATAACTCATAAGGTGGACATAACCCCAACTCTCAATTCTCATTGGTTAAACATCTTACTAAACATTCTTTCTTTTTACTTTGCTATTTTCTGTTTTTACTCTATTATTTTGTTTACATTATTGCACGCTACAAAATCCCCCCTTTTACGAGACTTGCACCAAAAGTCTAATAATCTTTGCTTACTTAGTGACCAAGTATTCTCTGTGGGATCGATACCCAACCCAGTTGGGTTATATATTTGACAACGACCGCTTACACTCTTACGAGAGCTGTAGTTTGAGCGTTATCAGTAGGGTGTGAGGTGTTTCTTTTTTGTTGGATAGGATAAGGATTAGGTGTTGTTTTTTTATTGGGTGGGTTGTTAGAATATTAGGATAAAACAAAATTAGTTAGGGGTTGTTATTTTTGTCATTTTGTGGAGGGATTATCACATGGGTGAGGGTACACGGTAGGATAGGGTAAACAATAGGTAAAAACAATATCGGGGAGGGACGAAATTAGGTGTCTACAACATGAATCTGACCACTGAAACTTGACCTTCTTTTGAGTCAATCTGGACATAGGAGATGCAATAGAAGAAAATCCCTCGACAAAATGTCTGTAATAGCCAGCCAAACCCAAGAAACTCCTGATATCTGATGGAGAGATAGGGTGAGGCTAATTCCTTACTGCTTTGATTTTTTGAGGATCCACTCTAATACCATCACCGGAGATAATGTGGCCAAGGAATGCTACTGATCTTAGCCAAAATTCACATTTGCTGAACTTGGCGAATAGCTGATGCTCTATGAGAGTCTGAAGAACAATTTTGAAATGGTCTGAATGATCATGCTTTGTGCGAGATTAGACCAGAATATCACCTATGAAAACTATGATGAATATGTCCAAGTACTGCTTGAACACCCGGTTCATCAATTCCATGAAAGCTGTAGGTACATTGGTAAGACCAAATGACATGACTAGAAATTTGAATTGACCATATCGAGTACGGAAAGCTTTCTTCAGAATGTCACATTCTCTAACTCTAAGCTGATGATAGCCTGATCTAAGGTCTATCTTGGAGAAGTAACTGGCGCCCTGAAGTTGGTCAAACAGATCATCTATTCTGGGAAGTAGATACATGTTCTTGACCGTAACTTTGTTGAGCTAACGGTAATCGATACACATTCTAAGAGAACAGTCTTTCTTGTGCATGAATAAGACTGGTGCACCCTATGGGGATACACTTGGCCTGATGAATCCCTTATCTGAGAGATCCTTCTATGGATCTTTAAGTTCCTTAAGCTCTGTTGGTGTCATTCTGTATGGTAGAATAGAGATAGGCTGAGTATCTAGGAGAAGGTCTATGCCGAAATCTATTTTCCTTTCGGGAGGAATGCCTGGAAGATCTTCAAAAAAGACATCAGAATATTTATTAACCATTGGGACTGATTTGAGACTGAGAGATTCAGAGCTGGAATCCTTAATATGCACGAGATGATAAACACATCCCTTAGATATCATTCTCCTTGACTGAAGGTAGGAAATAAGCTGACCCCTGAAACATGAAGTACTATCCTTCCACTCTAAGACAGGTTTATTCGGAAACTGGAACTGAACTATTCTATTTTTGCAGTCGACTGTGGCATAGCAGGAATGAAGCCAATCCATGCCGTGAATGACATCAAAATTAGTCATCTCTAACTTTCTGAAATATCATAACCGTGCAGTTCCTGTATACCCGTCGGGCTATGATGGTTTTACCCACTAGGGTAGAGACTGAAAAAGGCTCTTCTAGAATTTTGGGACTAATTCTAAAATCTCCTGCTATAAAGGGAGTAACAAAAGACAAAGATGCACCTGGATCTAGTAAAGCGTAAACATGAACATGGAAAATATGTAATGTAACAGTAACGACATCAGGAGAATTTTTCTGATCCTGTCGGGTCTGAAAAACATATAGTCTGTTTGGGCGTTGCCCACTATTAACACTGGAAGTGGCACCCTGCTGATTCGGGCGATCGGACTGAGCTGGGGAATAGAGATGTTTCTGCTGACCTGACCGAGGACAATCCTTGATCCTGTGTCCTAGCTTTCCATATCCGAAACAAACATCACTACCGACTCTGCAAATACCCTTGTGGTTCTTACCACAAGTCTGACATAGGGGATTAGTTCGAGCACTGCTAACACTGCCCTGAGACTTAGAGCCTGGGGATATATCTTGGTTACCCTCTCTGAACTTAGGAACTAAAAAACTGGTTGTAGAATGAGATGGAGCTGATGACTTGGGATGAAACTATGAACGGTTTCCTCCCTCAAATTTGGGTGGAGCAAAATTAAAACTGCCTGATCTTGCTCTCTTATTCTGCCTCTCTCTAGTCTTAACCTTCTGCTCCTCTATCTACTGAGCATGGGTCATGAGTCGGGCTAAGGTCATATCACTGTTCAGCATCGCAGACCTACACTCATTTACCATACTGTCGTTCACCCCTGACACGAACTTGCTCATCTTAGCCCTATTGTCTGCAACCACATAAGGGGCATATCTGGCTAGTTGAGTAAATCTGAGAGAATACTCTCTAACCGTCATGTTTCCCTGTATGAGGTTGATAAATTCAAGAACTTTGGCTTTCCTCAGCTCTTGGGGAAAGAATCTGTCTAAGAAAGCCATAAAAAATTCTTCCCACTCAATAGGACCTGCACTATCTACCCTCTCATATTTCAACTGTTTGTACCAAGTGTGAGCCACATCTTGCAACTGATATGCGGCTAACTCAGCACTCTGAATAAAAGTAACACCCATGATGTCAATGACCTTCTGGACTTGGTTAATGAACTCCTGAGGGTCTTCATCAGACTTAGACCCAAAGAAAGGTGGAGGGATCATTCGGGTGAAGTCCCAAATCCTAGCTGCTATGGAATTTACCACTAGATTGGCCGGAATAGCTGGTGGCCGTTCATTATGGCCAGCCACAGACTGAGCAATTATAGTGAATGCGACCCTAAACTCTGCATGGGAAACATGTTCTCCCAAAGGATGTTTGGGCTGAGGAGCTGGTTGGTTTCTTCTCTTTGGAGGTATATTCTGAAATAAAAAAAGGGATTGATTAGATTGAAAGTTTAACTTGAGATTATGCTCACTAGCACGACATGAGTACTGAAAGAAGGGAAACTGTTCCTAAAACATCTTATAGCCTCCTGCACATAAATGTGGCGCACAACACACCCATGTACAAGACTCTACTAGATGCGGCTTTCAGACTTCCTAGGACTCTATTGAATCTTAGGCTCTGATACCTAGTTTGTAACGTCCTGATTTTCTGAACCGGAATGCTACATGGTGCTTATGACCCCAAAGGACCACAAGCTAACCCATGACTAATATCTATATCTGTACATTACATAATATACTTGTAAAATGCGGAAAACATAAACAATAGGCCATAAGGTTCAACTGAATAAAGAAACTATCAAAACATGACATCCATGTGGGTAGAAAATACCCAAAACAACTAAATCTGAACTGAATCTGAATACTAAATCTGAAAACCTCTAAGTACTGTCTGAATAAGGAGTTGAAGGAACATGTCTCCAACTAACTCCGTAAACTGAAAACTAACTGAATTAATAAATGAATAAATCAAGTAATATCATCCTTGAATGAAGAGGACTCACTGCAATTCTGTGAGCTGAATACGACTGCTACTGCTGGTATGGAACTCATGTCTCTGAACCTATGGTGTAACATGAAAAGAAAGCACCATAGCACACATGCGTCAGTACAACTGGAGTACTGAGTATACGAGTAAGGTAGGCTAATGTAAAGGGTTTATATGCATAAATAATGCTAACTGACTGATTGTTATGAACGTAAGAGTGCAAACATACATACATAGTAACTGAGATCATGAGTACGTGATAGCTAAATCTGTACGCTAATAAATGGTTGAAAATGTAGTTCTGATAGCATGAGGGACTGTATCTGGCAGTCCTGAATCTGATGGAACTGTCTGAGTTTCATACTATAACTGAGATTTAACTGTCTCTAACAGTCCTGGTATATGGATATCTGAAGAACTATCTGAGTTCTTTTACTGAGACTGAGTCTGAAACTGTGAGAGGTAGTTGTTTAACCGACATGCCCCATGTATGCTAAAGTAGCTGAACTGGGGCCCAATCGCTGCCCTGATTGGAAAGGTGTCAATACCGTGCCACGGGTAAAGACATGTTGTGAGTGACCCTCAAATCTGGTAGTGTCCCCAAAAGATAACGGCGGATGTCCTCCCTATCAACCCTCAAGCTGGCAATGTTGATGTCTCAACCTATACTGGCTACATAGTTCTGGAATGCAAGGATTGCTTCTAAGAATCACACCTTCATCTAAAGCAGGTGAGTTCCTATCCTTGGGTTCGCTCGGTGCTAACTCCTACTCCCATCTGAAGAGACTGAACATGACTTAGCTGACTATACATGAACTGGGTTTACTGAATTTCCGTTAACTGACGGAATAATACTGATAATTGACTGAGATCATGAGGTTTTTGAGGTTTCCTGAGTCACATGACTGACTGAATTCTATGGAACATGGCTTGACTGAAGATATCGTAACAACATGACATGGCTCTAGGCACACAACTATAGTTTCAGGTACAAATACCCCCAGGACTCGATAGAAGAAAACTGACACACATGACATGACTTGATCACAAAATTTGAGTCCACAATTCATAATATCATAAGTAAGGGACAGTGTACCTCATGAGTCTAATCAACATCCTAAACATGGTAGGGAAAGCATGGATACATTTCGTGTACATGTTCTATAATTCCATTATCACACATGCTTCACACCACAACAATAACAACACATAAATAGCATGGAATTCAAATTGAATGTATAGCTAATATGGACTTTTCATTTAGGTATCATAAAATCATGTAAATATGGACTTCTAGCATCCTAGGCATTTTAACAAACAACTTGCATGCACACCTTGGGCATAGGTTTTCTCAACAAATGTTAATCATCTTGAACCACCCAATTTCATGGGTTTTAACCACAAACATGCATACTTCATGGAAATCATCTTAAAATAATATTCTGAAGTTTAAACAATGGTCATTGACATGAACTACATCACATAGCAACAAGAAAATCAAAGTTTCTCATTTAAAATCATGGTTCTTGAACTCTATGAACGAAAGGGGTCCATAGATGAACACTACGCATACTTGACTCAAGGTTCTTGATGTTTTTTTTGAACTGGAAGGATTTGAAATCCTTTGATTCTTGAAGAAGATTGAGTCTTGGTCTTGAATATTTAATTTAGGGAGAAACCCTAGTTGTTGTTTGTGAAATAAAAATGAGCAAAATGGTTGAATTCGGACTTATCTGGGTATATATAGGCGGGTGATAAGTGACCAAAATACTCTTGTTAAAATAACCTAGAAATAAGCTGAACGTGGTGTGTGACGGTCCGACTGACGGTCCGTCAGACTCCTGGTGGACCGTCATTCAGCCCGTCAGATGTGGACCAGAAATAGGCTTCACTGGATAAGGGTTGACGGCCTGGCTGATGGTATGTCACAACTTTGACGGTCCGTCAACTCGTCTGTCAGTCCTTATCCAGAACATGGCTTAACTGGCATGGCTTTGATGGTCCAAGTGGTGGTCCGTCAACTTTGCCGTCGCACCTAGGCGAATCTGACCGTTCTGAGTAAAATATCCATAACTCCTTCATCTGATGTCAAATTTGGACGAAATTGGTATCGTTGAAAAGACAACTCAATTTCCCACGTGATGTAAAGTGAAGATCTCAAAAATACTGTATGTATAAAAATAGATTTACATTTCAAAGTAAGTCCTAGCATTCTTGAGATGATTTCTAGCTAGAAAAAAGACATGAGTATTATAGTATGTCTCACTATCTATCTCTACATTTCATGTCTTAGTTAGTGTTGTTTAGGGAAACTATTGGTTCTTGTTGTTCATGTATCTTGTAACCGTTTGTTGTTACGTTGTTAATATCCTTATCATATTGTTGTCTATCTTCTTGTGTTTATCACATTTTAGTGGCTGTTTTGGTGTATAAATACACCTTGTTTTCTTGTATTCTTGCGTTGTTGTTGTTTGGCCCAAACTAGCTCTCAAAGAGGTCCTCAGATTCCTCTTGATTTGTGAACTATTTTGAGCCTTTTCTTGTATTCCTTGGTCTTCTTGTATCACCACCTCCCTCAATGTTGTTTTCATATCTCTTCGTAGCTTCACTTTTCTCTGACTGAGATTGTTCAGGAAGCTCCTCCGAATTTCGCTGTACTGTTGCCTTTTTTTGGGTAGTCAGACGTTGATCCACTTTCACTTTCTTTTCTTTTAGGAGACATGTTTTACCTACAAACAACAAAAAAACAAAAATTATATTACAATTGATGTATGCATAAATTTTTAAAAATACATTACAAACACCACCATTACCGATACACCACCAACCACCACCACCACCAACCAATGCCACAAACACCATGAATACCGACAGCTACCATAAAAACCAGGAACCAATGCCACCACAAACACCACCAACCAATGCCACCAACAACTATCACCAGTGCCACCATGACGACGACGACCACCACCACCACCAAGCCCCCCCATAAACACCATCCAATAATACCACGACAGTCAACAGAACACTGCGATAGAAAGTAGGGTTTTCTCGAGTTTTTCCTACAATTTTACCATCAAAACTCAAAATTGTAAACCCATTCTCGAAGCTAATATAACTAAGAGTTTTCTTTTTCATCATTAACTTAAAAGCCCTTATTTTTTAGAAAAAACAACAAATATAAAAAATTTATCGAACTCTGTTACCTATGAAGACAGAGAAAATGATTGATACAAGCAAGAATGAAGTCGAAAATAACACCTATGTGGTCAAAAATAAGAAGAAAATCAATCTGTCATGAAGGGTAGAGCAATTTGTTGAGGAGTTGTTGTTTGTACTGTATAATTGAGTGAGAAACAGAAAAGAGCGAGAATTCGAGATTTGAAATGATGAAATATTTTTTTCGCAAATGGATGATTTGTATGGGTTGATTTGTATTTTGGAAAATAATGACAGGTTTTGAAAATGTTAATTTGGTCCGAATTGATCTTAATTATTTTTTAAAATTATAAAAGATATGCATAATTTTTAACCCTCTCATCAGGCAATTGCCAAAAGACTCAGTTGAAGTTGTAGTTGACCCTATGAACTCACCCCTGGTCCTATATTAATCAATTTAGGTATTAGACTCTAATGTTCAACCTGTTGCATCAGATTACACATCTGTTGTAAATTATCAATCAAATTAAGTCATTTGTTGCAACAGATTGTGCATCTGTTGTAAATAATCAAACAGATTAAGTAATCTATTGCGATAGATTACCTATCTATTATAAATTATCAAATAGATTGCCATATGTCGCAATAGATTACCCATCTGTTGTAAATTATAAAATAGGCACTGCCATCTGTTATAGTTGACCCTATGAGAACTTACCCCTGGTCCTAGATTAATCAATTAAGGTATTAATTGAACATATGAGGTAGTAAGAATCGGTTCAGCTCAGAGTGATCAATCGCCGACTCTGTCGGGATGAACGCAATACCGTCTCATCATGCAATTTCCAAAAAAACTCGATTGCAGTTAACCCTATGAGAACTCACCCCTAGTCCTTGATTAATCACTTAAGGTATTATTCTAACATATGAAATCAATTAAAATTGTACAAAAATAAATGTTCAACCTGTTGCAACAGATTAACCATTTGTTATAAATTATCAAACAAATTAAGTCATTTGTTGTAATAGATTACTTATCTGTTGTAAATTATCAAATAGATTAAGTCATTTGTTGTGACAAAATGCCCATCTGTTGTAAATTATTAAATGGATTAAGTCATATATTGCAACAGATTACCCATCTGTTGTAAATTATCAAATAAGCGTTCCTATCTATTGTAGTTGACCCTATGAGAACTCAACTCGGGTTCTGGATTAACCAATTAAGGTATTAGTTGAACATATGAGGTAGTAAGAATTGGTTTATCTCATAGTGATCGATCGACGACTCTGGTCGGGAGAAACACAATACCATCTAATCATGCAATTGCCAAAAGACACAATTAAAGTTGTAATTGACCCTATGAGTCCTAGATTAATTAATTAAGGTATTAGTCTAACATATGAGGTAATAAAAATTGGTTTAGCTCAGAGTGATCGATCGATGACTCTGGTTGGAAGGAACACATTATCGTCTCATCATGCAATTGCCAAAAGACTCAATTAAAGTTGTAGTTGACCCTATGAAAAATCACCCCTGGTCCTAGATTAATCAATTAAGGTATTAGTCTAACATATGAAATCAATTGAAATTGTATAAAAACAAATGTTCAACATGTTGCAACAGATTAACTATCTGTTGTAAATTATCAAACAGATTAAGTCATTTGTTGTAACGGATTACTCATCTATTGTAAATTATCAAAAAAATTAAGTCATCTATTGCGACAGATTATCCATCTATTGTAAATTATCAAATGGATTGTCATACGTCGCAACAAATTACCCATCTATTGTAAATTATCACATAGGCGTTGCCATTTGTTATAGTTGACCCAATGAGAACTCACCTCTGGTCCTAGATTAATCAATTAAGGTATTAGTTGAAATTATGAGGTAGTAAGAATTAGTTCAGCTCAGAGTGATCGATCAACGACTCTGTTGGGGAGGAACGCAATACCGTCTCATTATGCAATTGCCAAAAGACTCAATTGCAGTTATAGTTGACCTTATGAGAACTCACCCTTCGTCTTATATTAATCAATTAAGGTATTAGTCTAACATGTGAAATCAATTGAAATTGTATAAAAATAAATGTTCAACCTGTTGCAACAGATTAACCATCTATTCTAAATTATCAAATAGATTAAGTTACTTGTTGAAATAGATTACTCATCTATTGTATATTATCAAACATATTAAGTCATCTGTTGTGACAGATTACCCATCTATTGTAAATTATCAAAGGGATTAAGTCATATGTCAAAACAGATTACCTATCTATTGTAAATTATCAAATAGGTGTTGTCATCTATTGTAGTTGACCCTATGAGAACTCACCCCTAGTCCTAGATTAATCAATTAAGGTATTAGTTGAACATAAGAGGTAGTAAGAATTGATTCAGCTCAGAGTGATCGATCGACAACTCTAGTCGGGAGTAACGCAATATCGTCTCATCATGCAATTGCCATAAGACTCCATTGAAGTTGTAGTTGACCTTATGGGAACTCACCCTTGGTCTTAGATTAATCAATTAAGGTATTAGTCTAACATATGAGGTAATAAGAATTGGTTTATCTCAGAGTGATCGATGACGACTCTGGTCGGGAGAAATGCAATACCGTCTTATTATACAATTGCCAAAGGACTTAACTGAAGTTGTAGTTGACCCTATGAACCCACCCTGGTTATAGATTAATCAATTTAGGTATTAGACTCTAATATATGAACTTAATTGAAATTGTATATAAATAAATGTTCAATCCGTTGCATCAGATTACGCATCTGTTGTAAATTATCAATTAGATTAAGTCTTTTGTTGCAACAGATTAAGCATTGGTTGTAAATTATCAAACAAATTAAGTTATTTATTGCGACAGATTGTCTATCTGTTGTGAATTATCAAATAGGTATTGCCGTCTATTGTAGTTGACCCTATGAGAACTCACCCCTAGTCCTAGATTAATCAATTAAGGTATTAGTTGAATATGTGAGGTAATAAGAATCAGTTCAGCCCAGAGTGATCGATCAATGACTCTGGTTGGGTGGAACACAATACCGTCTCATTATGCAATTGCCAAAAGACTCAATTGAAGTTATAGTTGACCCAATGAGAACTCACCCCTGGTCCTAGATTAATCAATTAAGATATTGGTCTAACATATGAAATCAATTGAAATTGTATAAAAACAAATGTTCAATCTATCGCAACAGATGTCTTTTCTATTGGATTTAATCATACATATTAAGTTATCTGTTGCAACATATTATGCATCTGTTGTAAATTATCAAACAGGTGCTTCACCTTTTGTGACAGATGACCGAGATTTGGAAATTTTCAAACATAAATTGTCATCTGTCGCACTTAGATGTTTTAAGACCTTTTTTAAAGCAATTTAGGTATTTCCTGTCCGAGATAAAAAAATTAAAATACTAAGGCGGTAAGAAATATTACTTGAATAACTCAAAAATCTCCTGAGTGAGGAGTCTTATCTGGTCTTTTCAATGTCACCGTCTCCTCGTGCCCCTCAAAAGTTATTAATGAATATTTAAAACCCATATCTAGAAGAATACTCTCCCCTTCAGCCATAAAGTAAGACTCAACTCATCTATCACTCTTTTTTATTCTCAATTCTCTTTCTTTTTTTTCCTCTCTTTTCTCTCTTCTTTCATTTGGAAGTTTTCTGGCGACGCTGGTTTAAGGTGGTTGACTGGATTGTTTAACGAAATTTTCAAGACGACGAAAATGCCCAAGGCTTGGAGGTGGAGTACTATGATCCCTCTTTATAAGAACAAGGGTGACATTAGAGTTGCAATAACTATAGGGGTATTAAGTTATTGAGTCACTTTATGAAGATTTGGGAGAGAGTGGTCGAAGTGAGGCTGAGACGGATAGTGTCTATTTCGGAGAACCAGTTTGGATTTATGCCTGGTCGCTCGATGATGGAGGCAATTCACCTGGTACGGAGGCTGGTAGAACAGTATAGGGAAAGGAAGAAGAACCTGCACATGGTGTTTATCGACTTGGAGAAGGCATACGACAAAGTCCCCAGGGAGGTGCTTTGGAGATGCTTGGAGGTGAGTGGAGTCCTGGTGGCATATATCAGAGCAATTAAGGACATGTATGATGGAGCTAAAACTCAGGTGAGGACGATGGAAGGAGACTCAGAGCATTTCACTGTCTTGACAGGATTGCATCAGGGATCTACTCTTAGTCCCTTTTTGTTTGCTTTGGTGATGGATGTGTTGACGTGGCGTATTCAAGGAGAGGTGCCTTGGTGTATGCTTTTTGTAAATGATGTAGTTTTGATTGATGAGACGTGGGGGGTGTGAATGATAAATTAGAGGAGTGGAGACAAACTTTTGAGTCTAAAGGGTTCAGGTTGAGTAGGATCAACACAAAGTATTTGGAATGCAAGTTTAATGACGTGAGGCAGGAGAATGAGGTGGTAGTAAAGTTGGAATCACAGGTGGTATGTAAGAGGGATAGTTTTAAGTATCTCGGGTCCGTGATTCAGGGTAACAGTGAGATTGACGAGGATGTCTCACACCGTATTGGGGCGGGATGGATAAAGTGGAAGCTCACTTCGGGGGTGTTGTGTAATAAGAAGGTTCCGCCCAAGCTTAAAGGAAAATTCTACAGGGTGGCAGTCCGTTCGGCCATGTTGTATGGAGCGGAGTGTTGGCCAGTTAAGAACTTCCACATTCAAAAAATGAAGGTGGTGGAAATGCGAATGTTGTGTTGGATGTGTGGGCTGACTAGGGGGGATAGTGTTCGGAATGAGACTATTAGAGAGAAGGTTGGTGTGACTCCAGTGGAGAATAAGATGTGGGAAGTCCGATTAAGATGGTTCGTATACGTGATGAGGAGGGGCATGGATGCCCCGATTCATTAGTGTGAGAGGCTAACTTTGGATGGTTTTAGGCGGGGTAGGGGTAGGCTGAAGAAGTACTGGGGAGAGGTGATTAGGCGGGACATGGAGCAGTTATAGCTCACTGAGGACATAACCCTAGATAGGAAGATCTGGAGAATACGAATTAGGGCAGAAGGTTAGGGTCAGTTTGGGTCGCTAGTTTAGGGAATTACTTGGTGGGGATATTATTCTTGTTATGTTACCTTGTTTCATGCTTTATTACGAATCTGTTTACTTTTCTCTGTTTTCTATTACTTGTGGGTGTCGTATTTATGTTATGCCATCTTGTTCCATGCTTTACTATGTATTTGTGTAGTATTCCGTGTCTCGAGCCGGGGGTCTATCGAAAACAGACTTTCTACTTCTTTAGAGGTAGAGGTATGGACTGTGTACATCTTACCCTCCCCAGACCTCACTATGTGGGAATACACTGGGTTTGTTGTTGTTGTTGTTATCTCTTTTTTCGGATGAGGATCTTTTCGGATCTCAACCGATCAATATCTTTTCTCGACTAAACTGGATGTTCTGATCCCTTTGCTTTTTTCACATTGCAGGTATGGTTCACTATTGCTCTTTCCATCTCGTCTTCTTCTTTGTATGTTATTTAAATTAGATATTTACATCTATTACTATTAATGATTTACCCATTATTAGTTTCCTATTTGTTGAGAAAATTGATGGAAAGGTGACTTTTAAGTCTTGAATAAATGAACCGTTGTCTTTATTAAAATATGCGGAAAAAAGTCATCTAATGGGAGAACTTAAAAAGCCTTGTTGTCAGTATAGTTTGATAAATCAGCTGTTGGAACAGACAGAGCAACTATTTGAATAAATCAAACCAGTAGCAAGGCTGGTTTGATTTATTCCAATAGATGAACCATCTGTTGCAATATGTCATCCATTTGTTGCAATAGATACCTCATCGGTTGAGCAGATGGGTAATCTGTTGCATCATATTGGTCATCTGTTGATTCACTCAATTTTGTGTTACCCTTTTGTAATGTTCTTTTTGTTCTTCTCTTATTTGACATCAAATGTATTTCTCTTGTTTACAGATAAAAGGAAGTGAAACTGGATCCACTTTTTCCCGACCAATATTAAAGGCTAGAGTAAAGATGGGTTTAGAGGAATAAGTTGCTTGCAGGTGGAACCACTTCATATGTGGGAGGTATGTATTACTAATCAACCTATCATGAAAATACACATCCAGTACAATGATTTTGTGAAATATTTGTTCTTTACCTAATAGGTGTTAATCCTTCAAACAAGATATGGTATTTTACAGTTAAGATTGATAGATTTGAACTGGTAAGGCTGAGGGACCAAGTAAGTGCTCTCGATACCCTATTATAATTTAATGACCATTTATGCTCATGTTTTTGTGTCAAGTTTGGGGAAGGGTTCAAGTTTTTGGCAGAAGTGTAAATATCCAATGGTGATTGGACCAATTTTAATAGCTCAATGGAATTCTTGAAAGGCCTCCAAAGCCTCGCACTGCAGCAAATAATGATCGAACCAATAGAAGTTCCCTTGGTCCAAATTTATATGGATGGGTTGCTGGAGGAGACTATTATACAGTAGTAGATGCTTGGGAGAATACCTGTACTGGAAGAGGGAGGTTAAGAAGGCCATATATCATCTTAGACCTTGTTTAAGAGGAAACACAAGGTAGAAAGAAAAGTGTAGCGAAATTGGCTGATGAAATTGACATGAAAAATGAAAAACTGGATGAGGTGCAAATATAAAAGTGTATCCAAAAATGAAAATCCATCAATCGTTGAAGAAAAAAAAAATGGTCATGAGGACTGGAGTTGGTCACTTTGCTAGAGATTGCAACTAGCGAGAGTGGCCTCAATGAAGACCCACAAAATATAGGACCAGAACTCTAAGGAAGCAGCTTCGCGAGCACGGAAGGTAGTAAGATTATCGGTTAGAATTGAAACCTGAACCAACTACTCCTAAATTAAAAATATGGGATCAAGCCAAGGTGACAGTTTCTCAAGTTAAACTTGCATTCCATGCCTCCTGTTTATGGATCTGGTCAGGTCAAAGGCAGTGGAAACAACAAGGCATGGGATTTCTGCCCAACTTCAGACCTTTTTGTTTCTACTACCATTGACCTGATCATAGACACAAACAAAAGGCATGGAATACAAGTTAGACTTCAAAAATTGATGCCTTGGCTTTCCTTATTTTTAATTTAGGAGTTATTGGTTCAGGTTTTAATTCTGACAGACAATCGTACTAATTTCCTATGCTCGCGAAGCTTCTTTCTTAGAGTTCTGGTCCTGCACTTTGTGAGAGTCTTCATTGAGGCCACGCTTGCTAGTTGCATTCTCGAGCAAAATGTTCAGCTCCAGTCCTATTGGCCATTCTTATTTTTTTCAACGACTGACTGATTTTTATATTTGGATACGCTTCCACATTTGAAGCTCATCAAGTTTTTTCGTTTCTCATGTCAATTTCATTAGCCAGATTCGCTAGAAGTTCCTTACTTGTTTCCCTGTGTTTTCTCTTAAACAAGGTCTGAGATGATATATGGTCTTCTCTACCTGCCCCTTCCCGCACAGGTATTCTCCCAAGCACCTTCTGATGTATAAAAGTTTCCTCCCGCAATCCATCCATATAAATTTGGACCAGGGGAATTTCTATTGGTTTTATCGTTGTTTGCTGCATTACGAGGCTTCGGAGGCCTTTCAAGAAGTCCATTGCACCATTAAAACTGGTCCAATCACTATTGGATATTTACACTGTGCCAAAAACTTGAACCCTTCGCCAAACTTGACTAAAAAACATAAGCATAAATTGTCATTAAATTGTAACAAGGTATCGACACCACTGTCTTGGAACCCTTTGGGCTTATCAAATCGCACCTATCAAACTAAACTATACAATGCAGAATCTTGTTTGAAGGATCAGTGTCTAATCGATAAAAAATTGCATTCACAAAATCATTGCACTTTATGTGTGTCTGTCATGGTAGCTTGATCAATAATACATAACTTCCACGCATGAAAGTGGATCCATTGCACGCACCTTATTCTTCCTACCCCATCAAGACATGTCAGACAGTGTTGTTTATTCATCTGCATGCATGTGATGACTATTAAAAAAGAGGTGTGAAGAGTCGTGACTTTTTATCTTAACACATTCAAAACAGCTGATGAATCAAAATCTTCATTTGTTGCAACTGATGAATCAGCTGTAGGAAGAAATCAAAATATCTCCTCCAACATATGGTCCATCTGTCGCAACAGATAATCTATATATTGCAATAGATGGTAAATTTGTTGCGACAGACCAGACATTATTAATTTATCTGCACGCATGTGATGACTATTAGAAAAAGAGATGAAGAGTCGTGACTTCTTATCTAACACATTCAAAATAACTAATGAACCAAATTCTACATCTGTTTCAACTGATGAATCAGCTGTTAGAAGAAATGAAAATATCTCCTCCAACATATGGTCCATCTGTTGCGACAGACTAGATAGTATTTATTCATCTGCCCGCATGTGATGACAATTAAAAAAGAGGTAGTCGTGACTTTTTATCTAACACATTCAAAACAACCGATGAATTGAATTCTCCTTCTGTTGCAACTGATGAATCAGTTGTTAGAAAAATCAAAACATCTCCAAAAGATGGTCCATCTGTCGCAACAGATAATAAATATGTTGCAACAGATGTCTCACCTATTTCACATACAAACCATCTGTTGCAACAGATGGTAAATCTATTTTGACAGACTATTTGTTACAATATAGACAATCTATTGTAACAGATATTGCGATAGATGGACGATCTGTTGTAACAGCTCAATAATAACGACTGTTATCAAGTCTCAAAACCATTTTGAAAAGGTGAGAAGTATCAATGTAAAACAAAAAGTTGTGACTTTTCACAGAAAACAAAATACCACCAGTTTGAATATAATTAATACAATGGAACTTAACAGTCGTGCCTTTTGGCCTGACACATCCAAATTCAATCCTCTATAAATAGGTCCCTCCTTAATCTTCATTATACTAAACTTTATTTATTTCTTGAATTATTTCTTTTCGTGTGACATCTTCAACCACTTCTCTTCAATGAGCATATTCCTTTCTCGTTGAGGTAAGTTTTTTTCCGATGTAAATCTACTAGTTGGTAGTATACGTTGTATTATATTTGGACTCTTTTTCTTTATATTTGTCAGTTCATGTGTGTTCTTGATATGACTGATCTTGTTTGGGATATTGTTATTTTGTGCGACACAGTGCGAGAACTTTAGAGGCAGGTTAATGACCAGCAGAGGGAGTTGGTCGCTGTGAAAGCAATGATGTTCAGAGAGATGCAGAGGTTGATGAGGGACCTGCTGCTGTGATTTGATTGGTTGATTGTCATTAATGATGACGATGATGATAATAATAATTAGAATTAGAATGTATTTATTTCTTTTAGCATATGTATTTTAATTTTTCTATATCGGATCTATACCTAATGTATTTTATTTTTCGTTTAATGAAAAATTTATTTTTAGTCAACTTTGACTTTTTAATTCTTATTCAATTTTTATTCTGTCTATTTCTTTTAAACATACACGTTAATGTTAACATATCGACGGTTGGAGGTAAGGAGCAATTTTGAATCCAGTAGCAATAACAATTTTAGCTTTTGAGCTCTTTCAACAGATGGACCATGGGTTGGAACAGATTGGTCATATAATGGGTTTTTGTCAACAGATTATCCATCTGTTGCGATAGATTTGTCATCTGTTGGAGGAAAACATTTTAGTTTAGTTCTTCTAGCTAATTTCCATCTGTTGCCACAGATGGTTAATCTGTTGAAAATAATTATGGTCTACTATATTATTTAGTTCATGTTTTGCCTTTTTTTATTGATGCACAAGTGATTAAAAAAGATATTTTATATATAATAAATGATAACATTATGTTCACAACAATGACTTAAATATATAAAAGACCACAACAAACAACAACACAAGTTTCTGCAATTACAACGATCATGGTGGATTACGATCCGGGCATGTAGTTCTTTTGTAGCTAGCGCACTTACATATAGAGCACTTGTTTCTTCTTGATGAAAATGATTCTCCGACTCCACGCCTCCTCTTATATGGCTTTATTTACGGTTTGATAGTGCTTGGGTCAATATATGGAGGAGGTATTAATCTCTCCAAAATCTCTACAGGAACAATCTAAGATTCTTCTGGAGGCACCGGAGTAATATGCCCACTATATGTCATTTCATATTCTTCTATCGAATAATATTGAGAGGAGTGCTCTTAAACTTTAGGTCTATATTTTAAACCGCATTGAGCTCAAAGCACTGCCATGGCAGGTGGACAAGGTATTTTGTTCAAGTCAAAAACTTTACACGTATAAAATCTTGTTTGAAGATCGACCGTATTACTGAATTTGTAATCTACTATTTTATAAGATAATAACCTATTCCCCAAACTGATGTTCATTGATATTATTTTTTTGATTTCTATAACAAATCAGGTTCTTTTGGGGCCCTTGAACTACACACGTCTTTCATTAAAAAATCGGCCATACTTTTTATTTATTACTTCAAACATAGACTTGATGGAAAATTCTCTTTCATCGCCAAACAATGAATTCACCGATTCAACTATGTTTGATGTCATAATATTGTACCTATACAAAAGAATCACCTAGTACGACATCATACTAAACTTATAACTCAAATAAGACATTAAATTGATAAGAATGAACCTATCTGCCGAACAGAATGCTCGGCTCCATCTCTCGAAGCCGACATGTACAAGAAGTTCTGCTACCTTGGGATTTATATCCGTTATTTGATTGAAATGATCTAAAAACTCCTCTCTACTATATGCTTTAGCTGCTCTATAAAAAAGGGTCACGACCCTTTTATTGTGATAGTTGGTCTGAATGTTCTCTCCAAGATACTTGATGCAACAACTAAAGTAAGCTAAAATGAAGAAAATTGAACCCATCTTTGGAATACTTGGATGTCTATCCAAAATAAAACACAACTCTTTGGTATCTTCAATGCAGCTTCGCAGTTGTTCAAAAAAAATCCATAAGAGGAATAACATTCCTTGTCCGCTACACAAAAAATGACAGAAAAGATGTGATTCTCTGCATCCTGCACCACCGCCGCTAGCAGAACTCCATTATACCTGCTCCTCAAGAAGGTACCGTCGACGGCTATGTCTTTTCTCAAATGTCGTAAACCTTGAATCCAAGCACCATAAGATACAAAAAGTACTTGAACCTTTCATGTTTATCAACATGCAACGCCGTCATACTTTTGGGATTTGTGGACTCAATCATGTAACGGTAGGCATCCAGGACTGCATATCCATGCTCGTGTGTCCCCTAACCAAGTCCTTGGCAATCCCCATGGACGTATATATCTTCCAATCACTAACTAGGACTACCAATTTCGGAAGGAATTGATTGGCCATAACCCTTGTTGAAGGGCCTTGGCCCGAGATGTGCTCCAAACCACATGTGTGATGCTTTTCATGTTTATGAATAACGAATCTGTCAGAACTTGCGTACTTCACCACTCTCAACCACCACTTGCAGTTTGAATTAGCATATTTGAAGCAAAAGACGCTACTCGAATTAATCACCTTCTTTATTCTAAAATCTTTTTTCAAGTAAAAAATAAATAAAGTGGTAGATAGTTCATTCTTATCCTTGAATGACATTCCAATAAAAAATCTGGTCCCTTCATCTTAAAGATTTCCAGACCGTGTCAATTGAGAAGAACTACCCATCGTATTAGTCGCATCAACAGGCATAGGTGTTTGATCATCATCTGAAATATTCATGTCTAGATCATCCTACCTAGCATCAAAGATGTCTTGATGTTGTTCTTCTTCTACGTTCTGGATCTCATTCTCTCTCGTCTTTTCAACCACGTACAACCTTAACACCGGCCTGGATGAATCACTAAGATAAGCACGCAACCAAACTAGATCAATTATCTTGAAAGGTAGTACCCTCTGATTTTCAAAGGAGATGTGCATGTAGCTGATGACGAGTTCTTTCGATTAACAATTCAGTCCATAATAACTGATGATTAAGTTCCCAAAATCATCATACAAAATATTACTTTGGACTGTCATAGTTATCGAATCTAGTATTTCACCCTCGTTCCAACGCCATACATATCGATTGCTCTTCTTGATCTATTGACCATGACAGTCCACTCCTATTGTTATTGATCCTCCATTAGTGGTACCTAAATAAAGTCATTTATTAAAAAAAATTAATAGTGACTTCATAGTGTCGTAAATGAATCCCAATTGATATGTAATCAGTTGCAATAGATTACTTACCTGTTGGGATTCATGTTACGCTCCTGAAACTAATTTCAACAGATGAGTCATCTGTTGTAATAGGTGAATCATATATTGCAACAAATGATATATCTGTTGCAACAGATAAAGCGTTTATTGGGACTGATGTTACAGTACTGAGGCACCTTTGAAGTTGATTTCAACAAATGAGTGACATGTTGCAACAGATAACGATCTGTTGGAATCGATGTCAGGTTCTATCGCAATAAGTTACTAATATGTTGCAATAGATATTTATCGTCTGTTGGAATCGAGTTCAGGTTCTGTTGCAACAGGTTAATAATCAATTGCAACAGATATTTACCCTATTACAATAGAAAACACGTCTATTGGAATCGAGTTCAGGTTCTTTTACAACAGATTACTAATCTGTTGTAATAGATTTTATCATATTGCATCAGATAACTAATCTGTTATAACAGATGGGCCATATGTTGCAACAGATGACCCATCTGTTCGATTCTTGTTACGGCACTATAGAATCATAAACATGAATCCAACATATGAGTCTTCCTTTGAAACAAATTTGTTTAAACAGATGGCTCTTATGTCGCATTCATGTTCGCGTTCTATCTACTGTTGAAAAAACAGCACAATAGCAGTTACCCAGATGACAAATTCAACTAAAAATCATAATTTGACCTACCAAAGTCACCTATGAAGTAATGTCAAAGTGAAAAGTGATGTACGAAATAAAATTTAACCTAAGAAATTGGTCAAATAACAACAGTAGCGGTAACAACAACAGCGACAATGGTCAACAAGAAAAAAATGAAGATGATAATGAAGTAGAAAATGATGATAATGAAGCAGAAGATGATGAATAAAGCAGCAGCAGCAATAAACAACAAAAATTGCTAAGAGAGAGAAAACAATGATGGATGGGAAGAGAGAAAGGCACATTTTTCCCTCCGTTTCCCGTTATATTAGGTAAACATTTGGATCAAAGTGTAAATTTAAAAACTTCTGGGCTATTCTCAAAAATATCAAACTTTCTTAATCCATAATAAAGTAATTGTCACCTCCACTCAATAATTAAGACTTGTGTCATCTACACCTCATTTTAAAACTCTTTTGTCACCTACAGCTCAAAGCCCCAAGAGAGATGCTTCTCATTTTATTAATTTGACGCGTAATTTTTTATTAAAAAAAAATTCCAACTTTTTTTTTTTGGAAATTTGGGATCTTAAACAAACCAGTGATATGTAAATTGAAATTTTAATTAAAAAATATCACTATAACAGTATTTCTAACTATGAAATCTAAGTAATGAACTTAAAAATCGTAGTTATTATTCTGGAATAGCCATAAAAATTTAAACTCCGTAACTATTTACAAATTCGTAAAATTTCTTATCCATAAAAATTAAACTGATAAAGCTAATTCCTCATTTTTGCTACAACTACTAGTAATCGTGACAATAATTGCCTAAACATCTATAACTCTATTTATACAATAAAATTTTGTAGCTAATTATAAGATTGTATCACGCAATAAAAGTTAATGTAGCAATAGCATTTTTTAGCCATAATAAACTATTTAAAATAAAATATTGTAGCTAATTTTTTTTTCTGCTTCAACTTATAAAAACTGTGGCAATAATTAGATGATATAGCCACACCTTTTTTGTTATAATAAAATTTTATGTCTAATTATTAATTTTTGGCACGAGATAAAATTTATTATAGAAATAGTAATCTTTTAGTCGCAATAAATTATTTAAAATAAAATATTATAGCTAAATAGATATTTGTTTACCTCAATTTACAAAAAGATTGTCTCACAATTAAATAATATAGCCATAGATGTTTTGCTATAACAAAAATTTGTAGCTAATTATTAATTGTTGCCATGTTTTGAAACTTGATATAGCAATAGTGATTTTTTAGCCATGAAAAAGGTATTTAAAAAAATATTATAAGTAAATAAATATTTTGACTTTGTACTAAAAATCGTTGCAAAATATGGCTTAGTAATAGCTATAATTATTGATCATGACAATATGATTTAGCACAACTTTAGTATTTTGAAAAATTCTATAGCTAATACTCCTTCCGTCCCAAATTTCTTAATTTGATTTCTCATTTTACCTGTCTTTTTCATTAATCAAGAAGAGATAAATTTTTTTCATGTTTTACCCTTTGCATTAATTATTATTTTTTAAATTAAAATGTAAACATCATTTAATATGGATACTATGGTAAACTAGCCACGTTATTAATTATTTTTCTTAATCAATGTGCTATCTCAATTTTGGACGGGTAATTTGGGACGAAGGGAGTAATTACTTTCTAACGTGAGCTACAATTTGTTGAAGCAATAGTAATCTAGAGTAATTAGAGGTATTAATCCTTTGACTCGATTTAATGCTACACGTTTACTTGTAAATTTTAAAATTAATATGTAATTATATCTAATTAATTTTTATTAACGGGTTATATTGAACTTAAATATAATTTTACTGATTATATTGAACTTAAAGTATAATTTTACCGTGTCTCACTAAGGCTATATCCTGACTAAGTACTTTCACAATTATTATTTGACTCAAATTTATTTCATCAGAATAATATCTTTATCATTGTAATATAACTGTAGGCATTAATTGTTCGATTTAATTCAGTTTAACAGCTTGTAAATCTTAAATATAACTGAAATAAATACTTGCTTATGTTTGTTTTAATTAACTAATCATATCAAATTTTAGGAAAACTCCAATAAATCGAATTCAAACTTCATCCTGAGCACGTATTTTTAAATTGTTATTTGACTCGAATGTGATTTATTGAGACATTTTAAAAATTCATTATAATCAGAAGTGTTCATCACTCGACTTGATTCAATTTTATAGGATTTACTTCAAGTTTCAAATACAATTTAATTAAATAGGTAAATTTAATACATACATACATACATATATATATATATATATATATATATATATATATATATATATATATATATATGTGTGTGTGTGTGTGTGTGTGTGTGTATACACACATACTCGCATGCGCACACACATATATAAATAAGAATCAATTAAATCTCAAATGAGAAAATTTAAATAAAATAATTTCTTGAACAATAGATATTTTATATACCTATTTATAATCTCAAGCATATCAACTAACTTCTTAAATTTATCAAGCCAGCATTTTGTCTTATTGAGATATATTATTTTTTAATGTTAGTGACACTTTTTTTTAAAAAAAAATAATGCACAATCAATTTCTTCTGAAAGTTTTAATTTATTTATTTTAAATAATTAAGCCCACCCATGGTGGATGGGCAACTGAAAGTTGTAAATATACTATATAGGTATGTTCGTGTATTGCACAGGCCTAACGCATATTTACATGGATAGAGATAATATTTATAAACTGCACCACTTACCAGATGCAAGTGTCACAGGTTACTCATAAGGAACCGCAGAGATAGCTTATTTTGGGAAAGTTTACAAATAATCCAATGAATGACATGAAAATTGAAATAATCCCCGGTGAGTACTTCAATCTTGCAATAGGAAACTGAGCGTCTACCAGACCTATCTAATACTACTTCGATTTTAAGTCCTAATATGCTTTTAGGGCAACAATAAGGCGAATAAACACTTTGTTGCTGCTTATCCTCTGTCAAACTTTCCAGTAAGGATGAATATAAATCTACCGGTGGTCTGCATAAGATGCATGGTCTACGTCCTTCATAAATTTGGAATTACTGCAGGTCAGTTGGATATCTTGGCAGTAAATTCTCTTACCAGCTTCGCAGCAACCATTGCAGTCATGTCATCAACAGTATCGCGTTGTGGGTTGAACTCAACGACATCATCTCCAACTACATCAGCTTGAAGGTTATGCAGTATGTTTAAAACATCATGGAAAGAGAGACCCCCTGGCTCTATATGAGATACCCCAGGAGCAAATGTTGGTTCCATACAGTCAAGATCCATGGAGATATATACACCCTTCACACCTTCTCCAAGTTTCTGAATGTACAAGAATAATATTAAGCAATTGAGATTATTAATGAAGCAAATAAATAATGAATTTCAGTGTATAGAACATCGAAGACTATCAGTTGCTACATTTAGTAACTAACCACAAAAAATGAATCGAAGGGGATAACTTATAATAGGATATACATAGCAGAGAGAGAAATATGAAAGTAGTATGCATCTGGAATGCACTTAGCATATTCAGAATTCCTGAAGTGAAGTATATAATTTGATTTTGTGAAATACTGATACCATTAAACAAACTCAAACCCCATATGATGAAAACCAAATATAAAAGCCACAAACAACAAACTGAGCAATCATCACAGAAAAAAATAAAGAATCAATAGACATTGCATATGTTGTTTCACCACAAGTACCGCAAACAGAATCAGACAACACAGTACAACAACAACAGCAATCACAAGCCAATAGTAACAACAACAACAACAAAAGAAAGGCCATAGAATAAAATCCATCACTAGACAGAACAAGACGAAGATTCAATAGCCTTACTGTTGTCTAATCTAATGATGATGATACATATATTATAAATTTGTTTTACTTTTTTTCCTCCACAAATTTGTCAAAGTAACTCTTATAGTAGAATCAATTTCTAGGTTAATTTTTTTTTTTTTTGTTATATAATGTTTTCTTTTTCTTGTTACTTATATGACATGGATAATACAGTATTAAAGTGACATATACAAGGTCTATACACATTTCACATGGAAAAGCTTCATCCAGTTTTGCTTAGACTTACATTATGTCTTTGCTTCTTGTAAATAGACAAATAGTATACTTAACATAGAAGTGCTTTTTTTTCTTTTCCTCATTTTTTCTCAAGTATTATTGACTCTTGCTAATTTTTCCTCTAGCATTATACGTGGCAATTTGTGTCTTACTTGTGATATAGGACACATGTCTATTTGTTTAATTATTTACAAGCATTTATTTGCGTACATTCAAAGTTGGAAGATTATAAGATATAGAACTTACCACTAGCTCTTCAATTTTTTTCTGCATGACGAATGGTAGAAACAAGATCATGATTTAATTCTATATAGAGATTTTTAACAAGACCAGGTTGGCCTGCTCTAGTTGTACGTCCCACCCTGTTCAAAAAATCTATAGCGGACGCGGTAAACTCTGTCTAGAATGAGGGAAACATGAAAAATATTTTATAAATTCCACTAAATGTACATAAAAGAGACTCAAAAGAGCAATGAGAATTACCAAGAAGTGACCTCTTCAAGAGAAAATAATACACCACTTACAGGATCTCTAAAGGCAGCAGCAACTCCAGCAGCACATCCACAAGTCACCTGAGTCGACGGATAAAAACGAGTAAATAATTCTTAGAGAAGACAAAACCTCACTCATCATGGGAACTTTAAAGACCAGATCTTAGCTCTCATCTCCAAATCTTTTTAGAACTTTCTAAGATTCATAAAGAAGATGACACCTTACGTAAAAAAACAAGAAAAGAACACATTCGAAATGTTCAGCTAGATTAGTGCCTGAAGCTTTAAATGGTCTAACCTAGATTGGGAGAGAGTGATATCAAATTTATAAATTCTCATCACAATTATACGGACTGATATTATATTTTCAGGTTCAGATCCTTAAAAAGATTTTTGTAAATTCTTAACAACTTTAATAATTATGATGAACATGCCATAGACAAGATGGAACCACTACACAACATTATTTTATTTTTTTACGTTATCAGGCTAAGAAGAAGTCTTACTTGCACCTAGTGTAACCAAATGCATGACACATGTTATCCTTTTACATTTATTTTTTCCATGGTTTAAGCTAAAAAATATCTAAAGATTCGTGATCAAGGAAAAAAGGTATAAAAAAATGATATGAATGTTAAACCATAACCCAGAAAAAGGGTGTTAAATCATAACCCAAAAAATTAACTTTTGTTAATTTATTCAACATCAAATACAAACTTTCAAAATTATTTAATTTTGGCTCCGTAAGTTCAATAAAATTGCGCACGCACCGAATGCAGATAAGTTGTTTACAAACAAGGATCACTCTCCACGCTCCTGTTAATTATAAAACACAATTCTTGAGAACTAAATGGTTAAAAAATAGCGTAAGAAAAAAAAGAGGTTGCGACAAGAAAAAATAATTGTTCCAGTGGTTGTACTTCAAATTTCTCGGTTCCACTTATTGAACTGTCAAGACATGCAATACTGCTTGACTGCATGAACATAATTGTGTTAGTATAAAGCTCGCACTAAGGAACTGATGTACTAATTACAAGTGAGCAAGAAACCAAAAGAAAAACTCCTTTCCAAACATACAGGGATTCTAAGAGGCTAAGTACTACTTGTATAGAGGAAGAGTCTAAGAATAAGCGTTAATTCTGTTTCATCTTCAAATTTCTCTTTACACCAAAAAGACAAACAATCACTCACCAAATCACGATGATCCCGTTCAGCGCTAAAAACTTGAAGCAACCTTGACCACAAGTTATATTTTGTGGATCCACCATGTAATTACATCAAAATATATGAACAGTTAGCATAACATCTGAAAGCAAATATTGTACATATTTTAGATGATCAGCAATACAGAATAAGTATCATACCTTCGATTCATTTGACAGGTAAAACATAGAGAACATAGAATCAACAATAAATATTTTATTTATGCACAATAGCAGGTTAGTACAAATATCAGAACTTTTGATTCATAAATAAACAATATAAGCTCACTAATTAGAATCAACAAAAAAAATCACAAATCAAGTTCTGTATTTCATTACTTGTAATTAATAAGAAGTGATAATCCTAGAGAGTTGTGATAATTAGACATGACATCTTCTTAATCGAATCGGAGCAAACACAAAGCCTAACAAGAAGGAGATTAGCCAAAGTTGATGACATACCATGCAACACAATAGTTTATTAAGTTATTAGCCCAATCATTTTAGAACACCATGAATTGAAGACATTTGGAGTCAAAACACATGCTTACTTCACGAAATGTCATTAGCCTGGGCTTATGTTCGACTGCTGGCATTTGATTACAACCAATGTGCGCAACAGGTAATTTAGCATTGGCACCATATCGTGATAATATACGGCTTCGGCTAACAACTCCACCCATCCATGAACCTCCAAATTTCTCATATGTATGAGAGTATGGATCACAATAAAAGTAGGCAATTGGAGTTCGAGAGGAATCATTCACGCGGTACAATCGTATATCATGGTCCCAAACATTGAAGTTACACAGATCAGTGAACAACATTATTTGGCACTGGATATAGGAGCATGAACAAAGGTAAAAGAAAAGGCAAGTGAACTAAGTCTTACCGGAGCTAATCCATCAGCAGGCTCAACATTGCTACCAAACAACATATTTACAAGGTAAAAAGATCATTCATAACTCCAGGCAAAGAAAAGTAAGGTCATACTTCTTTCTACAAATAAGCAACATATGAACTCAGAGTTGCACATAAGCATCCAAAGGAAGTTCTACAATATCTAACATTTACTGAATGCTAGAGGCAGAGGTCTATTAACAAAGAAGGGGCTTATTTTATATTTTTACTTACTAACTGGTGAAATGAAAAAGAGAATGGGACTTGTGTTGATATTACTAAAGCAGGTACTAAAAAAAATTGTTGCTAAGATAAACAATGCTACACGTATGCAGTGAAACACAACATATTGAAACTAAATTATATATTCTACTTAGCAAGATAGTTATGGTCTAAAACTATCAGAATGGGTACATTCCTTGTCATTTTTTCAACTCAAATTGTTATCAAATTTGGTTTAAGAAAGGATATTCGGGAAGTATAAGACTTCTATCATACTTGTCGACTATCAATAAATAGACATCATAAGAAAGGCATATGAAAATATGTATGGATAAAAAAAATCACATCTCGACATCCACATGCACATCGTTTATTATTTTCTATCAACACTATCAAGTATCTGATATTGGTTGACGAAGAGGGTTGTCTGCTTTTATGTCTTGGGAAAGTCCTCGCCTCTTAAGCTAGCTTTTCATTTATGTTAGACCCAAGGTCTATTTTTTCTTGAACTAAAAAAAAGGGGTAAGAAATACAGAGGGATGACCCAACTCCTTTATGAACGATATCATATATGTTCACACAGGCTCATTTACGGAAAGAATTAGGACATATCCTTCCTTACCAACTAAATATTGACACAGGTGAGCAGCCTTGGATGGATACTGTACAACACATCCCCAATAAATATTCTGATACTCTTCTAAATTACAGGTATTGAATTTATTACACAAATCTGAACATACCATCTTAAATAATTCTATAAATTTTTACTAACCTCCAAGATACTTGCTCTTCTCAATAGATAATTTCTAAGCATCAGCAGACCTGGAAGTTAAAACAAGAAATTTACAACAAAATTCTCATTTGTCACCAACAATTATCAAAAATTGAGGACAAGATAAAACAAAAAAATGACAATGTCTTATAGAATACCAACATTGCCGGGAGGAGAGACAACATGGAAAGCGTCCAATTCAGTCAGTTCATAATCTGGATTTTAATCTTCTCTTTTTTCTTTAGCTCTGTCTCTGTACTTAAGCATCTCCGCTTCTTCAGCCTTCTCTTCTTTGTAACGAATAATTACGGAGCTATTAAATTTCAATTCAGATTCACTAAAATTCGAAGGCAAGGACAGGAAAAAAAACCTTACTTGTTGCGACAAACTATTTTTTCCTTGTGATTTTGCTTGAAGGAAGACATAGAACAATTATTCCTTAAAAATAGAATTGTTCTTTGAAGGACAAGGAAAAATATAGAGAAGAGAGGTACAGTGCAACGATTCATCAGGAAATGTTTTTGCTGTGGTAAGGATAGGAAATATAATCCACATATAATGATCATTTTTCCCTCAATAATGTGATTATTTACCATTCTGCCCTTGGTCGTCCTTAGCATTGCCTCTTCTATATAGTAGAAATTTATGTATGCTTGACTTTTTTATTGTAAAATAAATTCTTAACATTTTATATGAAACACTTATTTTTAAAAGATATTTTAAAAACTTTAATAGCTGCATATATATATATATATATATATATATATGCGTTGTGATGCACAAACATGATTAAAGAATTATAATAATTGCAAATAGTATATGACTTATTTGAACACGGTAAATTATATTCATTTACTTTGTTTTAATTTTAAAAATTAACTAAAATTCTAACATCTTTGCATTATTTATCCCTCACCCCTGCCTTCCTGTAATTTTTTTCAAATATAATAATTAAATGAGTTTGTATTTTATCTTTTATTAAATAATATCATATTTTAATAATATACAATATGAATTACTCTATAATATAATAAATAAATCGATCAATTAGTGGATGCTTTAATTTTAATTTTTGAATGCTTTTATTTATATTTGATATTTTAAATTATAAATTCATATAATTTTTATTAGTTAATTCAAACTAAGACCTGGGATTCAAAATTCATATCTCTATTTAAATTCAATTTGAAATAATTAAGTGTTGTAGAAGTATGATTAGGCTATAATAAAACACTTTAATTTGTATTTGAATTTGAATTCGTGTTATTGATATAAAAAAATAATCAACATTTTCCTAAAAGAAATTCTATCATAAAATAATTTTCAACTTGAAATTTTTTGGTGATGATACATTCCATTACAATATTAATTTGACTCCCCTATTACGTGTGTGTATATATATATATATGACATTGTGGAAAATAAAATTTTATTAAATTTAAATTCGTACTAAATTCAAATTATATTAAATTCAAAATATATTAGTCCTAAATAAATATTGTGGATTAATATAATTGGATTAATTATTTAAGTCCAAACATGTATGAATTTAATTAAAGTCCAATATTTTGGGTTAGCCCATTGATTTGGGCTACAAATGATGAGCTCACTTTGCTAAGCCCAAGATATTGTCATATTTTAGAGGCCCAAACACGTGCCACATGTCGAATGACCTAGCATACCAAGTCAGGTGAAGGAGTCAATAGGACCATGCCACATGTCAAAATGATACAGCATGTCTAGTAAAATAAAAAGTCCATAAAAGGCGTCATGTCACTTAAATCAGATTGGTTAAGGAAAATTAACCTTCACCATGACTCTTTCCTTCCTACAACTATAAATAGGAGTCTCATAATTCAAAAAAAGGACTAACAACTCTAACAAGAAGCAAGAGAAAGCTCGTGGATCAAACGATGAAATTTCTCTACAAAGCTTAAGCATTCAAATCCAGTTTATCAAAATTCAAGATCAAGACCGCAAGATTTAAGAACAACCTCCAAAGCCCTTGAATTCAAGCACAAGTCAAGATCAAATCCATCAAATCAACAAATCAAGATCAAGCTCGAAGCCCTTGAATTTATATTTGAAACGTGAATCGGGGAATTCATAGAGATTGTAACACTCACATATTGAAATCAATAAAACAATTTTTGCAATATTTTTCTTTCCCCAATTACTTATTTTTCGGTCTTAAATTTTTATTGTCCAACAAATTATGGCACGCACTTGTAATACCCCGCAAATTTTCTTAGTCGTTAGAGCTCTTTAAAGCATGCTAAGAGAAGCTTCACACTTAGAAAATTTGACTAAGTGTTGAAATTTTTTTATTTCATAAGTCTTTGAACTTTGATGATTTATTTCATCACCTTTCCGACCTTCGTTTGCCGATTTTTAAGTTGATTCACGATGGGGCAAGTCAATAGTACATTTTGGGTGAGTTTCAAAAAATTTCGGATAGTGTAAGGGCATGTTTGGTTGCCCAAAATAGTAGCTCGGGGCGATTAGCCCGCGCCGCCCTGGGTAGTCCCCCGGGATAGGCAGGGCGCCGCCAATGATAATCCCCCGGGCTAGGCATGGCACCGCTTTGGGTACTCCCCTGGCCCAAATATTTCAGCATTCCACCTCCGTTCTTTCAAGGGAAAAACGGTTAATTTTCTACCCCTATATAAACACGAAATTCAGCCTTATTACACCCAAAACATAGTGGTTTATCACAATTTCTCTCAATAACAAGTTAGGGTTTTCAATTGAGGATCCAAATTCAAGAAAATTTCTCCGTCAATCTTCGTAAAATCAAGAACTAAGGTATGTTAGGTGTTAATTCTTGGATCCCTTCCACCCAAGAAGTTCAAGAATCCTTTTCTAAATTCAGAGATTATATATATTTGATTTTTTCATGATTCATGTGAATTGAAATTAAAGTTCTTGTTGTTGTTGAGTTTTAATTCATGTTGTGATTACAAAGTCCCAACCTTTGATCCTAGTATGTGATATTTATGTGATACTGATGATAAAACCCCTTCAAGTTGCATGTTGATTGATGTCTCCATGATAATTAGGTGTAGAATTTATTGTATAACCAAAGCATGCTCCATATATGTTCGATAAAATGCTTATGTGAAGAAAATAGAGTCATAATAGCATATTAGTATGAAATTTCCAATTATGTATAAGTTAATGCATGCCTAGTGTTTGTTGAAAGGACTTAGTGAATGAATTATGTTGTATTGCATGTATTCCTATTCATGTTCATTCCTTATTGGAAAAATTATGAGATATTAGTGTGCATTCCTATGCATGTACAAGTTTATGATTTTCAAGTGCTTGAAGAGATGCCTTATTGATTGTATGGTGAATGATAGACTATTGTATGCTATTCAAGAATTGTCATGTCTTATTATTTACATGATATCGAGTCTTGGGGGTATTTGTACCCGACAATTTAGCTGTGTGCCTAGAGCCAAGTCAGTTTTTAAGATAAACTCAGTCGTGCCATGATCAGTAGGACTCAGTCAGATACAGAACTTGGAAAAACTCAGTAACCTCAGTCCAGTTCAGTCAACCAGTACGATCAGTAACAGTTTAGTCTAAGAATCAGTTTAGTGTCTTTCAGTTGAGAGTAGGATTCAGCACCGAGTGAGCCTAGGGATGAGAGCTCACCCCGCTAGATAGAAATGAGATCCCTAGAAGAAATCCCTAAGTTCCAGAACTACGTAGCTAGCGTAGGTATGAGATGTCACCCATTAGATAGGACTGACATACTCAGGGATCACTCGTTAGTGCAGGACTGATCTCAGGAGTCACCCGCTAGATTAGAGCTAACTCGATAGCAGTTGTATTTACCCGTGGCACGGTACTGACTCCCTTCCAGCTGGGGTTATAGGTTGGACCCCACTAGTTCAGATTCGAGGCATGTCGGTAAGATAACTGCTTCTTATAGTTTCAATTTCAGATTAAGTCTCAATGATAGAACTCATTTCAGTTATATAGATTCAGGACTGTCAGATACAATCACTCAACATAGTAAGGAACTTAGATAGTTTCGTAAAATTCAAAGACCACCTGCTAGATAGGACTGATCTTCAACACAGTAAATTATTATCAATATCAGTAGATTCAGAGATCACCCGCTAGATAGGATTGATCTCAGATACAGTCAATCAGTATCAAAAAACTCAAATATCAATATCAGTAGACTCAGTTATTTAGTATCCCAATGTTAGTAAAATCAAATGTCAGTGAATCAGTATTCAGAATTCAATATCAGTAAATTCAGATAGCAGTCATCAGTAAACCCAGTTATCAGTAATCCAGTTGTTTGAACTCAGTATTCAGTGTTACTATGATTTTAGCTATTTTATGCATTCATACATATCTTCATCATTTAGTACAACAACAACAAACCTAGTGTATTCCCACATAGTGAGGTCTGGGGAGGGTAAGATGTACGCAGTCCATACCTCTACCTCTAAAGAAGTAGAAAGGTTGTTTTCGATAGACCCCCAGATCGAGACACAGAATAATAAACAAATTCATAGTAATCTTCATCATTTAGTATACTCACGATATTCAATTAGCTTTAGTTTATGCATATAAGCCCTTGCATTTAGCCTTACCTCATCTAGCATACCAGTACATTCTCACGTACTAACGCATACTTTTCTCTTTCACTCTGGTGTTTTATACCATAGCTTTAGAAACACGAGCTCCCGACCATTCTTAGCAGTTCAGATTTAGTCAGCAGCAGTAGACTTAGCAGTGGGTCCTCATCATCCGAGGATATTCTCTTATTTCAGTATTGCATTAGATTCAATACTTCAGTAGACGGAGTTAGTTGGGGGATTATCCCATCAACTCCACAGTTCAGACAGTTTAGAGGCTTTTCAGACTAAATGTTCAGACAGTTGCTTTAGTATTTTTGATACTTTATTCAGTTATATTTTAGTTTTTTAACCTTATAGCAAGTATTCACCAGTTGTTTTCTGCATTTTTACAGTATATTATGTAGTTCTTAGTTATAGGTACCAGAAAAGGGTTAGCTTGTGGTCCTTCAGGATTATAAGCACCGTGTAGCGTCTGGGGTTCAGAATCTGGGGCATTACAACACTGTGGGACCAAATCTGCCCTTTATCTTTTCTCTCATAAATCAAATCTGAAATATGTAGTCGCATAAAGATGGAAGCTTAATGGGTACTTCAAGACTCATCATTAAGTCTACACTTCGACAAACCTTGAAGTAGGGGGCATTTGTTGTAACACCCCGTATTTTCCTAGCATAATCTAAGTCCTAATGCATGAGTATTCATAAATAAAAATTTTGAAACACTCATCATTTTTTAGTTAAGATCCTGCCATTGCGTAGGAAATTCAATTAGTTTTCCAACGATATAAAATTCACCTAAATTCGATAACCGGGTAAGAAGTTATGATGATTTTAAAGTTTCAGTCATTAAACAACATCATTTTAACCCTTAGCGCGTCGCGTAGGAAGCCCAAATGACAATTGTCAATTTCCAGTGTGACTCCGCGATTATGGCGCATCGTGGAGAAGGCCAATTTCTTGATTGTCAATTTTCAGTGGGCCTCCACGATGTTGGCGCATCGCGGAGGTGGCCAAATTGGCATTTCAAAGAATTAACACAATAGCTCCGCATCGCGGTGTTTGTCCCGGTCTCAATTGTCCATTTCCAGTGGCTAGGGGTGATAGTGGCGCATTGCGCCAAGGCCAAAAATTGGGGTGGTCAGTTTTCAACTTACATTTTAAAGGTATTTGGGTCTTTTTTCTAACCCTAAACTCATCCTAAAATACAAAATTTAGCCAAATTGACCTAAATAATCATTCATTATTCAATTCCTCTCAAATTAAAGATCCTCTTTTTCCAAGAATAAGAAACCCTAGCTCTCAAATTCAAGATCAATCTCCAAGAACTCACCAAGAACCTCAGGAAATTCACTATCCCAGGTATGTTAGATGTTCATCCATAGATTTCTTCCATCTGTGGAGTTCAAGTAACCTATTGAAATTTCAAGTTTTGATCTTTTCAAGTTATTTGATTTTAAATTATGATTTCATCCATGAATCTCCATGTACTATTGATTTTGTACCATGTTACCATGAAATTATTGTTATTATTCAATCCTCTATGTTTTAACATTTTTGCTTATTGAATTAAACCATGAATTAATGCTATTAGGACGAATTAATGCTATTCCTACAAGATCCATGACATTCCTATGATTGTTTTAAACCATGAACTACAAGTGTTTGATAAAATACCTACAAGAGTGAGTTATTTAATAAGAGCCTTCATGTTTTAATCTCCAAGTTTTAGTGTCATTTTACTATTATTATTTTGAGTTATGGGGGTATTGAATACCCAAAAACCATAGCTGTTTACTTAGCCTAGTTTCAGTATCTTCAGAATAACTTCATATTATATTATGAGCATTATCAGAACTGTCAGTTAAACTGAAAATAGTCAGTTAAACTCAGAACAGTCTAGTATTTAGAGTCTTTCAGTTGGGAGTAGAATATAGCACCGAGCGAGTGTAGGGATGGTGGCTTCCCCGTTAGATAGGCAGAGTCGCTAGTACCAGTCCCTAAACTCCAGAACTACGTAGCCAGCGTAGGATATGAGAAGTCACCCCTCAGATTAGGCTTGGCTATCTCGCAGGGGTCACCCGCAAGTTCAGGCTTGACACCCTTAGTCATTTGGATATTATATCAGTTTATTGGATCCACACAACTATCGTTAGTACCCGCGGTACGGTATTAACATCCTTCCAACTGGGGTTATAGGTTGGACCCCGATTATCTCAAATTGGGGAATGTCGGTTAGATGATACCTCCCACAATCTCAGATATAGTCTCACTTACAGTCTCAGTTCAGTTATGCAGTCTTAGAGTTGCTTGACCAAATCATACAGATATCAGTATTTTTCAGTGTTTTAGTTTACAAATTTTACTCAGTCCATGTTATATTCTTGGTCATGCATTCCCAGTGTCTACAAATGTTCACATATATTCAGTATTTATAGACTATCATGCATACTCGATATTTACAGATTCTCCATATTTTTAGTATCTACAGATTTCATGTTCTCTACTTAGTACTCTATGTTTTACATGCATATTCAGTTAATTATTAGTTCTGTTCATGAAACCATGCATATTATCCTACCTCATTTAGCATACCAGTACATTCAAAGTACTGATCGTATACCTTTTTTGCGTTATGATGTATTATATCATAGGTGTTGACGCTCATTTGTCGGATCGCACTTAGTCCCTTAAATCATCAGCAATACAGTAGCAGTGGTGAGTCCTCATCATCCAAGGATAGATTATATTACTTCCTATATTTATCTCAGTAGTTAGTAGAGTTAGTTGGGGGTCTGTCCTATCAACTCACAGTATTCAGTTTAGAGGCTTTTCAGAAACTACAGTTAGCTATTCAGATTTCAGTATTATGCAAGACTCATAATTCAGTAGTCATTTTATTATTAAAACCTTATGGCAATTCAATTATTCTTCCACATTCATGATTATATTATTCAGTGCTTACTGCGGGTACCGACTCAAGGGTTAGCTTATGGTCCCTCGGGACCGTAAGCACCGTGTAACAACTAGGGGTAGTCTCGGGTCGTTACAAACTTGGTATCATAGCCTAAGGTTTTAAAACGTCCTAGGAAGTCTGAAAGCTGCGTCAAGTAGAGTCTTGTGCATGGGTGTGTAGCGTGCCACACTTATGGATGAGAGGCTACAAGAAGTTTAGGAAAAGTTTCCCTTCTTTCAGTATTCATGTCATGCGATTGAGCATGAGCTCAAGTTAAATGCTCATTCTAATCTGTTTCCTCCTTTCATTTACAGAACATGCCTCCCAAGAAGAATGGAAGAAGAATAGAGAATCAGCCAGCCCCTCAGCCCGTCCAGGAAAATCCTTTGGACAAGAATGTTTCTTACGCAAAATTCAGGGTTGCGTTCACTACTCTAGCCAATTCCGTAGCAGCACAAAATAAATGGACAGTTGTTTTTCTGGCTAACCTAGTGGCAAATACTGCTGCGACTAGAATTCGAGATTTCACCTGAATGAATCCTCCTTCTTTCACGGGATCCAAGTCTGAAGAGGATCCACAGGAATTCTTAGATATGGTTTAGAAGTTAATGGATGTTATAGGGGTGACATCTATTCAGAGGGTCGAGTTGGCTGCATATCAATTGCAGGATGTAGCCCAAACTTGGTTTAAGCAGCGAAAGGTTGATAGGGGTATAGATGCAGGGCCAATATAATGGGAAGAGTTTTCCATGACTTTCTTGGATAGATTCTTTCCATTGGAGTTAAAAAAGACCAAAGTGTTAGAGTTCATTAACTTAAGGCAGTTCAGCATAAGCGTGAGGGAGTATTCCCTCAAGTTTACTAAGTTAGCTAGGTATGCTCCTCATGTGGAAACTGATAACAGGTCCAAGATGAGTAAGTTTGAGTCTGGCGTATCTGATAGTATGGTTAAGGAGTGCAGGACCGCAATGTTGGTTAGTGAGATGGACTTATCTAGGCTGATGGTCCATGCTCAACAAATAGAGAAGTAGAAGATTAAAGAGAGGGAGAGAGAAAACAAGAGGGCTAGGATGGGTAGTTTTAACTTCAATTAGCCAAAGTCAGAGGGTGGTAACCGTTCTCAATTTCATCAGAGGTCTTCAGCCCCATCACCCTCTTCATCCAGTGCCTCAGTACCCAAATTCAGAAATGATAATAAGGATGGTGCGCCAGGATCTAAGTCCTAGGTCAGTGTTAGCAGTGCTCGTACCAATCCTCTATGTCAAAAATATGGCAGACATCATCAGGGTGAGTGTAGAGCAGGTAGTGATGTGTGATTTGGGTGTGGCAAACAAGGCTATCGGATTTTTGAGTGTCAGGTAGTTTCTCAGAAAGGTAGGGATGTGTGCCAACGGGGCCAGTCCCATCAGTTACCAGTTCCATCCATTCGCCTGACTCAGCAGGGTACCACTTCCAGTGCTACCAGTGGTTAGCGTCCGAACAGATTATATGCTCTCCAGTCCCACCAAGATTAGGAAAATTCTCCTAATGTAGTTACTGGTACGTTGTAGGTCTTTCACTTACATGTTTATGCTTTACTAGACCCTGGGGCTTCTCTTTCTTTTGTAACTCCATCTATAGCCGTCAACTTTGGAGTCAGTCTCGAAACTCTAGCAGAGCCCTTTTCAGTATCTACCCCAATAGGTGTTTTCATTGTAGCCAGACAGGTATACAAGAATTGTCCAATCACAATATCTCATAAAGTTACCTCAGTTGATCTCGTGGAGTTAGAGATGACGGATTTTGACATCATTCTCGGCATGAATTGGCTCCACTCATGCTATGCCTTAGTTGACTGTAGAAACATAATAGTTTATTTTCAGTTCTTAAATAAACCAGTCCTTGAATAGAGAGGTAGTATTATAGCTCTTAGGGGTCATTTGATCTCGTACCTTAGAGAGAGAAAGATGATATCAAAGGGGTGTATTTACCATCTTATGCAAGTCTAACACAAAAGCTCTAACCCTTGAGTCAGTTTCAATAGTAAGGGAATTTCCATATGTGTTCCCTGAAGATCTCCCCGGAGTTCCTCCCGAAAGGGAAATTGACGTTGGAATAAACCTTCTCCCAGATACTCAGTCTATATCTATTCTTCCATACAGAATGGCTCCAGCTAAACTCAAAGAATTTAAAGAACGGTTGAAGGATCTCTTAGATAAGGGATTCATCAGACCCAGCGTCTCCCCATGGGGTGCACCAGTCCTATTCGTGCGTAAGAAAGACGGTTCTCATAGAATGTGTATTGACTACCGTCAGTTGAACAAGGTTACAGTCAAGAATAAATATCCACTTCCTAGAATCGATGACTTGTTTGACTAACTTCAGGGTGCTAGCTATTTTTCCAAGATAGACCTCAGATCAGGCTATCATCGTCTCAGGGTCAGAGAATGTGACATTTTAAAAATAGATTTCTGAAACCTGGTATGGTCACTTCAAATTTCTAGTCATGTCCTTTGGTTTTACAAATGCCCCAGCAGCCTTATGGACTTGATAACTCGAGTGTTCAAGCAGTACTTGGACATGTTCGTCATAGTCTTTATTGATAACATTCTTGTCTATTCTCATAGTGAAAACGATCATGAAGATCACCTCAGAATAGTACTTCATACTCTTAAAGCTCACCAGTTGTTCGCTAAATTCAGTAAGTATAAATTCTGGCTAAGATCGATAGCTTTTCTTGGCTATATTATTTATGGTGATGGCATTAGAGTTGATCCTCAAAAGACCGAGGTGGTGAGAAACTGGCCTAGACCCATTTCTCCATCAGATATCAGGAGTTTCTTGGGTTTAGCTGGCTATTATCATTGGTTGGTTGAAGGGTTTTCTTCTATTGCATCCCCCATATCCAGATTGACTAAGAATAAAGTTAAGTTTCATTGGTCAGATTCCTACAAGAAGAGGTTTATGAGTTGAAGACTCAACTCACCTCAGCCCCAGTCTTGACTCTACCAGATGGTTCAGATGGTTTTGTTGTGTACTGTGATGCATCCAGATTAGGTTTGGGTTGTGTCCTCATGCAGAGAGGTAAGATTGTAGCCTATGCCTCTAGACAACTTAAACCCCATGAGAAGAATTACCCTACTCATGATCTTGAGTTAGCAACTGTAGTGTTTGCCTTAAAGATTTAGAGGCATTACTTGTATGGGGTGCATGTGGATGTATCCACAGATCACAAAAGCCTTCAGTATGTGTTCTCTCAGAAATATTTGAATCTGCGTCAGAGACGATGGTTAGAGTTATTGAAGGATTATGACATGAGTGTTTTGTATCATCTGGGCAAGGACAATGTAGTGGCTGATGCTCTCAGTAGATTGTCCATAGGTAGTGTAGCTTATGTTGAGGATGGTAAGAAGTAGTTAGCTCAGGAAGTTCATCATCTTACCCGACTAGGTGTCCTCTTAGTCGACTCAGCAGAGGGCAGTGTGTGGGTACAGAGTAGCTCAGAATCATCTCTAGTTTTTGAGGTAAAGGAAAAGAAGGATAGAGATCCCAGTCTAGCTAAGTTGAAAAAATCAGTCAGATATCAGAAAGTAGAGGTTTTTTCCTAAGGGGGAGATGGTGTGTTACGTTGTCATGGTAGATTGTGTGTGCCTGGTGTAGATGACTTAAGGCAATGAATTCTTATAGAGGTGCATGGTGCGCATTAATCTATTCATCCAGGGGCCTTTAAGATGTACCGCAATTTGTGGGAGATATATTGGTGGAGTGGAATGAAGAGAGATATTATAGAGTTTTTGGCTAAGTGCTCTACATGTCAACAAGTTAAGATTAAGCACCAGAAACCTAGAGGGTCTATGCAGGAGTTCAGTATTCCTACTTGGAAGTAGGAGGAAGTGAACATGGATTTTTTGATAGGTTTGCCTCGTCCTCGGTGTCAGCATGATTCTAGTTAGGTTATCGTAGACAGGATGACCAAATCAACTCATTTTTTACCAGTCCATACCTCTTATTTATCCGAGGACTATGCCAAACTCTATCTCAAGAAGTTGGTCAGGTTACATGGTGTTCCCCTATCTATCATCTCAGATAGAGGTACCCAGTTTACCTCTTATTTCTGAAAAGCATTCTAAAAGGGTCTTGGTACCCAAGTCCACCTCAGTACCCCCTTCTATCCTCAGACGGATGGTCAAGCAGAAAGGACTATTTAGACTCTTGGGGATATGCTGAGAGCATGCGCAGTTTATTTTAAAGGTAGTTGGGATGACCACTTGCCTTTGATTGAATTTGCATATAATAACAGCTATCATTCCAATATCCGTATGGCTCCATTTGAGTCCCTCTATTGTAGGAGATATAGATCTCTAATTAGTTGGTTTAAAGTAGGTGAGGCTGCAGTAGTAGGGCCTAACTTTATGTTTGATGCCTTAGAGAAGGTTCAATTGATCAGATAAAGGCTTAGGGCTACCCAGAGCCGACAGAAATTGTATGCAGACGTGAGGAGAAAGGATCTCCAGTTTGAGGTTGGTGATTTTGCGTACTTGAAAATCTCTCCCATGAAAGGAGTGTAGAGGTTTATCAAGAAAGGGAAACTCAGTCCCCGATATGTCGGTCCCTTCAAAATTCTCAGTCATTTCGGAAAGGTAGCTTACGAGCTTGATTTGCCTTCAGATTTAACCTCAGTACATCCAGTGTTCCATGTCTCATTGTTGAAAAAGTGCATTGGTGATCTAGCTGTAGCTGTTCCCTTAGAAAGTGTAGATATTCAGAACAATCTTTCCTTTAAAGAAGTTCCAGTCGAAATTCTTGATCATGAAGTTCGTAGACTAAGGAACTAAGAAGTTCCATTGGTCAAAGTTCTTTGACAGAATTAGTCCATTAAGGGAGCCACTTGGGAAGCAGAAGCAGATATTTGGACCAAGTACCCTTATCTCTTTTTTATGAATCAAGATTCAGTATAAGGTACTAATCTTCTTAAGATTTCTCTCTATCATGCTTAATTTTAGTTTCACATCATGTTTATGTCAATTGTGTATTTACAAATACATCAAATATGCATGTTCAGTGTGTAAGCTCAGTCCAGCAGTTTTTCTTAGCTTAACTAGTTTCATTCATGGACGAATGATCCCAAGGGGGAGATATTGTAACACCCCGTATTTCCCTAGCATAATCTAAGTCCCAGTGCATGAGTATTCGTTAATAAAAATTTCAAAACACCCATCATTTTTCAGTTTAGATCATGCCATTGCGTAGGAAATTCAATTAGCTTTCCAACGATATAAAACTTGCCTAAATCTGATAATTGGGTAAGAAGTTATGGTGATTTTAAAGTTTCAGTCGTTAAACACCGTCATTTTAACCCTTAGTGCATCACGTAGGAAGCCCAAATGATAATTGTCAATTTCCAGTATGGATCCGTGATCATGGCGTGTCGCGGAGAAGGCCAATTTCTTGATTGTCAATTTTCAGTGAGCCTCCGTGATGTTGGCGCATCGCGAAGGTGGCCAAATTGGCATTTCAAAGAATTAACGTGATAGCTTCGCATCGCGGTGTTTGTCCAGGTCCCAATTGTCCATTTCCAGTGGCGCATCGCGCCAAGGCCAAAGATTGGGATAGTCAGTTTTCAGCTTACGTTTTAAATCCATTTAAGGGTATTTGGGTCTTTTTCCTAAGCCCTAAAATCGTCCTAAAATATGAAATTTAGCCCAATCGACCTAAATAATCATTCATTATTCAATTTCTCTCAAATTAAAGATCCTCCTTTTCCAAGAACAAGAAACCCTAGCTCTCAAATTCAAGATCAATCCTCAAGAACTCACCAAGAACCTCAGGAAATTCACTATCCCAGGTATGTTAGATGTCCATCCATGGATTTCTTTCATCCATGGAGTCCAAGTAACCTATTGAAATTTCAAGTTTTGATCTTTTCAAGTTATTTGATTTTAAATTATGATTTCATCCATGAATCTCCATATACTATTGATTCTGTACCATGTTACCATGAAATTATTGTTATTATTCAATCCTCCATGTTTTAACATTTTTGCTTATTGAATTAAACCATGAATTAATGCTATTAGGATGAATTCATGCTATTCCTACAAGGTTCATGACATTTCTATGATTGTTTTAAACCATGAACTACAAGTATTTGATAAAATGCCTACAAGAGTGAGTTATTTAATAAAAGCCTTCATGTTTTGATCTCCAAGTTTTAGTGTCATTTTACTATTATTGTTTTGAGTTTTGGGGGTATTGAATACCCGAAAACCATAGCTGTTTACTTAGTCTAGTTTCAGTATCTTCAGAATAACTTCAGATTATATTATGAGCATTATCAGAACAGTCAGTTAAACTCAGAACTGCCTAGTATTTCAGAGTCTTTCAGTTGAGAGTAGAATTTAGCACTGAGCGAGTGTAGAGATAGCAGTTTCCCCGTCAGATAGGAAAAGACGCTAGTACCAGTCCCTAAACTTCAGAACTACGTAGCCACCGTAAGATATAAGAATTCACCCGTCAGATTAGGCTTGACTATCTCGCAAGGGTCACCCGTCAGTTCAGGCTTGACACCCTTAGTCTTTTGGACATTATATCAGTTTAGTAGATCCACACTACCATCATTAGTACCCATGGCTCGGTATTAACATCCTTCCAACTGAAGTTACAGGTTGGACCCCGATTAGCTCAAATTGGGGAATGTTGGTTAGATGATACCTCCCACAGTCTCAGATATAGCCTTAGTTACAGTCTCAGTTCAGTTATGTAGTCTTAGAGTTGCTTGACCAAAACATACAGATATCAGTATTTTTCAGTATTTTAGTATACAGATTTTACTCAGTCCATGTTATATGCTTGGTCATGCATTCTAGTGTCTACAACTTTTCACATATATTCAGTATTTACAGATTGTCATGCATACTCGATATTTACAGATTCTCCATATTTTTAGTATCTATAGATTCCATGTTCTCTACTCAGTACTCCATGTTTTACATGCATTTTCATTTAATTATTAGTTCTGTTCATGAAACCATGCATATTAGCCTACCTCATTTAGCATACCAGTACATTCAAAGTATTGATCGCATACCTTTCTTTGCACTATGATGTATTATATCATAGGTGCTGACGCTCAGTTCTCAGATTGTACTTAGTCCCTCAGATCATTAGCAGTATAGTAGCAGTGGTGAGTCCTCATTATCCGAGGACAGATTATATTACTTCCTATCTTTATCTCAGTAGTTAGTAGAGTTAGTTAGGGGCATGTCCTATTGATACAAGTACGATCGTGATTGTGGACCAATACGTAAAGAACTCGTACTCGAGTGGATTCCCAACTAATGGAACAAGCTCTGAAGTGTAGAGAACAAGTCCCAATACTCCAAAGTCATCCATATGGACACTCCAAGGCCACCCATTTGTCATGGCTCATTAAGGGCATTTTATTTATTTTGTAATAAGTTGTAACTTAGGCTGTAAATAGAACATATTAGGTTACTTTCTCATAACTTTGATGATATATTTGAGAACTCTAGAGAGAGAGAGTCTTGTTAGGTGGATTCCTTGTAAACAAGTGTGGAATCACTTGTGTTGGTAGCTAGTTTGAGACGTTGATTGCTTGGGGATCCCGTTCCCTTGAGGTCACGTAAGAGATAGGTTTATGTTGTGTGTGGTATTAAAGGTCCAAGAGTGGAATAAGCTCTTGGGTTGTTAATATTATACCATCCATTTGGCTATCTTTCTATCTTTGTCTTGTTGTAATCTTGTAATAGATTTTATGTTGTTATTGTGAAGCCGTGTATGTGTTGTTGTTGTTCACATTGTTATTGTTCATTTTACTCTTCATAAATTGTTGTTAACATTAGTTTGGGTTGTTGTTTTGGTGCCAAAGACACCACTAATTCTTGTATTCTTGTTGTTGGTAGCGAATCCGAGAGTGGTCTCCATCTTGGTCCTCGGATCCTTAAGATTGTGGAATGATTTGGTGTATGTTTTTGTGTCTCCTTTGTCGATCTTGTATCATTTGGTATCAGAGTCATCTTTGATTTTGTTTTAATAAGATCAATCTTGGGCTTGAGAGTTGAAAAATTAAAAAAAAATAAAAAAAGAAGTGAAGTGTTCTTGAGATTGTTCTTGGCCGAAAGTTGTGTCTTGTTGTTGTCTTGGCCGAGACATTTTATTTGAGACTAGATCTTGTAGTCTTTTGTTTGTTTAGATTGTTTCTAGTGTTGGTTTCTTTCTCACCAACACTAAAAGTGTTTAGATCTAAAGGTTTGAGCTTATGTTGTTGAACTTGTTGTTGTAAACTTGAAGTTGGCCGTGGGTTAATATTATTGTTCTTGATCGAGTGGTACAATTGTTGTGGATTTGGAGATGAATATTGGTGGAGTTGTTGTTGTTCGTGAGAAATTATTGTTGTGATCTTGTTGTTCTTGAAATTTTCTGACCAATATAAAGTATAATATAGATCCAAAAAGGTGTAAGATAAAGTTGAAAAGTTGTTGGTGAAAAGGCTTGAATACATCATTTCAAAGACTTGTCAACCACTTTTCCATATTTCAAGGACCTTGTTTTGTGGGAATAGTACAAGTCAAGTCTCACCTTTTTGAGTGAATTTGAAAAAGTTTCTAAGACTTGAATTTTTACATCAAAAGGCAAACTCTTCCATTCCAAATTGTATCAAGACAAAACCTTCAAGTTGGTGATTAAAATTGTGTGGGATCGTGACCAATTACGTGGATGCCACGTCATCATGTTTTACTGTTCACGCAACATAATTAAGCTCAAATTTTTTATTTCTTAGTTTCTAATCTTTTGTCGCTTAGTTGCCTTTTGTTGATTCTATTACTAATTAACAAACTAGTAATTGTCTACTAGGTTATAAGTTAGTTTTGGGTCCGTTTATTCGTGCCTACGTTGTTGACACCTAATTTTTTCCCTCCACAACTACGTTTAATCTCGAGTTTCTTCGATTTTCAAATAAAATCACAACAAGTATTTTTTCTAAATAAACACATTTTAAAATATGCATTTGGGTTAAATTTGTCATTTAAGTAATAATTATATATTTTTGTATTTGCATATACGGGATTGTATAAATGATGTCATTTAAATGAACATTTTTATCAAAATTGGACTTTAAATTAAGGCTCATCTTGAAATATAAATTCAAATGATTAAAATCATGATTTAAATATAATTTATTCTCAAAAATAATTTATTTGGATAAGTATGCATTTGATTTTATTAAATCAAGAAGCTCGGGATTAAAAAAAGGTATTAATTTGTATCGAATTTCAATTTAATTTAGCCAATCTATTAGATTTGACCATAATTAAAAATTGGTCAAAATTGCAATGCAATTCGTCAATTGATTTTTAATTTGGTCAAAATAAATAAATATGGCTAAATTTTAAATTTCAATAGGGGTTATCTTTTAAATAACCCCAAAATTCTCAAGAACTCTCATAACTTCTACCCAATTCCCACCAAAAAATAAATTTAAATTGTAATATATTGTACTATTCCCCCCAACTTTGTCCTTTTCCAATTTTAAAATTCAAAGATTGTACTACATTGTACTATTTCCCCCCACATTATCTTCCACCTCACTTTATCTTTAATTTTTACATTCCAAAAAAAACCCTAAATGCTTTTTCTCCCACATTGGTGGATAACAAGAAATAAATCTTTATCCTTTCCTATAAATACTTTTATCCCACATTGGTGAAAAAGAGAAAAAAAAAACACCCCATTCTCTCCTATAAATACTACCACTACTTTGGTAGAGAAAAAAAAAAGGAAGAAAAAAAAGAGAGGCTAGAAAGGTGAAAAAATCCTTTTGAGCAAAATAGTTATTTTTATTTAGTAAAAAATTTTGTTTCATAGAGTTGATCGGCTAATCAAAATTTTTGAGTTGCCGGCGACGTTTTTCGGTGGTAGTTGATTCCGACGAAGCTCGTAGTCTCATTTTGCTGCCCCCCAAAAGGTAAACACATCTTTTTTTATTTTAGTTTTTATTATTGTTTTCTTCTTCATCTTTTTTCTTCTTCGTAGTTCGTAGATATAATTTTATTTGTTGGGATTGTATGTTGTAGATGGCCTTGAAGGCCCTTGGACGTTGTGGTATCGATATTCTAATTATTTTCATGTTCATGATATAAAAATGAGCTAGCAATAGTTGTATGTGCCTTTTTTGACTTTATTCTTTGATTATTTTGGATAAAATTTCAATCTTTTCTTAAAAGATGTATTTATACTTTGTTTAAACTCATTGTTGTTGGATATATTTGTTTTTAGTATGTAAAGTTATTTTCTTTATGTTTAAAAGAATAGTTAATGTTGAATGTTTCGCCTTTTTGCCTTATTCTTTGATTATTTTGAATAAAGTTTAGATCTTTGCTTGAAAAACACAATCATGTCTTGTTCAAACTCATTGTTGTTGAACATGTTTATTTTTAACATGTAAAGTTATTTTCATTTTGTTGAAAAGAATAGTTAATGTTGAATGTTTCGCCTTTTTGCCTTATTCTTTGATTATTTTGGATAAAGTTTAGATCTTTTCTTGAAAAACACAATCATGTCTTGTTCAAACTCATTGTTGTTGAACATGTTTATTTTTAACATGTAAAGTTATTTTCTTTTTGTTGAAAAGAATAGTTAATATTGATTGTTTCGCCTTTTGACCTTATTCTTTGATTATTTTGGATAAAGTTTAGATCTTTACTTGAAAAGACATACCCATGTCTTGTTTAAACTCATTGTTGGTAGATATATTTGTTTTTAGCATGTAAAGTTGTTTCCTTTATGTTGAAAAGAATAGATAATATTGATTGTTTAAACCCAAGGTCCACTACATGGCGTGCGGGTGCTAGAAGATAGACGAAAAGGAAAATGGGTCAAAACCCATTGATGAGGTCACTAAGAGACTTGAAAAGTCTCAATTTTTATTATTGTCTTCTTTTTATTAATTCATTTAGTCATTTATTTATTCATTCATTTCGACCTCGAAGCCAAAGTTGTATTTAATACAGGTGGAGCAAGACTCGAGCCAAAGGATCGAAAAATAGTTTAGGACAGGTGAAATAGGTCGGAAGCCCAACTAGACTAGGACAGGTCTCGTTGATTTGGGCCCAATGACCTAAATCCTTTACTTTCTCCTCTCTTCTCCTTTTATGTGTTTATTTGTTTATTAGTTTTGTTTAGACTTAGTTAAAATCCCTACTAAGTCGCCTAAATCTATTTTACACAAGTCTTTTTTTTGAAAAAAATCAAATCAATAATTCAACAAATTAATCTTTTCGAAGTTAATCAAAAGACGATTTTCAAACAGTCCAGATAACCGCAAGTTAGAGGACGTTTTAGGTGCCTAACACCTTCCTAAAACGTTAATAGGAACCGCTTATCTAGAATCTCTAACTTAAATGATTTTTCTGTTTTGAATCGTTTTAAGTAACTCTCTAAAGGTTTCTTAATTTCTTTTCAAAATTAAGTGGCGACTCTCTTTCAAAAGTCAAAATTTCCGTAAAACAGAAATGGCGAATCTGCTGGGGATTTTTAACTAGGTTCTAACCAAATGTTTGATTTCGTGTTTTGATTAACTGTTTATGTGTTTATGTGTTTATGTGTTTATGTGTTTATGTGTTTCAATTATGTAGAGTTTAATTATCGCATTTCATGGGATATTCCTACATTATTTAAACTGTTTTGGGGTTTCATGGGTATCCTGGCCCCTATTGATCAATTTCAAAAATGTGTTGGAAATACAAACAGTTTATTAGCACGTGAGTCGTCTGATGGCTGTTTGTATTTTCAAACTCAAGTTGTCCGCTTGAAAACTAGTGTTCAAACCCACTCTAGATACCTAGGATAGAGCAAAACCAAAATCCTATTTTAGGCATGAGCCTAGGACGATCCAATACCTGAGCGGGGTATTGGATCCATTAGAAAACCTGCCCTGCGCCTATTGACCCCGAGTCAATTACAGACGAATCATATTTATGTGTTGAAAAAATACATGCTTGTCTAAATTCAATCCATTATCCTGTGGGGGGTCGGGAAAAGCTTGATTTGCTTACTTTTGTAAGAAGAATTGAAGCAAGTTAAAGAAAAAAATTGATCGATTTGGGAGGTTGCATCTAACGCACAGTTTACAGACGTCACCAATATAAGAAATGGACGAAGTTTAGAAGGCGAAGGCTGATAGAAGAAGCACTCAGGAATTAGTATTTTCTATCCCCTGCGTGGGAGCTTATCTTCTTTCATGTTATTTTCCTTTTTCCCTAAAGATTGTATCCCTCTTTTGTTAGTGTTTCTAGGCATTTATGCCCTTTTTTCGTGTCTATATAAGTTGGGGGGTTAATGGATTTACTTCGAGGAAGCATATATTTTCTTCAAAAAATCGTTAGGCCTGAACCCTTGGCTCAAAAAGGGTCACCCCAGCTAGGATACGCGTTATTATAATGTTGTTGTGTGATATAACTGTTTTATGTGCTTATGTGTGTTTGTTTGGATCAAAGGTAAGTTTACCACTATGTCCTATGGATGAATTTGACTATGACTCAAACAACTCTATGTGGTCATTTCCCTTCAAATATTTTGCATTACTTATCATGTACGAAAACTAACACATCTACCTTTGAGTTGTTTTACTTTACAGATAATAGAAATTACTCCGTGTTGATAAGAGCTGGCAGAACATCCCTACTTCACCCGATCAAAAGCGAATAAAATCCCACCCTCTGACCATCATTCAAAAATGACAGAAAATGACGAAGAGAGCGTACTGACTATCCGGGACAATGTGATAGCGGAACAGAATGAGATGATTGCGGAACTTGAAAGAAAGTTAGAAATACATCAGGAAGAAATAAATTGCACTCGGGATTTGGCTAACTTGGCCATCACTGTCAACGCACCCGCTCTGGGAGGACACGGGACTCCACTCCAAATTTCTCCCCTCAGCACCCCTACTCTTGGGGATCATCCAAATAACGTATCATCCGTCTCCGCTCCCCTATTTTTCCATCTCTAACCCCAAAAAACCCGTCTATGAATCCATTCCCAAATCCTCAAAGCACATCTTCAAATCAATAAAATGCATTCCCAAATCCGCAAGATTCACTCTCAAACCCACAAAATACGTCAAACCTACCTTCGAATCACCCAAATTCATTTCCAAATCCGCAAAATCCTTCTCAGATTCCGCCAAACTACTCGCAAAGTCCACAGAACCTTCCCAATTTCCAAAACGTCCTTCCCACTTACCAACCAAATTCCTTTCATACGCAAAATCAAGCCCCCCTTCCAAATCCCCTTCAAGCCATCATATCCCCTGATATTTATGAACCCCTTCCTAACCTCGAGATGGACCATTACGAGGAGAGGGAGAAAGAGTAGAGGACCCAGCATGAAAGGAATTTGCTAGCTAAGAAGGAAGAGATCATGAGGATCAAAAAGTCTCATGGATCCAGGGACCACGACGGTTTGGGGTATGACGATTTATGTGTTCACCCGGGAGTAAACCTACCAGATGGGTACAAAGTCCCTAAGTTTGAGATATTTGACGGTACCAAAAATCCAATGGCCCATCTGAGAAGGTACTGTGAGCAACTGGTAGGGATAGGGAAAAATGAGGTGTTATTGATGCGCCTATTCAGTCGAAGTTTGGGTGGCGAAGCCTTGGAGTGGTTCATGTCTCAGGAGCTGAAAAAGTGGACTAGTTGGAAAGAATTGGCCAAGGGTTTCCTTGACCGATTCGCATTCAATATTGAAATAGTCCCTGACTGATATTCACTAGATCGGATCAAACAGAGAAATGTTGAGAGTTTTTTAGATTATGATTTTCGTTGGAGGAAAGAAGCCGCCAAAGTGCAACCCCCCATGTCCGAGGAGAAAATGATATCCGTGTTCTCTCGCGCTCAAGAAGGAGAATTTATACAAGGATGGTGTCCGCTGTCAGGGCAACCTTTGCGGATTTGGAAAAAATAGGAGAATCATTGGAAGAAGGTATTCGGATAGGAAAAATTGCCAAGACCCCGACATCGTCTAGAACTGCCATGTTTTCTAAGAAGAAAAAGGAAGAGGTAGGTATGGTTTTTGCTAATTCTGTTACAAAATCGAAATAGCTATTCAACTCTAGAAATGTTTTATCTTCTCCACCGTCACCTAACCTTCCGCACGCATTCTACGCCCACCCCCAATACCAAGCTCCACTCTCAAATGCCCAATCTCAGTACCAAACTCCACTCCCAAACATCCAATCCTCATACCAAGCTCCACAGCCAAATATCTTTCCCCAATACCCAGTTCCACCTCTAAATTATCAGTCTTATTTCCAAACCACTCCTCTAAATAACCGAACAAATTTCCAAACGCCTCTAAATTATCACCAAGTACCCCCTCCTACAAATCTAAGCCCGTATAACCCCCAACGTCCAAACCACAAAAAAAAACTCCCCGGAACTTCACCCCACTAGCTGAAAGTCACACCCAATTGTTTGAAAGATTGAAGAACACTGGTCATTTGCAACCAATACAGCCAAGGACTATCAATCCCAACTCTCAATTTTTTAATGTAAGTCAACATTGTATTTATCATTTGGGGGCAGCGGGTCACAGTACAGAGGATTGTGTCTACTTAAAACACAAGATCCAGGATTTAATCGATCAAAAGGTCATCACTCTCTAGGCGCCTACTCTAAATGTTAACAAAAATCCATTGCCCAACAATGGGGGATCTACAGTTAACATGATTGAAGTAGAAGGCGAATGGGCATCTGGCAAGACCATTACCCAGGTGAACTCCGAAAAGCACAAAAGAGTGAAAGAACTAGGAAAGATAGAGAAGGTTGTGGTTGCCTTAAGTATCAATGAGAAAGCCCCATTTATAGTGATGATAGCCTCGACTCAAGTGTACGCTCCCCCGCCAAGAAAGGAATTTATTTTGCAAACCGCTGCTGCCCAAGGGATGATGCGATCGGGATGATGTTACATTCCTGAGGAATTAACCAACAAAAAAGATTCATAGAATAGGCCAATCACTGAAGGAGAGGCTGAGGAATTTTGGAGGCGTATGCAACTAAAGGATTACTCAATTGCCAAACACTTGGAGAAAACACCAGCCCAAATCTCTATCTTGGCACTATTAATGAGTTCGCAATACCACCGACAGGCTTTATCGAAGGTCTTGGAAGAAGCATATGTTCCCACAGGAATGAGTGTTGAGAATCTGGATGCGATGATAGGGAACATTGTGGGGAATCATCGCATATCATTTAGTGATGAAGAATTTTCGTTTGAAGGAGCGATGCACAACACCGTCATTTGTCGTGATTATGCGATTAATCAGGTATTAATAGATGACGGATCTGGTGTGAATATTTGTCCCCTCTCTACATTGGTTCAAATAGCTATAACTTAGGAAAAATTCATCAAAGCCATGTAAATATGAGAGCATTCGATGGTGGGCAGAGAGATACCATAGGAGAGGTTGATTTGCACATCCAAATGGGGCCTGCTGAGTTCAAGACTAAGCTTCATGTTATGGATATCCATCCTAGCTACAACCTACTCTTTGGAAGACCATGGATACACGGTGCAAAGGCAGTTTCATCACCCCTTCATCAATTATTGAAGTTCATTTGGGAAGATCATAAAGTAGTCATCCAAGGAGAAGGAAGTCAAGCGGACCATCCCAATGGTTATGTGCCGGTGATTGAAGATGTTTCAAAATGGTAGCATTTTCTATACAGTGGAAATTGTAAATGCTGCGGACAGACATTCGACGCCCAAAGTACCAATGCCTTCTGTCTACAAAATGATTACAACGGTGATATTAAGAAATAGGTTCAAACCTGGTCGAGGCTTGGGCAAGATTTACAAGGAATTATCGAGCCTATTGCGATCCCAAAGAGAGGCTCTAAGTACGGGTTAGGATATCAGCCTACCAGGAAGGATAGGGTTGAGGATGAGCTACAGAAGAGTATGTTTGGGCCCTTGCCACTCCTGTTCTAGTCATTTCCTGTACGAGAGGTGTTATATGATGATGGTCTTGGGGATGGGATAGGAGATTTTTTCGAAGGATGCAATGCTGTACCAGAAGATCTCCCAAAGTCCAGCGGGGTGAAGCAGATTGCGCCAGGGGAGGCCTTGCAAAATTGGACCTCTTCTCCACTCATAACCCGTCGCCCATCATGGTAGATGAAAGGGCAATTACTGATAGTTTTTAAAATCGGTGATGATCCATAAGAGGCCCCGCAATCCACCTTTTATATCTCAAAACTTCCTTTTCGTATCTTACTGCTTTCAAAAAGGCATGGACTTGTATTTACGCAAGTCATGAGTCAGGATTTTGTAATTATCTCCCAAATTTCAATGAAAAGGACTTCAAAATTCTATTATTTCTAAAACACTCCTAGTCATATATTTTGTTATTATCTTGGTATCATCTAACTTGGTTTGTTTGTCCATTACAGTAATAGTAGCTTAAAATCTGCCAATGTTGTGTCATGTCAAAGCTTGAACGAATAAAATGAGGGGAACAATGATGATTGGAAGGACGATGACGAGGAACGATTAGTCGAAGATATAGAGGAATTTGAGAATCATGAAAAACCTAATTTGGAGAAAACTGAAACAGTCAACTTAGGAGATCACGATGAAATCAAAGAGACAAGTGTCAGTATCCACCTGGCGGCGCCACAAAGGAAAGAGCTCATCCACATGTTGCGGGAATACATCGATGTGTTTGCTTGGTCCTATGATGATATGTCAGGGTTGAGCACCAGCATTGTGTCACATAAGTTGCCAATAAATCCAGAATTTGATCCAGTCAAGCAAAAAATGCAAAAATTCAAGCCAGATTTAAGTCTAAAGATCAAGAAAGCAGTGACAAAACAAATCTAGTCTAATGTTTTTGAGGTCACAAAATATCCGACGTGGTTGGACAACATCTCCCCTATGCCGAAGAAGGACGACAAGATTCAAATTAGTGTTGACTATAGAGACTTGAATAGAGCCAGTCCTAAAGATAATTTTCCATTGTCCAACATCCACATTCTCATAAATAACTGTGCAAAACATGAAATGCAGTTATTCGTTGATTGTTTCGCCGGGTAACATCAGATATTGATGGATGACGAAGATGCAGAAAAAATGGCTTTTATTACACCCTGGGTATTTATCATTACAGGGTAATGCCGTTTAGTCTCAAAAATGCGAGTGCAATATATATGAGGTCTATGACGACGATTTTCCATGATATGATCCATAAAGAGATTGAGGTGTACGTGGATGACGTAATTATCAAATCCCGCGAGAGTTCGGATCATCTGACTCATCTGGAGAAATTTTTCAATAGATTAAGAAGGTACAGTTTGAAATTAAACCCTGCTAAGTGTGCTTTTGGTGTGCCATCAGGGAAGTTGTTGGGGTTCATAGTCAGTAGAAGAGGCATCGAGTTAGACCCATCCAAAATCAAGACAATTCAGGATTTGCCACCGCCGAAGACTAAGAAGGAAGTTATGAGTTTCATAGGTCGTTTGAATTACATTAGCAGGTTCATCGCGCAATCAACAGTCATATGCGAGCCAATTCTCAAGATGTTGAAGAAAAATGCATTGAACGAGTGGACAGAAAAATGTCAGAGAGTTTTTAACCGCATCAAGGAGTACTTGTCTGCACCGTCGGTTATGGTTCCACCAAGAGAAGGAATTCCATTGTTGCTTTACCTGTCAGTCTCAGAAAATGCTTTCAAATGTGTCCTCGGACAATATGATGAGACCGGTAGGAGAGAGAAATTCATTTACTACTTGAGTAAAAAGTTCACGCCATATGAAGCCCGTTACACTCTTGTAGAAAGGACATATTGTGCTTTGACTTGTACGGCACAAAATTTGAGGCATTATCTATCGTCCTACACAACATACCTCATCTCGAGAATGGATCCATTAAAGTATATTTTCCAAAAGGCCATGCCTACGGGAAAGTTAGCCAAGTGGAAAATGTTGTTGAGTGAGTTTGACATTGTGTATGTAACCCAAAAAGCAATCAAGGGGCAAGCCTTAGCAGATCATTTGGCAGAGAACCCAGTTGATGAGGAATATGAGCCACTTCAAACTTACTTTCCATATGAGGAAGTTTTGTTCGTAGGAGAACACATTACAGAGATTTACCCCGGATGGAGGCTATTTTTTTATGGGGCGGTCAACTTCAAAGGTTCAGAAATCGGAGCAGTTTTGGTGTCAAAAACAGGCCAGCATTATCCGGTAACTGCTAAGTTACGTTTTCCATGCACCAATAACATGGTTGAATATGAGGCTTGCATTCTGGGTCTTAAATTGGCACTTGATATGGGTGTTCATGAATTGTTAGTCACCGGGGATTCAGATTTGCTGATACACTAGGTACGGGGAGAATGGGCGGTAAAAAATTCCAAGATCACTCCTTATGTGGAGTTGGTGCAAGAATTATGTTAAAGATTCAAGGAAGTTGATTTTAGGAATATCCCACGGATACAAAATGAGTTTGCTGATGCTTTGGCCACTATATCTTCCATGATTCAGCACCCGGATCAGAGTTACATTGATCCTGTGGAAATAAGCTTGAAGGAGCAACCCGCGCATTATGTACACTTGGAAGAGGAGCCTGATGGAAAGCCATGGTATTATGACATTAAAAGGTATTTGGAATCTGGAATATATCCTGAAGAGGCTAGTAACAACCAAAAAAAGACAATCCAGCGTTTGGCAAAGAATTACTTTCCAAGTAGGGAAATTCTTTTTAGGAGGACTCCTGATTTGGGATTCCTAAGATGTGTCGATGCTTCGGAAGCCAATAAATTGATAAAAGAGGTACACGTTGGAATTTGTGGGCCCCACATGAATGGGTTTGTCCTTGCCAGAAAGATCCTGAGAACCGGTTACTTCTGGATGACTATGGAAAATAATTGTAGTAAGTATGTGGAGAGATGTCCAAAATGTCAAATACACGGAGATCTGATTCAAATGCCTCCACACGAGCTTCACACAATGAATTCGCCTTAGCCTTTCGTAGCTTGGGGCATGGATGTCACCGGACCAATAGAGCCATTAGCGTCGAATGGGCATAGATTCATTTTGGTTGCCAATGATTATTTCACTAAGTGGGTCGAAGCGGCTTCGTACAGAGCTGTCACTAAGAAAGTGGTTACGGATTTCGTCAGGAATAACTTGATTTGGCGGTTCGGAGTACCGAAAGCGATCATTACTGATAATGGGGCAAAGTTGAACAGTCACTTGACGAAAGAAATTTATGATCAGTTCAAGATTGTGCATCGCAACTCGACTGCATATCGTCCCCAAATGAATGGAGTTGTGGAAGTGGCCAACAAGAATATCAAGAAGATCTTGAGAAAGATGGTCAAAAATGATAGATTATGGCATGAGATGTTACCTTACGCTTTGCTAGGGTATCGCACAAAAGTTTGAACCTCCACCGGGGCGACCCCATATTTACTTGTCTATGGGAATGAAGCTGTGATACCTGCTAAAGTTAAAATACCTTCCCTAAGTATTATTCAGGAAGCTGGACTAAGTAACGAAGAATGGGTTCGTGCTCGCTAAGAACAACTCATGTTGATTGATGAAAAGAGAATGGTCGTTGTTTGCCATGGTCATTTGTACCAACACAGGATGGTTCGTGCCTTTAACAAGAAGGTGAGGGCTCGGGCATTTGAAGTGGGGTAACTGGTTCTCAAATGAATATTCCCTCACCAAGAGAAGTACAAGGGAAAGTTTGCTCCAAACTGGCAAGGGCCATACATAGTTCGCAAGGTGATATCTGGAGGAGCTCTGATTTTGTCTGAGATGGATGGCACGGAGTGGACCAAACCAATCAATTCCGACGCGATAAAGAGATATTATGTTTGAAAGACATTCTAGCTTTTGTGTTTCTTTAGTTAATTTACTTGTAATCGCCTTTGTAATAATGTTGTTTTTTAGTGTGTGACTTTCTAGAGTCACTTTCTCTTATGTACGAACTATGTTTGACCTGAATTCCCAAAAAAGGGATACGTAGGCGGCCTATGTCGGCTTCGGTCAACCCCTTAGGATAATTTATCCTTTCCTCTTATGTATGAACTACGTGATGACCTGAATTCCCAACAAAAGGGATACGTAGGCGGCCTATGTCGTCTTCGGTCAACCCATTAGATTTTCTATATATATCCCTAGCGTAGTCCTGAACTACGTTTGACCTGATTCCTACTTCAACGGTATACGTAGGCACCCCAACAACTCAATTATATAACCCCAGGAAATGGAAACTGGGGCAGAATTTTTTAGAAGGAACCTTGAAAATTCACAAGAGAAGATCGACGCCGAACAAAAAGAATGAAGATCAGCAAAGACTTCAGATCCACTCGAGTTGGTATCATCTCAAACAACTCTAAACTGGGGTAATTCCCTTATAATTTCCACCAGACACTGGAACATATTTCAAATTCCCCAGCACTAGAGGTCGAAGTTGAGATTAGAGAATCACCACCTGTGATAAAGTCTAGGAAGATTGAATCACCGTCTTTGATAAAAACTTTTGGCAGAGAACCTCGACAATGCTGAATCCCTAACAATCCTCCGTCAAACGTCGGACATTGTCAGAATCAAGAAAAAGATGGTCGTTGGACTAGCACATGACATGACTGGCAGAGATTTTCTAAAGCTTTCGAAACTATTTTCTAAAATTTAAGACTACTTTCAAAAATCCTCATAAATCTTTTAATTAGTATTTGCCTAGACATCAACTGGGACGGAGAGTCAGGGGTGGAGGTCCCAGCATGAAGAATCACCTGAAAGATAGCGAGGAGCAAATCAAGGATCGAAGGAGGTCAACACGGATTAATTTCATTCAAACTAATCATTTTTCTGTAGATACGGGGATCAATACACAAAAATAAGAGTCTCTTTCAAAAAATCCCCAGCAAATTGGGAGCCACACCAGAGTAGCAATGCTCAAGAATGGTATTTTAGGGTACCCCTAAAAATAGGTTTAATACCCATTTATTGAGGACCTTTTGATTTGTCCACCTCATTTCTTGAGATCATGAAACACAAATAAAGGTGTGTTGTCTTCTTTACAAATATTGTATTTAGAAGTTTCCTAAAAAATAGTCGCTAGCAAAAGCGACTTTGTGTCTACTAATCGTCTACCTTGAGTACAGGTACATGTAGAAAGCAGGACAATGACGAATGAATCCAGGTAAAATTATTTTATCATTGCAGCAAAGGTCATTACATATCATTGCCGCAAGACGTTGCCCCAAGGGTCATTACATATCATTGCCGCAAGGCGTTACCCCAAGGGCTATTACATATCATTACCGCAAGGTGTTGCCCCAAGGGCTATTACATATCATTGCCGCAAGGCATTGCCCCAAGGGCTATTACATATCATTGCCGCAAGGAGTTGCCTCAAGGTCTATTACATATCATTGCCACAAGGCATTGACCCAAGGGCCATTACATATCATTTCCGCAAGGCGTTTCCCCAAGGGCTATTACATATCATTACCGCAAGGCGTTGCCCCAAGGGCCATTACATATAATGCCGCAAGGAGTTACCCCAAAGGCCATTACATATCATTGCCGCAAGGCGTTTCCCCAAGGGCTATTACATATCATTGTCGCAAGCCATTTCCCCAAGGTCCATTACACATCATTGCCGCAAGGCGTTGCCCCAAGGGATATTACATATCATTGCCGCAAGGCGTTGCCCTAAGGGCTATTACATATCATTGCCGCAAGGCGTTGCCCCAAGGGTTATTACATATTATTTCCGCAAGGCGTAGTCCCAAGGGCCATTACATATCATTGCCGCAAGGCGTTGCCCCAAGGGCCATTACATATTATTGTCGCAAAGCGTTTCCCCAAGGGCCATTGCATATCATTGTTGCAAGGCGTTGCCCCAAGGGCCATTACATATCATTGCCGCAAGGTGTTGCGCCAAGGGCTATTACATATCATTGTCGCAAGTTATTTCCCCAAGGGCCATTACATATCATTGTTGCAAGGCGTTGCCCCAAGGAATATTACATATCATTGCCGCAAGGCATTGTCCCAAAGGCTATTACATATCATTGCCGCAAGGCGTTTCCCCAAGGGACATTACATATCATTGCCGCAAGGAGTTGCCCCAAGGGCCATTACATATCATTTCCGCAAGGAGTTCTCCCAAGGGCTATTACATATCATTGCCGCAAGGCATTTCCCCAAGGGCTATTACATATTATTTCCGCAAGGCGTTGCCCCAAGGGACATTACATATCATTGCCGCAAGGCGTTGCCTCAAAGGACATTACATATCATTGCCGCAAGGCGTTGCCCCAAGGGTCATTGCATATCATTGCCGCAAAGAGTTGTCCCAAGGGTCATTGCATATCATTACCGAGAGGAGTTGCCCCAAGGGCCATTACATATCATTGCCTCATGGTCCATCATATGTTATTGCCGCAAAGGACATCTTATACCATCACCCCAGAAGGAATTCAATATCTGTTGACTCTCTAGATAGAAACACTGGCGTCGAGGATATCTCATCATTTTATGAATCAACATCTGAATGCATTGAGAGCACATGATTTGAAGGGACGTCTTTAAGTCGCTATCTAAGGATGAATGATATATAAGATTTCCTAGAAATTGACAATTTGAGGGGCATCTATAAGTCATATTATTTGAAATAAGATAGTGTGCAAAATCACCAATGAGTTGATAGCCTGTAGGACATCCGTAAGCCACAACAACATCCTAATTGGATAGTGTGCAAGATCGCCCAAAAATTGATAGTTCAAAAGTTATCCATAAGTCGCAAATAAATTCTTATCGGAGAATATGCAAGATTATCAAATTGATACGTCCAAGGGTTCTCTATAAGACGCGTAATATCCAAGATCGATTATGTGCAGGATTACCCAAAGATTAACAATTTGAGGGATTATCTATAAGTCATATTGTATCCAAGGTCGGATGATGTGCAGGAACACTTGAAAGCTAGCGATTGGAGGGATATCTGTAAGCCATCTCTTATCCAAAGTCGGATAATATGAAGGATTACCTAAAAGCTAGCAATTTAAAGGATATCTGTAAGTCGCCTCGTATCCAACATCAAATAATGCACAAGATTATCCAAAGATTGATAATTTAAAGAAAATTTATAAATCGATCATCAACTATAACCGAAAAGGTTATCATTCCATATACAACAAGTGATATAGGTAACCAAAAGGGTTGCCACTCTAGCACAGTTACACGGTTGTAGGGACCGTTCTACATAAAGCATCGTCGGTGCCCAAAAGGGCCACCCCACTTTGAAGACATATTCAATCAACAAATGTCATAATTATACAACAACCAAAAGGGTTGTTGTGTTTGTTTTTGAAGGTTATTTCATTCCAACAGGTACATGAAGAGATGACTCTGCCTTTCAGGCCGCAACTCATATGGAGATATGGTAAAAGACTACCTAACTCTTTCGTGAATTATGTTAGCACTAACAATTTTGTTTGAGATATTTCTGAGAGCATCCAAGAGGATGAAAATATCAAATAAAACCCACAGGTGCGGGCGACTCCAAAAAGGATGCAATATAACGTGGAACTCTTTCTTAGCAGCAAAACGGGACATAGTCTAAAAAGAGACGTCAAACTCTTTGGACGCGAGCTAAAGGATAATCACCACCACCATCCAACCATACCCCTATTGGAAGGCATGTGGGTATTTCAGGATATTTTGGTTTCAGCTTCACCTTCGGGATATTTTGGTTTCAGCTTCTCTTTCTTTCAAATTCGGGTGGCAACATACTAAGAGTTTTGGAAATTATGTTCAGGTAAGTTCTTGCCTATGAATGTGAAGGTTCCCACATTCATGGTTAAGAGGTTACAAGCCTCTTGTCCGCAACTCAATCAACTTGTCACTCATTCCCGAGCCAAAGATGGTCTGAAATAAAAGACCATCTTTTCTACCAATTGAGTCGAACTACAAGCAGTCTAATTTCCTGAAACCTTGGGGATATGTAGGCTGGGATCTATGTAGAAAACTCGACTGCATTCCAACCTCCCCCCTAATCCCTTTATTCCCCAGTTTCTCGGTTTTATCAAAAACTCTAAAACCGAGATAGCTAGTGAATTTTTTGAAAATCGTGCTTTAAATCAAGCTCTATGAACTACAAGTGGCCTTAATTCTCATGTAACCTGAGATATGTAGGAAACCTAATACCGAGGTTCGGCTATAACTCCAAGAAACTCGTGCAAAAACCATTCTCTTAGATACGACTTTGTGGTCGGACAAAAATTAGAAACGTCAACCTCCCTTTGCCCAGGATTACTTGCATCCATCCTACCCAAAGGGAGGGGGCAGTTGTTGACACCTAATTTTTTCCCTCCACAACTACGTTTAATCTCGGGTTTCTTCGATTTTCAAATAAAATCACAACAAGTATTTTTTCCAAATAAACACATTATAAAATATGCATTTGGATTAAATTTTTCATTTAAGTAATAATTATATATTTTCGTATTTGCATATATGGGGTTGTATAAATGATGTAATTTAAATGAATATTTTTATCAAAATTGGACTTTAAATTAAGGCTCATCTTGAAATATAAATTCAAATGATTAAAATCATGATTTAAATATAATTTATTCTCAAAAATAATTTATTTGGATAAATATGCATTTGATTTTATTAAATCAAGAAGCTCGGGATTTAAAAAAAGGTATTAATTTGTATCGAATTTCAATTTAATTTAGCCAATCTATTAGGTTTGACCATAATTGAAAATTGGTCATAATTGCAACGCAATTCGTCAATTGATTTTTAATTTGGTCAAAATAAATAAATATGGCTAAATTTTAAATTCCAATTGGGGTTATATTTTAAATAACCCTAAAATTCTCAAGAACTCTCATAACTTCTACCCAATTCCCACCAAAAAATAAATTCAAATTGTAATACATTGTACTATTCCCCCCAACTTTGTCCCTTTTCAATTTTGAAATTCAAAGATTGTACTCCATTGTACTAATTCCCCCCACATTATCTTCCACCTCACCTTATCTTTAATTTTTACATTCCAAAAACCCCCCTAAATGCTTGTTCTCCCACATTGGTGGATGACAAGAAATAAATCTCTATCCTTTCCTATAAATACTTTTCTCCCACATTGGTGGAAAAGAGAAAAAAAAATACCCCATTCTCTCCTATAAATACTACCACTACTTTGGTAGAGAAAAAGGAAAGAAAAAAAAAAGAGGCTAGAAAGGTGAAAAAATTCTTTTGAGCAAAATAGTTATTTTTATTTAGTAAAAATTTTTGTTTCATAGAGTTGGTCGGCTAATCAAAAATTTTGAGTTGCCGGCGACGTTTTTCGATGGTAGTTGATTACGACGAAGCTCATAGTCTCATTTTGCTGCCCCCCAAAAGGTAAACAGACCTTTCTTTTTATTTTAGTTTTTATTATTGTTTTCTTCTTCATCTTTTTTCTTCTTCGTAGTTCATAGATATAATTTTGTTTGCTGGGATTGTATGTTGTAGATGGCCTTGAAGGCCCTATGACGTTGTGGTATCGATATTCTAATTATTTTCATGTTCATGATATAAAAATGAGCTAGCAATAGTTGTATGTGCCTTTTTTGACTTTATTCTTTGATTATTTTGGATAAAGTTTCAATCTTTGCTTAAAAGATGTATTTATGCTTGGTATAAACTCATTTTTGTTGGATATATTTGTTTTTAATATGTAAAGTTATTTTCTTTATGTTTAAAAGAATAATTAATGTTGAATGTTTCACCTTTTCGCCTTATTCTTTGATTATTTTGGATAAAGTTTAGATCTTTGCTTGAAAAACATAATCATGTCTTGTTCAAACTCATTGTTGTTGAACATGTTTATTTTTAGCATGTAAAGTTATTTTCTTTTTGTTGAAAAGAATAGTTAATATTGATTGTTTTGCCTTTTGACCTTATTCTTTGATTATTTTGGATAAAGTTTAGATCTTTACTTGAAAAGACATACCCCTGTCTAGTTTAAACTCATTGTTGGTAGATATATTTATTTTTAGCATGTAAAGTTGTTTCCTTTATGTTGAAAAGAATAGATAATATTGATTTTTTCTCTTTTTTTTACTTTATTCTTTGATTATTTTGGATAAAGTTTAGATCTTTATTTGAAAAACAATACCCATGTCTTGTTTAAATTTATTGTTGGTAGATATATTTTTTTTAGCATGTAAAGTTGTTTATTTTATGTTGGAAGAATAGTTATTATTATTTGTTGCGCCTTAATAAAAATAGTAATTAGTTAAGTCAAGAATTTGTCATTTGCTTACTAATTATTTTAATGGATTTCAAAACCCTCATATAAGATATGAAGTGCTAGCTTTATTTTTCATCCAAGATGTTTATTCGTTTTTGTTCGCATGTTGTCTTTTCAAAATGATAAGAAAGTTCGAACTTTTGCGGCTAAATAAAATTATTTGGATATTTTTGACTCATGCATAATATGATTGTGAAACGATATTTTACTTTTAGAAATGCTAAATTTTTATTTTTATTTTCTTACTCCGGATTGTTATATGTGCTCTTTGTGTGTATAAAGACTTGATTCATGTCTCTTTTTTATTCATAATGTCAAAAGAGAATCAACGATGTCTTAGAAATATAAACCATAGGTGTTACGCGTATTTTCATAAAATGTTGATTGTGATTTAGATGTATGAATTTTCGCTAATGTCGCCTTAATTGAGATTTAGGATTCTCTTGCTTGAAAAGTTAAGCTTTATTTTCTTTTGTTATATGGATTAGTATCTATGTTTGTTCAATTTTAGAAGTCATGAGTATTTTTCTTGTTGCCTCATCCCTTTACTTTCGCAAGCTTACGTTGTTTGTTTCTTGTATTAATTCATTGAATATGACCTTCTTCCTTTTACCTGTATCCATTCTTGTATGAACATAAATCATGAGGCATGTAAGTGAGTGTCTTTACTTTGCATTTTATTTGTTGACTCTCATTTTTGTGCAAGTGTGCTTATCATTGTCATTCAAAAATTGGTTCTTGATATTTTCTTTTGCTTTGAAATATGTCACTTTTATGTCTTGAACGTATATTAATTTCTTTATCTTTTCTTTGCATGCAAAAAATGTCTCGAGTCCAAATGGACTCCTCTCCTCTTGCATTTCGTAATGGGTAAATGAGGCTCACCCCTTCGAGGCAAGTTTGAAGTTTAAACCCAAGGTGCACTACATGGCGTGCGGGTGCTAAAAGATAGACGAAGAAGGAAAATGGGTCAAAACCCATTGATGAGGTCACTAAGAGACTTGAAAAGTCTCAATTTTTATTATTGTCTTCTTTTTATTTATTCATTTATTCATTCATTCATTTCGGCCTCGAAGCCAAAGTTGTATATAATACAGGTGGAGCAAGACTCGAGCCAAAGGCTCGAAAAATAGTTTAGGACAGGTGAAATGGGTCGGAAGTCCAACTACACTAGGACAGGTCTCGTTGATTTGGGTCCAATGGCCTAAATCCTTTACTTTCTCCTCCCTTCCCCTTTTATGTGTTTATTTGTTTATTAGTTTTGTTTAGACTTAGTTAAAATCCCTACTAAGTCGCCTAAATCTATTTTACACAAGTCTTTTTTTTGAAAAAAATCAAATCACTAATTCAACAAATTAATCTTTTCGAAGTTAATCAAAAGACGATTTTCAAACAGTTCGGATAACCGCAAGTTAGAGGACGCTTTAGGTGCCTAACACCTTCCTAAAACGTTAATAGGAACCGCTTATCTAGAATCTCTAACTTAAATGATTTTTCTGTTTTGAATCATTTTAAGTAACTCTCTAAAGGTTTCTTAATTCCTTTTCAAAATTAAGTGGGGACTCTCTTTCAAAAGTCAAAATCTCCGCAAAACATACGTATCTTTGTGTGCTTTTATCTTTTTGAAATTCGTTGTAGTTTCTTGATTCAAGTCCGTATGTATTTTCTTTGAGTTGTTTCAAAAGAGAATCTATTCCGACCTCAAGCCTCAATTGGTACCAAGCAATCTCCTTGGAGTATAAACGAGTTACCAACACTTGTGAGACCATTGAGTTATACTTGACAAAGTGTGAGCTTGAGAGTTTGTGAGGGTGAATTTTTTTTTGCTAACCTTTAACTTGTTATTGTTTGTGTTTTGTCTAGTCTTTCTTATTAGGTACGATGGCTTCAAGTGAAGGTAATCCAAGGGCCTCGAGAGAGGTAACCATAGATGCTTTGTTGGAGGACATAATGAGCGTGAAACATGATCTTAGTGGTCGAATGGAGAGGATGGAGAGAAGGATGGATGGGATAGAGGGTTCTTTTTCAAGGAGAATGGATACATTGGAAGTTCGCCTAGATTCCACCCATTCAAGTCCCAAACACTACCATGCCTCGACTAGTGGACATGATATCACCCTGGATACACTTTACCAATTTCTCAATCCACCTAGACCAACCCATGGACCCATCCGCCAAGTCCCTACTTATCCAAACAACCGAAGTCAAGTCCATCAAGAAGCTCCTCAAATCCGAGACCCCCTTGATATGTCGAGAGCACCACTAAACCAAATCCAACCAATCCAAATTGATGATGTGGAAGGTGAGGGTCCTTATGGAGGTGAGGCGTTAGATGAAGCAACTCTCTTTGTGGAATTTGTGTACAATCAAAGAGGATCTTATGGCGGGGGACATAGAGGCCGACGGGGAGGAATTGAACCATCTCCTCATGGTAGGGGTAACTTGGGACACCGACCTCATGTTCAAGAAGGTTTAATGGACCAAGGAGGCAATGTGGGTAGATACACGGCCTAAATTCCATTAAGATCACTCTTCCTTCTTTCAAGGGGACTAGTGTACATCTCTCTATCTTGATTGGGAGTTACAATGTAATCGGATTTTCCAACTCAATGAGTTAACTTTCCAAAAGAAAGACGCACATGCCATTGCTCAATTTGAAGGTTATGCCTCTACTTGGTGGGAGACAAAGCGGTTGCAACGAGTAAGGAATGGTAATCTTGACCTCCCGGATTGAGATGAATTGAAAACTCTTATGAAGGAGAGATATGTCACGGAAAAGTACAAATAATATCAACTAACAAATCTTTACAACTTGCGGTAAGGAGATAAAAGTGTGGAGGACTATTATGATGAGTTCCAAAACTTGATCCTACGTCTTGATATTGTCGAACCTCCAAATCATTGCCTAGCTTGGTTCAAGGGTGGCTTGTTCTATGAATTTGTTTCTCAATTAGTTGTCCACAAGTTTGACCGAATTTAGGACCTTGTAGAAGAGGCCATTGAAGTTGAAAGGAATAATCATGCTAAGAACACCTTCGGGTGGGACAAGTCCTACAAGCCCTTAGAGAAGAATCCATTTGATAAAACAATCCAAAGTTATCCACATCTTGAAGGTACTAATTCTTCCACTCTTAATCCTAAGGGTATCGTTTGTTTTAAATGTCAAGGTTGGGGTCACAAAGCTAGCGAGTGCCCAAAGCGAAGGAACATTGTTCTAGTGGAGAGTGATCCTTATTTTGTTGGGGTTAAAGTGACCAAAAGTAATGTTAGTGAAGGAACCCCTCAAGAGAAAAATGGAGATGATAGTGAACCCGAGAGGGTGGTGGAAGAAGGGGAAGTTAATGTGCCTTGTGGATTAATGAGGAAAACACCTCATGATGATGCTTGGCCCGAAGAAGGTGAGGTCTTGATTCCACTTTGACCTCTTGATAATGAAGAACCCGAGAGTACACTATGGTCCTTGCTCCAAGGATGTACACTTTTCTTTTATCTTGTTTCTTGTCACACTTAGGTGGATAGACAAGTATTTCTTTTGGTGCTTAGAAGGGTATCCTATTCCCTAAGTTCCCACGGCATGTGTAGAATGTACACTCGTGGTTGGATATTTTTTTTATTGTTGTTGATTATGTTAACATTAACCCTCATATCATGAGGAATATGTGTTCTTTTGTCTCCTCTATTATTTTGAAGGTTCGAATTCGAGGTCGAATCCTTTTTCAAGAAGGGGAGGATGATATGAGTACGATCGTGATTGGGACCAATACGTAAAGAACTCGTGCTCGGGTGGCCTCCCAACTAATGGAACAAGCTTTGAAGTGTAAAGAACAAGTCCCAACACTCCAAAGCCGTCCATATGGACACTCCAAGGCCACCCCTTTGCCATAGCTCATTAAGGGCATTTTAGTTATTTTGTAATAAGTTGTAACTTAGGCTATAAATAAAACATATTAGGTCATTTTCTCATAACTTTGATGATATATTTGAGAACTCTAGAGAGAGAAAGGGAAAATATTCTCTTGAATAGGCATCTCAAAAGTCCCAATACATTCATGGGATATTCATAAAGGGGTCAAAACCCCTTCTTCTTGATAATCAAATACATCAAAAAGATACACAAACCCTCCTTTCATGGAGATCAAATCCAAATGTTCCTATGTTCAAAAAATACGCCACTAACGATCCTCAGATTAAGGAGAAATTCATATCCAAATCTTCCTACATTCAAGAAATGCGCTACTGACGACCCTCGAATTAATGAGAAAATCAAGAGAGAAGAATCAAGGGAGGAACCGATTTGTACCCACGTCGTTTATAAATAAAAAATATTGTTTCTTCATATTTTTATTTATGGTTGAAGTTTATTTTTCATGAATTAAATTATGTTGAAAATAGACATATTTTCTAATATTGACAGTTTTATTTTATTTTTGAATCTTCTATTTTAAACTTTACATTTTAATTCATATAATACATTTTAAATTCATATAATTTATATATTTTTAATTTAAACTAAAAAATTGTAGTTCAGAATTCATACACTTGTTTAAATTCAAACTGAAATAATCGAATGTTGTGAAAGTACGATTTCACTATCGTAGAACACTTTAATATGAATTTAAATTTGAGTTATTGATATAAAATTGACTTTTTAAAAAAAAATAAAGTTCTATCTTAAATTAATTCTAACTTTTATTTTATGGTAACTAACACTTGTCATCACATTGTTGTAGCCCTTTCCAATATAAATAGATCAGATAGATTTTTTTGAAATTGATAGTTTTATTTTAAAATTATCTATTTTAAAAGTGATATTTCAATCGATATAAATCGTTTTTAGTACATATACATAGCAACTTACTTAGTGTAGTCACATTCACAAAGTGAAGTCTGGAGAGAGTAAAATATATGTATACCTTACCTCTACTTTAAATATAAAAAAAATACTTTATACTCATATAATTTTTGTGGTTTTAGTTCAAACTAGAAAACAGTAATTCAAAATTAAGAATAATCATAAATATAATTAAACACTTATAAGTTAAAATTTATCAAAATAAAAAAGTAGATAACAAAACTGACAAATATAATTGAATACCGCTAAAATTGAAAAGGAATACATACTTTAGAATTTATATCTATTTTATATAAATAATGAACTATTTTATTTAACTCAAAGTAAGTATATGTTTATTATTATTTTTATTTGATGATTTTTATTTCTATTTTTTTTTTTGTTTTTAGGTGCAATTATTATATTAATTATAGTTACATAGTACTAAATACTTTGAGCATCCGTAAACAAATAAAGAAAAAATAAACATATTACTATATTAATAGTATTATATTAGGTAAAGGAAAACCAAAGGCCAAAGGCCAATTGCTCAATAAAGAATTTTCCGTGCTGCCACTCAAAATTTTTCATTTATATTAAACCCCAAATCTCCCAAAAAAATGAAAATTGCAAAGTCCCAAAATTCTCCCCTCAAAATTAAAACCTAATTAAATAATCTACTTCTCCTTCCCATTAACAAACACTCACAAGTCACACGTCACAAGTCAGATCCCACTCCTCCCCCCTCGCCCCCTAGATCCCACTCTTCCCCTCCCCTCCCCCCGCCCGGGCTTCTCTGTTTTTATTTGATCTTAATTTTTTATAATGTATTGCTGATAATTTTTTAATTTTTTTTTTTTAGGCTTTACAACTTGAATTTCTCCAAGTAGCATATGAATATTGCATTGGATTGTATAGAATTTTTTTTAATTTAAAGGTAATATTCCGTCTATATAAATTTTAAAATTGATATTGAGATTTGAAATATTTCATTTATGAAATTACACTAAATATGTGTTTGTTATTATATTAAAATTTGAAAGCTATACAGGTTTTATGAAGTTTAAAAAGTCCAAAGGTTTGTTTACTTCTTTAATCGCATGTATTTTTTCTTATTTTTATTTTAAAACTTTTTTAGTAAAAATATTACCTAAAGAATATACTTTTTATACATATATAATTAGTTTGTCTTAATTTTCTTGATGATAACTTACTTTACTATAATTGATAGGCTAGAATAAGAGCATATACATGACAAATTAGGATGGATGTTGATCAAGTTGAGATGCAATTGAAGACTGATAAGAAGAGATAGTAGAAGATTATAATCTGTCTTGGACTCAAACAAGATGGTGTCTCAAAAGAACTTGTATATTGTGACTATTCTCAAAATTAAAAAATATAATTATACGTAATTTGACAATTATTTTAGGATCTCAAAAATAAATTTGCAGCTACATTATGTAACTCTTTTTATTGGCAAAGCTCCTAGAAAATTCTTTAATTTATAGTAATGGAATTGTTAATTTCTTTTTAATTTTAGCAAAGTCATAAAAATTCTTGTATTAATAATGATTATGAAAATATTCTTCAATTTGTAGTAATGAATTTTTATGGTTGTTGGCTAAACCCAATATAATTGCAAAAAAAAAATATAACGATATATTTCACTTTCAAAGACAATTAAAAAAAGTATCTATAATTTATGTATTTCGTGGCAAAATTAATAGATTCTTAGCAAAGAAATCAAGTCTTTTGCCACAACAGGATATATTATGGCTATATATATGTAAAATTGCTATAGATTCTATTTATCGTGACAAAGAATAAATTTATTTGCTATAAATATAAATTTCATAGCAAGATTCTTTTACCATCATAGCTACAACAGAATTTTTTGATAGTTATAAATATTTGTTCTTAGCCAAATATCATGTAAAGTTTGTAGCTGATTTTTAGTTTCACCACTTTTTGCTACGAAAAAAAAATGTGACTAAAGTGTTTAGCTACGAAACTTTTTATATTTATCCACGACATATAATATAGCTATAAATACACAGAGTGTTGAAATATTGGCATATCCAACAGAAGTAAATAGTCAGATGTTGAAATATTGACATATGCAATAGAAGCAAATAGTCAGATCACTTGCATGTAATATAGATAACATTAGGGGCCTAAAGGGATAATCAAGCATAAAATTGATATTTATCTCTTGAAGTAGGGCCGACTTGATAAGATTAGGGGCCTAAAGGCAAGCTTCGTACAAAGACCCTAAAAAAAAAATTAAATGTGATGTTTTTTACTTTTTTAGATGCAAAGTTATATTTTTGACATATTTAAATTGAATAAATTTTAATAATACCTAAAAAATAATATATTCTTATAAAGTAAGAACATCAACTATGCCAAAATTTTAATGAAAACAATATATTATAAAATTAGAGTGATAAAAAATCTGGCTCAAATTGATAAGTTGATATAATGATATCAAAGTAGTGTTTTATATATTACTGTAATATAATGTTGATTGTTGTAACGCTTGAAATTTTGAAAGACACTAAAAAGTAAATTTTGAACTTTTGTAATCAAACTAGAAGTGCAAGGCCCGTGTCAGCACGGGCCCAACAGTAGAACATGTGGATTTCAATTTTTAAGTTTTAGGATTTATCTTGGAGTAAAAAATTTTAGCAGTAGAATATTTTCATTAGTATGATTGAGCTGAGGAGATCACAATTGAAACCTTTTTTTAATCTTCTTGTTGAATTTTGCGATCAGAAATATAAAGAAAGAATAGGAGTAAATCTAATGAAATAGCTTAAATCAAATATCCAGCAGATTATTGATTTTCAATATCGTAAAGATTAAGAATCATGTAAACGTATCCAATAAAGAGAATACACAGCTTAGATTCGCTATTGTTTTGTTTAATTAATATTTTTAACACAGGAAAAGAGTGTTGTTTTTTAATAGAGAAGGGAGAGTTGAGAATTTTTTTTCTTTATTTTATTTTTAAAACAAAGAAATGTTAATTAATATTGAGGAACTGTAAAAAGTTGAGAAAGATGGCTACACATATTTGATAGAAAATTTGCTAATGTTAAGAAAATGTGAAGTATTTAGTAGCAAATTTGTGATAGATACACGTTTTTTGTACCTAAATTTACTTTATTTATATTTAAATTAGTTTGTAAAAATCTTTTGCAAATAATCTTTATACTTCTTTTCTTTAATTTCTTTAAAATATAGTAATAAAATTTACTTATGCTTTATTCTTCTCACACTTTACTATATACATTTTATCCTCTTTAAATCTTATTATGCCATTTTACCCTCTTTAAACATCATTGTTGATAACGCTCAATCTACAGCTCTCGTAGGAGTGTAAAGCGGTCGTTAGCAAATATAGAACCCAACTGGGTTGGGTGTCGATCCCACAGGGAATAGCTTGGCCAACAAGTAAGTAAAATTACTAAACTTTTGGTGCAAGTCTCGTAAGAAGGGGGGATTCTTGTCGTGCAAGTAATGTAAACAAAAGCTGAAAATAATAAAGTAAAGAGAGAGAGATTGTTACGTTGGTTGTAAACAATGAGTATTGAAGCGTTGGGGTTATGTCCACCTTCTGAGGTATACGTGTCTATTGGCTATGAGTGTGTAGAATTCTGACATGCAATTGCTTATAGAGGATTGTAGTCGATGGTAAATCCAAGCGTCTCTCGACCTAAACAAGGACTATTTCACTTTAACTCTCTCGAGCTTAAAGCGTGTCTAACGGTACGAATTCTCCAAGAGGTTAGTCCAGTTACGGCACTAGCTTTTTAATAGGAAAGGGTGTCCTACTACCTTGACATTATCTCTTTTCCAGACAAATAACTTTTCTCTCGAACAAGTTAAATGTTAGACTGGCGTATTCTTGCGTTTGCAACCGCAAAGAATGTAGATTAAGATGAAGAGAATAATGATATAAGCAATATACGTGCCTCGAACTCACAAACTCATAGCAATAGATAGTAACTCATTCGGCTTCCATAACCCCAACAGAGAAGTTTAGTTACCCATGAATGCGAAGGAGATCACGATTGACATTGTTGTTATACCACAAGATTGAGTAATTTCGTGTAGCTTAGGTGGTAGGCGTGAGGCGTGAATTCCTAGGCAAAGTAACGATTCTCTTGTTGTGGAATTTAAGAATAGAAGAGTAGAAGAAGAAAAATAGAATTGACTTGTAAGATGAGATGTTGAGAGGGATGGAAGGAAGTATTGTGTTCTCCCTCCTTCCTCCCTCCTTATTCTCTAAAATCTCTAGCATGATAGGGTATTTATAATACCCATATCCTAATCCTACTAAGCTAATGAAATAAATAACCAAATCCTAGTAGACTAATGAAATCCTTAACCCAAATGTACTAGGTTAAGGTAACATTATCATAATCCAAATAAAATAATGAAATACATAACCTAATTGTACTAGGTTAATGTATCATTGTCAAAATCCAGCTTTGTGTCTGTAAGTCCCCAAAGTCTTCAGAATTGCTGTTTTAGCCCGGGACAGATTTTCCATGCAGCAGTTTTGGTCCCCCAAAGTCTTCAGAAATGCTGTTTTAGCCCGGGACAGATTTTCCATGCAGCAGTTTTGGTCCTTAGGCGTGTAAACTCCCTTCCCTTCCTTCGTGAGCTTTCTTTAGCGTCAAGTAAGCCATAAAATGCTGAATTATGCATCATTTATACCTGAAACTTTACTAATCATGTTCGTTAGCTCATTTACAGGAAAAAGGACTAAAAGTGCATGAAATATATAATTTGTTCTCAAAACTAGGCTAAAATATGGGCAAAATATATTGATCTAGGTGCGTAAATTCGCCTATCATCAACACCCCACACTTAGAGCTTTGTTCGTCCTCGAACAACATATCATGTCCTTCTAAGCATCAACTTAAGGTTTTTACAGAAACAACACAAAACATTCTTCAAGACAAGCACAACAATTATCAACAAAGAGTAGCTTTCCGATTATAAGTAGAAACAGTTTAACCTCTAGCGTAGACTCGTGATGGTGATCAACTCGCATGCAAACGTTAAAGTGCATAGAATCATATACAACTATCCAAAACTCATCAACCATGTGTGTCTCACCATATAGTACCCATAATCACTCGCAAATATAGCATATTTTTCAAACATGGGTATCAAAATGTCCTTGCTCTCACTCTCACAAAGAATTCATATGTAGCAACTGATGACCATAGGCTTGCCCTTAATGTAATACTCTACTAAATGTCAGAATGCTAAGCTTAGGATCAAGCAGGTCTTTTGATGGTTGTAATGTAGGCTAAGGGACGGGTAGGACTATTTTGGCCAGGAATAGTGACTAAGTTCCTAAGCGCTTTAATACATCACTTTGTATCATTGACACTTTTTTTTTTTTTTTTCTTTTAACATTTTTTTCTTTCAACCTTTCTTCTTTCTTTTGTTATACCACCCTTGTTCTCCTCTTTTGTTTTTCAATTTTAAACATAACTCACTTTTCAGCTTTCTTTTCCTTTTTCTTTTCATAACATACCTCTTATGATAGCACTTTCTTTTTCATAACACATTCAAGCACCCTTACAATTTAAAGCATCATACTTACCCAATTTCCTCTTATGTTGTCACATGACTTTTTCACTTTAAAGCACTTAGGAATTTGGATCAAATTACGGTCTTGAACAAAATGGATTAGGCTTACATACAAGGTTGTCAAAGAAATAGGCTAAAGGCTCAAAAGGGTTAACTAGGATGATGTCCATGGGTAGGTAAAACTGAAGGTAAACATGTATAGGTTGCCAAAGAAATGCCTAAATCATATCCTAAACTTACACTCCTTATTTTCGCTTTGCATACATACCAGGCAAGTTCTAGCATCAGCCACATACATAGAATATACTATTATCTCACACACACAAGGCACATGGTCGACTTGATTGGAAGTAATATAGACTCTCGACCCAACAAGTGAAGGAATTGAATCACACAATATCACATATTGAGTCACAACTAGAGCCTAAATGTCTCAATAGTCACAATTGAAGCACATACTCTTGTTCTAATCTCATGCTGCCTATCAAAATAATTTCATACGAAGCTAGAAAAAAAAATTTACTACTAAAAAAAATAAAAAAAAACAAACAAAAACAAAGCAAACAAACATAGATGCGAGTAGAGAAGTATAGCATGCAATACCACCACCCCACACTTAGTCGGGACACTGTCCTCAGTGGAAAATAAATACGAAGAACCTGGTCAGTCGGACTCGTCCTCAATGTCGGGGGTCATACCCTTTGCATCGGAATCATCATCAGAGTCGTCATTCTTAGAAGTTCCTCATAAGTATCCCACTTAATTCCAAGAGTGAGTCGAGGTATTTGCAGCGAGGAGGGTTCTCCTTGGTCCTTGCGACTTCTCTTTTTGCCCTTTTGGGAGGTGGTAGCCTTCTCCTTGCCTTGTCTCGCTTTAGGTGCCATTGTACCTGAGACTAGAAATAGTGTTAGTGGTAGCACAATATCAATGGATACAATCTATGTACAAGCAGTAGGGGTACCACCCCACACTTAGTTTTGTTGACACAAATCAGTGAAGTGAAAGTGGTCGATTACTCAGATTTCGTCGACATACGTTTTAGGAGTTGTATTCCGGCAAGAAAATCAGTGATGTATCACTACTTGCAGCCATTACATTACTTTCATGTTAGATATAACAACACTACTACATAGGGGTTACCACATAATATAGTTACTTTCAACAATCACAACCTCCTATGTCGGCAGGCACTATAAGTCTTATCCCGATGAACGGGATAGCCTAACATGTAAGTATCCAAGTAGCAATTTTAAACAATGTTCAAGACTATAGCAATTCCGCAAATAGTATGACAATGCTATTAAAACCAAATTCAAGTCGGAAACAAGTCAAGATGATTCTAACGTATACGTTCACTCACATGATTTTGCATTAACATTCCAAACACATGAACTTCACCAACAATCTTTCAATATGTAGCAATTTATAATAGACATAGCAACGTAGTACTTACGAGAAATAAATGAAGAATAAGAGAGTACTTACTTGCTTGAAGCTTTTGGAGGTAGTTTTGTGAATTGGAAGAGCAAAAAAAGAAAATTTTGAGAGGATTTGGATGAATATGCGGCACCTTTAGGTCACTTTGCAATGTGTTGTGTTATAAAACTAAGTCCCCTTTATATAGGAAGAGAATGGGTCGGGTTTTGACCCATTTACAATCGGTTTTGGAGACAAAAATGCTACATATGCGGCGCATAATGCTTGGCATAGTCATGGTATATGCGGCGCATTGTCTATGGCATAATGAGACATATGCGCCGCATAGTCTATGGCATTTGTAGACATATGCGCCGCATAGTCTATGGCATATGAGATACTGAGACCAAATGCCATAGCATAGGCGGCGCATAGTCAAAAGCATACCTAGGAATAGGCGGCGCATAGTGTATAGCACACTAGATTCCGAGACCTTAGGCTATAGGATAGGTTGTGCATCATTCGTGGCCTAGTTTTACCAAGGCCTAGCCTTCCTCGAAGCCTATTTTGGCGTGAGAAAGGCTCAATCCATAGCCTTATGCATCACCCTTCCTAACTTACCAACTTTACCATACAATGCGTCCAAATCGTCAATTGAAATCAATCTCCTCGTTGACTACTTCTTGCACCTATATTCGTTCAAACAAATGAAAACGATTAGTACGATGGGTTGCCTCCCACCAAGCGCCTTAGTTTTGGTCGTGGCACGACTCTTATTTTTGGATTTTCATTAATTAAAAACAAATCAAGTACTAGAATGAAAGAAAACGATAAACGATAAATGAAAAATGATAAACGATGGGTTGCCTCCCATCTAGCGCCTTATTTATTATCGTGGCACGACATGGTTACCTCGAGTACTCAGACTTCGTCGAGATAGATGGTGGATCGTTTTCTGAATGGATTCAGACGACAATGAGGCTTACTTGTAGGAGGGGTACCAATTATATCATCAATAGTCCAACCCATAGCTCTCATGTATCTCTTCAGAGCAGAGATGAGAGCCTCTACGTGCTGTTTACTTAAATCATCCGCACTCACCGGAAGTATCTTTATACTTTCCAAGAACACATACCTTAGATAATCGGGGAGCTCTTTCGATTCTTGCATTGGTGGCTCTTCAAGGGAAGTCTTCGCCGTAGGTGAAGGTTGATTCTTAAGATCACGGTCCGGTTGCTTAGGAGTATGGGAATAGGACTCTATTTCTGTTAGAGCACCCATAAGTTCTTCATAATCTTCATTATCCTCATGTTCAACTTTCAGTGGCGCAGCAGACAATGGATCAACAGTAGGTTGTTTCTCTATAGATAATGCTTTCATATCCTCATGATGAACATCAGCTACAGATAACTCATTCATATCGCTGGGCTGCTTCATGGCTTTGCATATATCAAAGCGGACCACTTCGTCATTAATTCGAAACAAAAGCTCATTATCTTTCATGTCAATAAGCACACTTCCAGTTGCGAGGAAGGGGCGTCCCAAGATTATGGGAACGTCAGAATCCACCTCACAATCCAGAATAACGAAGTCTGCAGGAAAGATAAATGAAGATACCTTCACCAACACATCATTCAAGATACCCACAGGTCGTTTTACCGTCCTATCAGCCATCACGAGCCTCATATTGGTTGGTGTTGGATCTCCTAGCCCCAACTTCTTGTAGACGGATAGTGGCATCAAATTGATGCTAGCACCCAGATCGCACAATGCCTTGGCAAAATTCATAGATCCAACCGTGCAAGGAATAGTGAAGGCACCAGGGTCTGCCTTCTTCTGTACTAAGGACCTTGTGGCAATTGCACTGCAATGATGAGTATTATCTGCCGGCTCATAGCTTACTGCCCTCTTCTTTGTCAACAGGTCCTTCATGAATTTAGCGTACCCAGGCATTTTTTCTAGCGCCTCTACCAACGGAACATTAATGGTCAGCTGCTTCAACATGGTCATGAATTTGCTGAACTTTGTATCATCCGCCACCTTCTTCAATCTTTGGGGAAAAGGTGGTGGTGGGTATGGCATTGTTCTCTCCACGGCTTTCTTCTCCTCTTGCTTCCATTTTTCAACTTTTCCAGGCTGCACGTCGTGAGGAGTGACGTTAAGGACATTAGGATCGGCTGCTGCGGCATCTTCCCCTTTTTCCTTATCATCAATTTTCGCCTCTTCGTTAGCCACTTGCTTGCCTTTTTCTGAAGTTTCCAGCACCTTACCACTTCTGGTAGTAATGGCCATGCATGACCCATCATTCCTTGGGTTTTGCACGGTGTCGCTAGGTAAAGTGCCAGCCTTTCTTTGATTGAGTGCTGCTGAAAGTTGGCTCAATTGCTGCTCTATTTTCTTGATTGAAGTGGAATGTGAATCAACTAATTTCTTCATAGAGGACAAATCATTTATTACCTCCGTTACTCCCGCGCTATTTGCTTCCACTCCTTTCAGTAATTTAGCCATCATGTCTTCCATACATCCAGAACTAGATGTGGTGGTGTCACGTCTTCCAGGGGGAACATACACACCACTATTGTCATTCTTGTTCTTCCAACTACCTTGGTCCTTGTTTCCAGATTTCTCATAGTAGTTCCGACCTTGGTTTCCTTGGGCATTGCCTCGGAAACCCCCCTGATTGTTCAAGTAGTTGGCCTCCTCTTCCGAATCAGATTTGTCTCTTCCTTTTAGCGCCATAACTTTCACTTTTTCGGTCTTCCCTGATAATAAATGCTTTGTAAGAAGATCCATTTGTGTTTTCATGTGCGTCATATCTTGATCACGTTCTTCTTGTCTACGCCTCTGCTCTGTGGTCATGCCAATAGATAAAGTGGAGCTTGCTACCTCAGAATCCCTGGTATGCCAAGCTCTACTTTGTTTCGTCATGCGATCTAACATATTGCTTGCTTGACCAAAGGTGAGGTCCATAAAAGATCCTCCAGCTGCGTTATCCACCACTGGTTTAGTTATTGAATTCAAGGCTCTGTATAGTATCTCCATTAGGTGAACATTAGTCATATGATGGTTTGGACACCTCGCTAGCTTTGTCTTGAACCTCTCCCATGTTTCATGAAGAGCTTCAGTGGGAAGCTGACGAAAGTTGCTGATTTCATCTCTCAATTGTGCTCTTTTGGATGGCGGAAAGAATCTTTCTAGGAAAGCGTCTCTCAATTGCCTCCAATTTGTAATAGAATCAGGAGTCAGCCCATTCAACCATAGTGTTGCCTCCCCAGACAGAGACAATGGAAATAAGCGTAACCGAATTGCATTCTGACCAACTCCAGGATTGTCAAAAGACTTGCATGTAGAAATAAAGTTGATGAGATGCATATTCGGATCATCGCCTGCTAGTCCACCAAATAATCCCTTGAGTTGCAATAACTGAATCATGGTGCTTGTGATGTTGAACTTGGCTCCGGGCGCTAATGGTGGAGGAATAATGGCTCCTGTGGCTCCGGCTCCATCAAGATCATCATCATCATCGTCGAAAGCTGGTTGCATGGGTTGGCGGTCATACCTAAACCGAGCTTGTCGATCTCTTCTCTGCATGGGTGCCGCCATCTCAGCAGTATGTCGTGGGTTTAGTAGCTCCTCATCGCCCAGGTCCTCCTCATCAAGATTTGTTGCACGCCCTGGGTTATCAATATTCTGCTGATGCGCTTGAGCATCCATCCTTTCAATTTCACGTTGTGCATCCATTGATGCACAGAACAAACCTGAATAAAACAAAAACAACAACTAAAAGTAAAAGTACGAGAATCTTTGACCAAAGGGTCTAGTAATTTTCACGAACTTGATTGACACTTGTATTCCCCGGCAACGGCGCCAATTTTTGATAACGCTCAATCTACAGCTCTCGTAGGAGTGTAAAGCGGTCGTTAGCAAATATAGAACCCAACTGGGTTGGGTGTCGATCCCACAGGGAATAGCTTGGCCAACAAGTAAGTAAAATTACTAAACTTTTGGTGCAAGTCTCGTAAGAAGGGGGGATTCTTGTCGTGCAAGTAATGTAAACAAAAGCTGAAAATAATAAAGTAAAGAGAGAGAGATTGTTACGTTGGTTGTAAACAATGAGTATTGAAGCGTTGGGGTTATGTCCACCTTCTGAGGTATACGTGTCTATTGGCTATGAGTGTGTAGAATTCTGACATGCAATTGCTTATAGAGGATTGTAGTCGATGGTAAATCCAAGCGTCTCTCGACCTAAACAAGGACTATTTCACTTTAACTCTCTCGAGCTTAAAGCGTGTCTAACGGTACGAATTCTCCAAGAGGTTAGTCCAGTTACGGCACTAGCTTTTTAATAGGAAAGGGTGTCCTACTACCTTGACATTATCTCTTTTCCAGACAAATAACTTTTCTCTCGAACAAGTTAAATGTTAGACTGGCGTATTCTTGCGTTTGCAACCGCAAAGAATGTAGATTAAGATGAAGAGAATAATGATATAAGCAATATACGTGCCTCGAACTCACAAACTCATAGCAATAGATAGTAACTCATTCGGCTTCCATAACCCCAACAGAGAAGTTTAGTTACCCATGAATGCGAAGGAGATCACGATTGACATTGTTGTTATACCACAAGATTGAGTAATTTCGTGTAGCTTAGGTGGTAGGCGTGAGGCGTGAATTCCTAGGCAAAGTAACGATTCTCTTGTTGTGGAATTTAAGAATAGAAGAGTAGAAGAAGAAAAATAGAATTGACTTGTAAGATGAGATGTTGAGAGGGATGGAAGGAAGTATTGTGTTCTCCCTCCTTCCTCCCTCCTTATTCTCTAAAATCTCTAGCATGATAGGGTATTTATAATACCCATATCCTAATCCTACTAAGCTAATGAAATAAATAACCAAATCCTAGTAGACTAATGAAATCCTTAACCCAAATGTACTAGGTTAAGGTAACATTATCATAATCCAAATAAAATAATGAAATACATAACCTAATTGTACTAGGTTAATGTATCATTGTCAAAATCCAGCTTTGTGTCTGTAAGTCCCCAAAGTCTTCAGAATTGCTGTTTTAGCCCGGGACAGATTTTCCATGCAGCAGTTTTGGTCCCCCAAAGTCTTCAGAAATGCTGTTTTAGCCCGGGACAGATTTTCCATGCAGCAGTTTTGGTCCTTAGGCGTGTAAACTCCCTTCCCTTCCTTCGTGAGCTTTCTTTAGCGTCAAGTAAGCCATAAAATGCTGAATTATGCATCATTTATACCTGAAACTTTACTAATCATGTTCGTTAGCTCATTTACAGGAAAAAGGACTAAAAGTGCATGAAATATATAATTTGTTCTCAAAACTAGGCTAAAATATGGGCAAAATATATTGATCTAGGTGCGTAAATTCGCCTATCATCAATTGTACATTAAAATCACGATTGAAGCAGCTGAAGAAGAAATCAGTCAATTTTTAATTTTTTTTTGTTAATTATTGTTATTTACAGTACTTTTTATTTCATTTTCAAATAATATATGTTGTTTTATATCTTCTTCTGTCCCGTCCCAATTTATGTGGCACTAATATAATTTTGATAGTCTATCAAATATTTTATGCTGACATATCATTTTGTTATTCTTATTTGTCTGATACATAAATGACTTATAATAAGGAGTGATATAGTAAAATCATCGTTCGAAAGACGAAAATTTAATTTAAAACTGATAACGCTCAATCTACAGCTCTCGTTTGAGTGTAAAGCGGTCGTTAGCAAATATAGAACCCAACCTGGGTTGGGTGTCGATCCCACAGGGAATAGCTTGGCCAACAAGTAAGTAAAATTACTAAACTTTTGGTGCAAGTCTCGTAAGAAGGGGGGATTCTTGTCTTGCAAGTAATGTAAACAAAAGCTGAAAATAATAAAGTAAAAAGAGAGAGATTGTTACGTTGGTTGTAAACAATGAGAATTGAAGCGTTGGGGTTATGTCCGCCTTCTGAGGTATACGTCTCTATTGGCTATGAGTGTGTAGAATTCTGACATGCAATTGCTTATAGAGGATTGTAGTCGATGGTAAATCCAAGTGTCTCTCGGCCTAAACAAGGACTATTTCACTTTAACTCTCTCGAGCTTAAAGCGTATCTAACGGTATGAATTCTCCAAGAGGTTAGTCCAGTTACGGCACTAGCTTTTTAATAGGAAAGGGTGTCCTACTACCTTGACATTATCTCTTTTCCAGACAAATAACTTTTCTCTCGAACAAGTTAAATGTTAGACTGGCGTATTCTTGCGTTTGCAACCGCAAAGAATGTAGATTAAGATGAAGAGAATAATGATATAAGCAATATACGTGCCTCGAACTCACAAACTCACAGCAATAGATAGTATCTCATACGGCTTCCATAACCCCAACAGAGAAGTTTAGTTACCCATGAATGCGAAGGAGATCACGATTGACATTGTTGTTATACCACAAGATTGAGTAATTTCGTGTATCTTAGGTGGTAGGCGTGAGGCGTGAATTCCTAGGTAAAGTAACGATTCTCTTGTTGTGGAATTTAAGAATGGAAGAGTAGAAGAAGAAAAATAGAATTAATGGAAAGATTAGAAGAGTTTAGAAGATGTAAAAAGATGATAGAAGATGTGAGGGATGGAAGGAAGTATTGTGTTCTCCCTCCTTCCTCCCTCCTTATTCAAAATCTCTAGCATGATAGGGTATTTATAATACCCATATCCTAATCCTACTAAGCTAATGAAATAAATAACCAAATCCTACTAGACTAATGAAATCCTTAACCCAAATGTACTAGGTTAAGGTAACATTATCATAATCCACATAAAATAATGAAATACATAACCTAATTGTACTAGGTTAATGTATCATTGTCAAAATCCAGCTTTGTGTCTGTAAGTCCCCAAAGTCTTCAGAATTTCTGTTTTAGCCCGGGACAGATTCTTCATGCATCACTTTTGGTCCTTTAGGCGTCCAAACTCTCTTTCCTTCCTTCGTGAGCTTTCTTTAGCATCAAGTAAGCCATAAAATGCTGAATTATGCATCATTTATACCTGAAACTTTACTAATCATGTTCGTTAGCTCATTTACAGGAAAAAGGACTAAAAGTGCATGAAATATATAATTTGTTCTCAAAACTAGGCTAAAATATGGGCAAAATATATTGATATAGGCGCGTAAATTCGCCTATCATCAACACCCCACACTTAGAGCTTTGTTCGTCCTCGAACAAACTATCATGTCCTTCTAAGCATCAACTTAGGGTTTTACAGCAACAACACAAAATATTCGTCAAGACAAGCACAACAATTATCAACAAAGAGTAGCTTTTCGATTATAGGTAGAAACAATTTAACCTCTAGCATAGACTCGTGATGGTGATCAACTCGCATGCAAACGTTAAAGTACAAGGAATCATATATAACTACCCAAAACTCATCAACCATGTGTGTCTCACACTATAGTACCCATAATCATTCACAAGTATAGCATATTTTTCAAACATGGGTATCAAAATATCCTTGCCCTCGCTCTCACAAAGAATTCATATGAAGCAACTGATGACCATAGGCTTGCCCTTAATGTAATACTCTACTAAATGTCAGAATGCTAAGCTTAGGATCAAGTAGGTCTTTTGATGGTTGTAATGTAGGCTAAGGGACGGGTAGGACTATTTTGGCCAGGAATAGTGACTAAGTTCCTAAGCGCTTTAATACATCACTTTGTATCATTGACACTTTGTTTTTTTTTTCTTTCAACCTTTCTTTCTTTTATTCTACCACCCTTGTTCTCCTCTTTTGTTTTTCAATTTTAAGCACAACTCGCTTTTCAGCTTTCTTTTCCTTTTTTTTTTCACAACATACCTCTTATGATAGCACTTTCTTTTTCATAACACATTCAAGCACCATTACAATTTATAGCATCATACTCACCCAATTTCCTCTTATGTTGTCACATGACTTTTTCACTTTAAAGCACTTAGGAGTTTGGATCAAATTACGGTCTTGAAAAAAATGGATTAGGCTTACATACAAGGTTGTCAAAGAAAATAGGCTAAAGGCTCAAAAGGGTTTAACTAGGATGATGTCCATGGGTAGGTAAAACTGAAAGTAAACAAATATAGGTTGCCAAAGAAATGCCTAAATCATATCCTAAACTTACACTCCTTATTTTCGCTTTGCATACATACCAGGCAAGTTCTAGCATCAGCCACACACATAGAATATACGATTATCTCACACACACAAGACACATGGTCGACTTGCTTGGAAGTAATATAGACTCTCGACCCAACAAGTGAAGGAATTGAACCACACAATATCACATAATGAGTCACAACTAGAGCCTAAACGTCTCAATAGTCACAATTGTAGCACATACTCTTGTTATAATCTCATGCTGCCTATCAAAATAATTTCATGCGAAGCTAGAAAAAATTTACTACTAAAAAAAATGAAACAAAAACAAAGCAAACAAACATAGATGCGAGTAGAGAAGTATAGCAGGCAATACCACCACCCCACACTTAGTCGGGACACTGTCCTCAGTGGAGAATAAATACGAAGAACCTGGTCAGTCGGATTCGTCCTCAATGTCGGGGGTCGTACCCTTTGCATCGGAATCATCATCAGAGTCGTCATTCTCAGAAGTTCCTCATAAGTATCCCACTTAATTCCAAGAGTGAGTCGAGGTATTTGCAGCGAGGAGGGTTCTCCTTGCTCTTTTCAGCCTCTTTTCTTGCCTTTTTGTGAAGTGGTCTTGCTTTGGGTGCCATTGTACCTGAGACTTAAAAAAAATGTTCATGTTAGCATCATCTCGATGGATACAATCTATAAACAACCAGTAGTGGCACCACCCCACACTTAGTTTGTTGGAACAGACTAGTGAAGTGAAAGTGGTCGATTACTCAGACTTCATCGACAAATATTTTAGGGGCTATATTCCAACAAGAAATTCAGATATGTAACACTTCTTGCAATCTTTGAAATACTTTCATGTTAGGTATATCAAGACTTCTTCATAGGGATTACATCATGGTATAGTTTTTATCAATAATCACAATCTCCTATGTCGGTAGGCAACTATAAGTCTTATTCCGATGAGCGAGACATCCCAACATGTAAGTATTCAAGTGACAAGAGCATGCAATGTTCATGACTATAGCAATTCCGCAAGTAGTATAACAATGCATCAAAATCAATTTCTAGTTGGAAACAAGTTAAGAGTATCCTAACGTTCATGTTCACTCACTTGGTTTTGTATCAACAATTCAAACACATTAACATCACCAATATTTCTTCAAGATGTAGCAATTCGTAATAGACATAGCAACGTAGCACTTACGAAAAATAGATGAAGAACAAAAGAGTACTTACGTGATTGAAGCCTTTGGAGATGTTCTTGTGAAGTGGGAGAGCAAAAAGAAAAGTTTTGAGCTGATTTGGAGAGTATATGCGGCGCCTAGGTCAAGTTTTCAATGTGTTTGTGTTTCAAGACTAAGTCTCCTTTATATAGGAAGAGAATGGGTCGGGTTTTGACCCATTTACAATCAGTTTTGGAGACAAAAATGCTACATATGCGGCGCATAATGCTTGGCATAGTCATGGTATATGCGGCGCATTATCTATGGCATAATGGGACATATGCGCCGCATAGTCTATGGCATTTGTAGACATATGCGCCGCATAGTCTATGGCATATGAGATACTGAGACCAAATGCCATAGCATAGGCGGCGCATAGTCAAAAGCATACCTAGGAATTGGCGGCGCATAGTGTATAGCACACTAGATTCCGAGACCATAGGCTATAGGATAGGTTGTGCATCGTTCGTGGCCTAGTTTTACCTAGGCCTAGCCTTCCTCGATGCCTAGTTTGGCATGAGCAATGCTCAATCCATAGCCTTATGCATCACTATTCCTAACTTACCAACTTTACCATACAATGCGTCCAAATCGTCAGTTGAAATCAATCTCCTCATTGAATACCTCTTGCACCTACATTTGCTCAAAAACAATAAAAACGATTAGAACGATGGGTTGCCTCCCATCAAGCGCGTTAGTTTTGGTCGTGGCACGACTCTTATTTTTGGATTTTTATTTATCAAAAGCAAAACACATACTAGAATGAAATGAAAAATGAAAAACGATAAACAATAAACGATGGGTTGCCTCCCATCTAGCGCTTGATTTATTGTCGCGGCACGACATAGTTACCTCGAGTACTCAGACTTCGTCGGGATAGATGGTGGATCGTTTTCTGAATGGATTCAGAAGACAATGAGGCTTACTTGTAGGAGGGGTACCAATTATATCATCAATAGTCCAACCCATAGCTCTCATATATCTCTTCAGAGTAGAGATGAGAGCGTCTACGTGCTGTTTACTTAAATCATCCGCACTCACCGGAAGTATCTTTATACTTTCCAAGAACACATACCTTAGATAATCGGGGAGCTCTTTCGACTCTAGCATTGGTGGCTCTTCAAGGGAAGTCTTCGCTGTAGGTGAAGGTTGATTCTTAAGATCACGGTCCGGTTGCTTAGGAGTATGGGAATAGGACTCTATTTCTGTTAGAGCACCCATAAGTTCTTCATAATCTTCATCGTCCTCATGCTCAACCTTCAGCAGCGCAGCAGACAATGGCTCAACAGTAAGCTGTTTCTCTATAGATAATGCTTTCTTATCTTCATAATGAACATCATCTACAGAGAACACATCCATATCTTTTGGCTACTTCATCGCTTTGCACAAATCAAAACGAATCACTTCGTCATTCATTTGAAATAAAAGCTCATTATCTCTCATGTCAATAAGCACACTTCCTGTTGCAAGGAAAGGACGTCCCAAGATTATGGGAACTTCAGAATCCACCTCGCAATCCAAAATCACAAAGTCTGCAGGAAAAATGAAGGTAGACACCTTCACCAACACATCATTCAAGATACCCACAGGTCGTTTTACCGACCTATCAACCATCACGAGCCTCATATTGGTTGGTGTCAGATCGCCTAACCCCAACTTCTTGTAGACGGATAGTGGCATCAAATTGATGCTAGCACCCAGATCGCACAATGCCTTAGCAAAATTCATAGATCCAACCGTGCAAGGAATAGTGAAAGCACCAGGGTCTGCCTTCTTCTGTACTAAGGACCTTGTGGCAATTGCACTGCAATGATGAATATTATCTGCCAGCTCATAGCTTACTGCCCGTTTTTTTGTCAACAGGTCCTTCATGATTTTAGCGTACCCAGGCATCTTTTCTAGCGCCTCTACCAACGGAACATTAATGGTCAGCTGCTTCAATATGGTCATGAATTTGCTGAACTTTGTATCATCCGCCACCTTCTTCAATCATTGAGGAAAAGGTGGTGGTGGGTATGGAATTGTTCTCTCCATGGCTTTCTTCTCCTCTTGCTTCCGTTTTTCAGCTTTTCCAGGCTGCACGTTGTGAGGAGTGATGTTAAGGACGTTAGGATCGGCTGCTGTGGCATCTTCCCCTTTCGCCTTATCATCAATTTCCGTTTCTTCGTCAACCACTCTCTTGCCTTTTTCTGAAGTTTCCAGCACCTTACCACTTCGGGTAGTGATGGCCATGCATGACCCATCATTCCTTGGGTTTTGCACAGTATCGCTAGGTAAAGTGCCAGCCTTCCTTTGATTTAGTGCTGCTGAAAGTTGGCTCAATTGCTGCTCTATTTGCTTGATTGAAGTGGAATGAGAATCAACTAGTTGTTTCATGGAGGACAAATCATTAATTACCTCAGTAACTCCCGTGCTTGTTGCTTCCACTCCTTTCAATAATTTAGCCATCATGTTTTCTATACTTCTAGAATTAGATGTGGTGGTATCACGTCTACCAGGGGGAACGTACAAACCACTCTTTTCATTCTTGTTCTTCCAACTACCTTGGTCTTTGCTTCCAGATTTATCATAATAGTTCCGACCTTGGTTTCCTTGGGTATTCCCACGGAAACCCCCCTGATTGTTCAAGTAGTTGGCCTCCTCTTCCGAATCAGATTCGTCTCTTCCTTTTAGCGCCACAGCTTTCACTTTTTCGGTCTTCCCTGATAATAAATGCTTTGTCAGAAGATCCACTTGCGTTTTCATGTGCGCTAAATCTTGATCACGTTCTTCTTGTCTTCTTCTTTGGTCTGCAGTCATGCCTATAGATAAAGTGGGGCTTGCTACCTCAGAATCCCTGGTATGCCAAGCTCAACTTTGTTTCGTCATGCGATCTAGCATATTGCTTGCTTGACCAAAGGTGAGGTCCATAAAAGATCCTCCAGCTGCGTTATCCACCACTGGCTTAGTTATTGAATTCAAGGCTCTATACAATATCTCCATGAGGTGAACATTAGTCATGTGATGGTTTGGGCATCTCACTAGCTTTGTCTTGAACCTCTCCCATGTTTCATGAAGAGCTTCAGTTGGAAGCTGACGAAAGTTGCTGATTTCATCTCTCAATTGTGCCCTTTTGGAAGGCGGAAAGAATCTTTCTAGGAAAGCGTCTCTCAATTGCCTCCAATTTGTAATTGAATCAGGACTCAGCCCATTCAACCATAGTGTTGCCTCCCCAGACAGAGACAATGGAAATAGACGTAATCGAATTGCATTCTGACCAACACCAGGATTGTCAAAAGACTTGCATGTAGAAATAAAGTTGATGAGATACATATTCGGATCATCGCCTGTTAGTCCACCAAACAATCTCTTGAGTTGCAATAACTGAATCATGGTGCTTGTGATGTTGAACTTGGCTCCGGCCGCTAATGGTGGTGGAATTATAGCTCCAGTGGCTCCGGATCCATCAAGATCATCATCATCATCATCAAACGGTATTTCACGTTGTGCATCCATTGATGCACTGAACAAAAACCTGCAGTAAACAAAAACAAAAACTAAAAGTAAAAGTACGAGAGTCTTCGACCAAAGGGTCTAGTAATTATTACGAACTTAATTGACACTTGTATTCCCCGGCAACGGCGCTAATTTTTGATAACGCTCAATCTACAGCTCTCGTTTGAGTGTAAAGCGGTCGTTAGCAAATATAGAACCCAACCTGGGTTGGGTGTCGATCCCACAGGGAATAGCTTGGCCAACAAGTAAGTAAAATTACTAAACTTTTGGTGCAAGTCTCGTAAGAAGGGGGGATTCTTGTCTTGCAAGTAATGTAAACAAAAGCTGAAAATAATAAAGTAAAAAGAGAGAGATTGTTACGTTGGTTGTAAACAATGAGAATTGAAGCGTTGGGGTTATGTCCATCTTCTGAGGTATACGTCTCTATTGGCTATGAGTGTGTAGAATTCTGACATGCAATTGCTTATAGAGGATTGTAGTCGATGGTAAATCCAAGCGTCTCTCGACCTAAACAAGGACTATTTCACTTTAACTCTCTCGAGCTTAAAGCGTATCTAACGGTACGAATTCTCCAAGAGGTTAGTCCAGTTACGGCACTAGATTTTTAATAGGAAAGGGTGTCCTACTACCTTGACATTATCTCTTTTCCAGACAAATAACTTTTCTCTCGAACAAGTTAAATGTTAGACTGGCGTATTCTTGCATTTGCAACCGCAAAGAATGTAGATTAAGATGAAGAGAATAATGATATAAGCAATATACGTGCCTCGAACTCACAAACTCACAGCAATAGATAGTATCTCATACGGCTTCCGTAACCCCAACAGAGAAGTTTAGTTACCCATGAATGCGAAGGAGATCACGATTGACATTGTTGTTATACCACAAGATTGAGTAATTTCGTGTAGCTTAGGTGGTAGGCGTGAGGCGTGAATTCCTAGGTAAAGTAACGATTCTCTTGTTGTGGAATTTAAGAATGGAAGAGTAGAAGAAGAAAAATAGAATTAATGGAAAGATTAGAAGAGTTTAGAAGATGTAAAAAGATGATAGAAGATGTGAGGGATGGAAGGAAGTATTGTGTTCTCCCTCCTTCCTCCCTCCTTATTCAAAATCTCTAGCATGATAGGGTATTTATAATACCCATATCCTAATCCTACTAAGCTAATGAAATAAATAACCAAATCCTACTAGACTAGTGAAATCCTTAACCCAAATGTACTAGGTTAAGGTAACATTATCATAATCCACATAAAATAATGAAATACATAACCTAATTGTACTAGGTTAATGTATCATTGTCAAAATCCAGCTTTGTGTCTGTAAGTCCCCAAAGTCTTCAGAATTGTTGTTTTAGCCCGGGACAGATTCTCCATGCATCACTTTTGGTCCTTTAGGCGTCCAAACTCTCTTTCCTTCCTTCGTGAGCTTTCTTTAGCATCAAGTAAGCCATAAAATGCTGAATTATGCATCATTTATACCTGAAACTTTACTAATCATGTTCGTTAGCTCATTTACAGGAAAAAGGACTAAAAGTGCATGAAATATATAATTTGTTCTCAAAACTAGGCTAAAATATGGGCAAAATATATTGATATAGGCGCGTAAATTCGCCTATCATCAAAAACATTAAGATTTAATTTCGCATTTTATAACTATTTTATTTTTCATTAAATATTATTTATTTTCTTAATACCTAGATGACTCATAATAATTAATTAAGAGCGATTGATTATGTTATTACTATAAAAATTAGTATAATTTTATCATATCCAATAGTAATCATCGATAATTCACCGGAATAGTATATTAATTAAACTAAGAATTACATATATACACAAATTTAAGTTACATAATTACAAAAAATCCCCAATTGGTAAAGTAATTACACAAATCCCATAATAATTACAAAAATCCCTTTATTGGGTATTTTCTCTCTCATCAACATTATACATGTAACAACCGGTTTTATCCTTCCGTCTTTAACTCCCTTATGCTCCCATTATCAAGCCGCTATTTACTCCATTTTTGAAACCCCTCTTTTTACGGCATACTTGAAGTAAAATCTATTTGTGGTTATCAAATTGTAAGTTATTCAACAGTTAATTATTTTTAATATTGTACTTCATTAATTTTTTTGATTTTTTTTTGTTCAACTTTTTCAAATCAGGGGTTTTCTATTTTTTGTTTTTTTTGCATGTTCAAATTATAGTATTGTTCAAGCTTATTCAAGTTAAGTAGTTCGTCTTTTCGTTATTTTTCATATGGTACAAGTTAGATCTGAGATTTTCTTGTTTTTAGTTCGATTTTCAATACTGCTAACTTAAAATAGTGTTATTTAGTAATGGATAATCCTCCAAGTTTTAGTTTAGGAATTACTCAGTTAGATGCAACTGTACAAGATATTTCACTTGGATTTGTTCCTGCTACATTTGATGAACAGGATCCTGATTGGGTAGAGAATCGATCAAAGCACAGAAACGATCTCGTTACAATGAAGAAATTGACGGATAAGGCTGCTTCTAAATCGAAGAAGTCTACTTCAAAAGCAAGTAAAAAGAAATTTGATGATTCCGGCCGACCACGTCTGCCGAAGGTATTTACTATGACTATATGTGTAATTTGAGACATGTATAATATTACACCATACATTAGTGTTTCATCAAAGGAATGTATAATATAGTTGCTCTGAAATATTATTGTAAAGGTTATACATTCTAATAAAGCTGATATTATTTTTTGAAATGTATAAGTTACCTCATACATGTGTATTTTATGTTTATGTTTTGGTCTGCCATAATTTGTTAGATGTATACATAACCATCATACATGTAGTGTATATGTTGGACTGAAATTTATTATAAATGTATTTTCTGTTTATGTTTAGGTCTGTTATAATTTGGTAAATGTTAGATGTATAAGATAACATCATACATTTATAATTGTAGTGTATATGTTGGACTGAAATTTTTCTACATTTAAACAGTTTAATTTTCAATGTATAAATAAACCTCATACATGACTAATAATTGTTTAATGTTGGTTTGATTTATGTTATGAAAGTATAAATGAACAGCATACAATCAGTAACTGTTAGCTAATTATGTCAATGTATAAATAACCCCCATACATGACTAACTGTTTAATTGTCAATGTATAATTAACCCTCATACATGACTAACAATTTAATTGTTAATGTATAAATAACCTTCATACATGACTAACTATTCTTTAATAAGTAACCATCACACATGTTTTACTGATTATATTATTTTTCAGATGTATAAGTTAACATTATACATGTGTTAGTGTATTGTATATTTTAACCTTATACAGTTATAAGTTACCCATCATACATGACTAACAATTGTTTAATGTTGGTCTGATTTATGTTATGAAAGTATAAATGAACATCATACAATCAGTAACTGTTAGCTAATTATGTTATGTTTTTTTCCCAGGGCATGAAATACCGAATTGATAAAGTCCCACCACACCCATTGCATATGGGGAGCTTATGTAACTGTGCTTTTGGGGAAGAGATAAAGGAATATTTTGGAGAGAATGTACTGGGAGCATTTAGAAATACGATTTTTGGCATATTTCTAGATTTTCCACGGTGCAACTGGATAGGATAGATTTCAAAATGTCTACTCATGCTTGAAATTCAGCAGGATAACAAAGACGAGCTTCATGTTTGGGTACAAGGGGAAATCCTCATTTTCACAATGCTTGAATTCGCCATTATAAGTGGTCTGAAGTGTACCAGTAATATTGATGATTATATGTATACTTCATCATCTAAATTAGCGTTGATGTCGAGGTATTTTTCCGAAAATAAAGGAGCAATAACTCGTTCAAAACTGATAACACGGGTGTAGAATGGAAACTTTGATAACGCTGAAGATGCTCTGAACCTGGAGATATTGTTCTTTGTTCATACATTCATGTTTTCTCAGCATAAGAAAGCACCAATCAGCGTTGCACACTTTTAAATTGTTGAGAACGGTTGGTACATTCACTTTCCATGGAGGAAGGTCACATTTAAAAAGTTAATGAGTTCCTGGCAGCAGGATTTCAACACTGTGAAGTAGTTATATTCATTGGGTGGAATGTCGCACGTTCTAAATATTTGGATGTTTGAGTGTTGCTCCGAAGTAGAATCAAAAACTGTTGTCCGTCAGAGAAACGTCATTCCCATAATACTAAACTGGTCGGTGCAGTGTATAAGGCCTAAGTATGAATCTTTTATGTCTGGCATGTTCACTAAGGTAATTCTTTAACTTTGTACTTATTTTGTTTATTAACGTCGTTTCATTTATGTGCAAATATTTTATTTTTTTATTATTCTTTCCAGCATTCTTACAAGAATATACAACCTACAACCGATGAAGTTAGGAGATTGGATTTGTCCTTTTCAAAAGATTTTGAGATATGTGATCCAACAACTTATGCTTCGACATCTAATTCTGGAAAGTTGAAAAGGACAGCAGTTGAAATTCAACAACGTGTTGGTACCATTGCTGAAGAATTTGGTGATTTCAGCACTATACCGTTGTGGGAAATCCTCATAAAGGCTGGTTTTGAATCGCCTGTATCGCCTGACCAACTTTTGAAGAAAAGAAAGACTGTCATGTTTGAGCAAGAAAAGCAAGCGGTGATGGATGATGATACATCTGGATCTGGTCATGCAGTATATCATGGATCTGATTTGTATCGTGAAATGCATAAGGATGCAGTAGACAAGGGAGAAATTGGTGTGTCTGAAATTCAACATCATCATCATGTAGAAATTGGTGTTTCTCCGCAGAGTCACCAGTACAAGTCTGTTCCTTCATATCCACACAGCCTGAAGGGACTTCTAAATCAATTTTAGATGGAGATGAAATAAAGAATTACATCAATAAATGTGTAAGTTTAGTTTCTTCATCGTACATTTTATCAGAATAGCATGATTTGTTTCTACTAACTTTTTTTTTACGTGATAAGTTTGCTGAAACGATGGCCGAACTGGTTATACTAATATCAAAAATACCTGCTGAGGTTGTCAAAGCATTAAAGAATGAACAAAATAAGCAATCACAAGTATAACAAGTTAATTTCATTATATTTTGCATAACGTTGTTGAAATCTTCATACATTCAGATTTTTGTTGTTATACAGGAAGACAAAATTGATGAACAACAACAAAGTCAAGAAGACGGATCCAACAAACAGGAGCGACAACATAAATCTGATATGCAGGTACTTTTTCTCACTTATGTTTTTCTTTTACTATAAATCAACATACTTACCTTATCAAAAACAAATGTTGTTTGTTTTTAAAATAGCATGAAGATTATGATAAAGGATCACTAAACGATATGGAAGTGTCTCGTGATGAAGAATCTAATAAGCAGAACCTTCTTGAAGAGCAACAATTGCTGGTATTTTTTTCCTGAATACTTGTTACGTACTAAACTTGTACAGTTTATCTATTCATCATACATTAACTTGAATGTATAATGATCAGTTATACATTAAACTTTCTACATTTTCCTTTAGCGAGACACATGTTATTTATGAATTTCTTCTTTAATAATAATGTCATTTACACTTACTTAAACAACATCATTCAAGAATCGCCGAAAATGATTTTATGAAGAACTGTTAATTAAAGTGACTTGTAATTTAATTTAGGATGTGAATGCGGCCGATAAAGACGCAGGTCGTGAGGATAATTTTGAAAATGAGGACTGTTCTGATTTGCAAGCTTTGGAGGTATCAATATTTATACATTTAAACAACCCTCATACATGACTAACTGTTGTTTAATAACTAACCATCACAACTGTTTAACATATTATATTAAATTTCAGATGTATAAGTTAACCTTATACATTTGTTAATGTAGTATAGATAATATCCTTACACAGTTATAATTTACCCTCATTCATAACTAACAATTGTTTAATGTTGGTTTGATTTATATTTATGAAAGTATAAATGAACATCATACAATCAGTAACTGTTATGTAATTATGTCAATATATAAACATCCATCATACATGACTAACAGTTTAGTGATCTAGACGCTTTCAATATTTTGCACATTGTTTAACAGTTGTCTTAATAAATATAAATTTTTATCTACATGCAACTTGGATAATGATAATTAACACATAAATAATAGGATGAGATTATGGCATATGAGGAAAAATGTAGCGATGAAGAGTTGGGAAAAAAGAACATTCCAGATGTAGAAGATTTGTCGGTATTCTTATGTCCCTAATATCGTTTTATTACTACTATAAGTTTCTATACACATGTAGTTTCTTCTAAATTCTTCATATTAGGACAGTTAAATGTACATAAAACATTCAATTGAATGTATCAAGAACATTCATACATCCAACATACAAACTTTTTCATTAACATAAAGGTTGTAGTTCATGATTAACATCATACATATTTATGTTTTTATTGCCATAAAATCATTTGTGCATTAAATATTACATCGTTTGTTACTACTGATATATTTATATATTCAAATGCACCCATTACATATAGAAATTTCTTATCACGGGTGTTAAACTTCATCAAAAAATTTTACATTATACTTTGAATAAATGTTAATACACGATAATTGTTATTTAATTTAGGATGTGAATCTAACCGCTAAAGAAGATGTTACTGAAGTGAATTTGAAAAATCAGAAATCTACTGATGTGACAGATGTCCAGGTATTTTTTTTTTTGCTTAACACTTTTTTTTACACAAAAATATCGTTCTACGTGTTCGACCTTGTAAAAGTACGTATTGGGACTTAATGTTAATTCTCTGGTGCATATCAAATTTTTCTGTGAATTTAAACCAACTGAAATGTATTAATCTTTTTCTCTACTGCATATCAAGTTTTTCCTGATATTGATGTTGTCATGATTTCTAACATAAATGTTGTAAGCATTATTATATTTACACATTCAGATATTATATGTATACATTACAAATCTTAATGTGTTCACGTAGGATGAAGTTGGTGGGACAATAACTGATTCAATACAATCAGCTGTAGATACAATTTTATTTGGTCTGTCAACACCTTCGACTACAAAGTCATTGGATGTTGGTGCTTCAAATAAAATGACCGAAAGACATTGGGACCTTCCAGACAGTCAGATTCCACTTGACTTCCCTGATGCTCAGGTTCGGGAGCTTCAAGCGTCAAAAGAAAAAGCACCTGCCAAACGAGAAATAAAGAAGTCCAGGGTTTTAAGGTCACCATACATTTCAAAGTATGGTTCTGTCTCCAAGGATGCGGTTGATATCGATAAAGAGGAGAAGCTGAAGTATGCTTTTGATGGGTACAACATCAACCAAGATTTGCCTAACGAATTGATGATTGATTACTCCCAGTGGATTGTCGTAGGATTGCTGAAAACTCATTCTGCCAAGTAAGAAATTTGATATTATATTTTTGTCTAACAATACTTTGTCATCATAATCTAAACGGTTACTGTCATGTGTAATCAATGATTATTTTACAAGAAAGAGAGAGACAACCACTATCGAGTAAATACTTCTGGGTTAGGTTTTAGACAATTGGACTTTGTCGTTGCATACCCACAGTCAAAAAATTAATTTTACTTGATGTCCGAACGCAAAACATGCTGGAACGACGAGGTAACTTATTCTAATTATTATCCATATCATAAGTTCTTTTGCTGATACTTAATATTCAACAATAGCATAACATAGCATACATTAAAACATATGTATAATAACATATTATACATGTTAACCATTGTATGATAACATATCATACATGCAGTATTTTCCATTATCATTTCTTCAACTTTAACCAACATGTCATGTATAATAGTTGTATATCATACATCTGCTAAAAAATTAAGGTCGAAGCTACTGATTTCTTTGATTCGTTTTTACTATTTTACCCTGCTTTCACTTGTAGCATTTAGATGTGATCTTCTATCACTTGAGAAAGAAATCAAAGATTCAGTTGGGTGATAATTATAGATATAGAACGACAAACTGCTTCTTTAAAATATATGTTGAGAAGACACATACTCGCTATTATCCAGCGAAACCGGCAGTTGACCTATCCACGCAACAAGACTATGCAGAATCAATTGTGGTGGATAAGAATGAAGATGTTATTGCTAATATAATTCGGGGATTCTGTATGCCTACTGGATTATCATGATATATGGTTGATGAGGTATATGTTCCAATTAACTGCGGTAAAGAATTTCATTGGGTATTGGCGGTGATTGTTTTGAAGGAAAGATTAATACGTGTGTATGACTCACTTTCAAGTAAAAGGAAAAAGGGACCTCCAATTGAAATACAAAAGCTTGTAGTTATGCTTCTAACTTACTTGTCAGACAATGGCTTTTATGATAAGACCGAGCGAACTGACTGGCCATCACTTGAAGATTACAAAGAAAAGATTACTCAGCAAACTGGTCTTGTAAATGAAATACCATTTGATGTTGACTATGTGCAAAATATCCCACAACAAGCGTCTGATAGTTTGTAAGTAAATTACAATTTATTTTTCATGTATAATAATGTTAGAATTGATTTACAGATTATTATTATTATTATTATTTGAATTCAGGGACTGTGGCGTATTTGTGTGTGCCTATGCAGAAATATTAAGCAAAGGACTACAAGTTCATTCATGTGGGTTTGATTCTGCATGTCAACGTGCACGCTATGCTTCCTTACTGTGGCATTACAGAGTGGAAAAGGCAAATGAAGGGTACACGAGTGATAATAGAGATCCGCCTCGACTAAGGAAAAGTGTTATCGAAGAAATTGAAGCAAATGCAATTGTTACTTTAGAGTAGCAATGTTTTCTAATTGTTGGCATTGATAGAACTATTTCTTATTTTTGGTGTTTAATGTTACACATTTCCAGTAATACTTTCTTATGGTTAATGAACATTTTATGTATGTCTTTTTTTTTTCTTGAAACAATTGATTAGCAGTTTCTTACACAATACTGCTATGATACAAAGTTTTTCTTAGTCGAAATTGAGTTTGCCCTATATTCTTTTTTTATGACGTGTACAAATAAAATATAAAAATATATTGCCATTGCATTTGAACACATAATATTTTTACTGTAACGTAAATTTTCTTTTCAGGTAAAACTACATTGCACTAATTATTAATACGTTAAATATATGTTACACATTACATAGAGTATCCTGTTGTCACACTTTATATTTTCTTAAACAAAATTTTCAAACATAGTTTACCAGAATCACTTTTAAAAATTATTATTACACAATCTCATACAATGATACAAATGTCTAAACTTTTGAAACAACACACATATTGTCTCTTTCACCAAATGCCTCTCTAAACTTTTGAAAAAATCAAATCCATGCGTTGTCATTCTCCGAATCAACAACACCGTAAGCTAATGGCAGAATACAACCTACATATAAATTAAAAAAGTCAATCATTTTAAAAAAAATATATAGTAAATAACAAAAATTTACCTGCACAAGAATTTACCTGCACAAAAATTTAACAATGTATAAGATAAAATAATATATAGTCAATAACAAAACAAAAAAAGGTACAACACAAAAAAATAAATTAAACGCACAATACCTGCACCATCTAATGTGCTTGCCGATACAAATGTTCCTTCATATGGACCGCTTAAATGTGCCCCGTCAACAACAACAATAGGTCTACAAAATTCAAAACTCCTAATCATCGGACGCAATACAATAAACAAGTATTTAAACTCGTTATCTACTGCCTTATGCATCCGAATGTGCGATTGGGGATACACTTGGTTCAACATATATATATAACGGGACATTTTTCTATATCCATCCACTGGTCCACCTCTAAGCATCGCAATCGCCTTCTCTTTTGCGTGCCATGCTTTCATGTAGTTAATGCTGACTCCGTAAACAGCTTTCATCTCTTCGATAATGTCTGCGGGGGTGTGTATTCTTTTGTGATTGATTAATTTTGGAGCAGTAAATTCACTTACAAAATTACTTGTCACAACCACATTATTCAGCACTCGGTCCCTAAGACTGCAACTATTCTCTGAAATAAAAATTTTAATCACAAACAATTCCGATTCATTCATACAAGAGGCCTTCATGACCCACTAGCCTAATCTTCGTTACGACAAATGAGTACATAGCTTCATCAAAATATAAAAACTTAGTCATTGTATTAACTAAAAGTATTAATCTAGCGAATAGAAAGAAAATAAATATATTCCAACAACTGTCCAGTAATATTATACATATCTCTGAATGTATAATATAAATTGTACATTCATTTTTTAAATAACAAAAAATAAATAATACAACACATTAATCAAAGAATTAAATTTCATAAAGTATGTATTCATGTTATCAGTACATATTTGTAACAACTCATAAAAACTTAATCAATGTATAAAACAGAAATATTAAAACATAACATATTAATAACAAAAAAACAATAACTGTCAATGCCACAGTTATATTATACATATCTCTTAATGTATAATTTAAATTATACATTCAAAAATTTAAATTAAAAAATCAGTAATAACAGACAAACGAGTTCACAATCTATTAAACCAATGCATCATACATTTCTTCACCTGGCACGATTTAATTATACATTAACCAATACATAACAAATCACATTATACATTCGTATGATAGCATTACATATCAACAGTTCAAAAAAATACACAACATAAATTTCTTAACATAAAAAAATCAATATGTTATAACATTAGGAGATACAAATGATATCATACCTTTTTTTGTCGGATCGTTTCGCTTTTGTGTTGAATCCATTCGCTATTGCGTGTCTTGACATTACTGAAACAATAGTTTCCTTATCCTTGTATAACTGACTCACCATTATTTCAGTATTCTTGCAATCAGTAATGAAGTTTTTAACTTCCATTTCAGGCACATATAGAGCATACTGATTATCCATTTCAACAACTGTTAATGCAACTGAATCATATTCACTACCCTCGATACACATTACAGAACCAGTGGCTTTATCAAACTCTATTTCACTATTGGATTTATCGTAACTTGAAATACAAAGCAAAAAATTAACCAAACCAGCAAGTTGTTTCTTTAACTCAACGTAAACTCTCACTCCATTGTCGTTTCTTATTACAATTGGAGAAGAGTTTTCTTCAACCACATATTTCACTTCAATTTTTTTACACACTTCGTCTATATCCAACTCCATGGCGATAGTAGAAATCAATTTCAAGAAAGTAATACTTTCCGAAATAATTATTGCGTCACTTTTGTATGACTTATAACTAGTTTCTGACTCCCAAATTCCAGAATGCCACAACAATATTGGAATATTCATGATGCTTTTTGAATTTTTGAAGAACGTATGTAGAAGTATTTTGTTGCTTTATGGGATATTTTTTGAAGAATTTTTTTGCAGAAATAGAACTTTTTTCGTTTCCAGATCTTCAATCAAATAAATCAGAAAATAAAATTTGACTTGTATAATTTATTTATTTTAAATTTAAATTTCAGTTACTAGTTTTATCCATATATGCGTTAATTAAGGAACAGTGATATAATTAAGGATATCAATTTCCTTAAATTTAGGAATAACAATTTTATTGTCGCTAATTAAGGAACAATGATATAATTAAGGATATCAATTTCCTTAAATTTAGGAATAACAGTTTCATTATACATTCCACCTATGTATAATGTGTTGACGATTGTATGAGTATATTTGCCAAAAATCGGGAGAGAGAAAATAAGAGGGGATTTTGTGTAATTACTTTATTAAGCTAGGGGATTTATGTTGTTTATACTTAATTAAATACGGGATGCTATATTTTCATATGCAAAGTATGATATTATTAAACATTATTGGATAGTGCATTATATTTATCTTTCACAATAATAAAATTTTACTATAGATTTTCTTTAGTTTTTTTTAAACTTGATACATATTGACCCAACACAAATTCTAAGAAAATATTCATTAAAAATTTATTTTATTAAATTAAATTTATTATTTTTGTACTTTAAAAATTTAAATTTAAGTTTAAATATTAGTATTTCTATATAAGAAGAAAAAAAAAATTAAAATTTAAATTTACTAAAATAAATAAATAAATAAAAAGATTAATTTTCTATATAAAAGTCAATTAAAATAATAAAATTGATTTACTTTAAATATTTAGTTGCAATTAATTAAGATAATTTTTTATTTTGTCATGATTTATGCTGCACAGATAAAATTTTGAGAGTTGAATAGAACTTTTATTTATTTTTAAAAAAAATATTTTAACTTGTTAATTATTGGATGCGAAGAAAGATATTATAAGAAAAGAAAAAGACATAAGAAATATAAGAAATACAAAAAATCAAAATATAAATATAAGAAACCAAGAAAAAGATATTATGTAAAACATTATAAACATAAAAGACCATATAGGAAAAAGAAATCTATAAAAGAATGTAATTGTTATAATTGCGCAAAATTAGGACATTTAGCTAGAGATTGTAAATTACCTAAAAACCCAAAAAATAAACAAATATCAGAAATAAAAATAGAAAATACAGAATATATGCAAATAGACTATATAGATTACGAATTAGAAAGTGAAGATAGTATATATGAAATTTAAGAGAATGAAACAAATAATGAAATAGATAGTGAATTAGATGAATTAAATGACTGAAGAAGATATAAGAGTAAACCAAATAACTGAAGAAGATATAAAAATAATAACAAAGGAAGAATATTTAAATGAAGAAGGAACAAATCAAAAAATAATATTTGATAGTCATATATTTGATGAAATAAAAGGAAAAGAATTAGATTTAAGTGTAGAAAAAATATTTAAAATACCAACAATAAAAAACATATTTAGTAGAAGAAAAGATGAATACTACGTAATAAGCCAAAAAGAACATGTAATAGACTGTAGATATGCAAAAGGTAAAGCTAATATACCACTAGTAACAAAAAGAATAATTAATAAAGAAATAAACGATATAAAAAGTAGAAACCCAATAAAATATGTACACCTTGGAGGTACAGAGATATTAATAAAAGCATATTTTAGAGAAGGAATAGATACACCAATAGAATTATACCTATCAGATGATAGAATTATAAAACCTATAGAAAAAAATATAATAACTACCATAAAAGGAAATTTAATATACCAAAAATTTAAAATTATAATAAGTGTGAATTATTCAGTAGCAATAACAGATAAAAATATAGATAAATCATTAGTATTATATTGGAAAATATCACGAATAGAACTAACCCATGGAAGTAAAATATTTACAGCAAGATATAAAAATCTATATGTATTAACAACAAAATATAAAATAACGGGAAAAAATAAAATTTACAAAATACAAATAGAAAGTTCTTTCGAATAATTTGTAAAAACAATTGATAATAATGATTATAGTTATAGAGACATAGATATAGAAGAAAATTTAGAAATAATAAATGATAGAATAAGTACAACAAAAAGAATAACTTATCAAAAAACAGAATCATCAAGTTCATCAAAAAGAACAAGTTATGAAACAAGTTCAACAAATAATTTAAACCAATATTACATAACAAGAACAATAAATAAAAAAGAATATTTAATACTCTTAAATACAGGACAAGAAGAAAATTATATAGCAAGATATCTAGTAAAAAATGAGGAAATAAAATCTGACAACAATATATGCCCAGATCTACCAAGAAGCTTAATAAACACTAAAAATATAGCAGAAAAAAAAATAACAATAGGAGTTAGAAAAATAAAAATAGAATTTGAAATAAAGGAAGAAATGCAAAAAACAGACATAATATTAGGAATAAAATGGCTAGAACAAGTAAAACCATATAATATAGAGCATACACAATTATCTATAACATATAACAGAGAGAAATTATTCTTAAGAAGAGCTTTAACATGATATGAAAATATATGTATTAATGAAGATAGTAGTAGAAGGGTATTGCAGTAGATATTATACGCCTATGATAGATACAGGAGCAAAAGCTAATTTATGTAGATATAATTGTTTACCAAAAAGTAAATGGGATAAATTAAAAATACCAATATTAGTTAAAGGGTTTAATAACGAAGGAAGCTTAATTACTTATAAAGCTAAGAATGTAAAAACACAAGTATAGGATAAAATATTAACAATAGAAGAAATTTATAATTATGAGCTAATATCAAAAGATATACTTTTAGGAATACCATTTTTAGATAAATTATACCCACATATAATAACTAGAACGGATTGGTGGTTTACAACACTATGTAAACAGAAAGTAAGAGCAAAACGAGTTACTAATAAAATAAGAAAGAAAACTGATTGGATAGAAGGAAGTGAAAAAATTACACAAAAATTATAAAATATCAAAAATACTGAAGATACAATAGAACTGGTCGTATTTTCAATAAATAAAAAGGAAATAACTCTATTTTCAATAAGTAAGATAGAAATAATTAAGAAAAAATTAGAACAATATATAATGAAGATCCATTAAAAGGATGGGGAAAAACATAAACCACTATAAAAATTAAATTAATAGATAAAATTAGCATAATAACTCAAAAACCATTAACATATAATTTTGATGATTTAAAAGAATTTAAAATGCACATAGAAGAATTATTAGAAAAACAATATATACAAAAAAGTAATAGTAAACATAATAGCCCAGCATTTATAGTAAATAAACATAGTGAGCAAAAAAGAGGAAAAAATAGAATGGTTATTGATTATAGAAATTTAAATGCAAAAACTATGACATATAATTACCCAATACCAAATAAGATATTAAAAATAAGACAAATACAAGGATATAATTACTTTAGTAAATTTGATTGTAAATCAGGATTTTACCATTTAAAGTTAGAAGAAGAATCTAAGGAATTAACCGCATTTACGGTACCACAAGGATTTTATGAATGAAATGTACTACCATTTGGATATAAAAATGCACCAGGTAGATATCAATATTTTATGGATAGTTATTTTAAACAATTACCTAATTGTATAGTATATATAGATGATATACTATTATATACAAAAACCAAAGAAGAACATTTAAAATTATTAGAACAATTTACGGATATAATAGAAAAATCGAGAATAAGTTTAAGTGAAAAGAAAGCTGAATTATGAAAAAACAGATAGAATTTTTAGGAATCCAAATAGATAAAATTGGAGTAAAAATACAACAACATATAGTACAAAAAATAATAAATTCAAAAGAAGAATTAGATACAAAAAAAAAAATTACAATCATTTTTGGGATTAGTAAACCAAGTAAGGGATTATATATACCAAAATTAGCAGAAAATCTAAAGCCTTTACAGAAAAAATTAAAAAAGGATGTAGAATATAATTATAACGAAGAAGATAAAAAACAAGTCCAAAAAATAAAAACACGTTGTAAAGAATTACCAAAATTACAATTTCCAGACGAAAATAGAAAATTATATATATAGTAGAAGCAGATGCTAGTGAATGTAGTTATGGAGGAGTACTTAAATATAGGTATGAAAATGAAAAAATAGAACATCATTGTAGATATTATTCAGGAACGTTTAATGAAACACAAATAAAATGAAAAATAAATAGAAAAGAATTATGTTCATTATATAAATGTTTATTAGCATTTGAGTCATATATTGTATATAACAAGTTTATTGTACGAACAGATAATACACATGTACGTTGGTGGCTAACAAAGAAAATACAAAATTCAGTTACAACAAAAGAGATTTGGAGATTAGTATTGAATATATTAAATTTTACATTTACAATTGAAGTAATTAGTACTAACAAAAACGTTATTGCAGATTACATATCAAGACAAAGCTACACAAACTGATATAATAGAAGATGATACTTTAGAAAAGATATTCAAAACCCTAACTACGCTTTCAATGAAAGTGGATAGTATGGGTAATGAAATAGAAAAGCTAAAGACTAATGAAGATAAACTGAAGTCTGTAGCTACAAATTAGCGAACTCAGCAGTGTGCAGAGATATGTCGATCGGAAGAAATTAAAATTTCAGAGCTAGAAGGAGATGTTGGGACACTCTGTAAAACCCATAACGTTTATCAATCTACAATTGCAGGTACAAACAAAGGAGTTATTGGACAAAGTTACCAGAATATGAACTTAAATAAGACATTTGAAAAACCATTTACACCAAAAATACAAAAAGACCTCTTGAACATACCCCCACAAATTACCACATATCGAGATAGTCTGAATCAAGATAAAAAAGTTTATAACTATGCAACCCAAAAATACATAGAAAATATCTACCGAGTACAAACTTTTCTAAACGTTAACCCCAGAGCTACAGATATCAAAGAACCCAACACAAACTATATAACCCAAAGATTACAAGGTCACAACAAGCTAATTGCACTACCCAAAACTAACCCAAGCCTAATAAAAACTTGTTTCGACTATGGATTATTAAATACCATATATACCCAAGATGGAGAAGAACTATCAGTTATGGAAGAATTACAATAAGTATTCAACACCTACAAAAGAGTAACAAAAGGAAATTTATTTTATATAAAGTGTTATACTGCACCAGCAGAGATATTATACTACGAGATAAAATCAGTTATACAAGTTGTAAAAATAGGATTAACCAGAGATATGATTATACCAGAAGATATTGTGCAGCAGCCAGAGATACCCAGAATCGAGATACCTAATTTTTATGCAAACAAACGACTTACTGGACTAGCTACAATTATTCAAGAACTAGCAAACAATTATACCAATGGAAATCGAATATGGAGCTATTATTCAAGAGACCATCAGATGATTTATTCAAATTCAAAAGAACTACGACAAGCAGATATGGAAGATGTTAGATAATGGATGATGACATTACTTAACCCAGAAAAACAATCTACTACAAGGGCAATTAAGAGAGGATTTATTTCAGACGGATTATTGACAAGATATTGCAAGATAATTGGACACAAATATCCAGATCATCAATGTTCGAGATGTAATGGAGAAGATAATATTAGCCCAGAAGTTCAACTGAAATAGAAGAAGATAAAAGCGACAGCTGGAAGATTCAAGATATGAAGCAATAATGGAGATACAGAGCAATAAAAAGAAGATAACTACGGATAAAGAAAGAAGACAAACAAAGTAATTCAAGTTATTAAAGGTGAAAAAGACATATGGAAGATTTAAAATAGCTAGATAGCTTTACGTAAATTATTATGTAAGTAGCCTTAGGCTTTTTTATTTTTCTTATCATTTACTAGTCTTTTTTGGCAAGTAGTGTCATTATTAGATTAGACATGTGTAAAAATTAGCTTTAGGACTTTGCAGAGACATTTTTCTTTACTTTTGTAAAGTAGCTGACAGATGTAAAAAAAAACAGTGTACGCGTTTTCATTTCTAAGAATATAAATAAACGAGCACTTGCTCAGATGAAGGTAAGCCTTCATGCGTTGAAGCAAAAAACTCTCTTGTCTACAACAAATAATTTGATTATTTAAAAAATAGGTATATTTTAATGAAAAAATCTATGGAGGAACAAAGCTTAGAATTATCAAAACTACCAGAACAGGTATATTCATTTACTATTATGAATAGCTAAATTCATAAATTCCTAACAATCATGATATGATAAAATAAGTTCATGTTAGTTGCTTTATAGTAGAATTATTCGAAAAATAGCATGTTAAGAAGTTTATTAGCAAAGTGGAAAAGGAGAAAAATCCCTAAGAGCTATGCCATCCTAAAGGTGAAACCGGTGAGGCAAGAAAACCGTGATAGGGGAGTAACCAGAGTAGAGGCGTTGTTTAAGGGAAAAGTATCCAGATTACCATGCTAATAGTGACCGAAGAATATGTTATTTAAGAATAATCTAGTATATAGCAATCTAAAGTGATCATATTTTGTTATGTGCATGATTGAAGAGAATATTTTGAAAATAGCAATTTTATGAAAAATGGATAATTATTTATCTGACGAAATGCTAGATAAATTTAAAATACTCATTTTATATGTACTTAAGGATATAGAAATAATAGATATAAGAAAAATCATATTGGAAAAAATATTTGATAGATATTTTATGACTAGAATTAATTATATATCACACCTACCGAACTACTCTTATAAATAATTACATACCAAACCCACACACTAACTATGATAAATTATGTATATTTAGAATTTTGGAAAATAGATATAAAATATATACAATTTCTTAGTGAAAATATAGAAAATTTAATGAGATTAAAACAAACAACTAAAAAATATTATAATAAAGTATTTAACAAATTTTAAATGATAGATAATCTTAAAATATTAATCTTATATATACTTAGAGATATAGAAATTATAGATATTAAGAGAATAATATTAGAAAAAGTATAAGACTATGAAATTGAAACTATAAATTGGATAGAGCAGTTATACCTGGATAATTACTCAGATGGATATTATTCAGATTAAGAAATGTTAGAATATATTAGAAAAACTAGAGAAAATCAAGATAATCTAAATGAAGAAATTAATTATAGAAACCGAATTAGAAAAATAATGGAGAATCTAAAAGAAAAATTAATATGGATAGAAGAAACCCTAGAAAATTTAGGAAAAAGTACATGTGATAGTTTATATAATTTAAAAAACTCGCTATGAGAAGAACAACACAAGATAATAAATAGCATTGAAAATCTAGAATTAGATATACATTACAGTACAATCAGGACAAATTACTATACATAAATTTGTAACTCTGGAATTACTACAGGATAAAATGATAGACTATGAATATTTAAAATATTGGAGACAAAATATGGAAGAAATAATATTATTAGAAAAATTTATGAAAGATAATCTGATTGGATATTTTGAAACAAAAGATATAGAATATTTAGAATACTTTCAAAATAATATAGAAGAATTACAAAAACTAAGGGAAAAAAATAAAGAATACTATAGTAAAACATTTAATCAATTACCATATAATCACCCCCAAGATATGAATATCGATAAAACTAACATAAATAAACTCAAAATAAAAATAAAAATAAAAATATTTAGAGAAGTTAAGAAATATCCACGCACAAATAAAAATAGATCCATTGTATTTATAATAGATCTATTTTACCACACAAGTTATCCGCACCCCCACAAAAATTGATCCATTGTATTTATAATAGATCTATTTTACCACACAAATTATCCGCACCCCTACATTTGGTATTGAATTCATGCTCCTAGTTAAATATTTGAAGGATGATATCAGTCCATCTTGAAACAACGTTGGAAAATCGGACAAGTTGAAGGATATTTGCCCTCAATTCGAAGGTCCAAAAATATCCAATATATTTATAGAAAAGCCTAACGTGTAGTTTTTTTTCCTAATGAAGAAAAAAATAATCTACATCTTACAAAAGAAAATATGTAGTTTACAAATGACTTAAGGCTATCCATATTTGTTCCTTACTTGAATTCTGTTTATGAGAATATTCTAGGATTAAAGTTTGGATTTAACCTCTTATTTTGCTTATGTACTGAATGATTTTTTTTATTTATAATGAAGTGAGTTAATATTTCTTTAATTATTCTTCTTCCTTAATATTTTTAAACGGATTAGCTAGCCCTAGAATTTACCTACTTACTTCGCTTTGAGCTTAAGAGAGAAAATTAAGATTGAAAAATGTTAATTAACTAGAATTTGAAGTGTTAACCCTCATAGTTCGAGTTGGGAATAGAAGAACTGTCAAGTGGACCGGACCGGCCCACTTAAAGGACCCGGCCCGGTTTGATCCGGTCCGGTAAGCCCTAGGGCTTTAGGATTTCGGATCCTGGGCCGGTTATTTTTTTAATTTGGGTCTGGTTAACCCGGTCCGAATCAAGCCCGATTTAGGCTCGCCGGTTAACCGGCCCAGCCCGGCCCAAAATCTTTTTTTCTCTTTTTAAATTAGTATATATAACTATATCTATATATATTGTAATGTATACGTATTGTAGTATATTTAATTTAAAGTATTACATTTACATAGAATAGAGTGTATATATGTGAATATATCTTCTATAACCGTGTATATTTAACGTATACATGTGTATATGTTTTATAAATTAGTATATAACTATATATATATATATATATATATATATATTGTAATGTATATATATTGTAGTATATTTAATTTAAAGTATTACATATACATAGAATAGAGTGTATATATGTGAATATATCTTCTATAGACGTGTATATTTAACGTATACATGTGTATATATTTTATAAATTAGTATATAACTATATATATATTGTAGTATATATATATATATATATATATATTGTAGTATATGTTTTATATAGTAATTATTCTTCTTCCTTAATATTTTTAAACGGATTAGCTAGCCCTAGAATTCACCTACTTACTTCGCTTTGAGCTTAAGAGAGAAAATTATGATTGAAAAATGTTAATTAACTAGAATTTGAAGTGTTAACCCTCATAGTTCGAGTTGGAAATAGAAGAACTGTCAAGTGGGCCGGGCTGACCCGCCCCTACCCGGCCCACTTAAAGGACCCGGCCCGGTAAGCCCTAGGGCTTTAGGGTTCCGGGTCCTGGGCCAGTTATTTTTTTAATTTGGGCCTGGTTAACCCAGTTCGGATCAAGCCCGGTTCAGGCCCGCCGATTAACCGGCCCAGCCAGGCCTGGAATCAATTTTTTTTTTATTTTTTTTTTAAATTAGTATATAACTGTATCTATATATATTGTAATGTATACGTATTGTAGTATATTTAATTTAAAGTATTACATATACATAAAATAGAGTGTATATATGTGAATATATCTTCTATAGACGTGTATATTTAACGTATACATGTGTAAATATTTTATAAATTAGTATATAACTATATCTATATATATTGTAATGTATATATATTGTAGTATATTTTATTAGTAGTAGTATATATACATTGAATGGTGTGTATACATGTGTATATATCTTTTATAGATGTGTATATTTAATGTAGACATGTGTATATGTTTTATAAATTAGTATATAACTATATATATAATTATATATTGTAGTATATATATATATATATTATAGTATATTTTATTTAAAGTAGTACATATATATTGAATGGTACGTATATATGTGTATATATCTTCTATAGACGTATATATTTAACGTATACATGTGTATATATTTTATAAATTAGTATATAACTATATATATAGTGTGTGCATATATTGTAGTATATTTTATTTAAAGTAGTACATATATTAAATGATAGGTATATGTGTGTATATATCTTCTAAAGTAGTATATATTTAACGTATACGTGTGTATATGTTTTATAAATTACTATATAACTATATATATAGTGTGTATATATATTGTAGTGTATATAGATTGTAATATATTTTATTTATAGTAGTACATATATACTGAATGGTGCGTATATATGTGTATATATCTTCTATAGACGTATATATTTAACGTGTACAAGTGTATATATTTTATAAATTAGTATATAACTATATATAAATATATATATATATATATATATATATATATATATATATATATATATATATTTATATTGTAGTATATTTTATTTAAAGTAGTACATATATATTGAATGTTGCGTATATATGTATCTATCTTCTATAAACGTATATATTTAACGTATATATGTGTATACGTTTTATAAATTAGTTTATAAATATAAATATATATATATATATATATATATATATATATATTGTAGTATATATATATATTGTAGTATATATATATATTGTAGTATATTTTATTTAAAGTAATACATATATATTGAATGGTGCGTATATATGTGTATATATCTTCTATAGACGTATATATTTAACGTATACATGTGTATATGTTTTATAAATTAGTATATAACTATATATATATTGCAGTATATATATATATATATATATATATATATATATTGTAGTATATGTTTTACTTAAAGTAGTACATATATATTGAATGGTGCGTATATTTGTGCATATATCTTCTATAGACGTGTATATTTAATGTATACATGTGTATATGTTTTATAAATTAGTATATAACTATATATATATTGTAGTATATACATATATTGTAGTATATGTTTTACTTATAGTAGTACATATATATTGAATGGTGAGTATATTTGTGTATATATCTTCTATAGACATGTATATTTAATGTATACATGTGTATATGTTTTATAAATTAGTATATAACTGTATATATATTGTAGTACATACATGTATTATAGTATATGTTTTACTTAAAGTAGTACATATATATTAAATGGTGTGTATATTTGTGTGTATATCTCCTATAGACGTGTATTTTTAATGTATACATGTGTATATGTTTTATAAATTAGTATATAACTATATATATTGTAGTATATATGTGTATATATCTTCTATAGACGTATATATTTATTGTATACATATGTATATGTTATATAAATTAGTATATAACTATATATATATTGTAGTATATGTTTTACTTAAAGTAGTACATATATATTGAATGGTTCGTATATTTGTGTATATATCTTCTATAGACGTGTTTATTTAATGTATACATGTGTATATGTTTTATAAATTAGTATATAACTATATATATATTGTAGTATGTACATATATTGTAGTATATATTTTACTTAAAGTAGTACATATATATTGAATGGTGCGTATATTTGTGTATATTTCTTCTACAGACGTGTATATTTAATGTATACATGTGTATTTGTTTTATAAATTAGTATATAATTATATATATATTGTAGTATGTACATATATTGTAGTGTATGTTTTACTTAAAGTAGTACATATATATTGAATAGAGCGTATATGTCTGAATATATCTCCTATAGACGTGTATATTTAACGTATACATGTGTATATATTTTTTAAATTAGTATATAACTATATATATATATATATATATATTATAATGTATATATATTGTAGTATATTTTATTTAAAGTAGTACATATACATTGAATAGAGCCTATATATGTGAATATATTTTCTATAGACGTGTATATTTAACGTATACATGTGTATATGTTTTATAAATTAGTATATAACTATATATATATATTGTAATGTATATATATTGTAGTATATTTTATTTAAACTTTAAAGTAGCACATATACATTGAATGGTGCATATATATGTATAATTGTGTATATGTGGATATATTTTTTAAATTCTAATGTAGTATAGACTATATATATAGTGTATATATATTGTTTAACGTATTTAAAATGTATATAGGTGGGTATATATAGTGTATATTGAAAAAAAGTTTTTTTTTTCATTTTTAACCAGTTTGACCGGATTTTTAATCGGGTTTGACCGGATTTAGGTGGGTTTGACCGGGTTGGGTTAAGTGGGCCGGGTTAGGGTTGTTTCTAAAAAAATTACTGTTGAGCCCGTCCCGGCCAACCTTACCCCCAACTCGGACCCAGCCACAACCCGACTAACTTTAACGGGCCGATTCCGGTTGGCCCGGTCCGGCCCACCTGACAGCCTTTGTAGCTGCATTCTGTTTTTCTTAATGCTAAGAAGCAACCTCAACTCTTCTTCTGAGAGAGTAAAAAAATTAAACTTCCAAAAAAATAAGTCACCAAAATATAAAGAGATTTTTTGAGTTTGAGGATCAGAGGAACACTACTAAAAATAATAGGGAAATCGACCACACAAACCGACCACATGTGGTCGGTTTTCCTGCATTTTCGACCACAAAATCGACCGCAATGTGTGGTCGATAAAAGCGTGGTAGCTTTTTAAAAACTGACCACGTGTGGTCGATTTTTTGAAAAAAAATATATATATTTTTAAAATTTATTATTATTTAAAAAAAAAGATTTTTAAAATTAAATCAAAATAAACCAACCACAAGTGGTCGATTTTATTTTTAAATTAATTAATTAATTTTAATAAAACCGACCACAAGTGGTTATTTTTTTTAAGTTAATTAATTTTTAAAAAATCGACCACTTGTGGTCGGTATTTTTATTTAATTAATTTTTAAAAATAATCAATTTTAAAAATTAATTAATTAATTATAATAAACCGACCATAAGTGGTCGGTTTTTCTGGTACTTTTTTTTAAAAAATAAAGCCTTTTACATGCTACATTCCATCAACCAACTAAACAACCAAGCATGCAATATATATATGCTACATTCCATTCAAACAAGCAGCATACAATACAAGTCTAAAAATATACAAAAGTTTTAAAACTACAACTCATGTCCAAATCCAAACTACAACACATACAAAAGTAAAAAAACTACCACTCATCATCATCGTCTTCGTCTTCCGCATCCTCATCCGCACACACAAGATCTGATTCCTCATCTGTGTTGATATCATCCAGAGGGCCTAGACCTTTGTAGTCCGAATTGCATCACCAGGACATGGAGGAAGAATCCCTGCAGATTGAATAAAAGAACTGAACTGCTCCTGCAACATCCTGACTTGTGATGTTGTTTCCTCCTCCTTCTCTTTTCCCCCTTCTCTCTGTGCAGCAAGTTCTTCAGTGAGTTTAGAAACCATATTTTTTAGTGATTCAACAGTTTTTCTATCAATTGATGAGGTATAAGATGTAGGGCTGGATGAAGACCTAACATTCTCGCCAAAATACTTTCTGTGGTATCCGTAGAACTGGACTCTAAGTGCAGAATCCATAGTTTCTTGCCATAACTCCTCCTCTACATGTTCAGGCATTGTGTCACCCTGACTTTCAGGAGGCTGGGTACTACGATACTCATTAACAAGTTGCATATATTTGTCCTATATTCAAACAAAAGTTAAAATTAATAGTAAAAAAATATTAAAGTACTTGTACTTGAATAATATCAACTTTGAGAAAAAGATTCATAAATTCAAAATTTGATTCTCACATGGGCAGCTTTTGCATGAGGCTCAACCCAGATATCTTCATCAGTTGGGTTCTTTTTTTTTTCACATGCGTCTCCTCGAATAGTTCATCGTGTCTTACCTTTCTACCCATTTTTTCTGCATATACAAAAATTATTAATCTTCAAATAATTAAAAATTTAAATAGAAATAAATAATTAAAACTGTAAAAGTTACATATCATTTTTTTCTCCACAACAATCATACTAACTGCACCTGCAGTATGTAGAGAGTCACCCTTGGATGATGCCCTGATTTTCTTTTCTTTGTCACTCAACAATTGGTATTCTTCGCTATTCCAATAGCGAAGATGATCTTGCCACATGGGTTCGAGTATAATCCCTAGTCGTACCCTGTTGGTTCTGGCATAATCCAACAAACCGTTAAAGCTGGATCTAGCTTTTCCATAAAAAATTCTCCTTATAGCATATTCATTCACGTCATCCCACCAGTAATATTTCTACAACAAAAATAAAAATATAATATTCAATTTTTTGTTCTAACAATGTGTTAAGTAGTCGATAAGTTAAATCCTTACATGAAATTCTTTAAACATTTGGTCTCTGTCCTTTTCTAAAACCTTTTGCCAACTGGTCCAATAGCCGTTGAAGTGCCTACAAATATATTTAGTAATATTTTTTTCAACTCCAGCATCCGGCCTAAACCTACAACACAAGATCAAACAGTAATTTCATAGAGTATAATAATATAGTAAATAAAAAATGAATAATGTTATTATATTTAGAAATCTTACTCTATTCCATATGGAATAATATAACGCCTCCAATAATCATCTCTGTCTCCGGACTGCGGAACAAGTGATGGTGGATGCACTGGTATGGGTGGATATGAAGCACCGGATGGAGTGCCTTCAAGATGAAGATCCGTCAACCCAATAGATCTAGCAGAATTACTGTGAGAACGTGGGTGATTGCTACTAGAGGGTACTGTAGACGATGGTCGATGTCTAGATGTGCCAGCGGTCGTCTGATAGTACTGTGATGGAGGTGACACGGAAATAGGAGCAGAATGAGTCGTTGTATACCCATGAAGTGGACCCACATGCGTAGGAGCAGGAACTGAATGCTGCGACGACCTAGAATATGAAGGTCGTGTAGGCACGTCAGCAAACCGACCTTTAGATATATAAATACTTGTCGGTCGTCTATAAGGCGGAGGTTGTTTTTTATTTTTTGTTTTTGTAGGATCAACTTTTTCCTTACCTTTGTCACCTCTACCTGCCATCTAAATTATGTAAAATTAACAAGTAGTTAGTTCCTACAAAATGAATATATAAGAAAACATTCCAAGTAACTAATGTCAAGTTACTAATTCACATTTCAAATCGCTCCAACAACACGAGATAGACAAGAATATTTCTATTACTATATAAATTATGGAAAAGTGAAAACAATATTACACAGTATATTACATATCAATCTTAAACAAGAAACATAAAGGTAAATAGTACAAAGCATAAAGACATCAATATATAATAAATACAACCTACACAAACTAATTCTCCTCTCTTGAAGATTCTTCACTAAACCATTCATCCTCTTCGAAAGTTTCCTCATCTCCTACCCACTCATCTTTTTCTTCTGCAATATTAACTTCTTCAAATATATTTTTCGGGCGATTCAAACTATCCACTAAGTCAATGTCCACTAGTTGGTGATCATTTTGCATTTCATTTTAATACGCAGTCTCCAACACATTCTTAACTTCCACCTGTCCTATAGTCTTTGTTTTGATTACAACCCACCAATCAGACTTATCACTGAGCAACGGATAAAGAGCATAATACACTTGTTTAGCATTTTGCACTAGCATAAAGGGATCGTAAATAGGATACGACCTATTGTGCTTTACTTCAATGATGCTATGCTCCTTATGTACTCTTATGCCTCTTGTGCTTGGATCAAACCATTTACATCGAAATATGATAATTTTTTTATTGGAAAACCAACATACTCCAGTTCTAAGATCTCGTGTATGATGCCAAAGTAATGAACATCATCATCACACTTAACCCAAACACCACTATTGTTTATTTTTGTTGTTCTGAAGTGTTCTTCGATGGAAAATTTAAACTCATTTATTGTGTAATGGGCCATTGTATGAGCTTCAACTGGTCCCAAAGAAATATCTCTCAAGAACTGATCGTATGTGGCTGCATTTTGTGACTAGTGTACCTAAAAATATTATACACACATATATATATGTTAGTTGAAGAATGTGTAAATATTTAAAATTTGTAGAAATATTAGTACACTTACGAACAACATATGTAAACCGTGTTGCAAAGGATCCATACACTTGATTTTCATGGAATTGAGTCTTAAATGAACTGAAGATCCAACATGCGAAACACAATTAGTTCTCTTAAGGAAATGAGTAAATAAATAAGATATGTTAATTTTTAATCTCCTTACTTCAAACAGGGCTCAACTTCTAGGCAATTCAACAAGACATATAAAGTTATTGATTTGTGTTCCATGGTAGTGAGCCGGTGAAATATGATCTTTTTAGCCTAACAACCAGATTGATTGAAAATTGATATCGGTTGCAAATGAGGCTCATTCTCATCATCTTGGTGATGATTCATTCTGTTTCTTGAATAAGCAACTTCATCATGAAAGTAGTATGAACAAAATTGAGACGTTTCTCTTGCAAGATATACCTCAACTATAGAACCTTCCACCCTATGTTTATTTTTGGGACCCCTTTTTAGTTTTCCAATTGCCCTACACAATCTTAAGATGAGATGTTTACTATATTAAAAAAAGATATGTATGAATTTAAATATGTTGCAATTGCTTATCGTTCGAATGGATACATCCACCTAGTTTGAACTGGACCACCTAGCCGAGCTTCGTGCACAAGGTGAATGGGAAGAGTTCCATCACATCGAAGAACCCTGGCGGAAAAATCTTCTCCAACTTGTTGGTGATTGCTTATCGTTCGAATGGATACATCCACCTAGTTTGGACTGGACCGCCTAGCCGAGCTTCGTGAACAAGGTGAATGGGAAGAGTTCCATCACATCGAAGAACCCTGGCGGAAAAATCTTCTCCAACTTGTTGGTGATAACAATAATATTACTTTTCATTCGCGCCAAATTTTCTTCTTTTAATGTGGTGGCACATAAGTCTTTGAAGAACAAACTAATCTCTGCTATTGATTTTCATATGTTTTCAGGTAAACAAATAAAAGCAATTGGAAGTAATTGTTTCATGAAAACATGACAATCATGGTTTTTCATTCCATGCAAGATTCCTTGTGCCATATCAACCCTTTTTTCTAAATTTGAGGCATATCCATTTGGCATCTTTAAACTTTGGACCCACTCACATATTTATCGCTTTTGGTTCAACTTGAATGTAAAACTAGCCTTGGGCTTAAGAACATTGCTATTGGGCCCCTCCTGTAAGTATAATTCTCTATATTTGCAATATTCTGGTAAGTCAAGTCTGGCCTTAGGATTATCCTTTGTCTTGCCGGTGACATCCATAACTGTGTTGAATAAGTTGTCAAAATAGTTCTTCTAAGTATGCATGACATCTACATTATGTGTAAGTAAATTATCTGGTCAATATTCTAACTCCCAAAATATACTTTGCTTAGTCTAGTTATGCAAAATGCCATATCCATCCAGCCTATACAATGTTTCTTCGCTAACTTTAGGCAAATCCTGAACTATCTCCCAGATGTCATGACCAGATAATCTTGGAGGTGGACCATCATGTTCCATTCTATTCTTTCTGAATGCATTCCTGAGTCTCCTAAATTCATGATCAGGTGGCAAGAAACAATGATGACAATCAAACCATGATTTTTTCCTGCCATGTCTCAATGTGAAAGATTTTATTTTTTCCATGCAGTATGAACAAGCTAACTTTCCAGATGTCATTCACCCAGACAACATTCCATAAGCAGGAAAATCATTAACAGTCCACATTAGATATGCATGCAGATTGAAATTTTGTTTAAGTGAGATGTCCCAAGTTTCAATCCCCTCATGTCATAAAATTTGAAGTTCATCAATCAAAGGTTGCAAGTAGACATCTATTCTGCTTTTTGGATTACGCGGGCCAGAAACAACACAATTCAGAAATATATAGGGACTAGTCATCAACATTTCAGGAGGAAGATTATACGGGGTGATAAATACAGGCCAACATGAATATGGTGCAGCACCAACTAAAAAAAGGAGAGAAGACATCCGCACATAATCCTAAACGAATATTTCGTGGCTCAGCTGCAAAATCTGAATAAGTTGCATCAAAATGCTTCCAAGCCTCTCCATCAAATGGATGACACATAACACCAGTGGGCCTTCTATTTTCACTATGCCATCTCATATGAGGAGTTGAGCTATTTGAAGCATACAACCTCTTCAACCTTGGTATTAGAGGTAAATAATGCATCGCCTTAATATCAATTTTATTTTCACTACAACCACGCTTATATCGAGGGTACTGATAAAACTTACAGGACTCTAGGTTAGCATCTTCCTTAAAGTATAACATGCAGTCATTTTCACAATAATTAATTCTAAACGAGGAGAGACCTAACTTTGACACCAATCTTTTTGCCATATAGAAAGAATCAGGAACGTCTTAGGTGGGTTCAACTAACTCTTTATTAAGGTCTATCATTGAGTCCATTCCTCCTTCAGCAATATTCCAATCAGATTTAATACTTAATAATCTAACAGCAACAGACAAATAAAAATGCGGATACCCGTCAAACAAGGGATGACTATTAGCATGAAGTTGTTCATAAAAACGACCCGTTTCTCTATTGGGAACATCTTCGACATTTTTTCTAAAGTCGCCCCCGTATTGCATCCCAAAAACATCGTGCACCATTTCTGTCATCTTAGTATTTTGATATTCATTATGCCCAGCAGACCTACTACTTTCACCAACGACAAAGTTATTTTGCTCAACATCACCATCAATAGTATGCAATTTTTAAAAACTCTCGTGAAACCCCCTTCTATAAAGATGTTCCTTCACAACTTCTTCTTTTAAAAGATTTGTACCATCACATCTAACACAAGGACAACGAATAGCCCAAAAATATGACCAAATATCAAGTGTCTTAGCATGTTCAACAAATCGTCTGACACCTTCAACAAATTCCACCCTAAGATCCATTATTTATCATTATTCTGTTGATATATCCAGCTATAATCAGGTTCCATGTACACAATCAATCAGATTCAACCAATTAGTTCAAGTCACAAAAGTTCACATTTCAAGTACCTAAGTTCAAAAATGAAAAAGTACCTAAATTAAAATCAGATTCAACTAATTAGTTCAAGTCACTAAGTCACCTCCCGAAAAAACAAACTAGACTACCTACAAAATGATAAATTCACCTTTCAAGTACCTACACTTAATCAATTTCAAGTGAATAAGTCACCTCCCAAGTTACCAAACTAACCCACATTCAAAACAAAAATTCACATTTCAACTACCTACACTTAATCAATTTCAAGTGAACAAGTCACCTCCCAAGTTACCAAACTAAACCACATTCAAAATAAAAAATTTCATTTCAACTACTTACACTTAATCAATTTCAAGTGAATAAGTCACCTCCCAAGTTACCAAACTAAACCACATTCAAAATAAAAAATTTCGTTTCAACTACTTACACTTAATCAATTTCAAGTGAATAAGTCACCTCCCAAGTTACCAAACTAAACCACATTCAAAACAAAAATTCACATTTCAACTACTTACACTTAATCAATTTGAAGTGAATAAGTCACCTCCCAAGTTACCAAACTAAACCATATTCAAAACAAAAATTTCCATTTCAAGTATCTAAACTTCAACATTTTCAAGTGGCTAAGTCACATCCTAAAACAACAAACTAAACTACCTTCAAAATGATAAATTCACATTTGAAGTACCTACACTTAATCAATTTCAACTCACTAAGTCACCATATTAAACCACATTCAAAATAGAAATTCACATTTCAACTACTTACACTTGATCATTTCAAGTGAATAAGTCACCTCCCAAGTTACCAAACTAAACCACATTCAAAACAAAAAATTTCATTTGAAGTATCTAAACTTCAACATTTTCAAGTCACTAAGTCACATCCTAAAACAACAAACTAAACTACCTTCAAAATGATAAATTCACATTTGAAGTACCTACACTTGATCAATTTCAACTCACTAAGTCACCACCCAAGTCACCAAACTAAACCACATTCAAAACAAAAAAATTCACATTTCAACTACTTACACTTAATCAATTTCAAGTGACTAAATCATCTCACATGTTAGTAGAATAAACCACATTCAAAATAAAAATTCACCTTTCAAGTACCTACACTTAATCAATTTCAAGTGAATAAGTCACCTCCCAAGTTACCAAACTAAACCACATTCAAAATAAAAATTTCCATTTCAAGTATCTAAACTTCAACATTTTTCAAGTCACTAAGTCCCCTCCTAAAACAACAAACTAAACTACCTTCAAAATGATAAATTCACATTTGAAATACCTACACTTAATCAATTTCAACTCACTAAGTCACCACCCAAGTCACCAAACTAAACCACATTCAAAACAAAAATTCACCTTTCAACTACCTACACTTAATCAATTTCACGTCACTAAGTCACCACCCAAGTCACCAAACTAAACCACATTCAAAAGAAAGATTTACCTTACAAGTACCTACACTTAATCAATTTCAAGTGACTAAATCACCTAACATGTTACCAAAGTAAACCACATTCAAAATAAAAATTCACATTTCAAGTACCTACACTTAATCAATTTCAAGTGACTAAGTCACCTCACAAGTTACCAAACTAAACTACATCCAAAACAAAAAATTTCATTTCAAGTATCTAAACTTCAACATTTTCAAGCCACTAAGTCACCTCCCAAATTACCAAGCATAGCAAAATTCACAATAAAAAGTTCACATTTCAAGTATCTACGCTTCAACAAAATTCAAAATAAAAGTTCACCTTCAAGCTAAGTAACTACACTTATTCACTTTCAAGCAACATATTCATTTATAGTATAATAAGTCAAACAATTGAACAAGTGTAACAAAGCAAATAAGTAGAGGCGTCGCATGTCCCTCTCACACTATATAATCATCACAAAATTTCTATGGCTTTCAAAGTCTTCTACAACGAACAATCCCAAACTAAACTGCATTTAAAGATTTCATTATAAGAAAAAAGTGAGAAATCAACTTACCTTTGCTTGGCCTAAATTAAAGAGAAAGAGATAAGCGGTCATCGAAAAAATAGCAAAGCAATCCTTTTTCCGAATTCAGACTCTGTCAAATAGTATAATTATTAGAAAGAATAAGTTTTCGCTTAAATAATTGCAACAATTTAGTAAAAGATATCACATTTATGACTTTCATTCCTACTAACAACAACAATAACAAAAATCGAAGGATTAGACAATGCACTGCTACCATTTCGACTTTCAAACTAATTATTGATAATTTGAAAGTAATAGATAAAATTAACATTTTTTCTTATTTTGTCAAAATGCCACAAAACTCATAACAAAACTCAAATTACCATAAGCAAAAACTTGAGCTAAGGAATAGGAATAAGATTTTCCCAAAAAAAATAATCAAAAAGGAATAGTAAAAACGGCAATGAATTATCAAAAATTGAGCAAAGGTTTTGCTCCTTCAGTTGAATCAAACAAATCCCTAGTAATACAACTCACATTTCTAAGACTTAAAATCGCAACTAGGGTTTTGTGTGTGTTATTTAATAAATGAGATGGAAAGAGAAAGCTAGAGAAGAAGAGAATAACTCACATATTGGAGTCGCCGAAGAAGCTGGCCGAGTTACCGTCATCATCGTCGTCGTTGGATCGTGATGTGTGTGTTGTGTGTGTTTATCCGTAAAAGTGCGTGTTTGGTGGATTTTGGTGGTTGTTGATGTGTTTGGTCGGGTGTATGTGTGTGTTTTGTGTTTTATTTTGTAGGACGGGACGAGTCGGATCGGGTTAATCAATTTAATAATTTTTTATTATTATTACGTGGTCATTTTTTACAAAATTATTTTTGAAATTAAAGTTTAATAAATTATAATTAATAAATTAAAATAAATTAAAAAATATATTAATAAATTAAAATTAATTTTTAACAATTTAAAATTTTAATAAATTCTAGAATATTTATAACAACATCTAAATAATTTAATGCAATTCGTATATATATAAATCAGATAAGTAGTTATTTTATCATCACATTAACACGAGTAGTATATTTCCTCAATCATATAATAATATCAATAAATTTTGTAAATTACGATAAATTTTTGGTTAATTAGATTTTAAATACGATACTATATATATATATATATATATATATACACCTCGTAATACAACGTGTTAATCAGATAAATTATCGATCACTTGTCTTACGTTATTACAACTTCAACAATATACGCGTGTCTACATTGACACAAAATAGAATATCTATTTCTTCAATAGTATGATATCAACGTATTATTTAAAATATTTTGATATATAGATTCTGTTAGCGAGCTTTCGATTAATGCATACGTCACTACACGAGATATACGTGTATATATAAATATATTCAATTGGCTATCGTCTTTCAAATATGTACTATATACATCACATACACGGTTTTACTACCCCATAATAATATACAGCGTATTTCACATATACTCAGATGAATTATCAGTTAGTTTATCTTATATCATTAATATACCTTCACTATATAATATGTATATACTATATATATACCTATACATACACACACATATACACACTATCGACTATATCAAGTTCTAATAATGTACTATATACATCACATACGTACACGAGTATATTATCCAATAATATAATGCGACATATTTTATATACATACTTTGATGAGTTATCGATTAATTTGATTAGCTTACATCAACATAACTTCAAAGTACAGTTACTTTAAACGTTTCAAATCAACGTATTCAATATGTTTGGATATATTGTACTAGTTTTGATTACATCGTTCATCGATCGATTACTACATATATGTATATATATATATAAAGATATATATATATATATATATATATATATATATATATATAAAGATATTTATATATATGAACTCTTGAATGCGTACTATATATACATCACATCCACAAGTATATTACCTCATAATAGAACACAATCATAATATTCTGATGAATTATCGGTTATATATGTACATTACATTATTATAACTGCAATAGTAGCATAATATCATTATTGTAAATGGTATGATAGATATATACACGTATTCATTATACAAATTAAGATTATGCATGTTTAACGTCATTTAACGTATATACAAAGGAAGATATTTATTTTATATATTGAAACATAAGTAAAGGATAAAAATTATGTTTAACGTAATTTGTTTATTTTATTTGATATATTTTTTAGTATAATATTTTTACAAAATCTAAGATTGATTGATTTTTATTATTATTATATTGGTTATCGACTACGTGTGATCAGTGTAATTTTAAAAAATAATAAATTAGATTAAATATATAATTATTTTTTTAATAAAAACCGACCACAATTGGTCGGTTTCCTAAATAATTTATCTTTTTAATTACAAAATCGACCACAAGTGGTCGGTTTTATAAAATTATTTACTTTTTTATTTTTTTTAATTCCAAAACCGACCACATGTGATCGGTTTTTTAAAAAAAAATTAGTTATATTTTTAAAATAAAATCGACCACAAGTTGTCGGTTTTTTAAAAATATTTTCTTTTTTTTTAGTTAAAAACCGACCACTTGTGGTTGGTTTTATTTAAAAAATTAATTAAAAACTACTTTTAAAGTGGTTGTTTTTTTTAAAAAAAAAATAAATTAATTAAAAAACGACCACAAATGGTCGGATTTTTTTATTTTAAATTTTTAAAAGAAATAATAATTAATCTAAAAATTATTCAAATAATTATTTTGAAATTTTAAAATATAAAAGCGACCACAGGTCGCTTTTTTAAAAAAATATTTAAAAATATAAAAATAAAAACCGACCACATGCGGTTAGTTTTTTCCTGCCACAAGCTGTGTGATCGATATTTTGTGGTCGATTTTTCTATATATTTTTTTTAGTAGTGCGAAGAAAACACAAAAACGCAATGCCATGGGAAATGGTAAAGTGATAATTGTGGATTTGCTATTTTGCCTCGTATTGGGGTGGGAGCTAAGGACTCTTACCTCTACTTAAGCTGCAACATAACCTGTGACGCAATCACTTTATTGTTTGTGCCACAACAAGGTATCCTCATCAATGGGCACTTCCCAGGGCCTTGAACCAATTGTACCTCCAGCAACAATATTGTCGTCAATGTCTTCAATAACTTGGACAAGTCCATTCCTCTTCAGCTGGAGCATTATTCAACATAGAAAGAACTGATGGCAAGATGGTACCTAGAAAACCATGTTCCCAATCATGCTTTGTAAAAATTTTATCTACTATTTTCAGGTCACAGACTAGATTGGTAGCTACTACTACTTCCCAATCATATCCTTGCACCGAGCAATGGGTGGATATGGTCCCATCAATATCCGTAGTTGTACTCTCATTCATGATCCTTTTGATAATCATGTGAATTACTATAATGTGTTTGTGGGGGGATTGGTACAACAAGGGCCACTAGATCTTGAAAAAAAAAGTTGGACAATGAACATATCATTGGCAGGCAAAAGTTTGCTACGGTTAACGAGGCAAAAGATCCATTTTTACCATGGAGGCTGGAAAGACCTAAAGTCGTAGGTTTTGTAACCTCGACATAAGGTCCTCAATGAACTTTAGGTTCCAAGGTCAACCAATGAAATTAATGGAGCTAGAGAGATCAGACACTGTACAAAATATCTTTGATTTGTTGGACCTCCATGTTGGTCAATGCCTCTTAATATTATTGTCTACTGATCAGGAGGCGAAGGACAATTATACTTAGTTGTTTCAAGTAGGTTCTTGAAGCAAGAACTCTCCTTTATTGCCATCATTTGCTATGCCAATGGCAAGGGTCCAGGACACTTAAGCTCACAGCATCCCCACCAAACAACATTGAAGGCAAGAGTCCATGACCCAATTTTGCTCTTTCAAATGAAACTTAATTGCTAGAGCTGCCCGACTCAACCTTTAAGTTTTCTACCATTATGGATAGATCAACATCACCCTACCATCAATATTGTCAACTCCATGGGATAAGTAAATGGTAAGCTTAGATATGGTTTGAACGGTATCTCACATAATAATATCGAAACTCCATTGAAGCCTGTAGAGTAATTTGGAGCTACCGATAAAGCCTTGAAGTATGATCTCATGGTTGATGAAGCCCCAACTGACCCAAGAAAGCTTACTGTTATAACGAATATGAAAATTGCCATCTACTGTAACTTTTTGAAGTCATTTTTGGGAACAACAAAAAAAGCATAAGAACCTATCACCTGGATGGATATTTTTTGCAATGGATGTTGAGTCCCTAAAGTGAATTCCGGAGAAGAGAAATAACTATAACTTAGAGGATGCAACAAGAGGAACAACATCCAGGTGTATTCAAACTCATGGGCAACAATAAAATTGTCATTTAACAATGCCAGAGATGTGAGATAAAACATACTTGGAGAGCAATTTTACTTCAACATTTTCTCGCCATGCTGCTCATTGCGAGACGAGTACAACCTCCCAGATAACCATCCTCTCATCAATATTGTCAAGGGCATGCCCCTCCCTACTTCATACAAGGCTTAATTAAATCTCTCTCTCTTTCTCGGGATGGCTTAACTATTAATGGATCAGTCTCATGTACTATTTGTTTTTCTTCCCCAAAAATAAATCAATAAAAAAATTTCCTTTCATTAATTAAAAGGTGTTCTTAATGCTCTTGATTGGGCTACAGATAGCCAATTAGGGAGTCTATGTGCACGAGAGGAACTAATATATAATTATCCGAGGCTATATAATATAAAATCATCTATATGCAAACTTGTGAAATACATTGGATCATTATTTGAGAGTGATTTCCCTTGTATCGATGCTTGTGTCTATTGATCATTTTACTTACTTACTTGGTTAGATATATTTTCACATTAATTATAATTTTCTCAAAACTCTAAATATTATCAAGTATTTGGCTTAGAGTAGTTGGTTGCAATTCCTTACTTACTTGATTGCCTATATATTGTTCTCTATGATATCGAGCTCGACTCATAGTTTGATAATTATATTGCATACAATCGAGTACATTTCTCACTTTGGGGAGTAGGAACGTTACGTTATCAATATGCACTTAACCTAATATTCATGAAATTTGATGTCAGGTCAGGTCACTTGAATATAATATCAATACACACACACTCTCTCTCACACACACACGCTCTCTTTCTCTCTCTCTCTCTCTTTGTTAACATATATAGGTATACTAATATATCATTTTTTTTCTATTAGAACTATTAATAGTTGTTACAGGAGCACTCAAACATTTCATTGTGATTCAATAAATGTAGATTGAATATTCACTCGATCATTCTTCTATCAATTTCCCTTTTTCAGAAAAAATATTTAGTTTAATGACTGTCAATTTTGGATATTTGAGTCAAAAATTGCTCTTTTGTAGTTCAAATGTCAAAAATATGTACATGAAATTGATGATTGTCAAGTTTAATTTATGATGTTTTAAGCTTGAACTGCAGAAACAATATGTCAACGTCAAGTATATGAATCTGAAGTTAAGTTTGGTAATCTCAATTTTAAATTTCTATATCTGTAGTTTGACAACTTAGATCCACAAAATTTATTCTCAATTTTGCAATTCTGCATTTGATTCTGAAGGATTAAATATTACACATTTTATAATTTTTAGCTATATCTTAAGTAGAGGTGTTCCAAATAATACTCTTGGTGCAGATTCCTAAAACAAATATGACAAAAAAATTTAGAACTACATAGATGCATACTTCAGCCATCTACTTTAACAAACATGGTCAAAATATATACTATAGATCTACTTTAATTTGTATATGTACTAGAGGAGCATGGCCGTGTCAACAAGAGCCCAACATCAAAGCAAGATGTTTATGTGCTATAAGCCAAATTGTACTATAAGCAAGATGTTTAAGTACCAGTTATAACTATAAGTAGCAAAGCCAAGTTTTACAATATAATTATGCACTTCTTATTTACATAAATGAAGAAATTCGATGCATCACAAGATTGAGACATCTTTGACCAATGACCATATAGAAATGTAGTTGTTGCAATCCTCTAAGGTTGAGAGATCTCTATCAATGATCATATAGAAATGTAGTTGTTGCAATCGAGATGATGTCCTATGCTTCTTGACTCCTCTGTTGAAGACCTTTTGGATAATGAGTTTGATAAATTGAAAACTACTAAGTTTATCCCAATTGCATTCCTTGTGTCAATTGTGGGGTTGAGGAAGCAGGGAAGTGAGCACAACCCATGCCTGTTTGGTATTGCTTTTCACTACTAAAACGAGAGGCTCTGTTCTATTTGAATTTTTATTGTCTCCTTCATCCTTTGTTGGTTGTAGTTGTAGCATTGAGAGGATAGATATTTTTACCAGCTCAAATGATCCGAATACATCCTGTCTAGTATTGGATTCCTATTGCAACCAATAAGATAAGGATTTTTTTTTTCTACAAAACTTTTGAACTACCTATTGCCATATATTTTTTAATTTATCATCTGATAATGGGTTTCTGAAGGAACTCAACGGCGCCTAGCTGCAAAATACCGAAGCATTGAGCATCTTCCCCACATTATTACCAACAAAAATTAGCACCAAATAAAATTCAAGCCCCAAGATCTCGCCAAAATACACTTAAAACATTTTGCTTCGATCTTTATCTACCCCCTCACACCAATTTTTGACCTTTAACCATTGCTTTACACATTCCACGTGATAACCATGCTCGTATTCTAACTTTTCGATTTCATCTCTAACCATATACTCCTGTCACGACCCGAGGTTACCCCTTAGTCACGACAACGGTGCTTAAGATCACAAGTGACCATAAACTAACCTATGAGATAGTACCTGCTGTGAGCACTGAATACTATGTAACAATATACATGACCGGAAAATAAACTGGCATCGTACTGAAATCTGAATACTACAAAACACATCAAAGTATGTCTGAACAAATGATAAAATACTAGAAACCAACTATTTAACCAAAACGTCTAGCAATACTGAAGCAACCGACTGACTGTCTAACTGATTGTCTGAACGTCTGAAAGCCTTTAAACTGACTGAGGAGTTGATGGGACAGACCCCCAACTAACTTCGACTGACTGAATAAAATGAAATACTGAAATAACTGAGCAATCATAACATATCCTCAATGGATGAGGACTCACCACTACGACTGTTGGATTATGCTGAGCTATCTAACTGCGGTCGGGAAATTATGCGTCCAAACCTATGATATAAGACATTATAGCGCAAAGAAGTGTATATGGTCAATACTTTGAATGTACTGGTATATGAGATGAGGACAAACTGATGTGCATGAGGTAATGTGTATATGAAATAAGGACTAATTGAATAGCATGAGATAATTGAATATAAATGCATGAAAACTGTAATATCTGAGAATGCAAGACTAAGTGTATATCTGTTATGTTACTGAAATAATCTGTAATTTGAAAGACTGAAAGCTGTAAAACTGAATATTTGAAAGTCTGTACACTTAGTCAAGAAAACCTAAACTGAAGATACACTGAATACTGTACTGAGACTGTAGGGGTATCATCTAATCGACATGCCCCGATCTGAGCTAATTGGGGTCCAACCTGTAACCCCAGTTGGAAGGGTGTCAGTACCGTGCCACGGATACTAACATTGGCTGTGTGGATCCACTAATCTGATGTCCCGAAGGACTAGGGAGTCAGTCCTAAACTGGCGGGTCACCCCTAAGAGAGTGTCAGTTCTAAACTGGCGGGTGACATCTCATAATCCTATGCTGGTTACGTAGTTCTGGAACTTAGGCACTGCTACTAAGGACCTAGTCCTAACTGGCGGGTGAGCCCCCATCCCTAGGTTCGCTCGGTGCTAAATCCTACTCCTAACTGAACTGACACTGGTACTGATGTCATGCCCCAAAATGATAGTAACGAATAAGAACCGTATACACGTACTCTACAAGCACTTTACGACGTACACAAGGTTATAAGATAATAACAGGAAGGATATTCGATAACTGTTGCATATATACACGAGGGAGTTATATTAACAAAACTATACAATACTACATGTCCATGAAGCCTCTAGTCAGTTTAACACACTATACTATAAGTGACTAGTTGGCATTAGGCCCGTCATGCCCAACCAGAGACCTGTACATATAATAAAAAACACTAGGCATAGACTGGCTCCAGGGAGAGTTGGAGCTCACCAAAATATTAGCTGAAAATGGTAATAGAGTCTAACGTGAACGTCTACTATCCTGAGGATCTGAGCCTGCATTAATAAAACATGGTGGGCCCGAGACGTCAGTACATAAACAACATGTACTGGTATGAAAGCAGATTGAATAACAACTGGATAAATACAGAAACTCATATTAGTCTAATGGTAAAGTGAAAAATGTATGAGCCAACAAAAACACATATACGATATGAACTGATAACTTATACACCAACCTTATTAGCATCATATATAATATTTAGAAAAACGTTCATCATAATATAGGACCTATAAAACCCTCAGGGGTTGGCCTGGTGGTAATTGGCTTAAACTTTGGGGTGCTCCCTTTCAAGGTCTCAAGTTAGATACCCACTGGGTGCAAATAATTTCTGAGGGCCATCGGACTGGGTGAAACCTTGAATTACCTGTGGCGCACTTGCGGGAAACTCCTTGACGAGGGCCTGTGCACCCCCGGGATTAGTCGGGGCTCGAAAAGTCTCGAACACCCGGTGCAAGTAAAAAAAATATATATATAGGACCTATACTTTGCCTAGGTGATGCACTTATCCTATAAGTCGTACAAATGATCATAAGATGGCCTTCCGAAGGCAATCTGAGGCAAGTATAAAGCATATGTTGCTCACATACTTATTGCTATGATTCCATATGTGTAACTGTAATCGCAGTCTGTATCCAGGTACGCCCCGCCCAGGGGCTCACTATGAGGGTCTGCCCGCAGGCCATATATGGCATATGTTGGCTCGAGTCAGGGGGAACCAATATATGACGTTCCAACTGACTTTAAATACAAGTGATTCCACAAAGGTGGGTACGTCCAATGGTTGGGCTCTCTACAGTGGCCTGGTCTCGATCCTGTGCACAGAATCACGTCGAGCGATATGCTAAGCCAAACCTATGTACCCTCCCATCGTTAATGTTTATCAAATAATTCCTTGAAGTCCCATGACATGTGAGTTACGATAATTATCGTTTAGCTACCATATACAAATGAAACTATGCTATTACTATTTTCTCCTAACGTGAAAGAGCTTCAAGTATAGAAACTTATGATAATATGAAAGTATCATAGGAATTTAACACAAAGAGGGAAAGATAGATATTTATAAGCTTGATGGTAGAGCGAGGGAATGATATGTAAGGCAATATAAAGATCCCACTTTCGTGTTTCATGAGAATTATACTAACATCAAATAGGAAAGAGCATGTGATGTAAGGTGGTGCCTTAGCAGCGAGGAAAGGTTTAGCTTTACATACCACAATGCTTTACTAGCTACGATAGTATTTTGAATCTTTATCCTTCCAATCACCAGTTTAAGATATCCGATATCCAATCTACTAACTACAAGGATAACATATATGTTCATTAATGACTCGTATGCATATTTAACAATTTAATCCAATAATCCTCGATTATGCCCGAAACCAATTGAATTTCTTAACAATAATCCGAAATGGATTCCAACTTATACAATTCAACAGTAAATACACCCAATTGATATAAATTCCTAAAACTTTCCTTTACCAAAATTCCATCTCTTTCAAAAATCTTAGTGCAAACCCATCTCAAGAAGTAGTGCAAAGATTCAAATTAAATGATAATTAACCACTTATACTGCACCCCAACATATTCCATGATTAAATTCAAGTATAAGGTGAAGAAATTACCTTTTTGAAATTAATCCCCAATTCGAGTTCTTGAGAATTCTTAATAAAACTAGTAGTTTCTATCAACTAAGGGCCGTGGAACTTCTCTTCTCGAAGGAATTTTCTTATACGCCTCATGATCTTTTGAATTTTTCTTCTCGATTTGCTGAACAAAAGAGAGGGACAGAGAACCCTTTGGGTTCAATTCACGTTCTGGGGCTTTTCCCAGGGAAAAGACTGAAAATATTTCCTTAAGGTCACTTTACCTATTATTATTATTATTAATCAAAAATAAAAGAATAGAAAAAGTCAAAGGGCCCCACACCTTGAACATTTAACAGATGTATAACAATACTCCCAAGTCCTTTATCTTCACGACAACAACAAATACCTTGTATAAATATATTCTACTCCATTTGATTTTCTTTTGTACCACAATTTTATTTATAGATCAAGGTTGTACTTAATTTAAGTTGTTAACTTAATTCAAAATTTTCTCGAGGTGCTAAAACTGAACTAAACTAAACTCAACTGAATACTATTAGATAAATGATAGTGCTCATCATGAATATGAATATCTGAGTATGCTGATAAGATTCATGGATTAACTGTCTGAGTACTTAAAAAGCTGAATTCATGTAAAACACGTAAGTATCTGCTGTTCACAACCCACCAACACTGAATGGAAGTACTAACAATGACATATAAAAGCCTTAAAACCATAATAGGGGATCATTGTTCAAAACCCAAAACTTAGGCAAATCATCAAACACATAAGAGTCATGAACTTAAGCGTGGGGATAGATAAAGCATGCGAGAATAACATGATCACAAGACTAAAATCATAAATTAGGGATTTAACGTGAAGCTTTCAACATTCAAAATATGTAATGGCTTATTCCACTTGAAAACACTCATAAATATAACTTGTAATTGAATTAACAAGAGATTCATGGAGATAATTCAACTTAAACATGTAAAATTCATAATTTAAAAATCAAAAAGGATTCTTGGACTCCATGGGTGAAAGGATCCCATGGATAAACATAACACATACCTTAAACCTCTAACTTGAAAGAGAAATATCAATCTTGATGCTTTCTTGAAGGTTCTTGAACTTGGGGAACTTGAATTCTTGATTTCTTGGGGAGAAAGAAATTGAATTTGTGTTCTTGGGGAAAAGGGGAGGATTTTCTTGAGAGGGATTTGGAGAAGAAGGGAAAATGATATCCCAATTCGTGTTATGGATGATTTGGGTTGAGGGGAACCTACCCAATTACCCCTCAACCATTTAAATTAAAAACTGGATGCAACAACGTACCGCGATATGGTCAAATCGTGGTTGGTTATTTCCCTTATTGCGATGTGGTGAACATGAGAATGGGAATAGGGTCGCAACACAGGATTATTGCGGTAACCCTCTGGTTCCGTGATCCAAACATGCCCCAAACCTTGTCCGAAAAATCTGAAACCAAACATGCCCCAAACCTTGTCCGAAAAATCCAAAACTTCTCCGGGACACACTTCTTACATCCCTGAACATAAATCAACTCAAAAACCAATATCTCGAGATCGGGAAGACCAAATTAAAAAACTCAAAGTTTATAAGCCTTAAAAATGACTAAGTCCCCAACACTTAGTGAAATTTTCAGGCCTTAAGCCCCTTATGCATGCAACTAGAAGTTGAACAGAGCTAAGATTAGTTCGAAGTATTACAATATCTCCCCCTTGAAAATATTCGTCCTCGAATGAGACTGGCTAGACTGAGAGTACTAAACCAAGGCAACTGAGATCATCTACTAAACATGCATGACTGGGACATGAATACATAACTGAGTCTAAAATATCATACATGAACTGAACTGATTTCGTGAATGCAGGAAAAGACATGAGAATGATTATATAGCTGGAAATGAGAATAGGAAAGAGTCAATCTAAGGAAAACTGTTACCTCAAGCTGAGTCTGAGTTTGCGGAGAAAAGATAAGGATACTTAGTACACATATCTGCTTCTGCTTCCCAAGTAGCTCTCTCAACAGACTGATTCCGCCATAGAACTTTAACCTAGGGAATTTTCTTGCTCCTTAGCCTACGAATCTGATGATCAAGGATCTCAACTGGGACTTTTTAGAAAAATAAGCTATCCTGAACACTTGTACTTTCTAAAGGTACAACAACAACTGAATCGCCAATATATTTCTTTAACAAAGAAACATGAAACACCGGATGCACTGAAGCCAAATTTGCAGCAACTCTAGCTCATAAGCTACTTTCCCGAAATGACTCAAAATTCTATAAGGGCCAACATATCGAGGACTGAGCTTCCCCTTCTTGCCAAATCTCTTCACTCCCTTCATGGGCGAGATTTTTAAATAGACTAAATCACCAACATCAAACTCAAGGTCTTTCCTTCTCACATCTGCATAAGATTTCTGACAGCTTTGGGTTGTCTTTAGCCTCTCTCGAATCAACTAAACTTTCTCCATCTCCTCAAACACTGAATCTGACCCGATTAAAGTAGCTTCACCCACCTCAAATCAACCAATAGGAGACCTACATTTCTTTCATAGAGAGCCTCAAATGGGGCCATCTGAATACTGGAGTGATAACTATTGTTGTAGGCGAACTCAATCAAAGGTAAACGGTCATCCCAACTACTTTTAAAATCAATAACACATGGTCTCAACATGTCCTTTAAGGTATGACTGGTCCTCTCTGCCTGACCATCTATCTGTGGATCAAAAGTTGTACTGAGATGAACTTGGGTACCAAGACCCTTCTGAAAAGCTTTCCAAAAGTGAGAGGTAAAATGAGTACCCTCATCTGATATGATAGACAATGAAATCCCATGCAACTTAACCAACACCCTAACATAAAGTTTGGCATAATCTTCAGTTGAGTACGAAGTATGAACTGGTAAGAAATGAGCCAATTTGGTCATTCTATCTACAACGACCCAAATTGAATCATGCTGACAACGTCACAAAATCCATGTTCACCACTTTCCACTTCCAAGGGGGAATGCTGAACTCCTGCAATATACCACTAGGCCTCTGGTGTTTAACCTTGACCTGCTGACAATTAGAACACTTAGCTTCAAACTCTGCAATATCTCTCATCATACTACTCCACCAATAAACATCCCACAAATCATGATACATCTTAGAGACTCCTGGGTGTATAGAGTAATGTGCATCATGCACTTCTACTAAGATCCGTTGCCTCAACCCATTAACATTTGAAACACATAACCTACCCTGGCAACGCAATACACCCATCTCCCCATTGGGAGAAAACCTCTACTTTCTAATCTCTAACTGATTCTTTTAGCTTAACTAGACTGGGATCCTTATCTTGCTTTTCCTTCACTTCGGCAACCAATGACGATTCGAAACCATTCTAAACCCATACACTGCCTTTAGTTGAGTCTACTAATCGAACACCTAATCTAGCAAGCTGATGAACCTCCTGGACTAACCTTTTCTTATCCTTATCAACATAAGCAAAGAATCGACAATCTACTAAGGGTATCTGCCACTACATTGGCCTTGCTCGGATGATACAACACACTCATATCATAATCTTTTAACAACTCAAGCCACCATCTCTGACAAAAATTCAGATCTTTCTACGTGAACACATACTATAAACTTTTATGGTCAGTGAACACATAAACATGAACCCCATAAAGATAATGCCTCAAAATTTTCAAGGCAAAAACAACGGCTGCCAACTCAAGATCATGGACAGGATAATTTTTTCATTATATGAGGTTTAAGATATCTAGAGACGTAGCCTATGACCTTGCCCCTCTGCATCAAAATACAACCAATACCAACTCTGAAAGTATCACAGTAAATTATAAATCCATTTGAACTATCTGACAGAATCAAGACTGGGGCAGAAGTGAGTCGAGTCTTCAACTCTTGAAAACTCTTCTCGCAAGAATCTGACCACTGAAATTTGACTTTCTTTTGAGTCAATCGAGACATGGGGGATGCAATAGAAGAAAAACCTTCAACAAATCATCTATAATATCCATCCAAATCGAAGAAACTCTAAATATTTGATGGAGAGATAGGTCTAGGCCAGTTTCTCACTGCTTCGATCTTTTGAGAATCAACTCTAATGCCATCTTTGGAAATAATATGGCCAAGAAAAGCTACTGATCTTAGCCAAAATTTGCACTTACTAAACTTGGCGAATTACTGATGAGCTTTAAGGGTTTGCAACATAATTCTCAGATGGTCTGCATGATAATTCTCACTACGAGAATAGACAAGGATATCGTCAATGAAGACTATGATGAACATGTCTAAGTACTATTTGAACACCCTGTTCATCAAGTCCATGAAAGCTGCAGGGGCATTCGTTAGTCCAAAAGACATAACTAGGAATTTGAATTAACCATACCGAGTTCTAAAAGTTGTTTTTGGAATGTCACATTCTCTGACTCTAAGCTGATGATAGCCGAATTTGAGGTCTATCTTAGAGAAATAACTGGCACCCTAAAATTGGCCGAACAAGTCATCAATCCTGGAGAATGGGTATTTATTCTTGATTGTGACTTTGTTCAACTAACGGTAATTGATGTACATTCTTAGAGAATCATCTTTCTTATGCACGAAAAGGACTGGTGCGCCCCATAGGGAAAAATTGTGCCTGATGAATCCCTTATCTAAGAGATTTTTCAACAACTTTTTTAACTCCTTAAGCTCAGCTGGAGCCATTATGTAAGGTAGAATAAAGATAGGCTGGGTACCTGGAAGGAGATCTATTTCAAAGTTAATTTCCCTTTTGGGAGAAACTCCGGGAAGGTCCTCAGGGAACACATCTAGAAATTCCCTTACTACTGAAACTGACTCGAGACTGGGAGTCTTAAAACTAGAATATTTGACTCGAATAAGATGGTATATGCACCCCTTAGATATTATTTTTCTTGCCTTAAGATAAGAAACAATTTGACTCCCAAGCACTGAAGTAATACCCCTCCATTAAATAACTGGTTCATTGGGAAACTGAAACTGAACAACTCTATTTTGGAAGTCCACTGAGTCATAGCACGAATGGATCCAATCCATGTCGAGGATGACATCGAAATCAGTCATCTCTAACTCTACAAGATCTACTAAAGTAATTTTCTGAGATACTGTAATCGGGCAATTTCCGTATACCCGTATGGCTATAATAGATTTACCTACTGAGGTAGACACTGAGAAAGGCTCTGCTAATATTTCTGGACTAACACCAAAACTGACATCTATATAGGGGGTTACAAAAGAAAGTAAAGCTTTGAGGTCTAATAAAACAAACACATGAAGATGAAAAACCTGTAACGTAACCGTAACCACATCAGGAGAACTTGCCTAATCATGTCGGGACTGGAGTGCATACAATCTGTTCTGGCACTGACCACTGGTTTCACTTGAGGTGGCACCCTACTAATTTGGGCAACCTGCTAGAGCTGATGACAGATTGTACTGACCCTGTTAGCGCAAATCTTTTCCCTTCTAAGCAACTACGGGACACTCTTTGATCATGTGTCCTGTCTTGCCACATCCAAAACATACATCACTATCAGCCTTACACACACCCTGATGAGTCCTATCATACTTCTTGCAGATCAGATTAGTACGACCACTGTTCATGCTACCCTATGACTTAGAGCTTTGTGCTCTATCTCGACTGTCATTCCTGAACTTTGGCACTGGAGAACTAGCTGAAGATGGAGCTGGGGCTGAGAAATTCTGATGGAACTGAGAATGGTTTCCACCCTCTGACCTCGGCTGAGAAAAGTTAAAACTACCTGTTCTGGCCCTCTTATTTTCCCTCTCTTTCTCCTTAAGTTTCTCTTCCTCAATTTGCTGAACATGAACCATAAGCCTAGATAGGTCTATCTTCTTAATCAACATAGCAGTCCAACATTCCTTGACCACACTATCAGATACACCAAAAAAAAACTTACTTATTCTAGACCTATTATCAGCCACCATCGAAGGAGCATACCTCGCCAACTTAGTAAATTTAAGCGAGTATTCTTTCACACTCATATTACCTTTCTTCAAATTGATGAACTCTTGTACCTTATCTTCCCTCAACTCTAAAAAAAAGAACCTGTCTGAGAAATTCATGGCAAACTCTTCCCACTCTACAGGCCCTGCCTCAACACCTCTATGCTCCTTCCACTACTTACACCAGGTGTGAGCTATAGCCTGCAACTGGTATGCTGCCAACTCCGCACTCTCACTCGAAGTGACACCCATGATATTTGTCATTTTCTGAACCATATCAAGAAACTCCTACGGATCCTCCTCAGACTTGGATCCCGAAAACAAAGGGGGATTCATTCAGGTGAAATCTCAAATCCTAGTTGCAGCTGTATTTGCCACTAGATTAATTGGGTAACAACCTTCTGATTGTTCTGAGTAGCTACTGAGTGAGTTAAGGTAGTGAAAGAAGCTCTGAACTTGGTGTGAGAGACATGCTCATTCAGGGGATCTTCTTGAACATGCGGTGGTGCGGGCTGGTTCTCGCTCCTTCTTTCGTTGTTTCTTTTGGGAGGCATTATCTATAAACAGAATGAAGGACGAGTTAGAAGAGAGTTTAAATAGAGCTCATGTTCATTAGCACGACATAAATACTGAAAGAAGGAAAAATTTTCCTAAAATGTCTCGTAGCCTCTTGTCCATAAGTGTGGTACGCTTCACACCCATGCACAAGACTCTAATCAACGCAGCTTTCAGACTCCCTAGGATACTTTAAAAGCTTAGGCTCTGAAACAAGACCATGTAAGGAAAATTTTAACATTTATAATAAAGTAATATTCATTTCTTAAGAACATAATTCAAAATAACAATCCACACCATCTACGAAGCCTCCAACTGTAAGAATAATGCGTAAGTTGGGATATGGCTCCGACTATACCATAAACCAAGAAATACCAGTATCGAAACATATGTGAAGAGTATAAATGCCTTCCGAATGATGGAGGGCTCATTAATTATCACCATCTATACAAGAGAGAATATGAAAGCTCTAGTGCGTACAAAATTACAGAAAAATGCCCCGGGCCTACATCATGAAACGATGTAGTGCCCGGGACGGTCAGTACGACGAGTACTGGCATGCAATCCAGGGAAAGAGATAAAACATTATTTTATTAAAATCAGTCATAAAACACATATCCATCCTTAATATTAATAATCAAGTAAGAGACAAGGGAAAAGATCATAAAGACATGACCACTAAAAATTTAATCCTGAACTCTGTAGCTTTTCACTGATCTCCAGTAATCCACAGGCTATATGAGTCTAGGACCCCCAACCAGTAGGGCCCCAAACCATGTTAGCCACATAGACTGAGGTTTAGGCTAAAGTCACCAATAGACAATAGCCTCTAAAAAATATAACCATGTACTACTGCGCAAAGCAAGCATATAACGGTTATCCTTCATTTAGGACAAACATCCAAACGTCGAAAAATATGGTTTTAAGTGTTGGTCATAAGGATTATACCTTCTCGGTGAAGCTATACAATTTCCATTAAAGCCCAATTAAAATAGTTTTGTAAACCTTTAACCATGGAGTCTTTTATTAAGGCATTTCCACATTGGTATTGACATACCAAGACTTGTAAGACATTCATATTATGCCATGCCATACCCATTAAAACATTTAGACTCAGAAAGTTCAATTCAAACTTGATAATTGTGATCCCCAATGGCATTTCAAAAATCGTTAAACATTTTTCCCATTTTATATCCCACATTATTTAATCGATGAAATAAACATCATGCAATTCTCACTTGAAAATCAAACTTATAAAGGGGTTGAGGCTCATATCTTTATCATGCAAAGACCCATAGACTTTGAGAATCCATGTTACCAATTTCACTATTTTTATGTAACACATTTCAATTCAAAAATCATCATACCCACACAAAAAAACCATTAAAACAAGAGGATTCTAATATAAGTAAACCAAATCCCTCAACCGTAGTTTTAAACAATCATTAAAACATATGATTATCACGTACATATCATAATATAATGATAATTAAAGTAAAGAAGTGTTCAACACGTCTTTTTGACGGAAGAAATTTGAGAAAAACTTGAATTCTTAACCTTGAATCTTAAACTCTAGCTTGAAATTTATATAAAGATTTACTTGACTTGGATTCATTTCCCATTGATAACAAATTTGGCGAGAAAACATTGAGAAGAAACTATGATCTTTGACCCTTCTTGAAATATTAGATTGAGAGATTGGAGTTCTTGGGAGAGGAGATGAGTTAGGGATTCGGGAATGATTATCATACAGTGGGATGAATTTGGGGACTAAAAACAAATTAGGGGAGTTACAAAGGGTAAAAGGACCATTTTGCCCTTAATTTAATAAGGGAAAATGTATTTTTACTTCTGGGAAGTGGGGGAGTCGTGACCCAGGTTCAATCGCGCAACAGAAGTCATGCCTCGCGGCCCATCGCGCACCTCGGACAGTGTCTCAATAAAATGCCTATAACTTTTTACTCTAAACTCGGATTGACGACGGTAAGTTGCATTGGAAAGAAGACTCGAAGAGATTTAATTTGGTATATAGTAGGACACCAAACTCTTTATATTTTAGGAGTAATGCTCGTTGTAAGTTGACCCAAGTAAGAATGTCTACTAAAACTCAATCGGTAGGAAAGTTCTCAACTTGCCTTTAATCTAGGAGATTTCTATGGCCTCAATTCATCTCTAAAGATGTTTTCACACTAAAGACTTGATCTTAACACATATCTAAAAAGAAATCATTGGGTTCAGATCTATATACGTATGAAAGACGGTTCAAATTCTAGCTAAAAAATGTGAGATGTTACAAAAAAGGTGTCATATAAATTAGGATGGAAGAAATATTCTATTGAACTATCCTTCGTACTTTTTATTTTTCATTGACAAACAATTACTTACTGCATGTAGATCTTATATAGAAACCATTTTTCCATATGAATATCTTATATAGTAACCGATTACTTACTGCATGTAGATCTTATATAGAAACCACTTTCCCATATGAATATCTTACATAGTAACCGATTTTACATATGATAAATGAAATAAAAAATTTACTTTTGCTTCCTCAGCAAGTTTTTTACTTCTAATTAATTAGTGTGCTCTTCACAACATTTTGAAAAAATTCATACCAATAAAGCTAATTTTTACTGTGTTTTTTTAATTAAGTTATCTGATGTCCTCATTCTATTTTTGTTAGTTTTCTATACCAGGGGTAGGCTGTCACGACCCGAGACTGCCCCCTAGTCGTAACACGATGCTTAGAGTCACAAGAGACCCCAATCTAACCCATAGTCTGTCATAACTCTAAGAATACTGAAAAGTGACAATATATTGGGCGGAAGCTAAACTAACATAACTAAAGGGCAACCCGGTGCACTAAAGCTACTGCTATGCGCGGTGTCCGGGGAAGGGCCCCACCACAAGGGTGTATTGTACGCAACCTTACCTTGTATTTTTGCTAGAGGCTGTTTCCAAGGCTTGAACCCGTGACCTCCCGGTCACATGGCAGTAACTTTACCAGTTACTCCAAGGCTCTCCTTCAAGCTAAACTAACATAACTGATGGAAATAAAATAGTGAAAATACTAGATATCAACAAAAATTTGGAAATAAAACTGTCTGACAACCAACGGGCTAAAAATCTAAAGAACGGTCTGAAAGCGCCTCTAAATCAGAGTGAGTTATTGGGGCAAGCCCTCAACTAACTCCAACTAATTGAAACTAAAAGAATGTGGAAAATAAACACTGATAACTAGTCCTCAAATGATGAGGACTCACCAAAACTGTTGCTGAATATGGCGCAAAATGTGCTAAGTGTGATTCGAGTACTGAGCATCCGAACCTATATTATAAGACAATATAACGCAGAAAAGTAAGTGATCAGTACTTTGAATATACTGAGTATGTGAGATTGGAAACTCACTAGTCAATCTGAACATGAATGCATGAAACATGACAAACTGAATGCAAGACCAAGTATGTACATGTACTATGTAAAACTGAATATCTGAATAACTGAATAAAAGGTCATGCATATCTGAACTAAAACATAAGTTGAAGCTACAGTGAGGACTATGGGAGCTAACAATAGCCAAAATACCCCAATATGAGCAAATTGGGATCCAACCTGCAACTCTATTTGAAAGGGTCCTAGTACTTTGCTAAGGATACCAACACTGGATGACATGGATCCACTAAACTGATGTCCAAAAGGATTAAGGTATCAATCCTGACTGGCGGGTGACCCCTTATAACCTACGGTGGCACCGTAATTCTAGAACTTAGGGACTTCTACAAAAGGTCTCAATCCTAACTAACTGGTGAGCCTTCGTCCCTGCATCACTCGGTGCTAAGTACCACTCTCAACTGAACGATCCTAAAAACATATATATATATATATATATATATGTTCAATATATTAATATTCTTGAAAATAACAACATATGCATAATTTGAAATGCTCAAAACATGTCAATTGATATATGCATGAAATTCTAGGTATTGGATGTTCATAACCCACCAACTCTGACTAATGCAAATGAACATGATAATACTAAAAAGCTAATCATATGGGGAATTTCATACTTTCAACCAAAACTCAATCATTTATCAAATAAATGGGAAAATTATGATTCTGGCCATGAGAAGATGTTACTCATATGGGAAAACTAGTACTCATAATTCAATTACAATAACAACTGGAGGAATTAAGAAAAACTTATATTTGACCTGGAACCCAGATTTGAAGGGGAATTAAACTTGATAATTGAGAAATCTTTGGGACTCAATGGGTGGAAGAGACCCATTGGTGAAATCCCACATACCTGGAGGTGGAATCCTTGATAAACTCTTGGAAATTGGACTTGAAGATTGAAGAACACTAATTTTCCTTTAGGAATGAGAAAATCGCTTCTTTTCTTATTATGGATTGATTTTAAGACTTAACGGTGAGTTTGGGGGGAAATCGCCTTATATTCCACCTTTAGGAAAGATAAAATGACGTGGGTTAGGAGTTAAAAGAATGGAAAAAGTTCAAAAAGCCCTTCTTAAATCATTCAAGAAATTTTGAGAGACAGTCGTCACGGCACGAGTAACGACTCATTATGTTTGGTAACAAGTAATGGCCTGAGTCGTGAACTGAGGATCTATGTTTTTGGATCCTTTTGTTATGACAATGACTCCCCTCCTGATGACTCATTAGGTCTAATAATGAGTTGTTACGAAGGGTCATTGCCAAGGACTGAGTTCTTGGTTCCTCACTATTGTGACAACGGGTCCACACACAATGACTCATTTAGTCTGACAACGAGTCATGTGTTGTACTCGTTGCCACTGGAATTAATTTCTTGGTCACTTACTTCCATTGAAATGAGTCTAGGCTACAACTCATTATGTCTGACAATGTGTCGTTGCCCGAGATGTTCTCACTTGCAGTTTGACAGTGCCTTAGGAAATTTTTCATAATTTTTTACTACAACCTCGGATTAAGGCGAGACCAGTGGTGTTGGAAGGCTAATTTAATGACACTATTTTGGTGGGTGTAGAGCTTAAAAACTTGGGCTATTACAATATTTCCCCCTTTGGATCATTTGTCCCCTAATGAAATTGACTATGCTGAAGTACTAGGGCAAAAACTGAGGTTTTTGGACTGAATACTTACGAGTTGAACTATGAACTGATATTTTATTCTATGACTGATGCGTGGACTAAATTAAACTCATGTATGCATTTTATGACATGAAAATAGCTGAGTAGTCTGAGATAGAAATAAAAGAATAATTAATTAGAAACCTATTACCTCATGTTGGGACTGAGTTTGAAAAGAAAAGATGGGGGTACGCGGTTATCATATCTGCCTCTGCTTCTCAAGTAGCTCCCTCAACTGACTGAGCTCTCCACAAAAACTTTATCAAAGCGACCTCTTTATTCCTCAGTCTACAAATCTAATAATCAAGGACCTCAACTGGGACCTCCTCATAAGAGAGACTATTTTCCACGCCAACCCTTTCTAAAGGGACTACTGAGTCTGTATCACCAATTCATTTCTTCAACAAGGAAATATGGAAAATTGGATACATTGAAGCTAACACTGTAGGAAATTCCAACTCATAGGCTACCTTACCATATCGACTCAAAATCTTCTAAGGACCGATATAACGGGGACTGAGCCTTCTTTTCTTGCCAAACCTCTTCACCCCTTTCATGGGTGAAATTTTCAAGTAGTCAAAATCACCAATATCAAACTCGAGCGTCCTTCTCCTCACATCTGCATAAGATTTCTGACGACTTTGAGCTATTTTCAGCCTTTTTCTAATCAGTTGAACCTTTTTCATTGCTTCATGTACTAAATTAGGACCTATCAAGGCAACTTCACCAACCTCAAACCAACCAATAGGAGATCTACGCCTCCTACCATAAAGAGCCTAGAATGGGGCCATCTAAATACTAGAGTGCTAGCTGTTATTATAAGCAAACTTAATCAAAGGCAAGCGATCATCCCAACTACCCTTGAAATCAATTGCACACGCCCTCAATATGTCCTTTAAGGTCTGAATGGTCCTCTCTTCCTAACCATTTGTCTACGGGTGAAAAGTTATACTAAGATGAACTTGGGTACCAAGACCCTTCTGAAAACTCTTGCAAAATCGAGAGGTGAATTGGGTACCTCTATTTGAGATAATGGACAAAGGGACCCCTAACTTTACCAACTCCCTAAGATAGAGCTTAACATAATCTTCAGCTGAGTCTAAAGTGTTAACTAGTAAGAAGTGGACCGACTTAGTTATTCAATCCATGATAACCCAAATAGAATCATGTTGTTGATGAGTATGAGGCAATACTGCAACTAAGTCTATATTCACCATTTCCCACTTTCAAGTAGAAATACTGAATTTCTAAAGCGTACCACTAAGCCTCTGGTGCACAACCTTAACCTGTTGATAATTTGGACACAACTATAAATTCCACGATATCCTTCTTCATGTCATTTCACCAATAGACTTCCCCATAAATCATGGTACATCTTAGTGGCTCCTAGGTGAATATAATATCGAGAACTGTGAGCTTTCGCTAACATCCGTTGCCTTAAACCATCCATATCCATAACACACAATCTACCTTAACAACGAAAAACACCATCCCCCCTTGGGAGAAAACCTCTAACTTCTAATTTTGAACTGCCTCTTTCAGCTTTTGCAAAATAGGATATCTATCTTGTTTTTCCTTCACTTCGGCTACCAAAGAATATTTCAAACTATTCTAAACACAAAAACTGCCTTCGGTTGAATTAACCATCTAAAATTCTAACCTAGAAAACTGATGAACCTCACCAACTAACTCTTTCTTATCATCCTCTACGTGAACAACACTCTTCATAGACAATCTGTTAAGGGCGTCGGCCACAACATTGGCCTTACTCAGATGATACAAGACACTCATATCATAGTCTTTTAACAACTCTAGCCACCTTCACAGACGAAGATTTAAATCCTTCTGGATGAATACATAATAAAAACTCTTGTGATAAGTAAATACATTAATATGAACCCTATAAAGACAATGCCTCTAAATCTTTAAGGCAAACACAATTGTTGCCAACTTAAGTTCATGAGTCGCATAGTTCTTCTCATAAGGCTTGAGTTTCCTAGAGGCATATGCTATAATCTTGCCCCGCTGCATCAAAACATAACCAAGACCAACTCTAAAAGCATCACAATATACCACAAAACCATCTGAATCCTCTGGTAGAGTCAAAATTAGAGTGGAAGTGAGTCGAGTCTTCAACTCTTGAAAACTCTTCTCGCAAGAATTGAACCACTAAAAATTGACTTTCTTTTGAGTCAATCTAGACATGGGAGAGGCGATAGAGGAAAATCCTTTAATAAATCCTCAGTAGTAATCGGCTAAACCCATGAAACATCTGATATATGATAGAGAGATGAGTTTTGTCTAGTCCCTTACTGCTTTCGTCTTTTGGGGATCAACTTGAATACCTTCACCGGATATAATATGACCAAGAAATGCTAGTGATTTCAACCAGAATTCATACTTGCTAAAGTTAGCAAATAACTGGTGATCTTTTAGAGTCTGCAAGATAATTCTCAAATAATCTGCGTGTTCACACTTACTCTGAGATTAAACGAGGATGTCATCTATGAAGACTATAATGAACATGTCCAAGTACTGCTTTAACACTCCGTTCATCAAGTCCAAAAAAGTTACAGGAGCATTCATTAGTTCGAAAGACATAACAACAAATTCAAAGTGACCATACCGAGTTTTGAAGGTTGTTTTTGGAATGTCACAATCTCCGACTCTAAGCTGATGATAACCGAATCTAAGGTCTATCTTATAAAATAATTATCACCCTAAGATAGGAACAAGTCATTGATCCTGGGGATAGGATACTTATTCTTGATTGGGACCTTGTTCAACTGATGATAGTCGATGCACATTCAGAGAGAACAATTTTTCTTGTGCACAAAAAGAATTATAGCACCCCATGGAGAGATACTCGACCTGATAAAACCCTTGTCTTAGAGATCTTTCAGTCGTTCTTTCAATTTCTTGAGGTTTGTTGGAGATATTCTGTAAGGTAGAATTAAAATAGGCTGGGTATCTAGAAGTACATCTATTTCAAAGTTAATTTCCCGCTCAAGAGAAACTTCGGGGAGATCTTCAGGAAATACTTCTCAAAATTCATTTACTACAGGAATAGACTCAAGACTTGAGATTTTGGACCTTTAATCCTTGACTCAAATAAGATGATAGATGCACACTTTAGAGATCATTTTCCTCCCCTTGAGGAAAGAGACAAATTGACCTATAGGTACCGTGGTACTACCGTTCCACTCTAAGATTGGCTCATTTGGAAACTGAAACTGGACTACTTTATTTCTACAATCAACTAAGGCATATCAAGAGTAGAACCAGTCCATGCCAAGAATTACATCAAAATCGGTCGTGTCTAACTCTACAAGATCGACTGAAGTGTCTTTCTGGGATATCGTAACTGGATAATTTCTATATACCCAACTAGCTATGATTGAACTATCGACAGGAGTAAGAATTGAGAAGGGTTCTACTATGATTTTAGGATTTACACCCAAATCTACTGCTATAAAGGGAGTCATGAAGGAAAGAGGTCTAATAATGCATAAATATGAATATAAAAAACTTGTAATGTACCAGTGACCATATCGAGAGAACCCTCTTGGTCCTGTCAAGTTGTAGGGCATAGAACCTCCTCTGATGCAGCCGACCAGTTGCACTAGATGTGGCACCCTTCTAAGTCGGGCGACCTGCTGGAACTACTGATAAATTAGACTGACTTTATTAGTGAACATCACTACCTCTCTGCACAGTCATTGGACATTCTCTCACTCTATGTCCTGACTTGCCTCATCCAAAGTAATCATCACTACCAACCATACATTTACCCTTGTGGTTCCTACCACATCTCTTGTAAATCGAGTTGGTGAGAGCACTATTCATACTTTTTAGGACTTAAAACCCGATGCTTTATCTCAAGTATCCTTTCTAAACTTGGGCACTGGGTACTAGAAGAAGATGGGCTGGAGTTGAAGATTTTGGGTGGAACTAAAAGCAATTTCCACCATTCGACCTCTGCTGAAAAAAATTGTAGCTACCAATTCTAACCCTCTTACTCTCCATTTCCTTCTCTTTGATCTATTGGGCATAAACCATCAATCGAGAGGTATCCATCTCCTTAACCAACATGACTATCCTACACTCCTTGACCACTTTCTCAAAAACACCAGACACAAACTTACTCATTCGGGCCCTGGAATCAGCCACCATAGTCGGAGCATATCTTGCCAACTGAGTGAATATTCCTTCACACTCATGTTGCCCTGCTTCAGGTTTAACTCCTGCACCTTGACTTCCCTTATCTCAAGTGGGAAAATCTATCCATAAATTTAGTAACAAACCTATCTCTCTCTACTGGAACTGCATCTGTACCTCTATCTTCTTTCCACTGCTTATACCAGGTGTGAGCCACTCCTTGTAATTGATAGGCAGCCAAATCAATATTTTCTCTATAAGTGACACCCATGATCTCAGTTACTTTTTAAACACTATCCAGGAACTCCTATGGTCTTCTGATTTTGACCCAAAGAATATTGGCGGATTCATCCGAGTGAAATCCCAGATTCTGGTTATTGCCCTATTCATTGCTGGGTTGGATGGGGAAACAACTTGCTAATTATTCTGAGTAGTCATAGATTGGGCTAATGTTGTGAAAGAAGCCCTGAACTTAGCATGAAAGACCTTATCATTTAGAGGGTCTTCAGGAACTGGCGGTGGTGCTTGTTGGTTCCCATTTCTTCTTTCGTTGGTTTTATTGGGAGGAATTTTCTGTAAACAGATAGAGGTGAGTTAGAAGAATAATTCTAATAGATTTCATACTCTATTGGATGACATGAATCATGAAATAAGTGAGACTTTCCTAAAATATTTTGTAGCCTCTCTCCCATAAGTGTAGTGCCGCTTCACATCCATGAACAAACTCTACTTAACGCGACTTCAGGCACCCTGAGACACTTTAAACCTACTACTCTGATACCAAGTTTGTTATGACATGAGACTTTCCCCTAGTCGTAACAAGGTGCTTAGAGTTAAAAGTGAACCCAAGCTAACACATGGTCTGGCATAACTCTAAGAATACTGAAAAGTAACAAAATACTGGAAGGAAGCTAAACTGAGATAACTGATAGAAATAAAATAGTGAAAATACTGGATATCAACCAAAATCTGGAAATAAAACTATCTAACAATGAACGAGTTAAAAATCTAAACCACTATCTAAAAGCATCTAAATCATAGTGAGTTCTTAGAACAAGCCCGCAACTAACTGAAACTAAAAAAATGCAAAAAATAAACATTGATAACTAGTCCTAAAATGATGAAAATTCACCAAAGCTGTTGTTGGATGTGGCGCAAAATGTGCTAAGTGTGATCGGGTACTGAGCATCCAAACCTATTTTGTGAGACAATATAGTGCAGGAAAGTATGCGATTAGTACTTGAATATACTGAGTATGAGAGATGGGAAACTAACTAGTCAATCTAAGCTTGAATGCATAAAACATGATAAGCTGAATGCAAGACCATGTATGTGCATGTACTGTGTAAAGTAGAATATCCGAATAACTGAATAAAAGGTTATGCATATCTGAAATGAAACATAAGCTGAACCTAACTTAGGACTGTGGGAGCTAACAATAACAGACATACCCCAATCTGAGCAAATGAGGCTCCAACTTGTAATCCCAATTAGAAGGGTGTTATGCCTTGTGAAGGGTACCAACACTGGCTAGCGTGGATCCACTAAATTGATGTCCCGAAGGACTAGGGTATTAATCCTAACTGACGGGTGACCCTTTATAACCTACCGTGACATCGTAGTTTTGGTACTTTGGGACTTCTACTCAAGGTTTCAGTCCTAACTGATGGGTGAGTCTTTATCCCTGCTTTCACTCGTTGCTAAGTACCACTCCCATCTAAACGACACTAAAAATTATATATATATGCTCAATATAGTAATATTCGTGAAAATAGCAACATATGCATAATCTGAAATGCTCAAAACATGTCAACTGATACATGTATGAAATCCTAGGCATCGGGTGTTCATAACACACCAGATTTGTCTAACGCAACTAAACATGATAATACTAAAAACCTTATCATTATAGGAATTTCATACTTCCAGCGAAAACTGAATCATTTATCAAATAAAGGGGAAAATCATGATTTTGAGCATGAGAAAATGTTACTCGTATGGGAAAATCAGTGTTAACACCCAATTTTGACCTGTCGATATACCTCCTAGACTGTTATTTTAATAAAAACTACTAATTTCAGATGTTAATATTTTTACGTATTATTTTGATATCAAATTAATACCAACGTGTCACATTCATAATTTCTAAATATGCAATATATTTAACCAAGTAATTTTATTTTATATAATTTAAATATAGTATTTTATATAATATTATAATATTTATTAAGTTATTTTTGCAAATATGCACACATTTAATTTACAAACGCATTGTTTATTATTATTAATAATAGTAATAATAATATTATAATTATTATCATGGAATTTCTTAAAATTTGTACCTAATTTATTTTCAATTTATTAGCGGCGATTTTATATAATATCTTATACGTAATATTAATTTTTACATGCGTAGATTATTCTTAATAGCAACAACCTAAGTCAATTCAATTATATACTATTTATTTAAATTCTAGCAATCCTTATACCCAATTGAAGTCAATTTTAGCCTATTTTTTAGTTTAATTTGATTCAATTTTAAAGCCTAAATAAATTTTCATCCCCCTCTCAATTTTAATCACAGCCGTCGATCTCATGTGATCGACGACTGAGATTAAATCTCATTTTTCATATAAATAATACCTCAAAACTCTAAATCACTTTTGACAATAACAAGCCGCACACCCCACCGTTCTCTCCATCTTCTCTCTTCCCCTCTCTCTAAACCAGATCGCCACCGACAGTCATGATCAGTGAATTTTCAATGGCTCTGCCTCTCTATAACGTTATCGGCGAGTCCCTTACCATCTCCAACCGCTGCCAGCCGGAGCACCAGTGCGCCGCCAATCGCCCAAATGCCTTATTTTATTTTTTATACCCCCTCCCCCCTCTTTTTTGCCGCCCACAATCGCACCGGCAACCCTGTTGCTACCGCTGATGGACAATAATAGCCGCACCAGCAAATCCATGACTCCTCCATGAATGTCGCACCACCCATAACCTGCCAGACCGGCATCCAACGTCGTCTCTCTCATTTTTAAATATTCATCGCCGCTCTCTCTACCATCGTCAACTCCTCAAGTCGATGAATACCATCCAACAATCCGTGCCATCAGCCGCTAGACAGCCACACACGCCATCTCCAATATAACCACCATCCACGATTCCGCCTTCCTCTCCTCTCACCCGTCGCATCCTCGCCGAAATTGATGATGGATGAGATTTTTTATGAACCCGATTAGTCCAGTTTGTTTTCTCAATACCTTAAATTGCATGTTTATTTTCTTTTGTTGGGAATCACCTAAAATCATTCTCTTAGCTTTAAAATTTGTGATATTTGATTCTGAATTTTGATTCAATTCGTTTAATTATGTGTTTTTGTTCGTCTTTAGATTGATATACATAAAAAGCCCCAAATTCTATGGACTTTGAGTATTCTCAAATTTTATAGTAGCTGATGTTTCATTAATTTTAATAATTTCGAACAAATTTGATTATGGATTGTCGATAAATTTTGATGCGTAATCATTGATATTGGACTATTTTGATTTCTAATCATTATGATAAAAATGAGACTGATCCAATTATGAAATACTCTTATTTGATTAATTTTTTTTTATAATTTTTAGTGATAAAATAGCCTAAATAGATCCTTTGTTTGCCTCTATGGTTCTTACTCTCCTATTTATGGTAATTTTTTATTTTTTTGTTTTAATTGTGATTGATTAATGGTACTGATGTGCCTCTACGATTCTTACTCTCCTATTTATGGTAATTTTTTATTTATTTGTTTTAATTGTAATTGATTAATGATATTAATTTGCTTCTATGATTCTTACTCTCATATTTCTGGTAATTTATGATCTGTTTATTTAATTGTGATTGATTAATGGTACTGATTTAAGAAAAGTATCTTATTTGGTTCAATAACGAATTTCTTTGCCTTCCTTTTGAACGGACGGTTATGTCATTAATTTATTATAATAATTTTTTTCTTTTAATTAAATTTGATTAGGCTAATTAAGGTAAAGATTATTTTTTTCTTTTAATAATCATTCTCTATTCAATATGAAAAGGACAATACCTTTCATTTTTTAGGAACACAGAATACTGACTTCTACACTCTTCTATACTTAAAAGTGTTAAATTTTTACTTGCTGCTTCTACTTTGGAATTGTCGGTTCCTGCTTGATTTTACCTACTTTTGAAAGTTCGATTTCATTCGTTATTGTATTGTTAATTGGTTAGTTTTCTCTAATGATGTATTAATTTCTTTATATATTTTATGTGACTATGATTTTATTTCGATTTGCGTATGCTTATGTCATAAGCCTTCTACCCATTTTTGTGTATTTTTCGTGACTTATTGGGTGTTCATTATATTCGCTTTTGTCAATGTGACATGTTTTCTTTCTCTATTAAATGTTCTTCCCCACTGGAGTATTATTGTATGTGAATTTGAAATAACTTTTACGCTTCATAATTCCATCAGCGTGTGTCTGCCTGGGATCCTTGAGATCGTTAAGATCTCGACATCGCTGAGGGTTAGTTATGGACTGCCAAAAGCATGTTTTGAATTTCCAGAGTTGGTTTTGATACCTTTGCCTTATGTCTGTCTAGCAGGTTGGACGAGAAAACAGGAGATTTGGGAAACTTGAAGAGTTGCCAGGGGGTTTGTTTAAGGGTTGTCCCACTTAACGCTTTTTTTTTTATTTGTTTATTTTTGGTCTGTAATAATTATTGTATAAACTCTACATAATAATAAAATTATGTGACTGCATATGGGGGCGGGGACTATGTGATTTAAATATTTTATGTTATCACTTAAGCAAATATGTAGTCTAAGATTAATAATATACTTAATTAATTGCCTAGAAGTCATGTTTTAGGGTTTCTAATTATCTTTCAATATAAAAGTTATTTTTAAGCATGTTTGTTTGATGTCTAGCATGTTTGGTTAATTGTCACTCATTTTTAATCCTTTTTGCATATTTGATAAATGTTTTCTCTCATTCAAAGTTATTATTCGGTCACTCAATAAATTTTCATACTTTCAAAAATAAATTTTTGCATTTCTAAATATTTCTTTTGTTTCTTGCACTATTTAAATATTTTTTCTTCACTTTAAAATATTTTACTGCACAATTTAAAATAATTATCTGCATTGTGTATTTAATTTTTTACTCTACTTCAAATAATTTTTGCACTGTGTTAAATAACTTCCGCACAGTTTAAACAATTTCTGCACAATTCAAAGTCATTTTCTGCACCGTTTTCATTAATTTTTCTGCGCATTCTTATTCAATTTTCTAGATATTTTAGTAAGTTTTTTTCCCACCGCTTTAACTGTTAGCTTATTTAATTATTTTAAATGTTAATGATTATTTTTAACTTTGTAGAATGTCTATAAGTCTAATTTTGTAAAAATAATTATTCTCCTATTTTGACATGTTAATCACTTATCGAACCTTTAACTAATCAAGAGGCTTGTTTGAAACCATTGTATGCTACGTGCTAGTCCAACGTGCTTTGCTTGACGCACCTTGAGTCTAATTAGGTAAAATAAATTTTCTTTGTCTAGACCACAAATTAAAATTAGAAAGGTCCAATGCCTCTTGGACGTTAAGTTGGGATGGGCAGACATCCGAGGAAATACTAGTTTTATTCTTTCTTTTAGAGCACCTCTAAGCTTAACAACCAGCCTAGGTGGGGTGGGTAGACATTCAGAGATGATGGTAACACAACATGTTTTGACAATGCGACATACGGTGTTGTCATCTGGTAATAACCCGAATGCTGGCAAATGGGCCGAGTAATGATAAATAATCTGGGTGTTGATCTGAATAAAAATAAATAAATTCTTTGTCCAATCTTGCGAATCTATTTTTTTTCTCTTTACTTTACTTTATATGTTTATTTGCTTGGGTTAGTTTAGGTTTTCTAATTTAATATAAATATTTTGTTATAAATTGTGCCCTTTCTGTCTCCTCACTTGTCTAGTTTATATATTTATTTATTTTATCACTTAGATAATTAGTATTTTAGAAATAATTGGATCACTTGCTTTGTTTATTCATTACTTTACCACTTAGGAACATTAAGTTAATAAAAATTAGCAACCTTTATTTTATCACATAGAATCTTCACGTAAAATATGAATTCAGTTGGGAATCACATTTGTGGACCTCGAAAGGTGTCTACCTTTCTTTCGAGTTAATTTGAACCCTTACCCAAATTTCTGGTGAACTAGACGAAATAATAAAACAGTTTCGTAGTTAGCCTAGAATGGTTTTCTAATGCACCTTAATTCGTTAGGCGGCGACTCTTCACTCTTTAATCCATTAAAAAAAGAGTTGTCACGTCGAATCCTGCTTTTTGTGAGAAAAAATGGGGGCGCGATAGAACGACGACTTTGCTGGAGATACTTAGGTTCTAACCATTACGAATTTGTGCTTTATGTGGGATTCTCTCTATTTGTATAAATTTTGTTTTAATCTTTGTGCAATATTATTTGTTTTTACCATCATGATTTATTTTCTATATGTTAACCCTTTCCCTTGTCTCTCTATGTGCTTTTATATATGTCCCTTCATGTTGTCCCCTTTCCCTTTTTGCCCTTGATATTTGACTATATGTTGTGTTGTTTTGTTGAATATGTTATTGTGTTGTGCTATGTGTTACCACTTTCCTAAACTGTCATCCCTCTCATATTTTCCTCTATTTGAAACCTCCTTTATTTTCTTTTTACGATCGGCTACGTGGTTGCACGAACGTTCTTTCCTAAACACCCTTCAGAAAATGCCTTGTGGATCGTTCGATCAATGGTGAATCGATAGTCACAAGCTTTCCCACTCTCAAGTTATCCGCTTAAGGGGACTGTGTCATAATTAGATCGTGGTTGCGTATCCCTTTTACTAAGGAATATGTGTCTCATTCAACCTAGGATACCTTGGCACCCTTGATGAGTTGAGTGTTAATCTCATTCAAAGTCCAAAGGGGTTCATGAACCAAAAGGGCGCATAATATTATTTTCTATGTATGTATTGATATCTTACCTATCCTGTTGTTTTCATTCTTTTCTTAGCTGCTCCTTATCCTTAGAATTTCTCATTTTAGAGATCTTTACTCTTAAAATTCTTGTCATGTTAGGACCCTATAATACACTCTTAGGGCATATTCAAAACCCTCTAATTTATCCCTCTGACTCAACTTTGTCTTCTAAAATAACCGTTAGAATACTAATCATCTCTTGGTCCAGCTCTTTCTTTGATAAGAGGTTCTAGTTTCATCTATAACCTCTTGGGCAATTTATCATTTTAGGATACCCTCTTCCTAATGCTTTCAACATTTACATACTATTGTCCTACCATGATTATCGAATGTTAATATTATCATATTCATGCCGTACTCTAGCTTTCCTAACCTCTAAACGACATAGAGCTCTCATAACTTTTATTCACTCCGATTGAGCATAACTCATTATTTTTAAATAAGTAGATTATTCATTTTAAACTCTCGTGCGTACTCTTTGTTTCTAACTATAAGTCCTTTCTTCTAAGATTAACTAAAGTTGAACATCAGAAATGCCCAGTCAAGCAATGTTTATCAACCTTGTCAATAGTGAAGCTGAGCATGAGAGTTTGGGCTTGCATCAAAACAAAGTTACTTCAGTTGAATCAAGCATCAAAAGTATGGAAATAAAGATAGAGAGAATTAGTGGAATAATGACTAATCTTCGAGGTTCAGTTGATATGTCACCGGGTTTTCTAGGGCCATTATTTGAAAGAGACTTTAGCACTCCCATCTACACCACAGAGTCTCCTATATTGACAACTTCACCTATGCCTGATTGTGATACACAAGTGTCTCCGAGTCTGTATTCAATTGCACTGAAAAATACACTTAGTAGATTGAAAAATATGAGCAAGAAGAAGGAGATGGAAGACAGGTTTCTAACCATAAAGCACAGTCATCTCAATAGCCCGAGATAAATAAGTCGTCCAAAGTTGAGGAAGAAAATAAGGATAGAATTGGGGACTTGAACTTTCCATTATATGATGGGTCTGGAAACCCTCATTCCCATTTGAAGGATTACTTGGACAAGCTAAGACTGTTAATGGGGAAGGGACGGGTCAACCCGAAATCAGTCCTTCACTTTTAACCGGGTTGTGGGTTGGTCCGGATCCGGGCCAGGTTTAACTGTCCGGTCCAGTTCCGGGCCCAACAGTAATATTTTTAGAAACAACCCGGGACCGGCCCAATAAACCTAACCCGGTCCAACCCGTGTAAACTCGGTCAAACCCGATCAAAAATCCAATCAAAACTTAAAAAAAAATTAAATGTTTTTTCTTCAATATACACTATATATACCCACCTATATACATTTAAAATACGTTAAACAATATACACACAATATATATACACTATATATATAATATATACTACATCAGAATTTAAAAAACATATACACAATCACACATGTAATCATGTATACGACTATACGTTAGTTAAATGTATATACTACTTTAAATAAAATATATACTACAAGATATATACTACAATATATATACTAATTTATAAAACATATACACATGTATACCATAAATATATACTACTTTAGAATCTATAGAAAATATGTACACATATATACGTACCATTCAATATATGTACTACTTTAAATAAAACATATACTACAAGATATATACTAATTTATAAAACATATACACATGTATACCTTGAATATATACTACTTTAGAGTCTATATTCTATATATACACATATATACGTACCATTCAATATATGTACTACTTTAAATAAAACATATACTACAAGATATATACTAATTTATATATACTACAATATATACACATACTATATATATAGTTATATACTAATTAATTTATAAAACATATACACATGTATACCTTAAATATATACTACTTTAGAGTCTATATTCTATATATACACATATATACGTATCATTCAATATATGTACTACTTTAAATAAAACATATACTACAAGATATATACTAATTTATATATGCTACAATATATACACACACTATATATATAGTTATATACTAATTTATAAAACATATACACATGTATACCTTAAATATATACTACTTTAGAGTCTATATTCTATATATACACATATATACGTACCATTCAATATATGTACTACTTTAAATAAACATATACTACAAGATATATACTAATTTATACATACTACAATATATACATACACTATATATATAGTCATATACTAATTTATAAAACATATACACATGTATACCTTAAATATAAACTACTTTAGAGTCTATATTCTATATATACACATATATATGTACCATTCAATATATGTACTACTTTAAATAAAAAATATACTTCAAGATATATATTACAATATATATACTAATTTATAAAACATATACACATGTATACCTTAAATATATACTACTTTAGAGTCTATACTCTATATATACACATATATACATACCATTCAATATATGTACTACTTTAGATAATATGCAACTTAATATAATAAATTAATAATACTTGAGGTTTTGAACTTAAAGAATTTGATTTTTTCATTATGTGTATATATGGTTATATGTTTAATTGTCTATTACTTAGTGTAAAACTTGATAGTAAATTAGTAATCTATTAAAACCAAGTATTTAATTTAAACTAGAAATTCAATTTAAATCATTAAATAAAAAAAATTACAAAGTAAGGAGTGAATGAATGTTATATTTTATTGATTGCAAAATGATTAAAAATTTATAATGTACATGAATGAAAAATCTACAAAGTTTTCATCATTTTTTCCAACTCATCCATGTTAACATTAACGGGAACTGGCATATGATAGTCCAAATCAATGGGGGCAAAACCATGTATTGGACTTGATTCTGCTGAGTTCTCCCTTGAAGTCCTAATTTCTTCAAGTTTCTAGTCGTCTTTCGGCTCCACCTCCATTCATTGATTTCTTCGTTTCGCTCTAATCCAATCTCTAAGGCAAACTAGAACATTCATAGCATTGTTTCCCAATGAGTGTCGGTTGTCTCCAAGTTGTTGTCGTCCCTAACTAAAAGTGCTCTCCGATGCAACGGTTGACATTGGAACATTCAATATATCTCTAGCTAATCTTGAAATCATAGGATATTGTGTTTGATTATTCCTCCGTCAATACAATGCGTTGATCCATCGTCTACGATCCTCTAACGGCGTTCAAAGATAATACTTAAGCTCTTCCCGATAAGTTATTGTGTAAGTTCCCACCTCAACACTGTTTCAACAATTTAAATCATAAAAGTGATCAGGAAAATCACTATGTGCCGGCCTTTTAGAAGATGATTGCTCCTCGAGAGGATGAGGAGCGGCAGTTGGAGTGATATTTATCGGTACAGCTAAATCAAGTAAATCAGCATAATGGTTATATAATTTATCTATGTAAGCATTCACATCACCCATAGTCGTCCACAAATCTGGTTGTTCTTGTTCTCCATCATCAGAATCATTGTTAGTATTTATCTCTAAGTTAGAATAAATAAGAGTATTAAAGTGGCACATAGTAGTATATTTCATACACGAATTTAGCATAGCACCAACCAAGTAAATAGGGAGAATCAAAAAAAAATATTTTTTAAATTTAACAAACATAGCACCAACAACTTCTTTGTAATCTTCTTTATTCTTACATTCTTTGAGCAAACCAGAAATATCGGCTATATATGCTAAAATATTACAAACAGTAGGATAATAAGCACCGAAAATTCAACCGTAGCTATATCAAATTTTTCCAAAAATTTAACAATATCATCAATTACAGCCCAATCAGAATCAAGTAGCATACATTCAGCCGAATCAGCAAATGAACCACAATGTTGGTTAAAAGTTAGTGTAATAGGAACTCTTTAAGTATGACAAGTTTTTAAAAAATCATAGTAGCATTCCATCTAGTATCACATTCTTCAGGCATCAATATCGGTGCAAGTTCATTTTGTTCACATTTAACTTTAAATTCTCTAATTCTTTTTCTTCGATTATTTCCTTGAATAAAACCAATAGCAAGCCAAATTTTTTCAATATAAAGCTTAAAAAATTCAAGACCATCTCTTACAATTAAATTATATATATGAAAAGCATACTTAACATGAAATATTTTAGATAACGACGGAGAGAGCCTAACTTTTAACTTAGTAATAGCAGTCTTGTTGTTAGAAGACTTATCAAAAGCAATACATAAGACTTTATTTACAATACCATAAAATTCTGCAACTTCACCAATCTATTCAGCAATAAATTCCCCAGTATGTTTACGATCTTCATCATACAAAAAACCTAGAATACGTTTTTGCATAACAAAATTACTATCTATCTAGTGACAAGTAATGGTTAAATAATCATTTTTATTAACAGCACGACCAAGATCAGAAGTTAGAGTCATTCTACATTGAATATTTTTTAACAATGTAGATAAATAAAAAATATATTGTGAATGAAGTCTAAAAATATCAGCCCGACAAGTACTTTTAGGAATACCATTAAACATAGGATTATAAATTGCTTGAATATAATGAATAAAAACATCTGAAGAAGGAAAACTGAAAGGCAAACAACCCACAGCTACCAGTTTTGTTATTTCTTCCCGGTTCCTCAATTTATTATAATTCTTAATTACCTGACCAGTTGTTGGGTCCATTCTAGTTTGTGTTATCCCACCAACATCCTCACCACTTTTTGCAATAAATAACTCTCTTTCGTGATTATCACTTATATGTCTCACTAACGTACCCGTACCCCCTTGCTTGCCTCATTTTTTATGCTTATATATTTGTTGACAAATATTGCATTGCACCTCGTCAGTATCTCCTATACGTGTAAAAAAATTATCATGCAATACTAGTTGCTCTACGAACCATTGGGGCACGGGGAGGACGGGGAGAGCGATTAACCGATTCAGATCTAACATTATCATTTCCTACTGCGGGTGTCTCACCAATATTTTTATCATCTTCATCTAAATCAACCGCATTTACTTCATTTTTTTCTTATATACTATAATTTTTCTGACCTTCTACATAATTCATATAGTGAGCACCTACACCTACTTCTTTCTCAAAAGATTGACTAAGCGGTACCGGAGGCACACAGAATTATCTACTACTTGAACTACCTCTACCTTCAGTAATTCTCTTTTTACTACCACTATCACTTTCGGAACAAAAAAAAATTACACTTTAAGTGGCGAGGTTTCTTAATTTATCCATAATATAAATCAAACTAAAAAAATTTAAAATACACAAATATAATAAAATTAAATATTCAATAATTAATACACTAATTAAAAATTAAAAGTAAGAGATGAAACGACAATACCAAGTTTTGGAAGTATCTGAAAGTTGCGACTTTGGAAACTTCCACTCGTACTTTGTAATCATAAAATTAAAAAGTTAAATTGAGCACTTTAGGAAATATATAGAATATTTAAATTTTGAGAATTGAGATTTGAGAGAGAATAAGATTTGAGAGAATGAAAATTGTGTGGAAAATAATTTTAAAGTGTAGGATATTTATAGAAATTTTTTTGGGTTTAAAAAAATATTTTATATGAAAAAAACTTTTTTTTAATTAAAAAGGGCTAAGTAGCCGTTGGTCCCAACGTCAAAAATCAATATATTTTTTTTAAAAAAATGTTTTCGGGTTGATTAACCGATGGGCCTGGACCGATTTTGGTCCGGGCCAGGTTAACCAGGCCCAATTTTAAAATTGGCCCAGCCCGGGACTCGATACCCTACGGTTCGGGGGCTGACCGGGCTGGGTTATTTAAGTGGGTCGGGTAAAACCGGCCCGATTGATACCATTAGGACAAGCTATCAATTATCGGGAAAATTAATGGTGTTAAGACGAAGCTCTTTGTTAGTTCACTTATAGGTCCAACATTGATGTGGTACACCAAAAAGGATACTAGCAAGTGGGTCTCTCGCCACAATTTGGCAAGTGAATTTATTAGGCGATTTGACAATAAGCTGAAGAGAAAGCTCATAGATAAAACTGATTTGATTGAGAGATGATTTAGGTATAAGGGAAATACGATCATGGATGAGACATCAAAACCTCTAAAGCCGGATGTGAGCAAACCTGAAGCTATGACTCTCTTAGATGAACCATCGTTAGTCACTTTTGAAATATTGAGGTCAGATGGTATTCTACATCCAATGCTTGTTGCTTTCTATTTCCCTTCAAGTCCTTCCTTTGATTCAAAAAAGCATTGTGTCTTCTATTCTGGCATGCCTGGTCATGATACTGACGAATATCACAAATTGAGGAGAGAGATAGAGAACTTGATAAGCACTAGGAGAATACTAAAGAAACCCCACCCTCAACTGATATGGTATCCAGCTCCAGAAATTATTCCAACATCCAATAATGTCCAAGCTTATTATCCCCAATCCTTCACGAAACCTCCTTCACAGACTATTTGATACCCACCTTCATTTGTTGCTCCAACATCAAACTACATTCCAATGTCTTATCAAAATCCTCCAACAATTCAATGATCCAATCAATCGGCCAAACCTCAACATAAGCTTCAGAAAATCCACCAAAATTGTGCATTCCTCTATGTGAGCCCATATATCAATTGTACGAACGACTCAAAAAAATGGACTACATCACGCCCATTCTTGTCGTACCTTGTGATACTAAGTCCGTGCGGTATTTCCCTGACCAAATGTGCGCCTGTTATTCTGGGATGAAAGGACATCCTACTAGGGCATGTTATGCCTTGAAGAACATGATTTAGAAGTTGATTGATACCGAGGTGATAAATATAACAGGGTTAAATTCTGATGTTGATTGATTTCGTAAGCTTGACTTGCCCTTGTTAACATTGGTGAAGAGGATATCATGGTGATTCTTCGATCCACACTCTCAAACATTTGAAATTCCTGCAAGTAATTTGTAGTTTCCTTTTATTTTTTTCTTACTGATGTAATTTGAACTACGTTCGACCTGATTTCCCTATATGAGGGATACATAGGCGCTCATTTAATGAGTTCGATCTCATCATAATAAATTTTTCTTTTCCCCTGTTTTGATACTTTGCGAAACATGGTAACACAAGAGTTTCTCGACTTGAAAAAAAGACTGGATGCATGTCTACATTTAAAGGGCATTTATGATTTGAGGTATAAAAAGTTGTCTCTACATCCAACAGTTGATTTGCCTTCAGGATACAAAGTTCTAAAATTCAATGTATTTGATGGGGATGGAGACCCGATCATGCATCTAAAGTACTACTGTAGCAGACTAATTGGCATATAACACAATGAAGCTCTCCTAATGAGATTGTTCATCCAAATCCTGTCGGGAATAATGCTTGCTTGGCATGTCAAACAAGACTTTGACAAGTGGCATACATGGGAAGACATGGCCCAGGACTTTGTGAGATAATATAAGTTTAATATCAAGATCGATCTGACGATGTTGGATTTGTTTGAAATAAGGAGAATGGCTCATGAATCTTTTGAGGATTCTCTAACACGCCGGAGATCGAAAGCTTCTAAGATACATCCTCATATGCCTGAAGAAGAGTTGGTTCAAGCTTTCATTAGGTCGCTAGATAGTATATACTATCAAAAGTTATGTTGTTGATATGTTCAAAGGTTCGATGATCTAATTTTAATTAGGAAGACGTTAGAATACGTCATTCGGATAGGAAAGGTTATTGATGTTTTCGTAATACAAGCTACTTTCTAAGCACAAAAAGCCTCACCGGAAGAAGAAAGAGAAGAAGATCTCTCAAACTTCCCACCTCAAGAACCACACTATCCAAATACCCAACATATTTATGCTATTTTTTACTCCTATAAGCCACAAGCTTTTCAATACACAAATTTTCACCCGTCTGATCCCCAACAACAAACTCATCCAGTTCCATCCAATTCTCATCAACCAAAGAAAATAAAACCTTGTACTTTTACCCCTCTAACTAAACCTTTGACTGGCATATTTTAAAGATTATTTGCTCAAGAAATTTTGAAACCAAGAAAAGGCTGGATCCCTAAGTACCCACCATCGAATTTTGACTTGTCCAAAAGGTGTGCATATCATTCATATATCCAAGGACGTGATACTGAGGAATGTTCAGCATTGAGGTACAAAATTAAAGACTTGATTGAGAAAGGCAAGATTATAATGCGACAAGGGTCGCTAAGTAACATTTATGACATTACCACAGGCGCAGTTACTATTCAAGGTACTCCAATAGAGATTGCTCTGAGATATTTGACCACGAAGCGTAAGGCACATCAAAGAAACTGAGAAGGACAAAATCATCAAGCAAAGTACCAATTCTGTTTTTCAATCAATAAAATTTCTACTTTTGTTTATGCTCCTCGTTGTACTCATGAACTACGTTTGACCTGACTTCCGTTTGGATACGTAAGCAGCCCACTATTGGGTTTGGTCTTAATCTAATAATTTTTTTTCTCTCTCTCCCCTCCATTTTCACATTATCTCAGCTTTTAATCAGACTCTATTCGGTAAATCTAAGACATTTTGGCCCATTTCATAACTCCAGATGACAAATTGCATATTCAAAGTCGAACCTCGATGTTTGAATACAAAACAATTGTTTCTTTTGAACTAACATTTTCTTTGAGTGATGCAGGAATATAAGACTTCACAAATAAAACTGGGGAAGAATTTTTGAGATTACCTCAAAAATTCTACCAGCAGGTAATAGTTTGACCGCAGGAAAGTGTGAAATATATTTTATACTGGGGCAGAAATTTTTTAGGGTGCTCAAAATTTCAACGACAAATAAGAAAACATCGGGTTCATCCACCCTAAAATAGGATATGATGGGCTCATCTATCCTAAAATAGGATATGTTTGACCTACCGGGTTCCTCCACCCTAAAATAGAATATGTTTGACATATTGGGTGTACCCGCACTAAAATGGGATATGTTTGGTTCATCCACTCTAAAATGGGATATGATGAACACATCGGATTCTTCCGCCCTAAAATATGATATGTTTGGCATACCGGGTTCATTCACCCTAAAATAGGATATATTACATATTAGGTTACTCCACCCTAAAATAGGATATATTTGACATGTTGGATTACCTTCCTTAAAATGGGATATGATGAACACATCGGGTTCTTCCACCCTAAAATAGAATATGTTTGGTAATCCGGGTTCATTTACCCTAAAATATAGATATGTTTGACACAACGGTCTATGTTTGACACAACGGGTTCTTTTGCCCTAAAATAGAATATGATTGACTTAACGGGTTCATCCACCCTAAAATAGAATATGTTTGATGTTCGGGGTTCATCCATCCTAAAATAACATATGTTGGAATATCAGGTTTCGTCCACCCTAAAATAGGATATACTTGATATATCATGTTCATCCATCCTAAAAAGGGATATGTTGGGTTCATCCACCCTAAAATAGGATATACTTGATATATCATGTTCATCCATCCTAAAAAGGGATATGTTGGGTTCATCCACCCTAAAATAGGATATGCTAGACAATTAGGCTCGTCTGCTCTAAAATAAGGACACTTGATTTTGCAGATATATACTCAAGGTGGTCATTTTCCTTAAAAGGCGAAACTGGGGCAAAATTTTGAGGATCTCAAAATCTGGGACAACAAGAACAACGTTAAACAAATACGCTTTCTTATCTCCTCTCATCGTTATTATTATCTATTATGATTATTTTTACCGCATTTTTTAATATATATCCGTGCTAAACATTTTTGTCGAGTAGTGTTAAAAGTGACAGGTAAACTGAAAATTATTTGAGAATTATTCTCCTCCCAATTCTGAAATATTTTATCTCAATATTTCAACATATTCATATTTCACCATTCAAAATCGCTCATACTCCGACCTTGCAAACTCGTGCTCTACGTTCATCATTTTTCTTTAGGAATCTCATTTGTTCATAAATCTAGAACTTAACATGGCTTGATTCTCGTAAAATCAGAGATATGTAAGCGACTTGAAACTAAAGTCTTGACCGCATTATTTTTAAAAAACCACCTCCTTGTTTCTTCTATTCCAGCAAATCATTCCTCACTCGGACAAAATTAGCTGCTAAGTCTTTTGTTGCTCGATAATTCTTTTATAATTCTCAAGCAACGAAGGGACAACTATTGACACCCAATTTTGACCTCCTAGTCTGTTATTTTAATATTAATTTAAGATGTTAATACTGTTTACGTATAATTTTGATATCAAACAAATACCAACATGTCACATTCATAATTTCTAAATATGCAATTTATTTTATCAAGTAATTTTATTTTATATAATTTAAAATGATTTTCAAAACCAAAAAATTATTCTGAAGGTTTACAAGAAGATTAAAAAAAAAAGATTGTATCAAGAATTATGTACAAAAGAATATGAGAACGTCCTCTAGCGTCGAAAGAATTGCACGTATAGAGATTCAAAAAAGAATCGATCTGATCCAGGTCATAATCTTTATGGGATTCCAAAATTATTAATAGAAAGTCGACCGCGCGGAATCGAAGAATTACAAATGACCTTACAAAAAGAATTTAATTGTGTAATATAATATTTTATATAATTTTATAATATTTATTAAATTATTTTCGCTAATATGCACACTCATAATTTACAAACAGATTATCTATTATTATTATTATTATTATTATTATTATGCAATTTCTTAAAATTTGTACCTAATTTATTTCCAATTTATTACCGGCGATTTTATCTAATATCTTTTATGTAATATTAATTTTTATGTGTGTAGATTATTCTTAATAGAAACAGCCTAAGTCAATTCAATTTAAGAGTGTCAACCGGGTCAGGCCGGCCTAGAAAGGTACCGGCCCAATAACTTTACCTGAGTTGTGTACCGATCCGGTACCGATCCCAATTCTTAATGGGTCGATCCGTACCAGGCCCAATAGTAGAATTTGGCCAAACGGCCAGTGACCGGCCCAATTACTATTAGTATCGGTTTTAACCGATTCAACCTGGCCCAGTTCGAGTAGTGGATCGGTTACCGATCCATTAGATTTACAAATATTAAATTTAATTCAAATATTTATGAATTTTTGCAATATGTACTATCTATACACACATATAAATTGTTAAATATATTAAACAATAAACGTTTATACATATTTACATTCAATTTCTACTTAAAAAAAATATAAACACATAAGACATAAGTACATTCAACATATATGAGTTTAAATACAACGTGAAATAATGTACATACAACTTATATACTTATTTTGGGTCAAACAAGATTTTATTTATATACAGAAGTTCTACAGAGACAATAATTGTGGCATAGCCGCTACAAAAGAGCTAGCAGAAGTAGTTCTAGCTAGGCTAGTAAGAATATGTACAACATTAGCAGTAGTTATATTATATACATCATGATATAGGGGTGAGCATTTCGCCCTTCGAAGTGTCAAATCTCCACATTGGTCAGCACACAAAATATCCATGACATATGGAAGAGATTCCCAAAAAAGTATAACTGTAGTCGGGGAGTTATGCGTAAAAGCAACAGTAGTAGGCTAGTCTGTTCTGTTCCCTGTAGATGTGACATATATCAGGATTACCCATTCTTCGGAGTAGGCACCTGCAATCATATAAAAGAAAAGAATTGTTAGTGGGCGAACAACCAAGTTGCCTAACAAGTTCTTCGGAGTCAATGTTTATCTGAATGGAAGAGATAAAATTCTCGTGTCCAATGCTAAGTCCTTGAAAAGGGGCCTTCGCTTCAGCTTCATGACTATTAGTAATGTAGATAGAGCTAATGAAGTCAAGTATCCAGTTTTCATAATGATCATGAAACATACCTCCAGTATGGCCTATTATAGTACATTAGAAAAATACATACAAATATACATACAATTAGTTGAAAATAATTGTAGAAACAATATACATACAATATATACTACTTAAAATACTACTTTAAACAATATACATACAACATATATACATTACATACATAATACTTTAGAAAACATATACACATGTAGACATTAAATAAATACTACTTTGGTCTGTAGAAAATATATACACAATATTCATACAATATATACTACTTAAAATACTTCTTGAAACAAAATACATACAACATATATATTACTTTAGAAAACATATGCACATGTATACATTAAATATATACTACTTTAGTCTATAGAAAATATATACACATATATACATATAATATATACTACTTAAAATACTACTTGAAACAATATACATACAACATATATACATTAGTTAAAAGATAAACTTATATAGTATTTTTATATGTCAATACTAAATGTCTAAGTAATATCTGCTAAAATTATTTTTATTTTTACATTATAACTTTATGTAAAGGTTGATAGTAATATATTAAAAGTATTTAATTCAAATTATACATTTAATTTAAATGAAAAAATATGTAAGGAGTGAATGAATCTTGTATTTTATTGAATGCAACATGATCCAAAGCTTATAAGTTACATGATAGACAATTCTACAAATTTTGCATCATTTCTTTCAACTCATTCATGTTAATATTAACAGGAACTGTCATAGGACAGTCAAAATCAATGGGGCCAAAGACAAAGATGTAATACCCCAAAAAATTTTCTTCGTAAAGATTCCGTGAGAAACGTATCGAGTTCTACACTTTAGAGCGATCCATAAATTTTCTGTGTAGTATTTCTAAGACGTTGACCTACCATTGCGTAGAGTATCGAATAAGCTTTCCAACGATATGTAGATCATAAAAAATGAAAACTCGAGCGATGAGTTACAACCTTTCCGATCGAACTACGACCATTCCGATCGAACTATGAACAGTAAAACGTGCAGGAAATTAAAATTACTGCAGCCAAGCGAATTTTTGGGTCAACTTCAAACGACCATAACTCCTTGAACATAATGATCTTGGTGAGCTACTATATATCAACGGAAATATCTAAGAGTCCTCTTTCTAATGAAATTGGTTTCATCCAATTTGGCTGTCGGAGTAAAACGTTATGGTCGATCTAATTCAGCCTATCAAAACAGTCCACCAAAGGACAGATTTGACATTATTTATTTTTTTAAGGGCAATTTGGTCATTTCACACCCCCTCTTGGACGAAAATTTATTCATTTAATCCATAATTGAACCTTCAAAATTTATTTTCTCCATGAAACATTTGGGATAATGAAACCCTAGCCAAATTTCACCTTCAAATATCTTTCAATTTCACCGTAGAAATCTAAAATTAATCCGATAAACGAACTCCTCATTTCAAGACCTTCGAGGAGCACCCATTATTTGTCCGAACATGATTCCGTAATCAAGAAGTCAATTTCAAGGTATGTGGGGTTTTGAACAAGAGCAATCTTCCGTTCTTGTGCCCAAAGCTTTAATTTTATTATGGTTTTACATGATTTTGCAAGTGAGATTATGTCTAAATAATTTGATTATGAGATTATGATGATTGAATGAATAAACTTTGATTTATATGATTATCTCAATGTTTTCATGATATGATTTAATAATTATCATTGCGAATTACACACTTTTACCACAAGGTGTTATTTTGAATGATTTTGGGACGTATGCCGAGATGGTATTTTGGAATAATATTTTGAGATATGTGTCAAGCTTTATGCTTCCCAATGACGATTTGAATTATTGAATATATATTTGAGACATGAGATGTCTTGATATCTATAATTGTAACTTTTATATTTTTATTTTGAATGATTTCGAGATATATGTTGAAATGGTATTTTGGAATGATTTTGAGATTTATGATAAGCTTAAAGCTTCTTTATGACGAAATTGAATCATTGAGCATATTGAGATATAACATTTGAGATGTTACCATGAGTCTTCATATTTTCTCAAAAATATTGATGTTGTCATGACTTGATAAATTGTTACATTTTGACGTTTAAAAAGGTTGAGTTCTATTATTGAAATTTCATGATATTCGAAAATGGGTATACACTCAAATTACTTTATGAAGGATTTATAAGACTTTGAATTTTTTTCCAATATGGATATACATGATTACTTCATTACTCTACGTCTTAAATTGAGAATTTATGCTATGAATTGCATACTACTATAATGAATTGATATTTCTAAAGGCTTTCGAGATAAAAGTCGTGATTTGAGTTGTACTATGGGATATGTATTCTTATTATGAATTGAAGGTCTCAAGTGCTTTTCAAAAGCTGTTGTCATGATTTAATTGTCGAATTGAAAGAATAATCATTTGAGTACATTGACCTTGAACTCGCAGAGTCGAGATGATTTTGACTATGAGAAAGATTGATTTTGATATAGATGTTGAGATGAATTTTGGTATTTTTTTTTCTGGATGATTTTAATGAGTTGAATTGTTGAAAATATTACGTATTGAGTCTTCATATCCTTGTCCAAATGTCGAGTCGGTTATGGTTCAATGCATTGATACCTTGTTGATGTTGAAAAAGATTGAAATGTTTTAAGTCGAAGTTGGGGTTAGGAATCCACAAATTGTTGATGAATTATAAATTGAGATATTTGATTTGGTCTTTATGATAGACCCTTGTGATGATGATGGTGGATTTCCTAACGCGTTCTGAGCTTGTCGGGGAGTAGTACTTAGCACCAAGAGGGAAATTTGGTATTTTTCCAAACCTATGTGCCACCGTAGGGTTGTTTGATGATGATATTATTGGCCAGAGAGCCCGATTGTGATTATTGCAGTTTTAAGGTCGTACTCCCTGGCAAAGAGTATGATGCTCCCGCCAACGGGGGTTTCAAACGTTGGTATTCCACGTAGCTCATGTGGGGTTGTCGGTTATAGGAAACTCCCCTGTCCATAAAAGTCATGTTTCTTGAATTACCGAGTCACTCCGAGATTTGAGTCAAAGAGTTGAGATATTATGATGAATTATGATTACCTATGATGAATTTTGACGATATGATAATTTATTATGATTTATCATAATTTATAATTTTTGATGATTTACATGGATTATGAGATTTTACCATTTGAACTATTTATTATGAAAGTATGAAAAGTATGATTTGATATAACTCAAGCCAAGTGAGTCATCATTGTCTGTATGCATGTTTTCATGAAATTGATGATGTTATTTAAAGTGTTGCATGCACCCCCACATACTCAGTACATTCTCTTTGTGTTGACCCCCATCTACTATTCTATTCAGTTGCAGCATCTGGTCAGCAGGTAAATGAGTCTTTATAGTTCAAGGTCTTATGTTGGTTGTTTCAGTTCAGAGACACTGTATCTTCTTCTGTCGGCCATATTGAGTGGGATGGTTGGAGGTCATGACCCGTTTATGTACAGGCCATACTAGTAGAGGCTTCATAGACAGTAGTAGTGGTTGATGTATTCAGTCTCCTTCTTGTATATGTACATGTGTTAGTAGAATTGTCATCTTGTAATTTCGATATTGTATTGAACAGATTCTGTATTGAGATATTTTCAGCTTCATTCTCTCAGAATTATGTTTTAAATCGGCTTCTTTTGAGTTATACCTATGAAATGGTTAGCTTGGGGTCACTTGTGACCCTAAGCACCGTGTGGCGTCTCGGGACTCGATTTTTGGGGCGTTACAAAAGCCATGCATTGGACTTGATTGTGTTGAGTTCTTCTTTGAAGTCATAATTTCTTCAAGATTCTGTTCATCTGCCGGCTCCACCTTCATTTCTTGATTTCTTCGTTCTGCCTCTAATCCAATCTCTAAGGCAAACTAAAACATTCATAGCATTGCCTCCCAATGAGTGTTGGTTGTCTCCAAGTTGTTGTCGTCCCTGACTAAAAGCGCTCTCTAATGCAACGATTGACATTAGAACATTCAATATATCTCTAGCTAATCTTGAAAGCACAGATATTGTCTTTTATTATTTTTCCACCAATCCAGCATATTGATCGTTGCTCTACAATTCTCTATCGGTTGTCAGAGAAAATACTTAAGCTCTTGTCGATAAAGTATTTTGTGTGATGAAGGAGGCACCCTGTCCCAAATATTTAAATAAAAAAAAATCAGGATAACTACTATGTGTCTATCTTTTAGAAGCTGATGGCTCCTCGGAAGCTTGGGGAACGGGAGTTGGAGTGATATGTACCAGTATGATTTCATTAAGTAAATCGACATAATGGTTATATTATTCTTCCATGTAATTGTTCGCATCACCCATAGCCGTAAACAAAGAAGATTCTTCTTCAGGTTGTATATCTAAAGCAGTATAAATAATAGAAGTAAATTCGGACATAGTATTATATTTCATACATAGATTATTATAGCACCAATCAAGTAAATTGGGGGAAGAGGATAAAAATATTTTTGAGATTTAGCAATCATTGCATTAATAACTTCTTTGTAACCTTCTTTATTATTATATTCGTTAAGCAAACAAGAAATGTTGGCTAAATAAGCTAAAATATTACAAACAATAGGATAATAAGCACCAAAAAATTCAACCATAGTTATATAAAAAAAATAAAAATTTAACAATATCAGCAATTACAGTCCAATCAGAATCATGTAACATACACTCAGGAAAAAAACCAGAATATTGATTAAAAGTCATTCTAATAGAAACTTTATAAGTAAGACAAGATCGTATATAATATTAAGTAGCATTTCATCTAGTATCATATTCTTCAGGTATTAATATTAGTCTAAGTCCATTTTGTTCACATTTAATTTTAAATTCTTTCGTTCTAATTTTTTGATAATTTCCTTGAATAAAGCCAACAACAAGCCTAATCTTTTCAATATAAAGCTCAAAAAATTCAAGATCATCTTTTATTATTAAATATATATATATGACAACCACACTTAACATGAAATATTCCAAATAACGATGAAGAAGGTTCAACTTTTAATAAGTCAACAACAGTTTTGTTGTTAGATGCATTATCAAAAAATATACATAATACTTTTCTTTCAATACCATAATATTTTGCAACTTTAGAAATAGATTCAGAAATAAATTTTTCGGTGTGTCTATGATCTTCATCATACAAAAATATTAAAATACGTTTTTGCATAACAAAATTACTATTTATTTAATGACAAGTAATTGTTAAATAATCATTTTTATTAACAACACGATCAAGATCAGAAGTTAGAGCAACTCTCCATAGAATAGTTTTTAATAATGTAGATAAATAATAAATATATTGTGCATGGAGTCTTAAAATATCGGACCGACAAGTAATTTTAGGAATACCTGTAAATAAGGGATTATAAATTACTTGAATATAATGAATAAAAGCATCAGAAGAAGCAAAAGAGAAAGGAAAACAACCCACAACTATCATTTTGGCTATTTCTTCTCAGTCCTTCATTTTATTATAATTCTTAACTAATTGACCGGTTGTTGGGTTCAATCTACATTGATTTGGCCTCGTAACTGGCTCACCACCTTGTGTCGTATCTAGCTCTATTAGGTGTCTTTGTTGTAAATGTATCATCAACGCACCCGTACCCCCTTTATTACCTCTGGTGTTATGGTCATATACCAATTGAAAAATATTGTATTGGACCTTAATTTCTCCTTCTATTTTTTGTATAAAATTTTCATACAATACTAGTTCTTCTACGAGATCTTACAAGGTGATGGGGAAGATAGAGAGAAAGATTAACTGATTCTGATCTAACATTATCATTATAGACTTCGGGTGTATCACCAATATTATCATCATCTACATTTAAATCAACACCGTCTACTTCATTCTCTTCTTCTATACCATAATTTTTTTGAGCTTCTAAATAGTTCATATCATGAGCACCTACACGTAATTCATCCTCAAACGGTTCGCTAATTGGTATCGGAGGCACACGGATATGTCTAGTACTTGAACTACCTCTACCGAAACCGTCACCAATTTATTTTTTACTACCATTATCACTTCTGGAACAAAAATTTCTAATACTTTTACTAACTTTTCTTAATTTATCTATATTATAAATTAAACTACTAAATAATCAAAAAACACAAAAATAATAAAAATAGTTACTCAACAAATAATACACTAATTAAAAACTAAAAGTAAAAGATGAAATGACAATACCAAATTTTTAAAATATTCGAAAGTTGAGACTTTAGAAAACTTTCACTTGAAATTTGTAATTGCAAAATTAAAAAATAAAATTAAGTACTTTAGGAGATAATTAGAATAATTGAAAAAGATTGGGAGAATGAGATTGTGTGAAAAGTAGATTTGAGTTGGGTTATTTATAGGAAAAACTTTTGGAATAATTTATTTTTAAAAAAAAGAATTTTGGGCCATTTGGCCGGGAATAGGCTGCCAACGGCTATAATGTCACTGGGCCAGCTTAATCCAACGGTCCAATTAGCCCAATTGCCCCAATGGTTGAAATTAAAAAAATATATAATCGGGCCAATCTGATTCGGGTAACTGTGGGCATGGTTCGATTTCATTATTGGGCCGATCCATTGGGCTAGCCATCTCAGATGGCCAAGCCCGAGATCGGGGGCCCAAAACCCGGATCGACCCATCGGACCGGTCCATACCAGGCCGACTCACTTTTTGGGTCGGACTTACCAGGTTGGAGTAGTCTGACCTGGCCTAATTGACAGGCTTAATTCAATTATCTCCAATTTATTTAAATTCTAGCCATCCTTATACCTAATTGATGTTAATTTTAGCTTAATTTTGAGTTTAATTTGATTCAATTTTAAAGCCTAAATCAATTTTCATCCCTCTCTCAATTTTAATCACAATTGTCGACTCATGTGGTCGACGCTTGAGATTAAATCTCATTTTCTTATAAATAGTACCTCAAAACCTTAAATCACTTTTGATAATAACAAGCCGCACACCCCACTATTTTTTCCATCTTCTTTCTTTTCCTTTCTCTAAAATAGATCTCCGCTGACAGTCTTTGTCGGTGAATTTTCAATCGGCTCCGCCTCTCCATAACATCATCGATGAGTCCTTCACCATCTCTAACCGCCCGCCAGCCAGAGTAACAACGTCACCATCATCCGCCCAATTGCACCCCCTCTTCTTTACCCACCTCTCTTTTTTTACCGCTCGCAGCTACTCCAACAACCCTATTGTTGCCGTCGGTGAACAGCAACAGCCACACCAACAACCCCATGATGCTGCAATGAATGTCGTACCACCCATAACCCGCCATACCGGTCACCAGCGTTGTCTCTCTCTTTCTCAAACAGTCATCGCCACTCTCTCCGTCATCGTCAACTCCTCCAGTCGGTGAACACCAACCAATAATCGGTGCCTTCAGCCGCTAGACATCCATAGTCGCTGCCTCCGATGCAACCATCAGTCGTGATTTAGCCTCCCCCTCCTCTCACTTATCACGTTCTCGTCGAAATTGATGAATGATGAAGTTTTTGATGAACCCGATTATTGTCCGATTTGATTTCTCAATACCTTAAATTGCATGTTTGTTTGCTTTGGTTGCAAATCACCTAAATCGGTCTCTTATCTTTAAAATTCATGATATTTGATTCTAAATTTTTATTCAGTTCGTTTAATTATGTGTTTATGTTCGTCTCTAGATTGATATACACGAAAAGCCCTAAATTCTATGGACTTTGATTATTCTCAAATTTTCTAGTAGCTAATCTTTCATTAATTTTTATGATTCCGAACCACTTTGATTATGGGTCGTTGACAAAGTTTGATGCTTAATTATTGATATTGTACTATTTTGATTTCTAATCATTATGATAAAAATGAAACTGATTCAATTATGAAATACTCTTATTTGATTAATATTTTCATAATTTATAGTGATTAAAATAGCCTTAATAGATCCTTTGTTTACCTCTACGATTCTTACTCTCTTATTTATGATAATTTTTTATAATTCTTACTCTTCTATTTATGGTCATTTTTTCATATGTTTGTTTTAATTGTAATTGATTTATGGTATTGATTTGCCTCTATGATTCTTATTACTCTCATAATTATGATAATTTTTTAGTTGTTTGTTTAATTGTGATTGATTAATGGTATCGATTTAAGAAAAGTATCTTATTTGGTTCAATAACGGATTTCCTTGCCTTCTTTTTTAACGGACGGTTATGTCATTAATTTATTATAGCAAAAATCTTTTCTTTTAATTTGATTTGATTAGGCTAGTTAAGGTAATGATTATTTTTTTCCTTTTAATAATCATTCTCTATTCAATATAAAAAGGGACAATTCCTTCTATTTTTTTTTGAGAATACAGAATACTGACTTCTACACTCTTCTACACTTAAAGTGTTAAATTTTTACTTGTTGCTTCTACTTTGAGACTGTCGGTTCTTGCTTGCTTTTACCTACTTTTGAAAGTTTGATTTCTTTCGTTATTGTGTTGTTAATCGATTAGTTTACTCTAACAATGTATTAATTTCTTTATATATTCTATGTGACTATGATTTTATTTTGATTTGCATGGGCTTGATGTCATAAGCCTTCTATCCGTCTTTGTGTATGTTTCGTGACTTATTGCGTGTTCATGCTATTCTCTTTTGTCAATGTGACATGTTTTCTTTCTCTATGAAATGTTCCTTCCCACTAGAGTATTGTTGTATGTGAATCTGAAATAACTTTTGAGCTTCAGAACCCTTTCAGCGTGAGTCTGCCTGGGATCCTTGAGATCCTTAGGATCTCAACATCAATGAGGGTTGTTTATGGGCTACCAAAAGCATGTTTTGAATTTTTGGAATTGATTTTGGTACCTTTGCCAGGTTGGACGAGAAAGCAGTTGATTCAGGAAACTTGAAGAGTTGTCGGGGGGTTTGTTTAAGGGTTGTCCCACTTAGTGCTTGTTTTTTATTCATTCTTGGTCTGTAATAATTATTGTATAAACTCTGTGTAATAATAAAATTATGTGACTGCATATGGGGGGCGAAGACTATGTGATTTAAATATTTTATGTTCTCACTTAGGAAAATATGTAGTCTAAGATTAATAATAAACTTAATCAATCGCCTAGAAGTTATGTTTTAGGGTTTCTAATTAATTTTCAATATAAAAAGTTATTTTTAAGCATGTTTGTTTGATGTCTAGCATGTTTGGTTAATTGTCACTCATTTTTAATCCTTTTTGCATATTTAATAAATGTTTTTGCACATTCAAAGTTATTATTCGGACACTCAATAAATTTCTACACTTTCAAAATAATTTTTCATTTTTAAATATTTCTCTGCATTTTCAAAATAATTTTCTGCATTGTTTATTTAGTTTCCTGCACTATTTAAATATTTTTTGCACTTTAAAATATTTTACTGCACAATTTAAAATAATTATCTGCATTGTGTATTTAATTTTCTACACTGGTTCAAATAATTTCTGCACTATGTTAAATAACTTCAGCACAACTTAAAAATTTTCTGCACAGTTCAAACTTCAAACTCATTTTTTGCACTGTCTGATTAATTCACTGTACAGTTTTATTAATTTTCCTGCGCATCCTTATTCATTTTTCTGAATATTTTAGTAAGTTTTTTTTGCACCGCTTTAACTGTTAGCTTGTTTAATTTTTTAAATGTTAATAACTATTTATCACTTAGTGGCATGTCTATAAGTCTAATTTTGTAAAAATAAATAAATACTTGTTTTGGCATGTTAATTACTTAACTAACCTTTAACTAATCAAGAGGCTTGTTTGAAACCATTGTGTGCTACGTGCTAGTCCAACGTGCTTTGCTTGACGCACTTTGAGTCTAATTAGGTAAACTTAATTTTTTTTGTCTAGACTCTAAATTCAAATTAGAAAGGTCCAATGCCTCTTAGACATTAAGTTGGGACGGGCAGACATTTTAGAGCAGACATTTTAGAAAACGCTAGTTTTATCCGTTCTTTTAGAACGTCACTAAGCTTAACAACCAGCCTAGGTAGAGGTGGGTAGATATTCGAAGATGATGGTAACCCAACATGTTTTGAAAATGCGACATACAATGTTGTCACCCGATAATAACTCGACTTGTAATACCCCGTACTTTTCTTAGCTCAGTTCAGCTCTTAGTTGTATGTATAAGAGGTTTAAAGCCTAAAAATTTCTCACTAAGTGTTAGGACTTAGTCATTTTCAAAACTCCATAAACTTTGATAATTTTATTTTTGATCTTTCCAACCTCGGAACATTAATTTTTAAGTTGATTCATGATCGGGGTTATCAATAGTACATCTCAGGTGAGTTTTGAAATTTTCGGACGAGTGTAGGGGTGTGTTTGGATCACCAATACAGTAGCAGCACCAAGATAAGCCCACAACGCGCCCTCCAGTGCACTGCTAGGGTTGCCCACGGCAGAGCCCGCGACTCATGGGTCAGTGCGGCGGTCCAGAGCCCACGACGCGTGCCCCATCGTTCGCCCCTTATTTTTCCAACTTTTATTTTTATTTTTACAAGGGAAATTGGATTTTTTTCTTCACCTAATTGGTCCATAACATGGGATTAAGGGTCCCAAAAATTCTCTCAAAAAAAAGCATCCTCTCTAAAAAATAAACCCTAGCCTCTTCAAAAGAAATAAGGGATTCAAGCTTAATTTTCAAGAAAATCATCAAGAACCTTTACAAATTCATCAATTAAGGTATGTGAGATGTTTATCCAAGTAGCCTTTTCACCCATGGAGTCCAAGAATTCATCTTTGTATTTTAAACTATGAAATTACAAGTTTATGATGAATTATCTCCATGAAGTTTTTATGAATCTTGATTAGAAATTATGTTTGCAATCGTTTTTCATGGGAATTAACCCTTACACATTGAAATGATGATATTTTCATGTTAAATCCGTGGTTCATGGTTTTAGAATTAAAGCTATGTTATTACTACATGTTTAAATCATTCTCATGCTTTAACTCATGACTCTCATATGTTTGACGAAATGCCTAAGTATTGAATTTGGAACAATGATCCCCTTTTTATGGTTTCAAAGATCTCATGTGTTCCCATTGTTATTCCATTGAGTCCTGGGGGGTAATGAACACTCGTTACTTAGCTATTGACACAGTTTCAATAATTACAGAACGGTTTCAGATAAACCATAAGCATTGTCATTCATTCAGTTAATATGATCAGTTTTTAGTTCTGTTAAACATAGTTCAGTCCAGAAATCAGTGTTAGTTTAGTTAGGAGTAGAATTTAGCACCGAGCGAACCCAGGGATGGGGGCTCACCCGTCAGTTAGGAATGGGTCCTTAGTAAAAGTTCCTAAGTTCCAGAACTACGTAGCCAACGTAGAATTATGAGATATCACCTGCCAGATTTGGACTGACAATCTCGAAGATGTCACCCGCCAGTTTAGGCCTGACAATCTCTTAAGGGTTACCCGCCAGTTTAGGACTGACTCATTAGTCTTTCAGGACAGTAGCTTAGTAGATCCACACAATCATTGTTAGTATCCGTGGCATGGTACTAACACCCTTTCAAGTTGGGTCACAGGTTGGACCCCGATTAGCTCAGATTGGGGCATATCGGTTAGATAATATCTCCTATAGTCTCGGTTTAGTATTCAGTACAGAATTCAGTTCAGGTTTGCTTGACCATAGCATACAGTTGAGCAGTTATTCAGTTATCAAATTTCAGTATTTCACTTTACAAACTATTTTAGTATCAAGTTATATGTTTGGTCATGCATTCTCAGATTTTACAGCTTTCACGTATATTATGCATCAGTTATCTCATGTTATTCAGTCAGTCAGTATTTCATGCACATGAACATATGCATTTCAGCCTAACCTCATCTCATATACCAGTACATTCAAAGTACTGATCGCATACTTTCTTTGCGTTAGAATGGCTTATATCATAGGTTTAGACGCGCGATTTCCCGAACGCGCTTAGATAAGTTCAGCACTTCAGCAACAGCCGCAGTGGTGAGTCCTCATCTTTCGAGGACAAGTTTATCTTTATTTAGTATCTCAATATTTCTCTATTTGAGTCAGGTTAGAGTTAGTTGGGGGTTTATCCATCAATTCCTCAGTCAGTTAGTTAGAGACTTTTCAGACATTCAAACAGCTAGTCAGTTTATCAGTTGTTTTATCAGTCTTTTCAGACGCTCAGATTTATAATTTATCAGCATTTCAATATTTTTAAACCTTATGACTTTACTCAGTTGTTTTCGCATATGTTGTTCATTATCGGTTCACTCAGTGCTCACAGTAAGTACCAGCTTATGGGTTAACTTGTGGTCACTTGTGACCGTAAGTACCGTTTTTGCGATTAGGGGTAAACCTCGAGTCGTGACACGATTGTTGGCTAATGAACCGGGTAATGATAAATAATCTGGATGCTAATCTTAATAAAATCAAATAAATTCTTTGTCCAATCTTGCGAATCTATTTTTTTCTCTTTTCTTTACTTTATATGTATTTGCTTGGGGTAGTTTAGATTTTCTTATTTAATATAAATATTTTATTATAAATTGTGGCCTTTCTGTCTCCTCGCTTGTCTAATTTATATATTTATTTTATCACTTAGATAAGTAGTATTTTAAAAATAATTGGATTACATGTTTGTTTATTCATTACTTTGCCACTTAGTAACATTAAGTTAATAAAAATAAGTGACCTTTGTTTTATCACATAGAATCCCTACGTAAAATATGAATTCATCCGAGAATCAAATTTGTGGACCTCGAAAGGTGCCTAACACCTTCCTTTCGAGATAATTTGATCCCTTACCTGAATTTCTGGTGAACTAGATGAAATAATAAAAGAGGTTCGTAGTTAGCCTAGAATGGTGCCTTAACGTACCGTAATTCGTTAGGTGGCGCTTCTTCACTCTTTAATCCATTTTAAAAAGATTTGTCACGTCGAATCCCACTTTTCACCAGAAAAATGAAGCGCGACAATTAGTACTCATGATTCAATTACAAGAACAACTGAAGGAATTAAGAAAAACTCATATTTTACATGGAATCCAACTTTGAAGGGGAATTAACTTGAAGATTGAGAAATCTTTAGGACTCAATGGGTGGAAAGAACCCATTGATGAAACCCTACATACTTGGAGGTGGAAGCCTTGATGAACTCTTGAAAATTAGACTTAGATATTAATGAACCCTAATTTTCCTTTGGAGATGAGAGAATCACTTTTTTTCTTGTTATGGATTGATTTTAAGACTTAATGGTGAGTTGGGGGAAACAACCTTATATTCTACCCTTGGAAAGCCTAAACGATGTGGGTTAGGAGTTAAAAGAATGAGAAAAGATCAAAAAACCCTTCTTAAATCATTCATAAAATTCTGAGAGACAGTCCTCACGGCTCGAATAGCGCCTCGTTATGTTTGGTAGCGAGTCGTGGCCTGAGTCGTGACCTGAGGACCTAAGTTTTTGGGTCCTTTTGTTATGACAATGACTCTCCTTCTGACGACTCGTTAGGTCTGATAATGAGTCGTTATAAAGGGTCGTTGCCAAGGGTTGAGTTCTTGATTTCTCACTGTTGTGACAACGGGTCCACATAGAATGACTCATCTTGTCTGACAACGAGTCGTGTTCTGGACCCGTTGCCACTGGACTGAATTTCTTGATCACTTATTCCATGGCAACGAGTCTAGGCTGTGACTCATTGTATTTGACAATGGGTTGTTGCCTGAGCTGTTGTCACTAGCAGTTTGATAGTGCCTTAGGAAATTTTTCACAACTTTTTACTACGACCTCAGATTAAGGCGAGAACAGTAGCGTTGAAAAGCTAATTTAATGGCCTATTTTTTGGTGCGTCTAGAGATTAAAAACTTGGGGTATTACGTACGCTTATGAAAGTTGAGTATGCAATTTGGATTCAGTCTAAACTTATCCCCCAAACTCGGTTAGACACAGTAACTTTAAGATCGACTCTTTATCCATCTATTTTTGTCTGAAGTGAATTTATTACTTCTTGAGAGGTAGCTTGACAAAGAATGTGTTATCAAATATCCTAAAAGTGCATGACATATTTGACATATTTGATTTTACATAAATATTCGGGTGTACTTTGACTAATGTGGCATTATTTAATCTTGAATAGATTAATTTTCTTCAATTAATATGACTATAGTTGAAAAAATAATTAATTATATCTTGAATTCTTAAACATGCCAACTATTTTGAAAAAAATATTTTAACAAATATAAATTAATTATCTAATATGCCCTTAACTCTACAATTTGTTGACCAATTAACAACCATGTCGAAACCACCTATTTATATATATATATATATATATATTAAACCTAAGGTCAAAATATATGAGACAATTATTTTTACTCGTGATACCTCATCTGGATTGCATAACAATGTCCTATTTAGAGTTTCATGTTATAAAAGTTGAAATCGCATGATTATATCTAGGGATATATTATATATATTTTTTAAACTTAAGGTAAAAAGATATGAGACCATTATTTTTACTCATGATACCTTATTTGGATTTGTAGAACAATGTCTTTTTTAGTGTTTCGATTTATAAAAGTTTAAATTGCATGATTGGATCTAAGGGTGTTCGTGGGTTGCTTTGGGTTGATTATTGATCAAATCAAAATCAAACTAACTTAGTCAGTTTTTAAATTTCTAAAATTTGATCAAATAAAAAAAATAAAATGTTGGTTTTATTCGGTTTTCAATTTATAACTAACTGGCAATAAGATTAATATTTTGAAAAACAAATTCAATCCGACATATGAGATTTCAATTAAGTGTTGTGCCTCAATCTTGAAAATCAGCTAACAACGAGTTGGATAAAGCTTACCTTCTCACTTCAACCTTTCACTATTATAACCCAAAATGTGATCAGATAAATTTCTTGTTCAGTAGGATAAAAAAGAAAATTCAAAATGAGTGATCATCTATAGTCTAATGAAACAAGCTTGTGGATTCCCATACACAACAAAATATTAGTTTCACAACTAGTATTATTTTTCTTTATAAGTGCAAAAATCATTCAAAATCTCATAAGATGTTGTCAATGAATGAAGACATATGACTAGAAGTGTTCCGAATAAAGTTAAGTTCATGATTAAAATTTAAAACGTAACAAGTATTTATATTTTATTTATAAATAATTATAAGTATTGTTTTTTTAAATTTAAGAATAAAGCAAATCAAATATCATTTTTTAAAATTGGTTTGATTTAGCTTGCAGTCTGATTTGGTTAAAGACCAAACTGACACCCCTAATCTATCTATCTATATATATAAATGCAAAACTAAAAATAAGACAAGATGCCACGTGGCAAGATATTAAAAAGTCACGTGGCAATTTTTAGGACATAACAAAATAATGTTGTAATAATAATGTATTAAAAGATTTAAAATATTTAAATTTGAAAATACATTATTCTTTATTTGAAAAAAGATTTCATTTGCTTAAAAGTAGAAACTCATGGTTAAAGAGTTTTGAATGAACTTTTACTCTTTCATGTTTATCTCTTTAAAAAATTAAATAAATGTTATAAAACTATCTAAATAAAATTTATGTAAATATTAAATAAAATATAAAAATGTAATAATAATATTAATAATAAATAATAGCGGTAAAATTAGATGTAGTAATGTGTAATAATAATAATAATCAATATATATATAAAAGCAAAACTAAAAGCAAGACAAGATGCCACGTGGCAAGATATTAAAAAGCCACGTGGCAATTCTTAGGACATAACAAAATAATGTTGTAATAATAATGTATTAAAAGATTTAAAATATTTAAATTTGAAAATACATTATTCTTTATTTGAAAAAAGATTTCATTATCTTAAAAGTAGAAATTCATGGTTAAAGAGTTTTGAAAGAATTTTTACTCTTTCATGTTTATCTCTTTAAAAATTCAAATAAATTTTATAAAACTATCAAAATAAAATTTATGTACATATTAAATAAAAGATAAAAATGTAATAATAATATTAATAATAAATAATAGCAGTAAAATTAGATGTAGTAGTGTGTAATAATAATAATAATAATAATAATAAGTATTACATACCTATAGTAGTAGATCTAAGTAGTGGTGTTTGAATCAAACATAAATTGAAAATAACCCTAATTATCTCCTGATAAAGATTATTGTTAAATTTAAACTGAAAATTAATTTGGCTGTGAATAATTCTTTATAACATTTATTTATGGCAGAAGAATTGTAACTTTCTTTAGGTTCTTTTTTACTTAGCCATTATAAATTTTTGTTCCTTTATTTTTACTTTATTTTAAAAATTTATATTTATCCAAATCAATATCCTAATTAGTTAGTTTTTTGAATTTGAATTTAAATGAAATTTGAGTTGGAATGAAATTATACTTCTTAGCTTCTCCTATATATACTTCTACAGTGATATAATATAATGCTAAACTTTCTTCTTCTTCTTTTTTAATTAAATATATATTAATTATTAATAGTCATTAGCTTTATTCATAAATTTATCCTCTGCATTTTTCGTATTCTTTACGTTTTAGATTTTTTAATTTTAACATTTTCACTTTTCATATGTAGATGAATTATGATGGTATTACACGTCAATCTATTTTTCTAGCTTGAATTCAAGTAAGTGATATTTCTATTATGATTTTGCTCATTTGATTTTTTGCTAAAAACAAATACAAAGAAATAAGTTAGTATTAATTATCCTCATCATTTTTTCACTAATTTTTATTATTTTGGTGTTTTTGTTCTCATGACTTTAATATGGTGTATTTGTTCTTGCTACTTATTTTTTCTTAAGAATTTTTTTTATTTTACTCATAAATTTAAGTTTCAAAAATTTCTCAATGATAGCGCTCACATCATGAATAATAGTGATATTCCTTCGGTCTCAAATTACTTGATATTTTTATTTTTTGTATAAATCTTAAGGAGAAATTAATAAGGAGTGTAAACTGACTAATATGTCCTTATTTAATCTTTGATTCGATGAATCTTCTTCAATTAATATGGTTATAGTTAAAAAAAAATTCACAAACATACCAAAGACAAATCTTTTAGCAAACATGTCAAGTAATTTGAGATGGAAGGAGTACTTCTTAATTGAATTTGGGAATGTAAAAGGTATTATGCTTATTTTTGAATTATTAATTTATTTATTTGCTTTATACAGAAAGAGATTAGACGTTTGAAAAATAAAAGTATTAGATTTTGAACTAAGCATTTTCTTTTAAAATTATGTCGGGAAAAGTATGTGAGCAGAAAGATAACCCTTTTTAATTAATTTGATTTGTTTTGCTTTTTCCCATATTCATAGCAATTTTTTATGTAAATTTGAAATTAAGATCAAATTGTTTAGTACTTGACAGGTAAATTATTCGTATATCAATATAAAATTATTTTTATTGATAAATTATATTTTTTGTATATGTATTTAAGTTCTATATAAAATTTATTCAATGTGTTATTAATTATATAATAAATGTAACATGTACATAATAACTTATTGTCACACTACTAAATAATAAATACATACATATTGAATGTGAATTTTGGCACAAAAGTAATTAACTACTCCCTCCGTTTGATTTTACTTTACATATTTTGATTTGACATGTTTATTAAGAAAAATAATTAATAACATGGTTATTTTACCATACTACTCTCATTAAATGATGCTTATATTGTGTTTTGAAATTAATTTGGAAAAAAAAATAATTAATGCTAAAGGTAAAATAGAAAAGAAAAAGTTGTCTTTTCTTGATAGGAATAAAAATTCAATTAAAAAATCAGTGACAAATAAAAGTGAACAGAGGATATTAAGACTCCAAATATTGATGAGGTAAGTAAGACATTAAATAAAAGCAACAAAGTCATAGCCTATGTACAAAAGGGGATGGGTAGAGATATGGTGAGTATACTAAACTTTAATTTAAAATAAAAATAAATTAAATAAATAATATTCAAAAATATTATTAATAAATTTGGACACTTTAGGAATTGTAAAAATAATAACAATAATAATAATAATGATATATATCACAAGAAAAACAAATATTTATGACTATTATATAACAAATTGGGAAGCTGATAAGAAGCCACGTGTCATTTTTTAGGACAAGTTTAATAGTATTGTAATAATATTTTTATAATTATTTGAATTTTTAAATAAAATATCCTTTTAAATAAATATTATTAATTAGTTTTAAAATAGAAACCCACAATGAAAGAGTTTTAAATGAACTCTTATATTTCATAAACTTATCTATATCACATATAATGATACATATATTATTAGTTTAATTATTATTATTTATAAATATAAGTAATATAATATTTGTGGTGTGTATCTAAAACTTTTTCTTACTAGCAATTATTTTAAAATTTTAAATATAAATTAAAATTTAATAATTGAATTCACCGTATATATCTATTTGAAATACATTTATATATCTAAGTTTTCAATTTATTTTTATAAAAATAAAAAAATTAACAAACAAAAGAAAGAAAGAAAGGAAAGGAAAGAAAACAAAAGAAAATTAAGAAGAAAAAACGTGGAAAAAAGAAAAGGTAAACTATTAAAAGACAATTAAGACTATTAAATTATTAATTTTAAATTAAAAATAATTATAAAATAAAATTACATATTAGAAAAAGTTAGTTATCACATTAGAGAGTTCTAATTGGACTCTTATCAAGTTTTGAATTTGAAATATATTATACTTTTAATAAAAAAAAATTCATTATCTTAAAAATAAAAACCTATAACTGAAGAGTTCTAATAGATATTTTTTATTTCAAACTTATCTTTTTAAAATTTAAATTTTATAAACTAAATTTAAATATAATTTATTTACATATTAATAAAAGATGAAAATGTTATTAAATTATTTTCTTCTTCTTCTTCTTCTTCTTATTATTATTATTAATAATAAGAAGAATCATCATCATAATAATAATTAGTAGTAGTTGTAGTAGTATAGCGATAGAAGCAATAGTAAAACGTAGTTGTAGTAGTATAGTGATAAAATAATAGTAGTAAAATGTGGGGGAAAAGGTAAACTATCAAAAGATAATTAAGACTATTAAATTATTAATTCAAATTAAAAAAAATTATTAAATAAAATTACATATTAGAAACAGTTAGTTATCACATTAGAGAGTTTTAATTAGACTCTTATCAAGTTTTGAATTGAAAGATTATGTATTTGAATTTGAAATGCATTATTCTTTTAATAAAAAAATTATTATCTTAAAAATAGAAACTCATAATTGAAGAGTTTTAATAGGTATTTTCTATTTCAAACTTATCTCTTTAAAATTTAAATGTTATAAAATATATTTAAATATAATTTATTTACATATTAATGAAAGATGAAATTTTTATTAAAATATTATTATTATTATTATTATTATTATTATTATTAATAATAATAATAATATCAAAATATAATTGAGACTAATAAATTAAAATTAAAAAAATTACAAAATTAAATTACATACTAGAAATAGTGAGTTATCACATTAGAGAGTTCTAATTGAACTCTTAAAAAGTTTTGAATTGAAATATTAAGTATTTGAATTTGAAATACATTATCCTTTTAATAAAAAAATCATTATCTTAAAAATAGAAACCCAAAATTGAAGAGTTCTAATAGATATTTTCTCTCTCAAACTTATCTATTTAAAATTTAAATGTCATAAAATATATTTAAATATAATTTATTTACATATTAATTAAAGATGAAATTTTATTAAAATATTATTATTATTATTATTAATAATAATAATAATAATAATAATATCAAAAGATAATTAAGACTAATAAATTATTAATTTTAAATTAAAAAAATTATAAAATTAAATTACATACTAGAAATAGTTAGTTATCACATTAGATAGTTCTAATTGGACTCTTATCAAGTTTTAACAAAAAGATTTTCATTATCTTAAAAATAGAAAATTTGTTATTTTAAATTTATCTGTCTAAAACTAAGAATTCATAATTAAAGAGTCATAAATAAACTCTAACTATATCATAATCATAATAATAAATAATATATACGTAAATTAAGTAGAAGTAAAAATAATATTACACACGTGTAGGGATGGTAAGGGGGCGGTGTAAGTTTTAAGCTACGCGGGGCGGGTTAAAGTAATTTTTTTTTAAAATGGTGCGGTGCGGTGCAGGTATATGCGGGTTTAAATTAAAAAAATACTGGAATTAAAAATATTAGATATTATATATACTTAAACTGAAAATAATATGATACTTAAATCTTTTTAAGGTAATATGATTTAATACGTTGGAATTAAAAATATTTTAATATTATCCGTGCATCGCACTGGTACGTATACTAGTATATATATAAAAACAAAACATAAGCAAGACAAGATGCCACGTGTCAAGCTATTAAAATAGCCACGTGGTAATTTTTAAGACAATATTAAAAAATATTTTAAGACAAAGTTAAAAATATTGTAATAAAAATTTTGAATTAAAAAATTAAGCATTTGAATTTGAGTAAATTATCCCTTTACAAAAAAGACTTTCATTATCTTAAAAATAGAAACTAATAATTAAAGAGTTCTAATAGATATATACTATTTCAAACTTATCTCTTATAAAATTTAAATATTATAAAATATATTCAAATATAATTTATTTACCTATTAGGGAAAGATAAAAAATATTGATGATAATAATAATAATAATAAATATGCATTTAATTTTAAAAAATATTTATAAATATTGAAAAAAAGATAAAAATATTAATATAACTAATATTAATAATAGTAGTACACACTTACGTAGTAGTACTTTTAGTTATTTTTTAAAATAGGCGTGGTAGTAGTAGTACTGAATAATAATAATAATAATAATAATAAATAAATAAATAAATTGTAGTAATGGGTAGAACATAATTATAGTGATAGAAAAAAAAAGAGGAAACTCTTTTTTAAAATAAAATAATATGTGAATTAATCTTATTAATTTCAAATATTTCTCTTAATTGAAATATATACATTATAAGATAAGTATGTATTTTATTTGAAAAATTATCTCTCTATATATAAAAGCAAAACATAAGCAAGACAAGATGTCACGTGTCAAGCTATTAAAATAGCCATGTGGCAATTTTTAAGACAATATTAAAAAAAATTGTAAGACAAAGTTAAAAATATTGTAATAAAAATTTAAAATTAAAAAATTAAGTATTTGAATTTGAATAAATTATCCTTTTAAATATAATTTATTTACATATTAGAGAAAGATAAAAATTATTGATGATAATAATAATATTGATAAATATGCATTTAATTTTAAATTTTTTTTATAAATATTGAAAAAAAGATAAAAATATTAATATAACTAATATTGATAATAGTAGTTAGCACGTAGTAGTACTTTTAGTTATTTTCTAAAGCAGACGTGGTAGTAGTAGTACATAATTGTAACGCCCCGATTTGCTGAACTAGAATGCTACACGGTGCTTATGACCCTGAGGGAAAACAAGTTAACCCATGACTGATATCTGTACCTGTACACTGCATAATATACTTGTAAAATGCGGAAAACATGAACAATAGGCCATAAGGTTCAACTGAATAGAATATCTGATAAATAATAACATCTATATGGGGTAACAAATACCCAAAATAACTGAAGTCTAGATCAAATATCTGAACTAAATCTGAAAGTCTCTAAATACTTTCTGAATAAGGAGTTGAAGGAACATGTCTCCAACTAACTCCGTCTAGCAAAACTGTACTGAAATAATGAATGAAATAAAATAATATCGTCCTCGGATGGATGATGACTCACTGCAACTTTGCGTACTGGAATGCTACAGCTACTGCTGATCTGGGACTCGTGTCTCTGAACCTATGGTGTAACATAAAAGAAAGCACCATAGCACAAATGCATCAGTACAACTGGGAGTACTGAGTATACGAGTGAGGTAGGCTAAATGCAAAAGGTACATGCATGAGCAATACTAACTGATCGACTAATATGAACGTGAGGGTGCAAGCATGCATACATAGTAACTGAGATTGTGAATACGTGATATCTGGATCTGTAAGCTAATACATAGTTTACTGTTATCTAACATGACTGATACTGAAATTCTGATAACATGGATGATTGTGTCTGACAGTCCTGAATATGATGGAACTACTTGAGTTCCATAATGTAACTGAATTGACTGTAACTGACAGTCCTGGTATACTGAAATCTAAAGAACTATCTGAGTTCTTTTTACTGAGACTGGGACTGAAACTGTGGGAGGTAGTTGCTTAACCGACATGCCCCAATAACACATATAACTAAGTTGGGGTCCAATCTCTGCCCCGACTGGAAGGGTGTTAATACCGCACCACTGGTAAAGACAGCTGTGAGTGACCCTTAACTGGCAGGTACTCGAATGATAACGGTGGGAACCCTAAACTAACAGGTTAAGCAACCTCATCAACCCTAATCTGACAGGTTAAGATGTCTCAACCTACGCTGGCTACGTAGTTCTGGAACACAAGGATGACTACTAAGAATCACACCTTAAACTGGCAGGTGAGTTTCCATCCTTGGGTTCACTCGGTGCTAACTTCTACTCCCATCTGAAGAAACTGAACATGATTTAATTGGTTGTACATGGACTGAGTAACTGACTTTCGTTGACTGACGGACTAGTACTACTATCTGAGAATTTATTGAGATCATGAGATTTCTGAGATTTCCTGAGTCACATGACTGACTGAGCTCTATAGATCATGGCTTGACTGAGATTATCGTGATAAGGTGACATGGATCTAGGCACACAGTTATATTTTTTGGGTACAAGTACCCCCAGGACTCGATGGAAGGAAACTGACACACATAACTGACTTGATCATAAAAATGGAGTCCACAATTCACCATATCATAAGTAGGGGATTTCACACTAAGCATAGTTCTCAACATCTTATGTATGGAAGGATAATTCATACAACATGTGTATACTTGCATAGCTTTAATATCATGCTCAATCCATATCACAACAACGACGCATATCAATAACGTGGAATTCATCTGGACTCATAAAGCATAGAGCATGGACTTGTCATTTAAGCACTATTAAATCATGGGACACGAATTTTATCACCTTAAGCATTTTATCAACACTTTGCATGCATTCTTTTAGATTAGGTGTGTTTTCATGAATTTCCCCATTTTAAACCACATAAAGTTCATAGATTTCAACTAACGAACACATATACTTCATGAAAACACCTTTAGATATCATCTTGAAACTTAAACAACAATCATCAACATGTACATGGTCATATCACAATAAGACAATCACAATATAATATTTAAAACATGGTTCTTGAGCTCTATGAACGAAATGGATCCATAGATGAATACTACGCATACCTTAGATGGAAGATCCGTGAAAATTAACGGTGAAATCCTTTGAATCTTGAAGCTCCTATGAAAACCCTATGGGATTCTTGAGAGAATTTTAAGAAAAGAGAGTATAATGTGGTTGGATTGGGGCTAAATTTTGTGTTTATGGAATATATAGGGGGGGAAGATGACCCAAATACCCTTCTAGATGCGTCATTTAATTTCTGTGAAAATTACTCAATTTGGGCCCCTGGCGCGACGCGGAGATATCGCGTTGCCACCTGTTTGTGACCTGGAAACTCACTGCGACACGGTGGAATTGCGGAGAGACACTAGAAATTGACAAACGTCATTTTGGCTTACGGCGCGACGCGCCACTGACTGAAATGACGCTGCTAAAACTTTAAATCGCCATAACTTCTTCACCGGGTGTCCGTTTTAGGCAAATTTGGTATCAACGGAAATCTTATTCAATTATCTACAATTTTGAGGGTTTAAATCTTCCAAAATACCACCTATAAAACAAGTTATGATCGTTCAAAGATGAACTATGTAAAATCACACACAAAAACTTGGTGGATTCAAAAGTTCTTAGCTTGGCTTACTCCCAGTGACTCTTATGAACATGCTTAACACATCATAAGCTCTATTAGCACTAGTATACTCATACTAATTCAAGTACTCAAATATAAATTACAGTATAGGAGGTTTCATGTGTAGGAACAACGGTTCATTTTCTAGCTTAGAAATATACGGGGTATTACAGTATATCCCCCTTGGAAACATTCGTCCTCGAATGAGACTGACTGAAACGGGGAGAGACGATAAACTGGAGTACATACAAAACATACACTATTGGAACATGATCTCATGACGTACATGACTGATAAGCTAAACATATTATGCTGGACATGCATATCTGATGCATGAGTAACTGATTCATGAATGCATAACTGAGATTTATGATAACTGAGTTTTCCCAATGAGAATGCATATTTGATGCATGATTATACACTGGACTGATACATGAATGCATAACTGAATATGAAATGGTACTTGATACTAGATTTGTGATAAAACATGAGCATGAACTGGATACCAAGTTGTATAGAATACTGAATGGGAAACTGAATAAGCTTAAGGAGAACTGTTACCTTGAGCTTGATCTGGATTAACGGAGAAGAGGTGAGGATACTTGGTATGCATATCTACTTATGCTTCCCAAGTAGCTCCCTCAACGGACTGATTTCGCCAAAGAACTTTGACTAGAGGGACTTCTTTGTTCCTCGGTCTACGAGTCTGATAGTCTAGAATTTCGACCGAAATTTCCTCATAGGAGAGACTGTTCTGAATGTCAATGCTATGAATAGGGACTATGACTGATGGATCACCTATACACATCTTGACCAAAGAGACATGAAAGACTGGATGAACTGAGGCTAGACCTGAAGTCAATTCAAACTTATAAGCTACCTTACCTAAACGATTGAGAATCTTGAAGGGACCGACATATCAGGGACTGAGCTTTCCCTTCTTGCCGAACCGCTTCACTCTCTTTATGGGAGAGATCTTTAGATAGACATAGTCACCAATCTCGAACTCGAGATCCTTTCTACGGACATCTGCATAGGTCTTCTGTCGGCTTTGAGCAACCCAAAGTCTTTCTCTGATCAACTGGACTTTCTCTAAGGCGTCGAATACTAAGTTAGGCCCTATGACTGAGGCCTCACTAACTTCAAACCACCCGATTGGAGATCTGCACCTCCTACCATAGAGAGCTTCGAACAAAGCTATTTTAATATTGGAATGATAGCTATTGTTGTATGCAAACTCAATCAAAGGCAAGGGGTCATACCAACTTCCCTTGAAATCAATTGCACACGCCCTTAGTATATCTTCAAGAGTCGGAATGGTCCTTTCTGCTTGACCATCTGTCTGAGGATGAAAAGTTGTATTGAGATGAACTTGGGTACCAAGACACTTTTGGAATGCTTTCTAGAAGTGAGAAGTGAACTGGGTACCTCTTTCTGAGATGATAGATAATAGAACACCGTGTAATCTGAACAACTCCCTGATGTAGAGTTCGGCATAATCCTCGGCTGAATAAGACGTATGAACTGGAAGGAAATGAGCTGACTTAGTTATTCTGTCTACAATGACCCAAACTGAATCGTGCTGATGACGATTTCGAGGCAAACCCGTCACGAAGTCCATGTTCACTTCTTCCCACTTCCAAGTAGGAATGGTGAACTCCTGCATGGAACCACTAGGCTTTTGATGCTTTATCTTAACCTGTTGACATGTAGAGCACTTAGCCATAAACTCTACAATATTTCTCTTTATCCCACTCCACCAATAGATCTCCCGCAAGTCGTGGTACATCTTAGTGTCCCCTGGATGAATAGAGTATCGCGCACCATGCGCTTCTGGAAGAATTCGCTGCTTCAATTCATCTACATCTGGAACACACAGACGGCCCTGACAATGAAGAACACCATCTCCCCCTGGGAGAAAACCTCTACTTTCTGACTCTGAACTGACTCTTTTAGCTTGACAAGGCTAGGATCTCTGTCTTGATTTTCTTTCACCTCGAAAACTAGAGATGACTCTGAACTATCCTGAACACATACACCACCCTCTGAAGAATCGACTAAGCAAACACCTAGTCTGGCAAGCTGATGGATTTCCTGAGCTATTTTTTTCTTGCTATCCTCAATGTGAGAAACACTACCCATGGAGAGTCTACTGAGAGCGTCGGCCATAACATTAGCCTTACCCAGATGATAGAGAACACTCATGTCATAATCTTTCAAGATCTCTAACCACCTCCTCTGACGAAGATTGAGATCTTTCCGAGAAAAAACATATTGAAGACTCTTATGATCTGTGAAGACATCTATATGAACTTTGTATAGATAATGCCTCCAAATCTTCAAGGCAAATACTACGACTGCTAGCTCAAGATCATGAGTAGGATAATTCTTCTCATGGGGCTTTAACTGCCTGGAGGCGTAGGCTATGACCTTACTATGTTGCATGAGTACACAACCTAGACCGACTCTGGATGCATCACAATAGACTACAAAACCGTCTGAACCGTCTGGAAGAGCTAGAACTGGAGCTGAGGTAAGTCGAGTCTTCAACTCCTAAAAACTTTTCTCGTAAGAATCTGACCACTGAAACTTGACCTTCTTCTGAGTCAATCTGGACATGGGGGATGCAATAGAAGAAAATCCCTCAAGAAACCGCCTGTAATAGCCAGCTAAACCCAAGAAACTCCTGACATCTGATGGAGATACAGGGTGAGGCCAGTTTCTTACCACTTTGGTCTTCTGAGGATCTACTCTAATGCCATCACCGAAAATAATATGACCAAGGAATGCTACTGACCTTAGCCAAAACTCGCACTTACTAAATTTGGCGAATAACTGGTGATCTCTGAGAGTCTGAAGAATAATTCTGAGATGGTCTGAATGATCACACTCTGTGTGGGAATAGACTAGGATATCATCTATGAAGACTATAACGAACATGTCCAAGTACTGCTTGAACACATGGTTCATCAAGTCCATGAAAGCGGATGAGGCATTGGTAAGACAAAAGAACATAACTAGAAATTTAAAGTGACCATACCGAGTATGAAAAACTGTCTTCGGGATGTCACATTCTCTAACTCTGACATGATGATAGCCTGATCTGAGGTCTATTTGGGAGAAATAATTGGTACCCTGAAGTTGGTCAAACAAGTCATCTATTCTGGGAAGAGGATACTTGTTCTTGACCGTAACTTTGTTGAGCTGACGGTAATCAATACACATCCTAAGAGAACCATCTTTTTTTGCGCACGAATAAGACTGGTGTGCCTCACGGGGAAATGCTGGGTCTAATGAATTCCTTATCTAAAAGACCCTTCAACTGATCCTTCAGTTCTTTGAGTTCTGCTGGTGCCATTCTGTATGACAGAATAGAAATAAGCTGAGTATCTGGAATAAGGTCAATGCCGAAGTCTATTTCCCTTTCGGGAGGAATGCCTGAAAGATCTTCGGGAAAGACATATGAATATTCGTTAACCACTGGGATTGATTCAAAGCTAGGAGATTCGGAACCAGAGTCTTTAACATGAACGAGATGATAAACACATCCCTTAGAAATCATTTTTCTTGCCCGAAGGTAGGAAACAAGCTGACCCCTAGATGAAGTACTACCCTTCCACTCTAGGACGGGCTCATTCGGGAACTAAAATTGACCTATCCTGTTTCTGCAGTCGACTGTGGCATAGCAGGAATGAAGCCAATTCATGCCGAGAATGACATCAAAATTAGTTATCTCTAACTCGACTAAATCTGATGACGTGGCTTTCTGAAATATCATAATCGGGCAGTTCCTGTATACCCACCGAGTTATGATGGTTTTACCCACTGGGGTAGAGACTGTAAAGGGCTCTGCTAAAATTTTGGGACTGATTCCGATATCGCCTGCTATATAAGGAGTAACAAAAGATAAGGATACACCTGGATCTAGCAAAGAGTAAACATGAACATGGAAAATCTGTAACGTACCAGTAACGATATCAGGAGAATTTTCCTGATCCTGTCGGGTCTGAAGATCATAGAGTCTGTTTGGGTGTTGCCCACTAGCAGCACTGGAATGGCACCCAGCTGATTTGGGCGACCGGACTGGGCTGTGGAACGATTCTGCTGACCTTGTAGACCTGACTGCGTACACTCTCTAATTTCGCGGCCTGGCTTGCCACAACTTAAACAAACATTGCTACCATCTGTACAGGTACCCTTATGGTTCTTACCACAAGTCTGACACAGGGGATTAGTTCGGGCACTGCTGATATTTCCCTGAGACTTAGAGCCTGGTGCTCGATCTCTGTGGCCTTCTCTGAATTTCGGCACTGGGGCACTGGCAGAGGAAGGAGCTGGAACTGCTGGCTTAGGACGAAACTGCGAACAATTTCCTCCTTCTGATTTGGGTTGAGCAAAACTAAAACTGCCTGATCTTGCTATCTTGTTATGCCTCTCCCTAGTCCTAATTTTTTGCTCCTCTATTTGCTGAGCATGGGTCATGAGCCTAGCTAAAGTCATATTATTTTTCAGCATCACAGACCTACACTCATTTACAACGCTATCATTCACTCCTGACACGAACTTGCTCATCTTAGCCCTATTGTCTGCAACCACATGAGGGGCATATCTGGATAGCTGAGAAAACCTGAGAGAATACTCTTTAACCGTTATATTTCCCTGTCTGAGGTTGATAACTCAAGAACTTTTGCGGCTAACTTGGCACTCTGACAAGAAGTAACTCCCATGATGTCTATGACCTTCTGGACTTGGTCAATGAATTCCTGAGGGTCTTCATCAGACTTAAACCCAAAGAAAGATGGAGGGTTCATTCGGGTGAAGTCCCGAATCCTAGCTGTTGTGGAATTGGCCACTGGATTGACCAGAATAACTGGTGTCCGTTCATTTTGGGAAGCCACAGACTGAGCAAGTGTGGTGAATGCGGCCCTAAACTCTGCATAAGAAACATGTTTGCCCTAAGGATCCTCGGGCTGAGGAGCGAGCTGGTTTCTTCTCTTTGGAGGCATATTCTGAAATAAGAGAAGAACGGATTAGACTGAGAGTTTAACTTGAGATTATGCTCACTAGCACGACATGAATACTGAAAGAGGGGAAACTGTTCCTAAAACATCGCATAGCCTCTTGTACATAAATGTGGCGCGCAACACACCCAAGCACAAGACTCTACTCGATGCGGCTTTCAGACTTTCTAGGACTCTATTGAACCTTAGGCTCTGATACCAAGTTTGTAACACCCCGATTTGCTGAACCGGAATGCTACATGGTACTTATGACCTTTAGGGACCACAAGCTAACCCATGACTGATATTTGTACCTGTACACTGCATAATATACTTGTAAAATGCGGAAAACATGAACAATAGGCCATAATGTTCAACTAAATAGAATATCTGATAAATAATAACATCCATATGGGGTAACAAATACCCAAAACAACTTAAGTCTGGATAAAAATTCTGAACTAAATTTGAAAGCCTTTAAATACTGTCTGAATAAGGAGTTGAAGGAACATGTCTCCAACTAACTCCATCTAGCAAAACTGTACTGAAATAATAAATAAAATAAAATAATATCGCCCTCGGATGGATGAGGACTCACTGCAACTCTGCGTACTGGAATGCTACAGCTACTGCTGATCTGGGACTCGTGTCTCTGAACCTATGGTGTAACATGAAAGAAAGCACAATATCGCAAATGGGTCAGTACAACTGGGAGTACTGAGTATACAAGTGAGGTAGGCTAAATGCAAAAGGGTTTACATGCATGAGCAATGCTAACTGACCGACTAATATGAACGTGAGAGTGTAAGCATGCATACATAGTAAATGAGATCGTGAATACGTGATATCTGGATCTGTACGCTAATATATTGTTTACTGTTATCTAACATGACTGATACTGGAATTCTGATAACATGGATGATTGTGTCTGACAGTCCTGAATATGATGGAACTACCTGAGTTCCATACTGTAACTAATTGACTGTAACTGACAGTCCTGGTATACTGAAATCTAAAGAACTATCTGAGTTCTTTTTACTAAGACTGGGAGTGAAACTATGGGAGGTAGTTGCTTAACCGACATGCCCCAATAACGCATATAGCTAAGTTGGGGTCCAATCCCTGCCCCGATTGGAAGGGTGTCAATACCGCGCCACTGGTAAAGACAGCTGTGAGTGACCCTTAACTGGTAGGTACTCGAATGAGAACGGTGGGAACCTTAAATAGATAGGTTAATCCACCTAATCAACCCTAATCAGGCAGGTTAAGATGTCTCAACCTACGCTGACTACGTAGTTCTAGAACACAAGGATGACTACTAAGAATCACACCCTAAACTGGCAGGTGCGTTTCCATCCTTGGGTTCACTCGATGCTAACTTCTACTCCCATCTGAAGAGACTGAACATGATTTAACTGGCTATACATGGACTGAGTAACTAACTTTTGTTGACTAACGAAATAGTACTACTATCTGAGAATTTATTGAGATCATAAGATTTCTTAGATTTCCTGAGTCACATGACTGACTGAGTTCTATAGATCATGGCTTGACTGAGATTATCGTGATAACGTGACATGACTCTAGGCACAAAGCTATATTTTTTGGGTACAAGTACCCCCAGGACTCGATAGAAGGAAACTGACACACATAACTGACTTGATTATAAAAATGGAGTCCACATTTCACCATATCATAAGTAGGGGATTTCACACTAAGCATAGTTCTCAACATCTTACGTATGGAAAGGAAATTCATACAACATGTGTATACTTGCATAGCTTTAATATCATGCTCAATCCATATCACAACAACGACGCATATCAATAACGTGGAATTCATGTTGAATCATAAAGCATAGAGCATGCACTTGTCATTTAAGCACTATTAAATTATGGGACACAAATTTTATCACCTTAAGCATTTTATCAAACACTTTGCATGCATTCTTTTAGCTTAGGTGTGTTTTCATGAATTTCCCCATTTTAAACCACATAAAGTTCATGGATTTCAACTAACGAACACATATACTTCATGAAAACACCTTTAGATATCATCTCGAAACTTAAACAACAATCATCAACATGTACATGGTCATATCAAAACAAGACAATCATAATATAATATTTAAAACATGGTTCTTGAGCTCTATGAACGAAATGGATCCATAGATGAACACTACACATACCTTAGATGGAAGATCCGTAAAAATTAATGGTGAAATTCTTTGAATCTTGAAGCTCCTATTAAAACCCCATGTGTTTCTTGAGAGAATTTTGAGAAAAGAGAGTGTAATGTGGTTGGATTGGGGCTAAATTCCGTGCTTATGGAATATATAGGGATGTAAAGATGACCCAAATACCCCTCTAGATGCGTCATTTAATTTCTGTGAAAATTACCCGATTTGGGCCCCTGGCGCGATGCGGAGATATCGCGGTTCCACCCGTTTGTGACCTAGAAACTCACTACGATGCGGTGGAATCGCGGGGAGACACTGAAAATTGACAAACGTCATTTTGGCTTGTCATTTAAGCACTATTAAATTATGGGACACGAATTTTATCACCTTAAGCATTTTATCAAACACTTTGCATGCATTCTTTTAGCTTAGGCGTGTTTTCATGAATTTTCCCATTTTAAACCACATAAAGTTCATGGATTTCAACTGACGAACACATATACTTCATGAAAACACCTTTAGATATCATCTTGAAACTTAAACAACAATCATCAACATGTACATGGTCATATCACAACAAGACAATCACAATATAATATTTAAAACATGGTTCTTGAGCTCTATGAACGAAATGGATCCATAGATGAACACTACGCACACCTTAGATGGAAGATCCGTGAAAATTAACGGTGAAATCCTTTGAATCTTGAAGCTCCTATGAAAACCCTATGGGGTTCTTGAGAGAATTTTGAGAAAAGAGAGTATAATATGGTTGGATTGGGGCTAAATTCCGTGTTTATGGAATATATAGGGGTGGAAAGATGGCCCAAATACCTCTCTAGATGCATCATTTAATTTCTGTGAAAATTACCCGATTTGGGCCCCTGGCGCGACGCGGAGATATCGCGTTGCCACCTGTTTGTGACCTGGAAACTCACTGCGACTCGGTGGAATCACGGAGAGACACTGAAAATTGACAAACGTCAATTTGGCTTACGGCGCGATGCGCCACTGACTGAAATGACGCTGCTGAAACTTTAAATCGCCATAACTTCTTCACCGGGTGTCCGTTTTAGGCGAATTTAGTATCGATGGAAAGCTTATTCAATTATATACAATTTGGAGGATATAAATCTGCCAAAATACCACCTATAAACCAAGTTATGCTCGTTCAAAGATGACCTATGTGAAATTATACACGAAACTTGGTGGATTCAAAAGTTCTTAGCTTGGCTTACTCTAAGTGACTCTTATGAACATGCTTAATACATCATAAGCTCTATTATCACTACTATACTCATCCTAATTCATGTACTCAAATATGAATCACGGGATAGGAGGTTTCATGTGTAGGAACAACGGTTCATTTTCTAGCTTAGAAATATACGGGGTATTACAATAATAATAATAATAATAATAATAATAATAATAATAATTAAAAAATAAAAATAAAAAAAATTGTAGTAGTGGGTAGAACTTAGTTATAGTGATAGAAGAAAAAAAAAGTGGGAATTTTTTTTTTAAAAAAATATGTGAATTAATCTTATCGATTTCAAATATTTCTCTTAATTCAAATATATACATTATAAGATAAGTATGTACTGTATTTGAAAAATTATTGATAAGAAAAAATAAAAAATTGTTCTTCTTTTAATAAATACGTATTATATTTGAATTTGAATTTAAATGAAATTTAAATTGAAGTAGAGTTCTATTTTCTTATAATCTCTTTTATATTACGTAGTACATATAAATAGGATAATAGTATCTTTTAAATGCACTGACCTTCCCTTTGTTCTTTTTTTCTTTTCTTCTACCACCCTCTCTTCTTTCTTTTTTGTTTTTAAAACTATTTTTTGGGTGATTATTTGTCTCTTATAGGCTGAGGAATAGAGGTCAGTATAAGTTGTATTATGAAAAGATGCACAATTATTTGATTGTTACAGATTTTTAGTTTGTTATTATTGCACAAAAAAAAACTTTTAAATGTAATCACCTATTATGGAATTTAAATTTCAAATTTAAATTGGAGTGAAGTTAACTTCCTAACCTCTCTATATATACTCCTGCAATGATGTACACACTAAACTTTCCTCTTTTTTTTTTTTTTGTTATTGTTGTTGCATTCTTCATATTATTCATTTTCTTGAAACACTTTTGATTTAATTTCTTCATTTTTATATGCAGATGAGTGATGATCATATTATTGACTATTTTTCTTTTGTATATACAGGCCCAAATTCAAGTAAGTAATTTATTATTTTAATATTGTTTGTTTGATTTTTGATAAAAATAATACATTTGATTATATAAATGAAAAATGAAATTACGTTTCTCTTAAGATTTTGAGTCGCATATTAGTTTTTTAAATGCTAACTTTTATTACCATTTTATACTATTAGTTTATTAAAATAAATGTGCATATTTTTTCGTCGTATATGATACTAAAATGTTAAGTATCACGTAATATTTATCAAATCATATTTAAAGAAAAAAATATAATAACAATATAATTGAAAAAATAAAGTACAATTAAAATTTAAAATACATGTTTTTCTGTATGGGATCGATCCCCATAAACTTCTCTTAGAGTCTCTAACTTTTTTTTGGGGGGGTAAACATTAGAGTCTCTAACTTAAGTATGCCAACAAACAATAATATTTACATTTTAATTTCAAATTAATTTGCGACTGGCATTTTTACGAATTTTCATTATTAATCATGCTGTACTCTTATTAAGATCTCGACGACAAGCGTACAAAGCCAAGGTTGTTATTGTCACTACATGGATTGGTCCATCTAATAATAATAAATAAATAAATAAATAAATAAATATAAACAATTGTAAACAATATGTGTCAGTACTGATAAGTAGTAGTAGGGATAAATATAATAATTATAATAAATAAAAAAATTATTTAGATTGACTTCAAAAAATTTTCTAAGTAAAATTTATAAATTATAGAATAAATATGCATTTAATTTGAAAAAATTAAGGATAAGGTAAGAATAATAAAATGATCTTCTTATAACAAATTGATATAATATAATATTTAAATTTGAATTTAAATAGAATTTGAATTTAAATAGAATTTGAATGGGAATGAAATTCTAAATTCTTAATATTTCCTAAATTTATAATATTTACTACTATTTTTATAATATACATTAATAATAATAAAAATAATATATTAAATAAAAATAAAAATATAATAATACTAAAGTAACAAATAAATAAATAATATAATATAATAAATGAACTCTTACTATTCATAAACTTTTTCCTTTTAATGTTCTAAAAAAATTCTTAAATATTAAATAAAAGTTAAAAATATTAAGATAACTAATAATATTATTATTTAGTAGTACACACGTAGTACATAGTAATAATAAAAGCAAAACATAAGCAAGACAAGATGCCACGTGTCAAGCTACTAAAATAGCCATGTGACAATTTTTAGGAAAATATTAAAAAATATTTTAAGACAAAATTAAAAATATTATAATAAAAATTTTGAATTGAGAAATTAAGTATTTGAATTTTAATAAATTATCCTTTTACAACAAAGATTTTTCATTATCTTAAAAATAGAAACTAATATTTAAAGAGTTCTAATAGATATATACTATTTCAAACTTATCTCTTATAAAATTTAAATGTAATAAAATATATTTAAATATAATTTATTTACATATTAGGAAAAGATAAAAATTATTGATGATAATAATAATAATGATAAATATGCATTTAATTTTTAAAAAATATTTATAAATATTTTAAAAAATAGATAAAAATATTAATATAACTAATATTAATAATAGGAGTACACACTTAGTACGTAGTAGTACTTTTAGTTATTTTTTTAAACAGGCGTGGTAGTAGTAGTACAGAATAGTAATAATAATAATAATAAAAAAAATTAAAAAGAAGTAAATAAATAAATTGTGGTAGTGGGTAGAACATAGTTATAGTGATAGAAGAAAAAAAAAGTGGGAATTTTTTTTTAAAAGAAAATAACATGTGAATTAATCTTATTGATTTCAAATTTTCTCTTAATTCAAATATATACATTATAAGATAAATATGTATTTTATTTGAAAAATTATGGATAAGGAAGACTAATAAATTGATCTTCTTTTAACAAATACATATTATATTTGAATTTGAATTTAAATAAAATTTAAATTGAAGTAGAGTTCTATTTTCTTAATATCTCTTTAATATCTATATAATCAGTATTAGTGGTAGAAACAATAATACATAGTACATTTCAAACTTATCTCTTTTAAAATTTAAATGTTATAAAATATATTTAAATATATTTTATTTACATATTAGAAAAAGACAAAAATTATTGATAATAATAATAATGATAAATATGTATTTAATTTTTAAAAATATTTATAAATATTGAATAAAAAGATAAAAATATAATATTTTTAAATTGTGAATAATATAATAAAGAAAAATATCAAATTGAGGAGGGGGATTTTTTTTTTTTAAAAAAACAAATTGAGGAGGGGTGGAGGTGGTGGGAGGTGGGTGAGGGTAGAGAAAAAAATATTTATTTTTATATTTCATTGAAAAATAATATTATGGTTGATTTTTTTTTTTTAAGATAATAGAATTTAACATGTTTGAATAAACACTACAACATAAAATATTAAAAATATTATTTTAATATTATCCGCGCATCGCACGGGTACGTACACTAGTTGTATCTTAAAATTCAAACAAATTTGATTAAGAAAATTACAACATTAATTTTTTTAAAAAGAAACTTAGATAGGATATTTTCTAACTCACACATTGTGCTGAAATTTCACTTGCAATATTATAAATTTTTCTCCGTTTATATTTGTTTATCTGATTCTAAATTGTCGTAAAGTTTAATAAAACAGAGAAACTTTTTTTAATCTTGTAATCTTAAACTAAAAATATGAAAAATATATTAAAATATTATTTATTATTATCATTATTAATATGTCACTTGAAAAATTTAAATTTAAAAACCGTAAAAAAGAGAAGAAATATTCTCATTTAAACAAATTAAAAATAAAATAGGACAAATAAATTGAAAGCAAGTAAATTTTAAAATAGTTATTACTATTATTTAATGGGAAAAGAGTCAAAAATACCCCTCAACTTTTATTAATTAGCTAATTTTACCCTTCTTCATATTTTGGGTTAAAAATACCCTTATCTTTAGGAAACTTAACTAAAACGCCCTTGTTTTTGATAGATTTCTACCATGGCAAGGTGAGAAAAACTTTTGGTTAAATTAGACAAATGTCATCTTCTAATTGGACAATGTACAAAATTAATTTAATTATTATTTCTTATTCCTTTCCATTCTAGATTTTTATTTTATCTCTTTTTTTATTTTCGTTCCTTATACTAGTGCCAACAATACTATTTTATCTTCTTTCTTTATTTCTTCCCTGAAATCTCAATCCACAATTTGATTTGTGCACTCCTCGTCTTCATCACTTTTCACCTTTTTATTGTCTCAACTTTTAAACCCATTTCGTGAAATCGTTTAAATTCGAGAAAATACCCAATTTCTTCAAATCTCAAATCCCCCCTCACCATCACGCACACAAAAAAAAAATCAAAAATTAATTTTTTCACAGACATTACAAGATATGGATTCATTAAAATTAAAGAGGAAAAGAGCTACAATCTCGTTCTTGAAGCTCATTCATGGCTAGCAAGAAAATGAACTATACCTTTGAGTTTTGACTCGATTCACTTCAAGGATATTTTTAGCTTTGAAGTTAGTCAATTAATGAAAGTTGAGGGGTATTTTTGGCCACTTTCCCTTATTTAAATAGCAAATGTTAGAAAATGGCTATTATCAATTTTTATCGCAATAAAGGAATGCACCGCAAATTCCAATTCGAAAGCCAATTTCTTGCTGGACAGTTGACACCACTCAACCGACCTTGCTCCGACACCGTAAGTTCCTGCACGGCAAATACCCCTTATATCTCTTTCTCCAATTTAAGCGTCCTACAATTCTAATTGTCTATTCACTATTGTGTTGCAATGTTCAGCGGTTAGGGCTTGGTGGTTTTCTAGAGCACCGTGTCTGTCATAGTATTAGCCTTGAGTCTTATTCATGTAGTTTTTGCTTTTGGTGTTTGTTACCAGCTGTTGTTTAATATGTTTAGGTTCTAGCACTATGTTGTTAATATTATGGTTCCTTGCAAGTTGCCTGTATGCGTACCACGTTATCAGATTTCACTGGTTGTGTTGTTGTTGTTGATGGGATTTGGGAGATAGAAGAAGGTAGTGCTTGGTAGTTCTATCCAGGAAATATGAATGCTATTGTTCGAAATCCATCGGAAACAACCTCTCTGCCTTCTTAAGGTAGGGGTAATCTCTGCATACATCTGATCTCCTCAGAATCCACTTGTGGAATTACTATCAAGGTCCAGATAATCACATGATTGAAGCTTGGAAAACTCCCAACAATGGAGTCCAAGGTCAAGCCATAGAAACTGTCATAGAGAAAACAGAGAGAAAAGAGAAGAGAAAATGGAAACTGCACAATTTTGATTAAACTGGACAAAAAAGAAATGAAGGAGCATACAGTGTATTTACAACCGACTAACCACCTAGATGACAGCTGGATTCTCTAACTAACTAACTAACTAACTAACTGTGCAATAACCAATTAAATCACAATACACCTAAGAGAATAAGTAATGCATCTCAATACCCCCCTCAAGTTGGAGGTGAGGGGATCACGGACAACTTGTCAAGGATGGCAGCATGTTTAATTCCAGTGAGTGATTTAGTCAGGATATCAGCCAACTGATCATGGGCAGCAATGTGATGAAGTGAGATGAGCCCATCGTGAAGTTTGGTTCGAACAAAATGACAATCAACCTCGATATGCTTTGTACGTTCATGAAACACAGGGTTTCTGGCGATGTGAATGGCAGATTGACTATCACAATAGACTGGAATGGGACCTGAAGGTGGGACAGTCAATTCATCAAGCAACCTGTGCAACCACACCAGCTCTCCTACTACTTTTCTTAATGATCGATATTCAGCCTCAGCTGAAAAAAGTGAAATGGTTTCTTGTTTCTTAGACTTCCAACTAATAGGACTGCCTCCCAAGAGAACAATGAAGCCTGTGACAGACCTTCTTGAATCAGGGCATGCGGCCCAGTCTGAATCGCAAAATGCTTTGAGAGTAAGATCTTCTGATGTAGATAAGAAAATTCCAAGAGTGGGGTCCTGCTTCAAGTATCTCAATATGTGGAAGGGTGCATTCAAGTGAGGTTCTCTTGGATCTTGCATGAACTGACTTAGGTGTTGGACCCCATATGCAATATCTAATCTGGTAGTGGTGAGAAAGTTCAACTTCCCAACTAACTTTCTATACAAAGCCGGATCCTACACAGGTGGACCTTCCTTAGCTCATAGCTTGAGATTAGGATCAAGAGGAGAACTGAGGCCGGGACAGTTGAGGCAATTAAACTCCTTGAGCAAATCCACAGTAAATTTCCTTTGAGAAATGATTATTCCATCATGTTTATAGAGTACCTCTAATCCAAGAAAATAGTGCAACAAGCCTAAGTCTTTTATCTTAAATTGCTGATGAAGAAAAGCTTTGAGGTTATTGATCTCTTCATAATCAGTGCCGGTAAGTAGAATGTCATCTACATAGACTGCCACAAAAACAACAGATGTACCTCTTTTTCTATAAAACAGTGAGTGATCATAATGAGAATGCACATAGCCTCTAGAATTCAGAGTATCAACAAGCTTGGCATACCATTGCCTACTAGCTTGTTTCAAACCATAGAGTGATTTCTTTAGCTTACAAACCAAAGCAGGATCACAAGTCTGCAAACCAGGAGGAACATCCATGTACACTTCTTCATGCAAATCTCCATGAAGAGAAGCATTATTCACATCTAGTTGGTAGATTTTCCACTATTTCTTGGATGCTACTGCAATCAAGGTCCTCACAGTTGTCATTTTAACAACTGGAGAAAAGGTTTCAAAATAGTCTACTCCTGCATGTTGAGTACAACCTTTCACTACTAGCCTAGCTTTGAACCTTTCAACACTACCATCAGCCTTGTGTTTTATTTTGTACACCCACCTACAACCAATAGGTTTCTTACCTGGAGGAAGAGAGACAAGATCCCAAGTTTCATTGTCATGCAAAGCCTAAAATTCATGTGTCATAGCTGCCTGCCAATTAGGACTCACAACAGCCTCCTCATAAGATGTTGGCTCATTAACAAGAGATACATTCAATGCAAGAAGCTGACTATTGGGATCTAAATCTTCAGGAGTTATGTGGTGTTGTGATGTGAAAGGTGCATAAAAGGAAGATGGAGAATGATCAGGTTGACTAGATGACTCTTGTTTAGGTGTTGCATGTGGTAGTTTATAAACATAGTCTTGTAGATATGCAGGAACCTTATGATCCCTTAGAGATCTTCTAGGTCCCAGAGAATGAGGAGACACAGTTGTGGTAGTGGTAGAGGTCACTTGAGGCACACATGGTGAAGAAGGTACTGCTTGTGGTGATGTAGAGTCTAATTCATGCATAGGATCAGAAGACCAAGGGGGAACACTTGCATTTCCTGAATTATTTTGTGATGATCCATGAGTAATATTGGTAGGAGAAACAATGGAAATGGGATCATCAAAAGGCTTGAAATCAGAAACGGAATTAGGAACAGAAGGATTAAGAGACTCAAAAGGAAAAATATTCTCATAAAAGCAAACATCCCGAGAAACTGTATCTTCCTAGTGGCCAGACTCTGTACCCTTTAGTCCCAAAAGGGTAACCAACAAAAACATGAGGTGTTGCCTTCGGGTCAAACTTGGTTCTATGACACTTGGGTATTATTGGATAACATAAGCAACCAAAACTCCTTAAGTGAGAATATGAAGGTTTCTTGTCAAACAACAGTTCAAAAGGGCATTTGTGATTGAGAGGAGCTGAGGGAAATCCATTAATGATGTAAGTGGCAGTGAGAACACACTCACCCCAATACTTCAGAGGTAGTTTGGATTGAAAAAGAAGAGCCCTAGCAGTCTCAAGAAGATACTTGTATGTCCTCTCTACTACACCATTTTGTTGAGGTGTATAGGGACAACTTTTCTGGTGAAGAATGCCTTTCGATACAAAGAAATTATTGAGACTGGTATTGGTAAATTCCAGACCATTATCTGTTCTTACTGCCTTTAGGTTAGTCTTAAACTGATTTTCTATCATAGAGACAAAGGCTATAATGGTGTGAATCACATTACTCTTGCAACTCAAGAGTTGTGTCCAAGTACACCTACTATGATCATCCACTAATGGGAGAAAATACTTGTGTTTGTCGTTTGTGGCTACATGGTAGGGCCCCCATAGGTCAATGTGGAGTAGATCAAAAATGGTTGTGGTGTCTTTGGTTCTTGTGGGGAATGGTAACCTTGTTTGTCTTGCCATAGGGCAAACTGGGCAAAAGAAAGATTGGTTAAGGGAAAACTTAACTGGAATGGAAGGTATTTTTCTCATTTTACTAAAGGGCACATGCCCAAGTCTGTTATGCCATAACTGATCAACATCACTCTTACGAGGTAAAACAACATGAACAGAAGCAGCACCAATATTATTTTTGTGAAATGAAGTATTTACATATGGAGACCATGAATGTGAATTGCAATGACAGGTCACTATATCTACTGTAGTACTAGAAAGACAAGAATTAGGAAAAGACTTAGTGCCAGATGAAACACAAGTAGATAAACTGTGTCCTTTGTTGACAGTCTGCGTGCTCTTCTGAAGGCAATCTTTGCAGAGAAAATATAGTCCATATAGTCCATATAGTCCATCATGAGCTTTACCAATCTCCAGAGGCCTCTTCAGAGAAGGGGCCTGTAGAAGACAGAAAAAAATCAGTGAATGAGACAATACATTTAAGATGCATTGTCAAGGAAGTGATTGACACAAGGTTATACTTAAAAGAGGGCACAAACAAGACCTTATACAAAATAATATGGGAAGTAAGTCTGACAGTTCCAATTTCAGTGACTTTGACTCTATCACCATTAGGTAATCTAATCAGCATGGGACAAGGTAAGGGTACTATGTCTGAAAGGTGAGATCTATCAAAAGTCATATGGTGTGATGCACCTGAATCTAGAATCCATAAGTCAGACCTTGCCTTGAAGCATCCACAAGATAAATGATCAAAATCAACTGAGGAGTTGCAAGCAAGAATACCTGCAAAGTGAGCAGCTCCACTGGGCAATTGGGTGTGATTGACATTGTCAAGATTGTTTTCTGCATTGTTCATCTGAAATTGAGTCAACAAACTAGCTATTTGTCCATATTGTTCCTTGGATAAACCAAAGTTGGAAGCCTCTTTGTGGCTCATAACAGATCCTTGTCCTAGCTCAGATGTCACATTGTGTGCTGCATTTGCAGCAACTGCTTTTCCCTTGTAATTAGAAAACCTGTTAGAGTTGTATCCATGTGACTTGGAATTGTAACCTTGTGCTGATTTGTGGTTGTGTTTTTGAACCTGTGGAAGTTGTTTTTGTGGATAACCATAGAGTTTATAGCACCTCTCCTTGGTGTGACCAGACTTCTTACAAATATCACAAAACAACCTGGAAAAGGTATTTGCAGAGTGACTTGGATGCGTAGTAGCATAGTTTGTTTTGAATTGTGTAACACCAGAGATACTAGCATTCAAAGAGGTGGATTCACCAAAAAACTGTTGATGAGGTTTTATTTCTCTCTGCTTCTCCTCTTGCACCAGTAAAGCAAAGGCTTGGCCTATAGAGGGAAGAGGATTCATCATGAGAATGCTCCCCCTAATTACTGTGTAAATCTCATTCAATCCCATCAAAAACTGAATGAGACGTCTATCTTGCTCAGCCTTAAGCATGAACTCCTTGGCTCCACATGTGCAGACACAGTTACAGTCATGTTTGAAAATGAGATTATTCAGTTCTTCCCAAAGCTTCTTCAATTTGGTGTAATATCCAGTAACATCAAGAGTACCCTGACTTAGGTCATTAATCTCTTGCTGAATCTGGTAAAGCTTGGCACCGTTTGTCTGATCATACCTATCGGATAACTCTGACCATAATTCAAGCGAATCACATACATATTCGACACTGTCTGCAATTTCCTTTGATAACGAGTTCAAAATCCACGATGTTACCATATCATCGCATCGTTCCCATTGGCGACACAAAGGAGAATTCGGAGGAGGTTTCCTACATTCGCCGTTGATAAAACTCAACTTGTTCTTAACAGATAAGGCGCGCAAAATACCTTGTTTCCAGGATCTGTAACCAGTTCCATCAAATTGAAAAGGAACTAACGAAACACCAATTCCATCAGAAGGATGGATGTAGGGGACTACTCACATCAATTGTAGCTGCAACTGTATTTCCTTGATTTCCTGGTGTGTCGTTAGCAGTGGCTGCATCCACCATAGTTGAAGAAGCTCAAATCAACACGTGGAGTGTGAAAACAGTAAGGAATCAATCGAAAATCCCAATTCAAAGTCGGTCACGTGCAGATGGAGTGAAGCAAACAATTTGTATGCGACGATAGAAGCAAAAACAACATAAAACAGGGAAATGCGACGAGAGATCGAAGACCGCGGAATCAATGAGGAATCAGGAAAAAGGGTGAAAACGAAAATAATTGCGGTGTTTGCGGCTTTGATACCATGTCAAGGTCCAGAAAATCACATGATTGAAGCTTGGAAAACTCCCAACGATGGAGTCCAAGCTCAAGCCGTAGAAACTGTCATAGAGAAAATAGAGAGAAAAGAGAAGAGAAAATGGAAACTGCACAATTTTGATTAAACTGGACAAAAAAGAAATGAAGGAGCATACAGTGTATTTACAACCGACTAACCACCTAGATGACAGCCGGAGACAGCTGGATTCTCTAACTAACTAACTGTGCAATAACCAATTAAATCACAATACACCTAAGAGAATAAGTAATGCATCTCAATACACTGGGCTTCTTGTTGTGTTTCCATTTTTATGCTTTGGTGTTCATGTTAATGTAATTAGTCCAATTTATTTTAGATATTGAACTTATGCATATTCCCTGTTTTCTGTTGTCACTTTTCTCTCTACTTGTTCGACAACCTTTGAACATCCACTCGTCAGATAAGTCTCCATCTCTTTTCTGTTTTTTCTTCTTTTCCCCTTTTTTTTCCTTCACCAACAGCCCAAACCTACTCCGATCTAATTTGAAATCCAAAATTTTGGGGGTAAATGATTTCCGCTGGGAATTCAATGAGAGAAACTGAGATGGGAGTTGTTGAAACCTGAAAAAAAAAATGATTTGGGTGTACATGATGATGCTCAATAGCAGCTAGCTGACTTTTTCTTTTCCTGAAGCCATTTAATTAAATGATGATTTGTTTGAACGATTTCAGAAAATGAGGGAGTATTTTGCGAAAATTTGAGAGAATATGTGAAAGGAGACTTAAAAGTTGAAGGGAAGCGAAGAGTGGGTAATGGATATAAGGGGACCGCCAACTATGAACAAATATGTTACAAAAACATAATATGTACTGAGCTGTTTTTAGCTGATGCATTCTTACCTGTATTGAAATGGATGGGTCGAGTTATTGCTCAACCCGTCCTTTGCCACCAATCAGTATGTTTATGTTGTGTATGCATCTCTGGCTTTAGCTACTTTTGTTAGTCGTTCCTAAATAACTTAACAAGTCCGATTGCTGTATGATGTGGAGTTCCATAACTTGTAATTGTATGGATCATCCTCGAGTGTTATATGTGTTCTTTTATTTCAAAAAAAGAAGGGTAGTCAAAGTGTTCTTTATTGATGCAACACATTCTCAATGCCATTATTAATCGCTATAGATTACTGCATTACTGTACTTTTGAGTTGTATGAGTTCCGTTACCAGTCTCTTTCGATGTCGGATAATTCATCGCTGCAACCCCTTTTTGCAGTCTTCAGACACTTGTTCGGAGACTTTTGCCAGTTCAAGTTAACAATCGTAGATCACTAAGATGGTCAGTATTTCCAGCAGGCATTCGGATCTAGTTACAGGTTACATTCTCCATCTCACATATGTAGCTCAGTTTTTTCTGGCTTCAATTAATCTAACACAACTTTGTGAATCTTCTAAAAATCAATTCTTTCTTTAGGTGTTCTTTGTCCCAAAGTTGGAGTAGTCTATCCAAGATTACCGTCGCATATTCTGAGTTACAAGAGGAGCACACTCAAAAGTCATGATTGCGTTCAGCCCATGTCTATAAAGGTTTATTTAATTTTTCACGTAGTATCTTATTCTTCAACTTTTACTGCTACCTATTTCTTCATTTGCTTTGTTCATCTTGCTGTTTTGTTGCTGCTATTTTCTTTTGAATCCTGTTTTGATTACACTTCCTTTGAACCAAGGTTCTATCAGAAATAACCTCTCTACCCGACAAAGGTAGGGGTAAGGATCCATACTGTCCGTCCCGGACCTCACTTGTGGGATTATACTGGGTATGTTATTATGATAAATACGTCTTTAACTTGGATATTTGGTATTTGCAGGTGCCTGGTAGAAGCAATACACATTTATCCCTTGCTGGTCATGCTGTCAAATGTGCTTCAAACTATCAATCTAGTGTCAATGATGGCGAAGAATCATTTTTGATAGATGCTACAAAGCAAGCTATCTGGTACGTCAATTGCATATGTGTGTGTAAACTAGAGCATCAGCATAACACGTTTTCTGCAAGTGAAACTGTGTTGGTAGGTGAGAGAGAAAATATCAACTTACCTGATGTTAGACCTTTTCTTTTGACCGATATTTACTTTCTGGAGCTACAAGCTCCTCAAATCCCTTTATCAAATTAATTATCTCTTCAATTTCCATCGAGAAATCGGTATTGAGATCTTGTTTGTATGAGATTTCCTTTTGAAGAAGTTTTGTATTGGATTTGATGACTTCATTGTATTGGTTGATTCGTGAATCAACATCGTGCATCTTGATCTCATGACTTGAGATTTTACTAGTTTCTCCAATATTTTCTCCTTGGCTTGGATATCCATTTTTCAATAAATAATTTGCGGAGATGAGGATGTTGCGATGGATGTGTGGACTTACTAGGAAAGATAAGGTTAGAAATGAGATTATTCGGGAGAAGGTGAGAGTGACTTTGGTGGAGTACAAGATCCGGGAAATGAGGTTGCGATGGTTCGGACATGTGATGATGAGGTGCACGGATGCTCCAGTACGAGAGGCTGACTATGGACGGTTTTAGGCGGGGTAGAGGTACACCAAAGAAATATTGGAGGGAGGTGATTAGGCATGATATGGAGCAGTTACAGTTTACGGAGGACATGACTCTTGATAAGAAGGTGTAGAAGACTCGGATTAGGGTAGAGGGTTAGTGGGTAAGAGTTCGACCGTTATAGTAGGGAAGAGTGCTCTGTTTGTGTTTGTATTTGCTTTTGGAGTTTCTTGTTTTTGGTGTTTCAGTGATGTCTATGATTTTGGATAGATAATTTATAGTAATACCTTGTGGGTGTCTTATTTCCTTTATTATCTAGTAGTGTGTTATCCCATTTTGTTGTGTGCTTTTATGTTGTTTGTTTGTTATATTGTTATATGTCCTGAACTGGGGGTCTATCTGGGGGTCTATCGGAAACAACCTCTCTACCTCATCTGAGGTAGTGGTATGAACTGCGTACACTTTACCCTCCCTAGACCCCCACTTTGTGGGAATACACTGGGTATGTTGTTGTTGTTGTTGGTGTGTTATCCCATTCTGTTGTTTGTTTTTAGGTTTGTTATATTGTGGTATTTATCCTGAGCCGAGGGTCTATCGAAAACATCCTCTCTACTTCATCTGAGGTAGTGGTATGGACTGCATACACTTTACCCTCCCCAGTGGGAATACATTGGGTATGTTGTTGTTGTTGTTGGTATTATAAGATCCTCTAATAATATTGTTAGAATATTAGTAGGAATAGGAATCGTATACATATCCTAGTTGGAAAAGGATTGTAATGTAGTGTCTAATTGAAAAAGTAGTCTAATATAGTGTCTATAAATAGAGTCTCAATGTAATAATTTAGATACAACAATTCAATAACATTTTCCTCTTATATTTCTCACATGGTATCAGAGCCTCTACGATCTTAGTAGAGAATCAAAGAGCTTTCGATGTTGGCGGGCGGCTATAACCCATATATGCCGCCCGTCTAGCCAATGATCATGTTAGCAAAAGTTGGGTCACCGTGCTTCTTTCCGATGGCTTCTCCTATCTAATTTGTATAACACCGTGCATCTTTCACCGAAAGTTGGGTCACCGTGCTTCTTTCCGATGGCTTCTCCTATCTAATTTGTGTAGCACAGTGCATCTTTCCGGTGACTGCTTTCTCATAGCTGATTTGGGTAACATCATGCGTCTTTCCGGTGACAACTTTCTCATATTTGATTTGCATAGCACCTTCCAACCCTACCCATATTAATTTCTCTTTTCAGTAGGGTCGTGTCGTCATTCCGGCCCTACCCATATAATTTCTATTTTCAATTAGGATCGTGTTATCATGTCGACCCTACCTATATAATTTCTCTCTTTCAGTAGGGTCGTATCATCATTCCGATCCTACTCGTATAATTTTTTTCTAGATTGTAGTCACTTTTCAGCCATCAAATCTAATAATCTGGTGCGTGAACATGTTCCGGCTAATTTTTCGGTGACTTTCTTGTTCAAGATCTGCTCATCTCTTAATTTCTAGATGATCCGTATATTTTATACCAATTTCTGACAATTTTCCAGCGGCAAATCTACTTTCCAATGACGTTTACTACTTTTCTGATCACTTCTTCAATTTGTTCCTTTTCAGCTAAGGTCGCCTAGACTTCCCGAGCAGTCCGTACCAGTTTTCTTGTAGATATCCTCTCCAAGTCCTTCACTGATCCTCATATTAATTACATCCATAACAAGCTTGGTACATATGCCTTGTATGTACCAGCTTGAGGGGGAGTATTAGAATATGAGTAGGAATAGATATAGAATCCTAGTTGGAAAAGAAATGTAATGTAGTGTCCTAGTTGGAAAAGGAGTCTAATGTAGTGTCTATAAATAGGGTCTCGTTGTAATAATTTAGATACAAACAATTCAATAATATTCTTCTCTTATATTTCTCACGAATATGAATTGAGAAAGTTTAACTAGATAAAATGTTTTTGATGATGTATTGGTACTGTTCTGAAATTCCATTTGTTAATGACTCAGGGCTGCAAAATCTATACTACGATTCAATAATATTCTTCTCTTATATTTCTCACAAATATGAATTGAGAAAGTTTAACTAGATAAAATGTTTTTGATGATGTATTGGTACTGTTCTGAAATTCCATTTGTTAATGACTCAGGGCTGCAAAATCTATACTACGATTCTTGGTTGAGCAACCAAGTCAGCTGAAGTACATAGAATGGCCTGGATTTCAAAGCACGGTTAGTATGTAAAGCCTTCTCTTTCTATTTGGTAATTATCACTTCCTTTTTGTTGTGTGTATGTGGCCAACACAATGTGTTGATAATGTGTGTTACACCAAGTTGTTATCATTCTGTGTACTTGTTGCAGTGGAGTACCCAGCTGTACATTACATTTGTCTTGTTACTTCAGGATACTCAACTCTTAGTCATCAAGACAAAATCACAAATGTTAAAAATTGTTAATGGCCTTTATTGAGGGACGTGCGTGTTTGGTCACTCGTTTGAGCCCTACGCCACACGAATTAACTCTAGTATTTAAGTGGAGAAGGGTAGAGGGACAGACCTACCTTCCCTGAGTTTCTAAAGTAACAAGGCACTTGGCTCAAGCAATACATGTCTTTCTTTGAAGACATAGTGCTGTAACAAGCTGAGATACACACAAGTTTGGTGTATCAGCAAAGGGGTATTTGGCATGTGGAAGGGTTTAGAACTATTTATGGAATGCAGAAGGGTACATAAAGAAAATGAGCCAGAGGAGTGTTATGCGCTCATGAGGTGTTAAGTGCACAAGGTGAGGCACTCTAGAGGGCTCAAAAGGGCACGAGGATGTATAGTAGGAGTACCATTGGGCGAAAAAGGTTGGTTTGAGTTAAAGTTGGACATTAATTATGGTGAAGAGTAGGAAGGAAATGTCGTCTACTTCATTACTGAGAGGCTCTACTTGTTTGAGGCAGTCCTCTTTAACCTGGCTCATTGAAGCAGGAGCTTGTCACTTGCTGATGCATTGCTTACCATATGCTAATACAGTCGCTTACTATATGATTATGCAGTCGCTTACTGTATGATCATGTAGTAGCTTATGTCCTTCACTTTTATCGCTTGCTTGTTATCCTTATTTCTTAGCTGGATCTTTATAGTTTAGTAGGCTTTAAGTTCTACATTGGTTGTGTTGTTGAACATTTTTCCTTAGCTTTTGTAAGCCTATATAAAGGCCCTTAAGCCTTGGTGCAAATCATCTTGAATTTGAGTAAATCTGTCATATAAAGTTTTGAGCTTGAGTTTGCTTCTTTTAAGAAGTGAGTTATACTTGAAAATAGCCAATTAAATGAGTTATCCTTGAAAATAGCCAACCCAGGTGGCCTATTTTTTGTCTATCGTGTCATAGTGGGGTCCCTAACCTCTCTAATATTGGCACACCCTCGATGTTTCAGCATCACTCATAAGATTATAAGAGTCATAAAGCATAACCATTCAACCCTTGCATCTCACGCTTGTGTGGAGATTGATGATATCAAGGGGGAGATAACATGAATGTGTGACATGGATAAGGGTCTCAATAAGCACATTTGCACACCTTGAGGGCTGAGCCCTTGTGATGGAGGTAATTGCTGCCAAGCATGCACATTTTACTTTAGTTATGGAATTGTATTTATAGTTGCCTACATGACGGATGATCATGATAGCGCACACTTTCTCGATATACCTTTCTACTTTTTCCTACCGTTCTTATTTTAGTATAAACATTTGAGTAACAGTGAATCCAGTCCATTCGTTGGCGTCCATTTTGCTTATGCTTGTCATTCTTCATTTAACCAGTGTTGTGTGGCAGCATTGGTACTCTTCTGTTTTTCTGAAGGGAGATAATGTTACCTGCTGGTGCATTTAACCCCGGAGTTGAATCATTATGCTGGGATTTTAGTAAATTTTCCGTTTTCTCGAGTAAAGTTGCTCATTTCGTTTGTGTACCATGCATACGGCTTGTTCAGTTCAGTGTGTTAATATCCAAGTTCACCTGACTGGAGCTATAGCTTTTTAAATGGAAGGATTTTTGGATAAGTGCGGCGCCTTTGAAGTTTCTGCGCTGCTGCATTTCGACTTTCAGAAGCTAATTGTTGGAAATCATCTACATTGAACAGTATCTTCCATTTTGTTTGATGGACAAATTATTTTACCCAATTGTTTAGTTCTTGAGATTCTACTATGTGCTAAATGTGATGTTGATTTGCACTGGTATAAATTAAGCATAGTTTCAAAGAATGTTCATCTGTTTTTTCGGTTGAGATCAATACATGCAATAAAACTAACCCTTTCTCCACTTCCTGCAGCTGAAGACTGCAACACTTGCTCTTGTTCTAGTTGGGCTGTTTATCATTGCTTTATCCTCGGTTGATTCTGCACTGTCTTACATGTTGGCTCTATTTTTGCGGAGAACATCATGATTCAAGAAATAAGACTGATTTTCTGGCTTTCACATGAAGCCAACTCATGCTAATGGTGTGCTCCACATATTTTTCATTTCTGACAGAAGGCTATGCTCGACAATACAAGATTGCCCAAACTCGAGCAGGATGAGACGTGCAGCTTCTTGAACATCTGCTGAATATATCACCACAGATAAGATCATTACGAGATCATTGCGTTATATTAATTCTAGAACTACTGCTATGGTGGTATGACAAGAGTGTATATCTCTGTCTTTGCATTGATAGAGTGGATGATGATAGGCATGTTTCTGGTTCTCTTGAGTAGTTCTTTGCGTCATGTTTACTCAAAGTGCTTCTCCTACTTAGCAGCTGCTGATGACTTGATTTACAAACTGTGTCCATCTATTAAGTGCAGCATTTCATACACCAGGAGAATTTGTTCTCCTTTGATAAGGAGTACACGCACAATGTGCATACGTTAAGACTTGTTTATAAGTCGAAAAAGAGTATTGAGGCACTCCAGGGTATTTTTATGATATTCATTATTTTATTTAGGAGTGACTATTTCGGTACTATTGTTTCATTCTCTGGTAGGAATAACTTATTCCGGTATCGATTACTAATTTTGGTAGGAATAACTTATTCCGGTATCGATTACTAATTTTGGTATAATTTATCTCTGGATTAGTAACCAACTAAGGAATAAAGCAGTAACAATTTTTTTATTTCGAGATTATCTATGCTTGTCCAGCATACAAGACGATCCGTAGTCTTTGCCAAAAGAAAAGCAAACACACATTCAGAAGTACATTTTTATAGTTTATGCTTAGTTTTATTTCTAGAGTTTGGTGTAACCATTTGAGGTGTAATTTATTATTATTTTTTTATATCTTTTTGCAGTTTTTTGGTGTTGCATATTTCAGATTTAATTGGACTTTGTTGACATTTATGATTAAATAACTTCTTTTTTTCCATAATTTTCATCAACAGACAGTTCAGCAAAGATTTGAGTGAAACAAAGGGATTATTTTGAACATACACAAAGGTCGTTTTTGAAATATTCAGACATGCGTAACTTGGAAAGAAAGCAATTTTATATGCACGTCAAACTGAATTTTAACCTCAGCCGTGTACATTTTAATTATTTTTAAAGAGGATAAATTTGTAAAAAGAAAAATATTACTCCCTCCGTTTTACAATAAGTTAATGGTTGAATTTTGGCACACATATTAAGAAAAAAAAGCAAAGATATAAATTTATCATGTTTTTTCATTTTTACCTTCTTCAAAAAGCAAAGACATATGATATATCATGAATTGTGAATCATTTACTTATTTTGAAAAAAAAATTCAACATTTATCTTGAATTGTGAACCATTTACTTATTTTGAAACATAAAAAATACGTCAACAATTCACTTATTATAAAACGGAGGGAGTACAAGGTTGGCACAAAATTAATGGAAACCTCAAAAGTGCCATTCGTACACTTCTCCCAATTAAAAACGTAACACGTTATCCACCACAAAGAAAAGCAACAAGTTTCTCCATATCCTTGCCCAATCACCAAACTTAAACACACCAATGGCCATGAACATCTTCCTCTCTGTCCATTGACATTAGTTAGCCATCATGAAAATCTTAACCATATTAATCATGACGTTTATAATGTTATACACTAATTGCCAAGCAAATACTAACCACCACGTCCACCCTCTAATCTTAATACCAGGAGCTGGTGGAAACCAACTAGAAGCAAGGTTAACTTCAAAGTACAAGTCTACAAGCTTTTTGTGCAACAAATGGTATCCAATAAAGAAAGATAGTGAAGGTTGGTTTAGGATATGGTTTGATCCAACTGTACTTTTAGCACCATTCACAAAGTGTTTTAATCAAAGGATGATGCTTTATTATCAAAAAGAGTTGGATGATTATTGTAATGCTCCTGGTGTTGATAGTAGGATTGCACATTTTGGTTCTATTAAGAGTCTTCTTTATCTTGATCCTAATCTCCCGTAAGTTAATTCCCACTTACTGTATTTATTTATGAGCTTACATTATATTTTGAGGTTTTCTTGATAATGTATTGAGTGCTTGGTTAAGCCGTGGAAACATCCTCTTGCAATAATATAAGGTAAGATCGTATATAATAAATCCTTCTGATTCGTTTTTTTCCAAACTTCACACATAGCGGGAGTTTTAGTGTACCGGACAACCTTTCTTTTATATTGAGTGCTTGGTCATTTTAGTTCCTAAGTCTACCTTTGCTTGTCTATGTTGGACTTACACACCCCAAAAGCCAAAAGGGCCTAAAATATCCTTGAAGTGCCGGAAATGGTTCAAATATACGCTTCTTCCATCTTTTGATTCTAAAAACCCTTTCATCCCCTTATTTTTGCTCTATTTTACCCTTCTCTTTAACCAAAAAAAAGATTAGGATTTTACCTTAACACGTGATAATTTCTTATTGGTTGAATTTTTATTAATCAAAAATCAAAAAAAATAAAAATCAACTTAACCCAAATCACTAAAATCTACCCAACCCATCTGATCCAAATCACTAAAATTTGATCGAACCTGATGTTTCCACCAACAAATCCTAATCCTTTTTCCATTACAGAGAAGGATAAAATAGAGCCAAATAGGTGGATGAGAGGGTATTTTAGGATATATTTGAACTATTTTCAATACTTAAAAATTAAAATGGTATTTTAGGTCATTTTCCGTAAATAAAATGGTAAGTTTACTATATCATCCTTGTTAATTATAAATAATCTAAATGTTGGGGAATGAGTGGGTATTAATAACAAATGTAAAATAGATGCAAAATAGTAAATTCGCTCTTGATTTTCCAAACTATATAAAGACGGACGAAGAAAGTACTGTTTTTTTCCTGTTGAAAATGCTTAATCTTTCTTCTTCTAAGCATTTCACCATTTTTTTTAATAGTATACTTAACGCGAGCCAATTAAGGTGTTAATTATTCTTAATACACCATCGACGTTGGCTTCTATATGATTTGAAAGCCAAATAATGTCCTCACCTTGTTATGTGATCCCAATGAAGTGTAATAAGAATGATAGAAGATCAGAGTTCATACTTTTACATAGAGATGAAAAAGAAACACTAAATTTTGATAGTCAAAATTACCTCATATGCCTTGCGTTGGTCAAAATGCTATATAATACGGTACCAGTATACTGTTTGTCATTAAGTTATTGACGCTGTATTTTCTCTTTTCGTTGTAGTAGCATAATTTTTAACATATACTTCTTGTTTTAGGAAAATTACAGCATACATGGAGCCACTTGTGAACGCGTTGCAAGAACTAGGCTACAGAGATGGCGATAATCTGTTTGGGGCACCGTATGATTTTCGTTATGGTTTAGCTGCAGAAGGTCATCCAAGTCATGTTGGTTCAAAATTTCTCAAGGACTTAAAAGGACTCATAGAAAGTGCAAGCAATTCAAATGGAGGAAAACCTGTTATTCTTGTTTCTCACAGCTTGGGAGGTTTATATGTCCACCAACTACTCTGTCGTAATCCGAAATCGTGGAGCCAAAAGTACATCAAACACTTTATTGCATTGTCCACCCCTTGGGGCGGCACAGTTGAGCAAATGGTCACTTTTGCTTCTGGGAATACACTTGGTGTGCCTTTAGTCAATCCGTTGCTCGTAAGGGAAGAGCAGAGGAGTTCTGAAAGTAATATGTGGCTTTTGCCCTCTCCCAAAGTATTTGGCAATCAAACAACACTTGTTATTACTCCAAATGTTGCGTATTCAGCTCATGATATCCCGAAATTCCTCAAGGATATCGGGTTTCCTCAAGGAGTTTTGCCTTACACATTGCGTATTTTCCCCCTGGTTGAAAATTTCACTCTCCCTGATCACATGCCGCCTATCACTTGCATAGTTGGATGTGGGTGTAAGACTCCGGAGGCATTGTTCTACGGAGATGCTGAGTTTGATAAGTCCCCTGAGATTGTGTATGGGGATGGAGATGGCACTGTCAATATGGTAAGCTTGTTGGCTCTTGAAGCAAATTGGGATAACAAGAGTACTCGGCAATCCCTCAAAGTCACCAAGTTACGAGGCGTTTCACATACAGGTATACTAAAGGATGAAATTGCAGTTGAGAAAATAGTTGAAGAGATTTCTTGTATTAACTCTGGGAATGCTGCTCACGTTTGACTAGTTTCAAAAGCTTGACCACAATTGCGTGATATTTCTTGTTTCTTCTTACCTTTTCTTCATATTCGTATTCATAAATGTGGTATTGTACTTGCCCGTGCTTCCCATGATTCTCCAACATGGAAAAAAATTCAAGTCTTTAATTAAACTAGTTTCTAGTTTAGGTTAAGTTCGTTGCACGTATATCAAGTATTAATTAATAATAAATGTATATACAAAATAAATTATTATGTGCACTTTATTTTATTAAGTATAATTTTAAAAATATGACGTAAAATTTTGAAGATAAAAAAAGTGTAGTTAATTAAAAAGCAACTTGATAAATCACCACGTAGCCAAAACAAATTTTCATGTTTAAAATTATAATTTTTAGTCTTTTCCTATAAATTGAGATTGTCCGAATTAATGACAACCAGAGTTTAGATATTCTATACATTATTTAATCATTATACTTATTTCTTAATTCTAAATGTACATTATTTTAATGGAGAGTTTTTTTTTTTTCTCAAAGTGTACATTTTTATTAAAATTGAGGGCATTTTAAATTATTATACATCTTGAAGAGGATAAGAGCCTTTAAATTATGTATAACTTATACAATGTTTGATAGGTGGATAAGAAATAAGTTATTGATGTATAAAATTAATACAATGTTTAAAAAATATTTTAAATTTGCGGGCGATCTATTACCCCATAAAAGTTATAAAGACCATTGTAAATGGGTCATGTTTAATTGGGGGCTGCAGTCAAATTTTCACATTCACGTGCGTCATTTGTGTGGATGCAAATACAAGCTCAGAATTGATCAAAATGGTCCACTCACGAAGATCCTTATCACTTTTGTGAGGTAATAGGTTGCCCTCAAAGTTAAGATGTCTTTTAGCAAATTCGAGACAACTTTAATAGTCACTTTATGTCTTTTCTCTTATATAGTTATATTTATTGAGTAATAAATTTTAAAATAAAAATTAATAATTAATTATATTTGACTCCCAACACTACTAATCCTAACATTATTAATATACGATATTCAGTATTATTCAATAGTTGTACCACTTGATATTCAATCGAGGCAGCCAGCAATTCATTTACTACATTGAACCCTTTGATGGAGTCTAATTAGTTAGGAGTACTATTAAGTACTTTCTCCATTTTAAAATAGTTGGCTCTTGTTGATTAGAAGTTTATTTGATCAATTTAGCCTTATCAATTATGATTTGAGAAAATAAATTTAAGTATATACACTTTTGTATAGTCATTTAATAATAGAGATAGTATTGGAAGAATATAATAAAATTCTCTTGATTTCACAAATGAGACAACTATATTTAAATAAATATTTTTAGAAAGAGCTCCAAGTATTTTAAAATGAAGAGAGTATAAAATTACTTTTTCTAGACATCATTATCTCTTTCTTAATTATAAAGAAAAAGAAGCAATACGCTCTATGTGCACTCAGTAAAGCGGGATTCAAATGTTTAATCACTAATTGAGTCTTTGTAGCATAAATTGCTCAATCATTTTAACAAAAAAAAATTAATAATCAAATTATAGTCCCAGTTATATCAATATCTACAGTCAAGTAGAGCCTATTCGGTGTTCTCACATTAGAGACTGATTTATTTGAATTTGTGTCGAGCAGAGCCCATTCGGGGATGGTACTCACTACCAATTTTTTTTTTATAACCACCCCACCAATTCTAAGTAGATGAAATAATAATGAATGACCCTAAACATACGTTTAATTTAATTTTTAAAGAATGGATTTTAAAAAAAATATTTTATATAAAATCATTATAGTTCCATTAATTTTATTATGAATCACAATTATCATATTTTGTGTAAACATGTTACCTTGAAAAATTATATTATCTTTTGAAAGATACTTTCATCGCAGTTCTCCACAAAAATTGTCAGGCACTCCGATTGTTTAAAAATATGAGAATGAATAGATTAATCTTTCAACTTCTATAAAAATAATAGCATATTATTCAAACATTAGAAGTAGAAGTATTTCCCATGAATTTTTTGTCTTGCATCTCATTTTCTTTACTCAACGTGTCGATTTTATCTAAGAGCTCCTTCACATAATCATTAGTGTCCCCAAATACAAATATTCTATCCATCTGCCAAATCAATAACATAATATAATAATTTCATCAACCATTCACTACTAAAAAAATCGTAAAAACCGACCATAAAAAACCGACCACATGTGGTCGGTTTTTAATTTTTTTTTTTTTAAAAAGCGACCACATGTGGTTGCTTTTTTATTTTAAAATATCAAGATAATCATTTCAATAATTTTATATTAATTATTATTTCTTTTTTTTTTTTAAAAAAACTGACCACTTGTGGTCGTTTTTTTTTAAAAATAATTAAAAAATAATTTTAAAAACCGACCACAAGTGGTCGACTTTTAATTATACAAAAAAAAGAAAATATTTTTAAAAAATCGACCACTTGTGGTCGATTTTTAACTAAAATAAAAAAAAATAATTTTAAAAAATCGACCACTTGTGATCGGTTTTTGAACTGAAGAAAATAAAAAAGTAAATAATTTTTAGAAACCAATACTTATATATATGTAATCAAATATATATATTATTTTTATTAAAAAATAATTATATATATAATCTAATATATATATATAATTTTTGAAATTACACTGATCACACGTAGTTGATAATCAATATAATAATAATAAAAATCAATCAATCTTAAATTTTGTGAAAAAATTACACTAAAAATATATCAAATAAAATAAATAAATTACGTTAAACATAATCTTTATCTTTTACTTATGTTTCAATATATGAAATTAATATTTTTCTTTGTATATACGTTAAATGACGTTAAACATGCATAATCTTTGTATAATGAATATGTGTATATATACATCATTCCGTTGAGATAATGATATTATGTTACTATTGCAGTCATAATAATGTAATATATAACCGATAATTCAGCAGAATATAATGAACGTGTTCTATTATAAGGTAATATACTTGTGGATGTGATATATATAGTACGCATTCAAGAGTTCATATATATAAATATCTTTATATATATATATATACCAATAATAAGAGAGGCGATTATAAAAATAATTTTTCAATAAGAAAGTAAGGGCTAAAAATAGTTGGTTTTAAACAATTATGTTATAAAAATCCTACTCAGTACTCCCTCTTTTCCATCGTTTCTTCATGTTTATAGTTCCTATATACTATATTTTCCCCAATTTTTTTTTATCTTACCCTGTTCATCTCTCCCTCTTAGCCTATGTTCTTAACAACGTCTTTTTTAACCACACCCCGGAACATTAATCTAGTATACAAACTTTCGTCCTTTAAACTTCTTTGTTTTGGCGGACTACTTAAGGCCAGGACTCCTAGGAATTTACAGGTTAATCCATCGTTATTATTAAGAAGTTAAGAGGTTAACCATATACTAAGGGCAGATGTTTTAAAACAAAATTTAATTTACATAATGTACAACAAACATAATCAAAATTTAAAACATAAACATAATATATTTTTTGGTGGGGAAGTATGGCATAAATAAGAACTTACATGAAGTAACTGGAGAGAGGTTTCCCTTTCGGGAACCCCCTAAGGACTGAGCAAAGGCTTGAAAGCTTTTATTAAAACAAACTTAATATTTTACAAGCTTAGACACCGAAGAGGAATTGGTTTGGGCGGAAAGGTTTATACATGAAGGAAGGGGAATATGTTGTGAGCGATTTTCTTACTAGATTTTCTTACTCTTGTTCTACTTCTACTACTAAAACATTAGTCTTATATAAACTTAGAAATGAAAAAAAGAGTGGACTCAAATTTGCTATGTGACCTCAAGATGAATGGCCGACACCTAAGAGATAATGAATCTTAATAATGCAGGTCGGGTATGCTTTTGGGCCCATCGTCACATGCATTATTATTCCTTTAGACAGACGCGCGCTTCAACAGTTTTTCCTTCTTTTGAAGGCAGTGATAAAGAAAGCACTCAATTATTTTCACAGGACATAAAGTGGGCATCCCCACATGACAATCCTATCTATATCTTATCTCTATCTTATCTCTTCAGCTGCTTTGTCACGTGTAAGTATTCACTACCACTTGTCTTTGTCTGATTATGTGTCCAAGTTGTGCAGGGCAATGGAATCAAAACTCATCCCTGAGTCATCATCCTCATTGGGGTCCTGTGCATCTTGGAGATATGCAAGACTATTTTTGAATTCCTCTTCTTCTTCTGATTTTGGAATATTATCGTCTGCATTGATCATGTCTGGGACTAATCTATCCGAACTAGTACTGGGCTTGTCTTTGTTATCAATATGCTTTTCTTGTCCTTGGCTATTAAAAAATCTTTCTAATGACTGCTTTACTATAGTCTCAATTTGTTTATTTTTCTTTTTTGCAATTAATGTCTTTCTTAGAGTACTAGTTTTATCTGTGGTTGTTTTGATGAAGGACCTCCTTCATCCTCACTTTTTAGCAAAGTGACAGCCGTAAACGAATTTGATTTGTCTTTACCGGTTACCGTTTGCACCGGACTAGTTGTACCAACATCCGGTACAGTGGATTTCTTAGCATTCAGAGGAGAATGCACACCCTTCTCATCCATTTTTTGTGGAGATGGAGAACTCTGTGTCTGAGTACTTGCGTTTGTTCTATTTTCCTTGACCTGATAGGTATTTAGCTTGTCTTGTAAAATTTGTACCTTCTCCATTAGTCTAGAGTTTTCAATGATAAGAGCTTCTTTTTGACCATTTAGTCTTTTGAAAGCTTCGGTCATTGAAGAGCAGTGGTCACAAAAAAATATTTTATCAGTGTCTTTCTGAATATTGTATTGGGGTATTTGGTTTGGGCTTTGTCTAAGTGCTGGAGATATGTAATAGTTAGGCCCAAGATATCCCCTTGCATAGTCTGAGGCTTCAGAAAAATCGTTAAAACCTTTATAAAGTGGGGTTTTAATACCATTTATAGAGTCTATTACTTCTATCCAAGTTTGAAAAATTCCATTTGTCTTTCCATGTATAACTACATAATATTTGAATTTAGGTCTGCTTTTATCTGATATATATTGGCATAAAGCATTTATAGCTTCTAAAAAATGTTTATGGTCTGGTTTGTTATGGGATATCCAAAGGTTTTCTATTAAACATTTTTGGGGTTTATCTAAAACACATTCTGGTCTAATTTTAAAAGATAGATTACCAGATGGATAAGCTATCAAGTTAAATGGTCAGAAATTAATTCTTTCCATTAAGTTCATAGAGTTTCTTGGTCTGAAACTAATGTTACCTAACATTGTCTGGTAGTACGAGTCTTGAGAGGACAAGGCTACGCCTTTGCCTTTGTCTGCAGTAGGTTGACCAGTTGGTCTCATGCTGAAACACACATTAGTTTATAGATTTAGTCTTTATTTGTAATCTACTTAATTTATCTGCTAGTTCGTTATCTTTTCCTTTTATAAATTCGAAAAAAATATTTTTATAAACTGATATAGTATCCATAAAATTTAACCATCGTCTTTTACTACTAGATTTATCATTTATCTTTTGATAAAATTTAACTATGGCTTCACAGCCTGTTCTTACTAAGACTTCTTCCTTATTTAATATGTATAGTTTAAAACTATTTAGGCCGTATATTATTGCCAATACTTCTAAGTCTATACTACTCATATTCCCTTTTTCTTTATATAATTCACTTTGGTACGCACAAATGTTTTCTTCCTTTTTATCACTATATTTATTAGGTCTTGTTTTTAAGATAGCTCCCCATCCTAATTTGCTTTCATCAGTCTGAATAATTAAGTAATCTATTTCTAAGGGGATTTTTAAGTCTGGAATATGTTTAACTTTTTCTTTAATTTGTTGTACTAATTTAATATCTTCTATGTTAAAATGTTTTTGGCCCTTACTGCCTGTTTTAGCATATAAAGGTCCACCTATTTTTCCTAGGTCTTGAATAAAGTTTCTCGCATAATTTACTAATCCTAAAATTTTTTGTAAATCTTTTGTGTTATCTAATTTATCTGGCATATCTAGTACTTTCTTTGCTATATGTAGTTGGAGTTTTATCTTTCCTTCTCCTAAAGTTATTCCCAAGAAATTTATATAGGTCTTACATAACTCCATTTTCTTTTTACTGATTATTATTTCATGTTTAACTAATAACCTAAAGACTGTTTGTAGGTGTCCTAGGTGTTCCTGCATATTTTGACTAAATACTAAAATATCATCTACATAAACTAATACAAAATTTTTATATCCACCAAAGATATTATTCATTTTTCTTTGAAAAATTGGTGGAGCTGTTTTTAATCCAAACGGCATAACTAACCATTCAAAATGTCCTTCTGGACATGTGAATGCTGTCCATTGTATACTGTTTGGATGCATTTTTACCTGCTAATATCCTGATTTACAGTCAAATTTGCTAAATATTCTTCTTCCTTGTATTCTATTAATTAATTCACTTTTATCAGGTTGTTTATATGCATCTGTCCTAGTGTTGTCGTTTAATCTCTTATAATTTATTATCATGTGCGCTTTTCCTCTTACTTGTTCGCTATGGTTTCTAACCATAAAGGCTGCTGATCTATGCCTGGAGGTTGATCTTCTTATAACTTCTAAATTTAGTAACTCTTTTATTTGTTTATCAAATTCTTCTGTATCCTCATTATTAGCTTCTATAGACGCTGTCTTTATTGTATATTCTGGGTTGATGATTTCTAATTTACACATTATTTCATTAGCATCCCAGTGTGCTAAGTTTTTTCTCCTATTATTTCCATTTTATCTAGAATATTTATTACACTATCTAAATCTTTTGGACTATTTATTGTACCTATTCCATTTATTTCTTTTCGAAAATTATAAAATTGTGTTTCTACGTTAATTAAAGTGTATTCTTTTTCTATATTCTCGATGTACTCAAGTTCTTCTATATTGATTAAAGTATAATTTTTAAATTCTTCTAAATTATTTTCCTTTTCTAATTCTTTATTTTCTCCGAATAGGTTATCGTCTTGACATTGGTCATTATTTGAACAATTTTCACAGCATGATTGTGAGTTAGACTTTAAGTCTTTCTTGTGTGTTTTAAGCTTTCTATATACTGTTGGTAATTTTGAAGTTTGTACTGGAGTATAAGTAAGGTTTTTAAATAGTATGATACCGTCTCTTGTTATGAGACATCCTCCTCTATTTTGTATACAAAAATGTAATCCGATTACGAAATCTACGTTTATATTTAAGTCTCTTGCTAATATTTTATTAACATTATAAGTAGGTTTGTAGAATTCATTACATGTATTTAAAAAACTTATCTGAGCTTTTTCTATGTAATTGTTATAAACATTATGTGATCCATCCATTTGCATTGCTGCTACTGGTTTTTTAAATATTTTTAGCAAGTATTGTGGTACTAAGCTTTTATTTATTAAGCAGCTGGTACATCTTGGATCAATTAAAGCTAAAGTTTCTATTTCTATATCTTGAATTTTTATTTTCACCAATACTTTTATCGTAGAAAATTGTTTATCTTCATTACATATTAGACTACTACTATTGTCTTCTATATTCATAAGTTCTGTTTCTAATTGCTCTAAGTGTTGGGTATTTATTTCGTCTTCATTTACTATAGCTTTTTCTTTTTCTAATGTAGCTAGTCTTTGTTCTAATTCATTTATTCTAGCTTCTAATGTTGATATCCTTTGATTTATGATTTGATTAGTAGTTTGTTTTTGTTCACTATTAACTCCTGTTTCTATCTTTATCTTTAAGGTATCTTCTATACAGTTTATACATACTTCTATATAACATTTTTTACATTTAGCTCTATTTTCTTTACTAGGGCACCAACTACATATGCGACATCTATTGCTATCTATTCCTTTGTATCTTTGATATTCATGTATATATTCTTGCGTGATATTCATTAGGTTGTTAATCAATAAGTCATTTAAATTTAGATTATCTGTTTCTTGTCTGATTTCATTTACTAGGTTATCTTCTTCTGAGTCTGAAGAGTCAGATTTAACATTATCATTTAAATCAAAACTTACTATAGAGTATATACTTTCTGCGTCTGACATATATTCATCTACATTTAACAAGGTTTCTTGGAAATCTTCTATTAATTGGGAATTTCTTGTTCTATTATTATTTCTTTTAGGGCATAGATTTGCTAAGTGGTATGTACTTCCACATGTATAACATTCTAATTTATTTCTATAATTTCTATCATTTCTATATTTTCTAACATGCCTTTCTCTATTTAGATATGGTTTTTTGGCTTTTGATTTGCGCAAGAAATATTTTTTGCGATAATATGGTTTTTGGCTATACTTCTTTTTATACCTTCTAGGTTTTCTTTGATCATTATCATAATTCTGAGTTGTGTATATAATGGATTTACAGAAATTCATTTTATTTTTCTTTAATTATTTTTGTATCTGTATGTTGGTACATTTCTCTGTCAAAATATTCATTATATGTTGTATTCTATGTCCTATAACCCATTTAGAATTTGGGCTAGCAACTACACCATCTCTTTTGTACCACCTTTCTTCTATTTCTCTTCCTAAAGGTCCTGGTAACTTATTAAATAATTTTTTTCCTAATTCTTCGTTAAATGTGTTTCCACTAATAGTACAGTAATAAAAATAGTCTTTCAAGAATTTTTTAATATGTAACCAATTCGAGATACTTAATTGTTCTAGTTTAATCACCGCATCTCTTTGTAATGCTATTAAATCATTATTTGGGTCTTTTCCTGTTAATAAATTATGCATTTTATTTGTAAAATTATAAGGGTTTGGCCCCATTGTTAGTAAAACTTGAAAATCATATGGGCAGTCTAGCTTAAAACCTTTCCATGTTGCTTTTGTTGATTCTCCTAAGAAAGTCTCTAGATATTTATACATTGTTTCAGTATCTGTTTCTATGTAGTGTCTTAAGTAATCTGCTACTACTATTCCTTTTCATAAGTCTATTACTGTATCCCACATTTGTGGATCATGTGCTGCTATATTTAATATTTTACCCTTACTACCTCCTTCTTGAAGTTTTATTTGTTCTTCTATTGGCATTCTCCTACCTACCGGTTTTATGCTATCTTCTCTGATTTCTGTATCTGGGTCAAATCTAACTGCTGGTCTTCTAGGTATGTTACCTATACTATAATCTACTGGCTGAGGATTAGGATTAATTTGTTGAAATGGACTAGCGCTTGTTGAACTGACAACTTCTAATTCTGCTAGTTCTCTATAACTTACTATGGACGTTATATCTTCATTTACGTTTTCAGAAATTATACTACTATTTCTATATCCTAGATTGTCATTTCTTTCTAAACAGGTTTTAAAATATTCTATACATTCCATTATATTCATATTGTTCTTTGCACACCCTTTACATTTAAAGGTCATATACGTATATTTTTCAGCTAATCTTTGAGCTTCTTCTATTGCTAGGTCTACTTCGTATCCTTCTTCTACGTTCTTTAGTTCTTGTTCTGTTGTTATAGTACTTTCAGTTTCTTCATCGTGTAATTATTTTTGACTAGTATAATTATAGTCTGTAAATCTAACTGAAGTTTCTCCTTTTCTTATAGTGTATAATAAGTGAGATTCTGGTGTAAAGATTTTTGGCTTATTAAATTTTTCTAGATTCCATTCTAAACCTGCGTATTCTTCTGGATTTATTTTTATTGGTTTTATTAATTTTATACCTTTATTTCCCATTATTTCAACTACGTCATTTACTTTTAATTTAAATTTAGTATTACTGCTTAATGTTCATTTTTCTATAAATCCTACACGCATTAGTAAATTATTGCCACTATTCATTTCTTCATACCCTTTAGTTTGAATTCCTATTTTAATGTTTTTTTAAAATTCTTTTAAGTTCATTAAAAAATTTGGGCTTATATAGAATATTCCTCCGTTATTCATCATATCTACTTCTGTTAATCCTATTATTAATTTTTTAGTGTCTATCCATCTATCATCATATATTGTTATTAGTACTTTAGATGCTAGATTTTTTCTAGTTAGTCCTTTATTCCTATAAAAATTAATCCCATATGTATTAGCAATATTCTATTTTTTATATGTTTTAAAGATTCAGAGTTTACTAAGTTTAGAACTATAAAGTTTTCTCCTATAGCTGATATCTGTTCTTCTCTATAATGTCTATATAACTGATTATCTGTAGAAAAATATCCAGCATTATATAATGTTTTGGGATTTAATAGTTTTAACTGATGTTGCTGAAAAATTTGTAAATCCTTTTCTACGTCTATTATTTCGTTTAATTCTTGGTGTTGATCTACGTTTGGGTGTCTTCTTAGTATTTTAGAAAATAAGGCTATTAGTTCCTATTCTATTATCGAAAAAACTCACTCTTTGTCTTTCGATTTCGGTGGTTCTTGGTTTAGTTGAAAGAAAGTCCATTTTTTAGATTTTCTATTTATATTTTGTCTCTCTTGTCTAGGGGTTAATTCAGTTTTATTTAGTTGAGTAATTAATTCGTCTATTTCAGTATTTTTAGGTTCTTGAACTTCTTTACCCTTGATTAAGTTATCTATCTTTTTATGCAATTCTATCAATAACATTATTATAGTAATGTTTTGTTTTAATATGACTTTATCTATCTGACTTGAAGGAATATGCCTAGATAGTCCTTCTGGTTCACTGTGATAGCTTTTCTATTTTTCTAATGCCCTACTGTAATTTATATCTTCTTCTTCACTCATGAAAGTGAGATTTTTTCTAATCTTTGTATTACTATTTTTAGTTCACTTATTTCTTTATTGATGAATTCTACTTGTTCTATAATTTTTGTTACTAATTGAGTGATTTTAATTTCTAGTTCTTTTGGTTTTTCTGTTATAGTCTTTATTAATCTTTCTATTTCTGTTTTTGTAGGTATTTTTTACAAATTAAATTTAGTATTTAAGTTTTGAAATTCTCTAACTCTGAGCTGATGATAACCCGATCTGAGGTCTATCTTGGAGAAATAACTGGCACCCTGAAGTTGGTCAAACAAGTCATCTATTTTGGGAAGAGGATACTTGTTCTTGACCATAACTTTGTTGAGCTGACGGTAATCAATACACATCCTAAGAGAACCATCTTTTTTGCGCACGAATAAGACTGGTGCGCCCCACGGGGAAACGCTGGGTGTAATGAATCCCTTATCTAAAAGACCCTTCAAATGATCCTTCAGTTCTTTGAGTTCTGCTGGTGCCATTCTGTATGACGGAATAGAAATAGGCTGTGTATCTGGAATGAGGTCAATGCCGAAGTCTATTTTTCTTTCGGGAGAATGCCTGAAAGATCTTTGGGAAAGACATCTGAATATTCGTTAACCACTGGAATTGATTCAAAGCTAGGAGATTCGGAACCAGAGTCTTTAACATGAACGAGATGATAAACACATCCTTTAGAAATCATTTTCCTAGCTCGAAGGTAGGAAACAAGCTGACCCCTGAAAGATGAAGTACTACCCTTCCACTCTAGGACGGGCTCATTTGGGAACTGAAATTGACCTATCCTATTTTTGCAGTCGACTGTGGCATAGCAGGAATGAAGCCAATCCATGCCGAGAATAACATCAAAATCAGTCATCTCTAACTCGACTAAATCTGCTGATGTGGCTTTCTGAAATATCATAACCGGGCAGTTCCTGTATACCCACTGAACTATGATGGTTTTACCCACTGGGGTAGATACTGAAAAGGGCTCTGCTAAAATTTCGGGACTGATTCCGATATCGCCTGCTATATAAGGAGTAACAAAAGACAAGGATGCACCTGGATCTAGCAAAGAGTAAACATGAACATGGAAAATCTGTAACGTACCAGTAACGACATCAAGAGAATTTTCCTGATCCTGTCGGGTCTGAAGAGCATAGAGTCTATTTGGGCGTTGCCCACTAGCAGCACTGGAAGTGGCACCCTGCTGATTTGGGCGACCGGACTGGGTTGTGGAATGATTCTGCTGACCTTGTAGACTTGACTGCGGACACTCTCTAATTCTGTGTCCTGGCTTGCCACAACTTAAAACAAACATTGCTACCAGCTGTACAGGTACACTTGTGGTTCTTACCACAAGTCTGACACAGAGGATTAGTTTGGGCACTGCTGACACTGCCCTGAGACTTAGATCCTGGTGCTTGATCTTTGTTGCCTTCTCTAAATTTTGGCACTGGGGCACTGGCGGAGGTAGGAGATGGAACTGCTGGCTTAGGACAAAACTGTGAACGGTTTTCTCCTTCTGATTTTGGTTGAACAAAACTGAAACTGCCTGATCTTGCTTTCTTGTTATGCCTCTCCCCAGTCCTAATCTTCTGTTCCTCTATTTGCTGAGCATGGGTCATGAGCCTAGCTAAAGTCATATCATTGTTCAGCATCGCAGACCTATACTCATTTGCAACGCTATCATTCACTTCTGACATGAACTTGCTCATCTTATCCCTGTTGTCTGTAACCACATGAGGGGCATATCTGGCTAGCTGAGAAAATCTGAGAGAATACTCTTTAATCGTCATATTTCCCTGCCTGAGGTTGATAAACTTAAGAACTTTTGCCTCCCTCAGCTCTTGGGGAAAAAATCTGTCTAAGAAAGCCGTGAAAACTTTCTCCCACTGTATAGGAGCTGCACCATATATCCTCTCGGACTTCCACTGTTTATACCAAGTGTGAGCATCATCCTATAACTGGTATACGGCTAACTCGGCACTCTGACAAGAAGTAACTCCCATGATGTCTATGACCTTCTGAACTTGGTTAATGAATTCCTGAGGGTCTTCATCAGACTTAAACCCGAAGAAAGATGGAGGGTTCATTCGGGTAAAGTCCCGAATCCTAGCTGCTGCGGAATTGGCCAGAATAACTGGTGGCCGTTCATTTTGGGAATCCACAGACTGAGCAAGTGTGGTGAATGCGACCCTAAACTCCGCATGAGAAACATATTTTCCCTAAGGATCCTCGGGCTGAGGAGCGGGATGGTTTCTTATCTTTGGAGGCATATTCTGAAATAAGAGAAGAACGAATTAGACTGAGAGTTTAACTTGAGATTATGCTCACTAGAACGACATGAATACTGAAAGAGGGGAAACTGTTCCTAAAACATCTCGTAGCCTCTTGTACATAAATGTGGCGCGCAACACACCCAAGCACAAGACTCTACTAGATGTGGCTTTCAGACTTCCTAGGACTCTATTGAACCTTAGGCTTTGATTCCAAGTTTGTAACGCCCTGATTTGCTGGACCGAAATGCTACACAGTGCTTATGACCTTGAGGGACCACAAGCTAACCCATGACTGATATCTGTACCTGTACACTGCATAATATACTTGTAAAATGCGGAAAAAATGAGCAATAGGCCATAAGGTTCAACTGAATAGAATATCTGATAAATAATAACATCCATATGGGGTAACAAATACCCAAAACAACTGAAGTCTGGATAAAAAATCTGAACTAAATCTGAAAGCTTCTAAATACTGTCTGAATAAGGAGTTGAAGGAACATGTCTCCAACTAACTCCATCTAGCAAAAATGTACTGAAATAATGAATGAAATAAAATAATATCATCCTCAGATGGATGAGGACTCACTGTAAATCTGCGTTCCAAAGAGATCCTCAAATGGATGCATCTGAATACTGGACTGATAACTATTGTTATAGGAAAACTCAATCAAAGGTAAGTGGTCAGCCTAAATACCTTTAAAGTCAATAACACACACCCTCAACATGTCCTCTAACATCTGAATGGTTCGTTCTACCTGACCATTTGTCTGAGGATGAAAAGTTGTACAGAGATGAACTTGGGTACCAAGACCCTTTTGAAAAGCTTTCAAAAAGTGAGAGGTAAACTGAGTCCTCCTATCAGAAATGATAGACAATGGAATCCCATGCAACCTCACTAACTTCCTAAGATAGAGCCTCGCATAATCCTCAATTGAGAACGAAGTATGAGCTGGTAATAAATGACCTGATTTGGTCATCTTATCCACAAGGACCCATTATGAATTATGATGATGATGCGTACGAGGCAACCCTATCAGAAAATCCATGTTCACCACTTCCCACTTCCAAGTGGGGATGCTAAACTCCTGTAATGTACCACTAGGCCTTTGGTTCTCAACTTTAACCTGTTGAAAATTTGAACACCTAGCCACAAACACTGCAGTATCCTTCTTCATACCATTTCACCAATAGATTTTTTGCAAATCACGATACATCTTAATGGCTCCTGGGTGGATGAAGTATCGTGCACCATGCACTTCCGCATATATTCGCTGTCTTAAACCATCAACACACGGAACACATAACCTGCCTAACATTGAAATACACCATCTCCTCATTGGGAGAAAACCTCCACCTTCTGATCTCTAACCGTCTCCTTCAACTTAACCAAACTAGGATCCCTATCTTGTTTTTCTTTTACTTCGGCAACCAACAAAGATGATGAACTATTCTGAACCCATACACTACCTTTAGCTGAATTAACCAACCAAACACCTAATCTAGTGAGTTGATGAACCTTATTGACTAACTTCTTCTTGTCTCCCTCCACATGGGCAACACTACCGATAGACATCCTACTAAGGGCATCTACCACTACATTGGCCTTGCTCAGATGATACAACACACTCATATTATAATCTTTCAAAAACTCAAGCCACCTTCTCTGACGAAGATTTAGATCTTTCTATGTGAACACATACTACAAACTCTTCTGATCAGTGAACACATCAATATGAACCCCATAAAGATAGTGCCTCCAAATTTTCAAGGCAAAAACAATAACTGCCAACTCAATATCATGGGGAAGATAGTTCTTTTCATTGAGTTTAAGCTGTCTAGAGGCGTAGGCTATGACCTTACCTCTATGCATCAATACATAAACAAAACCAACTCTAAAATTATCACAGTAAACTACAAATCCATCTGAACCATCTAGCAAAGTCAAGACTAGGGCAGAAGTGAGTCGAGTCTTCAACTCCTGAAAACTCATCTCACAGGAATCTAACCACTAAACTTTGACCTTATTCTGAGTGAATCAAGACATTGGGTATGGAATAGAAGAAAACCCTTTAACAAACCACCTGTAGTATCTAGCCAAACCCAAGAAGCTTCTAACTCTGAAGGAGAGATGGATCTAGCCCAAATTCTCATTGCTTCAGTCTTTTAAGGGTCAATTCAGATGCCATCATCGGAAATAATATGGACAATGAAAGCTACCGATCTTAGCCAAAATTTGCACTTACTGAATTTGGCGAACAACTGATGAGCTTTAAAAGTCTTTAATACAATTTTCAAATGGTCTGCACGATTATTCTCACTACGGGAATAGACAAGGATGTCATCAATGAATACTATGAAAAATATATCCAAGTACTGCTTGAACACCCTGTTCATCAAGTCTATAAAAGATACAAAAGCATTCGTTAGTCCAAAGGACATAACTAGAAATTCAAAGTGACCATATCGAGTTCTGAAAGCTGTCTTTGGGATGTCATATTCTCTGACTCTGAGCTGATGATAGCTGGATCTGAGGTCTATCTTAGAGAAATAACTGGCACTCAGAAGGTTGTCAAACAAGTCATCAATTTTGTGAAGTAGATACTTATTCTTGATTGTAACTTTATTCAACTAATGGTAATTGATACATATTCTAAGAGAACTATCTTTCTTATGCATGAATAGGACTGGAGCGCCTTATAGAGAAACACTTGTCCTGATGAAACCCTTATCCAAGAGGTTTTTTAACTTTTCCTTCAATTCCTTAAAATTAGATGGAGCCCTTCTATAAAGGTGAATAGAGATAGGCTGGGTATTTAAAAGAAAATATATTTTGAAGTCGATTTCTCTCTCGGGAGAGACTCCAGGAAGATCTTTAGGGAACGCATCTGAAAATTCACTTACTACTGGATTAAGACTTGGGGTCTCAGTATTTGAGTCTTTAACTCAGACAAGATGGTAAACACACCCCTTAAATATCATCTTTCTTGCTCTAAGATAGGAAATAATCTGACCCCTAAGCACAGAAGTACTACTCTTCCATTCAATGACTGGTTTATTAGGAAAATAAAACTAGATGACTCTATTTTTGCAGTCAACTGAGGCATAGCATGAGTGGAGCCAATCCAAGTCTAGAATGACACTGAAATCAGATATCTCTAACTCCACAAGATCAACTGAGGTAATTTTTTGATATACGATAATTAGATAATTTTTGTACACCCGTCTGGTTATAATAGATTTACCCACAGGGGTAGACACTGAGAAAGGCTCTACTAATATTTAGGACTAACACCAAAATTGACTGCTATGTAAGGGGTCACAAAAGAAAGTGAAGCTCCGAGGTCTAATAAAGCATAATCATGAAGATAGAAAACCTATAATGTACCCGTAACCATATCAGGAGAACTTTCCTGATCATGCCGAGTCTAGAGAGCATACAGTCTATTTTGGCGCTGCCTACTGGTTGCACTGGAAGTGGCACCCTACTGGGTCGGGCGAACTGCTGGAGCTAAAGGACGATTGGACTAACCCTGCTGACCAGTTCCTGGGCAATACTTGACTCTATGGACTGGCTTGCCACATCCAAAACACACATCACTACTATCCCTACACTCACCATGGTGATTCCTACCATATCTCTGGCAAAGTAGATTAGTGAAACCACTGTTCACACTGCCCTAGGATATAGAGCCTTGCACTCTATCTCGACTGTCTTGCCTGAACTTAAGCACTGGCACACTAGCTGAAGATAAAGCTGGGGATGAAAATTTCTAATGGAACTGAGAACGGTTACCACCTTCCTAACTTGGCTAAGAAAAGTTAAAACTACCCATTCGTGCCCTTTTATTCTCTCTCGCTCTATCCTTACTCTTTTCCTCATCAATATGCCGAGCATGAACCATAAGTCTAGATAGATCCATCTCTTTAATCATCATAGTAGTCCTGCACTCCTTAACCACACTATCAACTATACTAGATATAAGCGTACTTATTCTAGAGATGTTATCTTCCACCATAGTAGTTGCATACCTCTCCAACTGGGTGAACTTAAGTGAGTAATCCTTCACACTCATATTACCCTTCTTTATATTGATGAACTCCTAAAACTTAGCTTCCCTAAACTCTAGGGGAAAAAACCTGTCTAAGAAAGATATGGCAAACTCCTCCCACTCTATTAGCCCTGCATCAACACCTCAGTCCTCCTTCTACTTCTTAAACCAAGTGTGAGCTATATCCTACAACTGATATGCTGCCAACTCCACATTCTTACTCAAAGTAACGCCCATGATGTCTGTCACTTTCTGCACCATGTCCTAAATTCCTATGGACCCTCCTCAGACTTGGATCCTAAAAATAGAGGGGGATTCATCCGACTAAAATCCTAGATCCTAACTGCATCTGTATTTTCCACTAGATTGGCTGAAGCAATGGCTCGCTCATTGTTCTGAGCAACTACAGAATGGGCTAAAGTAGTAAAAGCGGCACTGAATTCAGCGTAAGAGACATATTCATTTAGGGGATCTTCTTGATCAGGTGGTGGTGTGGGCTGATCCTCATTTCTTCTTCCATTGTTTCTTCTAAGAGGTATTGTCTATAAATGGTATGAAGTATGAATTAGAAAGAGGAATTACATTAAGCTCATGCTCTTTCGTACGACATGAACATTGAAAGAAAGGAAACTTTCCTATGAACGTTTTGTAGACACTCATCTATAAGTATGATGTATTTCACATCCACACACAAGACTCTACTTAACGCGGCTTTCAAATACCCTAGGACACATGAAAACCTTAGGCTTTGATACCAAGTTTTGCCATAAATTGGGGCCACCCCTAGTCGCTATACAGTGCTTAAGGCCACAAGTGACCCCAAGCTAACCCATGGTCTGGTACCTGCTGTGAGCACAGAAGGAAAATAAAATAAAACACATTTGTGAAAAATAAACCAATGAGTTATGGTCAATCTGAATACTAAAATATATAAAAGGCATATCTGAAGTAGTTGATAAAAATGCCGAAACTAAACTGTCTGTCTGAACAACTAATAATATTTGAAAACTGAATGACTGTCTAACTGTCTGAAAGCCTCTAAGAATCATAAGGAGTTGATGGGATAAATCCCCCAACTAACTCTGACTGACTGATCATAAGGAAATACAAAATAATAGGGATAAATAAATAATTTCCTCGATGGGTGAGGACTCACCACTGATGTTGCTGAGTAACATTAAGCTATCAAAGAACGGTCGAGAAACTGAGTATCTGAACTAATGTTATAAGACAACATAACGCAAAGAAAATTATGCGGTCAGTACTTCGAATATAATGGTATATGAGATGAGGATTAGCTGAAATACATGAGATAGCTGAGCATTATTGCATGAACACGTAATATCTGAGAATGCAAGACCAAGCATAAACAAGTTTCTGAGATAATTTGTATTCTGAAAGACTGAATTCTGTGTTACTAAATAACTAAAAATCTGTATGCTTATGTCAAACAAACCTGATCTAAGGCCTACTGAATACTGACTAAAACTGTGGGAGGTACTATGTAATCAACATGCCCTAATCTGAGCTAATCGGGGTCCAACCTGTAACCCCAATTAGAAGAGTGTCAGTACCAAGCCATGGGTACTAACACATGGCTGACGTGTGGATCCACAAGGCTGATGTGTCGAAGGACCAGGGAGTTACCCTCTACTGGTAGGTGATCTCATGAGATATGTGTCAACCTTCAACTGGAAGGAAGACATCTCAAACCTACAATAGCTACAAAGTTCTGGAACTCAAGGACTGCTACTAAAGGTCACACCCTCTACTGGCAGGTAAGCCCCCATCCCTGGGTTCGCTCGATGCTATATCCTACTCTAAACTAAACTAAAACTGGTACTATACTGAACTAAATTCAACTAAACATAACACTAATATTGCTCATCATGATCATAACAACTGAGTAAATAGTAATATTATTGATTTAACTGAAATCATTACTTGAAAGGTCTAAAATGTAAGTAAACACGTAAGCATCGGGTGTTCATAACCCGCCAACACTGAATGATCATAAAATACAATATTAAAGCTTAAAACTTTAGTGTGGGATTATGGTTCAAAGACCCAAAACATAAAAACCCAACCAATTAAGTGAAAAACATGGACTTGAACATTGGGATTTCTTAAAACATGAGAAAACAACGTGACTTCATGGCTAAATTCACAATTCGATATTATGACATGAAATTCAATTGAATACAAAATAGGAAATCGAAACTTAAAAAATAAAATAACCTAACTTTCCATGGAATAATATTAGGACATAAGTTGAGTCAAACTACTAGGAAAAACATGAATTAAACTCATCTTGAACACATGCAACTTCATAATGAAGGAAAAACTCATAATTTAATCAAAGAAGAGGCTTTTGGGATCCATGGGTGAAAAAGGGACCTATGGATGAACACCTCACATACCTTAATAACTGAATTCTTGAAGCTTTCTTGGATTGGAAGCTTGAACTCTTGATTTCTTAGGGAAAAAAATTAACTTTGTTCTTAGGAAAAGAGGATAGTTTCTTGAGAGTAATTTGGATTGAAAGGGGAAAATAATGCCCTTTTGGAAGTCCCAAATCATGTTAAGGACGACATGGGTTGAGAGAAAATAACTCAAATGTCATTTGGTCACTTAGATTAAGAAGTTGGGAGGGAAAACCTTGGCGTGTCGTGACCCCTACTCGTGTCAAGAGGCCACCATGCCGTGACCCTTACTTGGGTCAAAGTCCACCACACCGCGAACCTCCTTACTTGTGGAGCCACTCTTGCATCATGGGGCTATCGTGAGGCTTCACTATTTCAGACATCTAAACAAGTCCCAAACCTCATCCGAAAGTCCTGAAACTCTCCCGAGATATACTTTTAACCTCCCTAAACATGAATGTAATGACCCGAGGCTACCTCCTAGTCGTTACACGGTGCTTACAATCTTGAGGGACCACAAGATAACCCATGAGCTGGTACCTGCTGTGAGCACTAAATAATATAATCATGAATGCGGAAGAATAACTGAATTTCCATACGGTTTTAAATCATGAAACGACTACTAAATTATGAATCTGGAAAAATACTGAAATCTGAATAGCTAACTATAGTGTCTGAAAAGCCTCTAAACGGAATACTGTGAGTTGATAGGACAGGCCCCAACTAACTCTGCTAACTAATGAGATAAATACATCAAGTAATATAATCCATCCTCGGATGATGAGGACTCACCACTGCTACTAAATTACTGATGATCTGGGGGACTAAGTGCGATCCGAGAACTGAGTGTCAGCACTTATGATATGATACATCATAGTGCAAAAGAAAGGTATGCGATTAGTACTTTGAATGTACTGGTATACTAAATGAGGTAGGATGATATGCTTGGTCTCATGAATAGGAATAATAATAGTTAACTGGGTATGCATGGAAAGCATGGAGTACATAATAAAGAGCATGGAATCAATAGATACTGAAAATGCATGAAGATCTGTAAATACTGAGGATGCATGACCAAGCATATAACATAAACTAAGTAAAATCCGTAAACTAAAATACTGAAAAATACTGATATCTGTATGCTTTGGTCAAACAATACTAAGACTGAATAACTGAGCTGGGACTATAACTGAGACTATATCTGAGACTGTGGGAGGTATCATTTAACTGACATTCCCCAATTTGAGCTAATCGAGGTACAACCTATAAACCCAGTTGGGAGGGTGTTAATACCTTGCCACGGGTACTAAAAATGGCTGTGTGGATCCATTAAAATGATATAATACCCAAAGGACTAAGGGTGTCAAGCCTGAATTGATGGGTGACCCCTGCGAGATAGTCAAGCCTAATCTGATGGGTGAATACTCATATCCTACGATGTCTATGTAGTTCTGGAGTATAAGGACTACTACTAATGACTCTGCCTATCTGACGGAGAATCCGTCATCTCTACACTCACTCGGTGCTAAATCCTACTCCCAACTGAAAGACACTGAATACTAGACTGTTTTGAGTTTAACTGACTGATATGTGACTATTCTGAAAATGCTCATAGTATAATCTGAAGATATTCTGTAATGTACTGAGACTATACTTAAATAAACATCTATGGATTTCGGGTATTCAACAACCCCAGGACTCAAAACAACAATACTGAAAAGACACTAAAGCTTTGGGGGACAAAACAAAAAGGTTTTTATTAAATCAATCACTCTTGTAGGCATTTTATCAAACACTTCTAGTTCATGGTTTAAAACAATCATAGGAATGTCCTAAAACAAATAGAAATAGCATGAATTTGACATAATGGAGTTAAATGGTGGTCTTTTTCATTAAATAACAACATTAAAACATGGAGGATAAAATATTAACAATAATTTCATGGTAGCATGGTATAGAATCATAGTTCATGGAGATTCATGGGTGAAATCACAATTTAAAACATAATAACTTGAAAAGATCATAATTTTATAATTTAAAAAGGTTTCTTGGACTCCATGGATGAAAGGGATCCATGGATGAACATCTAACATACCTGGGATGAAGAATTTGGAAGGATTGATAGAGAGTTCTTGAAGTTTGACCTTGATGCTTGAAGGTTAGGGGTTTGCTACTTGAGAGAATGTTCCTAATTTTAGGAAAAAATTGATTAGAATAATGTCCAATTAGGTTATTGGCGTGACCCGGCACTGTCGTTTTGTGTCACTGGCATCAGACAAATGGGAAAATGGTTTATGGTACGACGCGGGAAAATTATGGTCCTTTACTGATTGGGACCTAGAAGTTCACCGCGATGCGATGGTATCGCGCTTCGACACTGGAAATGGACAAATGTCAAATTTTCCTATGGTGCAACGTGCTAGGATCGTGAACCCTCTCTGGAATTCGCCAAACTGATCCGTGATGCGCTAAAGGTTAAAATGATGGTGGTTAATGAATGAAAATTAAAATTGCCATAACTTCTTTTCCGATTATCGGATTTAGCCAAATTTTATATTGTTGGAAAGCTAACTGAATTTCCTACTCAATGAAAGGCTCTAAATTAAAAAATAATGATTGTTCAAAATTTATACATGAATACTCATGTATTGGGACTTAGATTATGCTAGGGAAATATGAGGTGTTACAATATCTCCCCCTTGGGATCATTCATCCTCAAATAAAACTAGTTAAGCTGAGGAAACTGATGAACTAAGCTTCCGTATTGAACATGCATATGTGATGCATGGAATACATAACTAAACTGATTCATGAATGCATGATGCTATGAACATGATGTGCAACTGAAACTGAGCATGATAGAGAGAAATTTTAAGAAGATTGGTACCTAATACTGAATTTGGATTCATGAAGAAAAGATGAGGGTACTTGGTTTGCATATCTGCCTCTGCTTCCCAAGTGGCTCCCTCAACGGACTGATTCCGCCATAGAACTTTGAGTAGCGGAACTTTTTTGTTCCTTAGTCTGCGAACTTGATGATCAAGAATTTTGAATGGAACTTCCTCAAAGGAAAGATTATTCTGAATATCTACACTTTCTAAGGGAACAACTACAGCTGGATCACTAACACACTTTTTCAATAATGAGACATGGAACACTGGGTGTACTGAGCTAGATCTGAAGAAAACTTGAGCTCGTAAGCTACCTTTGCAAAACGACTGAGAATTCTGAAGGGACCAATATATCGGGGACTGAGTTTCCCTTTCTTGTCGAATCTTTTCACTCCTTTCATGGGAGAGATTTTTAATTACATAAGATCGCCAACCGCAAACTCGAGATCCTTTTTTTTCAACCGCAAACCGCAAACCTAAGCCTTTCTTTGATCAACTGAACCTTCTCTAACGCATCAAACACCAAGTCAGGCCCTACTACTGCGGCCTCACCTACTTCAAACCAACCAATAGGAGAACTACATCTCCTGCCATAGAGAGCCTCAAACGAAGCCATACGAATACTGCAATGATAGCTGTTATTGTATGCAAATTCAATCAAAGGCAAATGGTCATCCCAACTACCCTTTAAATAAAAAACACGTGCTCTCAGCATATCCTCAAGAGTCTGTATGGTCCTTTTTGCTTGACCGTCTATTTGAGGGTAAAAAGTTATACTGAGGTGGACTTAGGTACCAAGACCCTTTTGGAATGCTTTCCAAAAATGAGAGGTAAACTGGGTACCTCTATTTCAGATGATAGATAAGAGAACACCGTGCAACCTAACTAACTCTTTGAGATAGAGTTTGGCATAGTCCTCAGCTGAATAAGTCCCTCAACAATTGATATTCTTCGCTATTCCAATAGCGAATATACTGTTGCCATAAGGATTCACTTATCCAGTCAGGTCGTACCAAGTTGGTTCTGCTATAATCCAACAGACCGTTAAATCTGGATCTAGATCTTCTGTAAAAAAAATTCTTTATAGCACATTCATTTGCATTATCCCACCAATAATATTTCTACAACAAAAATAAAAATATAATATTAAATCTTTTGTTCTAACAATGTGTTAAGTAGTTGATAAGTTAAATCCTAACATGAAATTCGTTAAACATTCTTTCTCTGTTATTTTCTGGAACCTTTTGTCAACTGGTCCAGTAGCCGTTGAAGTGTCTACAAATGCATTTCCTCGTAATTGTTCCAACTCCAGCATCCGGCTTAAACCTACAACACAAGATTAAACGGTAATTTCATAGAGAGTAATAATATAGTAATGAAAAATGAATAATGTTATTATATTTAGAAATCTTACCCTGTTCCATAATGAATAAGATAACGTCTCCCATAATCATCTCTGTCTCCAGGCTGCGGAGCAAGTACTGGTGGATGCACTGGCGTGGGCGGATCTGAATCACCGGATGGAATGCCTCCAAGATGAAGATCCGACAACCCAATAGATCTAGAAGAATCACTGTGCAAATTTGGGTGACTGCTACAGGAGGGTACTGACGATGGTAGCAGTCTGGATGTGCCAGCGGTCGGCCGATAGTACTGTGATGGTGGTGGCACGGTGATAGGAGCAGAATGAGTCGATGTATACCCATAAAGTGGCCCCACATACGTAGGATCAGGAACCGAATGCTAAGACGACCTAGAATATGAGGGTCGTGCTAGCACGTCAGCAAACTGACCCTCAGATATATGAAGACCTGTCGGTCGTCTATAAGGCTGAGGTGGTTTTTCTTTTTTGTTTTCGTAGGATCAATTTTTCCCTTACCTTTTATCACCTCTACCTGACATCTAAATTATGTAAAGTTAACAAGTAGTTAGTTCCTACAAAATGAATATATAAGAAAACATTCCAAGTAACTAATTTCAAGTATACTAATTCACATTTCAAATCGCTCCAGCAACACGAGATAGACAAGAATATTTTTATTACTATATACATTATGGAAAAGTGAAAACAATAATCTTAAACAGTATATTACATATCAATCTTAAACAAGAAACATAAAGGTAAATATATAGTACAAAGCATAAAGACATCAATACATAATAAATACAAACCACACAAACGAATCCTCCTCTGAAGACTCTCTACTAAACTATTCACCCTCTTCGGAAGTTTTTTCATCTCCTACCCACTTAGCCTCTTCTTTCACAATATTAACTTCTTCAAATATATTTTTCGGGTGATTCAAACTATCCACTAAGTCAATGTCCATTAGCTGGTGATCAATCTGTATTTCATTTTGATACGCAGTCCACATGGGAATACTAAATTCCTGCATGGACCCACTAGGTTTTTGGTGCTCAACCTTAACTTGCTGATATGTAGAGCACTTAGCAACTAACTCTACAATATCTCTCTTCATCCCACTCCACTAATAGATCTCCCCCAAATTGTGGTACATCTTGGTGGCCCCTGGCTAAATAGAATAACACATACCATGCGCTTCTTCAAGAATTCATTGCCTCAAATCATCTGCACTAGGCACATATAATTTATCCTGACAGCGCAATACACCATTTCGCTCTTGGGAGAAGACCTCTACTTTCTGATCTTTGACTGATTCTTTCAACTTAACTAGACTGGGATCTCTATCCTGTTTTTTCCTTTACCTCAAAAAGTAGAGATGATTCGGTGCTACTCTGTACCCACACACTACCCTCTGCTAAATCAAGTAAGCGGACACCTAGTCGAGCAAGCTGATGAACTTCTTGAGCTAACTTCTTCTTACCATCCTCAACATGAGATAAACTACCCATGGACAATTTAGTGAGAGCATCACCCACTACATTGGCCTTGCCCAAATGATATAGAACACTCATGTTATAATCCTTTAATAATTCTAACCACCTTCTCTGACGCAGATTCAAATCTTTCTAAGAGAACACATACTGAAGGTTTTTATGATCTGTGAACATATCCACTTGAACCCCGTACAAGTAATGCCTCCAAATCTTTAAGGAAAATACTACAACTGCTAACTCAAGATCATGAGTAGGGTAATTCTTCTCATGGGGTTTAAGTTGTCTGGAGGCATAGGCTATGACCTTACCTCTCTGCATGAGGACACAACCCAAACCTACTCTAAATATATCATAGTACACAACAAAACCATCTAAACCATCTGGTAGAGTAAGAACTAGGGATGAGGTGAGTAGAGTCTTCAACTCCTGAAAACTCTTCTCACAGGAATCTGACCACTGAAACTAAACTTTTTTCTGAGCCAATCTAGACATGGGGGATGTAATAAAAGAAAACCCTTCAATAAACCGACGGTAATAGCCAGCCAAACCCAAGAAACTCTAGATATCTGATAGAGAGATGGGTCTAGGCCAGATTCTCACCGCCTCGATCTTTTGAGGATCAACTCTAATGCCATCACCAGAAATAATATGGCCAAGAAAAGCTACTGATCTTATCCAGAATTCATACTTACTAAATTTAGCGAATAACTGATGAGCTCTAAAAGTTTGAAGCACTACTCTGAGGTGGTCTACATGCTCATTTTCTCTATGGGAGTAAATAAGAATGTCATCAATGAAGACTATTATGAACATGTCCAAGTACTGCTTAAACACTCAGTTCATCAAGTCCATGAAGGCTGCTGGGGCATTTGTAAGACCAAAGGACATGACTCAAAATTCAAAGTGACCATACCGAGTTTGGAAAGCTGTTTCTGAAATGTCACATTCCCTGACCCTAAGCTGATGATATCCTGATCTGAGGTCTATGTTGGAAAAGTAGCTAGCACCCTAAAGTTGGTCAAACAAGTCATCAATTCTAGGAAGTGGATATTTATTCTTGACTGTGACCCTGTTTAACTGACGGTAGTCAATACACATTCTAAGAGAACTATTTTCATATGCACGAATAGAATAGGTGTACCCCACGAGGAGATGTTGGGTCTGATGAATCCCTTATCTAAAAGATCCTTCATCTGTTCTTTCAATTCTTTGAGTTCAGCTAGAGCCATTTTGAATGGTAGAATAGATATAGGCTGAGTGTCTGGGAGAAGGTCTATTCTGAAGTCGATTTCCCTTTCGGGAGAAACTCCGAGAAGATCTTCAAGGAATAGATCTGAGAATTCATCTACTACTGGAAGTATCTCAAGAGTTGAAGTTTTTGAGTTAGAGTTTTTGATTCGAACAAGATGGTAAATACACCCCTTTGATAAAATATTTATGGCTCTAAGGTACGAGATCAACTGACCCATAAGAGCTGTAGTACTACCCCTCCATTCAAGGGCTGGTTCATTGGAGAACTAAAAATAAACTATTTTGTTTCTACAATCAACTGAGGCATGCAATGAGTGGAGCTAATCTATGCCGATAATGACGTCAAAATCTGTTATCTCTAACTCTACGAGATCAACTGAGGTAACTTTTTGAGATATTATGACCAGACAGTTCCTGTATACCTGTCTAGCTACAATGGAAATATCTACTGGGCTAGAAACTGAAAAGGGCTCTGATAGAGTTTTAGGACTAACTCCAAAGTTGATGGATATATATGGAGTTACAAAAGAAAGAGAAGCTGCAGGGTCTAGTAAAGCATAAACATGTAAGTGAAAGACCTGCAACATACCAGTAACTACGTCAGGAGAATATTCTTGATCTTGGCAGGACTGGAGAGCATATAATATGTTTAGACACTAACCACTGGTAGCACTGGAAGCAACACCCTACTGAGTCGGGCAGCTGGATGGAACTGACGACTGATGGGACTGGCCCTATTGGAGCACATCCCTTCCTTTCTGAGAAACTACTCGACACTTCCGAATCTAATGGCCTGGCTTGCCACACCCGAAGAACATAGCACTACCCGCTTTTTACTCACCCTGATGGTGTCAACCATATTTCTAAAATAGAGGATTCGTAAGAGAACTTCTACCACTGACCTGGGACTTAGAGTCTGGTGCCCTATCCCTATTGTCATTTTTGAATTTGTGTACTAGGGCACTGGCTGAAGAGGGTGCTGGTTCTGAAGACCTCTAATGAAGCTGAGGACGGTTACCACCTTTTGACTTTGGTTGACTGAAATTAAAACTACTCATCCTAGCCCTCTTGTTTCCTCTCTCTCTTTCCTTAATCTTTTGCTCCTCTATCTATTGAGCATAAACTATCAGCCTAGACAAGTCCATCTCACTAATCAACATTGTAGTCCTGCACTCCTTGACCACACTATCAGATACACCAAACACAAACTTACTCATCTTGTACCTGTTATCAGCTACCACATGAGGAGCATACCTAGATAACAGAGTAAACTTAAGGGAATACTCCCTCACACTCATGCTGCCTTGCTTCAAATTAATAAACGCTAACACTTTGGCCTCTCTCAACTTCAATAGGAATAATCTATCTAAGAAAGTTTTGGCAAACTCTTCCCATTCTACAGGCCCTGCATCTACACCCCTATCAAGGTTCCACTACTTAAACCAAGTATGGGCTACATCCTGTAATTGATAAGAAGCCAACTCAGTACTCTGACTAGACGTCACCCCTACAGTATCAGTTACCTTCTGAACCATATCTAAGAATTCCTGAGAATCCACTTTAGACTTGGATCCCGTGAAAGAAGGAGGATTCATCCGGGTGAAATCCTGAATTCTGGTTGCAGCAATATTGGCCATTGGGTTGGTCGGAATAGCAGTTGGCCGTTCATTCTGTGCTGATACGGAGTTTGCTAGAGTAGTGAATGCATCTTTGCATTCTGTGTGAGAGACATGCTCATTTATAAGATCTTCCTGGATTGGCTGAGGGGCTGGCTGAGTTCCTGTTCTTCTTTTATTCTTCTTGGGAGGCATGTTCTGTAAACGGAAGAAAGAAGTGGATTAGACTGAGAGTTTAACTTGAGCTCATGCTCAATAGCAGGACATGAGTACTGAAAGAAGGAAATTTTTTACTAAACTCCTTGTAGCCTCTCATTCATAAGTGTGTCGTGCTACACACCCATGCATAAGACTCTACTTGACACAACTTTCAGACTTTCTTGGACACTTTAAAATTTTAGACTTTGATACCAAGTTTGTAATGACCCGAGGCGACCCCCAAGTCATTACATGGTGCTTACAATCATAAAGTACCACAAGCTAACCCATGAGCTTGTACCTACTGTGAGCACTGAATAATATAATCATGAATGCAGAAGAATAACTGAATTGCTCTAAGGTTTTAAATCATGAAATGACTACTGAATTATGAATTTGGAAAAATAGTGAAATCTAAATAATCTAAATAGCTAATTGTAGTGTCTAAAAAGCCTATAAACGGAATACTGTGACTTGATGGGACAGGCCCCAACTAACTCTGCTAACTATTGGGATAAATACTTGAAGTAATATAACCCGTCCTCGGATGATGAGGACTCACCACTGCTACTGAACTGCTGATGATCTGGGGGACTAAGTATGATCTGGGAACTGAGTGTCAGCACCTAGATATGATACATCATTGCGCAAAAGGAAGGTAGCCGATCAATAATTTGAATGTACTGGTAAGGTAAATAAGGTAGGCTGATATGCATGGTCTCATGAATAGAAATAATAATAATTAACTAGGTATACATGTAAAATATGGAGTACTGAATAAAGAGCATAGAATCTGTAGATACTGAAAATGCATGAAGATCTGTAAATACTGAGGATGTATGACCATGCATATAACATAAACTAAGTAAAATCAGTAAACTAAAATACTGAAAAATACTGATATCTATATGCTTTGGTCAAACAACACTAAAACTGAATAACTGAGCTGGGACTGTAACTAAGACTATATCTGAGACTGTGGGAGGTATCGTCTAACCAAAATTCCTCAATTTGAGCTTATCAGGGTCCAACCTATAACCCTAGTTGGAAGGGAGTTAATACCGTGCCACAGGTACTAATGATGGCTTTGTGGATCCACTAAACTGATATAATCTCCAAAGGACAAAGTGTGTCTAGGCTGAACTGATGGGTGACCCCTGCGAGATAGTCAAGCCTAATCTGACAGGTGACTACTCATATCCTATACTGGATGCATAGTTCTAAAGTATAGGGACTTCTACTTGCGACTCTACTTATCTGACGGGGAATCCATCATCCCTACACTTGCTCGGTGCTAAATCCTACTCTCAATTGAAAGACACTGAAATACTAGTCTATTTTGAGTTTAACTGACAGATATGTGACTATTCTGAAAATGCTTATAGTATAATGTAAAGTTATTCTATAATGTACTGAGACTAGAATTAAATAATAAGCTATGGATTTTGGTTATTCAAAACCCCCAGGACTTAAAACAACAATACTAAAAAGACACTAAAGCTTTGGGCGACAAAACATGAAGGCTTTTATTAAATCAATCACTCTTGTAGGTATTTTATCAAACACTTTTAGTTCATGGTTTAAAACAATCATAGGAATATCCTAAAACTAATAGAAATAGAATGAATCCAACATTATAGAGTTAAATCGTGATCTTGTTCATTAAATAACAACATTAAAACATGGAGGATTAAATATTAACAATAATTTCATGGTAACATGGTATAGAATCATAGTTAATGGAGATTCATGGGTGAAATTATAATTTAAAACATAATTGCTTGAAAAGATCACAATTTTATAATTTAAAAAGGTTGCTTGGACTCCATGGATGAAAGGGATCCATGAATGAACATCTAACATACCTGGGATGAAGAATTTGGAAGGATTGATGAAAAGTTCTTGAGGTTTGATCTTGATGCTTGAAGGTTAGGGGTTTGCTACTTGAGAGAATGTTCTTGATTTTGGGGAAAAAATTAATTAGAATAATGCCCAATTAGGTTATTAGGGACTTAATTTCATGTTTGGGGCTGACTGGGATAAGGGAAAAGTACTTAAAAGCCCTTGGAATTAAAACTTGAAACTGACTGAAAATCCCAATTTTTTATGTTGGCGCGACGCGGTGCTATTGCGTCGTGTCACTGGTATCGGAAAACTAGGAAAATAGTTTGTGGTGCGACGCGGGAAAATCACGGTCCTTTACTGATTGGGACCTGGAACTTCACCGCGATGCGGTGGTATCACGCTTCGACACTAAAAATGGACAAATGTCTAGTTGGCCTATGGCGCGATGTTCCAGGATCGCGGACTCTCACTAAAATTTGCCAAATGGAAGATTGGCTTTCTCCGCGATGCGCTAAAGGTTAAAATGATGGTGTTTAACGACTGAAACTTAAAATTTTCATAACTTCTTTCCCGATTATCGGATTTAGGAAAATTTTATATTGTTGAAAAGCTAATTGAATTTCCTACTCAATGGAATGCTATAAATTAAAAAATAATGAGTGTTTCAAAATTTTATACATAAATACTCATGTATTGGGACTTATATTATGCTAGGAAAATACAGAGTGTCACAATGAACCAACTCAAAAACCCACATTTCGGTGTCTGTAAAGCCAAAATAAAAATTTGTAAAGTTTAGGGGTCTTGAAAATGACTAAGTCCTCAATACTTGGTGAAATTTTATAGCCTTGGACCCTTTAAGTATGTAACCAAGAGCTGAATCGGGCTTAAAATATTATAGGGTATTACAATTGAATAGGAATGGAAAATTGGTACTTGGTTTTGGAAACTGTATACCCTCAACATATTTGTTAAAATGCCAATGAGAATGTTTTTGTCACATAGTTTGACTTTTATTAAAAACTTTGCATTGCATAATATGGTAAAGGAACATAAATTGGTTTGATTGAATTAAATGATTTGGAAAGGCCTTAGTGGCCATGGTTTTGATTGATTAGAAATCCTATGGGGTACATAGGAATCCCCTAAGTGTTGGCTAATGACATTGCTTGCAAACTATAGTCGGTATGATGATACCACTTCATAATGCCTTGGTATTTAAACTTCTGGAATTGGTGGTTTAGTTATGTGCAAATGGTTTTAATTAGAAAGTACTGGCGGTTGTGATAGCTAACCGTGAAGGTATGAGTCCAATGGACTAATACTGGAAACCCATGTTTATCGACATGAGGGTTGGTCATAGCGACTATACACTTGTGGGATACACAGGAATCCCCTAAGTTTATACTTGTATATATGTATCGTCCGGCTAGACGCACTAGGGCTCATTCAAGGTCTTGTTCAGGGGGTAACACTGGACCCATATAACCCATGAGTGGTTGTAGAATGGTCAAGATACATAACCTTGGTTAAAGGTTTTAAATGTATGCTAAACCCAATTCCCTTTCCCAATTTGGTATATGTATGTGTGTGGTTGCAGATGATTATTTACTTTTGTTTTGAATAATGGCATTATTTTATCCTTATACCTAAGTATATGCTAGCATTCACCCGCTAACCCATCTTCGAGCACTGTATCCCCACGCGATGCAAAAATCGATCATACTAATCCTCCTACTTCGTCAGACTAAAGTGATTAGCTTCCATACTCTAGAACTATCCATTTCATGATATGGTCTTCTTTACATTATTTTTGTTTCTTGGACTTTGGTTTTGGCTATGGTCGGGGGCATATCTCGACCATATGTTCTTTGTTTTTGGTTCGAGGCTTTATGTGACTTCTAGTGACATGGGTGGTGTTCGTATTGGTATTAGCCTTGGCATTGGTATTGGTATTACGGTTGACACCGGTTGGACGTTTGGTTGGATGTCTAGTTGGTTATGGTCTATCTTGCTATATGTTTGGAATTCATCCAACATAGGTTGCGGGGTAATTATGGTTAGGTATTGGGGATGGTCTCCGATCTCGATTTGACTTGTGCACCCGATACGATTAGGCCCTGGTTTAGACTAGGCCCTAATTTGGTGCACAAGTCGTATCGGGTATTTTATGGATTAGTGTGTAATAGTGGATTATGGAGTATTGATTTTAGTAGTTAAGTTTCTAGAGGAAGATTTTATAAAGTCATAGAAACTTTTGGTATGCGAAATAATTTAATAGAACCACGATTATAGAGATTACTGTAAAGGGGTTAGTTCATGATGTTTAATTTTGAGATATGCATTGTGAAATGGACTGAAATGGGCTAAGGTCCCGAGATACAGCCTCAGTATTGTTGTAGCGGTAAAAGTACTAATGCATCGGTAAAAGTACCATGGTAATGGTAGACTCAATAGGCCTTTGAACTATTGTAGTAGTAACTTTACCGCTGTATCAATAAAATCATAAATTTCAATTCTTCATTCCCCATTTTTTTTGTTGTCTCCCCAAATCTTTGTGCTTCATAATATCATGTGGTATTCCAAAAATTTTAAATGGCTCATACATAAATTTTACAAATTATATTTCTTGAGTTATAGATATCATTCTTTGTTCCTAGAGCTTAGTAGTCTATGGTCTGTGGTGTATATGCTTAATTTTGAGAATCTAGCCAAAAACTCTCTTCACCAATGAATTTGGGGATGAACACTAAGTAAATTAGTACCTAATGTAATGATCCAAAATGTTGTTATGTCAAAAATTATTCCAAAAAAAATTATGACGAATAAAATCCTCCTAGAAGACCTGATAGAATTTAATTCATGGGAAAAATAGGTCCCAAAATAATTTGGTCGAGAATTCAAAAGAAAATAGGCCCGCAAGTTACTTATCGCTATAGAGGTAAAATTAATCATTATAAAAGTACCCTGACAGTAGACAGCCCATACTTTCCTTTAAATTCTCTCTTATTTTAACCCTTTGAGGTTGTCCTTTTCTCTTAAAAACACCTTGAATAAACTCTACCTCCACAGTCATGAGATTTCAAAGCTCAAGCTTCATGAGGGCAGTTTTGAGGCGCACTCGGTGGAAACCTAACATGAAAAGACACTTAGCACGTGTGAGACAGGTCTCTCCTCTCAGTATCAACATGATTTGTCTACAAGGTAAGGTAGGTTATGATTAAATTATAGTAGGCTTGGGTTAGATGATTAAAATTTTTATAGCAATGTCGAGAGATTTCATGTCTTCGACCTTTGGGCATGGTGTTTGGATGGAGGATAATGATAAAAGTCCTATTAGTCTTTAATAAAGTAGTATATGATAGTTTTATCATGCTGATGCGATATTCGTGGCATGAATTTGGTCATACCTTAAGAGAATCATAATCGGGTGAATGAATACAATTGCTTTCTAGGTCTAGTGTGGTATAAGTATGATAAAGAAGGAGAAAAAGGAGAAAACTAAGGTTAATATATGTTGTTCATAGTAATTAATATAATATGTGACTCTCATTAGAAAGTGGTAATAAGGTATAAATGTGAAGTAAAAACTACGTTAGAATGACTACTTAAGATTAAGTGTCGTGAGAGTTAATTAAGCAAGTGGAACCGTTATAGAGTAGCGTAATTCCAAGTGTAGGAGTAAAAATATCAAGAATTAGTGATTTCAGGTTGGAAATATTAGTAAGGAATATGGGAAGGACTTAAAAGTACGAATAGGCATTAGGGTTAGGAGGTTGGCGTTGTTATCCAGTTGAATACCTGTGAACTAGTAGAGGTTATATAAAGGTATGCATAAATACACACAAACACACACACACATATATATATATATATTATATATACATATATGGATGCATAAATGAATCTCAACTAGACCAAACAAAAGGGTAGAAATGTCAAACGTGATTTTATACCTTAAGAATTAGTATACGTTGGAAAATAAAATTGGTTGCCTCTGTGCTATATGGGAATGAATTTACGCGACTGCTTTTGGTCACTAGTGATTTTTGACTGCATTTATGGATTTTCATTACTTATAAGATTTACTTCGATTGTTGTTTCTTGCATCTGATTTTAATTGGGTGTTTGTGACTCACCTTCAGGATAATACATCTTCCATTTACATTGATTTGTGATGTTGATGTTGGTGAGCTCATTATATTGAGTATGATATTGAGATCGTGATATTTCATTATGTTGATGATGTTGATGTTGATGGTCATGAGGTTCATGACGTTCATGACATTGATGCATGATGGTCATGGTATTTCTGACATTAATAGTAGTGAGTATGATATTGAGATCATGAAATTCATGATTTGATGTTAACAGTCATGATGTTTATGATGTTGATGATAGTTTGATAATATCATGTCCGATGTTGAGATCATAAGGTTCATGATATTGATAATATTGATTTTGATGTTGATGATGATGAGTTGAAAAATGGAAGAGACGTTGTGCATGTTTGCATTCATACATTATTCATATTCTGCCAAAAAATTTGACATTCCATGCCTTTGGAGAGTGATTTGTAGTGTTAGGACACTGCCATATTTTTTTTTCTTTATTTCATCCTAAGAATAGATTTGATCAAAAAAACTTTCCTGTTGAAGATATACATATATATATATATATATGTTGTGGTAAAGCTTTTTGAAGAATCTGCTTAAGTGTAATTGATTTCTTGTGTGGACTAGTTATTTGATTATAACTACTGCTATTTGAGAGACCAGTTATGTTGATGATGATGATTGTGCATTGTATCAATGTGTGAGTATAAGGTATACCCTAATTATGTAGGAATATTATTCTCCTGGATATATAGTTATATCCGTGATGTATATTGTAGTGTCCCTTCTTGCAAAGTTGTTAATGTTATAAATTACCTTAGTTATTGTAATCTCCCCGGTTAATGTTAGTATAATAAAGAGCAAAGGTTGTCATGAAAGGACGATTAATGACAGAGCGAGAGAAGTGTAGAGTTGTTATAACAATATACGTGAGTAAGAGATGTGGATTATGTTTCTAGAAGTAATGATATCATGAAATCTATTATACTATCGGTAATAGTTTCAAAATAGAATTACATTAATGTTTTTATAATTTTGAGGGGTAGAAGGGATTATCAAAGAAAAACGATATAAAAAATATTAAATGACACATAGGTCACAGAGAGACTAAGTGTAAGACGAGATACTTGTGTGAATAGGCTTAGAAACTAAAATTTCCCTTAAGGTAATGATGTCTTCCTATTTGCTATTATTATTATTATGTTTTTTTAACCCTGGTTGGTCGATGATGCCTACCAATACGTGTGATTCGACTAATAATACTACCATATCTCCTTCATAGGATATATCAATGTTGTAGGTCAGTTGGATTTTCAATAATAGTGACAGTGATCATTCTCCAACATCTCCTTCCCTCTCACCCTACATGTATGTTGTGTCATGAATTCTTCTACGCCTTGTCTAGTGCTCTTGTAACTGTTTATATAGATTCTGGAGATTCAATTTTGGTTATTTTTGATATTATATTTACTTATCAATTATACTGAATAAAAGTAGTTTTATGAATCCATTGAATTCAACGGTTTTGGAATTTATTTTTTAACATCCGCATTAAATGGATGGTTGGATGGTAAGGGTTCTCCTATCTAGGATAGAAATGTGTAGGTATCTAAAAAATTCATGATTTGGGTTGTGACAAAAATCTCATTCAAAATTCATATGAATAACTTAAGACTTGAACCAATTGTAACACCTTGAGACTACTCTTTGAATGCCACATGATGCTTAGAAACACAAGTAATCCCAAACTAACCCATGCAACTGGAATAATACATGAGCAACTAAATACAATACATAAAATTACAAATAATGATCATAAGAGATGTCATTACCTAAACTTGTTCAATACAATACCATTTAGAAAAATTTACATCACAAGATTATACAAAAGGAAACTAAAACTGAAATTGAATACATAAACCCTGACTGACTGTCTATGAATCCTTCACTAATACTAACTATAGGTAGCCGGGACATGACCCCCCATCTATCCCTAATCAATATAAATGAATAGAAATAAAATATTGAATTAATAAACTGACTGGAGTCCTCGAATAAAGATAACTCATCAGCTGTTGGCTGGAACCTGCGAATTGTCAGACCATGATATTGTGGGCTACAACTAGTATCTACATTATGAAATAATGTAGCCACACAAATGTATATGCAGTCAGTACTTTTGGAATGTACAGAGTAAGTGGGGGCGAATGCAATAAATAAAACTAAATCAATGCATAATCTTAAAACGTGCATTCTAAGTGTAAATAAACTCATCAAGATACTGAAATAAATGAAGGCTAAAATATCATAAAACATGAATAACAAAGCATAATCTGATTGACTAGATGAGTCACTACACTTAGTTTCCGAAATAACATTTTCTGTTGGAGATTCTCGTAACCGACATAAACCATGTGAGAAACATAGAGCCTGATGACTCGAGCCCTTATCAAAAGAGCACGATAAATCAAACCCTTATTACAACGGCCACATATACCTTGCCAGAATATAAAGGCTAACTATGGTGATCACCTAAACATGTCCAATTAGACAAGATGAATAATATAACTGAAATTCCCATTTGAACAAGCTGAAATAACCTACGGTGACATGTAGTTTCTGAAAAATAGGATGCGCTAAACCTACATTTCCTTCTCGGTGCTAGATACTACGCTCAAAATCATACTATGAATCATACTGTACCTATGAAGTTCATCTCAAAATAGGCATATGAGCTGATAAATATGGAAACATAATACACCACTATTTATGTCTCAAATTATTGGCTTCTTATGTGATCTTTATATCTTGTCTGAAATCTCATATAAAACTGAAAATATGATTATACTGCAATGCTTTTGAAACTCAAACTAGTAAACTTGAACTTCTTGTAACCTGAATACTCAATGCTCAAATTGTAATATTTTGTCAACTTATGAAAAATTCATATAAAAATATCATAACCCAATGCTTGAAATAACTTTAGTAGATCAAATTAAATAAGTATGAAAACATATACAAAACAATGTGCAACTCATGATAAAACATCATAAGCTCAAGCATAAGAAAAATGGGTATGAACTCTAGTTATAAGAATCTCACTTTCATGATAAAAAATGAACTTTTGGGCACAAGGATAAAAAGTTATCCTTGTTCAAACCTCACATACATGAACTTTATTAATTCATGAGGAAAACTTGAATTGAAACTTTGGTAGCTTGAATTTTGGAGAAGAAACTCCTCTTTTGTGCTTTGAGGGTTTTTGAGAGAAGTAGGATTGGATAATTGAAGTTATAAGGGTGGGAATTACGTTTTATATGATTGTAAAGTCGTTTAATAGGTAAAAGACCAATAGGGACCCCGACCCTAAACTAAAAAAAATAAAACTGAGGGTTTTGCACCCTTGGGCGTGGCACGCTCTTATCGTAGACCCTCACTGGTTTAGAGTTCTGAAATGACCCCAAATGCATTCCAAAATAATTCCTACTGGTCCCATTATGCTCCCTTATAATTCAACTCAAAAGTTACTGCTAAATACTAAGGAGGTATAAAAATAAAATCATAGAAATTTTTGTGTCTAAAATTATCCACCCCTTGAGATCATTCATCCTCGAATGGAGGTCGAGAAGAAATAATTACTATCTAATGGTCTCTCTAGGAAAAGATATGAAACTTGCTTTACTCTAAGAAAAATAACATGGAGCAAAATTTCTCAAATTGATCATGTTTCGTAATTGGAATCACCTCTTGATAAGGTACTGACTCAGCTGATACATATGGAACAGGTACACATACATAGAAATTGTATGGAATAATGTAGACATGACATGTCTACTAATGAAGGATATAAGTGAGCTGAAACGATAAAACTTCTATCATGAGACTAATTTTTTAGCTGACTTGATTGACTATAAGGAGTTGATTCATGCTGGGAGTTTAGAACTCACTTGAAATATTCATGACCCGATCATACATATAGAACAGTGAAGCGATAGCTAATGAAGCAAGATTTTCAAGAGTTACTAAGAAGGAAGTATGAGTTTCCTCAAACTCTCCCTGTAAAATTCTAATAACAATTGATAGAAAGAATTGTAGACATAATCTGAATATGGAATTTAAATAAGGGATCACAACATGGCTAAAAGTATATAATATAGAATATAGGCATATATAATAAAAGTTAGAATAGAATTACTTTGCCTTATTAAATGCAAATGTTAACTTTCAAGCTTAGCAAACACTTCTCAAACACTTTTCTCAACTATACTCTTCCTCTTAAGTACTGTGATTCATGGGATGCAACTTATAACCTTCACATGGGTATAGGTGACTACTCCTACCAAAGTTTGAGTTGAACTACATACTCCAACCATGTTCAAGCCTATCTCGGAGCTACAAGGTACAACACATAACACAACAATATTAGTCTAAACTATGGAATTCAATATCCTATGTCTTTTTAGAGCTCCCAACTCAAGAATAATACTCCTTACCACATCAACAACTAACTCTGAGCTCTTATTAGGAATTCACTAACACACAATGCATTTATCTATTTATATACCAACATGACATGAAAGCCTATCATTATAACCATACATAAACTTCTAGGGGTCCAAGTCAGCTAAAAATCTTTCCCATATTCTTTAATATCTCTATCAATAATAATTTCATGAATTATCCCCAATAAGACACACCAAGAATTCTCAACTAACTATGACATATACCAAAGCTTTGCTTCAATCTTCCTTCACACTTATAGCCTTATATAAAACAAGCATACGATAATCTTCCCTAATGAGAAATATCTACTTTGTCTCATCTAAACCATTGTTCATCCATTTTCATCACCACTATCTTAACATTAAAAGGGTTACTGAAGTGATAGAAGACAAGGACCTAAAGTATGAAGGATACTATACATAACTTTGTCACTTGATATGGCCTGAATAATAGAGTATGACAGGCATGGATTCATTAAAAAGATCTAACTGAGGACATATATGACATAATATGAATTTCACAAGTAATTAAGGGTGTATTATGAGTTCAAAAAATTGAGCATACTCTGAAACATGGGTTCATATTTATTATAAGTTACTTAACATAAGTTTGGAACTCTTAGGTTTATGGGGAATGACTCGGATCACGAAGTGAAGCTATTACTTCTTTTACTAGGAACTGAGAATGAACATGAATATATATGAAGTGTATAGGTATGGCTCACAGGCATTGCTCTATCATGCAAGATATGGATAGGGTGCCATAATGACTGAAATTTAATGAATATGATAGAGTAAAAATAGATCACTGTCTCATCACAACTCTTATTGACATATCTCACAATATAATTCACAAAACTCAATTTGGTTCTTCACCCTGTCATCTCCCCCATAGAACAAAGCCGACATTCATAATTTCTTTAGTCTAACGGTCTATACTTAAATGCTCACCTTACTCCGATAAATATGTTTTGGAAAATACTAACTTTATTCTTGGACACTCCTTTCATATATACCACCCTTAAATTTCTCTAGCTTCAATAACCATCGTCATATACTTATACTATTCTCAGCAAACATACATGCCTCTATAAATATACAATATGATATTTTCTTCATATTTTACTAATATCACACCTCTAATCTTATATTTTTCCCTAAACCATGAGAATCAAAATTATACCAAAAAACCCAACATCGCCAACATATAGCCCCTAACATAGCTATTATGAACACCATATACTATATAACAAACCTTATTCACACTTAGCAACTCAAGGCTACTATCAAAGCACATATGCCACTTAATAATCTTTAAAAAAAATAATGCAACCACATACTACCTTGGGTACACCTCTACATCATACCTACACCAACATACTTACTTGTGATAAATGAACTTAAATTCTTGCATACACTATTTCAATCCTACTATCTCACCTTTCATATAACTAGCATCACAATCCTAAGTAATCATTACTTTCATCTTGATAATCATCCATTATTCAAACTTAGTGCCTAGTACTACACATAATTAATAACACAACTTCACATACTATTCTTGCTTGAAAGATATAATTGATAATAATCTTATAGTCTACCTTATCATAATCAGTTAGCATATCTTCCTTTCACACATTACTACCACTTATCTACCCATATATTTAAGTTATATTCATGGACATATAAGCATCAACCAATTTCTTTTTAACGACCACGGGGAAAGCTAGATTAACAACCCTTAACCACCAAAACTTTCATTAATATCCTATACTTTTCTAGCACAATGAAATACCATCAAGAGCACCTCTCCTACTTTAAGCATACTCTAAGTTAGCTTAGCTAATAACTCCTTCTCTACTTTTCACCATGAAATCTACACCACACTCACTAGCCTCTAGTTAATACCCAAAACCATATTACCTTAATACTATCTGAAAAGCATGCATAGGTCAATATATACACTTTTAACCAATTTCTATCCCCATCTTTCTTGTCACAACACTTCTAAATCCATACTTCCAACTCTAAGGATGTTCTCCTACTTATGAATCATAAAACTCTAAGTTACAATATCCCTTAATGAAAACTTTATTCAATAATATAGGTATATACTCTCTCCTCTCACGAATGTTATATGTAATAAAGGGTTAAAGAGAAATCTAAATACATGCCATATTATGTCTTAACGGTACAACTCATGGGATGAAGGCATAAGCTTCTGAATTAAAGGACTTTAAACATATTAATGGGCTCCTCTCAAGCCCTTTGTATGACTTTTGAAGTTATTGATAGTAAATATGAGAGCATCATCTCAGGAGGAATTGAAATATACCACTTACATTAATTCAAGGATAAGTCAAAGTTGGAGGATTTTGGAGTAACACACGAATCAACAAAAATTTCTAAGAGAATAACTTTACTGCATGATCTAGAGTATGAAAGAAGAGAAGCATTTCTTAAATGCCCAATAGCCTCTCAAAGAAAAGTAAAAATGTCATTGAACCATTTCGCAAGACTCTACTAGACACGACTTCACAGACACCCTAGGACACTTGAACTCTGTGCTCTGATGCCAAGTTTTGTAATACCTCAAGACTACCCCCTGGATATCACACAATACTTAGAACCACAAGTGATCCCAAGCTAACTTATGATATTGGCACAATTCATGAGCAACTAATAAATACATAAAACTGAAAATAATGAGCAAAAGAGATGTTATTAGATGGAATTTTTCAATACAATACTATTTAAAAATATTTACATTAATAGATTATACAAAAGAAAACTAAAACTGAACACATAAATTCTGATTGACTGTCTATAAAGCCTCTACTAATACTGACTATAAGTAGCTGTGACATGACTCCCAGCTATCCCTAATTAATACAAATGAATAAAAATAAAATACTGAATCTACAAACTGATAGGAATCTTCGAATAAATAGAACACATCACTTGTTGGTTGGAAGTTGTGAACTGCCTGACCATGATATTATAGGCTACAACTGGTATCTATATTATCAAATAATGTAGCCATATAGACGTATATGTGGTTAGTACTTCTGAAATGTACGGAGTAGGAGGGGGTGAATGCAATAAGTAAAATTAAATCAATGCATAATCTTAAAACATTCATGCTAAATGTAAATAAACTCTCCAAGATACTAAAATAATTAAAAATTGAAATATCATAAAACATGAATAACAAAGCATAATCTGATAGATTTGGTGAGTCACAATACTTAATTTAAAAAATACTCTTTTCTGTGGGAAATTCTCATAACCGACATAAACCATGCAAGCAACATAGAGTTTGATAACTCAAGTAAAACTAAATCAATGCATAATCTTAAAACATGCATGCTAAATGTAAATAAACTCTCCAAGATACTAAAATAATTAAAAATTAAAATATCATAAAACATGAATAACAAAGCATAATCTGATAGATTTGGTGAGTCATCATACTTAGTTTCTAAAATACTCTTTTCTGTGGGAGATTCTCATAACCAACATAAATCATGCAAGAAACATGGAGTTCGATGACTCAATCCCTCATCGAAAGAGCACGATGACTCAAATCCTTTTTGCAATGGCCCAATATACCTTGCCATGGTATAAATACTAACTTTGGTGATCACCTAAATATGTCTGATTGGACAAGTTGAATAATATAACTGGCATGCCCATTTGGACAAGCTTAAATAACCTAAGGTGGTACGTAGTTTCAAGGAAATAGAATGCGCTAAACCCACATTCCACTCTTGGTGCTATATACTACTCCTAAAATCATACTATTTCTCGTACCGTATCTATAAAGTTCACCTCAAAATAGGCATATAAGCTAATAAGTTTGAAAATATAATATGCCACTGTTTCTCAAATTCTTTGTTTCTTATGTGAAATTCATAGCTTGTTTGAAATTTGATATAAAACTGAAACTATGATTATACTACAATTCTTTTGAAACTCAAACTAGTAAACTTAAGCTTATTGTAAACTGAACATTCAATGCTCAAAATGTAATCTTTTGTCAACTAATGGAAACTTTATATCAAAATGTCATAACCCAATGCTTGAAATAACTTTATTAGATAAACTTAAATAAGCATGAAAACATATATAAAATAATGTACAGCTCCTGATAAAACATCATAAACTCAAGCATAAGAAAAATAGGTGTGAACCCTAGTTATAAAAATCTCAAATTTAAGATAAAAACTTAACTTTTGGGCACAAGGATAAAAAGTTATCCTTGTTCAAACCCCACATACCTGAACTTGTGAATTCTTAAGGGAAACTCTAATTGAAACCTTGGAAGCTTGAATTTTGAAGAAGAAACTCCTCTTTTGTGCTTTGAGAGTTTTTATGATAAGAGTGATCAGACAATTGGAGTTATGAGGGTAGGAATTACGTTTTATATGATTATGACATTGTTTAATAGGTAAAATACAAAAAAACCCTCAACCCCAAACTACAAAAAATGAAACTAGTGTTTTAGCACCCTTAGGTGTGGCACTCCCTTATTGCACCACTCCAAGGGTGTGGCATGCTCTTATTCTGAATCCTCACTAGCTTGGGGTCCCAAAATGATCCCATACACAATCTAAAAATTTCAAAACACTTTATATTGGTCTCATTATCACCCCTTATCATAATTCAACTCAAAAATCACCGCTAAACATGAAGGAGGTATAAAAATAATATCGTAGAAATTTTGAGCTCTATTACCAATAGTCCGTCTAACCCAAAAAACACGTTACGAAACTAATGACACAAACAAAATTTCAATACAAGATCAACTTCTACAGATGTTAACTAAAGTCAACCATATCAACTTTCTAATGTTCCAAATAAAAAACTCATATATTTTTCTACCAATTGCCTATGAAACTATGTCACTCATACCTACAAACCATAAATACCATAAATCAACTCTGTGAAAGGATAAAATGGCAAAGCACATAGAGATTGAAAAATAATCACGAGGATTGTTTCATTGCATATCCTAAAAGTTCACATTTGTCTTTGCAAAAGTTTCCATTTTTTCTCAAATCAACGCTCGTATCAATAAGGGACCTGCGCACTATCAATGTTAGTTATTCTTGGTTCTTTGTTGTTTTGAGTCTTTGCATTTTACTTTAACATTGTAAACCTAATCCTAGTTATTAAAGCTTTTGTAGGTGTCGTTATCCTTATTTTATTATTTGTTTTGGAGTTGTTCAGCTAGAGCTAGTTGATAATGTGTATAAGATTACAATAGAGTGATTATTATGAGTCTTTTAAGAAAGTTGTTACAAGAGGAGGGGATTAAAAGTTTAATCCTAGGATAACTGAAGTTATTAATCAATCATTACTCAGTCGATTTGGAAAGTTATTGAGAAATCCTATGAGGTAGGTCATGATTTAACTTTCATGAGTTAAGAGGTTGCCCTATAAATATCGTGTGTTGGCTTATATGAGTCCACCACAAACAAAGGGACTAGGTCCCTTAGGCACTAGAACAGTAAAATAAGTAAGATAGATGTTAAGTGCCAAAAGTAAAGAACACTCAATATTTACATGGAAACCTCCTTGCTCAAATAAGGAAATACCATGACCTGTCGCACAGGATTTCCAGCAAACTCCTCTAACTTCAAGACAAAGGTGTGATTACAGACTCCAATAATCACTAGGATTAAAATCTGAATGCTACATCTTCTAATAACTCTATTATAATATTGATGCAACAACTCTACCACAACCATACGCCAATTAACTCTAGTTAACATTCCTAAATAACTCTACCCAAAATAACATAAAACATGATGAATAGAATTTGAATAAACTAAGGTTGAAATGACAACTAACTCTAGTTCATATGACTTAGCCAAAGACTTAGACAAGACCAACTATCTACACTCCTTTATAACATATGAGTATATTTTACTATTTCAAGAGCAAAAGACATAATACTCAAATATAACATCAGGTCCCTCTATTGAAATGAGCAGTGTTCCTCTTTATGAGAATGACTTTTCCTTGAGAGATAAATCCTTTTAAGCTATGAAAAGATTAGGTTTTACTCTTCACATATCTTGATTTTATACTAGAGAGAAAAATCTTGACAATATTCTATTGGACCAAGTGTTAGCATAATAATCGCTGCACTGCTGCAGCATTACCAGCCAAAACAACAGTACAGAGTTCCACTCTTGAACTTTTTTTGGAAATCATCAAAACTAAAGTACAATATTTTTTTCCCTTTTTTATGAGGCCAAACTATATAAACTATTTTCGGCTATTCCCCTAATCAATCAGTTCCCTCTATCAACTAGGTTCTTCCTTTCCCTTAGAAATCAGTTCCCCCTATAAACTAGATTTCTCCTTTTATGTTCCTTTCTATCTATAAGGGAGCAGGCCCCGTGATATGAACCAAGACTACCCAGTAATGGATAATGTCTTCCCTCTTATGGCATCATAAAAAGTAACAACACTAAACTAAGATAAGTAAAATGTGTATGAGGTTCCCTCATATCCACTGGGGCATAACTAACATGAATGAACAAAGTTATAAAGTGATATAGACGATAGATATAAGTAAAACATTCCATTCATAAGATAAAACAACAACATCAAATATAATTAACTTAATAAAAACACATAAAGAAACTATTCCAAATTATCCACAGGGGCAATAAAAAAACTGACGCCAAAAAGAAAAAAAGGAAACATAGAATATGAGAACAAGGATAATTGAAAAAGGTCTTAAAATAAGGAGGCTTAGGAGCAAGAGAACAAAGGACCAAGTCCATACACACACTTTCAGCTACATGTGAATTGAGAAGATACTTATTCTATTTCTTAACTTCAATGTTTAGACCTTTGAATTCAGTATTCAAATCCTTGACCAATTTCGTCGGTTTTTTATTTTTTCACGAAGAGCGTTAGTAGTACCAGGTCTCTCAACTATGACGTACTTCAGTGCTACCTTCAATTGAGAGATTTTGCATACCTTTTGGCTATAAAAGTAGTAATGTATTCTAATTGTGCATCTAGCCTTTCTTGTTCATCAATGAGTTATGATACCTGTGACTTAGGTTTTGCCCCTACCTTTCCTTCCACACAACCATTTTCAATAAATATAGTCATGAAGAAGATTATCTTGACTAAGCTAGCCAATCCTTTTGAACACTAAACCTTAGAATGATCAAATACCTTATTTAGGAGGTAGCCATATGCCATTACATTCTTCCCATATTTAACATGCATTACTTTGTAAATTTTTTCTATCAGAATGCAAGAAGATTAAAAATCTCAAACTTGCTAAGGGTCTCCATGAGGAACAGGTCCACTGCTGAGCTATTGTTTACTTTTCTAATCATGGAAACAAGACTTTGTTAACAAGTTCAATGAGAAATTGAAACTCCCCTTTTAGGCACTTCTGGAGCACTCAAACTATTGATTTTCTAGTGATTTTGCTTGTTTCTTGCATAAACTCAAGAAATGGCACCTTGTCCTTTACGAACCCAATCACTTCCATAGAAACATAAAGAATTTCACCAAACACAGTTGCATCAATATAGATCCCAACACTATGTGCATGGTAGACACACCTTGACTGTCTTCAGAGAATTTAGAGGCATAGTAAAAATCCCTCACTTCCTTTTCATGAATAGTAGGAATTAGTAAGTCAAACAAGTGATGCCACTCTTGATATTTTACATATTCAAGCAACTCAACCATTCTAGTTTATCAACAATGTTAAGATCAAACACTCTCTTTTAACATTCTTTGAGTTTTGAGTGCTTCAGTACTCTCCTTCCTTGTGAGAACTTTTACTTACTTTTGAACTTTCCTTCACTTTGAAGGGGCACTTGGTCCTCTTATTGATTGAACCAATTTTTCATATGTAGTGGAGTCAATTTCATGACTAGGATTCTCAGGAGCCTCAACTGCTTTTATTTTGAGTGAGATATGCTTCTTAGGAGCAACCGCTTTGGGCTTCGTCACAAAAGACTTAGCCAGCCTTAAGATACCTACTCCCTTCTTTCCTTTTGTTATTGCAGTATCAACATCAGAGTGTATCTCATCTTCCTTCTCATTCTCCTCCACTTAAACAACCTCTTTTATGGATATTTTCTCTTTCTCTAACAATGATACTTTCCTCATTCTTCTCTAGTGAACAATAGCAGACTTGTTGGCCTTTATAGCATCAATCATAAAATTTTTTCTTGTACTTCAGGTTCCATAGGTATTTACCAAATTGTTAGCAACGTCTATCTTTTCTTTTTCTCTAGAACCACACTTCCCAAATCTTTTCCACGTCAGATCACCAACTTCATCTAGGTCAATAATGGTTTCTTTTGAACATAAATTAAGACTGGGGTTAATCATATATTAGACGAGGGGATTCAATTGGTGACTCAAGTAACATAGGTTCATAAACTTTATTTGAAATAGATCGTGGTCTCTGACTAAATATGTCAAACTTTCAGCAACTCAGTCTACCCCTGCCACTATACAATTTGAAGGATTAGATCTTTTAATTGATAGATCCTCCTCAAACAAGTGTTCTTCAACAGGAATAGAGTTAGAAGGATTAATGGTACCTGGTCCCTATAAGAACTCGATAGTATCTTCAGTACTCAAAGGACAAAGTTGATGATTAGGGATAAATAACTCAATGGGAGACTCAACCATTGTTGATGTAGTAAGGATATGTTCCCCAAAAATAATGGAAGTGGTTTTGGAAATAATTGCAAATGGAGTAGGAGATTTTTAGTTGAGGTTTCTTTTTCTTCCATAAAAAAGGTGTTTTCTTCAAAGAAGGAATTTTTGTTTAGTGCTAAATCACTTTGAAGACGTTTTCCAAGAATGGGAGTTTTAAAAGGGGTGAGGGTTCAGACTTTTTTAGAAAAAAAAGAAAAAAAGAGTAAATTGAGATTCTGAGTGGTCGAGAGTATTTTTGAGAATATGATTTTTAGATATAATGTAAGAAAGTGAGGATTTAGGGTTTTGAGTTGAAATTTAAAGAGAGTAAAGAAGGTCGACGGTTGGAATTGAAGCTAAAAGCATGTCTGGTCCGTATTAAAAATGCCTTTTTATTTTTCAAATGACGTGACAATGGTATAGAGAGACGGCAAGGCATACGTGTCCTTTTAGGATAATAAATTCAAGCTTTTTCAAAAAACAATATATATGACACTAACCTTGGAGTAGGTGTTTGGTCTCTCTCTTGTTGAAGGTATTTTTTCAAGTTTTTTTCATCCATCTTTCTCATCAACTTACCCACCATGTGTGTATACCAATAATAGGTATGGAACTGAGTTAGTCCAAATGAACAAATTATTTCAAGGATACCTTCTCCCTAGTCATAGCCAATATCAGGAGAGAAGATAAACAAGAGGAGAACAGTTAATCTTAATCAGTCCTAGATTCAGCCTATTTTTCTTAAATTGGTCCCTGTGGAGATCCTTTGTGAAAATATCAGCAACTTAATCTTTAATCTTGCATAACATGCAAATATCCTATTTCTCCATATTATCTTTGAGGAAATGATGTCTAATATTAATATGCCTAGTCCTTTTGTGCCACATAGTATTTTTGGCTATGTTGGGTGCACTGGTGCTGTTATATAATAGAGGAATAGTATCAGACACTATCCCCAAATTTTTTAATTGATGCTTGATCCTAAGTAGCTGAGCACAACAAGAGACAATTGTTATATACTCAGCATGAGCTGTAGAAAGTGTACTGAGTTTTGTTTTTCAAATTCCCATAGAATTAGAGAAGACCCTAGGAAATGATCCATCATAGATTTACTTTTCCTATAAACTAGACACCCTACATAATATGCATCAGCATAGCCAAATAGTTTAAAATTATCACCAGATGGATAAAATAAGACTAGGTCCTCTATTTTTTTTAGATAATTGAGAATTCTCTTTGCAGTCTTCCAGTGAGACTCCTTTGGACAAAGTTATATTTCCATACTAAATATAATATCAGGTCTACTAGCAATCAGGTACAAAAAAACCTAATAATTCCTCTATACATACTCTCATTCACCGAGGGACTAGGTTCATCGGCATCTATCCTTAAACTTGTACCTATAAGGGTATTAATAGACTTAACATCGTTCATGTGGAATTTTTTCAAAATCTCCTTGATTTATTTTTCTTGATAAGTCATTGTTTTGCTAGAAGTTTGCTTTATTTTCAACCCCCAGAAAGAAGCTCAGTTCACCCATCATACCTATTTCAAACTCACGTCCCATGAGTTTAGAAAATTCTTCACATAGTGAGTTTGAAGTTGCACCAAAGATAATGCCATCCACATATACTTGCACAACTAGTAGATTTTTCCTTCTAATTTTGAGAAATAGAGTATTGTCAATTTTCCTCTTTTAAAGCCATTTTCAAGAAGAAACTTTAACAACCTTTCATACCATGCCTTGGGGGCCTACTTCAATCCTTAAAGTACCTTGTCTAATTTCAGCATATGGTTTGGTTGATCAATGACTTCAAACCTAGGTGGTTGATCAACATAAACTTTGTCCTTTAAGTGTCTATTTCGGAAGGCACTTTTTACATCCATTTGAAACAACTTGAATTCTATTTATGCATAAAAAACAATGAGAATTCTTATAGCCTCCATCCTTGAAATAGGAGAAAAGGTTTCATCATACTTAATCCCTTTTTCTTGATTGTATCCTTGTAATACAAATCTAGCTTTGTTTCTTGTAATAATAAAATGTTTGTTCTACTTGTTTTTGTACACCTATTTAGTTCCTATAATAGTCCTATCTACAGTTCTGGAGATAAGGTGCCACACTTTACTTCTTTTAGAATAATAAAGTTCTTCTTGTATAGTATTTACTCAATCAACATCCTTAAGTCCTTCCTTCACATTCTTAGGCTTAATGGTGGATATGAATGCTGAGAGGGAAACAAAACACCTAACTTGTACCCAGGTTTACATACCAGAATTTGGAAGTGAGGTGAGATTCTAAATAGGGTTAGATGACTTATGATTCTAGTTAGATCTTCTTATGATTGACTGAGGCTGACTGGTACTAGGTCCCTCACTAGCTTAATCTTGGGATACATGTTGTGAATCATCAGGTTCAAAAGGATCTTGCTGAGGACCAGAGTTCTTCGCCTTCACCATTTGTATCATTTTCAACATCGTGAATAATTTTTTCTTCAATGCTTTCATCAGCAGAGCCATACCTTTGAATGGGAAAAAGTTTCTCCAGGTCTGCATCATCGACATTTCTCAAATTTTCCATATCCTAGACTCATAAAAAATGACATGAACACTTTCTTTAATACTAAGAGTTCTTTTGTTATAGACTCTATAGGTGTAATTCCCCGAGAGTACACCCTTGGCACCACACAGTGCTAACAGTCTCGAGGGATCACAAGCTAACCCATGAGCTGGTACCTACTGTGAGCATTGAGTAAAACTAATAACAAAAGATCATATGCGGAATATAACTGAGAAATTCTATAAGGTTTTAAGTCATAAATATGATAAAGCCTATAAGACAAAACTAATAATACTAAAAAAATGTCTAACAATGACAACCGAAATCTGAAAACTGACTAACTGTCTGTACTAGTATGAAAAGCCTCTATTGACTAACTGAGGAGCTGATGGGACAAACCTCCAACTAGCTCCGACTGAATGGCAATAACTGAAACTGATAAAGTAATCTGAGATAAATAAATCATGTCCTAAAAATATGAGGACTCACTACTTCTACGGCTGATGATCTGGAAAGTCTATGCGCGATCCGGGAACTGAGCGTTCGAACCTATGATATGATATATCATAGCACAAGAAAAGAGTATGCGATCATTACTTTGAATGTACTGGTATGATAAATGAGGTAGTCTTATATGCATGGTTTCATGTGTATGAATAATAACTAACTGAATAAGTAGCATGAAATACTAAATAGAACATATGAAATCTGTAAGCATTAAAGATGTGTGAAATCCGTAAATACTGAGGATACGTGACCAAGCATAAAACTGTTCTGAATAAAAATTGTAAACTGAGATACTGAAATCTGATAACTGAATTACTGATATCTGTATACTATGGCCAGACAATTGAAACTAAATTACTGAGCTGATTAGTGGACTAAGACTGTGGGAGCTATCATCTAACCGACATGCCCCAATAAGCAATTTGGGGTCCAACCTATGACCCCAATTAGAAGGGTATTAGTATCGTGCCATGGGTACTAACACTGGCTGTGTGGATCCACTAAAGTATTGTCCTGAAGGACTAAGGTTACCCTTAACTAGCAGGTACCGGTAAGAGATAAACCCTTAACTGGCAGGTTAACAACTCAAGCTATGCTGGATACGTAGTTCTGGAATGCGGGGACTGCTACTAAAGGTCACATACTCAACTAGCAGGTGAGCCCCCATCCCTGGGTTCGCTCGGTGCTAAATCCTACTCCCAACTAAACTGGCTAGGAAGACTCAACTATTCTAAGTTTAACTGATTATGATAACTGACTGAACTTATAATGTTCATAACATATTTTGAAACTAATCTGAAGATACTGAGATAAAGTAAACAACTAAGTTTTTGGGTATTCATAACCCCTAGGACTCGATAGCAATAATAGTAAAATAATACTTAAACTTTAAGGACATAACATGGAAACATTTATATCAAAGTCCATTCTTGTAGGCATTTCATCAAACACTTGGTGTTCATAATTCAAGCTAAGCATGGGAATATTTTAAAGCTTGTAGGAATATCATGATTTCAACACCAACATCACCAATTATGAATTAAATTAGAGAATAACAACATTAAAACATGTGGGGTTTGATAACAACAACAATTTCATGTAAACATGGTATAGAATTACACTTCATGGGATTTCATGGTTAAAATCACAATTTAAAATCATAATAACTTGTAAAGATCATAACTTTGAATTTTGAATTGGATACTTGGACTCCATGGGTGAAAGAAACCCATATATGAACATTTAACATACCTGGGTTGATGAATTTGTGAGAGTTCTTGGGGTTTTTCTTGGGATTTGATCTTGAATATTGAAGGTTAAGGTTTGTTATTTAAGAGAAGATTAGTTTATTGGAGAGAAATTATGAGTAATGAGTCACTAAATGCCTCTTTAGAGTTTTAATTGTGTTTTGGATGAGTTTAGGGCCTTGGGAAAAGACCAAATGGTCCCTAAAATTAAAATTGTGAAAACTACAAATCCCGATTTTGACACCCGGTGCGACACGGTGCAATCGCGTCGGGCCACTGGAAAAAGGACAATCCTCATTTAATCTAATGGCGCGATGCGGTGCCATTTTTTTTGCGCCGCTGGAAACGGATGATCCCCAATTGGAAGTTTGGTGCAACGCGATGCCATAACGGTGCCTCACAGAAAAGTGACAATTGCGAAAATGCCCCTTAGCGCGACGTAGTTCTTATCATAGTGACACACTGGAAAATGATGAACGTTATTTTGTCCATCACCGCGATGCGGTCTTATCGCGTTGGGCTACTTCATTGCACTAAAAATGCCATAACTTCTCGCCCGAGTATCGGATTTGGGTGAAATTGGTATCGTTGGAAAGCTAATGTAATTTTATATCACTTGGTGGGTCTTGAGCTTGAAAATTCTAAGTAGAGTAAAAGATATGCTCATTTGAAGTTGACTAAAGCAACATTCTTATACAAAATTCAATCGGTAAGGATTATTTTGATTCGTGTAATAGATGAGAGTTATTTGAGGCCTTAATATGCATCAAACTAAATCAAAAAACTACCAAAGGACCGTAACGTACTATGAATGATCTTGAAACATGATGCTAACATTGGCTTGAATTTTTGGAGTATTACAATATCACCCCCTTGGGAACATTCGTCCTCGAATGAGACTAGCTAAACTGAAAGCACTAAGTAACTGAGATTACATGCTGAATATACATGATGAATACGTTATTACATGACTAATTCTAAAACATGATTCATGACTGAACTGGTTTTGTGAATGCGTAACTGACATGAGAATGATATGCAACTGAAACCGAGCATGGAAAAGAGGAATTATGTGAAGGTTGTTACCTTACACTGAGTCTGAGTTTGCAGAGAAAAAATGAGGGTACTTGGTCCACATATCTGCTTTTGCTTCCCAAGTGGCTCCCTCAACGAACTGATTCTGCTAAAGAACTTTGACTAGGGGAACTTCTTTGTTCCTTAGTCTACGAATTTCTCGATCAAGGATTTTGACTGGAATTTCTTCGTAAGAAAGGTTGTTCTAAACATCTACGCTTTCTAAGGTAACAACAACTGTTGGGTCTCTAATACACTTCGCCAACAAGGAGATACGGACAACTGGGTGCACTGATGCTAAGTCTGTAGGCAATTCAAGCTCATAAGCCACCTTTTTTAAATGGCTCAAAATTCTGTAAGAGCCAACATATAGGGGACTAAGCTTTCCCTTCTTACCAAACCTCTTCACTCCTTTCATGGGAGTGATTTTCAAGTATATGAAATCACTAATCTCAAACTTAAGAGCTTTACTTCTCATATCTGTATAAAATTTCTGTCAGCTCTGGGCTGCCTTAAGCCTCTCCCTAATCAGCTGTACTTTTTCTAAAGCATCAAACACTAAGTCAGGCCCTATCAAAGCATCTTCTCCTACTTCATACCAACCAATCAGAGATCTATATCTCCTTCCATATAGAGCCTTAAACAGAGCCATCTGAATACTATAATGATAGTTGTTATTATACACAAATTCAATCAAAGGAAAATGTTCATCCCAACTGCCCTTAAAGTCGACCACACACGTTCTCAACATATCCTCATGAAGCAGAATGGTCCTCTCTGCCTGGCGATCTTTCTGAGGGTGAAAGGCTGTACTGAGGTGAACTTGGGTACTAATACCCTTCTGAAAAGCTTTCCAAAAGTGGGAGGTAAACTAAGTACCTCTTCCTGAAATGATGGACAATGGAACACCGTGCAACCTAACCAACTTTCTAATATAGAGCTTGGCATAGTCCTCAGCTGAATAAGAGTATGGACTGGCAAGAAATGGGCTAACTTGGTCATCCAATCCCCAATGACCCAAATCGAATCATGTTGTTGACGAGTACGAGGTAAACCTGTCACAGAATCCATGTTCACTACCTCCCACTTCCAAGTGGAAATACTGAACTCCTGCATAGACCTACTAGGCTTTTGATGCCTAATTTTAACCTGCTGACAAGTGGAGCACTTAGTTAAAAACTCTGTAATATCTCTCTTCATCCCACTGCACCAATATATTTTCCATAGATCGCGGTACATCTTCATGGACCCTAGATAAATTGAGTAACGTGCACTATGCACTTTTGCAAGAATTCTCTATCTCAACTCATCAACACACGGCACACACAATCTACCCTGGAAGCACAGTACACCATCTCCCCCTTGGGAGAAAACCTCTACTTTATGATCTTTGACTGACTCATTCAGTTTCACCAGACTAGGATCCCTATCCTGCTTTCCTTTCACTTTGGCAATAAAGAAGATTCTAAACTATTCTAAACCCAAATGCTACCCTCAGCTGAATCAACCAAACGAACACCTGACCTGGAAAGCTGATGAATTTCTCTTACTAAATTCTTCTTATCACCCTTGTCATGAGCAACACTAGCAATGACAATCTACTTAGGGCATCTGCCACTATATTGGCCTTTCCTGAATGGTACAAAACACTCATATCATAATCTTTCAGCAACTCTAACCATCTCCTCTGACGTAGATTTAAATCCTTCTGCAAAAACACATACTGCAAGCTTTGTGATCTGTGAACACATCAACATGCACTCCATAAAAATAATGCCTCCACATTTTTAAGGCAAACACAATAGCTGTTAACTCAAGATCATGGGTAGGGTAATTCTTTGCATAGGGCTTAAGCTGTCTAGAGGAATAGGCCACAACTTTACACTTCTACATAAAAATACATCCCAAACCAACTCTAGAAGAATCACAGTATACAACAAACCCATCTGAACCATCTGGCAACGTCAAAACTGGGGTTGTGTTGAGTCGAGTCTTCAACTCCTAAAAACTCTTCTCACAAGAATCTGACCACTGAAACTTGACTTTTTTTTAGTCAATCTGGACACGAGGGACGCACTAGACAAAAATCCTTTAATAAACCATCGGTAATAGCCAGCCAAATCCAAGAAACTCCTAATATCTGACGAAGAGATGGGTCTGGGCCAGTTTCTCACTGCCTCAGTCTTTTGAGGATCAACTCTAATGCCATCACCCAAAATAATATGGCCAAGAAAAGGGACTGATCTTAGCCAAAATTCTCACTTACTAGATTTAGAGAACAACTGATGGGCTCTAAAAGTCTGTAATACTATCCTGAGGTAGTCTGTATGATCATTTTCATTAAGAGAGTATACAAGAATGTCATCAATGAAGACTATGACGAGCATGTCCAAGTACTTCTTGAACACTTGGTTCATAAAGTCCATGAAGGCTACTGGCGCATTCATGAGATCAAAGGACATGACTAAAAACTCAAAGTGACCATACCACGTTCTGAAAGTTGTTTTTGGAATGTCACATTCTCTGACTCTGAGATGATGATATCCGGATTTGAGGTCTATCTTAAAAAAGTAATTGGCACCCTGAAGTTAGTCGAACAAGTCATCAATTCGGGTAAGTGGATACCCTTTTTTGATTGTGACTTTGTACAACTGATGGTAGTCAATACACATTTTGAGAGAATCGTCCTTCTTACGTATGAACAGAACTGGTGCACCCCACGAAGAGACGCTGGGTCTGATGAATCCCTTATTTAAGAGATCTTTCAATTGTTCTTTCCACTCTTTAAATTCGACTAGAGCCATTCTGTATGGTGAAATAGAGATAGGCTGAGTATATGGAAGAAGGTCTATTTTGAAGTCAATTTCCCTTTCGGGAGGAACTCCGAGAAGATCTTCAGGGGACACATCTGGAAATTCCCTTACTACTAAAACTGACTCAAGATTTAGAGTCTCAGAATTATAGTCTTTCACTCAGACAAGATGATAAATACACCCATTGGATATCATTTTTCTCCCTCAAAGGTACGAAACAAGCCGACCCCTAAGAGTTGTTGTACTACCCCTCCATTCAAGGACTGGTTTATTCGAAAACGAAAATGAACTATTCTTCTTTATCAATCAACTGAAGTACAGTATGAGTGGAGCCAATCCATATCGAGAATGACATCAAAATCCGTCATCTCTAACTCCATAAGATCAACTGAAGTAACTTTCGAAGATATTGTGACCGGACCATTCCTGTATACCTGTCTGGCTATAATAGAGAAACCTACTGAGGTAGACACTGAGAAGGGCTCTGTTAAGATTTTGGGACTGACTTCGAAGTTGACGAATATATAAGGGGTTACAAAAAAAAGAGAAGCTCCAGGGTCTAATAAAGCATGAACATGTAAATGAAAGACCTGCAACGTACCAATAACCACTTCAAGAGAATTTTCCTGATCCTATCGGGACTGAAGTGCATATAATCTGTTTGGACGCTGACCACTGGTAGCACTGGAAGTAGTACCCTGCTGAGTCGGGCGGTCGGCTAGAACTGGGGAATGACTGGACTGACCCTATTGACCACTCTTTGGACAATCCCTGAATCTATGGCCTTGCTTGCCACACCCAAAACAAATATCACTATCGGCTCTACAAACACCCTGATGGTTTCTACCACATTTCTGGCAAATAGGATTTGTATAAGCACTGTTAATATTGCCTTGGGACTTAGAGCCTGGCGCCTTATCCCGATTGTCATTTCTGAACTTGGGCACTGGGGCACTAGCTGAAGATGGAGCTGGAACTAAAGATTTTGGGCAGAACTGAGGACGGTTTCCACCTTTTGACTTCAGCTGAGTGAAACTAAAACTACCTATTCTAGCCCTCTTTCTCTCCCTCTCCTTAGTCTTCTACTCTTCAATCTATTGAGCATGGACCATAAGCCTAGACAAGTCCATCTCCTTAATCAACATTGCAGTCCTACACTCCTTGACCACACTATTAGATACACCAGACACGAACTTACTCATCTTAGACATGCTATCAGCTACCACATGAGGAGCATACCTATCTAACTGAGTAAACTTGAAGGAATACTCTTTCATGCTCATGTTGACCTGTCTCAAGTTAATAAACTCTAGCACTTTGGCTTCTCTCAACTCCAACAGAAAGAACCTATCTAAGAAGGATGTAGCAAACTCTTCCCATTCTATAGGCCCTGCATCGACGCTTCTATCTACCTTCCACTGCATAAACCATGTATAAGCCACATCCTGCAACTAGTAAGCAGCCAATTCAGCACTCTCACTAGAAGTCACCCCCATAATATTTGTTACCTTCTGCACCATGTCTAAGAATTACTGCAGATCCTCTTCATATTTAAATCCTGAAAATAGAGGAGGATTCATTCTGGTAAAGTCCCGAATCCTAGCTGTGGCAGTATTGGCCATTGGGTTGGCTGGAACAACGGTTGGATAAGCATTCTAAGACGCTACAGAATGGGATAAAGTAGTGAATATAGCTCTGAACTCTGCATGAGAAACATGCTTGTTCAGGGGATCTTCTTGAATGGACGGAGGTGCTAGCTGGTTTATGTTTCTTTTTTTGTTTGTCTTTCTGGGGGAATATTCTCTAAATAGAAGGGCGAATAGATTAGACTGAGAGTTTAACATGAGCATCATGCTCAGTCGCATAACATGAACGCTAAAATAAGGGAGACTTTTCTTAAATGCCTCGTAGCCTCTTGTCCATAAATGTGGTACGCTTCACACCTATACAAAGGACTCTACTAGACGCGACTTTCAGACCTCCTAGGATACTTTAAAACCTTAGGATCTAATATGAAGTTTGTAGCACCCCTAGAGTACACCCTATGTGACACACGGTGCTTACGGTCCTGAGAGACCACAAGTTAACCCATGAGTCGGTACCTGCTGTGAGCATGGAGTAAAACTAATAACAAAAGATCATATGCAGAATATAATTGAGAAATGCCATAAGGTTTTAAGTCATAAATCTGATAAAGTCTATAAGATAAAACTGATAATACTGAAAAGATGTCAGACAATGACAACTGAAATCTGAAAATAGACTAATTGTCTATACTAGTCTAAAAAGCCTCTACTGACTAACTGAGGAGCTAATGGGAAAAACCCCCAACTAGCTCCGACAGAATGGAAATGACTACTACAGTTGATGATTTGGAAATTCTATGTGCGATCTGGGAACTAAGCATCCGAACCTATGATATGATACATCATAGCGCAAGAAAAGATTATGCGATCAGTACTTTGAATGTATAGGTATGCTAAATAAGGTAGGATGATATGCAAGATTTCATGTTCATGAATAATAGCTGACTGAATAAGTAGCATGAAATACTGAATAGAATGCATGAGATCTGTAAGCACTGAAGATGCGTAAAATCTGTAAGTACTGAAGATGCATGACCAAGCAAAAATTATGTTCTAAATATAATCTGTAAATTGAGATACTAAAATTTGATAACTGAATTATTGATATCTATATGCTATGGCCAGGAAACTAAAACTAAATTACTGAGCTGAAATGCACTGATACTGTGGGAGCTATCATCTAACCGACATGCCCCAATGAGCAATTTAGGGTCCAACCTGTGACCCTAGTTGGAAGGGTATCATTACTAACACTAGTTGTGTCGATCCACTAAAGTATTGTCCCAAAGAACTAAGGGTTACCCTCAACTGACAGATACCCGTATGAGATCAACCCTCAACTGGCAGGTTAACATCTCAGCCTACGCTGGCTACATAGTTCTGGAATGCGGGGACTGCTACTAAAGGTCACACCCTCAACTGGTAGGTGAGCCCCCATCCCTGGGTTTGCTCGATGCTAAATCCTACTCCTAACTAAACTGACTCAAAAGACTGAACAGTTCTAAGTTTAACTAATTATGATAACTGACTGAACTGATAATGCTCATAACATATTATGAAACTAATTTGAAGATACTGAGATAAAGTAAACAACTAAGTTTTTGGGTATTCATAACCCCCAGGACTCGATAGCAGTAATAGTAAAGTAATACTAAAACTTTAAGTACATAGCATGGAAACATTTATTTCAAAATCCATTCTTGTAGGCATTTTATCAAACACTTGGTGTACATAGTTCAAGCTAAGCATGGGAATAGTTTAAAGCTTGTAGGAATAGCATGACTTTAACACCAACATCACTAATTATGAATTAAATCAGAGAATAACAACATTAAAACATGTGGGGGTTGATAACAACAATAATTTCATGTAAACATGGTATCGAATTATAATTCATGGGAGTTCATGGTTAAAATTACAATTTAAAATCATAATAGCTTGTAAAAATCATAACTTTGAATTTAGAATTAGATACTTGGACTCCATGGGTGAAAGGAACCCATAGATGAACATTTAACATACCCGGATTGATGAATTCGTGAGAGTTCTTGGGTTTTTTCTTGGGATTTGATCTTGAAGGTTAAAGTTTGTTCTTGAAGAGAAGATTAGTTTCTTGAAGAGAAATTATGAGTAATGGGGAACTAAATGCCTCTTTAGGATTTTAATTTCGTGTTTTGGATGAGTTTAGGGCCTTGCGAAAGACCAAACGGTCCCTGAAATTTAAATCAAGAAAATAGAAAATCCCAATTTTAACACCCAGCGTGATGCGGTGCAATCGCGTCGGGCCACTGGAAAAGGGACAATCCTCATTTTGTCCAATGGCGCGATGAGGTGTCATCGCGTTGCACCTCTGGAAATGAACGATCCCTAACTGGAAGCCCTCACTGGAAAGTGACAATTGCAAAAATGCCCCTTGGCGCGATGTGGTTCTTATCGCGATGACATACTGGAAAAGTACAAACGTGATTTCAGCCATCACCGCGATACGGTCTTATCGCGTTAGGCTACTGCTTTGCACTAAAAACACCATAACTTTTTTTCCGAGTATCGATTTTAGGAAAAATTGGTATTGTTGGAAAGCTAATTAAATTTCCTATCACTAGGTGGGTCTTGATCTGGAAAATTATGTGTAGAACAAAATATATTCTCGTTTGAAGTTTACTAAAGCAACATTTTAAAACAAAATTCAATTGGTAAGGATTATTTTGATTCATCTAATAGCTGGGAGTTATTTGAGGACTTAATATACATCAAAATAACTCATAAAACTATCAAAGGACCATAATGTACTGTGCATGAGGTTGAAACATGATGGTAACATTGGCTTGAATTTTTTGGGGTATTACAGTTGGCTTTGCTGGTTGATGAGTAACCTACAAATACCACTTCATCCCTCTTAGGATCAAATTTTTTAGAATCGTCCTCACTATTTTTCAACATAAAACATTTGCACCCAAATGCCCTGAAGTAGCTAAGTCTGGTCTTTCTCTTAAATTGCAATTGATAGGGAGTCTTGTTGATAATAGACCCGATAAGACACATATTTCTAATATAGCATGTCATATTTACTACTTCATCCGAGAAGCTCTTAGGGAAATAACAATCAATCAACATAGTTCTGGCAATATCAATCAAGGTACCCTTCTTCCTTCCAACAACACTATTTTGCTGAGGTGTTGTGGTAGCTAAAAAATTATGACTTATTCTATTTTCAGCAAAAAATTCCTCAACTCTTATATTTTCAAACTCTGTTCCATAATCAGACTTGGTCCCTGCTATTTTGTTGTCTAACTTCACTTGGATTTGCTTGGCAAAAATACCAATACTTCAAAAATTTCATCTTCGAATCTCAGAAACGTGGTCCAAGTGTACCTAGAAAAATCATCCATAATGACCAAGAGATATTTCTTTCCTCTGCTACTTTGAACCTTTACAGGTCCCTATAAGTCCATGTGAAGTAGTTCAAGAGGTCTGGTGGTACTAACTTGCTTCGTCTTCTTGAATGAGTACCTTATTTGTTTTTCTTTGACATAAGCATCGCATACCTTGATATATGAGAACTGCAACTTGGGAACACTTGATACTAGGTTCTTTAAGACCAACTTATTAAGAAGTGAGTAGCTGACAAGACCAAGTCTTCTATGCCATAAGTCAGCATTTTCACTTTGATCACTTAGACAAGTAAAATCACTTCTGGGAACTGAATCTAGATAAGGAACATACATGTTTTTGAATTTTTTGGCTCTAAGAATGACTTCACCAGATTAGATACCAGTGACAGTGCACCAATTATATAAGAATTTGACTTCATTACCCTTATCGCAAATTTGAGAGACACTAAGTTGGCTATAATTAAATCCACTTTCATAATACATATTTTTAATAGAATACTTTGGTGATTTTCCAACAATTTCAACACCTAGGATATGTTCCTTCTTTTTATCTCCAAACGAGAACCTCCACCTTGAAGTGTATTGAGTGATATAAATTAATCAGCTCTTCCAGTCATATGCTTGGAATATCCACTGTCCATGAACCAACTATGACTATTTTTTCTTACTCCCACTTGGACATATAGATCATTTATTAGGTATGGGAACCCATTTAGTCTTGAGTTCCCAAAAGGGGGACAGGGAAGAAATCAAGGCTTTCTTTGTCCAAACACACATTTTAGCTTTCTTGGATTTTGAAGAAGGACCAGGTCCCTTTTTAAGTAACAGGTCTTAGTGGACATAACTTTTTAGATTCATTTCATTCCATATCTTGTCTTGAAAATTTCTTTTTAAATGACCATTTCTTTCATAGTGAGTAGTACACAAAAAGTTGTTAGATGCAGACACATATTTATTATAGGGATTGTAAGGGGGTTAATATGTTGACTACCTAGACCGTTGCCATTTTTTGATCTTTGACTAGTCAGATTAGATAAAATTTGAGATGAAGAAGTCCATTTTAGAGATTTGTTAAGATATTCTGTTATACAGACCAGGTCCTCTCTAGCTTAACATTTTTTTTTTAAGAAAGGCTACAAGATTCCCCTGGGACTTGTTAACCTTTTCTTCAATCTCAATCTGAAGACTGCTATCCTAAAATATTCCTTTTGAAATAGACTCAGACAAATTTCTTAGATTTTCTTTCATTTCAATATTTTCAGAGGTCAATTTTTGATATTGTTCTCCCAACTTAGAAATTTGAATAGTTAAGTAATTTTTTTAGTTTCAAGATTTTTTACACTCTCTTTAAGAAAATCTTTCTCAGTAGTGAGCTCACACAGGAAACCAATCAAAACATTTGCTAGCCTTTTTAGTTTCTTCAAAGAATAGTCATTGAGGTTTTGCTTAATGTCAAGAAGGGTTACCTCATCATCTGACTTTTCCATGAGAATAAAAGAGAGTTCAAAATGGTGTCACCCTCTTCTACAGCCAGCATAGAAGCATCTTCAGGGTGTTCTGACTCATCAGATTCACTAGATGAGTCCCCCCCACGTAGTCAATGCTTACTTGACTACATGATCAACTTTATCTCTTCTCTTAGACTTGTCGGGGACCTAGTCCTTCCTCTTGCCTTTATCTCTTTTTTCCTTCATATATTCTTTGTATTCCATCTTGTACATTGAACAATCTTTGAAGTGATCATGTTTACCATATTTGTGGAAATAATTATTTCCTCCTGATGGCTTGCTAGTATTTCCCCTTTTCTAAAATCCACCATTCCTCTTCATAGCTCTTTATCTTCAAGCTAAGTAAATAACATCCTCATCATCTTTACTAGAGTCAGATTTTAAGGTTTTAAGAGCTAGAGATTTCTTCTTTATGGGTTCCTTCTTATCCTGGTCTTATTGTTTTTTCAATTCATAAGTCTTCAGATTGTCAATCAATTCATATATTGTATGAGTTTTGAGATCTCGAGCCTCTGAGCTAGCATTGATCGTACTTTACCATGACTTAGGTATAACACCAAGTATTTGCCTCACTTGTTTGTTTCTCCAAAATAGTGCAACTCATTTATTATGGCAGTGAATCTGGTGTGCATTTCTTGAATAGTCTCACTTTTTTACATAGTAAAGGTTTCACACTGAGTAGTGATCATATGCACTTAGGATTATTTGACTTGACTTATTCCCTCATGAGCAGTCTTCAAAAAGCCCCAAATATCCTTTGCTGATTCATATGTCAAAATCCTATTATACTCATCCTGGCCTATTCCACAAATAAGTAATTTCTTTGCTTTGTAGACTTTCCCAAGATTTTCTTGATCATCTTCATCATACTTCTTTCGTGTCCTAGGGACCAGTTTAGCGACATTTCCTTCCTTAACCTCCATAAGAATGTGAGGTCCATCATAGATAATGTCCCACAATTTGCTATCTTCCGCCATAATGAAGTCACATATTCAAGTCTTCCACCGACCATAGTATTGACCATTGTAGTGGATGGATCTGGTGGTCAACTATCCTTCCTCGAGATTGGGTGGAGTATCCATCAACTTAGAATCCTCTCTAGGTGTTAACCATTTAGACAGTACTTGCACTGATATTAATTGTTGGCTTATATGAGTCTACCGCCAATAAAGGGATCAGGGCCCTTAGGCACTACAACAGTAAAATAAGTAAGATAAATGTAAAGTACTGAAAGTAAAGAACACTCAATATTTACATGAAAACCTCCCTGCTTGAGGGTGGAAAAACCACGACCTGTCTCACAGGATTTTCAGGAAACTCCACCAACATCAAGCTAAAGGTGTGATTATAGACTCCAACAATCACTAGGATTAAACTCTTAATCTTGTCACCTTGTAATAACTCAGGTACAAGATTGATGCAGCAACTCTAGTTGACATTCGTAGGTAACTCTACCCAGAATAACATAAAGCATGATGAATAGAACTTGACTAAACTAACGCTGCAACGACAACTAACTCTAGTTGATATGACTCAACCTAAGACTTAAACAAGATAAAAAAAATCTACTCTTCTTTATAGCATCAGAGTAGATTTACAATTTCAAGAACAAAAGACACAATATTCAAATACAACATTAGGTCCCTCTATTGAAATGAGCAGTGTTCCTTTTTATGAGAATGACTTTTGCTGGAGAGATAAATCCTTTTGAGATATGCAAAGATTAAGTTTTGTTCTTGTACATCTTGTTTTTATTTTTAGTTTCTTCTATTTTTCGTATATTTTCTGTAGTTTGTTGTTTCATTTTTTCTATTTCCTTTTTTCTATCTATTTCTTTATTTTCTGTTTCTATCCTTACCATAGCTGTTTAATTCTTCTATTGGTAGTTGTAGTCAGTCAAGGACCTTGTCCCTTCTCTCTTGGTGAATTCACACCAGCCATCAATTTCTCAAAAAAAAATTATGATAAATTAAAAAATATATATATTATCATAACTTATCCCAATATTATAAATACAACATATCTAATATTATTTTCATACATGATACCAAACGACCCCAACATTTAGCAACTCCAATGCATGCTCCACTACAAAAAGAAAAAAGATAATAAGAATGGAGGAACTCCTGTGATTAATAATTCCTTGTTATGACAAGAAATTATGACTAGGGTCATCAGAACTACTCTCCTTTTTGGAGTCCTATTATGTATTGCGTGAAATGACAAGTTGATTATTGCCATTGGCTCATTAGTTTAGTATTCTTATTAAGAAAACATATAATATAACTCTCAAGAGCGGATTGCGCCCTATACGACAACATGCATGACATATATAACATTTTTTTTACTTTAATTTTCCAAAATTTATTTAATAAGAAAAAAATTCAGCTCTTTCATTTCAATCTTATCTCCCGTATATTGCAAAATTATAAAACCAAAATATTAGAAAAATCCAATCAGTTTATTAAGTCATATTTTATAAAAATATGTGCCATACATGGGAGAATAATAAAAGACAAAATAAATATTAGTGATGAATACTCTTTTATAAAGACAAACAATTAAACAAAGATTGTCCATGATAAGACCAAAAAGACAATGTGAGGAAAACAAAATTCTAGATAATAAACAGTAAATTAGCACACACAAGAGAACTATATTATAACTTGAGATTAAATGATAATGCATTCAATCAATGAGGTTTCAGTGAAGGACAGGAGTTTTAAAGTGGTGGTTGAAATGTGTTTGCTATTAAAATCTGATCCATTGATAAATACCTTGCAGAGAATTTTTAATCAAACATCCAGATGATATACCAACTCATATGTGGGGAATTAGGAATGATGGCTAGAAGTTTTTTCCTTATGTTTTTAATTAAATTTAAGTTTTAATTTGTTTATGGATGGAAAGTCAAAGTATTATAATTGCTTTTATTTTTTTAAAATAAAAATATTTTTTTTTCATATTTGACGAACCTCTTTGAGGAAAGATTTTAGACCTCCATAAATAAAAGATCTCTCTTCTTATTTCATAACGCAATAACATCCACAATGTAGTCTTTAAAGAGTTGTTTTAGGAAGAGATTTTCTCCTAATAGATTTTATATTTTTTCAATATTAGTTTTAATATGTAGGTCGTTTGACCAAATCATACTAATAATAAATTTTTTTAGATGTTTTTCTTTGTCGTCTAAATTATCGCATTTATGATTTGAAAAATATTAATTTTTGTATGACGTCCTCTCAATTTCAAACCCAACAATGATATCGTATGTTTTGTTTATATATAGGTAGGGGTCGTTTACCATGCGAAATGAGACAAAATATTTCATGATTAAATTCTAAAAAAGAAATTATATTGCATTTGATATATTGGAGTGCCACTCCTAGTGACCCGGCTATTCTCCTCCCGAGGAGTTCAAGCCTCAATTAGAAGCTCCTAATTTTCATTGCATGAAATTTGTTCATTATTTAGAGATATCGGTTCATTGGTCAGAGGCACCTGTTCGTTCTTCTGGTCGATGTTGAGCAGATCAATTCCACTTTACCAATCATAACTTGCAAGAAAAAAAATATTTACTCTACAAAACTTAACAGGTTAGCAACAAATAAAGATCGCAACAACATCACAATTATCCAATCTCATGATGGGCGTCAAATTATTCACCATTAAATTGGTATAATTGAACTTGTAAATGTGTTTAAGGACGTAAATGTGAGTTGTATTGACCAAAGTAATGAGGTTATGATGAATTAACTAGCAAGAAATAAACAACAAACAAGAAATTGAACAATTTGATCAATTAAGATGTAAGATAGAAATGCCTGAGCTTCAATTCAATTGGCTGAAAAGGAAATCAAGACTTAAGAACTTAGAAAGCTTAGTACAATCCTTCTAAGTGAATCTGATGAAATGTATGAGTCTATCAAATATGACAGGACCTGTCCCTAAATTAGAGGTGCAGTACAGTAGAAACAGAAGGAAAGACGATGCAATTATATAAAGAACACACTATGTTTACATGAAAAATTCCTCGCTCAAGGGAAGTAAAAACCACGATGCCATCAGGATTGTCGAACTCCACTAATCTTCAAGCAACCAAGTGACTACGTATACAAACTCCTTATCACCGACTCTCGTAATAACTCTATTACAAGAGAAGTGTGATAACTCTACCACACTTACAACTGCTTAACTTTAGCCACCAATCCTAGATAACTATACCTATAACTCAACACCACACAAAATGATAAGGTTTGCTTGACCAACTTACAATCGACTCAAACAGTTAACTATAATTGTTTCGACTTGAGTTAAGACTTGGACAAGTTACACATCTGCTATCCTTTATAATCAAGAGTAGATTTACAATATGAGAGCAAATCACACGACTCAAGACACACCAAGACTAATGATAGAACTTGATCAAGTCCCTTCATGATATTTGAGTTGTGTTGGATCAGGTCCTTTTATTATATTTGAGTTGTATTCAACAAATGTTTTTTGCAAATGGAGAGAAAAATCTTGATCTTGTAAAACTAGGTTTTGTTGTATGTAGATGATCCTTTTATTTAAGACAACAAAAACATGAACGCCTCTTATTAGTTGAGGTTCAGCAACTCTACTGACGTGCCACCAACTTTCTGCAGGAAAGTACAGCTTTCAACTGTAGTCAACGAGTCATCTACAGAAAGCAACGTTACACGAAACCAGGTCCCATAGATACTGACTTAGCCATCAACCAGATCCTTTATGGAATAGTTTGTGAATCATTAAAACCCAAAGGGTGGAACGTATTCACCCATTTTTATGATGACAAACTATTCCCCCTATCATTAGGACAAGGTTCGTTTAGTTACAAATTCCCTACAAACCCTATCACAAATCCCTTTTTCTTCAGATTTAAAACAACTTGATTCCTCCATCCCAGGAACGTGGTCCTTGTGAGTCTAAAATTCTACACAACTAAGAACATCTTCTGACACGATTCGAATCAGGACCTAATCAAGTCAGGCATCTCAAGTCTGGCCCGGATCGGAGACCGCCCTCAATACAATCATAACTACCCTACACCCTGTGTTGGATCAATTTTGAACATATAACAAGATATAAAAAAATCAATTGAACGATATTTAAAGGAGTACATAACCATAACTAACCAAATATCCAACCGGTGTCAGCCCCAATGTCAATATCAATACCAAGGCTGACACTAATACCAACACTGTAGTTCGACAAAGCCTCTATCCTAAAATCAAGAATATTCGATAGGGACAATCCTCCGACTGACACGACCCACTCAGGGGCCTTATCGTAATGGGGGTCCCAAGTCCGACCGGGATCGAAAACCGCCCTCGTTACCCAACCCAACCTCCAGCCGCCTGCCTTGAGTTTGCTGAATTTTGAGCATATAATAAGATCACAACCGTGACCGGCCCAACCGAGTCCAACCATCCCACACCAACCTCCCAATCGTACCAAACCATTCCAAAGTCCATAAACCAGGCCATAACCAAATAAACCAAAACATAATATAATTAATTCCAAATAAAATATGATGGAACAGTGAGAAATTATGTCATCCCACCAGCTTATTCCAATGTCAAGGCCGACACTAATAACAATCCCGCCCATTCCAGCCCATAGTAGTACCACAAAGCCTCTAACTAAATGAGTAATAAAATCTGGTTGGGACGTGCCCCCAACCATGGCCAAAATCAATATCCAAAATAAAATAAAAGTGTCTACAAATATCCATAACATGAAATGGAGCCTTACGAAAGGATAGAAGCTCACCACTTTTGTCCAAATGCGAATCCCCTAGTCAATCACTATGTAGGAGGAGTAGTTCTTGCAGAGCGTGGGTATACAATCGCCAGTAGACGGGTTAGTGGGTGAACGCTAGCATGATCTCAAGATAAGGATAAAATAATCCCTTTATAAAGCCAAGTAAAATCATCCATATGCACATAACCATATATATATGCGGCAAAATAACCTTCTGGGCCCTTGTACTATGTCGGTTTTGTAAGTTGGATACTTCTACTTACATGTTTGTCATCTGGACCCCTGAACCCGCTAAAAAGAAATATTTTAAACTCTTTTTTGGTGAGTGTAACACACTCACCCCACGTCAGCTACCACGTCTGCCTCATCTGCCACGTCATTTAAAAAAAATAAAAAATTTAAAAAAGTATTACATTAAATTCCAAGTCATTTTTAAAATGCTAAATAACAAATTAAATATTAAAATTAATTTGATTAAATAAGAAAAATTAATAATTGTAGAAAAATTTGAATAATCATGTTTTTATTTTTGCTGACAAATTAAACATCAAATTCATTCCAAATAATTAAAATTCTTCTCCAACTAATTTAAATTTTTAACTATAAATTCATATATACAAACATAATAAATTTTTGATTTTTAAATTTGAATATCTTTAAAAAAATCACTAAAAGTTTAATATTTTTCAAGCGAAATTCACTATTTCTTTCAATATTCACTATCACTCACTTTCAATACAAATTAAAATTTTAATCCTCCAAAAAAAAGATTTCAAATTTAAATTTTTATTCAAAAAAAATGAAAAGAATTGAATTGAGGAAAAATTAAAATAAAAAATAAAAAGTGAAGGTGGTGGTGGGGGAGGGGGCTGGAAGAATGTTGGGGTGGGGTGTGGGGATTGGAAGGGGCTAGGAGGAGTCTGGGGGTGAGAACGGGGCTGGGAGGGGTGTGGGGGATGGGGTGGGGTGGAGAGGGGCTGGATGAGGCTGGTGAGGTGTGGGGGTGGGGATGGGGATGGGGATGGTGAGGTGTGGGGGTGGGAAAGGGGATGGTGAGGTGTGGGGGGTGGGGATGGGGTTGGGGTGGGGTGGAGGGGATCGAAGGGGCTGATGGTGGGGTGGGATGGGGTTGGGTAGGGTGGGGGTGAGGATGGGCTGGGGTGGGGTAAGGGGGCTGAGGGTGGGGTGGGATGGGGCGGGGTATGGGGTTTGGGACAGACTGGGGTGGGGTGGGGAGGGAAAAGTTTTTTTTTTTTCTTTAAAAAAAAAATATTTTTAAATTATTTTTAAATTTTCAAAAATATTTTTAAATTTAAAAAAATAGAGGAAAAAAAACTTTTTTTTAATTTTAATATTATTTTAATTTTTATTTTAAATTATTTTAATGTAAAATTGGCCAAAAATTGACCCCCATTCGCACCCCCAGGTGAGTGGCTACACTCTCTTTGTCCTAGTCACCATTTCAATGCCACATAGGCAAGGTCAACAGTCAAAGGGTGCAAAATGTTGCTTTTTAATGGGTTCAAGGGTCCAGATGACAAACATGTAAGTAGAAGTATCCAACTTACAAAACCGACATAGTACAGGGGTCCAGAAGGTCATTTTTCCTATATATGCACATAACCATATATATATGCCATTTATAAAGCCAAGTAAAATCATCCATATGGACCGGGTTTAGCATGCCATTAAAACCTTTACCTGGATTGTGTAGCTTTCCTGTCCTAATCCACCCATGGGCTATATGGGTTCAGCTCCCCGTGCTAAAAGGCCCCCAATGCGTGTAGCAGTATTACTAGGGAAGAAAACCTGGATGACTAGTATATCCCCCAAAATATAGTGTGACATCATGGACACAGTCACCAAGAGTAACCTCACATCGGTAAATATGAGTTTACAGTTTTGGTCCTCCTGAGACCTTCACCTTTGACATGACACCTCGGGCTTTATCGTAATGGGCATCCCAAGTCCAACTAGGAACGGGGACCTTCCCCTGTTACCCAACCCAACCACCTATATCCAGCCTTAGGTGGGCTAAATTTCAAACATATAACAAGATAGCATAATTGTTCTCACTAAGCCTCTAGGATAGGGTCACGATCATGACCAACCCAATCGAGTCCAATTGTACCACACTAACCGCCCAACCATACCAAACCAAACCATAGTCCATAAACCAAGGAAATACCAAAACATAATATAATAATCTATCCCAATATATAATAGGATGGAACAACCAATAATATCATCCAATGATGTCAGCCCACAGACTTGTTCCAATGCCAAAGCTGACACCAATACCGATTTCTCCCATACCAACCCCCAGAAGTCCCACAAAGCCTCTATCCAAAAAAGTAAATGTAAAGTCTCGAGTATGCACCTCGGGCGTTACACGATGCTCATAATCCCGAAGGACCATAAGTTAACCCATGACTAGTACCTACTGCAATCATTGAATAATAATAACTCTGTAATAATACATAAATTAGGCTGAATCTACCATAAGGTTCATAACTGAAATCAAACACGGAATACTGATAAATAAATATTGAAAACGGAATAACTGTCTGAAATAATCTAGTCTGAAGAGCCTCTAACTGAACTGTCTAACTGTGGAGTTGATGAGACCAGCTCCCAACTAACTTCGACTACTGAAGTACTGATAAACTGAAATAATACTCTATCCTCGAACTATGAGGACTCACCACTAAATCTGCAACTGATAATCTAGGCTGCTAAGTATGGTCAGGAGCCAGTGCATCTGAACTTATGATATAAGACATCACAACACAAAAGAAAGGTATGCGTCAGTACTTTGAATGTACTGGTATGCTAGGTGAGGTAAGGTTGAATGCATAGGTTCATATTCATGAACAATAACTGACTGAATGACATGAATATAACTGAATTAGAGTACATGTATATTTGAGACTGCTGTAAATACTGAGTATGCAATGCTATGTACATAACTATGTATACTGTAACTGAGATCACATTTAGTAATGGATAATGAGTTCTAAAAATTGAATGACTGATATCTAAGTTTACTGATACTATATTACTATTAACTGAGTGGCTGTTTCTGACAGTCCTGATTCTATAGAACTGAACTGAGTTCTAAACTGAGTTGGGTGACTATATCTGACAGTCCTGATTCTGATACTGAACTGAGATTTTATACTCAGTCTGAAACTGCGGGAGTATTCATCTAGCCGATATACCCCGATTCTGAACTGAGTTTGGGTCTAACCTGTGACCCCAGTTGGAAGGGTGTTAGCACCATGCCAAGGGATACTAACAATGATAGAAATCCCTTTCATCAACCCTCGCTGGAAGGAAAACTCGTACGAGATGTATCAACCATAGACTGGCAGGAAGATATCTCAACCTGCACTGGCTACGTAGTTCTGTAACACATGGAATGCTACTAAGAGTCAAACCCTTTTAACTGATAGAAATGCCCCCATCCCTGGCTTCGCTCGGTGCTAATTCCTACTCCCAACTGAATAGACACTGAACTAATTTCTAGATTATACTAGTCTTGACTGAACTGTTACTCATTGTGCTGTCTAACTGAACTGGACTGAATATACTGAGTTTTGTTACTGACTGAGTATACTGAGTTCTGTTACTGACTGAGTACTATTGTACGTGACTTCACTGAGACTATCTTGAAACTACTGTAAATCTAGGTAACAGTTAGATTGTCGGGTATTAGATACCCCCCAGGACTCGATAGCATAGATAGTAAAAACATAGAACAATCTTGAAAACATAATAACTAGTCACTTTGTCACAATTCATTCATTGAGGCATTTTAGCAAACATTTGCATGGCATGAACTTGTACACATACTATTATGTCATGATTCACTATTTAACTCTCATGAACATTATATCAAACACTTTGGGGGCATAGTTTATGCACATAATACTAGTCAACATGCGAGCATCATGATCACAATTCCAAACTCATAAATTCAAGTGTTTCCAACATGAAACTACATAAAACTACATACATGCTATTTAATTCACATGAATTTTGTAATTAACTCAACATGGCATTCATGAAAGCAATCATCTTAAAAGAGGTTCTTGAACTCCAAGGGTGGAAGAAAACCCTTGGATGAACCCCTTACATACCTTGGTAAGTAAATTCATGAAGATTGATGGTGTATTCTTGAATCTTGAATTTGAAATTGTATTCCTCTAGGGTTTGTTCTTGAGAAACTTTGAGAAAGAATGAGGGATTTTCCCTTTAGAGAGGCTTAATCTCATGTTTTGGGGGATGATTAAGGGTGGGAAAATGACCCAAATACCCCTCTGGATACGGAGTTTTAATGACTGAAAATGTGCCCAGTGATACGGTGAGCGAAGCGCTGCATCGATGGAATCAACGCGATGACCAACGCATCGCATCGAGTTTGCATTGGTTCAATGAAATTGCACTAAAAGTAGGGAAAAAATTATCCGTCGACGCAATGGGGGACTCGATGCGTCGAGATCACGTCGACCCACTATTTTTCCACTTTAATATGATTCAAACGAGGTCCAAAAAATCTAAAACTCACCCGAAGAAACCTATTGACACACCTAATCATGATTCAAACTAAGGATTGATATTTTAAGGTCATAAGGGTCATAAAATAAGATCGCCAAATTATGAAGGCTAAAATAATTCTAAGTATAAACACTTAGTTGAAATTTCTAAGTCTTGAACCACTTTTCCACCTTTAACGGACTGAGTTAAGGATAGGATTTTGCTGGGTCTTATAATATCTCCCCCTTGGGAACATTCATCCTCGAATTAGATTGACTAAGCTGAGAATACTGATAGACTGAATTTATATACTGATCATGCACAACTGAAGCATGATTTCATCATTGAATCTATTGATATACTAAACTATCACACTAACATGAATAACTGAAGAATGACTAAGTTTTGAAGATATGACACATGACTGAGCTATTTCATGAAGGTATGCATGATATGAGAAGGCTATGCAACTGAACCGATACAGAATTGTAAAGATAATTTGAGCATGGAAATGAGTAAATTCAAGAAAAACTATTACCTTGAGCTGAGTCTGAGTTTGCAGAGAAGAGGTAAGGATACTTGGTCTGCATATCTTCTTCTGCTTCCCAAGTAGCTCCCTCAACGAAATGATTCCGCCAAAGAACTTTGACTAGAGGAACCTATTTGTTCCTTAGTCTGCGAACTTGAAAATCAAGAATTTTGACTGGGATTTTCTCATAAGAGAGGTTGTTCTGGACATCAATGCCCTCTATCAGGACTACAACTATTGGGTCATTTATGCACTTCTTTAGCAAGGAGATATGAAACACTAGGTGCACTGAAGCTATGTTTGAAGGCAACTCAAACTCGTAAGCTACCTTTCCGAAATGGCTGAGGATTCAGTAAGGGCCAACATATCGGGGACTGAGTTTCCCCTTTTTGTTGAACCTATTCACTCCCTTCATAGGAGAGATTTTCAAATACACAAAGTCACCAGTCTCAAACTTGAGATCCTTTCTTCTCATATCGGCATATGATTTCTGTCGTCTTTGAGCTGTCTTGAGCCTTTCCCTGATTAACTAAACTTTTTCTAAGGCATCAAATACCAAGTTAGGCCCTACCACTGCGGCCTAACCCACTTTAAACCAACCAATGGGGGATCTACATCTCCTGCCATAGAGCGTCTCAAATGGAGCCATCTGAATGCTGGAATGATAACTGTTATTATATGCAAACTCAATCAAAGACAAGTGGTCACTCCAACTACCCCTAAAGTCAATGGCACACACTCTTAACATATCTTCTAAAGTCTGGATAGTCCTTTATTCTTGACCATCTGTCTGAGGGTGAAAGGTTGTACTGAGGTGAACTTGGGTACCAAGACCCTTTTGGGAGGCTTTCGAGAAATGAGAGGTGAACTGCATACTTCTATCTGAAATGATGGACAACAGAACTCCGTCCAATCTGACCAACTCTCTAACATAGATCTTGGCATAATACTCGGCTGAATAAGAGGTATGAATTGGTAAGAAATAAGCTGATTTGGTCATCCTGTCTACTATGACCCAAATCGAATCATGTTGGCAGTGAATACGAGGCAAACCCGTCACAAAATCCATGTTCACTTCCTCCCACTTCCATGTGGGAATACTAAACTCTTGCATAGACCCACTAGGCTTCTGATGCTCAATCTTGACCTGCTGACATGCAGAGAACTTAGCCGCAAACTCTGTAATATCTCTCTTCATCCCACTCTAGTAATAGACCTTCCACAAATTGCGGTACATCTTAGTGTCCCCTGGGTAAATCGAGTAGCGTGCTCCATGTGCCTCTAAAAGAATCCTCTATCTCACGCCATCCACACATGTCACACATAGTCTACCCTGGCAACATAACACACTATCTCCCCCTTGGGAAAAAACCTCTACCTTCTGATCTCTCACTGACTCTTTTAGTTTAACTAAATTGGGGTCTCTGTTCTGTTTTTCTTTTATCTCAGAAACCAAAGAGGATTCTGAACTATTCTACACCCATACAATACCCTCTGCTGAATCGACTAAGTGGACACGTAGTCTGGCAAGCTGATGAACTTCCTGAACTAACTTGTTCTTACCATCCTCCACGTGAGAAACACTACCCATATACATCCTACTGAGAGCATCAGCCACTACATTGGCCTTGCACTACAAGAAAAATTCTTATTACCTGGGAATTTTCATAGGGATAATGTAGTAAAATCTCCAAGTAATTTGATTACCTGTGGATTTTCTTACCAATTAGAATCCAAAGAAAATACCTTCGTAGGTAATTATTACTTGCGGATTTATAAAATTTCTAGGTAATTTAGCTACAAAAATAAATCCGCAGGTAATTATTACCTGCGGATTTATAAAATTCCTAAGTAATTTAGTTGCGAAAATAAATCCTCAGGTACGTTATTTGTGAATTTATTTATGATTAACTATCAAAATTTTGCATGAATTTTTTGATAAAATTTCATAAAAAAGGATTTTACCAGCGGATTTTCACGAAAAAATTCATTAATTATTCCCCACGAAGATATCCAAGTAAATCCGAAGGAAATTTAGAGGTGAAATTCCTAATTAACAAAAGAAATTTCTTGCAGATATTTATGAAACTATTTCGCAAGAAAATTCGTATGAAATGCCCCAAGTAAATCCGCAAGAACAAATTTTCTCAAAAAAATTTCATGAATATTTAGCATGTACATCCCCATTGAAATTCCCAAGTAATAATTCACACGTAAATTACTAGAAACATTTCATAATTAGTCAAAAATCCATTTAAAACCTTCAATAAATCTCAAAAAAACATCATTCAATACAAGTCTAATGTAAACCATTACAGCTAACCAAAAAATATAATTCGTAACATCCACATAAATAATGTATGATTCTTAAATGGTCCAAAACAAAATATTTTAAACTTGAATCCTCAATAAAACTATCAACCATCAAGGTCAGAGTCAATTTCATTCTTATAAGCTTGGTTGTTTTCTTGAGATGGGATTTCATCATTTGAAGATGATTTCTTATTGTAATACCCCGAACTTTCTTTAAGTTGAGTTTCATCCTTAAGAAGAGTAAGGGCTGACTTCCCAAGTAAGAAATATTTTAAACCATGTAGAATTTCCCTAATATTGATATTTTTTCATGTGGAGAATTGAATAATCTTTCCATCGATATCAAATTCGCCCAAATTCGACACTCGGGCAAAGAGTTAGAGCCATTTTAGTGAGACAGTGTACCACCTGGTACTTCAGTGTGTCGCGGAGCCAGCCAAAATAGAAATCGTCAAAATTCAGTGAGCCTCCACGATTCCACCGTGTTGCGGTGTATTTCCAGTTTGCAACCAAGGTGGCAACGCGATTTTCACCACGTTGCGCCATCAAGCAGTTTCTCAATTGTCCAATTTCCAGTAAGCTGGCGCGATGATGGCGCGTCGCGTCAGCATGTAAAATCAAGATTTTTCAGTTTAATTTCAACGGAAAAAACGGTCATTTTGCTACCCCAATATATACTCCTTAACACGGGATTTGGCCTCATTTAACCCAAACATACTAGTTTTCTCTCAAAATTGTTCAAGAACAAGAGCTAGGGTTCCAAAATCAAGACCCACCCCAATCATCAAGATTCTTCCGTTAACTTTTCAAGAATCAAGAAACTAAGGTATGCAGATATTGATTCTTGGGTCCCTTCCACCCAAGAAGTTCAAGAATCCTTTTTCTAAATTCAAAGATCTTATATTTATGAGTTTTCATGATTCATGTGAATTGAAATTGAAGTTCATGTTATTATTGAGTTAAATTCATATTTTGTTTATAAAATCTCAAGAGTTGATTCTAGTATGTGATGGATTGTATGATGTTCATGATAAATCCTCTTCAAGTTGCATGTTAAGTGATGTGTTTATGTCAATTGAGTGTAGAAATCGTTGAATAACCAAGCATGCTCCCCATATGTTTGATAAAATACTTATGTGAAGGAATTAAAGCCATTATAGCATGTTGACTAGAGATCCCCAATTGTGTGCAAGCTCATGCATGTCAGGTGTTTGTTGAAAAGACTTAATGAATGAATTGTGACATGTTAGCATGAAAACCACCAATTATATGCTCTTCAATGCATGTTAAATATTTGTTGCAAGACCTTGTTGAATGAAGCATGAGCCAATAGCATGTCTCCCTATACTATCACATGTTTTTGAGTTCCAAGTGCTTGAAGAGATGCTTTAATGATTGTAATGGTGTATGAATATCCATGGTCATGATTATTCAAGAATGTTTATGTTTTACTTTTATGTTATCGAGTCCTAGCTTCAGTTTAGTACTCGACTTAGATCTTAGTAGTATTCAAGTGTTCAGTTTAGAGCTCAGTAACATTCAAGTAATCAATTCAAAATTCAGTATCATTCAGTCAGATAATGAGATTCAGTAGTATTCCATCAGATAACGGAACCAAGTGAACTCAGCTTAACTCAGTTAATCAGTATGATCAGTAACAGATTCAACTCAGTCTGAGTTTAATTAAGAATCAGTTCAGAGTCCTTCAGTTGGGAGTAGTAACTAGTACCGAGCGAGTGCAGGGATGACGGCTCCACGTTAGAGAGACAGAGTCGTTAGTAACAGTACCTAAACTCCAGAACTGTGTAGCCGGTGCAGGACCAAGAGTCACCCATTAGATTAAGGCTTGACTATCATACTGCCTTAGGCTTGACTTCCTGTTCAGGGTCACGCGTTAGAGAGACTTGACCATAGCAGAGGTCTTTACCCGTGGCATGGTATTGACACCCTTCCAGCTGGGGTTATAGGTTGGACCCCACTAGATCAGATTTGGGGTATGTCGGTTAAGTGAAAACTCCCATAGTTGCAGTTTAGTAGCAATCTTCAGAGTAGAACTCAGTAATCAGAACTGCCAAATACAATCACCCATCTCAGTAAGGAACTTAGATAGTTCCATAGATTCATAGACCACCCACTAGATAGGCCTGGTCTCACATAAAGTTAATCAGTATCAGTACTAATAGATTCAGAGATCACCCGTTAAATAGGCCTGATCTCAGAATCAACTAATTATTCTCATTATCGGATTCAGAGATCTTCCACTAGATAGGTATGATCTCAGATATACTCATTCCTTATCATGGGTAGTAGATTTAGAGATTATCCATTAGAGAGGTTTGATCTTTGATTTAGTTATTCTATAGTAGCAAGCTCAGAATTCAGTCATTGATATGAGTAGATTCAGTTAATCAGCTACAGTGTCCTCAGTTTCAGAGATCACCCATTAGATAGGACTGATCTCAACTTCAGTACTCAGTTATCAATATTAGAAGATTCAGTTATTCAGTACTCAGTATTAGTAGTGAGTTCAGACATTAGTAAAGCAGTATCTGAGTCTCAGTATTCAGAGTCACAACAATTTTATTTATGGTTTGTGCATTCATGCATATGTCCTTATTCAGTACTCTCATGTTACTCAGTTAAGTAATTATTCATGCATAAGCCCTTGCATTTAGCCTTACCTCATCTTGCATACTCAGAACATTCCCACGTACTGATGCATTTGCGCTATGGTGTTTTACTTTACACCGTAGGTTCAGAGGCATGAGATCCAGAGCACCCTTAGTAGTCCAGACTCAGTCAGCAGCAGTAGACGTAGCAGTAAGTCCTCTTCATTCGAGGATGATCCTTATTTTATTTTGGCATTAGACTCTGTCTATTTTCAATAGACGGAGTTAGTTGGGGACATGTCCCATCAACTCCATAGTTCAGACAGTAGAGGCTTTTCGGACAGATGTATTAGTATTCAGTTCTTCGGTATTCATTATTTTGGATGTTTTGAACCTTATGGCAAGTTTTCGCTAGTTTTTCGCATTTATTACCTATATTATGCACTTTTCAGGTACAGATATCAGTAGAGGGTTATCTTGTGGTCCCTCGGGGTCATGAGCACCATGTGGCGTTCCGGTTCGAGAAATTACACTTGTATACATGCTTCATCAACAAGTCAAATTCCTTTCCATCCTTCTTCCACAATTGATGCACTTTGAGGAGTTAATATTTCTTGTTTCTTTCTTTCATACTCATTCTGCATAAGAATATGTTAATTCAGGCCATAAAAAAATTCTAAAAATACATTATTAGCATAAATTATATAACTTTATAGTATCAAATAAAATCATAACAATCAACAAATATAAACATGTATATATTAGCATATAAAGCATCATAAAATCAAAGTTGATTTTTTAAATTATTGTGACTATTGTTATGACTTGTCCTATTAAGATAACAGAGGATGAAATTAGAAGAATAAGAGAACAAGAGGAAAAGTTCAAGTGGTTCCATGTATTTAACACTTAATATAAAGAAAAATCTTTTCTTATTTGTTAAAACTCCGAGCCCGGTCAAATGGATTATACAAGATACACTGCAATAGATTATACATTGTCAGGTACACTGCAATGAATTATACAAGAAGAGTTGCTCAATGGAAATTCTCAAAGCAGAGATCTTTTCATATAACCAAACATATTTATTTTGTAACTATGCTTTATTATTTTCAAGTTATCAGTATACATTTCAAGTGACTATACTTAACCATTTTCAAGTCACAAGTTCGCAATTTCAACTAACTACACTTAATCATTTTCAAGTCACTACACTTAATAATTTTCAAATAACTTATTCACATTTTAAGTCACTAGTACACATTTCAAGTCTCTACACTCAAACCATTTTCAAATAGCTAATTGACATTTTAAGTCACTATACTTAACCATTTTCAAGTAACTACATTTAACCATTTTCAAGTCACTACACTTGACCATTTTCAAGTAACTAATTCACATTTCAAGTCACTACACTTAACTATTTTTAAGTCACTAGTACACATTTCAAGTCACTACACTTGCCCATTTTCAAATAATTAATTCACATTACAAGTCACTATACTTGACCATTTTCAAGTAACTACTTCATATTTTAAATAATTATACTTAACAATTTTCAAGTAACTACTTCACATTTCAAATAACTATACTCAATCATTTTCAAGTCACTAAACTTAATCATTCATTTCAAGTCACTATACTTAACCACTTTCAAGTAACTACACTTAACCATTTTCAAGTCACTAGTACACATTTCAAGTCATTATACTTAACGATTTTCAAGTAACTACAATTAACTATTTGCAAGTCACTACTACACATTTCAAGTCACTACACTTAATCATTTTAAAGTCACTAGTATACATTTCAAGACACTACATTTAATTATTTTCAAGTTACAAGTTCATAATTTCAAGTAACTTAGTTCACATTTCAAGTAACTACACTTGACCATTTTAAAGTCACAAGTATACATTTCAAGTAACTACACTTAATCATTTTTAAGTCACAAGTTCACAATTTCAAATGACTACACTTAACCATTTTAAAGTCATTAGTATACTTTTCAAGTCACTACACTTAACCATTTTAAAGCCACAAGTATACATTTCAAGTAACTACACTTAATCATTGTCAAGTCACAAGTTCACAATTTTAAATGACTACACTTAACCATTTTCAAGTAACTAATTCAAATTTCAAGTAACTATACTTAACCATTTTCAAGTCTTTACTATACACTTCAAGTCACTACACTTAACCATTTTCAAATAACTAATTTACATCGCAAGTCACTACACTTATAACATTTTCAAATCACTACACGTGACTATTTTCAATTAACTAATTCACATTTCAAGTCACTATACTTAATCATTTTCAAGTAACTATATATCTATGCTACATTCCATCAAAACACACTTAAACATAATTTTTAAGTACCTAAATTCAAACTGCAAGTCACTAATTCATAATTCAAGTAACTACACAAATAATTTTTAAGTCCCTAATTCACTTCACAAGTTACTAATTCACCTTTCAAATGCCTACACTTACACATTCTCAAGTCACTAATTTACTCCTCAAGTGACCACACTTTAGTAAATTCAGAACACAAGATCACTTTTTAAGTACGAAAGAATAGAGCAGGCATAAAAGCCCATGACTTTTCCCAGATTATATATGTCTTCCTCCATGGTTTCAGAAATTCTCCCACATAATTGATCATCTTTTTTATTTTGAAGTCTTCTTTTAGTCAATTATTGGTAGGAGGTTTGAGTATTCTTCTATTACAAGGTCAAAAACATAAGTAGATTCACCCATATTACATATTTATTTATTTATTTATTTATTTATTTATATTTGCATAAGTATGTTATGTATATATTACTCCTCAAAATCCATTTGGTTTTCTGTATGTTTCTGCACTTGTGCTTATGAATGATATGCCTTATTCATTTTGGACAAAGTCCATTTCTTTCTCATAAGTTCAAGAGGTAAAGAAGAGTTAAAACAAACCTTTGATAGGGTCTTATCTATAAACTAGTTGGTTTATTTTTAATGAAATTTGCTCTCCTGTTGCTTTACAGTTTCAAGATTCAATTATTGTTCAAATCATACACTAGCACAATTTCTTTTGTTTTCTTAAAATCTAAATCTTTTATGCATTCTGTTTTTATTTTAATTACTTGATCTTGACAGCTTTTGATTCCTGGAACCACTGGACATGTTTGCAGCTATAAGCGCTCTATTTTAATATATTTAGCACTTAATTGTCTTTTAAGTGACCTAATAGTATTGAAGATTCTATACTATCAGTGTATATTACATGAAATTTCAATGATCAACTAGAAATTGGCTATGAGAGCTCACAGGAACTAGGCATTTTCGTATAGGTGAATCTAAGCACATAGACACATGAAATTGGATAGATCAACTAAAAATTCATAATCAAGTTTTGTCACGTTCAAATCTAAAGAAAATGTCGAAAAGAAAAAAGAGTAGAAGACAATTGTACCTTAAAAAATTAAAACAGGAAACCAAACCTTGGACGGATTCTTAAGAATCCGTCATTAAGATTACATGCTCTCCGGTAGGTCGGACTGGTTTTTGTCAGAAATGGGTAGGGCAGCTGTTTTTCGGCTGGATGAGAGGTGGCGGCGACATGGGTTTGTTGGTGTGGCTGGGCAGTGGTGATTGCATGCCCTTCAGTCGTGTAGCTGCTGCGTAGCGGCGATGGCGGCAGAGCTTTTAAGATGGGGAGATGGTCGGCGGCGACGATGTTGGCTCGACTGGTGGAGTCACCAATGGGGTGAGGGAGAAGAGAGATGTCGGAGTAGCGGTAACATTAGCAGCGCGGTTAGCCGGAGAAGAAGAAATGAGCGGATGTAATGGTGGAGTTTAGAGGGAGAAAGAAGAGCGTAGGGAGAGAGAAGAAAGTAGTTGTTGGTAAAAATGGTTAGGGTTTGGTTTTTGGTATTTTAAAAAGGAAAGAGATGGAGAATCAATCTCAACCATTGATCAATTTGATCTATGGCTGAGATTTAAAGTTACAAGATATTTAAAATTGGGTCATAATTGAATTGAAGAGTTAAAATTAAACTCAAGTGGGCAAAATCTAGGCTAAAATTATCATAAATTGGCAAAATTAAGTTAAAAATAAATAAGTTGAGAAAATTAAATAAACAAATAAAAAGAAAAAAGGATTTCTTTAATAAAAATAAATAATAATAATAATAATAATAATAATAATAATAATAATGAAAACTAAAGAATGTATTTGTAAATTGTGAGTGTGCATATGATAAATATTAATAAAATTATACAAAATAAATAAATAAATAAATAAAATATTATATTTGAATTAATAAATTATAAAAAATGATAATAAAAAATAATTTGTATATTTTTAAATTATGGGTGCGACACGTCGTTAATTATACTATACAAGAATAATGTGTAAAAATATTAATATTTAAAATTAAATAATTTTGATAAAATAGCAGTTATAGAGAGCATCAGGAGGTCAAAATTAGGTGTCAACAATAGCTAAAGTAGAGATGTTATAAATGTCTATTTTATTTTTTTATTAAATATTATTAATTTTTTTATATGTAAATGATTTATAATAATTAATTAGGGGTAATATAGTAAAATCACGGAGTAGCTGAAGCAAGTGAAGAAGTAGGAATGTCAACGATACCTATTTTACAAGCATTTGGGTAGAGGTGTTAGTTAATCTTGAATTACTTATCCGTTATTGATGACCATTAATTTCTCAATCTCAATAATGAGTCAAGCTAAGATTGATGATCAGCTCAAATACATCTTTGATATCATATTCAGCTGCTTGATCAGCTCGTGTGAGCTTTACAAGTATTTTTAATATTGAGTCAAGCTAAGGTTTATTCAGCTCAAATAAATATCAATTCTGACTAAAATTGATATTAATTGAATAAGAATTAGGCTAGACATTACATAAGTTGGGCAAATTGAATTGACTTATGTTGTTATTTAATAAATGTAGGAAAGACGATGTAGTAGTTGTAGTAGTAGTAATAACAATAATAATAATAATAATAATAATAATAATAATAATAATGCGGAAATGATTTAATAAATATTAGAAAAAATTATGTAAAATATTAAATAATATAAAAAATAATAATATAAAAATAAATCATATATTTTCAAATCATGAATGCGACAAGTTAATATTTATTTGATATCGAAATAATGCGTAGAAAATATCAACATTTAAAATTAATAATTTTGCTAAAATAGCAGTCCAAGAGGGGTATCGGGAGGTCAAAATTGGGTGTCAACACAACTAACCCAATTTATTTCCAAAAATTAGGGTCTGTGGAGGGTACATGTATGCATACCATACTGCTAAGGTAGATAGGTTGTTTCCAATAGACCCTCAATTCAAGAAAAATAGTTTGAAGCTGTCTAATTTCCAAAAAAATATTAGTGAAAATTGATTTAATATTGATCATTGATCAAATATGATGAACGATTGAAATTAGAATTGAGGAGATGAGTCAAATTTGGATTATATATTGGGTTAAAAAAATTGAATTGAGGATTTCGATTGAGTCAAATTAACTTAATTGACACAAATTGAGTATAAAATGGCTAGAATTTAAATAAATTAAGAAAATTAAATTAAATTAGGTTGATATTTAATAAATATAGTAGCTATATAAAATTAATATTAAAAATAAATATAATAATAATAAATAAATATTGATCGACGGCTGAGATCTAAAGATTAAGAATTTGGTTTAAAAAAATTGAATGAAATTTGAAATTGAGTTCAATTGGACACAATTTGGGATAGGATTGTAATAAATTGTATAAAATTAGGCTAAAATTGTTACAAATCTGCAAAATCAGACTAGAAAATAAATAAATTGAAAAATTAAATTGACTAAGGTTGCGGATTAATATAATAATAATAATAGTAACATAATTGTGTAACTAAAGTACGTCACCTAATATATTACTTTAAAATCAGCGATAACAATAATATATATATATATATATACATATATATATACATACATATATATATACATACATATATATATATACATATATATATTATAAAAGGCTCAAAAATACCCCTAAACTATCCGAAATAGCTCAAAAATGCCCTTTGTTAGATTTTTGGCTTAAAAATACCCCTCCGTTAAATATTTGGCTAAAAAATACCCCTCCCTCTAACGGAATTCGGAAAAGGATTAAAAATACCCTTGAACTATCTGAAATGGGTCAAAAATACCCCTTTGTTAAATATTTGGCTCAAAAATATTCCTCCCTCAACTAAATTAAATTATTTCAATGATTTCGTTAATTTATATAAAGTTCATCATTTAGTTTATATTTCATTAATTTCTTTAAGTGAAAATTTATATTTCATTAATTTCGTTAAGTTCTTTAAAGATTAAAAAGATGTAAAGTGAAAATACCTTTTTAGAATAAATGTATGTTTATTTTCCAAATCTAATTCAGCCAATTTATATTATAATTCAAATACTTTTTTTCACTATCTTATTTTTAAAATTAAAAAAATTCTTTATGTAAAAAAATTAAAGTATTAGGGTTAAAAAGTTAAAGTTAGGATTTAATTCAATCGAAATAATTTAATTTCATTAAGGGGAGGGGTATTTTTGAGCCAAATATTTAACAGAGGGGTATTTAACGAAATTAAATTATTTTGATTATTTCATTAATTTATATAAAGTTCATCATTTAATTTATATTTCGTTAATTTCTTTAAAGATTAAAAAGATGTAAAGTGAAAATACCTTTATAGAATAAATGTATGTTTATTTTCCAAATCAAATTCAACCAATTTATATTATAATTAAAATACTTTTTTCACTATCTTATTTTAAAATTAAAAAAATACTTTTATGTAAAAAAATTAAAGTATTAGGATTAAAAAGTTAAAGTTAGGGTTTAATTCAATCGAAATAATTTAATTTCGTTAAGGGGAGGGGTATTTTTTAGCCAAATACTTAACAAAGGGGTATTTAACGAAATTAAATTATTTTGATTATTTCATTAATTTATATAAAATTCATCATTTAATTTTTATTTCATTAATTTCTTTAAGTGAACATTTATATTTCATTAATTTCATTAATTTATATTTCGTTAATTTCTTTAAAGATTAAAAAGATGTAAAGTGAAAATACCTTTTTAGAATAAATGCATTTTTATTTTTCAAATCAAATTCAACCAATTTATATTATAATTCAAATGCTTTTTTTCATTATCTTATTTTTAAAATTAAAAAAATACTTTTATGTAAAAAAAATTAAAGTATTAGGGTTAAAAAGTTAAAGTTAGGGTTTAATTCAATCGAAATCATTTAATTTCGTTAAGGGGAGGGGTATTTTTGAGCCAAATATTTAACAGATGGGTATTTTTGACCCATTTCAGATAGTTCAGGGGTATTTTTGATCCTTTTCCGAATTCCGTTAGAGGGAGGGATATTTTTGAGCGAAATATTTAACGGAGGAGTATTTTGAGCCAAAAATCTAACGAGGGGCATTTTTGAGCTATTTCAGATAGTTTAGGGGTATTTTTGAGCCTTTTCTATTATATATAAATTTTATATTTATATATATTTTTATTTTATTTTATATATTCAGTATAAATAATGTTTTCCCATTATTTCATTTCATTTCATCCATGTTGAGTTATTTATATTTGAAAATGAAAAATAGATTTGAGAAAAAATATTTTTTTCTAAAAAAAATCACAAATTTTAAATGCTCAGTCATGACAAAGAAAGACTCACTACTTTATTCTTCAAAATCGAAATAAAAATTCGAAATAACTGAACCTAATACTTTCAACTCAATGTAAAATAAATTAAAATTTTATTTTATTTCATAATTATTATACCTTATATCTCACACCAAACGACTCCTAAATGTACATTATATTGATATATTATATTGTCGTGTGTAGTATGATGCCTTGCAATTATATTTAAATTAACCAATAGAAAAACACGTTCTATTTGAGCCCTGAGTCGTTCTTTCCCCTATCTTAGGCCAACAGAATTTCACCTCTTTAATTTTTTGGTGATAACATAACGAGTCAAGCTAAGGTTAATTCGGCTCAAATACATCTTTGATACCATCTATGTCAACAAGCTAATTTTAATTTCTTGAGCATCTTTTACTTGATTATACGTGTCCACTGATTTAATGTCTAATTTCTTTTTATTTTATATTTTTTATTCTTCAAGTTTATCCCTTTCCTATTTAAATTTTTCAAGTCACAAAAATCCTACATAAATCTCCAAAAAATAGTTTCAGCTAAATTTGTAGCAACACAATCCCCCAATAATTTTTCAAGTAATAATTTCATAGATAAATCGCCAAGAAATAATTTCAGCTAAATTTGTAGCAACACAATCCCCCAATTTTCTCAAGTAATAATTTCACAGGTAAATTCCAAAGAATAAATCTGCAGCAAAATTCGCAGAACAAAATCCCCAAATAATTTTCCAGGTAATAAAATCCATTACATAAATTTCTACCAAAATATCTCTACGTAAATCTGTAGGATCACTACTAAAAAAAATTGAAAAAACGACCACAAAAAACCGACCACACATTGTGGTGGGAAAAAACCGACCACAAGTGGTTGATTTTTTTTATTTTTTTTTAAAAGCGACCACATGTGGTCGCTTTTATATTTTAAAAAATCAAAATAATTATTTCAATAATTTTTATATTAATTATTATTTATCTTACAAATAAAAATTAAAAAAATAACAAAACCGACCACTAGTGGTCGTTTTTTTTTTTTTAAATATAATTGAAAAATATTTTTAAAAACCGACCACATGTGGTCGGTTTTTATTTAAAAAAAAAAGAAAATACTTTTAAAAAGACCGACCACTTGTGGTCGGCTTTTGAAGTAAAAAAAAATTAAAAGTAAATATATATATATAAATAATATTTTGTAAACAATAATTATATATATGTAATCAAATATATATATTAGTTTCATTAAAAATAATTATATATGTAAGGTAATATATATATATAATTTTTTGAAATTACATTGATCACACGTAGTCGATAACTAGTATAATAATAATATTAAAAATCAATCATTCTTAAATTTTGTGAAAAAATTACACTAAAAATATATATCAAATAAAATAAACAAATTACGTTAAACATAATCTTTATCTTTTACTTATGTTTCAATATATAAAATAAATATTTTCTTTGTATATACATTAAATGACGTTAAACATTTATATATATATATATATATATTATATAATGATATTATGTTACTATTTCAGTCATAATAATGTAATATATAACCATAATTAATTAGAATATAATGAACGTGTTCTATTATAAGGTAATATACTTGTGGATGAGATATATATATATCATGTAGTGATCGATTGATGAACGATATAGTCAAAACCGAGTAGAATATAATTAAGCTAATAATTAAATATAATTAACCGATCACTCATCAGAGTATGTATATGAAATATGTCGCATTATATTATTGGATAATATACTCGTGTACGTATGTGATATATATAGTACGTATTTAGAACTTGATATAGTCGATAGTGTGTATATGTGTGTGTATGTATAGGTATATATATAGTATATACATATTATATAGTGAAGGTATACTAATGACATAAGATAATATAATCGATAATTCATCTGAGTATTTGTGATATAAGTTGTATATTATTATGGGATAGTAAAATCGTGTATGTGATGTTTATAGTACGTATTTTAAAGCCGATAGACAATTGAATATATGTATATATACGTATATCTCGTGTAGTGACGTATGCAGTAATCGAAATTAAAGCTAGATAACTGAATCTATATATCAAAATATTTTGAATGATACGTTGATATATATCATACTATTGAGGAAATATATATACTATTTTGTGTCGATGTAGACACGCGTATGTTGTTGAAGTTGTAATAATGTAAGACAAGTATTATGCAGTATAATTGGGGGGAGGGGGGAGGAGACCGAAAATTGAATCTTGAAACTGGCATATACTTACCATTTGCTTTGAATTTCAAATTTTGAACGACCAACAAATTTTAACGGTGAATTAGAGCTTTTTTACTTCCAAGTTTTGTTTCTGAGTATTTGTGATATACGTTGTATATTATTATGGGGTAGTAAAATCGTGTATGTGATATTTATAGTACGTATTTGAGAGCTGATATAGATAATTGAATATATGTATATATACGTATATCTCGTGTAGTGACGTATGTAGTAATCGAAAGCTAGATAATTGAATCTATATATCAAAATATTTTGAATGATACATTGATATCATATTATTGAGGAAATAGATGTATTATTTTGTGTCAATGTAGAAACGCGTATATTGTTGAAGTTGTAATAACGTAAGATAAGTAATCGATAATTTATCTGATTAACACGTTGTATTATGAGGTATATAAATATATAATATCGTATTTAAAAGATAATTAACCAAAAAATGATCTTAATTTGCAAAATTAATTGATATTATTATACGATTGGGAAAATATACTACTCGTGTTAATGTGATGATAAAATAACTAATTATCTAATATAAATATATACGCGTTGTATTAAATTATTTGGATGTTTTTATAAATATTATAGAATTTATTAAAAAATGATTTTATTAAAAATTAATTGTAATTCATTAATTCATTTTAATTTATTAATTGTAGTTTGTTAAACATTAATTTAATATTAATGGAACTTAATTTATGCAAAAAAAATTAAGTTCCATTAACCCAACCCGGCAAAAACAATAAAACATCAAAACACACACACACCTAACCCTGAACCCGCGATCTCATCAACTACACACACACCCACACACACCAACACAAAACAACACACACACAACACGATCTACTCCGGCGACTGCTCCCGCTCTACTCCGACGACGACAGCTCGGGTATGAAGCTATTTTTGTGTTGCTTTTTTGATTTTTTGAGATTCTTGAGTTACTTTTATGGTTTAGTTTGTTGTTTTAGATATGGGTTTCGCTTGATTGAAGTTATTCATGGTAGAAATACCTTAAAATTGAGTCTTTTAAATCTTTAGCTATGAAATTTTGAGGTTGTTGATTTGCTTTTACGGTAGCTTTTGCTATGGGTTTTGTGGTGTTGAAGTTATTATTGGTTGAAATTCTTCAAAGTTGGGACCTCTAGTTCTGATTTGTTGAGATTCTTGAATTACTTTTATGGTTTTATTATCTTTAGTAGATTTTAGTATCTTGAAATCCCTAATTTAGTATCTTTGAGTTAGATTTTAGCTAAAGTTTATGAATTTGAGTTCGAATTACCTAAATTTTGGTTAGTCTTGACATTTACTAGCATTTAAGTTCTAATAATTTTACTATTTGACAGATTTCTATTCCGGTATAAGGATTGGTTTGCTATTTTTTTTGGTGACCGCTTATCGATCTCTTTCACTTTAATTTAGGTCAAGCAAAGGTAAATTGTTATCTTCTTGTTATTGTTCATATTGAAGTCTAGTGAAGCCATGTGTGGCCTTGTTCGATTCACTAGCATTGTTGTTATCTACTTGTTATTGTTCATATTGAAGTCTAGTGAAGCCATGTGTGGCCTTGTTCGATTCACTAGCATTGTTGTTGACATCTTGTTGGTCTTGTTGTTGCTTGTTTTGAATGTGGTTTGTTTAATTTGGTCACTTAGCTGGTTGAAAATAGTTAAGTGTAGGAACTTTAAAGGAGATTTTTTTGTTTTGAATATGGCTTAGTAGGTGACATAGCTGGTTGAAAATAGTTAACTGTAGGGACTTTAAAGGGGATTTTTTTTATTTTGAATGTGGCTTGGTAGGTGACTTAGTTGGTTGAAAATAGTTAAGTGTAGGGATTTTAAAGTGGATTTTTTTGTTTTGAATGTGGTTTGGTAGGTGACTTAGTTGGTTGAAAATGGTTTAGTGTAGGGACTTTAAAGGAGATCTTTTTGTTTTGAATGTTGTTTGGTAGGTGACTTAGTTGCTTGAAAATGGTTAAGTGTAAGGACTTTAAAGGGGAGTTTTTTGTTTTGAATGTGGTTTGGTAGGTGACTTAGCTGGTTGAAAATAGTTAAGTGTAGGAACTTTAAAGGGGATTTTTTTTGTTTTGAATGTGGCTTGGTAGGTGATGGTTAAGTGTAGGGACTTTAAAGGGGATTTTTTTGTTTTGAATGTGGTTTGGTAGGTGACTTAGTTGGTTGAAAATAGTTAAGTGTAGGGACTTTAAAGGGAATTTTTTTGTTTTGAATGTGGTTTGGTAGGTGACTTCGTTGCTTGAAAATGGTTAAGTGTAGGGACTTAAAGGGGATTTTTTTGTTTAGAATGTGGTTTGGTAGGTGACTTAGTTGGTTGGAAATGGTTAAGTGTAGGGACTTTAAAGGGGATTTCTTTGGTTTGAATGTGGTTTGGTAGGTGACTTAGTTGGTTGAAAATGGTTAAGTGTGAGGACTTTAAAGGGGATTTATTTGTTTTGAATGTGGCTTGGTAGGTGACTTTGTTAGTTGAAAATGGTTAAGTGTAGGGAATTTAAAGGTGAATTTTTATTTAGAATGTGGTTTGGTTGGTGATTTTGTTAGTTGAATATGGTTAAGTGTAGGAACTTTAAAGATGATTTTTTTGTTTAGAATGTGACTTGGTTGGTGACTTTGTTAGTTGAAAATGGTTTTGTGTAGGGAATTTAAAGATGATTTTTTTGTTTAGAATGTGGTTTGGTTGGTGACTTTGTTAGTTGAATATGGTTAAGTGTAGGAACTTTAAAGATGATTTTTTTTGTTTAGAATGTGACTTGGTTGGTGACTTTGTTAGTTGAAAATGATTTAGTGTAGGGAATTTAAAGATGATTTTTTTGTTTAGAATGTGACTTGGTTGGTGACTTAGTTACTTGAAAATGGTTAAGTGTAGGGAATTTAAAGATGATTTTTTTGTTTAGAATGTGACTTGGTTGGTGACTTAGTTGGTTGAAAATGGTTAAGTGTAGGGAGTTTAAAGATAATTTTTTTGTTTAGAATGTGACTTGGTTGGTGACTTAGTTGGTTGAAAATGGTTAAGTGTAGGGAATTTAAAGATGATTTTTGTATTTAGAATGTGACTTGGTTGGTGACTTTGTTAGTTGAAAATGGTTAAGTGTAGGGAATTTAAAGATGATTTTTTTGTTTAGAATGTGACTTGGTTGGTGACTTAGTTACTTGAAAATGGTTAAGTGTAGAAAATTTAAAGATGATTTTTTTGTTTAGAATGTGACTTGGTTGGTGACTTTGTTAGTTGAAAATGGTTTAGTGTAGGGAATTTAAAGGTGATTTTTTGTTTAGAATGTGACTTGGTTGGTGACTTAGTTACTTGAAAATGGTTAAGTGTAGGGAATTTAAAGATGATTTTTTTGTTTAGAATGTGACTTGGTTGGTGACTTAGTTGGTTGAAAATGGTTAAGTGTAGGCAATTTAAAGATGATTTGTTTTGTTTAGAATGTGTCTATGTTTGGTAATAATTGAGTTTTTGTGACTTGATCTAATTAGTTGAATCTGATTGATTGCGTAGATGGAACCTGATTATAGCTGGATATATCAACGGAACAATGATAGTTGAATGGGTATTAGGGAGGAATTTGTTGAAGGTATCAAAAGATTTGTTGAACATGCTAAGAGACTTGATGTTTGGATACGTTTTCGGGCTATTCATTATCCTTATGTTAGATGTGATGGTATAAATTTTGTAATTGAAGAAGATGTAAAGAAACATCTTTATAGAAAGGGGTTTCACGAGGACTTTTTAAGAATGTGTGGTATTCATGGTGATGTTGCGCAAAATAACTTTGTTGTTGGAGAAAGTAGTAGGTCTACAGGGCATACTAAATATCAAGATATTAGGATGACAGAAATGGTGCACGATGCTTTTGGGATACAACACGAGGTCGACTTTAGGGAAAATATCAAAGATGTTCCTAATAGCAAAGCGGAAAATTTCTACGAAGAATTGCATACTGCTAGTTATCCTTTGTTTGACAGGCATTCGCACTCTCGTTTGTCTATTGCTATTAGATTATTAAGTATTAAATCTGACTGGAATATTGCTGAAGGAGGAATGGATTCAATGATAGACCTTATTAAAGAGTTAGTTTACCCCGGCTTGGAGGTTCCTGATTCTTTCTATAAGGCCAAAAGATTGGTGTCAAAGTTAGGTCTCTCCTCGGTTAGAATTAATTATTGTGAAAATGGTTGCATGTTATACTTTAAGGAAAATGCTAACCTAGAGTTCTGATAGTTTTGTCAGCACTCTCGATATAAGTGTGGTTCTACTGGAAATCAAATTGCTATGAAGGTGATGCATTATTTACCTCTAATACCAAGGTTGGAGATGTTGTATGCTTCAAATAGTTCAGTTCCTCATATGAGATGACACAGGGAAAATAGAAGGCCCACGGGTGTTAAATGTCATTCATCTGATGGAGAGGCTTGGAAGCATTTTGCTGCAATTATCTAGATTTTGCAGCTGACCCACGAAATATTCGATTGGGATTATGCGTGGATGGGTTCTCTCCTTTTTCAATTGGTGTTGCGCCATCTTCTTCCTAAAGTGTTGATAATTGGTCCCTATATATTTTTGAATTGTGTTATTCTTGGCCTGCGTAACCCAAAAAGTAGAATAGATGTCTACTTGCAACCTTTGATCGATGAACTTCAAATTTTATGGCATGAGGGTGTTAAAACTTGGGATATCTCTCTTAAACAAAATTTCAATCTGCGTGCATATCTAATGTGGACTGTTAATGATTTTCCTGCTTATGGAATATTGTTTGGGTTGATGACTGCTGGAAAGCTAGCTTGTCCACACTTCATGGAAAAAACAAAATCTTTCACATTGAGACATGACAGGAAAAATTCATGGTTTGATTGTCATCGTTGTTTCTTGCCACATGATCATGAATTTAGGAGACTCAAGAATGCATTCAGAAGGAATAGAAGGGAATATGATGGTCCACCTCCAAGGTTTTCTGGTCATGACATCTGGGAGATAGTTCAGGATTTGCCTAAAGCCATCGAGGAACGATTGTACAGGCTTGATGGATATGACGTTTCGCATAATTGGACTAAGCAAATTATATTTTGAGAGTTAGAATATTGGCCAGATAATTTACTTACACATAATGTTGATGTCACGCATACTGAGAAGAACTATTTTGACAACTCGTTCAACACAGTTTTGGATGTCACCGGCAAAACAAAGGATAATCCTAAGGCCAGACTTGACTTACCAGAATATTGCAAACGCAGCGAATTACACGTACAGGAGGGGCCCAATGACAATGTTCTTAAGCCAAAGGATACTTTTACGTTTAAGTTGACCAAAAGAGTCAAATATGTGAGTGGGTCCAAAGTTTGAAGATGCCCGATGGATATGCCTCAAATTTGGAAAAGAGGGTTGATATGGCACAAGGAATCTTGCATAGAATGAAAAACCATGATCGTCATATTTTTATGGAACAATTACTTCCAATTGCTTTTATTGGTTTACCTGAAAACATTTGGAAACCAATAGCAGAGATCAGTTTGTTCTACAAATACTTATGTCCCACCACATTAAAAGAAGAAAATCTAGCGCGAATAGAAAGTAATATTGTTGTTATCACCAACAATTTGGAGAAGATTTTTCCGCCAGCATTTTTTGATGTGATGGAACATCTTTCCATTCACCTTGTGCATGAAGCTCGGCAAGGCGGTCCAGTCCAAATAAGGTGGATATATCCATTCGAACGGTAAGCAATTGCAACATATTTAAATTCATACATATCTTTTTTAAATATAGTAAACATCTAACCTTATGATTGTACAGGGCAATTGAAAAATTAAAAAGGGGCCCCAAAAACAAACATAGGGTGGAAGACTCTATAGTTAAGGCATATCTTACAAGAGAAACTTCTCAATTTTATTCATACTACTTTCGTGATGAAGTTGCTTGTTCAAGAAATTGACCGAATCATCATCAGGACGATGTGAATGAGCCTTATTTGCAACCGATATCAATTTTCAATCAATCTGGTTGTAGGGCTAAAAAGATCATACCTCGCCGACGCACTCCTATGGAGCGCAAATCAACAGTTTTGTATGTCTTGCTGAATTACCCGGAAGTTGAGCCCTTTCTGAAGTAAGGAGATTAAAATTTTAACATATCTTATTTGTTTACTCATTCCCATAAAAGAAACTAATTGTGTTTCACATGTTGCATCTTTAGTTCATTTAAGATTCAATTCCACGAAAATCAAGTGTATGAATTCTTTGCAACATGGTTTAAAAATGTTGTTCGTAAGTATATTAATATTTCGACAAAATTTAAACATATACACATTCCTCAACTAACATGTATATATATATATATATGTATAATATTTTTATGTACATCACTCACCAAATGCAGCCGCATATGTTCAGTTCTTATGAGATATTTCTTTGGGTCCAGTTGAATCTCATGCAATGTCCCATTACACAGTAAATGGGTTTAAATTTTCCACTGAACAACACTCCAGAACAAGGAAAACATACAATAATGGTGTTTGGGATAAGGGTGATGACGATGTCGATTACTTTGGCATCATACACGAGATCTAAGAACTAGAGTATGTTGGTTTCCCAATAAAAAACATTGTCTTCTTTCGATGTAAGTAGTTTGAGCCAAGCACAAGAGGTACAAGAGTACATAAGGAGCATAACATCATTAAAATGAAGAACAATAGGTCGTATCATATTTACGATCCATTTAATCTAGCGCAAAATGCTAAACAAGTGTATTATGCTCCTTATCCGTTGAGCAATGACAAGTCTGATTGGTGGGTTGTAATTAAAACAAAGCCTATAGGACGGATTGAAGTTGAGAATGTACTGGAGACTGCGTATCAAAATGAAATGAAGATTGATCACCAACTAGTGGATGTTGACTTAGTGGACAGTTTGAATCACCCAAAAAATATATTTAAAGAAGTTAATATTGCGGAAGAAGAGGCTGAGTGTGTAGGAGATGAGGAAACCTCCGAAGAGGGTGAATGGTTTAGTGGAGAGTCTTCAGAAGAGGAGAATTAGTTGTGTAGGTTGTATTTATTATGTATTGACGTCTTTATGCTTTGTACTATATATTTACACTTTATGTTTCTTGTTTAAGATTGATATGTAATATACTGTTTAAGATTGTTGTTTTCACCTTTCCATGATTTATATAGTAATAAAAATATTCGTCTATATCTCGTCTTGTTGGAGCATTTTGAAATGTGAATTAGTAACTTGAAATCAGTTACTTCGAATGTTTTCTTATATATTCATTTTGTAGGAACTAACTACTTGTTAACTTAACATAATTTAGATGTCAGGAAGAGGTGACAAAGGTAAGACAAAAGTTGATACTACAAAATCAAAAAAGAAAACATAACCTCCGCCTTATAGATGACCGACAGTTATTCATATATTTGAGGGTCGGTTTGCTGATGCGACAGCACGACCCTCATATTCTAGGTCGTCTGAGCATTCGATACCTACTCCTACGCATATGGGGCCACTTCATGGGTCTACACTGACTCATTCTTCTCCTATGACTATTCCACCGCCAGCACAGTACTATCGGATGAATGCTAGCACATCCAGACATCTACCATCATCGATACCCTCCTGCAGCAGTCACGCAGCTTCACATAGTGATTATGCTAGATCTATTGGGTTATCGGATCTTCATCTTGGAGGTACTCTATCTGGTGCTTCAGATCCGCCCACGCTGGTGCATCTACCATCACTTACTCGGCAGACAGGAGACAGAGATTATTCTGGGAGGATTTATCTTATTCCATTTGCGAGAGGGTAAGATTTCTAAATATAATAACGTTATTCATTTTTCATTACTATATTATTATGCTTTATGAAATTTCTATTTAATCTTGTGTTGTAGGTTTAGGCCGGATGCTGGAGTTGGACAAAAGGCGCAAATATGCATTACTCGGGACTTCAACGACTACTGGACCAGCTGGAAAAATATTCCAGAAATTGACAAGGATAGAATGTTTGAAGAAATTAAGGTAAGGATTTAACTTATCGACTACTTATTAACACTTTGTTAGAACATAAGATTGAATATTATATTTTTGTTGTAGAAATTTTACTGGTGGGATGATGTAAATGCATTTCTTATAAAGAGAAACTTTTTTTATAAAATATAGAGCCAGATTTAACGATCTCTTGGATTATGCCCGAAATAAATTGATAAAACCTAAGTGGATTCCTGAACCCGCATGGCAACAGTATCTTCGCCATTAGAGTAGCTAAGATTACCAATTGTTGAGGGAAAAAGGAAAGAAAGCCCGGGCATCATCCAAGGGTGGCTCCCTACATACTGCGGGTTCCAGAAGTACTCTTATTGTGATGGAAAAATGGTATGTAACTTTTATAGTTTTAATTGTTTGTTTATATTTAATTTTTTTTTATTATTTGAACATTGATAATTTTTTTATATGCAGAAAAAAGATAGGGTAGGGAAATACCAGTCGATGAGTTATTCGAGGAGACTCATCTGAAAAGGAAAAAGAACCCGACTGATAAAGATGTCTGGGTTGAAGCTCGTGTAAAAGCTGTCAACGTAAGAAACAAATTGTGAATTTATGAATCTTTTTCTCAAAGTTGATATTATTCAATTATAACTACTTTAATATTTTTTGACTTTTAGTATTAATTTTACTTTGAATATATGACGAATATACGTGTCTTGTTGGTGAGTATCGTAGTAGTCAACCTCCTGAAAGTCAAGATGACCCAATATCCCAACATGTAGAGGAGAAGTTATGGGGAAAAGTTGTGGCTCCTTCAAATAGAGGCCATTTCAACGGATACCATAACAATTATTTTGGCGATAATATTAGGTGTTCGTCCGGCGCTGCATACTCTAGCTCTTCAGTTGATAGAGAAACCATTGAAAGACTAAAAAATACGGTTTCTAAACTCACTGAAGAGCTTGCTGCACAGAGAGAGAGGCTTGCTGAATAGAGAGAAAGGCAGAAGAAGACGGAGGAGGCAACATCATCACAAATCAGGATGCTGCAGCAGCAGTTCAACTCTTTTATTCAGACTAAGGAGGTTATTGCTCCGTGTCCTAGTGATTCAGTTCGGGCTGCAAAAGGTCTAGGCCCCTGGATGATTTCGGCACGGATGACGATATGGAAGACGAGACCTTAGGCTATAGGATAGGTTGTGCATCATTCGTGGCCTAGTTTTACCAAGGCCTAGCCTTCCTCGAAGCCTATTTTGGCGTGATAAAGGCTCAATCCATAGCCTTATGCATCACCATTCCTAACTTACCAACTTTACCATACAATGCGTCCAAATCGTAAATTGAAATCAATCTCCTCGTTGACTACTTCTTGCACCTATATTCGCTCAAACAAATGAAAACGATTAGTACGATGGGTTGCCTCCCACCAAGCGCCTTAGTTTTGGTCGTGGCACGACTCTTATTTTTGGATTTTCATTAATTAAAAACAAATCAAGTACTAGAATGAAAGAAAACGATAAACGATAAATGAAAAATGATAAACGATGGGTTGCCTCCCATCTAGCGCCTTATTTATTGTCGTGGCTCGACATAGTTACCTCGAGTACTCAGACTTCGTCGAGATAGATGGTGGATCGTTTTCTGAATGGATTCAGACGACAATGAGGCTTACTTGTAGGAGGGATACCAATTATATCATCAATAGTCCAACCCATAGCTCTCATGTATCTCTTCAGAGCAGAGATGAGAGCCTCTACGTGCTGTTTACTTAAATCATCTGCACTCTCCGGAAGTATATTTCTACTTTCCAAGAACACATACCTTAGATAATCGGGGAGCTCTTGCGATTCTAGTGTTGGTGTCTCGTTAATGGGAGTCTTCGCTGTTGGTTGATTCTTGAGATCACAATCCGGTTGCTTAGGAGTATAAGACTCTATTTCTGTTAGAGCACCCATAAGTTCTTCATAATCTTCATTATCCTCATGCTCAACTTTCAGTGGCGCAACAAACAATGGCTCAACAGTAGGCTGTTTCTCTATAGATAATGCTTTCATATCCTCATGATGAACATCAGCTACAGATAACTCATTCATATCGCTGGGCTGCTTCATGGCTTTGCATATATCAAAGCGGACCACTTCGTCATTAATTCGAAACAAAAGCTCATTATCTTTCATGTCAATAAGCACACTTTCAGTTGCGAGGAAGGGGCGTCCCAAGATTATGGGAATGTCAGAATCCACCTCACAATCCAGAATAACGAAGTCTGCAGGAAAGATAAATGAAGATACCTTCACCAACACATCATTCAAGATACCCACAGGTCGTTTTACCGTCCTATCAGCCATCACGAGCCTCATATTGGTTGGTGTCGGATCGCCTAACCCCAACTTCCTGTAGACGGATAGTGGCATCAAATTGATGCTAGCACCCAGGTCACATAATGCTTTGGCAAAGTTCAAAGATCCGACGGTGCAAGGAATAGTGAAAGCTCCGGGGTCGGCCTTCTTCTGAACTATCGATCGGGTAGCAATTGCACTACAATGATGCACATCATCCTTCAGCTCATAACTTGCTTCCCTCTTCTTAGTCAAAAGATCTTTCATAAACTTCGCATACCCAGGCATTTGTTCAAGTGCCTCTACCAATGGAACATTAATGGTCAGCTGCTTCAACATAGTCATAAATTTGCTGAACTTAGTGTCATCTGCCACCTTCTTCAATCTTTGGGGAAAAGGTGGTGGTGGGTATGGGATTGTTCTCTCCATGGCTTTCTTCTCCTCTTGCTTCTGTTTTTCAGCTTTTCCAGGCTGCACGTTGTGAGGAGTGATGTTAAGGACGTTAGGATCGGCTGCTGTGGCATCTTTCCCTTTCGCCTTATCATCAATTTCCGCTTCTTCGTCAACCACTTGCTTGCCTTTTTCTGAAGGTTCCAGCACCTTACCACTTCTGGTAGTGATGGCCATGCATGACCCATCATTTCTTGGGTTTTGCACAGTATCGCTAGGTAAAGTGCCAGCCTTTCTTTGATTGAGTGCTGCTGAAAGTTGGCTCAATTGCTGCTCTATTTGCTTGATTGAAGTGGAATGAGAATCAACTAGTTGTTTCATGGAGGACAAATCATTAATTACCTCAGTAACTCCCGCGCTTGTTGCTTCCACTCCTTTTAATAATTTAGCCATCATGTCTTCCATACTTCCAGAATTAGATGTGGTGGTATCACGTCTACCAGGGGGAACGTACAAACCACTCTTTTCATTGTTGTTCTTCCAACTACCTTGGTCCATGTTTCCATATTTACCATAATAGTTCCGACCTTGGTTTCCTTGGGTATTGCCTCGGAAACCCCCCTGATTATTCAAGTAGTTGGCTTCTTCTTCCGAATCAGATTCGTCTCTTCCTTTTAGCGCCACAGCTTTCGCTTTTTCGGTCTTCCCTGATAATAAATGCTTTGTCAGAAGATCCACTTGCGTTTTCATGTGCGCTAAATCTTGATCACGTTCTTCTTGTCTACGCCTCTGCTCTGTGGTCATGCCAATAGATAAAGTGGGGCTTGCTACCTCAGAATCCCTGGTATGCCAAGCTCTACTTTGTTTCGTCATGCGATCTAGCATATTGCTTGCTTGACCAAAGGTGAGGTCCATAAATGATCCTCCAGCCGCATTATCCACCACTGGTTTAGTTATTGAATTCAAGGCTCTGTATAGTATCTCCATTAGGTGAACATTAGTCATGTGATGGTTTGGGCATCTCGCTAGCTTTGTCTTGAACCTCTCCCATGTTTCATGAAGAGCTTCAGTGGGAAGCTGACGAAAGTTGCTGATTTCATCTCTCAATTGTGCCCTTTTGGAAGGCGGAAAGAATCTTTCTAGGAAAGCGTCTCTCAATTGCCTCCAATTTGTAATTGAATCAGGAGTCAGCCCATTCAACCATATTGTTGCCTCCCCAGACAGAGACAATGGAAATAGACGTAATCGAATTGCATTCTGACCAACACCAGGATTGTCAAAAGACTTGCATGTAGAAATAAAGTTGATGAGATGCATATTCGGATCATCACCTTCTAGTCCACCAAATAATCCCTTGAGTTGCAATAACTGCATCATGGTGCTTGTGATGTTGAACTTGGTTCCGGGCGCTAATGGTGGAAGAATAATGGCTCCTGTGGCTCCGGCTCCATCAAGATCATCATCATCATCATCGAACGGTATCTCACGTTGTGCATCCATTGATGTACTGAACAAAAAACCTGCAGTAGACAAAAACAAAAACTAAACGTAAAAGTACGAGAATCTTTGACCAAAGGGTCTAGTAATTATCACGAACTTAATTGACACTTGTATTCCCCGGCAACGGCGCCAATTTTTGATAACGCTCAATCTACAGCTCTCGTTTGAGTGTAAAGCGGTCGTTAGCAAATATAGAACCCAACCTGGGTTGGGTGTCGATCCCACAGGGAATAGCTTGGCCAACAAGTAAGTAAAATTACTAAACTTCTAGTGCAAGTCTCGTAAGAAGGGGGGGATTCTTGTTTTGCAAGTAATGTAAACAAAAGCTGAAAATAATAAAGTAAAAAGAGAGAGATTGTTACGTTGGTTGTAAACAATGAGAATTGAAGCGTTGGGGTTATGTCCACCTTCTGAGGTATACGTCTCTATTGGCTATGAGTGTGTAGAATTCTGACATGCAATTGCTTATAGAGGATTGTAGTCGATGGTAAATCCAAGCGTCTCTCGACCTAAACAAGGACTATTTCACTTTAACTCTCTCGAGCTTAAAGCGTGTCTAACGGTACGAATTCTCCAAGAGGTTAGTCCAGTTACGGCACTAGCTTTTTAATAGGAAAGGGTGTCCTACTACCTTGACATTATCTCTTTTCCAGACAAATAACTTTTCTCTCGAACAAGTTAAATGTTAGACTGGCGTATTCTTGCGTTTGCAACCGCAAAGAATGTAGATTAAGATGAAGAGAATAATGATATAAGCAATATACGTGCCTTGAACTCACACACTCACAGCAATAGATAGTAACTCATTCGGCTTCCATAACCCCAACAGAGAAGTTTAGTTACCCATGAATGCGAAGGAGATCACGCTTGACATTGTTGTTATACCACAAGATTGATTAATTTCGTGTAGCGTAAGTGGTAGGCGTGAGGCGTGAATTCCTTAACAAAGTAACGATTCTCTTGTTGCGGAAATTAAGAATAGATGAATAGAAAAAACTAGAATTAATAGAAAGATTAGAAGAGTTGTAGAATTGTTTGTAGTGTAGAATAATAGAGGAGTAGAAGATGTGAGGGATGGAAGGAAGTATTGTGTTCTCCCTCCTTCCTCCCTCCTTGTTTAAAATCTCTAGCATGATAGGGTATTTATAATACCCATATCCTACTCCTACTAGATAAATAAAATATCTAACCAAATCCTACTAGGCTAATGTAATACTTAACCCAATTGTACTAGGTTAATGTAACATTATCATAATCCAAATAAAATAATGAAATACATAACCTAATTGTACTAGGTTAATGTATCATTGTCAAAATCCAGCTTTGTGTCTGTAAGTCCCCAAAGTCTTCAGAATTGCTGTTTTAGCCCGGGACAGATTTTCCATGCAGCAGGTTTGGTCCCCCAAAGTCTTCAGAAATGCTGTTTTAGCCCGGGACAGATTTTCCATGCAGCAGTTTTGGTCCTTAGGCGTGTAAACTCCCTTCCCTTCCTTCGTGAGCTTTCTTTAGCATCAAGTAAGCCATAAAATGCTGAATTATGCATCATTTATACCTGAAACTTTACTAATCATGTTCGTTAGCTCATTTACAGGAAAAAGGACTAAAAGTGCATGAAATATATAATTTGTTCTCAAAACTAGGCTAAAATATGGGCAAAATATATTGATATAGGTGCGTAAATTCGCCTATCATCAATGACTTTTAGTTTTTTTATTTTTGTATGTGTTGTACTTTGAATTTAGACATTTTGTTGTTTGAAACTATTGTTGTAGTTTTTTTATACTCACTTTTGTTGGACATTTTGAATGTGTTGTACACTTTTGAAAGTATTTACATTTGGTTTTTTGTTGTTGTTGCTGCTGTATTTACATTTCGTTACTGCTATATTGCATTGTTGTTGCATGCTGTATTTGATTTTTCATTTATTTTTTTTATTTTCCAGAAAAACAAACCACAAGTGGTCGGTTTTTTTTCCTAAAAATATTTTTTTCAATTTTAATAAAATAATAATGAATTTTAAAAATACATATATATTTTTAATAAAACCAACCACTTGTGGTCGGTTTTTAAAAAACCACCACTACTTTACCAACCACACACTTTTGGTCGGTTTTGTGGTCGGAAATTGGGTAAAATCGATCACTTATGGTCGGTTTTCTCCTTTTTTTTAGTAGTGGATAAATTACCTGAAAATTTTCCTATGGATTTAAAATATATATATATTTATCCATATACCTGTGGATTTTCCTAGAGATAAAATACCCACCGATACATTTCCCTAGGTAATGTCGCAAGTTATAATTTCACAGGTAAATACCCAAGAATAAATCCCCAGCAAAATTTACAGCACAAAATCTCCAAATAATTTTCCAAGTAATAAAATCCATTACATGAATTTCCACCAAAATATCTCTAAGTAAATCCGTAGGATAAATTACCTGGGGATTTTTCTATGGATTTAAAAAATATATATATTTGTCCATATACCTGTGGATTTAACTAGAGATAAAATACTCATCGATATATTTCCCTAGGTTATGTCGCAATTAATAATTTCACAGGTAAATCCCCAAGAATAAATCCCCAGCAAAATTCGCAACACAAAATTCCTAAATAATTTTCTAGGTAATAAAATTCATTACATAAATTTTCACCAAAATATCTCTAAGTAAATCCATAGGATAAATTACCTGGGGATTTTTCTACAAATTTAAAAAATATATATATTTTTCTATATACCTGTGGATTTACCTAGAGATAAAATACCCACTGATATATTTTTCCAGGTAATGTCGCAAGTACGAAATTTGCACAATATGACACCAAATTTACCTGCGGAAGTTGTTACAAATATATAGTTCGCAGGTAATATATTTTAATGTTGAGGAATTTAATATTTTCATAGGTAAATCCACATGTATTTCCTGCAATATTATACCCTAGGTAAAATCTCCATGTAATTTACAGTTTTCTAGTAGTGTTACCCGGATGATATAGAGCACTCATGTCGTCGTCTTTCAACAACTCTAACCACCTTCTCTGACGTAGGTTCAGGTCTGTCTAGGGAAACACATACTGTAGGCTCTTATGGTCTGTAAACACATCCACATGTACCCCATACAAATAATGCCACTAAATTTTTAATGCAAACACAACACCTGCTAACTCAAGATCATGAGTGGGATAATTCTTTTCAAGGGGCTTAAGCTGTCTAGAGGAATAGGCTATGACCTTACCTCTCTGCATAAAAAAACACCGCAAACCAACTCTGAAAGCATCACAATACACAATAAATCCGTCTGAACCATCTGGTAAAGTAAAAACTGGGGCAGTAGTGAGTCGAGTCTTTAACTCCTGAAAACTCTTCTCACAAAAATCTGACCACTGAAACTTGACTTTCTTCTGAGTCAATCTGGACCTGAGGGGTGAAATAGATGAAAATCCTTCAACAAACCGTCAGTAATAACCAGCCAAACCCAAGAAACTCCTGATATCTGACGGAGAGATGGGTTTGGGCCAGTTTCTCACTGTTTCGGTCTTTTGAGGATCAACTTTAATGCCATCACTGGAAACTATATGACCAAGAAAAGCTACTGACCTTACCCAAAATTTGCACTTACTGAATTTAGCGAATAATTGATGAGCTCTGAGAGTTTGTAATACTATTTTGAGATGGTCTGCATGATCATGTTCACTGCGGGAGTAGACAAAAATGTCATTAATGAAGACTATGATGAACATGTCAAAGTACTGGTTGAATACTCGGTTCATCAAGTCCATGAAGGCTGCTGGAGCATTGGTAAGACCAAATGACATGACTAGGAATTCAAAGTGACCATACCGAGTACTGAAAGCTATTTTCGAAATGTCACATTCTCTGATTCTGAGATGATGATAACTTGATCTGAGTTCTATATTAGAAAGGTTATTGGCACCCTAAAGTTGGTCAAACAAGTCATCGATTCTGGAAAGTGGATACTTGTTCTTGACTATGACTTTATTTAGCTGACGGTAGTCTATACATATTCTAAGAGAACCGTCTTTATTATGCACGAATAGAACCGGTATACCCCAAGAGGATACGTTGAGTCTGATGAATCCTTTATTTAGGAGATCCTTCAACTATTCCTTTAACTCTTTGAGTTCTGCTGGGGCCATTCTATATAGAGGGATAAAGATAGGCTGAGTGCCGGGAAGAAGGTCTATTCCAAAGTCAATTTCCCGCTCGGGAGGGACTCCAGGAAGATCTTCGAGAAATACATCTGAGAATTCACATACTATTGGAAATGACTCAAGATTAAGGGTCTCTGAACTAGAGTCTTTGACTTGCATGAGATGATAGACACACCCCTTAGATATCATTTTTCTCGCCCTTAGGTAGGAAACAAGCTGACCTCTAAGTGCTAACTACTACCCCTCCACTCAAGGATAGGTTCATCCGGGAACTAAAAATGGACAACTCGATTTCTGAAGTCAACTACCGCATATCAGGAATAAAGCTAATCTATGCCGAGAATGATATCAAAATCTGTCATCTTTAATTTTACTAAGTCTGCTGATGTGACCTTTTGATATACCATAACTAGATAGTTCCTGTATACCCACTGGGCTATGATAGATTTACCCAGTGGGGTAGATACTGAGAAGGGCTCTGCAAGGATTTCGGGACTGACTCCGAAGTTAACAGCTATATAAGGAGTTACAAAAGACAAAGAAACTCCTGGATCTAGCAAAGCATAAATGTGAAAATGATAAAATTGTAACGTTCCATTTGCCACATAAGGAGAACTTTCCAGATCCTGTCGGGACTGAAGTGCATAAATTCCGTTTGGGTGTTGCACACTGGTGGCACTGGAAGCGGAACCCTGCTGATTTGGGCGATCGAACTGAGCTGAAGGACGATTATGTTGACTCTGCAAACCCACCTGAGGACACTCTCTGACCCTATGTCCTGGCTTGCCATATCCGAAATATACATCACTGCCAGCACTGCAGACACCCAAGTGGTTCTGCCATACTTCAGGCAAAGAGGATTTGTTCGGGCACTATTAACACCACCCTGAGGTTTAGGTCCTGGTGCCCTATCTTTTGTAATGCCCCGAATCTGGTACCCGGAATTCTATATGGTGCTCATGACCCCGAAGGACTACAAGCTAACCCATGACTAATATATGTACCTGATCACTGCATAATATACTGTATAAATGCAGAAATAAAGGTTGTAAGGCCATAAGGTTCAAAACTGTAACATAACTGATAAAACATAATATATTGTTGGGGTATGAAATACCCAAAACAACTGGAATAAACTATCTAAACATACTGTAGTCTAAAAAGCCTCTAACTGACTGTATTGTCTAAATAAGGAGTTAATGGGACATGTCCCAACTAACTCCAACTACTAAAAAAATTAATTAATGAGATAATAAAGTAATGGTCATGTCCTCGAAGGATGAGGAATCACTCCTAACTCTGACCGATGAGACTGGAATGCTACTGATGCTCTGGAGCTCGTGCTTCTGAACCTATGGTATAAAACACCATAGCGCAAATGCGTCAATACATTGGAATGTACTGGTATGCATGTGAGGTAGGCTGAATGCAAAGGGTTCACATGTATGACCTATACTAACTGACTGAATAACATGAACGTGAGAATGCATGCATAAATACATACTAACCATAACTGAGTTCTTGATAACATGATTACTGAGTCTGAGTACTGATAATAGGAGATACTGATATTTGTATAACTGAGATAAGTGATATTGAGCGACTGTATCTAACATTCTAGGTTCTGGTGGAACTAGCTGAGTTCCGTACTATTTTGAGTTGACTGTATCTGACAGCCTTAAATCCTGTATAACTATCTGAGTTCTATTACTGAGACTAAATGATTGTATCTGACAGTCCTGATTCTGTACTAAAACTGTGGGAAGTAGTCATCTAACCAACATGCCCCAAATAATGCATTATAGCTGAGTTGGGGTCCAATCTGTAACCCCAATTGGAAGGGTGTCAATACCGCGACACTGGTAAGGATAATCAGTGAATAACCCTCTTGTAATAGGTAACTCTTGTGAGAACGGTGGGAACCCTCATATAACAGGTTAAGCAACCTCATCTACCCTAATATAACAGGCTATGATGTTTCAACCTATGCTGGCTACGTAGTTCTAGAACGCCAAAATTTCTTCTAAGAATCACACCCTCATATAACAGGTGGGTTCCCATCCTTGGGTTCGCTCGGTGATAATTTCTAATCCCATCTAAATAGACACTAAACATGATTAACTGAACTGACTGGACTGAGTTAACTGAGTTTCGTTGACTGATGGAATACTACTGAGATTACTGAGTTTTCCTGAGTCATGAGACTGACTGAATTCTATAGGTCATGGCTTGACTGAAAGGATATTAAAACTATGACATTGGCTCTAGGAACACAGCTAATTGTCGGGTACAAGTACCCCCAGGACTCGATAGCATGAAACTGACAAAGCATGACTTTCTTGAATACATGACCAACATCACAATCCATAATACAATAAGTTGGAGAATTCATGAAGTACAAGCTCTAAAGCACCATAATGGCCACACATATATCCATAACTCATTTACTAAGACATTTCATCAAACACTTGACATGCATAAATTTGTACATAAATAGGGATTTCATATTATCATACTAGTACGACACTTCTCCTTCATATAGGCTTTTAATCGAACACATGGGGAGCATGCTTTGGTTATATAATCATTAATACATCTAATAATGGATGCATCAATCAACATGTAAATTGAAGGGGGTTTATCATGATTATTATGCAAATCACCATATTTTAGGGTCAATCATTGTAATATGTAATTTAAAACGTGAATCAAAACCCTACAACATCATGAACTTGAATTTTAATTCAATTTAAATTATGAACATTCATAAATAGATAAATCTTGGATTTTGAAAAGAGATTCTTGAGCTTCATGGGTGAAATGGATCCATTAATCAACACATGATATACCTGGGTTGTGAGTTTCATGAAGATTGATGAAGGAAAACTTGAATTCTTGATATGGAATTAAACACCTAGGGTTTCTTGTTGTTGGGGATTATCTTTAAGAGAAAACCCTTTTTTGATATTGTAGATGGATAATGAAATTTGAGCCTTGATCTGATTTTATTAGGGGTTAAAACAGGTGGAAAAATATCAAAAAACACTTTTAAAAATAACTTAAAATAGCTGAACAAACTATGTGATGGTGGGTGTGATGGCCCATCTTTGGGCCGATGGTCCGTCGGTCCTGACCATCGCACCTGGACAGAATAAGGGTTCACTGCCTCTGTTGTGACGGCTTGAGCGATGGTTCATCGCTAGCTCGATGGTTCATTGTCCTGAGCCGTCGTCCTTAAGCAGAAGGTGGTCTCACTGCCTCCACTGCAATGGTTTGGGCGACGGTCCATCGCAAGGTTGATGGTCCGTCAGCCCTCATCATCGCACCTATGCAGTTTTGACTTCTTTCTGTAAAATGACCATAACTTTGTACCCCGATACCAAATTTGGACGAAATTGATATCATTGGAAACCTAATTCAATTTCCCACATGACAAAATGTGAAAATATTAAGAATTACATGTATATAAAAGTGGATTCATCTTTCAAAGTAAGTTTCTAACATACTTGGGATGATTTCAAGCTAGGTAGAAGTACGGTGTATTACATCTTTATTGCCATCTCTAAATTTTGGCACTGGAGAACTGGTTTAGGACGAAGCTAGAACTGAAGATTTTGGGTGGAACTGAGAATGATTTCCACTCTCTAACTTAGGCTAAGTGAAGTTGAATCTACTTATTCTAGTTCTCTTATTTTCCCTCTCCTTCTCTTTATTCTTAGCCTCCTCTATCTATTGAGCATGGATCATGAGCCTGGATATATCCATCTCCTTAATCAGAATTGTGGTCCTACACTCCTTAACCACACTGTTAGACACGCCAGACACAAACTTACTCATCTTAGATCTGCTATCTGCTACCATATGAGGGGCATATTTGTCTAACTGAGTAAACTTGAGAGAATACTCTTTCACTGTCATGTTGCCCTGTTTTAGATTAATGAACTCCAAAACCTTTACTTCTCTCAACTCCAGTGGGAAGAACTATCCAGAAAAATAATGGCAAACTCTTCCCATTCTATGGGTCTCTCATCTGCGAACCTCTATGCCTTCCACTACTTGAACCATGAGTGAGACACATCCTGCAACTGATATGCGGCTAACTCAACACTCTCACTCACAGTTACCCCCATAATATTTGTGACTTTTTATACTTGATCAAGGAATTCCTGTGGGTCCTCATTTGACTTAGACCCGGTAAAGGATGGAGGGTTCATTCGGGAGAAGTCCCGAGTTCTAGCTGCAACAGTATTGGCCACTGGATTGGCCAGAATGGTAGCTGGGCGTTTATTCTAGGCTGCCATAGAATGAGCTTAAGTGGTGAAAGCTGCTCTAAATTCTGTGTGGGAGACATGCTCATCCAGGGGATCTGCTTGAACGGGCAGAGGTGCTGGTTGGTTTCCTGTTCTCTTTTCATTATTCCTTTTGGGGGCATATTCTATAAACAAAAGGGAAAGAGAATTAGACTGAGAGTTTAACTTGAGCTTATGCTCACTCGTACAATATGAATACTGAAAGAAGGGAAACTTTTCCTAAAATGCCTCATAACCTTAGGTTCATAAGTATGGTGCGCTACACACCTATGCATAAGACTCTACTTGATGTGGATTTCAGACTTCCTAGGACTCTGTTGAACCTGGCTTTAATACCAAGTTTGTAATGCCCTGAGTCTACACCCCGGGCTTCACACGGTGCTCATAATCTTAAAGGACCACAAGCTAACCCATGACTGGTACCTGCTATAATCGCTGAATAAAAATAACTCTATAATAATGCAAAAATTAGGTTGAATCTTCCATAAGGTGCATACCTAAAATCTAACACTAAATACTGATAAATAAATACTGAAAACTGAACAATTGTCTGAAATAATCTAGTCTGAAGAGCCTCTAACTGAACTGTCTGACTGTGGATTTGATGGGACAAGCCCCCAACTAACTCCAAGTACTGAAGTACTGATAAGCTAAAATAACACTCTATCCTCGAACTATTAGGACTCACAACTAAATCTGCTGTTGATAATCTGGGCTGCTAAGTACAGTCAGGAGCCCGTACGTCTGAACCTACGATATAAGACATCATAACGTAAAAGAAAAGTATGCATCAATACTTTGAATATACTGGTATACTAGGTGAGGTAAGTTTAAATGAATGGGTTCATATGCATGAAAAATAACTGACTGAATGGCATGAATATAACTGAATGAGAGTACATGTATGTCAAAAATTGCTATAAATTTTGAGTATAAAATGCTATGCGTATAACTATGTATACTGTAACTGAGATCACATTTAGTACTGGATAATGAGTTCTAAAAACTGAATGACTGATATCTGATTTTACTGATACTGTATTACTGTTAACTGAGTGACTGTTTCTAACAGTCCAAATTCTGTAGAACTGAACTAAGTTCTAACTAAGTTGTTTGACTGTATCTGACAGTCCTAATTTTGATCTAACTGACATACCCCGATTCTGAACTGAGTTGGGGTTCAACTTGTGAGCCCAATTGAAGGGTGTTAGCACCTTGCCAAGAGAAACTAACATTGACTATGAGTTAACCCTCTCTGGCAGGAAGCCCTTTCATCAACCCTCACCGGCAGGAAAACTCGTACGAGATGTATCAACCCTAGACTAGTAAGAAGATATTTCAACCTACGATGGCTATGTAGTTCTGTAATGCATGAACTGCAACTAAGAATCAAACCCTTTTTACTGATAGGATTGCCCCCATCCCTGGCTTCGCTCGGTGTTGAATCCTACTCCCAACTGAATATACACTGAACAAATTTCTAGACCATACTAGGCTTGACTAAACTGTTACTGATCGTGTTATCTAACTAAACTGTACTGAGTTCTGTTAACTGACTGAATATACTGAGTTCTGTTACTGATTGAGCCTACTGAGTTCTGTTACTGACTGAGTACTACTGTACATGACTTCACAGAGGCTATCCTGAAACTACTGTAAATCAAGGTAACAGCTATATTGTCGGGCATTAAAACCCCCCAGGACTCGATACATAACATAGTACAATCTTGAAAACATGATAACTAGTCACTTTGTCACAATTCATTCATTAAGGCATTTTAGCATACACTTGCATGGCATGAGCTTGTACATATACTATTAAGTCATGATTCACTATTAAACTCTCATGAACATAATATCAAACACTTTGGGGGCATAGTTTATGCAGAAAATACTATTCAACATGCAAGCATCATGATCACAATTCCAAACTCACAAATTCAAGGGTTTCCAACATGAAACTATATAAAACTACACACGTGCTATTTAATTCACATGAATTTTATAATTAATCATGGATTAGAACCAAATAAAATCATAATCATGGATACAATTTAATTCAACATGGAATTCATGAAAGCAATCATCTTAGAATTTTAAAAGAGGTTCTTGAACTCCAAGGGTGAAAGGAAACCCTTGGATGAACACCTTACATACCTTGGTAAGTAAATTCGTCAAGATTGATGGTGTGTTCTTTAAACTTGAATTTGAAATTTTATTCCCCTAGGGTTCGTTCTTGAGAAACTTTTAGAAAGAATGAGGAATTTTGCCTTTAGAGAGGATTTATCTCGTGTTTTGGGGTTGATTAATGGTGTGAAAATAACCCAAATACCCCTCTGGACGTGGAGTTTTAATGACTGAAAACATGACCAGTGACGCAGTAAGCAACGCACCGCGTTGATGGCATCAACGCAATAACCAACGCGCCGTATCAAGTTCACATTGGTTCACTGGAATTGCACTGAAAGCTGGGAAAAAATTATCCATCGACGCGATGGGCGATGTGACGCGTCGAGATCGCATCGACCTACTATTTTGGACACTTGAATATGATTCAAATGAGGTCCAAAAAATTTAAAACTCACACGAAGAAACCTATTGACACACTTGATCATGATTCAATTCAAGGATCGACATTTTCAGGTCATAAGGGTCGTAAAATAAGATCGCCAAATTATGAAGGCTAAAATAATTCTAAGTATAAATACTTAGTTTAAATTTCAAAGTCTTAAACCGCTTTTCAAGCTTTTTTGGACTGAGTTAAGCATAGGATTTTGCTGAGTCATAAAATATCTCCCCCTTGAGAACATTCGTCATTGAATGAGACTGACTAAGCTGAGAATACTGATCGACTGAATTTATATACTGATCATGCACAACTGACAGGAATGCCCCCATCCCTGGGTTCGCTCGGTGCTGATTCCTATGCCCAACTGAGTAGGCACTGAACTTATTTCTAGATTGTACTAGGCTTTCCTGAACTGTTACTGATCGTGTTGTCTAACTGAACCGAACTGAGTTCACTGAGTTCTGTTAACTAACTGAATATACTGAGTTCTGTTATTGACTGAGTATACTGAGTTCTGTTACTGACTGAGTACTACTGTACGTGACTTCACAGAGGCTATCCTGAAACTACAGTAAATCTAGGTAACAGCTAGATTGGCGGGCATTAGATAACCCCAGGACTCGATATCATAGATAGTAAGAACATAGCACAATCTTGAAAACATGATAACTAGTCACTTTGTCACAATTCATTTATTGAGGCATTTTAGCAAACACTTGCATGGCATGAACTTGTACACATACTATTATGTCATGATTCACTATTCAACTCTCATGAACATTATATCAAACACTTTGGGGGCATAGTTTATGAACATAATACTAGTCAACATGCAAGCATCATGATCACAATTCCAAACTCACAAATTCAAGGGTTTCCAACATGAAACTATAAAAAATTACACACATGCTATTTAATTCACATGAATTTTGTAATTAATCATGGATTAGAGCCCAAATAAAATCATAATCATGGATATAATTTAACTCAACATGGAATTCATGAAAGCAATTATCTTAGAATTTTAAAAAAGGTTCTTGAACTCCATGGGTGGAAGGAAATCCTTATATGAACACCTTACATACCTTGGTAAGTAAATTCGTGAAGATTGATGGTGTGTTCTTGAAACTTGAATTTGAAATTCTATTCCCTTAGGGTTTGTTCTTGAGAAACTTTGAGAAAGAATAAGGAATTTTCCCTTTAGAGAGGCTTAATCTCGTGTTTTGGGGTTTATTAAGGGTGGAAAAATGACCCAAATACCCCTCTGGATGTGGAGTTTTAATGACTAAAAATTCACCCAGTGATGCGGTGAGAGACACACCGCATCGATGGTATCAATGCGATGACCAACGCGCCGCATCAAGTTCACATTGGTTCACTAGAATTGCACTGAAATCTAGGGAAAAATTATCTGTCGCCGCGATGGGCGCCGCGATACGTAGAGATCGAGTCGACCCACTGTTTTGGCCACTTGAATATGATTCAAATGAAATCCAAAAAATCTAAAACTCACCCGAAGAAACTTATTGACACACCTGATCATGATTCAATCCAAGGATCGACATTTTAAGGTCATAAGGGTCGTAAAATAAGATCACCAAATTATGAAGGCTAAAATAATTCTAAGTATAAACACTTAGTTGAAATTTCAGTGTCTTGAACCTCTTTTCAATCTTTATTGGACTGAGTTAAGCATAGGATTTTGTTGGGTCTTAAAATATCTCCCCCTTGGGAACATTCGTCCTTAAATGAGACTGACTAAGCTGAGAATACTGCTAGACTGAATTTACATACTGATCATGCACAACTGACAGGAATTCCCCCATCCCTGGGTTTGCTCGGTGTTGATTCCTAGGCCCAACTGAATAGACATTGAACTGATTTCTAGACTGTACTAGGCTTGCCTGAACTGTTACTGATCGTATTGTCTAACTGAACTGGACTGATTTCACAGAGTTCTGTTAACTGACTGAATATATTGAGTTCTGTTACTGACTGAGTATACTGAGTTTTGTTACTGACTGAGTACTATTGTACGTTACTTCACTGAGACTATCCTGAAACTACTATAAATCTAGGTAACAGCTAGATTATCAGGTATTAGATACCCCCAAGACTCGATAGTATAGATTGTAAAAACATAGCACAATCTTGAAAACGTGATAACTAGTCACTTTGTCACAATTCATTCATTGAGGCATTTTAGTAAACACTTGCATGGCATGAACTTGTACACATACTATTATGTCATGATTTACTATTCAACTCTCATGAAGATTATATCAAACACTTTGGGGGCATAGTTTATGCACATAATACTAGTAAACATGCAAGCATCATGATCACAATTCCAAACTCACAAATTCAAGGGTTTCCAACATAAAACTACACACATGCTATTTAATTCACATGAATTTTATAATTAATCATGGATTAGAACTCAAATAAAATCATAATCATGGATACAATTTAACTCAACATGGAATTCATTAAAGTAACCATCTTGGAATTTTAAAAGAGGTTCTTGAATCCAATGGTGGAAGGAAACCCTTGGATGAACACCTTGCATACCTTGGTAAGTAAATTCGTGAAGATTGATGGTGTATTCTTGAAGCTTGAATTTGAAATTTTATTCCCCTAGGGTTTGTTCTTGAGAAACTTTGAGAAAAAATGAGGGATTTTTCCTTTAAAGAGTCTTAATCTCGTGTTTTGGGGGCTGATTAAGGGTGAAAAAATAACCCAAATACCCCTCTGGACGTAGAGTTTTAATGACTGAAAACGTGCCCAGTGACGCGGTGAGCGTTGCACCGCATCGATGGCATCAACACGATGACCAATGTGCCGCATTGAGTTCGCATTGGTTCACTAGAATTGCATTGAAAGCTGGGGAAAAATAATCCGTCGACGATATGGACGACGCGACGCGTCGAGATCGCATCGACCCACTATTTTGGCCACTTGAATATGATTCAAACGAGGTCCGAAAAATCCGAAACTCACCCGAAGAAACATATTGACACACCTGATCATGAATTAATCCAAGGATCGACATTTTAAGGTCATAAGGGTCGTAAAATAAGATAGTCAAATAATGAAGGCTAAAATAATTCTAAGTATAAACACTTGGCTGAAATTTCTAAGTCTTGGGTCTCTTTTCAAGCTTTAACGGACAGAGTTAAGCTTAGAATTTTGCAGTGTCTTACAATAAACAAATCTGGTTAGGACATGCCCCAACCCATGGCCAAAACCAATATCCAAAATAAAGAAAAAGTGTCCAAAAAAATCTATAACATTAAATTATGCCTCTAAAAAGGGTGGAAGCTCACCACTTCAGTCCAAATGTTGATACCAAATCCGTATGCTAATTAAGAGGAGTAAAATGGCCGGTTCCTGCATAGCATGGGTATACAGCTGCCAGTAGACACAGTTAGTGAGTGACCGCTAGCATGAATCTCAGGATATGGATAAAGAAATGCCAGTTGTAAAACAAAGTAAAATCATCCATCATGCATTCAACCATACATATATAAGTGCTGGGAAAGGGAACCGGGTTTATAATGAATTTAAAACCTTTTTACCTGAGTTGTGTAGCTTGGCCATCCTAAACCACCCACGGGCAATATAGATTCAGCTCCCCTCGCTGAAAGAGCCCCAGTGTATGTACACACACGACCAGGGAATATCCGATGTGATGAATAGTACATCCCCAATAAATAGTGTGATACACACACACGGTCCACTAAGACCAATCCTCATATCGGCAAATATGAGTTTCCAGATTTGGTGCCCTCAGGGCTGCCACCTTCCACGGCTTTGCTACAACCCCGCTATTATTTCCTATTTAAAACCAATTTCTAAATAACCAAACCATTATACATTAATTATCCAAGGCCAATATTAGTGGTATTGTCATACCACCCCTTACTTGCATGTAATATCTATAGCCAAACCATTTAGGTTAAGGGGACCTTAGGTGTCTTTTTAATTACCATATTAAATCCACATGAGAGACTTCCATGTTTTCCACAAGCATAACCATTTATCCTTTAGCCTTTTCAAACCATTTAAACCATGCATAAACCCTTTATCCAGTTTAAAACAAGCAAGCATTCCATTAAAATAAGTCAATGCAATGAACACATCTTTATAAGCATTTTATCAAACACCTTGGAGACACAATATAACCAAAACCAATTCCAAAGACCATTACACCATTACCAAGCAATCCAATTATCCAAATCCATCTCTGATGCATATAAAAGCATAAGTAAAACCATAGGAAACCAAAACCAAGCATTCAATATCAAAAAACCCCAAATAATAGTTGAAAGCCATAATCATGAAATAGTAAAACCATGAAATCAATCATATAAACCATGCCTTTAATTGAAATTATAATAAAGGAAGAGAATCATGCCTTATACGAAGAATTAATGGAAAGAAATCACCACGACAAGCCTCAAAACAATCCACAAGATGAAACCCTAGCCTTCTTGCCCCAAAAGCCCTTGAGAGAATTATAGAGTGTTTTGGAAAAGTTTTAAAGTATAAATGAATAGAATAATAGGGTAAATAACCTCTAAAGTGTATTAGAAGTTATGGGTACTTGTTAGGGTAAGTAGGGAAATGTCTAAAATACCCCCACTTAAATCCCTTACAAACCCGTCACAGGGATACGACTGACCCATATGAGTTGTACCCTTCTATACGGTTGGTACCCACCACTCGTATCCAAGCCTCAACCCTTGGATCAAACACTATCCAGTATATGACTCATCCAACCAAGTCATAACCATAGCGTACAATCCGTACGTATAACCCATATCCTTGGCAGAATGAAATACCATGAAGATCAAACTCTACCCACCATACGAGTTTTTGATATGACTCGTACCAATCCCTATGACTCATACCCCTAAGTCGTACCTATTCCAGTGACCAAAACCATCCCACCAACTAACACTGGCCAGCATATGACAAGACCATACCAATTGTACACCAGCATACGGCTCGTCCCATGAGTCGAATTGGGTCCGGAGAACGGAATTCCAGGAAATTTTCTAAGGGTCAAAACCCAGGATGTTTCAACCTTCCACTGCTTTGCTACACATCCTGTAATTATTGCCCAATTAAAACCATTACCAAAAAACCAACCAATCCATTTATCATTCATTAACCAAGTCTATTTAGTTGTGGTATCATCATACCAACCATATTTTCAAGTACTATCCATAGCCAAGCACATATAAGTTTAATAGGACCAAGTGCCCTTCTTTTTTACATATTAAACCACTTAGGGTATTCCATGTACACCACAATCATAATCATATAGCCATTTACCTTTCCAAGCCATTTAAACCATGCATAATTCCTTTACCAAGTTTTATAACAAGCAAGTGTTCCATTAAAAGTACTCACTGCAATGAAAACATTATTATAGGTATTTTGTCAAACACATTGGGGGCATAATATAACCAAAACTAATTACAATTACCATAAAACCATTATCATGAAATCCAATTATCCAAAACCACCATTAATGCACATAAAACATAATTAAAACCATGAAAAACCATAACCAACCATTTAATATCAAAACCCCCAATCATATTCAAAAGCCAAAATCATACAACCAGTAAAATCAAGATAACATTCATAAAAAACATGCCTTTAGTTAGAAATAACAATGAGGAAAGAGAACATGCCTTAAACCAAGATGAGGATGGAAAGGAATCACCAAGACAATCCCCAAATTAATCCTTTAGTTGAATCCCTAGCTTCCCTTGCCTAAAAGCTTGTGAGAAAATTATGGAGTATTTTGGAAGAGTTTCTAAGTGTTAATGAATGGAATAATAGGGTAAATAACCTCCCAAGTAGGTTAGAAGTCGTGGGACCTTATTGGGATATGTAGGGAAATATCCAGAATACCCCCACTTAAGTTGCAAAAAATCTCGTCACAAGGGTACGACTGACCCTCACGAGTCATACCCTCCAATACAATTGGTACCCTACACTCGAATCCTAGCCTCAACCATTTGGATCCAACACTTTCCAGCATACGACTCATCCAACCAAGTCGTATCCAAAGCATACGATCCGTACCCTTCATCCGCACCCCTGGCAGATTAATCCCAAGGAAGATTTTGATTATGTTCACCATACAAGTCCATGGTACAATTCGTACCCTAATTTACAGCTTATGGTGAGCTACTCATACTAAGATCAAGCCTACGTAACCAAGTCTAAGATTAAGTTAAGGAACCAAACAACCTGTACCCACCAATACGATCCGTACCCCTAAGTCGTATCTATTTCAGTAACCAAAATCCATCCCACCAACCAATATTGGTCAGCATATGACTGGACCATACCATCTGTACCCAATCATACGACTCATACCCGTGAGTCGTATTGGGTCCAGAGACTAGAATTTTAGGAAATTTTAAGGGTTAAAACCCAGGGTGTTATAGTCTCCCCCACTAAGAACATTCATCCCCGAATGATGGACAAGGTAGGGGTAACCACATGCATGAGTCATTTGCATTATAAAATATATTTCTAATCATTAATAAAGTTTGAAAACAAAGAGGCAAAGATATTAATCTTTCCTTTAATAAACTAAGAAAATAAAGATGTGTTGAAGACACATACCTTCTGCTTGAATCCCAAGAGCAGAAAATAGATGCAGATACTTGAACTTCATGTCCTCCTCTGCTTCCCATGTAGCTTCTTCCACCTTATGGTTCTGCCATAAAACCTTAACCGAAGCCATATCCTTGGTCCGCAACTGACAAACCTGCCAATCAAAGATCTCAACTGGGAGCTCTTTATAAGACAATGAGTATGAGATACCCAATCCTTGAAAAGGAGCAACCAAATACGGATAACCAATGCACTAACTCAACATGGAAACATGAAAGACCAAATTAACCAAGATCAAACTAGAAGGCAACTCCAGCTCATAAGCCATATTACCAACTTTTCTCAAAATCTCATCAAGACTAATATACCGGGGACTGAGCTTTTCCTTCTGGCCAAACCACATTACTTCCTTCATGGGAGATACCTTGAGGAAAACCTTATCCCCAACCTCAAACTCCAAGTCTCTAAGCCTAATATTTACATAGGAATTTTGGCAACTTTGGGCAGCCTTAATCCTATCTCGGATCACCCTCACTTTCTCTATAGCCTGGTAAACCAAGTCGGGACCTAATATATCCGCCTCCCCAATATTAAACCACTCAATAGGAGATCTACACCTCCTACCATTCAACGTCTCAAAAGGGGCCATACCAATACTAGAATGATAGTTATTGTTGTAAGCAAACTCTACCAAAGGTAGAGGTTCAACCCTACTGCCACCATGATTAATCACACAAGCCTCAAGCATATCCTCTAATGTATGAATAGTTCTCTCTGCTTGTCCATCTATCTACGAGTGGAAAGCTGTACTCAGACTCACCTTAGTCCCCAACTCTTTCTGAAAAATCACCAGAAGTGAGATGTAAATTTTATGCCATGATAAAAAATAATCAAAATAGGCACCCCATGCAGCTTCAGAATGTCCTGGAGATATAGCTTCGTATAATCCTCCGCCGAGAAAGTAGTCCGCACTAGCAAAAAGTGGGTAGACTTAGTCATCCTATCCACAATGACCCAAATTGAATCATATTGATTTCGAGACCAAGGAAGACTGATAACGAAGTCCATATTGATCATTTCTCATTTTTATTCGAGCAAATCAATTTCTTGTTACAATCCTCCTGGACTCATGTGCACAACCTTAACCTATTAATACACCATGCACTTGGCCATAAAATCAGCCATATCCCTCTTCATGTCATTCCACCAATAGATCTCCTTGATATCATGATACATCTTAGTCGAGCCGAGATGAAAAATAAAGTGAAATTCATGTGCCTCAGCCAAAATCCTTTATCTCAACCCATCGACATCAGGAACACACAACCTCCCTTTATACCGTAAAGTACCATCACCACTTATCTCAAAAACCACTACCTTTAGCCTACCAAAGTCACTCTAGATTTTTATCAAGGTAGAAAATCAAGAGTAGGATCCAGCATTTTCTTCCCCTTAATCTCTGCACCAAGAGATGATCGAACCACTTCTTGGACCACCACACCACCATCCTTGGAGTCCAATGGCGAACTTCAAGATTATCCAAGAGGCGAATATCCTTCACCAATTCCCGCTTTCCTTCCTCTACATATTCCAAACTCCTCATGGATAACCTTCTAAGAACATTAGAAACCACGTTACCCTTACCTGGGTAATAGAAAAGACTCATATTATAGTCTTTGAAAAGATCAAGTTATTTTCTCTGCCTGAGATTAATCTCCTTTTGAGTGAACACATACTGTAGACTCTAATGATCAGAAAAGATATCTATGTGAACACCATACAAATAATGCCACCATATTTTCAAAGAAAACACAACCGCAACAACTCCAAATCATGAGTAAAATTGTTCCTCTCATTTACTTTCAACTGCCTGGAAGCATAGGCAATCACCTTTCCATGCTGCATCAACACACAAATAATACCTACCCAAGATACATCACAATAAATCACAAACCAGTCATTGCCTTCTGGCAAAGTAAAAATTAGAGATGAAGTAAACTTATCCTTCAACTTCTCTAAACTCCCTTCACAAGCATCCAACCAAGAAAACTTCACCTTGTTCTACGTTAACTTCATCAAAGGAGAAGCTATCGAAGAAAATCTTTCCACAAACCGTCTATAATACCCGGCTAAACCTAAGAAGCTCCGGTTGTTGGAGAGATTCGTTAGTCTAGGCCATCTCTTCACCACAACAACCTTTTGTGGATCCACTATGCTCACTACAAAGTTTTTGAGAGAATTAGAGAGTGTTTAAGAAGAGTCTAAGTGTTAATAATGGAATGATAGGGTAAATAACCTCCCAAGTAGGTTAGAAGTCATGGGATATTATTAGGATAAGTGGGAAAATGTCCAAAGTACCCCCACTTTAGTTGCACAAAATCCCGTCATAGGGGTACAACTGACCCTCACTAGTCGTACCGTCCAATATAATCTATACCCTCTACTCGTATCCTAGCCTCAACCATTTGGATCAAACACTGTCCAGGATACAACTAATCCAACCAAGTCGTATCTGAAGCATATGATTCGTACCTTTCATCCACACCCCTGGCATATTAATCCCAAGGAAAATTTAGACATTATCCACCATACGAGTCCATGGTACAACTCGTACCCTGAATTACATCTCACAGTAAGCCACTAGTACTCATATCCAACCTAATAAACTAAGTCTAAGACTTAGTTAAGGAACCAAACGATCTATACCCACCAATATGACTCGTACCCAAAAGTTGTAGCCATTCAGTAACCAAAATCCATACCACCAACCAACACTAGTCAGCATACGATTCGACCATACTATCTGTACCCTATCATACGGCTCGTACCCATAAGTCGTATTAGGTCTTGTGGCCAAAATTTTAGGAAATTTCCTAAGGGTCAAAAACCAGGGTGTTATACCAATCATAGCCAAAACCAAAGTCTAAGAAACAAAATAATATGAAGAAGTCCATAGCATGAAATGAAGACTCTCGGAGTATGGAAGCTCACTACTTTAGTCTGAGACAAAGTTGTCTCCGAATCCAAATCACTGATCAGGAGGAGTAGTATGGCTGGCTCTTGCATCGGATAGGGATACAGTGCCCAAAGACGGTTAGCGGGTAAATATAACATGTACTCAGTAAAGGATAAAGTAATGCCCTTATGTAAAACCATATCAAATAACCACATGCAATTATATACATATATATATATACCATGCTGGGAAAAGGAATTGGGTTTAGTATGTATTTAAAACCTTTACCTGGGCTGTGTAGCTTTACCGTCATAATCTAGCCACGACCTATACGGGTCCAGTGTTACCCCCTGAATAGGCCTTAATGTGTGTAGCACGAACCGGAGATATCATAGGGGTTGGGGATTCCCATGTACCCTTTGCCCTCCATGATACATATATACAAGTATAAACTTGGGGGATTCTTGTGTACCCAACAAGCATATGGTCACCAAGACCAACCCTCATGTCGGCAACCATGGGTTTCTAGTGTCCGACCTTCGAAATCACACTTACACGGTTAGCTATCACAACCCGCCATTATTTCCCAACTAAAACATTTAGCACGTAACCAAACCACCAGTTCAAGAAGTCCATTATCAAGGCATTATGAAGTGGTATCTTCATACCGACTATATCTTATAAGCAATGTCCTTAGCCAACACTTAGGGGATTACCATGTACCCTATAAGATTTCCAATTAAACCAAAACCATGGCCATAAAGACCTTTCCAAGCCATTTAAAATAAACCATACCAATTTAGGTTCCATTACAATTTATACAATCCAAAGGTTTCAAGATTAGTCAAGCTATGTGACAAAATCATTCTCATTGACATTTTAACAAACGTGTTGAGTGCATATAGTTTCTGAAGAAAAACCAAGTATCAACTGGCCATTCCCATGCAACCACATGTTCAAATCATAATTATAACATGAAAAACAATAAGTATGGGAAAACATTATCCAACCATAAACAACTAAAAAAACCCAACATCTATTTCAAAACAAAAACAATACCATAATAATACCACAAAAACCATTCATTAAAACATGTTTTTAGTTGAACTAACAATGAGGGAAAAGTAACATGCCATAGACACCAAGGAATACAAAGATATTTTGATCTTTAAGACTCTAGTGACCACCTTGAACAAACCCTAGCCCAATCTTCTTAAGAGGTTTTTTTAGAGAGTGTAGTGTTCCAATCTTCTAAAGTGTAGAATGAAAACAAAATAAGTGTTATAAGATGTGGTGTCTTAAGGGTTTGGGGTGGGAATTTTCTAAAATAATCTCAGCTTAAAAGCTGTAAAAAGAACACAGGTGGGTACGATTGGACTCTTCAACTCGTTACCATATCATACGAGTGGTACCCTCAAATCATTACTTGATCATAAAGTTGGACACCATATTATATCCAACATACGACTACCTTACCCAGCTCGTATCATCACTATACGACTAGTATGGTGTGAGTCATACCTAGGCAGAAAATCAAAGGTTAGACATTGGACAACAAATAGTTTTGACCCTACCTCTCATCACTTGAACATATGACTCGTATGGAGACTTCTCATATCTAGGTCAGAACTTGGCCAATATCACACTGACCAACATATGAGTAGGATCCTAAAACTGTAACAATATCATATGACTAGTATGGTGTGATTTGTTTGATGATCAAAAGGTTTAAGACTCAAGAAATTTTCAAGGGCCAAAGTTCGGGGTGTTTCATCTTCCCCCTTTGGATATCATTAAAAAGAGAAGCAGTAAACCAAGTTAATTAAGATTCAACACAAGTTAATTCATGGCCATTGAGGCTACACTGACCTGAATGAAAAAAGAGAAAGAGAAGGAATGTAGTAGACAAAAAAAGCTTTCACTTCATTAATAAGAAGGCGGTACCAGATATATGGCAGAAAATAAAATACCAGAATAACCAAAAATGCCACATACAAAAATACCACCAGGAAAAGGACTTAAGAGACCAGGAATTAAACGGGGCTTAGAGGGAACTGATCTTAAGTTGAGGGAGGTTTTGGGTCAAGGGACCTTAGAAGCATATCTATTCGAGCATTCTCTATAGCATGGGTGTTTAAGAGTTGCATGGTAAGGTCATTTTCCATAGCTTAAAGTCCCAGAACTTTATCAGCATTCTCCACCTTCAAGTTGTCACGAGACCCAAACCAGGGCTTGATCTTGTTGTGTATCTCAATCCCACCATGGACAAGAGACCACCCCATCACTTAAAATCATGAGCATAAAATGACTATAAAGATAATGCGGAAGCCAGTTAAAGAGTAATAAGAAAGGAATAGATAACTCTAATGAAAACTAAGAGTCAATCAACAACCAACCAACCCACATCTATACATAATAGCCTCTAAAACCAGAATACCAAACAGGTTAGGACATGCCCCCAACCATGGCCAAGAGAATCCAAAAGTATTGAGTAAAAAATACAAGAATATGAAAATGATAAGACCTTTCAAAGAATGGAGGATCACCATTTCACACAACCCGACAGATGTGCAAATCCACCTAATGTTGCATAAGGGTAAAAGAAGTGTCTTCGAACCCTATATTATAAAATTATGTAGCATCCTAGGATGGTCAATGGGATAAGAATTGGCATGTAACTCAGGGAAAGTGATAAAATAAATTTCATGTCCAAAATAAGTCAAAACCACATGCACATGTTCATATATACATTTAAGATGTCGAGATAGGAAACAAGGTTTAATCATAAGATTTAAAATCATTATCCTAGACTGTGTAGCTCTAACCATCCTAAGGGCACCCACGAGCTATATGGATTCAGTTCCCCCTGCTGAAAGGGCCAAGTGCGTGTTAACCACACTAACCGGAGAAATTTGAGGAAGGGCCAAAGTCACCAAGGCTCCAACCATTCCAAGTATATATATATAATGTGTGAACTATGAACACGGTCATAAAGACCCCTATGCCGGCAGATGTGATTTCCAGTATAGGTGCCCCCGGGATCTTCACCTTTCACAGCGAGCTACACAACCCCTTTATGCCCAAATTAAAAGCATTACATACATCCTCATCCATTAACTAAAGAGTCTTTTAGTTAGGCATTTTCCATTGGTATCGTCACACCAAATAAAGTTTAAGCTTGCAAGCCAATTCTATTTTTCCATTACAAAATCAATTAGCCAAATTGACTCCAAAGTTTTAAATTTAAAACCAATTCATGGCTACCAAGGCCATTCAAAATCAATTTATATTCCATTAACCTTTTATGCAATGAAAGGTTTCAAAAGTGAAGGAGATTATGTTTATATCTATGTTTCAAACAAATTTCACAAGTTGGGTTGAGATTAAAGCCAATTCCAAACCATTAAACCATAAAATTTGGGGAAACCCATGTTCCCCATTCCAATTCCCACACTCATGCATTTATTTAGTTCAAAATCATGAGAATAAGACATAAACAATCAATTCAAGACTATGGAAACTCAACTCATGTAACCACCATTTCAAATCCCTCAGCTCATATTCAAAACCCAATGATTAAACCACATGGACAATAATTAAACACATATTTTTGTATAAAATTAATTTAGGGAAGAGATACATGACTAAAACACACAGGAATTTGAAAGCAATTTGAAGTTTGGATCCCGTATGATGAATGCACAGTGAAACCCTTAAGCTTTTTTGGTTTAGGTGTTAGAGAAGAGAATAAGAGTGTTTGATATTTTTAATTGAATAGGAAAAGGACAATTTTGTGTTTATAAATCGTGGAAAGGGTGAAAAGACCAAAATTTCCTCACCCCTAAATGAAAAAAAAAAACTATACATTTTTTAACACCTTGGCATGGCACACTAATATCGCATAGGTTATTCTTCGTGCCACGCCAATATCGCGGAGGATAACCTCCGAGATACGGAGATCATGCAGAGGCACACTATCTCAAAGTTCTAATATAGCCTCGAACCCTTTTTGAAAATTTTAAAACTTTTCCCAAATAGCCTTTTAACATCCCTAAAAATAATTCAAGTCAAAAATCGATATTTTAAATATTGAAGGGTAAAAAATAAAATGATAGAAATTTTAAGGTTCTTACATTATCCCCCCCCCCCTTAGGATCATTCGTTCCCGAATGATGATTTAGGACACTTTTAGTACGAGAATAGAAAGAATACACTAGAATCAAGTGATAAACTCGAATTTTGACAAGAGAAAATGAAAATCATACCTTATGCACGTTCATTCAACACAGGGAACAAGAATAGATACTTGGCCTTCATATCTTCCTCAACTTCCTAAGTAGCCTCTTCTACCTTTTGGTTTCTCTAAAGAACCTTCACTAAAGCTAGATTCTTGGCCCTCAACCTACTAACTTGCCTATCCAATATTTCAATAGGGACTTTCTCATAAGACAAGAAATCTGTAACACCAACATCCTCAACAAGCACTATCAAAGAAGGATCACCCACACACGTTTTCAGCATGGACACATGAAACACGGGATGAATGAAACCCATATTCATAGGAAACTCTAACTTATAAGCAACTTTCCTAATTTTACTTAAAATTTGGCATGGACTAATGTAACTAGGACTGAGCTTCCCTTATTCTCAAATATCATGACTTTGTTCATAGAAGAAACCTTCAAGAATACCCAATTATTTACTTCAAACTCCAATTCTCTTTTCCTCACATCCGCATAAGACTTTTGGAAATTCTGAGCAGTCTTAAGTTTTTCTCTAATCACTTTCATCTTCTCCATGGCTTGGTGAACCAAGTCAGGACCAAATAACCTAGTATCACCAACCTCAAACCACCCAATAGGGGACTTATACCTCCTACTATAAAGATCCCCAAAAGGAGCCATCTGAATGCTCGAATAATAATTGTTGTTGTATGCAAATTCAATAAAAGGCAAGTGATCAACCCAACTACCCTTAAAGTCAATCACATTGTCCCTTAGCATATAAAATTTGAATAGTTTATTCTGTTTGTCCATCTATTTGAGGGTGAAAAGTGGTGCTAAGGTTCACTTGTGTACCCAAACCTTTCTAATAGAAATGCCAGAAATAAGATGAAAACTATGTACCTCTGTCTAAAATAATGGATACTAGTGGACCACGATACTTTACAATCTCCTGAATGAATAACTTTGCATAATACTGTTCATAGTAGTTAGCCCTCACAGGCAAGAAGTAAGCATACTTAGTCATCCTATCCATAATGACCCAAATCGAGTCATACCGATTGCGATACCGCAGAAGACCCATAATAAAATCCATATTGATTATCTCCCACTTTCACATGGGTAACTCTATCTCTTAAGACATGCCACTAGGACTCATGTGTTCAACCTTGACTTGTTGATAAACCATACACTTAGCAACAAAATTTTTTACATCCCTCTTCATACTATTCCATTAATAGATTTCTTTGAAGTCGTCATACATCTACATCGAACCTGGATAAACTGTATATCTAGACTCATGAGCCTCATTCAAAATGTTTTCCCACAGCCCATCAACATGAGGAACACATAACCTACCTTGGTACCTCAGAATACCATCTTCTCCAATCTCTAAACTCATAACCTTTTGCTGACCTACACCATCCTTAATCTGCATAAGTATGGGATCCAAAGCCTGCTCTTGTTTGCCTCAATGCCAAGAGATGATTTGACCACTTTCTGAATAATAAATGCCTAACTTCTGAGTCCAAAACACGAACTCCCAAGTTAGCCAATCTATGAATGTCCTTCACTAATCCTCTTTTCTTCTTATCCACACTGGATAAGCTCCCCATAGACAATCTTCTAAGAGAATCAGCAATAACATTAGCTTTATCTAGATGGTAGTAAATACTCATTTCATAATCCTTAAGTAATTCAAATCACCTTCTCTGTCTGAGGTTCAACTTCTTTTGTGTAAACACATACTACAAGTTTTTATGGTCTGAATAGAGGTATACATGCACCCTATACAGATAATGGTTCCAAATCTTCAAAGAAAAAAACACATCAGCTAACTCCAAGTCACGAGTCAGAGAATTCCTTTCATGAACTTTAAGCTGCCAAGAAGCATACTGAACAAAAGAGAGAGAGGTTATTGACCTCGCCTAACCTGATCCTATATATAGATACATCCAGATTTTATATAAGTAAAACCTCATCTAGGAATATATCTACCTATGCACCATGACAGTAAGACTTAAAACATCCTCAGCAAACTCCATCATGAAGAAGAAGTCCTTGACTTCAGCTTTATAGATTGTGGGCACATAAGTTTTGAACATATGAAACTAATTATACTGTTGCACAAATAAAATAATCTCTCTCATTTGCAAATGTTGGAATCAAAAACTTTGCCAATCAACGCCTTCTAGGATTTGAGGATCAAATTTCTTTTCTCCCTAGTAAGACTAGAAATAGGTTTTTGAACTTTTATTTGCTTAGATAAGGTACCTGGTCCCTCAACCAACTGACCAATTTTCTCAGATATCTGTGGATTACCTTCAAGATCAGGCCCCTTGGTTACTTCCTCTCTTTTTCTTTTTATAGTGGTGTGTTTCTTCTTACTTGCACCCATTGATTTGTGTGTCGTAAACTCTGTAGGCTTTGAGACTCTTACTCCTTTGCACTTTTTAACAAAAACAATAATAATATCATTATCAGTTTTCTCCTTATTGTCTTCACCCTCCATATCAACTACCTTCACAAGAGGAGAAACTATTTTATCACCCTTGATATTTTTCTTGGTATTTTTTTTCTAGTAGTTACTCTTTTACTAGCTTTCAAGGCATCACTTAGTAATTTTTTCTCATCCCCTCGAGTACTATAGGACCTATGAACAAGCTTCTTAAAAATTTGATCCTTTCCCAAATACCCTCTTTTCCCTACTCTATTCAAGAAAAGATAAGCAAATCCATCCTCCTTCATATCATCTTCGATAGAAGGATAAACCATCTTTTTAACAACCCCTATATACATAAAAGGTGCCATCATATTGAGGATTAGAGGATTTAGGAGGAGAGTATATAGAGATGGTAGAAAGACCTTACGGATCTGAAGCCAATATTTTTAGACTCTCAGACACCTAATCTTCCCTAGTATCGACACTTCTAGGAAGGTTTCCATGCTCTTCAGGTAAGTCTCCTTCAAATAAATTTTTTTCCCCTCGAGATGTTTAATTATTGTAAGGAGAACTAGTATTTTGAAATTTTAGGTTGGGTTCTAAACACAAGAGAAGGACTGCACGATGAGGCTTTAGGGTGGACATTGAAAGAGACGAAGTCAATAACTTTGATGGTGTTAAGTTTGCTTTGACTATTTTTTAGTCAGTTGGTGGTGGAGAAACAGGAAAACTAGGCTCTTCTACACTGATGGGTGGCCCGAAGTGGATCTTAGTAATGGATTTTATTGGAGGAGTCTCCACAGAAAAAGGATTTTCAAAATAAGGTGATCGACTCACTGAAGAAGGTTCAATAATAGGAATATTTTCTTTTGAAGGTGTCTTGGTTCGGAGAGAAAGGAAGAGATATTTTTTTTATTTAGAGAAAGAAGATCAGAGAAGAAGTATAAGGAGAAGGATGTATCTAAAAGAATGACTGTTGACACAAAAATGAGTTTAAAATAAGTGACTTAGTGTCTTGGCAATAATGGAGAACATGGAGTAGTCGGATAGGGTATTTAATGAGGTTTAAAGGAGGGGACTTTTGGGCTTAAGGTGAAGTGACGTGCAAGGTCCCTATTGGACACACAACTTAACTTGTAGGAGTGATGAGACAACATTCAGAAAAGGAACATGGAAGAACACATGAAATTTAAGAAATTATTTTAGTATTTTAAGAATATACAACACATAGGTACTGACCTTATAGTGAGGACCTAGTCACCACTTCATAAGTTTCTTCTTTTCTTAAGTCTTTCCTACTTCTTCTTCAGTCTGACTAATCCACCAAGGGTGTATCCTACAAAAGGTATAAGACTGAATTAGACTTTCCCATAACTCACAACATAGATACCTTCTTTCTATTTCTATCCATCATAGATAAAAATAAAAATAATTATATAGAGATTTAATTCATTTTAATTAGACCAAGTTTGATCCTGTTCTTTTCGAAATGGTCTCTATGTAATGAATTTATGAAGATGTCATCCACTTGGTCCTCACTTTTATAGAACTTCACATAAATTATTCTCTTTTCAACATTGTCTCTCATAAAATCTATGTCTCACATCAATATGCTTGGTTCTCATATGCTACTCAGGGTTCTTGCCATATTGAGAGCACTAGTTTTATCACAGAGCAAAAGAGTAGCATCCGAGACTATGCCCAAATCATTAAGTTGTTGTTTTATCCATAGAAGATGAGCACAATAAGAAGCAACAGCAACATAATCAGCTTTAGCTATAGATAAGGGCACTGAGTTCTACTTTTTGGTTTCCCTAGAGATTAGACTAGATCCCAGGAAGTGATCCAATCCTAAAGTGTTTTTTCTATCCACCATGCACCCTACATAATCTACATCAGCATAACCTATTAGATTAAAAGAGACACCTGAAGGGTAATACATGACTAGGAACCCAGTACCCTTCAGATACCTCAAGATAATTTTAGCTGCTTTTAAATGTGATTTCTTTGGAAAAGCCTAGAATCTTGCACACATTCCAACACAGAACAAATGTCAGGTCTGTTAGATATCAAGCATAGAAGAACTCCAATGATCCCTATATGCATTATTTTATTTACTTTAGGGCCTGATTCATTAGTGTATAGTTTGTAGTTGGTTCCCATGGGAGTGTAAATGGGCTTGGCATCACTCATGTAGAATCTGTTCAGCAACTCTTTGATGTACTTTTCTTGGAAAATCATAGTCCCTGTAGGAGTCTATTTGATATGCAGTCCTAGGAAGGAATTTAACTTTCCCATCATACTTATTTCAAATTCACTTCCCATAAGCTTGGCAAATTTTTCACATAGAGTATCTGAGGTAGATACAAAAATAATGTCATCCACATATACTTGAACTATTAACATATTTATTCCTCTTGATTTCAAAAGGAGCGAGTTATCAATTTTCCTTCTTTTGAAGCCATTTTAAAAAAAACATTGAAAGTCTTTCATACTAGGCTCTTGGAACTTGTTTCAAGACATATAGAGCCTTTTCAAGTTTCATAACATGTTTGGATTGATCAACATCTTCAAATCCTAGGGTTTTTTCACATAAACCTCTTCTTTCAAATAACCATTTACAAAGTCACTCTTGACATCCATTTGGAACAATTTGAACTCCAAGTATGTAGCAAAAGAAATAAGAATTTTGATTTCTTCCATCCTTTCTATAGGGGAAAAGGTCTCATCATAATCAATCTCTTCCTTTTGGTTATACCCCTGCACTACCAATTTTTCCCTGCTCCTGACAATAGCTCTATGTTTATCCATTTTATTCTTGTAAACCCACCTAGTGCCTATGATAGTTTTGTCACTAGGTCTGGGGACTAGGTGACATACCTTATATTTTTTTAGATGATTTAACTTTTCTTGCATATTAATGACCCAATCAACATCTTTTAAGGCCTTTTTTATATTCTTTGGTTCAATGGTCGAAATGAAGGTTGAGAAAATAATCCGATTTCTTTCTTTGGATATGGTCTACATTCCAGAGTCCAAAGGTGAAGTAAGATCCTCCAAAAGAATGAGAGGACTTGTATTTCCAGTTGGATCCTCAGATGTTAGACTCAGGCTAGCTTGGTCAGATTCCTCATTTAGCTAATCATAGGGCTTCTGAAAGTGTGAGTATATATTGTTATGATCATTGGTTGGAGGATCTGGTCCCTCACTGACTTTGGTATCATCATCTTTAATACTTTCACTATTCTGATTCTCATCATTACCTTCATTTCTTTAATTTCTGATTCCCTCACCATTTAATCAGTTTATCTGAATTTGAAGAAGCTTCTCCAGTTCATTATCATCTTTGTACCTTAAGTCCTTCATATTTTTGATTCATCAAAGATAACATAAACACTTTCTTCTACACACAAGGTTCGTTTGTTAAAATTCCTATATGCTTTGCTTATTAACGAATACCCAGCAAACACTCTCTTATTACTCTTGGGATCAAACTTCCTAAGATCATCTTTGTCATTATTTAGGATAAAGAAATTATATCCAAAAGTTCTTAGGTAATCCAGCTTGGGTTTTCTGTTGTTCAGTAATTCATAAGGAGTCTTGTTCAGCATTACCTCTATTAGACATCTATTAGTTATATAGCAGGCAGTGTTAACTGCCTTATCTCCCAAAAGATTTTAGGGAGACTAGAGTCTATCAGCATTGTTCTTGCTATGTCCACCAGAGTTTTGCTCTTTCTTTCTGCAACTCTATCTTGTTAGGGAGTTCTAGGTGTTGAGATATTGTGATTGATCCCATGATCTACATAAAACTGATCCATCTTGGTATTTTCAAACTTAATTCCATGATCTAACTTAATTCCAGCTACCTTGGAGTCATACTTGACTTAAATTTTCTTGACAAGAGTTATGAATGATTCAAAAGTTTTATCCTTGTATCTCCAAAATATGGTCCAGGTGAATCTTGAGAATTCATCCACAATTATCAGAATGTACCTATTATCCCCTCTACTTTAAACCTTGATAGGTCCACATAAATCCATATACAATAATTCAAGAGGTATAGTGGTGCTAACATGCTTCTTCTTTTTAAGAAGGATCTGGTCTAGTTTTCATGGCACATGAATCGCAGAGTTTATCTTCTGCAAATTTTGACTTTGGAAATGCCATGGACTAAGTCCCTTGCAACCAATTTATTCAAAAGTGATAAACTCAGATGTCCAGTATTCGATACCATATTTTAGTGTTATCACTTTGAACACTGAGACATGTTAGCTCATCACCTGAAACTAAGCTCAGATATGCCACACACATGTTCTTGCATCTTCTTGCTGTCAGAACCACTTCACGTAAATTGAGATTGGTCACAATGCAGCCATTAGACAGAAATTTTACTTTATTTCCTTTGTCACAAATTTGTGACACACTAAACAGACTATATTTCAATCCATTGACAAAATACACATTTTCAATTACATGATTGGGTGATTTTCCAATCTTGCCAACACCTTCAGTATTTCCCTTCTTTCTATTTCTAAAGAAGACACTTCCACTATGAAGTGCCTTTAGTGAGAGAAAGTTTTCTGTTCTTCTATTCAGATGCTTGGAGCATCCACTATCCATGAACCAACATTGATTGTTTTCTCTCACTCTCACCTACATCAGCAATCATTTATTAGACTTGAAAACCCATTTAAGTCTGATTTCCCACTAAGATGACAGTGGTGTGATTAAATATTTCTTGGTCCAGCTATGCTGTCTTGAGAACTGTTTTCAACACGAGGACCTGTTCCCCAGTGCTTTAAACCAAGTCTCATGTTGGACTTGTTCTCCTCATAATTGTATATTTGAAGTTTTTTTCATCTTTCTTTTTAAACTCACAGTCCCTTTTGAGATGCTCATTTCTACTACAGTGGGTACACAACAAGTTGTCAAACACAGAGACATACTTGCAGTGGGTATTATGAGGTGGTTGATACTTTTCCTACCTAGACCTTATATATCATTGGACCGTTGATTTATTAGACTAGACAAAAATTTGGAGGAAGCAGTCCATTTGAGGAATTTTTGAAAATATTCTTTGACCTAGACCAGGTCCCTCTCTAGTTGAGAGTTTCTATTTAAGGTAGTTACGAGAAGTTTTGTAGAATTTTTTAACCTCTCTTCAAGTTTAACTGGAGACTACTGGCTTTCCCTTTCCTTTGGATTGATCTACAGAGACTCCCAGCATTTTTTCTTTCAGATCATCATTTTCTTTTGACAAAAAACTTAGTTTTACATCCAACAAAGACACTTTGATAGCAAGAGATATTTTTTTATTTTCAGATACCTCAATAGTTTCACTCCAGAGATCTTTCTCACTAGTAAGCTCAAATAATGAATCTATTAAAACACTAGCTAAACCCTTAAACCTTTTTAAAAAGTAATTATTGAGATTTTGTTTAAATTTTAGAAGAGTTACCTCTTCATCATCTTCATATCAAACTTTATCATGAATGCAAAGAGTGAACCAAAGGCATCATTTGAATCTTCAATCACTATCACTGAAATATCCTCAGGAAGTTAAGAATCATCAAAATCATTGGATGAGTCTCCCCAGTCTGCCAAATCTTGTTTCACAACATAGTCTGTAGCTGGTCTTATTCTGACCTTGTTAAGGACCCGGTCCTTCTGCTTATCTTTATTCGGTTCTCTTCTACTATATTTCTTGTGCTCTACTTTGTACATTGGGCAATCCTTGATAAAGTGATCAGGCTTTCAACACTTATGACAAAGGTCATATTCTGCAGTTGATCTTCTTGAGTTTCCTCATATTTGGAAACATTTATTTTTTCTCATAACCTTGAGAAATCTCTTGGTTATGTATTTCATGTCTTCATCCTCTTCACTGATTTCTCCTTTGGCGGCTTTAAGAGCCAAGGTCTTCTATTTCTTGGGTTTTTTCTTACCTTTCTCCTATTGCTTCTTCATTTCATAGGTTTTTAGATTCCTATGAGCTCATCCATTGTGGGGTTTTCAGGTTCCCTGATTCAGTGCATTTACTTTGCTTTCCCATGACTTGGGAAGTATACTAAGCACTTTTCTTACCTGCTTAGTGGGCTTAATGTCCTCACCTAGACTGTGCAGCTCATTAGTGATAGACGTAAATCTAGTATACATTTCTTGGATAGTTTCTCCAACCTTCATAATGAAGGTTTCATAATGTGCAGTAAGCATGTCAACCTTCAACTCTTTAACTTGACTTGTCCCTTCATGAGTTGTTCTCATATAATCCCAGATCTCTTTGGCTAAATCGCATGCAGAGATTGTGTTATACTCATCAAGTCCTATCCCACATACAAGTAGTTTCTTTGCCTTGTAATTTTATTCAATCTTTTTGCGACCATTTCATCATACTCTCTTAGAGTCTTAGGAACCAATCTAGTGACCTCTTCTTCCTTTAGTTCTTTCATGGGAACATGTGGACCATCCAAGATAACATACATTAGCTCACTATCTTCCGCCATTATAAAGTAATACATTCTTGTTTTTCATCATCCGTAGTATTGACCATTGAATCTTGGTGATCTAGTGGTGGACTGTCCTTCTTCCATGAAAGAGGAAAGTAGGGATCCTATTGACAAAAGGTTGGTTCTTCGCTTTCCTTTAGAATGAAAGTTGCTATGAAGCCCATCTCCTCCTAAGTCTTAAGAAGAGTCCTGTTTCGAAGTATTTGGTAGAGCTGCCATTTCTGAGTTGGATCCTCTTTAGGATTTAACTTTTTAGAAAGAGCTAGCTCTGATACCAATTGATGAAATGTATGAGTCCACCAAATACGACAGGACATGGTCCCCAAATGAGAGGTGCAATACAATTTAAACAGAAGGAAAGACATGCAATAATATAAAGAATACACTATGTTTACGTGAAAACTTCGTCGCTCAAGGAAAGTAAAAACCACGACCTACCATCAAGATTTTCGAACTCCACTAATCTCCAAGCAACAAAGTGATTACAAACTCCTATAATGACCAATTCCTGTAATAACTCAATTACAAAAGAAGTGAGATAACTCTACCACACTAACAACTGACTAACTCTAGCCACCAATCCGAGGTAACAATACGCAAAACTCAACACCACACACAATGATAAGGTTTGCTTGACCAATTTACAATCGGCTCAAACAATTAACTCTAACGGTTTAGACTCGGGTTAAGACTTGGACAAACTACACATCTATTATCCTTTATAATCAGGAGTAGATTTACAATTTGAGAGCAAAATACACGACTCAAGAGACACCAAGACTAATGAGAGCACTTGATCAAGTCCTTTCATGATATTTGAGTTGTGTTCAAGAAACGGCTTTTGCAAATGGAGAGAAAAATCTTAATTTGGCAAAAACTAGGTTTTGTTGTATGTAGATGATCCTTTTATATGAGACAACAAAAACCTAGAACTTCTCCCATTGGTCGAAGTTCAACACCTCTACTGTCGCACCCACCAACTTTCTGCAGGAAAGTACAGCTTTCAGTTGTAGTCAAAGAATCATCTTCTGAAAGAAACGTGATACGGGACCAAGTCCCTTAGATACTGACTTAGCCATCGACTAGGTCCTTTGTGGAATAGTTTGTGGATCATCAAAATCCCAAGAGTGTAACAGAATCAAATTCAGATGTCCTTCCAAAAGAAGGTAAAACTCAATTAATTATCGAGGGACAAGATCTAGAAAATATGCCCTTATAAAGATTATTAAGTGTTTATTATCGTTATTGAGTAACGGCTGGCGATGATCTCGAGAGCTCGCATAATGGTTGGATGTTCGAATAACCTCATCCCGGATTGTGTCTCATATCCAGCGATGTGTATCCGGAACTAGGTGGGCTTTTGTTAGACACGGGTCACCGAGGGTAACATACCAAACCTGCCTTTAGCAAGGCCTTTTTTTGGCATGTCTCTTTAATTCAACTTTTGTTGACTCGTACCCATCTGACCTCTAACTTTTGTTACATTTCACCTTTTGATTTGTCCACATGTCCAAGCCAGATTTTACCCTATATATACGTCAATCTTGGAACTTTTTCTGGATTGGAGCTCGTTTTCGTTACCTCATGTTCAAAAATAAGTTTAACTTTATAGTATTGGCGAGGACAAATGAATATGCATCCAAAGAGTCACTCCCAACGAACACAATTATCCTCTGAAAGTCAAATTTGACATTTGTAGGTTAGTTAAGTTATTACGGACGCATTAACATAATTTAATGATATTTATGTGTTATTCAAATAATGATTTGTTAAAACTTGATCTTGACTAACCCAAAAATAGGCATTCATTACGAAAGAAAATGACTGCTAGTCTGATAACATTGACTGATCGAGGAGGGAAAAAAACTTAATATCACCTTTATATAGCATCAAATGATTAAAAAAAAAAAAAAATTTAGTAAATACTCGAACGACGTCTGATAGAGACGACAAATCATTGAAAATATAAATGTTCGATCATTAGAAGAATTAAATAGGTGAAAATTTTAGAAAAAATTATCATACTTAAGACTATAATTACAATAAATAACAATACTTTTATAAAATTACAATTTATAGCAAGAGTAGCATTATTTTACTCATTAACTAGGCAAGTACATGTTTTACTCTCACTACTTTAAATTTTTTTAATTTTCACTCCACTATTTCACCTCCCCAAATATAGTCATATCTTTTACCCCCATTTTTCATCTTATTTTTTTATCATTTTATTTTTTATTTTATTTTATTTTCATTTTTTTATTTTCACTTTATTTTCTCTCTTCTATTTCTCTTCTTTTTTTCCTTTTTCCTTTTTCTTTTTTTCTTTTTTTCATATTTGAAAATAATTATCTCTATGATCTTCAAGATTTCAAAATAAAACATCATTAGTGTCTTTCACTCTCTTATATATCTACCTTTTTTTTGTTAGTTTTTTTCCATCTTATTTTTATCATTTTATTTTTTTATTTTTATTTCTTTTTCTTTTTCATTTTCTCTTTCCACTTTATTTTCTCTCTTCTATTCCTCTTTTTTTTTCCTTTCTCTTATCTTTTTTTCTTTTTCTATTTCCGTTTTCTTCTTCTTTTTTCTATTTTATTTTGTATCCTTTTTTTTTTCTTTTTTTTTTTACACTTCTATTTCTCTTTCTTCCTTTTTTTTATTTTTCACTTCTCTTTTCTTCATTTTTTTCTTTTTATATTTTTATTTTTTCATTTTTTTACTCTTCTATCTCTAACTTTTATTTGAAAAGACAAATATGTATATCACATACACATACTCAAACAACATATAAAATACATAGTCATACAGATCTGAATATCTATTTACAGTACAAACCATACATATGTATTTACGAAATACTTATCATATTCATATTAAACAGTAACAAACATAACTATACTATATATCATCATACGTATTTGTGAAATACAAAGGTGGAATATACATATGGATCAGGTATGTATTCTGTAAATACATATGCAGAGCTATATGTATTTTATACGATGTTGGATTTGTCTTTGAACTGTACATACTATGTCATTTTAGAGGATAACATATGTACTTATTTGTTTTCTTTTACTGTTTAAGATATGTGTCATGTATTTTTTTATTACATATATGTATATGTATATAATTGTCATTTTTGTTATAGAAATTTTGTGTTCTATATGTTTATATATATATGTGAGTCAAATATGTCTTTCTATAAATACATATGCAGATATATATGTATATTTTTTACCGTTAATACATATGCAGATATATATGTATATTTTTTACCGTTAATACATATGCAGATCTGTATGTCTATTTATTTTTTATATTTTTTGAATATGTATATATGATATAGATATTTGTATTTTAAAAATAAAACAAAGAGATAGAAGAGTAAAAAAAAAATTCAAAAAAAATTCAAAAAAAAAAAAGTGAAACGGAATAATAAAAAAGAAGAAAGAGAAATATAAACTAGAAATAAAAGTGTAAAAACAAAAGAGAAAAAAAAATAAAAGAAGAAGAAGAAGAAAAATATGAGAAAAGGAAAAAAAGAAAATGCGAAAAATAAAAAATAAATAAAAAACGAAAAAGGAAAAAAAAAAAAAGAGAAGTAGAAGAGAGAAAATAAAGTGGAAAGGAAAAAATGGAAAAGAAAAAGAAATTAAAAAAAAAATTAAAAAATTAAAAAAACTAACAAGAAAAAATAGTTAGAGATATAAGAGAATGATATTTTGAAATTTTGAAGATCATCAAAATAATAATTTTCATATTTAAGTTTGATTTGAAAAAGGAATCTACTAATTTAAATAAGAGTAATTTATGGGAATTTAATTAGATGGGATAACTATTCTTTATTTAACTAAACTAATTTGAGTAAAACAAGGGTATTAAATCTTGTTGTATATGTATTTGTATAGCAACAGTTTACTTAAATACAAAATACAATTTGCTATTTTTTGTAATTATGAAACTATTGCTATAAAAGTTACAATTAAAATTCTATAGTTGCTATTTCTCAAATTTTTATTTATCTCCCCAGTTTTCTTTTACAAGACAAATAGGAGTACTACATACATTTTCTCCCTCTTATTTATGGAAATATAACTATGTCATGGTCAAAGTTTTTAGAAGCCTTGTGAGAGTACGGTTAGGAGACATGGGTTTTATCACTTTTAATAAATGTCCAAGAATTTTTCTTTTTTTGCCATCTTAAATTATATGAGAACAAACACTAACATATAAAATGAAATATAATGAGTATCAAATAAAAAAGAAGAGGATCAAAAGAGATGGAGTGATGATGCCACATCACACATCACAAAATTTATCAAGAGTAAATACATAATTATCCCTTGATATTGGTCGAAATTTTCAAAAAGATACCTAAACTTTGAATTCGATCTATTACACCATAATTCTTACTTAATCTGTTGCATATACATCATTTTTCGCTGAATCTCAGTCACAACAAAGAGATTGAACACACACACCAATCAGGTGCTGCCACGTGTTAAATGTATTCAATTTCGTATTTTATTTTATTTTTTAATAAATCTTTCCTTTTTATTTAATTTATCACCCACCCCACCCCCTCTTCCCCCACCCCCGCGTCCAACACCCCCTTCCCTCCCCCCCCTCCCACATGTCTAGCAGTTCCCCTCCACCCCTACCCCCATTCAGCACCCCCACCCTCCGTCCAACACCCCTACCCTGTCAGCATCTCCCCATAACCCCCCACCCCACCCCACCCACTCCGTCAAAATCTCTCTTCCCGTTCATTTTTTTTTCTTATTCAAATCAATTCAACAAATTGTTTTATGATTGAATTGAGTTTTAAGGATAGTTAAATAATTGAATTAAATTTTAAAGATAGTTAAATGAGCTTTGATGGAGTTTTAATGTAGTTTTAAAGATATTTTTTATAAAAAAAAAAAAGCTTCAATGGACCTTTAATAGAGAAGGTTTAATGGTGTTGAAGAAGATATTGTGTTGAGCTTTAAGGGAGTTTTAATGATTTGTTTTTTAAAATAAAGCTTAAATGAATTTTTAATGGTGTTGAAGGTGTTGAAAAAGAAAGGGTGAGTTAGGGGGGGGGGGAGAGAGGGGGGGTACCGGGTAATTTTAAAAAATAAATAAATATTAATTTTTTTCTTTCAAAAAAAAGAATATAAATTATATATTAATTATTTACACGTGGCAGCTTTTTATTGGTCAAAAAAATTAATTTTGAGTCCTTTCACGCGCTTGTGGCGCGTGTATACACGCAGAGGTCAAAAATGGTGTATTTGGAACGGAATAAAGAAAAATTGTGGGGTAATAGGTCGAATTCAATTTTTAGATGTCTTTTTGAAAATCTCGGTCAACATCAGGGGGTAATTATGTATTTACTCTTTTATCAAGTCCATGAACAAGCAGCTAAAAGTTACCTCCGAATGAAATTTCTTCGCTCTTTAAAAGTTTCAGAATCTAGTTATAATAACAGAGAAATTTTTAGTAGAAAGTGTTTCCCTTTTAACGTCTTATGCGAAATGAATTTGGATTTGTCTGACCAATAAGTACCGGATATTGTTAGTTAGATGGTTATATAAATTAGAACGTAAAAACAATTATCTCCTCGAATAAAATGTTTTAGTATTGAAGAAATCTTTATATTGATTGACTACTTGAACTTTCACATTATTGATGAAGATTGGATTCCTATTCTCCTTTCTTTAAAAAAAAAAATTTAGAATCATGTTACCCCACCAACAGCTACACCTATATATATACATCATTCACCCCTTCAATTTAAACTGCATAAAAATAGGAAAGAAAGAAATCCCACACAAGGCTTCCCTTTCTAAATATTCAAATATGCATCAAGAAAATTCAAGAGAATTTGATCTAAGCATTCTTGATTTAGAACTAAAGCATCAATTCAACAGCTCCAACTCAGACTCAATCTCCGACAATCTATCGGTCAAAAAGTGGGAGAAGATAGACGAAAATGGAGATAGTATTCCGTGTGCATCATCACAAGTACCGAATAACTGGAAGAAATACAGAGGCGTGCGTAGGCGACCATGGGGAAAATTTTCTGCTGAAATTAGAGACCCAGAAAGAAAAGGCGCTAGGCTTTGGTTGGGAACTTACGAGAGCCCAGAGGACGCGGCGTTGGCTTATGACCGAGCTGCATTTAAATTAAGGGGTACTCGGGCTTTATTGAATTTCCCCCACTTGATTGACACGAACGTCGCTGAGCTGAACAGAGTTTGGCCTAAGCGGCGTTCACGCTCGCCCAAATAAAGGAGGAAGAAGAAATTCCGAGTCCAAAAAGGAGAAATGCTCAGCTAATAAACAGCCTAGCTAAAGTTAATTTAAATAATCATAGTATCATACAAATGTTTGGAGTCACTAATTATGCATTTCATCCTTAGGATTAAAAAGAATTTTCTTTTCTAAGTTTGAATTACAAATATATGAAGATTGAAGTACTCTTCCTTGTTCCTCCTACTCTTTTTTTTCGTGAAAAAGGGCAAGCTCATGAACTTATTATATAACCTTTGTTTTACGTTCTCATGTTTTTTTTTCATATTGTAAAATTCAAGCTTGCCCATGTGAAGAGCTGATCTAATGTTATTATTAGTGTCTATAACTTAAAGTTTATTTGTATAAATTTCTTTTCACGTTTCGACTTGGATCTTCAATGATATTTTCACTATAGTACCATGCAAGATCGCCAATTGATTTATTTTGTCTAAACCTATGTTCATATTCCTTATTGAACATCGAATTAAACCATCTCTTTTTTATGCAAAAGAAAATTAGTAGCAGGATATCAAAGTGAATAATCGTTTTGATATCAAATTTGTTTTATTTTACGTTCTTTGGTTCATAATAAACCAAAATAAATGTCATGTATATAAAATAGAGTTCAGCCTATTGTATCGACAATTAATAAGTTTTGCCCTAGATTTAAAATTCTAGAAACTGTTTACTTATGGGAAATCATAAAGGGGAGTTCATTGAATTGACTCGTCCTTTTATGATCGTATGCTTAGGGGTTAATAATACATACTTAATCCACTTGAATTTAGAGAAAGCACATTCAAACAGTTAAATATTATTTGCAAAACGATAGTTGTCTTTAATTTCAACTTTAAAAAATTTAAATAAAATGAAAAATATTTGTAATATTATGAAATTATGTGACTATCTATTGAGATATTACTCTTTTAGAGTAGATTTGGTTATTTGTTTCAGGTGAATTAATCAAGTTGGTAATTTTGCTAGTTTATAGAAGTTGGGGGTTTAAACCATTTTTAGAAGTACCTTCAAAAATTTTCTTTGCAAAAAAATATGACCAAAACACAACTTAGATTTTAGCATTTTAAAATTTTCAAATAAAATATATAATATTTGATTTTCATAACCAAATGCTCACTTAAATTCTTTAAACTGCTCTCACTTTTAATTTGGATGTGTCTCTCTACTTTCTCTCTTTCGAAGAACTCTAGCACTTTCTTCTGTTATCACTTAAATATTATACTCCCACTTACAAGGCAATGCAAGTAGATATGTCAATTTATGTATTAAGCCAAAAATTTACCAAATATTCTCCTTAGTGATTAATGAAACAGATTTTTGAACGGATTTAAATAGTTCTGAATGATATTGAAAACAATATTCTAAGATATGCATATATATATATATAAAAGAATGGCCCTTCATGAACAACAAACATCATGCATATGTGGAGATAAATAATAGACAAATAGTGACAACCAGCATGACACAACACGTTATAAAATGAAATCGAAAGCTAGCCAGCTGCTTCATTTTAATCTTAGTTTATTTTCCACTGCTCCAGTCATAATCAGAATTAGATAAAATTAAGGGTGCATCCACATGTAGTTACATGTTAATTAATTCTTCGAATCTCTTCAAGATATCATCTTTACTGTAATAAGCTTTTTTGTTTTGTTTAATTTGTGCCTTTGTCTTGCCACGAGGGGTGGGGGAATAATATATATTATGGGAGTAGGTCACTTGATGTGACTTCAATGGCGGAGTCAGTATTAACATTAAGGGGTTCAAAAATATGAAGAAATAAGTATTTGAAGAAGTCAATGAGATCTATTCAACATATATATATATATATATATATATATATAAATAATTGGATTCTTATATATACACTGTTATTTTTTACCGAGGAGCATTCGAATGAGCCCCATGCCTTGACAGGCTTCCCTTTTTCCAAATACATTGAAATAAGGAAAAATGATCAAATTTATCTCTCTACTTTTTAAAATTAGCTAGATTTACTCTTCTTCATACTTTGGGGTCAAATTTATCTCCGTTGTTAAGAAAGTTTTCATTCAACAAACACTTTTATTTAACGAAAAAATCCAAATCAACATAAATAACCCATATTCTAGTTTAACTCACTCGATCTGACCCGACTTAACATAATACCAACCCAAACAAATCGATTTCTCCTAAGTTACACACTTTGAGAGAGTTCCTTCGAATTTGAGGGAGCACAGAGGTGCGTTCATGAAGATTCGGGAGAGTAGAGAGCTTTTTGCTAGAGATTAGTCAAAGCTTCGATGAAGATTCCTATGAGCTCGTCGAAGGTGGTGGTAGTGTGGTGGAGTTGGGTTAGGTAAGTTAAATGGGGATGGTGGGTTAAGTATAGAGCCTTTTGTTGGGGAACACTATATATATTCTCATCATCACCATGAAAACCCATCACCGCCACCCAAAGCTTAAAATATTATTATCTTATAGTTTCATCTGTCGTTGAACTCAGTTAGTTCTCAGTCATCAAAATCACAATTACATTAATTTCTCCTTTATGATAATGACAAACCAATTTCCTTTTGTGACATACATTAGTGTAATGACCCTCGCATTGAAATTTTGAATTTTCTGTGTTTTGATCATTTTACCCTTTTTTTATGATTGTCTTATCTGATTTATGAGTTATGGAAATGGTGGGCGCAATTTCCAAGACTTTCGAAAAGGTTTAAGGTGAGTTTAAGCATATTTTGAGGCTTTAAGAGTCAATAGTTGACTTTGATCAATATTTCTTGATCTGAGTCTCTAGTGGAAGTTTAGACTATGTCGGTAGATCTGAAATATTGATTTTGAGTTGGTAGCATGGTTAGTTTGGGTGTTGAGCCTTTATTTTGTATTTCGATCATTCATTTGGAAAATAGTAAAAAAGAGGTCCCGGGGGTTAATTTAGTAAAAACAATCCTTTTTTAAAAATTCAACATCTTATTGAGTCCAGAATGTCGAAATTATCCTAGTAGCGCATTTTGTTTGTACTCACAAGGTTTCGAATGAATTTTGAGGGTCAGATCGAGAAACTTAGCCTTTTAGCGAAGTTGCTGGTGCAAAGTATCAGTTGGTGAAGCCGCTTAAGAACCCCGGGGGCGCTTTAGCGGTCACTTATCCACTAAACGGCCAACCTGTACATAAATCCTTTTTCGCAATTTTTCATCATTTTTAAAAATTCAACATCTTATTGAGTCCAGAATGTCGAAAGTATCCTAGTAGCACATTTTGTTTGTACTCACAAGGTTCCGAATGAATTTTGAGGATCTGGTCAAGAAACTTAGCCTTTTAGCGAAGTTGCTAGTGCAAAGCATTAGTTGGTGAAGCCGCTTAAGAACCCCGAGGTCACTTTAGCGGTTACTTAGCCACTAAAGTGGCCAACCTGTACATAAATCCTTTTTCGCAATTTTTCATCACTTTTGGACCTTTGAGCCTCGGATTTGGATGATTTGTAGGGTTTTGTTCATCATTTGAGATTGAGTAAGCTCTGAACCTTAGTCCCGTTACTTTTCATCGAGTTATATCACCAAACACTCTTTAAATTTGGTTTTAAAATGGAAATTTGGTGGAGAGGAGTGTCAATAAAATTTAAGAAGGATTTTTCTTTCAATTGGATCTTATTTTAATCCGTCGTATGGTCTTTCTCCTATATGATCCTATAACCTTGAGAAATATGTTTTAAAAATAAAATTTGGATTCTATCTCTTTCTTTTCTGAACTCATTTTTCTAACCTATTTTAGAGTGTCTTAAATAGGGTCAATATGGGTATCATTAGATTTTTTAACTTGTAGATGTCATTTTTGAGTAGGTTGAACATTTTTGGTGTTTATTCGAGGGAGTCGAGATTTTGGTTTGAGGCCTTGGACGGTGCTTGAGCTGGTGAATCTTCATTGAATGCAAGTTAAGATGTATTGTAATACCCCATAATATTCTAAGCTCGATTCAGCTCTTAGTTCCATGCTTAAGGGGTCCAAGGCTTGAAAATTTCACTAAGTGTTGAGGACTTAGTCATTTTCAAGACCCCTAAACTTTACAAATCTCTACTTTGGCCTTTCCGACCCCAAAATGTTGGTTTTTGAGTTGATTCATGATTAGGTAGGTTCAAAGTACGTCTCGGCAGAGTTTTGGGATTTTTGAACAAGGATTGGGGCGTGTTTGGATGGTTGAAACAAAGAAGCAACGCGATAAGGCCGCAACGTGTTTCTCTCTCCCAAGGTAGAGTGGTCTGCGATGCATGACTTTCTCCCCCGGAGTAAGTTGTGTGGTGTGTTTCTCTCTCCTGCAGAGAGAGACGCGGTGCGTGGCTCTGTCCCTGTCCCATACAGTTATATAGTTTAAGTTCTCAAGGGGATTTGTAGTCATTTTCCTCAACCCAATTCGTCCTTAACACGTTTTGGGACTTCCAAAAGGGCATTATTTTCCCCTTCCACTCCAAATTGCTCTCAAGAAATCTCACTTTCCCCAATAACAAACTCAAACTTTTTCCCCAAGAAATCAAGAGTTTAAGTTTCTAAAGTTCAAGAAATCCTCAAGAAACTAGCTATTAAGGTATGTGGGTATTCATCCATAGGTCCCTTCCACCCATGGAGCCCAAAATCCTCCTTTTTAATTAAGTTGTAGAGTTTGTCCTTTACTATGGAATTTCATATATTCAAGATGGGTTAAACTCATCTGTTCTCTAATAATTTGAACTAAATTCATGTCTATGTAAGATCCCATGAAAAGTTAGGTTGTTTCATGTTTTAAATTTCAGTTTCTCGTGTCATATTCAAGTGAATTTCTTATTAAATCCCTAATTTATGAATTTAGCCATGTAATCATGTTGTTTTCCTCATACTTAACACATTTCCATGTTCAAGTTCATGATTCTCATATGTTTGATAAAATATTGTGTTATGGGGTCTTTGAACCATAATCCCATACTAAAGTTTTAAGCTTCAATATTGTACTCTACGATCATTCGGTGCTGGCGGGTTATGAACACCTGATACCTACGTGTTTACTTACATTTCAGATCTTTCAAGTAAGGATTTCAGTTAAATCATGAATATTACCAGTTACTCAGTTGTTATAATCATGATGAGCAATGTCAGTTGTTACGTTCAGTTGAATTTAGTTCAGTCCAGTACCAGTGTTAGTTCTGTTAAGAGTAGAATTTAGCAAGGAGCGAACCCAGGGATGGGGGCTCATCTGCCAGTAGAAGGTGTGACCTTTAGTAACAGTCCCTGAGTTCTAAAACTACGTAGCCAGCGTAGGTTTGAGGTCTCTTCCTGCCAGTTGAGGGTTGACGCATATCTCATGAGAGCACCTTCCAGTAGAGGGTGACTCGCTAGTCCTTCGGTACATCATCCTTGTGGATTCACATCGTCAGTCATGTGTTAGTACTCGTGGCACAGTACTGACACCCTTCCAACTGGCGTTATAGTTTAGACCCCAATTAGCTCATATTGGGGCATATCGGTGACATGATACCTTTCACAGTTTTAGTCAGTATTACAGTATATCCCAGTTCAGGTTTGCTTGACCAAGTGTAACGATTTTCATTTATTCAGTTCTACAGGCTTCGGTCTTTTCAGATTTTAGAATATTTCAGCAACATGTTTATGCTTCGTCTTGCATTCTCTGTATTACATATTCATACATTTATGCTCAGTTATCTCATGCATCTCAGCCAGTCCTCATCTCATATACCAGTACATTCAAAGTACTGACCACATACTTTTCTTTGAGCTGTGTTGTCTTATAACATAGGTTCGGATGCTCAATTTCCCGACCATTCCTAGACATCTCAGCGATACTATAACACCCCAACTTAGGAAAGAGTCCCACATCGGCAAAACACAGAAGGGTACTGGGTATATAGGTAAGAAAGTCTTACTCCCTAGTGACTCATTTTAAAGCCGTGCAGGCCTGGGCCCAGAGCAGACAATATCACTAGTGGGTTGGGAGTTACAGGGGTCTCTCAGGCCTTGATGGTTAAGGATGCCCATAGCGGCCATGGCCCCGGTTTGGGTCATGACAGAATGGTATCAGAGCCGCTTTTGTGTCAGCCCTGTCGATATGGGCCAAAGTTCAAACTAAGTGTAGGCTAATCCTGATAAGGCGGGGCAAACCTTAGTCCTGAGTGTAGGCAAAATGCCATTTTGGAGGGCAAACCACAGTGAGGACGCTGAGTCCATAGGGGGGTGTATGTAACACCCCAACTTAGGAAGGAATCCCACATTGGTAAAACACAAAAGGGATACTGGGTATATAAGTAAGAAAGCCTTACTCCCTAGTGACGCGTTTTAAAGCATTTCAGGCCTGGGTACAGAGCAGACAATATCACTAGTGGGTTGGGAGTTACAGGGGTCTATCGGGCCTTTTTAGTTCAGGATTCCCATCGCGGCCAGGGCCCCGGCTTGGGTCGTGACAGTTACTCAGCAGCAGTAGTGGTGAGTCCTCATCTATAGAGGACATGATATGTTTGTCTCAATTTTATTTCAGTATTTCCTTATGTTCAGTCAGTCAGAGTTAGTTGGGGGTTTATCCCATCAACTCCTCACGATGTTTAGAGGCTTTCAAACAGACAATCAGTGTACAGTTGTTCAGTTTTTCAGTATTATCAGTTGTTAAAGATAATTCAGGCTTATCGCTTACATATATTCAGTATTCATATTTTCAGTATTTTATCAATTTATCTTCTGCATATGGTATTTCAGTGTCATTTATTCAGTGCTCACAGCAGGTACTAGCTTATGGGTTAGCTTGTGGTTACTTGTGACCGTAAACACCATTGTGGCGACTAGAGGGTAGCCTCGGGTCGTGACCAAACTTGGTATCAGAACCTAAGGTTATTAAATATCTTAGGGAGTCCGAAATTCGCATTGAGTAGAGTCTTGTGCATAGGTATGAAGCACACCACACTTATAGATAGGAGGCTATGAGACATTTTTAGGAAAGTTTTCCTTCTTTCAGAGTTAATGTCGTACGAAAGACCATGATATCTATTCAATTTCTCTTTCTAACTCATCCTTCATTTCGTTTACAGATAATGCCTCTCATAAGAAACAACGGAAGAGGGAATGGGGATCAGCCTGCACCCCCACCTGTTCAGGAAGATCCCGTGAATGAGCATGTCTCTCACACCGAAATCAGGGCCACTTTCACGACATTAACCTATTCTATAGCTTCTCATAACAACCAGTAGGTGTTGACACCCAATTTTGACCTCCCGATGCTCCTTTTAGGTTGCTATTTTAGCAAAATAATTAATTTGAAATGTTAGTATTTTTTACTCATTTTCTTGCATCAAACAGATTTTTGACGTGTCACATCCATGATTTTAAAATATATACGAATTATTTTATCACTTTTCAGTATCATTTTTTGATTCATTAATTTAAATATAATATTTCTTTAAATAATTTTATCAATATTTTATTAATTCTTTTTCGCAAATATGCACACTCACAATTTATAAATACATTGTATATTATTATTATTATTATTATTATTATTATTAGCAATAATTTTATATAATAATTTTACGTAACATTAATTTTTACATGCTTAGTTTATTTTGATATCGACGTCTTATTTAATTAGCAACCTAATTTAAAATGATTTTCCTAATTTATTTAAAATCTAGCCTTTTTCCATTCAATTTATAACAATTTTAGCATAATTTTACACTACTTGTTACAATTCTAGACACATTTAATTCAATTTAAAAGGTCCCAACTTTTTATCGTATTCTTTTTAATCTCAGCCATGGATCATGATCGATCTAACGGTTGACATCAACCCACTCTACTCTTTTCATTTATACCAACATAAACCCTAATCGCTCTATTTTTAACAAAACAGCCGACCCCTCTCTCTCTCTACCTTCTCATTACACTTTTTCTCTCTCTAAACTCAACTTTCACCAACCACCATCGTTCACTACTCTGGCCAATAAAAACCACTAGCGCTGTCATCTTTCTCACCCCGGTGTCGACCTCCTCCGACTGTCTTCCCCCACCGCAGGCAAGGCAGCAACCCCAACCGTCGTCTCTCTCCCTACCATCGCTAACAGCCCTCTCCGTTGCCTCCATCAACCTTCGCATGCCTCCCCTCCTACTCCAAAATCCTCCAGCGCCGCCACTTCTCCGACCAAAAAACTCCACCAGCAGCCGAACGCCTCCTCCAGCCACTCCAGCTGGCTCCGCCAGTGAATCTGCCACCGCTGACCCATTTTTTGGAAAGTGGTGGGTTCTCCAAAATCCATCAATAGGTTTGACAAAAAAAAAAGATTAACAAAGTGAGATTGATTTCTTAGGTCCTATTCTCTGTCATTTGTGTTGGTTTTATGTGCTAAGACTATAATATGTCAAAAGCCTTAATTTGTAATTGTACCCGTGACGTATTATTTACTCGAGTTCGTTTATCATCTAATAATTGTTATCCTTTCTTTTGTTTTTAGTGGGTTTGGTCTGTTTGATTATTCTATGAGTATTAACTCAATTATATTCTGCTATTGTTGATAAAATATGCTTCAATGTGTGAATTGATTTGATACAGTACAATGATTTTCCCCGAATTTTATTTTTTGAACTTTGACAATTCCCTTTCTTCTCATATTTAAGGTAAATTACCTATGTTAGGTTGATTTAATGATTTTTTTCCTTTATTTAGGTATAAACAGATTCTTTTTTTTTTACTTATTTATTTGCAATTATTTGATAATATTTTATGTAATTGATTCACTATGTTAAATTTCTTTACCTGTTTGTAAATGATGATCTGATAATATAATATTTTAATTGATTTACTATGGTAATTATGGAATAATTAATTCCTATAATTATGAGATAGTCATAATTTTGGTAACATTATTTCCTGATTCCCTTACCTTTTGATAAGGGATCTACACGATTTGTGCCACAACTTAGATACTTATCTATTTACAACAATTGTGACATGCAAATTTACTCTGTCCTTAATCTTATTGAATAGACAACCGTGATTTATGATAATTGATTTAACACCTTACTAGTAGTGTCTAAAGATTTGATTAAATTTATTTTCTTTCTTTTTATGCTTGAAGCTGATTTATTTTTCCACACTATATAAAAAAACCTCTTTTCAAGTAGAAAAAAATACTCATATTCCGCCTTCTCTGGTTTTTACTCCATAATACAAAGAAAAAAAAAACTTTTAATTCTTCAAGTCCTTTGGTGCATTACTCTGACAGAAGTATTTGGATTATTTACGTTGTTGCAATTGCTTTATTTACACCTTCATTATTATTTCTTTGTCGTTAACTGGTCAGCCCCTACTCAATACAATTATACTCTTTCTTTCGGTGATAACTGTTTGTGTTGTGAATATCATTGGAAAATATGTCTATAGGGTTAGTGTGAAATAATTGTTCACTGCTTGTTTGTTATACCTTGTTTTACTATTTTGGTGTATCATACAGTGTGTGGGTTCGTCTTGTGCTTGCTTTGCTATTTTTATTGTATTCAACAGGTACCACTAATATGTGATTCTGAAGAGTCTCCCAGGGATGGGAAGGGATGTGGCCCACTTTTAACTTAGTCTATTTCATTCTTTTATTAATGTTGGTTTGTAATATGGTATAAACTTTATTCTGTTGTAGGAATAAAATTTGGGAACTGCTCGGGGGCGGAAACTTACGTGCTTTATGAATAGTATGGATAAGCACAACTTTGATTTTATATGTGTTACGTTCTACGTGGATCATTTAGGCACACAATCCTAAGATTTATTAATATATGAATCGTTTAGACACCTAATCTACGGTTTATTAATTGATCCGCTTAGAATTCTTTATTTCAGAATTTAACTGAAACCGACATACCTAATTAAATTGACATTAAGCATATTAATATATTTTTTAGTATGCCAACATATTAATATATTTTTAGCATGTCAGCACATTAAAGTGACTTTAAGCATGATCTTTAGCATGTTAGCATATTAAATTAGATTTAAGCATGTTAATGTATGTTCAGCATATTAAGCATATTGAATTAAATCCAAGTGGGTTAATATATTTTTCAGCATGTTAAACATTAGGCTTAAGCTATTTTAATATGTCATTGTATGTTTTATCATGTTAATACGAATTTAAGCATGTTAGTATTTTTTAGCATGTCAACAATTAAATTCATGCATATTAATACATTTTTAGCATGTTGAACATTAGAATTAAGCATGTCATTGTATGTTTTAGCATATTAATCCAAAATTAAGCATGTCAATATTTTTAGAGCATGTTAACATAAAATTCCTGCACATTAACATATTTTTTAGCATGTCAAAACAGTAGAGTTAGGCATTTTTAAGCATGTCAATTACCTTCCACATTTTAAAATTCCTTTCAGCATGTCAATATTAAAATTTTGGTATGTTAAACATAAAAATTTCTGCATGTTAATTCATTTTCCAACATTTAAATGCATCTTTAACATGTTAATGGACTTTACAGCATTTAAAATAAATGTCGGTAATAATTTTCAACATGTAACTTTAACTTCCTGCACTGTCATTAGCTTACAACATGCCTTGCACAATGAAATTCATGGGCACAACTCTTTAACATATTTACTTCACTTTGACACGCTCTTTTAATAAATTGGCAACACATTATTTAGACATGAATAACAATTATCTGTTGTCATATTAAACAATTGTTGAACACTTAGATATCATGCCTATAGGTTAATGACATCAAAATAAGTAATTATTTGTCTTTGCATGTTAATCAATTTTATCAATTCTTAATTAACCAAGAGGCATCTTTGAGATCATTATGTACTATGTGACGTCCAATGTGTTACGCGCTTTGACTTTTAGGAAAACATAGCTTTATTTGTCTAGACCATAAATCCAAATTAGCAAAGCCCAATGTCTCTTGGACGATAAGTGGGACGATAAGTGGGACGATAAGTATTCTAAAGATATTAGTTTTATCCTTTTCTTAGAACGCCTTTAGATTTGACAACCAGCCTAAGTGAGGTAGGAAAGGTAGTTATTCGGAAGTGATGATCTCCAGAGACATTACACGATATTTGATATTATTACTTGTTCAATAATTCGGCCAGTGGGTCGGATAAGGATTAAACAAGTTGGTGTTCTGATCCCAATGTGTAACGCCCCTAATCTGGTACCCGGAATGCTACACGGTCCTCATGACCCCGAAGGACCACAAGTAAATCCATGACTGATATTTGTACCTGAACACTGCATAATATACTGTATAAATATAGAAATAGTACGCTGAAACATGCCATAAGTTTCAAAACTGATAAACATCTGATAAAACCATATCTTAATAATATGGTATGACAATACCAAAATTGAAACAATATTTGAAAACATCTAGTTTGAAAACACTGTAGTCTGAAAGCCTCTAAATTGTCTGAATAAGGAGTTGATGAGACATGTGCCCAACTAACTTCGGACTACTGAAATAATAAAGTAATAAAATAATCATGCTATCCTCGAATGATGAGGACTCACTGCTAGTCTGGCTGCTGAATGTTCGATCTACTATGGATGCTCTGGAGATCGTGCTTCTAAACCTATGGTATAAAACAACATAGCGTAAATGCGTCAGTATGATTGAACGTATTGGTATGCAAGTGAGGTAGGCTAAATGCAAAGGGTTCAAATGCATGAACAATGATAACTGACTATATTATATGAACGTGAGAATACATGCATGAATAAGTGACTATGACTGAAATTCATGATGGTATTGACTACTGAGTCTGATTACTGATAACATGAGTCACTCATAACTGATATAACTGATACTGAGTGACTGTATCTGACAGTCTAGGTTCTGATGGAACTAACTGAGTTCCGTACTATTCTGAGTTGACTGTATCTAAAAGTCCTGAAATTCTGAAGAACTATCTGAGTTCTATTACTGAAACTGAGTCTGAAACTGTAACTGTGGGAAGTAGTCATATAACCGACATGACCTAAATAAAGAAATATAGCTAGGTTGGGGTCTAATCTGTAACCCCAATTAGAAGGGTATCAATACCGCGCCACTGGTAAAGACAAGCTGTGAGTGACCCTCATCTAACAGTGTCTCCAAAAGAGAACGGTGGGACCCTCATTTGACAATTTTTATCCACCTCATCAACCATCATCTGTCAGTGTTGATGTATCAACCAATGTTGGCTATATAGTTCTGGAATGCAAGAATTACTTCTAAGGATCACACCCTCAACTGTCAGTGTGTGTTCTCATCCTTGGATTCACTCGATGCTAAATCCTACTCCCATATGAACAGACACTGTACATGATTAACAGAACTGAACTGGACTGAGTTCATTGAGTTTTATTGACTGAAAAAATACTACTAAGATTACTGAAGTACTGAGCTTTCTGAGATTACTGGTATTACTGAGTTTACTGAGTTTTCCTGAGTCACATGAATGACTGAACTCTACTGAACATGGCTTGACTGAGGATATCGTGAAAACATGACACTTTCTTTAGGAACATAACTAAATTTTAGGGTACAAGTACCCCCAGGAATCGATAGAAGGAAACTAACAAGGCATGACATTCTTGAATACACGACCAACATCAACAATCCATAATACAATAAGTTGGAGATTTCATGAAGTACATGGTTATCATAATCTTATACATGGTAGGAATGCATATACTCAATATCATAATTTCATACTCTAACATCATGAGCATTCCAACAAACATCTACATTGCATATCAATAGCATGGGAGTCATTTGAACATAAGGGTAAAACATGAATCCTTCACTTAAGTCACAATTAAGTCATATTACATAATTTCTAGTCTCTAAAGCATTTTGTCAAACACTTAGGGTGCATGACTTAGGGCATGGAGTAATCATCAAATTAGCATATCATAACCAACTAAAATTCATGATTTTCAACTCACATGCTAACATATTTTCATAAAAACACATAAAGATTCCAACTTGAGAATCATACAACAACAACAACCACATGAACATAATCAACACATAGCATGAATATCATAATTCATAGTTTAAAACTTGATTCTTGAGCTTCATCGACGAAAGAAATCATGTGAGAAAGGAAACCTTGAAGGTTCTTGGAGTTCTTGGATGGATTTCTTGAGATTGACCTTGATTCTCAAGGGCAAGGGTATTGTTTTATTGAGAGAGAATGTTCTTGATATTGGAGAAAAATTAAATAATAAGTAGCTAAGGACATTTTTAGGGCTTAAATCCCACATCTAGGTGGAATAAAATCATGGAAAAAGACAAATTTAACCCTGGACACGTCTTTTAATTTTTGTGAAAATTTCCTGATCTGGACCCCGGGTGCAACGCGGCGCTATCGTGCCGTGTCTTTGGATAGTGACAACTAGAAAATCGCATGGTGGTTCAATGTGGTACAATTGCGTTTCCACCTTGGACGCGACCTAAAATCTTTCCGCGATGCGGTGGTATCGTGTTGGAACACTGGAAAAGGAAAATTGTGAATTGGGCCTTTGCCGCGATGCACCACTATTGCGGAGCAACACTGGAAATTGACAATTGCCATTTAAGCTGGCTCCACGATGAGCTGATGACTCAGATGATACGTTGTCTTACTAAAAAGGCTCTAACTCTTAGCCCAGGTGTTGGATTTGGGAAAATTTGGTATCGATGGAAAGCTTAATGAATTTACCACACAACAAAAAGTGAAAATCTTGAAAATTCCATATATATAAAAGTGTATTCATATTTAAATCATGTCTTTAACATCTTCAGGATGAATTTAAGCTAGGTAGAAGTACGAGGTATTATAATATCACCCCCTTGGAAACATTCATCCTCGAATGAGACTAATTTAGATGGGATAACTGAAACATGAGTACACAACTGACATTACTGAGATTCATGCTGATTATGCATATCTAATGCATGGTTTTATGACTGAGCTAATACATGAATGCATGATTGAGAGTACTGATAAACAAATCACGCATATCTGATGCGTGAATACATGACTGAATTGATGCATGAACATATGAGTGAATAAGTAATGGTAAATAGATACCAAGTTTAAAATAGGAATCTGAGCATGAAACTGGTTTGTAACTGGAACTTGAACATGAAACTAAATAAGCTTAAAGAGAACTGTTACCTTGATCTAAATCTTGGTTTGCAGAGAAGAGGTGAGGATACTTTGTCCGCATATCTTCTTTTTCTTCCCAAGTAGATCCCTCAACGGACTGATTTCACCAAAGAACTTTGACTAAAGGGACTTCTTTGTTCCTCAGTCTGCCAGTCTGATAGTCAAGAATTTTGATCAAAATCACTTCGAAAAAAAGTTGTTCTGAATATCTATGCTCTGAATAAGGACTACAACTGCGGGGACACCTATGCACTTCTTGATCAAAGAGACATGGAAGACTGGATGAACTGAGGCTATATCTGAAGGCAATTCGAGCTCATAAGCTACTTTGCCAAAGCGACTAAAAATTTTGAAAGGACCGACATATCGGAGACTAAGCTTTTCCTTCTTGTTGAATCTCTTCACTCCCTTCATGGGAAAGATCTTTAGATAAATATAGTCACTAATCTTAAACTCGAGATCTTTTTGACGCACATCTGCATAAGACTCCTGTCGGCTCTGAGCAGCCCGGAGTCTTTCTCTGATCAACTGGACTTTTTCTAAGGCATCAAATACTAAGTCAGGCCCTATAACTGAGGCCTCACTAACTTCAAACCAACTGACTGGAGATTTGTACCTCCTACCATAGAGAGCTTCGAGTAGAGCCATCTCAATACTGGAATGATAGTTGTTGTTGTATGCAAACTCAATCATAGGCAAGTGGTCATCCCAACTACCCTTGAAATCAATTGCACACGCTCACAATATATCTTCTAAAGTTTGAATGGTCCTTTCTGCTTGACCATCTTTTTAAGGATGGAAGGTTGTACTGAGATAAACTTGGGTACCAAAACCCTTTTGGAATGCTTTCCAAAAATGAGAGGTAACTAGGTACCTCTGTTTGAGATAATAGATAACGGAACACCATGCAATATGACCAACTCTCTGATGTAGATTTTGGCATAATCCTCAGCTGAATAAGAGGTATGGACTAAAGAAAATGAGTTGATTTGGTCATCCTGTCTACAATGACCCAAACTGAATCATGCTAATGACGAGTACGAGGAAAACCCATCACAAAGTCAATGTTCACTTCTTCCCACTTCCAAGTAGGAATATTGAACTCTTGTATGGACCCACTAGGCTTTTGATGCTCTATCTTAACCTGCTGACATGTAGAGCACTTAGCCACAAACTCTGCCACATCTCTCTTCATTCGACCCTACCAATAGATCTCCCACAAGTCGCGGTACATCTTTGTGGCCCCTGGATAAATAGAGTAGCACGCATCATGTGCTTCTGTAAGAATTTGCTGCCTCAAGTCATCTACACCTGGAACACACAGACAACCCTGACAATGCAATATACTATCTCCCCCTTGGGAGAAAATCTCAACCTTCTGATCCTTGACTGACTCTTTCAACTTGACTAGATTGGGATCTCTATCTGTCTTTTCTTTCACCTTGAAAACTAGATATGACTCTGAACTACTCTGAACCCATATATAACCCTCCTCTATATTGACTAAGTGAACACCTAGTCTGGCAATATAATGGACTTCCTGATCTAACTTCTTATTACTATCCTCAACATGAGCAACACTACCCATAGATAGTCTACTGAAAGCGTCGGCCACTACGTTAGCCTTGCTCGGATTATAAAGGACACTCATGTCATAATCTATCAAGAGCTCTAACTATCTTCTCTGACGAAGATTGAGATCTTTTTTAGAAAAGACATACTGAAGGCTCTTATGATCTGTGAACACATCTACATGAACTCCGTATAGATAATGCCTCCAAATCTTTAAGGCAAATACTATGGTTGCTAACTCAAAATCATGAGTAGGATAATTCTTCTCATGGGGTTTAAGTTGTCTGGAGGCGTAGGCTATGCCCTTACCATGCTACATGAGGACACAACCCAAACCTACTCTAGATGCATCACAATTCACTATGAAACTATTTGAACCATCTGGAAAATCCAAAACTAGAGCTGAGGTGAGTCGAGTCTTCAACTCCTAAAAACTCTTCTCGCAAGAATCTGACCACTGAAACTTGACTTTCTTCTAAGTCAATCTGTACATAGGGGATGCAATAGAATAAAATCCCTCAACAAACCGTCTGTAATAGCTAGCCAAACCCAAGAAACTCCTGATATCTGATGGAGAGATAGTTTGGGCCAGTTTCTTACTACTTCAATCTTTTGAGAATCTACTCTAATGCCATCACTGAAAATAATATGACCAAGGAATGCTACTGACCTTATCCAAAATTTGCACTTACTGAATTTGGAAAATAGTTGATGATCTCTGAGAGTCTGAAGTACGATTTTGAGATGGTCTACGTGATCATGTTCACTATGGGAATAGACAAAAATATCATCTATGAAGACTATGACGAACATATCCAAGTACTGCTTAAACACACGGTTCATCAAGTCCATGAAAGTTGTAGGGGCATTGGTAAGACCAAAGGACATGACTAGGAATTTGAAGTGACCTTACCGAGTTTGAAAAGCTATTTTCGGAATGTCGTATTCCCTAACTCTGAGCTGATGATAGCCTGATCTGAGGTCTATCTTAGATAAATAGCTGGCAGCCTAAAGTTGGTCAAATAAGTCATCAATTTGAGGAAGTGGATACTTGTTCTTGATCGTGACTTTATTGAGATGACGCTAATCAATGTACATTTTGAGAGAATCATCTTTCTTGCACACGAATAAGACTGGTGTGCCCCACGGGGACACACTGGGTCTGATGAATCCCTTATCTAAGAGATCTTTCAACTGCTCTTTAAGTTTTTTGAGTTTTGCTGGTGCCATTTTGTATGGCAGAATAAATATAGGCTAAGTATGTGGAAGAAGATCAATGTCGAAGTCTATTTCCCTTTCAGGAGAAATTCCTGGAAGATCTTTGGGAAAGACATCTGAATATTCACTCATGACTAGGACTGATTCAAGACTGGGAGTCTCGGAACTAGAATCCTTAACATGAACAAGATGATAGACACATCCCTTAGATATCATTTTCCGTACCCGAAGGTAAGAAACAAGCTGATCTCTGAAAGCTAAAGTACTACCCATCCACTATAGGATAGGTTCATTTGAAAATCGGAACTACACTATTCTGTTTCTACAGTCGACTGTGGCATAGAAAGAATGAAGCCAATCCATGCTGAGAATGATATCAAAATTAGTCATCTCTAATTCGACTAAGCCTGTTGAGGTAACTTTCTAAAATATCATAACCGGGCAGTTCCTGTATACCCGTTGGGCTATGATGGTTTTACCCACTGGGGTAGATACTGAGAAGGGCTCTATAAGAATTTCAAGACTGACTCTGAAATCAACTGCTATATAAGGAGTAACAAAAGACAAGGAATCTCCTGGATCTAGCAAAGCGTAAACATGAAAGTGAAAGATCTTTAACGTACCAGTAACTACATCAGGAGAATTTTTTTGATCTTGCCGGGATTGGAGAGCATAAATTCTGTTTGGGCGTTACCCACTAGTAGCACAGGAAGTGGCACCCTGCTGATTTGGGCGATCGGACTTGGCTGAGGAACGGTTCAGCTAACCCTGATAACCTGACTGGGGACAATCTCTGACTCTATTTCCTGGCTTGCCACATCCGAAACAGACATCACTGCCAGCTCTGCAAGTACCCTGGTGGTTCTTACCATAAGTCTGACAAAGGGGATTAGTTCGAGCATTGCTGGCACTACCTTGAGACTTAGAGCCCGACGCCCTAACTCTATTACCATCCCTGAACATAGGAGCTAGAGCACTATCTAAAGAAGGAGATGGAATGGATGACTTAGGATGGAACTGAGAACGGTTTTCTCCCTCTGACATAGGCTGAGCAAAGTTAAAACTACCTATTATTGCTCTCTTATTCTGCCTCTCTCTCATCTTAATATTTTGGTCTTCTATCTGTTGAGCATGGGTCATAAGCCTGGCTATGTTCATATCACTATTCAACATCATGGACCTGCACTCATTGACCATACTATCATTCACCCGAGAAACAAACTTACACATCTTAGCCCTGCTATCTACAACCACATGAGGATTATATCTGGCTAATTGAGTAAACTTAAGGGAATACTCTTTCACCATCATGTTGCCCTGCCTGAGGTTGAATAATTCTAACACCTTAGCTTTTCTCAGCTCTTCGGGAAAGAATCTATCTAAGAATATAGTAACAAACTCCTCCCACTCAATAGGCGCTGCATCAACTGACCTCTCTAACTTCTACTGTTTGAACCAAGTGTTAGCAATATCCTAAAACTAATATACAGCTAGCTCATCACTCTCACTATAAGTAACCCCCATGATGTCCGTAACCTTCTGAACCTGGTCTAGGAACTCCTGAGGATCCTCTTCTGACTTAGACCTAAAAAAGGATAGAGGATTCATTCGGGTGAAGTTCGAAATCCTGGCTGCAGCTGAATCGGCCACTGGGTTGGACGGAACGACAGTTGGTCATTCATTCTAAGAAGTAACTGAATTAGCAAGAATGGTGAGTGCAGCTCTAAAATTTGCATGAGAAACGTGTTCATCCAAGGGATCTGCTTGGACTAGCTGAAGGGCTGACTGATTTCCGTTTTATCTTTTGGGAGGCATGTTTTGTAGAAGAAAGGGAGAAACGGATTAGATTGGGAGTTAAATTTAAGCTTACGCTCACTGGCACGACATGAATATTGAAAGAAGGGAAAATATTCTTAAAACATCTCATAGCCTCCTTCACATAAATGTGGCGTGCAACACACCCATGTACAAGACTCTACTAGATGCGGCTTTCAGACTTCCTAGGACTCTGTTGAACCTGGCTCTGATACCAAGTTTATAATTCCTCGAATATGGTACCCAAAATGCTACACGGTGCTCATGACCCTGAAGAACCACAAGCTAACCCATGACTGATATTTGTACCTGAACACTGCATAATATACTGTATAAATGCAAAAATAGTAGGTTGAAACATGCCATAAGGTTCAAAACTGATAAACATCTGATAAAACCATATCTAAATAATATGGCACGATAATACCAAAACTTAAACAATGTCTGAAAATATTTACTCTGAAAACACTGTAGTCTGAAAACCTCTACACTGTCTAAAATTGTGGAGTTGATGGGATATGTCCCCAACTAAATCCGGACTACTAAAATAATAAAGTAATAAAATAATCATGCTATTCTCAAATGATGAGGACTCACTGCTAGTCTGGTTGCTGAACGCCTGATCTATGAAGGATGCTTTAGAGATCGTGCTACCTAACCTATGGTATAAAACACCATAGCGTAAATATGTCAGTATGATTGAATGTACTGGTATGCAAGTGAGGTATGTTAAATGCAAAGGGTTCAAATGAATGAACAATGCTAACTTACTGTATAACATGAACGTGAGAATACATGCATGAATAAGTGACTGTGACTGAATTAGTGATGATACTGACTACTAAGTCTGATTACTCATAACATGAGTCACTGATAACTAATATAACTAATACTGAGTGATTTTATCTGATAGTCTAGGTTCTGATGGAACTAACTAAGTTTTGTACTATTCTGAGTTGACTGTAGCTGACAGTCCTAAAATACTAAAAAACTATCTGAGTTCTATTACTGAAACTGAGTCTGAAACTGTAATTATGGGAAGTAGTCATCTAATCGACATGCCCCAAATAAAGTAATATATCTAGGTTGGGGTCCAATCTGTAACTCCAATTGGAAGGGTGTCAATACTGCGCCACTGGTAAAGACAAGCTGTGGGTGACCCTCATCTGACAGTGTCCCCAAAAGAGAACGATGGGACCCTCATCTGACAGTGTTTATCCACCTCATCAACCCTCATCTTTCAGTTTTAATGGCCCAACCTATGTTAGCTATATAATTCTAGAATCCAAGGATTACTTCTAAGGATCACACTCTCAACTGTCAGTATTTGTCCTCATCCTTGGTTTCACTCAATGCTAAATCCTACTCCCATCGGAATAGACACTGAACATGATTAATTGAACTGAACTGGACTGATTTCATTGTGTTTCATTGACTGACGGAATACTACTGAGATTGCTGAAGTACTAAGCTTTCTGAGATTACTGAGTTTACTGAGTTTTCCTGAGTCACATGACTGACTGAATTCTACTGAACATGGATTGACTGAGGATATTGTGAAAACATGACACTGGCTCTAGGCATATAGCTAAATTGTCGGGTACTAGTACCCCCAAGACTCGATCGAAGGAAACAGGCAAGGCATGACATTCTTGAATACACAACCAACATCAAAAATCCATAATACAAAAAGTTGGAGATTTCATGAAGTACATGGTTATCATAATCTTGTACATGGTAGGAATGCATATACTCAATGTCATAATTTCATACTCTAACATCATGAGCATTCCAACAAATATCTACATTGCACATCAATAGAATGGGAGTCATTTGAACATAAGGGTAAAACATGAATCCTTCACTTAAGTCGCTATTGAGTCATATTACATAATTTCTAGTCTCTTAGGCATTTTTCAAACACTTAGGGTGCATGACTTAGGGCATGGCATAATCATCAATTTAACATATCATAACCAACTAAAATTCATGGTTTTCAAATCACATGCTAACATATTTTCATAAAATCACATAAAGATTCCAATTTGGGAATCATACAGCAACAACAACCATATGAACATAATCAACACATAGCATGAATATCATAATTCATAGTTTAAAACTTGATTTTTGGCCTTCATGGATGAAAGGAATCCATGAATGAATACTATGCATACCTGAGAAAGGAAACCTTGAAGGTTCTTGGAGTTCTTGGATAGATTTCTTGAGATTGGCCTTGATTCTCAAGGGCTAAGGTTTTTTTTTCTTGAGAGAGAGTGTTCTTGATATTTGGGAAAAAATGAATAATAAGTAACTAAGGATGTTTTTTAGGGCTTAAATCCCACATCTGGGTGAATAAAATCAAGGGAAAAGATCCATTTAAACCTGAACGCATCTTTTAATTTTTGTGAAAATTTTCCGATCTGGACCCCTAGAACGACGCAGCGCTATCGCATCGTGTCTCTGGAAAGTGACAACTGGAAAATTGCATGATGGTGCGATGCGGTACAATCGTGCTGCCACCTTGGACGCGACCTGGAATCTCACAGCGACGCGGTGGTATCGCATTGGAACACTTGAAAAGGATAATTATGAACTGGACCTTTGCCGTGACGTACCACTATTGCGGAGAAACACTGTAAATTGACAATTGTTGTTTAAGCTGGCTTCGCGACGCGCTGATGGCTTAGGTGATACACTGTCTCACTAAAATGGCTCTAACTCTTCACCTGGGTGTCGGATTTGGGCGAATTTGGTATCGATGGAAAGCTTATTGAATTTTCCACACAACAAAAAAGTGAAAATCTTGAAAATTTCACATATATAAAAGTATATTCATATTTAAAGCATGTCTTTGACATCTTTGAGACAAATTTAAGCTAGGTAGAAGTACAGGGTATCACAAAATAAAACCAAAACTTTCCTTTTTTTTGAATTTATTATTTTATTTATTTGGGGTAGTTAGTTTATTACATAAGCAGTCCCCTTTGTTATAATTTATATCACTTATCTCTCCTCGCTTGTCTTATTTACATGCTTTACTAATTTATCACTTAGATAATTTATAATTAGAAATGATAAAATGACATTTTTGTTTTATTCATTGCTTTATCACTTATTTAAATATTAAATTAATAATAAAATAATTGACCTTTGCTTATTACATAGAATTTCCACGTAAAATAGGAATTCGGCCGGGAACCACCTTTGTGGACCTCGTAAGGTGTCTAACACCTTCCTTAAGAGGTAATTTAAACCCTTATCCAAATTTCTGGTGAATTAGACTAAGATAAAGCAACAAAAATAGGTTCGTAGTAGGCCTTGACCGGTGACCTAATGCATCTTAATACGTTAGGTGGCGACTCTTCACATTCACCCAAAAATAATTTCAAAAGGAGTGGTTATGTCGAATCCTACTTTTCACGAGAAAAATGGGGCGCGACAGAATGTCGACTCTCCTGGGGATCTTATATTTTAACCATTACGAGTTTGTGTTTTATGTGGGATTATTTCACCTTGTTTGTTTATTTCTTTTGTAATTACTTTATCTCTTTCCCTTTTATTGTTTATATCATGATTCATTTATACATATTAGTCCCATCTCCTTTTCCTTTTTTATGTGTTATTCATGTTTATCCATGCCTATCCCTTCCCCTCTTCTCCCTTTGTTGGCTATATGTTTTGATATTTATTTGTTTTTATATTGCTAAAGCTTGTTATTATATTTTTCTATGTGCTATGTGTTACCACTTTATATAACTGGCATTCCACTCATATTTTCTCCAATTGAAATCTCTTTTATTTTTCTTTTCAAACGGTTGTGTGGGTGCAGAGACGTTCTTTCCTAAAATACCTTCTGGGAAATGCCTTGTGGATTGGTCGATCAGCGGTGCGTTGACAGCTACAAGATTTTCCACTCTCAAGTTATCCTCTTGAGGGAACCTTGTCAAAACCACTCTTGGGTTGCCTCCCAAGAAGCGCCTAATTTAGTGTCGCGGCACGACTAGGTTATCTTGACTACTCAGAATTCATCAAGATACCTTAAAAGTTCAAGTCTTTCGATCTTTACATCTTGTAGGTGCGTTGGGAAAATGTGAGAGCATGATAAGGAAAGTTCTATCACGCCACTTCGAAAACTTAAACCGCTTGCCCAATTTTGCATTGAACATTCGTATGGGCTCATTTAGAAACGGTGAGAATCTTAAAAAGCCACTAAATAGACATCGATCTTTAAGATTCTTGGCCTTCAAGATTAGGGTTGTATTATACCCTTTCGGAAAGACAAACTCCAAAATGTAGGAATTTTCCTCCTCATTTCCAAAATTCATCATTTGCTTAGGTGATTCGACTTTCATCACATCCACCAAGCATAATGTTGAAAAGTGATTCGAGTGAGGTCTTCTCCCTAATTTTGAAGTTGCATCCTTCTCGACCTCTTCACCCCGAATTGGGCTAGAGTCTTTATAAGAGATTGGCTTGGTTTCTTCTTTTGCCTCTAGCACCATTTCCTCAATCTTGGCATCATCTCTCATGGTTGGTTCAATTGGTTGGGAAATCACCAAGGGTTTCTCTTCATCAAGCTCAACATCAATATAGGGTTCTTGATCCTCATCTTCACACTTTTCCATTATTTAAAATGATTCCATAGATAAGATATCATCTAAACATAATATAGAAGAATGCTTTGAATGATTGACCTCTATATCCATCTCCTCATGAATGATTGGCTTTATGTATTGATGCATATCACATACGATATCATACGTTTAATTCTAGAGATCCAACATTAGTTGAAACATAGCTTCAATGCCACTCTTTCCGGTGCTTCGTTCTTCCTTTTCTTGACCATAAGACCTATCAAACTCATAAGAAGAACTAAAATTTGGGTTAGCGCAATAGGGGGAGAGGTTATTTGGGAAATCACTCCAATGTCCATCTTGACCACCACATAAAGAACAATCATACTCCCGGTAGGATGGAGATGGTGCACACATCTCTGTCTGGGGAGCATATCCACAATCTTGCCAAAAGTGAGGTCCATGACAATATGGATATGGATCATCAAGATAAGATTTCCAACCACCAAGCTCATGTTCATCCCACGATTCCATAGTAATAACTAAACTAAAATAAAAATCTACTTAATAAAACAAAACTAAAAAAACAAATATTTACAAGTTTGAATTCAAGCAAGTAGACTAAAATTCCAAACCAACTCAATACGTCAAATTGTTCCCCGGCAACAGCTCCATTTTTTATAACGCTCAACTTACAGGTCAATTTAGTGCAAGGCGGTCATCGTCAATATATTTACCCAACTTTGGAGTCAGGGTCGAATCCACGAGGAACAATGTGAGTGGCGATTAAACTAATTTGAAACTATAGCTACAAGTTAAATTCAAATAACTTATATGAAAAGATAAAATGGGGGTTTTTAATGATTGAACAAAAGTTATTAACACTTCAATTCTCCTTAGAACTCAAAGCTTAAACTGCAATATTTTAAATCAGTGATAAAGATAAACTAGAGTTGTGATCACTATGATTAGTGATCCTCAATTGAATAATAGTTGTAGTACTGAATTTTCATGACTTGTGAAAAACACCAAATTATCAGTTTCGACAGTCCATCTAAGTGTTTCTCAACCTACCTAGATGTTGAACTCCCTAATTCTCTCGAACTTAGGAAAACATTCTATTCATACTGATTTTATTTCGAGTTGATTAATCTTGTTACAGCATTAATCATTAGATGAGAACTTAACCTTCCCAAATCCTCATTGATAATTCACTACCTTAAGTTTATTTCTCAGTTCGAGCAAATCAACATAAGGTGAGATCAATTGTTTGCAACCAACAAAAAATAATTAATACAAAAGAATTATCAAGATGTTCCCACTATCACTCGAACCCTAACTAACTATTATGACAATACAGGAGTAATCATAGATCCCACAACTCGAGTTATGGGTTTTAGTTCCACATGAAAGAGAAAGAGATAACAATAACTAAATTCATAATTCAAAGTGATTAAACTTACAAAAGATGTAGTCAGAAATTGATTCTCTTCCCAAATTCAAGAAGAATATCCCACAACTAAATCAAAGAATTGAAAATTAAAATCCAAGTTTAGAGACCAAAGAGAAGTAAATTAGTCTCTGGAATAAGTTCAAGATATTCCACCCCCTCAATGAAACTCTAAAAGCTTCTATTTATATCTATAACTTAAGAAAAAATCAAAATTAAAAATTCAAATTTTCCTCCTTAGCTGAAGACATTTATGACGGATTATCAGAGATCTGATAGCTTATCAAACCATGTCGTCAGACATTATTCCCATTTCTTGCCTTCTTCTTATGTGTGACGACATTCTTGATGGCTTATCAGACACCTGACGGCTTATCAGGGGATGTCGTCAACTCCTTCTCCAAGTTTGATGATTTTTTCCTTAGGCTGACAGCAACTCCTGACGGCTTATCAGGGCTTTGACGACATATCCGACAATATCATCACTTCTTCACTTCAAATCTCGCGTACTACCTTAGGCTGACGGCATTCGCGACGGCTTATCAGAATTGTGATGATTTATCAGAGATGTCGTCACACTTCTAGTCCAACTTCCTCACACTGTCTACAGCTGATGATGACTCTGATAACTTATCACAAATTTGATGACTTATCAGAAAAGTCGTCAACACACTTTCATGGCCACTTATTCCAAATTCACCTCTTTTGGTCTTATTATCATTGGTTTTCTTGCATCTTGACTTTCCTGTATTATCAAAGAAAAAGCAATCAAAAACAACAAAAGTTGCTTAAGACTTTACAATTATTTCTAGTTAAAAGCCTCAAATGAGTTAGCATTATCTCGCATATCAAGTACCTCGAGTGGAAGCCACCTCAGAAAGGCTACTACCATCCTCTGCCCAATCCTCTACTTGTGTTACGTGAGTCTTTCTGTTTTGCCGGTTTTTTGGTTCATAGTGAAGAAGATATCTTGGAAAGTTTAAAGCTCTTTTTTATAACCAAGGAAGATGGTTGTAATGTCATCATTAGTGAGGAAAGAGGATCCCCTATCCAGAGCCATGAACAGAAGGTCACGGGTAGCAGCAGTACCGTCACTCCATCCAGGCCCCACCGATTACTTGGGTAGATTTGATAGAATTTGAATGTTTTAGCATTTCTTTTATTTTTTAATAATAAACTCGATCATTTGAGATGGTTTGAAATTTTAGTTTCCTTGTTTTCATTTCAACATTATGTTTCAAGACGTATTCTTATTATTAATAAAATTTTCCTTTCGATTATTAATATTTTTTATTTATCCTTTTTCCTTTCAGTAAAATCATCTTTGAAACTAACGAATCTAAGACTGTGACTTCTAACGAGAAAATACAACATAACATAAGTGAAGTAGAAGATACGGAGAAAGATGAAATATCTGAGGAATTTGTTAGTAAGGTTGAAGACTTTGAAGATAAACCCAAAGAAAATCTCACAAAATCAGAAATAGTGAATATAGGGGATTCTAAAGACATAAAAGAAACCTGTATCAGCTGTCACTTGTCTAAAGAATAAAAAGAGGTATACATTAGATTTCTGAAAAAGCATCCGGATGTTTTTGCTTGGTCTTATGCCGATATGACAGGACTGAGCACTTCAATAGTGGCTCATAGATTGCCCATTGACCCATCCTGTCCCCCTGTCAAGTAGAAACTCAGAAAGTATAAGTCTGATCTAAGCCTAAAAATCAAAGAGGAGATCTCAAAGCAGATTGAAGCTGGTATCCTTCGAGTGATGAAGTATCTGACCTGGTTGGCCAATATTGTGCCTGTCCTCAAGAAGGATGGGAAAGTTAGAGTTTGTGTAGACTACAGGGATCTCAATAAATCCATTCCCAAATACGACTTTCCACTTCCGAATATCTACATCTTGATTGATGATTGTGCCAAGCATGAAACACAGTTATTTGTGGATTGCTTCGCCGGTTATCATCAAATCAAAATGCATGAAGATGACGCTGAGAAAACTACCTTTATTACTCCGTGGGGGGTTTACTGCTACAAGTTTATTCCATTCAGTCTGAAAAATGTTGGGGCCATATACATGCAGGCCATGACCGCTCTGTTCCATGCTATTATCCACAAGAAAACTATAGTCTATGTGGACGACGTCATTATCAAGTCAAAAAAGGGTACGAGTCATTTGATAGATCTGGAAAAATTCTTTGATAGATTAAGGAAGTACAATCTAAAGTTGAACCCATTAAAATGTGTCTTTGGAGTCCCTACAGGAAAGTTACTGGGCTTCATCGTCAGTCGTAGGGGCATAGAGTTGGATCCATCCAAAATCAAGGCTATCTAAGATCTTCCTCCCCCGAAAAGAAAGAAGGACGTCATAAGTTTTTTGGACCACCTCAACTACATCACTCGATTCATAGCCCAATCCACAGTTATTTGCCAGCCAATTTTCAAACTGTTGAAGAAAGATGTTGCTATAGAATGGACAACAGAGTGCCAACGGGCATTTGACAAGATCAAGGATTATCTGTCGAACCCTCCTATTTTGGTTCTTCCTAAACATGGTAGGCCGTTACTATTGTACCTTTCTGTGGTAGACAATGCCTTCGGATGTATCTTAGTGCAGCATGATGAGATGGGAAAGAAAGAACAGGCAATTTACTACATGAGCAAGAAGTTAACCTTGTATGAGGCTCGGTATTCTCCACTAGAATGCACCTGCTATGACTTGAGTTGGGTAGCTTGAAAGTTGAGGCATTATCTCTCTGCACATACTACTTATCTAATCTCCAGAATGGATCCATTGAAATACATATTCTAGAAACTAATGCATACTGGGAAGTTATCCAAATGGAAGATATTGTAGAGTGAATTTGACATAGTTTATGTCACACAGAAAGAGGTAAAAACACAAGCACTAGCAGATCATTTGGCCGAGTATCATATGGACAAAGAGTACCAACCCCTGAAGACTTACTTTCCTAATGAGAAGGTGGAGTTCATAGGAGAGGATATCTCTGAAGAATATGATGGTTGGAGACTATTCTTTGATGGAGCCACAAATTTCAAAGGAGTGGGTATTGGCGCCATATCGCCAGCTCTCCCACTGAGCTTTATGTCGCCAGCTCTCCTTGGACCTTCGCAGCTTGGGGCATGGATATCATTGGTCCCATTGAGCCGTCCGCGTCCAAGGGTCACAGGTTCATCCTTGTCACAATTGACTACTTCACTAAGTAGGTAGAAGCCACCTCTTACAAATCAGTCACAAAGAAGGTTGTGGATGACTTCGTTCGAAGTAACATCATTTGTCGATTCAGAATTCCTGAATCCATTATCACTAACAATGGTTCCAACCTAACCAGCAACCTAATACAAACCACATATGAGAAATTTAAGATCAAGCATCAAAATTCCATAGCATACAGGCCGCAAATGAATGGAGAGATGAAAGTCGTGAAGAAGAACATCAAGAGGATCCTACGCAAGATGGTTGACAACCATCGACATTGGCAAAAAAAATTATCCTTTGCATTATTAGGATATTGTACTACTATCAGAACATGCACAGGAGCTACACCTTATTTTCTAGTTTATGGTAGAAAAGCAGTTATACCTGCTGAGGTCGAGATACCATATTTGAGAATCATCCAGGAAGAAGAATTGAGTGATGTTGAATGGATACAAAGAAGATTCGAGCAACTAGTGCTCATTATTGGGAGACGGATAAATGCAATTCGTCACGGTCAGCTCTATCAAAACAGAATAGCCAAAGCTTTCAACAAAAAGGTTAGGCCAAGACACTTCACACCTGGACAGATGGTTCTGAAGTGAATCTTTCCACATCAAAATGAGCCAAAGGGAAAATTCTTGCCCAACTGGCAAGGCCCTTACGTGGTTCATCGAGTATTGATAGGAGGAGCACTCATACTTGCAAAAATGGATGGCGTAGTTTGGTCTAAGCCCATCCATTCAGACGTTGTTAAGATATACTATGTTTAATTATATCTCATTCCCGTTGAATTATAATTGGAACTACGATTGAGCTGATCCCTGTTTAAGCAGGATACGTAGGCGCTCCTATGGATTTCGGTCGCATTATAACAAAATTCTCTTTTTCCCTCTTTATGAGAATTGTAACCGGGGCAGAATTTTTAAGAGGACCTTAAAAATTCTATATAGGCATGACGTTGGCATAGTTTTGAACTAGGGTGGAATTTTTGAGATCTCAAAAATCCTACGAACAGACTTTGGAATCCTGGCAACAAGATAACCTTATACTGGGGAAGAAATTTTGGAGTAATCCTCAAAAATTTCTTAACGAGAGAATAAGGACTCATAAGATGTTATACTGTCTCAAAATATGTCACAGTCAATGATTCAACAACATTTTATATTTTACTTATCACCTTCAAATAACAACTGTTTACAAACATGACTTTTCTTCTAAAAAGACATCCATTCACTTTCTGTCTACTCGAGTTAAGGCCCAGATGAGACTCATCAACAAGATGACGACCTCAAGAAGAAAACACTTCAAGGCAGAAGCACAAATCAACCTCCCATTTTACAAACTCATAATTTTTCTTTGAGTACAAGATTAACAGGTACGGATGATAGGAATCACTCCATCACAAAAGGCCCAACGGCTAATCCAACATCATGACGAGAGAACAATACCATATATACGCTTTCTTATCTTTTACTATCTTTATTGTTATAGTTGTCTTCACTGCATCGTCCAATCTTTTATACATACACATATCCGTGTTAACCACTTTTGTATAGTTGAGCTAAAAGTAGCAGGACTAATAGGTATAAATTACTCCATCACGAACAGCCAAAGAGCTGATCCCACGATTCTACAGTACACTGAGAAGTCCAAGAGCAGATCCCGCGATTCCACAGTGTATCGAGAAGCCAAAGAGCTGATCCCACGATGAGAAGCCAAGAGCTGATCCCACGATTCCACAATAAATAAAGAATCCCAAGAGCTAATCCTACGATTCCACAGTGCATCAAGAAGCCTAAGAGTTTATCCCACGATAAGAAGCCAAACAGATGATCACACGATTCCACAGTACATCGAGAAGCCCAAGAGCTGATCCCATGATTTCACAGTGCATTGAGAAACCAAAGAGCTGTTCCCAAGATGAGAAGCCAAACAGCTGATCACACAATTCCACAGTGCATCGAGAAGCCCAAAAGATGATCTCATGATAAGAAGCCAAACAACTGATCCCACAGTGCATTGAGAAGCCCAAAAGCTGATCCCACGATAAGAAGCCAAACAACTGATCCCATGATTCCACAGTACCTCGAGAAGCCAAAGAGCTGATCCCACGATGAGAAGCCAAACAGCTGATCACACGATTCCACAGTGCATCGAGAACTCCAAAAAGTTGATCACACAATTCCACTGTGCATCAAGAAGCCCAAAGTTAATCCCACAATGAGAAGCCAAACAGTTGATCCACAATGCATCGAGAAGCTAAATCGCTAATCCCACGATACAACAGATACGCTTTCTTATTTTCACACTCACTTTATTCTTATCAATTGCTTATTTCTTACATGCCTAACCTTTGTTATTTAGTATGTTGTAAAGCATGGAGCAACAAACAGAAACAATTTTCATTCCTGTTTTTAAAATATCACCCTGTTTATCTATTAGTCGCATAAACCCAACTTGAAACTCACCTACCTCTTATATTTATGCCTCTCCTCCTACCATTATGTCCAAATCATGTTCATCTCACCGACCCATAATATCTTTATTGAATGCCCGTCCTTTATCTTTTATACTCTTTAGGAATATTGTTCATTTCTAAATCAATAACTACAAATGGCTTGATTCTCGAAAAACCAAAGATATATAGGCGACTTGAAATCAAAGTCTCGGCCACACTATTTTAAACTACCCCTATGTTTTCATTCTAACAAATCCTCCTCTTGGTCGGACAAAATTGGCTACTACGTCAACTTTCATTGCTCGACAATTCTTTCATCATTCTCAAGCAACAAAGGGGCAGTTGTTGACACCCAATTTTCACCTCCAATTGCTCCTTTTAAGTTGATATTTTAGAAAAATTAGTAATTTGAAATGTTAGTATTTTTTACAAGTTTGCTTGCATCAAACAGATTTCTGATGTATCACATCCACGCTTTTAAAATATATACGAATTATTTTATCACTTTTCAGTATCATTTTTGAATCATTAATTTAAATATAATATTTCTTAACATAATTTTATCAATATTCTATTAATTTTTTTTGAAAATATGCACACTCACAATTTATAAATACATTGTCTATTATTATTATTATTATTATTATTATTACTATTATTATTATTATTATTATTATTAGAAATAATTTTAAATAATAATTTTACGTAACATTAACTTTTACATGCTTAGTTTATTTTGATATCGACGTCTTATTTAATTAGCAGCCTAAATTAAATTAATTTTCCTAATTTATTTAAATTCGAGCTATTTTCCATTCAATTTATAACAATTTTAGTATAATTTTACACAACTTGTAATAATTCTAGCCACATTTAATTCAATTTAAAAGGTCCCAATTCTTTTTCTTATTCTTTTTAATCTCAGCCATAGATCAAGATCGATCCAATAGCTGAGATCAACCTACTCTACTCTTTCCATTTATACCAATGTAAACCCTAATCCCTCTATTTTCAACAAAGCAGTCAATCCCCCTCTCTCTCTATCTACCTTCTCTCTACCATTTCTCTCTCTCTAAACTCAACTTCAACCAACCATCGCCGTTCACCACTCCGGTCAATAAAAACCACCAGCTGATTCAGTATGTTAAATTTCTTTACCTGTTTGTAAATGACGATCTGATAATATATCTTTTAATTGATTTACTATGGTAATAATGGAATAATTAATTCCTATAATTTTGAGATGGTCAGAATTTTTGTAACTTTGTTTTCTGGATCCCTTATCTTTTGATAAGGGATCTACACGATTTGTGCCACAACTTCGATACTTATCTATTTATGACAATAGTGACATGCTAATTGATTCTTTTTCCTTAATCTTATTGAATAGACAACCGTGATTTATGATAATTGATTTAACACCTTACTAGTTGTGTCAAAAGATTTGATTAAATTTATTTTCTTCCTTTTTATGCTTGAGGCTAATTTATTTTTCCACACTATATAAACAACCCCTCTTTTTAATTAGAAAAAAACATTCATATTCCAACTTCTCTGCTTTTTACTCTCTAATACAAAGGGAAAAAAAAATTAATTCTTCAAGTCCTATGGTGCTTTACTCTGACAGAAGTATTTGGCTTATTTAAGTTGTTACAATTGCTTTGTTTACGTCTTCCTTATTATTTCTTTGCCGCTAACTAGTATGCCCCTACTTGATGCAATTATATTCTTTCTTTCGGTGATAACTGTTTGCGTTGTGAATATCATTGGAGAACATGTCTATAGGGGTTAGTGTGAAATAATTGTTCACTGCTTGTTTGCTATACCTGTTTTACTGTTTCGGTATACCAGACCGTGTATGGGTTCGTCTTGTGATTGCTTTGCTATTTTTGTTGAATTCAACAGGTGCCACTAAGACGCGATTCTAAAGAGTTATCTGGGGATGGGAAGCGATGTTGTCCACTTTTAACTTAGTCTTTTTCATTCTTTTATTAATGTTGGTCGTAACACTGTAGAAATTTTATTCTGTTGTAGCAATAAAATTTTGGGACTGCTCGGAGGGCGGGGACTTACGTGCTGTATGAATAGTATGGATAAGCACTATTTAGGTTTTATGTGTGTTACGTGCTACGTGGATCATTTAGGAACACAATCCTAAGATTTATTAACACGTGAATTGTTTAGACACTTAATCTACGATTTATTAATTGATCCACTTAGAATTCTTGATTTCAGGATTTAATTAAAACCGACATACTAAAAAAAATTAACATTAAGCATATTAATATATTTTTACTATGTCAGTATATTAATATATTTTTAGCATATCAGTACATTAAAGTGACTTTAAGCATGATCTTTAGCATGTTAGCATATTAAATTATATTTAAGCATATTAATGTATATTCAGCATGTTAAGCATATTAGATTAAATCCAAGCGGGTTAATATATTTTTCAGCATATTAAATAATTTTCAGCATGTTAAACATTAAGCTTAAGCAATTTTAATATGTCATTGTATGTTTTAGCATGTTAATACGAATTTAAGCATGTTAGTATTTTTGAGCATGTCAACAATTAAATTCCTGCATATTAATACATTTTTAGCATGTTGAACATTAGAATTAAGCATGTCATTGTATATTTTAGCATATTAATGCAAAATTAAGCATGTCAATATTTTTAGAGCATGTTAACATAAAATTTCTGCGCATTAACATATTTTTCAGCATGTCAAAACGGTAGAGTGTAATACCCCGAGACTCTAACCAATAGTGCAACCATGAATCAAGCTCATGAGAAATAAATTATAATATTTTGGGTTATTTTCTGATCAAGGATGGTGTGTATTAAGGCCTTAAAGATGTCCTAACGATTGGGTGAATCAAAACATTCCTTATCGATTGAATTCTTGGGAAGGATATTGGTATAGTCAACTTCAAACGAGCATATCTCTCATTATACTTGGAATTTTTGAGATTATGACCTATCAAAAGATAGATAATTGAATTAGCTTTCCAATGATACTAAATTTTCCAAAATCCAATACCGGAGCAAAGAGTTATACTCATTTTACTCTAGCATATCAATCTGGAAAAGGGTGACGACGTTTGTGACGGCCTGTCACGTTTCTGACGATATTTCTGACGACATTTCTTACAATGTCGTCAGCCTTAGGTAGAAAATCATAAAATTCAACCATTTTGTGATGACATTTCATGACGGCCTATAACGGGTCTGACGGCCTGTCACGGATGTCGTCAACTATTATTTTTCAGCAATTTGGAGACTTTTTTGCAAGGGTATTTTGGTTTTTTCACATTTTTTGGAGGTCTCTATAAATATGAGAATCCCATCCAAACCCTAATTCCATCATTTTCTCTTCCAATCCTCTTGAGATAATATATCTAGGGTTATATCAAGAACTTAAATCTTCCAAGAATCATCCATAAATCTTCAAAATTTCTTCAAGAACCAAGTTCCTCATAGTGTGGGCTTCAAGAATTATTTATTTCAAGTATGGATAAAGTCTCAAGTACTAAAGTTCATCCAATTTCAAAGATTAAGGTATGTGGGGGTTTGAACAAGAACACTTCTTTCGTTTTTGTGCCCAAAGATTTAATTTCTATTGAATTTCATGAATTTTGCAAAGTGGGTTTACACCCAAATTACTTTATCAAGGATTTATGAGATTTGAGCTATACAATATTGACACATATAACTACTTCATTGTCTTATTTCTTAAATTAAGAATTTATGTCATGAGTTGTATGTTGTTATCATGAAATGATAATTTCTAAGTGATTTATGATAAGTGTCATAATTTATGTTTTTTCATGAGAAGTTTGTCTATTGAATATATATTGATATTGATCTTGAGAGTCCAAGAATGAGTTCTATGATGTTTTCTGAAAGATTTGATACTTGATATGATTTGATAAGCAAGTGTACTTTATGATGAGAAAGATTATTTTGAGATTTAATCGAGTTAGAAATTCACAAGTTGATTATGATTTACAAGTGAGATATATATTTATATTTTGGTCTTCATGATAGACCCTTGAGTTGATTAAGGTGAATTTCCTAACGCATTCTGAGCTTAAGTCTAGGAGTAGTATTTAGAACCGAGCGGGAAGTATGGGTTCAACGCATCCTACTTCTCTAGAACTACGTGCAACTGTAGGATTAAGATTAAGGGCCAAAGGCCAAGACAGTTATCACTAAAGTTAAGGTTCTACTCCGATGGCAAGGATAGAACAACTCTCCCCAACGTGGGCAAGACGTTGGACTCCATGTAAGCTCACATGGTTTATGTCGGTTATAAAAAACTCCCAAGTCCATAATAGTTCAAGTTTCATGAGTTACCGAGTCACTCTAAGTCATGATCCAAAGAGTTTGAATTGAGTCCAATGGTTTGTGAGATTTATGAAGCATGTGTTATTAGTGATGATTTATGGAAAATATGTTTCACGTAACTCAAGAGAAGAGAGTCATTATTATCAGCATGCATAATTTTCTTATATATTTATGATATTATTTAAATGTTGCATGCACCCTCACATACTCAGTACATTCTCAAGTACTGATTCTCATACTCTTCTGTGTTCTATATTTTCTCATGATGTAGGTTCTGGTGCTCAGTATCAGCTTGATGACATGATGACATGATTATTCTTCTTTATTACAGCTTGATTATTGTCATAGTGAGTTATAGAGCTGATGACAAGCTCAGAGGGTTAGCTTGAGGTCGCGTGTGGCCTTAAGCACCGTGTGACATCTTGGGATAGGATCTTGGGGCGTTATATAGAGTTAGTCATTTTTCAGCATGTTAATTACCTTCCACATGTTAAAATTTCTTTCAGCATGTCAATATTAAAAATTTGGTATGTTTAACATAAAAATTTCTGCATGTTAAATCGTTTTCCAGCATTTAAATGTATCTTAAGCATGTTAATGGACTTTAAAGCATTTTTTAATGAATATCGGTAATAATTTTCAACAAATAACTTTAACTTCCTCCACTGTCATTAGCTTACAATACGTCTTGCACAATGAAATTCATGAGCACAACTCTTTGACATATTTACTTCACCTTGACACGCTCTTTTAACAAATTGGCAACACATTGTTTATACATGAATAACAATTATCTTTAGTCATATTAAATAATTGTTGAACACTTAGATATCATGCCTATAGGTTAATGACATCAAAATAAGAAATTATTTTGTCTTTGCATGTTAATCAATTTAACCAATTCTTAATTAACCAAGGGACATCTTTGAGACCATTATGTGTTATGTGACGTCCAATGTGTTATGAGCTTTGAGTCTTAGGAAAACATAGTTTTATTTGTCTAGACCACAAATCTGAATTAGCAAAGCCCAATGCCTCTGGGGCAATAAGTGGGACGATAGGTATTCTAAAGACGTTAGTTTTATCCTTTTCTTAGAACGCCTTTAGATTTGAATACCAACCTAGGTAGGGTGGGACGGGTAGTCATTCGGAAGTGTTGATCTCCAGATACATTACACTATAGTTAACATTGTTACTTGTTTAAGAATTCGGCCAGTGGGTCAGATAAGGATTAAATAAGTTGGGGTTTTGATCCGAATGAAACCAAAACTTTCCTTTGTTTGTTTTTTTTAAATTTATTCTTTTATTTATTTTACATGTTTATTTATTTAGGGTAATTAGTTTATTACATAAGCAGTCCCCTTTGTTATAATTTATATCACTTCTCTCTCCTCGTTTGTCTTATTAACATGTTTTACTCATTGTATCAGATAGATAATTAACAATTAGAAACGATAAAGTAACATGTTTGTTTTATTCATTGCTTTATCACTTAGTTAAATATTAAATTAATAATAAAATAATCGACATTTGCGTATCACATAGAATCCCCACATAAAATATGAATTTGGTCGGAAACCACCTTTGTGGACCTCGAAAGGTGCCTAACATCTTCCTTTCGTGGTAATTTAAATCCTTACCTAAATTTCTGGTGAGAGATAGCTGTTGACACCTAATTTTGACCTCCCTATGCTCCTTTTAGGTTGCTATTTTAGTAAAATTATTAATTTGAAATGTTAGTATTTTTTATACATTTTCTTGCATCAAATAGATTTTTGACGTGTCACATCCATGATTTTAAAATATATATGAATTATTTTATCACTTTTCAGTATCATTTTTTGATTCATTAATTTAAATATAATATTTCTTTACATAATTTTATCAAAATTTTATTAATTTTTTTCGCAAATATGCACACTCACAATTTATAAATACATTATCTATTATTATTATTATAAGCAATAATTTTATTTAATAATTTTACGTAACATTAATTTTTACATGCTTAGTTTATTTTGATATCGACGTCTTATTTACTTAGCAGTCTAATTTAAATTAATTTTTCTAATTTATTTAAATTCTAACCATTTTCCATCCAATTTATAACAATTTTATCATAATTTTACACAAGTTATTACAATTCTAGCCACATTTAATTCAATTTAAAAGATCCCAATTCTTTTTCTTTTTCTTTTTAATCTCAACCATGGATCAAGATCGATCCAACGACTGAGATCAACCCACCTTACTTTTTCCATTTATACCAAGCTAAACCCCAATCCCTGCATTTTCAATTAAACAGTCGACCCTTCTCTTTCTCTACCTTTTCTCTACCTTTTCTCTCTCTCTAAACTCAACTTCCACCAACCACCGCTGTTCACCACTCCGGCCAACAAAAACAAGCAACGTTGACGTCGTCCTCACCCCGGTGTGGAGCTCCTTCGCCTGTCTCCCCCCACCACCGGCAAGGCAGCCACCACAACCGCCATCTCTCTCCCCACCATCGCCAACATCCCTCTCCGTTGCCACCATTAACCTTCGCATGCCGCCCCTCCTACTTTGAAACCCTCCAGCGTCGCCACTTCTCCGACCAAACGACTCCACCAGCAAACACCAGCGCCGGCCACCTCCTCCAGCCACTCCAGTCGGCTCCGCCGGCGAATCTGCAACCGCTGACCCATTTTTTCGGAAAGTGATGGGTTCTCAAAAACCCATCTACAGGTTTAACAAAATAAAATTAAAAAAAGAGCTTAACAAAGTGTGATTGATTTCTTGGGTTCGATTCTCTGTCATTTGTGTTGGTTTATGTGTTAAGACTATAATATGTCAAAAGCCTTAATTTGTAATTGTATCGGTGACTTATTATTTGCTCGAGTTCGTTTATCATATCATAATCGTTATCCCTTCTTTTGTTTTTAGTGGGTTTGGGTTGTTTGATTATACTATGAGCATTAACTCAATTCGAAATCGATTAAAATTGTGGTATTCGGCTATTGTTGATAAAATATGCTTCAATATGTGAATTTATTTGATACAGTATAATGATTTTTCTCGAATTTTATTTTTTGAACTTTAACAATTCCCTTTCTTCTCATATTTATGGTAAATTACCTATGTTAGGTCAATTTGCTGATTTTTTTCTTTATTTGGGGATAAAAGAATTCCTCTTTTACTTGTTTATTTGAGATTATTTGATAATATTTTGTGTAATTGATTCACTATGTTAAATTTCTTTACCTGTTTGTAAATAACAATCTGATAATATAATATTTTAATTGATTTACTATGGTAATTATGGAAAAATAAATTCATATAATTATGAGATGGTCATAATTTTGGTAACCTTGTTTCCTGATTTCCTTACCTTTTGATAAGGGATCTACACGATTTTTGCCATAACTTGGATACTTATCTATTTACGGCAATTGTGACATGCTAATTGATTCTTTTTCCTTAATCTTATTGAATAAAAAATTGTGATTTATGATAATTGATTTAATATCTTACTAGTTGTGTCTAAAGATTTGATTAAATTTATTTCCTTCCTTTTTATGCTCAAGGCTGATTTATTTTTCCACACTATATAAACAACCCCTCTTTTAAATTAGAAAAAAACATTCACATTCCACCTTCTCTGCTTTTTACTCTCTAATACAAAGGAAAAAAAAAGCTTTTAATTCTTCAAGTCCTATGATGCTTTACTCTGACAGAAGTATTTGGCTTATTTACATTGTTGCAATTACTTTGTTTACATCTTCCTTATTATTTCTTTGTCGCAAACTAGTAAGCCCCTACTTGATGCAATTATATTCTTTCTTTCGGTGATAACTGTTTGTGTTGTGAATATCATTGGAAAACATGTCTATGGGGTTAGTGTGAAATAATTATTCACCGCTTGCTTGCTATACTTGTCTTAGTGTTTCGGTGTACCAGACAGTGTGTGGGTTCTTCTAGTGCTTGCTTTGCTATTTTTGTTGTATTCAACAGGTGCCACTAACACGCAATTCTAAAGAGTCGCCCGGGGATGGGAAGGGATGCTGCCCACTTTTAACTTAGTCTATTTCATTATTTTATTAATGTTGGTCGTAACACTGTATAAACTTTATTCTGTTGTAGTAATAAAATTTGGGGACTACTCGGGGTCAGAGACTTACGTGCTCTATGAATAGTATGGATAAGCACAATTTAGGTTTTTTGTGTGTTACGTGCTACATGGTTCATTTAGGCACACAATCCTAAGATTTATTAACATGTGAATTGTTTAGTCACTTAATCTACGATTTATTAATTGATCCACTTAGAATTCTTGATTTCAGGATTTAACTAAAACCGACATATTAAATTAAACTCACATTAAGCATATTAATATATTTTTTACCATGTCAGCATATTAATATATTTTTAGCATGTCAGCACATTAAAGTGACTTTAATCATGATCTTTAGCATGTGAGCATATTAAATTAGATTTAAGCATGTTAATGTATTTTTAGCATGTTAAGCATATTAAATTAAATTCAAGCAGGTTAATATATTTTTCAGCATGTTAAACAATAGGTTTAAACAATTTCCAGCATATTAAACATTAGGCTTAAGCGATTTTAATAAGTCATTGTATGTTTTAGCATGTTAATACAAATTTAAGCATGTTTGTATTTTGTAGCATGTCAAAAATTAAATTCGTGCATATTAATATATTTTTAGCATGTTGGACGTTAGAATTAAGCATGTCATTGTATGTTTTAGCATATTAATGCAAAATTAAGCATGTCTATATTTTTAGAGCATGTTAACATAAAATTCCTGCGCATTAACATATTTTTCAGCATGTTAAAACGGTAGAGTTAGGCATTTTTCAGCATGTTAATTACCTTCCACATGTTAAAATTCCTTTTAGCATGTCAAAAATAAAATTTCAGTCTGTTAAACATAAAAATTTCTGCATATTAATTCATTTTCCAGCATTTAAATGCATCTTTAGCATGTTAATGAACTTTAGAGGATTTAAAATGAATGTCGGTAATAATTTTCAACATGTAACTTTAATTTTCTGCACTGTCATTAGCTTACAACACGTCTTGCACAATGAAATTCATGAACACAACTCTTTGGCGTATTTACTTCACTTTGACACGCTCTTTTAATAAATTGGCAACACATTGTTTAGACATGAATAACAATTATATTTTGTCATATTAAATAATTGTTGAACACTTAGATATCATTCCTATAGGTTAATGACATCAAAATAAGTAATTATTTTGTCTTTGCATGTTAATCAATATAACCAATTCATAATTAACCAAGAGGCATCTTTGAGACCATTATGTGCTATGTGACGTTCAATGTGTTACGCGCTTTGAGTCTTAGGAAAACATAGCTTTATTTGTCTAGATCACAAATCCAAATTAGCAAACCTCAATGCTTCTTGGGCGATAAGTGGGAGGATAGGTATTCTAAAGACGTTAGTTTTATCCTTTTCTTAGAACGTCTTTAGATTTGAAAACCAGCCTAGGTAGGGTGGAACGGGTAGTCATTCGAATGTGATGATCTCCAGAGACATTACACTATATTTGACATTGTTACTTGTTTAAAAATTCGATCAGTGGATCGGATAAGGATTAAACAAGTTGGGGTTCTGATCTGAATGAAACCACAACTTTCCTTTATTTTATTCGAATTTATTCTTTTATTTATTTAACATGTTTATTTATTTGGGGTAGTTTGTTTATTACTTAAGCAGATCCCTTTGTTATAATTTATATCACTTCTCTCTCCTCGCTTGTCTTATTTACATGCTTTACAGATTTTATCACTTAGATAATTAACAATTAAAAATGATAAAATAACATGTTTGTTTAATTCATTGATTTATCACTTAGTTAAATATTAAATTAATAATAAAATAATCGACCTTTGTTTATCACATAGAATCCCCACGTAAAATATGAATTCAATCGGAAACCACCTTTGTGGACCTCGAAAGGTGTTTAACACCTTCTTTTCGAGGTAATTTGAACCCTTGCCCGAATTTCTGGTGAGGGGTAGCTGTTGACACCTAATTTTGACCTTCTTATGCTCCTTTTAGGCTGCTATTTTAGCAAAATTATTAATTTGAAATGCTAGTATTTTTTACACGTTTTTTTGCATCAAACAAATTTTTGACGTGTCACATCCATGATTTTAAAAAATATACGAATTATTTTATCACTTTTCATTATAATTTTTTTTTATTAATTTAAATATAATATTTCTTTACCTAAATTTATCAATATTTTATTAATTCTTTTTCGCAAATATGCATTCTCACAATTTACAAATACAATATGTATTATTATTATTATTATTATTATTATTAGCAACAATTTTATTTAATAATTTAACGTAACATTAATTTTTACATGCTTAGTTTATTTTGATATCGACGTCTTATTTAATTAGCAGTCTAATTTAAATTGGTTTTCCTAATTTATTTTAATTTTAGCCTTTTTCCATCCAATTTATAACAATTTTAGCATAATTTCACACAACTTGTTACAATTCTAGCCACATTTAATTCAATTTAAAAGGTCCCAATTTTTTTTCTTATTCTTTTTATTCTCAGCCATGGATCAAGATCGATGCAACGGCTAAGATCAACCCACTCTACACTTTCCATTTATACCAACATAAACCCTAATCCCTATATTTTCAACAATACAGTTGACCACTCTATCTCTCTCTCTACCTTCTCTCTACCCTTTCTCTCTCTCTAAACTCAACTTCCACCAACCACCACCGTTCACCACTCCGACAGACAAAAACCACCAGCGTTGTCGTCTTCCTCACCCCGTTGTAGACCTCCTCCACCTGTCTCCCCCCACCACCGTCAAGGTAGCCACCCCATCCGTTATTTCTCTCCCTACCATCGCCAACAACCCTCTCCGTTGCCTCCATCAACCTTCGCATGCCGCCCCTCCTACTTCGAAACCCTCCAGCATCGTGACTTCTTCGACCAAACGATTCCACTAGCAAGTACCAACACCGGCAGCTTCCTCCATCCAGCTCCACCGACGAATCTGCAATCGTTGATTCATTTTTTTCGGAAAGTGATGGGTTCTCAAACACCCATCTACAAGCTTGACCAAATAAAATTTAAAAAAAAAAAAAAAAAGCTTAACAAAGTGTGATTGATTTCTTGGGTCTGATTCTCTGTCATTTGTGTTGGTTTATGTGTTAAGACTATAATATGTCAAAAGCCTTAATTTGTAATTGTATTCGTGGCTTATTATTTGCTCAAGTTCGTTAATCATATCATAATTGTTATCCCTTTTTTTGTTTTTAGTGGGTTTGGTCTGTTTGATTATTCTATGAGTATTAACTCAATTCAAAATCGATTAAAATTGTGGTATTCGGCTATTGTTGATAAAATATGCTTCAATGTATGAATTGATTTGATACAGTATAATGATTTTCCTCGAATTTTATTTTTTAAAATTTGACAATTCCCTTTCTTCTCATATTTATGGTAAATTACCTATGTTAGGTCGATTTACTGATTTTTTCCCTTTGTTTGGGGATAAACAAATTCTTCTTTTACTTGTTTATTTGCGATTATTTGATAATATTTTGTGTAATTAATTCACTATGTTAAATTTCTTTACCTATTCGTAAATGACGATATGATAATATAATATTTTAATTGATTTACTATGATAATTATGGAATAATTAATTCCTATAATTATGAGATGGTCATAATTTTGGTAACCTTATTTCCTGATTTCCTTACCTTTTGATAAGAGATCTACACGATTTGTGCAACAACTTGGATACTTATCTATTTACGACAATTGTGACATGCTAATTGATTCTTTTTTCTTAATCTTATTGAATAGACAATCGTGATTTATGATAATTGATTTAACACCTTACTAGTTGTGTCTAAAGATTTGATTAAATTTATTTCCTTCCTTTTTATGCTTGAGGCTGATTTATTTTTCCACACTATATAAACAACCCCTCTTTTCAATTAGAAAAAAATATTCATAATCCACCTTCTTTGCTTTTTAGCTCTAACACAAAGGAAAAAAGAAAAGCTTTTAATTCTTCAAGTCCTATGCTGCTTTACTCTGACAGAAGTATTTGCCTTATTTACGTTGTTGTAATTGCTTTATTTACATCTTCCATATTATTTCTTTGTAGCTAACTAGTATGCCCCTACTCGATGCAGTTATATTCTTTCTTTTGGTGATAACTGTTTGTGTTGTGAATATAATTGGAAAACAAGTCTATAGGGGTTAGTGTGAAATAATTGTTCTTTGCTTGGGGAAAAAAATTTGGGGATTGCTAGGGGGCAGGGACTTACGTGCTTTATGAATAGTATGGATAAGCAAAACTTAGGTTTTATGTGTGTTATGTGCTACGTGGATCATTTAGGAATACAATCCTAAGATTTATTAACACATGAATCGTTTAAACACTTAATCTATGGTTTATTAATTGATCCATTTAGAATTCTTGATTTTAGGATTCAACTAAAACCGACATAATAAATTATAATTGACATTAAGCATATTAATATATTTTTTACCATGTCAGCATATTAATATATCTTTAGCATGTCAGCACATTAAAGTGACTTTAAGCATTATCTTTAGCATGTTAGCTTATTAAATTAGATTTAAGCATGTTAATATATTTTCAGCATGTTAAGCATATTAAATTAAATCCAAGCGGATTAATATATTTTTCAGCATGTTAAACAATAGTTTTAAATAATTTTCAGCATATTAAACATTAGGCTTATGCAATTTTAATAAATCATTGTATGTTTTAGCATGTTAATACGAATTTAAGCAAGTTAGTATTTTTGAGCATGTCAACAATTAAATTACTGCATTTTAGTATATTTTAAGCATGTTGAACATTAGAATTAAGCATGTCATTGTATGTTTTAGCATATTAATGTAAAATTAAGCATGTCAATATTTTTAGAGCATGTTAACATAAAATTCCTGCGCATTAACATATTTTTCAGCATGTCAAAACGGTAGAGTTAGGCATTTTTCAGCATGTTAATTACCTTCCACGTTAAAATTTCTTTTAGCATGTCAATATTAAAATTTCAGTATGTTAAACATAAAAATTCCTGCATGTTAATTCATTTTCCAGCATTTAAATGCATCTTTAGCATGTTACTGGACTTTACAGCATTTAAAATGAATGTCGGTAATAATTTTCAACATGTAACTTTAACTTTCCTCACTGTCATTATCTTACAACACGTCTTGCACAATGAAATTCATGAGCACAACTCTTTGACATATTTACTTCACTTTGACATGCTCTTTTAATAAATTGGCAACACATTATTTAGACATGAATAACAATTATCTTTTGACATATTAAACAATTGTTGAATACTTATATATCATGTCTATAGGTTAATGACATCAAAATAAGTAATTATTTTATCTTTGCATGCCAATCAATTTGATCAATTCTTAATTAACCAAGAAGCATCTTTGAGACCATTATGTGCTATGTGACGTCCAACGTATTACGCGCTTTGAGTCTTAGAAAAATATAGCTTTATTTGTCTAGATCATAAATTGGAATTAGCAAACCCCAATGCCTCTTGGGCGATAAGTGAGACGATAGGTATTATAAAGACGTTAGTTTTTTTCTTTTCATAGAACGTCTTTAGATTTGACAACCAGCCTAGGTAGGGTGGGACGGGTAGTCATTCGAAAGTGATGATCTCCAGAGACATTACACGACATTTGACATTGTTACTTGTTTAAGAATTTAGTCAGTAGGTCGGATAAGGATTAAATAAGTTGGGGTTCTGATCCGAATGAAACCAAAACTTTCCTTTGTTTATTTTTTTTCGAATTTATTCTTTTATTATTTTATATGTTTATTTATTTGGGGTAGTTATTTTATTACATAAGCAGTCCCCTTTGTTATAATTTATATCACTTCTCTCTCCTTGCTTGTCTTATTTACATGTTTTACTGATTTTATCACTTAGATAATTAACAATTTGAAATGATAAAATAACACATTTATTTTATTCATTGCTTTATCACTTACTTAAATATTAAATTAATAATAAAATAATTGACCTTTGCTTATCACGTAGAATTTCCCCGTAAAATATGAATTCGGTCGGGAACCACCTTTGTGGACCTCAAAAGGTGCCTAACACCTTTCTTTCGAGGTAATTTAAACCCTTACCCGAATTTCTAGTAAGGGGTAGCTGTTGACACCTAATTTTGACCTCCCTATGCTCCTTTTAGGTTGCTATTTTAGTAAAATTATTAATTTGAAATGCTAGTATTTTTTACAAGTTTTCTTGCATCAAAGAGATTTTTGACGTGTCATATCCATGATTTTAAAATATATACGAATAATTTTATCACTTTTCAGTATTATTTTTTGATTTATTAATTTAAATATAACATTTCTTTACATAATTTTATCAATATTTTGTTAATTCTTTTTCACAAATATACACACTCTCAATTTACAAATACATTATCTATTATTATTATTATTATTATTTTTAGCTATAATTTTATTTAATAATTTTACGCTACATTAATTTTTACATGCTTAGTTTATTTTGATATCGACATATTTTTTAATTAGCAGCTTAATTTAAATTGGTTTTCCTAATTTATTTAAAATCTAGCCTTTTTCCTTCCAATTTATAACAATTTTAGCATAATTTTACACTTGTTACAATTCTATCCACATTTAATTAAATTTAAAAGATCCCGATTCTTTTTCTTATTCTTTTGAATCTAAGCCATGAATCAAGATCGATCCAACGGCTGAGATCAACCCACTCTACTCTTTCTATTTATACCAATATAGACCCTAATCCCTCCATTTTCAACAAAACAGTTGACCCCTCTCTCTCTCTCTACCTTCTCTCTACCATTTCTCTCTCTCTAAACTCAACTTTCACCAACCACCGCCGTTCACCACTCCGACTGACAAAAATCATCAGCGTTGTCGTCTTCCTCACCCCGGTGTGGACCTCCTCCGCCTGTCTTCCCCCACCGCCGGCAAGGCAGCCACACCAGCCACCATCTCTTTCCCCACCATCTTTAACAGTCCTCTTCGTTGCCGCCATCAACCGTCGCATGTCGCTTCTCCTACTTCGAAACCCTTCAACACCGTCAATCCTCCGACCAAACGATTCCACCAGCAAACACCAGCACTGACCGCCTCCTCCAGCTACTCCAGCCGGCTCCGCCAACGAATCTGCCACCGCTAACTCATTTTTTTGAAAAGTGATGGGTTCTCAAAAATCCATTTACAGGTTTGACCAAATAAAATAAAATAAAAAGAGCTTAACAAAGTGTGATTGATTTCTTGGGTCAAATTCTCTGTCATTAGTATTGGTTTATGTGTTAAGACTATAATATGGCAAAAGCCTTAATTTATAACTGTACCCGTGACTTATTATTTGCTTAATTTCGTTTATCATATCATAATCGTTATCCCTTCGTTTGTTTTTAGTGGGTTTGGTCTGTTTGATTATTCTATGAGTATTAACTCAATTCGAAATCGATTAAAATTATGATATTATGATATTATTGATAAATTATGCTTCAATATGTGAATTGATTTGATACAGTATAATGATTTTCCCCGAATTTTATTTTTTGAACTTTGACAATTCCCTTTCTTCTCATATTTTTGGTAAATTACCTATGTTAGGTTGATTTACTGATTTTTTCCTTTATTTGGGGATAAACAGATTCTTCTTTTACTTGTTTATTTGCGATTATTGAATAATATTTTGTGTAATTGACTCACTATGTTAAATTTCTTTACCTGTTTGTAAATGATGATTAGATAATATAATATTTTAATTAATTTACTATGGTAATTATGGAATAATTAATTCCTATAATTATAAGATGGTCATAATTTTGGTAACCTTGTTTCTTGATTCCCTTAGTTTTTGATAAGGGATGTACACGATCTGTGCCACAACTTGGATACTTATCTATTTAAGGCAATTGTGACATGCTAATTGATTCTTTTTTCTTAATCTTATTGAATAGACAACCGTGATTTATGATAATTGATTTAACACCTTACTAGTTGTGTCTAAAGATTTGATTAAATTTATTTCCTTCCTTTTTATGCTTGAGGCTGCTTTATTTTTCACACTATATAAACAACCCCTTTTTTTCAATTAGAATAAAACATTCATATTCCTCCTTCTCTACTTTTTACTCTCTAATACTAAGGAAAAAGAAAAGTTTTTAATTCTTCAATTCCTATGATGCTTTACTCTAACAGAAGTATTTGACTTATTTACATTGTTGCAATTGCTTTGTTCACATCTTCCTTATTATTTTTTTCCTCTAATTAGTAAGCTCCTACTCGATGTAATTATATTTTTTCTTTCGGTGATAACTATTTGTGTTGTGAATATCATTGAAAAACATGTCTATAGGGGTTAGTGTGAAATAATTGTTCACTGCTTGCTTGCTATACCTTGCTTTACTGTTACACTGTACCAGACCTTGTGTGGGTTCGTCTAGTTCTTGCTTTGCTTTTTTTATTGTATTCAACAGGTGCCACAAAGACGCGATTCTAAAGAGTCGCCCGGTGATGGGAAGTGATGTTGCCCACTTTAACTTAGTCTATTTGATTCTTTTATTAATGTTGGTTTGTAAAATTGTATAAACTTTATTCTGTTGTAGTAATAAAATCTGGGGACTACTAGGGGGACGGGGACTTACGTGCTCTATGAATAGTATGGATAAGCAAAACTTAGGTTTTATACGTGTTACGTGCTACGTGGATCATTTAGGCACACAATTCTAAGATTTATTAACACATGAATCGTTTAGACACTTAATCTACGATTTATTAATTGATCCGCTTAGAATTCTTGATTTAAGGATTTAACTAAAACCGACATACTAAATTAAATTGACATGAAACATATTAATATATTTTTTACCATGTGAGTATAATAATATATTTTTAGCATGTCAACACATTAAAGTGACTTTAAGCATGATCTTTAGCATGTTAGCATATTAAATTAGATTTAAGCATGTTAATGTATTTTCAGTATGTTAAGCATATTAAATTAAATTCAAGCGGGTTAATATATTTTTCAGCATGTTAAACAATAGGATTAAATAATTTTCAGTATGTTAAACATTAGGATTAAGCGATTTTAATATGTCATTGTATGTTTTAGCATGTTAATACGAATTTAAGCATGTTAGTATTTTTGAGCATGTCAACAATAAAATTACTTCATATTAATACATTTTTAGCATATCAACAATTAAATTCCTTCATATTAATACATTTTAAGCATGTTGAACATTAGAATTAAGCATGTCATTGTATGTTTTAGCATATTAATGCAAAATTAAGCATTTCAATATTTTTAAAGCTTGTTAACATAAAATTTTTGCGTATTAACATATTTTTCAACATGTCAAAATGGTAGTGTTAGGCATTTTTCAGTATGTTAATTACCTTCAACATGTTAAAATTTCTTTCAGCAAGTTAATATTAAAATTTCAGTATGTTAAACATAAAAATTTCTGCTTGTTAATTCATTTTCCAGCATTTAAATGCATCGTTTGCATGTTCATGGACTTTACAGCATTTAAAATGAATGTCGGTAATAATTTTCAACATGTAACTTTAAATTCCTGCACTGTCATTTTCTTACAACACGTCTTGCACAATGAAATTCATGAGCACAACTCTTTGACATATTTACTTCACTTTGACACGCTCTTTTAACAAATTGGCGATACATTATTTAGACATGAATAACAATTATCTTTTTTCATATTAAACAATTGTTGAACACTTAGATATCATGCCTATAGATTAATGACATCAAAGTAAGTAATTATTTGTCTTTGAATGTTAATCAATTTAACCAGTTCTTAATTAACCAAGAGGCATCTTTGAGACCATTATGTGCTATGCGACGTCCAATGTGTTATGCGCTTTGAGTCTTAGGAAAACATAGCTTTATTACTCTAGACCACAAATCCAAATTAGCAAAGCCCAATGCCTCTTGGGAGATAAGTGGGGTGATAGGTATTCTATAGACGTTATTTTTATCCTTTTCTTAGAACGCCTTTAGATTTGACAATCAACTTAGGTGGGGTTGGACGGGTAGTCATTCGAAAGTGATGATCTCCAGAGACATTACTCGACATTTGACATAAGCTTGGGTCAGATAAGGATTAAACAAGTTGGGGTTCTGATCCGAATGAAATCAAAACTTTCCTTTGTTTGTTTCTTTCGAATTTATTCTTTTATTTATTTACATGTTTATTTATTTAGGGTAGTTAGTTTATTACATAAGCAGTCCCCTTTATTATTATTTATGTCACTTCTCTCTCCTCGGTTGTCTTATTTATATGTTTTACTGATTTTATCACTTAGACAAGTAACAATTAGAAATGATAAAATAACATGTTCATTTTTTTCATTGCTTTATCACTTGGTTAAACATTAAATTAATAATAAAATAATCGACCTTTTCATATCACATAGAATCTCCACGTAAAATATGAATTTGGCTAGGAACCACCTTTGTGGACCTCAAAAGGTACCTAACACTTCCTTTTGAGGCAATTTCAATCCTTACCCAAATTTCTGGTGAATTAGACTAAGACAAAGCAACAAAAATAGGTTCGTAGTTGACCTAGACCGGTGTCGTAACTCACCTTAATACGTTAGGTGGCGACTCTTCAATTCACCCAAAAATAATCCCAAAAAGAATGGTCACGTCGAATCCCACTTTTTGCGAGAAAAATGGGGAGCAACAACAGGCTATTGCCCTAGCCAATCTTGTTAAAAATACAGATGCAATTAAGATTTAAGATTTCACTTGGATGAATCCCCTTCGGTTTTTTGGATCAAATTTGAGGAGGATCTATAGGAGTTTCTGGACATGGTGCAGAAAGTGACAAATATTATGGGTGTCACCTCGAGTGAGAGTGCAGAGTTGGTTATATATCAGTTGCAGGATGTATCTCACACCTAGTTTAAGTAGTGGGAGGAAGACAGAGGTGTTGATGCAGGGCCTATAGCGTGGGAAGAGTTTGCCACAACATTCTTAGACAGGTTCTTTCCCTTAGAGATTAGGGAAGCTAATGTTCAGGAGTTCATTAATTTGAAGTAGGGAGTCATGAGTGTAAAGGAGAACTCTCTCAAGTTTACTCAGTTAGAGAGGTATGCTCCTACTATGATGGCGGATAACAGGTATAGAATGAGTAAGTTTGTATCTGGTGTAGTTGATAGTGTGGTTAAGGAGTGTAGGACCGCCCTGTTGATTAAGGAGATGGACCTATCTAGACTCCTGGTTCATGCTCAACAGATTGAGGAGAAAAAGCATAAGGATAGGGAGAGAGAGAATAAGAGGGGCAAAATATGTAGTTTTAACTTTTCTTAACCAAGGTCAAAAGGCAAAAACCGTTCTCAGTTCCATCAGAAATTTTCAGCCCCAGCTCCATCTTCAGCTAGTGCGCCAGTGCCTAAGTTCAGGAAAGACAGTCGGGATAGAGCAACAGGCTCTAAGACCCAGGGCAGTGTGAACAGTGGTCACATTAATCTTTTTTGTTGGAGATGCAGTAGGAATCATCAGGGTGAGTGTAGGGATAGTTGTGATATATGTTTTAGATGTGGCAAGCCAGGCTACAGGGTTAGGGATTGCCCAAGGACTGGTCAGCAGGGTCAGTCCAATCGTCCTTTAGCTCATGTCGACCTCCCGACTCAGCGGGGTGCCACTTCCAGTGAAATCAGTGGGCAGCACCAGAATAGATTATATGCTCTCGACTCGGCATGATTAAGAAAGTTCTCCTGATATGGTTACAGGTACGTTATATGTTTTCCATCTTCATGTTTATATTTTATTAGACATGAGAGCTTCACTTTATTTTGTGACCCCTAACATAGCCTTCAATTTCAATGTCAGTCCCAAAATATTAGTGAAGCCTTTCTTAGTGTCTACCCTAGTGGGTAAATTTATTATAGGCAAACGTGTATACAAAAATTTCCCGGTCAGTATCTCAGAAAATCACCTCAGTTGATCAGGTTAAGTTAGAGATGACTGATTTTGATATCATTCTCGGCATAGATTGGATCTACTCATGCTATGCCTAGTTGACTGTAGAAATAAAATCGTTCAATTTTAGTTTTCTAATGAACTAGCCATTGAGTGGAGGGTAGTACTTCAGTGCTTAGGGGTCAGATTATTTCATATCTTAAAGCCAGAAAGATGATATCTAAGAGGTGTGCTTACCATCTTGTCCGAGTCAAGGACTCAAATTCTGAGGCTCCTAATCTTGAGTCAGTTTTAGTAGTAAGAGAATTTCCAGCTGTGTTCCCTGAAGATATTTCCAGAGTTCCTCCCAAGAGGGAATTTAACTTCAGAATAGATTTCTTTCCAGATGCCCAACCTATCTCTATTTCGCCCTACATAATGGCTTTAGTTGAGCTTAAGAAATTAAAAAAATGGTTAAAGGATATCTTCGATAAGGGTTTCATCAGGCCTAGTGTTTCTCCATGGGTAGAGCTATCAAAATGGGCTTGGCCCGTGAGGCCGACCCAACCCAGCCCTTTAATTAAGTGGGGTTGGGCTAAGTTTTTTAGCCCATTTAGAAATGGGGCTTATAAGACCAGCCTCACTTGGCCCGTCGGCCTCAGAGGCCTAACCCGTCAGCCTCAGAGGCCAGCCCGTGGGCTAGGCTATTAAAAATAATTGTTAAATATTTTTAAGTTGGTCATTTATTTATTAGGAATTAGAATTTTGTCAATCTTTCTAACTAGCTACTTTTTTTATCCATCCTTTGATTGATTCTAATTTTTTAAAAGTTTGTAGTGTGTGTTTGAAATGACTGGTAAGTTGTTTTTAGTTGTGAATTTAAAATAAATTACTTTTACTCGTGATGGTTTAACAGTTGTTGCCTTTGCTTGATGCAACATTTTGTTCTTTAAATTTAGGCTCTCTTCTGTTATAATCTTGTTGTTTTTATGTAGATATTTTGTGTGTATCTGTATTTATTATCTTAACCATATTTGAATTTTTCTATGAAATTTGTAGCTAATCATTATTTCTCGACTTAATATAGTAAATGCCATGGGTTAATTACAACTACGGAATAAATAGTTCGAGATAAAACGAAGGACTATTTTATCCCATTTTTGGTTGAGGAATTTAGTAGTACCGACCTAGTGATGAGATAAATTATCCTATATACATGTTGGGTAACTAATTTCAGAATAGCTAATTCTGAGATTAATTATTTTGGCATAACTCTTTTCCAATCAAAGGACCCCTAAAGGTATTAGTAAGATGCCTATAACATGCTAAAAACTAGTAGGAGACATATTAAAGTGAAACCATAAAAGTTGGTGATTGTATAGCATTTGCAATATTTTTGTTTATCATGTTTCGGGTTGCTTTTATTTTTTCTGAAGGGACAATCCATCCCAACTCGTGGCCCACGTAGGGCTGGGTTGGGCCACTATTTAAAAGGCCCTTTATTTAAAAGGGTTAGCCCGTCCTAGCCCATTTAATTTTTAGCTCGCTAGGGTTGGGTAGGGTTTGGATGGGCCAGCCCATTTTTACAACTCTATCCATGGGGCGCTCCAGTTCTATTCGTGCGTAAGAAAGACAGTTCTCTCAGAATGTACATCGATTATCGTCAGTTGAATAAAATCATAATCAAGAATAAGTATCCACTCCCTATAATTAATGACTTGTTTGACCAATTTCAGGGTGCCAGTTATTTCTCTAAGAAAAACCTCAGATCTAGCTATCATCAGCTTAGAGTCAGAGAATGTGACATTTCGAAGACAGCCTTCAGAACTCGGTATGGTCACTTTGAATTTCTAGTTATGTCTTTTGGACTAACGAATGCCCCTGTAACTTTCATGGACCTGATGAACAAGGTGTTCAAGCAACACTTACACATGTTTGTTATAGTCATCATTGATGATATCCTTGTCTATTCTCGTAATGATAACGATCATGCAAATCATCTGAGAGTTGTCTTGCAGACCCTTAGAGATCACCAGTTGTATGCCAAGTTTAGTAAGTGCGAATTTTGGCTAAGATCAATAGTTTTTCTTGGCCACATTATTTCTGTTGATGGCATCTGAGTTGACCCTCAAAAGATTGAATTAGTGATAAACTGGCCTAAACCCATATCTTCATCAAATATCAGGAGTTTCTTGAGTTTGGTTTTCTATTACAGATGGTTTATTGAAGAATTTTCTTCTATTGCATCCCCCATATCTCGATTGACAAGAATAAGGTAAAATTTTAGTGGTCAGATTCCTGTAAGAAGAGTTTTCAGGTGTTGAAGACTCGACTTACCTCCACCCCAGTTTTGGCTTTGCCAGATGGTTTAGTTGGGTTTTTAGTTTACTATGATGCTTCCAGAGTTGGTCCTGGTTCTGTTTTGATGAAGAGAGGCAAGGTCATAGCCTACGCCTCTAGATATCTTAAACCCCATGAAATCAATTATCCTACCCATGATCTTGAGTTGGCCGTCATTGTTTTTGCCTTGAAAATTTGGAGGCATTATCTTTATGGGGGCCATGTTGATGTGTTCACTAATCACAAGAGCTTACAGTACGTATTCACTCAAAAATACTTGAATCTTTGTCAGAGAAGGTGGCTTGAGTTATTAAAATATTATGATATAAGTATTTTGTATCATTCGGGCAAGGCCAACGTAGTGAAAGATGAACTTAGTAGATTGTCTATGGGTAGTGTTGCTCATATTGAGAAAGACAAGAAGAACTTAGTCAGTGAGGTTCATCAGCTTGCTAGATTGGGTGTTAGGTTGGTTGATTCAACTGAAGGTAGTGTATGGGTTCAGACTAGTTCAGAGTCTTCATTGGTTGCCGAAGTAAAGGAAAAACAAGATAGGGATCCTAGTTTGGTTAAGTTGAAGGAGGAAATTAGAGATCCGAAAGTAGAGGTTTTCTCCTTAAGGGGGAGATGATGTGCTTCGTTGTCAGGGTAGGTTATGTGTTCTGTGTGTTGATGAGTTGAGACAGCGAATACTTATAGAAGCTCATAGTGTGTGATACTCTATCCATCCAGGAGCCACTAAGATGTACCGTTATTTACAAGAAATCTATTGGTGGAATGGTATGAAGAAGGATATTACAGAGTTTGTGGCTATGTGTTCAAATTGTCAACAGGTTAAAGTTAAGCACCAAAGGCCTAGTGGTACGCTTTAGGAGTTTATTATCCCCACTTGGGAGTGGGAAGTGGTGAACATGGATTTTGTGAAAGGGTTGCCTCATACGCGTCGTCAGCATGATTCGATATGGGTCATTATGGATAGAATAACCAAATCAGCTCATTTGTTACCAGTTCATACTTTGTACCTAGCTGAAGATTATGTCAGGCTTTATCTTAGGGAGTTGGTTAAGTTGCATGGGATTCCTTTTTCTATCATTTCAGAAAAAGGTACTCAGTTTACCTCTCACTTTTGGAAGGCATTTCAGAAAGGTCTTGGTACCAAGTCTATCTCAGTACAGCCTTTCATCTTCAGACAGATGGTCAAGCAGAGAGAACCATTCATACTTTAGAAGACATGTTGAGGGTCTGTGTTATTGACTTTAAAGGTAGTTGTGATGACCACTTACCATTAATTGATTTTGCCTATAATAACATTTATCACTCAAGTATTTAGATGGCTCCGTTTGAGGATCTCTATGGAACGAGATGTAGATCTCTCATTGGTTGGTTTGAAGCAGGTAAAACTACTTTAATAGGGGCTGATTTAGTACTTGAAGCAATGGAGAAAGTTCAGTTGATTTTGGAGAAGTTGAAGATAGCCCAAAGCCATCAGAAATCCTATGCAGACGTGAGAAGAAGGGATCTTGAGTTTGAGATTGGTGATTTTATCTATATGAAGATTTTGCCTATAAACAAAGTAAAGAGATTTGGCAATAAGGGAAAACTCAGTCCCCACTATGTCGTCCCTTAAAGAATCTAGCACTATTTTGGGAAGGTAGCTTATGAGCTTGAGTTTTCTGTGGACTTGGCATCAGTACATCCAATATTCCATGTTTCCTTGTTAAAGAAATGCATCGGTGATTCAGCTGTTGTTGTTCTTTTAGAAAGTATGGATGGTTAATATAGCCTTTCCTATGAAGAAGTCCCATTTAACATCCTTGATCGTCAGATTCATAGGCTAAGGAATAAAGAAGTTCCCTTTGTTAAAGTTCTTTGGTGGACTCAGTCCGTTGAGGGAGCTACTTGGGAAGAAGAAGCAAATATGCGAATCAAGTACCCTTATATTTTCTCCGTAAACTCAGATTCAACATGAGGTAATGATTTTCCTTAGATTGACTTTTTTTCTTTCTCAGTTTCAGCTATGTAACCCTTCTCATGTCATTACATGCCTTCACGAAATCAGTTCAGTTCAGGTATCATGCTACAGACTCAGTTATGTAATCATGTTCCAAATCATGCATGTTCAATATATGACCTCAGTTGCCTTAGTATTTTTAGTCTAACCAGTCTCATTCAAGGACGAGTATCCCTAAGAGGGAGATATTGTGATACCCCATAATACTCTAAGATCGATTCAGCTCTTATTTGCATGCTTAAGGGGTCCAAGGCTTTAAATTTCACTAATTGTTGAGGACTTAGACATTTTCAAGACCCCTAAATTTTACGAATTTTTATTTTGGCCTTCTCGACCCCGAAATATTGGTTTTTGAGTTGATTCATGATTTGGGAGGTTCAAAGAACATCTCGAGGGTATTTTGAGATTTTTGTATAAGGATCGGGGCATGTTTGGATGGCTAAAAAAGAGAAGCAACGTGATAAGGCCGCAATGTGTTGCTCTCTCCCAAGATAGAATGGTCCACGATGTGTGTCTTTCTCCCTCAGAGTAAGTTGTGGGTGCGTTGCTCTCTCCCACACAGAGAGGCGTGGTGCGTGGATCTGTCCAACATAGTTATATATTTTAAGTGCCCAAAGGGCATTCGATTTATTTCCCTAAACCCAATTCGTCCTTAACACAATTTGGGACTTCTAAAAGGGCATTATTTGCCCCTTTCACTCCAAATTGCTCTCAAGAAACCCTCCTTTTTCCCCAAGAACAAACTCAAGCTTTTTCCCCCAAGAAATCAATAGTTCAAGCTTCTAAAGTTCAATAAATCCCACAAAAACTATCTATTAAGGTATTTGGGTATTCATCCATTGGTCTCTTCCACCCATAGGGCGCCAAAGCCTCCTTTTTTAATTAAGTGGTGGAGTTTGTCCTTTACTATGGAATTTTATATGTTCAAGATGGGTTAAACTCATGTGTTCTATAGTAATTTGTACTAAATCCACGTCTATGTAAGATCCCATGAAAAGTTAGGTTGTTTCATGCTTTAAATTTCAGTTTCCCTTGACATATTCAAGTGCATTTCATGTTAAATCCCAAATTTATGAATTTAGCCATGTAATCATGTTGTTTTCCTCATACTGAACACATTCCCATGTTCAAGTTCATGATTCTCATATATTTGATAGAATGTTTGTGTTATGAGATCTTTGAACCACAATCCCATACTAAAGTTTTAAGCTTTAATATTGTACTCTACAATCATTCCGTGCTGGCGGGTTATGAACACCCGATACCTATGCGTTTACTTATATTTCAGTTCGTTCAAGTAAGGATTTTAGTTAAATCATGAATATTACCAGTTACTTAGTTGTTATGATCATGATGAGTAATGTCAGTTGTTACAATCAGTTGAATTTAGTTCTGTCCAGTACTAGTGTCAGTTCAGTTGGGAGTAGGATTTAGCACCGAGAGAACCTAGGGATGGGGGCTCACCTGCCAGTAGAGGGTGTGACCTTTAGTAGCAGTCCCTGAGTTCCAGAACAACCTAGACAGCGTAGGTTTGAGATGTCTTCCTGCCAGTTGAGGGTTGACACATATCTCATGAGAGCACCTGCCAGTAGAGGGTGACTCCCAGTTCTTTGGGACATCAGCCTTGTAGATTCACATCGTCAGCCATGTGTTAGTACCCGTGGCACGGTACTGATACCCATCCAACTGGGGTTATAGGTTGGACCCCAATTAGCTCATATTGGGGCATGTTGGTTACATGATACCTCCCATAATTTCAGTCAGTATTATAGTATATCCCAGTTCAGGTTTGCTTGAGTACAGATTTTTAGTCATTCAGTTCTACAGGTTTCAGTCTTTTTAGATTTCAGAATATTTCAGTAACATGTTATGCTTGATCTTGCATTCTTAGATATTACATTTTCATGAATTCATGATCAATTATCTCATACATCTCAGTTAGTCCTCATCTCATATACCAGCACATTCAAAGTAATGACCGCATACTTTTCTTTGCGCTATGTTGTCTTAAAACATAGGTTTGGATGCTTAGTTTCTTGATCGATCCTTGATAGCTCAGCGTTAATCAGCAACAGTAGGGATGAATCCTCATCCGTCGAGGACATGATATGTTTATATCATTTTTATTTCAGTATTTCCTTATGTTCAGTCAATCGAAGTTAATTGGGGGTTTGTCCCATCAACTCTTCATAATGTTTAGAGGCTTTCAAACAGTCAGTCAGTAAACAGTTGTTTAGTTTTTCAATATTATCAGTTGTTAAAGATATTTCAGGCCTGCCATTTACATATATTCAGTATTCTTATTTTCAGTATTTTATCAGTTTATCTTCTCCATATACTATTTCAGTGTCATTTATTCAGTGCTCATAGCAGGTACCAACTCATGGGTTAGTTTGTGGTTAACTAACATAATCAAGGTCTAAAACCATAATGCTCGGCCATGGAATAATCATACATAATAAAATACTCATAAGATAAAGGAATCAGAATCATACCTCAAATCTAATTACCAGTTCAATAATCAACCAGACACGAGCTGATCAAATAACAATAACAATACAAAATAATCGGCTAGCCTGGACAAACAATACCTAAATTAGGCCCCATAACTCGGAATGTCCAATCAATACACATTACATACCGTAAGCAATACTCATCACCTCCTACAATTTTATATGTATATACTTGTGCAACCCCCCATAAGTGTAAGACCTTGTAAAGTTTCCTCGTAGTCTGAGGCTTTAGAGCGTGTCAAGTGAAGTGTAATTCCAGCCGTAAAAGATTAAGGAGTAACTTCTAAAGTGATTAGTGTTTAAACCTTGCGGAATTTTCCTAAAAATAACTTTTTATCGTGTGGAAAATTGAATAATCTTTCCAACGATACCCATTTTGTCGAAATTCGACATCGGGATAGAAAGATATGGCCATTTAACAGAAAGTAGTAAAATCGCCCAGGTGCAACGGAGAGGGACGATGGACCATCTAGCTTGCAACGTACCGTCGCCCAAGCCGTCGCAAAGAAGGCAGTGAGGCCCCGTTCTGGTTGAGTACGACGGTAAGGGTTGACGGACTGTTGGGTCCTCGATGAACCATCGCACCCATCGTCGCAAGTAAGGTAGTGAACTGAGTTCTGGCCCAGGTGCAACGGGTAGGACCTACAATCGTCGGGACCTCAACGGACCGTTGCACCCCACCGTCGCACATCCCGATCAGTAATTTTAAGTTATTTTTAAAAGGGCATTTCGATCTTTTTCCACCCTTTCCACATCTAGATGTATCAAATTCAAGGCATAAACATTATATTCTTCCATAACATCCAAAAATTAGGGTTTTCTCATAAGATTAACCCTCAAGAGCAAATCCAAATCTTTCTCCAAGAACATTAAGATTCAACCATAGTTTCTACGAATTGAGTTAAGAATCAAGGTTCCCAAGTCAAAGGCTTCAAGAACCTTCACTCAAGAGCTCTAAAAAGAGTCTCAAGCAAGTTGTTCACCTGCAAGTCATAATCTAAGGTATGTGGGATTTGAACAAGGACACTTCTTTCGTCCTTGTGCCCAAAAGTTGTCTTACTTATGAGAATATATGATTTTCTATGTTTTCTTATGGAATTGAAGTATGGGTTTATACCCTATGTTGTTATTCATTGAGATTTTAATAGTTCAAATGTTCTTGAAATTGAAGTAAATGAGTATGTTGAGATTTTAAGGCAAAATGTTGAAAATTCCAGATTTTCTATATGATTTATGAACCTTTATGACATCTAGCATGCACTTTGATGAGTCTTAACTTGAGATTTGATTATGGGTCATTAAACCCTACTTGAGATTTGAAATTTTATGAACTTTTGTGCTATAAGCATCCATGAATTGAGTACTTTGATATTATTGAGAAAGATTTGGCCTTTCTGTCATCATAGAGTTGAAATCCACATTGAGTATGATTTAAAGCAAATAGAAATATGTTTTGGTCTTCATTATAGACCCTTGAGTTATTTTGAGGTGGATTTCCTAAGAGTCTAATCTGATTATGGGAGTAGTATTTAGCACTGAGTTGGGTATAATTACAAGGTCTCATACCTCAGAACTACGTGCCACCGTAGATTCGAGATTTATGGGCCCAAGGCTGAGATAGTGATCAGTAAAGATGAGGTTCTACTCTGATGGCAAGAATAGAACAGCTCTCCCCAACGTGGGCAAGACGTTGGACTTAATGTAGCTTATATGGTTTATGTCAGTTAGAAGAAACTCCCGAGTTCCAAGTGTCCCGAGTCTAAAAGAGTTCTAGAGTTCCCAAATGTTAAAAGTTCTAAAAGTTCTGAGTCCTTAAGTTTAAAGAAGTTTTACTCGCCACAAGATCAGAGCATGAGTTTGAAAGTATTGTTTAAAGCCTCCTTTAGCCTTCAAGTACTGAGAATAAGAGGAGAGTATAGATTTTAGAGTTAAGTGTAATGACTCATGAGATTTGTGTTACATGTTTCACTATTCATGATTCATGAGTATTATATTCTTATTCAAGGCATGTGAGTCATTCCTATTTGCATGCATGATTTTATTAAAGAGTATTGATATTATTTTATGAAAATGCATACACCCCCATATACTCAGTACATTCCCAAAGTGTTGATCCACATATACGTTTGTGTGCTACATTGTCTCATAATGTAGGTACAGGTGCTCAGTCCCAACAGTGATAGTGATCTCCGAACATATCATCTACATCCTTATCCTTGGTGAGTCCTCATGGTTTGAGGACCTATATTTTCAGTTTTTTCTGCTTTCATAGTGTTTTGAGTTTTACTTTCAGCTCATTGCGAGTCAGTTGGGGGTCTGTCCCAATGGCTCTCCAGTTTGAGTAGTAGAGGCTTTGTCAGACTAGATTGTCAGTTGAAGTTATGTTCTAGGCTGTCAGTATTTTTGCTATCCAGGCATTGTTTTCAGTTATTTTGGATTATAGTTGACACAGTAAGGCATCATTGTTTAGCTTATTTATCCTAAAGCAAGTGTTAGAAGTAGTAACAGGCTCAAAGGGTTAGCTTAGGGCTACTTGTAGCCTTAAGCACTGTGTGACGTCTCGGGATGAGATTTTGAGGTGTTACAATAAGGCTGGTGGAAATAGGCCCATACTGATGATAGGCAATGCACATGCAAGGATGAATGTAAGGAGTATCCATAATACCATAACCGTTCTAAGTACCATAATGTAACCCAGTGTATACACCTCCTACAGCTCGACTGCTCGCAAAGGACCTACGACAACCTCTCTTTTTTGGCATGACCGGTCATGGACGAATGGGCCCCTAAGGGGTTCGGAGTACCCATATACACCAACCTAGTTTTGATCTATGATTTCCAATAACCATTATCAACATTATCAATTCATTCTGTCCAGTACTAGATATAAATATATATACATATAAAATGCACGGGCTAGAATCGGGTCTAAAAGAGTGTAAATCCGTAAATCCATTGCTCGTGGTAACTCCAGACTAAATCATCCTAAAAATATAGAAAGGATCGAAATCTCTCTCGATCGAGGTAAACAGTAGTAGTAAAATTGTGGACCGAAATCTATCTCAATCAAATCTCTAAAAAATCATTTTTTAGTCTCAAAGGCTCATAAGGTATCTATTAAGATGATACAATTCTCATTATGAAGTAAAAAGTGGGAAAAACTCTTTTTAGGAAAAAAATAATACAATCATATTTTTAGATGGAATCGTACCATTTACTGTTTTAGAGTGCATGAATGTACCGAATCTATGCATGCCATCACCAGTATCCAATCAATGCGATCATAAAGATCAATAAATCTATAAACTACGGCCATAGATACAGCCAAGTCCGTACAAGGATAAAACACTTTCTGTAATCCAAACAATATCATAAACACGACCTTAGGCCTAATAATATAAATATATCCGACATAATCATACCATCATAATCTGGGGGGAAATCATCATAATCCACCGAGTAAAACAAATATTATACTAAAGGTTTATTAGTCTCAACTATGCCTAACATGCTAGCAACTTAAGGTAATTAGATCATAGAAGCATAATAAGTATTTCACCTTAAGGGTCAATTACACTTCTATCCCCCAAATTCATAATATAGGCTAAGTCACGATGTTCTATCAACAATCACATCCTAACATCCCTATCTAACATGCAACATATATAAAACACCATCTCCAGAAGAAGAGTAGATAGAAGCCTACCTCGATGTCGAACTGCAGTCCTTGAATCGTCCACGAATCATCCATCTTCACTCCACAATCCTAAAATACCGTCACGCTATCAAAATAGTAATCTACACGTCGTCAGGAGTAAATGAGACCCATATTGCTATAATAAGGATCGAGTCAAATTTAGGGTCAAGAATGAATTTGCAGGATCCGTAAATAGAATCTAAAATTAAATCTGTCATGAGTCCCTTTGAAGGACCAAGAATATGTACTCAAAATTTGAGCACAAATCGAGTTTCAATTCAACTCTTAAAATTTAGGAATTTAAGACCTAATTTTTAAGAATTTTAATATGAATTAGGATGGAAATTGAAGGGAAACTTAATGGTGAATGACCAAAAAGAGTTTGGTTAGCTTACCTCTACGTATGTGGATGATTTTCCACTTTTTCCTCTCTTTGAGCTCTCAATTTAGTGTAGAATGGTGGAAGAAGTGATAGAAAATTGGGTAGGGAAGAGGCCATTTAAAGACACTAGGTGCCTTTTAAGAGGCCACCCAACTGCTTAAGCGGCTCCAGCATCGCTTAAGCAATCTGGCAAGCTTGGTGGGAATCGCTAAAGCGATTCACCAGCCCCTTAAGTGATGCCTGCTTAAGCGGACACAGTCATCGCTTAAGCGTCTATTGACCAAGTGGTCAATGTCATTTAAGCGACACCATATCGCATACGTGATGACTACTTAAGCGGACTAACGATCACTTAAGAGGTCGCATCAACAACCTGATACACCAGATTTTGCCAAGTCTAGAATGAACTTCGATTAGTTTCTCGAGATTCGTTCAGAACCCCGTGTAAGCAGAAAAAATATGCTACCATACAAAATTTGACATTCTGGACTCAATGGAACCATCAAAACTTTCATCCAAGATCATTTTGACCAAGTGTGGGGCCCGCACCTATAGTTCCATTTTTCACATAATCCGCCCAATAGCCCAAAATGAGTCTGGAAGCCTCAGGACCTGAACCAAGGATCCCCCATCCTAAAATCAATATTCTAAAGCTGATGACGCTATCAAAATTCTCATCTGAGGTTATCTATTAGGAGTTTTGATTCGAGATCAAATTCTAAACAATGAAAGCTCCAAAATAGATAAATGAGCTTATAATCCAAATGAACTGTCCAATAATCGAGAAAATAGTTTCGGCAAGTCATGAATGACCTATAGCTACTGTGAAAAGGCTTAAAATATCAGAAATGGATGCAAATTGAGGAAACGGCCTGGAGGATGATTACATATATGTTACTCTTTTTGTCTCAATTTATGTGGAGTTGATGAAATATTTGATAAAGTCAATCAAATTTTTTATATAGTTTTAGATATTTAAGTTGTTAATTATTAGGATTTATCCGACTTTCTACGTAATTTTCAAGTAATATATGTTATTCTCTCTATCCCAATTTATATGACAATGATAGAATTTGAAAAGTCAAAGATCATATATCTTCTAAATGTTTTAATATGATAATTATTGTGATTTATATTACTTTTCACAAATTTTTCAAATAATATATCTCAATTTATGTTGTACTGATAGAACTTTGAGTCAACCAAATTTTTTTATGTGTTTTAAAATAATTTAAATTATTATTTATTGTAATTTATAGTACTTTTTACATGATTTTTAATATATGATAGATTAAGAACAAAAATAAAATAATTAAATTAAAATAAAAAATAAAAAATTACAAAAATGCTCTTGACCAAAAGCAGGCAGCTAGAAGCAAGCATGACAACGGCCAGTTGCCTGCTTCAGCTACCTGCTCACTCGTGTTTATTAATAGTAGTAACATAAAAGACAAAATCTCTTATTTCTTTTCTTTTTTATATAATAGAAAAACTGGTTTTGACTAGGCTGCTTAACGGCAATACAATTCCACATAAGGACATTATGGTCATTTAACGTTAGTTGCATGTACTCTTTGTCCAATAACTACATATTGGAGCCTGTGCCAGCACGGGCCCAATTTATATTTTTTTAATGAAAAACTTCACATATAAACACCTTAGACTCATACTAACTAACTTCATGTTCTAAGTTTTACTAATTACATTATATAGACATTAGTCACTGACCAAATGTATTTAGGACTCATTTATACAATATAATTACTATTAATTTAAAATAAAAAGGAAGGTAATTAATGTTCATTATTATATCCAACTTTACCCATATTCTCCTTCATGCATATCAACAATATATTATATAAAAGTACAATATCATACATGTACAATTAAACGACTAAACATATACAAATTGAGTCAAACACATTTATATAACATATACATATGCATATCATCTATGTATTGAATAAACATATACATGTATAGATCAATGTTATATTGTATAAACATATAATATTATACATATACAATTAAATAATTTAACATTTATATAGTAGGATCCTAATGCGCTGATACTCATTCTATTATGTGATATACAATGTATAAAAATCAACGTATGTATATTTAAATAATTATACTTATATGCATATGTACGTACATATATACAGATATGCATATGTATATATACACGATATAGTACATATGTATACATATATGCATAATGTATATATAAACCAACGCATACATATGTATATGTGTACCAATAAGGAACAGACTTGTTGTAATGCCTCGATTTTCTGGAACCAAAACGCCACACGGTTCTCATAATCCCAAAGGACCACAAGCTAACCTTTATCTGGCACTTGCTGTAATAACTGTATAAAATACTGAATAATGTGGAAAACTGGTGGAAAACTTACCATAAGGTTCAAAGATTCTAAAATAATCAATACTGAAAACTGAATACTAATACATCTGTCTGAAAAACCTCTAACTTTCTAAACTGTGGAGTTTATGGGACATGTCCCCAACTAACTCCGTCTACTGAAAATAAACTGAGTCTAATGCCATAATAAAATAAGGATCATCCTCGAATGAAGAGGACTCACTGCTACGTCTACTGTTGCTGACTGAGTCTGGACTGCTAAGTGTGCTCTAGATCTCGCTCTTCGGAACCTATGGTATAAGACACCATAGTGCAAGAGAAAGTATGCATCAGTACTTTGAATGTACTGGTATGCTAGATGAAGTAAGGCTAAATGCAAGGGCTTATGCATGAACATAGCTTAACTGAATAATCATGAAAGTACTGAATGAGAACATATGCATGAATCCATAAACCATAACTGAAATTATCGTGACACTTAATACTGATACTCGGATACTGCTTTACTGACATCTGAACTCACTACTAATACTGCGATATTGAATAACTGAATCTTATGATATTGATAACTGAGTACTGAAGTTGAGATCAGTCCTATCTAGCGAGTGATCTCTGAAACTGATGATACTGAAGATGATTAAATGAATCTACTCATATCAATAACTAAATTCTGAGATTGCTACTATCGACTGACTAAATCTGAGATCAAACCTCTCTAACGGATGATCTCGAAATCTACTACTAAGGATAAGAAATGATTATGTTTGAGATCAGACCTATCTAGCGGAAGATCTCTAAATCTGATAATAAGAATAGTTAACTAAATCTGAGATCAGGCCTATCTAACGGGTGATCTCTGGATATGATAATAAGAATAATTAACCAAATCTGAGATCAGGACTATCTAACGGGTGATCTCTGGATCTATTAGTACTGATACTGATTAACTTTATGAGAGACCAGGCCTATCTAGTGGATGGTCCATGAATCTATGGAACTATCTGAGTTCCTTACTGAGATGGGTGACTGTACCTGACAGTCCTGATTTCTGAGTTCTACTCTGAAAACTGATACTGAAACTGCAACTGTGGGAGTTCTCACTTAACCAACATGCCTCAAATCTGATCTAGTAGGGTCCAACCTGTAACCCCAGCTGGAAGGGTGTCAATACCATACCACGGGTAAAGACCTCTGCTATGGTCAAGCCTCTTTAATGGGTGACCCTGAACAGAAAGTCAAGCCTAAGGCAATATGATAGTCAAGTCTTAATCTAACAGGTGACTCCTAGTCCTGCGCTAGCTATGCAATTCTGGAGTTCAGGGACTGTTAGTAACGACTCTGCCTCTCTAATGGGGAAGTCGTCATCCCTAAACTCGCTCGGTGCTAGTTACTACTCCCAACTGAAGGACTCTGAACTGATTCTTATACTGAACTAAACTAAACTGAATATGTTACTAATTTGATTATCTTACTTGACTGATCTGGCTGAGTTTACTTGATTCTGTTATCTGACGGAATACTTCTGAATTCTACTTTCTGTCTGAATATGACTGATCATAGCACGACTGAGATTATCTTGAGACTGACTCGGCTCTAGACAAGCAGCTAAGTTTTTGGGTATTAAATACCCTCAGGATTCGATAACATAAATAAATAAGACATGACAACTCTTGCATAATAATCATAACAATAGACTATTATTTGTAATATAACCAATGAAGCATCATCTCGAGCACTTGGGAATCTTAAACATGTAATTATAAGGGGAAGCATGCTATTGTCTCATAACTCATCCAACAAGGAATTCACATGAATAGGAAGACATGCAACATATCATAATTCATTCATTTAGTCCTTTCAACAAACACTTAGCATGCACTAGTTGACACATACTTGGGGATATTATACTTCATGTTACAATAACATTATTTTCTTCACATAAGCAATTTATCAAGCATGTGAGAGGCACCCTTTGGTCATACAACTTTCAACACACCAAATTAACATAATTACATAATTCAACATGCTTCTTGAAGGGGCTTTATCATGAACATCACATAATTAACACATACTAAGGTCAAAGCTTGAATCTTTATAATCAAAACATGAATCAAAACTTATCAACAACATGAACTTCAATTTTTATTCACATAAATCATGAAAACTCATAAAACATAAACTTTAAAATTTTGAAAAGGATTCTTGAACTTCTTGGGTGAAAGGAACCCAAGAATCAACATCCAACATACCTTGTTATGTAACTCTTAAAAGATTCACGGTGAAATCTTGATGATTTGGGTCTTGGATTAGAAACCCTAGTTCTTGTTCTTGAAGAAAATTGAGAGAAAATAATGATACTTGGGTTTTAATGTGTTGAATCTCGTGTTAAAGAGTATATATAGGGGTTGTAAAAAGACCCTTTTTGCCCTTGGAATTAAAATCCAAAACTGGAAAAATCCCGATTTTACATGCTGGCGCGACGCGCCATAATCGCGCCAGTTTACTGGAAATTGGATAATTGAGAAACTAAGCCTTGGCGCGACGCGGTGGAAATTATATTGCCACCTTTGTTGCGAACTGAAAAGACACCGCGATGCGGTGAAATCGCGGAGGCTCACTGGAATTTGATAATTGTCATTTTGGCTGGCTCCGCGATGCGCTAAAGTGCCAGGTGGCACACTGTCTCACTAAAATGGCTCTAACTCTTCGCCCGAGTGTCGGATTTGGGAAAATTTGGTATCGACAGAAAGCTTATTCAATTCTCTACCTGAAAAAAAAGTCGATATTAGGGAAATTCTACACGGTTTAAAATATTTCCCACTTTGGAAGTTACTTCTTGATCTTTTAAGGTCGGAATTACACTTCCTTGACACGCTCTAAGGCTCAGACTACGAGAGAACTTTACAGGGTCTTACACTTGTATACATATATAGTTGTACAAAAATCTACATAAATACATCAAAACATACATCCAATATATTTATATATATATAAAAATATACAAGTGGAAAAAATATACAATGCATACCCACATACAAAAACATATGCATCTAAATACAATTAAATCACCTATATACAATTCTCAAGTTCACTAAAATTGAATCAAATACCCAACTATGAAAATAACTCATCAAAATTTATTCTGTGAAATTGACACTAGTATACAATACAATTTTCAATTTGTACATTCTATTCTATGAAAATAGATGAAATTTGAAGAAACATAGTGGCTCATTTAGAGAATACCTAAAAATCAAAAGAAAACAAATCTATATACCCAAAAAAATTTAAAGATTATCCCAAAATCTTTAATTCATATCCCGCAGATGTTTAGGGATGAGAAATTGCTCCAAAAAATCTTCAATGTAAATTCACAACGGATGTTTAGGGGAAGACAAAAAATCGACTGATTTGGGAAAAAAAAAATTGAAATATGTTCAAGAAGCGTGCATGAGTTAATGCCGCAAAATTAGCCAATTAACTAGGAGAGAGATTATGAAAAATTAATTAATAAGAGAGAATGTATTATTTGCTATATACATTACATATTATATTTGTATATAGGGGCCCATAAAAGATAATTTTGTAACTAACAAATAACTATGTAGGATAATTTTTTAAAACATTAACCATATCATGTAATTAAGAAATTATTTTATATATGGTGTGTAATTTTATTTTTTATCTCAATTTATATGTCACAACTGAAATTTGGAAGGTCAGTCAAATTTTTCATATGATTTTTAAATATTTTAAGTTATTAATGATTGATTTATTGTACTTTTACATAATTTTCAGATACTATATGTTACTATTTTCGTCTCAATTTATGTGGCATTGGTGAAATATTTGAGAAAGTCAATCGAATATGTTATATAATTTTAGATGTTAATTATTATGATTTATATGATTTTTTACGTAATTTTCAAGTAATATATGTTACTCGTCTATCCTCATCTATATGACATTTATAGAATTTGGAAAGTCAAATAAATTTTTTATACATTTTCGAAATATATTTTTAATTTGATTATCATTGTGATTTATATTACTTTTCACAAAAAATTTAAATTTATATATCCCAATTTATGTTGCACTGATAAAATTTTGTGTCAATAATTTTTTATGTGTCTCAATAATTGAAATTATTAACTATTGTAATTATATAATATTTTTACGTAATTTTTAAATATATAACATATTCAAATAAAATAATTTAATTATAATTTTAAAATTACAAAAATGCATTTGATCATAAACAGGCAGCTGAAAGCAGGCATGATAACCGATAGCCGCCTGCTTAAGCTGTCAGTTAGCTGACACCTATAATAGTAGTAATAGTAGTAATAATCCATTTGGCTTAATATCTTCTAAGTCACATTTTGTTTGGAATCATTTGATAATATATATTTTTCTGTTCTTTTTTACTTGTCATAGTTTTCTCTTTTAGAGTCAAATAATATAAACTTAATTAATTTTTTAATATCTAATTTTAAATCATGTTGAAAAAATAAAATTTACAATTTATATTACTTTTCGTATAATTTTTGAATATCTAAATTGTAATTTTAAAATATTAAATTGATCTAATTTCAGTTAACTTTGAAATTAGTCAAATAAACTCTCAAAAATAAAACATGACAACAAAAAGGGAACGGAGGAATATATATAAGCATCAAAAAGTGATAAAGTTTATTTAAGATGGTATGATTTTACGAATAGCTACTTCAACAGTGATTTTACTATATCTTCCCTAATTAACTATAAGTTATTTATGTATTAAAAAATTAATAATATTTAATTAAAAATAAAAGAATAAACGTTTATGACATGTCTGCTTCAACTATTATTTTACTAAATATCACCCCTTAATTAATTATTATAAGTCATTTAAGTATTAAAAAATTAATAATATTTAATAAAAAAGATAAAATAGACATAAAATGATAAATTAACTCTTGATATTTTAAATTAACTTGACGTCTTATATGAGACTCAATTTTTTTTTCACAAATATTTTTTATAGTTATTTTACTATATCACTTGTAATTAGATGTGGTAACTCATTTAAGACATGTTTGTTTCGCTGCTTCAATCATGATTTTACTATATCACCACTAATCAATTATTATGGCCATCTAAGCATTGTGTCACTTAAATTGGCATTTGTGATCTATTACCTGCAAATTGACATGTTTGCGTGTATTGTCTGCTTAGATATTTCCTTTTATATTTATTTATTTAACTTTTCTTTTTAATTTATTATATATTTTAAAATTACATAAAAGTATTATAAGTCATAATAATTAACAATTTAAAATAATTAAAAAAACGTAAAAGAAATTAGTTGACTCTCTAAATTTATTACTGCCGCATAAATTTTGGGACAGAAGAAAATATATTATAAATCACAATAATTAATAATTTAAAATATTTTTTAAAAAAGAAAACTATAAAAAATTTAGTTAACTCTAAAAATTGTACCAATACCACATAAATTGAGACAAAATATATAACATATATTATTTTAAAATTACGTAAAAAATATAATAAATCACAATAATTAACCTAAAAAGATTCTTCATTATTAGGCTCATGCTAACACGGGCCATATCTCCTAGTTAAATAGCAGGGTAATTTTCATAAATCCCACTAGTTTATTTTTTAACTACCTTCTCTCTCGATTTATTTAATAAATTTTCTCTCTCCCAAATTTTAATTGTTCATATATATAACTAAACGTTAATATACATAAATATCTTATGTAGCATAATTAACTTCCTTAACGATATTTAAGAAAATAAATCAAGTCTAATAATTATTCAAAATGGTATTTAAGGAAATATATCAAGTCTAATAATTATTTAATATTGTACCTTATTAATGTGTAACTAATGAATCCTTTAATTATGTACATTTTCCAAAAAATATACTCCTTCAAGGAAATTTACCACATAAATCACCTAGAAAAAATTAAAATCAAAGAAAAAAAACTTATAAAATAAAGGGACATAGAAAATTTTAAAACAAAAAAGACTCATATAAAGAAAATTTTACTATGTAAGTCTACAAAAAAAATTACTACCTAATATACATAAAAAGGAAATTTTACTACGTAAGTATGAAAAATTTTGAAACAAAAAAAATGGATTCTTATAAGATTTGAAGAACACGGCAACAGTGAACCCCAACCCTTATACATATAGGTTTGCAAAATACACATCTCAGGCATCATATATACATAACAATCTGAAACAAAACTTGAAAACATAAAGATAACACATCATATACATGTCTGACGTTCTTTCATATACAAAACACTGCTATGTATATGGGTTGAAATACATACAACTCGGCTTGTCTAACAGAGCCATATACATAATTATGCTATGTTTAATACTATTGATGCATAACATATACATAACTCTGTATTGTATATGGTCTTAAATTAAACAGTCCAGCAGTGTCTGTTTCACTACATATACATAACATATTTATGTATATGGGTTGAAATAAAACGTCCAATAAATGGCATAACTACAAATATATACATAATTCGCTATGTATCATAGTTCAAAATAACAACATGGATTTACGAAGTAATCTGACCATATACATAACAAATTTAATGTATAAGAAGACGTTTGTAACACTATACATAACTAATTTATGTATAAGGTTAAAATAACAATAAAACACTCTTATATAACAATGTATAAGAACGCATAAATCGACAAAAAATATAGATTCAGCAACAAATCATTATACCTTTGAAAGACGCGATCTTGATGATTCTTCACTTTTTATCTTACTAGAAGATTTAGCAACGGGCTTTTTAGAGCTTGTACGAGCAACTTCCCTCGACTTCTTCATTTTGGCGGGATCATTTCGGTGTTTCGATCTATTTTCTCTAAAACTCGAACCAGACTCAATTACTATGCTTAAGTTTTGAGAATTACGCACACGCAACAAGTAACTCGTAGATTTTTTATTTAGTAAAGTTGAAAAAATTAATAAATTAAACTAACCTCAAAAATAAATTGAAGAACATGATGATGTTCAACAATTTGATAAGATAAGATTTATAAATTCAAACCTTGAAACCCTTTAATTATGATTGCGTGATTTTAGGCATAAATTGCGAAGCATTAGCTGACATATAGGGGGGGGGGGGTGATATGTATATGGAGGTTGGAGAGGGCAAGTGAAAAAAATGAGATATTTGTAATTAGTTTTGATAAATAAAATTTTATGTAATAATAGAAAGTTATGATATATATTTATGTAAATTTTTCTAGTTAAAAAGATCACTTTTTTTCTTTATATTGAACTAGGTAACTTATTCGTTCGCGCAATCATAAACGACATGTTAAGCCTTTTATAATATTCTAATATATAATAAAAATAACTTAAAGTTTGTTTCTTGTAGAATTCTAAATTATTTGAAAATTAATTTAGTTAAGAGCAGTAAAAAGGCATTTGTTTATCCCATAGTCACAATTATAAGTATTCGCACATCACGCGGTTAAAAAATAAAAATAAAGGTAAAATATTATATCAATATTATAATACTTTTTATAAAAGTCAATCTCTTCACGCGGTTAAACCAAAAAACACAGGTAAAATATTATATCAATATTACAATAATTTTTATAAAAGTCAATCTTTAATAATTAAATATTTTTTCATAAGATTTTTTAACATTTCATACGAATTCATTTTGACAGAAAATATTCTCTGAGACCTTCTGGTTGAAAAACACAGCCTATTTAATAATAAAATAACCGAAATTGTATAAGGAAATCAACAAGAGAAGATACGATAATGTAAAAAACTGAGGGATGTAAAGGTGAGGCTAGCTTGTTTCTCTACGTAAGACCTTTTTTTTTTTTTTTTTTTTTTTTTTTTTTTTTTATAGTATTTGGGTGAAAATCATTTTTCCTCCTCAAGTTTACTTAAAAATAAAATTTCTCCTCTACTTTGAATAATAAACTTTCTTTCCTTTTTTATTTTGATAATGTCTATTTTAGCCTAGGCATTAGTAATATCTTCTTATAGTATACATTATTTATTTTAGTCAAGTATTTATATATTTTTATTTAAATTTTTTATTTTAACCTTTTTAATGAACTTGTCACAAAAGGTAATGTTATTTTTTGTGATTGTTATTTTATTGAGATAACACACAAGTATTTTTCGTCTTCCCCAAAAGGAGTACAAAAATATTCTGATACTTGACAGCTAGATCAGCAAAAATGAGTTTAGGTGATATTAGGTCTCCCTTAAAGTTTAAGTGTGTCATAGCAACTTCAAATATAGTTTAGGAATACGTTATACCTTATCTCTTATTTTACATGCATTAAGTGTGTGCTTGTGTAATGTGTGTGTGTGTGTATATATATATATATATATATATATATATATATATATATATATTTTATACTTGTCACTTTTTATTTTTTCAAGTCAACCTATATAAATTTTGATAAATATTTTAAGATATATTTTTTCATTTTATTAATATGAAGAAGGATTGTAACTTATAGCATTTTTTATATATTTTCTGATCATCTAAATTTTAAATTTAAATATTAAATTATACATCTTAAAATGTTGGACAAAGTTCATGCAGGTTGACCTCAAAAAGCAAAATAGTGACAAGTAAAAGTGAACAGAGAAAGTATATATTTATAATATAAGTAAAATTTTGAATTAATTTAGTAGAAAATATATCTTCATTTTTGTTATAGGTTATTATATTACATGCATAGGAGTATGTTTATAAAATTATTTTTATTTTTTATTTTCACTAGTATAAATAGATATTACAATTTTAATTATTATTAATAAATAAATTTTCATATCATGGTCATTTATTTCATTTAAAATGTCACTAACTTATATACTTAATATATGTTTCTCATTTTTTTTTGTCTAGAAAATAATTTTCTTTTTATTTACAAAAATTTACTATATATATTAAAAATAAAAAATATAATAATTTTAAAGAGGTAAAGAAAAATAAAGATTAATAGTATAAGGGTAAAATAGTTATTTAAAAAAGATAAGTAGGAAAAAGGGGAAAGAATGCTTATTGTTTAAAGTTGAAGGGAGAGGGGGGTGATTTTTAAAGTAAAGTCAGGGGGAAATGATTTTTCACCCTTTAGTATTTTGTTCCTTAAAATTAATAAATTATTGGTTGGTGTTGATTCTCATAGTTGACAAGTCGGTTTCTTTTTTTAATTCACCTGGAAAATTCAAAATAATTAAAAAAATAAATTAAAGAAAAGCAAAAAAAAAAAGTAGAAAAAGGAAAGGAATATCTAAATGAAACAACGATTAACTGCATCATGCTATTGATGGAATCAAATTTATTAATTTTTAATATTAATTTGTTTTGTTTTTCCTTTTCCTGTTGTTTAGTTGGAATAAATTAATCATCCTATTGTAAGAATCTCGAGAAGATTAATGCATACCTCAAAAATTCTGCGTCATATTTTCTTTCTAGCTAGCTAAAAAGCATATCAACCTTGTTCAACAAAGGGAGAAAATTGATATGAATTTTAAAGTCTTTAATTCACATTATATATGTTAGAATTTCATCATCGTGTTCTGTTACGATGAAAGGAGGTAAATACAAAATAAAAAAGTAAAAAAAATCAAATATAACATGAAAAAATCCTTCAAATTGAAGATAACAACTACGGGATCACCGAGATCCAAACAACTCCATTATAATAATAACATGGTTACAAATATTCTCTCAAATGTCTACACAACAAGTGTCAAATACGGAGAAGCAATAGCTACACCAACAAAAAAATCAAGAGAAAGCACCAAAAATAGTTGTGCTATTCGAGACTCAAAACTAGATGGTGTTGACCTCCAAATCCGATATCCACCATTTAAATCAAACATTAAGATGTTAGAAATACTCAGTTAAAATTTCATCTCCAATCCAACAATGAACGAGCTGTCAAGCGCGATTTGAAGCTGGCTGGTTGGAGAGCAAAAACTGCAGCAAAAGAACTCTCTTTCTCTCTTCTCACTTTGGTGAAAGCCCTCTAAAAAAACCCTCTCTTATGTGCTAATTTCTCTTAAATACAAACACCAATGAGCATGATAATTCTCTCTTAAATAGTCTTATTTATAGATGATGGGTGATGTTTTTTTTAAAAGCCAAATCAACTCCAAACAAGAATGAAAATCTGAATCTTTTTTCAAACAGAATTAAAAATCAAAAGATAATAGGATTAGACCATGGGTCTTTTGGCTTAAACATGGCCACGGTCCAACAAGCTCCACCTCCATCTAAGGGGTCAAATGATCAAGCGGAGGAACTCAGGACAAGGTTCATGCCTGCCAAAGTTCTATAATACACATGCTTCTCTACAACCATCACTTTTGTTGGCATATATAGAGAATTGTCATCAGTGTGTATCCTCTCAACCTCAAATAATTTCCCTTTCCACAGTCGTTCTAATCTAATGTTACTTAAACTAGTATGCTTGGACTTAGAATAAAAGGTAGAGTGCTTCGCGAGATAAATGACACTCTGATTATCATTGAATAAGATGAACCTTGACTGCTCAAAATTCAAATCCTTCATAAATTCCTTCATCTAAAGCAATTCCTTGGCATCTTTAGTGATTGCAATATATTCGACTTCTGTGGTGGATAGAGTTATACACGTCTATAGTCTAGATTTTCAAGAAATAGATCTCCCGAAAAAAGTGATCAAATAACCGAATGTGGATCTTGAGTCAGGTCACCCCCCCCCCCCCCCCCAATCAGAGTTTGTATAGAAAACAAGTTCAGACCTATCACTACTAAAGCAAAACTCTATGTCTGTAGTATCCTTCAAATATCTTAGTATCCATTTTACTGCATCTCAATATTTTTCAGGATTAGAAAGAAATCTTTTAACAGTACCAACGATATGTGCAACATCTGGGATCTAGTGCAAACCATAGCAGACATCAAACTCTCAATTGCAGAGGAGTAGGAAATACAATACATCTCTTTCTTATCTTTGTCAGTAGATAGACTCTGAATCGTACTCAATTTAAAGTGTTTAACAAGAAGAGTACTAACCACTTTTGCTTCTGTCATATTGAACCTCTTTTGTACCTTCTCAATATACTGCTAATTATGGAATAATGATAACTTATTTTTATTTTTATCTCTATATATATGTATGACTAAAAATTTTCTTGTTAGCCTAAGTCCTTCATTGCAAACGATTTGCTCAAATTTTTATTTAAAACTACAATTCTAGATTTATTTCTACCAACAATTAGTATATCATCCACATAAAGTAGTAAAATAATAATATCATCATCTGAGAACTTCTGAAGAATACATAGTTATTTGAAGATGTTTTCTTGTATCTTTGTTTTCAATAACAAATTTGAACTTCAAGTGGCATTGTCTTGGAGCTTGTTTCAAGCCATACAAGTTATTGCTCAATTTGCAGATGTAATTTTTTTTCTTTGACCACAAAATCTTAAATCTCTTTATCTATATCATCATGAAAAAATAGTCCTAACATTCACCTTCTCAACCTCTAAATTTAGACTTGCAGTCAAGCCTAGTACCATACGAATAGAAGATATTTTCATGACAGAAGAAAAAATTTCATCAAAGTCAACTCTCTTTCTCTTGCCAAATCCTTTGACAATTAACCTCGCCTTATACATAAGCACAAAGGCATGTTTCTCTTGCTTTACTCTAAAGATCCATTTGAGCTTTCTTATCTTTTGATAATTTCACTAAATAGTATGTGTCATTCTTATAGAGTGACTTCATCTTATCTTTCATTACTTCTACCACTCATCTCTATGAGTACCTTGCATGGATTCATCATAATCTTAAGATTTTTCCATGTGAGTCAAAAGTACATATTAATTTGAAGAATAACATATTGACTTTTGTTTCTCCCTAAAAGATCTTCTACAAGAGGTTTCTGAAACATCTGAAGCAGTTACCTGAGTACGAGTTAGTTGTTGATCAACCACAACATCATTAATTGAATCGTCTATAGGTTTTACACCCTCTTGATCATCATTTGCCTCATTATCTTGGGTTCCTTCATATGAAATAGGTGCATCAGTAATAGAAACTAGATCAACATCAACTAAGCTTTCATTGTTCTGAGAATTTACTTTTTTAGTCTTGTTAATATCTTTAATAGATTGATCTATAAGAACAACGCATCACAACTTCTAATAAGCTTCTTATCAAATAAATCATAAAAGAGATATCCAAACTCATTGACCATAACCAATAAAGATGCACTTCTTAGTTTTGACATTCAGTTTTGATCTCTCATGTTTTAAAACATGCACACAAGCCTTACACCCAAACACTTTCAAGTGATCATATGAAATATCCTTAGCATACCTAATTCTGTTAAGAACATCGCCATCCAAGGAAACTGTGGGAGACGAATTGATAAAATAAGCAACAGTATTAAGTGCTTTCGCGCAAAAGAAATTTAAAAGTTTAGCCACTGAACGCTCAACTAAAGTTCTATTCATACTTTTTGTCAAGCCATTCAATTGAGGCATCTTGGATAGAGTTCTCTAATGATAAATTATTTGTGATTTGCAATAGTTATCAAAGGGATCAATATATTCACCATCATTGTCAGTGCGAATATATTTCTGTTTCTTCCTAATTTGTCTCTCGGATAAGGATTGTAATTTCTTAAACACATCAAGTACTTGATCTTTGGATTTTAAAGAATATATCCAAAGCTTGCAAGAATGATCATCAATGAAAGTCACAAAGTAAAGTTCACCACCTTGTTATTTCACTTTAAAGGGACCACAAAAGTCAGGGTATACTAGCTCTAATAATTCAGGTTTTCTTGTTGGAGGATGATTATGAAACGAAAGTTTCTTCTGTTTTCCGGCTAGGGAATGAAGACATCTTTTAACCTTTTCTTTTTTCACTCCAGCAAGTAAGTTCTTCTTAGCTAAATATGTGATCCCCCTCTTGCTCATATGATTGAGCCTATTGTGCCACAATTCCAATAAAGTGTCACTTTTTATCAAATATACAAAGTCGTTGAGTATAGATCCTTGAGTCATGTATAAATTAGAATACTTTCTTTCTCTAGATATAACTAATGTGTCTTTGGTGACCTTTCATTGGCCATTGAATAAGTTATTATGGTAGTCATCATCATCTAGCTGCCCTACAGATATCAAGTTTAAAGAAATGTTTGGAGTATGCTTGACATTTTGAAGGATTGGCGTTGTATCAATATTAGTCTTCAAATAAATTGTGCCAAAACCAAACACCTTACCTCACCAACACTGTCCATCCTCAACACCCTAGAGTTAAGGAGTATAATATGAAAAAAAGTTTTTCTTCCGTGTAACATGAGATGTAGCTCCAGAATCTACTATCCAACTAGTATTTTGGGATATAAAATTGATGATGTTTTTATCACAAGAAAATAAAAGGTCATCTCTAACAATGACAATAACATTATTTTCGTTATTCTCTTCTTTCTTTCCTTCTCTAATCTCTTGCTTTAACGTATTACAGAATCTTTTAATATATCCTTTATTGCTAGAATGATAGCATTAACAAGTCTTATATCCTAACTTTGACTTGTTTCTGCTTTTACATTTATTCCCTGTGTTTCTTATTTTATCTCTCTCCCAGTCTTTTATAAACACCTCTGAGTGTGAGGATGAACCCTGAGATTTTCTCCTTATTTCTTCATTTAAAGTATCACTTTTGATAAATTTCATCGTCACTTTTCCATCAAAATATAAATTTGTTAAAGAAATGCGAAGAGTTTTTTATGAATCTGAAAGAATATTAAAAAGTCAAAATCCTTGAATCCATTATCAAAATTAACACTCATTCTAGACATTTCATAAAGAATACCTTAAAATCAATTATATGATCAATAATAGGACTGCACTGCTTGTATTGAAAGGTCATCAATTGATTTAGCAAAAACAACTTATTATTGTCAGTTTTTGAAGCGTAAAGTGTCTCCAACTTTTCTCACAATATTCTAGCATGTGTCTCATTCACAATATGATTGTGGACATTATCTTTAACCCATTGCCTTAGATATCCACATATTTATTGGTTCTCAAATCTCAATTTTCGTTAGTTTTATCATAGAGTTTATGAGCAGCAAAAATGGAAAGATGTCTCTTCTTCACAAATAGAAGATCTTTCATCTTGCTCTTCCATATGTTGTAATTGCTCCTATTTAAACATACCATCTTGCTCATATTCGCCTCTATTAAAAAATTCTTCATAGACAACCAACTCTCTAATATCACTTGTTATGATGACAGAAGGTAAATACAAAAATAAAGAAAGTAAAGCACACCAAATATAACGTAAAAAATCTTCAAAACAAAGATAACAATCACGAAATTACAGAGATTCAAACAACTCTCTACGGTAATAAGAGTATTATAAATATTCTCTTGAATGGCTACACAACAAGTGTCAAACAAGGAGACGCAATAGCTACACCAATAAAAATAAAACAAGAGAAATCTCTCAAAATAGTGTTGTTGTTCGGAACTAAAAAAAGCAGATATTGCATACCTCCAAATCTGATCTCTACCATTCAAATCAAACACCAAGATGTTGAAAACTCTTAATTAAAATTTCAGCTCGATCCAAAGATGAACGATTGAAAAAAATTGATCCGAAAATGGCTAGTCGGGGAACAAAAACTGCAGCAAAAGAACTCTCTCTCTCTCTCTCCTCTCTTTGGTGAAATCTCTTTAAAAAAAGCATCTCTTATGTGTCAAGGTCTCTCAAAGATAAATATCAATGGCATGTATAATTCTCTCTCAAATAATTCTATTTATAGATGATTGGTGTTTTTTCCTAAAGTCAAATCAACTCTAAAAAGAAATAGAAATCTAAATCTTTTTTCAAATAGGATTGAAAATCAAAAGAGAATAGGATTAGTTCATGGGCCTTTTAACTAGAACATGGCCATGACCCAATATGTTCAACATGCATGCAACCTGGTATGTTACAAAATCGAACTACAATTAATTAAAAGAATATGAGCCTTGTTCAACCAAGCAAGAAAAGATGGATTAAAAGTTTGTGCTAATATTCTACCATCCAATTCCTTCATTGTGTCACCCAATAAATTTGAAAGTTAAAAAATTATTAGTGAAAATATTCCATGTAATCTAACTCAATTGTTAATAAATATCAAAGACTTGTATTTCTAAAAATCCTACACATAGTATAACATTGAGAAAAGCATTCAGTACCCCTCGAACTACGGTCAAAGTTGCTACGACACACTCTAATTTCACAAGGGTCCTATTATCCCCTTAAACTCAATTTTAGCATATTTTGATCGCCCTTTTGTGCTGACGTGAAACATTTATTACATAAAATGAGGTCCACATCAAAGGTTTCACATCAGCTAAAAAGGTTGACAAAAGATGTCATATCAGTAAAAAAAAAATTAACAAAAATATGCTAAAATTTAGTTTTGGGGGAATAGAAACCCTGTGAAGTTGGAGTGTCTCGTAGCAAATTTAGTTATAGTTCAGGGGTACTAGATGTTTTACTCTGTAACATATAGGAACTTGATTTAAAAGAAAGAAATGCATAACTTTTTTTCAGTTATTCAAGCTAAATACAATATAAATTTAAGAGTACAACTTATGATGTGGAAAGTTCTATATGATGCAAAGGTGTGCATAGAAAATCGTTGTTGTTTCAATCGAAAAACTTCAATCCTTTTATAAAGAATCAACCTTCATGCAATCATTTCACATCTCACATTGGCGAAATAAAAAATTTATATAAAGAAATTGAAAAAAACTCTAAAATGTTATAGTTGTAGTTTAAAAATATGACCTAAAATAATTTTGAATTCTGTTTACTAGTATGCTTGTTTTTTCTCTGTGTCAAGGAAATTTAACAATTCACATATATATATATAATCAAGAAAAGTTCATCTTTATTCTATTTGTACGATAGAGTTTTTTTATGAAAGGGGTTCAACGTACTTGGTTCTGACACTATTCACATAAAATGATAAATTTTTAGTTGTCATAATATATATATATATATATATATATATATATATATATATATGTATGGATGGATGGATGGATGGATATCACAACATAAAACACCTCTTGAATCGGTCAACTAAATTATAAAACGATTCCTTCTTAATCTAACAAAGAGAAAGAAATAAAGAATAGATCCAAAACCACTAAATAAAAATAGTAACAACTAAAAAATGAAACCTAGTTCGACATATAGAAAATATTTACAAAAACTACAAGAATATCCAAAAAGAAAAAGAGAGTATGAGAATTGTCTTATACCTGACAGCTCTGTATCTCACTATCATAATTAAAATTCAAAAATCATTATTTTGTGATTGTTCAATTGTATAGTGTTATTCAGATTGGGACACCCCACACTAGTGCACTGACACTACTAGAAAACTGTAAATTATCCATAGATTTTACTTGGAAATTTTATCCGCAGAAATTTCCTATGAATTTTCATGCGGAAATATAAAATTCCTAAATTCTAAAACATTTTACATGCAAAAAATATTTCTCCAGAAAAATTGGTAGGTAAATTTGGCGTCAATTTCGCAAAATTATTACTTCGGGAATTATTTGGGGAAACTAATTTGCGAGTATCGTTTTCATAGGTAAATCCACAAGTAATGAACAAAAGATAATTCTCTTATCAGTTTGTAAGAAAATCCCTAGGTAAACTTGCCGATTTAGCTATGGATACTTACTTGGGGGTTTATCTAGGAATATTTTTATATGTGGTATTACTTTGGGATTCAAGTTCTACGAATTTTGTTGGGATTTATTTCTTGAGGATTTACTTGGGAATTTTCTTACTTGGAGAAATACTTTGGGATTCGTTATTGTGAATTTTGTTGGAGAATTCTTTTGGGATTTAATTGAAATTTAATTGTTATAATTTTAATTGAAATTTTTCTCTTGGGAACCTAAGTACTATTTAAATTTGGAGATTTATCAAGCAATATTTTCCTTATATATATATATATATATAACAAATGATAAAATAGATTTATTCTTAAATATTTGCTTTAATTTTTTGGTTAAATAAATTGCTATTACTCTCTCCGTCCCATTTTACTCGTCCCAAATTTTCTAATTTGATTTCTCATTTTACTTGTCATTTTTCATAATCAAGATAAGACAATTTGTTTCTCTTTTTTAACCTTAGTATTAATTGTGTTTTCTCCAAATTAAAATGTAAACATCATTTAATAGGGGTACTATGATAAAATAGTCATATAATTAATTATTTTTCTTAATCAATGTGCAATGTAAAATTGGGATGAGTAAAATAAAACAGAGTAAGTATATAATAATGTCAATCAAATAAGGTATTGGAACATTACCCAAGAAAAGATACTCCCTCCGTCCCATTTTACCCGTCCCAAATTAGGATGGCATAGCTATTAAGAAAAATAATAAATAACATGGATAGTTTATCATAGTACCCCTATTAAATGATGTTTACATTTTAATTTAAAGAAAAAGTAATTAATGCAAAGGGTAAAATATGAAAAAAAAATTGTCTTATCTTAATAAGTAAAAGAGGACAAGTAAAATGGGACACCAGATTAGGAAATTTGAGACAGGTAAAATAGAACGGATAGAGTATAAGACAAGATCTAAAACAACAATTGAAAGTATCATCTTTAGTTAATTGATATCGGAATTCCATGCATATGTTTCAATATTTTAAACTTACATGTAGTTAATAGTTATCTCATATAAAAGTCAATGATACATCTTTTGGGATTTGAATAATACAGTTAATTTATTATAGGGCAAAATGACCTCATGAACTCCTATACTATGTTGGTTTTGTAAGTTGGACACTTATACTTATACGTTTGTCATCCGGACCGCTGAACCTACTAAAAAGCAATATTTTAAACTCTTTTTTGGTGAGTGTAATATACTTTCTCCCACATCAGCTGTCACATCAGCTGTTACGTCTGCCACGTCAGCCATGTCTGCCACGTCATCTACCACGTCATTTAAAAAAAAAGTATTACATTAAATTTCAAGCCATTTTTAAAATGCTACATAACAAATTAAATATTAAAATTAATTTAATTAAATAAGAAAAAATTATAAATTGTAGAAAAATTTGAATAATCATTCTTTTAAAATTTGAAAAATTTGAATAATTATTTTTAAAATAAAAAAATAAAAAAATTAACAAAAACGTATTACATTAAAATTAATTAAATATTAAAATTAATTTAATTAATTTAAATTAGTAAAAAATTAATTAATTAAAATTCTTAACTAATTAATTTATTTAAATAAATTAAATTTTAAATAATTAATTTATCAAATTTAAAATTATTACATAATTTAAATAAATTTTACTTAAATAATTAATTAATTTAAATATGATTTACATATTTAAAATATTTAATTTAAATTAATTGTGGGGGGAGGGGATGGGGTGGGGTGGGGGGCTGGGGGCATGGGGAGGGGCTGAGTGGGGGAGGCTGGGGGAGGGGGTTACATGGGGCTGGGGGGCTGGAAGAAGGGGGTTGGGTGAGGTGGGGGCTGGGAAAGGGGTCTGGGTGGGCTGGGATGGGGGTGGAGGGCTGGGGGAGAGGGGTAGGTGGAGCTGGGTGGGGTGGGTACGGGATGGGGTAGGGGTGGGGGAGGTGGGAGGGGCTGGAGAAGGGGTGGGAAAAAAATTTTAAATTTATTATTTTTAAATTAAAAAGGATGGAGGAAAAAAAAGAGGGGCTGGGGGTATGGGGGTGGGGACGGGCTGGGTGGAGTATGGGGGTGGGGACGGGCTGGGGTGGAGTGTAGAGGGAAAAAAATATTTTTTAAAATGATTTTTTAATTTTTAAAAATATTTTTATATTATTTTTAAATTTTTTTAAAAATATTTTTAAATTTAAAAAGATGGAGGGAAAAAAAGGATCTTTTTTTATTTTTTTTAAAATTTTAAAATATTTTTAATTTTTAAAAAAAAAATTAAAAAAAAATATTTTTAAATTTTTAAAAATATTTTTAAATTATTTTTAAATTTTAAAAAATATTTTTTTTAATTTAAAAATATGGAGGGAAAAAAGGACCCTTTTTAATTATTATTTTTAATTTTAATATTTTTTTTATTTTTTTAATTATTTTAATGTAAAATTAGCCAAAAATTGACCCCCACTCACACCCCTAGGCGAGTGGTTACACTCTCTTTGTCCTAGTCACCATGACCTTGCCACATAGGCAAGGTCAACGGTCAAAGGGTGCAAAATGTTACTTTTTGATGGGTTCAAAAGTCCAGATGACAAACATGTAAGTAGAAGTATCCAACTTACAAAACTGACATAGTAAAGGGGTCCAGAAGGTCATTTTATCAAATTATAGGGAAGTACTAAATGACCATAATTATTTGGGCATGATTGTAAAAAGATTTCTATAATCTTATTTTAATTTTACCATGCTTTCTCAAATAAGTTTCCCTCCAAAATATATTAATAAATGCAGTAACTTTTTCAATATTCTAAACTTATTGAACAATTAAAATTGATGTAAATAACAATAATTAATGAGTATAAGAGATTTCTACATAAAATTTAAAAACTATACATTTACTTATACTTAAAAAAACAAAATATGTGTATTTTATACGTTACTCTCCTTTTAATAATAATCTCTCTATATATAAAAGAGAATAAAGATCATGCTGATGTGGCATGTCTAAAAAGTCAGCATTTGCATTTAGCTTTTTCCTTATTTTTTTGAAATTTTTTACTCATTCTTTTGATGAAAAAATTAAGATAATACATATATTTATTACTCAGACAGTCCCATTAATTAAAACGTTACAATCTTTCACGCAAGAGTGATGAAGCCGGAGGAGGAGGCGAAGCGGAAGTGGAGGAGTATCAAGAACCTCCTGAGTATGCAAAATTGTTCGTTGGAAATTTACCTTATGATGTAGATAGTGAAGGCTTGACTCAACTTTTCCAACAGGCTGGTGTTGTTGAGATTGCTGAGGTAATAATGTCTCAAGTTTTGAGTTTTTTTTACTAAATATTGAAAAAATTAGAGCTTTATTATTTGTGGAACTGAATTTGATTTTTTTGTAGGTTATTTACAATAGGTAGACTGATCGAAGTCGTGGATTCGGGTTTGTGATGATGAGCATTGTCGAAGAAACTGAGAAAGTTGTAGTGTTGTACAGCCATTATGTGAGTTATATTTGTTCTTTTTATTTGATGGAACAATAATGAGATTATTCGATTGCTATTGTTTTGTTTGAGCTGTAATTTAATTTATTGAAAGTAGATAAAAAACAGTTATGTTGAATCTGTGGGTTTTGTTGTTCGATCCATTCTGTTACTAGCTTCCTGTTATTGTTGCTAGTTTGTTGTTTCTATACTGCTATTACTTCCTTTATTGGGACTGCTTTGGACTGTCTACTTGTGCTGAGGGTCTATCGGAAACAACCTCTCTACATCCGAGCTAGAAGAGGTAAGGTCTGCGTACACTCTACCCTCCATATGCTACACTTTGTAGGACTACATCGGGATGTTATTGTTAGTGACTTAGTGTTGTTGCTGAAAATAAGAACCCTCTCCCTATTTTATATGGTAAGATGTGAGATTTGAGAGTTTGTAGGGCTAGGTAATTGACTAGAAGAGGCAACTGTAGTATTGTTGTTTCATTAATTTTTTTTGTTTTGATAGTTTTTGTTATTTTTGGTTGGGGTCAGGGAATTTTGGAGAAGGCATAAGAGGAAGGTATATGTTACATTTGGAGTTCTTGGAAGTGGTTACCTTTTGTATAAGTTGTATGAAAGACACAGGCTGCGACTCTCTGATCTTGAGAGGGAACTCGTAGATGAGAAGAGAAATGAGGAACTCATTAGATTCCAGTTAAGATTTTCTCCTTTATTGTTTATTTTCTTGAAAAGGAAAGTGTAGTGTTAGAGTTATATTATGCTCAGAGTTATTTTTCTCGTCTGTAGGATAAAGAAACATTTTGAGAAAATCCAAACAATAGCTAATTCAATGACATTGCCCCATGTAATGCGACATTTAAGTAGCCGAATAGATGAAGAATTGGACCTTACGCACTTGATGGAGAGGATGGTGAAAGGGAAAGACGAGCCAAATTCTCTAACTACTGCAGAGAAACTGGAGCTATGGGACAAACTCAAAATTTTAAGTATGGACATGTGCACCTGTATAGTTTGCTATAAATATTTATGTACAGTTGTTAGCTGATGATGTTGTATCTTTTGCCCATCCAGATTTTACCAGAATAGTGTTCTCTCTTTGGGCGACCACAATACCAAGCTTATACATTAGAGCTCAAGTCAACATATTAGGGAGGCATATTTATATCGATACTGTACGTGGCCTTGGAAGCTCTATTCAACTTGTAAGAACTGCTTCTTCTTACTCGACATGACTATGATTCTATCTTGCAGTTATACTGATTGTCGTATGTAGAATGTCTTACCGTTAGAAGCATTGCATCTAGATGGCTATGATTCTCCACAGCTACGTGGTTGTACATTACATATTCCGTGGGTATGTGACGATGAAGGTAGTCAGACAGTCAATAAGATGAAATCACTTTACATGCATTGATAATGTATCTTTCGGAGCTCTAATAATGTCTGCTTCAGATTTTTCACAACAATCTCAACTTTTTTTAGTTATGCTCCATTCACCAATCACCGATAAATTCTAGCTAGGGTGAAAATTCAATAACATACAAGCGTAGTCCACAATGTGAGGTCTGGGGAGGGTAGATTGTATGTAGACCTTACCTCAGAGGTAGGGAGGCGTTGTAACTTGGCCAATATGGTTAGCAACTAAGGATAATGACTTGGAGGTAGTGTTGATTTCACAATGAGGATGATAGAATTTGTTATGTAGATTCTTGTCATATATTTATGATGTGTCTAGGCAACAATACTCATAAAAAATAGAAACAAAGAGATGTGTAGTGACACTTTCTATAAAAAGAAAGGAAAAAAAGAGTTAAGCAATATCCAGTGGCATATGAAGATAATAAGATATAGCTGCAATCACAACCTTCAGTAGAAATAATGTGTAAAGTTGTCCCCAACTGAGACCCCGAGAGGTACTATCAACCTTTTTTTTAAAAAAAAAAAGAACCTATTTGGAATAAATAAATAAATGCAATGCCTTACTTGAAAGTATTTAAAAATACAAATATATTTTCACAGGCACAAAAATTGACTACTTGATACAAATCAATATCTATCATTTTATTCCCTTCCTTCTTTTTCTTTAAAAAAATAAAATATCTTACTTTATATTAAGAAAATATTTTATTTCCCTATTGGGTGGACACAAGTGCTTCAACTTTGATATTTCCTTGGTGAAAAAGTCTTTGAAAAGGATAGTTAGTTAGAATAGTTACTAATTGTTTCACATGTGTCTCAGGTGTAAAATCAGATGTACTATAATTTGAGAAGTCTGGATGTCATATCGAAAAACATCACTAGGACTTTCTGATGTCTTTAGTTGTGTGATTACAAGGTTGTAGTCTTACTTTCTGATCAATAATTTCTCTTAGTCTATGCTGGCATGCCTATGGTTCTGGAACTTTGACAAAAGAAAAATGTTGGAGCGTTTTTGATTAGTTCTAAGCAAGTTAGGTGTTTATTCAATGGTCTTTCTTGTAAAATTTTAATTCTTTTGATGCAATCTTCTTCAGGATATTGAGGCCAATAACCGGAAAGTAAACGTATACACTGACAATAATACTTTCCAAGAGACTAGATGGAGAAGTTTGCGAGTTGGTGATCTCATGAAGGTGTTCAAAGATGAATATTTCCCTGCTGATCTGCTATTACTTTCATCAAGCTATGAGGATGGGATATGTTATGTTGAAACCTCCAATCTTGATGGAGAGACTAACCTTAAGGTGAAGCATGCATTGAATATCACATCCTCCTTGAACGATGATAGTTCTTTTCAAAATTGTAAGGTTGTTGCCAAGTGTGAAGATCCAAATGAAGATCTTTATACATTCATTGGAACTCTGTATTATGATAAACATCAGAACCCTCTTTCAGTGCAAAAGATACTTCTGCGAAGTTCGAAGCTATGGAATACTGATTATGTTTATGGTGTGATCATTTTCACTGGTCATGACACAAAAGTCATGCAGAATTCTACAGATCCTCCTTCTAAGAGGAGTGGCATTGAGAAAAGGATAGATAAAATAATATATGTTCTTTTTGGTACCTTGATTACAATATCTTTTATTGGATCGATCTTTTTCGGGATTGAGACTAAGAATGGCATTTTTTGTGGTAAACTAAAGGAGGTGGTATCTTCAACCAGACAAGACAAGTGTATTTTATGATCCTAAACGAGTTTCACTGGCTGTATTTTTCCATTTCCTGATAGCCTTATGTTGTATGGGTACTTGATTACTATTTCGTTATATGTGTCTATTGAAATTATGAAGGTTTTACAGAGCATATTCATCAATCAAGATATGGAGATGTACTACGAAAACTGATAAGCCAGCTCGTGCAAGAATGTCTAATCTCAATGAGGAACTTGGGCAGGTTGACACTATACTCTCTGATAAAACAGGCACCTTAACATGCAACTCCATGGAGTTTGTTAAATGTTCGATAGCAGGTGTTGAGTATGGACGTGTTGTGACAGAGGTAGAAAAGAGGGTCTTGTTTCCTTCAACATGAGAAAAGCGGTAGAGTTGGTCAAAGTGACGTTATATAGTTACACATTCTCTTCGATGTTAAAAATCAGAGTAAATTAGAGAGTAATGCAAATTTTCTTTCTATTTTCTATGTGGTTCGATCTTCATAGTATAATGCGATGATACTTATATTGGTAAGTGTACCCGATCAAGAGATAATATTAGAAGATTTATTTTCAAATTAATATTCGAATACCACCAATTGGTCAGAGTTTTCCTATCAACTGCATAAATTTCCATCTAGAGGAAATTTTGAACTTTCAGGAATGTGATTAAAGGAATTTGGGTGCTCCATTTTGTTAAACATGTGATAATGGTTATTGTGATCATCGATATAAATATAATTGTAGATATTTATCTAAACGTCTTTGAGGAGGGTGATGATCTTGACATCACAAGTTCAAAGTACTGCCAAAAAAATAATATTACCAATAATAAAACGTAACCTCCCTTGATGTAATTTAATTTGAGTTCTATCTAATTTAATACTATTTCTAAATCTCTATTCTTTTTCCTTTCTAAATCTCTGTTAACATTCACACTGTTAAATAAATTCAAATGGAGAAAAAAAAAAAATTCAAATGCATATTGTTTATAAGTGTTTTTATTTCATTAAAAAGGAGATTAATATTTTTAAATGCGTTATAAGACCGCGCAAAGCACGAACATGTTACCTAGTATATAGATAAATTTATATTTCACTTCAAATTTTACTCTGTGTAATTTAAATATGTTTATAACTTATTTAAATTGAAACTTACTGATTTATCCCAACAAAAAGATTTTAACTTTCAATCATATTATTATTTTTTATTACGACGCTCATTAATTGTTTTATAATTTTTCACACACACACGTGTGTGTGTGTATATATATATATATATAATATTTTATATTCCTCTATTTTAGTCTACTAAAGAGAGGATAAATAATTTAAATTAAAAAGATATCATCCAATTCAAAAAGTTTTATTTTAAATTTAAAATAATATCTAAGAATAAAAATTAAAATAAATTAATCAAAGTAATCTTAATTATTTGAAAAGTGGAGTTGATAAATAAAAACTAAATATGTCATATTTCTGTGTCTAAACTCTGAATTATGTCATAGTTATAATCTTTGTTCTTAAATATGTTTCTTGATTGTTTTTTTTTATTTCAATTTTCAATTTTATTTCTTGATCAACCCAAAAATAATTCTTTGATTTACTCAATTCGAATGAAATTATAAATATTGATTGTGATACAATATTATTTTTATTTGATAAATTTGAACTACAACTATTTTAATTTCTTAGAAACACACAATTATAATATGCATTTCAAGAAATAAAAGGATGTCAAATTCTTTTTTTTTAAATAGTGAGTGTTCATGATTTGGTTTGGATCATTTTTTGATTAAAATCAAAACTAAAGTAATTTAGTCAATTTTAAAATTTTAAATTAAAATAAAACTATCAATATGGTTTGATAGTTTGGTTTATAACTAGCTAATGATAAATTGATAATTATAAAATAATAAAGAACAATTATTTCAAATGAATATTGTAAATTAATAAATTGGTATCTACGATTATATTAGATAAGGGTATTTGAATTTTTTACATTACTTTCTAATATTCTTCCGAAACTTAAGCATTTTATGTTGTTTAATTGTAGAGGTTACTTCATTTCAAAAATCAAAGGATCAATCTATTGAAGTACATTAAAAATCAATCATATACTATACCACATATAGACAATTAGATTTGGAGTGTTATGTTTGGTCATATTTTTCAAGAAATAGAATTTAAATATATCGTAGTACATGTAAAATAAGTTGACTAAACTCAAATTAATGATTATAAGGTATAAAATATTTATATTTAGTTATGAAAAAGAATATAACGTATTCAAATAATTATAAAATTTATACATATAATTTATCGGTTCGAAGACAAAAAACTCAAATATATTTGACTTCTTTCTTAACTTAAATAAAGAAAAAGATGATTAAAGGACAATTTGTTCCTCTTCGAGCTATTGTTATTTTTTATCATACAAGTCTTTCGCCTCTATGTTACGCTAATTGAATAAATTGTGATTCATTACTTATATATGTTACTTAATTGACCTTTAATTAATTATTTTTTAATTATTATGTTTGAATAAAATTAAACTATATATTTGAATAAGTTTTAAACATAATCTGTGAGATATTTCAATAACGACAACTCAAACACTTCAGACAAGATAAATGTCGACATATTATAGAGATCATATAGTTCATACTTCACGTGTCAAACCAAAGAGAGTGAGACATAAGAGTTGACCATACAAGTCTTTCGTCATTATGTTATGCTGATTTGATAAATTGCGGATGTTACTTATATATATTATTAAATTAACCTCTAATTAATTATTTTTTAATTATTATATTTAAATAAAATTAATTTATATATTGAAATAATTTTTACACATAATTTGTGAGATATTTCAAATACTACAACTCAAACTCTTTAGACGTTGTAGATGTCGATGTATTAAAGAAATCACATAGTTCATACTTCATATGTATAGAGTCAAAAAGAGTGAGACATAAGTATTGACCGTACATGTCTTTCACCTTTATGTTATGCCGATTTGATAAATTGTGAATCATTACTTATATTTATTACTAAAATGACTTCTAATTAATTATTTTTAAATTATTATGTTAAATTAAAGTTAAACTATATTTAAATATTTTTTAAACATAATTTGTGAAATATTTCAACAATAAAATTTTACTTTAATTCAAAAGCTAAAATAGTAGTGCAGTTAATCAGTTATGCTAGATGAAGAAATAAAAAATAAAAATCTGTGACATAACATAAAATTACAAGAAGTAATGATTGAGAAATAAAAAGAAAGAAATGGAACATTAGTAATGTAAAATTAAAAATTTAGATTAAAAAGTAGAAATTAAAAAAAATTAAAATAGTAAAATGAAATGAAAGAATTGAACCGGATAAATGAAAACTGAAATAATCAGTACTCACCCCTATAAATAATTAGAGAGAGAAAATTAATTGAAATATCCATGTGACACCTTTTAATTTGGAGAGAAATTGATGAAAGAGGTTAATTTTTTAGGTTTTTTTTAATATGGGACTAATTTAAAATAAAAAGTTATCAAATGTATAATTTATTTATTTCATAAAGTAACTCTTTTTTGTCTTATGTGTTTGATAGTAGTAACAGTATATATGTAGGGTTGACACGTGTGAACAAAATAATTTTATGATTATTATAATCTGTCGATGTCTGCTATGTTAAAGTATTTTGAATTTTAACTGTCGTGATTAAAATATTTAAAAATCTTAATCAGACATTAACAACAAACACTATAAGTAATGATTCGATCACAAGTTATCAAATTCATGTAATATAATAACGTCAAGACATTAATACGTGACTCTATTGGGTCGTTGCTACTATGATCAACACATATGAATTATATGATTTTTAAGATTTATATATCGCGTAAATGTATATCATGTTTAAACTGTTTTAATTTTTGACTGTTGTTATTGAAATATTTTAAATTATATTAGAATATAATTATGTAGTTTAAATTTATTTAAGCATAATAATTAATAAAATAACTTTATTAGAGATCTTTAATAACAATCTAAGTAATGATTAGAAAATTATCAAAAATGACATAACATAAAGGAGCAAGATTACAATAGTAACACGTGACTCTCTTGGGTTGTTTCTAGCTAGGGGTGACAATTTCAGCTCATATTTGTAAAAAGAGTCTATTTAACCCATATTTAGTGAATTGGATCACTCATATTTCAAATGGGTAAATATGGACTTCAACTCATTTTAAAAGCTCATACAAATATGGACAAAATGGGTAAAATATGGGTACCCATTTAAACACAGAGATCACCCACCTATGCTTAAAGTTTCAATTTCTTTTCCTTTCTAGTTTCTTTTCTTTTTCTTTTTTCCTTTAATTTACTTTTTTTTTCATTTTTATTTTTATTTTTTTACTCATTCCTTATAAAAAAAAATTCTTTCTCATTTTTTCATCTATTTTTTTATTTTTTTATTTTTATTTCTTTTTTCTTTGTATTTTTTTTTTCGCTTTCCCCTTTCTCATTCTTATTTCATCATTCGTATTCGCTTGAGACCTACATGGGTTAGTAAATATAAGTTTCTAATTATCCCATTTAGCCTATATAATTCATAACATCTCTTATCAATTAAATATAATCCATAGTCTCACTCCTTTATTATTATTTTTTTCTATCTTTTATTTCTCTTTCTTTTTTTTTCTTTTTTCTTTTCTTTTTTCTTTCTTTTTTCCTTTAATTTACTGTTTTTTTCTTTATTTTTTCCTTTAGTTTACTTTTTTTCCACTTATTTTTTACTTGTTTCTTACACTTTTTTTCTTTCTTCTTTTTCATCATTTTTTTCCTTTTCAATTTTATTTCTTTGCATTCTTTTTTTTTTGTATTTCCGTTTCCCCCTTTTTCATTCTTGTTTCGTCATTTTTGTCATTTTTCTTATTTTTTTGTATTCTTTTCCTCATCTTTTTTTTTGTCATTGCATTTTATATTTTTTTACTTTAAATTTATTTGTATCATACTATATATTTCAAATAAATTTATTATTTGTATTTGAATAGTTTAGTTGTCAATATGTGCAATTTATCATTTGTATTTATATACAAATAAGTATATGAATTAAATCAACATGGGTTGTGGTGCAGTGGATGAGGCTACTCCACCCTTAACCAGAGGTTGAGGATACAACCCTGGTTATGGAGAAAACTCTGTTGGGAGCGCTGCCATCTTAATGGGCCCTGCAACGCCCGATCTGAATTAGTCGGGGCTCCAATGTAGGCACCGGACACTGGATGAAAAATTAAAAAAAAGTATATGAATTAATTATATTTTCTTGAGACTAAAATATATATGGCTGAGGATCCACATAGCCCTCGAATTATAAATGTTGGGCGAATATAAATCAATATGCGCTTGTGGTATTTTCGTTATCATAAAAAAAAGAAGGAAACCAAAAATAGAAAAAAAAATAGAAAGAGAGGTAGAAGTTAGATATAGAAGAGAGAAAAAAGCGTAAAGAAAGAATTGAAGAAAAAAAATACAAAAAAAAATAAAAAGAAAAAATAATGAAAAAGGAGAAAAGAAAAAAGAAAAAAGATGATGGTGAAAACAAATATACTGAGTGGTTACGATATTTTAGTCATCATCCATAATTTGTACTCGACTTAATCATGTTCTTCGAAAATAAAAAAAATATAAAACATAAAATACAACCAAAAAAGAAAAAAATGAGAAAGAAGTAAAAACAAAAAAATAAAAAATAGAAAAAAAGGAGACTAAAAAGGAAAAGGAGAAAAAAGAAAGAGAAACAAAGGGCAGAGGGTAGAGATAGAAGAGAGAGAGAGAGAGAAAATGAAAAAAAAATGAAAAAAGAAAACTAGAGGCTACTTATAGAAGAGAGACAAAAAAAACTAAAAAGAAAAAACTAAAAAAAAAATGAAAAAAAAGTCAAGTTGATATGATATAGAAGTTTTAAGTTTTTGACTTAGGAGTTAAAGTGGATTGAAATCATTTTTACTCAATCCATATTTACCCATATTTATATGGGCAGACTGCAATCCAAACTATTTTTGCTCGATTCATATTTAACCCGTCCAAATTCAATCCAATCAGCCCGTTTGCCACCCCTACTTCTAGCAAATAGCAATAGTTGACATATATGAACTATATAATTTTATGATTTTTATAATATGTTGATATATATTCATGTTTAAAGTATTTAGAATTTTGATTGTCATTATTAGAGTATTTTTAAATTATATTTAAAAATATTTAAATGCGTAGTTTAGATTTAGTTAGACATAATAATTAATAAAATTACTTAAGTAGAGATCATATTTACAAAAATATAGGTGTAAAATTATACTAACATATTTAAACAAATTTTTAAATATAATTAGAAAGTCAAATTAATATTAACCAAAGTCATTTGATTTTACGAATTTTCATAAGTTATTTAATATTTCTAAATTTCTTCACTTAGCACTAAAAGGGAAAAAAAAATAAGGTATTTATCCAATTATTTTTATACATAATTCGTCCAAGTAAAGTGAACAAGAAAAATGTTCAATCCCCATATATTGGGAAAACCCCATGTATAGAAAATAGTTAATAAATTATTTAGAAAAAATTAAATTGAGAAAGGGCAAAAATGTAACCAAAAAATGAGTTGTACTGTTAATAAACATTCAAATATCATTGTGTCCATCGTGCATTGCCAAAAGGATTACATTCAAATATCATTGTGTCCATCGTGCATGGTCAAAAGGATTTTTTTCTTCACGTTCTTAATTACAAAAAAGAGCCAAGAATTCCCTAGTTTAAAATACATTCCTTCCAAATTCCATCAATTAGATTAAATTTGTCCTCCTTTCGCCTATGGAATAAAAAATATTAATTTACACCAAAACATTGATTTATAGGTCATTAAAATGTGCCAGGTAAGAGTGTTAATTTAAGAAGGAAAGGGGGGAAGAAATCAAATCAAAGAAAAATTGATATCTTTATTTAGTTTGACTTGAATTTTAATTTTAGAGATCACTAAAAATTTGATTGGTATGATTTGATTTTCAACAAAAAATAACTGAAAAAAGAAAGAAAAATAGACTATATAAATAACTCCAACATGACCTATAAATACTAACAAACTAATGTATATTAATCCACTGGCAGTGTGTAATGTATTACTGCGAAACAATTGAAATTCTCACTCATAAAATAGAAGAGGCATAAAATTTCAAATAAAAAATTTTAATAATTAAGAATTATCTATCTGATAAAACAAATAATTAAGTAAATATGATACATAAGTATATTTTGTTAAATTAAAATTTTCAAACAATACTACTTTGGTCACATTAATTTTGGCTATATGAAAATATAATTAATTAATTTTATGTCATTATTTTTATTCTAGAGTATTCTTTTTAAAAAGAAACATAAGTAGTTTTTTGTGGAGTATATTTTTCCTAACAAATATATTAATTTAACATAAGTATATATGTTAAATTAAAATTTTCATACAATACTACTTTGGTCACAATTATTTTGGCTATATGAAATGTAATTAATTAATTTTATATCATTATTTTTATTCTAGACTATTCTTTTCAAGCAATACATACTATGCAATCATATTTACGAAAATCATGTTAACTTGTACATTCTCATGTGTTGGGTAGTTTTCAATGTATTGAAAAAGAGTAATAAATAAGTAATGATAGAATTTTAAAGGATTAAGTCATCGCCAGACACCTAAATTTATCCCGAAAATTCACTTAGACCCCTCAACTAAGGTTTGCATCTATCAGACATCTCAAATGTTAAAATTGGTACCTATTAGGCACAAAATGTTGATTTGGCAAGGAGAGCATAACACACTTTCCTTGGGCGCGTGAATCGGAGAAAAATAATATTTTATTTTTTTTAATTAAAAAACTTATGCTTTAATTATTTTATTAATATAATTTTTAATTTAAAAAAAAGAAAAAAAAAGCCCCCAAGCCCCCGTTTTCATCGTGTCTTCATCACCCCTCCCCCCAATTCGTCGTCAACCCCCAACCCCCAACCCACCCCTTCCCGTCATCGTCGTCTCAAAAGCACAAGCCACCACACCAGCATCTCCTCTTAAGACCTTGAGGCAAGCATTTACAAATTTTACCGCTGCAAATTTTTGCTCTTCATTGCTTTTCTTCATAATTCCTTCTCTTTACATTTGCCAAGATTATTGTTTTTTTTTCTTTCTTCCATTTGATCAGTTTTTTGCTCAATATTTGTGGTTTTACTCGAAAATATTGAATCTTTTTTTAGAATTGGGTTTTTGTTTTTGAGATTTTATGAATTGGGGAGGATGGATTTTTGGTGTTGATTGAATAAAAATGAATTTTTTAATTATTAGTTGTAATTTTAAACTGATTTTGAGAATTGGGTTTTTTTGTGCTTTGAGATGTATGAATTGGTGAGGATAGAATTTTGGTGTTGATTGCATAAAAATGTAATCTTTAATTATTAGTAGTAATTTTAAAAGGGACAAGATAAAAGATGTTCATGTTCTTCTTTGAATTTGTTACTACTAGTATATAAAGTGTTCAGTTTTTCGGTATCTTGAGTTATTGAGTTTTGGAATGCAAATTCTTAAAATTGAATTACTGATTTTTATTTTTTTGTTCTTCTGGTCGCCATTGATTTCGTCTTCAATGGCGACTTAGGATGACGAAGGAAATTTGATGGAGGAGGGAGGGGCGGGGTAGGGGTAGATCAGTTGTCATTCATTTGTAGGTAGGTGGGTGTGACGACGTCGGGGGAGGGGGGGTTGTAGTGAAGAAGAAGACTATGGGGGGTGGGGGTATTTTTTTCTTTATTTTTTTAATTAAGAAATTATAATTAAATAGAAAAATAAAAAAAATCAGCAATTTAATTTTTTTGGCCGCGTGTTTATTTCTAATTGATTAATTTTGCCACGTCAGGCGAGTGGATTACACACACTCTATGTTTGTTGCTGATTAGGCAAAAAAGGCCTAATTGGATCAAAATTCGGGTGGGTTAGGGACTGATAGGTATAGGCCTTGATTGATGGATCTAAGTGAATTTTTGGAACAAATTTAGGTGTCTGGCGATGACTTAAGCCAATTTTAAATTTAGGATGAAAGAGACAAAAATGTCCAAAAAAAAATTAGTTTATAATGTGAACGAGTCTTTTTACTATTGAGGCTAATTTGGACCAAATTTTTATGGCACAAAGGATTTTTCCAAAATTATATGGATAGTTATGTCCAATAGAAAGAATACTATCATAAATATAATTAATGTTGATTTAATATTATTAAAACATAAGTTAAATTGTGTATTATGAATAAATAAAGTGTAATTTTTAAGTATAGAAAAAATCAATAATATACATTATTAATGTAAAGTTTGAATCCACCTCAATGATAAAACTGTATTACATAAAATTTTATTTTTTAATGTATAACCAACTTAATTTAGAACACATAAATAGTCGTTATGTTTTATCTTTTAAGAGTCAAATTATATAAATTTTGTCAACATTTTAAAATATATTTATCTCCATATTGATATGACATGAGATGTAAATTAGAGTATCTTTTATGTAATTTATGAATGTCTAAATTGTATCTTAAAATAGTGAATTAATTAATCTAGTTTAGCTTTAAAAATTAGTTAAATTGACTCACAAAGAGTGAAATATGACAACTAAAAAGAAATGAAAGAGTATTATAAGAGTGTTATTTGTATTAATCTAAAAAAGAATTGAAGAGATATAAATATTAGAACAATTTTTAATTTAGTATGAAGAAAACTTGGTGCAATTTCATTGGTATCATTTGTACACACAACGAAGGGAAACATCAAAAGCTTAGCATTTATAATGACATGGGTTAACACCACTGAATGGAATTTCAAGGAGCAACTTGGAGAATGTGCGGCGGGAAGGCAGTGTCTTTCAATTTGTGGGTGGGGGATGGTATCCAAAGACAAAAAATAAAAATGTGTATAGATAATAGTAATTAGGGAAAATATCAGGTATATCCAGAAAATATTGCATAAAAATAATTAAATATGGGTAAATTAAATTAAAATTCTATTTCACAAATTTTTTTTCTAGAAATTTATTAGATATATCTTCATACGATTTTACTTGCCAAAAAAATTGTATGAAAATTCCTTTTATGCAAAATTTAAATCGCCAGATTGTGAATTTCTGAAAATCTTAAGTAATATTATTTTACCATCGGATTTTTTTTTTTGGTGGGAGACCCAAATGTTCTTAGAATTAAGAAATCATTAGTATATTGCAACCACTCTCGTGAGTCTTCTAGTTTCTACAATTAAGTCAAGAAAACAAATACTTGTTATAGCACATATAAGATTTTGCATTACTAAATCACTCAAACAAAATGGAAAGAAGTTGGTGGCAAAATTTTAAAAAATTACCAGCCATTCATGTGCTCTCTAAGAATGCAGAAAATGATCTGCGAAAAAAATCCTACATCGTGAAATGAAACCCAAATTAGTACCCATTAGTCTCTCTCACTCACTAATTTGGAGAACATTACAAGCTTCATCTTGATGAAAATTCTGAAAGCTATCATAATTCTAAGCAAATGTTGGACCAAATACTTTAAAAGTATCTTAAGGTATACTGAAGGGTGTTTTGGCAGTTTAAAAAACAAACACAGCTCACGTCTCACATTCACCATCCAAGATGTATATTTAGTTTGCAGAAGACCATATTATAATTTTGAAGATCTAATTGTACAGAACTCATTCAAATTCTGTAATTTTCGTAACTCATGCATATAAAGTTAGTAATTAAAAAATATATTAATTCATTCAGTCATGTTGAGGGAAAAAAAGGAAACGTGCAGTCCCACTTATTGAATAGAATGAATGAAAGAAAGAGGATAGAACATAATTAATAGCCTTAAAGAAGTGATCTTTGAACTTTTTAAACATAGCACGTAAATGAGAAAAAAAAAAATGAGAATGGAGGTGCGAAGTGTCACATCACTTCTTCTCTATTTTCCTTTATTATTATATGTTGATTGCTCTTTGCTGAGCATATAAAGAGCAAGAAAAAGAGAATTATCCCAGACGCATGAGAAATGAGATGAAAATTGAACAAAATTAATTTGTTGTTTCTCCTGCACGCGAGATATACCTGAGGCCTAAACTAAAATTTATTTTACAATAATTATTTTTAAAGTTAGTCAATAGAATTAACATTACAGTTGTTTCTGATTTTGACCTTTACTATGTCCAAATATTATCATCTACTTGTATATGGGTATAAGTATATATTTCTTGTCAACACAAAGAAAATATTTATCTTTACAGAAGTACATGCTTTGCAATTTGCCTTCTAGTAAATGTTATGATACAAGAATGACAAGGAAAGGCACAAAACATACACCAAAACAGTCCACAAGTTTGAAGAATCGAGGACTCCTTTGGTGACCACTCTCGGATTCAAGAACAAGAACAAGAACAAGAAGGAAGAGTTTACAAGGTGTTTAACACCAAAAACAGCCAGCCACCAAACTATATTAACAACAACAATCCACACGGCTTCACTACTACAATACAAACTACAAAGTTACAACAATATAAAGATAGAAAGATAGACAAATGGAGGTATAATCTTAAGAGCCCAATAGCCTATTCCACTCTTGAACCCTTAATAATACACACTACAATCACTAGGGGTGTGCATCGGCCGGTTCGGTTTATCGATTTTTGGTTTTTAAATATGCAAAACCAATAACCAACCAATAAGATATTTTCTTATCGGTTTTTGATTTATTGGTTTTTGGTACTTAACGGTTCAGTTTTCGGTTTAATCAATAAGAAAATACTCATAAAATATAAATAGTAACAACTAAAATAAAAAAATGAAATCTTAGTTGCCGCCAAAATCATACGCAATGCGTTTTAGTTTACAAGAATCTTCAAACTTGAACTGAATGTTAGTTCGAAGAAAACTGAATCCTAATTGTTGGAAGCTACTAAATGCTTCAAGCTTTCCAATACTACAATACCCGAGCTTTGTATTGTGCCTTTGTTGCCCTGAATAGGTAAATATTTTGTGAATCTCTGAATTGTGAATAAGTAGTGTGTGTATGTGTGCGTGTGTGTGAGTGTGTGTGTGTATTTATATATTAGTAATATAAATGTTTATATATATAACATAGATCGGAGTAAACAATAACTTAGTGTATCCTTATTGAGTTATCGGTTAAACCGATAACCCAATAAGCTAAAATCAAAACCGAACCATTTACCCAATAATTTTTTTATAAATCAATAAAAAATAGTTAACCCAATAACATTTTTATCGGTTCGATTTATCGGTCGGTTCGGTTTTTGCACACCCCTAATAAAAAACGGGTCAAAAACGGGTTTAGTATTTTTTTTGGAGATTTTTAATTTTGACACTTCTTTTGTGTTGGAATTTTTAATTTCTAGACTCTAATAGTGTTAGGGAACAAGGATATAACACTAGAAACACACAAAAATCAAGTTTTTTGAAAAATCCTAAAAACGTGAACAATAACGTTTTTCTTTTTTTTTACTTTTTTTTTATTTTCAAGATAACAATCCCAAGATTGATTTTGTTGGAACAAAATCAAACCTTACTCTGATACCAAATGATATAAGAATTACAAGGAAAGGCACAAAACATACACCAAAACAGTCTACAAGTTTGAAGAGCCGATGACCCCTTTGGTGACCACTCTCGGATTCAAGAACAAGAACAAGAAGGAAGGTGACCACTCTCGGATTCAAGAATAAGAACAAGAAGGAAGAGTTTACACGGTGTTTAATATAAAAAACAGTCAGCCACCAAACTATATTAACAACAACAATCCACACGGCTTCACTACTATAATACAAACTACAAAGTTACAACAAGATAAAGATAGAAAGATAGACAAATGGAGGTATAATCTTAAGAACCCAAGAGCTTATTCCACTCTTGGACCCTTAATACTACACACTATAATCACCTATTGTCACACCCTTTTTTCGACTCCAAAAAAAGATATGTATTTTAAGGTTCGAAAGGGTTTTATTATTTAAGTGACAAAAATGAAAATGTGTTTCGAAAAAAAAGATTATTTACATTTTTTATTCAGAGTCGCCACTTGGCATAATCTGGTGTGCCAAGTCACCATTGGAAAATTCTTTTCAAAACCATTTGACTCTTTAAACTGGTTTGCGAACAGAGACTCCGTTAAGGAATTCTGTTGACCGAGGGGAAGGTGTTAGGCATCCCTCGATCCCGTGGTTCAACCACGGTCGCTTGGTATATCGTATCAACTATTTTGGCATCACGAAATGTACAAACCACGCAAAAGCACGCCAAATAATCAAACAATAAACAAAACAAAACAATCCAAAAATATAAAGTCCAGTCCAATTATACAGTCCAAAAATAGAAAGATACGAAAATATAAATCCTAGTCTAAACTAATTCTAGATTAAGCTCCAATGCCTTACCCGACGCCGCAGGCCTTCATCACGATCATTTTTCGCCAATATGATACGTCGGGGCATTCCCCGGTGAATAAATACAAGTGATCTCGGGGCATTCCCCGGCTAAATAAATATATTTTTTCAATACGAGAAAACCAAATCATTCACCCAAATTTCAATCATTCAAACAATATTTCAAACGTTCAATAAAATCACAAATTATAAACTTTGCCTACCCAAACTACGTTTGCCTAAACCAATCGGCGCATCATGATACTACCCAATCAAACACTCGTATTTGCTTCAAAATAACCAACGACAATAAATCAAAACAATATTCATTCTTTATCAATTCCTACCATCCAACCCCACATTCCATTTCTTAGACCAAATTCCAACGATTCAAGACAATCATCTCAACAATCCACAACCATCTATTCAATGAAATCGAACACCAAATTAATGTCACCAAAATTCAACCACACATCAGGCAAATCAAACACGTATAGTAAAGTAAAATTAGAAGAGATAGAGTTGGACCTTAAATTTGAAGCTTTCAAACTCAATGTTATTCGAATAAAGAGAGTTCGCACCCGGAAACCTCGAGCCGAACCTTAACACCAACAATCCAACTCGACAAATAATGACCCATTCACCGTCACTTTTCACGCCGTCACTGTTCACCGGTACTGTTCACCGGTTACTGTTCACCGATTAATTTTTTTTTTTTCGTTGTTGTTCTTGTTCTTGTGAGGAAGATTATTTGGTGATTCTTGTTATTGTGGAGAAGATGATGATCAAAGAATGAGCCCCCCTTTTTCCTCTTAGAATTTTTCTTTTATAATGAGCATGGATTTGTTATCATGTGGGAATTTTGGTGGGTCCCCCATATATTCTTTCTTTGTAGACAAGAAAAAGGAGGGGGGAATCACATGGGTAGTTAGGCTAGGTGGAAGCTTTTGATTGGGTAGGTTGCTAGGATAAGATAAATTAGTTAGAGGTATTTTTTATTTATTTTTGTGGGATATAATTACATGGGGTTGGACACATGGTAAGGTGAACTAAAAATGAATAAAATTAGACTTCGGGAGGGACAAAATTAGGTGTCTACATCATGCCCCCTTTGAATGTAAACACGAAGTATTTTCAGACAAAGAAGTAAACAGCGAGACCAAATTTTGACCCGACCATTATTCAAAGAAAGAAACAGAAGGAAGAAGGACAACCGGGTCTTGACTTAAGACATCCCACCTACTCACATTATGAGAGGATCGAGTGACAAGTATCTCAACTTTTAGAGGGAGATGAACTATACCGAGTTGGAGAGTCGAGTGAGGTTCCATCGAGGTTCCGGTCCGCGGCTCCGTCATTACATAAAAAAATGAAAATTATAAGTTAAAACATAAATGAAATTACAAAAATCCTATCTATACAACTTCTATTGGTTCTTGACTCGACTTTCATCACCCTATTCTTCAGGCGGGCTCCTGACTTGCTATTTCTTTAACTTGTTGCTTGCCTTTCAATTTCTTCACCCTGTTCTCCAGGCGGGTTCCTGACTTGCTATTTCATCAACTTGTTGCCATGCTTTCAACTTCTGCACCCTGTTCTGCAAGCGGGCTCCTGACTTGCTATTTTTATCAACTTGTTGCTATGCTTTTAATTTCTTCACCCTGTTCTGCAGGCGGGCTCCTGACTTGCTATTTCATCAACTTGTTGCTATGCTTTCAATTTCTTCACCCTGTTCTCCAGGCGGGTTCCTGACTTGATATTTCATCAACTTGTTGCCATGCTTTCAACTTCTGCACCCTGTTCTGCAGGCGGTCTCCTGACTTGCTATTTTTATCAACTTGTTGCTATGCTTTCAATTTCTTCACCCTGTTCTCCAGGCGGGTTCCTGACTTGCTATTTCATCAACTTGTTGCCATGCTTTCAACTTCTGCACCCTGTTCTGCAGGCGGGCTCCTGACTTGCTATTTTTATCAACTTGTTGCTATGCTTTCAATTTCTTCACCCTGTTCTGCATGCGGGCTCCTGACTTGCTATTTCATCAACTTGTTGCTATGCTTTCAATTTCTTCACCCTGTTCTGCAGGCGGGCTCCTGACTTGCTATTTCATCAACTTGTTGCTATGCTTTCAATTTCTTCACCCTGTTCTGCAGGCGGGCTCCTGACTTGCTATTTTTCAATCTGTTTAACTTTCAATATCTTCACCTTGTTGCTTGGTTTTCCATTTATTCGCCCTGTGCTTCGGGCATGCTCCTGAAATCACATCAAAACTGAAAAGAAAATTATCCCAAATAAAGAAATGCAATTTCTATGAGTTAATTGGAATGACTCGACTAAAAGGTACGTCTTCTAGGAATCAAGGGAAATAACTCAACTAAAAGGTACGTCTTCTAGGAATCAAGGGAAATGACTCGACTAAAAGGTACGTTTTATAGGAATCAAAGGGGATGACTCGAATAAAAGGTACGTCTTATAGGAATCAAGGGAAATGACTCGACTAAAAGGTACGTCTTCTAGGAATCAAAGGGGATGACTTGACTAAAAGTTACGTCTTCTAGGGGTCAAAGGGGATGACTCGACTAAAAGGTACGTCTTATAGGAATCAGAGGGGATGACTCGACTAAAAGGTACGTCTTCTAGGAATCAAGGGAAATGACTCGACTAAAAGGTACGTCTTATAGGAATCAAAGGGGATGACTCGACTAAAAGGTACGTCTTCTAGGAATCAAAGGGGATGACTCGACTAAAAGGTACGTCTTAGAGGAATCAAAGGGGAATGACTCGACTAAAAGGTACGTCTTTTAGGAATCAAAGGAAATGACTCAACTAAAAGGTACGTATTATGGGAATCAAAGGGGATGACTCGACTAAAAGGTACGTCTTCTAGGGGTCAAAGGGGATGACTCGACTAAAAGGTACGTCTTATAGGAATCAAAGGGGATGACTCGACTAAAAGGGACGTCTTATAGGAATCAAGGGATGACTCGACTAAAAGGTACGTCTTATAGGAATCAAAGGGAATGACTCGACTAAAAGGTACGTCTTATAGGAATCAAGGGAAATGACTCGACTAAAAGTTACGTCTTATAGGAATCAAAGGGGATGACTCGACTAAAAGGTACGTCTTATAGGAATCAAGACTTAAGTTAGAAAGTGCATCACCAATGTTGCTTGAATTATCAAAATAAGGAAGTGCATTTCCTTACCAATGCCTCTTGAATTACTCAAACAAGAAAGTGTGTCTCCTTACAAATGTTTCTTGAATTGTCCAAACCAGGAAGTGTGTCTCCTTACAAATGTTGCTTGAATTACCCCAAACAAGGAAGTGCGTCTCCTTATCAAATGCCGTTTGAATTACCCAAACAAGGAAGTGCATCTCCTTACAAATGTCACTTGAATTACCCAACAAGGAAGTGTGTCTCCTTACAAATGTTACTTGAATTACAAAAATAAGAAAGTGTGTCTCCTTACAAATATTGCTTGAATTACCAAACAAGAAAGTGTGTTTCCTCACAAATGTTGCTGGATTTACCAAATAAGGAAGTGCGTCTCCTTACAAATGTTGCTCGAATTTCCCACACAAGGATTATCATAAGGCAGTATTTCATTTTTGAAAGCGTGGTCCCATTTTTCAGAAAAACCCGAACAGAAAGTAAAATCTCATTTTTCAAAAGGATCCTGAACAGAAAGTAAAATCTCATTTTTCAGGAGGGTCCTGAACAGAAAGTAACTCCCATTTTTCAGGAGGGTCCTGAACAGAAAGTAAAATCCCATTTTTCAGGAGGGTCCTGAACATAAAGTAAACTCCCATTTTTCAGGAGGGTCCTGAACATAAAGTAAACTCCCATTTTTCAAGAGGGTTCTGAACAGAAAGTAAAATCCCATTTTTTTCAAGAGGGTCCTGAACATAAAGTAAACTCTCATTTTTCAGGAGGGTCCTGAACATAAAGTAAAGTCCCATTTTTTTCAGGAGGGTCCTGAACAGAAAGTAAAATCCCATTTTTCAGGAGGGTCCTGAACAAAAAAGTAAAATCCCATTTTTCAGGAGGGTCCTGAACAGAAGGTAAAGTCCCATTTTTCAGGAGGGTCCTGAACAGAAAGTAAAATCCCATTCTTCAGGAGGGTCAGGAACTGAAAGTAAATTCCCATTTTTCAGGAGGGTCCTGAACAGAAAGTAAAATCCCATTTTTCAGGAGGATCCTGAACTGAAGGTAAAGTCCCATTTTTCAGGAGGGTCCTGAATTGAAAGTAAATTCCCATTCTTCAGGAGGGTCCTGAACAGAAAGTGAAATTCCATTTTTCAGGAGGGTCCTGAACATAAAGTAAAGTCCCATTTTTCAGGAGGGTCCTGAACATAAAGTAAAATCCTATTTTTCAGGAGGGTCCTGAACATAAAGTAAACTCCCATTTTTCAGGAGGGTCCTAAACATAAAGTAAAGTCTCATTTTTCAAGAGGGTCCTGAACATAAAGTAAACTCCCATTTTTCAGGAGGGTCCTGAACATAAAGTAAAGTCCCATTTTTTTTCAGGAGGGTCCTGAACAGAAAGTAAAATCCCATTTTTCAGGAGGGTCTTGAACAAAAGTAAAATCCCATTTTTCAGGAGGGTCCTGAACAGAAGGTAAAGTCCCACTTTCAGGAGGGTCCTAAACATAAAGTAAATTTCCATTCTTCAGGAAGGTCCTGAACAGAAAGTAAAATCCCATTCTTCAGGAGGGTCAGGAACTGAAAGTAAATTCCCATTTTTCAGGAGGGTCCTGAACAGAAAGTAAAATCTTATTTTTCAGGAGGGTCCTGAACTGAAGGTAAAGTCCCATTTTTCAGGAGGGTCCTGAATTGAAAGTAAATTCCCATTCTTCAGGAGGGTCCTGAACAGAAAGTGAAATCCCATTTTTCAGGAGGGTCCTGAACAGAAAGTAAAGTCCCATTTTTCAGGAGGGTCCTGAACATAAAGTAAAATCCTATTTTTCAGGAGGGTCCTGAACATAAAGTAAACTCCTATTTTTCAGGAGGGTCCTGAACATAAAGTAAATTCTCACGGATGTGCATTTCCAATGGTAGATGAATTAAATGAAACGAATATTCCCTGTTTCATCAAAGAAAATTTGTCAGTTAAAAACTTAGTGATGGTTTGCGGCACTTGGCTGTCCCGACACCTGCTCCAGTGTTCATTCCCTTCATTTTGTTTCAGATTATTGGAACTTGCCCCTGCTTTGTCGTTTCATTGACCCAAACTCGGATTATTAAGAGTGACTTTGAAATAAACACAACATCTCTGTTTTGCCATGCTTCATGAATAAACCCTTTAAACCTTGGTATTTTCATGAGCTCCCAGACTTGTCTATTGGCAAAACTTTCTGCACACCACCTTTTTTTTGGCTCACAATCATGTCTCTTTCATGCGTTGACCTTTTTGTCTTGCTTTGTGCAATTGAAGAAGTTGGTATCTAGTTTTGAAATCTTTTCTCGCTTGTTTTGACATGAACTTGACTAAAAAACAAGAGAAAAATGACAGCAACTTTTGTTTTATTTGGATAACTGACTCAAGAAAATAAAAATAAAGATAAAGAGAAGAAAGAAAAGACAATGAATGTCCCCATTTGAAACAAAGAAATGAAAAATTTATCTTAAATGACAATCAACTCTAATGATTATGCCATGCATTTTGGATTAAGCCGCCTGATCTTTCCATCCAAACTCTCACCAATTGTTGTTGAGTTAATGGCCTTGAAACTGAGTTGTTTCCTTAGGTCAATTGCATTTAAGACCTCGTTCGGCTAGTGGCGCCTTGGAGGTTTCTTGCCAACAAGCCTCTCTCATTTTTTCTCGGTTCACCATTGCCTTATGGTGTCTGTGAGGGTTTTTCACCATTGAGACTCTCTTATTTTCATCTCTCTCAACTCACAGTCGTCTTATAGTGCCCGTGAGGTTTTTCACCGATAAGACTCTCATTTTTATCTCTCTCAACTTACCATCACCTTATGGTGCCCGTGAGGGTTTTCACCAATAAGACTCTCTCATTTATTTCTCTCCTAATTTCTTATGCTGAGGAAGACGAGTAGTTCCCAAAATGTGTCATCGCCACCATTGCATGTTTAGCCTTAACATTCTCAAAGATTGATCTGAAGGTCTTTTCTTTGGTTGTAACTTGGCTTTTGGATAGGGTTAAAAAGAAAGGATGACGTGAGGCCCAAACGACACTTGAAGTGGGTTAGGACTTACAACTTTTGGAATCGACTCAAACAATGAGGATTAACTCATGCCCCAGTTTCTTTTGACTGGGTGATTCTAAATTATTTATTTGGTTGGACCGAGCCCTTAGTAGGGCAGCCTACGTATCTCACCCCGAGAGAGGAGAATCAGGTCATGCGTAGTTCTGACAGCTTGTTCTTTTGCTTTGATCTGATTATTTTTTATTCGCTCTTTTCACTTTGCGATTCTTTTTTTTTCTAACTCTATTTTTCTTGACACTCTTTTTTTTTTGGAAACATTTTTATCTCTTTTTTGTAACTTTTTGACTTTATCTTTTTACTCGACACTATTCTTTGAACTTTGCTTACTCTATCTTGATTCCAAAAGAGGGGTATGAAAGAAAATAACACTGAGGCTCAAATGGGGTAAACAAAGGATGACACAATGTTTGGATAGCAGAATGAAATGCCTTCATCATATAAATCCTTGAGAATGCAAATACATAACATGCAATTGGAAGTGAGAGATGAAGATCATTTGCGACATCTTTTTAAGCAGATTGAGACTGTGCGTCACTACTTCTTCTGTAAACTCCACCTTTGTTGTACATTCCTCACATTAAATGACTTATGCTTTCGTGGAGCTGCTTATCTTCTTGTTTCTCTTGATATATGGATCACACGTCCGCTATTTAACCTAATTGGGACTTGCCTTTCGATCAATGACCAAGGTGCTCTTGTGATTCTCAAAATAATTGCTTTAATTTTCAAAGAAGGCCTCATTTGATCACCAAATGCCCCAGCACTCTATCTATTTCCTCAGACGCTCTCTTTTCTAACTTTAACCCTCTGATTCAATGTTCATGCTTAAACTGGACTTTAAAATCTGGCTAAAAATTCTGCAAGCATGTCATATCACTAGAGTCAACATAAAATATACTATGTGAAGAAAACAAACAAACAACACATATTTAAAACACAAAGAAAAAGGGGACACTCCACTTAAAAAATGAAAGATAGAAGGGTTTGAACATAAACGACAAAGGGACAAAACAAGATAAATCCCGAACTACAACCCTGAAATAATTTGAAGAACAAAAAATAAAACAAAACAAGCTACCAAACCCCTTCCTGGTAAGGAGAGGGGTGACTTCTCCATTGCTCAGCCTGACATCTTAGCCACTGGTTTGCATATCAGCATGACTAGAGTTTCCCTCACTATCAATGTTCTGCACCATAATTGATCCATCATGAATCATCTTTTCAATTTCTCTTTTCAAATCTCGACAATCTTCAATACTATGACCCTACGCCTCAAAATGATACGCACATCGTGCGTTAGGATCAAAATTTCTTAAATGCCGATTAAGGGCGTGCCTAAGGAGAGGAGTGATCATTTCTTCCTGTACCAATCTCTGAAATAAACTGGCATATGACTCTCCAATTGGTGTGAAGCTATCTCTCGACTTCTGTCTCATTTCATTGTTTAGCTTGGATAGAAAATCTGGCTTAGAAGGGTTTTGGTATGTTTGTGGAGTTAAAGGATGACTCTGGGGCATTGGGGTATGCCATTGTGGGTGAGATGAGGGTTGATCATGTGGTTGTGCATTATACACTGGATATGGATGTGGAGGAACAGAGTACAATGGATTTTGGGAGTGATTATGTGGAGCCTGGGCATAAACTTGAACTTGAGCCTGAGATCGACGACGACGTGGTCTTCTTGACCTTTCTTGTTGTCCAACTATAATTGCAGATGCATCTTCCTCATTCTTTTCCTCCCCAACACTTCCTGAACCCTTTTCAATTACTTGAGTAGTCGCTTTCAATATTGCAAAACTCATAATGCGACCAGTCTTAATTCCCTCTTCTATCATCTCCCCCATTTTAAGGACCTCAATGAACGGCTTGCCTAATGCAGGTAACAAATGTTGATAATATGTTTCGTCCTGCGCTTAAATAAATACCTCCACTATTTTGCTTTTTTTCATTGGCAGTCTTACTCTAGCAGCTTGTTCGCGCCATCTAATTACATACTCCCTGAAATTCTCAGTATTTTTCTTTGTTATACTAGTTAGGAATTTTTCATCAGAGATCAACTCCACATCGTATTGAAATTATTGCACAAATTCGTTAGCTAGGTCATCCCAACTAATCCATTTGTCAATGTCTTGGTCAACAAACCATTTTGAAGCTAGACCTGAAAGACTCTCACCGAAATATGTCATGAGTAATTCTTCCTTCACTCCAACGCCCCTTAGCTGGTTGCAATAGCGTCTCAAATGTGCTACAGGATCGCCATGTCCATCATACTTCTCAAACTTCGGCATTTTAAAACCAAGAGGAAGATGTACACCAGGAAATATGCACAGATCTTTATATGAGACTTTTGTACCCCCTAAGTCCTTGCAAGTTTTTCTTAGTCAGTTCCAAACTTCTCAATTTTCTGGCTATTTCCTCTTGTTCTTCTGTCATAACAGGCTTCTCAGTGTTAGGAGGAAATTCAGGCGGTTGAGGGCAATCGTAAGGACCAGTCGACTTAAATGTAGGCTCGAGAGCATAATGCTGATCACTAAAAATATTCAATGCAGGCTCTCTTGTAGAGTAGGGAGGCACAACTTGTGGATGAACATCAAAAGTAGGAGGTGGGGTGGCGCCGCAAAAGCATTAACAACAGTTGGAGCCGAGTATGTGGTAGCCTTGGATTGGGGAGTGAGGAAATGAACATTGGAAGTGGTTGGATATTGTTGCCCCGGGGTCGATCCTGATGCATGTTGTGCCATATCAACAAAAATGGGAAATTGTGCATGTGACACGGGAGGCAAGCTAGAAAGATATTCCAGATTATCCGTGGGAACTGGAGGAGGCGACAACCTATTAGCCCAAGCTCGATGCATTTCTATTATTTGCCGCCTTAATTTTCGAATCTCTTCATTATCTCCTACATTCTCATTCCCCGAACTCCCTATCTGATTAGTAACAACTAACTCGGTATCTTTGTTGGCCATAACTTCCTCTGTGACTTGGAGCAATATGGAGGACCAGCCAAAATGCCACAAACCAACCACCTTAAACTTACTCAACATAAAACAACAAATGTGTTAGAGTTCAACACTTTTTCAAAACCTCTTTTTTTTTTTAAAAGATCACCGAATCCAAGAAGGGTGCCTACGTATCTCACTCCCGAGAGAGGAGAATCAGGTGTGCGTAGTTCGTGAAGTTTTACCAAAATAGCTAATTAAAATCTTTTTTTTTCTTTTTCTTGAAACTTTAAAAAGAAAAGAAAATAACAAATTATCAAAAGAATTGACGAAAATCTTTTTGCATTTTTTTTAGGTTTAAACTCCCTATACAAAAATGGAATCTATGATTACCAAAGAAGGATCTTTTTGGATTTTCGATTTAGAATTTCATAGGAAAATGAAACTTGAAACTATTAAAGAATTTTTTTTTTGTAGTTTTCTTTTAGAGATGTATATGAAACACCTACTCTAAATGAAGAGTGGAATTTTATTTTATTTTTGAATTTTTGAAATAAGATCCCCGAACCTAAAATAGGTTGCCTGCGTATCTCACTCCCGAGAGAGGAGAATCAGGGGTGCGTAGTTCGTTCAGATTGGACAATTAACGATTAACTAACAGATTGACCCTAACTTAAGGGCACAACCAAAGACAAATGAATAAAATCTTTTTGAGGTTTTTTTTTTCTTTTAATTAGACACTTCAACTAAACTGACACCAACAATTATGAAGAAATTTTTTTTTGGTATTTTCATTACATGAAATGTACAAATTTCTACCATTTTTTGCATTTTCTTTTATAAAAACTGCTAAAAAAAATAATCTTTTTTTTGAAAATTTCGAATTATGAATGCATGCTAAAGGAGACAAATGAAAAATATTTTTGATATTTTCGTTTTTGAGAAATGAGTGCAAAAGGTAAAAATCTTTTTTTTTTTTTAATTTTTGGATTGTGAAGAACAAAAGTCATAAAGAACACTAAAGCTACGACACTCTTTTTTTTTTCTTCTTTTCGACTCACTTCCCTTTTTTTTCTCTATTTTTTTCAACAGTTCTTGCCTACGCACCTTACTTCTAACACATGTTTTCACTAAATCAGTCTATCAAATGACCTCATTACCCTCAAAGATGCAACATTTAGCACGTAGGGATGCGTTAGAGGTGAGTCTCCTACAAAGGACCAAGTGGGCCCCACTAGGTCTCAATATGATGCACATAAGCATGACCTAAAGGCTGACCTACGTTGTGGTTTACTAACAAGGCCGTTCGGGAGAGCATATGGTTGATAGTGGCTGCTTTGCTTTCCACCTACTCCATACATCCAACGGCTCCCCCCTAAAATAAAGGTGACTCAACTAGAGTTCGTGCGCACGACGTGCGCTCTGAGACTTGTTGCGGAAAGAATTGACTCGGGTTATGCAAATGATGCCAGATATAAAGCGGTAACACATAGGATAAATACTGTAAACAAAGAGCACGAAAATGCACAAAAGTGAAAACACAAACAAAAATCACAAACAATGCTTATACACTCGTAATGCCAAATAAAGCCTATATGACTCCAAAAAAAGCTCGGATTCTGAAATAGTCCCCAGCAGAGTCGCCAGAGCTGTCACACACCTTTTTCGACTCCAAAAAAAAGATATGTATTTTAAGGTTCGAAAGGGTTTTATTATTTAAGTGACAAAAATGAAAATGTGTTTCGAAAAAAAGGATTATTTACATTTTTTATTCTGAGTCGCCACTTGGCATAATCTGGTGTGCCAAGTCACCATTGGAAAATCCTTTTCAAAACCATATGACTCTTTAAACTGGTTTGCGAACAGAGACTCCGGCTAAAGAATTCTGTTGACCGAGGGGAAGGTGTTAGGCACCCCTCGATCCTGTGGTTCAACCACGGTCGCTTGGTAGAGCGTATCAACTATTTTGGCATCACGAAATGTACAAACCACACAAAAGCACGCCAAATAATCAAACAATAAACAAAACAAAACAATCCAAAAATATAAAGTCCATTCCAATTATACAGTCCAAAAATCAAAAGATACGAAAATATAAATCCTAGTCTAAACTAATTCTAGATTAAGCTCCAATGCCTTACCCGACACCGTGGGCCTTCATCACGATCATTTTTCGCCAATATGATACGTCGGGGCATTCCCCGGTGAATAAATACAAGTGATCTCGGGGCATTCCCCGGCTAAATAAATACATTTTTTCAATACGAGAAAACCAAATCATTCACCCAAATTTCAATCATTCAAACAATATTTCAAACGTTCAATAAAATCACAAATTATAAACTTTCCCTACCCAAACTACGTTTGCCTAAACCAATCGGCGCATCATGATACTACCCAATCAAACACTCGTATTTGCTTCAAAATAACCAACGACAATAAATCAAAACAATATTCATTCTTTATCAATTCCTACCATCCAACCCCACATTCCATTTCTTATACCAAATTCCAACGATTCAAGACAATCATCTCAACAATCCACAACCATCTATTCAATGAAATCGAACACCAAATTAATGTCACCAAAAGTCAACCACACATCAGGCAAATCAAACACGTATAGTAAAGTAAAATTAGAAGAGATAGAGTTGGACCTTAAATTTGAAGCTTTCAAACTCAATGTTATTCGAATAAAGAGAGTCCGCACCCGGAAACCTCGAGCCGAACCTTAACACCAACAATTCAACTCGATAAATAATGACCCGTTCACCGTCACTTTTCACGCCGTCACTGTTCACCGGTACTGTTCACCGGTTACTGTTCACCGATTACTTTTTTTTTTTTTTTTCGTTGTTGTTCTTGTTCTTGTGAGGAAGATTATTTGGTGATTCTTGTTATTGTGGAGAAGATGATGATCAAAGAATGAGCCCCCCTTTTTCCTCTTAGAATTTTTCTTTTATAATGAGCATGGATTTGTTATCATGTGGGAATTTTGGTGGGTCCCCCATATATTCTTTCTTTGTGGACAAGAAAAAGGAGGGGGGGAATCACATGGGTAGTTAGGGTAGGTGGAAGCTTTTGATTGAGTAGGTTGTTAGGATAAGATAAATTAGTTAGAGGTATTTTTTATTTATTTTTGTATTTTTGTGGGATATAATTACATGGGGTTGGACACATGGTAAGGTGAACTAAAAATGAATAAAATTAGACTTCGGGAGGGACAAAATTAGGTGTTTACACCTATCTCTTACAATGATACAAGAGAGAAGTTCACCACTCAAGCACCAACGTATCAAGCAAAATGCAACACACAAATGATTCCACACTTGTGCAATGCCCTAGTTTCGATTTAGGAATCCCTCTCTCTAAGAGAAGTGTTCTTTCAATATCTTAAAACAACTAAAGAACTAAAAACCCTATAATTTTTATTTATATTACATTACAAAATAAGAGACAAAGGACTAAAGGGCTCTTTCATTAATGGGCTCCAAATCGCCCATTAAGTGCACTTTAGGGGCAGGTTTGAGACTTCTTCACACTTGGGCTTGTCACCTTTTTAGGTGATTTTCAAAATACTCAAAAAGTGTCCAAGGTCATGATAGTACTCGTATCATGTTATATGTGCAAAACCCAGACTTTCAACAACGAGTGCATGTATTTGGGAGTGTCTTTATGGTTATGTTCAAAATAGTGTTATAAATTTGATGCCTTTGAATAATAATTCTTCTTGTGAGTAGACGCAATAATTCTTTTATTGTTATAAATGTACTTACATTATAGTGAATGTCTATCAAGATCTAATAAGATCTAGTTGATATCTATCAGAATTTGAAATATTTGTCTTTTAGTCGAAAACTAAGAGTATTTTTTCTATAAATAGAGGAATTTTGTTCATTTATCCTCAATTTGATGATCTCTCATCTCTCAAAAGAAATAAAAAAAGTCTCCCTCTTCTCTCTCTATTTATTCTTGTCTATTCTCTCTCTATTTATTCTTGTTCTTGAGGGGGATTTCTTTATTTCTCTTGAGGGATGAGAGATCATCAGATTGGGGATACAATGAACAAAACCCCTTTATTTATAGGGGAAATACTCCTAGTTTCTGACTAAAAGATAGATACTTCAAATTCTGATAGATCTTATTAGATCTTGATAGACATTACATTCACTATATATAATGTAAGTATATTTATAACAATAAAAGAATTATTATTGCATCTATTCACAAGAAGAATAATTATTGAAAGACATAAAATTTATAACACTATTTTGAACATAACCATAAAGACACTCCCAAATACATGCACTCATTATTGAAAGTTTGGGTTTTGCACATGTAACATTTACTAGAAGGCAAATTGCAAAGCATGTACTTCTGTAAAGATAAATATTTTCTTTGTGTTGACAAGAAATATATACTTATACCCATATACAAGTAGATGATAATATTTGGACATAGTAAAGGTCAAAATCAGAAACAACTGTAATGTTAATTCTATTGACTAACTTTAAAAATAATTATTGTAAAATAAATTTTAGTTTAGGCCTCAGGTATATCTCGCGTGCAGGAGAAACAACAAATTAATTTTGTTCAATTTTCATCTCATTTCTCATGCGTCTGGGATAATTCTCTTTTTCTTGCTCTTTATATGCTCAGCAAAGAGCAATCAACATATAATAATAAAGGAAAATAGAGAAGAAGTGATGTGACACTTCGCACCTCCATTCTCATTTTTTTTTTTCTCATTTACGTGCTATGTTAAAAAAGTTCAAAGATCACTTCTTTAAGGCTATTAATTATGTTCTATCCTCTTTCTTTCATTCATTCTATTCAATAAGTGGGACTGCACGTTTCCTTTTTTTCCCTCAACATGACTGAATGAATTAATATATTTTTTAATTACTAACTTTATATGCATGAGTTACGAAAATTACAGAATTTGAATGAGTTCTGTACAATTAGATCTTCAAAATTATAATATGGTCTTCTGCAAACTAAATATACATCTTGGATGGTGAATGTGAGACGTGAGCTGTGTTTGTTTTTTAAACTGCCAAAACACCCTTCAGTATACCTTAAGATACTTTTAAAGTATTTGGTCCAACATTTGCTTAGAATTATGATAGCTTTCAGAATTTTCATCAAGATGAAGCTTGTAATGTTCTCCAAATTAGTGAGTGAGAGAGACTAATGGGTACTAATTTGGGTTTCATTTCACGATGTAGGATTTTTTTCGCAGATCATTTTCTGCATTCTTAGAGAGCACATGAATGGCTGGTAATTTTTTAAAATTTTGCCACCAACTTCTTTCCATTTTGTTTGAGTGATTTAGTAATGCAAAATCTTATATGTGCTATAACAAGTATTTGTTTTCTTGACTTAATTGTAGAAACTAGAAGACTCACGAGAGTGGTTGCAATATACTAATGATTTCTTAATTCTAAGAACATTTGGGTCTCCCACCAAAAAAAAAAATCCGATGGTAAAATAATATTACTTAAGATTTTCAGAAATTCACAATCTGGCGATTTAAATTTTGCATAAAAGGAATTTTCATACAATTTTTTTGGCAAGTAAAATCGTATGAAGATATATCTAATAAATTTCTAGAAAAAAAATTTGTGAAATAGAATTTTAATTTAATTTACCCATATTTAATTATTTTTATGCAATATTTTCTGGATATACCTGATATTTTCCCTAATTACTATTATCTATACACATTTTTATTTTTTGTCTTTGGATACCATCCCCCACCCACAAATTGAAAGACACTGCCTTCCCGCCGCACATTCTCCAAGTTGCTCCTTGAAATTCCATTCAGTGGTGTTAACCCATGTCATTATAAATGCTAAGCTTTTGATGTTTCCCTTCGTTGTGTGTACAAATGATACCAATGAAATTGCACCAAGTTTTCTTCATACTAAATTAAAAATTGTTCTAATATTTATATCTCTTCAATTCCTTTTTAGATTAATACAAATAACAATCTTATAATACTCTTTCATTCCTTTTTAGTTGTCATATTTCACTCTTTGTGAGTCAATTTAACTTATTTTTAAAGCTAAACTAGATTAATTAATTCACTATTTTAAGATATAATTTAGACATTCATAAATTACATAAAAGATACTCTAATTTACATCTCATGTCATATCTATATGGAGATAAATATATTTTAAAATGTTGACAAAATTTATATAATTTGACTCTTAAAAGATAAAACATAACAACTATTTATGTGTTCTAAATTAAGTTGGTTATACATTAAAAAATTAAAATTTTATGTAATACAGTTTTATCATTGAGGTGGATTCAAACTTTACATTAATAACGTATATTATTGATTTTTTCTATACTTAAAAATTACACTTTATTTATTCATAATACACAATTTAACTTATGTTTTAATAATATTAAATCAACATTAATTATATTTATTATAGTATTCTTTCTATTGGACATAGGGGTGTGCATCGGTCGGTTCGGTTTGATTTTATGTGTTATTGATCGATTTATCGGTTTTCGGTTTTTAAATATGTAAAATCAATAACCAACCAATAAGATATTTTCTTATCGGTTTCGGTTTATCGGATTTTGGTCCTTAACGGTTCGGTTTTCGATTTAACCAATAAGAAAATACTTATAAAATAGAATTAGTAACAACTAACATAAAAAAATGAAATCTTAGTTACCGCCAAAATCCTACACAATGCATTTTAGTTTACAAGAATCTTCAAACTTGAACTGAATGTTAGTTAGAAAAAAAAAAATCCTAATTGTTGGAAACTATAAATGCTTCAAACTTTTCAATACTATAATAGCCGAGCTTTATATTATGTCTTTGTTGCCCTGAATAAGTTAATACTTTGTGAATCACTGAATTGTGAATAAGTAGTGCATATAATATATATATACATACACATATCTATCTATTTATCTCTCTCTATATAGAGAGAGAGAGATATTTATATATATAACATAAATAGGGCTAAAATAATAATATAGTGTATCCTTATTGTGTTATTGGTTTAACCAATAACCCAATAAGCTAAAACCGAAATCGAACCGTTTACCCAATAAATTTTTTAATAAAACCAATAAAAACTGCTAACCCAATAACCCAATAATATTTTTATCGATTTGATTTATTGATCGATTCAATTTTTACACACCCCTAATTGGACATATAACTAGCCATATAATTTTAATGATTTGTATTATTCAAATCCCAAAAAGATGTATCATTGACTTTTATATGAAATAAATATTAACTACATGTAAGTTTAACATATTGAAACATATGCATGACATTCTGATATTTTTTTTTTGTTTTCCATTCGGTGTTTGGTGTCCGCATTGGAGCCCCGACTAATTCGGATCGCGCGTTGCAGGGCCCATTAAGATCAGAACCAAGTAGGTTGAACCCCTTTTATCAAAAAATTCTGTCGTACAAATAGAATAAAGATGATCTTTTCTTGATTATATATATGTGAATTATTAAATTTCCTTGACACAAAGAAAAAACAAGCATACCAGTAAACAGAATTCAAAATTATTTTAGGTCATATTTTTAAACTACAACTATAGCATTTTAGAGTTTTTTCCATTTTCTTTATATAAATTTTTTATTTCTCCAATGTGAGATGTGAAATGATTGCAAGAAGATTGATTCTTTATTGAAGGATTGAAGTTTTTCGATTGAAACAACAACGATTTTCTATGCACACCTTTGCATCACATGGAACTTTCCACATCATAAGTTGTACTCTTAAATTTATATTGTGTTTAGCTTGAATAACTCAAAAAAGTTATGCATTTTTTTCTTTTAAATCAAGTTTCTATATGTTATACAGAGTAAAACATCTAGCACCCTTGAACTATAACTAAATTTGTTACGACACACTCCAACTTCACAGGGTTCCTATTACCCCCAGAACTAAACTTTAGCATATTTTTGTCAACTTTTTTTTTACTGATATGACACCTTTTGTCAACCTTCTTAGCTGATATGAAACCTTTGACGTGAAACCTTTGATGTGGACCTCATTTTATGTAATAAAAGTTTCATGGCAGAACAAAAGGGTGACCAAAATATGCTAAAATTAAGTTTAGGGGATAATAGGACCCTTGTGAAATTGGAGTGTGTCGTAGCAACTTTGACCGTAGTTCGTACTGGATGCTTTTCTCAATGTTAAAGTACGTGTAGGATATTTAGAAATACAAGTTTTTGATATTTATTAACAATTGAGTTAAATTACATGGAATATTTTACTAATAATTTTTTAACTTTCAAATTTATTCGGTGACACAATGAAGGAATTGGATGGTAGAATTTTAGCACAAACTTTTAATTCATCTTTTCTTGCTTGATTGAACAAGGCTCATATTCTTTTAATTGATTGTAGTTCAATTTTGCAACATACCAGGTTGCATGCATGTTGAACATGTTGGGCCATAGCCCATGTTCTAGCTAAAAGGCCCGTGAACTAATCCTATTCTCTTTTGATTTTCAATCCTATTTGAAAAAAAAATTAGATTTCTATTCCTATTTAGAGTTGATTTGACTTTAGGAAAAAACACCAACCATCTATAAATAGAATTATTTGAGAGAGAATTATACATGCCATTGGTAGTTATCTTTGAGAGACCTTGACACATAAGAGATGTTTTTTTAAAGAGCTTTCACCAAAGAGAGGAGAGAGAGAAAGAGAGAGTTCTTTTGCTGCAATTTTTGTTCTCCGACTAGCCACTTTTGGATCAAGTATTTCCAGTCGTTCACTTTTGGATTGAGCTGAAATTTTAATTGAGAGTTTTCAAAATCTTGGTGTTTGATTTGAATAGTGGAGATCAGATTTGGAGGTATGCAATATCTGTTTTTTTAGTTTCGAACAACAACACTATTTTGAGAATTTTTTTCTTGATTTATTTTTATTGGTGTAGCTATTGTGCCTCCTTGTTTGACACTTGTTGTGTAGCCATTCAAAAGAATATTTATAATCCTCTTATTACTGTAGAGAGTTGTTTGAATCTCTGTGATTTCGTGAATGTTATCTTTGATTTGAAGATTTTTTACGTTATATTTGGTGTGCTTTACTTTCTTTATTTTTGTATTTACCTCCTTTCATCATAACAAGTGATATCAGTGAGTTGGTTGTCTATCAAGAATTTTTGAATGGAGGCGAATATGAGCAAGATGGTATGTTTAAATAGGAGAAATTACAACATATGGAAGAGCAAGATGAAAGATCTTCTATTTGTGAAGAAGAGACATCTTTCCATTTTTGCTGCTCATAAACTCGATGATAAAACTAACGAAAATTGGGATTTGAGAACCAATAAATATGTGGATATATAAGGCAATGGGTTGAAGATAATGTCCACAATCATATTGTGAATAATACACATGCTAGAACATTGTGGAAAAAAATAGAGACACTTTACGCTTCAAAAATTGACAATAATAAGTTGTTCTTGCTAAATCAATTGATGTCCTTTCAATACAAGCAGTGCAGTCCTATTATTGATCATATAATTGATTTTAAGATGTTCTTTATGAAATGTCTAAAATGAGTTTTAATTTTGACAATGAGATTCAAGGATTTTGACTACTTAATATTCTTTCAGATTCATAAAAAAACTCTTCGCATTTCTTTAACAAATCTAGATTTTAATGGAAAAGTGACTATGAAATTTGTCAAAAGTGCTACTTTAAATGAAGAAATAAGAAGAAAATCTCAGGGTTCATCCTCACACTCAGAGATGTTTATAAAAGACTGGAAGAGAGATAAAATAAGAAACACAAGGAATAAATGTAAAAGCAGAAACAAGTCAAGGTCAGGATTTAAGACTTGTTAATGCTATCATTCTAGCAATAAAGGATATATTAAAAGATTTTGTAATACATTAAAGCAAGAGATTAGAGAAGGAAAGAAAGAAGAGAATAACGAAAATAATGTTATTGTCGTTGTTAGAGATGACCTTCTCTTTTCTTGTGATAAAAACATCATCAATTTTATATCCAAAAATATTAGTTGGATAGTAGATTCTAAAGCTACATCTCATGTTACACGGAAGAAAGACTTCTTTTCATATTATACTCCTTAACTTTGGAGTGTTGAAGATGGACAGTGTTGGTGAGGTTAAGGTGTTTGGTTTTGGCACAATTTATTTGAAGACTAATATTGATACGACGCCTATCCTTCAAAATGTCAAGCATACTCCAAACATTTCTTTAAACTTGATATCTGTAGGGCAACTAGATAATGATGGCTATCATATTGACTTATTCAATGTCCAATGAAATATCACCAAAGACATATTAATTATATCTAGAGAAAGAAAGTATTCTAATTTATACATGACTCAAGGATTTATCCTCAACGACTTTGTATATTTGATAAAAAGTGATACTTCATTGGAATTGTGGCACAATAGGCTCAATCATATGAGCAAGAGCAGAATCACATATTTAGCTAAGAAGAACTTGCTTGCTGGTGTGAAACAAGCAAAGGTGAAAAAATGTCTTTATTCCCTAGCCGAAAAGCAGAAGAAACTTTCGTTTCACAGTCATTCCCCAACGAAAAAGCCTGAATTATTAGAGCTAGTACAGCCTGACTTTTGTGGTTCCTTTAAAGTGAAATCACAAGGTGGTGCACTTTACTTTGTGACTTTCATTAATGATCATTCTTGCAAACTTTGGATATATTCTTTAAAATCTAAAGATCAAGTACTTGATGTGTTTAAGAAATTGCAATCCTTATCCGAGAGACAAATTAGGAAGAAACTAAAATATATTTCCACTGATAATGATGGTGAATATATTAATCCCTTTGATAACTATTGCAAATCACAAATAATTTGTCATCAGAGAACTCTATCCAAGACGCCTCAATTGAATGGCTTGGCAAAAAAAATGAATAGAACTCTAGTTGAGAGAGTTAGATGTGTGCGTTTAGTGGCTAAACTTTTACATTTCTTTTGTGCGGAAACACTTAATACTGTTACTTATTTTATTAATTTGTCTCCCGCAGTTTTCTTGGATGGCGATGTTCCAAACAAAATTTGATATGCTAATGATATTTCATATGATCACTTGAAAGTGTTTGGGTGTAAGGCTTGTGTGCATGTTTTAAAACACGAGAGATCAAAATTGGATGTCAAAACTAAGCAGTGCATCTTTATTGGTTATGGTCAATGAGTTTGGATATCGCTTTTATGATTTATTTGATAAAAAGCTTATTAGAAGTCGTGATGCGATGTTCTTATAGAACAATCTATTAAAGATATTAACATGACTTAAAAAATAAATTCTCAGAACAATGAAAGCTTAGTTGATGTTGATCTAGTTTCTACTACTGATGCACCTATTGTACATGAAGGAACCCAAGATAATGAGCCAAATGATGATCAAGAGGGTGTAGAACCTATAGACAATTAGATTAATGATGTTGTGGTTGATCAACAACCAACTCGTGCTCAAGTAACTGCTTCAGATGTTTCAGAAACCTTTTGTAGAAGATCTTCTAGGGAGAAACAAAAGTCAATATATTATTCTTCAAATTAATATGTACTTTTAACTTACATGGGTGAATCTGAAGATTATGATGAATCCATGCAAGATACTCATAGAGATGAGTGGTAGAAGTAATGGAAGATGATATGAAGTCACTCCACAAGAATGACACATACGATTTAGTGAAATTATCAAAAGGTAAGAAAGTTTAAATGGATCTTTAGAGTAAAGCAAGAGCAACATGCCTTTGCGCCTATGTATAAGGCGAGGTTAGTTGTCAAAGGATTTGGCAAGAGAAATGGAGTTGACTTTGATGAAATTTTCTCTTTTGTCATGAAAATATCTTCTATTCGTATGGTGCTAGGCTTGGCTTGGTTGCAAGTCTAAATTTAGAGGTTGAGAAGGTGAATGTTAAGACTGTTTCTCTCATGATGATATAGACAAAGAAATTTACATGAAGTAGTCTGAAGGTTTTGTGGCTAAAGAAAAAAAATTACACCTGCAAATTGAGAAATAACTTGTTTGGCTTGAAACAAGCTCCAAGACAATAGCACTTGAAGTTCAAATTTGTCATTGAAAAACAGAGATACAAGAAAACATCTTCAAATAACTATGTATTCTTTCAGAAGTTCTCAGATGATGATATCATTATTTTACTACTTTATGTGGATGATATACTAATTGTTGATAGAAATAAATCTAGAATTGTAGTTTTAAATAAAGATTTGAGCAGATCGTTTGCAATGAAGGACTTAGGCCAACAAGAAAAATTTTAGTCACAAATATATAGAGATAAAAATAAAAATAAGTTATCATTATTCCATAAGCAGTATATTGAGAAGGTACTAAAGAGGTTCAATATGACGAAAGCAAAAATGGTTAGTACTCTTCTTGTTAAACACTTTAAATTGAGTACGATTCAGAGTCTATCTACTGACAAAAAAAAGAAAGAGATATCTTGTATTTCCTACTCCTCTGCAATTGGTACTTTGATGTATGCTATGGTTTGCACTGGATCCCAGATGTTGCACATATCGTTGGTACTGTTAAAAGATTTCTTTCTAATCCTAAAAAATATTGTGATGCAGTAAAATAGATACTAAGATATTTGAAGGGTACTACAGACATAGAGTTATGCTTTGGTAGTGATAAGTCTGAAATTGTTTGCTACACAACCTCTAATTGGGGGGGAGGGTGATCTGACTCAAGATCCACATTCGGTTATTTTATCACTTTTGTCGAGAGATCTATTTCTTGGAAATCTAGACTATAGAAGTGCATCGCTCTATCCACCATAGAAGTTGAATATATTGCAATCACTAAAGATGCCAAAGAATTACTTTGGATGAAGGAATTTATGACTGATCTTGATTTTGAGCAGTCAAGGTTCATCTTATTCAGTAATAATTAGAGTGTCATTTATCTTATGAAGCACTCTACCTTTCATTCTAAGTCTAAGCATACTAGTTTAAGTAACACTAGATTAGAACGACCGTGGAAAAAGAAATTATTTGAGGTTGAGAAGATACATTGATGACAATCCTCTATATATGCCAACAAAAGTGGTGGTTGTAGAGAAGCATGAGTATTGTAGAACTTTGGCAGGCATGAACCTTATCTTGAGTTCCTCCGCTTGAAGATCTGTTTGGCCCCTTAGATGAAGGGGGAACTTGTTGGACTGTGGCCATGTTTCAGCCAAAATACCTATGGACTAATCCTATTATCTTTTGATTTTCAATTCTGTTTGGAAAAAGATTCAAATTTTCATTCCTGTTTGAAATTGATTTGGCTTTAGAAAAAAAACATCACCATCATCTATAAATAAGACTATTTAAGAGAGAATTATTATGCTCATTGGTATTTGTATTTAAGAGAAATTAGCACATAAGAGAGATTTTTTTAGAGGGCTTTCACCAAAGTGAGAAGAGAGAAAGAGAGTTCTTTTACTGCAGTTTTTGCTTTCCAACCAGCCACTTTGAATCGCGCTTGACATCTCGTTCACTTTTGGATCGGGGATGAAATTTTGACTGAGTATTTCTAACATCTTAATGTTAGATTTAAATGGTTGATATCGGACTTGGAGATCCACAACATCTAGTTTTGAGTCTCAAATATCACAACTGTTTTTGGTGCTTTCTCTTGATTTTTTTTGTTGGTGTAGCTATTGCTTCTCTGTATTTGATACTTGTTGTGTAGCCATTTGAGAGAATATTTGTAACCCTGTTATTATTATAATGAATTTGTTTGGATCTCGGTGATCCCGTAGTTGTTACCTTCAATTTGAAAGATTTTTTCATGTTATATTTGATGTTTTTTATTTTTTATTTTGTATTTACCTCATTTCATCGTAACAGAATATGATGATGAAATTCTAACATATATAATGTGAATTAAAGACTTTAAAATCCATATCAACTTTCTCCCTTTGTTGAACAAGGTTGATATGCTTTTTAGCTAGCTAGAAAGAAAATATGAAGCAAAATTTTTTAGGTATGCATTAATCATCTCGAAGATTCTTATGATCGGATGATTAATTTATTCAAACTAAACAATAGAAAAAGGAAAAACGAAACAAATTAATATTAAAAATTAAAGAATTTGATCCCATCAATAGCATGATGATGTCAATCGTTGTTTCATTTAGCTATTCCTTTCCTTTTTCTATTTTTTTTTTCTTTAATTTATTTTTTTTAATTATTTTGAATTTTCGAGGTGAATTAAAAAAATAAACCGACTTGTCAACTATGAGAGTCAACACCAACCAATAATTTTTAGAGTCGTCAATATGGGTCAGGCCAGTTGAGCCGGCCCGACCCAACCTTTAATTTGATGGAATTGGGCTTCAATTTTTGCAGCCCATTTAAGAACAGAGCTTTTTAGTTCGATCCGTATCAGCCCGTGGCCCATGAGGGTTGAGCAATGTGGGTTGGGCTAGCCCGTGGGCCGGCCCGTTAGTCAAATACATGAAACTATTTAGATTGCTTATTAGTATTTTTATTTGATTCAAAGGATATTATGTCAAAAGTTATTTAATTTCGCTATTAGGAGTACTTTTTGGGGTGTTGGAGACTTGATTAACAAGTATTAACACTATGTAATATTGTCTGGTAATACTTGTGTTTATTAATATTCTAAAATTAAATTATAAAATATTATTTTTAAAAGTGGGTTGGCCCGTAAGGCCCGCAACCCACAGAGTTATGGTGTGGGCTTGATGTTTTTTGACCCATCATTTTGATGGGCCAGCTCGGCCTGATCCATCAAACTCAACGTCTGTATGGGATATGAAAATCTACCCACAATTTTGTACAAAGATAATGCATCATACATATCACATCTTAAGGGAGGATTCATAAAAAGAGATAGAACGAAGCACATTTTGCCAAAGCTTTTCTACATACATGAGCTACAAAAGAATGGTGATATTAACGTGCAACAAATTCATTCAAGTGACAATGTGACTGATTTATTTATCAAATTTTCTCCAATTGCAACTTTCATGGAGATGGTGCACAAGATCGGGTTGCAAAGGTTCAAGCATGTTCTTATTGGGGGGAGTTAATACGCGTTGTACTCTTTTTTTCTTATGAGGTTTTGTCCCATAACGTGTTATGAAATATAAAAATAAGAACAAGAAGAATAAATAGAGAGAAAAGATGGAGACTTCTTTATTTCTTTTGAGTAATGAGAGATCATCAGATTGAGGATACAATGAACAAAACTCCTCTATTTATAGGGGAAAATACTCTTAGTTTTTGACTAAAAGACAGATACTTTAAATCCTGATAGATATCAACTAGATCTTGATAGATCTTATTAGATCTTGATAGACATTCACTATAATGTAAGTACATTTATAACATTTATCATGTTTTTCTTTTGAAATATAACATGCTCAGTGCAAACTACTGTTTCTATATTTATGCAGGTTAATTCTCTTGTTATGCCTTTGATGAGTTGTAGCTAATGATCGTGAAATTAAACTTAGAAGGAGTAAAAGATTGAGACTGACATTGATCTTGATTTTATCATTGTTTTTTTTGTTGAAACTTAACATTAACATTTAAATAATAAATTAGTGTTTATTTACTTAATGGAAGACCCTAAAGTTTATGATGAAACAATGAGGCCAATAGATGTTATATCTTAAAAGGGAAAAAGCATCGTTTCCACCCCAAACTATACCCAAAAAGTCGAAGCCACACCTAAACTATACTAGTGACCTATTACACACCTAAACTATAAAAAAGTGAAACTATTTACACCCTGTCAAGCTACCACCACTTGCATGTGGTGTAGTGTTTTACACGCGCTGTCACGTCAGTAAAAAGTATCACTTTTTTATAGTTAAGGTGTGTAATAGGTCACTTATATAGTTTAGGTGTGGATTCGACTTTTCGACTATAGTTTGGGGTGGAAACGATGCTTTTTCCCTTAATGTTTTTAGTCGTTTACTTTTGTTATTTAATAGGTTTGACGCACCTAAAATAAGTGTAACACACACGCCTTAGAATGGGGATCGCGGGGAGGTAATAATATCACTTTTATATAGTTAAGGTGTGTAATAGGTCACTTATATAATTTAGGTGTGGTTTAGACTTTTCTTGTATAGTATGGGGTGGAAATGATGCCTTTTTCCTATCTTAAAATGAGGCCTATATCTAATCACATTTAGGATTTATATGATCATTTGCCTGTTGTTAATCTAAAAGTATAAATCGAACATTAAAAATAAAAATTACTAACAATAACAATATACTCAATGTATTCCCATAAAGTGGAGTCTAGGGAGAGTAAAGTATACACAGTCCATATCACTACCTCAAATGAAGAAGAGAGGTTGTTTCCGATAGACCCCCAACTCAAAATAGATAATAGTATAACAAATAAAAAATATAAAAAATAAATAATAAAATGGGATAACGCATCGCTAGATTATAAAAAAATAAGACACCGACAGAGTAATACTATAACTATCTATTCGAAATCACAAACATTATTAGAACACTATGAACAAGAAACTACAAGAAAGTGCAGGCATAGATACAAACAAAATACTCCTCCTTACTATTATGGACGCACTCCTACCTAATAATTCTCTATCCTAATTCGCGGCCTTCATACCTTCCTATCAAGGGTCATGTCCTCCGTAAGTTGTAACTGCTCTAAGTCATATCTAACGTCCCTCCAATATTTCTTAGACCTACCTCTACCCCACATAAAATCATACATATCGACCCGCTCACACCTCCATACTAGAGCATGCATGCACCTTCTCATCATATATACGAACCATTACAACCTCACTTTTCGTATCTTGTCTTCCACCAAAGTCACTCCCACTTTGTCTCGAATAATCTCATTTCTACCCTATATCTCTGGGTAGGTACACACATCTATATTACCATTCTCATCTCTGCCACCTTCAACTTTTGGATGTGGGAGTTCTTAACTGACCAACACTCCCTACAAATAACATAGTCGGTCGGACTGCCATTCTGTAGAACGTACTTTAAGCTTAGGAGACATCTTCTTATCACATAAAAATTTTGAAGCAAGCCCCCACTTCAATTACCCTGCACCAATATATTATACCACATCCTCATCAATCTCTCCATTTTTCTGAATCATAGACCCAAGATACTTGAAACTATCCCTCTTTCGAATGACCTGAGAATTCAGCTCCATTACCATACCATCCTTATGTGTTGAATCAACAAACTTATATTTCAAGTACTCTGTCTTGGTCCTGATCAACCTAAACCCTTTAGACTCTAGAGATTTGATAGTAAAATTATAAATATAAAATCAGACTTATGATTAGAAATTTTAATCAAAACTATAATATTAGATTACTTTGATATTTATTCTCTTGAAGTAATCAAAATAGTGATCATTAGAACTCTTATTATTTTGAAAAAATGGCCAAATTCTTTCAAAATCAATTACCCAATTACCAACAACACATTTATACTTCACAGGGGTCCTATTAACCCCTAAATATTTTAAAAGTATCATTATTGCTCCTAAATGTTGAGGTGGCAAGAAGGTGTAGTTCATTCTCTTTGAGAGAGTGAGAAGGAAAAAATAACAATTAAAACTTTAATTTATAAATATCTCTTTTGCTTAATATAATTTTCTGATTTATTTTTAAAAAAATTAATTGTTCTCTTTTTTCCTTTTTACCTTCTTTCTCTTCTTTCTTTTAGGGTGTGTTTGGTATGACGGAAAATATTTTTTTATTTTCCATTGTTTGGTTGTAACAAAAGGTTGGGAAAATATTTTCCAAGGCAATTTTTTTTCCTCCAAATCACAGAAAATGACTTCCCTAGTAAAATAAGGGAAGTCATTTTCCACATAAAATGAGAAGCCGCTACAGACGCGAGGCTTCTACCCTTGCCACCCACCCTACCCCACCCTACCTCCACCTTCGACAACCCAGCAACACTCAACTCGCATTACCCATCCCAAATTTCAGAAGCATATCATTATTATTTCTCCTTCAATTTTGGGGTTTTCTTATCAATTCTTCCCATTACGATTTGTGCAAAAATTTCAAAGTATGCTCCATATTACTTTCAAATAAATTTTTTATTGCTTCAATAATCATAATTCTATAGTTCTTGGCCAAATTTTCTTCAATTTTTTTATTTTTCATTTTTTTGGGTTTCTGCTGAAGTACTTACTCGTGTGATTTGAGTTCGATTTTGTTTGAAAATAAGGTAATTGAGAAATTAGCAATAGACTCAAGCTATATGAGTATCTTACAATCTCGATTTATTGATGAGGAATTCATAACACTACTATCCTTTCCTACATCTCAAACATTATGGAACTTAAGTCCAAGGAACTCAAACATTATGGAAAAATATAAGACGCAACAGATTGTTGTATATATATTTTCAGGTACCATGGTGTAATCATTCTGGAAATTTTTTGTGTTTTGTTAGTTGTATCTTTTATGTGTTTAAACTTCTTCAGTGTTTCTAAATGAGATACAAGACTTCAGGTTTTACTGCATACAATGAGTTCAATTCTAAGATCCTTAAAACTAGAACTCATCAAGTTAAAATACTGAATTCGACTATCAACTACACCTATATCTGCACGTTTGTGATGGGGAGATTGTGTTCGTCTGTAAACTTAAATTCAGGTGCTTTTTATTGTTCATGTTATGATGTCATTACAACTGTGACTTGTGCAGTTTGATACTTTGAAATGCTCAAGCTAGCATTATTCTGATATGTTCTTCCATGGTAGAGTTGTGCCTTAGATCTTCTGCAGAATTTTAGTGACTCCCGACTGGTATCCTAGCTCGACTCATGGGTGTCTGAGCGGTAGCTGACATGATTTGGGCTTTCATATAGCTGACATAAATGTGTGTGGAACTGAAGCGTAGTTGTATTGCTGTTTGAGCAAGACAAATACCTTGAGTTCTAAGTCTCACCTTTACTATTCACCAAAAAATATTGTCAACTTGCATGTTCGAAGAAAAAAATAGGTGAATGTGGCATTTTTAACAGTTCAAGATTTTAGATAAGGCTTTTAACATAGTAATTGAACAATTTCTCCCTGTACATTTGTTTCTTTGGTATTCCATATTCAGTACGACAGAACTTTTTTGTAAACTTTTGTATAGATGGTAGGATAAGTTTAGAATTGAATCTTGTTTTTAAGATTCTAAAGTTCTGTATTTGCTTGTTATTATGGTGGTGCAGCAAAAAATAAGAGGATTCTGGATGATGGCTTATCAAATTTTGTATAGATGGTTTTGTCCGTAGAAGGTCACGAAACGGCACTGTTAATCCCATTCTTAATCATCACATGAACTCTGTAGGTTATGGTATAGGGGGTTACACATCTGAGGGCTCATCTGCCCTTAATAACATTTATCATGAAGGGCGGCGACTTACAAGGCCTTCTAGTGACCTGGAGTTAGAAAATGGTGGCCTTGGTTATCGGCGTTATCCTAGAAGAGTGGTTGTCGCCCATAGAGTTGGATGTGTACGTCAAGCTATAGCAGGTGGTGCCCTTTTCATTACGTGTTGTAGCTGGTTTGAGCTGCTGAAGCTGCCTAAGAAACTAATGATGACAGGAAAGAGTGAGAAGAGAATGAGATGTGCATCATGTTCAGCCATAATTCAATTTGAACTTGGTAGCAAAGAGTTAGGTGCATCCGTTCCTACACAAGTGGAACAACTATCTACTGAGTTTGCTTCTGGTACCAGTGATTTTCCAAATGAGAATCTTTAAAATGCTAATAGTTATTTGGTGAACAATGATATGAACCCGTGGTATGATGATTATGATAATTCTAGCTACCATTTGAATGATGATAAGCTAGAGTCACCTTCCAGGAGTCGGAAATCAAATTTCACTGAACTTGAGAAGAGTTATAGTGCTCATTCCTACCATCTAGTCTTTCTGAAGATGAACTAAGCCCAGAGAATATGCTTGTTAGACATGATCTTGCTCACCGTGCTGAACTTCCCCTAGAAGGTGATCCTACAATGCTCCTAGATTCTTTTCAAAACAACCATGCTTATACTACTTTTCCCAAAGATGTGGTGAAAAAAATAGAAAGGAGGACATGAAGGAGAACACTGAGCAAGAGAGAACCATACTTGACAGAAGTACCTTTAGGCAGAATTCTATCAACGATGTGTCAACAGTGGAAATAGATGTCACGACAAATGAATTTGTACATAGTGGTGCATCTGTGGAATAAGTTAAATCAAGCGAAGATGAAAAATTATCAAAAAGCTATGCAATGGATTTGATACTTTAGCCAAGGCGTTTATGGTGAAAGGTCAAAAACTCCGAAAGTTATGGTTGAAAAAATTCAAACGACAAGGATAGATAAATAAATGGGTTGGAAGAACATAGCTGTTAGGGTATGGAAATAATTATTATTCGTGTACTTATGTCTTGAAAATGTATTGTGTATTTGCTACCTAAATACTCTGTTTTGTGGATCATTTGGGATTTGGCTACCAGATAGATATGCAATGCAATTGTTTTAGTTACTACTATTTGATTACTTGGCTGTAAAGTATTTAATTACTTGGTATTTTATTACAACAAGCATGATCTTATATAAGTGTTGTTGGTTTACTGGTTTAACAATTAGCTAGTTTTGATTAGTGTTACTAGCATTACTAAAGTATTCAAAAATATATTTACTGTGTGGAATATATATTTGGGAACTTACTAAATCTATTGCTTTATGCATTTGGGCTAGTTACTATTCGGGTTGGAGAGTATCGAAAAGCATAGAGATTTGTTGAGGTTTGAAGGGAGGAGCATGAAACTATTTTCCTAAAAAGTATTTACATTCTAGCCCAATACAAAAAAGTATATTTCAAAAAATGTTTTTCTATCACCAATCAAACATTAGAAAATATTTTTCAAGCATCAACCAAACACCAAAAAATATTTTCTAAAAAATATTTTTCACTCACCAACCAAACATGAAAAAATAATCAAGAAAATAACCCGTTTTCCTAGAAAAAAATTTCTGGGAAAACATTTTTCATGAAAAACATTTTCCGTCATACCAAACACACCCTTACTCTGCAACAGATCAACAATAACTATCGACTTTCTACCATGTGAGCTGCAGTTTTCCACCAGCAGTTGGTCTCTCCCTCAAGCAAAAACACAAATTAAAAAAATTCAGATATTGCTTCTTCTTTCTTTTTTTAGATTTGAAAAAAGTCTTGACTATCAAATCTACAATGAACACTGAACTGTACAAAAATTATACACAATATTCATTTTTGAAATTCTTACTCAAAACAAAATTAACTGCAACTAAAAACTTAAAGTCTAAAATTGATAAAAATAAAACTTTTGAGCATTGAATTGTTATCAGTTTTGGTTGAAAATTTCATCAATCAAGAGAGAAAAGGAAGGAGATTGCGTAGAAATGAAGAGTTTGATGAGTAGTTAGGTGATTATTGAAAGAAGGGATTTTCAAAGATTGATTGAGAGAATCTAGAAGATCAGAGAAGTGAGAATTTGAGAGAAGTGAGCAACTCCGACGGTGAAACCTGGTAAGTGGTTGATGCCATGACTATAGAATAATTTATTTTAAAATTTTAAAAAAGGTAATATTATGTACCAGGTGCGTAAAGATCACTACCTATGTTAGAGTGAGTAAAAGTCTCACATTAATTGAGGAATGAACTGGTGGTTTGCTTATATGGACTTGAACAATCCTCCCTCTTGAGCTAGCTTTTGAGGTTGAGTTAGGCCCAAGGTCCATTCCTGACATGGTATCAGAGCCAGGTCCATTTCCGTTTTGGGCTTCCGGTCCACGTGCCAGTACGAGTTGGGCCTGGGCGTGAGGGTGTGTTAGAGTGGGTAAAAGTTTGCTTATATGGACTTGGACAATCCTCCCTCTTGAGCTAACTTTTGAGGTTGAATTAGGCCCAAGGTTCATTCTTGACAACCTACTATCAAATTTGGGTGTGAGCTTTAATTTAAGGATGTATATATTCTGCTTTAAAAATAGTTAAGGAGGTAATAAGACTCTCGTAAAATATAAATGTGAAGTTAATAGGTTGGAGGAATATTTGACTATTTCTTTTATTATTTTAGTCACCATTCATAGTTTAGTGGCTCTTCATATTTGATGTCAAAACAACTATTCAAAATAATGATTTATAGGAAGAGGCTTATACAACTCATCTTGAGGTTTTTATGAAGGAGGATCAAATATGCACATTGAGAAAGCCCATGTGACCTAAAGCTGGTACGTGGGATAACTCACAGTCCAAGAATATCATGAATCATAAGTTTGATCTTGTCAGCAATAATCTTAATTTGTGATAGTCATGTATGAAACGTTACTCGATAATAATTCAACTCATTAAGAAAACTACAAAACCTAAGACATTCTTGAACAAAGTGAGAAAGAAAATTCATTCTTATTTCAATATTTATATAGAAAGCCTCAGATCCAGATGTTTTAAAATCACTCATTTTTCTCATAGTACTCCTAAATCTCTCTCAAAAAAATAGAGGCAAGTGTATTGCGAGTATGATCACATAACATATGCGAAGAAAACTCATATTCACTTTATAACTAATGACATTAGGAGCAACACATATATGAAGCAATATTCATTTATAAAATAATTGATGGTAATAGGATTCCCATCCTATTCTCACTATGTTTTTAATTGTACTAATTCTTTTCTCTTACAAAAGTAGAAACACGAAAAAAAATTAATGTAACTACGTAAGTGCCGAACGTGATTCGTCTGACAAAGTTGCCTTAACGTATGCTCTAGCTCCAAGATTTTGCTCTTAATGCTAGCATTGGGCATTAGCTAAGCAAGTAGCTTGTAGATTATGTTATTGTAAATCTCTCGTATATTCATTAGAATTCATTCTTTTCTTCCCTTTGAAGATGTTCTTCTTGTATATTAGTTACATCAGAAGCTTGTGGGTTATTGTAAGTCTCAACACTGACCTCTAGGTCCATAATAAAATTCAAGAAGGGGGGCAATTGAAATCTTTTTCTGAGTCGACTGATCAGCTACGCCAGTCAACTCACCTGCAAGTTAGTATACTTAATAAAGCAGAATTCAACTGAACTTATAAAACTAAAATGTAAAGAGAGACGCAGAATTTTATATTGCTTTGGATCACCAGTGTAGTACTTATTCCAGTTCCCTTGGGTTTCAAGGGTTTTCTTTAGAGTTTGACGTGAGAACGAGTTACAGTAGGATCTAATAAGTTTTGAATCTCAATCTATTGTAATCCAGATCTTGTGATACAACCTCAAATGGTACAACTAATGAACTGACTCAATCTTTTTATTTTTGTAACTATTGTAAACTTAGAGAATTACAAAACTTTATGAAGACTAAAGATGAGACAAAGTAATAGTTCCCTGTGAAGTTGTGTGCTTTGTCTTCTATCTTCAATGTCTTCATATGGTCTTCGTCATCTGCTGCTTCTTTGCTCTAAAAAGAAAACTCAAGCGATTTCTTTTAATCAAGAATTTGATTGAATTCCATCATTGAGGGCTCATATCGTTAGCGCGTTCATATCAGATATGTTCGTGCATTGCGATATTTCGTTTCCTTCGTCGTAGTGAGAAATCATATACATATGTATTCACATCAGATATGTCCATATAATTTATATGACCCTTTTCCTTATTGTTATCCTAACATCTTGCCGTAGTGCCAATTCTCTCCTGTAATTGCTCTTCGTGATTTGCTCATTTTATATCTTCTGATTTCGTATTTTGAGATCCTTTAATTTTGTCTGTGCTTTGATTTGATTCTTTCCATATGTATTCATTATCTCTGCGAATTGCATTTCATCTTGAGATCCTTCGAATTTGATCATCTTCTAAACTTGGTCCTGCATATTTATTTTGTTAGTTTGTCATTATTAAAATATCAAGTGATTATATAGGAGACTAACAATCTCTATCTTTTTAATAATAACAAAATAAACATCAACCAACTTCCCTGATAATAAAGCTTCCCCTGACTTGTAGCTGACTCTCCATATGAAGCTCCCCCTGACTTGTAGCTGGCTCTCCCTGCTACCATAATATTACCTAATAGACTGTTGGAAAGATGTTTTGCCCATTTAGCATAATTAAAAAGAACAAGTAGATAGATAAAACAGGCAAGAAATAGGTACACATAGCAAAAAAAAATAGTCTACATCAACAGTTTAAAGAAAGCAAAAGAAAAAGTGAACGAAGAGTATCTCTTATACAAACCTAAAATAGAAAAGAGCATACCCTCTTTGGATAAAAAAGATTGTCTGGAGAACCAAATCAACATTTTTTGAGGAAATAAGTGAGGGTATTATAATTCGATATTTTGAGTCCCAATGAGATATAGAATGATCCGTTTGACGGCAGCTAGATGAGACTTTTTGGAAGCCGACTAAAATCTTGCACATTTGCAAAAATTGAACATGATGTCTGGTCGAATTACGGTTAAATAGAGTAAAGAACCAATCATTCCTCTGTATGTCATTCCGTCAACATCCTTCTCGGATGTGTCTAAATCGAGATTTATTGATGGGCTCATGAGAGTTTCAAACGCTTTTTCTTTTTCCATTCCAAATTTTTTAATGAGCTTCTTTGTGTACTAAGTTTGACTGATGAAGCTTTCTTTTGGAGTTTGCTTGATTTTTAGTCTCAAGAAGAATGTGAGTTTGCCCATGAGACTCATTTCAAATTCTCCTTTCACAAGATTTGTAAAATTCTCGTACAAGAAAGTATTAGGAGTACCAAGAATGATATCATCCATATAAATTTGTACAATAAGCAAATTAGAGTTCAGTGTTTGAGTGAAAAGAATAGTATCTATTTTACCTCTTTGAAAGTTATTATTTATCAGAAAAGTACTCAATCTCTCATACCAAGCTTTTGGAGCTTGTTTGAGACCATAAAGTGCTTTTGAAAATTTGAAAACGTGATTAGGATATGAAGGATCTTCAAAATCAGGAAGTTGTTTAACAAAAAAAAATTCATTAATAAAACCATTTAGAAAGGCAAACTTAACATCCATCTGATATAACTTAAAACGTTTAAATATAGCAAAAGCTAAAGGAATTTGAATTGATTCCAACCTTGCTACTGGAGCAAAGGTTTCATCACAATCAATACTTTTCTGTTGAGAGTAACCTTCTGCTACTAACTTGGCTTTATTTTTGATGATTTTTTCTTTTTCGTTCAACTTATTTCTGTAAATCCATCTAGTTTTTATAACTGGGAAATTTTTTGGTCTTTCAATCAGATTTCGGACTTAATTTCATTCAAATTGATCTAGCTCTTGCTTCATGGTCTTAACCCATGATTCATCTTTGAGAGCCTCGTCAACTTTTTTAGGTTCAATTTGAGACACAAGCGCTACTGATCCTATTTTTTTAAGGAAGCTTTTGTTTGCATCTGATCATTTGGATTTTCAATGATGAATTCATTTGAAAAACTTGCACTATGCATCCACTCCCTTGAAATATTTATTTTTGATGATTCGACAATAGGAGTTGACTCTAGTTGAGCCGTAGTCGACTGGCTCAGGTGTTATCTCAGGAGAATTTTGTGCTGAAAGTCATTTACCTATTCCTCATTAAAACTCAAACTCACAGAAATAAAATTAGATTCATCAAATACTATATGCATAGATTCTTTAATACACAAATTTCACTTATTATATGCTCTATAGACACGACTAGTAGGAGAGTAATCAAGAAAAATACCTTCGTCGCTTCGTGGATCAAACTTTCTCAAGTTATTCTTAGTATATGTCATTTCCTTCGCCGTAGTGAAGATTCATATACATACATGTCCATATCAGATGTGTCCATGAAATTCATATGATCGTTTTTCTTATTTGGTCATCCTGACATCTTGTTGTGGTGTCGATTCTCTCCTGTAATTGCTCTCCGTGATTTGCTTCTTTTATATCTTCTGATTACATATTTTGAGATCCTTCAATATTATCTGTGCTTTAATTTGATTCTTTTCATATGTATCCATGATCTCCGCGGATTGCTTTTCATCTTGAGATCTTCCGGACTTGATCATCTTCCAAATTTGATCCTGCATGTTTATTTTATTAGTTTGTCATTATTAAAACATTAAGTGATTATATACGAGGCTAACACATAATTGTTTCCATTAATAAACATAGTAAAACTCAATTTATAAAATCGACCTCCAAAAAAAGAACGTAAACGACCCACCTCCTTATATTAACTTTTTAGCGCCAAAAATTGGGAAAATGCAACAAACTAACCTTTTGTTTTTAAAAATAAAATAAAATTGCAAAGAGGTCATTTTTCACGCAAAAAATAAATTTGAAGTGTATAAATAAAAAAATCATAATCTTAAACAAACAAACACGTCCATTATAGTAGGACTAGAAATGTATCCTACCACGCTAAAGATGAGTGTTTGATAATCAAATGGTGCATTTATATAACTGTACAATTTTGTTCATACACTATTCTCTTCTCAAAACGACCCAAAAGAAAGTGAATGAAAATGCGTTTTTCTATAACCAAATTGTATTCTGGCCAAAACAGTCGTAAAAATGGCAGCCGCACCAAACAAACCAAAAAATATTTTGACGAATATTTCAATTGTTGTAAAGCAAGGTTAAGGATAAACTTCATACATTGTATGCATCATCTAAATTGCGCGATGGAGTCAGGATTTGAATTTTATGGGTCATTCTAATTTTTAAGCGAGTGATTCTAAATAAAAAATTTACACATGTTCAACATATTTGTTAAGACGAATTCAAACTTTAAACCAAAGTTATTAGTGCATTCTATCAACTTGTAATCAACACGTTCGCTTCGCTCCTGAAAAAGTATATATCTCTACATAAACACAAAGTCCTTCACAACTTAAAACCCCTATATTTTGCTAGTGTTCATATAGTCCAACCCTTCTCAATGTATTATAAGTACGAAAAAGGCTCAAAAATACCCCTGAACTGTCTGAAATAGCTCAAAAATGTTCCTCGTTAGATTTTTGGCTCAAAATACCCCTCCATTACATATTTGGCTAAAAAATACTCCTTCCTCTAACGGAATTCGGAAAAGGATCAAAAATACCCCTGAACTATCTGAAATGACTCGAAAATACCTCTCCGTTAAATATTTGGCTCAAAAATACCCCTCTCTTTAACGAAATTTCACCAAGTATGTCACCTAGATAAAAAAAACTATGTGACTATGTCACATTACTATCCACATGTAAAATGTTATTATTTTTTAATTATATGACATTCTTTTTTTCTTTATTTTTATTTTTATTTAAAAACGTTAGTGAAACAGATAAAATTTACACGGCTTTTTCATTTTTAATCAAAGTAGACAAACGGTGGTTACATAATATTTTTTTTGAATTTTTTTTTTAAATGTAACATCGTTATAATCAAATTCCTTTGATCATCTAAAAAATAAGTTTTTTCCTGTTAATAGATTTAAAAGTGTGAAACCCAACAAAAGAGTCTTATTAAACTGATAAACTCATTAATTATTAGGCCAGTATAAAAGTTAAAATTAAGATTTACTCGTAAAAGTAACAAATTTCAAACTAAACTTCAAATTAGTTACTCAAAAGATGTGTTTGGCTTTGCTAGCTTTTTACTTAAAATACTTGTGTTAAAATGATTTAATAAATACCTCCTCTAATCTAAAATTAATGAATCTTTAAATGTGGCACACATCTTCAAAAAGTTAATGAATGACATAATTAAATAATAATTTATCAGTATTAAGTATCATTTTACATCTTTCAAACTTGTTCTAAAAATAATAAGATTATTCATCAAAATTGAATTTAGAAAAATGAATTCATTTCGAATGATTATACAAGTGTTAAAAGGAGTTCATTTATTTTGAAAAAGAATTTACATGTAGTAAATTCAACTCAATTATTAGTACATCAACATTTGCTAGCTTAAAAGTTAAAATTCTAGCTCCTCCTCCGAGTCAACATCAGATCAAGATCAAGCTATCCCTCATCCCAAACGATAATAACAAGATGAAATTTAAAACTTTTAAAACACTAATAAAAAGGTGAAATCTAAAACTTTTAAAACACTAATGAAGTAATTAGCAAAAGATTGGGTTTTTTATTTTTTCATTTCACTGTTTTGCAAAAAAATAAAAATAAAAATAAAAATAAAAATAAAAATAAAGAAGAAAGTAATGTCATATAATTAAAAAATACTAACATTTTACATGTGGATAGTAATGTAGTATAGTAACATAGTTTGTTTTTATCTAGGTAGCATACTTGGTGGAATTTCGTTAAAGAGAGCCGTATTTTTGAACAAAATATTTAACAGATGGGTATTTTTGAGTCATTTCAGATAGTTCAGGAGCATTTTTGATTCTTTTCTGAATTTCGTTAGAGGGATGGGTGTTTTTGAGCCAAATATTTAATGGAAGGATATTTTTGAGCCAAAAATCTAACGAGGAACATTTTTGAGCTTATTTCAAATAGTTTAAGGGTATTTTTGAACCTTTTCCGTTATAAGTATTATATATGAATTTTAAATATTTTGTTACAGTTTAAATTTATTTACGTTGTTAAAATGTATTATTTTTGTTATGAAATAACAACTTTCGAATTCATAAAAATGTACAAATTGAATTCGAATTGTATTACAACAATTGTTTATATGCAATACAATTTTAATACAACTTTTAATATAATTTTTAAAAATTCACTACCTTGACCGGAAACACCGTCCAACAACAATGTCACCTTCCCCGGAAAATTCAACTCCGGAGAAGCACCTCGTCAGAACAACATAAACAACCATCTAAAATAACCTTCAATACTAACCTTCCATCCTCCATTTAATGGCTTCACCTCACCATTGACTTCCCTCTCCAATATTCATCATTTTCTTATACTCAACAAAAAAATTATTACGAGCTCGACCGCCACCAGATCTGGCCGAAATCGAAAGCAACAATGTTTACATCACATCGCCGAAGTTGAATATTAAGATCTGGTCGGTATCGAAATGGGGAGAGTTAGACTGAGGAAGACTATGGTGATTTTTTGGCTGGAGAAATGAAGAAAAGGGGATGAAATAGTTGTTTGTTGTTTATGGTCGAAGCGAAAGAATCACCGGCAGAAACTCTTTTGCAGGAACGGAGCTTCGCCGGAGCTCGAAGCATTGGCGACGATCCAAGCTTCGCCGAAGATCAAAGCTTCCCGACTGATAGTGACAAAGAAGATAAGACGGTGAAGAAGACAATTAGTTATAAATGATAAAAATAAGCTATAATCCGTAATAAAATAAAAGTTATACACTATTTAGGGTTTAACTGATTTTAAAAAGTTCATTTATGTAATTATCTCATAAAAATTTGTAGTTCAAATTTCAGAAAAATTTCAAACTTTGAAGTTTGATCTTGCCGAGGCAAACTTTAGGCACGATTGTCGGAAGTTTAGGTTTGACAAGCCAAACTTAAACAAAAGAGTTAATACATTAATCTTAAACTTGACATCAAATTATAACTTTGATCTTAAATTTTAATAGTGCACAAATATAATCTTTAACTATTCAAAATTGCACAAATACAACCTTCAATCCTACGTGGCAAAACGCGTGTTCAACACGCAAAACCGAGCGCGTCCAGCTTAAAATTTAAGGGCATAATACATAAATATGATCATAAACTTTGACAGTGCACAAATATGATCTTTAATTATTCAAAACTACACAAATATGACCTTTAAATGACTCTTCACTATTATTTTTTCATTATTTTTGGCTCAAAGATGAAAATGACATCTAATTTCTTTTGTCATTGCTGAAAAAGAGCAATATTAAAGATTTATTAATTAGGCGGGTCAGCCTCATATGAAAAAATCGAGCGGGTATGTATATATATTATAAAGCAGAGGACGAATTTAAGTTATATAATATATCTAAATATTATTTATTTAAATATTAAATTAAAGATAAAAGTATACTAATAATAAAAAAATTACAGTTTTAATAAAACGTTATTAAATTAATGTTATTAAGGATAGTAGTAGTAGTACATTAAATTAACGTAATTAAAATGTTATTAAATTAACGTTATTAAAACGTTATTAAATTAACGACGGGCGGACCTACGTGGTTGCCATGGGGTTCACCCGAACCCCCTCGATAAAAAAATTACGTTGTATATATATAAGATAGAAAATGTATATTTATGTACGTATATTAATGTTGAACCACATGAAATAAGGCACTTAGATAGCCCAGCGGTGTTATTTGCTCTTCTTGGGCGCTTCCTTCGGCCTACTGTGCGGGTTCGATCCCTGCTAGTGGTTATTTTTTTTAATTAAAAAAAAGTTAGGTGCTGCTGCTATAGAAATCAATAAAATAATAATAATAATAATAATAATAATTTTTTAAAATTAAAAAAAAAGTTAGGTGTTGCTACTATAAAAATAAATAATAAAATTATTATTATTATTATAATAATAATAATAACAATAATAATAATAATAATAATAATAATAAAAACGACGTTGTTTTAACACAAAAAATAAAACTTTGACAGTGCACAAATATGACTTTTAACTATTCAAAACTGCACAAATATGACCTCTCTCCAAATCAGCCCTTTTAACGACGTGGCACCGTGTGATTGGATTACCTTTCCACGTAGGCGCGCGTGAGACTCATGCATGGGATTGCAAAATTAGAGGTCATATTTGTTCAGGTTTTGAATAATTAAAGGTCTTATTTGTGCACTATCAAAGTTTAAGGTCATAGTTATAATTTGGTGTCAAGTTTAGGGTCATTTTTATATATTAACTCTAAACAAAAATATTGTAACTTTGCTATCAAACTTCCTGTGCAAATTTTTGCTACTTCGACCAGTATCCCTAAAGTAAACCTGTCAAATGGGCCGAGCTGGCCTATTTCGGCTTGGCCCATTTTGACCCGGCCTGGTGGGCCTCCGGGCTACAAAGCTGTCGGTTCAGGATTGGGCCATTTACGTTGGCAGGCTCGGTGGACCGACTCAGTTCCAAATTCGGATCAGGCCCACCGATTAATCGGTCCGCTCGACTCGATTTCTTAATATTTTTTTTTAAATTATTGCACATTTGTGGGCTGCTCCAAAGGTCAAATGGACCGTTGGCCTAACGGCTATAATACCGTTTGGGTTCAACGGCCATTTGGCCAAAGTTGCCTATTTTTTTTTAATTTAAATTTTTTTTCTATAAATACCCTACAATTTCAAATTATTTTTTAACACAAACAACTTCTCTCATTCTCTCAAAGATTCTAATTATCTTCTAAAGTGTTCAATTTTATTTTTAAATTTTGCATTTACAAATATCAAGTGGAAGTTTTCTAAAGTCGCAACTTTCGAATACTTCAAAAATTTAGTATTGTCGTTTCATCTCTTACCTTTAATTTTTATTTAGTGTATTAATTGTTGAATATTTATTTTTATTATTTTTGTGTATTTTGAATATTTTTTAATTTATTTTATAATATGGATAAAATAAGAAACCTCGATAAAAGTGTCAAATTTTTTTTCCCGAAAGTGGTAGTGATTGTAAAAAATAAATTGGTGGTGGTTCTGGTAGAGGTAGTTCAACTAATAGATATTCCCGTGTGCCTTCGATACCGGTTAGTCAACCTTTTGAGGAAGAAATAGGTGTAGGTGCTCATGATATGGATTATGCATAAGCTTAAAAAAATTATGTTATAGAAAAAGAGAATGAAGTAGACGCGGTTAATTTAGATGAAGATGATGAAAATATTGGTGAGAAGCCCGCAGTAGGAAATGATAATGTTAGATCTGAATCGGTTAATCTTTCTTCCCGTGATAGAAGAAAAACTAAGGTGCAATGCAATATTTGTGAAGTTGTATATGAGCATAAAAGAGGAGGAAATCAAGGGGGTACGAGTTCGTTGATGAGACATATCAAAGAGAATCACGCTAGCGAGTTACTTATTGCACAAAGTGGTGAGGCTTTTGGTGGGCCAGCCCAAATCAGATTGAACCCAACAACCGATCAATTAATTAAGAATTATAATAAAATGAAGGATCGAGAAGAAATAGCAAAAATGATAGTTGTTGGTTGTTTGCCTTTCACTTTTGCTTCTTTGGATGCTTTTATTCATTATATTCAAGCAATTTATAATCCTATGTTTAATAGTATTTCTAGAAGTACTTGTCGGACCGATATTTTTAGACTCCATGCACAATATATTTATTATTTATCTACATTATTAAAAAACATTCAATATAGAATTGCTCTAACTTCTGATCTTGGTCGTGCTGTTAATAAAAATAATTATTTAACCATTACTTGTCACTGGATAAATAATAATTATGTTATGCAAAAACATATTCTAGCTTTTTTGTATGATGAAGATCGTAGACATACTGAAAAATTTATTTCTGAATCTATTACTAAAGTTGTAGAATATTATGGTATTGAAAGAAAATTTTTATGTATTGTTTTTGATAATGTATCTTACAACAAAGCTGCTATTGACAAGTTAAAAACTAACCTTTCTCCGTCGTTACCTGAAATATTTCATGTTAAGTGTGTTTGTCATATATATAATTTAATTGTAAAAGATGGTCTTGAATTTTTTGAGCTTTATATTGAAAAGGACCGGCTTGTTGTTGGCTTTATTCAAGGAAATAATCGAAGAAAAAGAGTGAGAGAATCTAAAGTTAAATGTGAACAAAATGGACTTAGACCGATATTAATGCCTGAAGAATGTGATACTAGATGGAATGTTACTTATACTTATTTAAAAACTTTTCTTGCTTATAAAGTTCCTATACAATGACTTTTAATCAATATTCTGGTTATTTTTCCGAGTGTATGCAACATGATTCTGATTCGGTTGCAATTGATGATCTTGTTAAGTTTTTAAATTTTTTTTATATAGCTACGGTTGAATTTTTTTGTGCTTATTATCCTACTGTTTGCAATAATTTAGCTTATTTAGCCGACATTTCTTGTTTTCTTAAAGAATATAAGAATAGAGAAGGTTACAAAGAAGCTGTTATACTATGTTTGCTAAATTTTAAAAATATTTTTATCCGCTTCATCGAATTTACTTGGTTGGTGCTATACTAAATCCATGTGTGAAATATAATACTATGTGCGACTTTAGTTCTATTATTTATACTTCCTTAGAGATAGAGCGTGAAGAAAAACAGATTTATTTACGGCTATCCGTGATGCAAACATTTACATAGGAACATTATATAACCATTATGCCGATTTACTTGATGTAACTGTACCGACAAATATCACTCCAACTGTCGCTCCTCAAGCTTCCGAGGAGCCATCATCTTCTAAAAGGCCGGCACATAGTGATTTTCTTGATTACTTTTATGATTTAAATGTTTGGGATAGGGTTTCTCCTTTAACATACATAACAACTTCTCGGGAAGAGCTTAAGTATTATTTTCGATAGCCGACACAGGATCGTAGAGAAAGGATTAATGCGTTGGATTGGTGGGAGAATAATGAAAGACAATATCCTGTGCTTTCACGATTAGCTAGAGTTATATTGAATGTTCCAATAATAAAATACAACATTCATTCACTCCTTACTTTGTAATTTTTTTCATTTAAATTGAATTTCTAGTTTGCTTAAATACTTTTAATATATTACTATCAAACTTTACACTAAGTAATAAACATAACAAACATATATATACATATATTCTACATATATACACAAGTGCTATTTAAAGTAGTATATATTCTACATACATATGTATATAGTTTCTATAGACTCTAAAGTAGTATATATTTAACGTATACATGTCTATATGTTTTCTAAAGTAGTATATATATATATATATATATATATATACACACTCCAAAGTGCTTATATATAGAGCAAGTATCTATATGTTTAAAGTAGTGTTTCTAAAGTGTTTTTATATATATAGTGTGTATATAGTATACATGTATACATGTCTCTCTCTCTATATAACGTATATATATGTTTTCTAATATATACATATATATATATAGAGAGAGAGAGTGTATATGTATATTATTTTAAGTGATATTTTAAGTAGTATATATTCTACATACATGTCTATATATTTTCTATAGACTAAAATAGTATATATTTAATGTCTATATGTTTTCTAAAGTAGTATAATATGTAATGTCTATATGTTATATGTGTATATATTTTCTATAGACTCTAAAGTAGTATATATTTAACGTATACATGTTTATATGTTTTCTAAAGTAGTATATATATATATTGTGTATATATGTTGTATGTGTATTGTTTCAAGTGGTATTTTAAATAGTATATATTCTATATATATGTCTATATATTTTCTATAGATTAAAATAGTATATATTTATGTCTATATGTTTTCTAAAGTAGTATAATATGTAATGTATATATGTTATATGTGTATATATTTTCTATAGACTCTAAAGTAGTATATATTTAATGTATAAATGTCTATATGTTTTCTAAAGTAGTATATATATATAGTGTATATATGTTGTATGTATATTGTTTCAAGTGGTATATTAAGTAGTATATATTCTACATATATGTTTATATATTTTCTATAGACTAAAATAGTATATATTTAATGTCTATATGTTTTCGAAAGTAGTATAATATGTAATGTATATATGTTATATGTGTATATATTTTTATAGACTCTAAAGTAGTATATATTTAACGTATACATGTCTATATGTTTTCTAAAGTAGTATATATATAAATAGTGTATATATGTTGTATGTATATTGTTACAAGTGGTATTTTAAGTAGTATATATTCTACGTATATGTCTATATATTTTCTATAGACTAAAATAGTATATATTTAATGTGTATATGCTTCTAAAGTAGTGTAATATGTAATGTATATATGTTATATGTGTATATATTTTCTATAGACTCTAAAGTAGTATATATTTAATGTATACATGTCTATATATTTTCTAAAGTAGTATATATATATATATAGCGTATATATGTTGTATGCAATTGTTTCAAGTGGTATTTTAAGTAATACATATATTATATTGTACGTATATATGTGTATATATTTTTTATAGACTCTAATCTAGTATATATTTAAAGTATACATGTGTATATATTTTCTAAAGTGGTATATATTTAGTGTATAAATGTTGTATTTATATTATTTTAATGTATTTAAAGTGTATATAGGTGTGTATATATAGTGTATATTGGAAAAAATATTTAATTTCGAGTTTTTTATTTTTTGTTACGTTTTGACTGGTTTGGACCGGTCAAAACCGGACCAAGGATAAATGGGCCGGTCCTGGTTTATTTCACAAAATTTTACTGTTTGGGCCCGGCCCGTTAAAGACTGACCCTGTTCTGGACTGGCCCAAAACTCGGTAACTGGACGTGGACCGGTTCCGTGTTGAACCAGATCGGCCCGTTTAACAGGTTTACCCTAAAGTTAGTTTGTGAAGTGGCTAAATATGTAAATTTTATACACTGCATCTATGGCTTATACCGAATTATGTGATCATTTCAATTAATTACGCAATTATGTCTTCAACCGGTAAATATACTGCCTGCGGGTAGGGAGGTTTTCTCATGCTAATTACGGACCATATTATTGCCATGTACGCAAATTAGTCACGCAACAAGCTCTCTCTAGCACTAGATTTGAGAAAACTAAGACTCTTTGCAATCGAGTATTAGAGACTTGCTTATTTCATCAACACAACTTAAAAACAATAACAACACAAATGAAATAATTCTAATTAGTACTAAAGTTAACATGACCCAATGGTTTGAAATATTGTCTTTAAACATAATTGTGAAGATGGTATGTGGGAAGAGATGTGATAATGTGGACGAAGATGAAGAGGCACAATATTTAAAAAGGGTATTCAAGGATGTTATGTATGTGGTAGGGCAAATTATTCTATATGATGCAATTCCATTCCCATTATTTAAGTATGTGGATTTTCAAGGGCATGTTAAATTGATGAAGAAAATTCATAAAGACAGATGGTGTTCTACAAAATTGTCATGTGACCGGACGGTCGCGTTTCTAGCCTTGGAAACAACCTCTAGCAGAAATATAAGGTAAGACCCTTGTGGTTGGACCCTTCTCCAAATCCTGCGCATAGCGGGAGCTTTAGTACACCGCACTACCCTTTTCTTTTTTCTTTCTAATTGCAGTACTTACACCTAGTGAACATAAATATAATTTATAAATTTTTTCACTAGCTGTCCCCTTTTGGAAAAGATATTTAGTAATTGACTTTCTTTTAATTGTTCTCGTAATCGAATTTGTCTGTCCTCTAACCGAATTAGCACATGTTCCTATCTTTTAGTTGGATTCATGTTATCTAACCTACCTAAATATAAGAACTTTCACTTTGACAGTGATATATGTTATTTATGTAAATCCTAGATATGAAAATATACCGAATCCCTCTGTGAATCTACAAAAGGTATAAAAAAAAGGAGGGGAAATGCAAACCTTTTATACAACAATCTTCTCTTTTGAACAAGTTGAAAATCTTATGAAAAACATTATAGTGTGGTCTAAAATTTTATAGATTTTAGACAACAGTATAATGTTTTGTTAATCCATGGATATAGTTGCACAACTTTTAGTGTAAATCAGATGAATATGAATGCAAATAACTTGGATTAAACTATCTCTAATTATATATTAAAATGCGTAAGGCTATGATTTTGGATGGAGCTGATACAACTGCAGTTCAATGGACATGGTTAATGTCCTTAAGACTTTTTTTTTCAAAGACCAACAGTTACGTAACTCAGTTACTAATCAAGCATTCAACCACAGTAATCCAAGGTGCAACGCCAAGTTCAGCAGAACAATCGGTTCGCGACACTTGTTACGCTCCTCACCTTTGCACCTTTCGCGACATTAATACATTGCAGGTACTTATAACCCATCGTTTGCCTTCTATGATGTACTAATGAAACAATTATTGGAAGTCATTCAACTTATAGCTAAATAAACTTTAATATCCTTTTGGAAAACTCTTATGATTTAATTCACGCACATACGACACTAGTATATGATGTCTAATACAGTGGTGCAAACATTATGGTGTCTGAACCAACTTGCACGCACTTCAATTATTCCATCGGGTGTCTATTAACTCTTAGGCCTTAGCCATACAAGAACTACTAGAATTTAAACCATAATTTCAAGATTTTCATTCAAAGTCATTGGCCAAAAGATCACGTCCTTAGTTGCAAATCTCATATGGCTTCTTATGGTAGAAAACTACGTGAAGGATTTAAATTTTTTAAGGGTGGAATTGTCACTACATGGGCATTCTTATAGCAAGAATTATTGCAGTAGGGATAATGGCTAAGAGGATTTGAAAAGCATTATGGAATTGTGATTTCTAAGGTTTAGCCAAGGCCCCACTACTTTAAAGGTCTTTGAAACGAACTCAAAGAAACGGTGATTCAATTTGAGATGGAAATGGTAATCACCAATACCACAAATCAATCTCAAAAGGCTTAAGTCATCGACAGACTCTCAAACTTGTTTAAAAAATTTACTTGGACCCCTTAACTAAGACCTGTATCTATTAAACACCTCAATTGTTTAAATTGATACCTATCAGACACAAATTGCTGATTTTGCAAGGAAAGTGTAACACTTTACTTTGGGCGTGTGAATATAAGAGCAAAAATTATTTTACTTTTTTTTAATTACAAAATCTATACTTTATTTATTTTATTAATATAATTTTATAATAATAACAATTTTTTATTTTTTTTTTTAAAAAGAAAAGCACCCCCACCCCCAAGTCGTTGTCTTCCCCAAGCACCCCCACCACCCCACCCCCAAGCCGTTGTCTTCCCCAAGCACCCCCACCACCCCACCCCCAAGCCGAGAAAATAAAAATGGTCGCGGAAATTACCTCCAAAGATATGACAAAGTCATTGCAGCTACCAAAGAAAGCAACTGCAAGAATTATTTTAACAATAAAATCTTGGAAGTTATTCATGTGCTATCAACAATTAATTTTGATACTGAGAATATATACTTCTATATTATAACATAGTAAAGGCTATCAGGCACAAATTCACAGAATGTTTGTGGTGTTGCTGGAAGAAAATTGCTTCTTGGAACACATATTTTGTTTAAAAATTTTGAAAACAAAATGGAAAATGAATCTGAAATGAAAGTGAGGGAGAAATGGAGAGCTCATAGCAGCCATGGGAGTGAGGGGGAAATGGAAAATGCTGAAAAACAAAAAAATGGGTAAAAATAATTTTCCGACGAAACTCCATATATTTTGATAAGTTTAGTATGAATTTGAAATTACTTTCTTTGAAAGAAAGTGTGCCATAAAAAATTATATTTGAAATTAATTTTAAAAAAATTGAATTTTGTGGTTAGGGAAAAAAGATTAAGAAAGGCAAAAAATGAAGAAGGGGGAGAGGGGGGGGGTATGACAGTTTTTTTATTTTATTTTGTAAAAAATTATAATTATTTTTTAATAATTATTTGGGCCCCCAATGCCACATGTCATCATTTAATTGGCCGTTTTTGCCATGTCACGGCAAGTGTAATACACACTTCCCATTTGTTGCTAATTAACAAAATGTGCCTAATAGGAATAATTTTCTATACAGTATAAGTGTTCAATAGGTACAGGCCTTACTTATGGGTCTTAAGTGAATTTTCGAAACAAGTTTGAGGGCCTGTCGATGACTTAAGCCATCTCAAAATGAATATTGCAGTTGGATGTAAGTAAACCAACAGAAACCAACAGAGAAATATGCATCTTGGGATTCCACAATTACAAGGTGCCATTCCATAATCATCTCTTTCAAATAAAAAGTTCAAAAACAAGAAGAAAAGAGTAATAACATAGTTCAGCAATGGAAACCGTAACACATCTAAATGGACAAACAAGCTTGGACAAATGGACGATAAGTAGCAGCCATGGAAGAGAGGGAAGAAACCCAAACAATATAATCACTTATAGTCTGGTAGACTTATTTTTATTTAGAAGCAGCTAATATACCGGTTTGTTTCTCGCATACAAACTCTCCAGCAGTAAATGATTGGTTCTGTCCGAATTGGATACTTCTCTTCGCGTACAAATGTCCACAATATTCCACCTCTAATACAGTTGCATCCTTGTTAAGCTCAGTAAAGATGGAGCCTACTCCTTCACCTGGATTAATGAAAAAGGGGTTAATAAGAGATCAGGAATACTATCTATGCATATCATCTATGTATGCTGATTTTGTGCATTTATTATGATGTTTAGGAATTTAAGCCTTGTAAGATAATAGCATGATACACATTTTATCTACAGCCGATAAACAAATTATACAGTAGAATTTTGCCACATATCTAGCAACAAAATATGTCGGTTGGACACTTCAAAAATTTCACCGGCAAACACCAGGTGCATGTCGGATCCTTCATAAGCTGTATATTTTTGGAGGATCCGACACAGGCGGGACAACAATATTGGAGAGTCCGAGCAACATAGATAACAAAAAGAAGGAAGACTTTCATTTAGGTTCGAACCAGTTTTCGACGGTCATTGATGCACCAAATAAAAGTCATAATTATTACAAAAGCCACTCATTTGAGATTTTCAAATCATGATAAGGAAAACAGTACTAGATCTGCCAATTTAAAGTTTAGCAGCTGGTTTATGATAAATAAAACTTAGGCAAGAGTACTGATGCTACTTATCAGGTGTAGCAGATTGCTTTCAAGAGGAAGGTTGTTTCCAACTTTATATAATTGCTAAAACTCAAGAGTGTGCAGTTATGGAAAGTTCATGGCATGCAACTTAAATTGTTCTTAGAAGTATTCTCTTCAGTGAAACTACAAAGATACATATCGTTCTTATAAAATGACAAAGGGAAAATGCACAGCCACAAGAAATCTAGGCATGAGAACACGCAAGAAAGAAACTACTGCAGATAGGCAGATAGGGAACAATCTGAAACTAGATTTGCCGCCCACAAAGATAGATTGAAACACATCTAACTGATTTTGCCACTGCAAAAACAGTGTTTACAAGTGCCCCTTAAGCTCTTTGGAGACTAGAAAGCCTTTATTCACCACATCACAACCTACATTGGACCTAGAGAATGCATAACCGTGCAAGAACACTTACCATGTGTGACTAACAACAGGTTCTCAGAAGGATACTTATCAGCAAGGGCCTTAACTACCTCCTTATATCTAGACCTTGCACTTTCCAACGTTTCTTCCCACTCTGGCAGCTGCAATTTCAGAAGCATAAGCTATCATAAGTAGGGGAACAGTGGATCATGCATATGCTAAACTACGCCAGCCAATAAATAAATTGAAGCAAGAACTCAGATCCTACAAAATACCTTCCTATACACAGGTTCAACAGTGTTATCTACAGTGCCAGCAGGCAACTCAGATTCATATTGTGAGATACTGAATTTGAAATCCCCATCCTTGGGAGCTGCAGCAGGTCTTATGGCTACTAAATTCAGCATTTCACACAAACCATATTCAATAGATACCTGAAATGTAAAGAAGAAATAGGTTAAAGGTTATCCAGAAACAAAGTGAAGAACCATTTCCCCAAAAAATGACAGTATAATCCAATTGATTTGAATGCTGATGTTCAGTAAAAGTATGCGTGTATATTTCGGCATGTCTCTCATCCCCCTGCTTCTACAAAGACTCAACTGAGTCACATCAATTTTGCAACAAGTTTCATGGCACAGAAGAAGCATATTCAAATCTAAGTCCTGGTATAGCTTAAGTGACCGAACATATTAAATATGCCAACATATGGCCCTAAACTACCACAGCATTTTTTTTTCTCTGTTCTCCCTTTGAGGTTATGCTCTCTCTCTTTCTCATGCCAACTAGAATTCCGAGTTGTGTGATGTGAACATAGAACAACATTTTTTGACAAAACAACAACAACAACAAACCCAGTGTATTCCCACATAGTGGGGTCTGGGGGTAAGATGTACGCAGTCCATACCACTACTTCAAGATAAGTAGAAAGGCTGTTTCCGATAGACCCCTGGCTCAAGACAAGGAATAATAGACAAATATTTAATAAAGCATGGAACAAGATGTCAAGACAAAAATATGCCACCCACAAGGGATAATAAACAAAGAATAGTAAACACATTCGTAATAAAGCATACAACAAAGTGTCCTAGCAAGAATAATACATCTACCAAGTAATGTCCTACCCCAACGACTCAAACTGGCACTAGCCTTCTATCCTAATCCGCGCCCTCCAGATCTTCCTATCTAGGGTCATGTCCTCAATGAGCTGCAACTGCTCCATGTCCCGCCTGATCACCTCTCTCCAGTATTTCTTCGGCCTACCCCTACCCCGCCTGAAACCATCCAAACCAAGCTTCTCACACCTACGAACTGGGGCATCCGTGCCCCTCCTCATCACATGCCCGAACCATCTCAATCGGACTTCCCGCATCTTGTCCTCCACCGAAGCCACTCCAACCTTTTCCCGAATAGTCTCATTTCGCACTCTATCACCCCTATTAAGCCCACACATCCAACGCAACATCCGCATTTCCGCCACCTTCAATTTTTGAATGTGAGAGTTCTTGACTGGCCAATATTCCGCTCCATATAACATGACCGGCCGGACTGCCACCCTGTAGAATTTGCCTTTAAGCTTAGGCGACACCTTCCTATCACACAACACCCCCGAGGCGAGCTTCCACTTCATCCATCCCGCTCCAATACGATGGGAGACATCCTCGTCAATCTCGCCACTCCCCTGAATCATGGACCCCAGATACTTGAAACTATCCCTCTTACACACCGTCTGGGAATCCAACCTTACTACCACCTCGTCTTCCTGCCTCACGTCATTAAACTTGCATTCCAAATATTCTGTCTTGCTCCTGCTCAACTTGAACCCTTTAGACTCAAGGGTCCGTTTCCACACCTCTAATTTATCATTCATACCTCCCCGCGTCTCATCAATCAAAACTACATCATCTGCAAAAAAACATACACCAAGGCACCTCTCCTTGAATATGCTGCGTCAACACATCCATCACCAAAGCAAACAAAAACGGTCTAAGAGTGGAGCCCTGATGCAACCCCGTCAAGACAGGGAAATGCTCCGAGTCTCCTCCCGCCGTCCTCACCTGAGTCTTAACTCCATTATACATGTCCTTGATTGCTCTAACATACGCCACCGGTACCCCACTCACCTCCAAGCATCTCCAAAGCACCTCCCTAGGGACTTTGTCATACGCCTTCTCCAAGTCGATAAACACCATGTGCAGATCTCTTTTCCTTTCCCTATACTGTTCCACCAGTCTCCGCACCAGGTGAATTGCCTCCGTCGTCGAGCGCCCGAGCATAAATCCAATACTCCACCAATACTCTACCATCCCCTCCCTTAATGCATTTCACCTGGTCAAGGTCACGACCCTTCCTCTCCCTAGCCTTAGCAAGCCTAAACAACCTTTTTTTCCCCTCCTTTCTCTTCTAACCCCGCATACAAGCTCTTAAACGCTGCCGTCTTAGCCGCCGTGACTGCTAACTTAGCCTCCTTCCTAGCTATCTTATACTCCTCCCTATTAGCCTGCTTCTCATCTTCATCCCTACTCTTACCCAACTTAGCATACGCCCTCTTCTTAGTCTCCACTTTCTTCCTAACTTCTTCATTCCACCACCAATCCCCCCGACGATGGCCGGCACAGCCCCTGGAAATACCCAACACCTCACTAGCAGTCTCCTTGATGCACCTAACCGCCCTATCCCACATATCATCCACGTCCCCCTACACTCCCACACCCCTATTTCCGCCACCTTCTCCCCTATCTCCCTCACATTCGCCAGCGTAAGGCCACCCCACTTAATTCTAGGTCTACCCTCCTCACCCCTTCTCTTCTTATCTTTCTTAATACCTAAGTCCATCACCAAGAGCCTATGCTGGGTTGAAAGATTCTCATTCGGAATGACTTTACAGTCCTTACACAACACCCTATCCCCTTTCCTAAGCAACAAAAAGTCAATTTGCGTCTTGGCTATCGCGCTTCGAAAGGTGATCAGGTGCTCGTCCTTCTTCGGGAAGCTCGAATTCACCACCACCAACCCAAAGGACCTCGCAAAATCCAACAGAGCAGTTCCCTCCTCATTACTCTCCCCAAAACCAAAACCTCCATGCACATCGCCAAAGCCTCCCGGTAACGCCCCAATATGCCAATTGAAATCCCCTGCTACAACAATCTTCTCAGAACTAGGCACTCCTCTTACCACCTCATCCAACACCTCCCAAAACCGCATCTTCTCCTCCCCATCCAAGCCCACTTGCGGTGCATAAACACTACACACGATCAGAGTAGACCCCCCAATGATCAACTTAACAGTCATCAACCTATCGCTGATCCTCTTAACCTCCACTACCTGCCCTCTAAGCTCTTCATCTACTAAGATGCCAACTCCATTCCTCCGCCTCTCGCTACCAGAGTACCACAGCTTGTAACCATCCACATCCCTAGCCTTAGACCCTACCCACTTAATCTCCTGCACATACGCAATATTGATCCTCCTCTTTTTAAGAATCTTCACTAGCTCTATAGACTTACCCTGCAGAGTACCAATATTCCAAGACCCAACCCGCAGCCTATCAACTCTAGCAACCCGTCTACCTCTACCTCCCCTAACGTTGGACCTAACCCCCTCTCCCCCACCCGCTCTTCCCTCCTCCCCCACCCCCAACACAGGCCCCCGCCCCAACCCCCTCGGACATGACCCTATCCTACCACCAATGCCCACAACCACAACTTCCTGAAAAAACACACAACGGCGGTAATCAAGCAACAGCAGGAAATAGAAAGCACAAGCACAGTATATAATATGTAATAATAAAGAAAAAGTCAAACCCACCAATTATAACTAAGTCGAGCAATGGAATAAACCGGAAATATACGACAACAGACAATCCCAACAAATTAAGCGCAAGACAAGAAACAGGAGATAATACTAGAAATTATACGAAGAATGAAATAGCAAAGGTTAGAAGTCACCGGGTTACACTTGTAGACCAAATCCTCTTTTCCTGCGTGCTATGTTGGGTCCCAGCAAACTGATACCGAAACTGGTCGCCGGGATAATTGGCCAGAGCTTCGCCGGAGTGCCTTCGGAATTCGAAGTTGTGGGAACCAGATCTGGTCGGAACCAGAAGTACTGTCAGATGGACCCGCCGGATCGGTCGCTTGTGACCGGAGCTGCGCACTGCCTGTGTCGCCGGAATCGAGCCGCCGGCGACCTTGACCGCCGGCGAAAGCATGAGTGATTCGAACGACGGAGGGGGACAGGAAACGGGAGAGAGAAGAGGGTAGAGAGAACTGGGGAGAGAGAAGGGGGGAGTGGGAGTTATCCTTGCCTATTACCGGCGCTCCGACGCCGTCGCCGGCGTCAGCCGGTCAAGGGGCAGTGGTCGTGGGTTTAGTGAACGTTAGAGAGAGAGAGATAAAAATAGAGTTGTTAGAGAGACTGAACTGCTGTTGTTGACAAAACGAAGGATCAATATTTTTGTCCAAATATGATAAGTTGACGACTCCATTGGTGCCAACAATAGGCAGGGCTAATTCCCAGCTCATTCTGAAATCAAGCTCAGTTTTAATTCCAACAGCTAATTCTACTTTGTCAGAACAGACACACCCAGGCAATCAACCCTAATAACAATGAGTTGAACAAGCTGGGATTCAGGTTGACTTTGACATATTTAGTAATGCTACGTGCAAAATGGGAACATCTTAACTAAGAGGAAAGCCAGGAGAAGAGCCACTCAAATCACCAAACATTATCCTCAACTAGGACCTGAAAAGATTATGGCAATATGGCTAGTGAACTAACTCCTTAAACTATGTTCCTCGGACTCAAACAAAATTGACAACGGCTCTGAAAGTAGTGTATATTTGGAGAACCCAACACGGGTGCGCCATCGAAAGTGAAGAGTCTGCACAACTTAGTCCTTAAATCACTGTTCACTCTCCATGAAGCCCAACTTTTTTCTCTACCTTTTTGAGATTTTTTTTAAAAAAAAAAAAGATTTTTTGAGATTCCATGTTTCTTTCTAACTATCAAAACCAAAGTTGAAATCCTTCCCTATCCAGCAACCAAATTTTAACAGTACCGCGAATATACCGACCATCAGGTATTGTTGTGGTCACTTGGTAAACAGCCATATATCTCATAATCAACAGCTGAATACACCTTCAATACTATCAACACAATGATTGCCTCGAGCTTCTTCTTTTAATTGTCAAGAAGTCTTAATCACTGTCACAAACTATCACCATCACCAGCAATAATCTCAAAGCACATGAAAGAACTACATCACATTTTTTTGAGTTTAACACCATCGCAATATTCAATGCACGGATGACAGGTTATACATTCGAAGGGAAATAGTTGAGATCATCACAACACATTCAACCTGGAAAGTTCAGCAAGGAAAAGTGCAGGGGACAAACAACTGACATTAAGGACTACATAAATCTCTGTTTTTGTATGCATATGCCGTATAGTAGTATGGGTAGATGTCATTTACGCTCTTGAAATTAACATATGATGTCTTATGCCTTCATCATCTTCTTTCTTTTGTTAAACTCCAACCTGTCCCAGGTTTAGTTGGAAAATGAATCATAAAAAGTGCCAAAACACAACAAATAAAAACTAACTCTACATCTAGGATAATGGATAACTTGCACCTCAAGGTAAAAAAGCTAAACAGACTCACGATTGAAAATAACTCCTTTGTCAAGCTAGTTGAACTCTGTAGAGGTATGTTTAAATTTAATTCCCAGGCTAATAATCACAAGTTGTTCGACAAGAAGTTATATGGTTCTCTTATTTGTCTTGAGAAAAAAAAAAATCTTCAGTTCCTCCCAAGTCAAAAAAAAAAAAGCTAAAGAAACTTGTCGGAATTTTTAGGTAAAATGAACCAACTAATTGCAGTAATGCCTATAAAGGGAACATATTAAGTCAAGGTTTGAACATTTTCTTTTCTTCAAATAAAAAAAAAAGTTGATGTTTGACCTCGGATGCTTAAAACTAAGGATGATAGGGAAAAAACAAAAAAGGCCATAGTAGCAATAGTGCCTTGCCTTTGGCCCTTTGCTCCTTAGGAATCTACAAAAAGTCTTCCAACTTACCATATTATCCTCTTGGAGATATTTATTCATAAATCAAGAGGAGGTCTAAGTAGTAATTCAAGTATACAAGGAATATTCCAATTTTTTGTAACAGACAAAACATAAAAGGGACAGCTTTAAGCATAGAAAATTTCTTATCACAAACACAGTTCTTACTAGTAATTGTACTAGATAAAGACAATCAATGATGTGTTTCCCTACGAAAAGTTAAGCTTTTGGACTAGGGTCTTACGGGGCCGGGTCGTGTACATTGTACACACCACCCTACCTAGACTCCTCTTGTGAAATTACAAGTGATATGTTATTGTTGTTGTTACTAGAAGCGGAGCGATACTTTTGCTTACAGGCTCAGCTAAACCAATAACTTTGGCTCAAATCCAGCAGTATTTGAACTTAAAAATTCATACACACACACATAGTTTATAAACTCTGTTAATCCTCTTTTTCAGAATTCAAAACTCATAAACTCAAAATAGCTTTGCTTTTGAGTGCCATAGAATCAGTGTTACCAAAAGCTAAAAAGCGCAAAAAAGCTACAAGGTTTGTCGGGCCTTTAAGCACAAAGCCCAAATAAAATGTGGGCTTTAATGACAAAAGGTGCAACCGGAGAAAAGATACAAATATGTATATATGTTTTGTCCGGAACGAATAATTATAAGCATGAAAGACAAATATATGAAGAAAGAAATTGAAAAAAAATATAAGTTGATTTCAGAATAGGCTCATTGGAAATGAAAACTGTCTTAGAACATTGATGACTACATTGAAGTGCACATTAAGCGCAAAGCGCTCAACACATTTTGAGCCGCGCTTCAGGGCTTAAGCACGCCTTCGATGACACTGCCCAGAATTCAATTTAAAAACACATGATTCAAAAATACCTTTTATTTTACTAAGCTCCGTGTCCGTGTCAAGTCAAAATCAGACAAATAAATTAGGGAGTATATAGTTTATACGGAACTCATAGACTCAAAATTCTAGCACTTCTAGGTGTCACATTATTCAATTTAAAACACATGATAAATTAAATTACTTTATCAAAATTTCTTAATCTTCGTTCTTCAAGTCAAAATCAGATAAATTAAAAAAAAAAAGGACAAAGAGACTGAAGGAGTATATAGTTTATACCAAACTCATAAATCAAAAACCTAGCTTTGGGCCAAATAATTTAATTTAAAATCATATAACTTAAAAATATTTTATATTTTCTTAAAGCTCGTGTCAAATTAAAATTATACAAATAAATTAAACTGATGAAATACACGCAACTCATAAACTCAAAACAAAATAAAAGATACGTAAAGAAATAGAAAACGTACTTTAACTTTAGACGGATCAATGATAACAGAATCAGAGTTGGACGACAACAAATTCGATTCCCCATTACGTTCCGCAACATCACAAAGAGCACGTACAACCTCAGCAGCTGTCTGCACACATCTCAAAAACGGCGAAACAAAAACCCGATGGATTTTCAAATCCATATTGGATCGGATCTTTTGACCCGTACAAAATGCACGGATCTTACCATCTTGATGCAGTGGTGGGTCCCATGGCCTTTCGGCTTTCATTACCCATAATTCTTCAAAGTTATCTAGACGATCACCGTGCCTCATTACGACGACGTTTTGATATTTTTGCGTCGCCATAATTGCTAGGAAGATATTGTTATTGTATTTTTTTTTTTTATTTAGTGCGATGAAGATTAGGACAATTTATATAGATAATGTATAATGCAGGTCAATTTCGAGGTAATGAAAATGTGAGAAATGACGTTGGGATTTTTTTCTTTCTCTTGTTGAAGGTTCCTAGAAAGTCGATGGAAGAAGAAATTTTGACAAACTTATATAATCTCCGTCCACTTTTACTGTTTGTTGTATTAAAAATATCTATACTTAATTTTAGTTGTGTTATAAAACAACAAAGAATAAAGGAGAACAGAGAGAATAGAGAGCTTATTTATTCTTTTAAGGAATGAGAGTTCATAAGATTGTCAATATAATGAACAAAATCTCTCTATTTATAGGGGAAATTTATTCTTAATTTGAATAAAAGACGGATGCTTCAAATCTTAATAGATATCAAAGTAGATCTTGATAAATCTTGATAGACATTCACTATAATGTAAATACATTTATAACACTCTCCCTTGAATGTCTAATTGGTAAATAATGTGTCTCGTTAAAACCTTACTAGAAAAAACCCAGTAGGAAAAAAATCTAGTGAAGGAAAAAGAGTACACATCTCTAATAATACGCATTTCGGCTGCCTCATTAAAAGCCTTACAAGGAAAATCCAGTGGGACAAAACCTCATAAGAAAAAAAGAGTACAACGTGTATTAACTCCCCTAATGAGAGCATCCTTGAACCTTTGCATTCCGATCTTGTGCACCATCTTCTTAAAAGTTGTAATTAGAGAAGACTTGGTGAATAAATCAGTCACATTGTCAGTTGAACGAATCTGTTGCACGTTAATATCATCATTCTTTTGTAGCTCATGTATGTAGAAAAGCTTTGGCGAAATGTGCTTCGTTCTATCTCCATTTATGAATCCTCCCTTAAGATGTGCTATGTATGCTGAATTATCTCTGTATAAAATTGTGGGTAGATTGTCATATTTCACACCACATTTTTCTCGAATGAGATGTATCATGGACCTCAACCATACACATTCTCGGCTTGCTTCATGAATAGCTATTATCTCAGCATGATTCGATGAAGTGGCTACAATAGACTACTTTGTATATCTCCAAGATATGACAGTATCCCCACATGTGAACACATTGTATGTTTGAGACTGAGATTTATGCGGGTTAGATGAGTAACCAACATCAGCATGACCAGTAAGATCGGGACTGGAATCTTTAGAATAAAATAAACTCATGTATCTTATCCCATTTCGATGTCTCCTAGTAGGCGTAGAAATATACCTTGCTAACTAATTGAGCGAAAGGCTATATTGGGTCTTGTAGTTTTTGCAAGGTACATGAGTGCATCAATTGCACTAAGCTATGGTACTTCATAACCAATCCAATTCGATATATTTCGAATTTCAGCAAATAATCTATTATTTTGAAAACTCTCCAAGAGTTCCAATGATTTTCAAACAATAAGCTTATACAATATAAGGATTATAAATAAGTTTTCCAGAAACTTTTATATGCTTCAAGCAGTTTGAATCCTTAAAAATTTTCACATAAGTTTTGTCAAGTGACAATATTCAACATTTCATGAGTGACATCTTCAAGTGTCTGGACTGCAAATCAAATAAGTTTTACGCTTACCAAAATGCATCCTTTCATGTCACTTGATAAATGTTTCTACGTCAGCATGCTTAAATAAACGTAGAATTCAGATCCTCGTAATCTTTCACAATATTGCACCAATATTGTGTCAAAGATATTGATGATATATCTTTTGTACCGGTTCACAATGCGACATAACATTTAGAGATCTCATCACTTCATTATTTTCAGGCACATAAACCTTACATAAGGTTTTATGAAGTGTTATGTCGTAGGCTCTTCAAGAGTTCATTGCCTTCTTATTATGATTATTTTCTCCTTATTTTTCAAGGACTATTTCATTTGGAACCGATCAGTCTACCACGCTTCACATATGCATAGACTTTGTCCTTTAGGAACACAAAATAAGAGCACTTGCGCTTAATATGAGATGCTTTCAACATTTGACTTGAATTATCTTTTGGATGAGGATATGGTGATAATTCCTAACATATTTCATAACGCTTATAATCTCCCCCTTATGTTAGGAAAACTAACATACATCCTCTATATTCTTTGAGGAATCCATCTTTGAGCATCATGGTATATTCATTAATCGTATACCGCACATCAAAACTATTAGATGGAATAGTTGGTTCATGACCTTGAACCAATTGAGGGGGAAAAATAATCATAATTTATTGGTCTAATTCATACAAGTGTTATTGTATGCAACATATCATATTTCAGACCAACACATGAAGCTTTATTCTCATTAGCGATGGTTTAGCTATTTATCGAAGGCATTCAATGTCAAACCATCATCATCAAGATAACTTTCTTGATTGAACAATCTGAAAATTATGTTCTTAACTCAATTTTATTGAGAAAATAACTTCATGAATGTCAAACTGCAGGTTGACAATGAATGTACATGTGATCATTTTATTGATGCATCTTTTCAACATATCACATGATAGGTGAACGGGCCCTTATTCACCTTTTATAATTTTCAGATTTGAAGGGATCCAATCCCAATATTAGTTGGTCCAACCAACTTATCATGAGAACAAACGACATAAACAATTCTTGAAGAATCTTTTAGTTCTTCAATACATGCACATCTTCGAGATGTCACAATCGTTCATATCAATTTATGAACTTTTATTCTAGTAAACTCCAAGTTTACCATGGCATGTACTTTTTCTTTAGTAAATTTCAGATTTACTATTACATGAATAAATTTCAGATTTACTACTTCAGAAGTAGATTTTAAAATTATTCAACCTCTTTCGGAGGTGAGTTGTGATACAATCACAATCAAGTGCACGTTTGCATTAATAAGTTTCTCATTCCCCAGGAATGGAATATAATTGTGCCTTAAGCCTTTCAAATTATTATAGCTTATAACCTCTTTCAAGATTTTGCTACTTCAAAAGCAAATCGAGGCATACATATGATGTAGAAAATTTTTCTTTAGTATATCTTATAATCATATAAGCGTGTGAAAATATCATCACTTTTGATGATAATTATCATATTGTCCCTCCACGCGTATATTAGTGCATTTAATCACTTGTCTTCTTTCAGACATATTATGCACTGCTACCAAATATACCTCAAGAATGAAGTAAGTTGTCATATTTCAGACTTATCATATATTGCTACCACATTCACTTTATGGAATGGAGCATATTTAATGGGTCGAATTTCATGACTTTTCATTAAACACCCATTATTTTACTTTAGCCATCATAATATCATCAATATGGTGTATTGAGATTCAAACTCAACATCTTATCCATATAAAGGCGTCTTAGGCATGAATCGATGGGACTTGAACCCAATATATTATCATCCTTTTTGATAATATTATTTTTGAGGAATAAATTTAAAATTTAAAATGATTCCAAACCAATTATTTTTCCTCAAATTCAATAATAATTATATTAATAGTAGCAAAAGAAAGATAACATAAAAAATTACTAACCTTGAAATCCTTCAGATATATAATCTCACCTTGTTTGACAGAGTCTCGTGCTGATAATGTGTTATAAAGCAAGAAAGAGAGTGATTCTTATTTCTTCTCTTGAGGGATGAGAGATCATCAGATTGTCAATACAATGAACAAAACCCCTCTATTTATAGGGAAAATTTACTCCTAATCTGAGTAAAAGACGGATGCTTCAAATCCTAATAGATATCAAAGTAGATCTTGATAGACATTCACTATAATGTAAATACATTTATAACACTCTTAAATTTATTTGGATTAAAAAAAAACCATCTAACTTTTAGTAGTGTTTCCTTATATTTAGGATTTTGTGCCTATTTTTATAGGATATATCTAACGACCACAAAAAAATTGGAAAAAAGAATTACCATAGCCTTAAGAATTTAACATAATAAGAAAACCTTCTCTTAAATTTATTTGAATTCAAAAAAAGATATCTAACTTTTTTTAGGAAAGATTTTTATTTTTTTATTATAGTCTATATTTAATATTTCTTAAACTAATAAAAAATAGTGAAAAAACTATTTTGTCTAAAACAAAGACTTTTAATGAAGGCAAATAGTTCAAATCACTTTTTTAAGGGTCTTCACACTTTTAATATATCATAGATTATAGATATATATATAGAGTATAGATATAGATATAGATATATATATATATATATAGATATAGATATAGATGCTATCTAAATATACATGTGTCTTTTCAATACTTGTGGATTTCTTAGACTTTGACCACTTCTTCTTAACCAAAAATGTCAGCAAGAGCATGATTAAATAATTGGAAGGTGAGTTTTCTAGGTGGAAAATGTAGCTAACGTTAGTTTTCTACGAGTTTTCTACGTGGGTGACGTACTTAGCATTTTGTCATAGATTTTAAAATATTTTTAATAAGTTAATTTTAAATGATGATTTGAATGAAGTTTTATTAGGTGTTTGCTCCTAGTGTTTGAAAAATATATTTCACCCTTAAAAGTTTCTAGAAAAATGAAATTTAGCTCAATACTATTTTTTTTAGTATTTAAAAATTTAAATTTGAAGTATTTTAGGTGTGTTTTTAACCCTAAACTCTTTTTTAGAGTTAGTGAAAAAAGACACATGTATGTTATAGTTTTTGCACTAACTTATTTTATCAAATTTGAGTATTAGTTTTCTATTGAAGGAAAATAAAATTAATATCATAATTATTTTTATTTTTCCTAAAGGAAAAATATAAAACTCTTTCATATAACCTTTCAAGAGGAAAAGTTCTGTACCTCTATAAATTGAGGATCTTTCTTCTTATTCTACCTCACCCGTCTCAAATTTTCTAATTTAATTTCTCATTTTACTTGTCGTTTTTCATTAATTAAGAAGGGACAATTTTTTTTCATGTTTTACCCTTTACATTAATTACTTTTTCTTTAAATTAAAATGTAAACATCACTTAATAGGGTATTATGATAAACTAGCTATATTATTAATTATTTTTCTTAATCAATGTGTCAACTTAATTTGGGATGTAGGAAGTATAACAAAATAGCACCCACAATATTTAGGGGTACATTTTTCCCAATAGGTGTCACAACCCCCTTCTTTTTTTTTTTTTTATCAAAAAAGATTTGATTAACTTAGGTCCAAAGGAGTTTTCAAATTCAAAAGTCACTAAATAAGTGTTTCAAAAAGGAATATAGATTAAGAATTACAATCGTCACTTGACATTGAGTTTTGATGTGTCATGTCACCTAGAAAATTCTTTTTAAAATATGTGACTATTAAAATTGATCCTCGAATAGAGATTTCAGCTAAGGAATTTTGTTGACCAAGGAGAAGGCGTGAGTCACCCCTCGATCTCATGTTTTTAGCATGTTTATTGATTCATACCGATTAAATTGACACTACAAATGAATAGACCCCACAAATAAAGCAAATAAATACATAAACACGGGTAACAAAAGTAAAAGAATAGTGTTAAGTCCGATTATACAGTTCAAAATAAAAAATAAAGTACGAAAACAAAACTACGTTATCCTAACTAGCCTAAACTATGTTTTACCCTACATCTCGAGTCTTCTTTGGCACGACCGCTAAGTACAGAATCTCACGAGGCATTCCCAACAAATGAATACATGTGACTTCGAGGCATTCTCCGGTGAGTGAATATAATTTTGATTTAAAATGATAAAGTAAAGAGCAGCATATCAATCAAAACACAATCAACTATTAAGTCTCAAATTCTCCTACATAAAACTCAGCCTAAACGTGCTCCTACCATATTCCAGTGACTTAATTAATGAAGTAAGAAGATAATAAATTAATTAACAATCTTTCAAACTCAAATTGCCAATATTCCAAGATTTAAGATCAATTGAAACAAAAGTTCAATGACATGTACTAATTCGAATAACCAAACCAATGAATTCAATCAAATCGAATAAGCATCAACATCACAATTATTTCATGAATCAGATATGAAATTATAACAACCCACATTTTTGAGCTAGAACCCAAACCTTTGTTATGAAGTATGCAGATCGAAACCCAATGATTTTATGCCTATTTATGTGTGATGATCAATTTTATAGTGTGAAAATGTCCTTTTATATCATTCGAGGTCATAAGAATCTCCAAACTCAAGGACGAGTTGAGAACACTTCTAATGATTAAGTTTTAGTGAAAGATTCAACTTGGATCAACTTTAAACGACCATTACTCCTTGTACATAATTATTTATGTGTCCTACCTTATATCAAATGAAATATATTTGAATCCTCTTTCCAACGCATTTTGTTTCACCTAAATCCGATATCGGAACAAAAAGTTATGCTCATTTTACTCTAGCATGTCAGCCTGCCAACCAAATGACGACCTGAGCTGACTGGCCGTAACATATGTGACGACTTATCAGCCCAAGTCGTCAGCCTTAGGCAGAAAATATCAATTATACCTTCCAAGTGACGACCTGGGGTGATGGGACATCACCCAAGTGACGGCTTATCAGCCCAAGTCGTCACTCATGACCAGAACGGATCCAAAAACAGCCTGGAAGTGACGACTTGATCCGACGGGCCATCACTTATGTTATGGGCCGTCAGGATTGGTCGTCAGCTGAAGATTTCAGAAATTTTGATGTGATTTTGATCTTTTTCCTCACCCCAAACCTCACCCCGACGACATAAAACACCAAAAAGACGTACTTAACCATTTTGAATCAGTTTCAAAAGCTCTTAACCCTCTTTATTCCCAAGAACAAGGTTAGGGTTTCTTTCCAATAACTTCAAGACTCCATCACATTCTCAACAAGATAATCAAGAATTAAGGTTCCCAATCCAAGAGCGTTCAAGAGTAGTTAAATTCTCTTTCAAGATCAAGCTTTAAGGTATGTTAGATGTTCATCCATGGGCTCTTTTCACCCATGGAGTTCAAGAACCCAATTTCAAATTTCAAGTTATAAATTATGCAAGTTATTGTGAATTTTAATAATAAATCCCCATGAGTTTTTATGTTATATCATGTTTCCATGAAATTGTTGTTATTAAGCCCTACATACTTTGAATGGTGTTGTTTGCTGATTTAAGTCTTATTTTATGAATTTAATATCAAAATCATGTTACTATTAGTTGCTTTAAAAGAAAACTATTTCCATGTTTAAGCCATGCATTGCAAGTGTTTGATGAAATGCCTCAAAGAATGAGTTTTGAATATTGACTACATGCCATGTCCTTAAAGTTTTAGTATGATCTTATTGTTATTGCTATCGAGTCTTCGGGGTTATGTATACCCGAAAACTTAGCTGTTTACAGAATTTCAGTAGTTATAAAATAGTTCAAATAGACCATGAGCATAGTTAATTTCTCAATTATCGTTATCAAAATGAGCACTATCATAATTCATTATCAGTTAAACCCAGTCTAATAATTCAGTGTCTTTCAGTTGGGAGTAAACCTTAGCACCGAGTGAGCGTAGGGATGGTGTCTCCTCTATCAGTTAGGCATGAGGCAGTAGTAGCAGTCCCTAGGTTCCAGACCTACAGCGCCATCATAGAATTTGAGGGGTCCCCCGTCAGTTAGGCATGACACTCTCGTCCTTCGGGACTTCAGATTAGTGGATCCACACAGCCAGTGTTAGGACCCGTGGCATGGTACTGACACCCTTTCAACTGGGGTTACAGGTTGGACCCTGATAGTATATTAGGGCATGTCGGTTATAGATAGATCCTACAGTCTCAGTTCAGTATTCAGTGCACTTCAGTTCAGGCTTGCATTGATCATAACATACAATTATCAGTTATTCAGTTATCAGATTTCAGTATTTCAGTTTGCAAACTATTTTCAGAATCATATTTTATGCTTGGTCATGCATTCTTATATTTTACGGTATTCATGCATCCATATCAGTTATTCAGTTATCTCATGATATTCAGTAAATTATTATTCATGCACATAACCCATGCATGTTAGCCTAACCCTATTTAGCATACCAGTACATTCAAAGTATTGACCGCATACTCGTTTCTTGCGCTATGATATCTCATATCATAGGTTCAGATGCTCGGGTTCCTGACCGTACTTAGACAGATCAGCCTATCAGTAGCAGTCACCAGTGGTGAGTCCTCATCCTTCAAGGACAAGTTATCTTAAATTCAATATGTCAGTAGTTCAGTTATCTAGTCAGTTGGAGTTAGTTGGGAGCTTGTCCCATCAACTCTACAGTTAGTCAGTTTAGAGGCTTTCAGACTAGTACAGATAATTGGTCAGTTTTTCAGTTGTCATCATCAGTTGTTTTATCAGTATTATCAACATTGTTTTTACAGACATTATCAGAACCATGATTTAAAACCTTATGGCATTCAAGTAAATTTTGCATCTATTCCATGTTACATTGTTCAGTGCTCACAGCTGGTACCAGTATGGATTAGCTTGTGGTCCTTTGGGGCTGTAGGCACCGTGTAACGCCCAGGGTGTACTCTCAGATCGTTACAGAAATTAAACTAGTTATGGAGGCAGAGTGAGAGTTAGACCTCAACTTCGATACTTGTTTTTTCACAATTCGGATTAAAAGCATAGAGCTCCAAAACTTTAGTTGAACCACAGACGAAGACCGAAGAACATGAACAGAACCTCGAATAGGGTACGTCGACTGAAGTAGACGTAGGACAGCTTCGCACCTTCTTTGGGTGCAATGGCAAAACAGAGACAAAATTAATCGGAGTCATTTACTAGTTGGTTTTCGGATGGGTTTCACCGACAATTGAACGGAGAGAGGTGGACGATAATTGAGGAAGAAGGTTTGATTAGTGTGTATTGATGGAGAGAGTATATTTTTGTATTTTGTTTGAGAGAAAAATTAATAATGGGGCAGTTTCTCAATGGTCTTAGCTGCCCAGAATTTTAAAAAAATGAAGGTGATGACTTGGGTGTTCGTAAGTTTTCATGTTGTTGTCTTCACGAATTGTTCATTGTTTTTCTTTCTGTTTTCTCCCAAGCGCTCCCCACATTTTATTTCCCCCCCTCTCTATGTTTGAGTGTGTGCGTATATATAGATGTGGGTGTAGGTGAGGGAAAAGTGAATAGGTGGTGTTACGGTGTGAGGAGTGTGATTATATGATGGAAATTCTATTTTTCGTTGTGAAGGTCTAGCTGCCAAAATATGTGTGTATGTATATGTGTCACAAACGGAAGGCATTTTTTGTATGTAATGGCTGGCCCCATCCCCAAAATGTGGGATTAGTTTCTATTATTTGTCTTTTAGTAGAGGTGTTATTAGGGCCGGCATAAAATGTCAAAAATCGAATTATCGAACTGAATCAAAAAATTTGATAATTGGTATTCGGTAATTCAATATGATATTTGAGAGTAAAATTTCAATATTTGGATATTTGGGATTAGATTTGATACAAGATATTAATATCGTTTGGTATTCAGTATTTACCGAATATCGTTTTATATATATGTCTAAACAATCCAATAGACAATAGTATTAGTCATTCCAAAGAATATCTTGGACCTTGGTAATAGGGTTGGACATAAAATACCAAAAATTAAATTACTGAACCGAACTAAAAAATTTGGTAATTGGTATTCGGTAATTCGGTATTTGGTATGGTATTTGAGAGTAAAATTTCAATATTTTGGTATTTGGAATTAGGTTTGATACAAGATATTAATACCGTTTGGTAGTCGGTATTTACCAAATATCGAATATATATGTATGTATGTGTGTGTGTCTAACCCAACCCAATAGACAATAGTACTAGTCATCCCAAAGAATCTCTTGGACCTTGGTAATATATTCGTAAAAAACAACAAAAATAATACTAAATAGGGTTTCTATTAAATATACTCTTTGAAGTTTAAATGTACATTTGCACATCTCCAACTTTAATATGGTATTACCAAATACCGTACCGAACCAAAGTTTAATTTACCCATTACCAAACTACCGAACCGATGTTTATAAGTATGGTATGTGGTATCTATATTCAAATGTCGATTACCAAATTATCGAACCCGAACTTTGAAAATATCGAACCGAATATCGAACGCCCACCTCTACTTGTTAATATATTCGTAAAAAGCAACAAAAAGAATACTGAATAAGATTTCTATTAAATATACTCTTTGAATGTTAAACGTACATTAACACATCTCCAACTTTAATATGATATTACCAAATACCGCACTGAATTAAAGTTTAATTTATCGATTACTGAATTATTGAACTAATATTTATAAGTATAGTATGTAGTATCTACGTTCAAATACCGATTATTGAATTACCGAATTCGAACTTTGAAAATACCGAATCGAATACCGAACGCCCGTCACCAGGTGTTATAGGTGGGGCTAGGATACATAGTAAGAGTGTGATGAATGAGATTAGATGATGGTGTAATCTAGCTACAATGTGTATGCACATATAGTAACATACCAAAACTAGATGGACAAGAAAAAAATAAAATTAAATAACAAATAAAAAATTAAATAGCAATTAAAAAATATTATTTGGATGAATAAAAATTTGCCAAGTGACACTATCTAATTAGTTACTATTTTTATATTTTTCTTATAAAAGTAAAGACTAAATAAAATAAAAAGTGTTATTTACAATTCTTTTTGTCCTTTTAACAAATTTAAAATATTATGCTATCATATAATTCTTTTTTGATAATTTTTAATCGTTAAATAAATCCCATTAAAAATAATATAAAACACAAAATGACGAGAATATGTTGAAACAAGAATATGCTTAAGGTTACATTTTTGTGAAAAAAATTAGGGAGGATAAAAAATCGCATGTTTACAGTTGTCGCTCTTTGTTTGAAAAAACAAAGTGTTTTCAGACAAAGAAGTAGACAACGAGACAAGTTTTGATCCTACCATTATTTAAAAAGAAAAAAAAGTGAAAAGAAATGCAACCGAGTCTTGATTTTGGACAATCTACATATTCTGGATTATAAGAAAATTAAATCATGTGTAGTTCAAGAGAGTAAGAGGTGGAAATGGAATATATCAAGATGGAGATTCGAGTGAGGTGCTATCAAGTTTTCGTCCGCAACTCTTGTTATTACATCGAAGTAAAAACTAAAAGTTAAAAAAAAATACAAGTATAAGATCTTATCTATGTAGGTTCTTTTGAATCTTCACTTAAGTCTGGAGTTTCAGATATCATTTTACTTTATGGTAAGTGCCTTGATCTTGAAGTTGAGATTTCATACTTGAACTTGCTGACATTTGAACACTTTTCAAATGATCATTTTGAGGATTTTCTTGAATGACTGTTCTTTTGAGCAGTTGGATAGAAACAGATGTTTAAGTTTTACTTAGCTACATGCTAACTCTGATTGTCATTGTGATTGAATATTCTAGAAAAGATGAGAATCAAACTGTTTTTGGCGGGTGAAACTTTCATGTCATAAAAACAAAAGAACAAACAATTCTTTTTTGCTTCAGTTTGCACTGAATTTTTTTTGTGAGTTATTAGCAATTGTAAATTTTAGACACAAACTCAAATTAAGAAATGTTTATTTTAGAAAAAATAAAATAAAGGATCTCAACTGGGAAGCGTTTATCCCAGGAGGAAAGAAAAGTAAAGTCTCTGACTAAAAAATTTTTAACCTAGGAGAAAATAAAAGATAATTGTCTGCTACAAGAATGTTCTTCCTAGGAGACAAATGTAAGATAACTAACTGTCTATTACTAAGAATGTTCATCCTTTGAGACGAGTGCAAGATGAATGTCTCCTAGAAGACTAATGCAATATAACTATCTCCTACTAAGAATGTTCATACTAGGATATGAATGTGAAATGAATGTCTTCTACTAGAAATATTCATCCTAGGAGACGAATGTAAAATAACTGTCTGCTACTAAGAATGTGTAGTGCCCTAGCGTATACACAAGTGTATGTGGTCACCCAAGTAGTAGAGTGACCTTTAAAAACCAAGTATTGATCCCATAGGGACTTGTGCTTAGCAACATCTAATGCTAGGATTACTAAAGTTAAACAAGTGAAAAGTAATCTATAACGTTTGAAAATTGAAAGTTAAAAGTAACCATAAATAATTCGATATTATAAAATTCTTGAACAGTAATGGGGAGAAATCTACGGTTAAGGCACTAAGAACAATCCTGTTTAGCTATATAATATCATCGATTTAGTTAATTATCTTGGTTGTTGATTCACGGAGTTGATATCATTACTATGATCTTTCAAGCCTCTAAACGTCTATCTAACTTAGCCCCATAACTACATCATTGAGCAGAGATACGAGTACTAAATTAAACACATTTATATTCCATCCTATTTATGAATCAGATAGGGAGAGTTAGGTATATTCCTATCCTAAACACAAATGTTAACTTCAATTCCTCGAATGATTAAGATCCTATTCCATATATCCCACGTTCTAATTTATTGCTCCTCCTTTTGGACTCACAATAGAAATATGTGTTTGTTCTAAGGGTTGTGAATCCATAAAATAGTAAATACAAGGATATATGAACAACCAATAATGATAATAAACATAAACCAACTCTAATATAAGCTTAAGTATTCATATTCTTGGCCTCAATCCTAGAAGGGAGTGTTGAGCCACTCATGGAATTACAACGAATCACAATAATCAAATTTATGTATATCATACAAAAGTAAACTAAAGAAAAGGACTCAAAACCCTAATATAAGCCCCCTCCAGTGTATTTCAATCCCTAAAAGTCATCCAAGGTGTATACAATAAGATAGGAGTGTTCTATTTATAGTTGAAAACAAAAGCCCGTTTTTGACATATGGGCGTGCCACGCTCTTTCATGTTGCGATAGGGGTGTGGCACGCCTTTATCGTGGATACTCACTGAATTTTTCCAATATGGTTTGTGTCCAAGGGCATGGAGTACCCTTATCTCGGAGGCTATAGGGCGTGACACGTCCTAGTGCCTAGAATTTCCAGATTTTTGTTCACGTTTGCTCTATGCATTTGACTTTAAGTTTCTCACTTTGTGGTTGGTTTTCCTCTTTAAATTCAGATTTTATATCATCCAATCATTGAGTTTTACATCTCACAAAGCTTCCTATATCACAAAGAACCATGAATTAGAGCTTAAACCACCATAAAATTCAACAAGATAAATCAGAACAACTCATAGCTTAAGTTAAGAACACTAGTTTTCTCGTATAAACTCTAAGTGATCATTTTGATTCCCAGCTTGTTTGAAACACACCTTAAACATTATAAACAAGTATTTTAACACATAGATGCTAAATTATACCATTATCAACTCATTACACACACTCTAAACCATCGAACTGGGTTAAATAAGGTTAGATAAGGACACGTAGGTGCATAAATCCACCTAAGATCATCAGCCCACACTTAAAACCTTATTAATCCTCGAACAACTCTTTACCTTAAGCATCATATAAGGAAGGATCCAATATTAACACTACAACAAGCAAAATACTCAAGCTAGCACTATGATGACTGCATGGATAGCAAGTTCCATATTAAGCATGTCATAGTTATTTGAAAGCTCATGAACACAACTTCAAAACATCGTAGCCTCATGAATTGACTCAACCAACTTTGCAAGATCATACATATTACTCAATTAAATAGATCATAAAAGTCACCTCACTATCATCAAATATGTTCCCTCACCATAAGAGAGTTACTCATATTCACTCACAGATATACAATTCATCACAAGAATGGATATACAAATAAAATTTCGCTCACTCTCACAAAGAATTCTCATTCTACACAAGATGAACCATAGGCTTTCCCTTACTGTATTACTCCACTAATATCATAATGTTAAAGCTCAATATCAAATAGGGCTTTTAAGGGTTGTAATGTAGGCTAAGGGACTGGTAAAAAATACTCGATTGGTCATAGTGACTATCTTCCCTAAGCGCTTTCATACATCACTTTATACATTAAATTCTTTTCCAAACACCCAAATTTTCACCACCTCTATCTTCATACATGTCTTTTGTTTTGCCCCCACTTTAAGCTAGTTCACATATAGTAAGGATGGAGTATTTTCTGTCGGTACATGATTCAACTTTGATCAATTTTTCTTTTTTTCATTACATCACTCCCAACCACAACACATCAACTTTTCACCCTAGTAGCTACTCTTTTGGGGCTTCACATTCACCTCTTTCCTTCTTAAATTTTACACTCCTTAACTTTATTAATTTTTTCAACTAAATTGCTTAGGAACTTTGGATCAACTTACGATCAATCAAAGAAGGGGAATAGGCTATATGTGAGGCTAAAAAAGAATAGGCTAAGTCTTAACGAGGTTAACTAAAATTATATGCAAGGTTAGATAAATTGGTGTAAAAACATGGCTATTAAAGAAACACCTATATCATCTCCTAAACCCAACACTCTTTATTTTGCTTTGCACACACACCAGACAAGTTCTAGACATCATAATGCAACAAGGAATACAACAAGAAACCTCACTCACACATATCACATTCGCAAATAAAGTAGGATCATATCGACTCTAAATTATGTAATCGCATGAATTCAGAATTAAGCCAACATCGCACAAGAATCATATAAATGAGCCTAGGAGTCTCAAAAAAAGTCATTCAACACAATAAACATACTTTCACATTCAAAACCACTTGTATCATGTAATCATACATAGCAACTAACAAGAACATTTCACTTATTCCTAATATAATTTTTTTAAAATTTACTCTTAAAATAAAAAGAGATACTAGGTTTAAAGGCCCTCTCTAAAAAAAGAATCGAAAGAAAAATCAAGGGGTGGGCTAAGTGTGCCCCTGATAGACTGACACCAACACTAAAACTAAGAACAAACGAAGAGAAAATCTTTTTGTAATTTTTTTTTAAATTTTGTCAAAAACTAGAAAACAATTAAGAATTAAAATCCTACAGCAGCACTGCACCCTAAACCATGGGAATTTTTCCCATCCCAAACTTAAAAATATACTTTGTCTCCAAAGTATAATTCAAAAGTAATGATATAAATATTCCAAAAGGCCTCTAGACCTGGCTAGTAGCATTTCAATCATTAATGAGGTCTAGTGGACCCCACACCCAGTCTTTGCCGTACTCCTTAACTCAAATTTTCGGTACTCAGACTTTTCTTCAATCTATGACTCAACAAAAATAAAAATAAACGTGAAATAAAAACTAAAATACAAAAATAAAGTACCTACCTTAACTTGGGTTGCCTCCCAAGCAACGCCTGATTTAGTGTCATGGTACGACCCTCATCACTACGTCAACTGTATTCCTTTATCCTCTTTCTCCTACTCGGAGGCCATCTTCTCACTTTTTTTTCATTTCTTGAGTATGTACTCTCAAGGTCTGCATCTTTTTCAACAATAGACTTGTTAGGCTCTTATTTTAACTTCACCTTTCGGGCATGATTGGTGGCTTGGAAAACTCTATGAGATGGTTTGAAGAGGTATTTTGTAGTGCACACACCATGCCCACACTCATCCACTTACAAAGCCGTAACCATGAAAAAATCCTTATAATATGAAAGTGGATTGAGTGGTTTGTATACTTTGAAGACCACCCCTTGACCATCCAGTCTCATTTTTATAGTGCCCTCTCTAACATCAATTAGTGCTCCTCCCATCTCTAAGAATGAACATCCTAATATGATTTGTACCCTTTCATCTACATAATAATTAAGAACAACGAATCAACAAGAATAATGAACTTACCAACCTTAACTAGCACGTCCTCAATGATTTCTTTGGGATGAACTCTAGTTCTATCTGCCATTTGTAGCACCATAGAGCATGGCCTTGACTTTCCCAAACCAAGAGTTTTAATAACATAATGGGGCATTAATTTTATACTCTCCCCAAGTTACACAAGGCATAAACCATATCATTATCACCAATTTGTTTGGGAAGGGTGAAACTCCCTGGGTCCTTCAACTTCTTTGGCATCTTTCTTATCACCACCGAACTGCACTCCCTAGTAAATATCACCGCCTCAATGTCATGCAACTTAGTTTTATTTGTAATCAAATCCTTCAAGTACTTAGCGTACTTACTTACCCTACAAAACGTCTAACAATGGGAGATTAATGTGAAATTCTCTAAATGTATCAAAGAACTTCTTGAAACAAGCATTCTCCTTAGGCTTTTTAACCCTTTGAGGGAATGATCGTGGTGATCTAATGGGTACATGCTTATCTGTCTTTGCTTTTGGGTTCTCAGACTTTCCCACTTCATCAGCTTCTTTAGATGCCACTTGCTTCTCCTCTAATTATTGTGAGACTAACTCTGCCTGAACCTCCTTATTTTTCTTGGGAGGCCTGTCAATGATATCACTACCACTTCTCAAGGTGATTGACATAACTTGTTTAGGATTCTCTATGTCACCTGGCAATCCACCTTAGGGACTGGTACTCTGTGCTTGAGCTAGCTACTCCAACTGTGTCTCTAAATTTTTTTGAGCAAGTTGCTAATTTTTTATCTCAGCAAACATTTGTTCTTGGTTGTCCAAGATCTTTTTAGTGTCTCCTCAATATTATTGGCTTGCATGTTCTGCTGCTGCTGCTGAAACTGCTTAGTCTAATTATTGTCCCATGAATAGTTAGGATGACTGTGCTCATTGCGGTTGTAGACATTACCATAAGTTCTCTATTGTGCGCCTACAAAATTTATGGACTTTTGATTTGCTCCACATAAGTCTATAGAGTGACCACTGATTACACAAATCTCACACCAAGACAGGGTTTGCTAAACTGCATTTACCTATGCTTGAATTGTGTCATCATCTGATTCTAAAGTGCTGATAATTAGGCGGCTAAAGTTGTGACACTATCAATTTTAATCATACCCGCAGACATTTTTATTGAGTTTCTTGAGATATCACCATGCCAATCAGGATTACCTTGCACAATTTGGTTCAACAAGGTATACGAATCAGCATATATTTTTTTCAATGCTTGACCATCTGCGGCTGAATCTAACAAAATCTTCATATTATGGTCAAGAGCTTAAACAAAATGTGAGCCAATACTTTTTTGGACTATTGGTGATGTGGACAATTCCTGAGAAGATATTTTACCCTCTCCCATTGTAATGTCCCAATTTTTTAGAATTGGAAGCCACACGGTGCTCATGATCCCGAAGGACCACAAGCTAACCCTCTACTAATATTTATACCTGAGCACTCCATAATATAATATAATAAATGCGGAAAATGGCGAAAACTTTCCATAAGGTTGAAAACATCTAAAATACTCAAAATCGAACACTGAATACTGATACATCTATCTAAAAAACCTCTAACTGTCTGAACTGTGGAGTTGATGGGATATGTCCCCAACTAACTCCGTCTACTGAATATAAACTGAGTCTAATGCCATAATAAAATAAGGATCATCCTCGAATGAAGAGGACTCACTGCTACGTTTACTGCTGCTGACTGAGTCTGGACTACTAAGGGTGCTCTGAATCTCGTGCTTTTGAACCTATGGTTTAAGATACCATAGCACAAGAGAAAAGTATGCGTCAGTACTTTGAATATACTGGTATGCTAGATGAGGTAAGGCTAAATGCAAGGGCTTATGCATGAACATAGCTTAACTGAATAACATGAGAGTACTGAATGAGGACATATGCATGAATGCACAAACCATAACTGAAATCATCATGACTTTGAATACTAATACTCGGATACTGCTTTACTGACATCTGAACTCACTACTAATAATGAGATACTAATTAACTGAATCTTCTAATATTGATAACTGAGTATGAAAGTTGATATCAGTCCTATCTAACGAGTGATCTCTGAATCTAATGATAATGGGAATGCTCGACTGAAATCTGAGATCAGTCCTATCTAGCGGGTGATCTTTGAATCTACTAATAATGAGAGTACTTACCAAAATCTGAGACCAGTCCTATCTAGCGGATGATCTCTGTATCTAATGATACTGAAGCTGATTAACTAAATTCGAGACCAGTCCTATCTAGCGGGTAATCTCTGAGTCTGTTGATAATTATAATGATTGACTGTATTTGACAGTCCCTACTCTGTACTACTGAATTGAGTTCCTTTACTGAGACTGATTCTGAAACTAAGACTATGGAAAATAGTCATTTAACAGACATGCCCCTTCTAGCTAAGTTGGGGTCCAACCTGTAACCCCAGTTGGAAGGGTGTTAGTACCATGCCACGAGTAAAGACCTCTCTTGTGGAGTCCGTCCTATCTAATGGGTGACCCCCCGGGATCAGTCCTATATATATATAATATACTAACGGGTGATCCCTGAGTATGTCAATCCTATCTAGCGGGTGACATCTCATACCTACGCTGGCAACGTAGTTCTGGAACTTAGGGATTTCTCCTAGGGATCTCAGTCCTCTCTAACAGATGAGTCCCCATCCCTAGGTTCGCTCGGTGCTAAGTCCTACTCCCAACTGAAAGGCTCTGAACTGATTTTTTTTCTTAAGCTGTACTAGACTTGAGCTGAATCTGTTACTGATCATATTGATCAACTGAGTTAAGCTGAGTTCACTTGGTTCCAAAGACTGATGGAACACTACTGGATCTCGTTATATGATTGAATGATACTGAGTTCTGAATTGATTACTTGAATGTTACTGAGGTCTGAACTGAATTCTTGAATACTACTAAGATCTGAGCTGAGTACTGAACTGAAGCTGGAATGCTAATGATACTTGGATTACTGAGATTTCTTAAGTTCTGTAACTGTCTAAGAGTACTGAATTCTGTAATTGACTGAGTTCTAAGGATTGTGGCTTGACTGAGACTATCGTGAAAACTGACATGGCTCTAGAAAACAACTAATTTATCGGGTATAAATACCCCCAGGACTCGATAACATAAAAGTAAAACATAACCATCTTAAATAATCATGACCATGGACTTTCATTCACCATTACAATCATTAAAGCATCTCTTCAAGCACTTGGAAATCATAACATGTAATAGTATAGGGAGACATGCTACTGGCTAATATTTCGTTCAACAAGGTCTTACAACAGACATTTTACATGCATTGAAGAGCACATAATTGGGGAATTTCATGCTAACATGTCACAATTAATTGACTAAGGTTTTTCAACAAACACTTGGCATGCATGAACTTACACACAATTGGGGATTTCTAGTCAACATGCTATAATGGCTCTAATTCCTTCACATAAGCATTTTATCAAACATATGGGGAGCATGCTTTGGTTATTCACAATTTCTAAACTTAATTGACATAAACACATCACCTAACATGCAACTTGAAGAGGGTTTATCATGAACATCACATGAATATCATATACTAGGATCAAAGCTTGAAACTTTGTAAACAAAACATGAATGAAAACTCAATAATAACATAAACTTCAATTTTAATTCACATGAATCATGAAAACTCATAAATATAAGATCTTTGAATTTAGAAAAGGATTCTTGAACTTCTTGGGTGAAAGGAACCCAAGAATCAACATCTAACATACCTTGTTATATGATTCTCGGAAGATTTACGGAGGAATCTTGATGACTTGGGTCTTGGATTAGAAACCCTAGGTCATTTTCTTGAATAAAATTGAGAGAAACCAACAATATTTGGGTGTAAATGTGCTGAATCTCGTGTTAAAGAGTTTATATAGGGGTTGGGAAAAGACCCTTTTTGCCCTTGAAATTAAAATCTGGAACTGGAAAAATCCCAATTTTACGTGCTGGCGCGGCGCGCCATAATCGCACCAGCTTACTGGAAATTGGACAATTAGGAAACTGAGCCTTGGAGCGACGCGTTGGAAATCGAGTTGCCACCTTGGTTGCGAACTGGAAAGACACCGCGATGCGGTGTAATCGCGGAGGCTCACTGAAATTTGACAATTGCCATTTTGGCTGGCTCCGCGACGCGCTAAAGTGCCAGGTGGCACACTATCTCACTAAAATGGCTTTAACTCTTCGCCCGAGTGTCGGATTTGGGAGAATCTGGTATCGACAGAAAGCTTATTCAATTTTCTACATGACAAAAAATCGATATTAGGAAAATTCTACACGGTTTAAAATATTTCTCACTTTGGAAGTCACTCCTTGATCTTTTAAGGTAGGAATTACACTTCACTTGACACGCTCTAAGGCTCAGACTACGAGAGAACTTTTCGAGGTCTTACACCATGCATGATATAAACTCATATCTGGATTCTGCTTAAAACTCAAGATTTCACTACGTAGCCTTGTAGTCTTGTCGGACAGGAGGAATTGGATAAGGAACTTCCTTGCCAGATCGTCCCATGTAGTGATGGAGCTTGAAGGTTCTATATTCAACCAATTCTTCTCTTTACCCAATAGTGAGAAGGGGATGAACGTGAGCCTCACATAGTTTGTGGAGACTCTAGTAGGGATGAAGATGTCACTTATTTCCAAGAAATTCTATAAGTGGACCTGTGGATCCTCATGTGACAAGCCAGTGAACTACCCATACACAATTTGATAATATAAAGTGCTTGAGAAATAATAAGGAGAAATCCAGGGTTAAGGTACTACGAAAAATCCTACTTATCTATATAATGTCGTTGGTTTAGTTAATTATATTGGCTGTTGATTCACGGGATTGATATCATGACTATGGTCTTTTGAGCCTCTAGTCGTCTATCTAACTTAACCCCATTGAGCAAAGATATGAGTACTAAATTAAACGCATTTATACTTCATCTCGTATATGAATCAAATAGGAAAAATTAGGTATATTACTATCCTAAATGCATATCTTAACTTCAATCCCTCGAATGATTAAGATCCTACTCTATATATCCCATATTCTAATCTATTGCTCCTCCTTTTGAGCTCACAATAGAAATATATGTTTATTAGGGTTGCAAATTCGTATAGTAAATACAAGGACATGTGAACAACAAATAATGATAATGAACATAAACCAATTCAAATATAATCTGAAGTATTCATGTTCTTAGCCTCAATCATAGAAGAGGGTGATTAGTCACTTATGCACTTACAACGAATCACAATAATGAAATTCATGTATATCATCCAAAAGTAAACTAAAGGAATGGATTCAAAACCTTAAGAGAAGCCTCCTCCAGTGTATTTTAATCCTCTAAAGTCTTCCAAGGTGTATACAACAAGATAAGAGTGTTCTATCTTTAGTTTGAAACAAAAGTCTGTTTTTGACACATGGGTGTGCCATGCTCTTGCATTGGCGCGATAGGGACGTGGAACGCCTTTATTGCAGATGATCAATGGATTTTTCCAATATGATTTATGTCCAAGGGTGTGGCACACCCTTATCTTGGAGGCTAGAGGGTGTGGCACGCCTTAGTGCTCAGAATTTTCAGATTTTATTCATGTTTGCTCTATGCATTTGACTTTAAGTTCCTCACTTCGTGGTTGCTTCTCCTCTTTAAATTCAATTTATATATCATCTCATCATTGAGTTTAACATCTCACAAAGCTTTATATAACAACAAACACCACGAATTAGAGCTTACAACACCATAAAATTCAACAAGATAAACTAGAACAACTCAAAGCTCAAGCTAAGAATACTAGTATTCTCGTATAAACTCTAAGTGATCATTTTTATTCCCAGTTTGTTTGAAACACACCTTAACTATTATAAACAAGTATTTTAACACATATATGCTCAATTATACCATTATTAACTCATTATGCAAACTAGAATCCATGAAGCTAGGTTAAATAAGTCTAGATAAAGACACTAAGGTGCATAAATCCACCTAAGATTAGATTGTTCATCCTAGGAGATGAATGTGTGAGATAACTTTCTACTACTAGGAATGTTCATCCTATGAGATGAATGCAAGGTCACTATCTACTACTAGGAATGTTCATCCCAAAAGATGAATGCAAGATGAATGTTGATGTTGGGTGAATTTATGCATTTTAGCGCTACTATTCTAGCTTATTTAGCCTTGTTTTGAGGATGATTCTTATGATATATGTGTTAATAATGATATAAATGAGAAATTATGTGTCCAAGTATGTGTTTACAATGTTTAATGGTGGTTTCACAAGAGTTTTGATCCAATTTGATCATTTAGAGTTCAACCAAGAAAACTGGTGTAACTAGCTTGAGCTAAAGTGTTTTTCTAGTATATATGGGAAACAACTTAGTTATAATATTCAAGGGCCAATTAGATCAAGAAAAGAGTCAAAAAAATGAGTTAAAGCTCAATATGAATTTAGCCTATACTTAGCTCGTGTTTCTAGTTCATCGGTGAGGATGTTATGTTGTTTTGAGCTCTTAATTGATGTGTTTAATGATTTAGGATACTTGGTGAATGGATTATAATGATATATGAAGGATATACAAGCTTCAAATCAAGTGGAAACAACTCAAACAGACTCGTAAATGACCACGGAATCACAAGACGCAAGCTGAACGCAATTTGGACCCCTGAAAAGTATGAGGTGCGTATGGATTGTACAGGTGGCCAATGGATGATTTCAAAATATCAGTAGATTCCGACGAGGCCCAAGGTTTTGAACATATGGTGCATGTAGCTTATATTGGAGTTTAAGGAGACCCCGTGATGCGCTGAAATTGCGAACAACTACTGGAATTTGACAGATTTTTTGACAATTGTGAATTTGCATGTCACTACGTCGCGCCGATGCCCAAAATCGGAAAAATTTCACTGAGCTGAAGTAAAACAACGTGTAAACCTAATATAATTTGGTTTATAACTTGTCTACTATAAATATAACGTCCTAAAAAACGTTTTAAACATCTAGGCCCTCTTGGAAACCCTAGATCAACTTGGAACATCATTGGAGGCTACCACAACTTCTTTTTAGGTTTTATTATTCTTTAATTTAGTTTTTTATGGTTTGTATCATCATTCCAAGGGATTGGATGATGAATATTTCCATTCAAGGCTAAACCCCCTTTCCGGGGTTAAAGCCAAGAACATGATTACTATTGTTTTGGATTAAATTCGTTAATTTTGCTTATCATATTTGGTTGTTTGTTTATTCTTGTTTTAATTATTTTATGAATTGATCACACATAAAATGCATATACTATCAATCTTTTAATCTCGGGAGAGGGAATAGGGAGATAGAACATGGAATAAATAAAGTTTGGATTTTTATTCTTTTATAAAATAAAGAATTGAACTTAGCGTCTAGGAAAGAGATGTACTTAGATGTCTTACTTGATTCAAACGTAGGATTATAGCTTTATTCACTTAATTGGATTATTACATCCCCGCTCAACGATATAGTTTTAATGTCCAAATAGGTTGGGAAATCATGATCATGCAATTAACCCTACGAATCAACAACCAAGATATGCAAATTAGTGGATTAGATTCAATAACATAGTATGATTGTTTTGAGTGCTTTAACCCTGGGCTTTTCTCCATTGATTGTTCCAAGAATTTATTTTTATGCATTATTTATTTTATTTTTAATTTATAAAATTCAAAACTCTTCGTGTTTATTTTTCTCAATTAGTTAGACTAAGAATTAGATAGGCAGCGAACGCAAGTCCCTGAGAGATCGATACTTGGGCTTCCTTGAAGTCACTATATTACTTGATAAGACCACGTACACTTGCGTGTGCACGTGGGCGCTGTCAAGTTTTTGGCGCCGTTGCCGAGGACTTGTTATTAGGCAACTATCTTATTTTTAGTTTTTCTATATTGAGTTGTAAATAGTTTTTGTTTAGTTTATTTTTATTTTTCTTTATTTCTATTTTTCTTACACTCTTCTCGAGATGTCAGCCTGTGATAGATGGTTTTCGAGTGATGGCAATTCTTGTTGTTTTTGTGGAGGACACCACCTTGTGGCTTATTGTCCAGTTTTTTATGAAAGTGCGTGGACGAAACCTTCACAATATGGTGTGGACAATTCGAGGAAGTGTGAGTACTCAAAAATTAATATTATGAAAATTATGATGGAGCCACTGCCACCATGTCTACAGTGGCTAAGCAAAGAAATATATTGGGAGGATATTAGCCAATGTGTGGAGCAAAGACAAGAATCGCAGCCACTCGATTGTCATTTTGATTTTGAGGCTAAAATTGAGAAGGTGAATAAAAGTGAGTGTGAAGTAATTGTGTAAATTTTGAAGTAGGATTTGTTGGTCCTCACTCGAAGCACTTTTCTACATTAAGTTTCAATGATGTCTTGTCTGTGGAATTATTTAAAATAGTGAAAGAGTGTGAAGATGAGGAACAAGAATCCTATATTCTTGATTTTACACTGGATAAGCAACATAAAAACACACCTTACTTGAAGGACTAGTGGTTTACCATGCATATTCTATTACTTAGTTTATTAATCTTTGTACCACCACCCTATGAGCGAGGCAAAAAGATGGATGCGATGTTGGGGGTGAAATTTATATCCTCAAGGTGGAGGAAAAAGTTGATTGGATCGTGCCGCGACACTAAATCAGGCACTTCTTGGGAGGCAACCCAAGCTAAGGTATGTTTTCTTTTTAGTTTTTAGTTGTTTTTTTTATTTCACGTAGTTTTTATTTTTTGGTTGAGTCACAGATTAATGGGAAGTCTGAGTACCATAAACTTGATCTTGGAGCATGGCAAAGATTGAGTGTGGGGTCCCATGGATCCCATTTATGTGTAAAGATGCTACTAGCTAGGCCTAGAGACCTCAGGGAGTATTTCTATCTCTTACTTTAAAAAATTCACTTTGGGGACAAAATAGATTTTTAAGTGTGGGGCGGGGAGAAATTTCTAAATTTTGACTCAATTTAAAATTTTTTAGGTTAGGAATAAGTGAGATATTCTTGTTGGTGCTATTTTTGATAACATAATGCAAGTGGGTTTGTTTGTAGAAGCATGTTGATTGATGTGAATTGCTATTTTTTTAAACTCCTAGGCTCAAATTTATGATTTTTTTCATAGTGGCTTAATTTTGAATTCATGCTATTGTTGGTGAGGAGTCTGATGATCCTATTGAGTTGAGCATGTGCCATGTGTGTGTAAGTTTTTTTTTGTATATTCCTTTTTGCATGTGATGTCTAGAACTTGTCCGGTGTGTGTGTGAAGCGAAATAAAAAATGTGGGTTTAGGAGATGATATAGACATTTCTTTGATAGACTTATTTTTTACCTTCTTTTTACCTACCCTTGTGCATTATCCTAGTTAACACCTATTGAGCCTTTAGCTTTTTCTTTGAAAACCTCGTAAGTAGCCTAATTCCCTTCTTTGATAGACCATAATTTGATCCAAAAAGCTCCTAAGTGATTTAATAAAAAAAATTTAAGAAAGGAGTTGAGAAATTGAAGAAGAAAAAGGTGAAATTGTGCCCCAAGGTAATGGTTATTGGTGTATAATTGATGTGTGGTGGATGGTTGTGAAATAAATTATGCTAAAAATATTACCATGATTGTGAAAAAAAAAAGGAAAATTGATTCTTGTGGTAGTAAACTATGTGTCCACCAAGTGTTTGTGAAAATGCTTAAAAGAGATGGGGCAAAAATAAAAGAATGGAGTAAAAAAAAATGGTGTAATTTGGTTGTTGGAGGTTGGTTTTAAATGTTTAATGTAGTGTATTAAAGCTCTTAGAGAGGTTAGTCACTATTCCCAAATAGTTTCTACCCGTCCCTTAGCCTATATTACAGCCTGAAAAAGTTCTAATTGATCCTAAGTTCATTATTCCGATATTAGTGGAGCATTACACTAAGGGCAAGCCTATGGTTCATTATGTGTAACTTGTGACTTCTTTGTGAGAGTGAGCGTAATTTGATTCTTGTACCCATTACGTTATAAATTGCATTATTGTAAGAGATTATGGGTAACTCTCTTGTTGTGAGGGGCACATGTTTGATGAATGTGGGTGATTGGTATGATTCCCTTGATTGAGAAATAAGCATGAGTTTTCCAACTAAGTGAGTCAATTCTTGAGGCTAGGTTGTTTTGGAGTAGTGTTCTTGAGCTTTCAATTGTATAAATAGTATAGAAACTTGCATTCGTGTAGTCATTGTAGTGCTAGCTTGAATTTCTTGCATGTAGTAGAAGTGTGGAATCTCTTCAGATCATGGTATTTATAGTTAAGAGTTGTTCGAGAACGAACAAGGCTTTAAGTGTGGGGTGGTGATGTTGGGTGAATTTATGCATTCTAGCGCTACTATTCTAGCTTATTTAGCCTTGTTTTGAGGATGATTCTTATGCTATATGTGTTAATAATGATACAAATGAGCAATTATATGTCCAAGTATGTTTTTACAATGTTTAATGGTGGTTTCACATGAGTTTTGATCTAATTTGATCATTTAGAGTTCAATCGAGAAAACTAGTGTAACTAGCTTGAGATAGGTGTTTTTCTAGTCTATTATGTTGGGTTATAATGTGTTTTAATGAGTTCCTAAGGTTGTTATTATGTATTTATTTGTGAAAAAACTTAGTTATAATATTCAAGGGTCAATTGGATCAAGAAAAGAGTCAAAACAATGAGTTAAAGCTCAATGTGAATTTAGCCTATGCTTAGCTCGTGTTTCTAGTTCATCGGTGAGGATGTTGTGTTGTTTTGAGATCTTAATTGATGTGTTTAGTGATTTAGGATGCTTGGTGAATGGATTATGATGATATATGAAGGATATACAAGCTTCAAATCAAGTGAAAACAACTCAAAAAGGCTCGTAAATGACCACGGAAGCACAAGACGCAAGCTAGATGCAATTTGAACCCCTGAAAAGTATGGGGTGCGTGTGGACTGTACAGGTGGCCAATGGATGATTTCAAAACATCACTAGATTTCGACGAGGCCCAAGTTTTTGACCATATGGCGTGTGTAGCTTATATTGGAGTTTAAGGAGGCTCCGTGACGTGTTGAAATCGCGAACAACTACTGGAATTTGATAGATTTTTTGACAATTGTGAATTTTCATGTTACTGCATCACGCCGATGCCCAAAATCGGGAAAATTTCGCCAACCTGAAGGAAAACAGCATGTAAACCTAATCTAACTTGGTTTATAACTTGTCTACAATAAATATAACGTCCTAAAAAAAGTTTTAAACATCTTGGGACCTTTTGGAAACCCTAGATCAAGTTGGAACATCATTAGAGGCTACCACAACTTTCTTTTAGGTTTTATTATTCTTTAATTTAGTTTTTTTTATGGTTTGTATCATCATTCCAAGGAATTGGATGATGAATATTTCCATTCAAGGCTAAACCCCCTTTCCAGGGTTAAGGCCAAGAACATGATTACTATTGTTTTGGATTAAATTCGTTAATTTTGCTTATCATATTTGGTTGTTTGTTTATTCTTATTTTAATTATTTTATGGATTGATCACACATAAAATACATATATTGTCAACCTTTTGATCTCGGGAGAGGGAATAGGGACATAGAACATGGAAATAAATAAAGTTTGGGTTTTTATTTTTTTATAAAATAAAGAATTGAACTTAGCGTCTAGGACAGAGATGTACTTAGATGTCTTACTTGATTCAAACGTAGGATGATAGCTTTAATTAACTTAATTGGATTATTACATCCCCACTCAACGATGTAGTTTTAATGTCCAAATTAGGTAAAAGATTATAGGTTGGGAAACTATGATCATGCAATTAACCCTACGAATCAATAACCAAGATAAGCAAATTAGTGGATGAGATTCAATAACATAGTATGATTATTCTAAGTGCTTTAACCTTGGGCTTTTCTCCATTGATTGTTTCAAGAATTTATTTTTACGCATTATTTATTTTATTTTTAATTTACAAAATTCAAAACTCTTCGTGTTTATTTTTGTCAATTAGTTAGACTAAGAATTAGATAGGCGGCGAACGCAAGTCCCTGAGAGATCGATACTTGGGCTTCCTTGAAGCCACTATATTACTTGATAAGACCACGTACACTTGCATGTGCACTTGGGCGCTGTCAAATGTCTCTAACTAGGAATGCTTATCCAAGGAGACGAATGTAAAATAACTGTTTGCTACTAGACATGTTCATCCTAGGAGACGAATGCAATATAAATGTATGCTACTAGAAATATTTATACTAGAAGATGAATATAAAATAACTATTTGCTACTTAGAATGTTCATCCTAGGAGATGAATGCAAGATGACTATCTTCTATTAGAAATATTCATCATTAGAGATGAATTCAAGATAATTGTCTGCTACTAGGAATGTTCATCCTAGGAGACGAATGCAAGATGAATGTTTGCTACTAGGAATATTAATCCTAGGAGATAAATGTAAAATAGCTATCTGCTACTAGGAATGTTCATCCTATGACATAAATATAAGATAAATGACTACTACTAGAAATGTTTATCCTAGGATATGTATATAAAATAACTGTCTGCTACTAGGAATGTCATCCAAGGAGAAAATGAAAAATGACTATCTCAGACTAAGAAATGTCATCCTAGAAGAACTAATTGTCTCAGAGTAGAAAATGTTATTCTAGGAGACAATGAAAAGAGATTATCTCAGACTAGAAAATGTCATCCTAGGAGAAATAATTATGTCAGACTAGGAAATATCATCCTATGAGAAAATGAAAATTAATTATCTCATACTAGGAATTGTCATCCTAGGAGAAATAACTGTCTCAGACTAGAAAATATCATCCTAGAAGAAAATAAAAAGTGAAGGATATATGCATGAAATAGAGAAAAAGTAAGAGTTTTTATTGTAATCTTATTTGCAATCTTGAACCTCTAAAATTGCTTTTGTATCAACAAAATTGACCTTGTTTTAGAAAAAAAAAGAAATATTATGAGTTTTAAAATGATAGTCAGTTTGTGGCCTTGAATACGAGCACACCGTCTTCTTTTGTTATCATATTCGACTTTGACCTCAATTTGGGTAGATTGTGCTTATTTCAAGGGCAGAATCACTAATTGAAAACTTCAAACTTTCATATCCATTGTACTTTGTCTCATTCGATAAATATTGAACCTTTTACTCATTCTCAACCATAATAAATTATGGTGCTTTTCATGCCATGTTGGATGTATTGGTAAGACCCTGCTTTGTGATATTGAAAAGCTGGTAGTACCTTTTGAAATCATTTCTTACTTGTTTTAAACAAAGATAATTCAAAGAAAATGAAAAAGACTAAGGAGATAAAAGAAAGATTATTTGATAAAAGATGTCCCTTTCAAGAAGAGAAATAAAGAAAGGACCCTTTAAATGTGTTAGTCAACTTTAATGATCATGATATGCGTTTTGGATCAAATGACCCGATCTGTCAAATCAGTTTGAATTTCATTCTTGTCAAACTTTCAAACTTTGAAACCAGGCTTTGTAGTTGTGACTTTTGTACTAGACTTGAAAACATTATTCGTCTAATGGTGCTCCGAAGAGTTTTCACCAACATCTCATTTATATATTTTTTCAATCTCTGGCTAACCATTGCCTTATGTGTCCATGAAGGTTTCACCGATAAGACTCTCTCATTTTTCACTTTTTCTTAACTCAAAGAGGCCTTATGATGCTCGTGAGGATTTTCTCTGATAAGACTCTCTAATGGCATGGCATTGTATTTTTGATGATAATCAAAACTGAAATCATGCTTGATTATTTATTCTTAAGAATTGATCAGAAGGTCTTTCTTTAGACTGTAATGTGGCTTTTGGATAGGGTTAGAAAGAAAGGATGACATGAAGGCTTAAAGATAACGTAAATAGCAGGGTTAAAGACTTACAACTTTTGGAATCGACTCTTTTGGCAAAAATAAAAACTCCTTTTTTGCCCCAGTTTCTGTGATTGGAAATTTTTGGAACTTTTCTTGATTGGACCAAACCCCAGGATATGGCTGTGTATTTATCTTGTCAAGACAAGAATCAAGTCAAACATAGTTTCGTAAGCTTCTTCTGATTTTTTGATTTGATTGATTGATTTTATTTTTATTTTTATTTTTGACTCTAACTGTGATTCTCTCTCTTTTGTTTTGCTTTTTTTTTTTCCGACTCTTTTCTGAATCTTTTCTAACTTTTTGTCTTTTCTTGACACTTTTTTTTGAACTTTTTTTTTTGACTCTATTGAGATTCCAAAATAGTAAGGCTCAATAGGGATAACAACGGATGACACGGTGTTTGAATAACAGAATAAAATATCTTTGTCCAATTCATTAAAATTTCAAATACTAGTGAAATTACAATATCTATTATTGATGAATATGTATGTCAGTTTTCTTTCATGATTGTCCATGAAAAATCTTCAAGTAGGCAATATTTTCTTCACAACAGATGATACCTATTAAATTACATTGAATTTTTTCATTCAGCCTTCTTCAATCATCAAAGGATTTATTTTGCCTTATTGAACCACTTCAATTGTTGTTTTCCCAAATGTTCCTATCCTTTATCCATTGCTTAAATGTTTTCTTCTTTTCTATATTTATTCTATGAGTATATAGGATTATAAGATTCGGCCAAAAATTTCGCATGCATGTTTATGATCAAACCAAAATGAAAAGAAATATATATATGCAAAGAGAGTTAAGTAGAATGAATCAAAATGACTCGAAACAGAAGATTGTATTTTATTAGGTAAAAGATAGAAAGGCTTGACAATAAAAAACTATGATACGACTCAATAGACAACAAAATAAACAAAGACAGAAGAACTTGACTCAATAAAACAAAACAAGATCTGCATACTAAAGTGACAACAAAATGAACCACCAGTATACTTCTCAAGTCACTAAGCTTAATGTACCTGTTTGCACATCAACCTTAATGGGATCTCTACCAATTTCAGTTGTGTTTTCTTGAGAATTGAGAGGAATCCTACATTCTTTGTCTTTATACTAAAAGTGATGCTTTGAGGGTCATTTCTGGAGAGTAATAATGACTATAAAAAAGTATGCTAAAACTCATTTATAGGCCTAGATATAAAAGGTGGTTGTGGAATTGTGACTGTTGAAGCGATGAATACAATAAGAGGAGTGCTTCTAGGAGATGAAATTTGAGGTATTACAGTGGAAGTACCTGAAACGGTAGAAAGATCATATGCGGGAGTAAAGGGATCAATTGTCCCCAAAAATAAAGTTTGAAATGTAGGATTGGCGTAGTGGGAATACGCTCGGAAAGACCAATCATTCAACTCAGATACACAGATTCAATTGTTTTTTCCACCTTTTTACTTCCTCAGACAATCCCGATTCTTGTTCAATCAATTGATTTTGGAGTTCATCACTAACTAAAACAGTTCTTTCTTTGGCCATTGGTACTTTTTCTTTTGATTTTTGTAAAGTAGCAATGAGTTTTTAGGGTACCACAAATCAACCATTTTAAACTAAATGAATGACAGAGATGACAAAATGAGTTGAGATTTAACATATTAGAATTTTTTTTGTTACTTGAAAAAGATACTATAAAGACACAAAAGGAAGAATTCTTTTTTTGGATTTTCTATCAAAAGAAATTTAAGAAAATCTTTTTGAGTTTTTGGTTTTGAATCTCAAATGAAAATAAAACCTAAAATTATTAAAGGAAAATATTTTTGTACTTTTTGATTAAAGAAGAGTGTGAAAAAAACTACACTAAAAAAATATTATTTTTTTTTCTTTTTGAATAAGGGTAAAAGCATCATTCTTTTAATTTTTATTTTTTTTGAATAAAGATCACCGAATCCAAGAAGGACTGGTTGCCTATGTATCTCACTTCTGAGAGAGGAGAATCGGATTTGTATAGTCCGTTTAGATTGAACAGTTAAGAAGTATATGAAAGACTAGACTCCGACTTGAGAAACACAATTTTTCAAGACCCACTATACGACTAAAAAAGGGAACTAAAATTTTTTTTTAGAATTTTTTATTTTTAAAAAGTGTAAAAAAACTATAAGACAAGAAAAATCTTTTTTGAATTTCTTTTTTTCTATATGAAAATGTATAAAGCTTCTAAACCTTTTTTTTTGGATTTTCAAGTGATAGATGCATGCTAATAGAAATAATGAAAAACTCTTTTTTGATTTTTTGTTTAAATAAATGAGTGCGAAACAAGAATTTTTTTGATTTTTTATTTTGAAAACAAAAGCCATAAAGTACTACAAAACAAAAAAATCTTTTGTTTTTGATTTTGAATTTTTTTCAACATATCCTCACGAGTCTCTAAAATCAGTCCATAGAATGACCTTTTTTTTTACCCTTAAAAGTACAACCAAGTAGCACATAGGGATGTTGGGATGAGTCTTCTACGAAGGACCAAACAGATCCCGTTAGGCCTCAATATGAAACAAGAATGACCTAAAAGATAATCTACACTGAGGGTCCACTAACAATATAAGGCTACTCGGAGAGGCATATGGTCGATACGCCACGCTCCAATGCCATCCCTCTTAAATTTGGAATACTCAACAAAGGATCATGTATGCTTACAAAGTACTCCCAACTTGTTTCGAAAGAATGACTTTAGATATGCATATAATGACAGGTATAAAGCGATAACAAAAAGGAAGAAATCGTAAACAAGTAGCACGTAGGCATCAAACAATGAGGAAAAATGATAAACACACAAGGTAAGTATTCAACTATAGTTCCAACTAAACCAATATGAATCAATATGAAGTTCAAATTTTGAATTCCTCAGTATAGTCGTCAGAGTTGTCACACCCTCTTTTTCACCCAAAAAGATTTGATTAATTAAGTTCAAAAGGAGTTTTCAAATTCGAAAGTGACTAAATAAATGTTTCAAAAAGAAATTTAGATTAAGAATTAGAGTGGCCAATTGACATTGAGTTTCGGTGTGTCAAGTCACCTAACAAATTCTTTATGAAATATTGACTCTTAAAATTGGTCCACGAATAGAGATTCCACCTAAGTAATTCTGTTGACCAAGAAGAAGGTGTGAGACACCTCTCAACTTTCCTCGACTTGTGATTTTAGCACGGTCGCTTTTTATTTCATATCAGCTAAATTGACAATACAAATGAATAGATTTCACAAACAAAAACACATAAACACGGGTATAAAAATAAAAGAATAGTGTATATTCTAATTATACAGTCCAAAATGATAATAAAGTACAAAAATAAAACTACGAAATCCTAATTAGACTAAAGTATGCTTTACCCGACATCCTAGGTCTTTTCTCAAACGATGGCCAAGTACAGAACTTCATGGGGCATTCCCTAGAAAATAGATACATATGACTTTCGAACATTCCCCGGTGAATGAATACAATTTTGATTTAAAATGATGCAGTAAAGAGCGCACAAGCATATAAATCAAACCATAATAAAATATTGAGTTTCAAAATTTCCTACACAAAACTCGCCCTAAATGTGCTCCTACCATATTCTAGTGACTTAATGAATGAAGTAAGAAAACAGTAAATTAATTAACGATCTTTGAAACCCAAATTGTGTTTTACAATTTTTTCGAACCACCAACATGAATCACAACTTCAATCGGGATGAATATCCCAAGATTTAAGATCAATTGCAACGAAAGTTCAATCACACATACTGATTTAAATAACCAAACCAACGAATTTAATCAAATCGAATAAGCATCATCATCCCAACTATTTCATGAATCACATATGAAATTAAACTAGTTAAGGAGGCAGAGTATGAATTGGACCTCAACTTTGATACTTATTTTTTCAGAATCCGGATTAAAAGAAGATAGCTCCAAAACATTAACTGAACCAGAGATCCAAAACTATGAATAGAACCTCTTTTTGGTGCGACGGCAAAACAGAGACTTTTCGGGTTGGTTTCACCAAAAGTTGTACAGAGAGATGGATGAATTGGGGAAGAGGGTCTAGTAGTGTGTATTAATGGAGAGAGTATATTTTTGTGTGTTTCTTAAGAGAAAATTAAAACTGGAGCAGCTTCTCAATGGTCTTAGCTGCCCAAAATAGAAGAATGAAGGTGATGACTTGGCTATTCATGGAGTGTTCATGGTGTTGTCTTCACGTAATGTTCATTGTTTTTCTTTCTATTTTCTCCCAAGTGTTCCCCACATTTTTTCCCTTTCGCTGTTATGTGTATATAGATGTGAGTAAGGTGAGGAAAAAGTGAGTGGGTGTTGTCATGCTGTGAGGAGTGTGATTGAATGAAGGGAATTCTGATTTTTGCTGCGAAGGTGTAGCTTCCAAAAAAACGTGTAGGTGCATATATGTGTCATAAATGTAAGGTATTTTTTTTTATTTTTTTTTGTAATGGCTGGTTCCATCCCTCTAAATATGGGATTATTAGTTGAGGCTAGGGTTAGGGGTGTACATAAGTCGAGTTGGTTCGATTTTTATTTAAAAAAAAAAATCAAATCAATTATTCGGTTTGTTAAAATTATAAATCAAATCAAACCAACATAAAATTGCTTTTTTGGGTTTAGGATTTAGTCGGTTTTTTCAGTTTATTCATTTTTTTTTGTTTTTTTTGTTTTTTTTGTTTTTTTTTTTTATAATCTTTAGTTCTTACAATTATATTGTGATCGAAGACTAGATCAAATATGTTTTCACTCATGTGCTAATGAAAAACCACAATTATAAAAAAAATGAGGAGCAGAGAACTCTTTTGAAACTAAAAAGTGAGATGAAGAGTGGAAAATTTAGGTTTTAAGTTTATATTGAGTTTTGGATAATTTAATTAGCAATTAATGGACAAATATTACAACTTAAAGACCCAAATCTACATCTACTTTCAAATTATTGAAAATTACTAAAACTAGTTGAAATAGTATTTAAAAAACAGATTATAATTAATATTATATATATATATATATATATATATTATGTCGGTTTGATTCGGGTTTGGTTTGATTTTTTTTTATCAACACCAAACCAAACCAAGAATGGTCGTTTTTTTTTTCTAACGCCAAACCAATCAAATCAAACCATAAATCATTTTTTTTTCTCGATTTGGTTTGGTTCGTCGGTTCGGTTTGACTTGACGGTTTGGTGTGTACACCCCTAGCTAGGGTACATGTTAAGAGTGTGAAGAATGAGATGAGATGATGGTGTAATTTAGCTACGATGTGTATGTGCGTATAGTAATACACCAAAACTTGATGGAAATGATAAACATAAAATTAAATAATAATTAAAAAATATTTTTTGGATGAATGAAAATTTATCTGGTGACACTATTTTATTATTTACTATCTTTCTATTTTTTTATAAAGAAAAGACTAAATAAAATGAAAAGTATTTTTTGCAATTTTTTTGTCATTTTAACAAAATCATAATACCATCCTATCATATGATTCTTTTTTAATAATTTTAAATTTTCAATTAAAACCTATTCAAAATAGTATAAACTCAAAATGACGAGAAATGTTGAAACAAGAAAATATTTAAGGTTATAATTTTTTGTGAACAGATTTAGGGAGAGTTAAAAATCACGAGTCTACAATAGGTTTTAAGTTTTTCAATATAAAATATTTAGGTTGTTTGACCAAGCCATATTAATAATATATTTTTAGTATGTTTTTCTTTGTTGTCTGAATTATCACCGCTTTGATATGAAATTATTCGCTTCCGCATGATGCACTCTTGGTTTCAATCCAACAAGTGGTATCAGAGCCTACGGTCCAGTGATCATATGGGTCTAATGATTTAATGATCCTATGATTGATCGAGAAAGACATGTTTAAGGCGAATTCAAAAAGTTGTAACCAATTTGATTAGAATGAAGATTTAATCCAAAATATTACATGTGAAAACAATTGTCAATCATTTTCTTCAACAAAATTTTGTTGTCACATCTTTTAAAATAAAAGCTCACTTTTAACGCTGCAAAGGACTCCAATATTTTTAACCCGATACGACACATATATTTTAACCCCAAAGGGCTTCATTTTTAAGCATACCAAGCCATAGAAATGAATATTATGTGAAGAATGAAAATTATGTATGTGAAGAAGGTAAATCAAGTTTTGTCATCAAGTCAAAATGAGAGATTTGTTATGATTTTTGCCTTGATTTTCTTACCAAATTTGAATATTAATTTTCTATTGAAGGAGAATAAAAATAATATCATAATTACTTTTATTTTTCTAAAAGAAAAATATAAAAACTCTTTCATATTTGGCTAACCTCTTTCTTGGAGGAAATGTTTTGTACCTCTATAAGTTGAGGATCCTTCTTATTATTCTACAACACAATAACGTCCACAATGTAGTCCTAAAAGAGTCTTTTAGGGGGAGATTTCTCTCAATAAGTTTAAAGTATTTTCAAAATGATTTTAATATGTAGGTAATTTGACCAAACCATATTAATAATATATTTTTAGTATGTTTTTCTTTGTCGTCTGAATTATCACCGACTTGATATGAAACTATTCGCTTCCACATGACGCCTCTAATTGAAAAACTTTATTAGGAGTTTAGATGTTTAATGGAATACATATGTAATAACTAAATAAGAATATAATTAATAACATTTAAATTATATATTATTCTTGTTGTCTGAATTATCACCACTTTGGTATGAAACTATTCACTGCCGCATAATGTCCTATCAATTTCGAACCCAACAAGTGGTATCAGAGTTTATGATTCAATGGTCCAATAATTTGGTAAAATGAGGTTGAAGTCAAGTTCAAGGCTGTTCAAATCAAGCATAATATTATTATTTGGTTTGGTCATTGACTTATATATGAAACTAATCTAAAGAAAATATTAGAACTATAGAGAGAAAAATCACCCCCTAATTAAGACTCTTTTAATTAGGACTATTCATTTTTCGATTTAACCCATTAACTTGAACCGATAATTTGGTTATTGGGTTGGTTTATATAATATGCGAGTTGGGTGTTTGGTGTAATATTTCAATTAATGGGATATGGATTCGGGCCTCGATATGATTAATTTTCTTATCGAGCAACCCGATATCTGATAACAAAATAGGCTACACAATACACTCTACAACTAACAGGCCACATTCCAATACCCAGTTACCCGCTGGCCCAAAAGACAAAGACCCAAGACCAAAGGGTAATAGGGTTTATTCACCTTAATACTTAATGTTTCTCATTTACTCTCATGTCAATCTCTCTCTCACTACTAACATACTGAATTTCACATTTCACAAAAGCTCAATTTTTTGCTAAACAATGCTCAATTTAGAGAGACGAAATGCTGCTCGGAATCACAAATATTGCTTTCCACAATCACTGCTATTGTTGCGCTCAACAGGTAACGATTTTTTCTATTCTTGTTTCTTAGATAGTCTTCTGCTTCATCTTCAATTTCTGGCCAATGTCCAATCTTCATTGTAGTGTTACTGTTAAAGCCAACAAAGGTCACAAACATTATTTGATGATGTTCAATTTGCATGTATTTGGTAATATGGGAAGTGAACTATATCTCAAAAATTAGATCAAAGACTTAGGTAAAAGGTAGATAATTAGTGATTTTTTATACACAATTGTTTTGTTTCTTTTGTTATTTTCTATTCATGAGAATTTTGAGCCGAAATTGAGAAAATTTATGATGGTTAGGCATTGAGGAAGTTCATATTAATATCTCTCAGTTAATATGGCTAAGTGTTTGGTAACTTTAGATCAAGATATGGAAACATCATAATTTCTGTACCCTGAGGGCAAACAACAAAGGTTTATTATGGAAGTAGTTGTTCTTTTGGACCACTTGGTGAATTAGTTCATCAACATGTATTGAATTGTGTATCAATAACTTTTGTGCTAGTTTTGGAGTTCTTGATTTCTTCCTAAGGCCTTATGAATGTAGTATTCTTTATGATTTTGTGACTCAATCTGTGTTGTTCGGACTTGATAAAAATGTTGTCTCTAACTCTTTATCGTATGATTAAAAATGCACTACTTTTGGAGGATTAAGAGTCTGAACAATGTAACTTTCAATTATTCCCTCCATTTCCAAGAGTATTATAGAAGAAAAAGAGTGAGAATTTTTCTGTTTGTTTTTAGAAAGTTGAAGTCAAAAGCTATTATTGTACTTTTCATTACTTTATTAGGTTTGTAATGAATACCAAATAATATATAATAAATTTGTACATATGTTCAAGTTCTTATTTGATGCCTTACTAGTACAATGAATATGCAATAATACCAGGATCAAGCTAATCAACCACCAATTAATGAGAGAAAATAGATCTTTGTATTAGATTGGTGTCGATGAAAGGTCTTGTATATTAAGCCCTTGTTATTTTCATATACCACGTTTGTTGATCAGTTTATTGCAAATGATTGACTTCTGTTTATTTGTTGATTGGAAATCAGAATAGTTAACATGTATTGAATATATGGTTGGATGAATACACTAGTGTTGTCTTAAGTTACTAAATTAATGTGAAGTTAGTAAGTCACTGCTTATATGCTGATATTCTGTGTTCTATTTTGCTGCATGGACATTGTCAAGTTTTGGTTATCTTATGTTGTAATTTTGTTATTTTCTTGTTGAATTTATGTTGTTGGCTTATCGTTTGATTATTTCTTTCAAAAATAACAGTCACTTTGATACAACTAGATGACACAAAATACTAGAGTTGATAAAGTGATTGGTGAGAGTGTACTAGGTGGCCAATTTTTGAAAAGAAATTATGTGTAGTGTGTACTGTGTAAGTTGCTTTGTCAATAAAAAGGAATTGTGTGTACTGTGTAGTGTGTACTGTGTAAGTTGAATTGTTGTATCCCCTGCAAATCTAGTTTCATTCCCTATAAATGAGAGGCTACATTGTTGTATCCCCTGCAAATCTAATTTTCTGCTAGGCACAATTTCAAGTTTTTATCCAGTTTAATTAAGAGTGAAGAAGTGTATATATATATATATATATATATTACCATAGCTGGCAGGTTGGAAAATTATTGGGGATTATAGTTGATACTGGAAGTATAAATGGAAGGCATAAGATTGTTTATGTAGTCATTGACTCATTGTTTCCAAACACCATCACTGTTATTGACCTTGACAGGTAATTGTTTAAATCACCGGGACTCATCATCAATATTAATTGTATAAATAGAGTGATATAGTTGTTTATGTGTTTCTAGGATTGCCCAACAATATTAATTTCATTACTAAATAATTATGTGTTTCTAATATCTTTGTTTCTTTGTTAATTAGGTTTCACCATGCCTCAACTTCGTTGACCTAAAGCCCTATCACTTATTTGGAGTCACTATGAAATGCTTGAAGAAGATGATGATGGACGGTGAAAAGTAATGTGTGTTCATCGTGGTAATGTTTATAATTACACACAGAAAATGAGACAGGCTGCTTAAAGAAGCATGCTGAGCGTTGTATGGAGAGGATGGAGCATCGTTGGACTCGCATTAGAATTGAGTAGTTATTAGTACTATATTTGGTGTTTGAACTTAGTTTTTAAACTGTGTGGTAGTTTGAATTGTTCGTATTTTATTTTGGATGCAAACTGCAAAGTGCAGACTGTTGCTAGTCATGTGCCGACTTATGATTTTGCTTGGACATTGTATGACTGTGACCTACTGTGAGTCCGTGATATTATATTTTGCTTGACTTTTCTAGTTGCCTAAACTGTCTAGAGTTGTGCAGATTTTTTCTAGTTGCCTAAACTTCAAATTATACTAATGTTAACAGTTAACCCGATAATAGAACCGATAACAATAAAAAGATGATAAATCGATAACCGATATCTTAATGGTTCTTTAATGGTTTGGCATGTATACACACGGATAGTGAATAAGTAAAATCGATAACTTTCAAAACCGAACTGAATCAATCGATACGCAACCCTACTTTTAATAGCTACATTGTAGATTCTATTATGTTATGTTATAAGAAGAGAAATCTTTAATTTATAGAGGTACAAAACCTTTCTTCCAAGAAATAGGTTAGCCAAATATATAAGAAAATTATATTTTCTTTTGGTAAAAGTAAAAACAGTTATTGTAATACTTTGACTTTCCTTCAGTAAAAAATTAAAACTCAATTTTGATAAAAAACTGGGATAAAAATCCTGACAAATCTCTCTTTTTGACATGATTTTCTCGACAAAATTTGATCCACCTTCTTCACATGCATAATTTTTGTTCTTTACATAATTTTCATTACTGCTGTTTGACATGCTTCAAAATGGAGCCTTTTTAGGTTGAAAATATTTGAGCCATTTTGGATTATAAATATTGAAGCCTTTTGCAGTGTTAAAAGTGAATTTTGTATTTTACTATTCAAAACATACTAAAAAAATAATTTCATATTTTTCATGAATTTCATATTTGCTATTCAATATTTCATTTACTATCTAAATTCACCATATTTTAGCACAATAAAGTGATAATTTAATAAGATAAAAAATAATAATGGATAGTAAGATATAAATCTTATAAAAATGTAATTTAATATGCTTAAACCATTAACTCTTTCTTACACTAAATTAAGAACCCCTTCCATCTTTTACTTGTTCAGTTAAAAACTAAAAGATAATTTACTATTTTGTGTCTATTTGACACTTATTATTAAATATTATTCACTTCTCAATGTTTACATGACTAATAATTAATAATGGTGATATATTATACAAAATATACACTATGGGTACGCCACCTACACTAAAAAATATCCCCAAAAAGTAGCCCACACTATCTCCACTAACAGTTCTATCATATAAAATAATCACCGAGTACAAGTACAATAAAATACAAAAAAGATAGACATCAATCAAGCAGAAGTACAATCATAGAAGATGGATAATGTATGAAATGCATTGAGAAAGATGATGATAAGATATGTTCAATGTTGTCTTACAACTTCCACATACACCTACCGAGCACTATTCTTGAGGTTGGACCCATGGGGTGTTCGCAACACATATACAATCTAATAATCAATACCAATACCAATCAAATATCCCTAACTCCTATCCGACATAGGATCTTCAGTAGAGGGATTTAAAAGATGTCACATTTCTGTTAGAAAAATCAGTATTTCCATAGTGGTACCAATGCAACATGAATGTACAGATGATATGAGGATATAATGCTCACAACCAAATCAAAATCATAATTTCAAATCCAACCAAATACACAAGAACGCGAGCTAGAAATTCACTCAATAAGCCAACCATCCATGATACAATACAACCCATGTACCATTAGAGTAAGATATGCAAGTAACATGTCATTGTTACCACATAAATCCCAACTTTGGCAATTTTCTACCAAGAAGAAAGCAATAAAATGTACATATGTACCAGGGAAACTAGACCCTATATGGTCACACATAGCAATTTGTTTCTCAACAATCGATAATAAGAACATAAGCCCCCAAGTGAGCACAAAATAGTAAAAATAATATTTTCATGATTCATACCCATACCTATAACATTTTTTTATATCATCATTAACTACCTAGCTTATTCTGAAGAAAGTTAAGTCATAACCTACCTCAAATTAAAAAAAACACGGTCCAAAAGTCTTAAAATAGAGCCTTTCCCCTTACAAATGGCCTCAAAACCAACAAAAACATAAGATTATAGAATCTATGCATCAAAAGAAAACCAATGATACCTATATTTCCTATTTTTGAGTCGGGGACAAAATGAAAAGTCAAAATAGTTTTTCACAAAAAGAAGGATAAAACTAGAATTTTAGTTCAACCTATTATTCAAGGAAGTCACTGAAGAAAGCCCAAGTGAGAATGGTTTGGAATTTAGGTTTAAAAAAAGAAACACTAATTTTGTCCTTCTGGCCCAAGATCCCAAAATTTCCCTTTTTGAAATCATGTTTTAACAAGCTTTAGATGATGAGAATCTAATAAATTATTTGAAATAGAGGTTTGGAGCTTATCCAAGCTTTAAAATGGAATAAATTGATTAACACCTAAACTACACTTCTAATTGAAGATAAAGTGGTAGCTGTCAAGTAATGTAACCCAACTCAGGTTGGGATAGAACCCAAGGAAATATGTGGAATTATATCTCTTATTTGCTAGACATAAGGGGCAGTGGAATTAAGCTTCTAGTTGCATGCTTAGGGGTCCAAGGCTTGAAATTTTCACTAAGTGTTAGGAAATTAGTCACTTTCAAGACCCCTAATCTTCAATGATTTATATTTTGGTCTTCTCGACCTCGATACATAGATTTTTGAGTTGAAATATGCTCGGGCTTGTTATAGGTAAGTCTCGGGAAAGTTTCAAGATTTTCAGATGGGCATAAGGGTGTGTTTGGGAAATGAAAACAGTAGCCCAACCGAGATAGGCCCACGATGCCCGATCTAGTTTGCAGGGACAGAGCCCGCGATAATTGATTTAATCCACCGGACTAAAGCCCGCGCATGGGGCTTACCTTACTGGTTTGGAGCCCGCATCGCCCCTTGCTGATCTGTCCAGTCCCTTGGCTTTTAAGCTAAGGGGAATTTGAGTCAATTCCCTCAAAACCAATTCATCCTTAACACGATTTTGGGGCTCCCAAAAGGGCATTATTTGCCTCTTTCACTCAATTTTCTCCGAAGAAAATCCTCCTACTTTCCCAAGAACAAATTCAATCTTCATTCTCAAGAAATCAAAAGTTCAAGTTTTTTCTTCAAGGAATCAAGAGTTAAGGCTTCCAATTCGATGAAATCTTCAAAAATTCAGTTATTAAGGTATGCGGGATATTCATCCATGGGTTCTTTTCATCCATGGGGCCCAAAAATCTTCTTTTCAACTAAAGTATGGATTTTTCTCTTATTATGGAGTTTTATATGTTTGAGATAAGTTTAAATTCATGTTTCTCCTTAGAAGTTTGACTCAATTCGTGTCCAAGAATGATTCCATGACAAGTTAGGTTATCTCATGCTTTAAGCTTCAATCTCTCATGTTATATTCAAGAAAATTTCATGTTATATTATCAAGTTATGATCTTAGTCATGTAACCATGCTGTTTTCCCATGTTTTAAGACATTCCCATGTTCAAGTTCATGATCCTCATATGTTTTGACAAAATATTTATGTTGTGGTTCTTTGAACCATGATTACATATTACCGTATTTCAAGTTTGACATCATATTATCATGAACATTTAGTGCCAGTGGGTTATAAACACCCGATACCTATATGTTTTACATGATTTTAGATTTTCAAGTAATGATTCAGTTAAACCATGGATATTATTATTTTATTCAGTTGATGTAGTCATGATGACCCCATAAAAATAATGTTTAGTTAAACTTAGTCTAGTTCATTACCAATATCAGTTCAGTTGGGAGTAGGATTTAGCACCAAGCGAACTTAGGGATGGGGGATCACCCACCAGTTAGGACTAGGTCCTTAGTAGCAGTTCCAGAACTACATATCCAACGTAGGATTTAAGATGTCACCCGACAGTTTAGGACTGGCACTCTTTTAGGACTCACCCGCCAATTTAGGACTGATTCTATAGTCCTTCGAGACATCAGATTAGTGGATCCATGTAGCCAGTGTTAGTATCCGTGGCATGGTACTGACACCCTCCCAACTAGGGTTACATGTTGGACCCCGATTAGCTCTGATTGGGGCATGTCAATTACATGATACCACCCATAGTTTTAGTTCAATATTCAAAATATATCAATTCAGGTTTGCAGAACAAAGTATACAATTATTCAGAAGCCTTACATTAGGGTTATTTTTATTTTTTTCATTTTTTGTGTATCAATTTTGGTAATAAGCTTACATATTAAGGTATGTCACAACAATTACCATTATAACCCTTAATTTTAGGTTGTAACAAATTTGTATTAGAGCATCCAGGTTTCATTGGTCTCAATAGTGTAAGAATAGAATGTCAAGCAGAGTCTCACAAATCATTACATAGATGTTTGTATCTATCTTTAAGAGGCAAGTAGAGTCTCGCAAATCTGTACATAGATATTCATATCTATCTTTGAGAGTCTATGGATGTCTTTAGAAAACTCCCCTTATTTTGTTCCTTATCGTACAAATTTCTTTCATACCCTGAGTTCTAAGTTATGTCTTACTTTTTTTTCATAGATGGTGTTTACTGGTCTTATGAGAATAGAGAAGTAGAGCCTTTATCCAGAAGAATATCCTCGAGTCATGTAAGGACTCCAGAGAGTAGACGGGATCGTGGATCAAACCCATCTAGGAGGAGTGCTAGGGGATTCTTCCCCTATCCTTAGGTTGAGCATGTTGGGGGTGCAGGTTTAGTTATATTTTCTCAAATTTTATCTGCCCTAGTCTTGGATAGGTTGTTGGTGTTTTTGCTGACCTGCTTATTAGGTTTTTCTTTGGTTATGCTGGGTGTTCTTCTAGTTCCAAGTGTGGATCCTCCTATTTCACTTGCTTTTAGTTTTAGTACTCCTCAGACTCTAAGTCTAATTTCTATTTCAACACTGATATTTAAGTATGGTTTTCTAGGATCGGGAGTCCAGCCTTCATCTATGTTACCTTCTCAGATGGGCTTTCAGCCCGGCAGATTTAATATGACTCCTTTTACTGTAAGTACTATTATGTATTCTGAGGATCAGAAGAGTTTTGAGAGGTTTACTCATTTGGGTCCTCCTAGATTCAGTTGTGTTATGGACGCGGATGCTTATGAGTTACTGATTGATTGCCATTTGAAGTTGCATAACTTGGGTTCTATTTAGTTACATAGGGTTTCTTATAATACCTATCAGTTGAGAGATACTGCTAGAGATTGGTGGAGGTCACTAGTTAGTTGCATACCACTTGATTCTCCTGATATGACTAGGGATCAGTTTGCCGATGAATTTCTGGAGAGGTTTATGTCTTACAGTTGAGGGATATGATGCATGATGAGTTTGAAAACCTAGAGCACGACTCCATGATTATAGAAGAGTATGAGGCATGCTTCCATAATTTGTCTAGATATTCGTATGCTAGTATTTGCACAGAATCTAAGAAGATTCAAAAGTTTGTGAAGGGTTTGAATGTCTCCCTTCAGTTGGACACATCACAGATGGTTGTATTTGAGACATCTTTTTGGATTATGGTGGATCATGCTAAGATAACTGAGGGTATTCTTCGGGCATCTCAGGGAGGCACTAAGAAGGTGATCTATTTTGGTGAGTTCAGAGGTTAGGTTTGTTGTAATAGAGATTTTAGAGGTTCTCAAGGGTATAAGGGTAGGCCGAGGCAGGAAGCTTTGCAGAATTTGGGTTGTGGATCTTTTGGTTCAGAAGTTCAGGGTGTTCATCTGGGCCCGATTGTACCTTTTTTCTATTGAGTCGGGCCATAGAGGTTGTTTTGTGTATGATAAGATTGACCATCTATCTAAGGACTGCCCCCGTTGTATGATTAGAGCCACTCCTATTTCAGTTGAGGGGTAGGGGTGATATTAAAAGTGCGAGGGATAAAGGTAGTGGATATCATAGTAGTGGTCATGGGGCCACTTAGGTAGTTGGTGGTCGTGGACAGTACTATGCTTACCAGCCAGACTAAAGGCAGAAGATTCTGATGCTGTGATCATCGCATGTATCATCCCCATTTGTTTCAGATCTTTATTTGTGTTATTTAATTTGGGGTCAACTTTCTCCTATGCGTATTCATATTTTTCTTTGGGTTTTTATCCTGTTAGTTAGCCTTTTACCATGCCTATCCATGTATCTACCTCACTAGGTAATTCTTTAGTGGTGGATTGGGTGTACTAATCTTGTGTCGTGACTTTTGTCAGGCGTGAGACCTTGATAGATTTTCTTATGTTAGATATGGTTGATTTCAATGTTATTTTTGGTATGGATTGCTTTTCTCCTTATCATGATGTCTTAGATTATTTTGTTAAGACCGTGACTTTATCTTCACTGGGTGTGCCGAGGATAGATTGGAAGGGTGTGTTTAACAAGGGTCCTAAGAGGATCATATCTAATGTTCAGGCTCATAGATTGGTTGATAGAAGATGCTTATCTTATTTGGCTCATATTCGTTATACTTGTGCGGTGCCACCCCCTTCTTTTGATTTTGTTTGTGTTGCCCGTGAGTTTTTGGATGTGTTTCCTATGAATTTGCATGGTATGCCTCCGGATTGTGATATTGATTTTGCTTTTGATGTTGATCCAAGAACTAAGCCCATTTCTATTCCATCTTATAGGATGTCCCCAGCTGAGTTGAAAGAATTGAAAGATCAGTTGTAGGAGTTGTTGTATAAGGGATTTATTCAACCTAGTGTATCGCCTTGGGGTACGCCTATCTTGTTAAGTAAGAATAAGGATGGGTCTATGCACATGTGTACTGATTATTGATAGTTGAAGAAGGTTACGGTTAAGAATAAGTATTATCTTCCTCGTATTGATGATTTATTTGATCAACTTCAGGCTGCGGTGTTTTCGAAGATTGATTTTAGATTCAGTTATCACCAATTGAGGATTATAGCTTCAAATATTCCGAAGACAACTTTTTGGACTCGATATGGTCATTATGAGTTCTTTGTCATGTCCTTTGGGTTGACCAATGCCCCAGCCGTATTCATGAAGTTGATGAATCAGGTGTTTCCACCGTATTCCGACTCATTTGTTATTATATCTATAGATAATATATTTGGCCTTCACCATGACGCGGTAGTTATATTATCGCCATACTCACCGCGATGCGTTCCAATCACGGTGAGTTACTGGAAGTCAACAATTATGAAATCGTCCTTCATCGCGATGCGCTGACTGACCAATTGACACACTATTCACTGAAAATGCCCTAACTTCTTCACCGAGGGTCAGATTTGGGTGAATTTGGTATCAACGGAAAATTATCATGATTCGAATATTACTCACTTTAGAAGTCATCCCCTTAATGTTCTAGAAACGAAATTAGACTTAAGAAAAGTTTAGGGTATTACAATATCTCCCCCTTGGGAACATTCGTCCTCGAATGTGACTAACAAAACTGAGATGCTGAGAACTGAGGCTATAACTGATGTGTACTACTAAAAGCATGACTAAACTGATTTGCAAATGCACGAACTATCGCATGAATGGCTATGTAAAGCTTGAAACATTGAATGGAAATAGATGAGCTGAGGTAACTTATTACCTTAAACTAAATCTGAATCTGCAGCGAAAAGATGAGGGTACTTGGTTCGTATATCTGCTTCTGCTTACCAAGTGGCTCCCTTGATGTATTGATTTTTCCAAAGAACTTTGACTAATGGAACTTCTTTGTTCCGTAGTTTACGAATCTAACGATCAAGGATCTCAACAGGAATCTCTTCATATGAGAGGTTATCATGAATTTCCGTGCTTGCTAAGGGTACTACAACCACTGGATCACTAACACACTTCTTCAACAAATATACATGGAATACAGGATGTACGGATGATAAGTCTGTAGGAAACTCAAGCTCATACGCCACCTTCCCAACATGGCTCAAAATCCGGTAGGGACCAACATAACGAGGACTGAGTTTCCCCTTTTTGCCAAATCTCTTTACCCCTTCATGGGTGAAACTTTCAAATAGACTAAATCACCAACTTCAAACTCAAGATCTCTTCTTCTTACATCTCCATACAACTTCTGACGACTTTGAGCTATTTTCAATCTTACTCGAATCAACTACACTTTCTCCTGCACTTTCTCCATAGCTTCTAACACCATATCTAGTCCTAACATTGCGGCCTCACCTACTTCAAACCATCTGACAGGTGATCTACACCTCCTCTCATAAAGTGCCTCAAATAGAGCCATCTTAATGCTAGCATGGTAACTGTTATTGTATGCAAACTCAATCAACGACAAATGCTCATCCCAACCACCTTTGAAATCAAGCACACATTCCCTCAACATATCCTCCAATGTCTGAATGGTTTTCTCTGCCTGACCATCAGTCTGTTGATGAAAAGCGAAGCTATAATGAACTTGGGTACCAAGACCCTTCTATAAATCTTTCCAAAAATAGGAGGTAAACTGAGTACCCCTATCCAAAATGATGGACAACAGAACTCTATGCAATCTAACTAGCTCTCGGATATACAACTTATAATAATCCCCAGCTATATAAGACGTGCAAACTGGCAAGAAATGCATGACTTAGTCAACCTGTCTACTATAACCCAAATCAAATCATGATGTTGATGCGAACGGGGTAAACCAGTCACAAAATCCATATTCACCTCTTACCACTTCCAAGTAGGAATACTAAACTCTTGCAAAATACCACCAGGTCTTTGGTACTCTACCTTAACCTATTGACAAGTTGCACACTTTCTTATGAACTCCATTATATCTTTCCTCATGCCACTCCACCAATTGATTTCTCGCAAATCACGGTACATCTTGGTAGCACCAGGATGAATAGAATATCGCGCACCATGCACTTCATCTATAATCCACTGTCTCAAATCATCAACACAAGGAACACACAATCTACTTTGATATCTCAGCACACCATCTCCACCTTGGGAGAAACCTCTACCTTTTGGTCTCCAATTTCCTTCTTCAACTTCACTAAGAGGGGACCCTGATCTTATTTCTCCTTAACCTCACAAACTAAGGAAGATTCGGAACTACTTTGAACCCAAACGTTCCCCTCAACTGAATCAATCAACCTAACACCCAATCTAGCCAAACGATGAACTTCTCGAGCTAACTCCTACTTATCATTCTCCACACGAGCAACACTGCCCATAGACAATCTACTAAGGGCATCTTCCACTACATTGGCCTTGCCCGGATGGTACAACACACTCATGTCATAATCTTTTAGTAACTCTAACCACCTTCTTTGACAGAGATTCAACTCCTTTTGAGTGAACACATACTGCAAGCTTTTGTGATCCATGAATACATCAACATGAACACCATACTGATAGTGTCTCCAAATTTTTAAAGCAAACACCACAACAACTAATTCGAGATCATGGGTTGAGTAATTCTTTTCATAGGGTTTCAACTGTCTAGAGGCATAGGCTATAAACTTACCTCTGTACATCAATACATAACCCAACCCAACCCTAGAGGCATCACAATACACCATAAAACCATCTGTGCCCTCGGGTAATGTTAAGATTGGGGCTGAAGTAAGTCGAGTCTTCAACTCCTGAAAACTCTTCTCACATGAATCTGACCATTGAAACTTAACCTTTTTCTATGTCAAACGAGTCATAGGGGACGCTATGGATGAAAACCTCTCAACAAAATATCAGTAATAACCATCCAAACCCAAGAAACTTCTAATATTTGACGAAGAGATATGTCTAGGCCAATTTCTTACGACTTCTATCTTTTGGGGATCAACTCTAATGCCATCGATGGAAATAATATGACCAAGAAAGGCTACTAACTTCATCCAAAATTCACACTTTCTGATCAAAGATGGTATGCATGATCATCCTCACTACGAGAGTACACCAGGATGTCATCTATGAATACTATGACAAACCTGTCTAGATACTATTTGAACACTCGATTCATGAGGTCCATGTAGGATGCTGGAGCATTGGTTAACCCGAAGGACACGACTAGAAACTCAAAATGACCATAACGGGTCTTGAAGGCTGGCTTCGGAATATCACACTCCCTTACTTTAAGCTGATGATAGCTGGATCTAAGGTCTATCTTTGAGAAATAACTTGCACCTTGGAGTTGGTCAAACAAATCATCAATTCTAGGAAGAGGATACTTGTTATTAACTATAACTTTATTTAGCTGACGATAGTCAATGCACATACACAAAGAACCATCCTTCTTTCGCACGAATAGGATGGGAGTGCCCCATGGAGAAATACTAGGCCTTATGAAACCTTTGTCTAACAGATCTTTGAGTTACTCTTTCAACTTCTTAAGCTCTGCAGGAGCCATACGATATAGAGGAATGTAAATAGGTTACATATCAGGTAAAATATCATTTCTGAATTCTATTTCCCTATTGGAAGGTACCCATGGTAAATCTTTGGGAAAGACATCCGAAAACTCACTGACTATACTAATTGACTAAAATGCTGGAGTCTCAGACTTACTGTCCTTGACTCAAACTAGATGGTAGATATACCCTTTGGAGATTAGTTTTCTGGCCCTAAGATAAGATATGAAATAACTCTTAGGAGACATTGAATTACCTGTTCATTCAAAGTCTAGCTCATCTGGAAACTAAAACTTCACCACTCGGGTGCGACAATCTATAGATGTATAACAAGGATGGAGCCAATCCATACCAAGAATAAAATCAAAGTCAACCATATCTAACTCTATCAGGTCTGTTGACATGATCTTATGAAGGACTATAATGGGACACTTTCTATAGATTTGTTTAGCAACAACTGACTCACCTAATGGAGTAGAAACCAGGAAAGGCTCAGGAATCTTTTCAGAACTTATTTCAAAATTCACGGCTACTAATGGGGTCATATATGAGAAACTCAATCCAATGTCCAACAACACATAGATATTAAAATAGAAGACACGAATCATACTACTAAGAATATCTGGGGAGCTCTCCTGCTCTTGGCGGGATGGTAATGCATAAAACTGATTCTAGTGTTGACCGCCACCGGTACTGGATGAAGCGCCCTGAGGAGGGACTGGGCGAGGTACAGGATCCAGTGCAGTGGTAGCCTAAGTCTGGGGACGAACATCTATGCTTCTTTTCTTAGCATAAAGACACTCTCTAATTCTATGACCCAACTTTCCACAACCAAAAAAACCCTTCTGCTCAGCCAAACACTCACCAGGATGAGTCCTACCACACTTAGCACATGGATGATAACTGGGTCGACCACTCACATCATTCTGTGACCTAGACATAGAAGACTTACCCTAATAATCTATCTTGGTTCTAGGTGTGGGGACACTAGCTAAAGTTGGCGCTGGTAAAGGTGGACAAATCTGAAACTTTGAACGATTCCCTTCATGAGACCTAGCCTGGCTATACTCAAACTACCCTATTCTATCCTTCTTATCTCTCTCTCTTCCTCTCAACTTGTCTGCCTCAATTTGCTGGGCATGAGTCATAAACCTAGCGAGATCCATATCTCCAATAAGCATGGCAATCCTACACTCCTTGACTACCAATCTCGATATTCTGTTAACAAACTTACTCATACTAGATCTGGGTCAGCTATCAACTTAGGAGCATACTTAGATAACTGATTGAACTTAGGTATTACTCCTTCACTATCATTGAGCCTTGCCTTAGGTTCATAAACTCTTCCACCTTGGCTTTCTATAACTCACGTAGAAAGAACTTGTCTAGAAAAGCTTCCTGAAATACCTAGCAACTCATGGGAGCTGCATCCTCACCCCTACCTTTCTTCCATATGACAACCCAATCATGAGCAACATCTTTTAATCGATAAGAGGCTAATTCTACGCTCTCCTCTTTAGTAACATGTATAACTTGGGTGATCTTTTTTACCTCATCAAGATACAACTGCGGGTCCTTACCTACCTTCGACCTAAAGAACTCGGGCGAAATAATTCTCATAAAGTCATGAAGTCTAGGTATGGCTTAATCACCCTTTTGCTGACACAGAACTATAGCCTGATTATTGGCTTGGACATTAGCGGTCACAGCTTGGGCTAGCACCTGAAAAATAGCCAGAAATTTGGCATGAGACACATACTCATTTAGGGGATCAACAGGCTAAGGTAGCTGATTATCATTCCTATGGGCATTAGCTCTGCGAAGAGGAATTTTCTATCATGAAAAAACATGAGTTAATAGAAGATAGAGACAACTGTAGGCATGATGACTTTTGAAAAAAAGAGATGACTTTTTCCTAAAACGTCCCATAGCCTTTTGCTCATAAATGTGGCGTGCTTCACATCTATGATCAAGACTCTATGTAACATGAATTTTCTGACTCGCTAGGACTCTTTAAACCTTCAACTCTGATACCAAGTTTGTAACACCCCAAAATCTCATCCCGAGACGTAACACGGTGCTCAAGGCTATGCGTAGCCCCAAGCTAACCCTTTGAACCTTCTACTAAATCTAGAGCTTACTTAAAGATAAATTACTAAAATAATAGTACTATAACATAACATATCTGAACTAAAATAACTGAAAAACAATATCTGAATGACAAATACTGAAAGTCTAGAAATTATCAACTAGTCCGACAAGCCTCTACTGCTCAAGAACTAGAGAGTCATTGGGACAGACCCCCAACTGACTCGAACTAAACTGAAAGTGGTAAACAAACACTCTGAAAGAGTAGGTCCTCGAACTATGAGGACTCACCAACTGTGGAAGTGTAGGTAGAGATACTGAAAATTACTCATGCCGCTGAGATTGAGCACCTGAACCTACATTATGAGACAATATATCACATAGACATATATGTGGATCAGTACTTTGAGGATGTACTGAGTATATGGGGTGTATGCATAAGTAAACCAATGACAATATACGTAAGTGCACATATAATTCTGTAAAAAATGCATGCTAAGTGAAAATGACTCACACTGGATTGAGTAACTAAAAACTGAGAAATCATATATCAGGAACAGTAAAACATTCTGTATAATTATCGTGAGTCATACCACTTAGTTATAAAAGCTGTACTTTTGTTCTTCTTGCAAATCATGTAAGCTAAGTAGAAAAGAGCTCGCCTTTATCTTCTAATAATTGAAAAATATATGTCTGTAACTGTGACTTTAAGTAAAGTGATTTCTGAGTAAATGTATGAGCCATTAAGGCTAGTTTATAAAATCTCTTCTATCACTCTCTTATTTGGAACTTAAAGACTTTGACTTGGGACTCTGGGAACTTAGGAGACTTTAGGGTTGGGAACCTTGGGGACCTTGGGAGTTTCTTCTAACCGACATAAGCCATGTGAGCTGACATGGAGTCCAACATCTTGCCCACGTTGGGAGAGTTGTTCTACCCTTTCTATCAGAATAGAACCTTAACTTTAGTGATCACTATCTTAGCCCACTCTGGGTAAATTAGAAACCTATGGTGGCATGTAGTTCTAGGGAATGAGACCTTGGAATCATACCCAACTCGGTGCTAAATACTACTCCCATACTTATTTCTCAGAACTTTTAGGAAATCCACCTTAAAATAGCACAAGGGTTCGTAATCAAAACCAATCATGCTTCTTATTGATTTAAATCATAAGTTGTATGTAAATGTGGATTCCTATCTTAGCTTAGGATCAAAACATCAACTTTCTTTAAAATCTGAATACTTGCTCGTTAAAGCATACTAATAATATACTCATCATACAATGTCAAAACTCATACTTGGGTGTTTAAAGCATATGTACTAAAATGTTTAGAATTTCATAAGGATGCTTCATTCTCAACAATCATCTTAAAATCATTCGACAATATCAGTTCACAATAGGGAGGTGAAAATCATAATAGAAATCTTTAAGTAAAAGGATAATTAAATGATATAACATGCATTTCAATACTCAAATGACTTGTAAATTCGCAAACTCAAAACAAGATGGTTTGGGTGAAAACCCAACTTGCAAATCATATAATGTTTAATAGAATTTAAGTTTTTGGGCACAAGAATGAAAGATTTGTCCTTGTTCAAACACTACATACCTTAGATTATGAACTTGGATGAACAACCTGCTTTTAAGATTCTTTTTGCACTCTTGACTGAAGATTCTTGGACTAGGAACTTAGATTCTTGAACTAAGTTGTAGAAAGGATGGTGAACTTTGAGGCTTCTTGAAGTTGGATGTGGTTGCTTAGGGTTTATTTTTGAGGAAAAATTGATGAAGAATGAGCATATTTTGCTTAATATGGCCCTTAATCGTATGTTTTCATGACTTGGGGATGTGGGCAAAAGATTGAACTGCCCTTGGAATTAAAATTTTGTAACTGGAACGCCGATTAAGGTCACACCGTGATGCGGTAACTTTTCCATCAGGATACCCACCACGACGCGGTGAAATTGCTGTGACCTACTGGACATAGACAATTTCTAATTTAGGGTTCACCGCGATACAGTGTAATCGCGGTGACTCACTGGAATTTGATAAACATCGATTTGGCCTTCACCGCAATGCGGTAGCCATATCATCGCCATACTCACAGCGATATGGTCCAATCGCGGTGAGCTACTAGAAGTCGACAATTATGAAATCTTCCTTCACTGTGATGCGCTGACTGACCAATTGACACACTGTTCACTAAAAACACCCTAACTTCTTCATCGAGGATCAAAATTGGGTGAATTTGGAAATTTATTCATCCCCTTAACATTCTAGAGACGAAATTAGACTTAAGGAAAGTTTGGGGTATTGCACATAAACCCCCAAGCGAGCATAAAATAGTAAAAACAATATTTTCATGATTCATACCCATACCCATAACATGTTTTTATATTAGCATTAACTACCGAGCTCAGTCTAAAGAAAGTTAATTCATAACCTACCTCAAATTAAAAAAACATGGTCCAAAAGCCTTAAAATAGAGCCTTTCCCCTTACAAATGGCCTCAAAACACACTAAAATATAAGATTTTAGAATCTACACGTCAAAAGAAAACCAATGATACCTATATTGCCTATTTTTGAGTCGGGACAAAATGGAAAGTCAAAATAGTTTTTCACAAAAAGAAGGATAAAACTGGAATTCTAGTTCATAAATACATTACCTATTATTCAAGGAAGCCACTGAATAAATCCCAAGTGAGAATGGTTTGGAATTTAGGTTTACATTGAAGAAATACTAATTTTGTCCTTCTGGCCCAAGATCCTAAAATTACCCTTTTTGAAATCATGTTTTAGCAAGCTTTAGATGACAAGAATCGAAGAAATTATTTGAAATAGGGGTTTGGAGCTTATCCAAGCTTTAAAATGGAAGAGATTGATTAACACCCAAACTACACTTCCAATTGAAGATAAAGTGGTAGCTGTCAAGTAATATAACCCAACTCAGGTTGGGATATAACCCAAGGAAATATGTGGAATTATATCTCTCATTTGCTAGACATAAGGGGTAGTGGAATTAAGCTTCTAGTTGTATGCTTAAGGGTCCAAGGCTTGAAATTTTCACTAAGTGTTAGGGAATTAGTCACTTTCAAGACCACTAAGCTTCAATGATTTTTATTTGTGTCTTCTTGACCTCGAGACATAGATTTTGAGTTGAAATATGTTTGGGGTTGTTAAAGGTATGTCTCGGGAAAGTTTCAGGATTTTCAGACGGGTGTAGGGGTGTGTTTGGGAAACGAAAATAGTAACCCCACCGGGATAGGCCGAAGATGCCTGATTTAGTTCACTGGAAAAAAGTCGGCGATGATCGATCTAGTCCACCGGCCTGAAGCCCGTGGAACGGGGCTTACCTCGCCAATTTGGAGCTCGCATCGCCCCTTGATGATCTGTCCAGTCCCTTGGCCTTTAAGATAAAGGGCATTTGAGTCAATTCTCTCAAACCCAATTCGTCCTTAACATGACTTGGGGCTCTAAAAGGGCATTATTTGCCTATTTCACTCAATTTGCTCCCAAGAAAACCCTCCTACTTTCCCAAGAACAAAGTCAATCTTCATTCTCAAGAAATCAAAAATTCAAGTTTTTTCTTCAAGGAATCAAGAGTTAAGGCTTCCAATTCGATGAAATCTTCAAAAATTCAGTTATTAAGGTATGTGAAATATTCATCCATGGGTCCTTTTCACCCATGGAGCCCAAAAACCTTCTTTTCAACTAAAGTATGGATTTTTCTCTTATTATAGAGTTTTATATGTTCGAGATGAGTTTAAATTCATGTTTCTCCTTAGAAGTTTGACTCAATTCATGTCAAAGAATGATTTCATGACAAGTTAGGTTATCTTATACTTTAAGCTTCAATCTCTCATGTTATATTCTAGCAAATTTCATGTTATATTATGAAGTTATGATCTTAGTCATGTAACCATGCTATTTTCCCATGTTTTAAGACATTCCTATGTTCAAGTTCATGATCTTATGTTTTGATGAAATATTTATGTTGTGGTTCTTTGAACCATGATTACATATTACCATATTTCAAGTTTGACGTTGTATTATCATGAACATTTAGTGCTAGTGGGTTATGAACACCCGATACCTATATGTTTTGCATGATTTTAGATTTTCAAGTAATGATTTAGTTAACCATGGATATTATTATTTTATTCAGTTGATATAGTCATGATGAGCACCATAAAAAATAATGTTCTGTTAAACTTAGTCTAGTTCATTACCAGTGTCAGTTCAGTTGGGAGTAGGATTTAGAACCGAGCGAACCTAGGGATGGGGGATCACCTGCCAGTTAGGACTGGGTCCTAAGTAGCAGTTCTAGAACTATGTAGCTAATGTAGGATTTAAGATGTCACCCGAAAGTTTAGGACTGTCACTTTTTTAGGTCTCACCTGCCAATTCAGGACCTGATTTCGTAGTCCTTCAAGACATCAGATTAGTGGATCCGTATAGCCAGTATTAGTACCCATGGAATGGTACTGACACCTTTCCAACTGGGGTTACATGTTGGACCCCGATTAGCTCTGATTGGGGTATGTCGATTACATGATACCGCCCACAGTTTCAATTTAGTATTCAAAATATATCAGTTCAGGTTTGCAGGACCAAGTATACAGTTATACAGTTATTCAGATATCAGTCATTCAGTTATAATAAATTATTTCAGTACATATTATGCTTGGTCTTACATTTTCAGATATTATATGTTCCTGCATTTATGCTCAGTTACCTCATCCATTTCATCTAGTCCTTATGTCATATACCAGTACATTCAAAGTACTGACCATATACTTTTCTTTGCGTAGTGTTGTCTTATAACACAGGTTCAGATGCTCAATTTTTCGACCGTTCTTAGACAGCTCAGCGTTCCTCAGTAGCAGCAATGGTGAGTCCTCATCCACCGAGGACATGATTTATTTATCCCAGTTATTTAAGTATTTCCTTATGTTCAGTTAGCTGGAGTTAGTTGGGGGCTTATTCCATCAACTCCTCTGATATTTAGAGGCTTTCAGACAATCAATTAGACAGTCAGATAGTTCTTTTAATATTTTATCAGATATTTTAGACATGTTCTTATTACGTATTTCAGTATTTAGATTTACAGTATTTTATCAGTTTACCTTCTGCATGTGTTGTATTACTATTTTGTTTAGTGCTCACAGTAGGTAACAACTCATGGGTTAGCTTTTGGTCACTTGTGGTCTTAAACATCATTGTCACGACCAGGGGGTATCCTCGAGTCGTGACATCATGCCTACTGGGCCCTTTTGATGTAGGTCCTAGTACGAGTGTGCCCTAACTTGGTTGATTCAGGCGATACTTGGTGCTTTCGAGGTATAAATGGATTTTCAGGTATTTGAATGTATTCTACTACCTTTCTTATAGACTATGTCCTTACTTTTATTTCAAAGACAAATTTTCTCTTATATTTGGACATCTTATGTATTTCTTTTGGATTCGAGTCATACTAGATACATTTTTATACCATTTACATCAGGTTTTGAGTGTTATGGATATATTGTTGATTATATTCTTTCCACACTTATTATCTTAGATGTTTTAACTTTATTCTAGAAGCCTTACATTAGGGGTATTTCAATCTTTTTCCTTTTTTATGTATCAGTTTGGGTAATAAGCTTACTTGTTAAGGTACGTCACAATAATTGCCATTATAACCCTTAATTTTGGGTTATAATAGATTGATATTAGAGCATCCAGGTTTTATTGGTCTCAATAGTGTAAGAACAGAATGTCAAGTAGAGTCTCATGGATCTATACATAGATGTTCGTATCTATCTTTGAGAGGCTATGGATATCTTTAGAAAACTCCCCTTATTTTGTTCCTTATCGTGCAAATTTCTTTCATACCTTGTGTTCTAAGTTATGTCTCGTTTTTTCTATGTAGATGGTGTTTATTGGTCCCATGAGAATAGAGATATAGAGCCTTCACCCAGAAGAATAGCCTTGAGTCATGGAAGGACTCGAGGGAGTAGACGGGCTTGTGGATCAGACCCATCTAGGAGGAGTGCTAGGGGATTCTCCCTTGATCCTTAGGTTGAGCATTTTGGGGGTGCAGGTTTAGTTACATTTTCTCAGAGTTTATCTGCCCTAGTATTTGATGGGTTGTTGATGCATTTGCTGACCCACTTATAGGGTTTTCCTTTGATTATGCTGGGTGTTCTTCCAGTTTCAAGTATGGATCCTCCTATTTCTCCTTCTTTTAGTTTTGGTACTCCTCAGACTCTAAGTCAAATTTCTATTTCAGCGTTGATATTTGAGTATGGTGTTCCAGGAGTGAGAGTTCAGTCTTCATCAATGTTACCTCCTCAGATGGGTTTTCAGCCTAGCAGATTCAATATGCCTTCTTTTACTGTGAGTACTGTTATGTCTTCTGTGGATCAGAAGAGTTTTGTGAGGTTTACTTATTTGGGTCCTCCTCGATTCAGTTGTGTTGTGGACGCAGATGCTTATGAGTTCCTGCTTTATTGCCATATAAAGTTTCATAACATGGGTTCTCTTTAGTTACATGGGGTTTCTTATAATACCTATCACTTGAGAGATACTGTTGGAGATTGATGGAGGTCACTGGTTAGTTGCAGACCTCTTGCTTCTCCTCATATGACTTGGGGGCATTTTGCTGATTAATTTTTTGAAAGGTTTGTTCCTTACAGTTAGAGGGATCGGATGCATGATGAGTTTGACAACCTAGAGCACGACTCCATGACTATACAAAAGTATGAGGCATGCTTCCATGCTTTGTCTAGATATTCATATGCTAGTATTTTCACTGAGTCTGAGATGATTCAAAAGTTTGTGAAGGGTTTGAATGTCTCTCTTCAGTTGGCTACATCACAGATGGTTGTATTTGAGGCATCTTCTCAGATTATAGTGGATCATGCTAAGATAAATAAGGGTATTCCTTGGGCATCTCAGGGAGTCACCAAGAAGGTGGTCTATTTTGGTGAGTTCAGATATTAGGTTTGTTGTAATAAAGATTTTAGAGGTTCTCATGGGTATAAGGGTAGGCTGGGCCAGGAAGCTTTGCAAAGTTTGGGTTATGGACCTTCTTGTTTAGAAGTTCAGGGTGTTCGTCTGGGACCAATTTTACCTTCTTTTATTGAGTCAGGCCATAGAGGTTGCTTTATGTGTGATGAGATTGGTCATCTATCCAATGACTTCCCCCATTGTGTAATTAGAGCCACTCCTATTTTAGCTGAGGGGTAGGGGTGCTATCAAAAGTGCGAGGGATAAAGGTAGTGGATATCATAGTGGTGTTCATGGGGCCACTTAGGTAGTTTGTGGTCGTGGATAGTTCTATGCTATACCAGCCAGACCAAAGGCAGAGGATTCTGATGTTGTGATCATCACAGGTATTGTCCCCATTTATTTCAGATCTTTATTTGTGTTATTTGATTTGGGTCAACTTTCTCCTATGTGTCTTCATATTTTGCTGTGGGTTTTGATCCTGTTAGTGAGCGTTTTACCATGCCTATCTATGTATCTATTTGGCTAGGTGATTCTTTAGTGGTGGATTAGGTGTATTGAACTTGTGTCGTGACTTTTGTCAGTCGTGAGACCTTGTTAGATTTTCTTATGTTAGATATGATTGATTTCGATGTTATTTTGGGCGTGGATGGGTTTTCTCCTTATCATGATGTCTTAGATTATTTTGCTAAGACTGTAACTTTATCTTTACTGGGTGTACTTAGGGTAAATTGGAAGGATGTGTTTAACTAAGGTCCTAAGAGGATCATATCTAATGTTCAGGCTCATAGATTGGTTGATAGAAGATGCTTATCTTATTTGGCTCATATTCGTTATACTGGTGCGGTGCCACCTCTTTCTTTGGATTCTATTTGTGTTGCCCATGAGTTTTTGGATGTGTTTCCTATGAATTTATGTGGTATGCCATCAGATTTTGATATTGATTTTGCTATTGATGTTGATCCAAACACCAAGCGCATTTCTATTCCATTTTATAGGATGGCCCCAGCCGAGTTGAAAAAATTGAAAGATCAGTTGTAGAAGTTGTTGTATAAGGGATTTATCTGACCTAGTGTATCGCCTTGGGGTACGCCTATCTTGTTCATTAAGAATAAGGATGGGTCTATGCACATGTGTATTGATTGTTAATAGTTGAAGAAGGTTACGGTTAAGAATAAGTATCATTTTCCTCATATTAATGATTTATTTGATCAGCTTCAGGCTGCGGTGTTTTCTAAGATTGATTTTAGATTCAGTCATCACCAGTTAAGGATTACTGAAGACAACTTTTTGGACTCAATATGGTCATTATGAATTCTTGATCATGTCCTTTGGGTTGACCAATGCTCCAACTGCATTCATGAAGTTGATGAATCAGGTATTTCGACTGTATTCCGAATCCTTTGTTACTATATCTATAGATAATATATTGGTTTATTCCAAGAGTAAGGCTGATCATGCGGAGCATTTACGAATTGTGCTTAAGAAATTGAAGGATGAGAAGTTGTATGTTAAGTTCTCCAAGTGTGATTTTGGTTGGAGTCTATTTTTTTCTTAGGTCATGTGGTTACTATGGATGGTATTGTGGTTGATCCAGCCAAGATTATAGCAGTTTGTGATCGGGCTAGGCCTACTACGCTTATCGAGATTTAAAGTTTCATTGGCTTGGTTGGTAATTATCAGCGTTTCATTGAGGGTTTCTCATCTATCATCGTTTCTTGGACTAAGTTGACTAAAAAAAATTTCTTTTCTGTGGTTTGATGCATGCGAGGAGAGCTTTCAAAAGATCAAATATTTGTTGACTTCAGCTCCTATCTTAACTTTGCCCAAGGAGTATGTGGGCTTCACCTTGTTTTGTGATGCTTTAGGTGTTGGATTGGATGCTGTTTTGATATAGGAGGGAAAGCTAATTACTTATGAGTCTCGTCAGTTGAAGCCTAATGAAAAGAACTACCCTACCTATGATTTGAAGTTATGCGCGGTTGTTTTTTGCTTTGAAGTTCCGGAGGCACTGTTTTTATGGAGTCCATTGTGAGATTTTCTCAAATCATCGTAGCCTTTCGTACTTCTTCACCCAGTGAGAGCTTAATATGAGGCAACATTGTTGACTCAATTTTCTCAAGTATTATGAATTGACTATTTTCTATCATTCGGGCAAGGCTAATGTGGTTGCGTATGCCTTGAGCCGAAAGTCGACTAGCAAGGGTATCTTAGAGTATTTTTTGACCTAGGAGAGGCCTTTAGCCTTAGAGAGCCAGTATTTAGCTAATCAGATGGTTAGGCTTAATATTTTGACACCTGGGTATGTTTTGGCATTTGAGGAGGATATGTCTTCTTTGATGGAGCAGATTCTAGCTCATAAGTTTGATGATGTAGGATTGATAACAATTAGAGATTAGGTATTGAGTGGCAATGCAAAGGAAGCCTCACTTTAGTTGGATGGTATTTTACGGATTAGAGATTGAGTTTGTATGCCGAGAAGGGATGATTAGATCAGACTAATTTTGGAGAAGGCTCATCATTCCAAATAGTCTATGCACCCGGGAGTGACCAAGATGTATCGTGATTTAAGGAAGCATTATTGATGGGGTGGTATTAGGAAGGATGTCACAAATTTTGTAGCTCGTTCCCTTTGTGGTCAGCAGGTGAAGATTGAGCATTTGAGAACTGGGGGATTGCTTCTGAGGTTACCCATTTTAGAGTAGAAATAGTAGCAGATTACCATGGATTTCATAATCGGATTGCCTTGCGCTTTCTATGGATCTAAGAATATTTGGGTCATCGTGGATTGATTGACCAAGTCCACGCATTTCCTTCCCGTGCAAGTCTCTTACAATGCTAAGAGGCTGTCCCTTATCTATATTTGCGAGATTGATCGCCATCATGGTGTACTGGTATCTATCATTTTAGATTGGGGTTCTGTGTTCACTTCTCACTATTGGAAGACTTTTTAGGTTGAGTTGGGTACTCGGGTTGACCTTAGTACAATATTTAACCCCAAACAGATGGTCAGTTAGAGCGGACTATCCAGTATTTAGAGAATATGCTCTGTGCTTGTGTGATGGATTATGGCATCCACTAGGAGGAACATTGGCCTTAGGAGAGTTTGTGTATAATAACTACCATTCCAGTATCGATATGGCTCCTTTTGAGGCTTTGTATGGTAGGCATTGTCGCTCTCTAGTGGGTTGATTTGATGTTTTAAAGGTGAGACCTTGAGGTACAGACTTTCTTTATGAGTCTTTAGATAGTGTTTGGATAACTCAGGATCGACTTAGAGTGACTCAGAGTAGGCAGAAGTGTTATGCAGATCGTAGGATTCATTCCCTGAGATTTGGTGTTAGTGATCATGTTTTCCTTCGAGTTTCACCCATGAAGGGTGTGATGAAGTTTGGGAAGAGGGTCGAACTTAGCCCCAGGTATATTGGTCTATTTGAGATTCTTTGAACTGTTGGTGATAAAGCTTATGAGTTAGCTTTGCCTCCAGATTTATTAGCTATTAATCTAGTTTTTCATGTTTCTATGTTTAGCCGTTACGTTCTAAATGAGTCTTATGCCATTCATTGTTAGTCGGTTCAGTTAGATGACTGGTTGTCTTTTGTTGAGGAGTAGGTCTCCATTTTGGCTAGGGATATTAGATAGTTGCGTTCTAGAGTTATCCTTATTGTTAAAGTTTAGTGGCGACATTGACCTGTAGATGAGGCTACTTGGGAGGTCGAGTATGATATGCGTAGTTCTTATCCCCAACTCTTTGTGGATCTAGGTATTTCTTTCGCCTTTAGTTCGAAGACAAACTAGATTTTTAATGGTGGATGATATAACAACTGAAATTTGATAAAATATGTGAAATTTGTGATTTTGTGTGATTTGACTATTTTATCCCTCCCCATAGTTGCATTGTGGTATATTTGGGGTGTGCGAGTGATTGTCATGATTCCTAATGCATTTTTGTACCATATGTGTGATATTGTGGTTTTTGGAGGCTCTGAGAGCCTTATTTTGGGCTTCTATGGTTATCTTTTATTTCATACAACAGATTGCTGGGTAGACTGCGCCAACAGATCCAAAACATAGATTTTAGGGTGGTAACATGGTTGGTGTGGTTTTATGGCTTTTAAATCTCATTTTGACCCTCGATTTTGAAAATTGTGATTTTGGGTTTTGGGGATTGACTTTGTGAAAATGACATTTTTTCAAAATTGTGATATCGCTATTGATTCTGGAGCATTGAATTTAGTGTGGTTACATAGTTCTTTTATGTATATTAGATTCCGAATGAATCCTGGACACCCCGTAGAAGTTCATTTTTGACTTAGAAAATCTAGTCACTAGGTTGCTGGTGCAACTTGAATTACAAAGGGTAAAACTCATTTGAGGAATGGGTTTTATGCCTTATGTATCTGGTAACGTGGTATGAGTATAAATAGCCCCTTTTGCCCGATTTTGCTCATTTTTCATCTTGCCGCTTGAGAGCTAAACCCTAAAATTGTGTGTGAGCTTAAAAGTGAAGCTCGTGGAGTGCTTGGGAAGCTAGATTAACATCTATTTCTTGATTCTCTTATGGATTTAAGGTGAGTATTCATCTTCTTCTTTATCAAATTTCTTGATTAATTATTCAAAACCTCCTTAGCTCCAAATTCTAAACCTTTCCACTTGAATAATATTCTTAATTCTATAATTACTAGATTTTCCCCCAATTTCATCTTCAAAACAACTTTGATTCATGATTTTAAAATAAATTTCAAAGATTTTTGTTGGTAAAGCTCAAAAATGAGTTTTCTTCGATTTGAACCTCATTTTTGACTTGATTTAACTTGAATTGTCAGCAGTAGATTTCTAAAGGTATGGGGAACATATTTTTGAAGTAAAGTTATGATTTTTTCCCTTTTTAAAAAAAAAATCTATTTTAGGGGTCTGTTTTGATTTCGAACTAAAAGTAGGAAATATGGGTATCGTTAGCCTTGTTTTGATGCATATATTCTATGTTTCTTTGCTTTAGTTGATTTTGGGACTATTCGTGAGAAGTAGGGCTTTGTGGTTGAAGTATTGTGGATCATTTTCAGCCTTCGAGGTAGGTTGTGGCTTATCTTTTCAGACTGGACTAGGTAGTTAATTTGTATACAAAATGCATATTAAGGGGATGGGAACTAATCATGAAAATGGCTATCTATGTGTTGTGCCCGATTGGGGGCCTATATGTGTTGTAAATGATGAAATTGAGATATTGTACAATATGTATGACTGTGTGGGGTCCTATGTGATGTTGATAGCCTAAAAATACACGTGAGTAATTATATTGTGTTGTAGAAAATGACTTTTTGTGGTACCGTTGGCGTATTTTAGTATATTCATACTTGTTGGCATATGAAACGTGTGGAAATTCATTGATGAACGAAAATAATGAGTGTATACTGGCTCACGTGGTTATGGAAATATAATATTCTATTTGGTTGTGGAAATATATCATTGTGGTTGGTTGTTGAAATACTCATTGTGACTGGTTATGAGCATTACATCCTCATATCATACTCATTCATGAAAAAAATGGTACCATCGTGGAAACACCTGAGAAACACTGACAATACCTTTTATAAAACCCTCCCTGATGATCTGTCGGGGAGGAGATTTTGCAGCATCTTATAAAAATCTTCCCGAGGGATGTGCCGTGAAGAACACATAGATATGGATTATAGATTGTATATGGGTTGAAGGACCCCTCACGGGTCCCATGTCGGGAGGCTTGCCTCCGTGGGAGTATATGGGGTCCGGGACAACGTTGTACATTATCATCATCATAATCATCATCAGCATCTTATACAATGTACTTGCTTTATTGTGTTTATGTTGTGATCGAATTGCCATATTGACTTGTCATATATCTATTTGAGCTATCTTTTGTTATTTTTACTTGACGATCTTATATATACTTGCTCTCCCTTATTTCTACTTGTACATGATATGATGTATACTTGTGTTCTATCTAGTTATTATTGTTGAAAATATATGTGATATATTAGAACTGTTAGTGCAAACGGTATGGGCTTCCATTGTGGGATATTTTTTGATTGTAGGTGACGTGCCCTTTAAGTGTATTTTGTATGTTTTATTATCTACTTTTCTCGGTTGGCCTATGATACCTACTGAGTACGAGTGGATCAAAGTCACGCCTGTGCCTTTTCGGTAAAGGTCCTAGTACAAGTGCGCCCTAACTTTGTTGATTTGGGTGATACTTGGTGCTTTCGTGGTAGTGTTGACTTTCAGGCATTTGGATGTGTTCTACTACCTTTCTTATAGACTATGTCCTTACTTACATTTTAGAGACAGAGTTTCTCTTGTATTTGGATATCTTATGTATTTCTTTTAGATTCGAGTTGTACCAGATACATTCTTATACTGTTGGCATCAGGTTTTGGGAGTTATGGTTACATTGTTATTATATTCTTTCTGCACTTATTATCTTATATGGTTCAACTTTGTTCTAGAATTCTTACATTAGGGGTATTTCTGTCTTTTCCCTTTTTGTGTATCAATTTGGGTGATAGGCTTACTTGTTAAGGTACGCCGCGGAAAGTGCCATCTTGACCCTTAATATTGGTTTGTGACACAGTCCTGACATGCCCGAAGAAGTACAAATCTAAACGTGTGTCACGACCTAAACCAGGGCCAGGTCGTGACGGGTATGTCAAGTCCACTTGGGATTGAAGACCACCCTCATTACCTAGTCAAATAGAGCACAATACATCTAGCAACGGATGAATATTGAGCATATAACAAGATAGAATAATCAATGGTGGGGATGTACTAAGGAATCACAATACCAAATCCCGTTCCACAGTAATCCACAAAGACTCTAATCCAAACCAAACAACCTAAGTCAGTACATGTCCTCAATGATATCCAAAAACAAGTCTTAAGAAAATCCTGTGATAAGAGATAAACCAAAAAGCAACAACCTTCTAAAAGAAGGAGGCTCACCACGTCAAGTTGACTGCTAATAATTCGAAAATCCTATCACTACACAGGAAAAGTAAAAGTGCCTTCAGACCCTGCATCGCGTGGGGATACAATGTCTGTAGAGGATTAGTGGGTTGAGCGCTAGCATGTCACTCAGGTATAAGGGGTAAAATAATGCCATGATCAACAGTTCAAAACCATTCAGAATTAGTGTACACAATCATTTGCAAATACATATATATATCACATGTTGGGGAGGGAAAAACGCTTAGCATGAACGTACAACATTAGCTTGGGTTGTGTAGCTTGACCATGAACAAACTACCCATGGGATATATGGGTCCAGTTGTCTTCCCCTAGTCAAGCCTCAGTGCGTGTTCGCTACACGAACTAGAGATATCACAGAAGTTTGGGGAATCCTTATACCCTACGCCATCAATGATATAAATATATGTATAATGTTACATAAGAACACGGTTATCATGACCAACCCTTATGTCAGCAAACATGAGTTTCCAGTATCATTCTTTTGGGACTCATACCTTCACTGCTATATACACAACCCCTTTAAGCCTAATTGAAACATTTAGCACATAACCTATTCATTAATTCAAGGATCCAATCATTAAGGTATTATCAAGTGGTATCGTCATACCGACTATAGCTTGCAAGCGAATGTCATTGAGCTATCACTTGGGGAATCCTTGTACCCCAGACTCTATTATTAGAAACAACTTGGGGGATTCCTTGTACCCCACAAGGTTTTTCCAAGTCCTCCTTAACTATTTAACCATTTATGCAAGGAATTAGTTTTAAAGAAATAAACCAAACCAAACCAATTGATTAATCACATTCTAAAGACAACGATGCAAATGGGTTGGGGTTCTCATCAATTTCAATTCCAAATCCAATTACTTTGGGGAATCCTTGTACTCCAAGTTCCATTGTTTACAAATTTGGAGAATCCTTGTACCTCTATTTCATTAATCACTCTCATGCACCCCAATGAGTTCATAGTCATCAATTCAATAAAAAATAAATCCATAATAATCATAGGAAACACATCTAGAAAATTTACATCCAAAACCCTCAACCCATCATTAAAACCCTACATCAAAATCTTGTAAATATGAAACCACAAGTTTAGGGAGAGAGACACATGCCTTAATCACAAATAAATTGGAAGAACGAATCACTCTTAGTGTCATGCCACAAATCCTATTGGGACGGACAGACACCTGTAGCCGTAACGTCCTGGGAGAACCAACTCGTAACTCTGTACTTTTCATGCATGTAACTATGACATTCAAAGGTCCTGCTAGTATGGATATGATGCATTGATAAAAACAAACCATGTAAGAAAGTCCAAACCTACATATACAAGACTTGGCCGTTGGGGCCACAACGTTAAAAGAACACAATGCTACCACACTTACCTTTACATTAGTCTGCAAAGCCTTTAAAAGACACATGGACTTAGTTAAGGTCGGGAAACCCCCCCCGTATGTCAAATAACTACTATACAATACCAAAATACATATAAAAGACTCAGAAAACTCTGAATCAACTTGGAGCTCACCAATAGCCGCTGGATGTCCTGTGCTCCTACTAGGGTGGTCAACTAGCTGGAGTACCAGTACCTGCGGCATGAAACATAGTGTCCCCCCAAGAGGAATGTCAATACAAAGAGTGTACCAAGTATGTACGACATGAAGTTACTATAAATAAGGCAAGAGCTCAACAAAATCAGTTATCAATATATCACTATAAAGATAAGGATAGAATTCCAACTTTGCATATACTTATGGGATCATGTACATTACATCGTTTACTTTGTTTTATTCTTCTTTACTTTATAAAATTATAAGGTGAGATACAAATGACCAGCTGAACAATGGTAAAAGAGGATGACCCATGCTAGGTATTTTAACCCCTGGGATATGGTCCTCACAAGTACACAAATTAGGATCGACCCATGCTATGCTTTCCTTTCACCCCTGGGATACCACCCTTAATGTTGGGATTGACCCATGCTAGTTTTTTCTTCCAACCCTTGGATACCACCCAAGAATATATAGAATCACTTCAGATCATTCTTTTTATCTTTAAAGTTGTTGTTTTGGTGGTCATGTATTAGATTTTGAACTTTGGACCAGTAGCAAAAGGTATACAAATACGTACTAGATATAGTAGCAATGCGGTAGGATACAACAATAATAGGAATATAACACATAGGAGCTTAACTAACACCATAGGTCATGTTGACTAAGAGAACAATTCATAAAGCTTATTACTGAAAACACCTATATCATACTAGTATTTAGAGGGGAAAATGGACAGATCTAGTAACAACACATCTTCAGGTGCTTTAACAACCTAACAAGTTAAAATAAGGTTTTTAGACACCTTAGAGGTTGTACGCTACATTTATGTATAATTTGAAAGGAAGAACGCTTAGGAAGCTTACTTTGTAACAAATGAGTTAGATTCATGCCAAAGAGTAGAGGATAAATAAACCATACATACCTTGTTGCACAACTGATCACACTCTTACTTAACACCCTACCTTTTGGATTATTAATCTACAATATAATAAAACTAGTATTAGCAGCTAATTAACATATTCACTCCATTTAAACTTACCAAAATAGTAGGCGGGTAGTAAACCATAATTAAATAATCCAAGGGTGTTCTTTCAACCTCGTTCTTCTCCAATTCCATTCACATGCAATGTAACTTCTTATAAGATCCCTCTTAACAGTTTTGTCTTTATTGTACTCTCAAAATAGTATAACAAGTGGTGTGGGCAGTAAGAATATGCGATGTTCAATTCGGTGGTGAACCACTATACCCTCCTTCTACCTTTCATTGAAAACTATTCACACCTTTCTCCCAACATCAACCAAGAAGCCCCCAACATATATACATAAAACCATTCCAAAACAACCCCAAATATCTTTTAATATGGCAACCAAATATTGAACTCACCATCCCTTGAGTTCTTAACAACAACATATATACGATCTCTACCAACACATGTATCAAAAAAGGGTAAAAATGGACCATCCCTTGAGTTCTTAACAACAACATATATACGATCTCTACCAACACATGTATCAAAAAAGGGTAAAAATGGACAACATCCATACCTTAATTTCGGTGGTAGTTTATTCCCTTAATGTATATCTCTTCAATATCTTGATTCCTTTACTCACAAACCAAAAGTGAAGCGAAAAATCTCTTAATAATCAAGAATAATGGGACTGCCAAACTTAAAAAGGGATGTCTTATAATTTAATCATGGAGAACATAATTCTCATAGTATTCTTAAGATGTGCTCATGATTTGTTCACTTACCTTTAACTTGGAAGGAAGGTAAATCCCAAGAACCCTAGTGGAATTACAGGGCTGCTTCATAGCTAAGAGAGAACAAGAGAGAAAATCTTGAAAGTTGTTTTTTGGCTAGTTAAAATGAGCTAAAAGAGCTAGTTTCAACCCCTTTAAAAGGATCTTCTTTTGGCCGACTTTCTTGGCTATTTTTTGGGATATTATTTGTCAAGTAGGTGATGCACCTACTTGACTGTTATATTGGGCCTTTGTACATCTAAAACTATTGGGCCTTGGCTACCCATTCTTCTCTCTTTCTCTCCTTCAAATTGGGCCAAAATTAAATCAAGTAGGTGGTAGTGTACTTGGCCTAATAAACTGGTCACAGGATCCTTAATAGGTGATGCACCTACATAGTTCTTAGGTTGGTCAAAAGGTCAAGATAGGTGACTCACCTACTAGCTTAAATAAGTCAAGAAAGCGCCATAATATTTTATTCCATTTTAAGATCAAAATATTTCTAGTTAAACTTAAAACTTATGTACACTTGGTTGCTTTATCCTTTAGATTCAAATACCTACTTAAGGGCCCAAGTTTACATACTCTCATCGATGGTAACTTAATTATATCACGTTTCAATATATGTGGGAATTCCTTCAAACTTATCTTACCGTCACTAATCACATCGGATACCCGAGCCCATTACCTATCCCATAAGTCTATATCAAGTGCCACATGAGTAGAACTAGTAAACGCTAAATATAGGGTGTTACATCCTCCCCCTCTTAGAAACATTTGTCCTCGAATGCTAGCATAACTAGATAGCCTAAAAGAATATAAGACTAAGTTTAAACTTGATGTTATCCACATAACACGTGTATTTATACTTACTTGTTTATGCCCCAAATCAACATCCTTGGACATTCTCTTTGGATTCGAATAAATGAGGGTACTTTGACTTCATTTCTTCTTCGGCTTCCCATGTGATTTCTTCTACTTGCGGGCTCCTCCAAAGTTCTTTTAGTGAAGCTACTTCTTTATTTCTTAACTTCTTAACTTATTGATCGACTATAGAAATAGGCACTTCTTCATAGGTAAGTTCTTTTGTAACCTACACATCTTTAGTAGGAGTAATATGAGATAGATCTTCTATGCCCTTGCGGAGCATTGAGACACGAAACACCGGATGCACCATTGAAAGCTCTTGGGGTAGGTCTAACTCGTATACCACTTGGCCAAATTTTTGAATAATTTTATATGGCTCTATATAGCGGGGACTTAGTTTTCCCCTTTTACCTAATGTCATCGCCCCTTATTGGAGACACCTTCAAGAACACCTAATCTCCTATAGAAAACTCTAACCCTCTTCTTCTAGTATTTGCATATGATTTATGTCAGCTTTGAGCTATTTCTAACCACTATTGTATCTCCTTAACTTTTTCTATATCTTGATGAACAAGATCTGCCCCAAATATGATAGTTTCACCCACTTCAAACCACCCAATTGTTGATCAATACTTTCTGCCATATAAAGCTTCATAAGACGCCATTCTGATACTCGAGTGATAACTATTGTTTTATGCAAACTTAATTAATGTAAAATGATCATCCCAACTACCTTTGAAGTCCAATACACAAGCACGCAACATATCCTATAGTGTTTTGGATTGTACGTTCTGTCTGGCAATCTGTTTGAGGGTGAAAAGCTGTGCTTAAACTCACTTGCGTTCCCAAACTCTTCTGGAATAACCTCTAAAAATATATGGTAAATTGAGTTCCCCTATCAGATATAATAGAGATGGGATTCCATGTAGCCAAACTATGTCTTTAATATCTAATTTAGCATACTCTTCAGCCGTGTAAATAGCCTTAACTGGTAGGAAGTTTGCTAATTTGGTGAGTCAATCAACTATTACCCATATAGAATTGAACTTTCGAGACAAGTGAGGTAAACCAGTGATGAAATCCATGTTGGTAATATCCTACTTCTATGTGGGGAGCTCCATAAGCTGCATATAACCTCCTGGCTTTTGGTGCTCCACTTTGACTTGTTGATTATTTGGACATTCACCTATAAATTCTGCAATGTTTTTCTTCATGTCTCCCCACCATACACCTCATTCAAGTCATGATACATTTTAGTTGAACCAGGATAGATATAATATCTTGAATGATGTGCCACCATCATAATCCAATTTCATAGCCCATCTACGTTAGGTACACATAATATATTTTGTCACCGAAGTATTCCCTCTTGTGTAAGCTCAAATGCTCTTGCCATACCTTATTGTACACTCCCCTAAGCTATAATAGAATAGGATCTGCATATTGCTTCTCTTTAACTTAGCTACTAATAAGGATTCTACTGTATTTTGCATAATAACTCCTTCTTTGTATGGAGACTCAAGGAGGCGAACCCCCAAGCTAGATAATTGGTGTAGATCCTTAGTTATCCTTTTCCTTTCTATAGACTGCCCAAAAGTGTTTTCCATTGTCTTATGACTTAATGCATCAGCTACTACATTTGCTTTTCCTGGATGATACAAGATATCAACATCATAGTCTTTTAGTAACTCAAGCCACCTTCGCTGCCCCAAATTTAAATCCTTCTGGTTAAAGATGTACTGTAAAATCTTATGGTCTATATATATATCAACATGAACCCCATACAAGTAATGGTGCCATATTTTAAAAGAAAATGTAACTGCTGATAGCTTAAGATCGTGTGTTAGATAATTCTTCTCATGTGGCTGCAACTGTCTTGAGGCGTAAGCTATTACTTTACCATGTTGCATCAAAAAACATCCTAAGCCAACTCCTGAAGTTTCACAATATGACGCATAGCCTTCTGTGCCTTTCAAAAGTACCAACACGGGTGTAGAAGTCAACTCATTCTTTAAATTTTGGAAACTTCTTTCACATTTTTCATTCCCTTGAAACTTGGATGCTTTGTGTGTTAGCTTTGTTGAGGTTGCAAAAATGGAAGAAAACCCCTCAACGAACCTTCTATAATAACCTACCAAGCCTAGGAAACTATGAACCTCAGTAGACGTTGTGGGTCTTGGCTAGTTCTTCACTGTCTCTATCTTTTGAGAATCAACTCTTATTCCTTCATCAGACACAATATGACCTAAGAATTCTACCGATTTTAACCAGAACTCACATTTGGAGAACTTTGCATACAAATTATGACCGCAAAGAATTTGTAACACCTTCCATAAATGATTGGCTTGGTCTTATTATGATCTTGAATATAATAAAATATCATCTATAAATACAATGACAAACATATCCAAAAATGGCTTGAACACTCTATTCATTAAATCCATAAAAGATGCTGGTGCATTAGTTAGCCCAAATGACATGACTATAAACTCAAAATGACCATATCGTATTCAAAAATCCATTTTAGGTATATCTTTCTCCTTTACTCTCATTTGGTGACAACCTGACCTCAAGTCGATTTTTGAGAAACACTTAGCACTTTGTAACTGATCAAACAAATCATCAATTCTTGGAAGGGGATATTTGTTCTTAATTGTCACTGTATTCAATTATCGATAATCAATACACATTATCAATGTGCCATCTTTCTTACATACAAATAACACGGGTGTGCCCAAGGAGATATATTAGGCCTTATAAAACCCTTTTCTAACAAATCTTTTAATTGTTCCTTCAATTCACCTAGTTTTGCTAGGGCCATTCTATATGGAGGAATAGGAATAGGTTGAGTACCGGGGATCACATCAATACCAAACTCTACTTCTCATTCTAGAGGAAAACCTGGAAGCTCTTCAGGAAATACATTAGGAAATTCATTTACCACTGAAATAGATTGAAGAGTTGGTGACTCTAGATCTATTTCCTTCACTCTCACTAGGTGACATATATACCTTTTGGAAATCTTCTTCTTTTCCTTAACATAAGAAATAAAATTACCCCTTGGTGCCCCAATATTACCTCTCCATTCAACGACTGCCTCCTTTGGAGAATGGAAATACACCCTCTTGGCTCCACAATCCACTATGTCATAACAAGAGAATAACCAATCCATACCCATTATAGTATCAAAATCAATCATATCCAACTCAACAAGGTTAGACAGTGTATCACGATTACAAATAGTTACTATACAATTATGATAAACTCTTCTAGCTATAATTGACTCGCCAATTGGTGTAGACACTTAAAATGGATTAACTAGAGATTCTGGTGTACTTTTGAACTTTACAGCAATTAGTGGGGTGACATATGATAGTGTATATCCTTGATCAATTAATGCATATACATTATGTGAAAAGATGGACAATGTACCTATAACCATGTCAAGAGAAGCCTCCAAATTTTATTGACCCACTAGAGCATATGTACGATTATGAATACCACTAGAACTATCTCTCTTAACACCCCTACCACAACTAGGAGACATCTGCTGGCCCCTACCAAAATAAAGAACTGAGGATGATAATGCAATAGTCGATCCAGTAGGTCGTGCCATATCAGCCATGCCCCTTTTTAGGAAATCCCTCATTAGGTGTCCTGGTGTGCCACACCAATAACAAGCATCTATCCCAAACCAACATGCACCTAAATGATTTCTTCTGCAATGCTTACAAGTCTATATAGGAGGTCTTGATTGGATTGTACTTTCCTGCTCTCGATACCCCGCTACTTGTGAACATTGACTCTCACTTCCTTCCCTGAATTGACTTTCCCCAAACCCCTGGGATCGGGGTGGAGCACTTGTTGTGGAGTAGGAAGGTGATGGTATAGGCGGACTATTGAAAAACTGAGGTCTGAATTCACCTTGAGATGGCAAAAATTGTCCCATAGATCTATCCCTCTTGGAGTGCCTTTTTTCCAGCTCTTGTGTCCTTCTTTGTCTTTGATCCTTCATTTTTTGTGTAAAATCTTGTATTCTTTCTATATCCATGTCTTTGTTTAAGGCAGCAATAGTAAAATCTCTAACTAAATATGGGTCCAATCTATCCATGTATCGATGAACTCTATCCTCCATAGTAGCCACTTCATTAGAAGCATACCTGGACAAAGAATTAAATTGGTGATTGTACTCCCTCACGCTCATATTTCCTTAGAGAAGATTTATGAACTGATCTACACGGGCCTCTCGAATCTCAAATGGAAGATAGTAATCAAGAAATGCTATTTTGAACTCTTCCCAACCAGATGAAGGTGCACCTATACCCCTTGATTTTTTCCAAACTTTATACCACAATATAGCTACCCTTTTTAATCAATATGCTTCTAACTCAACTGTCTCTTTACCAGATACATGCATAACTTCCAAAGCCTATTTAATATGATCAATAAAGTCTTGTTTATCTTCATTAGGGTCTGACCCAACAAATTGAGGAGAGTCTAATTTAAGGAAATCCTGTGTCAGTAGACTAGCTGCCCTATCCACACCACTAGAACCTATAATTGGACCAGCTTGTCCTTGACCTTTTCCAGCAACTATACGTGTTAATAATTACACCACATTCCTCAAATATTGCTTAGTAGCATTAATAGGTGACTCTGAGGGTACTCCTCCCCTCCTTAGCTCCTCTGGAGATAGAGGGGTAGAAGAAGTCTGTTATGCAAACTCATTTTAAGCCTCACTTTAATCATCATGTCTAGGTGGTGATTTACTTTTCCCTTCTTCGGCAGCTATATCTACTTGCTTACTCTAACCCTTACTCCTTCTCATAATTGGAATATTTATTATATTGAGAAAAAAAATATTCAAGGTTAAATACAAATCAACCTACTTCATTGGCTCTATCGCACAATCTAAGGAATGAAGAAAAAAAGAAACAACTCCTAAAGCCTCATAGCCTCCTACTTAGAGATGTGGTGCACAATACACCTATAAGAAAGACTCAACACAGACACGTCTTTGCAGACGACTCCCTAAGATGACCTACTCTGATATCACTTTTATCATGCCCCAAATCCCATTAGGACGGACAGACACCCATAGCCGTAACGACCTAGGAGAACCAACTCGTAACCTTGTACTTTTTATGCATGTAACTATGAAATTCAAAGGTCTTGCTAGTATTGATATGATGCATTGATAAAAACAAATCATGTAAGTAAGTCCAAAACTACATATACAAGACTTGGTCATTGGGGCCACAACGTTAAAATAACACAATGCTACCACACTTAACTTTACATTAGTCTGCAAAACCTCTAAAAGACACATGGACTTAGTTAAGGTCGGTATATACCTCCTCCTTGCTCATAACTACTATATAGTACAAAACTACATATAGCAGACTCGGAAAGCTCTGACTTAACTTGGAGCTCACCAATAGCCGCTGGATGTCTTGTGCTCTTACTCGGTGATCTTGGGTGTATTTATATGCCTAAGCACCATAATTTATCCATATTTTAGCTATGTTTAGAGAACAAAGTGCCTAGTTTCTTATGTTTTTACTCTACTTCTATGTAATTGAGCTAACCGATGTGATTAGCATGATTTTAGGTATTAATGAGGTAGATGAAGACATTATGGGACTATGGAATGCGGATGGCATATGACACAAGAGAGAGTAGCAACCTGGACCAAATGTGGCGCCTAGAAACTACAATCTAGACCAAATGTGGCACCTAGAAACTATGTCCAAGACTAGTTTGTCATTTATAATTAGTTCAGGGACCTATAAGGCAATTATGAGAGAACAGATTATTAAAAGGGTTAAATGCTGAATTTTTATTCATTATTCAATTATTCTATATTATTCAGAGAGAGGAGAATAGCGGTTTATCTTGGGAGAGAGAGAAAAATGTTTTTTCTCTCTTGCTCTCAGTATTCGCACACCAAGATCATCTTCTAGTTTTGGGTATGATGAACATTCTTATGGTTATTTCCTTTTGGTTCATGAGTATCTATTCTTATTTGTTAGGATTATGAAAACCTTGTAGTATACTCTCTATTGCTATGGGTTTTTGAATTTATGATGTGTTGATCCACTTATATCATTGCTCTCTTCATTATGATTAAATTCTCGTGGTTGCAAACATAGGGAATGTGCCATTATAGAAATAACTTGTTCGATAGAAAATTTTGTTGTTCAGAAAAGAGAGTAGTGACAAGAAAATAGGATTACCAACCCCTATTTCATAAGGTAATGACTTAGCAGGATTAACTACTTGGAGATTTCGTATTGTTTCTTTTGGTAAACGCTTTTGATTCGAGAGAACTAAAGTGAATTAGTCCTTGATGGTTGAGAAACACTAGGATTATGTTATTAAATACAATACGTTTATCTTTAAGCATGATGCATGTATGAATTCGTAAAGCCCATAGTTAGAAAGTATTGAAAACTACAAGGTGGACATAACCCTAGCTTGCTATTTCTCTGAATTTGAATACTACTACACATATTTCTTCTCGTTAAACTGAAACCATTAATTTGTGAACTGAATCAAACCCCCTATTTATTTTATGGAAACGAATGATTAAAAGTCAACTAATCTGCACACAACTTAATTAACACCATATTCCCTGTGGGATTCGACCCCAACCTAGTTGGATTATATATTTGACAACGACTGCTTACTCTCTCGTAAGAGAGGTGTAATTTAAGCGTTATCACTCGGGTGGTCTACTAACTAGAGTACCTGCACCTGTGGCATTAAACATAGTGTCCCCCCATGAGGGATGTCAATACAAAGAGTGTACCGAGTATGTATGGCATAAAGTAACTATAAATAAGACAAGAGCTCAACAAAATCAGTTATCAATATATAACTATAAAGATAAGGATAGAATACCAACTTTGCTTGTACTTATGGGATCATGTACATTACATCATTTACTTTGTTTTATTCTTCTTTACTTTATAAAATTATAAGGCGTGATACAAATGAGCAACTGATCAATGGTAAAATAGGATGACTCGTGCTAGGCATTTTAACCCCTGGATACGGTCCTCATAAGTACACAAATCGGTTTCGACCCATGCTAGGCTTTCCTTTCACCCCTGGGATACCACCCTTAATGTTGGGATTGACCCATGCTAGGTGTTTCTTCCACCCCTGGGATACCACCCAAGAATATATAGAATAACTTCAGATCATTTTTTATTTCTTTAAAGTTGTTGTTTTGGTGGTCATGTATTAGATTTGGAACTTTGGACCAGTAGCAAAAGGTATACAAATATGCACTAGATGCAGTAGCAATGGGGTAGGATACAACAATAATAGGAATATTATACATAAGAGCTTAACTAACACCATAGGTCATGTTGACTAAGAGAACAATTCATAAAGCTTATTACTGAAAACACCTATATCATACTTGTATTTAGAGTAAAAAATGGACAGATCTAGTAACAAACACATCTTCATGTGCTTTAACAACCTAAAAAGTTAAAATAAGGTTGTTAGACACCTTAGAGGTTGTACGCTGCATTTATGTATAATTTTTACGCTCCAAGGGTGTTCTTTCAACCTCGTTATTCTCCAATTACTTTCACATGCAATGTAACTTCTTATAAGATCCCCCTTAACAATTTTGTCTTTATTGTACTCCCAAAACGGCATACCAAGCGGTGTGGACGGTAAGCATATGCGACATTCAATTCGGTGGTGTACCACTATACCCTCTTTCTACCTTTCATTGGAAACTATTCACACCTTTCTCCAAATATCAACCAAGAAGCCCCCAACATATATACATAAAACCATTCCAAAATAGCCCCAAATTTCTTTTAATATAGCAACCAAATATTGAATCATCATCCCTTGAGTTCTTAACAACAAAATATATACGATCTCTACCAACATATATATCGAAAAAGGATAAAAATGGACAGTATCCATACCTTAATTTTGGTGGTAGTTTATTTCCTTAATGTATATCTGTTCAATAGCTTGATTATTTCACTCATAAACCAAAAGTGAAGAGAAAAATCTCTTAATAATCAAGAATAATGGGACTGGCAAACTTAAAAAGGTATGTCTTATAGTTTAATCACGGAGAACATAATTCTCATAGTATTCTTAAGATGTGCTCATGATTTGTTCACTTACCTTTAACTTGGAAGGAAGGTAAATCCCAAGAACCCTAGTGGAATTATAGGGCTGCTGCATAGCTAAGAGAGAACAAGATAGAAAATCTTGAAAGCTATTTTTTGGCTAGTTAAAATAATCTAAAAGAGTTGGTTTCAACCCCTCTAAAAGGATCTGCTTTTGGCTGACTTTCTTGGCTATTTTTGGGCCATAATTTGTCAAGTAGGTGATTCATCTACTTTCCCATTATATTGGGCCTTTGTGGATCTAAAACTATTGGGCCTTGGCTACCTATTCATCTCTCTTTCTCTCCTTCAAATTGGGCCAAAATTAAATCAAGTAGGTGGTAGTGTACTTGGCCAAATAAACTGGTCAAGGGAGCCTTAATAGGTGATGCACCTACTTAGTTCTTAGGTTGATCAAAAGGTCAAAGTAGCTGACTCACCTACTAGCTTAAATAAGTCAAGCAAGCACCTTAATATTTTATTCCATTTTAAGATCAAAATACTTATAGTTAAACTTAAAACTTATGTACACTTGGTCACTTCATCCCTTAGATTCACATACCTACTTAAGGGCCCAAGTTTTGATACTCTCATCGATGGTAACTTAATTGTACCACGTTTCAAAATATGTGGGAATTCCTTCAAACCTATCTTACCATCACTAATCACATAGGATACCCGAGCCCATTACCTATCCCATAAGTCAATATCAAGTGCCACATGAGTAGAACTAGTACATACGGAATATAGGGTGTTACACTTAGAGCCCTTGATGACCAATTTATTGAAACCCTAACCTTGTATATTAATGTGGAATTTGAGAGAGTTTAAGAGAGTATTTACAATTGATAAGTGTTGAAAATAATGGCCCCCAGGTGTTTTATTTACGTGGGGGTCTAAGTGGGTAAAGAGGGAATTGTCAAAAGTGCCCTTAATAGAAAGACTGGACAATTGTCGTCAGTGACTAATAAGGACTTACTACGACTTGTCACCATGAGTCGTAGTCTGGAAAGTAGCTGAGGGACCCCTCTCTGGTAACTCTACAACTCATGCCATATGCCTCGTCAAGAAACCCTATGACTCATAGGGTCCTGGTTGTAACCAAGTCAAAAGCATTTGGGTTACACACTGGTCACCCTATGATTTGGACACCATGACTCGTAATGAGTCTTTACAACTCATAACATCTTGTCATAATCAAGACAGTAGCATAGGCACCACTCACTAGTTAGGAGATAATTTAGCTTCTATGAATCGTAAGGACACCTTATGACTCATAAGGTGAGTCATTGGTTTGGTAGTGAGCTCAAAGCTCAGGGATTTTTCAAGCACCAAAATCTTGGGTGTTTAATTATTCCTCCTTAGGAATATTCATCCTCGAATGATGAGTCAAGGCATCCATTAGCACAATTTAATACAGAACACAACTACAATTTCCTTTAACAAAGAAAGAAAACAAAGATATTAGCCATGGTTATCCAAGTCGGGGAACAAGAATGGATATTTGGACTTCATGTCCTCTTCATCTTCCCAAGTATCTTCTTCAAACTTTTGGTTCCTGATGATAGGCGAATTTACACGCCTATAGCACTATATTTTGCCCATATTTTAGCCTAGTTTTGAGAACAAATTATATATTTCATGCACTTTTAGTCCTTTTTCCTGTAAGTGAGCTAACGAACATGATTAGCAAAGTTTCAGGTATAAATGATGTAGAATTCAGCATTTTATGGATAACTTGACGCCAAAGAAAGCTTCACGAAAGGAGAAAAGCCAATCTTGGACGCCAAGGACTAAAGATGGCGCATGGAAATTCTGTCCCGGGCTAAAACAACATTTCTGAAGACTTTGGGGACTAGCAGTAACTTATTAGGATTAGGATAATGATACATTAACCTGGTACAATTGGGTTAAGTATTTCATTAGCTTAGTAGGATTTGGTTAAGCATTTCATTAGCTTAGTAGGAATAGGATATGGGTATTATAAATACCCTATCTTGCTAGAGATTTTAGAACTTCTGATCTTACTTCTCAACATCAAAATTCTACTTTTCAATTCCGAATTAATTCTATTTTTCTTCTTCTGCTCATCTATTCTTAAATTCCGCAACAAGAGAAACGTTTCCTTGCTAAGGAATTCACGCCTAAACGCCTACCACACCATTATCAACGTGAAATCATAATTGTGGGAAAACAACAATGTCAATTGTGATTTCCTTTGCACTCATAGGTAACTAAACTTCTCTGTTGGGGTTATGGAAGCCGAATGAGATACTATCTATTGTTGTGAGAGTGTGAGTTCGTGACACGTATGTTGTTTATATCATTATTCTCTTCATCTTAATCTAAATTCTTTGCGGTTGCAAACGCAAGAATACGCCAGTATAACATTTAACTTATTCGAAAGAAAGGTTATCTGTCTGGAAAAGAGATAATGTCAAGGTAGTAGGGTCCCATCCCCTATTAAAAAGTTAGTGCCGTAACTGGATTAACCTCTTGGAGAATTCGTACCGTTAGACACGCTTTAAGCTCGAAAGAGTTAAAGTGAAATAATCCTCGAATAGGTCGAAAGACGCTTGGATTTACCATCGAATACAATTCTCTATAAGCACATGCATGTCTGAATTCAACACACTCATAGTCAATAGAGACGTATAACTCAGAAGGTGGACATAACCCTAACTCCTCAATTCTCATTGTTTCACAACCTACTAAACATTCTTTCCTTTTACTTTTCTATTTCAGTTTTTGCTTTAATAATTTGGTTACACATTACAAACCCCCCTTCTTACGAGACGTGCACTAAAAGTCTAGTAATCGTTGCTTACTTGTTGACCAAGCTATTCCCTGTGGGATCGATACCCAACCCAGGTTGGGTTCTATATTTGCTAATGACCGCTTTACACTCCTTTGAGAGCTGTAGATTGAGCGTTATCAAAAATTGGCGCCGCTGCCGGGGAATACAAGTGTCAATTAAGTTCGTGATAATTACTAGACCCTTTGGTCAAAGATTCTCGTACTTTTACTTTTAGTTTTTGTTTTTGTTTACTGCAGGTTTTTTTATTCAGTGCATGCTCCATACCCGAAGTTCTGGTCAACCGTTATTACCTATCAATCCTGAACCACAATGTATTCGCAGAATGGAGTCACAACACACAATTGAAAGGATGGCTGCTCAACAGGAACAAGCGAGACTAGTTGCGCTAGCCGCCGCTCAAGTGCATCAACAGAATATTGATAACCCTGGGCGAGCAACAAATCCTGACGATGAAGATCTAGGTGATGACGAGCTACTAAACCCTAGGCATGCCACTGAGATCGCAACACCTGCCAACAGAAGAGATCGTCAAGCTAGGTTTAGGCCTGAACGCCAAGCTATGCAGCCAGCTTTCGACGATGATGATGATGATCTTGATGGAGCCGGAGCCACAGGAGCCATTATTCCTCCACCATTAGCGCCCGGAGCCAAGTTCAATATCACAAGCACCATGATTCAGTTATTGCAACTCAAGGGATTATTTGGTGGATTGGCAGGCGATGATCCGAATATGTATCTCATCAACTTTATTTCTACATGCAAGTCATTTGACAATCCTGGTGTTGGTCAGAATGTAATTCGATTACGTCTATTTCCATTGTCTCTGTCTGGGGAGGCAACTCTATGGTTGAATGGGCTGACTCCTGATTCTATTACAAATTGGAGGCAATTGAGAGACGCTTTCCTAGAAAGATTCTTTCCTCCATCCAAAAGAGCACAATTGAGAGATGAAATCAGCAACTTTCGTCAGCTTCCCACTGAAGCTCTTCATGAAACATGGGAGAGGTTCAAGACAAAGCTAGCGAGGTGCCCAAACCATCATATGGCTAATGTTCACCTAATGGAGATATTATATAGAGCCCTGAATTCAATAACTAAACCAGTGGTGGATAATGCGGCTGGAGGATCCTTTATGGATCTCACCTTTGGTCAAGCAAGAAATATGCTAGATCATATGACGAAACAAAGTAGAGCTTGGCATACCAGGGATTCTGAGGTAGCAAGGCCCACTTTATCTATTGGCATGACTGCAGACCAAAGAAGAAGACAAGAAGAACGTGATCAAGATATGGCGCACATGAAAACACAAGTGGATCTTCTTACAAAGCATTTATTATCAGGGAAGACCGAAAAAGTGAAAGCTATTGCGTCAAAAGGAAGAGACGAATCTGATTCGGAAGAAGAAGTCAACTACTTAAACAATCAGGGGGGTTTCCGAGGTAATACCCAAGGAAACCAAGGTCGGAACTATTATGATAATTCTGGAAACAAGGACCAAGGTAGTTGGAGAAAAAACAATGAAAAGAGTGGTGTATATGTTCCCCCTGGAAGACGTGACACCACCACATCTAATTCGGGAAGTATGGAAGACATGATGGCTAAACTACTGAAAGGAGTGGAAGCAACTAGCGTGGGAGTAACAGAGGTAATAAATGATTTGTCCTCTATGAAGCAATTAGTTGATTCTCATTCCACTTCAATCAAGCAAATAGAGCAGCAATTGAGCCAACTTTCAGCAGCACTCAATCAAAGAAAGGCTGTCACTTTACCTAGCGACACCGTGCAAAACTCAAGGAATGATGGGTCATGCATGGCCATTACTACCAGAAGTGGTAAGGTGCTGGAAACTTTAGAAAAAGGCAAGCAAGTGGCTGACGAAGAGGCGGAAATTGATGATAAGGTAAAAGGGGAAGATGCCGCAGCAGCCGATCCTAATGTCCTTAACGTCACTCCTCACGATGTGCAGCCTGGAAAAGCTGAAAAGCGGAAGCAAGAGGAGAAGAAAGCCGTGGAGAGAACAATGCCATACCCACCACCACCTTTTCCCCAAAGATTGAAGAAGGTGGCGGATGATACGAAGTTCAGCAAATTCATGACTATGTTAAAGCAGCTGACCATTAATGTTCCATTGGTGGAAGCACTTGAACAAATGCCTGGGTATGCGAAATTTATGAAGGATCTTTTGAAAAAGAAGCGGGCAGCAAGTTATGAGTTGAAATATGATGTCCATCACTGCAGCGCAATTGCTACCCGATCAATAGCTCAGAAGAAGGCTGACCCCGGAGCTTTCACTATTCCTTGCACCGTTGGATCTTTGAATTTTGCCAAAGCATTATGTGATTTAGGAGCCAACATTAATTTGATGCCATTATCTATCTATAAAAAGTTGGGGTTGGGTGATCCTACTCCAACCAATATGAGGCTCGTCATGGCGGATAGGTCGGTAAAACAACCTGTTGGTATCCTATGTGATGTCTTGGTAAAGGTTTCTTCATTCATCTTTCCAGCAGACTTTGTTATTTTGGATTGTGGAGCGGACTCAGAGGTTCCCATAATCTTGGGACGCCCTTTCCTTGCTACAGGAAGTGTGCTCATTGATTTGACAGCTAATGAGCTTTCATTTCGAATAAATGACGAAGTGGTTTGCTTTGATGATTGCAAATCAATGAAGCAACCCAAAGATCCGAGTGTATTTTCGGTAGCTGATGTTTTCTTTGATGATCCGGAAGAATTACTTAAAGAAGAGCAAATTATTGCTGACCCTTTGGCAGTTGTGCTCATGAATAAAGAAAGTAAGGATGCTGAAAATTGCAATGAAGCTATTTGTGCTCTATCAGGTTTAGGGACATATCGCTATGCTCCCAAGAAGCTGGACCTTGATCTCAAAAATCGACCCACACCACCAGCTAAGCCATCTATTGAAGAGCCACCCACGTTAGAATTGAAGGAGCTGCCAAGTCATTTAATGTATGCATTCTTAGGAAGCGGAAACAAACTTCCAGTCATTGTGGTAGTAGATTTGGGTGAGCAACAAGTTGCAGCTCTTATTACTATTCTACGGAAGTATATTAGAGCCATTGGATGGACCATTGCGGATATTATTGGTATTCCACCTGGGATTTGTACTCACAAGATTCATCTTGAAGAAAATTGCAAACCAACCATTGAGCATCAAAGACGTCTAAACCCACCTATGCAAGAAGTGGTGAAGAAAGAAATTATCAGGTGGTTAGACGCAGGGGTTGTGTATCCAATCTCTGATAGTACATGGGTAAGTCCGGTACAATGTGTTCCCAAGAAAGGAGGCATGACGGTGGTCGCGAATGAGAAAAATGAACTTATTCCACTCAGACCCGTCACTGGATGGAGAGTATGCATGGACTACCGAAAGCTGAATTCTTGGACGCTCAAAGATCACTTTCCAATGCCATTTATGGACCAAATGCTAGATCGATTAGCAGGGAAAGAATGGTTTTGTTTCTTAGACGGGTATTCAGGCTATAATCAGATTTGTATTGCTCCCGAAGACCAAGAGAAGACAACGTTTACATGCCCATATGGTATGTTTGCCTTCAAGCGTATGCCATTCGGGCTATGTAACGCACCAGCCACCTTTCAACGCTGTATGATGTCCATTTTTTCTGATATGGTTGAAGAAACTTTGGAGGTATTCATGGAAGATTTTTCAGTTGTTGGTGAGACTTTTGAAGCGTGCTTGACAAACCTAAGTATGGCGTTGCAAAGATGTGTAGAATTCAACCTAGTGCTGAATTGGGAAAAGTGCCACTTCATGGTAAAAGAAGGTATTGTTCTTGGGCACAAAATCTCCGAAAAAGGAATTGAGGTTGATCGAGCAAAAATTGAAGTCATTGAGAAGCTACCGCCTCCAATTTCGGTGAAGGGTGTTCGTAGTTTTCTCGGCCATGCAGGTTTCTATCGTCGGTTCATCAAAGACTTCTCCAAAATCGCTAGTCCATTGTGCAAACTCTTGGAGAAAGATGCGAAGTTTGACTTCAATGACGATTGCTTGAAGGCATTCGAATGCCTCAAAGGAAAACTCATTGAAGCCCCTATCATGGTAGCACCAGATTGGTCTCTCCCGTTTGAAGTCATGTGTGATGCTAGTGGTGTAGCCGTTGGTGCTGTACATGGTCAGAGAAAGGAGAAGCTATTTCATCCTATCTACTATGAGAGTAAGGTCCTAAATGAAGCCCAAAGGAACTACACTGTTACTGAACAAGAGCTCCTAGCGGTTGTGTATGCGTTTGAGAAGTTTCGTGCCTACCTATTGGGTACTAAGGTGATCGTTCATACAGACCATGCAACTCTTAGGTATCTAATGACAAATAAGGATGCAAAACCAAGACTAATTCGATGGGTATTGCTGCTGCAAGAGTTTGATTTCGAAGTTAAAGACAGAAGAGGTTGCGAGAACCAAGTAGCCGACCATCTCTCTAGACTCGAGAGCGAGCATGTGGCGCAACCTGAAATCGAGATTGATGAAGCATTCCCTGATGAGGAGATCTTAGCCACGATAATAGAAGAGTTACCATGGTATGCCGACTTTGCAAACTTTGTGGTGAGTAATATGATACCTAAAAATTTATCTTACCATTAAAAGAGGAAGTTTATGCATGATGTACAGCACTACTTTTGGGATGAGCCATATTTGTTTCGACGATGCGAGGATGGTGTTATCCGACGATGTATATCCCATAAAGAGGTGCCAAATATATTGGAAGCATGCCACACTTCCCAAGTTGGGGGACATCACGCAGGTAATCGGACAGCAAGAAAGGTATTGCAAAGCGGATACTATTGGCCTTCGATATTTAGAGATGCTCATTACTTTGTTAGAAGATGCGACCAATGTCAGCAACAAGGTGCTATTTCAAAACACCATGAGATGCCCATGACGAAAATCCTTGAAGTAGAGCTCTTTGACGTATGGGGTATTGATTTCATGGGTCCATTCGTAAATTCATTTGGAATGAAGTACATCTTAGTTGCTGTGGATTATGTCTCAAAATGGGTTGAAGCTGTAGCGTTGGCCGACAATGAGGCAAAGCGTGTTGTAGCGTTCTTGAAGAAGAATATCTTCTCTCGCTTTGGAGTACCACGTACTATCATAAGCGATGGAGGATCTCACTTTTGCAACAAGCTATTCAAGTCCGTGTTGGCAAAATATGGTGTCAAGCAACATAAGGTAGCCACGCCTTATCACCCACAAACTAGCGGACAGGTAGAGGTTTCCAATCGAGAGATCAAGCAAATCCTTGCGAAGACGGTAAATGCTAATAGGAAGGATTGGTCTCGGAAGCTGGATGATGCACTATGGGCATACAGTACTGCATTCAAAATGCCAATTGGCATGTCCCCTTATCAACAAGTTTACGGGAAGGCTTGTCACTTACCCATTGAGCTCGAGCACAAGGCATTGTGGGCGCTGAAGCGATTGAATTTGAATTGGGATGATACAATGAAGCTGAGGATGGAGCAACTGAACGAGATGGATGAATTCCGTCTACATGCTTATGAAAGATCAGACCTATACAAGGAGCTGATGAAAAAGTATCATGATCAGCGGATTGTTCGTCGAAACTTTCAAAAGGATGATATGGTACTTCTCTTCAACTCCAGATTGAAGCTCTTCCCAGGTAAGTTAAAATCCAAGTGGTGTGGTCCATACAAAGTTATCCAAGTCTACTCGTCTGGAGTAGTTGAATTGGAAGACAATAATGGTGTTATCTTTAAAGTGAATGGACAATGTGTGAAACCTTATATCGGTCCTCTTGATTCGACAAACTTCATGGCCATCACTTATCTCGATGAAGTCTAAGTACTTGAGGTAACTATGTCGTGCCGCGACAATAAATCAAGCGCTAGATGGGAGGCAACCCATCATTTATCGTTTTTCATTTTTCATTTCGTTTTAGTATGTGTTTTGCTTTTGATAAATAAAAATCCAAAAATAAGAGTCATGCCACGACCAAAACTAAGGCGCTTGATGGGAGTAAACCCATCGTTCTAATCGTTTTTAGTGTGTTTGAGCAAATGTAAGTGCAAGAGGTGTAAAATGAGGTGATTGGTTTCAAAGTTTGATTTGGACGTATTGCATGGTAAAGGTGATAAGTTAGGAATTAAGATGCATAAGGCTATGGATTGAGCATTACTCATGACAAAATAGGCATCGAGCAAGGCTAGGCCTAGGTAAAACTAGGCCACGAACAAGGCATGGCCTATACTATAGCCCAAGGTCTCGGAATCTAGTGTGCTATAGCATAGGCGCCGCCCATGCTCAAGTATGCCATAGCATAGGCGCCGCCTATGCTATAGCATTTGGTCTCTAAATCTCATATGACATGCTAAAGGCGCCGCCTATGGTCACTAAAGGCATTGCACTAGGCGCCGCCTATGCTCACTAAAGGCATTGCACTAGGCGCCGCTTATGGTCACCATAGGCAAAGCTAAAGGCGCCGCCTATGGTCACTTTTTGTCTCGAAAAACCGATTTTAAATGGGTCAAAACCCAACCCATTCTTTTCCTATCTAAAGGAGACTTAGTCTTAAAACATAAACACATTGAAAACTTGACCTAGGCGCCGCACATACTCTCCAAATCATCTCAAAACTTTTCTTTTTGCTCTCCCACTTCACAAGAACATCTCCAAAGGCTTCAATCACGTAAGTACTCTTTTGTTATTCATCTATTTTTTCGTAAGTTCTACATTTCTATGTCTATTATGAATTGCTACATCTTGAAGAAATATTGGTGATGTTAATGTGTTTGAATTGTTGATACAAAACCAAGTGAGTGAACATGAACGTTAGGATACTCTTAACTTGTTTCCGACTTGAATTTCATTTTGATGCATTGTTATGCTACTTGCGGAATTGCTACAGTCATGAACATTGCATACTCTTTTCACTTGAATACTTACATGTTAGAATGTCCCGTTCATCGGAATAAGACTTATAGTTGTCCACCGACATAGGCGATTGTGATTATACCATGATGAAATCCCTAGGTAGAAGTCTTGATATACCTAACATGATAGTATTGCAAAGGTTGCAAGAAGTGATACATCTCTGATTTTCTTGTTGGAATATAGCTCCTACAACGTATGTCGATGAAGTCTAAGTAATCGACCACTTTCACTTCACTAATTCGTACCAACAAACTAAGTGTGGGGTGGTACCCCTACTACTTATGTATAGACTGTATCTATTGAGATTGTGCTAACGTGAACTCTATTTCAAATCTCAGGTACAATGGCACCCAAAGCGAGACAAGGCAAGGAGAAGGCTACCACTTCCCAAAAGGTCAAGAAAAGAGGCCGCAAGGAGCAAGGAGAATCATCCTCAATGCAATTACCATGCCGAATGTTTGGAATAAAATGGGTTCTTGAGGAGGAAGCCAAGGAATGGTATAGGAACAACAAGGAAAGAAAATATGTTCATGTCGACGTGATAAACAAGGAAAGCCTAGCGAAGAAGGATCCGCGCATGTTGGCGAAGATCATGGCATTAAATCTGGATTTCATCTTCCGCGACATGGGAGAATGTAATCTTGATTTGACAAGAGAATTTTATGCCAACTGGTCGCCAAAAACCACAGGCAGCGAAGTCAAGATTCGGGGCCAAGTGTTACAACTCAATGCGGATTTCTTCAACTCCTTTCTTGGCTTGCCTTCAGTCGATCCAGCACCATTCAAAGAGCTGTACAACAGACCTCCTTATAGAGAAATTCGACACACACTCTGTGGAACAAGATCCATGGCACGCTGGAGTAGACACAAGGACACTGGTCGACACAACACTTTCCCATATGCTTCTTTGAATAGGGAAACAAGGATATGGTTGCGCATGATCAACTGTTGCCTTATTCCAGGGACGCAATACACAAAAATAACAAGAGATAGAGTGTGCTTGGTATACGCAATGATGATGAATATCCCTATCAACATTGGGGTAATCATCCGATCTACAATGCGGAAGGCTAGGCTACACAAGCGATCCCATTTCAGCTTCGGAAATCTGTTGACTGCAATCTTGAGGAATGAAGACATCGAAGAGGAACCAGCTGACCATAAACTCCCACATAATCCGAAGAAGGTTGACCTCACAAAGGTCAAAGATGCTGAATCAACACATGGCACCAACCTTACTACGGCAGAGAGACATGCTCGGGATGAGAGTTTCTCCCGCCATATGTACGGCATGATGAGGTTTACAATGATGAGTGGAGGTCGTGTTCCCACTGCTGCAGAGCTCCAACAGCTGGACCATGACTATCCAATGAATATTCATGCACGGGATATGTGTGGAGTAGGTACATACTTTGAGGAACCTCTCGATGACGACGTGCCGACCGATGATGATCGATGAATGCCAGACTCTGACATGGAGAAAAATTCTGATGACGACGACTCCGACGAAGGGGGTATGACCCCCGACATTGAGGACGAGTCCGACTGACCAGGTTCTTCGTATTTATTTTCCATTGAGGACAGTGTCCCGAATAAGTATGGGGTGGTGGTATTGCATGCTATACTTCTCTACGCGCATCTATGTTTGTTTGCTTTATTTTTGTTTCGTTTTTTTTCATTTTTTGTTTCGTTTTTTTTTCATTTTTAGTAGTAAATTTTTTTTTTTAACTTCGCATGAAATTATTCTAATAGGCAGCATGAGATTATGACAAGAGTTTGTGCTAAAATCATGACTATTGAGACATTTAGGCTCTAATTGTGACTCACTATGTGATATTGTTTGGTTCAATTCCTTCACCTGTTTGGACAAGAGTCTATACTACTCTCAATAAAGTCGACCATGTGCGTTGTGTGTGTGAGCTAATAGTATATTCTGTGCTTGTGGCTGATGCTAGAACTTGCCTGGTATGTATGTAAAGCGAAAATAAGGAGTGTAAGTTTAGGAGATGATTTAGGCATTTCTTTGGCAACCTATATTTGTTTACCTTCATTTTTACCTACCCATGGACATTATCCTAGTTAACCCTTTTGAGCCTTTAGCCTATTTTCTTTGACAACCTCATATGTAAGCCTAATCCATTTTTTTCAGGACCATAATTTGATCCAAATTCCTAAGTGCTTTAAAGTGAAAAAGTCATGTGACAAAATAAGAGGAAATTGGGTGAGTACGATGCTTTAGAATGCATTGGTGCTTGAAATTGCTATGAAAAAGAAGTTCTATCATAAAAGGTATGTTATGAAAAGAAAAAGGAAGAAAAAAAAAACTGAAAAGTTAGTCATGTTTAAAATCGAAAAACAAAAGAGGAGAAAAAGGGTGGTAGAATAAATGAAAGAAAGGTTGTTAAAAAGAAAAGTGTTAATGACACAATGTGATGTATTAAAGCGCTTAGGAACATAGTCACTATTTCTGGCCAAAATAGTCCTACCCGTCCCTTAGCCTACATTACAACCATCAAAAGACCTATTTGATCCTAAGCTTAGCACTCTGACATTTAGTGGAGCATTACACTAAGGGAAAGCCTATGGTCATCAGTTACTTCATATGAATTCTTTGTGAGGGCGAGAGCAAGGATATTTTGATACCCATGTTTGAAAAATATGCTATACTTGTGAGTGATTATGGGTAATATATTGTGAGACACATATGGTTGATGAGTTTTGGGTAGTCGTGTATGATTCTTTGTGCCTTAACTTTTGAATATGAGTTGAACACCATCACGAGTCTATGCTAGAGGTTAAACTATTTCTACTAATGATCGAAAAACTACTCTTTGTTGATAATTGTTGTGCTTGTCGTGACGAATATTTTGTGTTGTTGCTGTGAAACCCTAAGTTGATGTTTAGAGGGACATGATATTTTGTTCGAGGACGAACAAAGCTTTAAGTGTAGGGTGTTGATGATAGGCGAATTTACATGCCTATAGCACTATATTTTGCCCATATTTTAGCCTAGTTTTGAGAACAAATTATATATTTCATGCACTTTTAGTCCTTTTCCCTGTAAGTGAGCTAACGAACATGATTAGCAAAGTTTCAGGTATAAATGATGCAGAATTCAGCATTTTATGGATAACTTGACGCCAAAGAAAGCTTCACGAAAGGAGAAAAGCCAATCTTGGACGCCAAGGACTAAAGATGGCGCATGGAAATTCTGTTCCGGGCTAAAACAACATTTCTGAAGACTTTGGGGACTAGCAGTAACTTATTAGGATTAGGATAATGATACATTAACCTGGTACAATTGGGTTAAGTATTTCATTAGCTTAGTAGGATTTGGTTAAGCATTTCATTAGCTTAGTAGGAATAGGATATGGGTATTATAAATACCCTATCTTGCTAGAGATTTTAGAACTTCTGATCTTACTTCTCAACATCGAAATTCTACTTTTCAATTCCGAATTAATTCTATTTTTCTTCTTCTGCTCATCTATTCTTAAATTCCGCAACAAGAGAAATGTTACCTTGCTAAGGAATTCACGCCTAAACGCCTACCACACCATTATCAACGTGAAATCATAATTGTGGGAAAACAACAATGTCAATTGTGATTTCCTTCGCACTCATGGGTAACTAAACTTCTCTGTTGGGGTTATGGAAGCCGAATGAGATACTATCTATTGCTGTGAGAGTGTGAGTTCGTGACACGTATGTTGCTTATATCATTATTCTCTTCATCTTAATCTAAATTCTTTGCGGTTGCAAATGCAAGAATACGCCAGTGTAACATTTAACTTGTTCGAAAGAAAGGTTATCTGTCTGGAAAAAAGATAATGTCAAGGTAGTAGGGTCCCATCCCCTATTAAAAAGTTAGTGCCGTAACTGGATTAACCTCTTGGAGAATTCGTACCGTTAGACACGCTTTAAGCTCGAAAGAGTTAAAGTAAAATAATCCTCGAATAGGTCGAAAGACGCCTGGATTTACCATCGAATACAATTCTCTATAAGCACATGCATGTCTGAATTCAACACACTCATAGTCAATAGAGACGTATAACTCAGAAGGTGGACATAACCCCAACTCCTCAATTCTCATTGTTTCACAACCTACTAAACATTCTTTCTTTTTACTTTGCTATTTCAGTTTTTGCTTTAATAATTTGGTTACACATTACAAACCCCCCTTCTTACGAGACGTGCACTAAAAGTCTAGTAATCGTTGCTTACTTGTTGACCAAGCTATTCCCTGTGGGATCGATACCCAACCCAGGTTGGGTTCTATATTTGCTAACGACCGCTTTACACTCCTTTGAGAGCTGTAGATTGAGCGTTATCAGTTCCTCCAAAGACCCTTCACCAAAGCCACATCCTTAGTACTCTAACGACGGACTTGCCTATCCAAAATTTCAATTGGGACTTTCTCATAAGATAAGGAATTTGAAAGACCGACACTCTCCAATGGAAAAACCAAGGAAGGATCACCCACACACTTCCTCAACACCGAAACATGAAAAACTTGGTGAATAGAACCCAAACTCAAAGGCAACTCCAACTCATAAGCGATATTTCCCATTTTTCTTTAAATCAAGTATGGGGTAATATAACTGGGACTGAGCTTTCCCTTTCTTCCAAACCTCATCACTCCCTTTATGGAAAACACCTTTACGAATACCCAATCACCAACTTCAAATTCCAATTCCCTTCGCCTCATATCCGCATAGGACTTTTGGAAATTTTGGGTGGTCTTAATCATACCCCGAATGACCTTCACCTTTTCCATAGCTTGGTGAACCAATTCAGGACCGTACAACCTAATCTCACCAATCTCAACAACCCAATAGGAGACCTACACCTTCTACCATAAAGGTCCTCAAAAGGAGCCATCCTAATACTGGAGTGATATCTATTATTATACGCGAACTCTCTGAGAGGCAAATGATCACCCCAACTACCACTAAAGTCGATCATACAGGACCTTAGCATATCCTTAAATGTCTGAATGGTCCTCTCCACTTGAGGGTGGAAAGCAGTTCTAAGGTTCACCTAAGTTCCCAATCCTCTCTAAAATGAACACAAAAAATGAGACGAGAACTGAGTACCTCAATCAGATAAGATGTAAATTGGAGCACCATGCAACTTCACAATCTCTTGAATAAACAATTTTCCATAGTCCTCCCCAAAATAGTTAGTCCTCATGGTTAAGAAATAAGTAGTCTTAGTCTTCCTGTCCACGATGACCCAAATTGAGTAAAATTGATTCTGAGAGTGCGGAAGATCGGTCACAAAATCCATATTAATCACCTCCCACTTCCACTTAGGCAACTCAATGTCTTGAAACAAACCACCAGGTCTCAAGTGCTCCATCTTCACTTACTGACACACCATACACTTAGCCACAAAATTGGCCACATCCCTCTTCATGTTATTCCACTAATAGATTTCTTTCAAGTCATGGTACATATTCATCAAACTAGTGTGAACAGTGTACCTCGACTCATGAGCCTCAGCCAAGATTCTTTCTTGTATCCCATCAACATTGGGAACACACTGTCTGTCTTGGTACCTCAAGACTCTATCACCTTCAATCTAAAAATCCATAACCTTCTATTGACTCATATCATCCTTGATATGCATCAAAAGAGGATCCAAAATCTATATCTCCTTCAGCTCACCACGAAGAGATGACTTTACTATTTCTTGAACAATCACACTACCATCCTCAAAGTCCAAAGATGAACTCCCAGATTAGCCAAACGGTGAATATACTTCACAACCCTCACTTATCCTCATCAACATAAGACAAAAATGCCATGGATAACATGCTAAGAGCATCAACGACCATATTATCTTAACTAGTTGATAATAGAGACTCATATCATAATCTTTGAGCAACTCAAGCCATCTCCTTTTACTAAGATTCAACTCCTCCTAGGTGAACATGTACTGCAAGCTTTTATGGTCTGAGAAGATATCCACATGAACTCCACACAAATAATGACGCCAGATCTTTAGTTCAAACACCACAACTGGAAATTCCAAGTCGTGCATCATATAGTTCTTCTCACGCACCATAAGCACAACCCAGTCCCACACGGGATGCATCACCATAAACAATGAAACTATTTGTACCCTCGGGTGGGGTAAAAATAAGAGCAGAAGTCAACTTATCCTTCAACTTCTCAAAACTACCCTCACAAGTATTCGACCACAAAAACTTTACCTTTTTCTGAGTCAATTTAGACAACGGACCAACAATAGACGAGAAGCTCTCCACAAACCTCTTATAATAGTTGGCTAAACCCAAGAAGCTCTGAATATCAGTTGGATTCGTGGGTCTAGGACATTTCTTAACCACTGCAACTTTCTATGGATCCACCGTGATCACCTCACGAGAAAAACACGACCCAGAAAAGTAACAACATTCAACCAGAACTTACACTTCGAAATCTTAGCATACAAATGCTAATCATTAAAGGTCTGCAACACTATACAAAAGTGATTGACATGATCCTCCTTACTTTTTAAATAGACGAAGATGTCATCAATAAACACAATAACGAATAAGTCCCAAAACTAACAGAATACCATGTTCATAAGATCCATAAATGCCGTCGAGGCATTAGTCAAACCGAAAGACATAACCAAAAACTCATTATGACCATACCAGATTTAGAAAGCAGTCTGAGGGATATCCACCTCTCTAATCTTCAACTGATGATATCTCGACCGAAGGTTAATCTTAGAAAAGTACTTAGCACCCTGAAGCTGGTCAAATAAGTCATCGATCATATAAAGAGGATACTTATCCTTCACCATTACCTTATTTAACTGGCGGTAATGTATACACATTTGAAGAGACCTATCATTTTTACGCATGAAGAGTACCATAGCTCCCCACGGGGAAACAATAAGATGAATAAAACCTTTATTGAGAAGATCTTTCAACTACTTCTTAAGTTTTTTCAACTCAGCCAGAGCCATTCTGTAGGGAGGGATAAAGATTGGATGGGTATTTAGAAAAAGATCAATTCTAAAGTCTATTTCCCTATCGGTATGAATACCAGAAAGATCATCAGGTAAGACCTCAGGAAATTCATTGACTACAGGGACAGATAGCAAAGAACGACCCTCAGAGTTGGAGTCCTTAACCTAAACTAGGTAACAAAAACACCCCTTAGAAATTGATTTTTGGTCTCTTAAATAAGAAATAAACCTTCCCTTGGCACTAGGGAACTCCTTTCCCACTCAATTACTGGTTCATTTGGGAATCAGAAACTGACCCTTCAGGTCTGACAATCAAGAGATGCATAGAACAAATAGAGCCAATCCATCCCTAAAATAACATCAAAATCCAACATCTCCAACTCTTTCAAATCCACCAAGGTCTCTCTACCACAGATAAATACCACACAACCCCTGTTGACCTTTCTAGTCACAATAGAGTCACCCATCGGGGTAGACATAAAAAAGGGATCAGGAATACACTTAGGACCAAAATAGAAATGAATAGCCATATAAGGGGTCACATAAGAAAGAGTAGACCCCGGATCAAGCAGAAAATACACATCATGGAAAAAGAGTCACAACATACCAGTAACAAATTCCGGAGATACCTTATATTCTTGGCGGGTCGTAAGAGCATAAGGATGGTTTTGACCAGTCCCAGAGCCAAAAGTTACACCCTTTGGTGCAGGAGATGATGAAGTAGAAACAAAAACCTTATTACCCTCATAAACAACCTTTCTTATGGGGCAATTTCTCTATAAATGTACTGATTGACCATAATTGAAACACTAGTTCCTCCCCTTACCATAGAAACCATATGCAACTAACCCCAAAACTGACAAAGAGGATAGGACGGGGCTAACTGAGCTCCATTGGTATGAGAATGAGCACCCTGTGCCCAAGGACCATCACTGCTTTGGAAATGACAATCACCAAATAACTTGGGATAAGGGGAACTAGCCGTTGAGTAATAGTTAGAACTTCCCCAATTCTTTTAAACCACTACTTACCACCTCTAACACTCTGTTGCTGACCTCTGCCCTAATTTGAATATCTAAACTTCTTACTTTGGCTCTCTCATATATCTGCTTGCTTCTTCTTTTTCTCTTTGAACTGCTGCATATACATCATAAGACTAGAGATATCTATGTCATTATTTAGCAGTGCACCCTTGTACTCCGGGACCAAGTCCCAAGATAAACCAGAAGTAAACTTCCCCATCCTAGCCTTCATAGAAGATACCAAATTCGGAGCATAGCGAGACAACTGATGAAATTTTAGGGCGTACTCCTTCACACTCATCTTACACTATTTCAAATTCACAAACTCTTCAACCTTAGCCTCTCTCAACTCCTGAGGAAAGAAAAGATCAAGAAAAGCACCCGAAAATCTTTCCATAATTCAGACTCTGCCTTATCACCCTAGATTGATCCCACTCCTCTTACTACTGATATGCCACATCATTCAACAGATATAAGGCAAATTCCATACCCTCATAGTCAGAAGCATGAATAACACGAAAGATCTTCTCCATCTTATCTATGAACCCTTGATGATCCTACTCAATCTTAGAGCTAGTAAAGATTTGAGGATTGAGCCTCATAAACTGGCCAACTTTAGTAACCTCAGAAGAACTTACAGTAGTGCCAATCGGACCCGATTGACATAACTGAGAAGTCACCAATTAGGATAATAGATGAATAGAATGATGGAACTTAGCATTATTTATATCTCTTTGGGGCGGTGAGGCATGATCATCATCAACTCGAGAAGCCCGAGGAGGACTGGTAGGGACTAGTGGAACTCCAAGAGGGGCAGTACTATTAGGAGTTGGGACCCTATATCGGGTTTGTTCTTCGTAAGTGAGATGATTTCCATCCACATTATCCTCAGGAGGGACATAAGAGGTTCCACAAGCATCACATCTTCGAGAAGGCATGATCTAAAATGCAAAAAATAGAAATTAGAAGAGATTTAAGACCTTAGACTCTATAGCGCAAAAATAGATCACAAGAAAGAGAAATATTCCTAAATACCTCATAGCCTCTCCCTTATAAGTATGGTGCGGTACATACCCATAAAAGGAGTCTCTACTTGACACGACTTTATGGACACCCAATGACACCAAACCTATTCATTGATACCAACTTTGTCACGACCTGAACCAGGGCTTGGGCGTGACAGGTATCTCAAATACACTTGGGATCAGAGTCCACCCTCATTGCCCAGTCAAATAAAAAACAACATACCTAGAAATGAATGAATTCTGAACATATAAAAAAATAGAATAATCAATGATGAGGATGTAATAAGGAATAACAATACCAAATCCCTATCCACAGTAATCCATAAAGCCTCTAATCCAAACCAATCAATCTAAGTTGGGACATTCCCCTGACTATAGACAAAAATAAATCCAAAGAAAAATCTTTGATAATAGATAAGCCAAGAAACAATGACCATCTGGAAGAAAGAGGCTCACTACTTCAAGCTGATAGCTAACAACCTAAAACTTCTATCACTATGCAGGAAAAGTAGAAGTGCTTTCGAACCCTATATTGTGTGGGGATACAACATTCGTAGATGGTTAACGGGTTGAGCGCTAGTATGTAACTCTATGATAAGAGGTAAAATAATGCCACGATTAATAGTTCAAAACCATTCAGAATCATTGTACACCATTATATGCAAATACATACATATATATATCACATGCCAGGGTAGGGATAAGGCTTAGTATGAACGTAAAACATTTGCCTGGGCTGTGTAGCTTGATCGTCATAAAAATACCCACAGGCTATATGGATCCAGTTGCCTCCCCCTAGTCGAGCCTTAGTGCATGTTAGCAGTTCGAATTGGAGATATCATAGAAGGCAGGGAATCTTTGTACCCTACGCAATCCATGATACAAATATATGTGTAGTGTGACATAAGCACACAATCATTAAGACCAAACCTCACATCGACATACATGACTTTTCAGTATCAGTACTTCGAGACTCACATCTTCACGTCTATCTAAACAACCCCCTTTAATACCAATTAAAATATTTAGCATATAACCCATTCATTAATTCAATGAGTAAATCATTAAGGCATTATCAAGTAGTATCGTCATACCGACTATATCTTGAAAGCGAAGTCATTAAGCCATCACTTGGGGAATATTTATACCTCAGACTCCATTATGAAAAACAACTTGGGGGATTCCTTGTACCCCGCAAGTCTTTCAAAACCATTATTATCCTCTTGGGGGGATTCTTGTACTGCACAAGGTTTTTCCAAGTCATCCTTCATCATTTAGCCATTTATGCAAGGCATTAGTTTTAAATAAATAAACCAAATCAATTGATTAATGACATTCTAAAGCCAATTATGCAAGTGGGTTGGGGTTCTCATCAATTTCAATACCAAATCTAGTAACTTTGGGGATTCCTTGTACCCCTAGTTCCATTGTTACACATTTGGAGAATCCTTGTATCCCTATTTCATTAATCACTCCCATGCTCCCCAATGAGTTCACAATCATCAATTCAATGCAAAATAAATCCATAATAACCATAGGAAAAGCATTTAGACAATTTACATCCAAAACCCTCAATCCATCATGAAAACCCTACATCAAAATCATGTAAATACTAAACCAATTTTTGTCAATATAAAAACACAAGTTTAGGGAGAGAGATACGTGCCTTAATCACCAAGAAATTTAAAGCAGGAATTACTCTTAGAGACCTAGAGGACCAATTTATTGAAACCTTAACCTTGTCTTTGAATAGAGAATTTGAGAGAGTTTAAGAGAGTGTTTACAATTGATAAGTGTTGAAAATAATGGACCCAAGGTTTCTTATGCATGTGGGGTCTAAGTGGGTAAAAAGGGAAATGTCCAAAGTTCCCTTAATAAAAAGACTGAACAATTATCTCCTGTGACTACAGATCACTATACGACTCATAAGAACTCACTATGACTTGTCACCATGAGTCGTAGTCTAGATAGTAGCTGAGGGACCCCTCTCTGGTAACCTTATGACTCATACCATCCAATTCATCAAGAGACCTTATGACTCGTAGGGTCCTGGTCATAACCAAGGCAAAAACATTTGGTGCATACACTGATCACCCTATGATTTGAACACTACGACTCATAACCTCTAGTCGTAATTAGGATAGTAGCATAGGTATCACTCACTGGTCAGATGATGGTTTGGATCCTATGTCTCATAAGGAGACCATACGACTCGTAAGGTGAGTCATTTGTTTCGCAATTATCTCAAAGATCAAGGATTTTTCAAGTACCAAAATCTAGGGTGTTTTAACATGTCCAAACACATACTGAGTGTTTAAGTCACCAATTGAGGCTCTAAATGCACTTTCTCTAACCAAAGGTACCAAAACACCATGAGATTAATCTGGATGAACTGAGTGACTAATAATCCCATGTTGGGTACACTTTATAGATCAATGATTAGTATCTTTGTAGTTGTAATAACCCTTGAAGCTCTAACCTGGCGAGAAGCATGAGATATTTCTAACTAATTGACCAACTAGCGTCAAGGACACTTTCTACTGAAATGATCATCCTCATCACTATCATAACATACATTAATAGCTCTAGGCTAGAAAGGAATATGTGTTAACCCTTTTTGAACAACCAATTCACTCATAGGGCACTTTCTAGACCAATAACCAAACTCTCCATAATAAAAACATGCCCTTCGGGTTCGCTGATGTACTGCACCTGCGGACCCGAATTGGCTGCCATATCCTAAAAATCTAGATCAAGAACTTCATAATATCTAACCAGAACTCTATCTACAGTGACCACCATGATCTATCGAAGAGTCATCAATAATCTAAGGTGCTACCTCTAGGGACCTGATAGGCTATAAGTGATGTTGATCCCTACTCCCAGATGAAATACTAATAAAAATTTACTAATGGAATGACCTCTTACCACCACCTCCTTATGCATCAATACATGCCATCTCTATGGTCCTCATATGATTATTAACCTAAGGGAAAATGGCCCAACTGCTATTAAATACTCCAATGCCAAGCGAAGTGGAAAAGTCAATCCTCTAACAAATAATTAAAAAAACTCATCCTCTAAAGGATATTAGTATAGGAGTATGGGTAGCCCACTCGAGAAACCCAATCGTATACTCTAAAATAAAAAATAAACCATACTGAACACCCAACTCTGGTATGAGAACCACTTGATGTACCAGACATGATCTTTGGCTGGAAGGTATCCACTAAAATACTCAATAACCCTAACACTTAATCCTAAAGAACTGAGGCAATCACAAACTCTATCGGAGCCTGGGCTGGCTGATGTTTTGGCTTTTGACAAAATATTTTGCATCCTTTTCTTAGGAAAATTGTATGTTTTTAAGCAACCAAGGTTGCATTTAATACTGGATTTTAGTGTTTTAGGGTAAGGAGCTAGATGAAGGAGAAGAATCAAGAAATTAGCAGAAAAACAACCGACGGTCAAAATGGTGGACCACCAGTCTTGCGATGGACCACCAACTTGACCACCAGGCCCAAACAGAATCCAGGATTTTAGAAGACCCAGTGACGGTCAAAATATTGGACCACCAGTTTTGCGACAGACCACCAAAATTGACCACTAGGACCTAAACAGAATCCAAGATTTCAGAAGACCTAATGACGGTTAAAATGGTAGACCACCAGTCTTACGATGGACCACCAAATTGACCACCAGTCCCTAAATAGAATCCAGGATTTAAGAAGACCCAATGATGGCCAAAATGGTGGACCACTAGTCTTGCGACGAACCACCGAATTGTTTGTCAATTTGGAAGCGGTTTTTCTAAATTCAAATTTTAAATCCTTTTTACCTGGGAACATATAAATACCTAGTTTTAGGTTTTATTAGGGATCTTTTAGATTTTATATTTTATCAGAGTTTTCCATTTTTGAAATGTATTATACATAGTTTTTTTGGGAGATTCAGTCTAGAATTGTGGATCGAGATTTCATTATCATTTTCTCTATTGAAGATTGAAGAATAATAATTCTGACTTTTGTAAATAAATTCTAAATTAATCTATGAATAACACAATGATTTCTTCTCATTCTGTGATGGGGATATGTGGCTAAGCTCCCATAACTAGGGTTATATGAGCCTTGATATGAATAGCTGATTGGGTGTTGTGAATCTAGTCGATTCCCATGATTAATTGACATGGCATAAACCCTTCTTCACTTTAATGAATTTTCTTGGTTGCAAACTCGAAAAATGATCCCAAGAACATTACTTGTTCGAATAGAAAGGTGTTTGTTAGGAAAAAAATGGGTTTAATAAATATAAAGTCTTTAACCTTTGGATAGAGGGTAGATGCCTTAACCGGATCAACCCACGTGAGAATATAATTGAATAAATAATACATTCCTTAAGTTTGAAAGAATTAAGGGATAAGATACTCATTTAGGTTGATAAACTAATGGATAAATCATAGAATTCAATTACTCTTGCAATTAAAATTATTCACTGGGAATTCAAAATAGTTCACAACCCTAGCTTCTTAAGCATCTTGGTAATCATAACTCTAGTTTGACAACTCTTACTGAATCACTATTTGTAATACAATCTACTATTGGATTACTTTCTGTGACAAGCATTTGAATACAATTGATAAATCAAAACCCCACTTTATTCTAGAACCTTTGATCAACAGTCTAATAACAACCACAGTACTTAGTGAATGCAGTATTCCTTGTGGGATTCGACACCCAACCCAATTGGGTTCTATATTTGACAGCGACCGCTTACACTTTCTAACAAGAGTTGTAATTTAGACGTATCAAATTTTGGCACCATTATTGGGGAATACGGTTGTCAATTAAGTTAGTGTTTGTTAATTAACCTTTGGTCAAGTTTCCCAATTTTACCTTTGTTTGTTGTTTTTGATCTGTGCAGGGTAGATGTTGTGTATGCTAATTACATGGAGATTGGGTGCACCATTATTAATAGTACATCTGAAACCGCAGTTAATTGGCAGAATAGAAGACCCTTAGGGAGATGAAAGACTAGCCGCCATGGCTAGAGCTCAGATTAATCAATAGAATGATGGTCAACCTGCACGTCATCCTAATCCTAATGATGATGATTTTAGGGATAAGGACTTGTTAGATCCTGCTAACCCAAGGCGTGCAGAGAATGTAGCTGTGCCGATGAACTGGAATGTAAAAAGAAATCATCCTTTTATAGAAAAGCATGACTGTCATCCTGTGCAGTTTGATCTTAATGATGATGAGGATGGAAAGGATAGAGAAGGTGCTACTAGAGCTATTATTCCTCCATCTTTAGCACCAGGAGCTAAGTTTAATATTACAAGCACGATGGTTCAACTCCTCCATCTAAAGGGGTTGTCTGGTGGACTCCCGGGGGATGATCCTAATATGCATGTAGTGAACTTTGTCACATTTGCAAATCCTTTGATAACCCAAGAGTGGGATAAAATGCTATGTGACTACGGTTGTTTCCATTGTCTGTTTCTGGAGAGGTAACACTATGGCTTAATGGACTGACTCCTAATTCTATAACCAAATTGAGGCAATTAAAAAAGGCTTTCCTAGAAAGGTTCTTTCCACATTTCAAGAGGGTACAGTTGAGGGATAAAATCAGTAACTTTTGGCAGATCCCCACTAAAGCTCTTCATGAGACCTAGGAGAGGTTTAAAAAGAAGCTGATGCAATGCCCGAACCACAATATGACAAATATTCATTTGATAGAGGCTCTTTATCGAGCTTTAAACTCTATTACGAAGCCAGTTGTAGATAATGCTGCAGGAGGATCATTTGTAGATGCCACTTTTCCAGAGGCCTCGTAGATGCTTGATCGGATGACCAAACAAAGTAGAGCTTGGCATACAAAGGATTCTGTAGTAGCAAGCCCTACTGTGTCTGGTAGTATGAATGCAGAGCAATGCAAAAAGGAGAAGGAACATGACCAGGACATGGTGATGTTGGGCGTATTTATATGTCTAAGCACTATAATTTACCCATGTTTTGGCAAAGTTTTGAGGATAAAATATATAATTCTTGCACTTTTAGTCCATTTTCCTTTAAGTGAGCTGACCTATGTGATTAGCATGTTTTTCAGGTACTAATGATGAAGATTTCAGAACTTTGTGGACCTGTGGGCAACAAAGGAAAACTTCACATAACAGGGAAGGCAACTTTTGGACTGAATGTGATGCATGGGAACTTTTTCCCGGGAAAACCCAGTATTTTTAAATACTTAAGGATGCAGTAGCAACTTATTAGACAAGGATGCTATTAAAAACCTTATTGCTGAATTTTTCAGCATCATTATCATTCAATTATTATTGACAATTCACGTTGAAGATTTTGTACGAGTTTTGAGAACAGAAAATGACTCACTTGAGCAACGGAGAAAGAAAACACGTTTCATATCCATAGCCGAGATTTCTCTAAGTTTTGGTATGATGATGATGTCTACTTTGATTTCCGTTGTATTCATGAGTAGCTAAACTTATCTGTTAGGGTTATGGAAACCTTGTAAGATACTATCTATTACTATGAGTTTGTGAATTCTTGATGTGTTATGCTACTTATATCATTACTCTCTTCATTTTGATTGAATTCTTATGGTTGCAAACATAGAGAATACGTCATTATAGCATTAACTTGTTCGAGAGAAAAGTTACATGTTTGGAAAAGAGAGTGTGACAAGGAAATAGGGTTTCCAACCTCTATTTACACGTTAATGCCTTAACTGGATTAACTTCATGGAGAATTTGTACTATTTGTTATACACATTAGGCTCGAGAGAGCTAAAGCAAAATAAATCCTTGATGGTTGAGAAACACTTGGATTTAGAATTAGAATACGATTCTCTATAAGTGCATGCATGTCTAAATTCTGCGTTACTCATAGTTAATAGAGAAGTAGAACTTATAAGGTGGACATAACCCTAACTTATCAATCTCTGTGATTAAATCTTACTAAGCAAATCGTTCCATCGTTACTTTGATAATATTAGTTCACACCTAAACCAAACCCTCCTTTTGTCCTTGGAATTTTCGACCAACAGTCTACTAATAATTGCAACACTTAGTGACCAGAGTATTCCCTGTGGGATTCGACACCCAACCTAGTTGGGTTCTATATTTGATAGTGACCGCTTACACTTTCTAACGAGAGTTGTAATTTGGGCGTATCAAATTTTGGCGCCGTTGCCGGGGAATACGATTGTCAACTAAGTTTGTGATAGTTAATAGACCCTTTGGTCAAAGATTCTCGAATTTTACTTTTTGTTTGTTGTTTTTGTTTTGTTCAGGTTTAGTGGAGTGCATGCCTAATACACGAAGATCTGGTCAACCATTATTACCTATAAATCCTGAACCACAGCTCATTGGCAGAATGAATGTGCAACAAAACCTTGAACGGATGGCTGCTCAACAGGAGCAGGAAAGATTAGCTGCATTAGCAGCTGCTCAAGTGCATCAACAGAATATTGATAACCTAGGTCGGGCAACAAATCTTGATGAAGAGGACCTGGGTGATGATGAGTTATTAAATCCAAGGCGTGCTGGTGAGGTGGCAACACCTGTGAACAGGAGAGATCGTTAAAATAGAATGAGACCTGAACGCCGAGATGTGCAGGCCCCTTTCGATGATGATGATGATGATTGGATGGGGCTGGTGCCACAGGGGCTATTATTCCTCCACCTTTGGCACCCAGAGCCAAGTTCAATATCACCAGCACCATGATCCAGCTATTACAACTCAAAGGGTTATTTGGTGGACTTGCAGGCGATGATCCGAATATGCATCTGATTAATTTTATCTCAACATGCAAATCATTTGATAATCCAGGGGTTGGATAGAATGCGATCCGACTGCACTTATTTCCATTGTCTCAATCTGGAGAGGCAACTCTATGGTTAAACAGGCTAACTCCTGACTCTATTACCAATTGGAGGCAACTGAAAGACGCTTTCCTAGAAAGATTATTTCCGCCATCCAAGAGGGCACAATTGAGAGATGAGATAAGCAATTTCAGACAGCTTCCAACTGAAGCTCTCCACGAAACATGGGAGAGGTTCAAGAAGAAGCTTACGCGGTGCCCAAATCATCAGATGACCAATGTCCACTTTATGGAAATATTATATAGGGCTTTGAACTCGGTGACTAAGCCAGTGGTTGATAATGCTGCAGGTGGGTCATTCATGGACCTTACGTTTATTGAGGCTGGTGATATGATGGATCGTATGACAAAGCAGAGTAGAGCTTGGCATACCAGGGATTCTGAGGTAGCAAGCTCTACTGTATCTACTGGCATGACATCAGAACAGAGGGGAAGAGAAGAGGAACATGACCAAGATATGGCTCACATGAAAACGCAGATGGACCTTCTTACCAAGCATTTATTATCAGGGAAGACAGAAAAGGTCAAGGCTGTTGTATCACAGGGTAGAGATGAATCCGATTCTGAGGAGAAAGAAAATTATTTGAATAATCAGGGGGGTTTCTGAGGCAATGCCCAAGGAAACCAAGGTCGGAATTATTATGAAAAATCCGGATTCAAGAATAAGACTGACAAGAGTGGTTTGTATGTCCCTCCTGGAAATTATGAAGCTGTTGCAACTAGTTCTGGGAAGATGTCCATGGAGGACATGATGGCCAAGCTTTTGAAAGGAGTGGAGGCAACCAATACGGGACTAGCTGAGGTGAAAAAATGATTTGTCCTCAATAAATCAATTGGTTGACTCACATTCCACTGTAATAAAACAGCTGGAACAACAAATGAGTCAACTATCAACGACATTCAATCAAAGAAAAGCTGGCACTTTACCTAGTAACACTGTGCAAAATCCACAAAATGATAGATCATGTATGGCTATTACTACCAGGAGTGGTAAGGTATTAGAAAATCCATCCAAAGGAAAGCAGGTGGTTAATAATACAGAAGAGAATGTTATTGAAGCAGATTGTGATAATTCTGTAGAAGCTGAAAATCAGAATGAGAACGTTCATGACACTACACCTAGATGTCACCAGCCTGAAAAGATTGATAATCGGAAGAAAAAACAAAAGGAAGTGGTGGAAAAGACTCTTCCAAATCCACCACCACCTTTTCCTCAGAGACTGAAGAAGAAGGATGATGACACCAAGTTTAGTAAATTCATGACCATGCTGAAGCAGCTGACTATTAATGTGCCTTTGGTAGAGGCACTGGAGCAGATGCCAGGGTACGCCAAATTCATGAAGGACCTTTTGACAAAGAAAAGGGCAGGAAGTTATGAACTGGCAGATAATGTTCATCATTGCAGTGCAATTGCCACGAGATCTTTAGTACAGAAAAAGGCGGATCCTGGTGCTTTCACTATTCCTTGCACGGTTGGATCCTTGGATTTTGCTAAGGCATTGTGCGATTTGGGGGCTAGTATCAATTTGATGCCGCTATCTATTTATAAACAGTTAGGGTTGGGCGATCCTACACCAACCAATATGCGGCTCGCGATGGCAGATAGGTTGGTAAAATGACCTGTTGGTATCTTACATGATGTATTAGTGAAGGTTTCTACTTTCATTTTTCCTGAAGACTTTGTTATTTTGGATTGCGAGGTAGATTTTGAGGTGCCCATAATCTTGGGTCGACCTTTCCTCGCAACAGGAAGTGTGCTTATTGATTTACGAGCAAATGAGCTTTTATTTCAGATGAATGATGAAGTGGTACGTTTTGATGTAAGGAAATCAATGAAGCAGCCCAAAGATATGAATGTGTTCTCTATAGCTGATGTTCATTATGAGGATGAGAAGGAATTATCTTTAGAGAAGTAGCTTACTGTTGAGCCATTGGCTGTTGTGCTTTTGAACTTTGAGCGTGAGGATGTTGAAGAGAACGAAGAAACTATCCGTACTTTGACATGAATGGGGTCGTATTCATATGACCCCAAGAAGCTGGACCTTGACCTTAAGAATTGACCCTCACCACCAGCGAAGCCACCAGATATCTTGATGAAGTCTGAGTAATCGAGATAACTATGTCGTGCCGCGACAATAAATTAAACGCTACATGGGAGGCAACCCATCATTAGGAGTTTGTTTCGTTAGGATTTTGTTTTTGATAAATAAAAGTTCAAAAAGAAGAGTCGAGCCACGACCAAAACTAAGGCGCTCGGTGGGAGGCAACCCATCCTTCTAATCATTTTTGTTGTTTTTGATTAAGTGTAGGTGCAAGATATACAAAGGAGGAGATTAGTCCCAAATTTTGATTTAAAAGTGAGCCATGCTAAAGGTGGTAAGTGAGGAATGATGGAGCAAAGGCTATAGGTTAGGCATTGCCTATGCCAATCTAGGCAACGAACAAGGCAATGCCTATGCCAATCTAGGCAACGAACAAGGCAATGCCTATGCAAATCTAGGCAACGGACAAGGCAATGCCTATGCCATTGCCTATGCTCACTGCCTCACATAGGCAATGGACAAGGCAAGGCCTATACCAATGTCGGCAATGCTATAGGCGCCGCCTATGCCATTGCCTATGCTCACTGCCTCACATAGGCAATGCCATAGGCGCCGCCTATGCCAATCTAGGCGATAGGCAAGGCACCGCCTATGCCAATCTAGGCGATAGGCAAGGCACCACCTATGCCTATCTAGGAATTTCTAAAGGCGCCGCCTATGCTAAGCATAGGCAAAGCATTAGGCGCCGCCTACTTATCCTTTTTTACCTCCTAACCCGATTGTACATGGATCAAACCCGACCCATGGCTTAGCCTTTAAATAGATCCTCAACCTTAGAACACAATTTAGAGGAACCTCTCGATGATGAAGTGCCGACTGACGATGATCACCGAATGCCAGACTCAGATATGAAGGACAACTCTGATGACGACGACTCTGTTGATGATTTCGACGCAGGGGGTATGACCCCAGACATAGAAGAGGAGTCCGACTAATCAGGTTTTCCTTATTTATTTCCACTGAGGACAGTGTGTCCCGTCTAAGTGTGGGGTGCGGGTATATGTCTGTTGTATTGTATTTCTTTGCCTACATTTATTCTTGTTTGTTTGAATTAGTAGTTAGTTAGTTAGTTGTAATTAGTTAGTAGATTTTAGATGTTGCATGAAATTATTCTGATAGACGGCATGGTATTATAACAAGAGTTTGTGCTAAATCATTGCTATTGAGACGCTTAGGCTCTAAGTTGTGATTCACTGTGTGATAAATTATTGTGGTTTAATTCATTCACCTGTTGGGTCAAGAATCTATAATGCCCCCAATGAAGTTGACAATGTGCCTTGTGTGTGTGAGGTTATTGTATATTCTTTGTTGTGACTGATTCTAGAACTTGCCTGGTGTGTGTGTGAAGCGAAATAAAGAATGTGAGTTTAGGAGATGATTTAGGCATTTCTTTGGCAGCCTGAAATTGTTTACCTTCTTTTTTTTACCTACCTTTGTACATTGTCCTAGTGAACCCCCTTTGAGCCTTTAGCTATTTTCTTTGGCAGCCTCATATGTAGCCTATTTTTTTTTTTAAGACCACAATTTGATCCAAACTCCTAAGCGCTTTAAATTATAGAATCATGTGAAAAAATAAGAGGAGAATGGTGAAAGTGATGCCTCAGGGTGTATTGGTACTTGAAAATGTTGTGAAAAAGAGTGGCTATTATAGAGATGCTTGCTTAATATAAAAAAAAAGAAAAAAAAAATTTAAATTAGAAAAACAAAAAGATAGTTGTGTTGATGATTGAATAACAAAATGGGTGAAAAAGGGTTGGTAGATGAAAGAGAGGTAAAGTGGTTGTTAAAAGATAGTGTAAATGGCATAATGTAGTGTATTAAAGCGCTTAGGGATCATAGTCACTATTTCTGGCCAAAATAGTCCTACCTGTCCCTTAGCCTACATTACAACCTGTAAAGACCTATTTGATCCTAAGCTTAGCATTCTGATATTAGTGGAGCATTACACTAAGGGCAAGCTTATGGTCATCAGTTTCAATATAAGAATTCCTTGTGAGAGTGAGTGCAAGGAAAATCTTATACCCATGTTTTGAAAAATGCAAAAATATGAGTGTTTATGGGTGATATCTTTTGTGAGCACACATGGTTGATGATTGTTGGGTGGTTTTATATGATTCTTTGTGGCTTAACTTGTGTATAACGAATTGAACACCCTAATGAGTCTATGTTGGAGGCTGAGTTGTTTCTTGTAATGATCAAGAAACCTACTCTTTGTTAATAATTGCCGTGCATGTCTTGTTGAAAATTTTGTGTTGCTATTGTGAAATTCTAGTTAGGTGTTTGCATGGATGTAATATTTTGTTCGAGGACAAACAAAGCTTTAGGTGTGGGGTGGTGATGTTGGGCGTATTTATACGTCTAAGCACCATAATTTACCCATGTTTTGGCTAAGTTTTGAGGATAAAATATATAATTCTTGCACTTTTAGTCCATTTTCCTTTAAGTGAGCTGACCTATGTGATTAGCATATTTTTCAGGTACTAATGATGAAGATTTCAGCACTTTGTGGACCTGTGGGCAGCAAAGGAAAACTTCACATAACAGGGAAGGCAGCTTTTGGACTGAATGTGATGCATGGGAACTTTTTCCCGGGCAAACCCAGTATTTTTAAATACTTAAGGATGCAGTAGCAACTTATTAGACAAGGATGCTATTAAAAACCTTATTGCTGAATTTTTTAGCATCATTATCATTCGATTATTATTGACAATTCACGTTGAAGATTTTGTACGAGTTTTGAGAACAGAAAATGGCTCACTTGAGCAACGGAGAAAGAAAACATGTTTCATCTCCATAGCCGAGATTTCTCTAAGTTTTGGTATGATGATGATGTCTACTTTGATTTCCGTTGTATTCATGAGTAGCTAAACTTATCTGTTAGGGTTATGGAAACCTTGTAAGATACTATCTATTACTATGAGTTTGTGAATTCTTGATGTGTTATGCTACTTATATCATTACTCTCTTCATTTTGATTGAATTCTTATGGTTGCAAACATAGAGAATACGCCATTATAGCATTAACTTGTTCGAGAGAAAAGTTACATGTTTGGAAAAGAGAGTGTGACAAGGAAATAGGGTTTCCAACCTCTATTTACACGTTAATGCCTTAACCGGATTAACTTCTTGGAGAATTTGTACCATTTGTTATACACTTTAGGCTCGAGAGAGCTAAAGCAAAATAAATCCTTGATGGTTAAGAAACACTTGGATTTAGAATTAGAATACGATTCTCTATAAGTGCATGCATGTCTAAATTCCGCGTTACTCATAGTTAATAGCGAAGTAGAACTTATAAGGTGGACATAACCCTAACTTATCAATCTCTGTGATTAAATCTTACTAAGAAAATCGTTCCATCGTTACTTTGATAATATTAGTTCACACCTAAACCAAACCCCCCTTTTGTCCTTGGAATTTTCGACCAACAGTCTACTAATAATTGCAATACTTAGTGACCAGAGTATTCCCTGTGGGATTCGACACCCAACCCAGTCGGGTTCTATATTTGACAGCGACCGCTTACACTTTCTAACGAGAGTTGTAATTTGGGTGTATCACATGGCCCACTTGAAGACGTAAATTGATTTGTTGACCAAGCATTTATTATCTGGAAAGATTGAGAAAGTGAAAGTTGTAGGATCCTAAGGTAGAGCTGATTCTGATTTGCAAGAAGAGGCAAACTATCTAAATAACTAGGGGGTTTCTTTGGCAATAGCCAAGGGAACCAAGGTCGGAACTATTATGACAAATATGGTTATAAAGATAGGGAAAAAGGGAGTTAAAAGAATAATAATGATAAAATTGGACTTTATGTACCTCTGGGAAGTCGTGATAATGCTGCCACCAGTTTAGGCAAAATGTCCATGGAGGACATAATGGAGAAACTATTGAAGGGAGTTGAAGCAATAAATACTAGGGTGACGATGATGAAGAGTGACTTATCTTCCATGAGTCAATTAGTAAATTCACACTCAACTGCTATCAAACAACTAGAGCAGCAGATGAGCCAATTATTTGTAGCATTCAACCAAAGAAAGAGTGGGACTCTACCAAGTGATATAGTTCAGTATTAGGGGACTGACGGATTGTGTAACGACTAGGAGCGGTAAGATGTTATCTAGTCTATGTCTAGGAGCATCCTCTCATATTAATGAGGTCAAAATAAATGAAGAGATGGTTGATGAATCTCCAGTGGTGCCTATAGAGTTGGGAGGTTCGGAAAAAAAGAGTTCAGAAGTGGAACAACCACCTAAGCCAAAGCATGTTAGTGATGTAGACCAAGGCATAAGAAAGATGGTAGAAGTTGCTCCAGTTAAAATCCCAAGGCCACCACCTCCATTTCCACAATGATTAAAGAAGAAAGAAAATAATGGTAAGTTTAGATAATTCATGGCTATATTAAAGCAGTTGACAGTGAATGTGCCCTTAGTTGAAGCACTGGAACAGATGCCCGGATATGCTAAGTTTATAAAAGACCTGTTGAAGAAGAAAAGGGTTGTGAGCTATGAAATGGTAGATAATATTCATCATTATAGAGCTATTTCTATAAGATCTATTGTGTAGAAGAAAGCTAATCCAGGAGCATTTACTGTCCCATGTACGATTGGATCGCTAAATTTTGAAAGGGCCCTTTGTGATCTTGGGGCAACTATAAATCTGATATCGTTGGTGGTTTTCAATAAATTGGGTTTGGGAGATCCTACGCCCACCAATATGCGTCTTCTAATAGAGGATAAATTGGTGAAAAGGCCGATTGGGATTCTATTTGATGTACTTATAAAGGTGACCGATTTTATATTTTCTGTCGACTTTGTAATTCTTGATTGCGAAGTGACTTCAAAGTACCCATAATTTTGGGCAAGACGTTCTTAGAAACTGGGAGAGTGTTAGTTGACCTAGAGTTGAATGAGCTAAAATTTAGGCTCAATGAGAAAGAGGTTAGTTTTGAAATATATAAATCCATGAAATAACAAAAGGAGATAAGTGTTTTCTCGATTGTTGATATATTCTATGAAGATGAGTGAGATGTACAAGGTAAGGATAGGTCTACTGTGGAGACCATGGCTGGTGTGGTTGAACTTGAAAGCAAGGGTGTTAGTGCTTCCAAAGTAGCTGGACTAGGAATAAAGCATTTTCTTGATTCAACAAGTGAAGTAAAGAGGTATCAACAAGGTATATTGACGAATTCTGAGTAGTCAAGATGACCGAGTCGTGCTGCGATGCTAAATCAGGCACTTCTTGGGTGGAAACCCAAGGTGTTTTGTTGTTTGTATTCATCTTATGTGGTTGACATCAGAACTTCGCACCTATGGTGCCACAGGTATGTTTCTAACTCTCTTATTTTGGTTTGACGCATTGGGGACAATGTATGACTTTAAGTTGAGGGTGTATGGGGCTACTTATGGGTGTTGATGTCCTCTTGGGGTTTTTGTTATCGTTTCTCTTTTCTCCAGAGTTTTGTTCCTAGTAGAGCTGATATATTTAGGAGTTGTGTTTTATTTCATGATGTTTTGTGGTTAACTGGGAGAAAAATAAGTATCTAGGGCAGTTGACATATTTTTGTTGATTTTTGGGACAAATGATAAATACCTCTCCAATTGTTTATTTTGTAACTGTGTGATATGCATCTATATGCGACAATTATGAATCTTTTTATGGCATTAGTATTAGGGACACAATGATTATTGCTAACAATTGCATAACCTGGTCAGGTAGTAGCCTGTGATATACCTTTGTGCCAAGTGTGTGTGAGATATTACCAAGTTTTTTTGTGTGTTAAATCCAGAACTTACCTGGTTAGTCTTGCCTAGGTGTAGGATAGTGGTTAGGAAAGGATCATAGGACGTTTTTGATATTAGTCCACTTTTAGCCTAAATGTCCTTCCATATGTGAATGATATCCCTTGATCTCGATTTTGAGCCTGTATGTCTGTTTTTCTTGTAAACCTATCACCTTCCCATTTGTATCACAATGAACCTATTTTGCACTTGGTCCTCCTTGGCCATTGGCACTACGACTTAGGCAAATAGCCTACGTTGAGGGTGGCTATCATAGGGGTGCGTGATGTAAAGTGAGCATGAAGAAAGGTAAAATGACAGAAAAGAATGCAAGGCTGGTTGTAGTAGAAAAAGAATAAGAAAAGAGAAGTTGTGAAAACGAGAAAATAAAAGACTATAAGACCGTACCCAACCTGAATTTTCTTAAATAAAGAAAGAGAGAAATAAGTTAAAGGTTAATAAGTGAGACTCTAAAAGTTAGTGTAGTGCCAAGGAGGCCTAGTCACTTTAAATATCTTTACGTATCATACCAACCCCAAGCCTATGTTACAAGCTGAAGAAAAGTCCTATTGTGATCCTAATTTAACTGTCTGAAAGCTTAGGTAATGAAAATAAGGGCAAGCTTATGGCTTATGATATCTTCTCTTAACCGTCCCCGCATTGACATGCTTGATTTCATATATAAGTGAGGAGAGACTTCTTTGTTGTAAGGGAACATGGGTTGTATTGCTAGTTGCTTACTTGTTTAGGTAGTGTAACTTGTACATATGCATGGTTGTTTGTTGTTAATATGATGCCATAGCTTGATTCCTTTGTGTCACATTTTTGACTTTCATTAATATACACAGTTGGGTTTAAAGTGATTGAACTTGGAGAAGGTAATGTGTTTTGAGCTAAAATTGATGATTGACTTTCATAGGTATCTTATGTTTCTCTTGGTTAATAACGTAGTATGGTATTATGTAGTTGCTTGAGGACAAGCAATTGTTTTAAGTTGAGGGTGTTAATGTTCCGGCTTTTGACAGAATATTTTGCATCTTTTTCTTGGGAAAATTGTATGTTTTCAAGAAACCAAGGTTGCATTTAATGCTGGATTTTAGTGTTTCAGGGTAAGGAGCTAGCTGAAGGAAAAGACTCAGGAAATTAGCAGAAAAACACCACCGACGGTCAAAATGGTAGACCACCAGTCTTGAGACGGACCACCAACTTAACCACCAGGCCCAAACAGAATCCAGGATTTCAGAAGACCCAGTGACGGTCAAAATGGTGGACCACTAGTCGTGCGACAGACCACCAAATTGACCACCAGGCCCTAAACAGAATCCAGGATTTCAGAAGGCCCAGTGACGGTCAAAATAGTGGACCACCAGTCTTGCGACGGACCACCAAATTGACCACCAGGACTTAAACAGAATCTAGGATTTCAAAAGACCCAGTAACAGCCAAAATGGTGGACCACCAGTCTTGCGACGGACCACCAAATTGGCAGTCAATTTGGACGTGGTTTTTCTAAATTCAATTTTAAATCCTTTTTACCTGGGAACATATAAATACCCAGTTTTAGGTTTTATTTGGGATATTTTAGGTTTTATCTTTTATCAGAGTTTTCCATTTTTGAAACGTATTGTACGTATTTTTTCTAGGAGATTCAGTTTAGAATTGTGGATTGAGATTTCATTATCATTTTCTCTATTGAAGATTGAAGAACAATAATTGTGACTTTTGTAAGTAAATTCTGAATTAATTTATGAATAACACAATGATTTCTTCTCGTTTTGTGATGTAGATGTGTGGCTAAGCTCCCATAACTAGGGTTATGGGAGCCTTGATGTGAATAGCTGATTGGGGGCTGTGAGTCTAGTAGATTACCATGATTAATTGATATTGCATAAACCCTTCTTCACTTTAATGACTTTTCTTGATTGTAAACTCAAAAAGTGAGCCCAAGAACATCACTTGTTCGAATAGAAAAGTGTTTGTTGGAAAAAGAAAGGGTTTACATAAATCTAAAGGCTTTAACCTTTGGATAGAGGGTAGATGCCTTAACCGGATCAACCCACGTGAGAATATAGTTGAATGAATAATACGTTTCTTAAGTTTGAAAGAATTAAGGGATAAGCTACTTATTTAGGTTGAGAAACTAATGGGTAAACCATAGAATTCAATTACTCTTGCAATTAGAATTGTTCATTGGGAATTCAAAATAGTTCACAACTCTAGCTGCTTAAGCATCTTGGTAATCATAACTCTAGTTTGATTACTCTTATTGAATTACTATTTGCAATACAATCTACAGTTGGATTACTTTCTGTGACAAGAATTTGAATACAATTGATAAATCAAAACCCCACTTTATTCTGGAACCTTTGATCAACAATCTAATAACAACCACAGTACATAGTGAACACAGTATTCCCTGTGGGATTCGACACCCAACCCAATTGGGTTCTATATTTGACAGCGACCGCTTACACTTTCTAACGAGAGTTGTAATTTGGGTGTATCACTGGCTTCTCTGGCTAACGCTGAAGATCTCCAACATTAACTTCTAACTCCTTAGCCTAATGTTGAGATAAACTCTGAAAACACATGCAAATTCTCACTCGCATCTATTGATAACCTTGCGCCCTCCGTCTGGGAAAGAATGGAGTCAAAGAAACTACTAAAAGGTTCATAGAAATATGGATACATGACAAGGAGTCAAGAATTGAATTTCCTAAGAATGCCCTATAGCGTCCCTGAGATAGGATACAAACATCTTTGTACCAATCCATAAGACTCTACTAGACACTTAGCTCTTGTACCAACATACCGGTAAGCTTAGGATGTGATATAAATTTTTCACAACCCAATTTCTATGGTCATGATGGCACCTACTATAATCCACCACTAGGTAAGCCAACTCATATTATAGAACAACTAGTAATATACTATCAAGAGAATTCAAAGAAAATAATAGAAATGAATCTAAATAAAAGACTAATATAAAATGCAACTTCCAACACCTAGTGAAATCGGTACAAGAGTTTTTGACATAATTAGAGTATAAAGTGAAATACAGAATAAATGAACATGCACAAACTATCTCTAAAATACAAAATAGAGATAAGTTTAATTAATATGAGGGAGAGTAGGAATACTCTGAACCTCAGGAGCTCACCCCAAAAATTTGATCAATAGCTATTGCACATGATGCACACTTCAACAGTGAAATCTTGTACTATGATCTATAGTCTGTAGAAGTATAGTATGAGTACAAAACACGTGGTTCTTAGTAGGCATCGACCGACTGAGCTCTAAATATAATGCAAGCATAAATAACATGTAAGGAAGAAATGTAACTGCAGGCGACTATCCAAGAAACTAAACATAATATCAATCCTAATGGAGCAATAAGGGTAAACTATCCTATCTTAACAATATTCAGGAACTAAAATACAATACCGTAGATTACTAGCCAATATATAAATGAAGAGTAAAAGAATAATGTCTAGTAGTAGTATAAGGCCAAAGGATATATATACAATATGAATAGACAAGGAAATAGAAGAATATACGATAATACCATATATATATATACACACACACACACACACGTACACACACATACATACATATACTAACTCAATGCTAATAAGCTTAGGGAAGACAACCAAACATCTCAAGGAATCCTAGCCAGAAGGAATGCTAATACTAGTATAATTAGGGACTCTAACCAAAGGGGTAACTAAACATGAGATAATCTAATAATAACATATCTTACTATGAGAAAGAAAAGGAATTAGAAATGTACTGACTATCCCAGGTACCAATCCATAACCATCCCACCACAAACTAACCATAATAACCAATAATAAAGTAACCGGCTAGTCCGAAAAAACAATAACCTAATATTGCCCCATAAAACTGAAGGTGCAAGCAAGTACTCAACAAACAACAATCATCACTTATAACTATACAAACCCATAATTCCCATAGATAAAAGTGCCAAACAATTATATCGACGATAGGCAATGCATATGAATGAATGAATACATATAAATCAAAAGTAAATTGTATCTTCTCTAAGAGCCATAATGTACCAAGTGTATACACTGCCCGATCCTGAACCAAGAATTTTAATAACCATCATAATTATATATATATATATATATGTGTGTGTGTGTGTGTGTGTGCGCGCGTGCATGTGTGTGATAAGTGCACAGATTCAAATGGTGGCTAAAAGAGTGTAAATATATAAATTAATTGCCCGAGATCAAGTTTGGGACAAAATTGGTCTAACAACATAGAAAGGGTCAAAATATCCATCAACTGAAGTAAGTAGTAGTGGTAAAAGAATGGAATAGTAATCTAAAAAGGTGAAATATCCATTGGTCAAAATTAGTAATCTATACGTTAATAGGAGTAAAATGATACCATATTGCTATATAAAACTCCAGGCCTAAAATTAGGTCAATAATGGGTCTGTTGGTCCTGATAATAAAATCTCAAAATTAAATCTGTCATAAGGTCTCTTGAAGGACAAGAAATGTGTGCGCAAAAGTTGAGCACTAATAAAGTATAAATTAGGGCACAGATTAGCCCCAAACAATAATGGAAAAAGAGGGAAAAGTAAGAATTAAATAGAGGAATTTGGCCAAGAACTTACAAGCAAATTAATGGGAAATGATTACTTTATCATCCCCTACATATCCCTAGCTTCAATAAATGATTTCCAACATTTTTATTGATCTCCTAGGGCTAAAATAACGTAAATAGGTAAGAAATAATGATGAAAATTGGGAAAGATAAGTATGTATACTATCAGGGCAATGCCCTTCACAAACATAGGGCTGAAGGTCTTGGAACGAGAGGGTTACAAGAATTGACCTTTACAAATTCAGGATCTGTGCCGCTAATGCAAAGGAAAATGAGCCTGACTATCACGAACTCGACACTGATGGTTGCAAATGTGCAGAAAGAGAAGGGATGGGTTAGGTAAACCTTTCATCACAAATGTGAGAGAAGGCCCGCGAACGTGATGGTCAAACTCTTAACCCTTCACGTATGTGGCCTAACCCTCGCGAACGTGAAGGGCAAATTACCCTTGAACCAGCTACTACATATCATCAATTTTTAAAGTCCAAATATACTTCAATTAGGGGTTCGAGATTCGTTCAGAGTCCCTTGTGCGCAAACAAACTATGCTACCATACCAAATTTGATATTCTAGACTCAACAAAGCCATCAAATTTCTATCCGAGGTCATTTTGACAAAATAAGAGTCCCACACCTATAGTTTTATTTTAACCAAATTCTACCCAATAGCCCAAAATGAGTTCGAAAGCCTCGAGACCTGAATCTAGGGCCCTTCTAGCCTAAAATCAATGTTCCAAAGCTGATGGCATTGCCAGATTTCTCATCCAAGGCCATTTACTAGGAGTTTTGACCGAGACTAATTTTTTAATTGCAAAAGTTACAAAATAAGGAATTCCACCTAAAATCCAAATGAACAGTCTGATAACTAGATCGAAAGATCCAGTAAGTCATAAATGGCATGTAACTGTTGTGGGAAGGCTTAAAATGCTGTAAATGCACAAAAACCAAGAAAATAACTAGAAGGGTCCTTATAAATAATAATTTTAAAATATTACTCCTTTAACTGAATTCCCTAACCCATAACATATTTTATATGATCGTTAACAATCCAGCCCTGTCTGAAGGAAGTTAAGCCATAACCTACATAAAAATGCGAAAATCTAAGCCTGGATCTTTAATGCAGAGCCTTTCCTTCACGAACAATATCAGAACAAGCTAAATCCACCCAAAAACATAATCTATGCATTAAAAAAAAGATAATGATAATCATATCGACTATATTTGAATCAGGTCCAAAATCTGTTCGAAAAATGGATTTGAAAATAAAAGGGGTAAAATCAGCCTTTTATTTAAACATATGTTTTCTATGTAAAATGAGGCTTTATTTGAAAACCCATGTAAAAATGAGTTGAAATGATGTTCAAATCAATAAAAATTCATTTTAATTTTTTTTTGAAAAATCTCGAAATTCTAGTTTGAAAACTAGATTAAAAGGTGTTTTTGAAGATGAAATCAATGAAAATGCGAATTTAGAACTTACCCACAAGATTTTGGTGAAAACCCCCTTAAAATCGCCTCTTTCCAAGGTCAAAGATTAGGAATGAATGAAAAATTGCAAAAAGAGGGATATACACTACCTAGACCACCTCTTATTTGGTATAGAGGTCACTTATGTCTCAATCGAGAATGGCCCAAACCAGAAGCTATACGAATGTATGAAGAGAATTGCAAACTCAATGAAAGAAAACCGACTCGGACCCATTACCAATGGTGAATACAATGATACCTCCATGCGATTGCAATGCACAAATCGATCGATTTTCGTAAACAAGACAGGAGGGGTCGAAAATGTGAAGAATAAAATTATGCACCAGAAACTGTTGTGCACCAGTTGAAACCAACTAGGGAGATGTCTCTTAATGGACCGTACAAATTCATTTGGAAGCCGATAGGGATGGACTGGATATGCTACTAGTTGTTTTTTATGTTTCGAAGTTAATGACTCTATTGGATTTTTGAAAAGAAGTCATTTACAACAAATTAGCCTCCGAGATCCTTAAAAGCTTATTTTAACAAGTTTTGAAAGAAGGATTGAAATTCAAAACAAAAGCTCGGGAACCAAACTAACTATGTTTCTAACAAAAAATTGATATTTTGAATCTGATGAAACTGTCCAAATCTCCATCCGGCACCTAAAACTCAGAATATTGATCAAAGTCAAACTCATGGCTTTTAAAGCCTTTGATAGTCTTAAATTCTTTCAAATCACTCTCAAAAGCATTGAGGATCATGTCAACTATCTCCACAACTCACAAAAAGCATGTAGCAACTAAGGAGGAGGGCAAAATGATCAAAGTACATAAAAATAGAAAAAATTACAACTATGATTATTACAATCAGTTATCTTTTTTGATAAGTTAAAAGTGACAAGTAAAAGAGAGTATTTATACTTTGAACTATTGAACAAGTAACAATGAAGATCTATATTTTGACATATTAGATAAGTAAAAGTAAATGGATGATGTACTGATTAAGGGTGTTTGTCAATCGATATAGCATGATTTTTAGATATTTTGACTCAATATTTTGTATATTTAGTTTGTTAAAATGTTATATCATACGAGTCCCAAGGAGGTGCTTGGAGGCCAGAGGTGTACCTGTGGCATATACTAGGGTGTTTAACGACATGCTGATGAAGTCAAAACTCTGTAAGAATCGTGAGAGGAGGCTCAGAGTACTTTCTGTCTTGATGAGGTTACATCAGGGATCAAGTATTAGCCCATTTTGATTTGTCTTGTTGATAGATGTACTGACATGGACAATTCAAGGTGAGGTGCCTTGGTGTACTATTTTGAATGATGCAGTTTTGATCGACTAGATCTGTGGTAGAGTTAATGCTAAATTAGAGATTTGAAGACAAAACCAAGAGTCTAAAAGTATAGATTGAGCAGAACCAAGATGGAATATTTGAACTGCAATTTCAATGAGGTGACACATAAGGTTGTTCTGATAGTAAAACTTGATATTCCAGCTACCAAAAGAAATATAGTTTCAAGTATCTTGGATCTATAATCTAAGGAAATGAAAAGATTGATGAGGATGTCACTAACCATATTAGTGTAGGGTGGATGAAATGGAGGCTAGCATTCGGAGTCTTGTGTGATAAGAGGTGCCTCCTAAACTTAAAGGCAAGTTCTACAGAGTGGTGGTTAGACCAACTATGTTGAAATTAAGATTTTCTTTTTGGGATTTTCAGAAACAATACCACACCTACGGTAGATTTATCATATAAATCTAAACTCAGCTCTGATACCAATTGATGCAACATAAAATGCAAATAAAATAAAATAAAATTCAAACACTAAGAACAAGAAACTAAAGATAAAAGATAGACAAAAGAATGGGTTAATAGGCAATCATGGTTATATTAAAATCAAGATATCCTAATCATGATTATATTAAAATCAAGATATCTTATTAAGAATCCAAAAGAAACACCTATACTATAGAGACACCCTCAAGAGAAATGATTCTCAAGAAAGCAATTCCATCAAAAATTGTAGCAACTAAGCCTTAGCCTAAACCCTCAGAAGCATTTTCACTCACCAATTCATAATATCAAAGAACTCTGCCTAATAAAATGATAAAATGTAGTATTTTTACTAAACTTTCTAAGGATGAAGACCAAGTATCATTAATACAAATATACTTTTAATGACATTAGGGCCTTCTTAGGCATCATTTGTTGCACTTAATGAAAGTATAAATCTAAATGATTCAGACTTCAGACTATTAAGTGCATTTATTTTTTATTCAGATTTTAGCTCTTAATAGGTCTAAATAAGTCTTAATCATTCAGATTTGGAACTACGTCTCAATATCATTAAGAGGTATCCTTGTGTTGGATAATATTCTCCACTATTCTATCGACAATCAGCAGTTACCATCATTAACCACCTCTACCACAATCACCATTGACAACAACCCCCACATCCAAGAACCACCACCTCTACCATCACAACCACCATCACCACCTCCACCATCACAACCACCATTCATAATCAATATTGCTACTAACCACTATTGTCAGCCGCTACCACATTTACTACCTCTATTATTCTAATTCTATCCACCTCTATGCCACCACTATCGTTAACCACTATTGGTCAATCCCTACTAGCGACCAACTCATCTATCACAACTAGCACCACCGCTAACTACCATTAAAAAATCATCACCATCACCAGCTAACAACGTCTCCAACTACCGCTAACACATTGTCAACCATTATGCATTCACTTTTTTGCCATCACAATCAATACCTCCAATTACTAACATCAACCAACTTTACAACACTATCATTGCCTCTACCAATCGCCACCATCAGAACAGTCACTACTATACCAATCATCACAACTATCACCACCAATATTACTAGTCACCAACATCAATCATTACCACCACCACCACTACCACCATGACAAACCAACTCTGTTATCACTAACAAGTGTAAATATTTTTTTCAATCAAATAATAATTTTACTGTAATAAATCAAATATTTTTAATATACACTTAATTTTTATTTGAATTGTATTTTTAATAAATATATAAATAAATAAAATTTGCACATTTAGATGCTGAAAAATAAAAATCTTAACCACTTCGTTTTCAGATTTGAAGACATCTTAATTATTCAGATATGCATTCAAATTTAGCCGTCTGAATCTTAATAAAAACAAATACAGCCTTATATACAATAGAAATATACACCATGACTATTGAGTTGAATGTAATGGATACCTTTTCAATAATAGATTTTCCTTTATCATCATAAAGCAACTAGTCTGACCAAAGGCGGATGCAACGTAGTGGCATTTGGGACATCTGATCAGCACTTCCAACATGGAGTATAAATTTATGACTAAACATCCACTAAAATTGCTACAAATAGTACATCAGAACCCATAATTTAAAAATTCAATGAATTCAATGCTAAGAACCTTTGTTGAACCCATAAAGATTAATTCTTGGAGTTGCCTTTGAATCTAATTATTTTATGTAGTAATGCCACAAGCATCAGGAAGAGCAGTTCAATGCAACACTTGTATCTTTGCATATCTCTGACCTCTTTGCACAAAAGCTGATGCAACGAACACATGCATCCAAATACATAGAAAATAAACTTCATTGAGCTTATTTCCTTTGCATCAAAAGCATACCATTCTTGGAATCAGGCAAGTCTAATGACAACAATAACAACAACATATCAAGTGTAATCCCACGAGTGGAGTCTAGGGAGGGTAGAGTGTATGCAGACATTACCCCTACCTCATGGAGATTGAAAGGTTGTTTCCGATATACCTCAACTTAAACAAAGTCAGCCAAACAGTATGCAAAAGGGATACAGATATGGGAGCAATAACATTAACAAATAATGCGAAATGGATTGCTACAAAACAAACAACATAAAGACCAATAACGAAAATAAAATAATGCAAAAAATGGAGCACTAAAGTTCCAGCGACAAGCCGAAATCAAAGACCAATAAACTACAAAAATAGTGATAATACTACTGGTAAGAAGCAAGGTCCAAGTATGACCACCAAGTCTATCCCGTAGGGAAGCAACAAAACGCTCAACTACCAACTAAATTTCTACCTTAATTCGCGACCTATTAACTCTCCTTTCTAAGATTACTCATCAGTAAGATCAAGATGTGTCATTCCGTACCTCACTAGGGCATCTACACTCCTTTTCACATGCTCAGACTATCTCAATATCGCTTTCCTCATCTTATCCATCTTTGAGGACGCTTCGACCTAGTCCCATATGTCTTCATTCTTAATCTTGTCTTTCCTATTATGCACACACATCCACCTTGACATCCTCATCTCCGCGACTTTCATCTTCTAAATATGAGAGTGAGTTATTAACAGGCTCCCCGTACAACATAAACAAGTCGAACATCTGGCAAAATATCGATTTGTATTACAATTAAAACTGTAGTAACTACCAACTTACTTTCTACATGAGCGATATACGTAAGTTCTTTCATATTCCATTTACTCCAGACGATGAAACTATAGTAACTATGCATTCTCAAGAGGAAAGACAAGGAGGAAGGAGTTGAAATACCATCATTTTCTTATCTATTACAAATCATGGCACAGTGTACCTCAAATAGGACTTCAGCTTGATTTGGTCCAAACTTCATTGCTTTAATGGGTTGATATGGTATCATAAAAAATCATTCAATTGACTATGCTTTAATTTTAAACTAGTTGGATCGGCTATAAAGGTCCACTCATTCCACTCTACTCAGGCCTTCAACGGCTATAAAGGTTCTTGTTTCATTTCACTCTATCTAGGCTCGTTTCATCTGAATCCTAGTATTCTATCTTTAAATAAAAGTGCAGTTACAAGTTCCTAACCTGAGATAAAAAAGACTCAGTAACATAAAAAAATAATCACAGAGAAAAAAATAGGATAGAAAATGAAAGAAATTAACCCCATTTATGATAATAATCATTTGAGTTAAATGTTTACTCATATATTAGATTTGAGGAAAACCTCAAGAGTACTCCGCATAGTAGTTTTTATAAAAGCATACAATCAAGAAAACCAAGGCAACCAAAATAAAACTGATAATGCAACAAAAAGCTAAACTAAATAAAGCAAACAACATAAAATTCTTATTTAACATCTTTGCAAATGTAGCAGATGCAAGTATTGTTATCTCGCATATACCATAACAGTAGGCACATGAAATTATCATAAAATTCTAGCTATTCAATTTTTTGTTGGACTTTTTTGAATAGAAAGATGGGTGGGGGATTGGGAGGAGGGGGAGGGGGGGGGGTTGTTAATTGAAGAATAAGGCTAGTAATTGCAAACTAAATATTACAAGTCTCAATCATCAGAATTAATAACTTAAATGATGACTCAATTTTGAACTTTTATCCAGAGTCACTTAACTTTGGGCTTTACTCACAAAGTCATTCAACTTTAGATGTTCTACTCAGAAAGTCATTCAACTCATTTAATTAGTTTTTAAACTAAATTTTTCTTCAGTGAATCTTTTTAATAACAAAATTTTGAAAAATACAAAATATTCATTTCGTGACACTTTTACCTTTTCCTTCACATGACCTTTACTCATTATTTTTATGTGTTTATCTTTTAAGAAGTATTTTTTTTTTAAAGAATGTTGCTTATTCAATGACGTTTGAATGGTAATTTATAGATTATCTTTTATCATGTGATGAATAAAACTGCAAATACATGAGTCTATTGTTTGGAAACAACATTTCTTGTTAAAAAAACACGGGAACACAATTTGCCATATGAAGTAAATAGGTTTTATGCATAGCTCAATGGTGAAGTGAACTCATTAGTTGATTTATCTGCTATTTGTTCTATTTATTATATTAGTTTGGACTGTAAGTTTAGAGTACAAAAAGGTTCAATTTTTTATCCTTTACTTGATGTATGAATGCTATTTTGAGATACTGATTTTGTAGTCTTAGTCTATTTTTCCCACATCTTACTGTGATTAGATTATACTTCACTATTACTTCCCTAATTATTGCGGATTTAGTATGGCCTGCTCAATTCATGTTTTCAGATTTTAGTCCATACTTTGGATAAGGGTTATATGAAATAAGAATAGTTGAATACTTGGTACATTGACAGAAGGAGAAGCAAAATGTGACAAAAAGGTGGTAAATATAATTTAGGGGAATGAAGGAAAGGGTAAAATGGTCATTAAATGAATATTTTGTATTTTTCAAAATTTGGTTATTAAAAAAAATCCACATAAGCAAAATTTAGTAGCCGTTTGACCATGAATTTTTTTTTACTTTTTTTGAAAAATTATTTCACTTTAGTGAAAAATGTAAAAATATGGTGTTGACCATAAAAATTATTTTTAGAATTTCCCACTCTTATTTCTCTCACAAAATTTTAAAAAAAACTCCAATTTATATTCATGGTCAAACATAACACTAACTCCAACTTCAACTTCAACACAAACTCCAATTCGGGAAAATTATTATTTTCACGGCCAACGGGGCCTAGTTTAAAAAATAATTAAATGGGTTGTGTGAATTTCTGAATAAAACATCTAAAATTGAGTGTGTTGTGATTACTAGAAGATCATACTTGAAGTTTATACTTGAAGATTTGTTAGTTAATACTTTAGATTTAGTTAGCAGTCGGTGGTTAGTTGACAACTTTAACTGTCACTGTTACTATTCCATTACCTTTAGAATTAATTAGTTGGTTAATTTCACTTGCCAACTATGAGTATTGGTTGTGGATGATTCTCGAAGCATTACATGATTCTATAAATATCACTCCAAGCTGAGTGAAGTCGGTTAACACTGTAATAGCTTAGCTTCCTCTTCATTTTCCTCAATGAGCACTCTGTTTCTCCTTTCTTCTTATTAATGATTCTATGCTATCTTTGATGAATGCAATCGTGAGTCTATCTAGTAGATTTTTTAATAGTATCAGTGAGACGATAACAGTGAAGAAACATATTGATGGAGTTTAGATCTCTATCTAGTTGGAGTTTAGATCTAAAAGAAGTAACTTGTGTTGTCGCAACAAATCTTTGAATTGTCTCAGCAGAGGTTTGGTTTCATCTTAGATCATCATATAGTTTACTTGAATTTACTTGAATCATTGTAACGCTCCGAGTCTGGTACCCCAGACGCTACACGATGCTCATAATTTCAAAGGATCAAAAGCTAACCCTTGACTGATATGTGTAACTGGGCGCTGAATAACATACTGAAATAAATGCGGAAAACTGGCAAAAACTTGTCATAAGGTTCAAATATCTGAAATGAAACTGAACAATGTTTAACAATACCAAAATTAAAATAACTGTCTAAAAATACTCTAGTCTGTCTGAACATTTAGTCTGAAAAACTTCTAAACTGTCTGAATTGTGGAGTTGATGGGAAAATCCCCCAACTAACTCCATCTACTGAAATGCTAAATCTAATGGAATAATAAAATAAAGAACATCCTCGAATGATGAGGACTCCCTGCTAAGTTTACTGCTGCTGGTTTAATCTGACCTGCTAAGGGTACTCTGGATCCCGTGCTTCTGAACCTATGGTATAAGACACCATAGCACAAGAGAAAAGTATGCGTCAGTATGTGATAATGTACTGGTACACTAGACGAGGTAAGGCTGAATGCAAGGGTTTACATGCATGGACAATACTGACTGGATAACATGAGACTACTGAATGAGGATATATGCATGAGTGCATAAACTATAACTGAAATCGTAGTAACACTGAATACTGAATTCTAATAACTGGACTTCTGATAACTGAGTCTACTAATACTGATACCTGAGATCCGGCCTACATAGAGGGTGATCTCTGGATCTACTAATACTGATACTGATTGACTGAACCTAAGATCAGGCCTAGCTAGCGGGTGATCTCTGAATCAATTGATAATGAGAATGATTGACTGAAATATGAGATCAAGCCTATCTAGTGGGTGATCTATGCATCTATGGAAATTTCTAAGTTCTTTACAAGATTGAGTGACTGTATCTAACTGTCTTGATTTCTGTAATACTGATATGAGTTCTATTCTGAATACTGAGACTGAAACTGAGACAGTGGGAGGTAGTCATCTAACCGATATGCCTCGAATCTAAACTAATGGGGTCCAACCTATAACCCCAGATAGAAGGGTGTAAGTATCGTTCCACGGGTAAAGACAACTTCTAAGACTAGGATGCCAAGCCTAATCTAACGGGTGATACCTGGGTGGAGCCAAGCCTAATCTAATGGGAGCCAAGCCTAATCTAACGGGTGACTCCTGGGAGGTAGTCAAGTCTTAATATAACGGGTGAATCCTCATCCTGAGCTGGATATGCAGTTCTGGAGTACAGGGACTGCTACTAACGAATCTGTCTAACTAATGAGGAAGTCGTCATCCCTGCCCTCGCTCAGTGCTGAATTCTACTCCCAACTGAATAAACACTGATTTGATTCTTAAACTATACTAAACTGAGCTGAATATGTTACTGATCGTACTGATTATCTGAGTTGAGCTGAGTTCACTGAGTTCCATTGACTGGCGAAATACTACTGAGTTCTATTAGCTAACTGAATGCTACTGAGTTCTGAATTGATTACTGAATTGTACTGGGATGTTACTGAGATTACTGAACTTTTCTAAGTCATGAAGCTAACTGAGTTCTACCGAATATTGTAACTGACTGAGAATACAACTGATCATGACTTGACTGATAGTACTATAACTGACACTGGCTCTACGCACACAGCTAAATTATTGGGTATTAAATACCCCCAGGACTCGATAGCATAAAAGTAAAGCATAACAATCCTTGAATAACATGACAATCATCTATCATTCACAATACAAACACTGAAGCATCCTTTCAAGTATTTAAGGTCATAAACTTGTAGACGTATAGGAATGCATACTAATGTCTCATAATTCATTTACCAAAGCCTTTCAACAAACACTTAACATACATTAACTTGTACACAAAGGGGAATTTCATATTAACATGCTATAATGGCACTACTTCATTCACCTAGGTATTTAATCAAATATATAAGGAGCATGCTTTGGTTATACAACCAACAATGCATCTAAATAACATGGCAACATCAATAAATATGCAATTTGAAGGGTTTATCATGAACATCATACCAATCATCACCTACTAGGATTAACTCTTGGAATTTGAAATCTAAAACATGAATCAAAACCCAACAATAACATAAACATGAACTTCAATTCAATCATAATCATGGAAATCATAAATACATAATATTTGTACTTCAAAAAGGATTCTTGAGCTTCATGGGTGGAAGAAACCCATTAATCAACATCTAACATACCTCAAAAGCTTGAATCTTGAAATAGAATAACTTTTCTCAAAGGTTCTTGAATGATGACGTTTTGATTCTTGAGTTTTCTTGAAGAAGGGTGTGAATCTTGTTCTTGGGGATTGATCTTAAAATAAACCCTAATTTTAAAAATAAAAATCCTAATGTTATGGATGAATGAGGAAAAGGGTGGAAAAATATCCAAAAATCCTTTTAAAAATGGCTTAAAATCGCTAAACGGAGGTCTGCGACGGTTTGGACAACGAACCGTCACCCTGGGGTCGTACCGTCCCTTCAACCCATCTTTTTTGGGCCAGAAAATAGGATTACTGCCTCAATTGTGAAGGTTTGGGCGACGGTTCATCGCAAGCGAGATAGTTTGTTGGCTTTCCCATCGCACTTTGGCAGCCCGGACAGCTTACTGTAAAACGGCCATAACATTTTACTCCAATATCAGATTTTGGCAAAATTGGTATTGGAAAGATAATTCAATTATCTATCTGTTGGTGGGTCATGATATGAAAAATTATTTGTCTAATGGAATATATACTCATTTGAATTTGACTATGGTAATATCCTTCTCAAGAATTCAATCGGTAAGGGATGTTTTGATTCGTCTAATAGCTAGGACATATTTGAGGCCTTAATATTCATAAAAATCAATCATAAAACTACCCAATCACTAAAATTTATTACTCATGATCTTTAAGAATGGTTCTACTGTCGGTTGGGATTCTCGGGGTCTCACAATATCTCCCCCTTGGGAACATTCGTCCTCGAATGAGGTTGGTTAGGACTGCTGATATACACTGAGTTTATACGCTGGATATTCATATTTGATGCATGGTATACATGACTGAGTTCTTACACTGAGCATGCATATCTAACGCATGAATAACTGACTCGTGAAGGCATGATTGAATTATGCAATGATAACTAATACTAAGTTTGTAAGGAAAATCTGAGCATGAAACTGAATGGATTTAAGGATATGAAAGCACCGGGGAATTATAGAGTATCTCCCCCTTGGGACACTATGTCCCTCTAAAACACTTACTTGACTGAGATACTGGGGAAAACATAGGCGATGTACAAGGCTCTTACAAACTGGATCGTGATTGAATATCTGGGATCTGAAACTAATACATGATTCATGAACTGAGATAAACTCGCAACTATTAGGATCCTCTATCTGGGAATAGTTACATTCCCTAGATTCTTGATAATATGACTAGATGTAAAGATGGGGAAAACAAACCATGTGAATTTGACTGGTTGACTGCTAAACTAAATCACTGGCTTTACTGACCGACTCATGCTGAAAACTTAAGCATAAATGGGAGAAAAGGATCTAACAAAGCATATCATAAAGATGAAAGACTCATAACGTACCCGAATCTATATTAGGGGAACTTTCCTGATCATGACGAGTCTAAAGTGCATAGAATCTATTATGAGGCTGACCACTAGTGGTACTGGAAGTGGTACCCTGCTGACGCAAATCTCTACCCTTCTGAGCCATTATTCTACACTCTTGCAACCTATGACTGGCTTACCATATCCAATACATACCTCGCTGCCTGCTCTACATGCACCTAGGTGATTCTTACCACACTCTTCACAAAGCGGATAGGTAAGCTTACTTCTCACATTACCCTAGGTTTTAGAGCCTGGCGCCCCATCATGACTGTCATTCTGGAACTTTGGTATTGATGCACTAGCTGAAGATGGAGCTGCGACTGAAAACTTCTGACTATGCTGAGAACGGTTACCACCCTGTGACCCTAGCTGAGAAAAATTAAAACTACCTGTTCTGGCTTTCATACTTACCCTATCTCTTTCTTTTACTTTCTTTGCCTTAATCTACTGAGCGTGTATCATCAATCTTGAAAGATCCATGTCTTTATATAGCATAGCAGTCCTACACTCCTTAACCACCAACCTAGACACACCGGTCATAAACTTACTAATGCTTTCTCTAGGGTCAGCCATCTGCTCAGGGTCATACTTAGACAACTGGTTGAACTTGAGGTAATACTCCTTCACTGTTATAGAGCCCTACCTCAGGTTCATGAACTTTTCTATATTAGCCTCCCCCATCTCAAAAGGGAAAAACTTATCTAGGAACGCATCCTGAAATATCTGCCAAGGCATGAGAGCTGCATCCCCCCCTCTACTTTTCTTCTACATCACTACCCAATCATAAGTAACATCCTTCTGCCTATATGATGCCAATTCTATACTCTACTCTTCGGAAACATGCATAACCTGGGTGATCTTCTTCACCTCATCAAGATAAAGTTGTGGGTCCTCACCTGCCTGTGACCCAAAGAATTCTGGAAGGTTCATTCTCATAAAATCTCTTATTCTGGCTGCGACTAAATCCCCATCTTACTGGGGTGGGGCTGCAACCTGGTGGTTACCCTAAATATTAGTTGTCACAACTTGGGCTAGTGCCTGAAAAGCTGCCCAAAATTCTGCATGTGACATATTTTCATTAAAAGGATCTGCGGGCAGAGGTGGCTGGTTACCATTCTACGGGCATTAGCTCTGCAAGGAGGCCTTTTCTGTAAATGAAAGGAAGAAATAGATTAGATTGGGAGTTTAACTTGAGCTCATGCTCACTCGAACAATATTACTACTAAAAGAGGGGAAACTAGTCCTAAAACATCTTTTTGCCTCCTGTACATAAATGTGGCACACAACACACCCAGGAACAAGTCTCTACTAGATGTGGCTTTTCAGACATCCTAGGACACTGTTGAACCTTAGGCACTGATACTAAGTTTGTAATGCCCCGATTCTGGCACCATGGATGCTACACGGTGCTCATAATCCTGAAGGATCATAAGCTAACCCTTGACTGGTATCTGTAACTGATCACTATATAACATACTGAAATAAATGTGGAAAACTAGAGAAAACTTTCCATAAGGGTCAAATATCTGAAATAAAACTAAATAATGTTTAACAATACTGAAATTAAAATAACTGTCTAAAAATACTCTAGTTTGTCTGAACATTTAGTCTGAAAAACCTCTAAACTGTGGAGTTAATGAGACAATCCCCCAACTAACTCCATCTACTGAAATGCTAAATCTTATGCAATAATAAAATAAGGAACATCCTCAAATGATAAGGACTCACGGCTAAGTCTACTACTGCTGGATGAATCTGACCTGCTAAGGGTGCTCTAGATCCCGTGCTTCTGAACCTATGGTATAAGACACCATAGTGCAAGAGAAAAGTATACATTAGTACATGAGAATGTACTGGTATGCTACATGAGATAAGGCTGAATACAAAGGTTTACATGCATAGACAATACTGATCGGATAACATGAGACTACTGAATGAGGATACATGCATGAGTGCGTAAACTATAACTGAAATTGTAGTAACAATGAATATTGAATTCAAATAACTGGACTTCTGATAACTGAGTCTAATAATACTGATACTTGAGATCCGGCCTACCTAGCGAATAATTTCTGGATCTACTAATACTGATACTGATTTTCTGAAGCTGAAATTAGGCCTAGCTAGCGGGTGATCTCTGAATCTACTGATAATGAGAATGATTGACTGAAATCTGAGATCAAGCCTATCTAGTGGTGATCTCTGCATTTATGGAACTTTCTAAGTTCTTTACAAGCTTGAGTGACTGTATCTAACGGTCTTGATTTCCGTAATACTAATATGAGTTCTATTCTGAATATTGAGACTAAAACTGAGACTGTGGGAGATAGTCATCTAATTGACATGTCTCGAATCTAAACTAGTGGGATCTAACCTGTAACCCTAGCTAGAAAGGTATTATTATCGTGCCACGGGTAAAGACAACTTGTAAGACCAGGATTCCAAGCCTAATCTAACGGGTAACACCTAGGCGGAGCCAAGCCTAATCTAACGGGTGACTCTTGGAAGGTAGTCAAGCCTTAATCTAATCGGTGACTCCTCATCCTGCACTGTCTACGTAGTTTTAGAGTATAGGGACTGCTACTAACGACTCTGCCTAACTAACGGGGAAGCCGTCATCCCTACCCTCGCTCGGTGCTAAATTCTACTCCCAACTGAATAGACACTGATCTGATTCTTAGACTGTACTAAACTGAGCTGAATCTGTTACTGATCGTACTGATTATCTGAGTTGAGCTGAGTTCACTGAGTTACATTGACTGGCACAATACTACTGAGTTTTATTAGCTGAATGCTACTTAGTTCTGAATTGATTACTAAATTGGACTCGGATGTTACTGAGATTACTAAACTTTTCTAAGTCATAAAGCTGATTGAGTTCTACCGAATACTGTAACTGACTGAGAATACTACTGATCATGACATGACTGAGAGTACTATGACTGACACTAGCTATAGGCATACAGCTAAATTATCGGGTATTAAATACCCCCAGGACTCGATAGCATAAAAGTAAAGCATAACAATTCTTGAATAACATGGCAATCGTCTATCATTTGCAATACAATCACTGAAGCATCCTTTCAAGTATTTGAGGTCATAAACTTGTAGACATGTAGTCATGCATAATAATGTCTCATAATTCATTCACCAAAGCCTTTCAACAAACACTTAACATACATTAACTTGTACACAAAGGGGAATTTCATATTAACATGCTATAATGGCACTACTTCATTCACCTAGGTATTTAATCAAATATATAAGGAGCATGCTTTGGTTATACAACCAACAATACATCTAAATAACATGGCAACATCAATAAACATGCAATTTGAAGGGTTTATCATGAACATCATACCAATCATCACCTACTAGGATTAACTCTTGGAATTTGAAATCTAAAACATGAATCAAAACCCAACAATAACATAAACATGAACTTCAATTCAATCATAATCATGGAAATCATAAATACATAATATTTGCACTTCAAAAAGGATTCTTGAGCTTCATGGGTGGAAGAAACCCATTAATCAATATCTAACATACCTCAAAAGCTTGAATCTTGAAATAGAATAACTTTTCTCAAAGGTTCTTGAATGATGACGTTTTGATTCTTGAGTTTTCTTGAAGAAGGGTGTGAATCTTGTTCTTGGGGATTGATCTTGAAAGAAACCCTAATTTTAATATTATGGATGAATGAGGAGTTATGTTCTTTGATTTGATGTAATTAGGTTTTTAAAAGGGTGGAAAAGGACCCAAAAATCCTTTTTAAAATGTCTTAAAATCGCTAAACGGCGGTCCGCGATGGTTTGGGAAATGAACCGTCGCCCTAGGGACGGACCGTCCCTTCAACCCCTCGCTTTTTGGCCAGAAAATAGGTTTACTACCTCAGTTGCGATGGTTTGGGAGATGGTCTATCGCAGGCGCGACGGTTTGTCGGCCTTCCCGTCGGACTTTGGCAGCCCAGACAGCTCATTGTAAAACAACCATAACATTTTTCTCCGATATTAGATTTTGACAAAATTGGTATCATTGGAAAGATAATCTAATTATCTATTTGTTGATGGATTATGAGATGAAAATTTCTTTTTATAATGGAAGATATGCTCGTTTGAAATTGACTATGGCAATATTCTTCTCAAGAATTCAATCGGTAAGGGATGTTTTGATTCGTCTAATAGCTAGGATGTATTTGAGGCCTTAATATACATCAAACTCGATCATAAAACTACCAAATCACTAAAATTTATTTCTCATGAGCTTGAAGTATGGTTCTTCTATCGGTTGGGATTCTCGGGGTCTTACAATCATTGTATTGTGTTTTTTGACTCTTCTTCTCTCCACTTGAATTTAGCTGATCTAGTTAGCTCAGATGGAACCTAAAATAGATTCAAGTTATCCTTTATACATAGGAGCTTCAGAAGTGTATGAAGTTACCTTGATTCTAATAAAACTCACTGAATCAGAAAACTATAGACTATGAAGTCGATCAATGCAAATTGCATTGTTAGGTAAGAGGAAATATGGATTTGTTACCGAAACTTGTAGCAAGGATAATTACAAAGAAGAACTACATGAACAATGGGAGACTTGCAATGCCATTGTCCTTTCATGGTTGATGAGTATTGTCAGCGTAGAGTTATTAAGTGGATAGTGTATGCAACCAGAGATTTTGAAGTATGGGAAGACCTAAAGGAATGTTTTGACAAAGTAAATTGTATGAGATTATATCAGTAACATAGGGATATCAACACTTTGTCATAGGGTACTGATTTTGTGGCAACCTATTTCACTAAGTTGAAGAATCTATGGAATGAATATGATGCACTAATCCCAGCACCATCATGTACTTTTCCAAAGTCAAATGATTATGTAGATCACCTGTATGAACTAAGATTACTTCAAGTTTTAAGTCGGCTTAATGATTCATATAACTCATCTAGAAGATACATTTTATTAAAAGGGTTACACCTACACTTAATCAGGCATATGCCATGATAATAAAGGATAAAATACAACAATTAACTTGTTCAGTCTGCATCACTAAGAAAACAAATCCCGTTGCAATGCAAGTAAATAGAAAACCAAATACAAGTTTTAGAAATTAAGGATACAAAGGAAGAAAATGTGATTACTGTAACTTCAATGGTCATACCAGAGAGAATTGCTATAAGTTGCTAGGTTATCCTAATGGTTGGAAACAAAGAAAAAAGTAGCATAATTACAATAATGGGGGTCCAAGAGGATATAATCATCAGGGATATAGAAGAAGCACCATACATGATGATGGTCAGGTTAACCAGTATGTAAGTCAAGTTAGCTCACATAACAATTTTACTGATGAAGGACATGGTACTTCAACAAGTAATGAAAGGAGAAAAGATATCGATCATGCTGTTTTGGCCAAAGGGTAAGGCTTTAATGATACAGAATATAAGTAGATCATTGAGATGCTAAACCAAGATACACAATATTTGAAGCAGGCCAACATGTTAGGTGTAGTCACCTATTTATCATCTCATATTGTGTCATAAGAGTGAATAGTTGATTCTGGTGCTACTAATTATATAGCAGCAGATAAAAATGTGTTGTTCATAAGTAAAGTAGTTAGGACAGGAGTGGACAAAGTAAATATTACAAATGGTGTAGAAGTTGAGATCTCATATACTGGTGAAGCAATAATATTTTAGAATAAAGTAGTGAAGGATGTGTTGTTTGTGCTTAATTTCAAGCTCAACTTATTGTCTGTATCCAAGGTCACTAAGCATTTATCTTGTTATATATCCTTCTACCCTTACTTTTGTGTCTTCCAAGACCTTTACAATAGCAGGGTGAAGGGGATTGGTAAGCAATGGGGAGATCTATACATTCTCAGAGGAGAATGGGAAGCTAAATATTCACAAGCAGGGGCAAAATGCTAGTAGCAGAAGTAACAAAAAAAAGATGTTAGTTTATGGCATAGGAGACTTAGACATCTATCTGCGCAAGTATTAAAGCTTTTAGATCTTTTAAGTCATAATAAGAAAATTGAGTTGTCGAACAATTGTCATCTATATCCATTAGCTAAGCAAACCAAGTTAACATTTCCTATTAGTGTTATTAGATCTGTTGCATTCTTTGATATTGTACACATGGATTTATGGTGACCTTATAAGAATTCAACCATTAATAAGAAATACTATTTCCTGATAGTTGTGGATGATTAAAGTAGGTATACGTGGGTTCATTTATTACAGCTTAAGTCCAAAACCATTATGGCCTTTAAGAGTTTTTCGATCATGGTCAAAAATCAGTTTGGTGCTACTATCAAACTGTAAGAACAGATAATGGAACAGTGTTTTAACTTAAAATGCTATGACTTGTTCAAGTCTTTAGGCATCCTGCATCAAAGTAGTTATCATCACACACCATAACAAAATAGTATGGTAGAGAGGAAACATAGACTTATCTTGAATATTACTATAGCTATGAGGTTCCAATCTCAGATGCCCATCAAATTTTGGGGAATACTTATTTAAACTATTGTATATTTGATAAATAGGTTCCCATCATCTTCTATTGGTAGCAAGAGCCCTTATGAGTTATTGTATTCTAAGGTTCCTTCCTTAATACATTTGAGAGTGGTTGGTTACGTATGTTATGCTTCAGTGTTACCTAAAGAAGAAAATTTTTCTAAAAGAGCTAAGCATGTAGTACTAATGGGATACTCTACTTCACAGAAGGAGTACATACTGATGGATTTAAACACCAAAAGGTTGTTTATAAATAGAGATATTGTATTTCAAGAGCATATATTCCCTTTTGCAAACAAGCAAACTGAGAGTAATTCATCAGATTTCTTACAATTGCATGAAGATTATGACAATGAGATAGATTCAAATATTATTAAAGATAGCACACCTATTCAACCCTCAAATGCAGATATATTACCTCAAGATAATTCAGATCTTGATTAAGCATCTGAATCAATGTCATCACATGAGCATTTACCTACTGATGGTTCTGTACCTATTCCTATAGATGCTAATGATGCTCTACACCTTCCTAGAAGGACTCAAAGGGTGACTGGAGAACCTATTTGGCTGAAAGATTGCACTACCATCAGTAAGAGAAAAGGTATCATTTATCCTATTGCTAGCTACTAGTCTTACGACAAACCTATAGATAACTATAAATGCTATGTGAATAGTTTCTCTACTCTAGTAGAACCATAACACTTTATCCAAGCTACTGCAGATGAGAGATGGATTCAAGAAATAAAGTTGGAAATCTAAGCTCTTGAAGACAATAAAACTGGGAAAGTGGTGAATTTACCACTAGGAAAGAATGCCATTAGATGAAGATGGGTGTATAAGATCAAGTATAAATCAAATGGAGATGTTGAAAGATTCAAGGTAAGGTTATTAGCTAAGTTATATAGTCAACAAGAAGGTATAGACTATCATGATACCTTTTCACCTATTGCAAAAATGGTGACTGCTAGGTGTATTATTGCTCTAGCAGTGTCAAGGGGATGATGTCTTTATCAGATGGATGTCTATAATGCCTTCTTGCAAGGCGATCCAGATGAATAAGTGTATATGTATTTTAAGGTTTTCAATAGAAGGGACATCATAAAGTTTGTAGGTTATTAAAGTCATTATATGGGCTCAAGCAGCCCTCAAGACAATGAAACATCAAGCTTACTTCTTCCTTGTTACAAGCTGGATTCTCTCAAAGTGCATATGATTACTCTTTATTCACCTTGAAAAATGACAATAGGCATGGTTATAATCTTGGTGTATGTGGATGATTTTCTCATTACTGTAGACAATGAAGATATGATCATCTCAGCCAATGAGGCTTTACATCAGCAGTTTAAGCATAAAGACTTGGGTGAGCTTAACTACTTTCTTGGCATTAAAGTGTTAAGATCCAAACATGGAGTTATCCTAAATCAAAGGAAGTATTTGCTTGAATTGATTTAAGAAATAGTTCTTGCTGGTGCAAAGCCAACATCTACACCTATGGAGTCTAATGTTGGATTGACCTCAATAGAATTTGATGAAGCTACAGGAACAATAAATGATGTAATTTTGAAGGATGTTACTCTTTATTAGAGAATAGTTGGGAAGTTTATGTATGCCACAATCACCAAAGCTGACATCAATTATCTAGTTTAGACTTTAAGTCAATTTACGTAGAAGCCTAAAAAGTCTCATTTGGAGGATGCACATATAATTGTGAGATATTTGAAGATCTCAGTAGGTTAAGGGATTTAGATAAAACCTCGGGGCATCACTGACTTAGTTTGCTAGTGTGACTCTGACTGGGCAACATGCCCTAACACTAGAAGATTAGTTACTGGTTATGTTATACAAGTTGGTGTCTCCCTGGTGTTATAGAAGTCTAAGAAACAACATATATTCTCTAGGAGCTCTGTAGAGACTAATTATAGAAGCATGGCTTCATCAGTAGCTGAACTTACTTGGTTGGAAGGCCTATTCATTGATCTAGATATTTCTATTCATAAACCTATCACTATGTTGAGTGATAACAAATCAACCATTCAATTGGCAACCAATCCCATATTCCATGAAAGAACTTAACACATTGAGATTAACAGTCATCTTATTTGAGATAAGGTCACGGTAGGTTTAATCAAGAATATTTATGTTCCCACACATCATTAGGTGGAAGCTATCTTAACCAAAAGCTTGAGTCATGAGCAACATTCTCATCTTGGTGAGCAAGCTTGGTGTGGTGAACATCTTGTACCCTTCACCTTTAGGGGGCGTGTTGTGATTACTAGAAAATTGTACTTGAAGTTTATACTTGAAGATTAGTTAGTTGATACTTTAGAGTTAGTTATCAGTCAGTGGTTAGTTGATTGCTTTGACTGTCACTGTTACTGTTCAATTACCTTTAGGATTAGTTAGTTAGTTAATTCCACTTGCCAGCAAAGAGTACAAGTTATGGATAATTCTAGAAGCATTACATAATTCTATAAATATCACTCCAGGCTGAGTGAAGTCGGTTAACACTATAATAGCTTAGCTTCCTCTTTATTTTCATCAATGAGCACTTTAGTTTCTAGTCCATTCTTATTACTGATTCTATGTTATCTTTAATGAATGCAATCATGATTCTATCTAGTCGATTTTGTCAAAGTGACTTTTTGAGTGAATTCCAAAGTTAAGTGACATTATGAGATTAAAATGCCGAGTGATCATTTAAGTTATTAACTTCAATCATCGAGAGAAAACACCAATTATGACAACATCCACTCGAACAATAATTTAAAAAAAGAAACAATAAATAACCAAACTCAATACACACAACTTTTCATGTTTGGATAATGATCGCGAAATCACGTTATCCAAAGGATGGTGTAACCCAAGTTGGCGGGTAGGACTTAAAGGATGGTGTAACCCAAGTTGGCGGGTAGGACTTAGTGATAATCTGGAATAAAAAAATTCAAATTTTTCATCTTCAAGATTATAAGCTCCCATATCTTTTCCACCACCACTCTACAATGAGTAATTTTCTTCAACTCAGTCATCAGTAAAATATATGCGATTAGGCTTAACTTCTATAAACTTAGACGAGTCAATGAAAATTGCTCCATTAATGCCCAAAAGAATTATTGCACCACCTAGGGTGTTAATCTTCGTCAAATGACCTTTGATTGCATCTAGTTCGTATACTTCAAATTTTAAAGTCTCACAAGCAATCCCAACACTCAGACATTCATCATCTAAGGGCATGTGCTAATCGGATAACAAGTAAAAGTATCCCGTCTACCTCAACTAAGTAGCACTGAATTGTGTAGGTATGATGCCCGCGAAAAAAATAGTTGTGATCTTCCATCCTAAGCAAGCGTGACTCTACAATTGGTTGAGTAAAACTAGGCCATGCAACACTAAAAACACAGACTTCACCCGCATAAGTCACACAATAAAATTGACCCTTAAAGTAAATCATATTATAAATTCCACCAGCTCCGTCTTCAATCTCAAATTTAGTCCAGTTAAGATCTCTTGGTAATAAAAAAGCCAAATGATTAGCATTTGTATCATAGTTAATCACTAGTACATAATCTGATGTAACAGAAGGACTAACAAATAAAATTGTTTTGGCGATACAGTGATGCACCTCTCCTTTACGAACATCATTATAACCCTCTAAAGCCAACAAGGATTTTTTTAAAGGAAGTTGAATTTGGGCACAGGTGAAAGGATGCAACAAGTTAAAATCTTTGTAATATGACATGGTGAACAACCAGCCTTTTGACAGAAAACACTCTCGCCCTCTAGCTTTTGGGTGATATACTACGAGCGAAACTTTCTTCTAATAAAAAGAGTAAAATTCTCAATAATCGTTATCCTTATTAGGAAACATAAGAAACAGAGGTTGGGTGAGATCCCCGTAAAATTTTTCTTGGGTGCAGCAGTTCGGCAAGAGGTACAAACACCAGCAAAAACAATAAAATTTTCCATCATTTGAACACGCTTTGCTATAATACAAATGAGTGTGTGCGGCAAGTCTGACCAATTCACCATAACAGCATGAGAGAACAATAGCTTCTAGGGCAACAGTGAACAAAGAAGGGAAAGAACGACAAGAAAAGCAAAAAGAAGATCGGGCAATTTAGAACAGTTGTTTGATACATTCCTATATTGACAGGGCAACAGTAATCCTATATTTATATGGACTGAGAATGGTGGCTCAAAAGTAACATGTGTTAGGATTTGCCCTGAATTTGCTATTTTACCTGATTTTCTACCCTGATTAGAATTACCTTCATGATAGAAAAAAGATTTCCTTGTAGGAAAAGATTTCTTTCCTATTAGATTTCTATTAAGTTTATTCTTTATGAGAGGAAGAGTTTTATAACTCTATAAATAGAAGATCTCTCTTCTCAAGTCCTAGCACAGTAGCATCCACAATGTTGTCGTTTAAGAGCCTTGTTTATGAAGAGATTTTCTTCTAATAGATTTTAAATTTTTCAATATTGTTTTTAATATGTAGGTCATTTGACCAAATCAAATTAATTATATGTTTTTAGTTGTTGTTTCTTTGTCATTTGATTTATCATATCTATGATTTACAAACTTTAAGTTTCTGCATGATGCCCTCTCGATTTCAAATCCCAAAGCCTATGGTTCAATGGTCTGGTGGTTAAGAAAAGACATGCTAAGAATCTAGTTTGCAATCAATTTGATGATAATGAAGATCTTTGTCCAACTACACGTGGAGAAGATATTTCAATCATATTTTCGACTATTCTACTTTCACATCTTTAAAAATAAAGCTCTATTTTAACCTTGTAAAAGGCTCCAATATTTTTAACCCAAAATGGCTCATATATTTTTAACTCAAAAGGGCTCCATTTTTAAGCATGACAAACAACAGTGATACATGAAGATTCTATGATGAAGAAGAAGATCAAGATTGATTTGCCAGAAAATTCAGGCCAAGGAGAGATTTGTTAGGATTTATACTGAATTTGCTACTTTACCTGATTTTCTACCATAATTAGAATTACTTTCTTGATAGAAATTCCTACTAGGAAATGATTTCTTTTCTGATATATTTATTTTAGGTTTATTATTTATTAGAGGAAGAGTTTTGTAACTCTATAAATAGAAGATCTCTTTTCTCAAGTCATAACACACTAGCGTCCACAATGTAGTCATTTAAGAGTTTTATTTAGGGAAAATTTTTCTCCCAATAGGTTTTATGTTTTTCAATATTATTTTTAATATGTAGATCATTTGACCAAACCAAATTAATAATATGTTTTTATTATTATGAGTTTCTGTCATTTGATTTATCATATCTATGATTTACTAACTTTAAGCTTCAACATGATGCCCTCTCGATTCGAACCCAACAAGTGGTATCAGAACCTATGGTTCAATGGTACGATGGTTTAGATTGAAGACATGATAAGATTATAGTTTGTAATCAATTTGATGATAATGATGATCTTTGTCCAACTACATACGGAGAAGATATTTCAATCATATCTTCGACAATCATGTTGTCACATCTTTAAAAATAGAGCTCTCTTTTAATCCTGTAAAGGGATCCAATAATTTTAACCCAAAAGGGCTCATATATTTTTAATCCAAAAGGGCTCAATTTTTAAGCATGACAAACAACAGTGATACATGAAGATTATGTGAAGAAGAAGAAAAAGAGCAGGATTGATTTCCAGAAAATTCAGGCCAAGGAGAGATTTGTTAGGATTTGCTCTGAATTTGCCCCTTTACCTAATTTTCTACCACAATTAGTGTTACTTTCTTGATGGAAAAAATGTTTCCTAGTAGAAAAAGATATCTTTCCTATTAGATTTCTATTAGGTTTATTCTTTAATAGAGGAAGAGTCTTCTTAAATCATAACACAGTAGCATTCAAAATGTAGTCAATTAAGAGTCTTGTTTAGGAGGAAATTTTCTTCTAATAGGTTTTAAGTTTTTCAATATTGTTTTTAATATGTAGGTCGCTTGACCAAACCAAATTAATAATATGTTTTTAGTATTATGTTTTTCTTTGTTATCTGATTAATCATATCTATGATTTGCAAACTTTAAGCTTTTGCAGACACCCTCTCGATTTTGAACCCAACAATATGGACATGTATTACCGCGGTCCACAAATTACCATTCAAATTAGAATCTTTAACGAAATAGACAGTCACCTAATCATAAAAATTAGGACATACTAGTATATGACACAACAAACATAGCCCCATATTACCTAAAATAGGATAGTTAGCAAGAACCTATTTGAATGGACTTACAGAGTTAAAAAGCACATTTTTTGTACTTTTGCTTTCAAACTAATTGCTTAAAGGTATTTTTTTACCCAAACACTAGAAAAGTACTTAAAAGGTTTTTTTAAAAAATAAAAACACTTAAATAAATTAATTCAAACATGCTCTAGATATATTTAATACATGTATCTCCCTATTTCAAGCATGAAATATAAGCACATCTCATATAATATAGTGATATATAAGTAATTTTCGATGGTAGTTAGGTGCTTTCTGATAATGATACAAGTGTATCTCATAAATTACAGGCTTAATGCAGTAAAAATATAACGATATGGATATAATGTATTTCATTTGCTCGTGAACATAATATATTATGCTACATTTTTTAAAACAATTATTGCGGTTTCATAAATACACAAAACATTGTTATTTTGGTATTAAGAGGCAAAATTATAACTACATATAGTATTTGCTTTTAAAATTACTACTCTATATTGATCAATCTAATAGATATAGACACATGTGCCAACATAAACCTAATATATATATATATATTTTTGGTCTTAATTTATATGATACAGATGAAATTTGGAGAGCCAATAAATATATATATATTTTTTAATATTTTAATATGATAATTATTTTAATTTATAGTATTTTTTACATAATTTTTAAATAATAGGCGAAATAGCTCGGTGGACCCTTGTACTTGTTCTGATCTGTAAAGTAAACACTTCTACTTACACTTTTATCATTTGGATCCTTTAACCCATTAAAAATGAATATTTTAAATCCTTTTTTTTTTTTTTGTATATGTGGCATTAAGTTGATGATTTGAAAAAACATGTGTTTTTCATGCATTTTTCAGTCAGGAGTGGTGTCAAAAATATCGCCTTTATTTTTTAAAAAAATTGTAATTTTTTTTAAAAAAATCCCAAACTCTTCTTCTTCATTGACCCCTGCCCCCTCCCCCGTCCCCCACCCCCACCCGACATAACCCCTCCCTCCTCCATTCTCCCCCCACCACCATCCTGCACCAGCCTTTTTTCTACCCCCTACCCCTCCCGCCCCCTCTAAAACTCACCCACTATCCACTTCATCTTCTTTACCCCACCTACCCATCTAAAACTCTCAATAACTTCAATGGGTTCTCCAGCTATGGATAATATAACTGATGCTAAAGAATCAGTTGTCAAAACAAACAACATCAAAGAAACAGAGTTCTATTCTTCTTCATCTTCTTCCAAAACCCAGTTGAATAACAATGCCAGTGTTGATGAGAATGCTACGAATAAAGTGTACAGAAATTTCAATTACAATTTCTTTAACGATGTTGTAATGAAACGTATGAAGGATAGTAGCAAAGATTTCGATTTTAAAATAAAATTTTCATTTAGCAAACGTCACCATTATCTAGGGTAGAAGAGAGTCCTAACCATGGAGTTTTTACGCCTAGAGAAGTTCAGATTTTTTTTAATGAGAATCGGATCGATAATGGATCGAAAGACAAGAATAAGGGGGCGAGAGGTGGGGAAGTTTGTTTTTGTTAAATATTATTTATATTTTATATATATTTTGAATTTTTTATTTTCTATATGTCATTTAAAAATGACGTGGCATGCTAAGTCTAAACGAGTGTATTACACTCATCTTAATTGGATGAAAAAAGGGTGTAAAATATTATGTTTTGATAGGTAAAGGGGTTATAATGCTTTATTTTGATAGGTTAAAGGATCCATATGACAAAAGTGTAAGTAGAAGTATCTACTTTACAAAGCAGGACAAGTACAAGTGTCCACTGAGTTATTTCACCTAAATAATATAAATTACTCTTTATGTTTCAATTTATGGGGCACTGATAGAATTTTAAATATCAACTAAATCTTTTATCTCTTTAAAATATCTTAAGTTGTTAATTATTGTAATTTATAGCATTTTATACGTCAAATTTAAACATATAACATAATGCAACGAAAAGTAAGATACACAAATCAAAAAGAACAACAACAACATACCCAGTGTATTCCCACCTAATGGGGCTTAGGGAGGGTAGAGTGTACGTAGTCCGTAACACTACCTCAGGTAAAGTAGAGAGCTTGTTTCTGATAGACCTCCGACTTAAAATCAATAACGATAAAACAAACACAATACATAAATACATATAAACTTGTACAATATGCAAAATAAACTAACAACGCTAGCCATAAGATAATACTAAAACTATAAATCTGAAACCATAGACAACACTCAACACCTACGAACAAGAAACTTCAGACACAAATACAGAACACTTCCCTACTGTTACTGACACCCACCCACCCCTAACCATCTACCCTAATCCGCATCTTTCACACCTTCCTATTAAGGGTATTGTCCTCCGTAAGTTGTAACTGCTCCATATCATGCCTAATCACCTCCCTCTAATATTTCTTTGGTCTACCTCTCCCCCGCCTACAGTCATTCATAGCCAGTGTCTCACACCTCTGCACTGGTGCATCAGCACTCCTCCTCATCACATGCCCGAACCAACGTAACTTTACTTCTCGCATCTTGTCCTCCACCGAAGCCACTCCCACCTTTTCTCGAATAATCTCATTCCTCACCCTATCCTTCCTGGTCTGACCATACATCCACCGCAATATTCTCATCTCCTCCATCTTTAACTTTTTAATGTGGGATTTATTAACTGACCAACACTTCGCTCCATAAAACATAGACGGTCGGATTGCCACTCTGTAGAACTTACCTTTAAGCTTCGGGGGCACTTTTTTATCACATAAAACTCCCGAAGCAAGCCTTCATTTCAACCACCCTACCCCAATACGATGTGTGACATCCTCGCCAGTCTCACCATCGTCCTGAATCATAGACCTAGATACTTGAAACTCTCTCTCTTCTGAATGGCCTGAGAGTCCATCTTCACAACCACGTTAGTATCCTATGACACATCACTAAACTTACACTCCAAGTACTCCGTCTTGGTCCTGCTCAACCGAAATCCTTTAGACTTAAGGGTCTGTCTCCAAATATCCAACTTATCATTAACTCCTCCCCGAGTCTTATCAATCAATACCACATCATCTGCAAATAACATATACCAAGGAACCCCTCCCTGAATATGTCGCGTCAACACATCCATCACCAAGGTAAATAAAAAAGGGCTAAGAGTCGATCCCTGGTGCAACCCTATCAAAATTGGAAAGTGCTTCGAATCTCCACCTACCATCATCACACGAGTCTTCGCGCCATCATACATATCCTGAATCAACCTAATGTACACCACAGGCACCTTTCTAGCCTCCAAGAACCTCTACAGAATCTCCCTGGATACTCTGTTATATGCCTTCTCGAGATCAATAAATACCATATGTAAGTCCTTCTTCCTCTCCCATAATTGATCCACTAATCTCCTCACAGGGTGAATGGCCTCAGTAGTCGAGTGACCTGGCATGAAATCGAACTGATTCTCAGAGATAGTCACAATCTTTCTCAGTCTCAACTCTACCACCCATTCCTAAACCTTCATAGTATGACTCAACAACTTAATACCTCTATAGTTGTTGCAACTCTGGATGTCTCCCTTGTTCTTAATCAGAAGGAGGCATGTCCACCATCATCTACCTGCTACCGGAGTTTCCATAAGTAGTAAAGTAATAAGTAACAGTAATAGCTAGCTTCTGACCACATATGTTGCATCCCACGATTAGTTGCAAGTTTCAAAAGATACATAAATACTACATTAGAAAATGTGTTGGGTATAAACAAGGATAAATTATACAAAACATAAATTTATGAGATATAAATACATAAAATTCTTTATCTTTTAAAATATTTCATATATTTCATATTTTTCCTTTTCTTTTTGATACATATTAAATAAGGAAGTAACATATTTGCATTTATTTAAGGAAAGTAAATAGTGGAAAAGAATCTCTAAAATATCTAAAAAAAATTAAATTAAAAAAATTTCATTAAAGCTTGTCATTTGCAATTTACAATTTGGTTCAATTTTTTTCTGTATCTATTTATCTTTTTTTCCTCAAAATTTTGAAAGCTTTACTGTGCGTTTCTTGTCGACAAACATTCATATTCTTTTGAATAATCTTCATACTATAGAAGTTAAAAAAGTCTCATGGTTTCTGGCTGGACCGTGGCAATGACGATGACCACTGCAATGATCCGTAAAATTAGATCTCGAATTCGACATTAATACATATATTTTTGGTTAATGCACTTGATGCATATATAATGTTGTTGCTTTCTCGATACATTTTCGTACTATAAACTGTGATACATATGATTAATACATTTATTATCAGTATATTGATAACAAACATAAGTGATATATTTGTTGTCAGAATACTGGTGATACATATGACAGATAGTTTTTAATAGTGTTTTATATTTTTGATTCATTTATAAATGTTTGATATACATTTAACATATGTTTGACATATGTAAATTATTTATTTTGTGTGAGATTAAATTCTGAATGGGTATTGAGTAATTTTATCAAATGTATCATTATGTTACATCTGAAACCAAATGTATCATAAAGATACATCTAAAAAGCTAGTCCATCACATAAAAATTTAAGATCTGTTTGTGAACACTCCCAATAATGATAAAACATGTTTAAATTATGAGAGAAGAAGAAAAATGCACCAGATGTATCATAAAGATATATCTTGGAAGCTAGTCCATCACATAAAACTTTAAGATCAGTTTGTGAACACTTTCAATAATGACAAAACATATTTAAATTCTGGGAGAAGAAAGAAAAATTTGAAAGTTGACTGATTTTGAGTATTTCAGAAATTTATTTGAAAGTGAATATGGTATGCCATGATTTGCACGTGATTTACTCCACATAATGATGAAAAATCAGTTACTTCCTTATTTAACTGACTACACTGTTACAGATGTATCACAATGCACATTATCAAGACTAAAGATATGTATCACAAAAATTAAATTAAAAATATTTTGTAATTTAATAAAATTATGATAAAAAATATTACACCCTATTAAAAATTCGAGATTATATAAGTTATCATATAAACAAATTTAAAGGAAGAAAGTGCAAGCCCAATCTTATTTTTGCGCCAAGAAGGCGAGATCTATGACATGGAGCAATATATGTTGTAAAATCGACATTTTAGTCTAATACTTTGACCAATTCAATAGGTTTGTTAAACAATCTCGTGGAATCCAATATTACTTTTTCTATGTATTAAAAACAATCATACATAAATTTAAGCATAATACATAAACATGTCCTTTAACGTAACTTCAAATTACATTGATGATCTGTAACGTCAAATGACATTGATGATCCTTAATTTTAGGTGTGTATAAGTAGACACTTAAATTTGTTAAGTTGAACAAGTAGACACGCACGTTCTATGTGACATAATACACGTAAGACGCAATGTAAGACAAGAATTGGCCATGTAGGATGCCACATAGGACATATATGTCTTACTTGTTCAACTTTATTCATGTTTAAGTGTCTATTTATGCACACCCCAAATTAGAGGTCATAAATGTTATCCGAAAATAAATTAAAAGGCATGTTTATTTATTATACCTAAATTTAAATAGAAAAGAAGGAATTGCTCAATGCTAAGAGCACCTTACTTCCAATCCTAAGATTGTGAGTTCTAGGAGGGGTAAAACAAATTGTACATAAAATTTAATAAAATGTAGTTTAAGACATCTGAATTACACGGAAGCATGATTTATTTCTTTATTAAGCTAGTCAAACATAATTAACATGACCTTTTTCAAGATTTTTTTTCTTTTTTATATTTATTTATAATTTAAATATATTGTTTGATGATGTTTACGATTTTTTTTTTTAAATTATACTCAATAATATGAGAGGTAAATAAATACCATTATTTTTTTTATAAATATTTATTACTAAAATTGACGCATTATATACGTGCAAAGTATATAGAGTGAACTAGTACACAAAAAAGAAGAGTTAACGTAAAATAAATTAGAGGTGAAAATGGGACATTGTATTTGGTATGAATAATATCTTATGATGCCTAGATTTACCTTTTAAATTTGGTAAATTAGGTGTGATATTCACTATATCCTTTTCTTATTCAAAAGAGTGATCAGTACAAATACGATCGTAGTGAATTAGATACAATGGAATTAAGTAATATTATCACATAACAATACATATTATTGGTATAATATATTGATATAATATATCATAAATAATAATAATTATAGTTGAAAATAAAATGAACAAAAAATAATACAAATATCTTCAAACTAGGCACGAATATCTCCTCTCTTTAAGGAAATTTTAGTTCATTGTGGCACAATCTACACCGATCCAACATTGTCACTCTCGACTTGTACGCTTCAGAATACAACAACCCAATAATGTCGTAAAACTCAAGCAACTTCAGATTAATTGAAAATTTTAAAACTCCATCAAAAGAACATCTCTTTCAACATATAATTACTCTCTTTTATATAGTGAATATACTTGAAGGTTTGAAATATTTTTCTTTGACTTGACTCTCTCTTTCACTACACTAACTCAAAACATAACACTTCACATCTCACAACATACTACTTCTCCTCACTTCAACACAAGGAAGAATACCCTTTATATAGGTGTAGCATTTCTTCCATCCAGTAAATGAAGGAGTAGTGAAATATTAAGTGAAATAGATGAATATTTAGATGTTACATAATCTATATGAGTTTCGAGAGATAATATGGTAGATAATAGAAAAATAAAGTGTAAGAAGTTATAAGAGTTATCAAAGTATAACGACACCACTTTCTCCACTTTATGTCCATAAATTATCATGTATATTAATATTTTAAAGTTAAAATGCACAAATACACCAACAAATACAAATACAAATACAGTCTCACTCTCTCTTAGATATCTATCAAATTTCTATTTGTATAATGGATAACCTCTTCTCCAAATCGACCAAAAACAAGTTGGGCATGGACATATACAAATTAAATGCAAACTTTGTAACAACACATTTAAGCATGAAAATGGGAAAAAAAATGAAGACATCTAATTAGGAAGTTGAAGCATAACAAACATATGAAAAAGTTGACGTCACTGTACAAGATAGAGACTGAATTGAATCGCACGAAAGAAACAAAGAAGAGCCAAAAAAGATCAGCCAGAGATTGAATTTGGAAGTTTCTCTTTTTAAAGTTTATGAAACTAGAAAAAACACGTTTGTATGTCTTGAATTTGTAATATTATCAATTGAAGCTAGGGCTGGGCATATTTTGGTTCAAACCGAAAAAATCAAAAAATCGAATCGAAATTTAATTTTGGTTCGATTTTTCAATTTTTCGAATTGGTTTCAGTTTCAAATTTTAGAAATTTGGTTAAACGGTTTGGTTTTTGAATTTTTAATATTTTTTTGGATAAATCGAAAAATCAAAATTATTTAAATAATATATTATAATTTTTATATATATATATATATATATAATAATAATAATATATAATATAATCTGATATAATATAACAAATAAATATATAAATTATAATCATTTAGTAACCCTAATGCTAACATAACATTAACTTAAATAGTGAAGGCTGCAGCGGCGTTCAGGCTTAACCATCATCATCGTCAGTACTCAGTTCGTTTGAAATTTTGATCATCGTCAATTCTTCATTGTCGTTGGCAGTTGCTGCCAAGTACCACCACTGCCATCACACCAACGGCTATGACTGTGACCACTTTGTGATTTTTTTTTTATGATATTTCAACAATTTTGTGGATTGTTTATTCAAACTTATGAATAATGTTGTTATATATTATGTTAAACTTAGGTTATTTCATGCGTGTTGAATTAATTATATTTGGGATGAAAAATAGGTTTGAAAAAGTTATTTTTCTAGAAAAATCACCAAATTTAAATGCTCACTACTTTAATCTTTAAAACTGATTTTTTTTTCGAAATAACCGAATCGAATTTATTTTGATTTGGTTGTAGTTATCATTTTCGTCAATCCGAAGATCGAAAAACCGAATCGATATTAAATAACCAATCTGAACAAATCGAATACCCACCCCAAATTGAAACAACCTCTCCAACCCACAAAGATAGAGATAATATCTATGAATATTTTATCAACAGTCACTAATGAGATTATACTAATACTAATACATGTTTTTGTTATTGTTGTATCAACTATCAACTGAGGTACCATTTTTAAAATTTGTGTCCACTTACAACGTTATCGATTAAAGTATAGAACTTCAAGAAAAGACATAGGAATCATAAAAAATTCTCAACTGAGGAGTTTAGGTTGAATTGGACTATATATTAACCCATTTGTTTAGGGTATCTTGATCGAGTCCATTTTCAACCTAAATAACTTTTAGGCAGGTCTGGTAAGAATATTACATATAATATTACGTGTTAATGACATACATATTTTTGGTGAGAAATTTACTTTGTCTCCCAAATAAAATAATAAATCAATCAATTACTTTTCCTCCAAGTTATACATATATGGTATTTCTTTGATGGCAAGAAATAACTATAAAAGTTCCTAAGGTTAAAGTTATTTAGCTAAGAGTCTCTAGCCTACCTATAAATACGCTTGTGACTCCATCAGTCTGACATACCTTTGATAGACATAGGCTAGAAGATACTTAGATCTCTTATTTGCCTCTTTTCTTGTTAAATTTTTTGACAAAGGTGATTCTTCACAACACTTGAATAATAATGATTGAAGGTACGTTTCTATTTATTTTTCGGGGGCGCATTGACTCTATGTATGTGTTGAAATTCAACATGTGTTATCAAGAGCCATCTTTAGCCGTATTGTTTGGTGCTGGGATGAGTAATAAATTATTAATGCCGTGGACATGTGAAGTCTAATATCTTTTCAATAACTATACTCAATTTTGTGAAGGAGATAATGTCTATCCTAATTTTATTTATTTTTCTTGTTGTTCTTGAACATTAAAATTTTCACGTAGTGATGAACATAATTGTCTAAAGGGTAAAAGACAACCTAGTAACAACACTTGGAATCTTTAAGCAAGTTTTGCTATTTTGTGATTTCATTGAAATAAAAAATGAAAGTTTAATTATTTATTTCACTGTAATTGTTATTTCTTGACTGAGAAACATGTTTAAAGTTTTATCACTATTTGAGATTCTTATAGTAAGAATTATAAATAAAGAAATATGAATGGGAGATAAGTAAGCTCAGCCTATTCTCTGATCGTATGCAATCTATTATCACTATGGCTAAAGAATTACCGTTTTAACTAAGGATATGTTGGCTCAACCTATTTCTTTGTTGTACGATTTTTCTTCAATTAATAAAAGATGTTTTATGTTTTGATGTAGGCTCTGCCTATTCAATTTGCTTTAGCATTTTAAGAATTAACACTTTGTTTAAGTTAATTGTTAAAATTAACTATTGTAAGATGTCATTCTGAGTTCTTTTTACCATATGTTTGGGTTAGCCAGAACATTCCGAGCATATGATATAAAGAAAATAAGCTCTTTAATCACATAAAGTAAAGTGATTGAAATATAATAATGACATCTAATAAATTCATATTATCTTAGCAAAATAGTAACCATACCCCACAAGGAGGTAACTAGTTTTGTTAGATTAATTGGAATAGATAGTAAACCTTTCTGTTTAAAAATTATCTTATGCCCACAAATATGAATTATTTTCTAGTTTTATTCGATTTACTAGTCAAATGAGGTCAAGTAATTCTATGCATGGGTGCAACCTCTACTCAAGGGAAGGTATAAAATTTACTTAAGAATCAATATTTACACGATCCATTTTGATGGTTATGTATTTCATAGCTTATGTATGTGTATCCTTATTTTGCAGTTAACATATCTTTTCTGTCATGACCCAAACCAGGACCTGGCCGTGACGTGTATCTCAAGTCAAACGAGGACTGAAGAACACCCCATATGCACCTAACCAAACAGAACACAATAACTCCTACATCAGGTGAATTCCGAACATATAACAAGATAGCATAAGATAATCTCAAGGAATTTAAGACATGTCTATAGACGATAACCGACCAAAATGATCCACCAACATCACCCAAGTCCACAGTAATCTACAAAGCCTTCCAACAAAACCAAAATTAATAAGGTGTTGAGATATGTCCCCGACCCTGACAATGACAATGACAATGTTAATGATAAAGTAAACTCTCAATTCTAATCTAAGACTGGAAACTGATGAAATGTTCAAGTCTTCCAGAGAATAGAAGCTTACAACTTCACCATGAATGACCGATGAACCGAGCCGATCCATATAATACTATGCAAAAGAAAGTAGAGGTATCTTCGGTGCCTGTATCGCATGGGGATACAACTTCTGGAGACGATTAGTGGGTTGAGCACTAACATGTAACTCAGGGATAGGGGACAAAATAAATCCAAGTCAAATCCAATTAAAATGACGTGCACATCATCATATACATACATAATATATCGAAAAAGGAAACAATGCTTAACATTCACTTTAAAACTTTAGCCTGGATTATATAGCTCAACCGTCATAACATAAGAAGGCACCACAAGCTATATGGGCCCAACTCTCTCCTAGCTGGAAAGGCCCTAGTGCGTGTAGCCGCATGAACCATAGAATGTACATATGCACCATGAGGGACTCAAAACTCTTAGCGTACCAAGGTGACTTAAACACCCAATCATGTAATATAATATGAGGGACTCAAACCTTCCAATTATGTAATAAGGAGGACTCGAACCACCCGATCATTTAGACCCCCGCGTCGGCAAACATAGTTTCAGTATTGGTCCTTCGGGACCTCTACTTTCACAAATCACCTACACAACCCTCATTAAAGTCCAATTAAATCATTTATCATACATTCTCATTCATAGAACCATGCTACACATTTAGGCATACAGTGTTGGTATCATCATACCAACTATACTGGCAAGGTAACATCAACATACCAAACCAATTATCATTATTTAGATAAAATTCACAACCTTCTTGGTTTAATTACGCATTAGCCTGGGGAATTACACAACCCCACAAGGTTTAATTCAAAATCATTATATGCAATTGTCTTTTCACATTATAAAATAGTTCAAGAGTAGTTCAATGTGCATACTTTTCATATTCAAAATCAATTTCACAATATGGGGGGTTATGTCATTACCAATTCAATTGTCAACATTCACAAATTGGGGGAAACCGCAGTTCCCTAGTCTATTCACCATACTCATGCACCCCACAAGTTCAAAACCATAATTAAAGCATGAACAAACATATGTAAATCTTGGGAAACATTGTTAAAAAATAAACATACAAAATCCTCAACCCATGCTCCAAAAACCATATGAATAATACTTTAAAATGCATGCTTTTAACAAAGTAACAATTGGGGAAGAGTAACCTAAAAGATTCTCGATTATAGAGAAGAAACCTTGAATTGATCCCTAAATGCTCAACGTTGGGGAAACCCTAACTTTTTTTTCTTTAAGGAATTTTGAGAGAGTAAAGAGGGTTTTTGATTTTGTTAAAATATTAAAATAATGCTCCAAACATGTCTCATGAAAGTGGGGTCTAAGTGGGTATGGAGGGATATATCCAAAGTGCCCTCAACTTAAAACTGAAAAATTATCGCAGTGACTACGGGTCATATGGTGACTTGTAACGACACGTTACAACTCGTTACCACAAGTCGTAGCCAAGATAGTGTCATCAAGCACCCATACTGTTGACCCTACAACTCGTATATCATGGCTCGTAATGGGACCCTATGACTCGTAGGGTCCAGCCGTAGTCAACACAGAAGCCATTTGGGTATATTATACACTGGACATCCTACGATTTGCACACAACGACCTGTAATGAGTCCTCACGACTTGTAGTGATCCACTCGTACTCAGAGCAGAAGACTTATCCACACACACTGGTCAGGTTATAATTTGGTCCTTACGAATCGTCAAGACTCCTTACGACTTATTAGGAGAGTCATTATCAGGACAGTGAGGATAAAATCTCAGAAATTTTCAAGGACCAAAAATTTGGAGTGTGGCATACTCCCCCCGTTAGGATCATTTGTCCTCGAATGATAGGACAAGGTATTGGTTAGCATGATTTAACACAAAACACAACCACACTTACCTTTAACAAAGACAGAAAATAAAGATGTCATGGAGTACACATACCTCTCGCATGATTTTTCAAAGAATGAAATAAGAATGGGTACTTGGACTTCATGTCCTCTTCGACTTCCCAAATAGCTTCTTCACGCCTTTGGTTCCTCCTTATAACCTTTACCGAAGACACATTCTTAGTCCACAACCGATGAACTTGCCGATCCAAAATAACAAGCGAGACTTCTTCATAGGACAAGGAATCCGGGACACCCATACTTTCTAAAGGAATGACCAAGGAAGGATCTCCCGCATACTTTTTCAACATCGATACATGGAAGACCAGATGAATGGAACCCAAACTCAAAGGCAATTCCAACTCATACGCCACATTGCCCTCTCACCTCAAAATATAATATGGACTAGTATATAGGAGACTGAGTTTCCCCTTTTCCAAACCGCATCACTTCCTTCATGGGAGACACCTTTAAAAATACCAAATCATCCACGTCAAACTCCAAGTCTCTTTGCCTTACATTCACATAGGAATTTTGGAGACTTTGGGTGGTCCTAAGCTTATTCCGAATCACCTTTACGTTCTTTATATCCTGGTGAACCAAGTTGGGACCATACAACTTATTATCACCAACCTCAAATAACCCAATAGGATATCTACACCTCCTACCATGCAAAGCCTCAAAAGGATTCATCCCAATACTCGAATGATAGCTATTATAATACGCAAACTCAATAAGAGGCAAATGGTCAACCTAACTTCCACAAAAGTTAATCACACAAGACCTTAGCATATCTTCCAAATTTTGTATCGTCCTCTCTTCTTGTCCATCTGTCTAAGGGTGAAAAGCGGTGCTAAATCACACCTTAGTCCCTAAACCTCTCTGAAAAGAACACCAAAAGTGAGAAGAGAATTTTGTACCTCGATCAGATATGATGGAAACTGAAGCACCATAAAACTTCAAGATCTCCTCAATGAAAAGCTTAGTGTAATCCTCCACCGAATAATTAGACTTTACTGGAAAGAACTGAGTGGACTTATTCATCTGATGTCCCAAATGGAATCGAACTGATAATGGGACAGTGGAATACCGATAATGAAATCCTTATTAATCACTTAGGGTAATGAGACAATCCACTGGGCCTTAAGTGCTCTACCTTCACTTGATAAAAAACCAAACACCTAGCCACAAAATTGGCCATATCCCTATTCAAGTTATTTCACCAATAAATTTCTCTTAAGTCGTGGTACATCTTTGTCGAACCAGGATAAACAGTGCACCTCGACTTATGAGCTTCAGCTAAAATTCTCTATCTCAGCCCTTTAACATCTGGAACACATAACCTGCCTTGGTACCTCAAGATACCATCACCACTAATCTCGAAGCCATCATCTTCTGGTAACCCACATTATCCTTGATCCGCATTAAGATAGGATCCAAGACTTGATTCTCCTTCACCTTAGCACTAAGAGATAACTTTGTTACCTCTTTCACAATCACACCACCAACCTCAGAGTCCAAAATATGAACTCCAAGGTTATCCAAACCGTGAATATCCTTCACCAATCCTCCCTTCTCCTTATCTACATGAGGTAATCTTTCCATGGATAACCTGCTAAGAGCATTAGCAATCACATTAGCTTTACCTGGGTGGACACATACTGCAAACTCTTATGGTCTGAGAAGAAGTAAACATGGACCCCATATAAATAGTGACGCCAAATCTTCAAAGCAAAGACCATAGCCAACAACTCCAAATCATGCGTCGAATAGTTCTTCTCATGTGCCTTTAACTGCCTAGAAGTATATAAAACCACCTTACTATGTTGCATCAATACACAACCCAGTACTATTCGGGACCCATCACAATAAACAACAAAACTATCAGTACCCTCGGGTAGAGTTAAAATCAGAGTCGAAGTTAACTTATCCTTCAAATTTTTGAAACTACCCTCACAAGCATCCGGCCACAAGAGCTTTACCTTTTTTTGAGTGAACTTAGTCAATGGGGTAGAAATTGAAGAGAATCTTTCCACAAACCTCCTATAATAACTTGCTAAACCCAAGAAGCTCCAAATATCGGTCGGAGTCGTGGGTCTAGCCAACTTCTTAATCACTGCAACCTTCTGTGGATCCACTATGATCCCTTCACTAGAAATAAAATAACCAAAATAAGTCACATCTTTCAACCAGAACTCGCACTTAGAGAATTTATCATAAAATCATTGATCTTTCATGGTTTACAACATAAGGTAGAGATAATTGACATGACCCACCTCACTCTTAGAATACACCAAAATATTTTCAATAAATACAAGTTTGAACAAATCCAAGAACTGACAGAATACTCAGTTCATAAGATCTATAAATACCACTAGGCCATTAGTCAAACCAAAGGACATCACCAAAAACTCAAAATGATCATATCAAGTTCGAAAAACAGTCTTAGGGATATCCACCTCCCTAATCTTCAACTGATGGTAACCCAACCAAATATCAATCTTGGAGAAGTAATTATCACTTTACAGTTGATCTAAAAGATCATCAATCCTAGGAAGTGGATACTTATTCTTCATAGTCACCTTATTCAACTAGCGGTAATCTATACACATCCTAAGGGACCCATCTTTATTATGCATGAAAAGCATGGGAGAACCCTACGGAGACACATTAGGGAAAATAAAACCCTTATCTAGAAAATATTTCAATTGCTTCTTGATTTTTTCAACTCAGTCAGAACCATTCTATAAGGGGGGATAGAAATAGGATGAGTATCCGAAAGAAGATCAATCCCAAAATTAATTTCCCTATCGCGGGGAATACCAGGAAGATCATCAGGAAATACCTTGTAAAATTTACAAACCACAGTGACAGACTGCAAAGAAGAGCCTTCGAATCTAGAATCCTTAGCATGCACTAGATGGTAGAGGAACCCCTTGGAAATCAATATTCGGGCTCTAAGATATGAAATAAACCTTACCTTTGGCACTAGGAACTACCTCCTCACTCGATCACTGCCTTATTAGGTAAGTGGAAACTGACCCTTAGAAACCGAAAATCAAGAGTCACATAGCACAAATGCAACCAATCCATTCCTAAAATCACATCAAAGTCTAACATGTCCAACTCTATCAGGTCCACCAAGGTCTTTCTACCACAAACTAACATTACACAACACCTATAAACCCTTATAGCCATAATGGAGTCGCCCACCAGGGTAGACACAGAAAAGTAATCTATAATACACTCAGGATCAAAACCAAAATGAATAGCCATATAAAGGGTCATATAAGAAAGGGTAGACCCGAGATCAAGTAGATAAAATATATAATGAGAGAAAAGTTTGAGCACACCAGTAACAATATAGGGGGACGCCTTAGAATTTTGGTAGGTGGCAAAAGAATACAAATGGTTCCGACTAGTACTGGGGTTGAAAATAGAAGTAGCTCCCTTTGGTGCAGGAGCTGACGACGTAGCAACAGGGACTTATTTGCCTTAGAAGTAACCCTAGAGGAGCAATCCCTCTACACATGACCAATCTGACCATATTTACAGAACTTATTCCCCCCCTTTTCATAAACAATAAGGTGAACTTAGCCACAAAATCTATAAGGGGGATATAATAAAGCTGACTGAGCCCCACCAGACTGAGGCGGGCACCCTGTGCCCTGGGACCAACAATATTTAGTAAACGATGATCACCCGATAACTTTGGATAAGGAGCAGTAGTAGTAGAATAGGAACCAGAATTTCCCTACTTCTTCTTAGGCCATGATGTTGGGTGTATTTATGAATTTTAGCATTACTATTCTAGCCTATTTAGCCTTGTTTTGAGGATGATTCATGTGCTTAATGTGTTGATAATGATATAAATATGCATTTAAGTGTCCATGTATGTGTTTACAATGTTTAATAGTGTTTTCACATGAGGTTGGGCTCAATTTGAGCATTTAGATTTCAACCGAGAAAACTAGTGCTACTAGCTTGAGCTAGGTGCTTGTCATGTCTATCGTATTGTTCTAACGTGTTTAATGAGTTATTAGGGTTGTTATTGTGTATTTATAGATGAAAAAACTGGTGATAATGTTCAAGAGTGAAGTGGATCAAGCCAAGAGTTAAAATAATAAGCTTAAGATCAAAGTAAATGAAGCCTATGCTTAGCTCATGTTTCTAGTTCACCGTCTTGGATGTTGTATTTTTTTGAGCTCTAAATTGTTGTGTTTAATGCTATAGGATGCTTGGAGAATGGACTACGATGATACATGAAGGATATAAAAGCTTCAAATAAAGTGGAAACAACTCAAAAAGGCTTGGAATGGCTCAATGAAAGCCCAATACACAAATTGAAGCAATTTGGACCCCAGGAGTGTCTTGGGCATGTATGGACTGTGGGATTGGCCAATTGTCATGTGAAAACCAGCACTTGATTCATAAGGGGCCCAAAATGGTGACCCACCTTGTCACAGTCCTAATAGCATTGAAGAAGACACCGCGTAACGCGGTAAAGAGTGAATTTGCAATTATCAAATTACAGAATCTTAGCGCGATTATGCCGCTTTACGGTCCTATGGAAATTGGCATGTTAGTGTGTTGCAGTGAGCATCAAAATTGGAATAAAAGTGCCTTTCGGAATAAGGACAACAAGGAAACCTAATCCCATTCGATTTGTGACTTGTCTGCTACAAATATAACGTGTGAAATCACGTTTTAAACATCTTGGAACACCCTAGGTCAATTATAACATCATTGGAGGCTCCCACAACTTCTTGTTAGGTTTTTATTTATTTAATTTATCTTTCTTTATAGTTTTAATCCTTCGTACAGTTATTTGGATGTTGATTATGGCTATGAGTGGCTAAAAATTCCCTTTCTCGGGTTAAAGCCAAGAACATGAACATTATTGTTTTGAATTAATTTCTTTTAATGTGCTTATCATTATTGGTTGTTTGTTTATTATTGATTTAACTATTTTATGGAATGATCACTCAGAAAATACATCTATTGTCGACCTTTTGATCTCGGGAGAGGGTATAGGAAGATAGATCATGGAAATGAACAAAGTATGATTTGTATTCTTTTATGAAATAATTAATTCAAATTAGCATCTAGGACAGGAACGTACTTAGATGTCTTACTTGATTCAAACGTAGGATGATATCTTACGGAACTAAATTGGATTATTGCATCCCATCTCAACGATGTAGTATTAATGTCCAAATTAGGAAAAAGGTTATAGGTCGAGAGACCATGATCTTGCAATTAACCTTACGAATCAACAACCAAGATAAGCAAATTAACGAATGAGATTCAATAACATACTATGATTGTTCGAAGTGCGTTAACCTTGGGCTTTATTCCATTGACTATTTTAAGACCTTTATTTTATGCATTATTTCCTTTACTTTATTTTACAAATTATAAACTCTTTTTGGTTACTCTTTCACCAATTGAATCTAAACTATGGACTGAAATTAAATAGTTATTAGATCAAGTCCCTATGGGATTGTTAACTCGGCTTTCTTAAAGGTCACTTTACTACTTGGTAGACCACGTACACTTGTGTGTACGCTTGGGCGTTGTCAAGTTTTTGGTTTCGTGCTGGGGACTTGTAGTTTTTCACGCTTGGTCTTAGTTCTGTTTTTGCAGGAAATAAGTTTACAAAGTAGTAAGATGGCAAGGGATCTGGACTTGGTTGAACCAAGATCCAAACCTGAGCAACTTTTCCATCAAAGGAGGAGTGAAACAATCCTTCACCCCCAAATTCCATAAATGTAACAAGACCAAGAGAATCTCTCCATTATGGTTGATGAACAAGCAACCCGCAAGACAGTAGAGAAGTAGAAATCCCACTTCCAACTAATTTGACCTCCCTGTTTTAGAACCCGACAGCTAGAGGCAATTTGAGCTCAAACAGAATATGGTATAACTTTTGATTAGCAGTGGACAGTTCACAGGGATTTTATATGAAGATCCACAGGTCCACTTGCGAAATTTTTAGGAAATCAGTGACACATTCATTCCTACGAGTGTGAATGTAGATTATGTGAGGATGACGTTGTTCCCCTTTTCACTGATTAGGGAAGAAAAAAAATGGTTAAATGTGGAACCAACAAATTCAATCACATCATGCGATGACATAACCAGAAAAATTCTTATTCAGTTCTTCCCATCTGGAAAGATTACAAGGCCTCGCAGTAAGATAGTGTGCTTCAAACAAAAGCTAGATGAGAATCTTTATCATGCTTGAGAGAAATTCAAGGCACTTCTTCGGGACTGTCCACACCATCAACAGTCCAATGAGGTACTTGCTCATACTTTTGTAGAAGTACTTGATCACAATACAAAAATTTTGTTAGATTCAGCTGCAGGTGGTCAACCTCTTGAGATGACATATAATGAGTTATACACTTTATTAAACCGCATAGCTCAAGGAAATCTAGAGTGGCATGGTGATTCTAGGAGTGCCACCAAGAAACTTACAAGTTTATTGAAAGTGGACCAATACATCACTTTATCAGCTCAGGTTGCAGCATTGCAAAATATAATAAACACTCAGTTCAGTAGCCTAAACTTAGGAGCTACAGAGCCTATTGCAGCAGTCAATGCAGTTCAACAAACTAGTGGTTGGTGTGAGGTATGCAAAAATAGTGGTCATTCTGTGACCATGTGTGCTGCCAATCCTGAATCTGTGATATATGTAGGCAATGTTCAGAGGCTTAATTACGATAGTGCCTACAACATGAAGTGAAAATCTCAGCCACTAAATCAGCCGTGAAATATCCAACAGCCACAAAAATTTCAACAACAACAGGCTTCACCAAATAAGTTAACTAGAAATGTGGAGGAGATAATGAAACAACTCTTACCTGGTCAAGTGCAAATGGCTACGGACATAAAAAGTCAACATGCAGAATTAAAGAATCAGTAAGTGGCCTAGAGAAGCTTAGAGTTGCAGTTGGGAAAGTTACAGCAGACACTAAATACCAGGCCTTAAGGTGGGTTTCCAGGAGATACAAAAAATCCAAAACAAGTTATGAAAATCACCTTAAAGAGTGGTAGAGAGATTCATGGAGAACCTCCAAAGGTAATTAAGGAGGTAGATGCTAAGGTGGTGACCCAACAGGTATCCGAAAAAGTTGTTGATAATTCCAGGAAGTTTGAGTACTTGAAAACTAAAGTTTCTAAACCATAAAAGAAGAAGATCCTGGCACTTCCTTTCCCTCAGAGGAAAATAAAAGCGAAGGAGGATGTTTGTTTCAAGAACACATTCAGAGAGCTTCACATTAACTTACCATTGTTAGATGTTTTGCAGGGTATGCCCAAGTACGCTAAGTACTTGAGGGATTTGGTTGCTAATAAGGTAAAATTGTAGGATGTAAAGGCAATAACACTCAATAAAGAGTATAGTTTTACGGTTACCCAAAATACGTCAAAAAAGCTTAAGGATCCTGAGAAGTTCTCTCTCCTTATTTAGATTGGCAACAACGAGGTGGTACAGGCACTTAGTGATTTAGGGAAGAGTATAAACTTGATGCCCCTATCTCTGTTTAATACATTGGGTTTAAGGAAACCTAGACTAAACTCTGTACTATTATTGTCGGCGAATCGGACCATAGCTCGCCCGAAAGGAATTATTGAGGATGTCTTCATAAAAGTTGGTAAATTTGTTATTCCTGGTGACTTTATTATTCTAGATTTTTGGAAAATAAATGGGTACCAATCATCTTGGGGCGTCCATTCTTAACAATGGGAGGAGCGTTGATTGGTGTAAGAGAGGGTACACTCACTATGAGGTTGGAGGATTAAGAGGCGGTATTTAAAGTATACAAGGCACTAACCATACTATACCACTATAAGGACTTGTATATGATTATTGTTATTGAAGGGGACAAATATGGGGTGGTTATTCCACAAAAGACCTCTTCAGACACCTTCATTGAGCAACCCAAGGCTCTAATACCATGACCTGACATAATGCAAGTTGATGGGCCTGAAAAGGCTAAAGTTAAAAAATCAGGTATCCTTGAGAGTTCACACCCAAAAGGGGTGAAAATAATAAGAAGATGGATACCAAGTGTGAAAAAGAGAAGGAAAGAAAACGGTTAAGTCGTTAATTGGGTCGTGCCGCGACATTAAATCAGGCGCTGCTTGGGAGGCAACAAAAGTTAAGTAGGTATGTTTTATTTTCAGATTTTAGTTTTTATTTCACGTAGTTTTTTATTTTTAATTGAGTCGCAGGTTAATGAGAAGTCTGAGTACCAGAAACCTGAGCTAAGGAGCATGACAAAGATTGAGTGTGAGGTCCCACAGACCCCCTTGCTATAAAAAGATGATATTAGCTAGGCCTAGAGGCCTCAGGAAGTATTTATATTTCTTACTTTTAAGTTCACTTTGGGGTCAAAGTATATTTTTAAATGTGGGGTGAGGAAATTCCCAATTTTAGGCTTAATTTAAAAAAAAATTATTGTAAAATATTCTTGTTGGTGCTATTTTTGATTGCATGGTGCAAGTATTTTAGTTATATAAGCATGTTAATTTGTATGAATTACTACATTTGATACTCTTAGGCTCATGTTTGAGACTCTTGTGGCATAAATTTTGAATTCATGCTATTATTGGTTGAGAGTCTATGATGATCCTATGTGAGTCAAGCATGTGCCATATGTGATGTGAGTTTTTGTATATTCCTTGTTCCATGTGATATCTAAAACTTACCTGGTGTGTGTGCAAAGTGAAATAAAGGATGTGAGTTTAGGAGATGATTTAGGCGTTTCTTTGATAACCTTGTTTTATACTTTCTTTAGACCTACCCTTTTTGCATAACCTTAGTTATCCCCCTTGAGACTTTTAGATTTTTCTTTGGTAGCCTCATATGTAGCCTAATCCCTTCTTTTATAGACTTGAATTTAATCCAAAAAGCTACTAAGCACTTTAGTATAAAAAATAATTTAGTAAGGAGTTTGAGAAATAAGAGGAGAAAAGGTGAAAGCAAAACCTTAAAGTAATTGCTATTGGTGTTCAAAAAATTAATATGTTTTGGTGGGGAGTTGAGTAATGAAAAGATAAAAATTTGTTCAAATTAAATGAGTTGTGCATAGCATACCCCCTCCATAGTGTTATTAATTGAGCTTAATGAGATGGGGTGAAAACAAAAGAAAGGGGTATATAAAAGTGGTGTAAATTGGTTGTTGGAGATTGGTTTTAATTGATAATGTAGTCTATTAAAGCGCTTAGGAAAGATAGTCACTATTCTAAAATAGTTTCTACCCATCCCTTAGCCTTCATTACAACCCAAAAATACCTAATTGATCTTATGCTTAAACATTCTGATATTAGTGGAGTACTACACTATGGGAAAGCCTATGGTTCATCTAGTCTGACTTGTGAATTCCTTGTGAGAGTGAGCAAAACTTGATTTGTATACCCATTGTGTTCTAAATTTGCATTATTGTGAGTGATTATGGGTAACTCTCTTATTGTGAGGGCACATGTTTGATGAATATGGGTGATTTGTATAATGTCTTATATTGGTCAATATGCATTAGTTTTCCATGTGTTGAGTCAATTCTTTAGGCTAGGATGTTTTGAAGTAGGATTCTTGACCTTTTAATTGTGTATAACATGCTTAGTGTTGAAAACTTGCATTTTGTGTAATCATTATAGTACAAGCTTGAATTTCTTGCTTGTAGTAGAAGTGTGGAGTCTCTTCATCTCATGATTCTTATAGTTAAGGGTTGTTCGAGGATGAACAAGGCTTTAAGTATGGGGTGGTGATGTTGGGTGTATTTATGCATTCTAGCATTACTATTATAGCATATTTAGCCTTGTTTTGAGGATAATTCATATGCTTAATATGTTTATAATGATATAAATGTGAATTTAAGTGTCCATTTATGTGTTTACAATGTTTAATAGTGTTTTCACACGAGTTTGAGTTCAATTTGAGCATTTAGAGTTCAACCGAGAAAACTAGCATTACTAGCTTGGGCTAGGTGCTTGTCGAGTCTATCGTGTTGGGTTATGCCATGTTTAATGATTTCCTAAGATTTTTACTGTGTATTTATATATGAAACAACTAATTTATAATGTTCAAGGGTGAATTAGATCAAGCTAAGAGTTAAAACAATAAGCTTAAGATCAAAGTGAATGAAGCCTATGCTTAGCTCGTGTTTCTAGTTCACCGTCTTGAATGTTGTATTTTTTGAGCTCTAAATTGTTGTTTTTAATGCTATAGGATGCTTGGTGAATATACTAAAATGATACATTAATAATATACAAGCTTCAAATCAAGTGGAAACAACTCAAATAAGTCTTGGAATGGCTCAATGAAAGCATAATACACAAATTGATGCAATTTGGATCCCTGGAATGTCTTGGGCGTATGTGGATGGTGGGATTAGCAAGTTGGAATGTGAAAACCACCACTGGATTCATAAGGGGCCCAAAATGGTGACTCACCACGTCACGGTAAAGAGTGAATCTGCAATTGTAAAATTCCAGAATCTTAACGCGATTACACCGCTTTGTGGTGCTATAGCAATTGGCATGTTAGCACGATGCGGCGAGCATCAAAATCAGAAGAAAAGTTCCTTTATAAAAAATGACAATGTGTAAACCTAATACCATTTGGTTTATGACCTGTCTACTATAAATATAACGTGTTAAATCCCGTTTCAAATATCTTGGAACACCCTAGATTGATTGGAACATCATTGGAGGCTACCACAACTTCTTGTTAGGTTTTTATTTCTTTAATTTATCTTTATTTATGGTTTTAATCCTTCATACAGTTATTTGGATGTTGATTATGGCTATGAGTGGCTAAAAATTCTATTTTCGGGGTTAAAACCAAGAACATGAGTATTATTGTTTTGAATTGATTTCGTTTAATTTGCTTATCATTATTAGTTGTTTGTTTATTCTTGATTTAACTATTTTTTGGAATGATCACTTAGAAAATACATCTATTGTCGACCTTTTGATCTCAGGAGAGGAAAAATGGAGATAGATCATGGGAATGAGCAAAGTATGGTTTGTATTCTTTTATGAAATAAGGAATTCAAATTAGCGTCTAGGACAGGGACATATTTAGATGCCTTAGTTGATTCAAACATAGGATGATAGATTAAAGAACTTAATTGGATTATTGCATCTCCACTCAATGATGTAGTTGTAATGTCCAAATTAGGTAAAAATTTATAGGTCGGGAGACCATGATCATGCAATTAACCTTACGAATCAACAACCAAGATAAGCGAATTAACGAATGAGATTCAATAACATAATATGATTGTTCAAAGTTCTTTAATCTTGTGATCTACTCCATTGATTGTTTTAAGACCTTTATTTTACGCATTATTTCATTTACTTTATTTTACAAATTATAAACTCTTTTTGGTTACTCTTGCACCTATTGAATCAAAACTGTGAACTGAAATTGAATAGTTGTTAGATCAAGTCCCTGTGGTATTGATAACTCAGCTTTCTTGAAGTCCACTTTACTACTTGGTTGACCACGCTGTCAGACCATTTCCTACCATATCTACCACTCTGCTTCTGACCTCCATCCCAATCCAAATATTGGAACTTCTTATTCTACCTTTCATTTATCTCTGCTTGCTTCTTCTTTTCCTCTTCTACTTGTTGAATATATACCACAAGTCTAGAGATGTCCGTCCATATCCTTGTTCAATAAGGTGACCGTGATTTCCAAGATCAAATCATGGGACAACCCAAAAAAAAACTTTCTTATTCTATCCCTCATGCTAGATACTAATTCCATAGCATATTGCGATAGTTGATAAAAATTCAAGGCATACATCTTCACTGACACCCTGTCTTGCTTCAAATTCACAAATTCCTTAGCCTTTGCCTCCCTTAACTTCTGAAGAAAGAAGCAATCAAGAAAAGTACTAGAGAAGTCATCCAACAAAGTGGACTCAGCATCATCACCCCTAGACTTGTCCCATTCCTCATACCACTGATACGTCACATCCTTTAATTGATAAGCAATAAACTCTGCACCCTCTACATCAGTAGCATGTATCACACAAAAAATCTTTTCCATATCATCAATGAAATTTTGAAGATCTTTCTCAACTTTAGAACCAGTAAAAGTAGGAGTACTGAACCTCATAAATTGTCCAACTCTAGTGACCTCAGAGGACGGAGCAATGAAAGCAACATGCTCAGTCTGAGAAGCCACTAAATAGGTAAGCAAATGGATCAACTGGTGAAACTCAACATTAGACGAGCCATCTTGAGGTGTCCGAAGAGTGCTAGGGGGAACCGGTTGAACTCCACTAGGGCAATCAGAAGCAGCGACCCTAGACCAGATCTAAACTCATTGAGTAGGACGAGCTCTATCCATTTTATCCACGAGCATCAGATATTCTAGGAGGCATGATCTGAAAAGTGAGCATACGAGAATTAGATAAGATTTCAAGATCTTAGACTCTATAGCTCGTAATAGAAAAACAAGAAAGAAAAACATTCCTAAATTCCTTGTAGCCTCTCCCGTACAAGTGTGGTACATTACACACCCATAAAAGAGACTCTACTTGACACGAATTTGTGGATACCCAATGACTCCAAACCTAGGCTCTAATACTAACTTTGTCATGAACCAAATAGTGCTTGGCTGTGATGGGTATCTCAAGTCCAATGAGGACTGGAGACTACACCCAACACCTAACTAAATAGAACACAATACCCCCTACATCGGGTAATTTCCAAACATATAACAAGATAGCATAAGATAAGATCAAGGAATTTAAGACATGTATATAGCTGATAACCGACCAAAATGACCAACCAACATCACCCAAGTCCACGGTAATCCACAAAGACTTCTAACAAAACTGAAATCAATAAGGTGTCGAGACATTCCCCCGACCCTGAAAATGATAATGAGAATGTTAATGATAAAGTAAACTCTTAATTCTAATATAACTCTAGAAACTGATGAAATTTCCAACTCTTATGGAGAATGGAAGCTCACCACTTCGCCCCCAATGGTTGACGAACTGAGTTGATCCGCCTAATAGTTTTAGGAAAATTAAAGGTATCTTTGGTGACTGCATTACGTGGGGTTACAACCTCTAGATATGGTTAGTGGCTTGAGCACTACCATGTAACTCGGGGATAGGGAATAAAATAAAGCCAAGTCAAATCCAATTTAAAACCATATGCACATCATCATATACATGCATAAATAATATGCTGAAAAGGGAATAAACATACACTTTAAAACTTTAGCCTAAATTGTGTAGCTCAATCGTCATAACATGAGAAGGCACCCACAGGCTATACGGGCTCAGCTCTCCCCTAGCTGGAAGGGCCTCAGTGCATGTAGCCACACAAACTGAGGATGTACATATGCACCATGGGGGACTCGAACCTCCCGGCACACCAAGGTGACTTAAGAACCCAATCATGTAATATAATATGGGGGACTCAAATCTCACAATCATGTAATAAGGGGGACTTGAACAACCCGATTATTTAGACCCCTACATTGACAATCGTGTTTTTTAGTATTGATCCCTCGGGACCTCCTCTTTCAAGAATCAACTACACAACCCTCATTAAAGTCCAACTAAATCATTTATCACACATTCCCATTCATTGAACCATGATACACATTTAGGCATACACTATTGGTATCGTCATACTAACCTAACTACACTTACAAGGTAACATCAACATTCCAAACCAATTATCATCATTTAGGAAAAATTCACAACCCTTCTGATTTAATTATACATTAGCTTAGGGAATTACACAACCCCATAAGGTTCAATTCAAAATCATTATACTTCATTGACTTTTCACATTATGCAATAGTTTAAGAGTAGTTCCATGTGCATACTTTTTGTATTCAAAACCAATTTCATAATTTGGGATTGAGTTCATTAACAATTCAATTGTCAATATTCACAAATTAGGGAAAATCACAATCCCCATGCAAATCACAAGTTCAAAACCATAATTAAAACATGAACAAACATCTGCAAACGATGGGAAACATTGTTCAAAAATAAACATTCAAAATCCTCATACCATGTTCCAAGAAAATATATGAATAATACTTTAAAATACATGTTTTTAACAAAGTAACAACTGGGAAAGAGTAACATGCCTGAAAGATTCTCGATTATAGAGAAGAAACCTTGAATTGACCCCTAGATGCTTAACCTTGAGGAAACCTTAACTTGCTTTGTTTGAAGGAATTTTGAGAGAGTAAAGAGGGTTTTTTATTTTATTAAAGTTTTAAAATAATGACCTAAAGGTGTCTTATGGACATGGGGTCTAAGTGGGTAAAGAGGTAAATATCCAAAGTGCCCTCAACTTAAAACGAAAAAATTATCGCCAGTGACTACGGGTCATATGGTGACTTAGAATGACACATTATGACTCATTACCACAAGTCGTAGCCAAGACAGTGTCATTAGGCACCCATACTGTTGACCCTACGACTCGTATACCATGGCTCGTAATGGGACCCAACAACTCGTAGGTTCAAGTCATAGTCAACACAGAAATCATTTGGGTATACTATACACTGGACATCCTACAATTTGCACATAACGACCTGTAATAAGTCCTCACAACTCGTAGTGAGCCATTTGTACTCAGAGAAGAAGACTTAGCCACACAAACTGGTCAGACTACAATTTGGGTCCTTACGACTCGTCAAGACTCCTTACGACTTGTTAGGGGAGTCGTTGTCAGAACAGTGAGGATAAAATTTTAAAAATTTTCCAGGATAAAAAATTTAGGGTGTTGCATTTTCCTACTGCTCTATTTAACCAAAATTCTCGAATTTCAATGTTGTCTGGTGACAACTTTTTTGAATAGAAGGAGAAAGTTCTTCTCACTTTAGGGTGTTCAGATCTAAATCTGGAAATTCATGTAGAAAAAACATCTAAGCCCTTGGAATCAAGTATACAAAGGCTAAATCTTTTTATGAGTAGTGGGAGCAATCTAATCACTTGAGCTTAATTCTCATAAAGGCCCATATAAGTCAAAGCATTTGGGGTTCTATCCATAACAATTACAATGTCAAAGCCTACATGGAGGCAATTGATGAACTATTTGTAAGCAGTCACAAGACATTGACCAACACCCTTATAAAGAGGCTATCAAGTATGACATTTTATATAAGTCGTACAGTGCGTGAGCATATTATGGAGATGAGAGATATTGATTCTAATCAAGTATCTTGAGGTTTATATGTATGCACCATTTTTTGTGCATTTTATTCTTAACTATCTTTCTACAAAATATGATCTGTTTAAAATATCTTATAATACACATAAAGATAAATGGTCAACCAATGAACTCTTGACTATATGTGTGCAAAAAGAGAAGAGGTTGAAACATAAGACACCCGAAAGTGCAAATTTAATGACTCGTGATAAGAAAAATGTAATAAAGAACACTAGTGTTCCTATAAATAAGGAGGAACGTCTTTATAAAGACACTTGTCATTTCTATAGAAAGAAGGGATACTGGAAGAAAGATTGCCTGAAATACAAGATGTGGCTCCAGAAGAAAGGTAATTTTACCTTTGTATGTATGAGTCTAATTTCATTGAAGTTTCTGATAATACATGGTGGATCGATTCTGGTTCCACAACACATATTGCCAAAATCAAGCAGGATTTTCTAACTCTAAGAAAGCCGATGGAAAGTGAATAAAATATGTACTCTGGCAATAGGACGTCATCACATGTGGAAGGCCTGGGTACTTATAGGCTCATTTAAAAGATGATTTTCAATTAGATTTAGAAAATACTTTTTATGTTTCATCGTATTCTAGGAATTTATTTTTTCTTTCTAGATTATCCATATCTGGTTATGCTTTCAATTTTTGTTTGTCTACAATAAAACATTTGAAAGATAATAAAGTTATTATTTTAAAAATATGTATGAAAAGTTATTTAAATTTGAGTTGTACCCCATAACTGAATGTAATATCATAGCTCTGCATGATAAATAAATTGGCACTAAGAGATGTATTATCAATGAGAACTCATCAAGTCTTTGGCACAATAGATTGGACATATCTCTATTGAAAAACTCAAAAAGTTAGTTAATTATGGTGTTCTTGGAGATCTTGATTAATCTATCTTTGCGACTTGTGTGGACTACATAAAGGGTAAGCAGGACAATAAATTCACTAAAAGTGTCAAAAGGAGTTCTTAGTTACTTAAGATCATATATACAGATATTTGTGGACCTTTTCCTACCCCTTGCTTGAATGGTGAAAGATATTTCATCTTTTTTATTGATGACTATTCAAGATATATGTATCTCTATTTTTTTTTAATAAATCAAAAACACTTGATGCTTTCAATGTATCTAAAATAAAAGTATAGAAACAAATTGGAGCTTAGATCAAAATTGTAACGTTTGGTAGGGGTGGAGAATATTATGGTAGGTGCATAAAAAAGGACAAGTTAAAGGTCCATTTGCTGAGTTACTTGTAAAAGAAGGTATAATAGCACAATATACCATGTCAGCAACACCACAACAAAATGGTGTGGCCGAAAGAAGGAATTAGACATTAATGAACATGGTAAGAAGCATGATTAGCAGATTAATTTTATCTTTATCTTTATGGAGTGAATCCTTAAAAATCGATGTGTATATTTTAAATAGGATTCCACCAAAGGCTGTCTCCAAGAAACCTTTTGAACTATTTAAAGGACGAAAACTTAGTTTAAGCCACTTACATATTTGGAAATGTCCAACTGAAGTGAGAATTTATAATCCATATTTTAAAAAGTTGGATGAATGAACAATAAGCGATTTCTTTATAGGATGTGTGGTTACCTCTAAAAGATTCAGGTTTTATTGTCCTTCTCATCCTAAAATTATTGAGGCTAGAAATGCTAAATTTCTTTAGGAACATGAACTAAGTGGGAGTGGTTCAACTCAAGTGACGAAATTAAAAGAAATAAGAGAACCACTTATGGTACCTTTATATACTGTAAACTTAAATGCAAAGTAGTTAAATTCTTATGAATTACCTGAAGAGCAACAAGTTCAAGAGATACACCACTTGATGAGACACATAAAGAACAATTCGCTTTAGTTGAACCCATTATTAAATGACCACCTAAACGAGTGAAACTAAGAAGATCCTCAAGAGTTCTTAGACCAAAAATTTCTAGTGACTATATTATATATTTTGAAGAGCCTGATTATGATATTGGGCTAAAAGATAATCCATGTTTATTTTTACAAGTTGTGAGTGGAGAAAACTCTACACTTTGGTATGATGCCATGAAAGAAGAGATAGAATCTATGACTAAAAATAAAGTCTGAAATCTCGTTGAATTACCAAAAGAAGTATATACTATAGGATCTAAATGGGTTTATAAGATCAAAAGAGACTCATCTAGTAATGTTGAGCGGTATAATGCTAGACTTGTAGCCAAGGATTTCACTATAAAAGAAGGTATTGATTACCATAAAACCTTCTCTCCCATTTCAAACAAGGATTCATTAAGAAAAATTATGGCATTAGTAGCTCATTTTGATTTATATCTACATCAAATGGATCTAAAAACGGTCTTCCTGAATGGAGATATTAAAGAGAAGTTATACATATGTCATCCTGAATGATTTTGGAATAAGGATGAAAGTCATCTTGTTTGCAAGTTGAATAAATCTATTTATGGACTAAAACAGGCTTTCCGCCAATGGTATATTAAATTTTATAATGTTGTTTCATCATTCAGATTTACGAAGAACATCATTGATCAATGTATATACCTGAAGATAAGTGGGAGCAAATATATTTTTCTAGTCCTATATGTGGATGGCATTTTACTTGCTATTAATGATTTGGGGTTTTTGTATGAGACGAAATAGTTTCTTATCCAAAATTTTGAAATCAAGGATATGGGTGAAGCCTCATATGTTATTGGCATAGAGATTTACAGAGATAGATATTAACGATTGCTTGGACTGTCTCAAAGAGTCTATATTAAAATAATATTAAAAAGATACGAAATGAAAAACTGTTCACCTGTAGTAGCACCTATCATTAAAGGTGATAAATTCTTATTGAATCAATGCCCACAAAGTATATTGAAACAAAAGTAAATGAAAGGCATTCCATATGCTTCACTTGTTGGGAGTCTTATGTATGCACAGGTATGCACTAGACCTGATATTGACTTTGTAGTAGGATGACAGATATCAAAGTAACCCTGGTCTTGATCATTGAAAAGCTGGAAAAAGGGTTTTGAGATATTTACAAGGAACCAATAATCTTAAGCTTATATATAGATTTTCTGACTTATTGAAAGTAATTGGATATTCAGACTCCAATTTGGGTGGATGCAAAGACAACAACAAATCTACTTTCAGATACATGTTTCTTCTTGCTAGAGGTTTTGTATATTAGAGAAGTGTTAAGCAAATCACTATTGCAACATCCACAATGAAAGATGAATTTATAGCATGCTATAAAGCTACATCATAGGCGTTATGGTTGAAGAACTTTACTTCAGGGGTTAAAGTTATCAATTCTATTGCAAGACCATTGAGATTGTTTTATGATAATTCAGATGTTGTGATATTCTTTTTGAAGAATAATAAGAGTGGAAATCAAAGTAAACACATCGACCTAAAGTATTTGATGGTTAGAGATCATGTCAAGAAGCAAGATGTGAGTTTTGAACATGTTAGTACCTACTTTGATAATTGCAAATCCTACGACTAAAGGTTCAGCAACTAATATTTCAAGGATCATGTGAACCATATGGGACTTAGTAACTCATTTTAATCTTGCTATATTCTTTAACAATTAGTCTAGACATTATCGTTTTGTTATACATGAATGTGCAACATTTTGATTTTCATGTATTAAAAAGTGATCATTGAATCCAATAAAGTTAGACTTTGAATGACTTATATTAAGCTTATTTGTAAAGTTGTTGGACACTTTATTTAGAACATATTGTACATCGTAATACATGAAAGGAAGTCTTTGATTAAGAGCATGACCGCCATGATTCTTGTTTTAATATATTCTTGATAAAAGTGATTTTTGCATAACTATTAAGTTGAATGAATATGCGTTAATGACCATATTATTTTTTCACTCATAAATGATTGTCTGCTTTTGATATGTGGGTCAAGTGGAAGAATGTAACAATATTACATATAATTACATATTAATGACCTACATATTTTTGGTAAGAAATTTACTTTGTCTCCCAAGTAAAGTAATAAATTAGTCAATTACTTTTCCTCCAAGTTATGAATATATGGTATTTCATCGATGACAAGAAATAACTATGAAAGTTCCTAGGGTTAATCTTATTTGCCTAAGAGTTCGTAGCCTACCTATAAATATGCCCGTGACTCCATCAGACTAACATACCTTTGATAGGCATAGGCTTGAAGATTCTTAGGTCTCTTCTTTCTCTCTTTTCTTGTTAAAATTTTTGACAAAGGTAATTCTTCACAACACTTGAAAAATAATGGTTTAAAGTACGTTTCTATTTATTTTTCAGTGTATTGGCTCTGTGTATGTGTTGAAACTCAACAGGTCTAACACATTAATTTACTAATGTTAATTTTACACGAATAAGTTATTGGTAAGTCTTAATTATTTTAATTAGTAGTCAAGTGTACGTGTTTTGTACGTGTGTCGTGTTAATTAATAATAAAATTATGAAACAAAATTTAAATAGTATAAAATTATACTTTATAAACGTAATATTAAATAACTTTCATATAAATCAATAGAAAATTCTTAGACAAAGTCTTTGACTATATGAACATTTTTATATTGTGTATATATATGAGCATTTCTTTATCAGTTAAATTGAAAATTAAATCATTAAAGACCAAAAATGGATAATAAATATCTTATTGATTTGGTTTTCGATTTAGTGTGTTTATAAGTCAAAAACTAATTTAGTGTGTTTAAAAATTTAAAACTGATAAATCAAATCGATAATACATAAAATCGAATTAAACCAACTATTGAGCACCCCCTAACTGTTATCATAGTAGTCTTTGTATTCAGAATTCAAAATGAAAATAATTAAAGACAAATTTGTATCTAGTTCAAATAGAAAATAAACAAAAAAAATAAAAAAATATAGACTCCAAAACCAAATGGAGCGCAAAGTGATCTTTTCTTTTTAACCCAATATATATTGTATTACCATAAAAAATTGCATAAAAACTATTGAATACCTTCGAAAGGAGTAAAACTTGTGGCAATCAAAAAGAAAATCACAATTCTCGTAATATAAACCTTAATTTTTAAGCAAGACAAACATTTAAATTTTTTGATATTACTTCATTTGGAGGCAACACGCTTATCTCGTCCAATTTTCAATTAGAAAATTTCAACTGAAGAGAAACATAAGAAATTGTTAAAAGGAAATAAAATACTGTCAATTGTTGATTTCATAGAATTCATATACAATCTTTAAATTTGTCAACTAAAAAGAATAATGAAAAGCATAAAAGATGATGATAATGACTAAAACACTACAGCTTCAATCAAAATTAAAATAAGAAGAAAAGTAGAAGTAAAAGAAGCGGCGGTATTTTTGTATTAAAGTTTGATCAAAATATTATTTGAATAGAATTGTAGAATTTTTTCTTTTACATCTGAGATAAAATTCTAATTAATTCAAAAGTACAAAATCTTTTCCTCAAAGAAAAAAATTATCTAAATATGGTAGATTTTATGTTATTCCCATAAACTTTTTTATCAATATAAATATAATATAGATTCTAAGCAAACTAAACTCATACGGATTTTAACTTCTTCCTTTTATTTTTTTTTTCTTAGATGTGTATGTTTTGCTTTTTTTTTTAGTTGAACTTTGTATGTTTTCTTTTATTTACATAAAATGACTTTTATGGCTTTTTTTAAAAAAAATAAATAAATAACTCATACATATGATTCATAAAAATTAGGAAAGTCCGAATTGCATTACAATATTAATTTTATCAATATAAGTGTTGGACAATAAAATTCTCGAGATCGAAAATAAATAATCGAGACAAAAAAAATATTGCAACAATCGATTTATTGATTCCAATAAGTGAGTGTTACAATCTCTATGATTCCTCTGATTCGCCTTTTCAATTATAAATTCAAGAGATCTTGAACTTTAACTTGAACTTGACGGATTTGATCTTGACTTGTGCTTGAATCCAAGGGCTTGGTAGCTTGTTCTTGAATCTTGCGGTCTTGATTTTGAACTTAAACTTGAGTTGAAGACTTGCTGAACTTGATCTCGACTTGTACTTGAATTCAAGGGTCGTTGAGCTTGTTCTTGAATCTTGTAGTCTTGATCTTGAAGCCTGAACTTGTTCTTGAATCTTGAACTCTTGATCTTGCAATCATGAGCTTGTTCTTGAACCTTGAACTCTTGATCTTGAAATCTTGAGCTTGTTCTTGAACCTTGAACTCTTGATCTTGAAATCTTGAGCTTGTTCTTAAATTTTTAGAGAAATCTGTTGCTTTGATCCACGAGCCCTCTCTTGCTTCTTGTTAAACTTGTTCCTCCTTTTTCTGAATTATGAGGCTCCTATTTATAGTTGTAGGAAGTAGAGAATCATGATAAACATGAACTTCCATTGGCCAATCAGATTTAAGTGACATGACATTTCTTATGGGTTTTTAATTTACTGCATCATTTTGACACATGGCATGGTCCCATTGGCTTATTCACTTGACTTGGCATGCCATGTCATTTGACACGTGGCGCCAAATTGGGTCTTTATAACATGATGGCATCTTGGGCTTGATAAAGTGGACTTATCATTTGTAGCCCAAATTAATAATCTAACCCAATTGAGGTTGGACTTTGATTAAATCCATATATGTTTGGACTTAACTAATTAATCCAATTATATTAATCCACAATATTTATTTGGGACTAATATATTTTAAATTTAATATTATCCGAATTTTGTACGGATTTAAATTTAATAAAATTTTATTGCTTACAAAGTGCCCCCTACTTCAAGACTTGTCAAGATATTTAATTTTCTTTTTCAAAGACTAGACTTGAAGTAACAACTTATACTTTAATTGAAATCAATGGTAATTTATATATATAATTTTTTTACATTATATATAATTGAAATCGGATGATGTCCAAGGAACATTATTTAATTTCATAAAATTTGACCACCCATAATAATAATAATGATGACAAACAATTGTAAAGTCACAAAATTATTTAATCAATAGGCAGTAATGTACTCCAATTCCATATTCGGCCAACCAATGATTTACTCCCTTTAGTATTTGCATCATGGTAATCCAAGACATGCAGTCACCGGCTAATCATTGCATCCAATTCCCACTGGGAGACATGCAAATTATACTTTGATTTCAACCAGACTTCCAACTTCTTAGCACAATTTGCATTAAAGTCAAATTCATCTCACCGCCTCTCAGCAATTATAAACACCCTGCGCTCCTCATTATTCACAGCATATTCTGTAGCAATCTTTGACGCAGTATTCAAGCTTCAACAGCGAGGTATTCCTTTCCTCTCTTTTTTTTTAGTTTTTTTTTTTTTTTATTCCTTTTTTTTAACAGCCATGCATGACTTATACTTCTTGCTCAAATAACGTATTCCATGCAAAGACGATAACCACATGGTACGAAGGGATAACTACTCGTCCCCGCCATACAAAAGGTAATTTCATGGTAATCTTATGGAGCGAAGAGATGGTTACTCGTCCTCACCATAAGAACGATAATTTCATGATAATCTTTTATCTCCGCCATAAGAAAAGGTAAAAGGTAACTTTATGGTAGTCTTATGGCAAAAGGTAAAAGGTAACTTCATGAAAGTCTTATGTCAAAGGTAAAAAGTAACTTTATGGTAGTCTTATGGCAAAAGGTAAAAAGTAACTTCATGGTAATCTTATGACAAAAGGTAAAAAGTATCTTCATGGTAATCTTATGGCGCATCGGGATGACTACTCATACCCGCCATAAGAAAGGTAAAAGGTAACTTTATGGTAATCTTATGGCGCATCAGGATGACTACTCGTCCCGCCATAAGAAAAGGCAACTTTGTGGTAATCTTACGGCACATAGGGATGGCTTATTTGTCCCTGCCATAAGAAAAGGTAACCTTATGGTAATTTTATGGCGCATAGGGATAGTTACTCGTCCCCGCCATAAGAAAAGGTAATTTCATGAAGATTGGAAGTTAAACTCAAGAAGGTTTGAAGGATTTAAAGAGTTCAACTTATAGATCAAAGAACCCAATGACTCCAACTTTCAAACTCTGAAAGCTTCAATATGGCAGACTTGGAGACTTCAACTTATAGTCGTAGAGCATCTGAAGACTTCAACTTGTAGACTTCGTGAACTTTCAGGTTTCAATATGGTGAAGTTGAAATCTCCAACATAAAAACTTAGTGAATTTGAAAACTTCAACTTATATGCATAGGTCATTTGAAGACTTCAACTATCAGACTTTGTGAACTTACAGGCTCCAATATGGTAACTTAAAAGCTCCAACATGAAGACTTAGTGAATTTGAAGACTTTAACTTATATGCATTGGTCATTTGAAGACTTCAACTATCAGACTTCGTGAACTTACAGGCTCCAATATGGTAACTTAAAAGCTCCAACATGAAGACTTAGTGAATTTGAAGACTTCAACTTATATGCATAGGTCATTGAAGACTTCAACTATTAGACTTCGTAAACTTACAGGCTCCAATATGGTAACTTGAAAGCTCCAACATGAAGACTTAGTGAATTTGAAGACTTCAACTTATATGCATAGGTCATTTGAAGACTTCAACTATCAGACTTCGTGAACTTGCAGGCTCTAATATGGTAACTTGAAAGCTCCAACATGAAGACTTAGTGAATTTAAAGACTTCAACTTATATGCTTAGGTCATTTAAAGACTTTAACTATCAAACTTCGTGAACTTGCATCCAATATGGTAACTTGAAAGCTCCAACATAAAGACTTAGTAAATTTGAAGACTTCAACTTATATGCATAGGTCATTTGAAGACTTCAACTATCAGACTACGTGAAATTGTAGGCTCCAATATGGTAACTTGAAAGCTTCAACATGAAGACTTAGTAAATTTGAATACTTCAACTTATATGCATAGGTCATTTGAAAACTTTAACTATCAGACTTCGTGAACTTACAGGCTCTAATATGGTAACTTGAAAGCTCAAACATGAAGACTTCAATTTATGTCAAAGAAACTTATACTTCATAGGGGTTTGCCCCCATTGAGTCACCAACACTTGATGCAAGTCTGAAGATTGATAAAGTTAAAAGACTCTTGAAGACTGAATTTTTCTTATATAAGGGGGAACATATATATTTTTTGAAACTCATGCAACTGAACTCAGAATAAAATTCCAAGCGCCTACGTACCTCAATGAAGAGGATCAAGTCACAACGTAGTTCTGGGGTGAGTGTTTTTTTTCTTTTTTCTTTTTTTTTGTCCTAACTTTTGCTTAGGCCTCCTCTTTCGAGGTTTTCAACCTAGCAGACATTATTTTTTTTGAACCATTCATAGTTTATACTCTTGCGGGCCAGGATTAGACATGCAGTTTATACCCGTTCCTTAAGGAGTGTCATTTTCCTTTAAGGATAGTACTTCTTCAAGAACTTGGCATTGATGGGGCCAATCCTCACGCCATCTGTATCGACAAGATTATAAGTACCATTTGAATATGCCTCTTGTACAACATATGGTCCATCCCATTTCGGGGTGAATTTGCCCCTAAACTTACAAGAAGTGATAATGGGTCTTCTTACTGCAAGGACTTGATCTCCAACTTGGAAGCACTTCAAGCGAACCCTTTTTTTGAAAGAACGAGATAGCCGGGCTTGATAACATACAAGATTTTATTGAGTCTCCAGCCTCTTTTCATCAAGAGCTTCTAACTTTACAAGATACAACTTAGCATTTTCTTCATTGGTGAGACCTTCTTGAATATCCAGTCTCAAAGAAGGTATTTGTCGCTCAAGTGGCATGACTGCTTCAACTCCAAAAGCAAGTGAATATGGTTTTGCTTGTGTTGGTGTACGATAAGTTGTCCTATACGCCCATAAAGCTTCTTCCATTCGCTCATGCCAGTCTCGTTTAGATTTGGACACGACTTTCTTCAGCAAGTTGCATAAAGTCTTATTGAATGCTTCGGCTAGACCATTGGCGGCAGTGTGGTACATAGAAGACTTGTGTTGCTTGAAACCAAAGAAATCACAGATTTTGTTCATTAGCTTTTTATCATATGGCTTTTCATTATCAGTTATTATGTACTGTGGAATTCCAAATTGGTAGATGATATTCAGTCGGATGAATTTTGCAATATTTTCTTTATTTACTTCCTTGAGAGCAATAGCTTCAGCCCATTTTGACAAGTAATCTATCGCGGCCAAGATGTATAAGTGTCTACCAGAAGATTTTGGTAGTGGACCAACAACATCCATTCCCCAAGCATTGAATGGCCAAGATGCTACAGTTGGGTGTATTACCTCTGGAGATTGATGTATGAAATTTGCATGGAATTGACAAGATTTTCATCTTTTAGCATAGTCCAAGCAATCTTTCACCATCGTTGGCCAATAATATCCCATCCTTTTAATACGAAAATGGAGCTTTGGTCCATATTGATGTGATCCACAAACTCCCGAGTGTGCTTCTTGCAAAGCTTGAATTGCTTATTTCTCTCCCAAACACCGTAAGAGTACTCCTTTAAATAATCTTCGATACAGTGTGTCTTTGTAATAAAGAAAGCGAGGTGCACAACGACGAATGTCAGTCTTTCTCCTTGGATCTTCTGGAAGTATCTCATAACACAAGTAGTCAATGATAGGTTGTTGCCAATCCTCCTTTACAGCTTTGGACATGGAGACGAGGTATTAAACCTTACCTTTTACGTCTTCATATTCATTTGATGGTGGTACTACCCATTCTTGGCTAATAGTAACTCGTGTCTGATTCAGAAGAGTTAGAGTTGAAGCTAAAGCAACTAGGGCATCAACTTGCTTATTTTCTTTCCTTGGAATATGCTGGAGGGTTACTTCTCCAAGCCATCCCATAAAGTTCTGTGCATAATCATGATATGGTCTTAACTCAGGCTTCCAGACTTCATAACTTTCCAATAGCTGCTTTATCACCAATTAGGAGTCACCAAAAATTTGTTATTGCAGTTGTTTTATGTCGACAGTCATCTCTAGTACGAGTATGAGCGCTTCATACTCAACAACATTATTGGAGCAATGACTTATCAAGGTAAAAGAGTAGGGGATGACCTCTTCTTGTGGAGTGACAAACACTACGCCAGCACCATCTCCATCTCGATGTGCAGCACCATCAAAGTACATCTTCCATGGGGATCAAACTTCAACAACCATTGTATCTTCATCAGGGATTTTATCGCTTATCTCCCAGTCATCAGGTATTGGGTGATCTCCAAGAAGTAAGCCAATGCTTGTTCTTTTACAGCTTTTTAGGGAACGTACACAATTTCAAACTGTTAAAATTGAAGGTACCACCTTGAAAGTCGATCACTTAGGACTGGTTTTGACATAAAAAACTTGATGGAATTTTCCCTAGACACGAGACGGAAAATATGAGCTTGAAATTAGTGTTTCATCTTTTGGATAGAGAAATCCAATGCCAAACATAACTTTTCAATCGGAGAATACTTCAGCTTATTTGATATCATCATTCTGCTCAGATAGTAAAGTGAGTTTTCTTGGCCTTCACTATTTTCTTGAGCCAGTAGTGCTCCAACTGACCTCTCTTGTTCCACGATGTAGAGTATCAATGGTTTCCCAGGTATGGGTGTCGTAAGAAATGGTGGCTTCATTAAGTATGATTTGATACTCTCAAAGGCATTACTACAAGCTTGGTCCCATTCAAAGAGAGTATCTTTATTCATGAGACGACTAAATGGTTGACATTTTTCGGCCAAGTTTGAGATGAACCTCCTGAAATATGCTAACCTTCCTTGAAGGCTTTTTAATTCATGAATATTTTGAGGCTCGGGCATCTTCAAAATTACATCAATCTTGGCTTGATTAATTTCAATTCCTCGGTGTCGCACAATGAAACCAAGAAACTTTCCAGAAGTAACTCCGAAGGCACAGTTCAATGGATTCATCCTAAGTTGATATCTTCGAAGTAACTCGAATACCATTCTTAGTTCTTTTAAGTGGTCGTCTCTCTTTCTTGACTTCACCACTAGATCATCCACGTAGCATTCAAAATTTTTATGGAGTAGGTCATCAAAGATGTTTTGCATAGCCCTTTGATAAGTGGTGCCAATATTCTTCAAACCAAAAGGCATTACCTTGTAGCAATAAATACCTTTGGGCATACGAAATGCAGTGAGCCCTTCATCTTTTGGCGCCATGCGGATTTGGTTGTAGCCGAATAAACAATCCATGAAGGACATTGCCTTATAACCAGTGGTTGCATCAATTATTAACTCTGGTATAAGGATTGGAAAGTCATCCTTAGGGCAGGCGTTGTTGAGATCCCAAAAGTCGATACAAACTCGAATTTGGCCATTCTTCTTCCGTACTGGAACAATACTTGAAATCCACGAGGGATATTTGAATTCACAGATAAAGCCAGCTTCAATGAGTTTGTTAACTTCATTTTCGATCAGTGGAACCAACTCTGGCCTAAAGCGTCTCTGAGCTTGCTTAACAGGACGAGCACCATTTTTGACCGCCAACTGATGGACTGCTACTTTCAGATCTAAGCCAGGCATTTCCTTATAACTCCAAGCAAAGACATCCATATATTCTTTGAGTATGTCCATATATGCAATTTTATCCTCCATCTCTAGAAAATTACTCAGGTAAGTTGGTTTTGGGTCTTCATCGGTTCCAAGATTAATTTCTTTCAGGGGATCTATTATGGCCTTTACTCCTTTTTCAAGTTGAGACGGAGCATCTCCAACATCTTACTCCTCTTGATAATCATCATCATTAATGGATATATGATAACACATGAAAGCATTTTCTATCTCTTCATCAACCTTCATTTGAGATGAGATATCTTTCTCATTTTGGATTATACATAATATGAGGAGCCAATACTTTCTTCATCTTCCTCACATTTATTGGTATAAACCACAGTATAAGCCTTCACTTTTAACACCTTGTTGAATGAAACCACCACTTTCGTCTACCTCCTCATTCTAGAAGGAATCAAACTTTGGAAATCCTTCTGGATCTTAGGTGAGAAGGCCTTTTGTTAGATGCGGTAGACTCCTCTTCTACAGTGATGTAGTTACTAACCGCCCTTCTTATGGAGATGCGAATTGGAGATGACTGTGTGTATCCTAGGACTTCATATGCCTGCCTTATTGTACCTTCCGACAGAAGTTTACCCAACCTTGATGGCTTATTAGGATTATATCCAGCCTTTACAAATAATTTGTATGCATTTGGGTTGAAGCCTTCTTTTGTCCACTTCGTAGGTAGTGTTATCTCTTGTGGCGGATTTTGAGCCACAGCTAGCCTTGAGGATAGATTTATCGTGTTAATCTTCCTAATAGGTAAAGTTAGCCCATTTAGCATATCTTGGGCATCAGATGGGTGATCTTTCTCTTTCTTTACCTTTGGCACGTAGTGAAGAACAAGAGTTGCCTTCTTTTTCATAGGAGCGATGCTTTCTTCATTTAAAGTGGAGAGAGGCTTCTTGGTGGCGACTTTTTCAACAATCACCACGGCCTTCTTGGCTGCAAGATCATCACACTTGGTCTTGGTGACATCATCAACCCTTTTCTCATTCACGACATAGTTCTTCAAGTAGAATTTTTCATCGGCAAAGTGTGATTCAGCTTCTGTGAATGGCTTATCATCAGTTACTATCTTTCTTTCAACTCTATTTTCAAGGTACTTCAAGCATTGATAGTAAGAGAATGAGATAATTTTGTTCCCGTGCACCCAAGGCCTACCAAGTAATATATTGTATGAAGTTTTGGCATCAATCGCATGTATCAATACATTTGATTGAAAATCATCCATACGAATCCCCAACTTGATAGATCCCATGGCCCTTTAGCCCCCTTGGTTGAATCCTTGGATTATTATACGACTCTCGTCCTGTTCGTCAGTAGTGATACCAAGTTCTTTCATCATGCGGATAGGTAGGATGTTGACTCCAGATACCTCATCTATCAAGATTCTATTGATCTTCTTTCCTCAAATATGGCCTATTATGTATAAGGGACGGTTATGTAGGGCCTCACCAAGTAGAAGATCATTATTTGTGAATGTGATTTTTGTATCACATACATGTGCCTCTTGGCCAAGCGGTTCAGAGGATGAAGGAACTTCTATGGGTATATTTTCACCCTTTGCCCCCTTTTTAGCAGTGTTAAAATAAGATACCTCAAGATTGACTTGGGTAGTGTTTCCGCGGAACCAACTCGGTAAGAATTCCTCTAAAGTCACCGGCCGTCGAGGTTTCTGGTGGTGAAGCTCCGTCACCCTTGTCTTCTTTAGAAGTTCAACCAACTTCTGTTTTTTTGGTTTCTTCACCATTCTTCTTCCGGTTGGCTGCTCGTACGTCTTCTTTCGCAGAATCGTCTTTTTGTGTCTGTGTCTGGTCACCAAAGTCCAACCTTTATTATTGTCTTCGTTAATTGAAGACCTTTCGGGCTCTAATATTTTCTCATTATGCTCTCCAATACATATTTGGACTAGGTCGAGCGAGCCAAAATTGATGGATATTTGATGAGAACTGGCCGTCTCATCGTCGAAGAAGATCTTCTTCTCTTTTGCCAGTTGCATGACTTTATCCTTAAAGACAAAGTATTTTTCCAGAGGGTGACTTATGAGCCTATGATATTTGCAATAATTAGGGTCATTAGTTCTTCCAGCTTTATTTCGGACATTTCATCTCTAAGAGTTCAATGAGTTTATGCTGAAGGAGTTCATCGAAAATATTGGCAACATCAGAATCAAGGAAGGGATATTTCTTTTCTTGTATCTCCTTTAAAGTTTTCTGATTTGGACGTGCTCCAAAAGTCGTCTTCATACTTTGCTTCTTGCTCACCTTTGTGGTGACCTTCACAGGAGACACATCAACATTCATGGACTCCTTGTTGTCATTTATGGGGAAAAACTTGCCCCATCTTTTGGGTTCTTGCTTATTCTTTCCCCTTCGAGGGTCATGGATAGGCGCTTCTTGCTTTCCAGCAGAAGACATGCTCAACTCCATATCATGATCACGAGTAGCTAACTTTTCAAAGGATTTTGGTTTAATTTCTTGCAAAATGTAGAGAAGCCCCCAGTGCATTCCTTGGACACATATCTCTATTGCAGAAGCTTCACTGATCCTATCTTTGCAGTTTAGACTCGCATTTCTCCATTGATTAATGAAGTCGATGACTGACTCATCCTTTATTTGTCGAGTATTTGTGAGCTCTATCATGATCACTATACGCCTTGTGCTATAAAACCGATTTAGAAACTCGTGTTCCAAGTGCTCCCAACTATCGATCGAGTTAGGCTCGAGGTTTGTATACCAATCAAAGGCGTTTACCTTTAGGGAATGAACAAACTGTTTGACAAGATAGTCTTCGTAAGTTCCAGCATTATTGCATGTCTTGACAAAGTGTGCGACATATTATTTCGGATTACCTTTGCCCTCAAATTGTTGAAATTTGGGCGGTTGATAGCCGGCAGGCATTTTGAGGCTATCTATTCTCGCAGTGTAGGGCTTGGCATACGCAAGGGAAGACTTGGTGACAACATCATACTTGTCTTTGAGGGTCCCTTCAATGAATTCCCTCAATTGCCCAATCGGGATCATTCCTTCAGCACAAACTTACACCTCTTTAGTCGGTGGTGTTTGTTTCACAGGATTTTCTATCTCATGAACCTCTTGAACTTTTCCCGTTGCATGGTTATATTCTCCGTCTATTAAGCCTTCCACCCTATCCACTATCTTATCAATCCTAGCCTCTTGATTCTGAACATAGTTGGTCAGGCCTTCAATTACCTTTGTCAAATTTGCAAGCTGCTCCTTTATAGACGAGGCACCAGTTACCATTGCTTACATGATCACCGGAGACGTCGGAGAGTAACATGGATTATCACATAAGTTGATCTTCGAAGTGCTCAACTTATGCGGTGTAAGTGGAGATGACGCATTTGTTGAACGACTATCGCTCTTTGCGTCAGAGTATTTGGAACTAGAATGCTCAAGTGGAGAAAGAATCTTCTTAAGCGATTCCGCGACACTGCTTCTTCCTTTCGAAACACTTGCATTGGACTTCATTCCTTTTGGGGTTGAAGATCCAAAAACTGGAGTTGGCGCGGACGACACTGGATGTGTTTGTTGTCCTAACATGTTTGCCTTACTCCTCGTGAAAACTCCTAAGCTCCCGAAAGTAACACCAAGGATGCTTTCTACTTCGACAGAGAACCTTGAATCAACAGTTGATTAAGAGTTAATCTTCTTGGAAGTCATTTCAGCGTTCTTAATCTTTAAAGTCTGAAAAGTTGAGATGAGAGGTAGAGATCGTCCCACTGGGCGTGCCAGAATTAGTTGGACAATAAAATTTTCGAGACCAAAAATAAATAACTGAGACAAGAAAAATACTGCAACAATCGATTTATTGATTTCAATAAATGAGTGTTACAATCTCTATGATTCCTCTAATTCTCCCTTTCAACTATAAATTCAAGGGCTTCGAGCTTGATCTTGAACTTTAACTTGAACTTGACAAATTTGATCTTGACTTTTTCTTGAATCCAAGGGATTGGTAGCTTGTTCTTGAATCTTGCGGTCTTGATCTTGAACTTAAACTTGATTTGAAGACTTGATGAACTTGATCTCGACTTGTACTTGAATTCAAGGGCCGGTGAGATTGTTCTTGAATCTTGTAGTCTTGATCTTGAAGCTTGAACTTGTTCTTGAATCTTTAACTCTTGATAGTGCAATCTTGAGCTTGTTCTTGAACCTTGAACTCTTGATCTTGAAATCTTGAGCTTGTTCTTGAATTTTTAGAGAAATCTGTTGCTTTGATCCACGAGCTCTCTCTTGCTTCTTGTTAAACTTGTTCCTCATTTTTCTGAATTATGAGGCCCCTGTTTATAGTTGTAGGAAGTAGAGAATCATGATAAACATGAACTTCCTTTGGCCAATCAGATTTAAGTGACATGACATTTCTTATGGGTTTTTAATTTACTACATCATTTTGACACATGACATGGTTTCATTGGCTTATTCACTTGACTTGGCATGCCATGTCATTTGACACGTGGCGCCAAATTGGGCCTCTAGAACATGATGGTGTCTTGGGCTTGATAAAGTGGGCTTATCATTTGTAGTCCAAATTAATGGTCTAACCCAATTGAGGTTGGACTTTAATTAAATCCATATATGTTTGGACTTACCTAATTAATCCAATTATATTAATCCACAATATTTATTTGGGACTAATATATTTTAACTTTAATATTATCCGAATTTTGTACGGATTTAAATTTAATAAAATTTTATTGCTTACAATAAGAATCATATATTTTTAGGTTTAATCTGCATTTACCATGTAATTTTTCTTACACTATATTTTAAAATTCCTTAATGTTTAAAATAAGTTTTCTTTTTACCCTATATTTTAGGATTCCTTAATGTTTTAAAATACCTAACACTAAAAAAGAATTGTGCGCACACACACACATATATTTATGTATTATGTATGTATTAATACGTAGATGACTTTAGAAATTATATAAATATCAGTAGATAGTATATTTAGATAATAAGTATTTAAATATTTACAGATTTTGTAAATAAAGTATTTGCCTATGATGCCTAAAAAATTGAGATATGACATAAATTGTTGAAAAAGAAGAATTTGAAGTCAATATTATTAAAAAAATTATTGTACAAAAAATAGAGGAAGTTGCCAGTTTTTGGTATTAATGCAATAATAAAAATTAATTAACATTAACCTTATTTAAAAGGTACAATTATGATTTCCATGTTTACATATATCTAGTATTTATATTTAAAAAGGTATTACTTCTCAAAGATAAATATTTACCTTCCGTAATATAAATAATTTAGTACATTTAAGTCCTAAATATTAGTGTCTTAATTAAATAGTTATCTTTAAATGCTAATAATTTTTTCTACACATATGTCTCGAGTTAATCAATAAAATTATATATATAAAAAAAAAATATTAGTAAGTGCCTATTAACTTTAAAACAAATGGATCCGCTGGAAACGCTAACTTCTAGTATATAAGAAAATATGGAAAAATAGATAGTAGAAAGGAGGTATGTCTCAATTTTGAGTTATGATTTTGAATCGAAAAACATGCTTGCAAAACATCATCTATAAGAAAAAGATAGTTATTTAGATTGATGAAAGAAATTAAAATTACCTCTAAAAAGATTGTTTGATCATATTTCGTATGTGCCCTTGCCATTAGAGCTTGTACAAAAAAAAAAGGAACCATTAAAATCTATTAATAAACATAATTATGATCTATTAGATCTCATAATTTATTCACAATTAAAATAATTGCATATGATCAAGAATTTAAAAGAGAACTCATATAATCAAGAATGCTAAAAAAAACTTAATGAATGCACGAAGAAGATTTCAATTAATCATTGATCAAAATCAAAACAAAAAATAAGAAAAAAACATAGAAGTAGAAGAATCACACGTATGTTTCTAGTAAAAAATGATCAAATAACTAGTTAAATAGAATTGTAGATATTCATTTTTTTAGATAAAGTGAAATTCTAATTAATTTAGAAGTGTTAGATATTTTCTTACCTGAATCAAATATGTTATTTTTTATTTAAAAAAAAAAAAAACGTACTTTGGTCCTAAATTTTTTTCTTTAAAAGTTGTGCATGATTCTTTCTTTCCATGCATAACTTTTTGTTAAATATAAACTTTTGTGCTTAAACATTCTTTTCTTTCCATGGATAGCTTTTTCCCTAAAGAATTGTGTAAAAATTCCAACCAAAAAAATCACACATTACATTTAATTCCTAAGTATAAGATTTTTCCTTATTTTTTTCCTTGTAGATTAAATATTTGAACAACAATATAATGATAATTATTTGAAAAAAAAAAAAGATAAAAAAGAGGATTTTATCTAAAGGGGATCTTTTAATGAAGGACAAAAAGTTTGAATCACTTTTCTAACTTTTAATATCTTGTAGATAGATGTGCATATAGATGTAGGGTGCTTATACTTAATTATAAACTATAACAATATTTTATCAAATTATTATAGCATAATAATAGGAAAGTATGGGGTTAGACTCCAACCTTTCGCATTTTAGGCTCTAATCTTCCCATTCTCTTCCCCCTTTCGTTCTCACCAAACCACACAAAGCAATAAATCCATTAACTCCTTATCAGCCATAAAAAGCTTTGAAACTTTGAATTTGAATCAATTTTTGTGAAATTATAATTTGTTTGGATGTGTTGTTGTTGCGAACAATTGGGAATGTCCTTTGAAATTTATATATCAATTTTAAGGATTTTGGTGAAGATTAGAGTTGGTTCTGATTGAAACTTTATTTAAAACTTGAGGAAGAAGGAAAACAATAAGTTGTATGCATTTTGTATGTTGGGTGTGTATGTTCTTTGCATGTTCAATAAATTAGTAGACATTACATATAAAATAGATATACAAACGACAGATAATACCGCATACATAAACATAATAATATGTTTTTTGTATGTCAATTGTGTGCGTTTTATCAGATTGTACAATCAGGTTCTTTGGAGGTAACATTTGATAACGTTTGAAGGTTAGAGCCTAGAGGTATATCCGAGCTCATATTAGGGCAATTAAGGACATGTATGATGGAACCAAGATCAAGGTAAGGACAGTGGAAGGTGACTCAAAGTATTTTTCAGTGATCATGATGGGGTTAGACCAAGGGTCAACCTTAGTGTGTTTCTATTTGTCTTGGCGATGAATGTATTGACGTGACATATCCAAGGTGAGGTACCATACTGTATGTTATTTACAGATGATATATTTCTAATTGTTGAGACTCATAGAGAGTTAACGCTAGGCCGGAGATTTGGAGACAAACCGTGGAGTCTAAAACGTCCAGGTTGAGTATAATAGACAGTGATTACTTGGAGTCTAAGTTCATTGCAGGGGTGGCTCAACCCTTTCGGAGAAAAGGCGGCCGACTAAGGCCCCCAAAATTTGAGGGGCCTCATTTTTTTTTAGTAATAATAAATTACAAATTTTAAGAAATATATTAAATGCTATTTATAGAAAAAAGAATCTTTTTATATAAAAAAATTTAGGAGTTTGATATAGCAAAAAACTTTTTAATGCATTGACTATATTATTAATTAAAAAGGAATTATTAAATGCGATTATATAATTTTAAAAATAGACTTTATAAAAATAATTATTTTTCTTAAAAATGTAAGGCCTTTATTTGATTTTTGTCTTAGGCCACAGATTTGCTTGAGCCGCCCATGGTTCATTGGTGTGATATATGAGGCTAGCTAGCACGGAGGTGAGGCCTAATATAGGAGTCATCTTAAGAAAGAAAGTTTTAATTATCTTTAATCTATAATTCAAGAAATGAAGAGATGGATGAAGATGTCACACATTGTACAGGTCAATGAAATAGAGGCTCGTCTTAGGAGTCCTACTGGTGATAAGAATGCACCACTTAAACGTAAAGTTAAGTTCTACATACAATAGGTACATGTAATATGTTGTATAAGACGGAGTGTTTATAAATTAAGAACTTGATATACCCGTGCTTCTAAGTTAAATTCAACTTGTTAAAGAATAATGAATATATCCTACCTTTCAAGAATAATGTCAAAAATGAAAAAGAAATAATATGTGTGTTAAGGGATCAATATATATACTATGATGTTTAGTGTGTTATTAGAAGGTTAAGGTTTGATGGAAGTTTTAACACCCAAGTTAAGTCGAAAGCAATGCGACGACTGTTTTTTTCCTTAACATGTGGCATAAGAGATACTTTGAACAAGTATATATTCCAAGTTATAAAGACATGCATGTTAATATTTGGCATTTTACCTAATTCGTATACTTTAAATTTAAAAAATTTTCACACAAGCCCAGCACTTGGACCTTCTTATTGGCTCCCTCACCAGTTTCGTCAGCTAATAACAAAAAAGGTTCTATACAAGTCTATCACAGTAATGAGAACCTAGTCCTTGACCAAGTTGTACGACTAAGAACAAAAGCTTAAGAACAAAAATAAAGGAGAAAATATGTTTTACATGGAAACCTCTTTGCTCAAGGGAGTTAAACCACAACCTACCCCAGTAGGATTTTTCAACCACTTCTCTAAAACAAGAGAAACTTTTGGATTACAATCTCTTGCAACCTAGGAATTAAAATCTTAACCCCTCGCCCTTACAATAACTCTATTGTAATCACTCTCTATAATAACTCTATTGTAAAGACAATCAAGGCTAACTCTAGCCACAAAGGTACTACCAAGGATAAATCTAGCCCCCCAATACCAAAATGGCTAGCGCTAGCCCATAACTCAAATCTATAAGAGAAGATAGGAAATAAAATACCTACACAAGCTTCTCAAAAGAGAAGTAGATTTACAATGTCAGAGCAAAATACAATGACTCAAAAACCTAGACCCAAAGACATATTCAGTTATAGCAAACTGATCCCTTGGTTGTTGGAGTTTTGCCTTGATGGGACTTGTGGTCGCTTTGCAAGAAGAATGAGAAATTTTAATTATGCAAAAGTTAGGTTTTTCTCCCACATAATGACTATATATATGAAGCAAATGGGATGAAAAAACCTAGAATATTTTTCATTGGTGAAGATTAAAAGTTGTTTCTCCTCTGCTGCTGTGCACCAATTTTTCTGAAAAAAGTACAGCTAACAGTTGTACTATTGATTTCCAGAAGTTCAACGATCGATGGACCTAGTCTCTCCTCTTGTCCCTTGGTAGGTTTGTCAATTATTAGGTATAGATGTCCCATGTGTCATTCAATGCTTTCATTTCATATAGGTTTGTCAATTATTAGGTATAGATGTCCCATGTGTCATTCAGTACTTTTATTTCATATATCACTGCACATATTAGAACTAGGAAACATTGCTTGAGAAGTTACCACTTAACAAGGCTATGAGTACATCCATGATATGAACCAGGTCCATACAAAACAAGGTCCATTTGAGGACCAGGTTCTCATATAGTTGACTCTGAGAAATGAATCAAGTTCTATAGGAAGCATATTTGGTACTAGGTCCCCTCACGAGTTTTTTCAATCATCAAAACCACATGTACATCAATTTTTCTATTTTAATAATGACAGCACAATACCCAATATATCCATTTTGAGGATCAGGTTCTCACATAATTGACTCTGAGAAATGGATCAAGTTTTATTGGCAGCATATCTGGTACTAGGTCCCCTTATGAATTTTGTCAATTATCAAAACCATTGCATATTAATTTCCTCCTTTTTGATGATGACAACCCAATAATAAATATAGCAGTAGATTCAGATAATTTTTCTATTATCAGTAGCATTTATCCCTACCTTAGTTTTTCATATCATCTAGGAGTATCAAGTCCCTTATCAGTTTCCCCTATCACTTATTTCTCTATTATCAGTTTCCTCTATCACCAGTATCTCTAGATAATAACTTTTGAATTTTTTTCTGGTTCATTTATGAGCTTGCCAGTCATAAAACTCAAGAATAATTTCGCCAATCATCAAAACCACAAATATAACATTTTGTCCTTTTTGATGATGACAAACTTAAGTTAGTAGTGAATCAAATTAGGATGTTCCCCTAACACCAACACTCATTTTTGTTCCCTCATCACTGTTACGTTGATCAGTTCCCTTTACCACATTATTCTATTAGGTAATAGGTCATTTTATTAGTTCTCTCTATCACCATTATTTTTCTTTTATCAAGATCTTCCCCCTTTTGGCATCATTATAAAGAGCCAACAGTAAGCCAAGTAAAAAAGAGAATCAACACATGGCCAATAGGGCAACATTGTAATGAGCAAAAATAATAGAGAAGAAAAAGGATATAGGCTACAACAAGATATGCAAAGTGTTCTGTTAATACCATTAAAAGCATACATAGAAAAAGGACTGAATACATATACAAGCCCCTTAACTATTTGATTTTTTTCGCATAGACACATCAATTAACCCATCTACCTATTGAACCCTTTACTCCTTCACAAATTATGTCAATTAAGCAAAATTGATGACGTGGCACTGACATGGCGTGGCATGTGTAATACACTCTCCTAAAGGAGAGTGAGAAATCATAATTAATCAAAAATATTAAACATAAAAAATTTCAACCAATAAAAAAATACATTAAAGAATTTTTATTTTTTTTAAAAAAAATAGTTGTCATTTTCTTCTCCATTAATGACTTCTTTAAAAATCATTCATATATAATTTGAGTGAGAAATCATAATTAATCAAAAAATTAAACATAAAAAATCCCAACCAATAAATGAATACATTAAAAAAATTTAAAAAAGAAAGAAAATAGCCATCATCTTCTTCTCCATTAACAGCTTCTTTAAAAATCATTCATATATAAGTTGAGTGAAAAACCATAATTAATGAAAAAAATTCAACATAAAAAAACCCAACCAATAAAGAAAACACATTAAAGAAATAATCATAAAAAAGAAATAGCCATCATCTTTTTCTCCATATTTTCTTTTCCATTAATGACTTCTCCACAGGGAGGGGGAGTTTTCCTTCTAGCAGTAGTAGTATATGTAATATTTAGAGATATGAAGAAGAAGAATAAGATACAATTATTTTTTTACTTTTTGTGCTCAATCAACGAGGGAGGGGGGGGGGGGGTTGGAAGAGAAGGGTTGTTGAGGGTGGGGTGTATTAATTTTTTTTAAATTTAGATTTAATTATATAAAAAAATTATTTTTATAACTATTTTAAGTTAAAATGTCATGTGTCATTATTTGATTTGCCACATCATTGGCATGTGTATTACACTCATTTTATATTTTTTGTCAAGTCAGCAGATTGGGCTCAATTGACATATTTTGTGAAGGAGTAAAGGGTTCAATAGGTACATGACTTAATTGAGGTGCTTATATGGAAAAAGTCGAATAGTTGAGAGACCTGTATATGTATTCAACCTAAAAAAAGAGAACTATCAATTTGCCATATAGGGTTTGAAATAAATCTTTTGAAGAAAATGGATGATACGAACACATATTAGGAAAGAAGACATGATACGAGTTGATTTTCAAGACATTTGTTATCTTAAGAACTTTGGAATCTTCAAGAACTTAGAGAAGCATTTGATTCAGGTCCTCAACTTTGATTTGGAATCGAGATACTTCACCTTTTGGGAAGCTAATTCTCGTTGAGGTCCATCAGGGCACCTGGTCTCCTTGTGGGAATTGGAGGAAACTTGCATGCAATCCATCCATCTCAGGATCAAACACTTTATCATCTAGAACCCCTTTTTTAGAAATATTATATTTTTTTGGGTGAACTCCTTTCCATGCACTTTCTGGATTGATCACTCAGCAGCGGTACCTGAGCCTTACTGAAAAAAACAACATTCTTTTTTAAGAAAAAAACTCTCAACTTTATTATTATTTTTCCTCAATAAACTTCCCTCAAACAACTTCTCATTGGGGCTCTTAGACATCAATATCAAATTTCACCCCATTTTTTTATTTGTACATAGTGAAGGGACCAGGTTCCTGACTGTGTGTAATTTTTTGCATGATATTTACTTTCTCAATTTCTTGTACAGTCTTACCAACCTCCAATGAATTTTTTTGGGAGACCTTATCCTTTCATCAGAACCTTTACTTGAATCAAAATTATGAATAAGTCCAAGCAGGGTCCAAAGTTCTTAAAGAAGTAGTTTAGGGAGAAGGGTGGGGTTTGAAAAGATACTTAATACGTGAACTATCAGACCACGACTTTCAAGGAGATTTCATTTCTTCTTTTGAAGAAGTGGTAAAATAAAGGAATAGTTAGAATTATGACTTAAAAGGAGAAAAATCAACATGTCATGTCAAGAAAGGATATGGAAATAGAGTTTCATATGACATGACAATGTTAAATAAGCGTGAAGAATAAAAATATTTATGTGGCATTTCAAGACAATTCAAAGTTATTATGAGTGTAGTTAGTGGTACTAACCTGTGAATAGGAACCTGGTCCCTCTTTTGAACTTTTCTGTGCACACTTTGAGATATCTAGATAATTTTCACTTCTTATTTTCTCCCATTTTGCCATGCGTGCATACCTATAACAGTGTAGAGCGATTCTAGACATAGTCAATAAACTCTTACATGGATGCTTGTGGTCTAATCATAACAACTATACCTTAGTGAATTTGTAAAAATTTCATGTATCTGGTCTTCCATAAGATCCCAAAAAGTTTAAGAAAATGAATCATTATCCATGTGTTATCATTATCTATCGAGTGACCAACAAAGTTACAAATAAAACTAAATCTAAATGATCTCCTATAATTAACACGATACTGTCTCCACTTGCCATCAAGAAGAGAAAAGATCCAATGATGTCTTGATGTATTATTTATTCACTAGATGAATAGGTCTCTTGGAGCTTGTTCAGGATAAAAAAATTGTCATGTTCATTGAGACATATCAAATCACTCCCATAATGGAGTCAAGATCTACCATATATATATTTTTGAATCCTTTTGCCACTAAGAGGATTTTGCTTGTTTCAATATTTCCACCCTCTTGTAAAGTCTTGAGTAAGAAGAAATAAAGATAGAAGTATTGATGTAAGAAGTAGGAAAATCATTAAAATGGATTCATTCATCTATAAGAAAAATTAGTCAGACATTAAATAATAAATAAAAAATTATATCAAGGTGCAAGTAATGGATATGAGATCTTTAGAGGATAATAAAAGTATGGTTTGCAAATAAGAAGATAGGGATTAAGAAAAGGACTTGAAAAAGACTTTAGGATCATGGTTAAATGATCATAAACATATGTATGAGCTTTAAGAAACTTTCTTGGCAAGTAAGCATTTTTTTGGTTTGAAGATCATTTAGGAGACCAGGGTCCCACTTGTTCCCTCAGAAGCTTGTTGCAAAGCTGATTTTAATATAGCAATCTCAACGTCCTTTTGTGCAAGAAATAAAGTCACTCAATCAACTTTAGCATTTGCTCATTTCTGAGCCAACATAAGATTAGACATCACAAAAAGAATTTTCACTCTACTTTTCTTCTTGATGATATCGTATTCCTCCAAGGTGGTGATGGTGAACATATACCTATTGGTACCTAATACCCTTTATTTAAGAGGAACCTTAAAGAGATTAAACACTTTGTTGAGCATAAATCCATAAGCAAGGCATTAGGTCTCCACTTTTTAAGGGACCCGGTCCCTTTAGTAGGTACTTCAAATATATAATCAAAAACTTTTTCATCTATGCAAATCTCACTCTTTTCACATGGGTAAATAACTTGTTGCTTTCAAAACAAAATGACATCTTGACATAAAGATCTGTAACCTCAATTATATATAAATCAGGTGAGGTTATTCAACTAGATGCAACTAATTTTCACTTTAGTTCTTCTTTTCATTCTCTTTTTCTCTAGTGGCTAAGTCCGATTGGCTCTTAAAGCATTATTCATTTAAGAAAATCAGTTGTTCACTTACAACAAAGATGGTTGATGAAGTTCTTTCTCAAATACAACCCTTTCTTGTATAATTTTTCATCAACTATTCAAATATATTACATCCTCAACACTTAAATCCAGATTGGTACCAGGTCCCTTAATCAGGTCCATAGTTTAGAAGGGGGATTTATTTTAGAATTAGCTAAAACACTTTCATGTTCTTTTATAAAAGTGACACTAGAAGGTGGCTAGCTAGAAATATTAGTTTTAGTAACCAGATCTACTATGTTAATGGTCTTATTAAAGGGATTAAGGGACAAGAAGAGTGAGGTGTTGAACAGATAAAGAAGTGACTTAGAGACTTAGAGGATTTAGGAAATCAACGAAGAGAACTGAAAATGGATTACATGGCAGTACCAGTCATATTCAAAAGTAATGTAAGACTGATGGACCTTTTAAGGGATCAAGTCCCTCAATGTGCATTAGTTCTTGCATTATGTTTTGTTTATCCTTACTTTCATTATGTTTTTCCCCTTTTTATCATGTGTGTACACCTGTAAAAGTATGGACTGAGTTAGACAAAGCCAATGTGCACTTACCTCAAATAACATGTGCCCTATTATTATAGATTTAGTATCTGGTTTGTTAAGGATACAAATAATGTTTCTTTTGCTTGATGTAGGACCTAATTTTATTTCACTTCTCACAAGAGCCACAAGTCTAGTTGTCTACAAACTTCTACTTAGGTAACTTCAAGGACCAGGTCCTTTGAGTTTAGATTCTGTAAAAGAGACGGGTTGGCATGTCCTATGTTCTTGAGCCTCAAATTGTCATCATCATCTGAACCACTTCATATTTTATGCACATATTTGGGACCCATTTGATAAATTAAACTTGAACCTATTTACATCGTATATATTTTTCAATTTCATGACCAGGGGTGTTTTCAATCCTCTGAAAGACTATGTTATTTCTTTCTATTTCTAAAGGAGAAACTTCTTTATTAAAATGCCTTGAGTGAGAGAAAATCTTTTGTTCTTTCTTTCATATTCATTTATCAGCCACTATCTATGAATATATTTTGGCTACCTTCTCGCACTACTTCTTTCTAAGCAATTGTGATGACCCTTCAGGTTATTTTTTGTATTTCATCTTGTTTTCTCTATTAGATCTTTCCTATAACTTATCTAAGCCGTTTATGACTTTCTAGGATTGAATCTTTGGTTATCGGGTAGTTCATTTGATTTTTAGAGCCAATTCCCTATTTTGAAGTCTTCGTTGGATCAAATTGGCTATTGGGAAAAAACTTTAGTCAAACGATCTTGTATGATAAATCTGAATATTCCAGTAGCTCCAAAATATTGATTTTAGGCTAGGTGGACCTTTGGTTTAGGTCTTGATACGCCTAGGTTTATTTCGAGCTATTGGTTAGAAGTTAAGAAAATGGAAAGTTGGGTGTCAGACTCACTCTTCATCAAAACGACATCGGATGGAAATTTTAACTATGTCAGAGTCAAGAACATTTAATTTTATAGGGTATCATAGTATGTTTACATTTATGGGATATCGGATGAATGTCGAGTGGTTGGTAGAGACCTGGAAATTTTTAAGTCTCAGTTGGTGCTGGTGCACCCGCATTTGCGAGCCATTGATCGCATAAAGGATCTGGAAGACACTAGCAAGTGTCACGTAAGTGACATTTTTTGTCTCATAATCAATTCCCTTTGGTAGTGGACAGGTATCACATAAGCAATACTCTTTGTCTCATAAGTGACGTTTGTGCCAGGCCACAGGTATTGCGTATGCAATACCCGTGTACTTGGGAAGGTATAAATACCTCCTTTAGACAATTTTTCACCATTTATCATCCATCACCAAGATATTTAAACCCTAAAAATTGGGAAATCTTAGGGATATCATTTGTGGGTGATTTTGGGAGCTTGGATAAAGATTAATTATGCAAAACTCATTCAAATTTGAGGTAAGATTCATTCATTTTCATGGTTAATTTTCTCCTATCTATCTAAAATCCCTAAAATATTTGGTACTTGATTCTAGCCATAATATAGCTCGGATTTTACCTAATTTTAAGGGTAAATACTCCTAGAGCATAGGTAAGTGTTGGGTTGGTTTCAAAAATGCGATTTTAGTAACCAGGGCCTACATGGGATTTTTTCATGTTTTGGACCTGAAGCATAATAGTGCAATATGGGAATCATTGTTCTCATTTTGATAAGCAAACTATGATTTTGACATCATGGCACCTTGCGGAAGCTTCTTGAAAGGGAAAATTGGTGATTTAGCGGATTCTTCGAGCTTTCTTTAGCGTACAGGTAGGCTAGGTTTTTCCCCTTCATTGATTGAGATATTTAATAGTATGTTAATGATATTAAGTTATATTTAGGATGGGTTATAGGTATTGGTGATACGATTGACCGTGCTTGGTTAGTTGAACCGATTAAGCTATTTGAAAATCGTAATTTAGGTGTAGTTGGCTTAGTTGCTTAAGTCTTAGTAGAATTTCTATATTAGGTCTAATTAAGAATTTTTTAACATCTAAAAGTTGATCTAGATACCTTATCCTAGTCCAGGGTAGAGTTATCCTTATACAAGATTTTAGGGATCAAAAGTGGGCCTCCTTCGGCCCGTCTTAGGTCAAGACTTAAGATAGGTTTTGGTAGACCTTTATACAACAAAAACAACAACATACCCAGTGTATTTCTACCTAGTGGGTTCTGGAGAGGGTAGAGTGTACGCAGACCATACCACTACCTCAAGAGAAGTAGAGAGGTTGTTTCCGATAGACCCCCGGCTTGGTAGACCTTTATACGCCCGTTATATATTTTAAAATGCTTATTATGAGTCTTGATGAGGATAAGTACTTAATGGTCATGATATCTTGATATTAGAAGTTGATGTTTTTACGGTAAAACCTGATAGTTATGATATTGATGATATACGTACCGATTCGAGTTCGTCTATTGATTATAAAATTAACGATATATGTACCGGTTCGGGTCTGGTGATTGATCATGATGATTATATGATTATCAATTAGAGTTTGGTAAGGGTAGTGGTTCTTGGTATCTCATGCTACTGATGGGTTTCTAATGATATCTATAGAGGTGGGGAAGTTATGGTAACTCAGGTAAGTTTTCCTTGATTGTACCCTCTAGGCTTATGGGGTCCTGCGTTGGTTATGTACTTTTTTATATTTATTGGCTTATGAGGGGAAATTTTGTATTTATGATCACATGTTTTTTTATGTTATTGTTCTAGTTTATCTATTTAACTGTGTACATCGAGGTTTGAGTTACATCGTAGTTTGCCCTTTCCTTGACTAGGTTATGTTATCTTGCATTTTATCATATTTATATCATCTTTTAGCTTAGTTATATGATGATGGCTACCGATTAACCATGGTTTTGGTACTTATACTACACCTTTGTACCCTTTTGGTGTGGATCTAAGTACTAGCTACCACCATTGATTCAATGATCGTGCTTTGTTGGATTTCAAAAATAGGGTGAGCTCTTAAAGCTGGGGTTGCTTTTTTTTTTCTTCTATTTATCTATGTCTAGTCTTTTGTTTTAAGACAAATTATATTGACTATTTTAGGGCTTATGATGTGTTTTTATAGCTCTTGTATTGACTTTACCAGGTCATGGGATGGTTTTCTACGTGCGTCTACCTTTCAGACTATTTCTATTATCTTTCTTATTTATGAGTTGTATTGTGTATTCACCCTTTTTTGGATTTTTCCACTAAGTTAACCCTCTACAAAATAGCTTTAAGCTATGGTTTAGATTACCTACTGGCGGGATAGAGTAGGTTCCATCATGACTCATAAATTAGGTCGTGACAAATCGTTATAAGAGCCTAGGTTTCACCGATATTATTGGTATAAGAGCAAGTGTCTAGTAGAGTCCTGCAGATTGAAATGATGATGTCCGTTTGTTATTTTTGGGGAGGCTATAGGACATTCTTAGGAGTTCTTCACTTGTTTTACTCATTTTGTGCTAAGTTTCTAAAAACATTCTTGTGGTTTTACTCTTTTGCAGATGGATAGGACACGTGCTACTGCTACATGAGACGAGGGTCCTAAGACCGATCCTAGGGATCCTTTCACTATTCATGGATGACCCAGAGGCTGTGTACAACCTAGAGATGTATACCCAACTATAGGTTAGGAGAGAGGGCCTTTACTAAACCCTATTCTCACTCCTGATCCAGACATTCTTCCGTCTCAGCTAGATAAGGTTCGAGGATCGGCCCAAGCCCTACCAGGATTTGTTTCTTCTTCAGTGCTTAGGGATGCTTTGGTTAAGCTTTTGGGGTTGGGTGGTGGTGCACCATATAATGGTGTACAGTTTACAGATTGGAGTGATACTAAAGTGGGGGTGAAACCTGTAACTGTGGCTCGTAGAGTTGAGGTCCTTCCCACGTCGGCAATTGCTCAGTTGGTAGTTGCTCAGCTAGTGGTTACCCAAACTGCTATGTCTATTAAGGAGCAAAAGACGTTAGGTACATTCTTGAGATCGTCTCTACTTAGGTTTTCTGATGCACCGAATGAGGATGCTTATGGGTTTCCGATTAATTGTGAGGATAGGCTCCATAATTTAGGTCTAGTTGAGACTCGTGGTGTGAACTACACTATTTTTTTGCTGGACTTGGTAACTCAACATTGGTGGAGAGGTCATCTGGATTTTGGGTTAGCAGGATCTTCTCCTTTGACATGGGCTCATTTCTTTAATATCTTCTTGGAGAAGTACATGCCCTGCAGCCATAGAGATTTTCATGACCCGAGGCTACCCCCTAGTCGTGACAACGGTGCTTACGATCACAAATAACCACAAGCTAACCCATGAGGTGGTACCTGCTGCGAGCACTGAATATCATAATAATAAAGGACATATGCAAAAAACAACTAATAAATCCATAAGATTAAAATACTGAAAATACGATAAATTCACAAGTCTATAACACCGGACAAAAAAACTAAAATACAACTGATATGACTGATAAACTGCCTAGTTGTCTATCTCACTGTCTGAATGTCTGAAATCCTCTAAATTGACTGAGTAGTTGATGGTACAGACCCCAACTAACTCCAACTGACTAACTGAACAGAAATGCGGAAATAACTGAATAAACATAATAGGTCCTCGATAGATGAGGACTCACCACTACTGCTAAAGCGCTGGACTATCTAAGTACGGTTGAGAAACTAAGTGTTCGAACGTATGATATAAGACGCCATAGTGCAAAGAAGAGTATGTGGTCAGTACTTTGAATGTACTAGCATACGAAATGAGGTTAGGCTGATATACATGGGTTACTGTACGTATGAAATATGGAATAACTGAATAGCATGAGATAACAGAACATGAGTGCATGAAAATTGAAATATCTTAGAATGCAAGACCAATCACATATATATTTTTGAAATAATTTGTAAATTGAAATACTAAAATCTGATAACAAAATGACTGGTAATCTATAGGCTTTGGTCAAGCAAACCTAAACTGAATTCTAGACTAAATATTGCACTGAGACTGTGGGAGCTATCATCTAACTGATATTCCCCAATCTGAGCTAATCGGGGTCCACCCTATAACCCAGTTGGAAGGGTGTTTGTACCATGCCATGGGTACTAACACTGGCTGTGTGGATCCACTAAACTGGTGTCCCAAAGGACTAAGGAGTCACCCTATACTGGAAGGAAACTCATGTGATATGTGTCAACCCTAAACTGGCAGGAAGACATATCAAACCTATGCTGGCTACATAGTTTTGTAACTCAGGGATTGCTACTAAGGGTCAAACCCTAAACTAGCAGGAATGCCCCCATCCCTGGGGTTTGATCAATGTTGAATACTACTCCCAACTAAATGACACTATTTACTGGACTGAACTAAGCTTAACAGAGCAAACAACTAATCATAACAATTAATTGAATGACAATGCTCATGGTTTATCTGAAATCATTCTGAAGATACTAAAATTATGTAAACAACTAGGTATTGGGTATTCATAACCCATCAAAACTGAATGGAAATAACAATGAAGACAAATAAAGTTTTAAAATCCATAGTAGGGGATCATTGCTCAAAACCCAACATTTAGACATTTCATCAAACACATGAGAGTCATGAATTTAAGCATGGTAATGGGTAAAGCATGCAATGATAACATGATTACAATACTAAAACCATGATTTAAAAATTTCAATATTCAAAACATGTAATGGCTCTTCCCATTGGAAACACTTGTAAGCATAACTCTAAATCAAAATCAATAATAGCTTCATGGAGATAATTCAACTTGAACATGGAAAAAACTCATAATTTAAATATAAAAAGGGATTCTTGAACTCCATGGGTGAAAAGGGCCCATGGATTAACATGACACATACCTTAAACCCTTAAGCTTGAAAGGAAAACACCAATCTTGATGCTTTCTTGAAGGTTCTTAGATTTGGAAACTTGAATTCTTGGTTTCCTTGGGGAGAAAGTAATGGAAATTAACAATCTTGGGAGGTGAATAAGGTTTATTTGAGAGGATAATTGAGGAAGATGGGCAAATAATACCCTAACGGCGTTATAATTTGTGAATTGACAAATTGAATTAAGGGGGAATGACACAATTTCCCCTCAGGCAATTAAATTTGTAACTGGAATGCAGTTTATAGGGTCACCTCGATGCGATGAGGGTTTCATCATTATTACCACTATGATACAACCCTATCACAATGATCTGTTGGAATCGTGATCCAAACATGACCCAATCCTCATTTGAAAAATCCAAAACTTCTTTGAGACATGTACCTCACACCCCTGAACATGAATTAACTCAATAAACAACATCTTGGGGTCGGAAAGGCCAATTTAAAAATCCTCAAAGTTAAGAGGTCTTAAAATGACTAAGTCCCAACACTTCGTAAAATTTTCAAGTGTTAAGCCTCTTATGCATGCAACTAGGAATTGAACTAAGCTAAGAATAATATGGAGTATTACAATATCTCCCCTTGGGAACATTCATCCTCGAACGAGATTGATTAGGCTGAGATATCTGAACTAAAGCAACTGAGATCACATACTAAACATGCATAACTGAAAACATGATTACATAACTGAGTCTAAAATATGATTCATGAACTAAACTGATTTTGTGAATGCATGCAATGACATGAGAATGATTATATAGATGGAACTGAGAGTGGAAAGAAAACAATCTAAGGAAAAATATTATCTTAAGTTGAGTCTGAGTTTGCTGAGAAAAGATGAGGGTACTTGGTACACATGTCTGCTTTTGCTTCCCAATTGGCTCCCTCAACGGACTGATTCTGCCAAAGAACATTGACCAAGGGAACTTCTTTGTTCCTTAGTCTACGAATCTAACGATCGAAGATCTCAACTGGGACTTCTTTGAAGAAAAGGCTATCCTTAACCTCCATATCCTTCAAGGAAATAATCACAGCTAAATCACCAATGCACTTTTTTAATAGGGAAACATGAAACACCGGATGCACTGATGCCAACTATGCAGGCAATTCTAGCTCATAAGCTACCTTTCCAAAATGATTCAAAATTATGTAAGTGCCAACATATTGGGGATTAAGATTTCCCTTCTTGCTGAATCTCTTTACTCCCTTTATGGGCGAGATTTTCAAATAAACCAAATCCCCAACTTCGAACTCAAGATCTCTCCTCCTCATATTTGAATAAGATTTCTGATAACTTTGGGTTGTCTTAAGCCTCTCCCTGATTAACTGAACTTTCTCCATCACATCAAACACTGAATTTGACCCTATTAATGCATCCTTACCTAATTCTAAGTAACCAATAGAACATCTATATCTCCTCTCATAGAGGGCCTCAAATAGATTTATTTGAATACTGGAGTGATAACTGTAATTGTAGGCAAACTTAATCAAGGGTATGTAATTATCCCAACTACCTTTAAAGTCAATAACACACACCCTCAATATGTACTCTAGGGTATGAATAGTCCTCTCTACCTAACCATCTATTTGAGAATGAAAAGTTATACTAAGATAAACTTTGGTACCAAGACCCTTCTGAAAATCCTTCCAAAAGTGAGAGGTAAACTGAGTACCTCTATCTAAAATGATAGCTGATGGAACTTCATGCAACCTAACCAACTCTTTAATATAGATCTTGGCATAGTCCTTGGCTGAATGAGAAGTATGAACTGGCAAGAATTGAGATGATTTAGTCATTCTATCTACAATAACCCATATCGAATCATGTTGATGATGCGTACGAGGCAACCCTATCATAAAATCTATGTTCACCTCTTCCCACTTCCAAGTGGGAATGTTGAACTCCTACACTATGCCACTAGGCCTCTGGTGTTCAACCTTGACTTGCTAATAGTTATAACACTTAGCTATAAACTCTGCAATATCCCTCTTCATACCACTCTACCAATAGATTTCCCCCAAATTATGATACATCTTAGTGACCCCTGGGTGAATGGAGTAACGCGCACCATGCGTTTTTAATAAAATCCGTTGTCTCAAATCACCAACACACGACACACACAGCCTACCCTGACATCGCAACACACTATCTCCCCCTTGGGAGAAAACCTCTACTTCTTTTATCTCTAACTGATTTCTTCAACTTAACCAAACTGGAATCCCTATCTTGCTTTTTTTTCGCTTCAGTAACCAAAGAAAATTCTGAACCCATGTGCTACCCTCAGCTGAATCAACAAACTGCACACTTAATGTAGTAAGCTGATGAAACTCTCTAACTAACTTTCTCTTATCATTCTCAACATGAGCAATACTACCTATAGATAATCTACTAAGGATGTCTGCCACTACATTAGCCTTTCCCAGATGATAAGACACACTCATATCTCAAACCACCTTCTCTGACAAAGATTTAAATCTTTTAATAAAAATACATAATACAAAATTTTATGATTTATTAACACATCAACGTGAACCCTATAAAGATAGTGCCTCCATATTTTCAAGGCAAATACAATAGTTGCTAACTCAAGATCATGGATAGGGTAATTCTTTTCATGGGGCTTAAGCTGTATAGAGGCTTAGGCTATGACCTTACCTCTCTGCATCAATACACAACAGAGACCAACTCTAGAATCATTACAGTAACAACCCATCTGAACCATCTAGCAAAGTCATGACTGGGGCTGAGGTGAGTCGAGTCTTCAACTCCTGAAAACTCTTTTGCAAGAATTTGACCACTGAAATTTGACTTTCTTTTGAGTCAATCAATACATGGGGGATGCAATAAATGAAAAAATTTCAACAAAACATCGGTAATAGCCAGCTAAACCCAAGAAGCTCCTTATGTTTGATGGAGAGATAGGTCTAGGCCAGTTTCTCACTGCTTTGGTCTTTTGAGGGTCAACTCTAATGCCATCACCAGAAATAATATGTCCAAGAAAAACTACTAATCTTATCCAAAACTCGCACTTACTAAACTTGGAGAACAACTGATGGGCTCTAAGAGTCTATAATATAATTTTGAGATGGTCTGCATGATCGTTTTCACTACTAGAATAGACAAGTATATCAATAATGAAGACTATAACAAACGTGTCCAAGTACTATTTGAACACTCTGTTCATCAAGTACATGAAAGCTGTTGGGGCATTCATTAGTCCAAAAGACATAACTAGAAATTTTAAGTAACCATACCGAGTTCTGAAGGTTGTCTTTGAAATGTCACATTCTTTGACTCTGAGCTAATGATAGCCGAATCTGAGGTCTATCTTAGAGAAATAACTGGCACCCTAAAGTTGGTCAAACAATTCATCCATCCTGGGGAGTGGATACTTATTCTTTATTGTGACCTTGTTCAACTAACGATAATCAATGCACATTCTATGAGAATTATCTTTCTTATACATGAACAGGACTGGAGCACCCCACGGAGAAACACTAGGTCTGATGAATTCCTTATCTAAGAGATCTTTCAACTGTTCTTTCAACTCTTTGAGCTTATCTGGAGCCATTCTATAGGGCGGAATAGAGATAGGCTGGGTATATGGAAGAAGATTTATTCCGAAGTCAATTTCCCTTTCGGGAGGAACTCCGAGAAGATCTTCAGGGAAAATCACTGGAAATTCCCTTACTAATGAAACTAACTCGAGACTTGGAGTCTCAGAACTAGAGTTTTTGACTCGAACAAGATGGTAAACAGACCCCTTAGATATCATTTTTCTTCCCTTAAAATTTGAAACAATCTGACCCTTAAGCACTGAAATACTACCCCTCCATTCAATAATCGGTTCATTGGGAAAATGAAACTAGACGACTTTATTTCTACAGTCAACTGAAGCATAGCATGAGCGGAGACAATCCATGCCGAGAATGACATCAAAATCATTCATCTCTAACTTTATAAGATCAACTGACGTGACTTTCTTAGATACTATAATCGGGTAATTTCTGCATACTCGTCTGGTTATGATAGACTTACCCACTGGGGTAGACACTGAGAAAGGCTATGCTAATATTTTAGGATTAACACCAAAATTGACAGCTATATAGGGGATTACAAACGAAAGTGAAGCTCCATTGTCTAAAATATCATACACATGAAGATGAAAGACCTATAATGTACCCATAACCATATCAGGAGAACTTTCCTAATTATGTCGAGACTAGAGTGCATATAGCCTATTCTGATGCTATCCACTGGTTGCACTGGAAACGATACCCTGTTGAGTCGAGCGACTGGATGGAACTTTGGAACGACTGTGTTGGCTATGTTGACCCACTTATGGGCATTCTCTGAATCTGTGGCCTAGCTTGTCATATCCAAAACATACATCACTGCTAGCCTTACACACACCCTAATGATTTCTACCATACTTCCTGTAGAGTGGATTAGTATGACCGATGTTCACACTACCCTGGGACTTGGAGCCTGGCGCCCTGTCCCGACTGTCATTCTAGAACTTTGGTACTGGCACACTAGCTGAAAATGAAGTTGGGGCTGAAATTTTTTGATAGAACTAAGAACGGTTACCGTCCTCTGACCTCGGTTGAGCAAAGTTAAAGCTACCTATTTTGACCCTCTTATTTTCTCTCTCTTTCTCCATAAGCTTTTATTCCTCAATTTGTTGAGCATGAACCATACGACTAGATAATTCTATCTCCTTAATCAACATATCAGTCCTACACTCCTTTACCACACTATCAACTATACCAAAAATAAACTTACTCATTCTAGACCTATTATTATCCACCATCGAAGAAGCATACCTCTCCAATTGAGTAAACTTAAGTGAGTATTCCTTCACACTTATATTACCCTGCTTCAAATTGATGAACTCTATCACATTAGCTTCCCTCAACTCTAATTAAAGGAACTTGTCTAAGAATGTCGTGGCAAATTCCTCCCACTCAACAAGGACTCAATACCTCTATCCTCCTTCCACTACTTATACCATGTATAACCTACATCCTGCAACTGGTAAGCAGCCAACTCTGCACTCTCACTCGAAGTAACACCCATGATTTCAGGCACCTTCTGAACCATATCAAGAAACTCTTGTAGATCCTCCTCAGACTTGGATCCCAAAAATAAAGGGGGATTCATTTGGGTGAAATCCCGAATCCTAGATGTAACTGTATTTTCCACTGGGTTAGCTAGGGTTACAACCTTCTGATTGTTCTGAGAAACTACTGAGTCTAAACTCGATATAAGAGATATGTTCATTCAGGGGATCTTCCTAAACAGGCAGAGGTGCAGGATAATTTCCATTTCTTCTTCCATTGTTGTTTTTGGGAGGCTTATCTGCAAACGAAAGGAAGAATGAGCCAGAAAGATAGTTTTAAATAGAGCTTATGCTTATTTGCATGAAATGAATACCGAAAGAAGGAAAACTTTTCCTAAAACGTCTTGTAGTCTCCTGTCCATAAGTGTGGCGCGCTTCACACCTTTGCACAAGACTCTACTTAATACGGATATCAGACTCCCTAGGATACTGTAAAACCTTAGGCTTTGATACCAAGTTTTATCACGACCCGAGGCTACCCTCTAGTCGCGATAATGGTGCTTACAGCCATAAGTAGCCATAAGCTAACCCATGAGATGGTACCTGTTGCTCTCACTAAATATCATAATAATAAAGGAAATACACAAAAAATAAGTGCTAAAGCTATAAGTTTAGAATACTGAAAATAAGATAAATTCACAAGTCTGTAACGCCTGACAAAATACCGAAACACACTTGATAAGACTTATAAACTGACTAGCTGTCTATCTGACTATCTGAATATAAAAAAGCCTCTAAACTGACTAAGGAGTTGAAGGGACAGGCCCCAACTAACTCCAACTACCTAACTGAATGGAAATGTAAAAATAACTTAATAAACATAAAAAAATCCTTGATAGATGAGGACTCACCATTATTGTTGTTGCTGCTGAAGTGCTGGATTGTCTAAGTATGGTCGGGAAACAATGCGCCCAAACCTATGATATAAGACATCATAGCACAAAGAAGAGTATGCAGTCAGTACTTTGAATGCACTAGTATATGAGATGAGGTTAGGCTGATATACATGGGTTATTGTATGCATGAAATATGGAATAACTAAATAGCATGAGATAACCGAACATGAGTGCATGAAAACTGAAATATCTGAGAATGCAAGATCAAGCACATATATATTTATGAAATAATCTATAAACTGAAATACTAATATCTGATAACTGAATGACTGGTAATCTGTATGCTTTAGCCAAGAAAACCTGAACTGAAGTTTAGACTAAATACTGCACTGAGTTTGTGGGAGGTATCATCTAACCAACATGCCCTAATCTGAGCTAATCGAGGTCAAATCTATAACCTAATTGGAAGGGTATCAATACCATGCTACGGCTGGCTATGTGGATCTACTAAATTGGTGTCCTGAAAGACTAAGGAGTCACCCTCTACTATAAGGAAACTCACGTGATATGTGTCAACCCTAAACTGGTAAGAAGACATCTCAAACCTTTGCTAGCTACGTAGTTCTGTAACTCAGGGATTACTACTAAGGGTGAAACCTTAAACTGGAAGGAGTGGCCCCATCCCTGGTTAGCCTAGTACTGAATCCTACTCCCAATTAAATGATACTATTTACTGGACTGAACTAAGCTTAACTGAGCAAACAACTGATCATAAAAACTAACTGAATGACAATGCTTATGGTTTATCTGAAATCATTCTGAAGATACTGAAATTATGTAAATAACTAGGTATAGGTTATTCATAACCCACCAGGACTGAATGGAAATAAAAATGATAACATATAAAGCTTTAAAATCCATAGTAGGGGATCATTGCACAAAACCCAATATTTAGATATTTTATCAAACACATGAGAGTCATGAATTTAATCGTGATAATTGGTAAAGCATGCAAGGATAACATGATTACAATTCTAAAACCATGAGTTACGGATTTTAATATGAAGATTTCAATATTCAAAACAAGTACTGGCTCATCCCATCGAAAACACTTGTAAACATAACTCCAAATAAAAATCAATAATAGTTTCATGGAGATAACTGAACTTAAACATGAAATAATCTCATAATTTAAAAAAAAAAAGAATTCTTGGGCTCCATGGGTGAAATGGGCCCATGGATGAATATCACACATACCTTAAACTGTTAAACTTGAAAGAGAAACACCAATCTTGATGCTTTCTTGAAGGTTATTGGATTTGGGAACTTGAATTCTTGGTTTCCATGGAGAGAAAGTAATGGAAATTGACATTCTTGGGAGGTGAATAGGGTTTTTTGAGAGGAGAATTGAAGAAGATGGATAAATAATGCCCTAACTGATGTTTTAATTCATGAATTGATGAATTAAATTAAGGGGGAATGACACAATTGCCCCTCAGGCAATTAAATTCATAACTAGAATGTGATTTTTAGGTTCACCATGATGCGATGCGGGTTCCATCGCTATTACCACCGCGATGCAGCCCTATCGCGATGAGCTGCTGGAATCATGATCCAAACATGATCCAATCCTCATCCTAAAAATCTAAAACTTCTTCGAGACATGTACCTCACACCCGTGAATATGATTTAACTCAAAAACCAATGTCTCTAGGTCGAGAAGACCAATTTAAAAATCCTTAAAGTTAAGTGGCCTTAAAATGACTAAGTCCCCAACACTTAGTCAAATTTTCAGGTGTTAAGCCTCTTATGCATGCAACTAGGAGATGAACAGAGCTAAGAATAATACGGGGTACTACAGAGATTATTTAAGGAATTAGTTCTCAAGTTTAGAGAAGGGATATATGATGGTTGTGGAGTATGAGACATATTTTCACGTATTTGCTAGTCATGCTACCTTTATTCTGACTACTGAGTATGAGAGGGTTTGTTGATTTTGTTCGAGGATTAAAACTTCTTCTTTGCTTTTCCACTCAGATTTTTATTGTTATAGGTAGTTCTAAGGTGTCTGACCATGCTCAAATAATGGAGGAGATACATCTCGAGACCCAAGGGGTAGTGATTAGAGGCTTTAATATTAGGGTAGTTTCAGTGGGATCCATAGTATGTCTTGATTTAGAGGTAGTAGTACTTAAGGTAGATACTCTCCACGACTATTGTATCAGCCTTAGAGTCAACCTAGTAGACCCATTCAGGTAGCACTCCAGATTACTGACGGAAGTTAGTCTTGTTTCAATGCTCACCCTAGTCAGGGTAGTGGTCAGTCTTTGAGGGGCTAGTTTTCTAGTTATTCTAGTCGAGGTGGTTATTCTGGGTCATCCAAATCTTTTAATTTTGGTTCAACTCAGGGGGCATGTTATGGTTCTGGAGCTTTTGGTCATTACTCAAGAGTAAGCCCTAGTCGTGGGGCGATTGTTACCGCAACTCAGTATGTTTCAGCTAGAGGTGGTATGCATAGTCATAGGGGTGGTCCCTAGGGTGATCATGGAGGTTCTCAAGAAGGTAGGGCGGGAGATCGGTTAGGATCCCAACCATGTAGCGGGCGTGGTTAGTTGTATGCAGTTCCTGCTAGGCCCAAGGTTGAGTCTTCAGATGTTGTTGTCACAGGTATGATTTTGGTGTGTAGTCAGTCGAACTTTTCTTTATTTTATCAAAGATCCACCTACTTTTATGTTCTTGCTTATTATGCCCTGTGGTTAAGGTTATCTTGGGATATGTTATTTGTGGCTTTGTGTATCTACTCTCATCGGTGATTCTTTAGTAGAGGATCAAGTTTTTAGATCACGTGTTATGATTGTTAGAGATATAGATACTTATGTTGATCTCATTATACTGGACATGGTAAATTTTAATGTGATTCTATTCATGGGTTGCTTATCCCACTATCATGCACTTATGGATTATTTTGTCAAGACCATTACCTTAGCCATGCCCAACATACCCCTGATCGTATGGCAGGGAGTTATTAATTGTGAGCTAACGAGGATTATTTCTTATATTTTTTCTAAGAGACTTATCTCGAGGGGTTGTTAGTCTTATTTCGCTTATATTTATGATATTAGTATGGAGAGTCCGTTGCTCGAATCTTTCCCCATAGTCTGTGAGTTTCCTAATGCTTTCCCTACTGTTTTATTTGGCATTCTCCTGCCTCGAAGGTTGAGTTTGTTATTGATATATAGCCTTGAACCCAACCTATTTCTATGGAACCTTACCGTATGGCTCCTGTGGAGCTTAAGGAGCTCAGTTCTCAATTTTAGGATTTTTTTGGAAAGGGTTTCATCAGATCGAGTGTGTCCCTTTGGAGAGCTCCTGTGTTGTGTGTGAAGAATAAAAATTTCTCCATTCGTATATGTATTGATTATAGGCAGCTTAATAAGGTGATGGTGAAGAACCATTATTTGATAACCCGCATTGATGACTAATTTGACTAGATTCAGGGTGTAATGGTGTTTTTTAATACTGATTTGAGGTCTGGTTACCATCAATTGAGGATCTAGGTTGAGGATACCCCAAACAAAACCTTTAGGAGTCATTATGAGTACTTGGTGATGTTTTTGTGTTGACTAATGCCCCTGCCCCATTCATGGATTTGATGAACCAAGTGTTTAGACCTTATTTGGATTACTTCATGATTATGTTCATCGATTACATCCTTGTGTATTCAAGGAGTAGAGAGGAGCATGCGCCATATTTAAGTATTATGCTCCAGACTTTGAAAGATCATATGTTTTTCCCAAGTTCTCTCTGTGTGAGTTTTGGCTTATATCGGTGACATTCCTTAGGCATGTGGTGTCTAAGGATGGGATTATGGTAGACCTGGTGAAGATTAAGGCTATTCGTGATTGGCCTAGGCCTACATCTCCGACTAAGGTTCATAACATTATTGGTTAGGCTAGTTATTATCGACTATCATTGAGGCTAATGCTACTATTTCAACACCTCTGACCAAATTGACTCGGAAGGATGTTTATTTTCGATGGTTTGGGGAGTGTGATTTGAGCTTTGGGAAGCTCAATTTCATGACCCAAGACCACCCCTAGTTGTAACACAGTGCATTGTTAATGCTCAACTTACATGTCGATTTAGTGCAAGGCGGTCGTCGTCAATATATTTACCCAACTTTGGAGTCGGGATCGAATCCACAGGGAATAATATGAGTGGCGATTAAACTAGTTTGAAACTAAAGCTACAAGTTAAATTCAAAGAAATGATACTAAAATATGAAATAGGGGTTTTTGATGATTAGCAAATAATTGTTGGTCACTTTAGATTCAGTGTTTGTAATTGATGATAGGCGTATTTACACGCCTAAAGCACCATAATTTACCCATATTTTAGCTAAGTTTTAAGGACAAAATATATAATTCCTGCATTTTTAGTCCATTTTCCTGTAAGTGAGCTAACCAACGTGATTAGCATGTTTTCAGGTATTAATGATGAAGATTTCAGCACTTTGTGTACCTTTTGGTAGCAAGGGAAACTTCACATAAGAGGGAAGGCATCTTTTGGAAGCTTATGGACTGAAAGTGATGCATGGAGAACTTGTCCCGGGCAAAAACAGTATTTCTAAAGACTTGGGGATCAGCAGTAACTTAATAGGACTAGGACAAGGATGTTATAAAAACCCTATTTGCTGAATTTTTCAGCATTGATTCATGCATTCATGCTTTTCATTATTCACGAATTGATAGATACTTTCATTATTCATTCGACTTTCTAGTATTATTCACGTTACAGAATCTGTAAGTTTCAAGACAGGGAAAAATGGCAAACACGTGAGCAACGAGGGGAGCAAAGTCGTCAATCCCTTTTGACGCCAATCTTATCCCCACCGTGAGATTATTCGAGCTTTGGTATGATGATGATGTCTATTGTGTTCTCCGTTGTAATCATGAGTAGCTAAACTTCTCTGTTAGGGTTATGGAAGCCTTATGATATACTATCTATTACTATGAGTTTGTGAATTCTTGATACGTATGCTACTTATATCATTACTCTCTTCATCTTAATTACATTCTTGTGGTTGCAAACATATAGAATACGCCATTATAGCATTAACTTGTTCGAGAGAAAAGTTACATGTTTGGAAAAGAGAGTGTGACAAGGAAATAGGGCTACCAACCCCTATTTACACGTTAGTGCCGTAACTGGGTTAACTTCTTGGAGAATTTGTACCGTTAGTTATACACTTTAAGCTCGAGAGATTTAAAGTGAAATAATCCTTGATGGTTGAGAAACACTAGGATTTACCATTAGAATACAAATCTCTATAAGTGCATGCATGTCTGAATTCCGCATTACTCATAGTTAATAGATACGTAGAACTCATAAGGTGGACATAACCCTAACTTATTTTTATCTGTGATTAAATCTTACTAAACAAATAATTATGTTGTTACTTTGATAGCATTAATTCACGCCACAATCCAATCCCCCCTTTTTTCGTGGAATTTTCGATCAACAGTCTATTAATAATTGCAACACTTAGTGACCAAGTATTCCCTGTGGGATTCGACACCCAACCCAGTTGGGTTCTATATTTGACTGCCACCGCTTACACTCTTACTAGAGCTGTAGTTTGGGAGTTATTAAATTTTGGCGCCACTGCCGGGGAATACGGTTGTCAACTAAGTTTGTGATAGTTACTAGACCCTTTGGTCAAAGGTTCTCGAATTTTACTTTTAGTTGTTTTTTTTGTTTTATTCAGGTTCTGTTGAGTGCATGCCAAATACTCATAGTTCTGGTCAGCCATTATTACCCATAAATCCTGAACCTCAACTTATTAGCAGAATGGATGCGCAGCGTGACATTGACAGAAGGGCGGCTCAACAGGAGCAGGCTAGATTAGCTGCACTGGCAGCTGCTCAAGTACATCAACAAAATATTGATAACCCAGGGCGAGCAACAAATCCTGATGATGAGGACCTGGGTGATGATGAGTTACTGAATCCCAGACGTACTGATAAAGTGGCGGCACCTATGCACAGGAGAGATCGTCAAGCTAGAATGAGACCTGACCTCCGAGCTGTGCAGGCTCCTTTTGATGATGATGATGACGATCTGGATGGAGCTGGTGCTACAGGGGCTATTATTCCTCCACCCTTGGCACCCGGAGCTAAGTTCAATATCACTAGCACCATGATTCAGTTATTGCAGCTCAAGGGGTTATTTGGTGGACTCGCAGGAGATAATCCGAATATGCATCTGATCAACTTTATTTCAACATGCAAGTCGTTTGACAATCCAGGAGTTGGGCAAAATGCAATTAGGCTGCGCTTATTTCCATTATCTCTGTCTGGGGAGGCAACTCTATGGTTGAACGGGCTAACTTCTGATTCTATTACTAATTGGAGGCAACTGAAAGACGCTTTCCTAGAAAGATTCTTTCCGCCATCCAAAAGAACACAATTAAGTGATGAGATCAGCCATTTCCGACAGCTTCCAACTGAAGCTCTCCACGAAACATGGGAGAGGTTCAAGAAGAAGCTTATGCGGTGCCCAAACCATCAGATGACGAATATCCACTTGATGGAAATATTATATAGGGCTTTGAACTCGGTGACAAAGCCAGTGGTTGATAATGCTGCAAGAGGGTCATTCATGGACCTTACTTTTATTGAGGCGAGTGATATGCTGGATCGTATGACAAAGCAGAGTAGAGCTTAGCATACCAGGGATTCTGAGGTAGCGAGCTCTACTGTATCTATTGGCATGACTGCAGAGCAGAGTCAAAGACAAGAGGAACGTGACCAGGATATGGCTCATATGAAAATGCAGATGGATCTTCTTACCAAGTATTTATTATCAAGGAAGACCGAAAAGGTTAAAGCCATTGTATCACAGGGAAGATATGATTCCGATTCTGAGGGGGAAGAAAATTACTTGAATAATCAAGGGGGTTTCTGAGGCAATGCCCAAGGAAACCAAGGTCGGAACTATTATGATAAATCTTGATACAAGGACCGCGATCAAGGTAGTTGGAAGAATAAGACTGACAGGAGTGGTTTTTATGTTCCTCCTGGAACTTGTGAGGCTGTGGCGTCTAGCTCTGGAAAGATGTCCATGGATGATATGATGGCTAAGCTGTTGAAAGGGGTGGAGGCAACCAATATGGGCGTTACTGAGGTAAAGAATGATTTGTCATCAATAAATCAATTGGTTGACTCGCATTCTACTGCAATAAAGCAGCTGGAGCAACAATTGAGTCAACTTTCAGCGGCATTCAACCAAAGAAAAGCTGGAATGCTACCTAGAGACACAGTGCAAAATCCGAGGAATGATGGATCGTGTATAGCTATTACTACCCGAAGTGGTAAAGTGTTGAAAAATCCATCCAAAGGCAAGAAGGTGGTTGATGATATAGCGGATAATGTTATTGATGCAGAATGTGAAGATGCCGTAGAAGCTGAAGAGAGTATTCATGACGTCACCCCTAGACGTCTGCAGCCTGAAAAGATTGATAGTCGGAAGCAAGATAAAAAGGAAGTGGTGGAGAAAACGATTCCCCTTCCACCACCACCTTTTCCTCAGAGACTGAAGAAGAAATTTGATGACACCAGGTTCAGTAAATTCATGACTATGTTGAAGCAGCTGACTATTAATGTTCCTTTGGTGGAGGCGCTGGAACAGATGCCTGGGTACGCTAAATTCATGAAGGACCTTTTGACAAAGAAGCGAGCAGTATGCTATGAGCTGGCAGATAATGTTCATCATTGCAGTGAAATTGCCATGAGGTCTTTAGTACAGAAGAAGGCAGATCCTGGTGCTTTCACTATTCCTTGAACGGTTGGATCTATGAATTTTGCTAAGGCATTGTGCGATTTTGGAGCTAGCATCAATTTGATGCCACTATCCATTTACAGAAAATTGGGGTTGGGCGATCCTACACCAACCAATATGCGGCTCATGATGGCAGATAGGTTGGTAAAACGACCTGTTGGTATCTTATATGATGTGTGGGTGAAGGTTTCTACATTCATCTTTCCTGCAGACTTTGTTATTTTAGATTGCGAGGTGGATTATGAAGTTCCCATAATCTTGGGGCGTCCTTTCCTCGCAACTGGAAGTGTGCTGATTGATTTAAGAGCTAATGAGCTTTTATTTTGGCTGAATGACGAAGTGGTCCGTTTTGATGTATGCAAATCGATGAAATAGCCTAGAGATATGGATGTGTTCTCTGTAGCTGATGTTTACTATGAGGATGAGAAAGGATTATCTGAAGAGAAACAGCTTACTGTTGATCCATTGTCTGCTGTGTTGTTGAATTTTGAGCGTGAGGAGGTTGAAGAATATGAAGAAACCGTTTGTGCTCTAACAGGAATAAGGTCCTATTCTCATGCTCCTAAGAAGCTGGACCTTGATCTTAAGAATCGACCATCACCAACAGTGAAGACTTCCATTGAAGAGCCACCAGTGCTAGAATCGAAAGAGCTCCCCAGTCACCTAAGGTATGCGTTCTTGGGAAGTGGAAATACACTTCTGGTGAGTGTTGCGGCTGATTTAGGTGAACAGCACATAGAGGCTCTCATCTCTTCTCTGAAGAGGTATAAGAGAGCTATGGGTTGGACTATTGATGATATAATTGGTATCCCTCCTGGGATATGTATGCACAAGAGTCATCTCGAAGAAGATTGCATACCGACAAATAAGCATCACCGTCGTCTGAATCCATTCAGAAAACGATGCACCATCTATCTCGACAAAGTCTAAGTAATCGAGGTAACTATGTCGTGCCGCGACAATAAATCAAGCGCTATGTGGGAGGCAACCCATCGTTTTTAATTGTTTTGTTTTACTAGGAGTTTGTTTTGTTAAATAAAAATCCAAAAAGAAGAGTCGAGCCATGACTAAAACTAAGGCGCGTGGTGGGAGGCAACCCATCGTTCTAATCGTTTTTGTTGTTTTTGAGTGAATGTAGGTGTAAGACGTATAAAGGAAGAGATCTAGCCCAAATTTTAATTTGGAATGGTGTCATGTTGAAGGTGGTAAGTTTGGAATAAAGAAACAAAGGCTATTGGTTAGGCATTGCCTATGCAAATCTAGGAAACGAACAAGGCAAGGACTATGTAAATCTAGGCAATGAACAAGGCAAGGCCTATGCTATGGCCTAAGCTCTCAGAATCTACAATGCCATAGCATAGGCGCCGCCTAAGCCCAACAATGCCATAGCATAGGCGCCGCCTATGCCATTGCCTTTGCTCTCTGAATCTACAATTCCATAGCATAGGCACCGCCTATGCCTAACAATGCCATAGCATAGGCGCCGCCTATGCTCAACTAGGCTTTGAAAAAGGCGCCGCCTATGCTAAGCATAGGCAAAGCATTAGGCGCCGCCTATGATTACTTTTTGGTCTCCTAATCCGATTTTAAATGGGTCAAACCCGACCCAAGCCTTGGTCTATAAATAGAACTTGAACCTTGAGACAAAATCACATTGTTTTCTCAACCTAGGCGCCGACTAACCTTCCCAAATCTCTCACAAAATTTCTTTTTGCTCATCTAACTTTGCAAGATAATCTTCCGACTCCATCACCAAGTAAGTTCTTCTTTTATATTCCGTAGTTATTTCAATACTACGCCTATAATGATTTGTTAACTCATGAAGTGGTGTTGGTGATTTGAATATGGAGGGTTCGTTATGATACATCTAGTTGAGTAAAAGAATACGTGTGGGTGTTCTTGACTTTATTCCGATTTGTATTTGATTGTTATACACTGTCATCTTTTTGCGAAATTGAAATGGTAAAGTTAATTACCTAATCTTGTAAGTTGAAAGTTGGAATGTTTGAATGACTCGTTCATCGAGATAAAGATCATGACTGAATACAAGCATGAGATGTTGTGATTATTTCTATGTCATAACTTGATTCGATCTCTACGTAGTAGTCTTGTTCAAAAAGTGCATTAATCCAAACCATAAAGTATGGTCAAGATTACATGACATAGAGATGAAAAGGATAGTCAAGGTTCCATGAAAGTGTGACTGTGCAGAACATATTGTTGGAACATATCGCCTACATGTATGTCGATGAAGTCTGAGTAATCGATATCATCCACTTAATTAGTTGGTGCCAACAAATTAAGTGTGGGGTGGTGCCATTATTGTTTGTTTGTCGATCAAGTCTTCCGAGATAAGCTAACATGACTTTATTTTAATCTTAGGTAAAATAGCACCAAAAGGTCGACCAGGAAAAGAAAAAGCGTCCACCTCACAGAAAGGTCAGAAAAAGGGAAGAAAAGAGCAAGCTGAATCCTCCTCTCTACAAATACCTCGACGCACTTTTGGGATCAAGTGGGGTATATTTTGAGGAAACTCTGAGGATGAAGACTCTGATGATGATTCCGACGCAGGGGGTATGACCCCAGACATAGAAGAGGAGTCCGACTAATCAGGTTTTCCTTATCTATTTTCCACTGAGGGCAGTGTGTCCCGTCTAAGTGTGGGGTGCTGGTATTTTTATGCTTCTTGTACTTCTTTGCCTACATTTATTCTAGTTCTTGTTTGTTTTAATTAGTCGTAATTAGTTAGTTTAATTTTAGATTTTTTAGATTTTGCATGAAAATTGTTCTGATAGGCGGCATAGTATTATGACAAGAGTTTGTGCCAAAATTCATTACTATTGAGATGATTAGGCTATAAGTGTGACTCACTGTGTGATAAGTGTGTGGTTTAATTCATTCATCTGTTGGGTCAAGAGTCTATACTGCTCCCAATAAAGTTGACCATGTGCCTTGTGTGTGTGAGGTTATAGTATATTCTGTGTTGTGACTGATGCTAGAACTTTCCTGGTGTGTGTGTAAAGCGAAATAAAGAGTGTGAGTTTAGGAGATGATTTAGGCATTTCTTTGGCAGCCTGTGATTGTTTACCTTCTTTTTACCTACCTGTGTACATTATCCTAGTGAACCCCATTGGAGCCTTTAGCTATTTTCTTTGACAGCCTCATATGTAGCCTAATCCATTTTTTTTTCAAGACCATAATTTGATCCAAATTCCTAAGCGCTTTAAATTGTAGAGTCATGTGACAAAATAAGAGAAAAGTGGGTGAGAGTGATGCCTCATTGTGTATTGGTACTTGAAATTGTTTTTAAAAGGAGTGGCTATCATAGAGGTGTTTTATAAAAAAAAAATAGAAAAATAAAAAGATAGTTGTGTTTATAATAGAATAACAAAATAGGTGAGAAGGGGTGGTAGATGAAAGAAAAGTAGAGAGGTTGTTTAAAAGAGAGTTTTAATGACATAATGTGATGTATTAAAGCTCTTAGGGAACATAGTCACTATTTCTGGCCAAAATAGTCCTACCTGTCCCTTAGCCTACATTACAACCTGTAAAGACCTACTTGATCCTAAGCTTAGCATTCTGATATTAGTGGAGCATTACACTAAGGGCAAGCCTATGGTCATCAGTTGCAACATAAGAATTCTTTGTGAGAGTGAGAGCAAGGAGAATCTTGTACCCATGTTTCGAAAAATGCAAAACCTATGAATGATTAGGGGTGATATCTTGTGTGAGACACACATGGTTGATGATTGTTGGGTAGTGTTATATGATTCTTTGTGACTTAGCTTGTGGATACGAATTAACCATCATCACAAGTCTATGTTGGAGGTTGAATTGTTTCTAGTAGTGAACAAGAAAACTACTCTTTGTTAATAATTGTCGTGCCTGTCTTGTTGAACATTTTATGTTGTTGCTGTGATATTCTAAGTAGATGATTGCATGGACGTAATATTTTGTTCGAGGATGAATAAAGCTTTAAGTGTGGGGTGTTGATGATAGGCGTATTTACACGCCTAAAGCACCATAATTTACCCATATTTTAGCTAAGTTTTAAGGACAAAATATATAATTCCTGCATTTTTAGTCCATTTTCCTGTAAGTGAGCTAACCAACGTGATTAGCATGTTTTCAGGTATTAATGATGAAGATTTCAGCACTTTTTGTACCTTTTGGTAGCATGGGAAACTTCACATAAGAGGGAAGGCAGCTTTTGGAAGCTTATGGACTGAAAGTGATGCATGGAGAACTTGTCCCGGGCAAAAACAATATTTCTAAAGACTTGGGGATCAGCAGTAACTTAATAGGACTAGGACAAGGATGTTATAAAAACCCTATTTTCTGAATTTTTCAGCATTGATTCATGCATTCATGCTTTTAATTATTCACGAATTGATAGATACTTTCATTAGTCATTCGACTTTCTAGTATTATTCACGTTACAGAATCTGTAAGTTTCAAGACAGGGAAAAACGGCAAACACGTGAGCAACGAGGGGAGCAAAGTCGTCAATCCCTTTTGATGCCAATCTTATCCCCACCGTGAGATTATTCGAGCTTTGGTATGATGATGATGTCTATTGTGATCTCCGTTGTAATCATGAGTAGCTAAACTTCTCTGTTAGGGTTATGGAAGCCTTATGATATACTATCTATTACTATGAGTTTGTGAATTCTTGATACGTATGCTACTTATATCATTACTCTCTTCATCTTAATTACATTCTTGTGGTTGCAAACATATAGAATACGACATTATAGCATTAACTTGTTCGAGAGAAAAGTTACATGTTTGGAAAAGAGAGTGTGACAAGGAAATAGGGCTACCAACCCCTATTTACACGTTAGTGCCGTAACTGGGTTAACTTCTTGGAGAATTTGTACCGTTAGTTATACACTTTAAGCTCGAGAGAGTTAAAGTGAAATAATCCTTGATGGTTGAGAAACACTAGGATTTGCCATTAGAATACAAATCTCTATAAGTGCATGCATGTCTGAATTCCGCATTACTCATAGTTAATAGATACGTAGAACTCATAAGGTGGGCATAACCCTAACTTATTTTTCTCTGTGATTAAATCTTACTAAACAAAGCATTCTGTTGTTACTTTGATAGCATTAATTCACGCCACAAGCCAATCCCCCCTTTTCCGTGGAATTTTCGATCAACAGTCTATTAATAATTGCAACACTTAGTGACCAAGTATTCCCTGTGGGATTCGACACCCAACCCAGTTGGGTTCTATATTTGACTGCGACCGCTTACACTCTTACGAGAGCTGTAGTTTGGGTGTTATCAGTAATCAAGAGTTTATGGAAAACCAGAATTATGTTCACTATGGGTTTTGGTACTTGACAGATGCTAATAGTGATTCAAGATTCTTACGATAGGTAGGAACAACAGATTAGCTTTATCGAAGTTATGCCTAAATGTTTGTCGACCTACTTAAGCATTTAATTACCTAATCCTCTCGGACTTAGGGAATTTATATTCACTGACCAGACTTCACCTCAGGTTAATTAACCTTGTTACAACATAAATTATTAAACAGAAGGTTGGTAGCTTCCAAGTCCCGGTCAATATTGAATGCACGTTAGCTAGGTTATGCTAACGTGCGCCGACGGAAAATTCCCCGACGTCGGAAAGCTAGCAAGATAAAAATGACTGAGAAATTGGTAACCCCAGAAGATGGATTAAGCACCTAATTAGACTCACTGACCTTCGGTAGCTTCATCCCACCTCAGATACAATCAATTTTGGAAAGCAATGAAGATAGTCAATCGGAACCGGATTTGCAAACATCACTCCACCTACAATCGTTCGTACAACCAACAACAACACAGGCAACTTGACGATTGTAATTCTCAGAGGCGGGTACCTCAACCCACCCAACTCCGGAGGACAAGTCGGAGAAACATGAGAATTGCACTATGCAACGAGGTAGGAAGCTGTCTTATGTCCCACCGAGCACGAAGGATGGGAAACTTATAGTGAACATTGAGGAATCTGACCTCAAGGAACAAGAGAAATACCGGAAATCGGACATTATTGACTACGTTATAGGGATACGCCATACCTGAGGACAATGAAAAGATACATCTCGTAGGCATGGGGTTTTTCCCCAAAACCTTAGGTACTACAGCATGATGAGTGTTATTTCATCTTTCGATTTGATTCTATGGAGAACTGTGAAAAGGTGAAGTAGGCTAACCCATACACTTTTCACAACAACCCTTCGTACTTCATGACTGGCAGGTGAACTTCATTTTCAACCCATATTGTATTACTACAATTCCGTTATGGGTAACTCTCCCAGGTCTTTCGGTGGGCTACTGGTCGACTGAAGCTCTCAGGAAAGTAGCGAGTGTAGTGGGATGACCATTATACACGGACCAATTTACTACAAATATGAATCGTATCTCCTATGCTAGAATCCTGTTTGAAGTGGATATTGCCCAACTGCTCCCAGATACTATTTAATTAAACACTCCAGGGGGAAGCTTTCACCAATATGTTGAGTATGACTGGCGACCTAAATTTTGCAGTGAATGCTTTAAGTTTGGCCACACAACAGAAGATCGTTGGATAAAAGAAAACTCCACAATGGAGGTGAATTCCAGGATGTGATGAAGAGGCAAAGAAGAAGGAACAAAAAGAAAAGACAACCCCCACCCATGAAGTATGAATGGACAATGAAAGAAGCGCAAGCAAGGAAAAAAGATTCAGGGGAGATGCAGGCTTCATCAGAGGTTTAAAAGGGGAGGGACAATGAAATTACACGTAAACAAGGGATCACGATATCTAGAAGCATAAAAGGAAAGGAGACAACAACTATTTCTAGCAACACAGTAAATAGATTTGCAATGCTAATACAAGAAGGTACTAGTAATGCTGGAAATAAGGAAATCCAACACAAACCTCCATGATACTATCAACGTGGAACATAAGAGGACTGAATCATTCCTTAAAATATAAAGAGTTGAAACTTTTTCTTCAGAAGAATAAAGTGGAAATAATGGGTATGTTGGAGACTAGAGTGAAAGAAAATAAAGCAAAAAAGGTAATAGCGAAAGTTGCAAGTGGATGGGAATCATAGATACAACTACCCTATCGCCTACAATGTCTGGGTGTGGATTTTCTGGAAGGCAAACATAAACTTGCAGGTGCTGCTACTTCATGAACAATTTATACATTATAAGGTCGATCTCCCTGCAAACCACTCCCAGTTTTACTTGACTATAATATATACTAGGAATGAACATCAACATAGGGAAGTACTATGGCAAGACTTAATTCAGCTAGGACAACATATTCAGAATCCCTGGCTGCTTAGTGGTGATTTTAACAATGTTTTGACAACAGAAGATAGAATTGGCTCACTTGTGTTGCCTAGTGAAGTTGACAGCTTCCAAGGGTGTCGCACTACCCTCCCTCTTACTGCACTCAAAGCTAAAGGATGTCATTTCACCTTCTGCAATAGGCAGGACCCCACTAGTAGAGTATATTCTAAAATAGATTGGGCTTTCGACAACTCTCACTGGGTATCTACTTATAGTCATGTAGAGGCAGAGTTTTTGAATCCTGGAATATATGATCATTCCCCTATAGTTATCAGTATGTGCTCTCAGCCACCAACAGGTCCAAAACCTTTCAAATTATACATGACAGTGTTGAAATATCCCGACTTTGGAAGTATTTTAGAAGATACATGGAACACTCCATTTTAAGGAACTAAAATGTTCAACCTTTAGTATAAACTAAAGGAATTGCAGAATAGTTTAAGAAATTTGAACACCTATTTATCTTCCTACAGTCAGAGAATCCAGCAGGCTAGATAAGGTCTTGAGATTACACAAGGCATGGTCTTTGGAAAGCCTCTATGTCCCAATTTAATTGAGCAAGAAAGAATCTGGCTGAGTGAACTCAAGAAATAGAGTGAAGTTGAGAAGCTGGTTTACAGGAAAAAAGCTAGAGTCAATTGGATAGATGGGGGGGGATGCAAACACAAAGTATTTCCATGCACAGCTAAAGTTCCGGACAAGCAAGAATGCCATTACTAGTATCTATGATGAATAGGGAAATAAGTTAGAGGATCCAGTGCAAGTTGAAGCTGAATTCATCAGATTTTTCTCAAACCTTATGGGCTCAGCAGCAATAGAACTACCCTGTCCAAATATTGAAGTTATCAGAAGTGGACCCTGCCTATCACATGATCAGAAATGTAAGCTAATCACTCATATTACTGAGAAGGAAATCTATGCATCCATAAAAAGCATGCCACATGATAAATCCCCAGGTATTGATGGCTATCCAGCTGAATTTTTTACACAAAATTGGCCCAAGATAAAACAGGATGTAATTGATGTTGTAAAAGAATTTTTTGAATCTGGAAAACTTTTGAAAGCTTTCAGTCGTACAGCTGTGACCTTAATCCCAAAAGTAACCAATCCATCTTATGTGAGGGATTATAGACTCATAGCTTGCTGCACTACGGTCTACAAAATCATCACTAAAATACTGACAGGAAGAATCAAAGGTATTGCCCAGCATATTATAAACCCTTCTCAATCAGCTTTTGTGAAAGGTAGGAACATAGTAGACAACATCTTGTTCAGCCATGAAATTTTTAAGTGGTAGACCAGGAAATGACTATCACCTAGATGTGTCATGAAAGTGGACCTTAGGAAGGCTTATGACTCAATTGAGTCGGGATTTATGAAGGTGTTACTAGCTGAATTAGGATTCCCAAGAAAATTCATAGCATAGATCATGGAATGTGTGACATCTATTTCCTATTCCCTTGTAATCAATGGTTGCTTGTCAAAGCCATTTCAGGGAAAAAATAACATAAGGCAAGGGGACCCTATGTCCCCTTACCTATTTTTCATTGCAATAGAATACCTCCATAGGGAATTCCAACTTGTGCAGCAACATAAAGAGTTCAAACATCATCCCAGATGTAAAAAGATGGGTGTGGTTCACATTATTTTTGCAGATGATTTGCTAATGTTCAGCAAGGCTGAAGTAAAGTCAATTCACCTATTGCAAGAGGCATTTGCAAGATTCTCAGCAGCATCAGGCCTTCAGGCAAACCCAGAGAAAAGCTCTTTGTATTTGGCAGGTGTGAAATCTCAGATAAAGCATGAACTTCTGCAGGTACTTGGATACAGGGAAGGAGAAATCCCATTCAAATACCTAGGGGTCCCTCTCTCTTCAAAAAAACTCACAGTGAGCCAATGTCTACCCCTAGTAGAGAAGATTATAGAGAGAATCAGATGTTGGTCTTCTAAATTGTTATCATATGCAGGTAGACTACAATTTCTCAAGGCAGTTGTTTTCAGCATACAAACCTATTGGGCACAAATTTTTGTTCTACCCAAGAAGATTTTGAAAATGATAGAAGCTATTAGAACTTTCTTGTGGACAGGTTCTGCAGAGACATCTAGAAAGTCTCTAGTGTCTTGGGACAAATTGTGCATGCCTACAGCAGCAGGAGGATTAAATTTGCAAAATGTGAGATTGTGGAACAAGGCATCAATATTAAAACTATTGTGGGCAATCAGTGAGAAGAAGGACTACCTCTGGATTAAATGGATCCAAGAATATTACTTGAAGAGTGAGACAGTAGAGAAATGTAATATCCCAGCAAATATAACATGGGTTATCTGGAAAATCATAGCATCAAGGGATTATATTATGCAATGTCCAACTCTGCAGGGAGGCCTGAAGACTAGACACCAAACTGTGGTAATTGAAGGCAAGCTGAGTATCAAGAAGTTGTACATCAAGATTCTACCTCAGTACCAAAAGGTACCATGGAAAAACATAATTATTCAACAATAACTTCACCCCCAACACAAATTTATCCTATGGATGGCTAGAAGGAGGAGACTACCAACTGTAGATAGACTGCTGAAATTTGGCATTCATGTACCTCAAAGTTGTATATTTTGTGACTCAACCACAGAAACTTTGGACCATTTACTATTTGAATGCTCAGTAACCAAGAATCTATGGCAAAGATTACTGCAATGGCTGAAAATCCAAAGGACAATTGGAGGCTGGCAAGATGAAGTATTAAGGGCGAACGTATGGGCAAAAAAGAAGAAGGAAAAGGACCAATCATTAGCTGTGTATTTGGTATGCTGGTGACTATTATCTGGAGAGAGAGAAATAAAATGAGGTTTCAAGACGGACACTACAATGCAGATAAATTATGTAGGGAAATCGCACTACATATGCACACCACTGGCAGGGGAAATGTTCACTGGCAGAATCAACTTCAACAATTGAACAACTTTCCATAAGTACTGCTAGTTTTATGAAAAGAAACTGAATATGTAATAGTTAATGTATAGATAGTTTTTTTTTCGTATGTTTTGAGAGGCAAGAGGTCAGCTCTTTGCCTGGTTATGTAATGGACGCACTTTGGTATTAATGAAAATTTTTAATTACCAAAAAAAATAATTCACTTCCTACTATAGTTGATTTCTTATCTCAAGCAAATCAAAGCAGGTGTTATCTAACGTTTGCAACCAATAGACAATAATTAAAACCTTAGAATTATCAAGGTGTCCTATTACCTTTAGAATCTTGAACACTTAGAAACTTACCAAGACCTAACCCATAGATCCCATAATTCGGGTTAAAGGGATTGAGCCACTCATAATGTAATAATCGATACAACAAGTTGAATTCATAATTTAAAAGATGAACTTACAGCAAGATGAATAGAAATGAGTGTTTCTCAGATTAGATCAAAGTAGAAATTCCAAAGTAATGATTAAAATCTCTTCAAAGTAATTTTTTTTTTCAAGCCAAGAAACTAGAGAGAGAAAATAACAAAAATATGTGTCTTAAAACTCAGGTTCGGAACTCTAAAGAAAACACTAAACAAGACTTTAAATAGTTCAGCCTAAATAAGGAAACAAAATCACAGAGTTTAATAATCCCTCGAATTAGGTGACGATATTTGTGACAACCTATCAGGAGGCTGACGACTTATCAGAAATGTCGTCAGCTCCTCTTTGCTTTTGACACTCGCTGCATTAGGCTGACGACAAACTGTGACGTCCTATCAACTCCTTGACAACTTATCACGAATGTCGTGAAGTCTCTACCTCATCTCTCATGTTCTACCTTAGGCTGACGGCAATTTTGATGACCTATCAGCTCCTTGACGGCTTATCACAAAATATCGTCACAACTTTCAACTCAGGTACATTTTCTGTCTGAGGTTGAGGATGAAGATAATAACTTATCATAGGGCTGATGACTTATCAGAAATGTTATCAGCCACACTTCTCTTCGAATTACATCAGATTTCAATTTCTTTGCTTCCATCCTTGTTGGTTCTCTTGCATCATAGCTTCTACTACGAAATCAAACATAAAATAATCAAAAACAACAAAAATTGCTTAAGACTTTTCAATTATTCTCAGTTAAAATCCTCAAATGTGTTAGCATCAGCTCACACGTCATGCATAAGGCCACAAGTGACCCAATCTAACCCATGATCTAGCACAAGCTGTAAATACTGAAGAAAGATAACAAAATACTGTGATATTCAAGTCAATAATTAAAGAGTCTGAAATACCTCACTAAAAACATAATTAACTGTCTGACTATCTGAAAGTCTCTAAACATGATGAGTTGTTGGGACAGGTCCCCAACTAAATCTGACTATTGAATTAGACATAAACTAAAATACTGGAGAGCATAGTAAGTAATATAATTAGTCCTCAGCTAATGGGGACTCAAATACGGCAGTTGAGGGGCACACAAACTGTCTAAGTACAATTGGGGAACTGAGCATCCAAACCTATGTTATAAGATAACATAAAGCAAAAAAGAGTATGAGATCGGTACTTTGAATGTACTGGTATGTGAGATAAAAGCTAGTTGATATGTATAAATATAGAAGGGTACTGAGTATAAATGAATGAATAGAAAAATTGAATGCAAGACCAAGTAAAGCATGTATTGAAATAATCTGTAAATCTAGTTAACTGAATAAATGATAGACATGACACTTGGTCATAAAAACTTGAACTGGTTTAATTTGAATATTGAACTGAGACTGTGGGAGTTAACATTTAACCGACATGTCCCAATCTGAGTTGATCTGAGTCCAACCTATAACCCAGTTAGAAGGGTGTCAATACCTTACAACAGGTACTGACACTAGTTGGTATGGATCCACTAATATGATGTCCTGAAAAATAAGGGTGTCATTCTTCTACTAATGGGGGACCCCTCAAAATCTACGGTGGTACCGTAGGTTTGGAACTTTGGGAATGCTACGAATGACTCATACCTAACTAACGGGGGAGCCACCATCCCTATGTTCACTTTATGATAAGTATTACTCCCAACTAAATAACACTTGTAAGGATATTCATTTAACATAATTTGTTACAGATAAGTGCTCATTATGAAGATATATTGAATTTAATGATACAAGCATACTCTGAATGAGTTGTAACTTTAAAATCGTAACATGCATGATTTTCCTAGGTATTGGTTGTTCATAACCCACTAGCACTATCTAACAATCCATGGTAGTGGAAAAATCATGAATAAAGATCCATCTTTCAATAACTAATCATGAAATGGATATTTGCATTATCATACATATGAAAACACAATTATCATGAGGGAATATATTTTTATGGTTTAAAATCAAATCAATTAAGAAGAAAATTATAAAATTCATAATATACATAAAATTTCACCAATTGGGGGGAAAGAGTTTATACTTGTAAAAGTAGGTAATTCTTAGGACTCAATAGGAGGAAGGGACCTATTGATGAATATTCCACATACCTGAGTGTAGAAGCTTGGATGAATCTTCTTGTGAATTAGACTTGTTTGATGAACCCTAATTTCTTCTTGAGAGAAGAGAAAACCGCCCTTTTGTGGTAAATTATGGTAAATGATGGAATTGGGGGTTTTGGGTCTTTTATACCCCCCTTTGGGAAGCCTAAACTATGTGGCTTAGGCTTTAGAAGGAGTGGAGAAAGACTTAAAAGTTCCTGGAAAACGTACAAGAAATATGGGTTCCCAATCATTACGACTTATTCGGACTGACTATGAGTCATAGTCTGTTGTAACCTCGAATCAAGGGTTTGAGGCCTTTTTATGGTCTGACTACAACTTTCCCCTTGTGACTCATCGTGACTGACTACGAGTCATAAGATGGAGTCGTAGTCTGAATCCTGAGTCTTGGGTCCTTTATTGGTCAGGTTACGAGTCCCTTCCTACGACTCGTAGTCACCGATTATGAGCCATAAGATTTAGTCCTAGCCACTGGGATCAAACTTAGGGCCTTCACTAGAGTGACTAAGACTCACTCATGATGACTTTTCATGAGTGGTAAAGACTCATTACCTGAGTCATCATCACGATAGTGTGTCAGGCCTTAAGGGAAAATTTCACATATTTTTGCGACGGCATTGGGTTGAGGCAAGACCTTAAGCGTTGGAAAGCTAGCTTAGTGGTCTATATTTTGAGGGGGTCTAGAACTTGAAAATTTGGGGTATTATAGTATCTTCCCCTTGGGATCATTCATCCTCAAATGAAACTAGCTGAGCCAGAGTACTAGGAAGACCAAGATCATGCACTGAAGACATGAACTAAACCATGATTAAATAGTTGAATTTGAAAACATAATGCATGGACTGAATTGAATTCATGAATGCATATTATGACATGAGGATGGTTGGATAGCTGAGATAGAAAGCAAAAGATTTAATTCAAAGAAACCATTACCTCAAGCTGAGTCTGAATTCATTGAGAAAAGATAGAGATATTTGGCTTGCATATCACATTTTGCTTCCCAAGTATCTCCCTGAATGGGACTGATTTCTCCATAGAACCTTAACTAAGGCAACTTCTTTATTCCTTAACTTATGAATCTGATAGTCAAGGATCTCAACTGAGATTTCTTCATAAGAGAGGGTATCTTCCACGCCAACACTTTCTAGAGGAAAGACAAAAGCTAGGTCACCAATGCATTTCTTTTACAGAGAGATATGAAACACCAGGTACACTAAGGCTAAATCCATATGAAACTCTAACTCATAGTCTACCTTTCCAAAATGACTCAAAATCCTATAGGGGCCAACATAAATTGGACTGAGCTTCCTCTTTTTACCAAATCTCTTCAGACCTTTCAAGGGAAAAAATTTTAGATACATAAAATCTCCAACTTTGAATTCAAGATCTCTTCTCCTCACATCTGCATAGGTATTTTGGTGGCTTTGGGCTGTCCTTGGCCTTTATCGAATCAAATAAACCTTCTCTATCGCCTCATATACTGAGTTTGGACCTATCAAAGAAGATTCACCAACTTCAAACCAACCAATAGGGTATCTATATCTCCTATAATAGATAGCCTCAAATGGAGCCATCTGAATACTGAAGTGATAGTTGTTATTGTAGGAAAACTCAATCAAAGATAAGTGATCAACCCAACTACCATTAAAATTGATAACATAAGCCCTCAACATATCCCCTAAGGTCTGAATGGTCCATCCATCTGCGGGTAAAAAGTTGTACTGAGATGAATTGGGTTACCAAAACCCTTTTGAAAAGCCTTCAAAAATTAAAAGGTAAATAGAGTATCTCTATCTGAAATAATGGTCAATCGGACTCCATGTAATTTCACCAACTCCTTGAGATAGAGTCTGTCACAATCCTTGGATGAATATGAAGAATGGACTAACAAGAAGTGGGTTGACTTGGTCATTCTATCCACAATGACCTAAATCAAATCATGTTGTTGACGTGTACGGGGAAAACCTATAACAAAATCCATATTCATCACTTCCCACTTCCAAGTGGGAATGATAAACTCCTGAAGCATACCACTAGGTCTCTGGTCCTCAACCTTGACCTATTGAAAATTTGGACACTTGGCCACAAATTTCTCGATATCCTTCTTCATACCATTCCTCTAATAAACTTCCATCAAATCGTGGTACATCTTAGTGGCTCCCATATGGATAGAATATTATGAACCATGCACTTGTGTTAAAATTAACTGCCTCAAACCATTCACATTAGAAACACTTAACCTATCCTGACAACGAAGTACACCATCTTCCCCAAGGGTGAAAACCTTGACTTTCTAATCCCGAACTAACTCTTTCAACTTAATTAGAATAGGGTCTCTGTCCTATTTTTCTTTTCCCTTAGAAACTAGAGAAGATCCCAAACTATTCTAAACCCATACACTGCCTCAGCCAAAGCAACCAACCAAACTCCTAATCTGGAAAGCTGGTGAACCTCATGAACTAACTTCTTCTTATCCTTCTTAACATGGGCAACTCTACCCATAGACAATATGCTAAGGGAATCATCTACAACATTGGACTTACCTAGGTGATACAACACACTCATATTATAATCTTTCAATAATTAAGCCACCTTCTCTGATAAAGATTTAGATTTGTCAGTATGAATACATATTGTAAGCTCTTGTGATTCATAAGCATATCCACATGGATACCATAGAGGTAATGCCGCTAAATATTTAAGGCAAATACAATCTCTACCAACTTGAGATCATGAGTCGAGTAATTCTTCTCATGAGGTTTGAGCTATCTAGAGGCATAGGCTATAAATTTACCTCGCTGCATCAAAACACATCCAAGACCAACCCTAAAAGTATCACAATAAACTATAACCTATCTGAACCTTCAGGTAGAGTTAATACTGGAGAGAAAGTGAGTTGAGTCTTTAACTCTTGAAAACTCTTCTTACAAGAGTCTGACTACCAAAACTTTACTTTTTTCTAAGTCAGTATGGATATGGGAGAAATAATAGAAGAGAATCCCTTAATAAACCATTTGTAGTAACCAGCTAAATTGAAAAATCTCCTGATATCTGATAGAGAGATGGGTTTGGGATAGTTCTTCACTGCTTTGGTCTTTTTAGGATCAACTCTAATGCCAACAAAAAATGATATGATCGAGTAAATCTATGGATATCAACCAGAATTCACACTTACTGAACTTAGCAAATAACTAATGATCCTTAAGGGTTTGCAAAATAATCCTTAGGTGGTTTGCATAATCACCCTCACTAAAAGAGTAGATAAGGATGTCATCTATGAAGACTATGATAAACATGTCCAAGTACTGCTTGAATAGGCTGTTCATCAAGTCCATGAAAGTTGTTGGGGCATTTGTTAATCTAAAAGACATAACTACAAATTTGAAGTGACTATACCGAGTTTTGGAGGTCGTATTCGGAATGTCACATTCTTTGAATCTGGGTTGATGATAGCCGGATTTGAGGTCTATCTTAGAGAAATAATTTGCTTCCTAAAGTTGGTCAAACAAGTCATCAATCCTGGGTAAAGGATAATTATTCTTGATTATGACTTTGTTCAACTAACGATAGTCGATGCACAATCTGAGAGAGCCATCTTTTTTATGCATAAATAGAACTAAAGCACCCCATGGGAAAACACTAGTACTAATGAAACCCTTATCTAAGAGATCTTTAACTGATCTTTTAATTTCTTAAGCTCGTCTGGATTCATTTTGTAAGGTGGAATTGAAATAGGCTTTGTATTTGGGAGGAGATCTATTTTAAAGTCGATTTCCTTCTCTGGTGGATATCTGGCTAGATCTTAAGGAAATACTTCTAGAAACTCAATCACTACTGGAAATAACTCAAGACTTGGAATTTCGAAACTTGAGTCCTTGACTCAAACAAGGTAATAAATATAACCCTTGGAGATCATCTTCCTTACCTTAAGGTAAGAGACCAATCGACCTATAGGCACTGAGGTACTAACCCTCCATTCTATAATTGGATCATTGGGAAACCAGAACTGTACAATTCTATTTCTACAATCAATTGAGGCATAGTAGGAGTGGAGTCAATCTATGTCGAGAATGACTTCAAAGTCAATCATTTCTAATTCTACAAGGTCTATTGAGGTAACTTTATGGGACACTGTTACTGGGCAATTTCTATACACCCATCTGGTTATAATAGATCTACCCACTAGAGTAGACACTAAGAAGGGCACTGCTAGGATTTCGAGACTGGTCAAAATCTACTGCTATAAAAGGAGTCACAAAGGAAAGTGAATCTTCGAGGTCTAATAATGCATAAACATGAAGGTAGAAGACTTGTAACATACCAGTGATCACGTCAGGAGAAATTTCCTAATCTTATCGAGTCAGGGGGGCATAGATTTAATTTTGGCGTTGTCCGCTGGTCGCACTAGATGTGGCACCCTGCTGAGTAGGGCAACCTATTGGTGCTGCTAAAGAATTAATTTTTCCCTACTGATGATCGTTTCTGCCCTTCCACATACCCATTGGGCAATCCCTTACTTGTGGCTTATCTTGCCACACCCAAAATATGCATTACTATTAGCCATACACTCACTCTTATGATTTTTACCACACCTCGTATAGGATTAGTACGACCACTGTTCACACTACCCTGATACCTAGAGTCGGGCACTCTATCACAAATATCTGGGTAAAACTTTGACACTAGAGCACTGGCAGAAGATTAGGATAGGACTGAAAGTTTTTGGCGAAACTAAGAATGATTCCCACTATCAAGCGTTTGCTGAGAAAAGTTAAAACTAATAGTTTTGGCCCTCTTATTCCCCCTTTTCTTTTCTTTGAGATTTTCTTCCTCAATCTGCTGAGCATGGACCGTCATCCTAAAGAGGTCCTTCTCCTTGATCAGTATAGTTGTTCTACACTCTTTAACTATATCCTCAGAAACACCAGATACCAACTTACTCATTCTGGCCCTAGAATTATCCACCATAGTGGGAGCATACCTTTCTAACTGAGTGAACTTAAGTGATTACTCCTTCACACTCATGTTGCCCTACTTCAAATTGATAAACGCTTGCACCTTAGCCTCCCTCAACTCAAGTGGAAAAAACCCATCTAAGAAAGAAATAGTAAACTCATCCCACTCTATTAGCCCTACATCGGCACCTCTATCCTCCTTCTGTTGCTTAACCCAAGTATGAGCTAACCTTGCAACTAGTAAGAATCTATGTTATCACTCTTACTAAAAGTTACATCTATGTAATCCGTCACTTTCTGCACACAATCAAGAAACTTTTGGGGATTCTCCTCAGACTTGGATCCGGAGAATATTGGAGGATTCATTTAATTAAAGTCATGGATCCTAGAAGTTGTCATAATCACTACTAGATTGGTCGGAGTAATAGCCTACTGATTATTCTGAGCAGCCATAGACTGGGCCAAAACTGTGAAAGCGACCCTAAATTTGGCATAGGAGACATGTTCATTTAGAGGGTCTTCCTGAACAGGTTGTCGTGCGGGCTGGTCCTCTTTCCTTCTTCCATTATTCCTTCCCATAGGCATTTTCTGTGAATGAATGAAGGACGAGTTATAAAAGGAAATTTAATAGAGCTTACACTTTATGACACGACATAAATACTGAGAGAAGGAAAACTTTCCTAAAATGTCTCATAGCCTCTTTCCCATAAGTATATCGCGCTTCACACCAATGCATAAGACTCTAGTTAACACGGCTTTCAGACACCCTAGTACACTTTGAACCTCATGCTCTGATACTAAGTTTGTCACGACCCATGACTGTCCCCTAGTTGTAACACATTGCTTAAGAACATAAGTGACCCCAAGCTAACCCATAATCTAGCACAAGCTATAAATACTAAAGGATAATAACAAAATACTGTGCAAAAGTCATCTAATAAAAAATTAAATATTTAAGTCAATAATAAAAGAGTCTAAAACACCTCACTGAAAAACATAATTAAGTGTTTGAAATCCTCTAAACATGATGAGTTTTTGGGATAGGTCCCCAACTAACTCTAACTATTGAATTAAACATGAACTAAAATACTGGAAAGAATAGTAAGTAATATAATTAGTCCTCAACTATTGAGGACTTACCAATATTGCAGATGAGTGGCACACAAATTGTCTAAGTACGATCTGGGAACTAAGCATTTGAACCTATATTATAAGGCAACATAGCATAAAAGAGAGTGTGAGATCAATACTTTAACTATACTGGTATGTGAGATAAGGACTATCTGATATGTATAAATATAGAAGAGTACTAAGTATGAATGCATGAACACATAAATTGAATGCAAGACCAAGTAAAGCGTGTACTGAAATAATCTATAAATCTATTTAACTGAATAAATGATAGACTGGACACTTTGTCATACAAACCTAAACTGGGATAATCTGAATACTGAACTGATATTGCAGGAGCTAATATTTAATCGATATACCCCAATCTGAGCTGATCATGATTAACCTGTAACCCCAGTTGGAAGGGTGTCAATACCTTGACATGGGTACTGATACTGGATGGCATGGATCCACTAATCTAATGTTTCGAGGGACTAGGGTGTCATATTTATACTGACGGGGGAGCCCATAAAATCTACAGTGACGTCGTACTTCTAGAACTTAAGTACTGCTACTAATGACTCATGCCTAACTAATAGGGGAGTCGCCATCCCTGTGTTCACTCGGTGCTAAGTATTACTCCCAACTGAATGACACTGGTATGTATATTCATTTAACATTATTTGGTACTGATAAGTGCTCATTATGAAAATATCCAAAATTTAATGATACAAGCATTCTCTGAATGACTTGTAACCTAAAAACTATAACATGCATAATTTTCCTAGGTATCGGTTGTTCATAACCCACCAACACTATCTAATGCAAAATTACACAATCCCTGGTAAATGAAAAATCATGAATAGCGCCCCATATTTCAATAACTAATCATAAAGTAGACATTTACATTATCAAACATATGGAATCACCATTATCATGGGGAAATATATTTTCATGGTTTAAAAACAAACCAATTGAGAAAAACTTTATAAAATTCATAATCTACATAAAATTTCACCAATTGGGGGAAAAGAGTTTATACTTGTAAAAGTAGGGAACTCTCGGGACTCAATGGGTGGGAGGGGCCCATTGATGAATATCCCACATACGTAAGTGTAGATGCATGTATGAATCTTCTTGGGCATTAGACTTTCTTGATGAATCCTACTTGCTTCTTGGGAGAAGAGAAAATCAACCCTTTGTCGTTTCTCTAAGTTAAATTATGATAAAAAAAATAGAATTAAGGGTTTTACGTCTTTTATACCCCCTCTTTAGTAAGCCTAAAAGATATGGGTTGGGATTTAGAAAGAGTGGAGAAAGAAAAAAAAGTCCCTAGAAAAACGTACATGAAATTTAGGTTTCCAATCGTTATGACTCACTCTATGACTCGTTGGGACTGACTACGAGTCATGAGATAAAATCTAGGGTCTGAGGCCCTTTTCTGGTATGACAATGACTTCCCGCATATGACTCATCGTGACTGACTATGAGTCGTAAGATGGAGTTGCAGTTTGAATCCTGAGTCTTGGGCCTTTTACTAGTTAGGATAAGAGTCCCTCCCTACAACTCATAATTACTGATTACGAGCCATAAAGTCTAGTCATATCCTCTGGTCTCAATCTTAAGGCCTTTATTAGAGTGACTATAACTTATTCGTGATGACTCATAACAAGTAGTAATGACTCATTACCTGAGTCATCATCACAGTAGTATCTCAGGCCCTTAAGGCAAAATTTCCACAACATTTTGGCTCGATATTGGGTTGAGACAAGACTTGAAGCATCAAAAAGCTAGCATAGTAGTATACCATTTGAGGGTATCTAGATCTAGAAAAATCAGGGTATTACACTCATGGAGTTCCTTACTTTGGCTCTTATTATCGATATTCCTATTGAGGGTGAGGGATTCACCTTATAGTGTGATGCTTTTGGTGTTGTTTGGGTTGTAAATTGATGTAGCAAGGTCATGTTATTGCTTATACTTTGAGGCAGATGAGCGCAACTACCCCACTCAAGATTTGAAGTTGATAGTGGTAGTTTCGGCACTTAAGATTTGGAAACATTATATTTATAGTGTGCATTGTAGGATTTTCATAGATCATCATAGTCTTTAACATCTTATGACTCAAAGAGAGGTAAATGCTAGGCAACATAGATGGATGGAGTTGCTTAAAGATAATGATATCTTTATCTTGTATCAGTCGGGCAAGACGAATGTGGTAGCAAATGCCTTAAGCTGGAAGACAGTGAGTATTGGTAGCTTGGCTTATATTTTAGTTTCTCAGAGATCGTTGGCACGAACATTTATTCTTTGGCCAACTTAATTATGCGACTTGATATTTCAGATCTTAGAAAGCTTCTTGCTAGTGTTGAGGCAAGGTCCCCGCTATTTAAGCAAATTTGGGATTGCCAGTTTGAGGATAAGAGACTTTAGATCCTTCATGATTAGATGTTGAGTGGTGAGCCCAAGAGGGCTACCATAGATTTTAAGGGTATCTTAAGATTTTATAGCCACATTTGTGTTTTGAGGATCGATGACTTAATTCATTTTATTTTGCACGAGGCTCAAAGATCTAGGTATTCTATCCATTTGGGTATAACTAAGATGTATATAGACTTTATACAACATTATTGGTGGAGTGGCATGAAGTGAGACATGCCAGACTTTGTAGCTTATTGCCTATGTTATCAGCAGGTGAAGGTCAAGCATGAGTGATCGAGTGGTTTAATTCAGAGATTGCCCACTCTTGAGTAGAAGTGGGAGCGGATTACCATGGACTTTGTTAGTTTTTTGCCTCATATTTCCTATGGTTCTGATGGCATTTGAGTTATTGTGGATCGATTGACCAATTTTGCACATTTTATTCCTATTCAAATATCCTTCAATGCCAAGAGGTTAGCACGTATCTACGTTTGTGAGATAGTTCATGGTATACCTATCTATCATTTTGGATTAAGGATCCATTTCATTTATACAGTCTTTTATCCTTAGATCGATGGCCAGTCGGAGCGGACAATTCAAGTTCTTGAGGATATGCTCTGAGACTTTGTTATGGAGCTTGAAGGTCAGTAGGAGTAGAACTTAGCCTTGCAAAGTTGGCATATAATAACAGTTATATTTGAGTATTGGGATGGAGACTTTTGAGGATTTGTATGATAGGCGATGTCATTCCCTGAATAGATGGTTTGAGACTTTCGAAGTTAGACCCCGTGGTACTAAATTGCTTTAGGAGTCATTGAATAAAGTAAGGGTAATTCAAGATAGGTTGAGGGTAGCTCAGATGAGGCATAAGGATTATATAGATCATAGACTTTGTGCGTTAAGACTTGGAGATAGTGATCGGTTATTCCTCTATGTGTCGCCCATGAAGGGTGTGATAAGGTTTAGGAGGAAGCCTCCCCTAGAAGGGTGACCGGTATGAGTTAGCCTTACCCCTAGATTTTGTTGTTCTACATTCGGTTTTCCATGTTTCCATGTTGCATTGATACATTATTAATCCATCTCATGTGCTTAGATAGGATTCAGTCCAGTTGGATTAGCAGTTGACCTTCGTAGAGTTGCTTGTGCTCATTTTAGCTAGTGATGTCAGACGGTTGTGCACTAGGAAGATTTTTATAGTTAAGGTTCAATGGAGGCACCACCCAATAAAGGAGTCTACTTGGGATATCGATAATGAGATGTGGACGTGGTATCCTAACCTGTTCGAGATGTTGGGTACATCCTAATCCTTTACTTTTGCGGATGAAAGTTCTTTTAGTAGTGGATATTATGGTGATCTTTAGGTCATTTTCTATATTTCCACTTATTTTCTTCGTTAAAGCTTTCCTATCACTGCTCCAAACCATTTATGACTTGTTGGGACTGACAGTTCGATTGCCGGGTAGTTCATTTGGTTATTGGAGCCAATTCCTTATTTTAAAGTCATCGTTAGTTCAACTTGGCTATATGGAAAAAACTTTATCCAAATGACCTTGTATGCTAAATCTAACTGTTCCAGCATCTTCAGAATGTCAATTTTAGGCTAGGTGGACCTTTGGTTTGAGTCCCGAGACACCTGAGGTAATTTCGAGCTATGGTCAGAAGTTAACAAAATGGTAAGTTGGATATGGGATCTATTTTTCATCAAAAAGACCTCGGATGGAAATTTTGACTGTTCCATTGAGTTTGGAACGTTGAATTTGATAGGGTAGCATAGTCTATTTGCGTATACAATATTCTGGATGAATCCCGAGGGGATAGCGGTGACTTAGAAGTTTCTAAGTCTCAGCTAGTACTGGTGCTGGTGCACCCAGGTTCGCGAGCAATTAATTGAGTACGCGATCTGGCAGACACCATCAAGTGTAACATAAGCGACATTTGTTGTCACATAAGTTATTCCCTATGGCAGCGGACAGGTAGCGCATAAGAAATACTTTTTATCGCATAAGCGTCATTTGTGCCAAGCAACAGGTATCATGTATGCGATACTCGTGTATCCAGGAAGGGTATAAATACCCCCTTTAGCCTATTTTTCACTATTTCTTAACCATCCCCAAGATATTTAAACCCTAAAAATTGGGAAAACTTAGGGATAGCGTTTGTGGGTGGTTTTGGGAGCTTGGATAAAGATTAATTACACAGTTCTCCTTTAAATTTGAGGTAAGATTCCTTTATTTTCATGGTTGATTTACCCCATCTACCTTAAATCCCCAAAGCTTGGTGACTTAATTCAAGCCCCAATGTAGCTCTAATTTCACTTAATTTTGAGGGTAAATACTCTTAGAGCATAGGGGAGCGTTGGGTTGATTTCGAAAACACGATTTCCATAAATGGGCCCCACATGAAATTTTTGCGTGATTTTCGACCTGAAGAACAATAGTGAAATGAGTATCATTATTCTCATTTTGATAAGTAGATTGTGATTTTGATAGTGTGGCACCTTCCAGAAGCTTCTCGAAAGGAGAAATCGATGATATTGTAGATTCTTCGAGCTTTCTTCGATGCCCAGGTAGGCTAGTTTTTTTCCTTCATAGATTAAGCTATTTCATAGTATGTTTATGATATTATGTTGGATATGGATGGGTTATAAGTATTGCTGATATGATTGACAGTACTTAGGTTAGTTGGGCCGTTTAGGCTATCCAGAAATCGTAATTTCAGTGTAGTTGGCTTAGTTGCTTAGGTCCTCAGTAGAATTTCTATCTTAGGTCTACTTAATACTTGCTTAACATCTAAAAGTGTATCTAGAAACCTTATCCTAGTCAGGGGTAGAGTTAGACTTATAAGGGATTTCAGGGGTCAGAAGTGGGGCCCCTTCAGCCCGCCTTAGGTCATGAATTAAGCAAGGTTATGGTAGACCTTTATATGATCGTTATATATTTTTAAATATTTATTATGATTCTTGATGAGGCTAAGTACTTAATGGTCATGATGGCTTGATATTCGGAGTTGATGTTATTTATGATAAAACACGATAGTTTTGATATTAATGATATACGTACTAGTTCAAGTTTGACTATTGATTACGATACTGATGATATATGTACTGGTTCGAGTCCATCAATTGATTATGATGATGATATGAGTACCGGTTCGATTCTGGTAAGAGTACTGGTTCTTAGTATGGCATGATACAGATGGGTTCCTACTGATAGCTTGAGAGGTGGGCAAGTTATGGCTTGAGTATGTTTTCCTTGATTGTACCCTCCAAGCTTGTAGGGGTCTGCATTGGGTTATGTACTTTTCCGTATTTATTGGCTTATGGGGGGCAATTTTGTAGTTATGATTGCATGTTCTTTATGTTATTGTTCTGGTTTATCTATTTAACTGTGTACAGCGAGGTTCGGGTTACATCCAGGTTTTCCTTTTCCTTGACTTAGTTATGTTATTTTGTATCGTATCATATTTATACATGATTTATGTTAAACGGCTGATGATTCCAACTGAGTACTTGTGGTTTTAGTACTTATACTACATTTCTGTACCCTTTTGGTGTAGATTTGAGTACTATTTGCCGCCAATGATTCAACGATCGTGTTGTGTTGGATTTTCGAGATAGGGTGAGCTCTTGGAGCCAGAGTTGCCCTTTTTTCCATCTATTTATCAATGTTTACTCTTTTGTTTCGAGACAAATTGTATTGAGTATTTTAGGGCTTATAATGTGGTATAGTAACTCTTGTACTAATGATGACATCCAAGCAACACCTCCATTTTTATGATGGTACGGCCACTGTCAAGATATAGTAACCCAACTAAGGTTGGGGTCGAATCCCAAGATAACATGTGGCTTCACAGATCTCAGTGGTTGAAGTCTATGGGCAAAACCAAAAAAGTAAATAGGGGGATTTTTTTTGTAATAGTCTCGAGACAAGAACAGTATTAAATTGGTTGAAAATAAATCGTAGGTGAACACTAGGATTGTGTTCCCCCTGGCATCTCAACTCCGCAGGCTTATTATATGCTGTTGAACCAACCTAATACCTTGCATGCAGAATCGATAAGTTATGTACCTTCTACCGTCTTTTCGATGAGTAGGTGGATTTCACCCTTTACCTTTTGAGTCTCAGTGTATAGCATTACTAACCCTTATCTTGATCACAGTTAACTATTACCTTTTGAGTCTCAAGTTATTAGATAAAAGCTAACGGCCATTTACTATATTCCATTATATGGCAATATATTGACAATTAACTCCTAAATTACTGTTGTCTTTATCTTTTCCTAGTCACTACTCTTTTAGAGTAAGTAGCAATATCTAGGCGGGATCCTAATGTGTGCACCCATTAAGAAAGCAATCATAATGAAGATAAAGCAATGCATGCCATGGGTATTGGTTCAGATCAACAATCGCACTTTCCTTACTTCATCAATTCACAACGGTTTCCACAACCAGCTATGGGTTTTAGCCGCTGATGATTGTGAAGAAATCAACAACATTCATATTAGAAAGCAAATATGAAATCACAATGATAAGATGAATGAAAACCCACAACTGTAAATTGAATAATCAATCAATGTCAATACAAGGTAATCCCGGGATCAAAGATGGATCTTGAAATAAAAATATGTTTCTAAGTGTTAAAAATGTGTCTCCGATATATCTCTAACAAAAAATTACATAAGGGGTATTTATAGTACAAGAGAAAACCCTAAAAATAAAGTCCGAACGGAATAGGAGAAAACATGGTTGGTGGCCACCTACTCTTTGTACCTGCGGTCTGCACCTGGTGGCCACCTACTCTTTGTACCTACGGTATGGGACAGGGTGCAGGTGCAGACCGAAGGTAGCGGATGGACAATTTTCCTGCAAATCAGATCTTAGGATTTTGGGTTTCTAGCACCTGCTTTCTGTACATGTGGTTCGTAGGTCTACATGCGGTCCGTTGGTCAACTTAGTAGGTGCTAGGAGTCAGTTCTTCATCTCTTCTTCGGCTCTTGGACATGCATTGGTCACGATCAAGCCGAAAAACATCCCAAACATCCATAATCACTCCAAAAGTGTCCAAAAACACCTTTTTTCACCATTTTCATGAAATTATCATCCAAAATATGATTTTCTGCAAAACATACCCAAAAGAGATCAAATATAACAAAAAGGCATCAGAAACTTGAATATTTTCCCTTTTTTAAGCATCAAAAGTGCTATTTTTCTATAGCACATCAACACCCTCAAATTAGAATGTTTGCATATACTAAGGCAACAAAACTATAACAAAACAAAAACAACGCTTAACTAGGAGAATCTAAGGTATTCAAGGAAGGTAGTCATCACATTAAGTTCAAATCAGAACATCCCCTCCTATATCTCTTTTCAAACCCAATTTTGTATGAATCATGAAGCACAACAGTGTGACACAATGGGATCAAGGCATGACAATTACATTAGCAACAGACAACCACTCAAATGTACAAATTACACTACCCGAACAAGCAAATAGCTGGCAATATGACTCAAGTTCCCTCATAAAAAAGATGTCCCACTCACTCATAAGGAATTATGCATGTCAATGCAGGGACGGTCAAGAGACACTCGTACAAAACAAAGAAGTTCCAATAAATGCATGTAAAATACCATAGGTTTGCCCTTATTTTCTTTACCTTAGCATTCATATAGTCAAGTTAGGATCACTATAGGACTTTTCTCGACTTGTAATGTAGTCTTGGGGGCTGGTATGATACATATGAACATATAAAATGACTAATCCTCCTTGACACTACACTAACCTTGGGTCCCTCTTACTAGCCAATTTTATTTTTTATTCTACTCTTATTTCTCCCTTTTATTCTTTTATGCACATTCAGGTTGGGTATGGTCTTTTGTTTTTTCTTTTTTGCTTTTTACAAAATTTATCTTTTTCCTTTTTTTCTTTTTCTACCACACCCAACCCTACTTTCTTTTTCTCCTATTTTACCCTTCTTCATACCCATTTTACACTACGCACCTCTATAATAGCCACCCTCAACTTAGGAATTTTTCTTATGTTGAAGTGCAAAATGTCCAAGAAGGACCTGGGCCAAAATAGGTAAAGTGTAATATAAATAGGAAGGTGAATGGTGAAATTAAGAAAATAGGCTTTAAGGCTCAAAATAGGGATCAAAGGATACAATTCGCACATGGAAGGTCATTTAGGCTAACTGTGGATTGAAATAAAAAATGGCCTATTATCCTTTCCTAACCAACTATTCTTCAATTTAGGCAAGACTAACCAGGCAAGTTTTGAATTCAACATACAAAAAAAACTAGGTAGTATCTCACACTCACATCGCACAAAGTCGATGTTACCAACTACTACGTATCTAGTTCATGTAATTATCAGCAAATGGTTATCATGTCCCTAATACTAATTCCATAACAAGATCCACAAAATTCACACATACATACATCAACACAATTCTAAAATATAAATTTATGGAGGAGTATCAAAAATCATTCAAAATATGACTACTGCCCTAAAGACTCAAAATCTCCTAATTACACAAAAATAACACAATACGAAGAAAAAATACAATAAGTCACATAATTATCCTAGACATACCGGTTCTATAACCATACCGCGACCGACAGGAAAAGAAGCACGACAACAATAACCCATGGCGACATAGTATGCCCACCCCAAACTAAAAACTATGCACTATCCTCAATGCGCTAAAACAAAACAAAACATAGGGAAGTGATAACATACCTAGGATGCACTAGGCGCCCGAATCAAGAGCATCCCCAAATAGGGGCATATAATCTAGTGGAGGTGATGGTGCTGGAGGTGTGTTACTGGATGATGCACCCACTGTTATAGCATCACACCTCTACCTGTCTATGAATGTAGTCTCTAAAGAATCATGTTTGGCCTTTTTAAGGTCCTCCTCCTTTGTTATAACAGAATCCTACAAATTGTGTAAGTAACCTCTCTTGGTCCCAACTTCTAGGACCTCCTCATCATCCTCCGCAAAGAATCCAAGTGTCTTGGCACATAAGGAGGTGATATCAGACTACGGGGGTAACGTCGGGGGAGTAGCTGCTCCACGGCTTTTTGTATTACTTAAGTAGTAATATTATTTACATTTTGTATTAATGTACAAACAGACTGGTGGAGTTTTGAAAATTAAGTTGGGGTGATTTTTCTAGATTTTATTAGGGTATAAATCATATTTATAAGAAAGTACATTCAAATTCTAAAATTTGTTTGCTAATATTTTGGGAAACACACAACTTGAACTCTGTAACAATCGTAGTGGTGAATTTCACCATTTTATATGTTATGATTGTTTTGTCCTTTTCTATAACTACTATATGCTGGTTGTGAGTTGTGGGTTTGTTTGGAATGATTTTTTATGCATTCAGAAGTAATTTGGGCGAGTTTGATACTTTTACAGGCTTTTAAAGCCATCAGTTTCACTTTGGTTAACATTTCGTATTTCGAATGTTGGATTGTGATTTGAATAGTTCTATTAGATTCAAAATATTGATTTTAGGTTAGGAGTGCAGTTAGTTTGGGTCCCGAGTTTTTATTTTGCATTTCAAACCTTTTTACAGAAACTAGCCAAAATAAGTCTGAAGGGGGCCCCAAAGGGTAATTATTGTAAATGATTTTTTCTCAATTTATGATAGTTTGATTGAGTCAAAACCATCAAAAAAGCCTAGGAGTATATCTGGGGTTCCCAACAAATTCTAAGGGTCCGTTTAGAGATTTTGATACCATGTAAATTCAACAAAAGTTATTGATATATGGTGCATCAATCCTTATTTGTGAATGCAGACCTTTGATCACAAATACAGAGAAGGAATATGACTTTCACCATGAATGTGATAGTGGAAACATATTTGATAAGGGTATCTTTGAGAATCAAGTCGGGTCGCTTTATCGTGATTGCGTAAGGACCATCGCGAATGCCAGTGGTCCAGGTGATCAGCCTCTCCAAATATAAAGAGGTTGACATCAAACATAAAAGTCAATTTAATGGTTGGTCAGCATTGACCATCAAGAACGTAAAGGGTTAATCGTGTTTTCGAGGCACTGTTCACTTAAACAGTATATATAACTTTTTTTCATAATTTTCACCATATTTGGACTTGAGAGCTTCAAAAAAGGCAATTTTAAAGCAGTTTCTTCATCATTCGTGCTGAGATAATCTTTAAACTGATTTTCCATAAATTTCTATTGATTGTACCTTATAATTACCTTTAAAAACATAATTTCAAAATAGATTTCTAGGGGTTTTTACCTGATAAGTTTTAAATTGGGTTCTCTTCGATTTGAAGGTTGATTTGACCTTATTTTTACTTGGATTTTTAGATTTGGACTTCTTTTCGTATGAGAAACATATTTCTAAAATAAAATTTCAAATTTATCCTTTTCAATTTTGAATTATTTTTCAAACTGCTTTTGGAACCCAATTTAAATATAGCCGATATGGGTATCATTCATTTTCTTTTGATGTGTAGATTATGTTTTGATAGATTAAGTTTATTATGATATCAATCATAAAGAAAAGTCTCCTTGGTGAAGGGTCTAGACTTGGATTTCGACATCTCGATGTAGGTTATGGCTTAACTTTCTTCAGACTGGGCAGGGTAGTTAACCATTCTTGTAAAGCATGATATGGTTTAGAAAATTAGATTGGGGAATTATATTTTTGAGGTTATTATTATTATTGTATTGCCTGTGGTGAGTGCTTATATGCTTATTGTTGTTGACTTAAGAGATTATAGTTAGTTTGATGCCTGTGTAGGAGCTTTATTTGACATTATAGGCCTTATTTATCCATTTAAATGTCATTACTGTTATTGTATGCCTATGCATGGGATTGAACAGATATGATAGGCCTTATTTGAGCATCGTTTGATTTTATTATTATAGTGATACCCGGATGAGGAGTTGAAATGATATTATTGATGTCGTACATGCCTATTTATTTTAGTGGTGCTGAACGAGAGCCTATATCATGAGTTAGTGACATGTGAGTTGATTTTAAGCTCATTTATACCTGTATTAAACTGATTATCATTTTCATACTTATTGGTTGTGAGAATTACATTAAAAATTTATACATACATATTCATGAGACATTGGTAGCACTGAAAAACACTGAATTTTGAAAGAAAATGAGACACCTTGTAAAATCCTTGATTGTGAACATTAGCCAACAAGGTTAATTAAGATTGAGGAAATATATGGATTGTGAACCCTTCATGGGTCTTATCTTAATGAACTGAGGCTCAAAAGGTGTATATGAAAAGTTATGTGATGGCTTACCTTCATTATATTCGGCCATTATTACATTGTATTGCATTGAATTACATCATTTTCACTTCATGTATGTGTTTATTTCTGTGTACTTAGTTTATATACATATATTTCATGTGTAGTTTTTCTTTTTGCCATATAATTATAAAACTATTAGTGGAGATGGTGTGAGCTACCGTTGAGAACTTTTCTGTTTGCATGAAAAGTGATCATAGTATTTTTTTTACTTGTTTAATTTTCTACTTTGCTCATTAGGTCTATAATACCTACTGAGTACATGTGGACTGTACTCACTCCTACTTCTGTTTCCTCTCGGTTCAGATCCTAGTATAAGTGCAATCTGCGGTGGTTGATATCGTGCTCTGACAGGTCGATATTGAGGTACTGGTGAGCTCCAGAGTGTGAGGAAGATTATGGACCTCCTCCTATTCTATATTGTCTTTATTTATCTTCAAAGATAGATTTAAATATTTCAAATTTTGATTGTATATTAGATGCTCTTTACATTTATGACCCAGGTTTTAGGAATTGTTTATTTCTTTGGAAGTTTAAGCTATATTGACTAATGTGGCCTAACTTCACTCTAGAAATCTCATATTTATCTAATTTCTTTCTTCTTTGATTTTTCTTTTCTATTATGGGGTGTCAGCTTACGTATGACGGTTGGTTCGAGGTAGGTGCCATCATGACCTCAACTTTTGGATCGTGACAAACTCCATTTCAAAAATTTCATATAAACTGAAATTATTTTTCATTTTCATGACTAAACACGTACTTATTTTCTTAAATGAGAATAAATTAAATCTCCTACATTATGAAGAAACATAGATTCTACTCAAATCACTTCTATTTATATCAGCACAACACACATGGTTAGGACCTTAAGTTTTAAATGAGATCATTCAAATTTAAATAGTTCTTCCACCATTAAAATAACTTTATTTTCAAAACTTGAATCAAAAATTCAAAAAGAGAAATATATAAAGCAAATTTTCTAAAAAGAAAAATGACATTAAACGTAGTTGAACCTGAAGTAATTTTTCTTTAAATAATTAAAAACACAAGTTTCAAAATAATTTAAAAGATCTCAAACATTTAATCTATGGAAAGTACCTTCGATAAATTAGTGGCTCTCTTTAATTGTTTATTAATTTCTTAAGTTTACAAAATCACATACGATATTGTTAAATGGAGTGAGAAATGAAAGTCAATTCACCAAAATTAGAGAAATAGTCTAGTAGATATAATTTCAACACACAAAATTTACAGATTACCATCTTTTTCAACTTATTATTTATACTGAAAGTACTCCTCGAATGTTCATTTTCGGATAGAAGATGTACCTCACCTATTTAATGATGAACTGCCTTTCATATTTTTATGCATAATATCATTTTTCCCTTATTATTATAGAAGGTATACTCAAAATAAGATATCTAATAATATCTAACACGAAAAAGGATGAAAAATTCTAGTAACACATGAGAAATGGTTTAAAACTATCTTCCTTCCACCTATTGAATTACTTATTGGATTAAAATTCTCTTAAATTATTAAAAATAATTTTTAATGATTCTTTTCTATCTTTATGGTATAGCTTAGCGTTTCAAAATTTGAATTAAGATTCTCACTAGATAAAGTGTTAAAAAATTTAGGCTAGGCTAGTCTTAGACAAATTCCAAGTGTGTTGTGGCATGGGTAAATCCCGTAGCGATGACTATGTGAACTGAAACCATAATGTTATAGAAAAGGGGTTAACAAGTTCATAAAAACTTTCAGAATTAAATTTGGGTTAGTACAACTCCGGGCATAGCATTTGAAGTAAAGAAATTTATTTGGGATGTCAAAATCTGGGAGTGTGTTATAAAATTGACAACAATGAGACTGCTAGAGTTACTACCTTTCCTACACTGCTATTACGTGAAGCGGACTGCTATCATAGACCTGTCTATAGCAAAAAAATATTTCTATAGCCGAAGTCAATATTGGTCAGTCCCGTTATAGTGAAATCGCTATAGCGGGAATCGAACCACTATAGCGGACTATCCGTAGTAAAAATCAATTTTTGGACTTAAAACGTATTTTTCATTCTAAACTCATTCAAGGCCAGGTTAGGGCCAAGGCGAACTTCATCAGTTTCCACCCAAATTCTTTTGTTGAGGTAAGTTAATCGACCTATTTAACTAGTTTTTCATTAATTAATCTCTAAAATCTCTATATTGTGATCATAGAGGAGGTATTAACTTGATCAAGGTTGACTCTTGTGAAAAATAGTAAAAATAAGGTACAAGCCTTGGATTTTTGTAAAAGGTGGATAGTTTTTAATTACACGATTAGAATTTATGTTTGTAAATGTGAATTTGGTAGAAGTATAGTGGAATGAAGGTAGAAAACCCTTGAATAAGGAAATGATTCATGAATTTGACCTTGGAATTATGGAATTAGGTTTTAATCCTTAAAATTATTAAAGCATTGTTTGATTAGTGGTTATTATGTTATTTTAGACCATAATCGAGCCACAAGAAAGGGCAAGTTTGTTAGAGCATTGCAAGATTTGAATTGAGGTAGATGATGATTGAATTGGTGTTAAAGGCTTAATTAGATTTACGTGTGCATGTTAACTGCATATTTGTCTACTTATTGCAATGCATGCTACTGAGTGGTTACTTGTTGGATAATTTTACAAGTTGTTAGATAAGCTGAAATGAGATTATGTAAAAGATGGCTTGTTTTAAAGTGCAAGTGTGGTTGAATTACCTTATTCTGTGATTATACATATTATAATATGGCTTGATATTATTAGATGAATTAGTAAAGGTTGATCGTTATGTAATTGATCGATTTTAGGAAGTATAAGGATGGGAGCATTAAAATAAGGGTGGTATAATACTTGATTTAGAATAAGGATGGAAGACACTAGTTGTCTGGAATATTTGGTACATGTATTGAGCTTGTTCTTTGCAGGTCATGGCTAATGGAAATTTATAAGACCCTTAGCATATGTGTATACAATATTGGAGAGTTTTAAGATTCTTTAAGAGAACTAAATTATAATTGGTGTGTGTTATTTTAGTTCCTTGAGTGAACCAAATTATATCATCATTTTTAGTTGGATCCATGAACGATCGGGGCTATTGATATAGTGGTTGAACTAAACTATAAGTGTTGAAGTTCAATAAAAAGGTAATTGTGACAAGGTTGAGTTATCTATTTATGAGGTATGGTAATTGACTTGGTTGAATATTTGTGCTTGTACTATGCTTTCTTTGTTTACTTTATTGATTTTTTATAGAAGACTGTATGGAAGAACTAAGTGAAAGTATAATAGATAGTGTTACATGGTTTTTTCTTGTTTACAAACTGTGGGTTAAGTGTTCATTAAGTTGAGTCAGTCTATAACCCTACCAATACATAGTGATTTTGTATTGATACTAACTTGTGCTTGTCTTTTTTTAGTGCAGAGTATATTCCAACAGCTTAGATGAGTCCTCATTTATAGATAGTGACCGATTTCTTATTCAAGGGTGAGAATCATCTTTCGAGCAGTCATGGGTCTTCTTACGCTATGTTTTTATCTACTTATTTGGGGCAAAAATAGTTTAGTTATTGCTAACTTTTTGAATTGTATTCGCATGAGAGGGTTTGGATCGTGACATGATTACAGTGAAATGTCGTTATAATGATATTTGATTATATCAAATAAATTAACTTCAACTTGAAAGTTCACAAGTCTTGCAAACTCAAAGGAATAATAGTACTCAGGGTTAAATTGAAGGAATAAAGTTAAGTCTACCCCAATAAATAAGGGACAATTTTAGCAAAAACTCATAAAAAAAGTGTGAGTTTTCTTTTCCTTCTGATAAAAGTCATTAGTTTTAACAGATCCTTTAATAAGATGTATAGTAAATTTTGGATCCTTAGTACTTTTGGCCATTTTACTCCTCTCAATAGTTGCTCTATGGTATTTGAGGACTGGGAAAGTGGGTGACACCATTTCTGAGATGGTCGATTGAGTTTTATGCGACTTTTTCATTTTTGAAGATTTTAAAGTTAGTAGAGTTGGATTTGGTCAAAAATTGATGATTTAGACATTTTATGAGAATTATGTCCTTTTTGTTAGCTATGAAATACCATTTTTTATTTGTAGCATTATTGATTTAGGTCACGAGGCGTTCGGATGCGTTTTGAGTCATTAATTGGATAGTTAGTAAATTATTGCCTAGAGTTGATTTTTATCAACAGTCGTTGATTAAAACCTATGTTGGTGTTTTTTATGGTACTATTGAGTACTAAATATCAATTTTGGTCGGGTAGTAAGGTGGGTTTACGTTCAGAGGATCTCAGTTGTGTTCTAAGGGTCGATTATGAGGTTGTGGAGTTGATGTTGTTGATGTCTAATTGTTGGTGATAGTGCAACCACTTTTATTGTACTTTTTCCGCACCAGTAGCCAACAAAATACTTCTGCAGGTTTGAAGCAACTGGAGTTTGATTGCTTTGGGTTTGCTTGTCCGCAATGGCAAAACTGCAGAAGCAACTTTTGTCTCTCCTGCAGTCTTTCTCTTGCGAGACAAGACCCTCTTTCACGATGGCCTACATGGATAGTAGTTTTTGCTTCTATGACCCCTTACTCATCACCGAGCCTTCGCAGGAGCGGAGATCACTAGTAGTTAACAATTCCTTTCTATCACTTTATTCTTTTATACCTCAAATTTTTAAGCTTGTGGATTCGACTTAGTGAGATTTCAAAGGGTTTTCTTAAAGATTTCTTCATTAGATAAGGTTCTAAACCAATATTTTAACATTTTTCTATTGAAAGTTCATGATTTCACCTTTAAATCTTGGGTTTTCAACTTGAAAGTTTGGGATTTTCTCGATAAAGTTAAAGAATTGTATATTTGATTATTTCATGCTCGATTCTAGCTTTATTTTTTGATAAAATTTCATATTTGAAATCCTTAAGTTATGGATAAATATATTTTCTAATAAAATTATAGTTTTCCTCGGGAGTCACGATATTGAATTTTTTATTCCAAAGTAAAAGTTGCAATATAGATATTGTTAGACTCAGATTTAAGTGTATAACTCATTTTTGATAGATTGAGAACGGTCCAAAGCTATTGGGAAATGGAAGGTGAGTTTGTTATACCAAAGACTTAGACTTCGGCTTCAAGGTAGTTTATGACTTAACTTTTTTTATACGTTGGTGGGGGATTATCGTGTAAATCATGTTATGGTAGAGAATTTTTTATTTCTATGTGATTTGACCATTATGACCTTACCCATAGTTTTTACATGTTGACATTGAGGTTTGGAGATAGTTGGCATGGTTCCCGAGGTAATTGAGAATGAGTTGTGCGAGTTTGTAGTTTTTCCTTTTTTAATGGCTTAAGAAGACTTATAGTTGACTTTGGTAAGCATTTGTAGTTTTTAGTGCTGGATGACAAAACGGACTGTGCCATCAGATCCAAAATATTAAATTTAGATTAGTACAGGGTTGGTTTGGTTTTGGGGCCTTTATATCTCATTTCAATCCTTTGTTTGGAAAATTGTGAAATATGATCTCGGAGTTTAATTTTGTGAAAATGACCTTTCTTAGAAAACCTGACATTGTCATTGAGTCTAAAATGCCGAAATTAGCCTAGTATCATATATGGTTTGTCTCAATTGGATCCTTATAAAATCCTGAGGGTCCAATCGAAGCTTGGTAGGCTTACACCAAAATCAGCATCTGTTGATATCTGATGCATCCATTTAAACATCCAAGATCTTCTTTAGCATTAGATTCTATAGTGGACCAAGGTCGCTTAAGCAATAACTGCTTTAGAACCTGATACCTCTTTAGCGATAGTCTCTTAAGCGACAACCGTTGTGTATAACCCTCCCCCTTTTCTTGACTTTTCCTTTATTTTTTGACATCTAAGCTTTAGGAAAGACATTTTTTGAGGTTTTCACATTGATTTTTGTATGGGTAACTTCTAAACTAATATTTCACTATTTTTCATTGATTTTATCTTGAAAAAACACACTTAAATCATGATTTCAAAGTGGAAAGTTGAGATTTTTATCGGTAAAGCTTAAAAAGTGTTTTTCTTCATTTTGGACCTTGATTTTAACCCATTTTTCATGGGTTTTCTCATGTAGACTACCATAACCTCGAAGAATCTATTTTTTGACAAAATTGATTTTACCTCTTATATTTTCCAACTCATTTTTTGAACTCATTTTGACCCCAGGCTAAATAGGGATAATATGGTAACATTAGACATTTTTTAACATGTAGATTCTATATTTGAATGTTGTAGTTGTTTTTGAGGTCTTTCATGAGGGGAAGGCTTTATGTTGACGCACTTTAGGTTGGGATTTCATTATTTCTAGTAGATTATGGCTTAACTTCTTTCTAATTCAGCTGAGTAGTTAATGAATTAGTGAAGCATGCTATGGGTTGGGAAAATAATGATCTAGTTTATATTACGAGATTGCTCGTGTGGTGGATTATATGATATTGTAGTTGACTTTTGATATATGATATTGTGTGTTGCCCGTGTGAGGGCTTTATTTGACATCATTGATCTTATTTGTGCATCTAAATGCTTTTAATTATAGATATAATGCTTGTGTGGCACTTATTTTGCTAATATAAGTCTTATTTGATCATTGGTTGCTTTTATGATGATAAAATATCCGAGTTAGGGGTTGGTATGATATTAATGATGACTTGCATGCATATTTATTCTAATAGGACCTAAATGGAGTTGATAATCATGAATTATGGAGATACTGAGTTTCCTTCTAGACTCACTTGTATATATTCTATGTTGGATAGATTAGATATCATCATTTGAGTTGATTGTGAGCATTGCATCCTTATTATATACATATACATTCATAAGATACTGGTACCACTGGAAAACACTATTTTTGGAAACAAATGAGACACCTTTATGAAAACCCTCTCTGTGAACATGAGTTGGAGATAAGAATTGAGATTGAGACATGAGATATAGTATATGGATTGTGAACCCTCCATGGGTCCTGCCTGGTAGGTGTATATGAAAAATCATGTGATGGCTTTCACCATTCATTTCATCTATGTTGCATTATGTACATATCGTGTTTACTTTCCCTAGTTTTCTTGATTTGTGTGTAGTTTCGTGTATTTTCTCCTTTATATTCATGTTGTTATTGATTTGTATACTTATATTTATTAGAACTATTACTGGAGATAGTGTAAGCTATCGTTTGGGACTCTTCTATTTGTAGGTCACATGCTCAAAGTATATCTTAGTTATTTTATTTCCTACTTTGCTCAGCGGCCTATGGTATCTACTGAGTATAAGTGGACCATACTTGTCACGACCCAAACCAGGGCCTAGTCGTGACTAGTATCTCAAGCCCACCATGAGCCAGAAACCACCCCCTTTAGCCTAACCTTCAAAGCACAATAAAGTAAATAATGAAAGACAACCAAAATATACAATAGAGATAGATAAGTCTAATCAAGTTCTAAGATTCAAAACACAATGACCAAAACATCCCAACACTATCCACGAAAGCCTCTAGACCAAAAATAACAAACTAGGTCGGTACATGCCCTCGACTATGACAAAAGAGAATTTCACAATTCCCAAAATCTAAGAAAAAACTAATAAAATGGCAGGGCTTTTCGAAAGAGGGAGGATCACCACTTCACAGCAACTCGATCAACATACAACACCACCTAATTCTACACGGGATTAACAGAAAAGCCCCCATACCCTACGTCATGAAACAATGCAGTGTCCAAGGACAATCAATCGTACGAGCACTGGAATGTAACTTAAGGGAAGAGGATAAAATAATACCTTTGCCAGAAACTAGTCAAAACCATATGCACAACATTTATATATACATATATAGGATGTGGGATAGGTACAATAGTCATGAACGTGAGGGTTTAAACCATTAGCCTAAATTATGCAGCATGCTCCATCCTAAAAGGAACCCATAGGCTATATTAGTTCAGTTCCCCCTACTAAAAGGGATGTATGTGTATTAGCCGCACGAACAAGGAAATCGAGGAAAGGCTAAAGGCACCAAGTCAATAGACATCCAAAATATAATATGAGCACCAAGCACACCATCACGTGGACCCCCATGCAGGCAAACATGGTTTCCAGTGTTGGCCCTCCGGGACCTACACCTTCACAGTGAGGTACACGATTCTCTTTAATCCCAATTTAAAATAGTTTGCACATAAAACAAAACATTAATCAAGGAGTTTTTATTAAGGCATTTACGGACTTGGTATCGTCAGACCAATATGCTTGTAAGCTAATTCAATTAAGCCAAATCGATCCGTATAACCATTTGACTCCCAAGTTCCATTTAACATCCAAACCATTTCCACCAAAGGTATCCAAAACCATTTTTTTTATTCATTTATCCCTTAATGCAATACAATGTTTCAAAGGTAAGTTAAACTATGTGAATAGTCATATTTAAAACAAAGTTCACAGAGTGGGTTGAAGTTAATAGTATTACCAAGATAAAAATCTATCAGTTTTGGGAAATCCATGATCCCCATTTAAATCATTATAATTGTGCACCCATTCAGTCCCCAAAATCACAAATTAAAACATGAATGATCCATTTAAAATATGGGAAAATCAATTCTAGGAATAACAATCAAAAGCCCTCAACCCAATTTCAAATCGATTAATTCAATCATATGAATATTGAGTAAATATGTGCCACAATGTAAAAATACAAGTTAGGGATGAGCAACATGCTTGAAATATCCAAGAATTTAGAGAGGACTCAAAGTTTGGATCCTAATTGTTGAATTCCTCGTGAAACCGTAGTATCTCTTGCCTTGGGAGTTAAAGAGGAAAAGAGTAAGTTTAATCGTTGATAGCTGAAGGCAAAAGGGTTCTTTGAGTGTTTTTAAGTCGCGGAAAGAGTGTGAAGGAAGGAAAGACTAAAAAATATCCTAATTAAAACGTGTAAGAAAAATCAAGAACAATCGCCATGACTTGGATAACGACTCGTGAGGCCTGACCACTAGTTGTGGCTCGGAGTCGTTACCTGAGGATCAAAATTCTAGTCCCTCACTTTATGATGATGAGTCACTCCTCAAGACTCATTGGTTGACATCATGAGTCATAAAGAACATTTGTAGTCAGGGACTGAACACCTGGGTAAGTTTTTATTATGATAACGAGTCCCTCCTAACGACTCGTTACGTCTCATAATGAGTCGTACCCTGGACAACTATCACTGGCAATTTTTGAAATTATTTCATAAACTTGGCTAATTTAATTATAAACTCTTTGAGGGTCTAAATCTCAAAAACTTATGGTGTCATATTACTCCCCCCCTCCCCCCGTAGGATCATTCATCCTCGAATGAGGAGTTAGAGCACCCTTATCCCGATAACAGAAAGAATGCAAATAGAATCCAAGGAAAAATTTCAAATGTGATAAGATGGGAAATGAAGTTCATACCTTAAGCACTTCTATCCATTACTGGAAACAAGAACGGTACCTGTCTTTCACATCCTCAGTTTCCCACATAGCTTCCACAATCCTTTGATTTCTCTTAAGTACTTTTACCAAAGCTACATCCTTAGTTCTTAATCTATGAACTTGCCTATCCAATATATCAACCAGGAATTTCTCATAAGACAAAGAGTTTGAAACACCAATGTCCTCAATAGGAACTATCAAAGAAAGGTCACCCACACACTTTTTCAGCATAGACATATGAAAAATAGGATGAATAGAGGCCAAATTTACTGGCAAATCTAACTCATAAGTGACATTCCCAATTCTCCTCACAATTTGATATGGACTAACATAAAGGGGACTAATCTTCCCCTTCTTCCCAAACATCATGACTCCCTTCATAGGATAAACCTTCAAGAACACCCAATCACTCACTTCAAACACCAACTCCCTTCGCCTCACATCCGCATAAGAATTTTGGTGATTTTGAGCAGTCTTAAGTCTTTCTCTAATCACTTTCACCTTCTTCATGGCTTGGTGAACCAAGTCAGGACCAAACAACCTAGTCTCACAAACCTCAAACCATCCAATAGGAGACCTACACCATCTACCAAAAAGAGCCTCAAAAAGGTCCATCTGAATACTAGAAAGATTACTGTTATTGTATGCAAATTCAATAAGAGGAAAATGATCAACCCACCTACCAATAAAGTATATCACATGGGTCCTTAGAATATCCTCTAGAGTCTAAATAGTACGCTCCACTTGTCCATCCGTTTGAGGGTGGAAAGTAGTGTTAAAGTTCACTCGACTACCCAGACCTTTCTGAAACAAATGCCAGAAGTGGGAAGAGAATTACGTTCATTGATCTGAAATAATGGACATTGGAGCTTGATGTTGGGCGTATTTATACATCTAAGCACCATAACTTACCCATGTTTTAGCTAAGTTTTGAGGCTAAAATACATAATTCCTGCACTTTTAGTCTACTTTCAATTAAGTGAGCTGACCTATGTGATTAGCATGCTTTTCAGGTACTAATGCAGAAGATTTCAGCACTTTGGGGACCTGTGGACAGTAAAGAAAAACTTCACATAAAAGGGAAGGCAGCTTTTGGACTAAATGTGATGCATGGGAACTTTTTCCCGGGAAAACTCAATATTTTTAAATAGTTAAGGATGTAGTAGCAACTTAGTAGAGAAGGTTGTTATTAAAAACCTTATTGCTGAATTTTCAGCCATTATTCACATAATTCAGATTCTGTAATATTTTTGGAGAGCAGAAAATGGCTTAGCTTGAGCAACGGAGAGAGAGAAACACATTCCTCTCTTATTGTCGCTAGTCATCTCCATCGCCGAGATTGTTCTAAGTTTTGTTATGATGATTATGTTTGTTGTGATTTCCGTTGTATTCATGAGTAGCTAAACTTATCTGTTAGGGTTATGGGAACCTTGTAGTATACTCTCTATTGCTATGGGTTTGTGAATTTATGATGTGTAATGCACTTATATCATTACTCTCTTCATTATAATTGAATTCTCATGGTTGCAAACATAGGGAATACGCCATTATTGCAATAACTTGTTCGATAGAAAAGTTGTTGTTTGGAAAAGAAAGTGTGACAAGAAATTAGGGTTTCCAACCTCTAGTTTACACGTTAATGCCCTAGCCGGATTAACTACTTAGAGAGTTCGTATAAGTTGTTGTACACTTTAGGTTCGAGAGAACTAAGGTGAATAAATCCTTGATGGTTAAAAAACACTTGGATTTAGAATTAGAATACGTCTCTCTATAAGTGCATGCATGTATAAAATTCGTATTACCCATAGTTAATATAGAAGTAGAAGCTACAAGGTGGACATAACCCTAACTTGTCATTCTCTGTGATCAATTACTTTTACATATATCATCTCATTCGTTACACTAATAGTACTATTGTGCACTTAAACCAAAACCCCCTTTATCTTGGAATCTTCGACCAACAGTCTAATAATAATCGCAATACTTAGTGTTCATAGTATTCCCTGTGGGATTCGACACCCAACCCAGTTGGGTTCTATATTTGACAGCGACCGCTTACACTTTCTAACGAGAGATGTAATTTGGGCGTATCAAATTTTGGCGCCGTTGCCGGAGAATACGGTTGACAACTAAGTTTGTGATAGTTAATAGACCCTTTGGTCAAAGATTCTCAAATTTTACTTTTTGTTTGTTGTTTTTGTTTTGTTCAGGTTTAGTGGAGTGCATGCCAAATACACGAAGTTTTGGTCAGCCCTTATTACCTATAAATCCTGAACCATATCTTATTGGTAGAATGGATGCACAATGAAACCTTGAAAGGATGGCTACTCAACAGGAGCAGGCTAGATTAGCTGCATTGGCAGCTGCGCAAGTACATCAACAGAATGCTGATAACCCAGGTCGGGCAACAAATATTGATGATGAGGACCTGGGTGATGATGAGTTATTAAATCCAAGGTATGCAGATGATGTGGCTGCACCTATGAGCTGGAATGTCAATAGAGATCATCAAGCTAGAATGAAACCTAAACGCCGAGCTATGCAGGTTCCTTTTGATAATGATCATGACGATTTGGATGGGGCTGGTGCCACAGGGGCTATTATTTCTCCGCCCTTGGCACCCGGAGCCAAGTTCAATATCACTAGCACCATGATCCAGCTATTGCAACTCAAGGGGTTATTTGGTGGACTTCCAGGCGACGATCCGAATATATATCTGATTAATTTTATCTCAACATGCAAGTCGTTTGACAATCCAGGAGTTGGACAAAATGTGATCCAGCTGCACTTATTTCCATTGTCTCTATCTGGAGAGGCAACTCTATGGTTAAATGGGCTAACTCCTGACTCTATTACCAATTAGAGGCAACTGAAAGACACTTTCCAACTAAGATTCTTTCCGCCATCCAAGAGAGCACAATTAAGAGATGAGATAAGCAATTTTCGACAGCTTCCAACTGAAGCTCTCCACGAAACATGGGAGAGGTTCAAGAAGAAGCTTATGCGGTGCCCAAATCATCAGATGACAAATATCCACTTGATGGAAATATTATATAGGGCTTTGAACTTAGTGACTAAGCCAGTGGTTGATAATACTGCGGGTGGGTCATTCATGGACCTTACTTTTATTGAGGCATGTCATATGTTTGATCGTATGACAAAGCAGAGTAGAGCTTGGTATACCAGGGATTCTGAGGTAGAAAGCTCTACTGTATCTATTGGCATGACGGCAGAATAGAGGCGAAGAGAAGAGAAATGTGACCAGGATATGGCTCACATGAAAACGCAGATGGACCTTCTTACCAAGCATTTATTATCAGGGAAGACAGAAAAGGTCAAAGCTATTGTATCACAAAGAAGAGATGACTCTGATTCTAAGGAAGAAGCTAATTACTTGAATAATCAGGGGGGTTTCTGAGGCAATGTCCAAGGAAACCAAGGTCATAACTATTATGAAAAATCCGGATACAAGGACCGAGACCAAGGGAGTTAGAAGAATAAGACTGACAGAAGTGGTCTGTATGTTCCTCCTAGAAATCGTGAAGCTACTGCATCTGGCTCTGGGAAGATGTCCATGGAGGACATGATGGCTAAGCTGTTGAAAGGAGTGGAGGCAACCAACACGGGAGTAACTGAGGTAAAAAAATGATTTTTCCTTAATAAATCAACTGGTTGACTCACATTCCACTGCAATAAAACAGCTGGAACAACAAATGAGTCAACTATCAGCGGCATTCAATCAAAGAAAAGCTGGCACTTTACCTAGTGACACAGTGCAAAATCCAAGGAATGATGGATCATGTTTGGCTATTACTACCAGGAGTGGTAAGGTGTTGGAAAATCCATCCAAAGGCAAGCCGATGGTTGATAATATAGAAGAGAATGTTATTGAAGCAGATTGTGATGATTCTGTAGAAGCTGAAAATCAGAATGAGAACGTTCATGATACTACACCTAGATGTCAGCAATCTGAAAAGATTGATAATGGGAAGCAAAATAAAAAGGAAGTAGTGGAGAAAACTCTTCCAAATTCACCACCACCTTTTCCTCAGAGACTGAAGAAGAAGGTTGATGACACCAGGTTCAGTAAATTCATGACCATGTTGAAGCAGCTGACTATTAATGTGCCTTTGGTGGAGGCACTGGAGCAGATGCCAGGGTACGCCAAATTCATGAAGGACCTTTTGACAAAGAAAAGGGCAGCAAGCTATGAACTGGCAGATAATTTTCATTATTGTAGTGCAATTGCCACGAGGTTTTTAGTACAGAAGCAGACAGATCCGGGTGATTTCACTATTCCTTGCACGGTTAGATCTTTGGATTTTTCTAAGGCGTTGTGCGATTTGGGGGCTAGCATTAATTTGATGCCACTAGCTATTTATAGACAGTTGGGGTTGGGCGATCCTACACCAACCAACATGTGGCTCGTAATGGCAGATAGGTCGGTAAAACGACCTGTTGGTATCTTATATGATGTACTAGTGAAGGTTTCTACCTTTATTTTTCCTGCAGACTTTGTTATTTTGGATTGCGAGGTGGATTCTGAAGTTCCCATAATCTTGGGTCATCTTTTCCTCGCAACAGGAAGTGTGCTTATTGATTTACGAGCAAACGAGCTTTTATTTTGGATGAATGACGAAGTGGTACGTTTTGATGTATGCAAATCAATGAAGTAGCCCAAAGATATGAATATGTTCTCTGTAGCTGATGTTTATTATGAGGATGAGAAGGAATTATCTTCAGAGAAGCAGCTTACTGTTGAGCCATTGGCTGTTGTGCTTTTGAACTTTGAGCGTGAGGATGTTGAAGAGTACGAAGAAACTATCTGTGCTCTGACAGGAATGGGGTCATATTCATATGCCCCTAAGAAGATGGACCTTGACCTTAAGAATCGACCTTCACCACCAACGAAGCCATCCATTGAAGAGCCACCAGTGCTAGAGTTGAAAGAGCTATCCAGTCATCTAAAGTATGCATTCTTGGGAAGTGGAAATACACTGCCGGTTATAGTTGTTGCTGATTTAGGTGAACAACAAGTAGCGACTCTCATCTCTGTTCTGAAGAGGTACAAGAGAGCCATTGGTTGGACTATTGCTGATATAATTGGTATCCCTCCTGGGATATGTATGCACAAGATTCAGCTCGAGGAAGATTGCATGCCCACTATTGAGCATCAACGTCGTCTGAATCCACCTATGCAACAGGTGGTGAAGAAAGAAATCATAAAGTGGTTAGATGCAGGGGTGGTGTATCCAATCTCAGATAGTAAATGGGTGAGTCCGGTACAATGTGTGCCCAAGAAAAGGGGCATGACAGTAATCGCAAATGAAAAGAATGAGCTAATACCACTCAGACCTGTCACAGGGTAGAGAGTGTGCATGGATTACTGGAAGATGAATTTGTGGACGTTAAAGGATCACTTCCCAATGCCATTCATGGATCAAATGCTTGATCGATTGGTAGGGAAGGGATGGTTCTGTTTCTTAGATGGTTATTCTGGATATAATTAGATTTGCATTGCTCCTGAAGATCAGGAGAAGACCACTTTTACATGCCCATATGGTACTTTTGCATTCAAACGAATGTCATTTGGTCTATGTAATGTACCTGCCACTTTTCAGCGGTGTATGATGTCCATTTTCTCTGATATGGTCGAAGACACCTTGGAGGTGTTTATGGATGACTTTTCGGTTGTAGGTGAGTCATTTAAATCATGCTTGGCAAATTTGAGTATGGCTTTGCAGAGATGTGTTGAATTCAATCTGGTGTTAAATTGGGAGAAGTGTCATTTTATGGTTAAGGAAGGCATCATTCTTGGGCATAAAGTCTCTGAAAAGGGAATTGAGGTTGATCGAGCCAAGATTGAAATTATCGAGAGACTACCACCTCCAATTTCTGTAAAGGGGGTTCGTAGTTTTCTCGGTCATGCAGGTTTTTATCGGAGGTTTATTAAAGACTTCTCCAAGATTGCTAGCCCATTTTGCAAACTTTTGGAGAAGGAGGCAAAGTTTTACTTTGGTGAAGATTGCTTGAAGGGATTTGAATGCCTCAAAGAAAAGCTAGTTGAAGCTCCTATTATTGTAGCACCCGATTGGTCTCTACCTTTTGAAGTTATGTGTGATGCAAGTGGGGTAGCCTTGGGTTTTGTACTTGGTCAGAAAAGAGAAAGGCTATTTCATCCAATCTACTATGCGAGCAAGGCCTTGAATGGAGCACTGAAGAACTATACCGTCACTGAACAAGAGCTTCTAGCAGTTGTTTATGCTTTTGAAAAGTTTCGTGCTTACTTGTTGGGAACAAAAGTAGTGGTTAATAAAGATCATGCGGCTCTAAGATATCTAATGTCAAAGAAGGATGCTAATCCAAGGCTAATTAGGTGGGTGTTACTTCTTCAAGAATTCGATTTCGAGGTAAAGGATAGAAAAGGTTGCGAAAACCAAGTAGCTGATCATCTATCTAGACTTGAGAGTGAGCACATAGTGCAAACCGACCTTGATATTGATGATGCATTCCCTGACGAAGAGATTCTAGCAACTATGGTGGAAGACTTACCGTGGTATGCAGACTTTGCTAACTACGTGGTAAGTGAAGTGATTCCTGAGCATCTCTCCTTTCATCAAAAGAAAAAATTCATGCATGATGTGAAACATTACTTCTGGGATGAGCCTTATCTTTTTCGACGATGTGCTGATGGTATTATTAGGCGATGCATCCTAGATGAGGAGGTTCCTAGCATACTGGAAGCAAGTCATGCTTCCCAAGTAGGGGGTCACCATGCAGGTGATCGGACGGCCAGGAAAGCACTGCAAAGTGGCTACTATTGGCCTTCATTATTCAAGGATGCCTGCGATTTCGTAAGAAGATGTGATCAGTGTCAGAGGCAAGGCTCTATCTCAAAGCACCATGAGATGCCCATGTCTAAAATGCTTGAAGTAGAGTTATTCGATGTCTGGGGTATTGATTTCATGGGCCCATTTGTGAGTTCATTTGGGATGAAATATATCCTAGTTGCTGTGGACTATGTATCTAAATGGGTCGAAGTAGTCGTGCTAGCTGATAATGAAGGTAAGAGTGTCGTAGCGTTCTTAAAGAGAAATATCTTCTCTCGTTTTGGGGTACCTCGTACCATCATAAGCAATGGAGGATCATATTTTTGCAACAAGCTGTTCAGAGACGTATTGGTAAAGTATGGGGTTAAGCAACATAAGGTAGCTACACCGTACCACCCACAAACTAGTGGGAGGTAGAGGTTTCAAATCGGGAGATCAAGCTGATCCTTGCTAAGATTGTGAATGCCAGCAGGAAAGATTGGTCCAGAAAGTTGGACGATGACTTATGGGCATATAGGACCGCGTTTAAAACACCAATTGGCATGTCACCATACCAACTAGTTTATGGAAAGGCTTGTCACTTGCCAATTGAGTTAGAACATAAAGCAATGTGGGCACTGAAGCAGCATAACCTGAATTGGGATGATGCGATTAATATGAGATTGGAACAGATGAATGAGATGGATGAATTCCGTCTACATGCGTACAAAAGAGCAGATCTCTATAAGGAAATGATGAAAAAGTACCATAATCGAAGGATTATCCAACGAAACTTTCAGAAGGGAGATTTGGTACTTCTTTTCAACTCCAGACTAAAGATGTTTCCAGGTAAGTTGAAATCTAAATGGTCTGGTCCATTCAGAATCAGCCAAGTTTACTCATCTGGAGTAGTGGAGTTAGAAAACAATGATGGTGGTGTCTTTAAGGTGAATCGCCAAAGAGTGAAGCTATATATCGGTCCAACCGATTCGATAAAATGTATAGCCACCATACATCTCGATGAAGTCTGAGTACTCGAGATAACTATGTCGTGCCGTGACAATAAATCAAGTGCTACATGGGAGGCAACCCATCATTTTAATTATTTTTTTTTCACTAGGAGTTTGTTTTTGATAAATATAAATTCAAAAAGAAGAGTCGAGCCACGACCAAAACTAAGGCGCTTGGTGGGAGGCAACCCATCCTTCTAATCATTTTTGTTGTTTTTGATTAAGTGTAGGTGCAAGACGTACAAAGGGGGAGATTAGTCCAAAATTTTGATTTGAAAGTGAGCCATGCCAATGGTATTAAGTCTAGGAATGATGGACCAAAGGCCATAGGCTAGGCGTCGCCTATGCAAACATAGGCAATAGGCTAGGCGTCGCCTATGCCAACATAGGCAATGGGCAAGGCGCCGCCTATGCCATTGCCTATGCTCACTGCCTCACATAGGCGATGGGCAAGACGCCGCCTATGCCAACATAGGCAATGCTATAGGCGCCGCCTATACCAACATAGGCAATGGGCAAGGCGCCGCCTATGCCATTTCCTATGCTCACTGCCTCACATAGGCAATGGGCAAGGCGCCGCCTATGCCAACATAGGCAATGCTATAGGCGCCGCCTACTTATTCTTAGGCAATGCTATAGGCGCCGCCTACTTATGCCATTTTGCCTACTAACCCATTTGTAAAAGGATCAAACCGACCCATGGCTCATCCATTAAATAGACCCTCCACCTTTGAACACCACTCAATTATTTGTTGAACCTAGGCGCCGCCCAAGCTCCCTTATCCTCTCCAAGTTTTCCTCTTTTCTCATCTAATCTTGCGAACTCACCTTCCCGATCCATCACCAAGTAAGTTTTTTTTTATATTCCGTAGTTGTTGCAGTGCTAGGCTTATAATGGTTAATTAGATTTTGAAGTAGTGCTTGGTGATAAGAATATGGTTGGTTTGTTATGATGCATCTCATTGAGTGAAAGGATTCTTGTGGGTATTCTTGACTTTACTCTGGCATGTATTGTTTGGTATTCACTGTCATAATTTTTTTTATGGAGTTGAAATTTTGAAGTTAATGCGTAATTTTGAGAGTTGTAAGCTTGAATGTTTGAATGACTCGTTCATCGATGTAATGATCATGATTGAACACAAGCATAAGATGGTGTGATTGTTTCTATGCTATAGCATGATAAGATTTCTATGTGGTAGTCTTGTTCAAAGATTGCATTGCTCCAATGAAATAAAGTTGAAAATGATAGTCAAGATTACATGACCATTGTGTGTTGCTTCTCTGTATCAAACTGAGAATTTTTTATGTAAAGTGAAGGGTTGAAAGTGTGACTGTGCTATTAATGTTGTTGGAACATACCACCTAAATGTATGTCGATGAAGTCTGAGTAATCGACATCACTCACTCAATAAGTTTGTGCAAACAAATTATGTGTGGGGTGGTGCCATCACTATTTTATTTTTCGATTATAGTAAATCTTCCGAAATGAAACTAACATGACTCTATTGTGATCTCAGGTAACATGGCTCCGACAGGACAACAGGGAAAGGAGAAAGCATCCACCTCACAAAAAGGTTAGAAAAGGTCAAGAAAAGACCAGGCTGATTCCTCCTTTCTTCAAGTGCCTTGACGCACTTTTGGGATCAAGTGGGTTCTGGAAGAGGAAGGGAAGGAATGGTATAGGAACAATAAAGTGAAGAAATATGTTCATGTGGATTTGATACAGAAGGAAAGTTTAGCAAAGAGAGACCCCCGCATTTTAGCTAAAATCATGGCACTAAATCTTGACTTTATCTTTCGAGATATGGGGGAATGCAATCTTGATTTGACTCGAGAATTTTATGCCAACTGGTCCCCAAGGACTACCGGAAGTGAAGTAAAGATTCGGGGCCAAGTCTTGCAATTGAACGCTGATTTCTTCAACTCTTTCCTGGGTACTCCAAGTGTGGATCAATCACCACTCAAGGAGCTTTACCACAGACCTCCTTACAGAGCCATCAGGCATACGTTGTGTGGATCAAGGTCCATGACCCGGTGGACTCGTCATAGAGATAATGGGTGTCACAATACTTACCCATATACTTCTTTGAACAGAGAAGCTCGCATATGGTTAAGAATAGTCAATTCTTGCTTGATTCCTGGGACACAATACACTAAGATTACGTGTGATCGAGTATTCTTGGTATATGCTCTAATGACGAATGTTCCCATCAACATTGGTGTGGTTATGCGATCATCAATGCGAAAAGCAAGGCTGCACAAAAGGTCCCATTTCAGTTTCGGCAATTTGTTGACTGCAATCTTAAGGAAAGAGCACATTGAGGAGGAGCCAGTAGACCAAACGTTGCCACACAACCCGAAGAAGGTAAACCTCACGAAAATCAAAGAGTCAGAAACTGGTCAAGGCATCACCCTTACTACTGCTGAGAAACATGCTCGAGATGAAAGTTTTTTTCGCCATCTATATGGCATGACTAGGTTTACCATGATGAATGGGGGTTGTGTGCCGACTGATGCAGAGCTTCGGCAGTTGGACTATGACTACCTGCTTAATGAGCATGCTCGGGCCATGTGTGGAGTGGGGGTAAATTTTGAGGAACCTCTAGATAATGATGTGCCGACAGACGAGGATCACCGACTACTAGACTCTGATGTGGAGGACAACTCTGATGATGACGACTCTAATGATGATTCTGACGCAGGGGGTATGACCCCGGATATAGAGGAGGGGTCTGACTAATCAGGTTTTGCTTATTTATTTACACTGAGGGCAGTGTGTTCCGTCTAAGTGTGGGGTGCGAGTATATGTCTGTTGTATTGTGTACTGCTTGCCTAATCTATTCTTAGTTGTTTGATTTAGTCGTAGTTAGTTAGTTGTAATTAGTCAGAAAGTGCATGAAATTGTTCTGATAGACGGCATGGCATTATAACAAGAGTTTGTGTTGAATCACTACTATTGAAACATTTAGGCTCTAAGTTGTGACTCACTGTGTGATAATTGTTTGTGGTTTAATTCATTCATTTGTTGGGTCAAGAATCTGTAATTCTTCCAATGAAGTTGACCATGTGCCATGTGTGTGTTAGGTTATTGTATATTCTTTGTTTCGACTGATGCTAGAACTTGCCTAGTGTGTGTGTGAAGCGAAATAAAGATTGTGAGTTTAGGAGATGATTTAGGCATTTCTTTGGCATCCCTGATTTTGTTTATCTTCTTTTTACCTACCTTTGTACATTGTCCTAGTGAACACCCTTTGAGCCTTTAGCTATTTTCTTTGGCAGCCTCATATGTAGCCTAATCCATTTTTTTAAGACCATAATTTGATCCAAAAGCTCCTAAGTGCTTTAAATTGTAGAATCAAGTTGAGTAAAGAGTGTGGCAAAATAAAATGAAAATGGTGAAAGTGATGCCCCAAATTTTAGTTATTGATACATGAAAATATGTGATCGAGGGTGGCTATCATAGGGATGCTAAATATAAAAAAATATAAAAATAATAATAATAATAAAAAGAGAGTTGTATATTCCCATCATTGTGTTCTAATTGAATAACAAAATGGGTGAAAGGGGGCTGGTGGATGAAAGGAAGATAGCGTGGTTGTTAAAAGTTAGTGTAAATGGCATAATGTAGTGTATTAAAGCGCTTAGGGAACGTAGTCACCATTTCTGGCCAAAATAGTCCTACCTGTCCCTTAGCCTACATTACAACCCGTAAAGACCTATTTGATCCTAACCTTAGCATTCTGATATTAGTGGAACATTACACTAAGGGCAAGCATATGGTCATCAGTGGTAATCTAAGAATTCTTTGTGAGAGTGAGAGCAAGCAAAGTCTTATACCCATGTTTCTGAAAAATACAAAACTATGAGTGATTATGGGTAACATTTTGTGTGAGCGCACATGGTTGATGATTGTTGGGTAGTTTTATATGATTTTTTTTTTGCTTAACTTGTGTATACGAATCAACCATCCTAATGATTCTATGTTGGAGGGTGAGTTGTTTCTAGTAATGATCAAGAAATCTACTCTTTGTTAATAATTGCAGTGTATGTCTTGTTGGAAATTTTGTGTTGCTCTTGTAAATTCTAGTTAGGGGTTTGCATGGATGTAATATTGTGTTCGAGGACAAACAAAGATTTAAGTGTGGGGTGGTGATGTTAGGCGTATTTATACTCTAAGCACCATAACTTACCCATGTTTTAGCTAAGTTTTGAGGATAAAATACATAATTCCTGCACTTTTAGTCTACTTTCAATTAAGTGAGCTGACCTATGTGATTAGCATACTTTTCAGGTACTAATGCGGAAGATTTCAGCACTTTGGGGACCTGTGGACAGCAAAGGAAAACTTCACATAAAAGGGAAGGCAGCTTGTGGACTAAATATGATGCATGGGAACTTTTTCCCGGGCAAACTCAACATTTTTAAATAGTTAAGGATGCAGTAGCAACTTAGTAGAGAAGGTTGTTATTAAAAACCTTATTGCTAAATTTTCAGCCATAATTCAGATTCTGTAATATTTTTGGAGAGCAGAAAACGACTTAGCTTGAGCAACGGAGAGAGAGAAACACGTTCCTCTCTTATTGTCGCTAGTCATCTCCATCGCCGAGATTGTTCTAAGTTTTGTTATGATGATTATGTTTGTTGTGATTTCCGTTGTATTCATGAGTAACTAAACTTATCTGTTAGGATTATGAAAACCTTGTAGTATACTCTCTATTGCTATGGGTTTGTGAATTTATGATGTGTAATGCACTTATATCATTACTCTCTTCATTATAATTGAATTCTCGTGGTTGCAAACATAGGGAATACGCCATTATCGCAATAACTTGTTCGATAGAAAAGTTGTTGTTTGGAAAAGAAAGTGTGACAAGAAATTAGGGTTTCCAACCTCTAGTTTACACGTTAATGCCCTAGCAGGATTAACTACTTGGAGAGTTCGTATAAGTTGTTGTACACTTTAGGTTCGAGAGAACTAAGGTGAATAAATCCTTAATGGTTGAAAAACACTTGGATTTAGAATTAGAATACGTCTCTCTATAAGTGCATGCATGTATAAAATTCGTATTACCCATAGTTAATATGGAAGTAGAAGCTACAAGGTGGACATAACCCTAACTTGTCATTCTCTGTGATCAATTACTTTTACATATATCGTCTCATTCGTTACACTAATAGTACTATTGTGCACTTAAACCAAACCCCCCCTTATCTTGGAATCTTTAACCAACAGTCTAATAATAATCGCAATACTTAGTGATCACAGTATTCCCTGTGGGATTCGACACCCAACCCAGTTGGGTTCTATATTTGACAGCGACCGCTTACACTTTCTAACGAGAGTTGTAATTTGGGCGTATCAGAGCTCCATGCAACTTAACTATCTCCTGAATAAACAACTTAGCATAATCCTTTCTTGAATAATTAGTCCTCACAGGCAAGAAGTGAGCAGACATGGTCATTCTATCCACAATGACCCAAATAGAATCATACTGGTTGTGAGACCGTGGAAGACCCATAACAAAGTCCACATTGATCATCTCCCACTTCCATATGGGCAATTCTTTCTCTTAGATATGACACCAGGCATCAAATATTCTATCTTGACCTGCTGATAAATCATACACTTAGCAACAAAATTCGCCATATCCCTTTTTATATTGTTCTAATAGTAGATTTCTTTCAAGTCATGACACATTTTAGTCGAACCCAGATAAACTGTATATCTAGACTCAAAAGCCTCTTCCTCTTAGATATGACATCAAGCCTCAAATGTTCTATCTTGACCTGCTGACAAATCATACACTTAACAACAAAATTCGTCATATCCCTCTTCATATTGTTCTAATAGTAGATTTTCTTTAAGTCATGACACATTTTAGTCGAACCCAGATAAACTATATATCTACACTCAAAATCCTCTGCCAAGATTCTATCCCACAACCCATTAACATTAGGAACACACAACCTTCTGTCACGACCCGAGCCTAGGCCCTAGCCGTGACGAGCATCCCAAACCATGAAGGTCCGGAACACCCATTCTCTATCTGGTTATCATGCACAACATTTATAATCATAATAAAATGCGGAATTGAAACTGAGTACGGAAAACATGGTCAAGTTCTGCAACATTTTTGAATAATACTATCTGACATCAGTCTGCGAAATCTCTACTAAGAACATAAACCTTTGTCTGAAAAGAAGCTGGGACAAGGCCCCCAGTAAACCAAAAACATAATAAATAAGATAGTGTCTGACATAAGTAGGACTTCCGAATAATAGAAGGCTCACCACTGTGAGATCAAGTCTGCAAACCCGAGAATGTCTACTGAGTAGCTGGACCCCTAGACTGTGCCTTAGAACCTGGAAGGAGGGGGGGTCAGCACAAAAGTACTGGCACGCGAAGCAATCCAAAATATAGTATAATGGAACATACATATATATATATAAGTGAAAGAAATTTTTCATCAAGACATCCCGTATAAAACTGTTTCTGAAAAATACATGGGCACTTTCTGAAAACATGCAACCTGTCTGTTCATTTCAAATCATGATCTGTGTTTTACTTCTGAGTTAGGTGGTATTCCCCTACAAGTCTGAATATTCCACGGGCTGTATGGAATCCTCCATTGACTCGGCGGGGAATCCCCCAACCCAAGTGTGCCGCAAGGGTTGGAGTGTCTGAGTCTGATACGCCACAGGACATTTAAGTCAGCGCATAATAGTATACCCGGGTCGGCAAACCACATTTTTAGGAAATGAGTCGCTTGAACTCAAGCCCTCTTCGGGGAACCACCTAACATCTCTGTATGCCCTTTTTTAACCTTTTCTGTACATGCAACATTCGGAATGTCTAAAATCATGAAAGTCTGAAATGTCTGTTAGTCTGAGTCTGATATGGCATTAGTCTGAGTTGGTATCGTCATGCCAAGACTTGCAAGTCATGATTTTTCTGAGCCATAATGTATTAAGTAAGATCTTTCATTCAAAACATAGTTTAGACCACCAAAACATGTAACTGATGTAAAGGATTTCATATTCCGAAACTTAAAGTTCAATTCATGCAGAAATTTCATCAAACACCTGGTGGTCAAATGTCTTTAGCAAGTTCATGTATTCAAAATTGAAACACATTCATTCATATATGTATATAAACTGTCAAATCACTTTGGAGATGGTCAAAAGACCAAAACAATGATGTTAAAACATCCTATACATAAATATATATACATAATTTAAAACCCCATTCTAAAACATGATTTTTCTATGCTCATGAGAATTTAGGAAAACCCCGCGTACCTTGTTCTCCAAGGATAATAGATGTTTCTTGAAGCTTGCGGATTGGTGATTCCGAATATGTAATTATCTTTGAAAACTTACGGTCGAATCTTGAACTATTTGGGTTTTTATTTTGAAACCCTAAGGAGAATTCTTGAGCAATTGTGAGGAAAGCATGTGTATTATGGTGTTTGAGGGATTAAATCCCGTGTTGGTGGTATATATAGGGGTGGAGGATAACCAAAATACCCCTAAGGAACAATTAAGGTCAAATCTGTCCCTCAGTTGACAGTTTGATAGGCTGGAGTAAATCGATTATAACTTTTTACTCATATTTTCAAATTGGATGAAACCAACTTCATTTGAAAGAGGACTCAGATATTTCGTTTGCTATATTATAGCTCACACAGTTCATTATATACAGGTAGTTATGATCGTTTGAAGTTGACCTGAAATGCTGAAAAATTGGGTAATAGGCTATGCGTTTTGCTACTGTTTTGAAATCCAAACGCAGCCTTATGCATTCCGAAAAATTCCAAAACTTATCCTAGATGTACTATGAGATTGCCCGATCGTAACGCAACTTGAAAATCTAAAAATGAAGGTCAGGAAGGTCGAGAAGTTGTATCCCGAAGGTTGCCAGCTAAGAATGAGTCTAAGTCATTTCAACACTTAGAAAAAAATTTAAAACTTAAGTCTAAAGCTCAGAAATTACAGTCTAATACATGCATGACTTTTACGGGGCGTTACACCTTCCTTGGTACCTCAAGATGGCATCTCCCCCAATCTCAAAAGTCATAACCTTTTGTTGACCCACATCATCCTTATTTGCATAAGTATGGGATCCAAAGCCTGTTTCCCCTTCACCTCAGCACCAAAAGATAATTTAACCACTTCTTGAACAATTAATCTCTCATTCTCAGAGTCCAAGAGATAGACTCCCAAGTTAGACAACCTATGAATATCCTTCACCAACCCTTTTTTCTCCTCATCCACATGAGATAAGCTCCATATAGACAACCTGCTAAGAGTATCAGTAGCAACATTAACTTTATCTGGGTGGTAGTGAAGGCTCATGTCATAATCCTTAAGTAGCTCGAGCCTCCGCCTCTGCCTGAGGTTCAATTCCTTATGCGTAAACACATACTACAAGATCTTATGGTTTGAATAAATATCTACATACACCCCATATTGATAATCGTGCTAAATCTTCAAAGCAAAAACCACAGATACCAACTCTAGATCGTGAGTCAGATAATTTCTCTCATGAACCTTAAGCTGCCTAGAAGCATAGGCTACAACCTTACCATGATACATCAGAACATAACCCAGTCCCACACGAGATGAATCACAATACACCATAAACCCATCAGCACCCTTAGAAAGGGTCAAAACTGGTGCAGAAGTCAACTTATCCTTCAACTTCTCAAAACTACCTCCACAAGAATCAGACTATAAAAATTAACCTTTTTCTAAGTCAACCTTATTAGCGGAGCAGCAATAGAGGAGAAACTCTACACAAACCTCCTATAGTACCCAACCAAGCCCAAAAATCTCCTAATGTAGGTTGGAGTCATGGGCCTAGTCCATTTCTTAAATGCCTCAACTTTCTGTAGATTAACCTTGATACCCTCACTAGAAACCACATGCCCAAGAAAGGTAACAATACTTTGGCAAAATTCACACTTCTATAATTTTGCATACAATTTCTGGTCCTTAAGAGTTTGCAACAATATTCAGAGGTGATTGGCATGATGCCCACCACTCTTAGAGTACACCAAGATGTCATCAATGAATACTATAAAAAATGAATCCAGAAACTCCTAAACAGTCAGTTCATAAGACCCATGAAAGCACTCGAACCGTTAACAACCAAAATGACATAACCAAAATCCCATATTGGCCATACCGAGTATAGAAAGAAGTATTGGGAATATCAACCTCCCTAATTTTCAGTTGATGATAGCCCAAATGAAGATCAATCTTAGAGAAACACCTAGCACCCTACAGCTGATTGAAAATATCATTAATTCTAGGAAAGAGGTACTTATTTTTCACTGTAACCTTATTCAACTGACGATAGTCTATGCACATATGAAGAGACCCATCTTTATTTTGCACGAAAAGTACAAGAGCACCTCACAGAGAAACACTAGGACGGATGAAACCCTTATCAAGAAGATCTTTCATCTTCTCTTTTAGCTCTTTTAGTTCAGCCGGAGCCAACCTATAAGGAGGAATGGAAATGGGATGACTATCTGGTAGAAAATCAATCCCAAAATCTATTTCCCTATCGGGAGGAAATCCAAGAAGATCATCGAGAAATACTTCAAAAAATTCATTAACCATAGAGACAGATTGAAAAGAGGGACCCTCAGAATTAAAATCATTAACCCAAAATAGAAGATACAGACACCCTTTGAAAATTAATTTATAATCTCTAAGATAGGAAATAAACCTCCTTTTAGTCACTATGAAACTCCCCTCCCATTCAATCATTGGTTTATTAGGAAAATGAAAACTGGCCTTTCAGGTCCTACAATCCAGAGAAGAATAGCATAAATGGAGCCAATCCACCCCTAAGATTATATCAAAATCCACCATATAAAGTTCTATCAAATCCACCAATGTCTCCTTATAAAAGATGGACACCACATAATTCTTATAGATTTTTCTAGCAATAATAGAATCACCCATTAGAGTAGACATACAAAAGGGGTCAAAAATATTTTCTGGACCAAAACCAAAGTGTACAGCCACATGAAGGGTCATATAAGATAGGGTAGAACCTAGATCAAGTAGACAATAAACATCATAAGAAAAGAGTTGTAACATACCAGTGACAATATCGGGAGACACCTTAAATTCGTGACGAGTAGTAAGAGCATAGAGATGATTCCAGCCAGTATCAGTACCTGAAGTGGATCCCTAAAGTAGAGAAGCCAAAAAAGTAGCGATCGAAACCTTATTATCTACAGTGGCAACTTTAGCTATAGGATAATTTGGTTGCATGTGACCCGACTAACCATAGTTAAAACATAAGTTCCTCCCCTCCTCATAATAACCATAGTAAAGTTGCCCACAAAAATGACAAGAAGGGTAAGGTGGGGCTAACTGAGCTCCACTATTTTGAGACTGGGCACCCTGTGCCTTAGGAATACTGCTAAACTAAAGATGACGATCACCAAAAGGATTAGGATAAGGATAACTAGCCATTGAATATGAATTTCACCAATTCCTCTTCTTAGTCCACTGTCTACCATCTCTCCCACTGTTATGCTGATTTGCCTTTCTTCTATCTCCATCTGCTTTTTTTTCTCATTGTTGCGCCCAAGTGTACACGTAATTGTACGTGGTCTCACTAAGTAGTAAAGTGGCCCTTTAGAAGCCAAGTATCGATCCGATATGGACTTATTTTAACAACTATCAGATTTAAGTTTAATGATTGATATTAAAGTGGTAAAAATGTGACAAAAAGAGTTTGAGAATTATTATTTAAAAGAGAAGTAAATAATGTAAGAAAGTAAAAGTCTTAGACAATCAATGGAGAAAAATCCAGGGTTTAGGCTCTACGAACAATCATACTAAGATATTGAACTTCATTGGTAGATTACATATCTTCGTTATTGATTCACAGGGTTTATAGTATGATCATGTTCTCTCGATCCTCTAATCTTCTACTTAACTAGACATTACAACTACACCATTGAGCGGGGATGCAATAATCCATTTAGATACATTAAGACGTCATCCTGCAAGTGAACCAAACAAGGCTTATAGGTATATCTATATCCTATATGCTAATTCAAATCCCTTATTTTATAAAAAAAAAAATAAGAACCTTGCTCTATTTACCCCCATGTTCTATCCTTTTATTCCCCCTCCCGAGCTCACAAAGACAATAATGGATGTATCTTAAGGGTAGATAATCCTTAACATAGTTATAACAAGGATAAATAAACAAAAAAATATGATATTCCATCAAAACCAAACCAAGTCAAAGCAATAGTAATCATGTTCTTGGCCTTAACCCAGGAAAAGGGCTTTTAGCCACACATGGACATAGTCATAATCACCATAGATGAATACAAGATAAAATCCATAAATAAACTAAAGTAAGAGAATAAAAACCCTATTTGAAGTGTTTTCCATATCCTCTCTAAGTTTAAAAGCCTTCCAAGGTGTATAACATCAACTTCAAGTGTCCTATTTATATAAGGACAAAACTGCCAATTTTTTCACTAGGTTCGGGTTGAGGAGCTCATAGGGGGGACTAGGGTGTGCAACATGCCCACATAATGGCGAAACACTCTTTTAGGTCCCTTAGGAATATATATATGTATGGAATGCTCCCTATAGCCATGTATTAGGTCAGATACATTCCATGGACATCCAAACTGTCTGTTTTTCATCAAATCTTGTCCCGTGCTTTCGTTGATCCATTCCAACCCTTGTGGTGTTGTTTCCAGTTGATTTTCAGCTTTTTTATCATCCATATATCATCACAATTAATTTACCAAGCATCCTATAGAATTAAAAAACATGAATTAGAGCTCAAAACAACACACAATCCATAACGGTGAACTAGAAACTTAAGCTAAGAACTAGTTTAGTCCTTTTAATCTTTAGTTTAGTGTTTTGACTCTTTGATTGATTCAATTTAACCTTGAACACTATAAAAAAGTTGTTCCACACATAATTACACAATTAACCCAATAGGAACTAATTACACATGCTAGAATCCATTGAGATCAACCAGAACAAGTTCAAGATAGTAACACAGGTTTTCTTATTTGAACTCTAAGTGACCAATTTTAGTCCAAACTTGTTTGAAAAACACCTTAAACATTGTAATCAAGTAATTAAACACTTATATTCTCAATTATATCATCATTCACTCATTAATAACACAAGTATTCCTTAAAAAGGACTAAATAAGATCGAATAACAACTCTAAGGTGCATAAATCCACCTCAAATCACTCATCCTCCACCTACTGCCTATAAACCACCAGCTGAGAGATGTCCATATCATTGTTAAACATCAGAGCTTTACACTCCAACATCAAATCATAGTACAAGCCAAAGCAAACTTTCTCATTCTGAACCTCATATTAGACACTAAATCCAGAGAATAATTGGACAGCGGCTGGAATTTTAGACCATACTCCTTAACAGTCATCTTACCTTGCTTCAATTTCACAAAATCTTTGTCCTTAGATTTTCTCAACTCTTGAGGTAAAAGTGATCAAGGAAGGCACCTAAAAACATATCTCATACTACTGACTCTGCATCATCACCCCGCATCACTTCCTACTCCTCACACCAATAGTAAACCACATCCTTCAAATCATCACTTCCTACTCCTCAGTAATGGTCCCTCCAGGACCTACACCTTCATGAGGAGCTACATAATTCCCTTTAAGCCTAATTTAAGTAGTTTTCACATAAGCCTAACCATTAATCAAGGAGTCTTTATTAAGTCATTCACTGATTTGGTATTGTGTAATGCCCCGAGATTACACCCTGGACACCACACGGTGCTTACAGTCACAAGCGACCTTAAGCTAACCCATGAGTTGGTACCTTCTGTGAGCACTGAACAAACTAATAATAAAGGGTACACATGTGCGAAAAATAAAGCTGGATACGCCATAAGGTTTAAACATTTAAAAATATCTCTGAATTAATATGCCTGAAAATAACAAATGTCTGAAAATAATACTGTAAAGACTGCCAATAATAAATGATAACTGAATAACTGTCTTAAAGTGTCTGAAAACCTCTAACTGACTGATTGTGAAGTTTATGGGATGAGTCCCCAATAACTCTAGCTGATTACTGAACTAAAATATTAAAATAAACATAAACAGTCCTCGAAATATGAGGACTTACCACTGCTGCTGCTGCGCTGGGATATCTAGGTGAGGTCGAGAACCTAAGTGTCTGAACCTATGATATGATATATCATAGCGTAAAAATGAGTATGCAGTCAGTACTTTGAATGTACTGGTATGATAAGTGAGGTTAGGCTGATAAACATGGCTTATATGTATGAATAATAACTGACTAAATAAGTAGCATGCGATGACTGATATATAGTATGCGAGGAAGCTGTAAAGTCTGAGAATGCATGACCAAGCATATGACATGATACTGGGATAGTCTGTAAACTGAAATACTAATACTGACCAACTAATAACTATATGCCATGATCAAGCATGCCTGAAACAGAACTCTGAGACTGTGGGAGATATCATCTAAATGATATACCCTAATAAGAGCTAATTGGGGTCCAACCTATGACCCCAGTTGGAAGAGTGTCAGTACCGTGCCACAGGTACTAACACTAGCGGTGTGGATCCACTAAAATGAAGCCCTGAAAGACTAAAGAGTCACCCTCTACTAGCAGGTGCTTTAGTGAGATATATGTCAACCCTCAACTGGTAGGTTAACATCTCTAACCTACGCTGGATACATAGTTCTAGAATTCAGGGACTACTACTAAAGGTCACACTCTCAACTGGAAGGTAAGCCCTCATCCCTGGGTTCGCTTGGTGCTAAATTCTATACCCAACTAAACTGACTCAGAATACTGAACTGATCTAAACTTGACTGATAGGATAACTGACTGAACTAATAATACTCATATATGCTTGAAAACCATTTTGGAAGTACTAATACTAAGTAAACAGCTAAATTTCAGGTATTCATAACCACAGGACTCGATAACATTAACAGTAAAAGCATACTAAAGCTTCAAAAGCATAATAAGTAGTCATTGCTCAAAATTCATCTCTTAGGCATTTCATCACACTTGAAACTCGTGAACTTAGGCATGAGAATAATTGAAACATGTGGGAATAACATAATCACAACACTAAAACCATACATTGGGGGATTTAACATAGAATTTCATGCTTCAAATGTGTAAAGGCTACTTTCTAACCAAAAACACTTGTAAACATCATGCATAATCAAAATTCCCAAAAGATTCATGGAATAAACTCATTGTAAAAATGTGAATTCATGATTTAGAACACAAAAAGAGGTACTTGGACTCCAAGGGTAAAAAGGACCTATGGATGAACATTTAACATACCTTAAGGCCTTAATCTTGTAAGAGAATTGACTTTCTTGGGTGGTGAAGAATGAATTCTTGAGTTTTCTTAAAGAAATAATGGTTGAACTTGATGCGTTTGGGTGATGGTTAGGGTTTATTTTAAAGAGGAATTGTTGAAATAGGGAATATAATGCCTAAACTGATGATAAATCTCGTGTCTTTACGGATTGGGGCCATGGGAAAAGATTGGACAGCCCCTGGGAAATTTAAATTCGTAACTGGAACACTGATGGAGTCCTCACCATGACGGGCCAAGGCCTCCATCGCTATTCTACTGTGATGCACCACAATCGCGATGACTTGCTTTTTTGAAAATCCAAACGTGGTCCAAACCTAGTTCGAAAAATCCAAAACTTACCCGAGACATGCTACTTACACCCCTAAACATGAATAAACTCAAAAACTTACGTTTCGGGGTTGGGAAGGTTACTTTAAAAATCCTCAAAGTTAAGAGGCCAAAAATAAAACTAAGTCTCCAACACTAGCTAAATTTTCAGGTTCTAAGCCCCATCTACATGCATTATAGGTTGGATTAAGCTAAGACAAATATGGGGTATTACATGTTGTCATACCAATATGCTTGTAAGATAATTCAATTATGCCAACCCAATTTGTATCACCATTTAACATCCAAGTTCAATTTAATATCTGAACCATTGCCACCAAGGGCATTCCAAAATTGTTTTCATTATTTATTTATCCTTTAATGCAATGCAATGTTTCAAAGGTAAGTTAAACTATGTGAATAGTCATATTTAAAACCAAGTTCACAGAGTTGGTTGAGGTTAATGCCATTACCAAGCTAAAAATCCATCAATATAGGGAAACATTTTCCCATTCCAATCAATATAACTTGCACCCATTCAATCCCAAATATTACAAAATAAAACATGAATGGTCCATTTAAAACATGGGAAAAGCAATTCATGGAATAACAATCAAAAGCCCTCAATCCAATTTCAAACCCATCATTAATCACATGAATATTGAGTAAATAAGCGTCACGGTGTACAAATACAAGTTAGGGATGAGGAACATACCTGAAATATCAAAGAAATTGGAGAGGACTCAAAGTTTGAAGCGTAATAGTTGAATTCCTTATAAAACCCTAGTATCTATTGCCTTGGGAGTTAAAGAGAAAAAAGCAAGTTTAATCATTGATAACTGAATGCAAAAGTGTCTTTTAAGTGTTTTTAAGTCATGGAAAAGAGTGTGAAGGGAGGAAAATACCAAAAAAAAGACCCTAATTAAAACGTGTAGGAAAAAATAAGAACAATCATCATGACTTGGGTAACGGCTCGTGAGGCCTGACCACGAGTTATGGACCAAAGTCGTTACCTAAGGATCAAAATTCTGGTCCCTCACAGTTATGATGATGACTCACTCATCAGGACCCATTGTTTGCATAAGTCGTACTAATGACTCGTGGTCAGGGAATGAACACCTGAATAACTTTATATTGTGATAACAAGTCCCTCCTAATGACTTATTACGTCTCATAGAGAGTCATACCCTGTACCGTTATCAGTGACAGTTGTTGACATTATTTTAGAAACTTGGATAATTTAATTACTCAATTATTTGAGGGTCTAAAGCTCAAAAACTTGTGGTGTCACAGTACTCAATCCTACAGTACCCTTTCGATGCAGATCCTACCGCGAGAACAACATGTAGAGGTTGAGATCGTGTTGTTGATTGGTGATATTTGAGGTACTGAATCGTTCTAGCATTTAGGGTAGATTCCTGGATCTCTCTCTATCTTACTTATGTCTTTATTTGGATCAGACACATATTTTGTTCTTTTCAGTTTCAAATTTGTACTTAGATTGCTCTTACATTATGACACTAAATTTTGGGTGGTTTATGTGATTTTTAAGAATTTCATTTGTTATATATATGACTGACTTTATTCTAGAAGTCTAGCTTGGGTTCATGTTATTATCGATTTTGTTTTCTTTGTATTAAGTTAGCTGATTGTCTTACTTATCAAGGTTCGGCTACAATAAGTGTTATCAGGACCTATTTTTGGGTCGTGATAAATTCATATCATAACAACCAGGTTCACAAATCTAATAAGTGTAAGAGTAAAACGTCAAGTAGAGTCTCACAAATTGGTACATAGACGTTCCTATCTAGCTTTGAAAGGCTATAAAATGTCTTTAGGAAAAACTTCTATGTTTTGATTTCTTTATCATGTGGATTATTCATACCTTATGTTTTGATTTAAGTTCCATTATTTCTGTGCAGATGGTAAGGACTATATATCGAGAGGTTAGGTATGTTCGACTATCACCTGTTGATGGAGCCTAGACTAGAGGGTGAGGTAAGGGTCTTGGATGTCCTAGAGGAAAAATATAGGAACAAGAAGCTACCCTGATCAGAGGTAGTGCTATGGGGATCTCCACAAATCCTGAGGTCAAGCATGCAGGTGCTGCAATCCTACCACACATGCAATTATATGTAGTCGTGCAAGTAATAAAGTATCCCTTTCAAGTTGAATGTCGAACTCACAGGGATTTAGGTTTAGAAACAATCTAATTCTAGCATTACTGAGAAGATTAAAGAAGTGCAAATCATAACCAAAGAGAGTTCAAGTTTGAGAATAAAAAATAACAGTAAACAATACTGGTTATAAAGTGTTTGAAATGGTAATGAGAAGAAATCTATGGTTGGGGCAAGTTGAACATTCCTATGAAGCCATACAATCTCGTTGGTTAAGTTAATTATCTTGGTTGTTGATTCACGAGGTTGGTAACATGATTATGGCCTTTTGAGCATCTAATCATCTATCTAATTAGCCCCATAACTATATCATTGAGTGGAGATGTGAGAATTAATCTAAACACATTTATATGTCATCCCATATTTGAACTGAATAGAGAGAATTAGGTATATTCCTATCCCAACTGGAAATCCTATCTTTAATTCATTAAAAGTATAAGAACCCATTGCATATATTACACGTTCTAATCTAAATTTTTTCCTTTCGGTCTCACAATAGAAATCTAGGTGTATTTAAGAGGTTGCAAGTCAATTGAATAGTAAATTCAAGAATATATGAACAACCATACATGATAATCAACATTCAACCAACATAATTAAGAGCTAAGTATTCATATTCATAGAATCAACCACTCATAGTTTTACAAAGAATCATAAGATTGGAATTCATGAGTAAAAAATAATAGCAAACTAAAGTAAAGAGTAAAAACCCTATTTTGAGCCTCCTTCGTATGTCTTGTCTCTCCCAAAGTCGTCCAAGGTGTTTAAAATAGGAGCCAAGTGTCCTATTTATAGTGTAGAAGTATTTTTGGCCGAAAATATCCTTGGTCATGGCACGCCCTTATCTCGGAGCTCTGAGGGAGTGGCACACCCTTGTGCTCCAAATGGCACTTTTCTTTTGTAGTTTAATCCTTTTAGTTTCCTTCAAGCACCGGACTTTGTAGCTGTCTTTCCAACTCCATTAAGTCTTTTTAAGCTTCTCATAATTACTCCTAACACCTTCCATGGTCTCCTATAGCATCAAGTAACAAACATTATCAAATACAAGACCATAGAGTTCATCAAAGTACACTAGAACAAGCATAGCTCAAGCAAGCACCACTAGTTTTCTCATCTAAACTCTATGTGAACATTTTGATTCTTAACTTGTTCTAGTTACTCCTTAAACACTAGAACATGTAACCCAACCCATAAACATACAATTACACACTAAATATCTCATTAAGAACATCAAGAAGTCCTCAAAACTAGGCTAAATGCACATAGATAATGACACTTAGGAGTATAAAAATGCCTAAGATCACCACCCCACACTTAAAGCCTTGTTTTTCCTCGAACAACTCTTTGTAGTAAGAACAAGCAAGGAGTAATATACATTACTACTACAACTAGGTTGCTCAAGATAGAACTACGGCGACTACATGCATAGCAAGTTCCACATTAAGCATGTAATATTACATTGAAAAACACATGGACACTAATTCAAAACCTCCAAAGCTCAAGAATTGACTCCACCAAGTTGGCAAACTTATACATACTACTCAATAGAGAGATTATGTAAATCACTTAACTATCATTAAACATGTTGCTATGTTCCCTCACCACATGAGATTCACCCTTATTGCCTCACAAATATGCAATTCATCACAAGAATGGGCATGAGAATCAAATTTTTCCCACTCTCACAAAGAATTCACATGTCATACAAGATGAACCATAAGTTTAACCTTAGTATAGTACTTCCGTAATATCAGAATATCAAGGCTCAAGATCAAGTAGGACTTTAAGGGTTTGTAATGTAGGATAAGGGACGGGTAGGAACTATTTTGGCCGGTAATAGTAGCTATCTTCTTAAGTTTTTAAAACATCACACATAACATTGAAATCCTCTCTAACCAACCAATGTTTCACCTTTTTTATCTTCCTACTTATCTTTTGTTTTGCCCCATCTATTTAAGCTACTCCACTCATATTAGGTAAGGCGTATTTTCTATCAACACATGATCATCTTTGGATCATTTTTTTTCATTCCCTTACTCCAAACCACAACAAATAAACATTTTTGAAACACCAATAGCTATTATTTTGGGGCTTCTTTTTCACTTTTCTCCTTCTTTAATTTTCACTCTTTGACCTCTTAATTTTTTAACAAAAGCACTTAGGAGTTTTGGATCAAATTGCAGTTAATTAAAATAAAGGGAATAAGCCATATATGAGGCTACCAAAGAGTAGGCTAAAGACTCAATGGGGCTAACTAAGGTCATACAGTTAGGGTAGACAAAGAGAGTATTAAACATGGCTATTAACATAATCCCTATATCATCTCCTAGAACGAATATTCTTTATTTCATTTTGCAAACTCCCATGCAAGTTCTAGACATCAAGATGCAACAAGCAATATCATAATTTAAAAACTCACTCATACATAGCACATGCTCAAATAAAGTAGGATATTTATAGACTCTCAACTAAGCAATAGCAAGAATTCAAAATTAAGCCAACATCACACAAGAGTCATATAAATGAGCCTAGATGTCTAAAAAGTAGTCATTCAACTTACTATACATGCATTCACATTCAAAATAGACTTGCATCATGTAATCATACATTGTACCTAGTAATAACATCTCATTTATTCCTAATCAAAAATTTAAAATTTACTCCTAAAATTGAAAAAGGGATACTGGGTTCAAAGGGCACCTCTTCAAAAAAAAACCGAAAAGAAAACCAAGGGGTGGATGAAGTGTGCCCCTATTAGATAGACACTAACAAAAATTGAAAAGAAACAAAGCTAAAATATTTTTGAAATTTTTAAATTTTCTTAAAAACTAGAAAACAAATAAATAAAAAATCCTATAGCAACACTTCACCCTAACCAATCAGAAGATTCCCCACCCATACTTAAAATCACACTTTGTACCCAAAGTATAACTCAAATGTAAGGATAAAAATACTCCCTAAGCCCTCTAGTATAGAAATACACCCTAAGGCCACTAGACTTAGCTAGTAGCATCTTGATCATCAAAAATTTTTGAAGGACCCCACACTTAGATGTTTCTATGCTCCTTAGCTTAGATCGTCGGTACTCAGATTTTTCTTCAACCTATGACTTAAATAAAAACAAAAACAAATGTGATATAAGGAAAAAACAGGAAAAAAAATATCTATCTTAACTTCGGTTTCCTCCCAAGAAACACCTGATTTAGTATCACAGCACAACTCATACCTTACTGTCAACCATATTCTTTTCTCCTCTTTCTTCTACCCGAAGTCTATCGTCTAAATATTTTTTTGACCTTTTGAGTGCTTATTCTCAAGGTCTGTAGCTTTATCCACATTTGTCATGTAAGGATCCTCTTTATGTTTATCAATTTTAGGATCAATTGATGGTTTGGGAAATCCCATGAGAGTGTCCAATGAAGTCATTAACAGTTTGTACTCTACCACCCCACACTCATCCACTTCCATGGTTGTGATCACACATAAAACCTTGTAGTGTAAGGGTGTATTAAGTGTATTGTACACTCTAAATATCACTTATTCATCATTCAATTTCATTTTTAGAGTGCCCTCTCTCATATCTATTAGTGCTCCTCCCATTTCCAAGAATGGACGTCCCAGTATGATTGGTACCTTGTTATCTATATCATAATCAAGAAAAATAAATTCAGCAGGAATAAAGAACTTACCAATATTAATGAGCACATCCTCTATGATTCCTTAGTGAACCACTCTTGCTCTATTCTCCATATGGAGCACCACTGAACATTGTCTTGGTTTCCACAAATCAAGAGTGTTGAATACTAAAAGGGGAATCAAGTTTATGCTCTCTCCCAAATCACTCAAGGCATTGACCACATCACTTTAACCAATTTGTATGGGGAATGTGAAACTCCTAGGGTCTTTAAGCTTCATGGGCATCTTGCTCATCACCTCTAAACTGAACTCCTCAGTAAGTGCTACCTTCTCAATGTCACCCAACTTTTGTGTTATTGGTCACCACATCCTTCAAGTTCTTGGCGTACATAGGCATTTATTGTAAAAAAACATCTAACAAAGGAAGGTTAATGTGAAGTTCTCTAAATGTGTCAAAGAACTTCTTAAAGCAAGTATCCTCCTTAGCCTTTTTAAGCTCTTGAGGGAATGGTGGTAGTAGTCTCTCTTGTGCTTTCTTAGATGACTTTTCTATTGGGTACTCAAATTTCCCCAAACTTTTGGCTTCTTTGGTTTGCACTTACTTCTCATCTACCTATTGTGGGACTAACTCTACCTCTACCTCCTAATTTTTCTTTGGAGGTATATTAATCAAGTCTTTACCACTTCTCAAGGTTATTGCCATCACCTGCTTTAGATTATCTATATCACTAGGCAAACCTCCTTGAGGTCTTGTATTTTATGCTTGAGCCAAATGCCCCAACTGTGACTCTAAATTTTTTTGAGCAAGTTGCTGATTTTTTATCTTCACAACCATTTGTTCTTGGTTGGCCAGGATCTTTTTCAAGATCTCTTCTATATTACTAACCTGAGTGTTATTTTGAATGTTCTACTGCTGTTGAAACTACTGATCTGAGCCTTATTATTGCCTGATAAGTAATTGGGTTGACTCTGCCAACTCCAATTGTAGGCATTACCGTAGATCAGATTTCCCTTCTGTACATTGACAACAAAATTAATTGACTCTGCATTTGCTCCACATGAGTCTATAGAGTTACCACTGTTTCCACAAATCTCACACTAAGACTGGGCCTACTGAACTACAGTTACTTGGAACTGAAGTTGATTCATACTCAACTTTTTGAACTGTGTCATCATTTGATTCTAAAAGGATGTCGACTGAGCAACCAATGTTATAATACTATCAACCTCAATCATGCTTGTAAGCTTCTTTACTACACTTTTAGACATTTTACCATGCCATTCTTGATTACCTTGTACAATTCGATTGAGGTGAGTGTATAGCTCATCATAAGTTTTATCCAATGGTTGACCACCTGCAGCTAAATCTAACAAAATCTTTATGTTATGATCAATAGCTTTTATGAATTTATGAGCTAATACCTTATTGTTCTGTTGGTGGTATAGGCAATCCCTAAAAAGAGACTTAAATCTCTCTCATAAATGATAGAGATTTTCATCTAGCTTTTGTTTGAAACTCAGGATCTCACTACTTAACCTTGCAATTTTTCTAGACGGATAGAATCATATGAGGAACTTCTTTGCCAAGTCATCCCAAGTAGTGATAGAGTTTGAAGGTTCCGCCTTCAACCATTTCTCCGGCTCTCCCAATAATGAGAAGGGGAATAAAGTGAGCCTCACATAGTCTATGGATACTCCAATGGAATAAAAGTGTCACTAATCTCTAAGAAGTTCTATAGATAAACTTTTGGATCCTCATGTCACAAGCCAGTGAATTTCCCATTGTAGTGCAATAATTGCACCATATTATGTTTTAGCTCAAATCTACCTCTAGGTTTTGGTCTGTGGATGGTGGAGGTAAAATTAGCAGTGAGTGGGATTGCCACTTTGTGTACTGTCCTATGGGCTAGTTGTTCTTCAACCGTGACTACAGTAATAGCTTCATCCTGCTAAGCTTGTGGAATGTGATATAGAAGTACTACTTTTCTCCTTAACTAATGTAAGCATCGCTTAAGTTCAGGATATGGGTTAACCAATTCCCTTTCCCTTGCTAGCTTACATGAGATTCAAACCTGTACCCGTAAGTTCAGAAGCTAAGACCAAGTTTTCATCACTTATAGAACAAAATTACAAAACTAAAAATCAGGAAGTTGCCAATTTTCAAGTCCCTAGCAGTGGAACCAAAAACTTATTGTGATCCTACGACACACACAAGTGTACATGGTCATGCAAGTAATAAAGTAGACCTTTTGAGCAGGATGTCAAACCCACAAGGACTTAGATTTAGAAACTAAAAAGATTAAGAAAGTTTAAAGCGTTACCAAAGAGAGTTCAAGTTTGGGAATTAAAAGAAATAATAAACAATACGAGATTATAAAGTGTTGGAAACAATAATGACGAGAAATCTAGGGTCGAGGCAAGTTGAAAATTCTTATAAAGATATACAATCTCATTGGTTAAGTTAATTGTCTTGGTTGTTGATTCACGGGGTTGATAACATGATTATGGTCTTCTGAGTCTCTAATCGTCTATCTAAATTAGCCCTACAACTACATAGTTGAGCGTGGATGTGAGAACTGTTATAAAGGCATTTATAAGGCATCCTGTATTGGAACCAAATAGGATTAATTAGGTGTATTCCTATCCTAACTGTGAATCCTAACTTTAACTCATTCAAAGAATAAGAACCCACTCTATATATTCCATGTTCTAATCTAAAGTTCATCATTCTGGGGTCACAATAAAATTATAGGTGTATTCTAGAGGTCTCAAGTTAATAAAATAATAAATTCAAGAATATATGAACAACCAAATATGATAATCAACATTCAACCAACTTAATTGAAAGCTAAGTATTCATGTTTGTTGCCTCAACCCAAGATAGAGGGTGTTTAGCCACTCATAGTTTTACAAAGAATCACAAGATCGGAATTCATGAGTAAAAAGTAAAAGTAAACTAAAGCAAAGAGTCAAAACCTATTTTGAGCCTACTTCATATGTTTTCTATCTCCCAAAGACTTCCAAGGTGTTTAGAATAGAAGACAAGTGTACTATTTATAGTGTAGAAGGATTTTTTGCCGAAATCACCCTTGGGCGTGGTACGCCTTTATTGTAGATGTCCATGGGCGTGACTGTCACGACCCAAAAATAAGGGTCATATGGCACTTCTCGCGGTGTACCTTGACAAGTAAGCCTATTACCCAAACTGATACAAAAAGAAAACAAAGACAAAAATATCTGAATGTAAGGCTTCTAGAATGAAGCCGAACCATATAAGTAATCATAACAATGTGAAAAGAACTTATCCAAAATACCAATCATGCCTAAAACCAGGTGTCAATAGTGTAAGAACTACTAATATATTCCAGAAGTTAAATACATCCGAAAAATAACCACAAAGGAATAATATATGTCTCCGAATACTAATAAAGACATAACTACTATAGAAAGATAGAGGTGAACTTCAGAAGCATGAATGTCCAACCGCTACCTTGGAAGCTCCAACAATATCTCGAGTCAAGCAAACTGAGGAATAATCAAGCTAGGACCTACACCGAAAGGGCGCAATATGCATGAGTATGGTCCACTTGTACTCAGTAGGTATCATAGGCTAACTGAGCAAAGTAGAAAATAAAACATACTAAATACACAATAAGGGCATGTCACCAGCCATCAAAAATATCCTACAATGATAGCCCACACCGCTTGCACTAATAGTTCTAATATATCACATGTATTGTAACATCACAACAAAATAGAACACAAGTATGCATTACTTCACATATAAGTAGAACAAGAGGGAACATGCATATACAAGATCATCAAATACAAGTAAAATAAGATAAGACAATTACATACATGGCAATACAACAAAATATAAACACAATAAAGTAAGTGCAATGTATATGATGATACCTTCCTTAGTCACCACATGACCCAAGAAATAAACAGACTCCAACCAAAACTCGCACTTAGAGAACTTAGCATACAATTTCTCATCCTTCAATCTCTAAAGAACAATCCGTAAATGCTCTTCATGCTCAACCTCACTCTTGGAATACACCAAGATATCATCTATAAATACAATAACAAAAAATTCAAGATACGGTAGAAACACCCAGTTCATCAACTCCATGAACGCCGCAAGGACATTGGTCAATCCAAAGGACATGACTAAGAACTCATAATGACCATATCGAGTCTGAAAAGCTATCTTTAGAATATCCGACACTATAATCCTCAACTGGTGATAATCGGACCTCAAAATAATTTTCAAAAACACCGCAGCACCCTGAATCTGATAAAACAAATCATCAATGCGAGAAAGAGGATACTTATTCTTAAACGTCACCTTATTCAACTATCGATAATCAATACACATCCGCATAGACCCATACTTTTTCTTCACAAACAAGATAGGTGCACCCTAAGGTGAAAACTAGGTCGAATAAATCCTTTATCCAACAACTCCTGTAATTGATCCTTCAGTTCCTTCAACTATGTTGGGGCCATCTTATAAGGAGAAATAGAAATGGTCTTGGTTTCCGACTCAACATCAATAGCAAAATCAATATCTTGATCCGGAGGCATACCAGGCAAGTCCATAGGAAACACATCCATAAACTCATAGACAACACAGACAGAATCTAAGAAAAAAAACAATACAACACTGGTGTCATGAATATGGTCCAAGTAAGATAAACATCCCCTCTCAACCAATCTACAAGCCTGAACAAAAGATATAATCCTCTTAGAATCTGAATGAAGTGCACTCTTCCAAGCAATTCATGGCACAACAGCCAAAGCTAAAGTCACAGTCTTAGCAAAACAATCTAAGACAACATCATAAGGAGCCAACCAATCCTTACCCAAAATAACATTAAAATTGACCATATCTAATACAAGCAAGTCTACCAAAACTCTCACACCCGATAAAAGTCATAACACAAGATCGATGCACCCGATCTATCACTAAAGAATCACCTATCGGGGTAGATACATGAATAGGCATGGCAAGAGGCTCACTAACAGAATCAAAACCCAAAGTAAAATATACAAACACATAGAAGAAAGTTGATTCAAGATCAACTAATACGGTTGCAGGTCTAAACATGGACAATACATATAATCACAGCATCAGAAGCCTCTACCTCAAGTCTGGCTGGTATAGCATAAAATTGACAACGACCACCAATGCTTGGATGGCCCACGACTACCCCCTCGAGCTCCACTGCCTTTGTCTCTTGCACCTCTGATAGCATCCCTACCCCTCACAGATAAAATACAAGTAGCTTTAAATACACAGTGAGGACAGTCCTTGGCCACATGGCTAATCTCATCACACACATAGCAACCTCTACGACCAATCTCAATACAAGAAAGTACAATTGAGACCAAACGACCACCCTAAACTATTGAACTAGAATATCCACCACCTAAAATCTATAAAGTCACATATACTATCCTAACAAGTTATCCACGAGAACCTCTAAAATCTTTGCCTCAGGAGGTTTGACTCCTGAACTCACTAAAAGTCGCGCCTTCTTGGTGCCTCCCTGAGATGCACTAAGAATACCCTCTGCCATCTTAACATAATCCATAATACTGTGAAAAGAAGCCCCAAACATAACCATCTAAGATGTAGCCAACTGAAAAAAGACATCCAAACCCTTGACAAACTTTCAAATCTTCTCATACTCGGTGGAAATGCTATCATAGGATATCTGGACAGGGCATAAAAGCGTGACACTAGTTTTATCGTCTAATGCTATGTGAATATTTTGATTCTCAACTTATTCTAATTACACCCTAAACACTATAAGAATATCACTTAACCCATAAATACACAATTAGACACTACATAGATTATTAAACACATCAACAAGTCCTTTAAACTGGGATAAATGCCATATATAATCACACTTAAGAGTATACATACACCTAAGATCTGTAGGAGATATGGGACCAGCTTATGTCCTATAAGATTTAGTTTCTACCCCAGTTTAAAAGGGTTTGTCAATTCAGTTATTGACTTATTTGGATAGTGTTCCTCTATTTTTTAGTATGGTATCGCTGTCAGTGCCGGCATTTGCTTATGATATTCCTTTAACCCTGAGTGTAGTTTTGTCATATTTGTCAGCATCTACTTATGATATTCTTCAAACTTTGAGCGGTGTTCCATATTTTATGTTAATATCTAATCATGGTATTCCTAGTTTTGGGGTACATTCTTCATCTATGATACCCCCACATGTGGATTCCCATCCTACCAAACTTATTATTTTTCTAGTTTCTTTAGGTACAATTATGTCTTCTGATGATTAGAAGAGGTTTATTTGCTTAGGCTCGCCCAATTTTAATGGTTCTATTGGCGAGGATGCCTATGAATTCTTAATTGATTGCTTGGATAAGTTGCATAATCTTGTATCCCTTGTGTCCCATGGAGTTGCTTATACTACCTACCAGTTGACAAATATGGTTAGGGATTGGTAGAGGTCATATGAGAGTTGTAAATCTTTGGGTTCGCCTGCTATGACTTATACTCAATTTTCTGAGGCTTTCTTGGAAACGTTTATGCTATATAGTTTAAGGGACCAGATACGTGATGAATTTGAACATTTGGAGTAGGGATTTATCATTATTTCTAAGTATGATGCTTATTTTCACACTTTATCTAGGTATTCAGCCGCTAGCATCTTCATCGAGTTTAATCAAATTCAAAAGTTTGTGAAAGGATTAAATATTACTTATTAGCTGGATACAACTCAAATAGTAGTCTCAGGGGCTTCTTTTCAGAGTGTTATTGAGCATGCCATGGTAACTGAGTCAATTATATAAGATACTCAGAAAGGTACCAAAAAGGTACATCGTCATGATAAGTTTAATGGACACGCCTTTTAAGGTAAATACTTTTCAAAAAGAGGTTCCCAGGGTTATCATAGTAGGCCAGTTCAAGTCACTTTATAGGGATTAGGTGGTAGATCTTCAAGCTCAGTGACCTCAAGTGGTTAGACATTCGGTTAGGGTGGTCTCCTAGTTTTGTCGCACCTCCACAGATTAAGTTAGGCTACAGAGGGTGTTTTGTACATGATGAGTCCATCTACGTGGACAAAGATTATCCTCTACATATTTTTAAACCTACTCCTTTATCGATAGTAAGAAGTGATTCACTGAGTTATAGGGGTGCAGCAAGAGGTGCCCAAAGGAGAGGTAGAGGTGCCCATAGGGGTAGTCTAAGAGTTGTTTAGTTTGGGAGAAAACATGGACAGTACTATGTTATACCTTCTAGGACCAATGTAGAGGCCTCTGATGCTGTTATTACAAGTATTATATCGATCTATTATGAATCTGCTTCTGTATTATTTGACCCTGGGTCAACTTTCTCATATGTGTCTACATATTTTTCTTTTAATTTTAATTTTGCATGTGAGCCTCTTGATATGCCTCCTTATATTTTTATCCAGTAGAAGATTTTCTAGTGGTTGATTGGGTGTACCGATTATGTGTGGTTTCATTTATGGGCTGCGAGACCTGGGTAGACTTAATTGTCTTAGATATGGTTGATTTTTATGTTATCTTGGGTATGAATTGGTTATCTCCTTATCATGTTATTTTATACTATTATGCCAAAATTATTAGCTATGTTGGGTGTGTCAAGGTTAGCTTGGACGGGTATACTTCATTCAGAACCAAAGGGTTTTATATCTTTTCTGAGTGCTCACTGCATGATATAGAGAGGGTATCTGTCTTATTTTGTTTATATCCATTATATTAGTGCTTCCTCGCCACCTTTTATAGATTCCATTCAAGTTGTTCAAGAGTCCATGGATGTGTTTCTTGTGAATTTGATTGGTATGCCTCTAGATTGTAATATTGATTTTTCTATTGATGTGGAGCCAGGCACTAAGACCATTTATATTTCCCCTATAGGATGGCCCCTGCGATGTTGAAGAAGTTGAAGGAGAAGTTGTAGGATTTGTTGGGTAAGGGGTTTATTAAATCTAATTTATCTCCTTAGGGTTGTTTGTCTTATTTGTGAAGAAGAAGGATAGTTTTGTATGAATGTGTATTGATTATGGGCAGTTGAACAAAGTGATTTTTAGAAAAAGTATCCTCTTCCTCGTATTGATGATCTATTTTACCAGCTTCAGGGTGTTTTGGTATTTTCCAAAATTGATTTGAGATTCGAGTATCATCAGTAGATAATTAGATCTTTGGATGTTTTGAAGATATTTTTTTGAACTAAATACAATCATTACGAGTTCTTGGTCATATTATTTGGGTTGACCAATGCCCCAATAACATTCATGGAGTTGATAAACTGGTATTTCGATCGTATCTTGACTTTTTTATGATTGTATTATAGATGACATCTTGGTTTACTCCAAGAATGAAACCAACCATGTGAAGCATTTGAGGATTGTGCTTCAGAGGTTGCATATTGAGAAGTTGTATGCTCAGTTATCTAAATATAAGTTTTGGTTAGATACTATCTCTTTCTTGTGTTATGTGGTTATTAAAGATGGCAATATGGTTGATCCGACCAAGATAACACGATTTATGGTTGGGCTAGAACTACTTCTTCTATCGAGATTTGATATTTCATTGGTTTGGCTGGTTATTATCGATGTTCTTTAGAGGGTTTCTCTTCTATTATGGCTCTTTTGACCAAGATAACTCTAAAAAGGTGGTATTTCAGTGGTCGGATATATGTGAGAAGAGCTTTCAAAAACTCAAGGAGTTGTTGACTTCGGCTTCTATTTTGGCTTTACTAAGAAGGGTATGGGTTTTACCATGTTTTGTGACACTTTAGGTGTTGTTTGGGTGCGGTGTTGGTGCAGGAGGGCAAGGTGGTTGCTTATTCCTCTCGACAGTTGAAGCCTCATGAGAGAAATTATCCTACCTACGATTTGGAACCGTTAGCCATAGTATTTGCGTTGAAGTTGTGATGACACTACTTATATAGGGTGCCTTGTGAGATTTTTTAAGACCATCATAGCCTTTAGTACTTCTTCAGACAATAAGATCTTAATATAAGGCAGCGGTGTAGGCTTTTGTTGATCAAGGATTATGACATTACTATTTTGTATCATTCGATCGAGGCTAATGTGATTGTGGATTCCTTGTGTTGGAAGTCATCTAGTATAGGGAGTTTAGCTCATCTCTTGATGCAGGAGTGGCCTTTAGCCTTCGAGGTTTATCTAACTAGATAATTAGGCTTGATATTTTGACACTTGGGCATAGTTTAGCCTTTGTTGATGCTAGATATTTCTTGATGGAGAAGATTCGAGCTCATCAGTTCGATGATGATACTTTGAGAGTGATTTGGGATAAGGTGTTGAGTGGAGAGGCTAAGAAAGCCTCTTTTGTTCCTGATGGTGTATTGGGGATTAGTGGATGAGTTTGTATGTCGAGAGTCAGAGATTAGGTGAGATTGATTTTAGAGGAGGCTCATGGCTCTAAATATTTTATCCATTAAGGTTTGGCTGAGATGTATCATGATTTGAAGTAGTTTTACTGGTAGGTGGTATGAGAAAAGATGTGACAGATTTTGTAGCTCGTTTCTTGTGTTATAAATAGGTAAAGGTCGAACATCAAAGATCGGGTGGTTTGCTTCAGAGATTACCCATTCTTGAGTGGAAGTGGGAGCGGATCACATGGACTTTGTGACTAGGTTGCCTCTTACTTTTTGTAGTTCTGACAGTATTTGGTCATCGTGGATCGATTAACCAAATCAACCCATTTCATCCCTATTATGACTTCCTTCAATGCCAAAAGGTTGGCATATATCTATGTTCGTGAGATAGTTCATCTTCATGGGGTATCCATGTTTATTATTTTAAATAGAGGCTCAATGTTCATTTCTAGCTTTTTGGTGGACTTTTTAGGAGGAGTCGAATACTCAGGTTGACCTCAGCCTAGCTTTCCACTCCTAGACCGATGGTTAGTCGGAGCAGACTATTCAGGTTTTGGAGGATATGCTCCGTGTATGTGTTATGGATTTTAGGGGTCAGTGGGAGAAACATTTGTCTTTAGCGGAGTTCAAAGAGGCTACTTGGGAGGTCAATTCCGACATGCATAGTAGTTACCCCCAAATCTTCATTGATTCAGGTATTTTCGTACATTTAGTTCAAGGACGAATTAGATTTTTAGTGGATGATATTGTAAAACCTTGATTTGTGAACTTTCCAATTCTATGTGATTTGACTATTTTGCCCTTCCCCGTAGTCGCTACATGTTGATATTGAGGTTTTGAAATGGTTGGCATAATTCTCTAGGCGATCGGGAACGAGCCATATGAGTTTGTGTTTTTTCTTTTTAGAGACTTGAGAAGCCATATAGTTGACTTTTATCAACATATGTGGTTTTGAGTGTCGAATGACAAATAGATTACGTCAGCAGATCCAGAATGTCGAATTTGGGTTAGTAGTGAGTTTGGTTCAATTTTAGAACCTTTATATATCATTTTGATCCTTCATTTAGAAAATACTGAAATAGGTTCCTGGGGTGAATTTTGTGAAAATGATTTGTTTTTGAAAACCCATCGTTTCCATTGTGTATGGAACGTCAAAATTAGCCTAGTAGCATATATGGTTTGTATCAGTGGGATCTCGATCAAATCTTGAGGTCCGATCGAACCTTTATAGGCTTGCACCAAAATCAGCATCAGCTGATGTCTGGTGCAGCCATTTAAGTGGCCAAGGTCTACTTAAGCGACAACTGCTTTAATGGACAAAAACCGCTTAAGTGGAAGTTGCGTTAGCGTCCAGGCATCGCTTAAGCATAAGCCTCTTTAGCGACCTGGTACCGCTTTAGCGGTAGTCGCTTAAGCGGCCACTTAGCCTCTTAAGCAACAACCATTGTACACAACCTCCCCTTTTATTGATTTTTCCTATATTTTTGAAACTCCAAGCTTTATAAAAGGCAATTTTTTAGGGTTTCAACATTGATCTTCATGTGGGTAACTTCTAAATTCATAATCTCACTATTTTTCATTGATTTTATCTTCAAAAGCACTCTTAAATCATGATTTCAAAGTGAAAAATTGGAGTTTTTACTGGTAAAGTTCAAAAAGGGCTTTTCTTTATTTTAGACCTCGATTTTAACCCATTTTCACATGGATTTTCTCATGTAGACTTTCAAACATTGGGGAATGTGTTTTTGAAATAAATTTTTTAGCTTTATCCCTTTCATTTTCAAATCTATTTTCCAAGCCTATTTTGACAGTGACCTGAATATGGACAAGAGTATCATTATCTTCTTTAGCATATAGATGCTTCATCTAAATATTGTAGTTGGTGTTGAGTCCATTCATGAGGGAAAGACTCCGTGCTGAAGCACTTTAGATTGAATTTTATCTTTTCGAGGTAGGTTATGGCATAACTTTTTTCAGATTGAGTTGGGTAGTTAATGAATAAGTAAAACAAGCTATTGGTTGGGGAAAATAACAATGGAGTTTATATTATATGTTGTTGGCTTGTGAAGTCTGGAATAGTGTGTTGCCCATGTAGGGGCTTTATTTGACATCATTGCCCTTATCTATCATCTAAATGCCTTTATTTCTAGATATAATGTAGTATGTGGGGCATATTTTGCTAATATAGGCCTTATTTGAATATTGATTGCTTTTATCATGATTAAATACTCGAGTTAGGGTTTGATATGATATTAATGATATTTTGTATGAATATGTATTCTGATGGTGCCTAGTTGGAGTTGATAATCATGAATTATGAATATACTGAGTTGATTTCTAGGATGATTTGTATATATTTCATGTTGGATGGATTGAATATCATCATTTGAGTTGATTGTGACAATATTACATCCTCATTTCATACATATACATTCATGAGATACTAATACCACTGGAAAACACTATTTTTGAAAGAAAATGAAATATCTTTATAAAAATTCTCTCTGTGAACACGAGTCAAAGAGGAGAGTTAAGATTGATCTATGAGATATTGTGTATGGGTTGTGAACCCCCCATAGGTCCTTTCTTGTAGCTGCAAGCTCGGTGGATGTATACGAAAAGTCATACAATAGCTTTCAATATTCATTCTATCCACATTGCATTACATACATATCTTGCTTGATTTCCGTAGTTTTCTTGATTTATGTGTGGTTTTCATGTATTTTCTCCTTTATGTCTATGTTGTTACTGCTTTGTATATTTATATCTGCTAGAACTGTTAGTGGAGATGGTGCGAGCTACCGTTTGAGACTTTTTTATTTGCAAGTGATGTGCTCATTGTAAATTTTACTTATTTTATTTTCTACTTTACTCAGTCGGCCTATGATATCTGTTGTGTACAAGTGGACTGTACTTACTCCTATTGTGCCCTTTCGTTGCAGATTCTACCACGAGTACGACACATGAAGGTTGAGATCGTGTTGTTGATTGGTGAAGTTACTGGACCGTTCTAGCATTCAAGGCATATTTTCGAATCTCAATCCATCTTACTTATGTCTTTATTTTGATCAGAGATAAATTTTATACTTTTCAATTTCGAATTTGTTCTTAGATTGCTCTTACATTATGACACCAATTTTAGGTGGTTTATGTAATTCTTCAGACTTCTATTTGTTCTCTCTCTCTCTCTCTCTCTATCTATCTATCTATCTATATATATATATACACACACACACACATATACATATACTAGACATCGAAGGGCCCGTGCTAACACATGCCAAATATATGTTATTTTGTTATTTCAATTTATGTGACACAAATATAATTTAGATAATTAATCATAAATAATTTAAATTTTTAATTATTGTGATTTATATTACTTTTTCTTCTATTCCAATTTAAATGACACTGATATAATTTTGAGACAACCAAATATTTTATATCTTTTGCATTTTTAAGTTGTTAATTATGAGATTGATACTGTTTTTAACGTAATTTTTCAATTAGATAATGAATACTCTTTCCGCCTCAGTTTACGTGGTACATATAAAATTTCTACAGCCAATCACATTTTTAATTTTTTTTTCATAAATATATTTTTAAAGTTCTTAATTATTGTGATTTACAATACTTTTTATCTAATTTTTAAATAATTATGTTACTTCATGTCTTTCTCCGTCCCATCCTAATTTACGTGAAACTAATATAATTATGATATTCAATCAAATATTTTATGTTGACATATCATTTTGTGTATGTTTTATCTTTTCATGAAATATTATTAATTTTTTAATGCTTAGATGACCAAAATAAATAATTAAGGGTGATATAATAAAATCGCGATTGAAGCAGCAAAGAAGATATGTCTTAATGACTTATAATAACTAATTAGAAGTGATATAATAAAATTAATATAAAAAATACTTGTGGAAAAAACTTAAATGGTTCATATAAGACATCAAGTTAATTTAAAACATCTAAAGTTAATTTATCATTTTATGTCTATTTTACCTTTTTATTAAATATTATAATTTCTTAATACTTAGATGACCTATAGTAATAAATTAGGGTGATATAGTAAAATCAGGACTGAAGTAGCTGACAGGCAACACAAGAAGGCATGTCAACCTCGTGCCTGCTTATCCCTTCTTCCCCTCCTGCTCATTCACTTCTAATTTTTTTTAAAACAAAGCGAAAAGAAAAAAGATCATGATTGGGCCGGGTCTTCCTTCATAAATACCTACACAATATCCATCTATTATCATACAACTCACTCGTTAGCATATATTTCTCTCGAAGGAAAGAAGTGTCATTTGTTTTCTCCTTTTCATTTCGAAAAATAAACAAAATAGCCATCAAAAAATCAAACAAATTGGCACAATCACCTAAACCGATATATATATATATATATATATATATATATACATATACATATCGTTATTGGTCTAACTTCATTCTACAAGTCTTGCTTGGGTTCATGTTATTATCGATTTTGTTTTCTTTGTATCAGTTTTGGTGATTGACTTACTTATCAAGGCTCAGCTGCGATAAGTGACATCATGACACATTTTTGGGTTGAGATGGAAGAATTAGTGAATTTTATTATAAACGAGATGAGTTATTCTTGAGATTCCCGAATTGGGGACATATGCAGTTGAAGTGATTGAGGACTTAACTCTGATTCAATATTAGGGCTTGCAGTATTTGTTGATGAGTTGAGTATTGTCATTGAAATCTTATTTATATTTTTTGTATCCAGCTTCACCTTATTATCATGATCATGCATACTCATTCATCTCATGGATCATTAGATTAAATCATAAAAACATTCATCTCATGATCATATATACTATAATTAATTAGTCTGATGTAGGATTGGGGGCGTAATATATATGATACTTGTTCCGTTCGATGCAGGATTTTGGGGGTAGTTATATGATATTCTATCAATTCTATTTAATGTAGCATACTGGGTGAAGTATATGTACCTTGTAACTTTTCCATGGATCCCATCTTTCTAGCAAAGACTGAGAAGAGGTGTATACCAGTAGGCATTGGCCACAACATACTATTTTACAAAATTACATTGTATTGTTTGTATTTGGTTATTGTTGTGATTGAGATAAACTGTGATAAATATTGATATTGAACTACTGGAACTTTTTTGTGTGCAAGGTTATTTCAGTATTTTTATTCAATATAATTTTTTGATTAAGATCAGTCGGTCCATGATGTCTACGAAGTACAAGTTGATCGTACTGACTTCTACTTGTCTGTATTCTTCCAAAGCAAATCATAGTACGAGTGGACCCTGCGACTAGAAATTTGTATTTAAAGGCTTTTGAGACTATGGTAAGCTTCCCAATTCGAAAATTATCTCAATCTATCTATCTTAGTTCTGTCCTATTTGGCTCTTCATATAGTTGTATATTTTTTAAATATCTAGTTCTGTATTAGTGTCGCACTTGTATTTATGACTTCAGAGTTCTTGGAATTTTGTATTCACTTGATTTAATTTAGTTTCTAGAGAGTTTGGTATTATCATTATTCGTATCGAATGAATGCTTGAGTTATTATTATTGTCTGTACTTCATATTTATTAGTTGCAGCATCAAATTTACTATAGTTGGATCTGGGTAGGTACCATCACAAATAATGAAAATTTGGATCGTGACATACCCTTTAGTAAAAATGTTAAATTTAGGACTTTAGAGGACCCATTTTGCCATGAAAATCAGAAATATATTCACTTTATTTAGTATTTTTGAAGTGGAAAATAGAGTTGAAGTTGTGTTTGCCAATGGTATTTTAGAAATGAGGTATTTTTTATTTTTAAAAATATAAAAAGTAAAAATAAATTTTAAAAAAATAGATTTTTATGAAAATTGAGTTACTTTATGAAATAAAGAAAATTAGACTTTTAAAAAAAAATTAAATAAATTTAAAAGTGAATCCAAAAAAAGTGAAAACACCTCCTGAAGTATTTTCAAAAGTATAAATATTATGAAAACGTATTCCAAAATATTGTGAATAATATTCATGGCCAAACGCCTCCTAAATATGTCATATATCTATTCTTAATATATAATTGTGGATGAAGCTGTTGAAGAGGCAACACATGGACAATATGTCTGCTTCAGCCGTGATTTTACTATATCATTCCTAACTAATTATTATAAGTTATTTACGTATTATTAAATTAATAATATTTAATAAAAAAATAAAATAGACATTTATGACATGTCTGCTTCAGCTACTTCAATCTTGATTTTACTATATCACCCATACTTAATTATTATAAGTCATCTAATTATTAAAAATTAATAATAGTTAATAAAAAATAAAATAGATATAAAATAATAAATTAACTCTTGATGATTTAAATTAATAATTAATTTGACATCTTATATGAAGTCAATTGAAATATTTTTACACAAGTATTTTTTATAGTAACTTTATTATATATCACTTCTAATTAGTTATTATAAGTTATTCAAGACATGACTGCTTCACTGCTTTAATCGTAATTTTACTATATCACCCTTAATTAATTATTATAGATCATCTAAGCATTAAAAAATTAATAATATTTTATAAAAAAGAGTAAAATAAACACAAAATGATAAGTTAACTGTAAATGTTTTAAATTAACTTGAGAACTTATATGTGGCCCAATTAAATTTTTTTCACAGTTATTTTTTATAGTAATTTTACTATATCACTTCTAATTAGTTATTATAAGTTATTTAATAAGTATTAGATAATAAACAATATTCAATAACAAAGTTAAAATAGATACAAAATGATAAATTAAAAATGGTTGGATGAAGTATTTTACAATAGTAATATCTGTGTCAAAAAAGGAGTATAGAAATAATATATTTATTGACATCTAAATGATTAGATTCAAACAAAAAATTAAATAGTACATAGTTTCGAGCTAAGATCTGAATGATCCAAAATTCAATTTTTACTAGGGACAAATAAATGAAGCATAAAATACATAAATAAACAGATTAAATTTTAAATTTTATTTCAATTAATGTGGCACCATTTGATTAAGCATGGAATAGAAAAAAAATGAAATGCTATTTTAAAATTCATGCTATAAATAAACCTTAGACTATGTGGTTATAAAATATTTCATTAAAAAATAACAAAAATTGTAAAAATAAATTATTTTTAAAAATAAAAGAAGAACATTCTTTTTTAAACAAATTAAAAAGTAAAATATATCACATAAATTAAAATAAAAAAATATAAATATTGCGTCCGGGCTCACGTGCGATGTGCCGCTAGTTTTTACACATATAAAGCAAGGACCATATCCATCAAGTATATACATTACGTACCAAAATTGTGCAATCCCTCAATACATAAAGGACCATTTTGATAATTTTCTCAAACATTTTCCTCAGCATGTTGTGTTACGCCACCGCCCAAACATGCAAACGAAAACCTCGAACAAGAAGGAAAACACATGTCCTCTTCCCCTTGTATGCAAGTTCAATAAGATAAGAAAAAGAAAAGCTGCTCCTCATTTTTCCTCTGTAATAAAATTCTCTTAGAAAACTCCTTTCCAATTGAGGTATTTTTTCTTCCTGTAGCTACAAATCGTTGATCCTTTTTTTTTTATTGCTGTTTTCTTCAAAATCTAATTCTTGGTTGTCTTTTGAATTGCATGTTAACTTGTTTATGTTTTTAAAAATTAATTTTCGGTCTCTTTTTTACTAGTTCAGCTGTAAAGTAGGTTTTTTTGTTTTTTGCACTCTGTATCTTATTTGCTTGTCCTTTTTATTCTTGAGTTATGGTGATTTGGAGTTGTTGCAATTATTGTGAATTTCTTTTTCCTCTTTATTCATTGGTGCAACTGGTAAAGTTACTTTCATGCGATCATGAGGTCATGGGTTTTGGGTTTTGAGACGTAAAAACAGTTTCTTGCAGAAATGCAAGGTAAGACTGTGATAGACCTTCTTCTCTATAGCGAGAGCTTGGTGCCTTTTATTTTCTTATTCATATGTGAAAATTTGTATTATAGTTTGTGTGTGTAGTTCAGCTCTAAAGTTCGATTCTTTGCATCTTGTTTCTATCTTATTAGCCGAAAGATAAGTGACATTAGACTAACGAAGTTGGTGAACTTATAGGAAATTTTGGAGCCTTGAATTTTTTTTTGGGATATTTAGATGCTAACTCCTAAAAAGTGCAGGCACAATTAAACGAACTAATTTGTTGTCTGGCGTGTGGCCTAGTGGTCAATGAAGTGGGTTGAGCACCATGACGTCTCGGGTTTATATTCCAGAAAAATCAAAACACTAAGTAATTTCTTTCTATCAAGTCTAGTCTTGATGGATAGAATCACTTGGTACCTGTTGCTGCTGCTGCTACCTGATGCCGATGGGCGGTGGTGGTGGTAGGTATCCCGTGAATTATTTGAGGTGAGTGATAAAATTACCTGTTGCTCAGGAGGTCATGGGTTTGATCTGTAAAAATAGCCTCTTGTAGAAATGCAGGGTAAGGCTAACTACAATATACCCAGGGCGGATTTAGGGGTAAGGTGGGGAACCCAGTAACTTTCGTGCGGATCTTGTATTTATATTGAGAAATCTGGTAAATATATAAAAATTATAAGTTGGGAACCCACAATGAAGTGTGCTATTGGTCCAGTGGCAAAGAAGGTGCTTACTGGAGCATTGTTGCCCTCTTGGTTGTGGGTTCTAACCCCATCTGTCACTTTCTTTTGGATTTTTACTTTGGTCAAGGAACCCACAAGCTTAAAATTCTAGATCCGCCCCTGAATAGACCTTTGTGGTTCGGACCATAGCAGGAGCTTAGTGTAACGTGCTGCCTCTCCCCCCTCTCCTCCATTACTCGTGTGAAAATTTGGATTGGAAGTTTCTCTGTGTAGTTACAGCTGTAAAGTTTGATTCTTTGCATCTTGTTGGCATCTCATAGTGGAAAGGTAAGTGGCATTAGAATAATGAAGAGGTCTTGGTGAACTTATAGGGAATTTAGAATCTTGAAAAGTTTGTTAAGTTTGTTGGGATATTTAAATACAAACTCCAAAAAGGTGCTGGCACCATTAAAAAGAATTAATTTATTGTTTGGCACCCAAGGGTGTTGTCTAGTGTTCGATGAAATGGATTGAGCATCATGAGGTATTAGGTTCAAATTCCAGCTGAGACAAAACATTGAGTGATTTCTTTTCATCTGTTCTAGTCTCGTGGATAGAATTACCTAGTACCTGATGCTGATTGGAGGTGGTGGGTACTGTGTAGAATTAGTTGAGATGCGTGATAGAATTACGTGGTACCTGGTACCTATTGCTGGTGGGAGGTGACAAGTATCCCATGGAATTAGTCGAGGTGCTTGCAAGCTTGTGGGTGCAACAGTTATCAAACAGAAAAACAACAACAAAGCTTTCAGATATGACTGGTTTAATAGATATACTAAGATAGTAGGAGGAGAAAGCTGAAAAGGAGTTTAGGACCACAAATAATAGAAAGGGGACTGGCGTACTAAAGAATCTTGGTATTTATAAGAAATGGCCCTATCTTTTGTTTCTTCTCTTCTCTCTCTCACGTTTTAATATCAGATTCAAAGAATAACCTCGTCTTGCTGGGATCACCTTATGCCTCACCATTTGAAGTTGCGCTTCTCTGTAGAGCATTGCTGCACCTATGAGGTGATCGACCGCCGTTTTGATTGCTCCAACAACAACAACATCCCAGTGTGATCCCACAAGTAGTATCTGGGTGGGTGGGGTGTACGTAGGCATTACCCCTAGCTTGTTTTTGATTGCTCCATTGTATAAAACGATGAAGTGATGGCTTTTAGTAACATTGTTCTTCAGAGCATGGCTTTTGCCTTCTTTTTTTCTGAATTGCCCTGGTATTGCTAACGGAATGTCTTCTATGTTCTATCATTTTCGTGATTGAACTACATGTTGGAACGTAACCTACTTGTTGGGATTGTTAGTTCTAATACTTCCCTAACGATTTGGCTTGTAATCAGTACATCTCAGTTCCCCATTTACCACACATATGGTATGTGTAGAATCCAGCTTTCATCATATAATAAGTTTTTCTTAAAATAATTGAATTAACTGAAGCTATTGCACTTCTGTGCAGGTACTTAGGTGATCCATAATGTTTGGCCGGAGTACAAGGAAGAGTGACAACTCCAAGTTCTATGAGGTTCTTGGTGTCCCAAAAAATTCCAGTCCAGATGATCTTAAAAAGGCATACAGGAAAGCTGCCATAAAGAATCATCCTGACAAGGGTGGAGACCCTGAAAAAGTGAGTTTTCCCTTCTCGCTCGTGCAATTAAAATTTTATGTGTGTTGCTGCTCCCAATATGTTGTGTCTATTACCAAGGGAGCGTTTTGCTGCTGATGCTTATTTTGTTTTTCGTCTTATGTTTCTTTGTCCGGTTTTATATCCACCAGTTCAAGGAGTTGGCTCATGCATATGAAGTTCTAAGTGATCCAGAGAAGAGAGAGATTTATAATCAGTATGGTGAAGATGCTCTTAAAGAAGGAATGGGTGGTGGTAGTAGTGGTCACAGCCCGTTTGACATATTTGAGTCTTTCTTTGGTGGAGCTTTTGGTGGAGCTTTTGGCGGTAATAATGATTAACGACTCATCTCCCTCTTGGGAAAGAGACTCTGCAAAAGGAGGGTGGTGGGGGCTGCTAATTCCTCTTTTGTTTTTCTTAAATTTCTATGGTTGAAACATCTATCTGCCTTGGTTATCCCAGGTGGTGGTAGCTTCAGAGGCAGCAGAAAGAAACAAGGTGAAGATGTAGTACACACACTAAGGGTATCGCTGGAGGAATTGTACAATGGCACAACAAAAAAACTCTCTCTTTCACGGAACATATTGTGCATAAAGTGTAAAGGGTATTTCTCTTTCTTTAATCATCTGACTTTTTTCATTTCCTACTGGCTTTATTTTGTGGCAGTGATTTTCAACTATATGCGTTGAATGATGATGTGTTTTAAGAAGTTCTGTTCCCACTAAGGCTAAGAATCAATACCAAGTTCTGTCACTGGGAGTCCAATAGAGAAGGAATGTGAATCCTCTATGTATACAGATGTATAAACTGGTGATTGTGGTTCATTAGGATCTTTCATGTTTGTTCACGTTATTTCTTTTCTTCTTTTGGCGTCTCTCTCCGTTGGTCCTGTTTGAAGTAATTTTAGATTGAAATATTACTGCCGGAAGCATTAGTTTGTGATTTGTGCCAATTAACCCTGGACATCATCAATAGGTTCTTCCATGTGTAATTGATTCACTATTGTAGAGCCCTTTCTTAATTTTCATACGACAGGTTGTTTGCATGTATTATCGAGAAATACAAACACTAAATTTTAGGCAGGCTTTGCATTTGAGTATAAACATCGACCACCCTTTGAACAAATGTCTAACACATAGTACTAGATACTTTTGAAATTCTTCAAATTCGGACAACTTCTATAGGAAAAGTTGAGCTTACTATCTGCTAGTTTTCTCTCTATAACAAAATGGAATCTTTTTATATAATAAAATTAGTCATTTGTAAAGTTATTCTCTTTTCAAATAAGTTCTCATTTTAAAGAGTGCACCATTTTCCCGAATTCTATATCCTTCTCGAGAGCTCATAGACCAGCGAACAAAGTAGATCCACGAGAAAGGGAACCTCTATGATGAATTTTTATTCTCTCTGCTGTCAACCAGGTGCAATGCTAGTAGGAGGGAGAAAAAGTCTCTTCCGGTGGTAACTTGCCGGAATTCCTCCTTTCCTTCATTTCTTCCCCCAAGCTATCCCATTTCGGAATAAATTTTCTTTCTTTTCCTTTCATTCCAATAGCTATCATGGAGGAGAACAGGATCTATTTCAACGTTGGTTTCAAATCTTTCGATATAACAAGATGGACATCAAACTCAACAGTCTGGTATGAATAGGTCGAGAGAAGTCGAAGACTGATGAGAAGGACAAAGATGAGCAGCAAGACCATGGAATGGATTTGCTTCACCTTGAGGGAAGCTTCTAGAGACCAAAAGAACTTAATCAAGAGATGGTAATTGTCGGAAAGAGATGCAAAGCACTTTAGCTCCAGAAAGAGGAACGTATACGGAAGATACATGAGCATTCTTACCTTAAATAAGGAGGGAAGATCAGTATTAATTATTACGGAATTAGCATTGAATGCTGGTTGGTGCGATATTGCAAAAAGGATTGAAGAGTTCATTAAATGCCCAAAGAAAAATGTTACTGTGGAGCTACCCATGTTAACTGATGCTAACTACCCTTACGCTTCGAGACAATAAATGACACTTAAAGAAAATTGGTGAAGCAGAGGTGAGGACAGATAAGGGGGTAATAGAAATATCTCTAAAATCTGGAGACCAAATGACAGGGCTGCTAAACTGATGTTTGGTAGGGGGCATCACAGATGGGAATAGGGAGAGACCCACGTTGAGTGAGATAAGGAGATGGTCATCAACTTCATGGAAAAACACATTTGGGGTCAATATCTATGACTTATGAGATTAATATTAGCAGGTTTCTGTTCGAATTCCCTAATAGATACATGGCGGACCAAGTTTTACAACATGAATGGCACTGGCAGAAGAACAAATTCACTCTGAATTGGTGGAGTCCTACAGAGGGATGTGTGCCGTACTCAAGATGCCCAAAGGAAACTTGGATTAAAGCCGTCGGAATACCATTACACTTGTGGTCGCACAAAGTTTTCTAAGAAATTGGAGAAGTTTGTAGGGGATGGCTGGCTACGGAGGAAGAAATTGAACTGAGGAATCATATGAAGTGGGCTAGAATCTTGGTCGCCAATGAAGAGTAGAATATTCTGAAAGAAGTTGTAAGCTCACAGAACGGTCTCAAGTTTTATATTCCAATTCGGTCCGAGGCAAACCTTAGATTCGAAATCTTGCCAGAGTTCGTCGGAGGAAACAGTGGAGAAGACGATGAAGGGAGTTATCCAGTAAATCATATTATCCAGCAGACAAAACAAAACAATCTCTGTAATGAAGTACAAATATCCCATCGATTTAGGGATCTGGTTGACAGAGATCACATGGGAGGCATAGGGTTGACAGCTGGAGGGAAAGGTGAGTCAAAGGCACGTGCACAACATGTGGAGGACTTTAATGAGAAAAGGGACATGGATCATTACACTTTGGGCTCGGCAGATATAAAATTATCTGGGCTGGATCCAGCAGCCCAATGCATCTATAACAATTTAAATGGACACGAGTCCATCCCCTTATTAAAAGATGACTTCTATGAAGTCCTTCAAAATACTTTTCAGCAAACAACAGCTTCTGCTACCACGCAGATTGAGGAGAAGCAAGCAGAGAAAGAAGTAACCAAAAGCAGAGTGGAAAGTGCTGGGGAATTTTCGCGACTAAAGGGGCTGGAGATTCAGGGTAATTAACGGGAAGAGAGGAACATGATCGCAAATGGCACCACGGATATAGTGGTTCAAAATTCTGCAGAAGCAATAGAAAACTGGGAGGTGGAGGATGTGGAGCCACTTCACACTCAAACCACAACTAATGATACAAGGAAAAGAGAAAGAAACCTCATTATGGGTGCTACAAAACATGGTGAAATTAGGGAAAATTCTGGGGGTAGACTTTCAGGGACACGAGAAAGAAGCTCTAGGTAGACAGTTGTAGAGTTGCTAGAAGATTGGAGACTCATGCAATATGCAAGAAGACCAGAATCAAAGGAGCCCAAGAACTCCAAAGCTTGGTGGCCTTTGATGTTAAATTCAAAAGTGGGGGAAGCTTTAAGAAATAACTCTATCAGTTCTTGATGCAGTTCAAATTAATTTCAATTGAATTGTTGAGATAAGAGAAGACTAGTTAAAAGTATGGTTTTCGATTGGAATACGGACATATTTTGCTTCCAAGAAACCAAGCTAGAGGGAGATATTACAGAATCACTAAAACAAATTGGGGAGGCAGATGGATTAAATATGAGTACTTGAAAATAGTACAACAAGAGGGGGTATCTTGATGATGTGGGATAGTAGAATATGGAAGGGAAAGGTAATTGAGATCGGAGCATATACTCTTAATTGTAAGTTTGAAGCTCAACTTCAGAACTTCTCTTGCCACATTACTAGGGTGTATGCACCAAATTGCTACATCGAGAGAAGGTGAGATTGGTGCTGTCAGAGGTCTATTCCAGGGGTCTTGGGTTGTATGTGGTGACTATAATGTTTGCAGGTTCGTTTCAGATAAAAGAAATTGTGTTAGGAGAACAAAAGGGATGAAGGAATTTTCAGACTTCATTGAAGATATGTGTCTAATTGATTTTCAAATGGAGAACGCAACATTCACTTGGTACAAAGGTGATAACCATGAAGTAGCATCCAGGATAGACAGAATTCTAATCTTAGAAGAATGGGATGAAAGCTTCAACAACTTGAAATTAATTCCACTGCAGAGGGTTATATCAGATCATGTACCAATTGCTCTACAAGGTGGAACATGGAACAAAAACAAAAGGTACTTACAAATTTGAAAATTGGTGGCTAGACACTGAGGGGTTCACTGATAGAGTCAGAAACTGCTGGAATAATTTCAATTTTGTGGGGAGAGCTGATTACGTTTTGGCCTGCAAAATGAAAGCCCTGAAGAAGAAACTTAAGGAATGGAGCGGAGAAGATCAAGGAAATTTAGACATACAAAGAAAGAATCTTCTACAGAAGCTGGCAGACTTTGAAGAAGTGGTTAAAAACAGAACTCTGACAGTGGAAGAGTTCAAAAGAAAGGGTATCGTGCTACTGGAATATGAGAACTTGATCAAAAGAGAAGAAATTGTGTGGAGACAAAGATCAAGAGCTTTATGGTTGAAAGAGGGATATAGGAACACTAAGTATTTCCACAGAGTTGCAAATGCCCACAAGAGATACAATAACATTGATCAATTGGAGGTACAATGTGAGATCACAGAGGACACAGACAGAATTGAAAAAGAGATAGTTGATTTTTATTGGAGATTGTACACAGAAACTTCACAATGGAGACCTGCTAGCAATTTCTCTAATTGTCCAGTCATTTCAATAGAGGAGAGAGTTTATAGAGAAACTTTGAGGAAGAGGAAGTGTTGAAGTGTCTCAAGTTGTGTGCAAAGGACAAAGCCCCAAGACCTGATGGCTTCAACATGGGCTTCTTCATTAAATGCTGGGAGATTGTTAAACATGATATAATTAAGGCTTTTCAAAACTTCCATAAGCATGGAATATTTGAAAGAAGCTTCAATGCTACTTTCATTGCCCTCATTCCTAAGAAGAAAGGTGCCACTGAGTTGATGGATTTCAGACCCTAGCCTGATAGGAGGTATATATAAGATCTTCTCCAAAGTCCTAACAGAGAGATTGAAAAGGGTGATGGATAGGAGGTATATATAAGATCTTCTCCAAAGTCCTAACAGAGATTGAAAAGGGTGATGGAAAAGTTGGTCGACTTACAACAAATGACATTTATTGAAGGTAGGCAGATTATGGATGCAGTTCTAGTGGCAAATGAAGCTGTAGGGTCAAGACTAAAGCAGAAGAAAGCAGGAATTCTATGCAAGCTTGACATCGAAAAAACTTATGACCATGTTAATTGGGGTTAGTTGCTTGGAGTTTTGGAGAAGATGGGATTCGGAATTAAGTGGATTTAGTGGATAAAATTCTGCATATCTTCAATGAAATTCTCAGTGTTGATTAATGGTGCACCAGTAGTTTTTTTTTTAGAGCACAAAGGGGCCTTAGACAGGGGATCCTATATCCCCTTTCCTGTTTTTGTTAGCCATTGAGAGACTCAACAACATGATCAAACTAGCAAACACAAGAGGTTGGTTGAGCGGGTTCGATGTGGCCAGAGAAGGAAGGGAAAGTTTAGAGGTGACTTCTCTACAATATGCAGATGATACACTTATCTTTTGTGGGGCAGAAGAAGATCCAACTCAAATATTGAGACTGGAGACTGATACTAGTTCTGTTTGAAGGGATTTCCGGGTTGCACATTAATTGGAGAAAGTTTTCTATACCCCATTAATGAAGTAAACAACATGGAAACACTGAATACAATTTTAGGTGGACAAGTTGAGGCTCTACCAACGACATACCTTGGGATGCCTTTGGGTGCCAAATCAAAATCCAAAGAAATCTGGAATAGTGTAATAGAGAAGTGTGAAAAAAAACTGGTGAGATGGAAGGGGCAATACTTGTTGTGAGAAATATTAGAGAAAAATATCATTGAATTGTTGTAACTATATGATTACATTGAGGCCCTATTTATAGATATTATATTCCAATCCTTTTCCTAATAGGACACTACATTACAATCCCTTCCCAAATAGGATTCTATATGCTATTGCTATTCCTACTCATATTCTAACACTCCCCCTTAAGCTGGTGCATAGAAGACATATGTACCAAGCTTGTTATGGATGTAACTAATACGAGGACCGATGAGGGACTTGGTGAAGATATCTGCAAGAAAACTGATAAGGACTGCTTTGGACGTTGGGAGACCTCAATTGAAACGGAATAAATTAAAAAAGTGATCCGAAAAGTAGTAAACATCTTTGGAAAGTCTATCTGTCGTTGGAAAATTGCCGGAAACTGGTTAAAATATATGGGTCATCTCGAAATCAAGAGATAGTAGATCTTGAATAAGATAGTCACCGAAGAACTGGTTGGAACATACTCACATGCCGGATTATTAGATTTGATGGCTGAAAAGTGGTCACCATTTGAGAAAAAAATATATGAGCAAGGGTCAGAATGATGACACAATCCTACTAAAAAAGAGAATTATATGGGTAGGTCGGAATGATGGCACGATCCTACTGAGAAATAGAAATTATAGAAATTATAGGGGTAGAATCGGAATGATGACACGACCTTACTGAAAAATATAAATTATATGGGTAAGGTCGGAATGACGATACGACCCTACTAAAAAAGAGAATTTATATGGGCAGGGGTGGAATGACGGCACAACCTTACTGAAAAAGAGAACTTATATGGATAGGGTCGGAATGATGGCACGACCCTACGCAAATCAGATCTGAGAAGTCACCATAAAGACGCATGGAACTACACATATCATATCTAAGGAGTCACCGGAAAGACGCACAGTGCTATGCAACTCAGATATGAGAAAGTAGTCCGAAAAGATGCACGATACTACGCAAAGTAAATATGAGTAGTCTGGAGAGATGCACGGTGCTACACAAATCTGATATAAGAAAGTAGGGGAAAGAAGTGCGTTGGCCTAACTTTTGCTAACATGATCATTGGCCGGACGGGCGGCATATATCGGTTATAGCCGCCCACCAGCATCAGAAGTTTTTTGATTCTCTACCAAGATCGTAGAGGCTCTGATACCATGTGAGAAATATAAGAGAAAAATATCATTGAATTGTTGTAACTATATGATTACATTGAGGCCCTATTTATAGACATTATATTTCAATCCTTTTCCTAATAGGACACTATATTACAATCCCTTCCTAAATAGGAGATTCTATATGTTATTCCAATTCCTACTCATATTCTAACACTTGTCACTAGGAGGTAGGGTAACTCTCATTAACTTTGTCCTAGATGTTATGCCAACTTACGTGATGTCTTTATTTCCCATACCCGTAGGGGTATCGGGGGTCACAGATAGATTTGACAAGAGTAGAATAAAGTTCTTATGCCAAGGAAACAAGTACAAGAAAGGTTACAATTTGGTCAAATGGAAAAATTTGATAGTAGAGAAAAGTTACAGGGGTTTGGGCATTAAAAACCTGCAGAATCACAGCAAGGCCCTCAGAATGAAATGGTTGTGGAAGTATGCTAATGATAAACAAATGTTGTGGGGGAAAGTCTGAAGCCAAGTATGAGGAAGAAAACAAGTGGATGACAAAGGAAGTAGGGACACCATATGGTGTGAATCTGTGGAGATCTATAAGGGCTTTGTGGGATGAATTCAAGATTAGCACCAAGGTTAAAGTGAAAAAGGGGGGAAGACAAACTTCTGGGTAGATGATTGGCATGAGATGGGGGTTTTGAGGAATATCTGCCCAGACATTTATAACTTAATGCTACAACAACACAGGATTATTGCAGAAATGTGAGCAGCCGAAGGGGGGGAGATCAATTTCAGAAGACAAGTAAATGTCTGGGAAAATCACAAGAGTCGCAGAATTTTTTAACACTGTTAAAATATGAGTAGGAATAGGAATAACATATAGAATCCTACTTGAAAAAGGATTGTAACGTAGTATCCTATTAGGAAAAGGATTGTAACGTAGTATCTTATTAGAAAAAGGATTGAAATGCAGTGTCTATAAATTGAGCCTCAATGTAACAATGTAGTTACAATAATTCAATAATATTTCTCTCTTATATTTTCTCACATGGTATCAGAGCTTCCACGATTTTGGTAATGAATCAAAGAGTTTCCGTTGTCGGTGGGCGGCTATAATCCATATATGCCTCCTGTCTGGCCAATGATTATGTTATCAAAAGTTGGGTCACTGACTCACTGTGTATTTTTCTAGTGACTATTTTCTCATATCTTTGCGTAGCACGCATTTGTCCGGTGACTACTTTTTCGTATCTATTTTTCTCAGCACCGTGCTTCTTTTCGGTGACTATTTTCTCATATCTGATTTGCGTAGCACCGTGCATCTTTTCGGCTCTACCCATATAATTTTTATTTTTCAATAGGATCGTGTCGTCATTCCGACCCTACCCATATTTCTCTTTTTCAGTAGGGTCGTGTTATCATTTCGACCCTGCCTATATAATTTTTTTCCTCAGATTGTAGTCATTTTTCAGCCATCAAATCTAATAATCCAACGTGTGAGCATGTTTCGGCTAAGTTTTCGGAGACTTTCTTGTTCAAGATCTACTCGTCTCTTGATTTCGAGACGATCCATACATTTTATGCCAGTTTCCGATAAATTTCTAGTGACAAATTGACTTTCTAGCGATCTTTACTACTTTTTGGATTACTTTTTCAGTTTGTTCCGATTCAATTGAGGTTTCCCAAAGGTCCAAAGCAGTCCTTATTAGTTTTCTTGCAGATATCTTCACCAAGTCCCTCACTGATACCGGAATTATCAAGAAGACAAGAAAACACACTCAAACCAGTCCACAAATCCGAAGATTCAAGGACCGTTTAGAGACCACACTCGGATTCCACAATAACAACAACAATGACGAGATAAAGGGTGTGTTTTAACACTGAAACAGCCAACCCAAAGTAAGATTAACAACAACAATATGAAGACCAGATGAACAACAACAAGGATATAACAATGACAGCAAGTCACGGGTTACAATACTAGAACAAGAACACCAATGATTAGAACAAAGTAATGATAGAAAGATAGACAAATGAAGATGTAATATTAACAACCCAAGAGCTTATTCCACTCTTGGACCTTTAATACCACACACAGCATAAGCCTATCTCTTACGTGACCTCAAGGGAACCGGAATCCTCAAGCAACCAACGTTTCTAAGCAAGCTACCAACACAAGGATTCCACCTTGCCACAAGGATTCCACCTTGCAAGACACTCTATGGTGCTCTCAAAACATATCATCAAAGTCTAAATGACAAAATGACCTAATTGTTCTATTTATAGGCTAGGGCAACACTTGTTACATAAATGACCAAAAGGCCCTTAATGAGCCCTAACAAAGGGGCTTGGCTTCTTGGACAACTTTGGAGTGTTGGGACTTGTTCTCTACACTTCAAACCTTGTTCCTTGGTTAGGCAACCCCACAAGCTCGGGTCTTCCCTCACGTCTTCATGTCCTCAAGTGCTAAGATGCCTCTTTGACCTGTATCATCCTCCCCTCCTTAGAAAGGATTCGTCCTCGAATCCGAACCTTGCAAAATAATAGGAAGGACAAGCAAACACAAGTTCCTCAAGGTATGAGGGTTAGGATTAGCGTAATCAATCATAGAATCATGCCAAGGTGGCTCAAATTTCACATATAACCAAACAAACCCGAATTACATACAAGACATGCTTAGCATCAACATAACCATGCCCACACAATGCGCACATGTCATTCCCGAATATGGTTTGAAATGAATCAACATCACATTTCAAATGGTCACCGGGATCAAAGGGGTAGAGTGTCCATGGACACGGGTGGAGGACATCCTTTCCCGAAGACTACCACCATTACACGCATTGACACCCTCTATACTAACATGATCTACAACAAAAACAACTAGAGGGTCATCCTTAGTCAATCGGCCAACATGTTTAACATCACCATTTTCACACACAAGTTGGTCTTCATGACTTCCATAAGACAATGTACTATCACTTGCCACAATGGCTTCAACACTATATGGATCAACTAGTGTTTCCACAATCTCAAGTTGTACATTATCATCACCAAATGGAGGCACATTCGGCTCACCTAAAGGCAAACTATCATTTACACTTAGTTGGCTACTAGCCTCATTCACTAGAGTGCAAGAGTTAGTTTGATTACCTTATAGCTCATGTGGAGCATGTCCACTCACGGGAACTTGATTAGGAAGGCTTGGTTGCTCTATCAAGTTATCCAACTCCTTGCAAAGAGAGCTTTCCGTCCTTTCCATTTTTCCGTCCACTCGGTCCATTATTCTTTCCATTCTCTCCATTTGACTACTAAGGTCATGTTTCATACCCATTATGGCAGCCATCAAATCGTTCATGGTCACCTTTCCCGATGCCATAGTACCTATTAAGAACACTAAAACATAATAAAAACAATAACACGATAATGTTAGAAAAAATCAGTCCAGGAGTCGACTCAAAACAGTCCACAATTCCTCACTTTCACACTGATGTTTTCACTCTATTGGTCTCACAAGCGTTGATAACTCGCTTATACTCCAATGAGGTTACTTGGTCCCAATTGTGGCTCGAGGTCGGAGTAGATTCTTGTTTGAAACGACTCAAATAAGTAATGTACGAACTTGAACCAAAAGATACTACGACTCAAAAACGAGAAAAGCACAAAACAAACAATGTTAACACGAAGAAGCGTATTCAAAAACTAATTTACAATCTAGTAGAGGAGTACTAGCTTGTCGATTAATTATTAGAGTCAACAAACGAAACTGGGAACCAACAATAAGAAACTAAGAAAATTCAAATTTGAGCCAAAATTTGTTGTGTGAACAGTAACAGTGATGTGGCAGTCACGTATTGGTTGCGGCCTTACAATTTTTTTATTTTCCAAAATTGGAAGTCTTGAACAATTGGTGATTTGGAATTGGTGGGAATTGTTTTGGAGGGAAACAAGTCTTGAAATCCTCTTCAAATTCAGAAGAATGGAAGACTTGACTTTTTGCACTAGTTCCCTAAAACAAGGTCCTTAAAACAAGGAAAGTTGTTGAGAAGTGATTGACTAGTTGATGGATGATTGCAAGTCTTACAAGACTAACAAGTTTTCACCTTTTTCCCTTCACCTTTTTAAGATCTAGTGGTCACTTTATTCATCAAGTTATGAAGGTTGTAAGAACATCAAGAACATCTTCATCAACCACCAAGAACTCAACAATCCAAACGTCCACCTATAACAACAGCAGTGCCAACAAGTCACGGCTAAGACCACAATGAACAACAACAATCGGCCCCTCTTCAAGTTCACAACAACAACTCCAACAAGTTCAAGCTCAAGTTTAGATTTTAGACTCAAAGTGTTGGTGAACAAGAAAGCCAACACTTAGAAACAACTAAACAAACAAAAATTCTTGGCCAATACACAACAATAACACAATTTTCGGCCAAGAACACCAAATGAACAGTTTTGCAATTTTCTGGAAATTTTAGTTTTTTTTTTTTTTTCAACCAAAAAAGCCCAAGATTGGTGTTGTAGGAACAAAACCAAAGATGGCTCTGATACCAAATGATACTGGAATTATCAAGAAGACAAGAAAACACACTCAAAACAGTCCACAAATCCGAAGATTCAAGGACCGTTTAGAGACCACAAAGTAGCTTGTTTTATTTGGCTTCTATCCAAGGAAGCAGTCCTTACAAAAGACAATCTGATGAAAAGGGGGATGACACTGTGTCCTAGCTGTGTTTTTTGTGGAGAGCAGGCAAAAACTATTAAGCATTTGTTCCTTCACTGTGATCCACTGCAAGATCACAGAAAAATTATGGAGGCTATTCCTAAATCTCAAAGGTTTGTCTTGATCTATGCCCGAAAAGATTACAGAGACCCTTCAAAGTTGGGAAGAAGCCGGGATTCAGGCTAAAAGCAGATGTAGATAGAGAATCATACCAGCTAGCATATGGTGGACAATTTGGAAAGAGAGGAATGTTAGGTGCTTTGAGAATGTAGAGAATAGCATAGAACAGATCAAGTTGAATTGTATTTTGATTCTGTGTTTTTGGTGTAATCAGATTTGGTGTAATGATCCTGTATCTATTATTGTATCTATTATTGATGTGTTGGATTTATTATAGAAATAGGATCATAGGATTTATCTTGTAAATATGGCCTCAGTACAACCCAAGTTTCTATCAATATATACAAAGTTAGCAGTTTCTAAAAAAAAATTAGTCATTTGTTGTACACAAGAACATGTATTATATTAAGAACAGGATTTCTATTTTCTTAGTTCTGTAGTCTTCTTTAGATGCTTTAACAGCATCTTGTGGGGACATAGAAAGGCTTGGAGCTAGTTTTTCCGGTGTTGAAAATTTTGAATTTTATGGATTAAAAAATGTCCATGTCTTTGTCATGCTAGTGTCCATTTCTGTGCTCCTCGGATTGGGGCTTGATGAGTAAGTTTTGTTGGATCTACAATAACGATTTGATATTAGTTCCCTTGTATGCAGTATATCTATCATCTTCACGAATGTTAACGAATGTTAACTGAGGTGAATTTGGTGTTGCTGGTTTGTGTCACTTCTCCTTTATTGCGTGGGTGTGGCCACGTGGTTATGAGGTTGCTGCATCTTAATGGGAAATTTAATACTCCCTCTGTCCCAATTTATATGATACAATTTCCTTTTTAGTCAGTCCAAAAAGAATGATGCATTACCCATGTTTGGTCCCACTTATTTGACATAAAGTCCACAAAGGAGTACTCTTTTCAAGGATAATTTTGGACCAATACAAAGTCTTCCCATATTTCTTTAGCTTTATGGCCAATCATACAACATTTAAATTGGGAGTAGGGAGTACAAACTTTTTCTTAGTTGCCGGTTAAAATATTTGAAAAACATCATTTTTGGTGCAGGAATGACAATAAAGGTGAGAATGTTCAGAAAAAAGGACTGGATTGAAATTGTTGTTTATTTACCTCTTCTCAAAAATCACCTCTTTCGCCATATCGGTCCATGTCCTCAACCATATCTGAATGAGAAATTAGGGGGCTTTACACCAATCCATATTTATTAGTGTAGCTCGTCTTAATTGGCTTTTTATTTATTGGGTTGCTTATGTATTAACATGTTCGCATGTATCTGTTGTAACTTTGCTGGTGCATATTTATGAGTTTTATATGATTTACTTGCATTATCAGGAAAGGTTCAAAGAGTGGAGCTTCTGGAAGATGTTATGGATGTCAAGGTACTGGAATGCGTGTTACAACAAGACAGATAGCCCCAGGCATGATTCAACAGATGCAACATGTTTGTTCCGAGTGCCAAGGATCAGGTAATGAGATTTTCCTCTAATTCTAATTTTCAGTCTTATATGTAGAGGAAAAAAAATTTAGTTGCAACGATGAATCTTTCTTTGTTGATACAGGTGAACATATAAGTGAGCGGGATAGGTGCCCTCAGTGCAAGGGAAACAAAATTACACCAGAAAAGAAAGTATTGGAAGTAAATGTTGAGAAAGGGATGTTACACGGTCAGAAGATTGTTTTCAACGCGGAAGCTGATGAAGCTGTAAGAGTTTTTTACTATGTAAACTGCTCAGCTTTTGCAATTCCCCAATACATGTTCAATTGTGCCTTCATAGTTTTTAGGCAATGTTCATAAGCAAAAATGGGTTCTTCCCAAGTCTAATCTGTTCAAATTTATAAAAAAGTTATCGTTCTCACCAGTATACAATATCATCAGTCCTATTTGCTTTCCTTTTGCTGTATGTGATTTTTTCTTTTATTTTGGTTGGTGTTATTTCGTTTCTCATAGTTGTTTTTGTGGTTATATGCAGCCAGATACCATCACCGGCAATGTCATCTTTGTATTACAGCAGAAGAATCACTCAAAGTTTAGGCGTAAGTCTGACGATCTTTACGTGGAACACAATCTCAGTTTGGCAGAAGCTCTCTGTGGCTTTCAGTTTGTCCTGACTCATCTTGATGGCAGGCAGCTTTTGATCAAATCTCACCCAGGAGAAGTTATAAAGCCTGGTAAGGAATCCTTTAATTTGTGCGTAATTACTTTGTGAAGTGAGATGTGATTGATATATAGAGATCCTATGGTGTCTCTGGTACTTCCGTTACTTTTTTTTGGGGGGGACTGCTTTGAACTGTTTTTCTTGTGCCGAGGGTTCATCGGAAACAACCTCTCTACCTCTACTATAGCGGTAAGGTGTGCTTACACTTTACCTCACCAGGCCCCACTTTGTGGGACTACTACACTTCACGGGGTATGTTGTGTTGTTGATCATATGGTGTCGCTTGCAGATCAATATAAGGCAATTAATGATGAAGGAATGCCCCAGTATGGGAGGCCATTCATCAAAGGTCGGCTTTATGTCCATTTTAATGTGGAATTTCCTGAATCTGGTTCTCTTTCGCCTGAGAAATGCCGCGCTCTTGAGGCTATTCTGCCACCTAGACCAGGGAAGTGCTCATCTGATATGGAGTTGGATAAGTGTGAGGAAACCACTATTCATGATGTCAACATGGAGGAAGAGATGAGACGCAAGGAGCAGCAGCGACGCAGGCAAGAGGCTTATGATACGGATGATAATGATGAGCCAAATATGCCTCGTGTCGGTTGTAACCAACAATAGAATTTCCAGATAGTGGTGTTTTGGTTGACTCCCAGTTTTGTCTATTCTCTGTTGGCTATTTTGTTTAGGAACTAACTGGCTTTCTCTTTGGTTCTGCTTCAGTTTGTTATGTTGATCCCCAATGCTATACTGTAGGTTTATTTTTGGTCATAAAGTTCAGGTCATTGCTAGCTCAATTGTGCTTTCTGAGCTCTCTTCTTTGATACTTAGTATTATTCCTTAGTTATTTGTATAGAAAATGATAACAACGGTTGTGTTTTAGCTAAAAACATGCCTGAATTATGAGCCAAACCTAGATGACTTCCATTTGCTCCAATAATGCACAACAACATTCACTTATTTAATCCAAACCAAAAAAAAAGTTGCAACATTCATCCTTCTATTAGTTTTTGTTGGGAAAGTGAAAAACTAACTGCATAGCAAAAACCTGTTCCGAACACACGACTTTCCCACCGCTCTTCTCTTAAATCATTCATAACCATTCGGGAACAACAAAAAAAATTGAACAAAAATTGAATTCCCGCCAGCTTACCGTCTCAACTTCTATTACTCAGTAGTAACCTTTTATGCTCCACACCACACCCTGCAAGCGTAACCTTAGGAGTCGTTTGGTACAAAGAGAAGTTATTCACGGATTTACAATGCAGTGCAGAGATTATAGTATTGTAATTATTTTTTATCACGTGTTTGATTTATTGTATTAAAAATAAGATATATTATGTATTGTATTTGAGTTCAAAACTCTACAAAATTTTCTTCTTTACAATATATCCTTAAATTTTTATGGGATGTTTTACTTCATTCAACTAGTTAAATTGCTACCTTTTGCGGTATCTTATAGAAAAGCTAAAATATGCGTAATAAATAATTATCACGATCATTTATTTTTATTTAAGAAAATTTGAGCCTATTTGATCATATTATATAGAAATAATTTTTAAAAAATGTAAAGCACACTATGTAAGAACAACACAGACTATTGATAATATATTTTTAGATTTTCAAATTATATATTTATTTGACAATAATCTTTTCTATTTAAAGTAATCCATATGTAAATTGAACAATTACATAATAACATAAATATAGTTCACATTCTAAGCTATCGACCAACATAAGGGAGAAAATGATATTTAAGCACTTGATTAACATATGCAAAGTCAAAAGTGGTTGGCAAATTAAATGTAACATAACAACCAAATTTGTCGTGAATAAATTTAAAATGAAACTAAAAGGGAAATTTAATAAAAGGAATTGAGGAGTAGTTAAGTCATTTACTTCTCTTATCCATGTATCATTAAATTATGAATAAGTAATTCCATGGTTTCTTACTAGGTATAAAATAATATACTCTATGATGTATTAGTTATTCATGTATTAGATGAGATTAAATTTAAATTAGACAACCAAATATTATATTAACTGGACAAAATTTTAATTCAGACTATTGCATCCTACCAACCAGAGTCCTTAGTGTGTAATTTTCATGTATAGCCGTTACAAGATTGAATATCCACTTAGGTGGCCCCATTGCACGTTAGTAAAAGTCCCTCTCATTTTCCTGTACATTACCTTGATAGAGAAGATATTGTTCATGAGATCAGGAATGTTAATGCCACTATCTTCAATATTGGCCCCATAGTCTTAAATGATTTTTCTGCACTATTAATGCTCGTAATGACAGATTATAACAAGATTGTTTAGTTTTCGAAAACTAGCAAGAATTCTTTTTCAAAATATATTGTACATAAGCTGTTATACAAACATGTACGAGTTGTCATACTACATTCATGTACTAAACATTATACACATTTGAAATACGTTCGACAAACATGTATCAAACACGCACAATGTGTATCACTTGTGTCCCATATGTATTTCACTATGTGTATAACGATATCGTAACATAAGATAACTTATACATTCACACAACATACAACGATATATCGCAAGTCTTTTGTATTTCGTGTATACGTAATATTTGTGTATATATAATATACTAGTTATCCATAGCCCGTGCTAAGCCCGGACCCAAACTCTAACTATAAAATTAATAATGTTTTAATTAAAAATATTTGATTTGTATTATATTCTTTTACTGCAAAAGGGGCAGCCTGGTGCACCATCGCTATGCGCGGTGTCCGGGGAAGGGCCCCACAACAAGGTTGTATTGTACGCAACCTTACCTTGCAAGGTCTGCCAGAGGCTGTTTTTAGGCTTGAAACCTCCTTGCCAACTTTACCAGTTACTCCACGGCTCCCCTTCATTATTTTCTTTTACTGCATAATTAATAAAACCTAATGACACATCAAAATGAATTATTCATAAATTTTCATTATTACTAAATTTGCCAAAAAATTATAACAAAAAAAATATAAAGAGTAATTTTATTGGCTTTCTTATTCATAGTTATACTATTTTTAGTTTTGACATACTCCGTACAAAATTATTTTCCTCCATAAATAAAAAGTAATCTTCATTACGTTACCTTAATTAAATAGTACCAATTTACTACAAGTTTTTTGTTATGTAAAAATTTAGTTGTCTTAATTTTGATTTAAAAAAAATTTATTAAGACTATCATCATTATATAAAACATATTCATTACAAATTAAGTATAAACATTAAAAATAAAATATAATATAAATGAGAGAAAGTAAAGAGATAAAAGAATTAATAAAAATTTGTTACTCTTTCAATTATATGTCTTACTTCTTTTTTGATATGTCCCCAAAAAGGCTTTTTCTATATTTAGTATTTTTTTTAAATTTTAACATTCGTCATGACAAGGCTAAGACCACAAGATTTAAAAATTACACACTCCATTCATCTCATGTTAGTTGTCCACATTATCAACAATAATAGCCCAAATTATTTGTTAATTTGCAAAATAAAAGTGAATTAATTAATTTTTCTATTTAATCTTACATTTGAAAGGGTATGTGATGAAGAAAGTGGACAACTGATATGAGATAGAAGGAGTACATCTTTAATTTAAAATCATAAAATTCAAATTTTTTAATTAAAATGAAAGGAGTACAATATGAAAAACTCAAAATACACCAATCATAAATATTTATGTAAAAATAAACTTGAAAGAAAAAGAATTAAGTGCCAAATAAATTAAAAGAATTGAGTGCCAAATAAATTAAGGAAAGACAAAAGAAAGAAATGATTGTAAAATAAAAATAAAAAAGACAAAAGAAAAAATCCCATGGAGCAACATAAATGAATAAAAAAAAAATTGTGAGGACTATCAAAATTTGATATCCTCACTCATATATAAAAGTATAATAATATAATGATACACGTAACATGCAGTGATTTATGATGTTGTCATCTCTCCTCCATTTTCACATCCATAACTCACTGCAGTAAAAAGGAAAAAACTCACTGCACTAGTTTGTTTTATTCTACCAACTTCACGTCTGTTCATCATCATCAGTCTCTCCATTCATCATCCCAATAAAGTTCAATGAAAGGGGCTCTCATATTGAAGTTTAACAAAGAAAGAGAGAGAATTCAGAATTTCAACAAGCTAAGTTAGGAGCAACATACGTGATTAGACAGCTTTATATTTATAATGATATCTTAGAATTTAATTTTTCACTAATCACTTATTTCTTTATTCTAGCTAGTTCATACTTTAGATTATTTTTAAATTTTTTTTTTTCTCTGAATGTTGTGTTATTTATTAAAAAAATTACATACCACAACTTATCTTTACTAAACTACATAAAATTCCTATTCTTTTTCTTTGGTAAGTAAGCAATTTTATTAATCACCAAGTAAGATATTTACAGAGCAAAGCAAGTTAACACAACCTGCCCAATCTCAACGAAAAACAATCTGCCGAGAACCAACCCAACTCACAGACCCTCCTACTAAAATTTACCCTATTTATTCTCCTCTTCTCATTCTACTAGTATTGACATTGGTCAAGTAATCTTCTAACACGAGGCTCTGCAGGTACTTATATAGGCTATTTGCCTTGCCAGTGCTTCCACAGATTGTTCCTTCTTTTTAAAAACACGGGTGTTCCTCTCAATCTAGATTGTATATATAAATTCAACATATAAAAGTTTCATCGTCTGTGACATATGACTTCTGCCTTTGATTTTTTGGATGATCCATTGAGTCAATGAAGGCCAAGTCATGTTGTTGGGTTGGGAAACATGAGTCCAACACAGCAGCCTGGACCAAACTTGTTTTGAAAATTCACACTCCCCAAACAAGTGATTCTATTCTCCAAATCTCTTTTACATAGCGTACTCTTATCATCAACTTGAATTCCCCATTTGCGAAGTCGATCTGCAATGTGTAAACGATCTAGCAGTTGAAGCCACATTGTAAACACAGCCTTGGGTCGAGATTGATTGTGATACATTACACCTTTTCATGGGACTTTTGGGAAATCTTCAAGTAATTTCTTATAAATCTCCTTTATGATACTACCTGTAGAGCCAGGAGATTGAACATGTGACAGATGTGCTTTAGCATGAAATACTTTCTTCACCATCCAACAAGCTTGTAGGGGAATTACCATAGTTTCAAGATTACAATCCTTGATGTAGTAACTGTGGATCCATCGGATCCACAGTTTATCTTTTTTACTAGCCAACTCCCAACACATCTTCGCAATAGCAACCTTGTTTCATATTTTCATCTTTATTATATTAAATCCTCCCGCAGCTTTAGGTGAACAAACCCTATCCCATGAAACTAACGCCCTTTCGGTGATGGTACTCACTCCGAACCATACATAACTTCTGCAATGTGCCTCTATCATCTTCAATACTCTTGCAGGAATAATGAACATCTGAGCCCAATAAGATTGGATTCCAAAAATCACTGTCTGCACTAGTTGTACCCTACCTGCATATGACAACTTTTTTGCTGGCTAAGAGGTAATTCTTGCTACCACTTTGTCCACTAAAGGTTGCCACTGCAAGAGACTTAGTTTTTTGGTTGCCAAAGGAACGCCCAGATAAGTAAAAGGAAACACACCTTGACTATATCCCAAAATTTGTTGTATTTGCTGCTTAGTAAGAGGGTATACGCCACCAAAATATATTGAACTTTTGGATAAGTTGGCCTGCAAGCCAGATGCAGCTGAAAAAAGACTAAACTTTTCATGTAACAAAGATATCGAAATAACATCACCTTTTGAAAATAAGAGGAGGTCGTCCGCAAAGCTTAAGTGTGTAATGCCAAGTTTCGAGCACATTGGATGAAATTTGTATTGATTGTTTTGCTTCAGAGCCACCAAGTTTCGGCTTAGATATTCCATCACGATAGAAAAAAAAGGAAAGGAGACATAGGGTTTCCTTGCTGCATCAAAAGGCTTTGTGTATTCTCCATTTACCACAATAGCATAATTAACTGTTGACACACACTCCATTATCCAATTCACGAATCTGATAGGAATCCCTAAACCCTCCATTACTTGATTAAGAAACTTCCAATCCACAGTATCATATGCCTTTTGTATATCTTTTTTCATAACACATCTAGGTGAGAAATGTTTCCTGGAGTAGGCCTTCACTAACTCATGAGCAAGAATCACATTGTCTGCCACCCGTCTACCAGGAATGAAACCTGCTTGTGTTTCTGAAATAACTAATCCCTATTTTTTTTATTAGTTATCTAAATATTTTTTTTAAATAGCCGGATACATCCACAAATCCATATATTTTCGGATACATAATTTTAGTTATGTATCTCCCTTTCGTCTAGTTAATGTATTATGTATCTCGGCTAAGTAGTTTAAAAAATAGATATATCTCAGTAATCAAATTATGTATCTCAGCTTCAAAATTATATATTTGGATGCTAATTATGTATCCGAGTAATAATGAAGTAATTATCTGTTACATTCTTAAGTTCAAAATTATGTATCCGGATGCTAATTATGTATCCAAAAATTACAAAACAAGAAATTATTTGTAATTTAGCAAAGAGTAAGCATAAAGAGTAACTAGAGATAAATTTGTGGAATTTATGTACGTTTTTTTTTTAGAAAAAGACACATTTTAGTATTCAAAACTAATAGATCACCTCAAGTAAATAATTTGGTAGTACATGTCCAGGGGCGGCTGAAGCATGAAGCAGCTAAAGCTGCTGCTTTAGGCCCTGATTTTGAGGGGCCTCAAAATTTCATAATATGTGTATATATTATATATTTTTGTCTCAATATAAGTGATTTTATAATATGTGTATATGCTATATTTTTTGTCTCAATATATGTGATAGTGTTTGAATTTCAAGAGTCAAATAAGTTATTTTTTTCAAAATATATAAATTTTATTCAAAATTTTAATGATTCTATATATAAGCATAGAATCAAAAGTTAAAAAGTTTGAATCTTAAAATATAAAAAGTGTCACATCAATTGGGTCTGACAAAGTATTTCAAATTATCCCACATCATCATTCGTCAATGTAAAATTTTTTTATAGGTCAACCTCTTCAAAGAGATTTGAAATCTCGAAAACAAGATATGTACCTTCTACAATATATAATTATGATCTAATAGTATTTACACAATTCATATAGATTAATTTGCTTCTGAAAAATGTATGAATAGCATATTTTTTCAAAATCTATTTCAATAGGTGTATGATATCAATGGCATGAAGATTATAACAACTTTGTATATAGAAAAACTAAAAAAAAGACTTCAAGACATTATATACAAAATATGATTCTTTTTATTTTTTCGAATAAAATCATAAAGCCTCTCATTGAAGTTTTGCTTTAGGCCATCATACTGGTTGAGCCACCCCTGTACATGTCAATATACATTCATCATTGATTGAAACCATGTATAGTTTGAAAAATTTAAAGGTCCGGTTGCAACCCTCTTTCTTTTCTCATGTAAACTTTTTTTCGTTTTCTCAAACAAAGAATTTGAGATTCAGAATTCAATACCAAAACAATGGAGCCTCTCAGTGTAAACATCAAATTTGACAATTAGCCACTCGCACGACCTCGATTTCGTTACACTGCATCTTGCAGCCAATAAATTTCTGAAATTGGTATATGGACAAAAACAGAATTGGTTTGACACCCCTACTTTCAATATACACTCCTAAAAAGAGTTCGATAATGGCCTTAATTGGAGCCTAATAAAGTTAGGAATTACTTCCTCGGAAAAGAAACCAGCACACTGATTCCTTTTTAATTATAATGAGATCCTTTTTTCCCCTTTTACTTTAGATGACTAAGGCCCAACAAATAGAAATCAATTTATATATCAAAGAGTATCAATTAATTTATCAAAAAGGAATTTCTGAGATTATCCTTATTTGTGAGGAATGACGACGGAGATGAGAAGAAATAAGTTGGAAGGAAGAATTTTTTGTTACAAAAGATCAAGGGTGTTAATGATAACATGCTTTGATTAACACCATCTTTGCATTAGTGATTCCTATATTACAATTCATGTATAATTTGTTTCAAGTCAAACTACTCCCTAAAGATCTTACCAGAATTTTAAGTCGAAGCACGCAAATAGAGAATTTTAGGATTGCTATTTAAGACATAATCAAAGTTCATAATTTTTTTTATAAGTATTAATCACTTCAAAATAATTGTTAGACCTACAAGTTTGAAGTTTAAATTTTCAAAATCATAGTTGTAGCTAGCTTGTGACAAATGGAATCCCTTTTGGTTACAAAATTGTAAAGCATAAATAAGACAAACATATTTTTTAATCATATATCAATTGTTGTATTCTCTTGATACATGGGAATATTCTAGTTCGATGGCAAATGGGGTTTGGAAATTGCATTAGGCTATGTTCAAATTCTAGGTGTGACAAAATAGTAATTATTTTGTATTTTCTTCTATGATTTTCTGACTTTGTTTCTAGTCAAAGCATAAATTCGAATGTGTATATTCGAAATTAACATAAATATATTCGAAATTAACATAAGTTCGACTTTAAATATGGATATCTAAATTCTGAAATGTTTGAAATTAAGCTCAAGAGTTACCAAATTCGTATGACATAATATATATATATATATATATATATATATATATATATATATATATATATATATATATATATATATATTTGAAACATGAACTGCCAAATGTACACATAAGCAAGAAACTAAGTACTAGATTGGATGTTAAATAATAATTTCACTTTTTTCCTCAAGCAACAATGATTTTTCCAGTAGGATTAGTCAGTTGATAAGCTCTAGCTAAGTATCAAATAAATAAACTTCAACATGTCCGATTGGAAAGTACATGATACTAACTTCTTACATCTTTAACTGGAAAGAGATACATAAAACCTATCAACATTTTGAATGAAATAACACCAGAAGTTTAAATACTAAACCAAGAATACTAATGGAGAGCAATAGATTTGCAAATAACTATTTACAACATAAAGTAGGAGAGAGATTTATTATTGCTATTAAGGAAATGAAAAAAGGTAATTTTACAAATGACAATGTTTGAGAAGAACGCCATAGTTTTCTCTCTAGATCCACAAAGATGAGACTAAGAAGTTATACATCGACTGAGAAGAGAGAAACAGAAAAATAAACGTAGAAGTACAAGAAAAATAATGTTGAGAGAATATTGTGTGTTAACTAGCACACAATCATAAACAAAGAAAATAGAGAAGAAAAACAACACAATGATTTGATGAGGTTCGGCTAGGCCTAATTCTCCTAGCAAAAGTAGAGAGATTAATCCACAATGAAAGAAAAGAAGTGTACAATGCTTTAAAATCCCCAACTACATCTCCAATGTATAAATCCCAAGTAGTCCCAAACCTATAAGGAAAAGGTTCTCCCAATCCTATAAAAATAATATATTCCTTTTCCAAATCTAATAGAACAAAAGGTTTCCCAAGCCAATAACAATTAGGAGTTTCTCAAAATAGATGTCAACGATCCAAAAACGAGGATCATGATGGCAGTTGTCGCGGCGTACCTTGACAAGTAAGCCTATCACCCAAACTGATACGAAAAGAGGAAAAGATAAAAATATCACAAGGTAAGGCTTCTAGAATGAAGTCGAACCATATAAGTAATCAAAACAATGAGGAAAGAACTTATCCAAAATACCAATCATGCCAAAAACCAGGTGTCAATAGTGTAAGAACTACTAATACAATCCAAGAGTCAAATGCATAAAAAAAAATAACCACAAAGGAATAATAACTGTCTCCGAATACTAATAAAGACATAACAACTATATAAAGATAGAGGTGAACTTCGGACGCATGCATGTCCAACCGCTACCTTGGAAGCTCCAACAATCGCCCGAGTCAATAAAGCTGAGGCACACTCGAGCTAAGACCTGCACCGAAAGGGCGCAGTTGGCATGAGTATGGTCCACTTGTACTCAGTAGGTATCATAGGCCGACCAAGCAAAGTAGTAAATAAAGCATACAAAATATACACTAAGGGTACGTCACCTGCAATCAGAAAATATCCCACAACGATAGCCCACACCGCTTGCACTAACAGTTCTAATATATCTCACATATATTACAACAACACACCAAGGTATAGAACAAAAGTATACATTATGTCACATATAAATAGAACAAGAGAGAACATGTAGATACAAGATCATCAAATACAAGTAAAAGAAGGTAAGACAAATACATAGATGACAAGTCAATAAGGCAATACAACACAACATAAACACAATAAAGTAAGTGCAATGTATATGATGATGATGATGATGATAATGCACGAGGTGGTCGCGCAACCTCCGAGATCTTCGCACAATCCCCGTATACACCTACGGAGCTAAAGCTTCCCGACGTAGGACCCATGAGGGGTTCGTCAACCCATATATAATTCATATATCTCATATCTCCTTTCCGACACATCTCTCGAAAAGGACTTTATAAGGTGTTACAATAATTTTTTAAAAGGTGTTGCCAGTGTTTCTCAGATGTTGCCACAGTGGTACCAATATTTCATGAATGAGTATGATATGAAGATGTAATACTCACAACCAATCACAATGACTATTTTCACAACCAACCACATGATATATTTTCACAGTCAACCACAATGATACATTTTCACAACCATATGAGCCAATATTCACTCATTATTTTCGTTTCATCCATGAATTTTCACATGTCCCATATACCAATAAAGTATGAATATAATCACAATACACCAATGGTACCACATTAAGCATTTTAACAACACAATACAGTTATTCACATGTATTTAAGGCTATCAATATCACATAGGACCCCACACGGTCACCATATCACATAATAACTCAATTTCGATAATTACATCACATACAGGCCCCCACACGGGCACAACACATAAATTAGCATTTTCATGATTAGTTTCCACCCTTAACATGCATTTTGTATCATCATTTACTACCCAGCCCAGTCTGAAAGAGTTAAGGCATAAGCTAGCTCGAAAGTTGAAATCGGTCTGCTAAACTTGAACCTGCGACCTTACTTTTCACGAATAATCTCAAACTCTACTAAAAATATCAAATATAAAATTTGCGCGTCAAGACAAAATCAATGACACCCATATTAACTACTTTTGATTCAGGGTCAAAATGGACCCCTAAAATGGGTTTCCAAAAAAGAAGGGAAAAATCGAAACTTTACTTCAAAAAACATGTTTCTTATATTTTTAGGAACCTACAGCTGAAAATCCAAGTTAAATTGAGTAAAAAATGGGGTTCAAATCGAAGAAAAATCATTTTTGAGCTTTATCGGGTAAAATCTTTGAAATTCGGGTTAAAATCAAGAATCAGAGTTGTTTTGAAGGTTAAATTGATGAAAAACTAGTAATTATGAGATAAAAATATTATTAAGTAAAAAGAGTGAAATTTTGGTTTAAAATCATGCCCTAAGTTTTTTGAGGTTTTGAGGAATTTATCAAGAGATTACTAAGAAAAGGGATGAATTCTTACCTTAAATCCGTAATAAAACTAAGAAATGAGTGTTAATTTAGCTTTCCAAACTCCTACAAACTTCACCTTTAAGCTCCCAAACTATTTAGGGTTTAACTCTCAAGAGGCAAGATGAAAAATGAGCAAATGAGCCAAAAAGGGTGAAAAATCTGCTATTTAGTGCAGATTTTTTGCAATAGCTGTGCATTTTTTTTCCTTAAGTCAAAATGAATTTCGATGGGTTGCCTGGAATTTGTTTGGAGTCTGATTTATGCAAACGAACTATGCAACCATACTAAATTTGATGTTTCGGATGTGATGGCGATATCAGATTTTCAAAAACATATCGTTTTCCCAATGAATGGCATGAGACTCATCAAGAATATAGCAACGAAGCATAAAAACATGAAAACTTGATGAACAACTGATAGATCAAGGGGAAAGACAACTCATAAGCCACATCACCAACAGTTCGAAGAATCTCAAATGGACCAATATACCTGGGGCTAAGCTTGCCCCTCTTCCCAAACCTCATCACACCCTTCATGGATGAAACTCGAAGGAAAACATGATCACCAACATCAAATCTCAAGGCATAAAGTCTATGATCAACATAGCACTTCTGCATACTCTGAGCTGCTCTAAGTCTATCCTAAAAGACCCAGACTCTATCCAAAGACTCACGAAGCAAGTACGTACCTCGAGGTCTTACCTCTGAAACATCAAACCAACCCACTGAGGAGTAACAACGCCTATCATACAATGCCTCAAAAGAAGTCATATCAACACTGGAATGGTAGATATTACTATATGCAAACTTTGCTAAAGCCAAATGCTGCTCCCACTGGCCACCAAAATCCAGCATGCACGCGCGGATCATATCCTCTAAAACCTGAGTAGTACGCCCTGACTGACCATCAGTCTGGGGTGAAATCCTATGCTAACATCAACCTGAGTACCCAACTCATCCTGAAACATCTTCCAAAAGTGAGATGTGAACATAGAACCTCGATTTGAAATAATGGACACCGGTACATCATGAAGACGCACAATCTCACAAATAACGATAGGGGCTAACCTCTCAGCACTGAATGAGACCTGAACCGGAATAAAATAAGCCGACTTGATCAATCGATCCACGATGACCCAAACACTATCAGAACTCCGAGAAGTATGACGCAACCCAGTCACGAAGTCTATAGTGATTCGTTCCCACTTCCACTTAGGAATGGATAACCTCTGAAGCAACCCACCAGGTCTCATATGCTTGAATTTCACCTGCTGGCAATAAAGGTAACGAGCTATAAAATCAGTTATATCTCGCCTCATACCACCCCACCAGTAGTGCTACCTCAAATCACGATACGTCTTAGTCATACTTGGATGGATAGAATATCTGGAATAATGGGCCTTCTCCAAGATCAACCTAATCCAATCACCACTCTCGGCATACAAAATCAGCCCCCATTTCTCAAAACTCTATCTAAATTAAGTGAGGCTTCCTTAGACTCCACATTCAACATTTTATCATGAATTAACCTCAATCCAACACTGTCAAACTGATGAGCTCGAATCTACTCCATCAAAGAAGATCTAGCCTCCACAAATGCCAAAACATGCCCTGGTGTCAAAATATCAAGTCTAACCATCTGGTTAGCTAAAAAATGAATCTCTAAGGCCAAAAGCCTCTCCTGGGTCATAAGATATGCCAAGCTACCCATGCTAGTCGACTTTTGGATCAAGGCATCCGCAACTACATTAGCCTTACCCGAATAGTAGAGGATAGTCAAGTCATAATCCTTAAGCAACTCAAGCCAATGGTGCTGCCTCATATGAAGATCTCGCTGGTAAAGAAGTACTGAAGGCTACGATGATCTGAGAAGATCTCACAATGGACTCCATACAAGTAGTGCCTCCATAACTTCAAGTTAAACACAACTTAACACAACTCCAAATCATGGGTAGGATAATTCCTCTCATGAGGCTCCAATCTTGACGAGACGCATACACAATTACCTTTTCCTTCTGCATCAACACAGCTCCTAACCCAACATCTGAAGCATCATAAAAGACAATAAAGCCCACGCTCTTCTTGGGCAAAGCCAATATAGGAGCTGAAGTCAAAAAATCCTTGAGCTTTTGAAAGTTTGCCCCACAAGCATCAGACCACTAGAAGGGAATCTTTTTCTAAGTCAACTTGGTCGATAGAGCTGATGTGGATGTAAAACCCTTAACAAAACACCGATAATACCTGGTTAAGCCAACAAAACTTCAAATCTCGGCTGGCGAAGTAGGTCTAGCCCAATCATGAACCGCTGCACCCTTAGCTGGATCAACCATAATACCTTCTTCAGTCACCATATGACCCAAGAAAGAAACAGACTCCAACCAAAACTCGCACTTAGAGAACTTAGCATACAACTTCTCATCCCTCAATCTCTGAAGCAAAATTTGCAAATGCTCCTCATGGTCAACCTCACTCTTGGAATAAACCAAGATATCATCTATAAATACAATATCAAAAGAGTCAAGATACGGTCGAAACACTCAGTTTATCAACTCCATGAACGCGGCAGGGGCCTTGGTCAACCCGAAGGACATGACCAAGAACTTATAATGACCATATAGAGTCCGAAAAACAGTTTTTGGAATATTCGAAGCTCTAATCCTCAACTGGTGATAACGAGACCTCAAATCAATCTTAAAAAACACCACAACACCCTGGAGCTGATAAAATAAATCATCAATGCAAGGAAGAGGATACTTATTCTTAACCGTCATCTTCAACTGCCGATAATCAATACACATCCGCATAGACCCATCTTTTTTCTTCACAAACAAGACAGGTGCACCCCAAGGTGAAATACTAGGTCGGATAAATTCCTTATCCAACAACTCCTGCAACTGATCCTTCAATTCCCTCAACTCTGCTAGGGCTATCCTGTAAGGAGGGATAGAAATGGGTTTGTTTCCTGGCTCAACATCAATGACGAAATCAATGTATCGATATGGAGGCATACCAGGCAAGTCCGTAGGGAACACATCCATAAACTCACGGACAATACAGACAGAATCTAAAGAAGTAGGCGAAATAACACTGGTGTCACAAATATGGGCCAAGTAAGATAAACATCCTCTCTCAACCAATTTATGATCTTGAACATAAGATTGATAACACTCAACTTACATTTCAATTTAGTGCAAGGCGGTTGTCGTCAATATATTTACCCAACTTTTGGAGTCGGGGTCGAATCCACAGGGAACAATGTGAGTGGCGATTAAACTAATTTGAGACTATAGCTACAAGTTGAATTCAAACAGATGATATGAAAAGATAAAATGGGGGTTTTGGAGATTAGACACTAAATTGTTGGTTACTTTAATTTAAGTGTTCGTAACTAAGAGTTTATGAAAAACCAGAATTATGTTCACTAGGGATTTTGGTACTTGACAGATACTACTAGTGGTTCAGGATTCTCACGGTAGGTAGGACAACAAGTTATCTTTATCGAAGTTATGCTTAAATGTTTCTCGACCTACTTAAGCATTTAATTACCTAATCCTCTCGGACTTAGGGAATTTATATTCACAGCCCAGATTTTACCTCAGGTTAACCAACTTTGTTACAACGCTGATTATTAAACGGAGTATTTCCAAGTCCCTGTTGATAATTCACTTCCTACTATATTTGATTTCTTTCTCAAGCAAATCAAAGTAGGTTTTATCTATTGTTTGCAACCAATAGATGTTAATTAAAACCTCAGAATTATCAAGAAGTCCTACCACCTTTCGAATCCTGATCACTCAGCCCTTATCAAGACCTAACCCTAGATCCCATAATTCAGGTTAAAGGAATTTAGCCGCTCATGACGTAATAATCGAAGCAACTAGATGAATTCATGCTTTGAAAGATAAACTTACCACAAGATGAATAATAACTAGTGAATCGCAGATTAGATCACAAAGGAAATCCCAAAATAATGATAATAATCTCTTCAAAGTATTTGCTTTTTCAAGCCAAGAAATTAGAGAGAAAATATCAAAAGTATTATCAAAACTCAATGTGCCGACTCCTAAGAAAACCCTAAACAAGGCTTTACATAGTTCACCCTAATTATGAAAACAAAATAATAGAATTCAGAAATCCCTCGGATTAGGTGACAACATTTATGATAGCCTATCAGGAGGCTGGCGACTTATTACACATGTTGTCATCTCCTTCTTCAGTTTTGGCTCTTCCTGTTTAAGGCTGACGACAAACTTGACAACTTATCAGCTTCGTGATGGCCTATCACAAAATATCGTCAAAGCTCTGCTTCAGTTCTTCTATGCTGCCTCAGGCTGGCAATATTTTTGACAACTTATCAGACCCTTGACGACTTATCACAAAATGTCATCACATCTTTCAACTTAGGCCAATTCTTTGTTTACTGTTGATGATGAACTTGATAACTTATCACCAGGTTGACGACTTATCAAAAATGTCGTCAACCACCCTTTTTTTTAGATTTCTTCAGATTTCAACTTTTTTGCTCCCATTCTTGTTAGTTCTCTATCATATCAGCTCAAACTGCAAAATCAAACATAAACCAATCAAAAATGACAAAAGTTGCTTAAGACTTCACAATTATTCTTAGTTAAAAGCCTCAAATGTGTTAGCATTAGCTCACACACCAAAGTATAATCCTCTTAGGACCCGAATGAAGTGAACCCTTCCAAGCTATCCTTGGCACACCCGGCAAAGCTAAAGTCATGGTCTTGGCAAAACAATCTAAGACAGCATGATAAGAAGACAACCAATCCCTACCTAAAATAATATCAAAATCGATCATATCTAACACAAGCAAGTCTTTCAATGTCTCATGCCCGACAAAAGTCAGAACACAAGATTGTTGAGCCTGATCCACCACTAAAGAATCACCTACCGGGGTGGATACACAAATAGGCATGATAGGAGGCTCACTAATAGAATAAAAACCCAAAGTAAAATATACAGACACATAAGAGAAAGTCAATTTGGGATCAAATAATACAGATGCATGACTGAAACAAATGATGAATATACCTGTAATCACAACATCAGAAGCCTCTACCTCTGGTCTGGATGGTATAGCATAACACTGACCATGCAAACCAGCTACCTGGATAGCCCCACGACCACCAACTGCCTGAGTGGCCCCACGGCCACCCCCACGAGCTCCACTACCTCTACCCCTTGCATCTCTGGTAGCACTCCTACCCCTCACAGATGAAATAAGAGTAGCTCTAAACACACAGTGAGAATAGTATTTCACCACATGGCCAATCTTATCACACTCATAGCAACCTCTACGACCAGTCTCAATAAGAGAAAGTACAACTAAGCCCGAACGGCCACCCTCAACTGCTAAACTAGAAGATCCACCAGCTGAATCACCTGCACTGGTCTACCATGGTATCCACGAGAGCCTCTAAAATCTCTACCTCGATAGGTCTGACTCCTGAACTCACCAAAATGATGCACCCTCTTAGCACCTCCCTGAGATGCACTAATAATACCCTCTGTCATCTTACCGTGATCCATAATACTCTAAAGAGGAGCTCTAAGCATAATCATCTGAGATGTAGCCAACTAAAGAGAAATATCTAAATCCTTCATGAGCTTTTGAATCTTCTCAAACCAGTGGAAATGCCATCATAGGAATATCTGGACAGGGCATGGAAACATGCCTTATACTAAAAAAAAACTATCATGGAGCCTTGCTCCACACGATCAAACTCGTCCCGCATACGATCTCTCAAACTAAAAGGCATAAATCTCTCCAAAAAGGCATCAACAAGCCTATAATCGACAAATAATATCCACTAATTTCTCACAACATCTCTCAACTAATATGAGGTATAAGCAACTCCATTCGCGTAGAAAGAGTGAAACATAACTGTGAAACACAAGGTATGAAAGAACTTCACACGATAAAGAATGAAATGAGGAAAGTTTCCTAAAGACGTCCTATAGCCTCTCGAAGATAGATACGAACGTCTATGTACCGATCCGAGAGACTCTATAAGACATCCCGTTCTTACACTGTTGAGACTAATGAAACCTGGCTGCTCTGATACCAATTTGTCACGATCCAAAAATGAGGGTCATGATGGTACTTGTCGCGGCATACTTTGACAAGTAAGTCGATCACCCAAACTGATACGAAAAGAGGAAAAGACATAAATATCCTAAGGTAAGGTTTCTAGAACGAAACCAAACCATATAAGTAATCATAACAATACGAAAAGAACTTATTCAAAATACCAATCATGCCCAAAACCAGGTGTCAATAGTGTAAGAACTACTAATACAATCCAAGAGTCAAATGCATCAGAAAAATAACCACAAAAGAATAATAACTGTATCCAAATACTAATAAGGACATAACAACTATAGAAAGATGGAGGTGAACTTCGGATGCATGAATGTCCAACCGCTACCTTGGAAGCTCTAACAATCGTCGGAGTCAATCAAGATGAGGCACACTCAAGCTAAGACCTGCACCGAAAGGGCGCAGTAGGCATGAGTACGGTCCACTTGTACTCAATAGGTATCATAGTCCGACCAAGAAAAGTAGTAAATAAAGCATACAAAATATACACTAAGGGAACGTCATCTACAATAAGAAAATATCCCACAATGGTAGCCAACAATGCTTTCACTAACAGTTCTAATATATCTCACATATATTACAACAACACACCAAGGTATAGAACATAAGTATACATTATGTCATATATAAATAGAACAAGAGAGAATATGCAGATACAAGATCATCATATACAAGTAAAGGAAGGTAAGACAAATACATAGATGAAAAGTCACTAAGGCAATACAACACAACATAAACACAATAAAGTAAGTACAATGTATATGATGATGATGATGATGCATGAGGTCATTGCACAACCTCTGGGATCGTCGCACAATCCCTGTATACATCTACGGAGCTAAAGCTTCCCGATGTAGGACCCTTGGAGGGTTCGTCAACCCATATACAATCCACATATCTCATATCTCCTTTTTGGCACATCTCTCAGAAAGGGTTTTATAAGGTGTTACAATATTTTTTTAAAAGATATTTCTAGTGTTTCTCAACTGTTGCCACAGTGGTACCAATGTTTCATGAATGAGTATGATATGAAGATGTAATGCTCACAACCAATCACAATGACTATTTCCACAACCAACCACATAATATATTCCCACAACCAACCACAATAATATATTTCCACAATCACATGAGCCAATATTCACTCATTATTTTTGTTCCATCCATGAATTTCTACATATTCCATATGCCAATAAAGTATGAATCTAATCACAATATACCACTGGTACCACATTAAGCATTTTAAAAACAAAATACAATTATTCACATGTATTTAAGGCTATCAATATCACATAGGACCCCACACGGTCACACATATCACATAATAACTCAATTCCGACAATTACATCACATATAGGCCCCACACGAGCACAACACATTAGTTTTCATTTTCATGATTTAGTTTCCACTCTTAACATGTATTTTGTATCATTATTTACTATCCAGCCCAGTCTGAAAGAGTTACGCCATAACCTACCTCGAAAGTCGAAACCGATCTGCTACACTTGAATCCACGATCTTACTTTTTACGAATAATCTCAAACTCTACTAAAAATATCAAATATGAAATCTACGCGTCAATAAAAAATTAACGACACCCATATTGACTACTTTTGATTCGGGGTGAAAACGGATTCCCAAAATGGATTTTCGAAAAAAAGGGCAAAATCGAAACTTTACTTCAAAAACATGTTTCCCATATTTTTAGGAACCTACAGCTGAAAACCCAAGTTAAATTGAGTCAAAAATGGGGTTCAAATTGAAGAAAAATTATTTTTGAGCTTTACCGGGTAAAATCTTTGAAATCCGGGTTAAAATCAAGAATCGAAGTTGTTTTGAAAGTTAAATTGATGAAAAACTAGTAATTATGAGATAAAAATATTATTCAAGTGAAAAGAGTGATATTTTGATTTAAAATCATGCCTTAAAATTTTTGGGGTTTTGAGGAGTTTATCAAGAGATTACTAAGAAAAGAGATGAATTCTTAGCTTAAATCCATAAAAAACTAAGAAATGAGTGTTAATTTAGCTTCCCAAACTCCCACAAACTTCACCTTTAAGCTCCCAAACTATTTAGGATTTAACTCTCAAGAGGCAAGATGAAAAATAAGCAAAATGAGCCAAAAAGGGTGAAAAATCTGCTATTTATTTCAGATTTTCTGCAATAGCTGTGCAGTTTTTTTTTCCTTGAGTTGAAATGGATTTCGACGGGGTGCTCAGGATTCGTTTGGAGTCTGATTTATGCAAACAAACTATGCAACCACACTAAATTTGATGTTTCAGATGCGATGGAGATAATAAATTTTCAAAAAAATATCGTTTTCACAAAGTTGACCCCCGAAACTCAAAATTATAATTTTTCAAATCGAGGGTCGAAATGAGATTTAAAAGCCGTAAAATCATACCAAATATGCTAACACCCTAAAATTGACATTCTGGATCTCTAGCCAAGTCAGATTTTCCATCCGAGGTTGTTTCGATCAAATATGGGTCCCTCACCCATATTTTCAATTTTTCAGCTTTCCGACCAATAGGTCAAAATTAGCTCGGGAGAACCGAGACCCGAACCAAAGGTCTACCTAGCCTAAAATTGATATTCCAGATCTGTTGGCGTAGTCCGTTCGACCATCTATCTCACGGATCAAAAGATATCTATATAAGTCCAAAATAAGGCTCTCGAAGCCATAAAAAACCACAATATTGTATAAATGATACCAAAATGCATCAAAAATCATGCTAATCACTCCTACACTCCAGAAATATCGTAATACAACTACGAGAAGGGGTAAAATAGCCAAATTACATAACATCATAAATTTCACATATTTCATCAAATTTTTAGGTTGTTACAATAGACAAGAGAAAAATTCAAGACATAATTAATAAATCTTCCCCTTAACTTGAATTTCCTTCATCAATAGGATTAACATCTCTATGCCTTGCCTTCATCCCTCGAAAGGGCTCACTAAGTAATGCACACACCAATCAAGTCTAGGAAACACCTAAGCTTATTGGTTGGAACTATCTTGGTCATCATATACTACTGGATTATCATAAGTAAACACTTTCATCACATTAGCATCCCCTTTGCAGCCTACTACCCTTTATATCCTTGGCAATGAACCAAACTTTCATGTTCGATTCTTATGAAGTAACTAAATCTCTTCACCCATAATACCAATCCACCATTAACTTTTTTTTTTATAGCTATTAGGCTCAAACAAGTCAATGGTCTCTGCAACTGATAAAACAAATTTCATATAATTTGCATATCCAAGAAGATTTTCATCAACTATATTCGCAAACCTCTTTGGTTGGTCGATCACTCTATTTTCTCTGCCTATTGTAATGCTATACAATTGTTGTTGTATAGGTGCATCAACATTATCATCTTGATTGATGTTTTTCACCTCATCCACCTCTGAACTACTTGGCTGAGTTAGTGGAGCTTCAATTTCTAGCTCAATGCGGCCACTGACACCATAATTTGTTTTTGATAATGCCTTCTTCTTTAATAATGACCCTCATTGTGATTTTAGATTTTTTTGTGTTTTGATGATTTTGCCCCTCCCCATGATTGACTTATTTGATTTATGAGTGGTGGAGATGATTGACATGGTCCTCGATGCATTCGGGAGCATGTTATTTGAGTTTATGATTTTGAGTATCCTTAAAAGGATAGGTTTGACTTCAATTAATATTTTGTGATTTAAGTCTCAAATAAGGATTCTGATAATTCCATTAGATCCGGAACATCGACTTTGGATTGGTAGCATGGTTGGTTTAGGTTTAAAACTTTTATTTTGTATTTCGACCCTTTGTTTGAAAATAGAATATTTTGGCCTAAAGAGATCCTAGGGGTTAATTTGTTGTAAATAATTTTTTTCATAAATACGATGATTTCATTGGATATAAAACATATTTTATAATCAATTTGCACTATTGGTACATGCTCATAGAGTTTCAGATGAGTTTTGAGGGTCAAAAATAAAATTTTGAAATTATTGATTATTGGTGCGGTCAACGCACGTGGTCATCTGTCACCAGTGTGGTCAACATGCCCTTGACTTTGTTGAAAACAACTCAATTTCGTGAATTTAGCCTTTTTTTGCATATTCACTATTTTTATCATTTTGGAAGCTTCAGAGGGAAATTTTGGGGGAGATTTCTTGCATAAGTTCGTACGGGTAAGTCCCTAACTCAATTCTAAATCATTTTGTACCAAATTTATCATCAAATTCTTCGAAATCAAAGATTTCAAAAAGAAAATTTTTGAGGTTCTTCCCCCAAATTGAAAATTTGATAATTCTTTGATTTGAATTTTGATTCTTTCTTATTTTTGCTTGAGTTTTCATCCATAGAGTCCATTTCACTTGAGATTATTATTGTCAAATAAATTTTATTTTTACCCTTTTTGATTTTTAATGAATTTTTGAGGTTCTTATTGGTAAACCTTGAAATAATTTTTCTATGATTGGACCTCGTTTTTAACTTATTTTTGCATAGATTTTCAGCTGTAAGTTCCTATAATTATGGGAAATATATTTCTAAAATAATCCCATTCATTTTAAACCCATTTTGAGGTCTATTTTAGACCCATCTTAAAGATAGTCGATATGGCTATCATTGAATTTCTGTTGATGCTTAGATATAGTATTGATTAGATTGAATATTTTTGGAGATAATTCAAGGGAGTCAAGCTTCCTGTTGAGGCTTTGGATGGTGTTCTGATTGCGGATCTTCTGTTAAGGCAAGTTGAGATTTACCTTGACTTTTTTCAAAGTGCTTATGTGTTATGTGCGTGCTTGTTTGTATGTTGTAATTCGTTTAGGATTGAGGATTCCTCTTAGATGAAATGACGAACATTTTCATGAGTGATGGAGCTTGTGATGGATTGTAGTTAGATTATTGCCTTAATTAGTTAGTTTTACAACTTGTAGGTGTCCTTAGAATAGAACGTAGATAGATAATTTAGTGATTTGAATAATTACTATTCGGTTCCTATTTTAGATCTTGGATATGTTTAGTGGCTTGTGTGAACATATCTATAGATTTAAGTAATTATTTATGATCGTGTGCCCAAGTAGGGGATTATATGCATATTTCTTATTGGTTAGAGAGGATATATTATTATAATGCTCGATTGAGGGCTCGACCTAAGACTATTAGTCATGTTTGTGCTTTAAATGCCTTATTTATTATTATGTCGCCTAAGTGGGCACTTGACTTATCATCATAGGTCTTATCTGTACATTAGAATGCCTTATCTATCATTGTGTCACTCGAGTAGGGGCTTGACTTGACATTGTAGGTCTTATTTGAGCATTTAATTGCATTATCATTATAGTGATGCCCTAGTGAGGGGTTGAAAATGCTATATTGATGACTACATGACTATTTATTCTGGTGGTGCCAAGTGGATACTGATATAATAAATTATTGATACATTGAGTTGATTCTGAGCTCACTTATACATGTACTAAATAAATTTTGATCTTTATACTAATTGGTTGTGAACATTACATCCTTATATCACACATGCATATTCATGAGACATTTGTACTGCTGAGACATTCTGATTTTTGTAAGAAAATGAGACACTTTATAAAATGCCTATACTGATGGATGCATTGATAATGTTGATTTGAGTCATGTGATTATGATTATATGAGTACATGGTTTGGGAAACCCCCCTCCCACATGAGTCCTACCTAGTAGTTTCAAGATCGGTGGTTGTATACAGAAAGTTATGCAATAACTTTAAAAAATATTTCATCATCATCCCATCGTCATCATCATCATCACTACATTGCATTGCATTAAATTATCATCCTTGATATGGTTTGATACCATTTTAGTATTTACTCTTGTACTATATTTTTGTGTTAGGACCTTATTTGTGATATTGTGTTGAGCATTCATCTCACTTCATTGCATTATCCTATATCATCATATACTTAATTAGAGGTTGGAATATTTGAGACTTGGGGTGTGGCTGAGGCTTGATAGGAGATATAGATGTGTAACTCCTATTAGTAGTATGAGATAAACTTATATGTGTGTGAACTCTCTTCCTATTTTCATCCTATATTACTTTGTATATTATAATTGATTTTTTCCTTGTTGTTGAATATAAATAAATAGTGCTGACTCACCTAGATTAGTGTACCTACCCTATTTTTGGTGAATATGTTGGCTATTGTATTAAGGTTACCCTGATAGGAAGAAATGATGTGATTACAGGTTATAAATTATTTGGGAACATTGTTTAGTTGGGGTGGTGGTCCTCACTATTGCTTTGGATTAGGTTTGCTATCGATGATGGTTGCTGAGTATATGTGGTTTCGTATTCACCCTTTCTTTTTTAATTATTTTTCTATCCCCTGTACAGGTGTTAGTTTGATTGGTAGATTGTAGATTGCATTCTATCAGAGTTGGTGTTGTAGAGATTGAGGTAGTGGTAGACTACAACGCTTACTCGGATCTCCCTATATTTATCTTTTACATTATTCACATTTAAGATACCTTAAATTACTATTTCATTCTATAGTCGAGGCTTCTACTAGGGACAACTAGACCTAGTTTGTATATTGAGATATTACTTCTTCATGGTATTTATATTTTGGGTTTAATATATCTTCTTCCGCTTCTGTATTATTTTAATTTTTAATTTGAATTGGGATAGAGTTACCTGTACTGGATTTATATTGTGGGTTTAATATATCTTTTTTGACTTCTATATTACTTAAATTTTTAATTTGTATTGGAATAGATTTACCTGTACCGGAGGGTGTAGTAGGTGCCATCTCGTGCCTATTTTGGGTCATGACACCTTCTGAATGTCTAGTGATGCAGATTCATGAAATGTCACATCTATACTAATAATTAATTCTAGAGTTTTCTGATCTATGCACTACAACATGTAACTTTTTACTCCAGTTGCATACCCTAGAAATATGCACTTCTTTGCCCTCAACTCAAGTTTTCCATCTCTTATATGAGCATAAGCATGACAACCAAATATCCCCAAATTTGAAAAAATAGCAAGCCATCATACCAAACTTCAATAGATGTTTTGAACTCAATACTTGGATGGAGATCTATTGACCAAATAAAAAATTATATTGATTGCTTCATTCCAAAAATCCTAGCTAGTACATGAGTGTGAAAGCATATTTTTTTTCCTTGACACAAAGTGTTCTGATCATACATTCTACAACACCATTTTTTTATAGTGTTTCAACACAAGTGCGATGTCTCACTATTCCCTCTCCGCTGTAGAAATCATTGAACTCTAAGTTACAAAATTCAACCCATTATCTGTCTGAAGACGCTTATTTTTCCTTTTGGTCTTCCTCTCAACCATTTTTCTCTATTTAATAAATACTGGAAATGCCTTATCTTTTGTTTTCAAAATATACAATCATACCATTCTTGAGTAATCATTAATAAAAATCATAAAGTACCTAGAACCACTTGGAAAGGAATTCTGTTTGAACCCTACAAGTCTTAATATATATAATCTAACTTGCCCTGGGTCTTGTTCTCTACCTTCTTGTTGAAATTCACTTGTGTTTACTTACCAAATAGAGAATTCTCACAAAAATTCAAAGCTTGATTTTTGTACCCATCCAACAAATTTTCTTGTTCATCAAAGACAATTCCTTGTCATTCATATGAGCAAGTCGTAAGTGCCACAATTGAAACTGATTCAGATCACTCTTTTCAGAAGCTACAATTGCTCCTTCTTCAACTACACTCACTTGAATATAATACAATCTAGAATGAAGCTTTCCTTTCATGAGTACCATAGAGCCTTTACACACTTTAAGTGTTTCATTCTTTGAGTGAAACATATACCCATGATCATCCAATGTCGAAAGATAATCAAATTCTTCTTCATTGAGAAACATGCCCACACTCAGTATTTTTCTAATAATTTCATCGAACATTCTTAATTTTTTGTTACCAATCCTCTTTATGTCGAATGGATTATCATCACCTTGATAGAAAGTCTCACCCGTCTGCTTGTAAGTTGCAAACTAGTTTTTTTGTGGACTCATATGGAAAGTTACACCAGAATCAAGAACCTAGAAATTGTGCCTATAATTAGATTCCACGACACAAAGTTCCCCTACATAATCACTGTCATCAAAATTACTACTAGTGTCAACAATATTTGCTGAGTAATCAATTATTTTCTTTTCTCCTTTCTCCTTTAGTTTAGGATAATCTTTTCTATAGTGATCCTTCTCCCTACACCTATGGTAGTTCTGATTCCTTGCCCTAGACTTCGATCTGGTATTAGACTCTTTCTATTAAAGTCTTTCTGTTCTGTACTTCCCCTACTCACAAGACCTTTACCTTCAACTCTGCTACCCAAAAAGCTCTTATTTAATAATGTAGATTTTAAAGCATTACTAACATTAGCTAGTGAAATACTATCTTTCCCATATAGCAATGTATCAAAAAAAGAATCATAATAAGGTGGTAAAAAACATAACATGATCAAGGCTTGATGTTCACTATCAATTTTAATATCTACGTTCTTCAAGTCCATTATAATTGAAGTAGACTTACAAGGTGAGGTTTAACCGCTGTACCTTCATTCATACGAAGGTTGTACAACTTTTTTTCAAGTAGAAGTGGTTTGTCAACGATTTCCTCAAATATTGATCTTCCAAAAGATGTTGGTAATTATATACATAGTAATGAATGCCAATATTTCATCTAAAGCTGCAACTCTATCCTAGGGTTATGTTGAAGTATCCTTAATAGCATATCTCTCTACTACAACCATTTTTCATGACGTTGTTGTATATTTTTATTTAGTAATTTCCTAAAGAAAGTTATCTATAATGCTCATGAAGATTGAATTCAAAGCACTCCCCTTCAAATCTGCTTTCTCCGATTCTTTCAACTCTTCAGGAAAAGCTTCCCCATTTTCCTTCCATAGGATGTATCATTCTAATATTCTTTAGATTGAAACTAGACCCTTCTGTTAAAATTCTCTGTTTCATATACTTTGTTGAAGATGATGGAGACATCTTAACCCTTGATTATATGTAGAAACCCTAATTTTTATCTAGAAACCAACTGTCAGGATCAAAATAATTAGGTGTCATACAGAAGCAAGTAAAGTAAACCCCAAAAGATGCCAAATAAGAAGACATATGAGAAATACACAAAAAAGGCACAATAATTTAATGTGGTTCACTCAATCACACTAAATCCATAAAAAAAGATGAGGAATCCACTATATAAAAGAGAGTACGAGAGAGATAATTGATGTCGCCTAAATTACACCTCCAAGAAAGTATAATGAAGTCATTGTCAAATAAATAGCCCAACAAAGTTTGGGGCCGAGCCCATAGGGACTAAGAATAATCTCTATCATGAACTTGCTGATGTAGTCGGCAAGTGCAGAAAGTAAATATGGGGATGTTGTGAAGTAGTATTAACAATGCTTGATCACATTAGGTTGAAATCAATATGAGATGAATACTAGGACCATGTTCACCTGAATTCCTAACTCCTCAGACTTATCATGCTCATCAAACTATCTCAGTTTATGTATGCAGAATCTAACAAGTTATGTATCAACAACACTCTCTCGACGACCTTTGGTGAATTTCACTCATCTGCTCTCAGTCTTAAAGTATTGCATCACTAATCCTTGTCTTGGATCTCTGATTAACTATCTCTTCTCTATATCAAGTTAATTAAATAAAGGTTGGTAGCTTCAAATTATCGTTGTGATTTTTTTTTCCTAATCTCAAACTCCTTCTCGAGTTAGTATTAAATACAAATGGGTTCTTAGCATCTGTAGTCTCTAAGAAAGCAATCAATACAAAGAAAATCCATAATATATGCATAAACATCGATGAAGAAAGATTTTGCACTTCCTATACTTCGTTATTCCATTAGGGTTCCCACAACCCTAGTTGAGAATTTTAGCCACACATGTTTTCAAAAACACCCATAGAATTCATAAGAGAAAGCATATTAATAATCTCACAATAAATTAAGAATGAAAACTAGAATATCAAATTAATCTCAAATAGTAAAAATCAAGAACAAGAATTCCAAGATTAAAATCGTATCTCAGAACTCAATATAATGTTGTAAGTATAAAGAGTGTGAGAAATACAAAAACATCAAAGAGGTAATCATAGTTACACAACAAAAACTAAAAATCCTAATCAAAATGAAATAGGAAAATAAGGTTGGTAGAGATAACGCCTCAGATAATGAGTCATCTAGACTGATGACGACTCAATATCAACTCTATATCCTGGCTTTAATTCTCGTTGGTGATGACTCATCATATCTCCTGATAACTTATTTCCTGACTCATTGCTCCTCTAGTAAATTTTTCATCTTTCAGGTTTTCAATTCATATGCTCAGAACAATCATCATGATGAGTCGTAGCCTGACCCTATGACTTGTCATAAGCTTCGTCTCAACTGTAGTCAAACTTGCACTTTCTCAGGATTTTAACTTTCTTTTGCACGGAATGACCTTCACTATGACTCACAATCAGTTCCTACGAGTCGTAGCCAGTGTTGACTTGAGCATTCTTTAATTACTTCTTTACTGGTGACACAATATCGTACATGACGAGTCTTAGCATCACCTAACGACTCATTTTCCAAAAAGAGACTTCAATTTTTGGAGGTTTTTCTTCCTTAATTTATTCTACTTAGTTCCAACCCCGTTTTCCTACAAAACAACCACAAAAACACATCACATCTAACAAAAAGAACTAAATACTTGCATATTTCCCTTGTTTTAAGCATCGAAAATACCAAGAAACCATGGCACATCAACACCCTCATTTTAGAACGTTTTCATGTCCTCAGGAAACTAATACATAACAAACACAACACAGGATGCTTAAATAAATGAAACCTAAGGCACCTATAATAGTTGACTCAATTTTAGCTCAATGACTTTCACCCCAACCTATTTCTAAAAAACCACTGTGTCCATACATGAGGCACAATAGTGAGACACAAAATAATCAAGTAATGGCATCAGATTAGAAACAAACAACCAAGAAAATATGCAATTTACCCTACCTGAATAGATAAGCAGTCGACAACATAACCCCAACCCTCACGAAAAGAAAGTCCCAACTCTCTTAGTTTCATATCAATGCAATGGAAAATAATGAGACACTCACGCTCACAAAATAAGTTTCAATCAATGTGCGCAGAATACCATAGTCTTTCTCTTATTTTCTATACCTTAGTTTTTTGAACAGTTGGACTAGGATCACTATAGGAATTTGCTCGGCTTGTAATGTAGGCTTGGGGGCAGGTATGATATATCTAGAGATATAGTGACCCACCCTTCTTAACACTACACTTATATTTTTCCCTACTTCTTAACCATTTTCCTTTTACTTCTATATTTTCTCCTTTATTGATTTTTTGGATCTGTTGTGGTTTTCTTCTTATTTTTCATTTATTCATTATTCTTTTTTTGTGTTCTTTACAAATTTTCAACTTCTTTTAATCTTCCCTTTTTTATACCACATCCAACCTTAATTTTTTTTTCTTTTACATTCGACCCTTATGCATAGCCAACTTGGTACAAAGTTATATCACCAACAACTACCTATCCAGTTCATGTAATGCTAATTATTGTTATTTTGTCCCTAATCCTAATTCCATGTATAGAGTCAAATGATGGTCCTATAGACTCATATCAAAAAGTTCACAAAAATTAGGAGGGGTATCATTTTTCTCAACATGCTTAAGAAGAAAGAAAACATGTTAATTGCACTTAAGTTTCTTATTTTCTCCTAATTAAAAAAAACAATACCTAAAAATGTCAACCCTACTAAGAATAGACTCTAGGGAAAAGCAACACGACAACAAAATCCCAAGAGGACATCTAGACCCAAAAGTAGCCTAACCCCTATCGAATAAGCAAGCATTGTCCCTAATGCATTGGAACATACTCGTGGCACCTTCAGTGTGTAGATCTGATGATAATCACACTAACACAAATTATCTCAAATGTAGAAATAACAAGATATCTTAGGTTGCTTCTCAAGTAGCTCCTGATTTAACACTGCGACATGACGTGGGTACCTTGATTACTCAGATTTCATTGAGGTAGCCATAGGGTTGGCCTCCAGGGTCATCAACATAACTATTACCGAAACCTCCCCATGTTAGTTGAATGCTTAATAGTTTTTCGAACATTGAATATGACTTTCTCATTATTCAGTCTAAATTTAAGCTCACCTTTTTCCATATCAAACAGTGCTCTACCTATGGCTAAGAATGGCCCCCGAAAATTATAGGCAACTCAAAATCAACCTCACAATCCAAGACAACAAAGTTATCTAGAAAGATAAAGTTATCCACCTTGACCAAAACATTAAATGATATACCTATGGGTTTCTTAGCTGTGCGATCTGCCATCAATAACTACATCACCATGGGTTCGGGAGGTATCAAGATTAGTTGTTTGAACACTGCCAGTGGTATCAAGTTAATGCTTAAACCCAAGTCATACAAAGCTTTGGAAAATCTAGATCACCCAATTGTACAAGGAATTATGAATGCACTAGGGTCAATTTTTTTTCCACAAGAGATCTAGATGTAATTGAATTACAATGATGCAATCCACCAATATCCTCATAACTAATAGTTATCTTATTTGTCACCAAATTATTCATAAATTTCACATAGCCATACATCTCCTCAAAGACCTTCAAGAAGAAGGATGTTCACACTTACCTTCTTCAGCATAACAATAAACTTTTTATACTTTCCTTTTTTCCCTTTTCTATTTCAAACGTTCAGGAAAATGTGGGGGAGGTAATTGAATAGACGTCAAGATAGGGTTGAACTTCTTACCCTTACCTTTATCTTTCTCAACTCATTTTTCTACACTTATCTATTTCTGTGACGTCTTACCATTTGACACCAACTTTTCAGTTTCTACTTCGAGTGCATCATCAACATCAACAACATTATTCCTTACCTCTTCAATTAGTGGTATAAGAGGATAAAAATAGTGGTACCACTCTGAGTAGTAATATCTAACCAATGACAGTCGTTCTTTGAATTTTGCATAATACTGCTCGGAAGAGTGACTAGCTGACGCTGATTTAATGTAGACGATATCAAAACAAACTACTTCTCAAGTTGCTTAATAGTGGTGGCATACGATTATTCTTTTTGGGTCAATCTTGATATGTCTGCCATAATCTCCTTAAGGCAATTCTCTTGATTATTGAAATCCTTCACTAGCTTAGCAAGAAATTCTTCCATCCTTGAGTCAGTATTATGATTACCCAATGAAATATTCACACTACTCTTCTCCTTATAGTCATTATTTCTCCTCTAGTCACCATCTTGTTCTCTACTCCTATCCCTATATCTGTCTTCATAATAGTTCGAACCTTGATTCTCTTGCCTCGAGTTCCAAGTGTCTTGACCAGAACCATATCCCTTGGATCTAAAATGCTCCATCTATCTATCTAAAAACTTTTCTTCCTCATTAGTTTCAGACTCATACAACCTTGAAGATTTACCTTGAGCACCCATAACATTCACCTTTTCCACTTTGAATGCTGCGAATAGCTTAGTAAGCAGCTCAATCTCAGTCCTAAGATGTGCTACATTTTGAGCCACTATCTCATCTAGGTCTCTCTACCCACTATAAATGCTATTATCATAAGTAAAAATTCCTCTTTATACCACCCGAGTATGCCACCCTAGGTTGGTTTTAGAGATCCAGTCTAGAATTTTCTTAGCCAACTCCCAATGAAGACTCATGAAAGCCCTGCCTGTTATAGTGTCAGCAAAAACCTTGGTGATTACATTCAAGTCTCAATAAAATATCTCAAGAAAATTCGTCACCCAAATCCCATGATAGGGCACATTCATCAACTTCTTCTTAAACCTCAACTAAGTCTCATACAATGCCTCAAAATGTAACTGTGTGAAATTATAAATCTCATCCTTCTACTGCAAAATTCTAGAAGTAGGAAAAATTAATCTAAGAACTATATCCTCAACTCATTCCAAGTAGTGATGTAATACCCCGTAAAGTCCTCTTCCAGTCTGAGCCTTAGAGCGTATTCAGTAAAGCGGAAATCCGAGTCTAATAGTTTCAAAAATATCTTCTTAAGTTTGAAATACTTTGAATCATATGGAATTTCCCTAATTTCTACTTTGTTCTAGGTAGAACATTGAATAATCTTTCCATTGATACAAAATTTGCCCAAATCGGACACTCGGGTAAAGAGTTAGAGCCATTTTAGTGAGACAGAGTGCCACCTGGTACCTTAGTGCATCGCAGAGCCAGCAAAAATGGTAATTGTCAAATTATAGTAAAAATCCATGATTCCACCACGTCGTGGTATAGTTCCAGTTCATAACTAAGGGGGAAATGCGATTTCCACCACATCGCGCCATCGTGCAGTTTCCCAATTGTCCAAATTCCAGTAAGCTGGCATAATTATGGTGTGTCGCGCCAGCATGTACAGTTATTTAATATTATAATCATAGATATGCCACCAGACAGGCTTGATCACAGTCTTAGATTCTATTGAGTATTCTTGTTCTCAGATTCAGATATAATCATTTCCTTACCATTGATGATAGCTTCCTTAATTATCCTTTAGAGAGGTTGATCTTTAATATTGTCAGTCGAGAGAAGTAAGCTTAGAATTTAGTCATCAATGTATGTACATCCAGTTTCTCAGTCATCAGAATCAGATGAATAAGTATCTCAGTATCTCAGTGTCAGTAGTGAGTTCAGTCTTTAGTATGGCAGTATCCGAGTTTCAGTCTCTTGAGTTGTGATGATTGTGACTATGGTTTATGCATTCATGTATGTGTATGTGTTCTCGTGTGACATTTTCATGATTATTCAGTTTAGATATTATGCATGAATAAGCCCATGCATTTAACCTACCTCGTCTACATTCTCGGTATATCCCGGTACTGACGTATTTGTGATATGGTATTCTATTTGATACCATAGGTTCAAAGGCACAAGATCTAGAGTTTCCTCAACAGTTCAGTCCCAATCAGCAACAGTAGTAGTAAGTCTTCTTCTTTCGAGGATGAATTTCAGTTTACTATTATTGCATCAGACTTTGGTTATTTTTTAGTTGACGGAGTTAGTTGGGGAAAAGTCCCCTTAACTCCATTGTTCAGATAGTTTAGACGCTTTACAGATGGATGTATTAGTATTCAATTTTCAGTTTTGAGTATTCATAGATGTGTTGAACCTTATGGCTAGTTTCTATATTTATTTCAGATATTATGCAGTGCACAGGTACAAATATTAGTAAAGGGTTAGCTTGTGGTCCTTCAGGGTCATAAGCACCATGTCACATCTCGGGATGGGATCTCGGGGCGTTACAAACTTGGTATTAGAGCCTAAGATTCAAGAGTGTCCTAGGGAGTCTGAAAAGCCGCATCTAGTAGAGTCTTGTGCATGGGCGTGTTGCGCGCCACATTTATGTACAAGAGGCTATGGGATGTTTTAGGAGAAGTGTCCCTTCTTTCAGTATTCAGATCGTGCGAGTGAGCATGAGCTCAAGTAAATTCTCAGTCTAATGCACTTCTTCCTACCATTTATAGAGTATGCTGCCTCACAGAGATTTTGTCCAAGGGGTTGATGACCAGCCCTACTGACAGTAATCCTGAGAATGAGAGTGTGTCGCATGCAGAGTTTTAGCCAGCTTTTCAGGCGCTAGCCCAAGATGTCAATAATGTTCGGGGCAATCATCAGGCTGCAGCCTCACATCAGTTAGATGGAAATTCTGCCGCAGCCAGGGTAAGAAATTTTATGAAAATGAACCATCCAGAATTCTTTGGGTCAGTGGTAGGTGAGGACCCACAGCTGTATCCATAGGAGGTGAAGAAGATCACTTGAATTATGCATGTTTCTGAGGAGAAGAGTGTTGATTTAACATCTTATAGGTTGAAGGATGTTGCTCATGAATGGGTAGTGATGTGGGAGATGAGTAGAGGGGAGAATGAAGCTCCCGTGACTTGGCTAGAGTTTCAGAGTGCCTTTCTAGATAGTTTCTTTCCTCTAGAGATGAGAGAGGCTAAGGTAGAAAAGTTCATGAACCTAATAAAAGGTTCCATGACCGTGAAAGATTATTGTCTTAAGTTTAACCTATTAGCTAAGTATGCTCCCGACCTAGTAGCTGACCCTAGAGCGAGTATGAGTAAGTTTTTGTCTGGGGCATCGATTTATGTCTTGAAAAAGTGTAGAGATACTATGATCAATAGAGATATGGATATTTCTAGGCTAATAATGCATGTATAACAAATTGAGGTAGATAAGATGAAGGAAAGAGAGAGAGTGAGCAAGAGAACGAAGATAAGTAGTCGTTGTTTCTCTCAGGCAGGGTCCCAGAGTGGTAGTCATTCTCGGCATGGTTAGAGATTTATAGTCCCAGCTCCATCTTCAGCTAGCGTTCCCGCACCTGTGTTCGGGGGTTTCAGATCTGAGGGAGCGTCAGGCTCCAAAGCCCAAACTAGCACTAGTGGTGTTCGTACCCATCCGTATTATATAGAGTGTGGAAAGAGCCACCAAGGTGTGTGTAGGGCTGATAGTGATGTGTTCTTCGGGTGTTGTGAGCCATGCCTTAAATGCGAGAATGTAGAGTGCTGACTCAAAGGGGTAGACTCCATGCGCTTCAGGTTCGCCTTGATCGGGAAGGATTCCCTGAAATAGACCTGGGTATGTTATGAGCCCTTCATATTTATGATATGCATTGTTAGATGCTTCGCTTTCATTTTGATCTTATATGCTAGAATGAGTCATGCATGAGTTTCAGATCTCGGTCGGTCAATAATTACCCAGTCTGTAGGTGCCCTGCGCACCGCCCTAGTATTTCAGCAAAGTGTGTTTAGAGGGACATAGAGTCTCAAGGGAGAGATACCCCATAGTATTACGATGTTTGCATGTTATTAGATTCATTTAGATGCATGTTTAGAATTTCTTTATGAAGTTAGCATCAGTTTCTATTGCATTGTCAGTCGTGCTTTCGAAGGTCAGCTCAGCTGGACATTCATGCATTAGATATGCACATTCATTAGAAATGAGTTCAGCTTGTCAGTGTGTGTTCATCTATGTATTCATGAGATCATCCCAGTTATGAGTCCATACATCAGATATGCATGAGTGTTATGAGAACCCAGCTATGGGTAGATTCAGTCGAGTATTCCATGCATCACATATGCATGCCCGATGTGAGAACGCAGTATGTCAGTCGTTCCAGTTGCGTAGTCATACCTTCAGATGTTTCCATTTCTTTAGTAAGTTTATTTGATCCATATGCTCAGTCTATCAAGTGACATTCGAGGATGAATGTTCCCAAGGAGAAGATAATGTAATACCCCGCAAAGTCCTCTTCCAGTTTGAGCTTTAGAGCGTATTCAGTAAAGCAGAAATCTGAGTCTAAAAGTTTAAAAAATATCTTCCTAAGTATGAAATACTTTGAATCGTGTGGAATTTCCCTAATGTATACTTTTTTCCATGTAGAACATTGAATAAGATTTCCATCGATACAAAATTCACCCAAATCGAACACTTGGGTGAAGAGTTAGAGACAATATAGTGAGACAGAGTGCCACTTGGAACCTTAGCGCGTCGCGGAGCTAGCCAAAATGGCAATTGTCAAATTCCAGTGAAACTCCGCTATTCCGCCGCATCACGGTATAGTTCCAGTTCGTACCCAAGGATGCAATGCAATTTCCACCACGTCGCGCCGTCGTGCAGTTTCCCAATTGTCTGAATTCTAGTGAGCTAGCGTGATTATGGCGCGTCGCACCATCATGTAAAATTTGGATTTTTCAGTTTAATTCCAAGGTCTTTTTGATCATTTCTACTTTTCCTCAGCCTCTATAAATACCCGTCCAAGGGATCTCATCCTCATTTTTCTTTTCCACTCCAAAAACTAGGGTTTTAAAAAAAAATTAATTCCTCTCTTCTTCTTCAACAAAAATCAAGAGAGATCAAGGGAGAATTAAGAGGAATCAAGAAATCTTTCCAAGAACCTTCAAGAAAAGTGTTTCCCCAGGTATGTAGATGTTGATTCTTGGGTCCCTTTCATCGAAGAAGCTCAAGTACCCTTTTCTAAAACTCAAAGATTTTATGTTTATGAGTTGTTAACGATTTATGTGAGTTGAAATTGATGTTCCATGTGTTGTAGAGTTTTGATTCATGTTTATCTACAAGATTTATGATCTTTGACCCTAGAATGTGGAATTTTTATGATGTTTGTGATGAGCCCTCTTGAAGTGGTTTCCTATGTGATGTGTCCATGTCATTTGTGTGTAGAAATGGTTGAATGAGTAAAGCATATTCCCCATAAGTTTGATAAACAAGCTTAGGTAAAGCATAAGGGTCACTATAGTATGTTGATTCAGAAACCCCAAAGTATGAGCAAGTCTATGCATGCCTAGTGTTTGATAAAATGCCCAAGTGAATGAATTATTCCATGATAGTAGGAAATGCCTAAATAAGTGTGAACCCGTGTATACCTTGTGTTTGTTGAAAGGCCTTAGTGATTTTTTTTTACATGATAGTAATAAATTGCCCAATTTTGTGTTCTTTAATACACACTAAGACTTTAATAAGTGCCAAGTGTTTGACGAGTAAGTTGTGACATGATAATATAAAGTTTTTCCCAAATCATATGCTATCCAATACATTCTAATACTAATATACGTTCAAAGTATTTGATGCAAGACCTTGTTCAATGGAGTATGATCTAGCAACATGTTTCCCCTATGATATTATATGTTTATGATTTTGAAATTCTTAAAGTGACCCCTTGGTAATTGTGATGATGAATAGATGTTTGTGATCCCTAAATGCTTGAAGTGATGTCATACTGATTGCTATGATGAATGGATGACTTTTGTGATGACTAGTTAAGAATGGTTATGCTTTACTTTTATGTTATCGATCCTGGGGGTATTTATACCCGACAATATAGCTGTTGTCTAGAGCCCATGTCAGTTTCACAATAATTCTAGTTGAGTCGTGACTCTGAAAACTCAGTGAATTATAGAACGCTGTATCCTCAGACAATTACAGAACTTAAGAAATCTCAGTTATCTGAGTTACCTCTGTAATCTATGTATCGCTAGTAATCTAGCCTCAGTCCCGTGATCGGCTCAGATGTTATAGTATTTAAGTGTTCAACTCTAATCTCATAAGCGATTCGAGTAATCTATTCATGATTTGTATCGTCAGTCAGATACCATGAGTTAATACCATTTCCATCAGATATGGAACTAAGAGATCTCAACGTAACTCAGTCAGATTTTTTGAGAAACATGATCAGTGTTAGAATTTAGTTCAGTGTTTTTCAGTTGGGAGTAGAAACTAGCACCGAGCGAGGAAGGGATGACAGCTCCTTCTGTTCTACGAGAGAGACTGGAGTTGTGAGTAGCAATCCCTAACCTCCAGAACTGCGTAGCCAGTGCAGGATGCAGGAGTCTTCATCAGTAAAGTCTGTCACCTCTAGAGAGATAGTATTTGACTATGATATTTCCTTAGGTTGACTTCCTATTGAGGGTCATCCATCAGAGAGGATCAGTTAAGTAACTACTTCCCACAGTTTTAGTTTTAGTTTCAGATTTAGTCTCAGTCTCAGTATCAATCTTGAGAAATCAGGACTATCAGATACAGTCATCTATCTCTATGAGGAACTCAGATAGTTCCATTAATTCATGGACCATCCGTTAGATATGCGGTCAGACAGGCTTGATCACATTCTCAGATTCTATTGAGTTTTCTTGTTGTCAGATTCAGATATAATCATTTCCTTACCATTGATAATAGCTTCCTTAATCATCTGTTAGAGAAGTTGATCTTTATTCTTGTCAGTCGAGAGCAGTAAGCTCAGAATTCAGTCATCGATGTAAGTACATCCAATTTCTCAGTCATCAGTAGTAGATGAGTTAGTGACTCAGTATCTCAGTGTCAGTAGTGAGTTTAGTCTGCAGTACGGAAGTATCCGAGTTTCAGTCTCTAGATCTGTGATGATTGTGACTATGGTCTATGCATTCATATATGTGTATGTGTTCTCGTGTGGCATTTTCATGATTATTCAGTTTAGATATTATGCATGCATGAGCCCTTGCATTTAACCTACCTCGTCTACATACTCGGTACATTTCTGTATTGATGCATTTGCGCTATGGTGTTCTATTTCACACCATTGGTTCAGTGGTATAGGATCCAGAGTTTCCTCAGTAGTTTAGTCTCAGTCAACAAGAGTAGTAATGAGTCCTCTTCTTTCGAGGATGAGTTTCAGTTTACTATTATTGCATCAGACTTTGGTTATTTTTTAGTTGACGGAGTTAGTTGGGGACATGTTCTATCAACTCCACAGTTCAGACAATTTAGAGACTTTTCAGACGGATGTATTAGTATTTAGTTTTCAGTTTTGAGTATTCATAGATGTGTTGAACCTTATGGCTAGTTTTTGCATTTATTTCAGATATTATGCAGTGCACAGGTACAGATATCAGTAAAGGGTTAGCTTGTGGTCCTTCAGGGTCATAAGCACCGTATGACGTCTTGGGATGGGATCTCGAGGCATTATAAGTGATGGACCCATGAGGTATTTCTCCTAACCACAATGTTGCTTCTCCTATAAGAGACAATGAAAAAGTCATAATGCTTCCTAACTTACTCCCGATAGATTGTACAAAGTAAAGATCCCTACAAAATTCATAATGTGTATGTTTTTATCAGTAGTCGGAAAACCAACACACACACCCTTCAGATTGAACAACTAAATCATTGCACTCATAATATCAAACTTCACTTTTTGGGGAAACTCAGGAGGAATGATTGCTCTTGACTCAATTAGTTTATCATACCTTAAATCTTCTTTTTAATCATCATAAATTGGTAAGTACTGATAAGAAGGGGGTTTTTGAACTCTATTATTTTTAACTTTATCTCGTTTGAGTATTAATCGATACTCTTTCAACTATTTTATGATTTTTACTTTAGCTACACAACAAAATTTGTTTGCCTCATATTCTTAACAGCTAATAACCTCTTAGTAGTTTGCATGGCTATTTTGTAAGATCTCGCAAAATTCTTAGCTTAATTTAATCTTTTAACCTTGTTAAGAGGGTCCCAGACTTAGAAAATTCTAGCTAAGTATTCAGACTTAGTGTTATTTTAGTCTTCGAAAGTTGGCAATCTTATTTTGCGACCTTTTTGTCCATTAAATATTGATATTTGAGTTAGTTCATGATCAAAAAGGTCAATACGTGTTCCTGAACAAGTTTTTTGATTTTTTGGACCTCGTTTAGACTATGTTCGAGTGACCAAAATAGTGAGTCGATGTGATATCGATGCATTGCATCATCCATCGTGTCGACAGAAAATTTTTCCCTTAGCTCAGTGTAAATTCCAGTGAACCGACATGGAATCGACGTGGCACATTGGTCATCACGTTAATGCCAATGACGCGGCACGTTGGTCTGTGCGTCGATAACACAGTTTCCAGTCATTAATAGACCACGTTCTCAGGGTTAATTAAGTCTTTTTTCCACGCTCTTCATCCCCCATAACATGAAATTTAGCCCTCTTTTAGCAAGTTATATTCATTCTTTCACAAATTGCTCAAGAACAAAACCCTAGGTAAATTAAATTCAAATTCAAGGCTTCAGATTCCACCATTAATTTTCAAGAATTTACCAACTAAGGTATGTGAAGTGTTCATACAAGGGTTCCTTCTACCCTTGGAGTCCAAGAAACTATTTTTAAACTTCAAGTGTATGGATTTCATGAATTTCATGTTGGGTTTGATTATATTCATATTTATAATGGTTAATTGGGATTCTAATCCATGTTTTATGATAAGTTTCATGTGGTATTAATTGATATATATATATATATGTAATATCATGTGAATCCATGTTGAACCCTTGAAATTGTGAAGTTGTAGTTGAATTATGATGTTTACTTGTGTTTAATGTTATGTACATGTATCATGCTCATTAAGTGCTTGATAAATTGCTTATGTGAACCAATATGAGAAGGAAATCATGTCATGTCAGCTTATGTGCGAATTGTATCATGCAAGTGTTTGATAAAATGCCTCCATGAATGAGTTGTGACCAAGTGTACTTGATTATGCTTTTCAAGACTATGTTATGATTTACTTTCATGCTATCGAGTCCTAGGGGTATTTAATACCCAAAAATTTAGCTGTGTACTTAGAGCGAGTATCAGTTACAAGATAATCTCAGTCATGTCATGATCAGTAGTACTCTCAGTCAGTCACAGGACTCAGGAAAAACTCAATAGACTCAGTACTAGTCAAGTATAGTTCAGTAATTAGTTCGAACCACAGTAAACTTATTTAGTGGTATTCCGTCAGTCAATAGAACTCCGTAATTTTAGTAACAGTTTAGTCCAACCTAGTAAAAACTAGAAATCAGCTCAGTGTTTATTCAGTTGGAAGTAGAATTCAGCACCGAGCAAACCCAGGGATGTGGGCATTCCTGCCAGCAAAGGGTTTGACCCTTAGTAGCAATCCTTACATTAAAGAACTACGTAGCCAGCGTAGGTTGAGATATATTTCTTCCAGCTATTATGAGGGTTGATACATCTTATTTAAGTTTTCCTTCCAGTGAGGGTTGACGAAAAAGCTTCCTATCAGAGAGGGTTAACTCACAGCTTGTCTCTACCCATGTTACGGTATTGACACCCTTCAAACTAGGGTTACAGGTTGGACCCTAATCTATTTATAAAGGAGCATGTCAATTAGATGATTACCTCCCACAATCTCAGTTTTAGATTTAGTCTTAGTATAGAATTCAGTTCAGTTCTACAGACTCAGGACTGTCAGTTACAGTCAGTCAGCTCAGTACAGAACTCAGTATAGTTCCACAGAATTAAGACTGTCAGATACATTTATTTAGTTATCAGTAATACTGTATTAGTAAACTAAGATATCAATAAATCTGTATTTAGACTCAGTATTTAGTGTTATCACGATCTCAGTTATAGTCTACGTATTCATACATGTACTCTCATTCAGTCATACTCATGTTATTTAGTTAGAATTGTTTGTGCATATGAACCCAAGCATTTCAGCATACCTTACTGACCATACCAGTACATTCAAAGTACTGACGAATGCTTTCTTTTGCGCTATGATGTCTTATATCATAGTTTTAGATGCACGATTTCCAGAGCACCCATAGCAGCTCTTAGAAGATAGAGTTAGTGGTGAGTCCTCATAGTTAGAGGAAATGATTGTTTTTAGCATTTTCATTTTTAGTAATCAGAGTTAGTTGGGGGCTTATCCCATCAGCTCCACAATTCAAACAGTTTAGAAGCTTTCCAGACTAGAGCATTTCAGAAAGTTGTTCAGTTTTCAGTATTGATGTTCAGTTTTGGTATTGTGCTACCATATTCAATATTTATTTCATATTTGAACCTTATCACAAATTTTTGCCTATTTTTGCAAAGTTACAATATTATTATTAGTTACTGCAGTAGGTACCAGACATGGGTTAGCTTGTGGTCCTTCGGGATTATGAGCACCGTGTAGCGTCTAGGGTACAGACTCGGAGTGTTACAAACTTCATATCATAGCCAGGTTCAATAGAGTTCTAGGAAGTCTGAAAGCCGCATCAAGTAGAGTCTTGTGGATGGGTGTGTATCGCACCACACTTATGAATAGAAGGCTATGAGATGTTTTAGGAAAAGTTTCTCTTCTTTCAACATTCATGTCATGCGAGTGAGAATGAGCTCCAGTTAAATTCTCAGTCTAGGCCAAGTTTCTCTTCTTTAATTCTGTAGATTTTAATGCATTACTAACATTATCTAGTGAAATACTTTCTTTACCATATAGCAATGTATCATAAAAAATATCATAATAAGGTGGTAAAAAATAACTTGATCAAGTCTTGATGTTCACTATCAATTTTAATATCTACGTTATTCAAGTCCATTATAATTGAATTAGACTTATCAAGGTAAGGTTTAACTGCTATACCTTCATTCATACAAAGGTTGTACAACTTTTTTTCAAGTAGAAGTAGTTTGTCAGTGATTTCCTCAAATATTTATCTTCCAAAAGATGTTGGTAATTATATACATAGTAATGAATGCCAATATTTCATCTAAAGCTGCAACTCTATCCTAGGGTTATGTTGAAGTATCCTTAATAACATATCTCTCTCCTACAACCATTTTTCATGACGTTGTTGTATATTTTTATTTAGTAATTTCCTAAAGAAAGTTATCTATAATGCTCATGAAGATTGAATTCAAAGCACTCCCCTTCAAATCTGCTTTCTCCGATTCTTTCAACTCTTCAGGAAAAGCTTCCCCATTTTCCTTCCATAGGATGTATCATTCTAATATTCTTTAGATTGAAACTAGACCCTTCTGTTAAAATTCTCTGTTTCATATACTTTGTTGAAGATGATGGAGACATCTTAACCCTTGATTATATGTAGAAACCCTAATTTTTATCTAGAAACCAACTGTCAGGATCAAAATAATTAGGTGTCATACAGAAGCAAGTAAAGTAAACCCCAAAAGATGCCAAATAAGAAGACATATGAGAAATACACAAAAAAGGCACAATAATTTAATGTGGTTCACTCAATCACACTACATCCATAAAAAAAGATGAGGAATCCACCATATAAAAGAGAGTACGAGAGAGACAATTGATGTCGCCAAAATTACACCTCCAAGAAAGTATAATGCAATCATTGTCAAATAAATAACCCAACAAAGTTTGGGGCCGAGCCCATAGGGAATAGGACAAATCTCTACCACAAACTTACTGATGTAGTCGGCAAGTGCAACAAGTAAATATGAGGATGTTGTGAAGTATTATTAACAATGCTTGATCACTTTAGGTTGAAATCAATATGAGATGAATACTAGGACTGTGTTGTCTTGAATTCCTAACTCCTTAGACTTATGATGCTCATCAAACTATCTTAGTTATTGTATGCATAATCTAACAAGTTATGTATCACCAACACTCTCTCGACGACCTTTGATGAATTTCACTCATCTCCTCTCGGTCTTAAAGTGTTGTATCACTAACCCTTGTCTTGGATCTCCGATTAACTATCTTTTCTCTATCTCAAGTTAATTAAATAAAGGTGGGTAGCTTTAAATTATCGTTGTGATTTTTTTTTCCTAATCTCAACCTCTTTGTCGAGTTAGTATTAAATACAAATGGGTTCTTAGCGTCTGTAGTCACTAAGAAAGCAATCAATACAAAGAAAATCCACAATATATGCATAAACACCGATCAAGAAAGATTTTGCACTTCCTATACTTCGTTATTCCATTAGGGTTCCCACAACCCTAGTTGAGAAGTTTAGCCACACATGTTTTCAAAAACACCCATAGAATCCATAAGAGAAAGCATATTAATAATCTCACAATAAATTAAGAATGAAAACTAGAATATCAAATTAATCTCAAATAGTAAAAACCAAGAACAAAAATTCCAAGATTAAAATCATATCTCAGAACGCAATAAAATATTGTAAGTAGAAAGAGTGTGAGAAATACAAAAACATCAAAGAGGTATTCATAGTTACACAACAAAAACTAAAAATCCTAATCAAAATGAAATAGGAAAATAAGGTTGGTAGTGATAACACCTCAGATAATGAGTTATCTAGGCTGATGACGACTCATTATCAGCTCTGTATCCTGCCTTCAATTCTCTTTGGTGATGACTCATCATATCTCCTTATGACTTATTTCCTGACTCGTTGCCTCTCTAGTAACTTTTTTATCTCTCAGTTTTTTAATTCATATGCTCAAAACAATCATCATGATGAGTCATAGCCTGACCCTATGACTTGTCACTAGCTTCATCTCTACTGTAGTCAAACTTGCGCTTTCTCAGGATTTTAACTTTCTTTTGCTCAGAATGACCTTCACTATGACTCACAATCAGATCCTACGAGTCATAGCCAGTGTTGACTTTAGCGTTCTTTAATTACTTCCTTACTGGTTACACAATATCTTAGATGACGAGTGTTAGCATCACCTAACGACTCATTGTCCAAGAAGAGACTTCAATTTCTAGAGTTTTTTCTTAATTTATTCTACTCAGTTCAAACCCCGTTTTCCTACAAAAAAACAACAAAAACATATCACATCTAACAAAAAAAATTAAATACTTGCATATTTCCCCTGTTTTAAGCATCGAAAGTACCAAGAAAACGTGGCACATCAACACCCTCAACTTAGAACGTTTTCATGTCCTCAGGAAACTAATACATAACAAACACAATACTTTTACCCCATCCTATTTCTAACTTTTCAAAACCACTGTGTGGATACATGAGGCACAATAGTGAGACACAAAAGAATCAAGTAATGGAATCACATTAGAAAGAAACAACCAAAAAAATATGCAATTTACCCTACCTGAATAGATAAGTAGTCGACAACATAACCCATTTCCCTCACGACAAAAAAGTCCCAACTCTCTTAGTGTCATATCAATGCAAGCGACTATAATGAGACACTCACGCTCACAAAATAAGTTTCAATCAATGTGCACAGAATACCATAGTCTTTCTCTTATTTTCTATACCTTAGTTTTTTGAAAAGTCGGACTAGGATCACTATAGGACTTTGCTCGGTTTGTAATGTAGGCTTGGGGGACGGTATGATACATCTGGGGATATAGTGACCCACCCTCCTTAACACTACACTTACATTTTTCCCTACTTCTTAACCATTTTCCTTTTACTTCTATATTTTCTCCTTTATTGATTTTTTTGGATCTGGTGTGATTTTCTTCTTATTTTTCATTTATTCATTATTCTTTTTTTTTGTTTTCTTTACAAATTTTCAACTTCTTTTAATCTTTCCTTTTTTATACCATATCCAACCTTAATTTTTTTTGTTTTACATTAGACCCTATGCATATCCAACTTTAACTACTCACCCCTATGTAGCCACCATCAACTTAGGCAATTTATCTGAGCTGAGGTGTATAGTGTCCAAGGAGGGACCAGTGCCAAAACAGATTCATTGTAATTAATTTGGGAAGGTAAACAAGTGAAACCAAGAAATAGGTCTATGTTGGCTCAAATAAGGAATCAAGGGATACTTATTTACATTTGGACGGTTATTTAGTCTAAGAGTGGACTAAGTAAAAAATAGCCTATGATCATGTACTAACCAACTATCGTACAACCTAGGCAAGACTAATTAGGCAAGTTCTTGATTAAATGTACACAAGAAGATAGGTAAGTATCTCACACACACATGGTACAAAGTTATATCACCAACAACTACCTATCCAGTTCATGTAATGCTAATTATGGTTATTTTGTCCCTAATCCTAATTCCATGTATAGAGTCAAATGATGGTCCCATAGACTCATATCACAAAGTTCACAAAAATTAGGAGGGGTATCGTTTTTCTCAACATGCTTAAGAACAAAAAAAATATGTTAATTGCACTTAAGTTTCTTATTTTCTCCTAATTAAACAAAACAATACCTAAAAATGTCAACCCTACTAAGAATAGACTCTAGGGAAAAACAAGACGACAACAAAAACCCCAAGAGGACATCTAGACCAAAAAGTAGCCTAACCCCCATCGAATAAGCAAGCATTGTCCATAATGCATTGGGACATACTCGTGGAACCTTCAGTGTGCAGATCTGACGGTAATCACACTAACACAAATCATCACAAATGTAGAAATAACAAGATATCTTGGGTTGCTTCTCAAGTAGCGCCTGATTTAACACTGCGACATGACATGGGTACCTTGATTACTCAGATTTTATTAAGGTAGACATAGGTTTGGCCTCCAGGGTCATCAATATAATTATTACCGAAACCTCCCCATGTCAGTTGAATGCTTTATAGTTTTGCGAACATTGAATATGACTTCTTCATTATTCAGTCTAAATTTAAGCTCACCTCTTTCCATATCAACCAATGCTCTACCCATGTCTAATAATGGACCCCCAAAATTATGGGTAACTCAAAATCAACCTCACAATCCAAGAAAACAAAGTTAGCTAGAAAGATGAAGTTTTCCACCTTGACCAAAACATTAAATAATATGCCTATGGGTTTCTTAGCTGCACGATCTGCCATCAATAACTGTATCATCATGGGTTCGGGAAGTCTTAAGCTTAGTTGTTTGAACACTACCAGTGGTATCAAGTTAATGCTTGAACCCAAGTTATACAAAGCTTTGGCAAATCTAGATCACCCAATTGTACAAGGAATTATGGATGCACTAGGGTTAACTATTTTTGTTCACAAGAGATCTAGATGTAATTGAATTACAATGATGCAATCCACCAATATCGTTAGTACTAACAGTTATCTTCTTTGTCACCAAATCATTCATAAATTTCACTTAGCCATACATCTCCTCAAAGACCTTCAAGAAGAAGGATGTTCACACTTAAATTCTTCAGCATAACAATAAACTTTTTATACTTTTCTTTTTTCCTTTTTCTATTTCAAAATTTAAGGAAAAAGTGGGGGATGTCATTGAATAGACGTCAATACTGGGTCTACCTTCTTACCCTTACCTTTATCTTTATCAACTCATTTTCCTACACTTATCTATTTTTGTGATGTCTTACCATTAGACACCAAAATTTTAGTTTCTACTTTGAGTGCATTATCAACATCAACAACATCATTCCTTACCTCTTCAATTAGTGGTATAAGAGGATAAAAGTAGCGGTACCACTCTGAGTAGTAATATCTAAACAATGACAGTCGTTCTTTGAATTTTGCATAATATTGCTCGAAAGAGTGCCTAGCTGACGCTGATTTAATGTAGCCGATATCTAAACAAACTACTGCTCAAGTTGCTTAATAGTGGTGGCATACTATTATACTTTTTGAGTCAATCCTGATATGTCTGCCATAATCTCCTTAAGGCAATTCTTTTGATTATTGAAACCCTTCACTAGCTTAGTAAGAAATTCTTCCATCCTTTAGTCAGCATTATGATTACCTAATTAAACATTCACACCAATATTCTCCTTATAGTCATCCTTTCTCCTCTAGTCACTATCTTGTTCTCTGCTCCTATCCCTATATCTGTCCTCATAATAGTTCCAACCTTGATTCTCTTGCCTCAAGTTCCAAGTGTCTTGACCAAACCCTTATCCCTTGGATCTAAAATGCTCCATATATCTATATAAAAAATTTTCTTCCTCATTAGTTTCATACTCATACAACTTTGAAGATTTACCTTGTGCACCCACAACATTCACCTTTTCCACTTTGAAGGCTGCGAATAGCTTAGTAAACACCTCAATATCAGTCCTAAGTTGTGCTAGATTTTGAGCTACTATATAATCTAGGTCTCTCTACTCACTAGAAATACTATTATCATAAGTAAAAAACTCCTATTTCTACCTCCCGAGTTGCCACCCTAGGTTGGTTTTAGAGATCCAGTCAAGAATTTTCTTAGCCAACTCCCAATGAAGACTCATGAAAGCCCTGCCTGTTATAGTGTCAGTAAAAAACTTGGTGTTTACATTCAAGTCTCAATAAAATATCTCAAGAAAATTCCTCACCAAAATCCAATGATAGGGCCCATTCATCAACTTCTTCTTAAGCCTCAACTAAGTCTCATACAATGCCTCAGAATGTAACTGTGCGAAATTGTAAATCTCATCCTTCTACTGCAATGTTCTAGAAGTAGGAAAAATTAATCTAAGAACTATATCCTTAAATCATTCCAAGTAGTGATGTAATACCCCGCAAAGTCCTCTTTCAGTCTGAGCCTTAGAGCTTATTCAGTAAAGCAGAAATTCGAGTCTAAAAGTTTCAAAAATATCTTCCTAAGTATGAAATACTTTTAATAATGTGGAATTTCCCTAATTTCTACATTTTTTGAGGTAGAGCATTGAATAAGCTTTTCGTCGATACAAAATTCGCCCAAATTGGACACTCGGGTGAAGAGTTAGAGCCATTTTAGTGAGACAGTGTGCTACCTGGCACCTTAGTGCATCGTGGAGCCAGCCAAAATAGAAATTGTCTAATTCCAGTGAAACTCCGTGATTCCACCACATCGTGGTATAGTTCCAGTTCGCAACCAAGGGGGCAATGCGATTTCCACCGCGTCGCGCCGTCGTGCAGTTTCCCAATTATCCAAATTCCAGTGAGCTGGCGCGATTATGGCGCGTCACGCCAGTATGTACATTCGAGATTTTTTAGTTTAATTTCAAGGGATTTATGGTATTTTCCACTTTTCCCCAGCCTCTATAAATATCAAACCAAGGGATCTCTACCTCATTTTTCTCTTCCACTCCAAAAACTAGGGTTTCCCAAAAAAATTAAGTCCTCTCTTCTTCTTCAACAAAAATCAAGGGAGATCAAGGGAGAATCAAGAGGAATCAAGAAATCTTTCCAAGAAACTTCAAGAAAAGAGTTTCCCCAGGTATGTAGATGTTGATTCTTGGATCCCTTTCATCCAAGAAGCTCAAGTACCCTTTTCTAAAACTAAAAAATTTTATGTTTATGAGTTGTTAATGATTCATGTGAGTTGAAATTGATGTTCCATGTGTTTTTGAGATTTGATTCATGTTTGTCTACAAGATTTATGAGCTTTGACCCTAGTATGTGGAATTTATATGATGTTTGTGATGAGCCCTCTTGAAGTCGTTTCCTATGTGATGTGTCCATCTCATTTGGGTGTAGAAATGGTAGAATAAGCAAAGTATGTTCCCCATAAGTTTGATAAAAAAACTTAGGTGAAGCATAAGGGTAACTATATTATGTTGATTCGGAAACCCCAAAGTATGAGCAAGTCTATGCATGCCTAGTGTTTGATAAAATGCCCAAGTGAATGAATTATTCCATGATAGTAGAAAATCCCCAAATAAGTGTGAACTCGTGCATGCCTAGTGTTTGTTGAAAGGCCTTAGTGAACAAGTTGAGACATGATAGTAATAAATTTCCCAATTTCGTGCTCTTTGAAACACACTAAGACTTTACTACGTGCCAAATGCTTGACGAGTAAGTTGTGACATGATAATATGAAGTTTTTCCCAAATCATGTGCTATCCAATACATGCCAATACTAATATACGTGCGAAGTATTTGATGCAAGACCTTGTTAAATGGAGTATGATCTAGTAGCATGTTTCCCCTGCGCTATTATATGTTTATGATTCTGAAATTCTTAAAGTGACCCCTTGGTGATTGTGATGATGAATAGATGTTTGTGATACCTAAATTCTTGAAGTGATGTCTTAATGATTACGATGATGAATGAATCATTGCGGTGATAACTAGTTAAGAATTTTTATGCTTTACTTTTATGTTATCGAGTCCTGGGGGTATTTATACCCGATAACATAGCTGTTGTCTTGAGCCCGTATTAGTTTTACGATAATTCCAATCGAACCATGACTCTCAGAACTCTGTGAATTATAGAACGCTGTATCCTCAGACAATTACAAAACTTAAGAAATCTTAGTAATCTTAGTTACCTCTGTAATCTCCGTATCATTAGTAATCTAGTCTCAGTCCCATGATCGGCTGAGATCTAATAGTATTCAAGTGTTCAACTCTAATTTTAAAAGCAATTCGAGTAATCTATTCAAGCTCTGTATCGTCAGTCAGATACCATAAGTTAATACCATTTTCATCAGATACGGAACTAAGTGATCTCAACGTAACTCAATCAGATCTTTTGATAAACATGATCAGTGTTAGAATTCAGTTCAAAGTCTTTCAGTTGGGATTATAAACTAGCATCGAGCGAGGGAAGAGATGGAGGCTCCTCCCATTCAGTGAGAGAGAGAATGGAATTATTAGTAGCAATCCCTGACCTCCAAAACTGTATAGCCAGCGCAGGATGCAGTATTCTCCATCAGTAAAGGTTGTCACCTCCAGAGAGAGAGTATTTAACTATGATATTGCCTTAGGTCAACTTCTTGTTGAGGGTCATCTATCAGAGAGGATTGACCAGAGAGAAGTCTTTACCCGTGGCACGGTATTGACACCCTTCCAGATGGGGTTATAGGTTGGACCCCACATATGGTAGGATGGGGAATGTCGTTTAAGTAACTACTTCCCATAGTTTCAATTTCAATTTTAGATTCAGCCTCAGTCTCAGTATCAATCTTCAAAAATCAGGCCTATCAGATATAGTCATCTATCTCTATGAGGAACTCAGATGGTTCCATTGATTCATGGACCATCCGTCAAATAGTCTTGGTCTCATATACAGTTATTTCATATCATAATCAGAGATATGCCACCAGACAAGCTTGATCACAGTCTCATATTCTACTGAGTATTCTTTTTTTCAGATTCAGATATGATTATTTTCTTACCATTGATAATAGCTTCCTTAATTATCCATTAGAGAGATTGATCTTTAATCTTGTCAGTCGAGAGAAGTAAGCTCAAAATTCAGTCATCAATGTAAGTACATCCAGTTTCTCAGTCATCAGTATTAGATAAGTCAGTGTCTCAGTATCTCAGTTTCAGTATTGAGTTCAGTCTGCAGTAAGGCCGCATCCGAGTTTCAGTCTCTAGAGTTGTGATGATTGTGACTATGGTTTATGAATTCATGTATGTGTATGTGTTCTCGTGCGGCATTTTCATGATTATTCAGTTTAGATATTATGCATGCATGAGCCCTTGCATTTAACCTACCTTGTCTACATACTCGGTACATTCCTGTACTAACGTATTTGTGCTATGGTGTTCTATTTGATACCATAGGTTCAGAGGCACAGGATCCAGAGTTTCCTCAGTAGTTCAGTCCCAGTCAGCAGTAGTAGCAGTGAGTCCTCTTCTTTCGAGGATAAATTTCAGTTTACTTTTATTGCATCAGACTTTGGTTATTTTTCAGTTGACGGAGTTAGTTAGGGACATGTCCCATCAACTCTATAGTTTAGACTGTTTAGAGGCTTTTTAGATGGATGTATTAGTATTCAGGTTTCAGTTTTGAGTATTCATAGATGTGTTGAACCTTATGGCTAGTTTTCGCATTTATTTCAGATATTATGCAGTGAACAGGTACAAATATCAGTAAAGGATTAGCTTGTGGTCCTTAGGGTCATAAGCATAGTGTGATGTCTCGGGATAGGATCTCGGGGAGTTACAAACTTGGTATCAGAGCCTAAGGTTCAAGAGTGTCCTAGGGAGCCTAAAAAGCCGCATCTAGAATAGTCTTGTACATGGGTGTGTTGCGCGCCACATTTATGTACAAGAGGCTACAATATGTTTTAGGAGCAGTTTCCCTTCTTTCAGTATTCAGATCGTGCGAGTGAGCATGATCTCAAGTTGATTCTTAGTCTAATCTACTTCTTCCTTCCATTTACAGAGTATGCCTCCTCGTAGAGATTTTTTCCTTAGGGTTGATGACCAGCCCCCACAGCCAGTAATCCTGAGAATGAGAGTGTGTCGTATGCAGAGTTCCAGGCAATTTTTCAGGCACTAGCCCAAGCTGTGACTAATATTCAGGGCAATCATTAGGCTGCAGCCCCACATCAGCAAGATGGGAATTCTGCCGCAGCTAGGGTTAGAAATTTCATGAAAATGAACCTGCCAGAATTCTTTGGGTTAGTAGTAGGTGAGGACCCCCAGCTGTATCTAGAGGAGGTGAAGAAGATCACCAAAATTATGCATGTTTCTGAGGAGGAGAGTGTTGAGTTAGCATCTTATAGTTTGAAGGATATTTCTCATGATTGGGTAATGATGTGGGAGAAGAGTAGAGGGGAGAATGAAGCTCCCGTGACTTGGCTAGAGTTTTAGATTGCCTTTCTAGATAGATTCTTTTCGCTAGAGATGAGAGAGGCTAAGGTAAAAGAGTTCATGAACCTAAGGCAAGGTTCCATGACCGTGAATGAGTATTGTCTTAAGTTTAACCAATTAGCTAAGTATGCTCCCGACCTAGTAGCTGGCCCTAGAGCGAGTATGAGTAAGTTTTTGTCTGGGGTATCGAGTTATGTGTTGCAAGAGTGCATAGCTTCTATGCTCAATAGAGATATAGATATTTCTAGGCTAATAATGCATGCACAACAGATTGAGGCAGATAAGATGAATGAGAAAGAGAGAGTGAGCAAGAGAGCCAAGACAAGTAGTCGTGGTTTCTCTCAGGAAGGGTCCCAGAGTGGTAGTCATTCTCGTCACTGTCGGAGATTTATAGTCACATCTCCATCTTCAGCTAGCATGCCCGCACCTGTGTTAGGGGGTGTCAGATCCGAGGGAGCGTCAGGATTTAAAGCCCATAGTAGCGCTAGTAGTGTTCGTACCCATCCACATTGTAGAGAGTGTGTCAAGAACCACCAAGGCGTGTGTAGGTCCGGTAGTGATATATGCTTCGGGTGTGGTTAGACAGGCCATAGAATGCGAGAATGTAGAGTGTTGACTCAAAGGGGTAGACTCAATGCCCTTCAGGCTCGCCTTGATAGGGAAGGATTCCCTGAAATAGACCTGGGTATGTTATGAGCCCTTTATCTTTATGATATGCATTGTTAGATCCTTTGCTTTCATTTCGAGCTTATATGCTAGCACGAGTTATGCATGAGTTTCAGATCTCAGTCGGTCAATTATGACCTAGTCTGTAGGTGCCTTGTGCATCGCCCTAGTATTTCAGCAAAGTGTGTTTAGAGGGACATAGAGTCTCAAGGGGGAGATACCCTATAGTATTAGGATGTTTGCATGTCATTAGATTCATCCAGATGCATGTTTAGATTTTCTTTCTGAAGTTAGCATCAGTTGCTATTGCATTATCAGTCGTGCTTTCGAAAGTCAGCTCAGTCGGACATTCATGTATTAGATATGCACATTCATTAGAAATGAGTTCAGCTTGTCAGTATGTGTTCAACTATGTATTCATGAGATCATCCCAGTTATGATTCCATGCATCAGATATGCATGAGTGTTATGAGAACCCAACTAAGGATAGATTCAGTCAAGTATTCCATGCATCAGATATGCATGCCTAGTGTGAGAACGCAGTATGTCAGTCGTTCCAGTTGCATAGTCATGCCTTCAAATGTTTCCATTTCTTGAGTAAGTTCATTTGATCCGTATTCTCATTCTATCAAGAAACATTTGAGGATGAATGTTCCCAAGGGGGAGATAATGTAATACTTCGCAAAGTCCTCTTCCAGTCTGAGCCTTAGAGCGTATTCAGTAAAGCAAAAATCTGAGTCTAAAAGTTTCAAAAATATCTTCCTAAGTATGAAATACTTTTAATCAAGTGGAATTTCCCTAATTTCTACTTTTTTCCATGTAGAACATTGAATAAGCTTTCCATCGATACAAAATTCACCCAAATCGGACACTTGGGTGAAGAGTTAGAGCCATTTTAGTGAGACAGAGTGCCACCTAGCACCTTAGCGCGTCGCAGAGCCAGCCAAAATGAAAATTGTCAAATTTCAGTGAAACTTCGTGATTCCACCACGTCGTGATATAGTTCTAGTTTGCAACCAAGGGGGCAATGCGATTTCCACCGCATCCCGCCGTCGTGCAGTTTCCCAATTGTCCAAATTCTAGTGAGCTAGCGAGATTATGGCACGTCGCGCCAACATGTAAAATCAGGATTTTTCAATTTAATTCCAAGGGCTTTTCGGTCTTTTCCACTTTTCCCCAGCCTCTATAAATACCCGTCCAAGGGATCTCAACCTCATTTTTCTCTTCCACTCCAAAAACTAGGGGTTCCAAAAAAAATTAAATCCTCTCTTCTCTTCAACAAAAATCAAGAGAGATCAAGGGAGAATCAAGAGGAATCAAGAAATCATTCCAAGAACCTTCAAGAAAAGAGTTTCCCCAGGTATGTAGATGTTGATTCTTGGGTCCCTTTCATCCAAGAAGCTCAAGTACCCTTTTCTAAAACTCAAAGATTTTTATATTTATGAGTTGTTAATGATTCATGTGAGTTGAAATTGATGTTCCACGTGTTTTTGAGTTTTGATTCATGTTTGTCTACAAGATTTATGAGCTTTGACCCTAGTATGTGGAATTTATATGATGTTTGTGATGATCCCTCTTGAAGTCGTTTCCTATGTGATGTTTCCATGTCATTTGGGTGTAGAAATGGTTGAATAAGCAAAGCATGTTCCCCATAAGTTTGATAAAAAAACTTAGGTAAGGCATAAGGGTCACTATAGTATGTTGATTCAAAAACCCCAAAGTATGAGCAAGTCTATGCATGCCTAGTGTTTGATAAAATGCCCAAGTGAATGAATTATTCCATGATAGTAGGAAATTCCCAAATAAGTGTGAACCCGCGCATGCCTAGTGTTTGTTGAAAGTCCTTAGTGAAAAAGTTGAGACATGATAGTAATAAATTGCCCAATTTCATGCTCTTTGATACACGCTACGACTTTAATACGTGCTAAGTGCTTGACGAGTAAGTTGTGACATGATAATATAAAGCTTTTCCCAAATCATGTGCTATCCAATACATGCTAATACTAATATACGTGCGAAGTATTTGATGCAAGACCTTGTTGAATGGAGTATGATCTAGTAGCATGTTTCCCCTACGCTATTATATGTTTATGATTCTGAAATTCTTAAAGTGACCCCTTGGTGATTGTGATGATGAATAGATGTTTGTGATCCCTAAATGCTTGAAGTGATGTCTTAATGATTACGATGATGAATGAATGAATGAATGATCCCTCATACTGGATCTGAATACTGAGTTCTAATAACTACGTGATGGATACTGACATAAATTGAGGATCTGAATAGACTCTCATACTCGATGTTTTGTCAACTTATCATCTCATGAAAAAAATTCTAATTTCATTCCCTTCATCAACTAAATACAACTACTTGCTAGCCATTTACTTAGCATACTACCCTGATATTAAGTCCTATTCTCATAACTACAGCCTCATGTAAAACAAGCACGCAAAAATCTTTCCTTATCATGAAATATTTACTCTCTCCCATCTAAGCAATCACTCATCACTACATCATTTTATAAGGAGAGTTCACTAAAGGGTTAAAACATGAGGTCCTGAAGATTGAATGAATACTACGCCGAACTCGACATTAACTAAGGCCTAAGAAACAGAATAGAAAAACCATTGATTTATCAAGAGACCTAAACTAAGGATATACATGACATAATCTGAACTTAGCGGACTGTTTGGAGTGTTTCATGAGTCTTGGGAATTGGGCATATTGTCAAGTATGACATGAGTACATGAGTCATGAGCTACATGACCTAAGTATGGAGTTTCTATATTCATGAAACATGATTCGTAATACTGAGTGAATAGAAACTCCTATACTCAAAATGGTAAGCATAAATATTTTATGCTAACGTACACAAATATGAGCTATTATCATAAAGAGGACATGTAAGACATGAATAGATAAGATTCCATGATAACTGATGGTTTTTGAGAGCCTGAAGTATGATTCTGAGATGATCACTAGGCTCATCCTTATTACGGGAATAGATAAAAGTGTCATCTATGTAGACTATGACGAACATGTCCAAGTACTACTTGAACACGCGGTTCATCAAGCCCATGAAAGTTGATGGGGAATTGGTAAGACCAAATGACATGACTAAGAATTCAAAGTGACCATACCGAGTTCTGAAAGATGTTTTTGGAATGTCACATTCTCTGACTCTGAGCTCATGGATAGCCTGATGTGAGTTCTATCTTAGAAAAGTAACTGGCACCTTGAAGTTGGTCAAACAAGTCATTGATTCTAGGAAGTGAATACTTGTTCTTGACCATGACTTTATTTAGGTGATGGTAGTCAATGCACATCCTGAAAGAACCGTCTTTCTTACGCTTTAATAGAACAGGTGCACCCTATAGGGGACACACTGGGTCTGATGAATCCCTTATCTAGGAGATCCTTTAACTGTTCTTTTAATTCTTTGAGTTCTGCAGGTGCCATTCTATATAGTAGAATAAATATAGGATGAGTATATAGAAGAAGGTCTATTCTAAAGTCGATTTTCCTTTTGGGACGAACTCCAGGAAGATCTTATAGAAACACATCTGTGAATTCACATGCTATTGATACTGACTCAAGAATAACAGTTTCTGATCTAAAGTCCTGGACTCGAACGAGATGGTAGACACAATCCTTAGATATCATTTTCCTTTCCCTAAGGTAGGAAATAAGTTGACCCCTAAGTGCTGAAGTACTATCTCTCCACTCTAGGACGAGCATATTCGAGAATTGAAACTGGACAATTCTGTTTCTTCAGTCGACTGAGGCATAGAAGGAATAAAGCCAATCCATGCCAACAATGGAATCAGAATTGGTCATCTCTAATTCGACTAAGTCTGCTGAAGTGACTTTCTGAGATACCATTATTGGACAGTTCCAGTATACACGCCGAGCTATGATAGAATTACCCACTAGGGTAAAGACTGAGAAAGACTCTGCTAGAATTTTTGGGCTGACTCCGTAGTCAATAGATATATAAGGAGTTACAAAAGACAAAGAAGCTCCCAGATCTAACAAGGCATATACATGTAAATGAAAGATCTATAACGTACCAGTGACCACATTAGGAGAACTTTCTTGATCTTTTTGGGACTGAAGTGCATGGATCCTGTTTGGGTGCTGCCCACTGGTAGTACTGGAAATGGCACCCTGCTGATTCGGGCGACTAGACTTGTTGAAGGATTATCAGACTGACCCTGTTGGCATAAATCCTTTCTCCTCTGATCCATTACTCTACACTCCCGCATCCTATGGCCTTGCTTACCGCATCTAAAACATACATCACTGCCAGCTCTACACACTTCCTTGTGGTTCTTACCATATTTCCTGCAAAGCGGATTAGTACGAACACCCTTTCCTCTACCTTACGACTTAGAACCTGATGCCCCATTTCGATTGTCATTGTTAAACATAAGCACTGGCTCCCTGAATAAAGGTGGAACTGGGGCGAGAATCTCCGATGGAATTGAGAGCGGTTACTACCCCCTAATCTTCGGCTTAGAATTATTGGTTCTAGGCCTTTTATTCTTCCTACACTCCCCTGTCTTACCCTTCCGAGGGAAGTCAATAACCTAGATAGGACAACAGTCTGCAAATTATTCTGAGCAACTACTGATTAAGCTAATGTAGTGAAAGTAGCTCTAAATTCAGCATGAGAGACATGCTCATTCAGGGGATCTGCCTGAACAGGTGGAGAAGCTAGCTGGTTTTTAACTCTTCTTTCATTAGCTTTTCTAGGAGGTATGTTCTGGAAGAATAAGGAAGAGATAAATTAGACTGAGAGTTTAACTGGAGCTCATGCTCACTCGCATGACATGAATATTGAAAGAAGGGAAAATTTTTCCTAAAACATCTAATAGCCTTCTGTCCATAAGTGTGGCATGCAACACACCCATGCACAAGACTCTACTAGATGAGGATTTCAGACTTTCTAGGACTCTGTTGAACCTTAGGCTATGATACCAAGTTTGTAACACCCCGAGTATGTACCCCAGAAGCTACACGGTGCTCATAATCCTGAGGGACCATAAGCCAACCCATGACTGGTACCTGCTGCAATAACTAAATAATAATACTATACTTATGCAAAAATTAGGCGGAAACTTTCCATAAGGTTCAAACTGAAAGTAAATACTGAATACTGAAATCTGAATACTAATACATCTATCTGAAATACTCAAGTCCAAAAAGCCTCTACTTTTTGAACAAGAAGTCAATTAGATAAGCCCCCAACTAACCCCAACTACTGAAAACCGATAAACTGGGATATTGAAATAATGAAATAATAAGTCTAACCTCAAACTATGAGGACTCACCACTAAGTCTGCTGCAGATAGATCGGACTGCTAAGTATGACCGGGAGCCCGTGCGTCTGAACCTATGATAAAATACATCATAGCACAAAAGAAAGGTATACGTCAGTACTTTGAATATACTGGTATGCTAAGTCAGGTAGGATGAGATGCATGAGTTCATATGCATGAACAATACTGACTGAATGTAATGAATATAACTGAGTGAGAGTACATGCATAAATACATAAATTGACTTGGTATTTGATACCTTAGAAAAAGTTCAGTGGATCAGGAAAAGGCTTAAGATAGCTCAGAGCCGACAAAAATTATATGCAAATGTGGAAAGAAAGGATGTCAAGTTCGAGATTGATGATTATGTGTCTTTAAAAATCTCTACTATGAATGGAGTGAAGATGTTTGGAAAAAAGGGGGAACTCAGTCCCCAATATATCGGTCCTTATCAAATTCTCAGCCGTTTTGAAAAGGTAGCTTACGAGCTTGAGTTGCCATCAGACTTAGCTTCAGTACATCCAGTGTTTCATTTATATTTGATAAAGAAGTTCATAGGTGACCCAGTAGTTTTAGTCCCTATAGAGGGTATAGTGTTTAGAACAGTCTCTCTTATAAGGAAGTTCCAATCGAAATTCTTGATTTTCAGGTTCGCAAACTAGGAACAAAGAGGTTCCTTGAGTCAAAGTTCTTTGGAAAAATTAGTCCGTTGAGGGAGTTACTTGACAAGACAAAGTAGATATGCAGACCAAGAATTCTTACCTCTTCTATGAAAACTCAGACTCAGCTCAAGGTAATAATTTTTCTTGAATTTATTCAGTTCCACGCTCAGATTACCGTTTAAACTCTATATCGGTTCAGTTGCATAGCATTATCATATCATCCATAAATTCATGAAACAACTCAGTCATGTGTCATGTCTTCAGAACTCAGTCATGCTTCAGTTATGCATGTTCAGTATGATAACTTGATATATCAGTAGTTTCAGTCATGTAATCATGCTTTAGTTGTGCATGTTCAGTATATAAATTCTGTGTATCAGTATTCTCATCTTAGTCAGTCTCATTCGAGGATGAATGTTACCAAGGGGGACATATTGTAAAACCCCACAAAATCTTAGACATTTGAGTCCTTTTAAAGCATGCCTAAAAGAGGCCCCAAACTTAGACAATTTTAGCTAAGTGTTAGGACTTAGTCATTTCTAAATCCCTCAAGCTTTGAGGAATTTATTTATGAACTTCTCGACCTCAAAGATTTAGTTTCTAAGTTAATTCATGATCAGGAAGGTCAATAGTACACCTCGAGTGAGTTTTAAAATTTTTGGACAAGCGTAAGGGCATGTTTGACACTCTAAAATAGGGGCTCAGGGCGATTAGCCCGCGATGCCCTACGTAGTTCGGTGCTGGGGGGAGCCCATGATGAAAATCGCGGTTCCCTACCCGGAGTAGCGCTCTAGAGCCCGCGGCACCCTGGACAGTACATTTTGGTAAATTTTTGCAGTTTAGTTCCACGGTTTTAAGGCAAATGAGTCATTTTGACTTCACCCAATAGGTCCATAACACAGGATTAAAGCCCCAAATAGAATTATTTCTCAACCCTTACACAAAATCCTCTCAAGAACAATCCCTAGTTTTATCAAGCTCAAGAATCAAGTCTCAAGAACTCACCACAAACTCCACAAAATTTACATTCAAGGTATGTTAGGTGTTCATCCTTGGGTTTCCTTCCACCCTTGGAGTTCAAGAACCTCTTTTAAAAACTACATGTTGATTTATTTCTTGAATTTCATGTTGAATTTTATTGTATTCATGATTATGATGTCAATTGGGTTTCTAATCAATGATTTAATACAAGTTTCATGTGAAGTAATTAATATGTGTGTAGTGTTATGTGGTTGTATGTTAAAATCCCCTTGAATTTGTGAGTTGGAATTGTGATCATGATGCTTGCATGTGATTATTATTATGTTCATAAAGTATGCTCCCCAAGTGTTTGATAAAGTGTTCATGTGAGTTGAAGGGTGAAATCATGACAGAAAGTATGTGCATAAGTTCATGCCTCTCAAGTGTTTGACAAAATGTCTAAATGAAAGCATTGTTAATAAGCTACTATTGTTATGCTATTATAATCATGCCATGTTTTAATTTCAATGTTATCGAGTCATGGGCGTATTCAATACCTAAAATCTAGCTGTTACCTAGAATTGCAGTAGATTCAGTATAGTCTCAGTGATGTCACATACAATATTACTCAGTCAGTTACAGAACTCAATGTATTCAGTCGGTTAACTGAACTAAGTAAACTCAGTCCAGTTCAGTTAATTAGCATGATTAGTAACAGTTCAGTCAAGCCTAGTATAGTCTAAAAACCAGTTGAGTGTCTATACAGTTTGGAGTAGGAATCAGCACCGAGCGAACCCAGGGATGGGGGTATTTCTGTCAGTAGAGGGTTTGAACCTTAGTAGCAATCCCTATTTTACAAAACTACGTATTCAACGTAGGTTGAGATATCTTCCTTCCAAATAAGGGTTGATACATCTCGTACGAGTTTTCCTACCAGTGAGGGTTGACGAAATGTCTTCCTACCAGATAGGTTTAACTCACAACCATTGTTAGTATCCTTTGGCAAGGTGCTAACACCCTTCTAACTGGGGTCACAAGTTGAACCCCTACTTAGTTTATAATCAGGGTATGTCGGTTAGATGAACACTCCCATAGTTATAGTTTCAGCTCCAGACTTAGTATAAAACCTTAGATCAATTTTCAGAATCAGGACTATTAGACACAGTCATCCAGCTCAGTATAGAGCTTAGTTAGTTCTGCAGAATTAGGACTGTCAGAACTGTCACCCAGCTACCAGTAACTCAGTCATTAGTATTCAGCATTCAGTTCAGCATAATCTCAATTTTAGTATATATATAGATGTATGTACAGTAATGCATCATCAATATTTTGAGCAGTCCAGTTATACATATACTCTCATCCAGTCATATTCATATTATTCATTCAGTTATTGTTCATGCATATGAACTTTTGCATATCAACCTACCTCTCTTAGCATACCAGTACATTTAAAGTACTAACGCATACTCTTTCTTTTGCGCTATGATGTCTCATATCATAGGTTCAGACGCACGGGATCCTGACCGTACTTAGTTGCTCGGGTTATCAGTGGTAGATATAGTGGTGAGTCCTCATAGTTCCAGGATAAAGTTATTATTTCAGTATTTTAATATATTTTAGTAGTCAGAGTTAGTTGGGGATTTTTCCCATCAACTCCATCTTTAGACAGTTAGAGGCTTTCGGTCTAATTATTTTGGATAGATGTTTAGTGTTCAGTATTTATGTATTCAGTATTTTTTTCAGATTATGAACCTTATGGCAACTTCAGCCTAATTTCCGCATTATTACAATGTTATTATTCAATGTTTACAACAAGTACTAGTCATGGGTTAACTTATGGTTCTTCGGGATCGTAAGCACCGTGTGGCGTTCGGGGTACAGACTTGGGGTATTACAGAGGACTTTGATCTTTGCCATTTGGAAGGGTGTCTTACAGCCTCTAGTTTAACGTAGGAAACATCTGCCCAATTTATGTTTCTAACTTCTTGATAGCAATCACATGAGAGTCAACCTTCTGAGTAAGACCTAAGATGTCATCCTTAATCTCCTTAAGGCATGACTCCTAATTCTCTTAACCCGTAAATAGTTCAGAAAATAATGTATCCACCCTCGATTCTGTATCACAACAACCTGGCAGAGTGTACCTATCTCCCTTCTCCTTATAGTTATATTTCCATCTCCAGTCGTAATATGCTCTATACTATGATTTCTGTATCTGTTACCGTAATAGTTAATACCTTGGTTTCCTTTCCCTTTGGCTTGGAAACTTGACAACTTACAATCTAGATACTTAGCCTCCTCCTGTAAGTTTGACTTATAAGCTTTGGATGTTGAACCTTATACACATACTACGTACACCTTTTTGGAACTCACTATTACCAACTTCTTAGTAAGAAGTCCAATATCGGTCCTCAGCTATGCAGTCTCTTGTGTTGCAAACTCATTGACTAATCTCTATTTTCTAGAATTTCTGATAGCATAAGTACCAACACCTCTCTTAGCCTCCCGGGTATGCCACCCTCAGTTAGTGAGAGAAATCTGGTCTAGAACCTCAGTAGTTATTTCCTAGCATAGTCTCATAAATTCCACTCTAGTGATGGTGTCTTCCATGGCTCGAGAACTTATGTTAAGGGATCTATAGAATATCTCCAATAAGCTCATCCATAAGATTTGATGATTGGGCACCATGCTAAAATTTTTCTTAAACCTGAACTAAGCTTCATTGATTGACTCAAAATAAAGAGGAAGATTACCTAGAGCAGGCAGAGGTACAACATTCGGATCATATCAAACCCCTTCTAGGCTGCCTACATGTACTGGGTCTACCATCATATGATTAGGCTATAATAGTTTCACTGGGTTAGGATTTAGTAGGAGTAAGGGATTTCCTTGACTCCTGGTGTTAGGAATACACCAGCGTATACCCAACTATGAATAGAAAAGTAAAGACCCGCAAACTCCAACTAATTTCAATTAACACAACACTGTCTTCCCTAGCAACGATGCTAAAATTTTGATCAACACTGAAACTATACCTCAAATTGAGGATAAAGCGGTCGTTGTTAAGATAATACTGATTAGCCTAGATCGACAATTAAACTTCAAATTACTGTTGTAATTACTTTTTCCTAGTCACTACTCCTCTTGTGGAGTTAGTAGCAAAAATCTAGGCAGGATCCTACCATTTGCAACCACTAGAACAACTATCAAATTGAAGATAATACAATGCATGGACATATACTGGTTCAGAACAACTTCACACTTCCCTTACTTAATCAATATGCCAGGGTTGCCACAACCCTAGCTAAGGGTTTTAGCCATGCATGCTTGTGAAGTGATCAACAGAACTCATGATGAAATCCATTAAACAATATCAAACAAATAATTGAATAAAACTCTAAATCTAAAACTAAATTATCAACTAAAAATCAATACAAGAGCAATCCCAAGATCAAATTTGAATCTTGGAATCAAAATATAAGTTGTAAGTGTTAATAGTGCGTAACCTAACTACAAAATGTCAAAAAGGTATACATAGTACACAAAGAAACCCAAAAAATCAAATTCCAAATAAAAATGGAAAAACAAGGCCATAGGCCACTTACTTAAGCCACATACGAATCGTATATACCACATGTGGACTATATGTGAACATGGGTAAGTACTAGAACTCAAGTACATATCTTGCAGCTCTCTAGACTTTTGATCTCTTAACTATCCTGGGTCACATACAGATCGTATGTACTATATACAACCGTATGTGGACATAGTATAGTGTGAAGTCTTTTTTTTTTTGCTTTTAAGCCTCTAAACTTCAATTTATGACACATACTTGGGTCACCTATGCCGGATAAGTGGCACATACACCCTAAAGAACCTCAATAAGTAGCCAAAAATTTCAATTTTCATCTTTTTCTTCAATTTGTCATCCAAACCCCAATTTATTGCATAACACACCTAAAATACATGATATCAAACAAAACAACCTAAGAAACCTGGATATTTTCATTATTTTAAGCATCAAAAGTGCTATATTTCTATAGAAAATCACAAGAATAAACATGTACTGAATAAAAATTGATATCTAAGTACAAGGTCATGCATAATATTAAAACTAAACATAATCTGAAGTTGAAACACAAACCGAGGAATTTGGGAGCTAACACAACAGACATACCATAATCCAAGAAAAACTGAGGTCTAACCTGTAACCCCAGTTGGAAGGGTGCTGGTACCTTGCTAATGGTACTAGCACTGGCTGGCATGGATACACGAAACTGATATCCAAAATGTCTAAGGTGTCATGATCTACTGACGGGGGACCCCTTATAACTATGGAGGCAATGTAGTTTTGGAACCTAGGCACTATGAGAAATGGTCTCATACCAAACTAACGGAGGAGTCATCATCCCTGCTGTCACTTGGTGCTAAGTACTGCACTTAATAGGATGATACTGAAGTGTAAATTAAAATATAAACTGATAACTGATATGCACAAGTCATGGCGTCTTGGACATAACAATGCATGTATAAAACTATGTAATACTCAATAACATGTAAACTAATATGTATAACTGAACTCCTAGCTAGGGGTGTTCATAGCCCACCAGCTCTGCACATGATCACATTAACTGATGTTAAGAGAACATTCACAATTTAAACAAATAAACTCAACGATATGTCATGATAAGGGAATTAATGGTTTTGAACATAAAAGATGATATTTTGATCTGGAAAACACAAATTCATGGTTCAATTGCAAAATAAACTGAAGGAATTTAGAAAAACTCATATAGCTTGATCACATGCTTGAAATCTTAACTAATATAATGTAAAATATTCTTGGATTTGAGTATAGCATGAATGATATATATTTGAACCTAATAAATCATAAATAATCACTAAAACATGCTTATGAGTAACAAATATATCACAGATAATTGAATTTAAGCTTTGAGTAACAGTTTGGGTAAAGCCCTAGTTTATGAAAATCATAAATTTCATGAATAAAATCATAATGTGGGCATGAGGATGAAAGGATATACTTATTGAATACCCACTTGCCTTATAACTTTCGATTCTTGAATTGATGTTTTGAGGATTTGGACTTGGAGATGAAAAACCCCAATTTCTTACGCTGGAGAAGAGAAAACTGCATGTTTCTTGAGTAATTTATGTGTTGTGTTGAGAAAGAGTGATTTGGGTTGTTTTGGATTTTTATTCAACCTTAGAATAGCTTAAACGTCGTAGTTTTGGGGTTAAAAGAATAAGAAAAGACCAAAAAAACCTTTAGAAACTCTGGCCACTAGCCGTGGCTTGAGTCATGGTCAAGAACTCAATTTCAGCCTCTACTTCCTAGAACATGACTCCCTTTTAATGACCCATGATGTTTTATCACAAGTCATGATTAGGGTCATGGTCACTGGCAGCTCTAATAGTGCATCAGTAATTTAGCCATAACTTTTAATTCGATATTGAATTAAGGAAAGATTTGTATCGTTTGAAATATAATTCAATTACCTATCTATTTGTGGGTCTTGGGCTAAAAAATTATTGGTAACCCAAAATTTATGCTCGTTTGAATCTAACTATAGTTATATTCTTCATAAGAATTTAATCGCTAAGGGATGTTTTGACTTGTCAAGGCTACGAAACCACCGAGGAATTTTTTCATATTCTCTAATACCTCTATCAATAACAACTTTCATGGTCTATCCCCAGAAAATAAACCTAGAATTATCAACTAACTATGACATATGCCAAAGATTTAACTCAATCTTCCTTCACCCTTATAGCCTTAGATAAACCAAGCATACATCAATCTTTCCCTAACAAGGAAAATTTACTCTCTCCCAAATAAACCATTTGTTCATCCATTTTCATCACCACTACCTTTACATAAGGAGAGGTTACTGAAAGGCTATAACACGAGGACCTGAAGCATGCACAAATTATATACATAACTTTAACACTTAACTGAGGCCTGAGGAATTGAGTATCAAGGGAATGGATTCATTAAAGAGATATAAACTAAGGTAATAATTTCCATGAGGTGAATTTCAATGGTCCTTGAGAGTTTTCCATGAGTTTTGGGAAATGATCATACTATAAAAAATGAGTACACGAGTCATGAGTTGCATGAATAGAGACTGGAATTAATAAATTCATGGAATATGAGTTGTACTTTTGAGTGAACTGTTATTCCATGAAATAGGAACTGGAAATGGACATGATTCTATATAAAGTGCATGGATTTGGGCTAAGACCATAGATATAACTTGTAAGGCATGAGTAGAGTGTCGTAATGACTGAAGTACAAAAATTAGTACTGAGAAGAGAATGGGCCGGGTATCTTCCTCCCTTAGTTTTGTTATAAAACTCAATGGCATCACAACTAGAATCTAATAACATGATTGTTTCCTTGCTCTATCATCTCCACCTTATATTTAAAAGATCATTCGAGGATTGTGGAATTCTTCAATAAACTCTAAATTGAACTGTAATGACTTTACTCTAGAGTTGAGATAAAACAATACATAGAAATACTAAACCGCTGAAAGACTATATCTTAAAGTGTAAAACCCACTTCTAGTACTTTCTTTTGAGATACAACTCGTAACCTTCTATATCCTCAATGGTCATCATATAATAAATTAAACACTTACTTACTTAGAATCTTTTGGAGTATCATAATACCCTGAGTACTCTCTTTTTCTTTTCTTAACTCTAAAATCCTTTCTCTATTAGCTTAATTATCAACAACTCAATCTTAGATTCTAACACTCAACATGGATAAACACAAAACTTCTCATGCACTAATATCTACTTACTATTTCTGGATAAGAATCATCAAACACTAATACACACAAAATTTTTAAGAACATATTCAACCTTAACATGCTTCTCTATGTTTTTTGTCACTGCCTAATCTTTATCCTGACTAATGCATTAATATACTCTAAGTTCCCCTTAGCTGGTAAATATATCTCAAAGTGCTACTATTCAATCTACACAATACCTTTCTGGACCCATGGATACATAATCTACTAAATTCGAATAAACAATATACCTATCCCAATGTTTCTACACTTCTATGCTCATGCTCTTAATTCCAGGTCATGCCGTCACAGGATTTCTGAGAAGGGATTTGAGAGCACATCCAACTTTGGCTCAATGCATGATTTTCATAAATAAGAATGAATAATTTCAAAGTTTGGAACTTAAAGGCACCGATGGTATCCTTTCAAACCTTCATATAATCTTATAACTGTCTGTGAGGACTATCTGAGAAAACTCTATCAGTACGAATTTAAGATTGACTATTTCTATTACCTCAAGAATAAGGTAGACTTGGAATGGATGGATCAAAGTAAGAATCTGTATAAGTTTTTTAGAGAACATCTCTACTTAACGATCTAAGATATGAAAGAATGGAAACATTTCATAAATGATGTGTAGCCTTTCAAAGAGAAGTACAAACCTCTCCATGCTATTTTGCAAAACTGTACTGGACACGGCTTGATTGACACCCTAGGAAACTTGAACCTTGTGCTATGATACCAAGTTTGTCATGACTCAAGACAACCCCCTAGTTGTAACAAGACACTTAGAACCACAAGTGATACCAAGCTAGCCCATGTACTGGTGTAATGCTTGAACAACTGATTTCAAATGTATCTAAAAGATTAATTTGCTGAGCGGAAGCATAATAATAAGGTAAGATATTTCAATACATGACTTTTCAAAATTTATAACACCCTAATCTAAAGGAATGAGGAATTGAAACTACATACACTGACTCTAACTGATTATTTTCAAAGTCTCTACTAATACTTACTATAGGTAGTTTGGACATGACCCATAACTATCCCTAATCAATACATAAAAATAAGAAAAATTAAATTCAAGAACTTCAACTGACTTGAGTCCTCAAAATAAGAGAACTCATCACCTGTTGTATGACTGTTGTGATATGCCTGACTATGATCCTGAGAGTAAGCACCTGAATCTATATCACATGAAAATGTAGGTTGAAAAGGTACGCTATCAGTACTTTGGAATGTACTGAGTATGTGAGATATGCATCAGTCTCGAAGTACTATGGTGTCATGCTTTTATGGATAGGATACCCTTATGGCCTACAATGAAAACATAGTTCTGGAACTTAGGAACTTTTACTAACGATCTCATGCCTAACTAATGAGGAAGCCATCATCCCTGTGTTCGCTCGATGCTAACTACTGCTCCAAATTAGATGACACTGAAGTGTAAACTAAAATATAAACTGATAACTGATATGCTCAAGTCATTGTATTCTCCACATAACAATGCATGTATAAATCTAAAGTACTCAATAACATGTTAAATTATATATATATAACTTAACACCTAGGTTTTAGGCGTTCATAACCCATAAACTGTACACATTATTCCATAAGCTGATGTTAAGTGAAAATTCAAAATTTAAACCCACAAACTCAATAATATGTAGTGAGAAGGGAATTTATGGTTTTGAACATAGAAGATGCTATCTTGATTTGGTAACACGTATTCATGGTTTAATTGCAAAATTAATTGAAGGAATTAGGGAAAACTAACATAGCTTGATCATATGATTGAAATCTTAACTAATATCATGTAAAACATGCTTTGATTTGGGAATTGTATGAATGATATAATTTGGGCCTAAGAAATCATGAATAATCACTAAAACATGCTTATGAGTGACAAATATATCATGGAGAATGAATTTAAGCTTAGAGTAACAATTTGGGTAAAACCCTAGTTTATGAAAGTAATAAATTTCATGAATAAAATCATAATTGAGCATGAGGATGAAAGGATACCCTCATTTAATATCCACATGAATGATTGCTTTAGATTATTGAATTAAAGTTTTGATGATTTGGACTTAGAGATGAAAACCCCTAATTTCCTGCTTTGGAGAAGAGAAAATAACATGTTTCTTGATTTGATGTGTTGAGAATGAGGGATTTGGAGTTGATTTGATTTTATATAAATCTTTATAATTGGTTAAAATATGTAGTTTGGTGTTAAAAGAGTGGGAAAATACCAAAAAAACCATTAGAAACTGTCTAGAAAACTCCTGGAAGTAGTCCCGATGAATTAGGTCACAACTCGCGAGGTGTGGCCACGTGTCATGACTTGAGTCGTGGTCAGGAAACCAATTTAATACACTACTGCCTAGATCACCATTCCCTCCTAATGACCCATGATGTCTGATCATGAGTCGTGATCAGGGTCGTGGTCACTGGTAGCTCTGACAGTGCTTTAGTAATTTAGCCATAACTTTTTACTCCGATGTCGGATTAAGGAAAAATTTGTACAATTTGAAAGATAATCCAGTTACCTATCTCTTTGTGCATCTTAAGATCAAAATTCTTTGTAACCAATTATTAATATCATTTGAAATTGAATATAGTTATATTCTTCACAAAAATTTAATTCCTAAGGGACATATTGACTTGTCTATAAGCTAGGATCTTTTTGAGGCCTTAACATATGTCATGATCACTTATAAACTTATCAAAAAATTATTTTTGATATTTCATGAACTTGAAGCATGGTTATAATATTTTCTTGGAGTTTTGAGATGTTTCAATATCTCCCTCTTGGGATCATTCATCCTCAAATTAAGACTGACTTGGATGAAAGGATATGAAAAAAGTGTGATCCCTACAAGGAACATTTACTCCCTCATCTCTAAATCATTGTTCATCCATTTTTATAACCACTAACTTTACATATGGAGATGTCACTGAAAGGCTAGAACATTAGGACATGAAGCATGAAAGAATACTATACATAACATTGACACTTAACTGAGGCCTGATAAATAGAGCATCAAAGGAATGGATTCATTAAAGAGATCTAAACTGAGATCATATGTGCAATGGTGCAAATATCACTAGTCCTTAAGGGTGTACCATAAGTTCTGGCAATTGAACATATTGTAAAACATGAGTACATGAGTCATGAACTACATGATTGGATAATGGAATTCATAAATTCAAGAAATACGAGTCATACTTCTGAGTGAACTGTTACTCCTTGAACTAGGAACTAGGAGTGGAAATGATTCTATATAAAGTGCATGAAATATCACATAGCTAACTTTTAAGGCATGAGTAGAGTGTTGTAATGTTGTTCTAAAGTTCTGTGGCATCACTACTAGAATCTAATAACCTGACTTGGTTCCTTGTTCTATCATCTCCCCCTTAGATTTAAGCCATCATCCTAGGATTATGGACGTCTGCAATAAACTCTAAATTGAAATGCAACCACTTTACTCTAGAGACCGAGATATAACAATACATACAAACACTAAACCCCCTGAAATACTATATCTTAAAGTGTAAAACCTTCTGCTAGTAATTCCTTTAGAGATACAACTCTTAACCTTCTATATCCCCAATGATCATCATATAATAACTTAAACACTTAATAACTTAGAATCTTTTGGAGTATCACAATACCCCGAGTACACACTTTTTCCTTTCATAACTCCGAACTCCTTTCTCTATTAGCTTGATCATTAATAATTCAATCTTAGATTCTAACACTCAACATGGATATCTAAACAACTTCTCATCCACTAATGTCCACTTACTACTACTGGATAAAAATCATGAAACAGTAATCCACACAATATTTTTCAATATACTCAACCTTTACAAAATTCTGTATCTTTCTGGTCACTGCCTAATCTCTATCCTTACTAAAGCATTAACATACTCTAAGTTCACTTTAATAGGTAAATATTTTAAAGTTCTATTATAAAATATACACAACACCTTTTTGGCCTCATGGATACATAATATACAAAATTTGAATAAACACTATCCCTACTCCACTGCTGCTACACTACTAGGATCATGCTCCTAACTCTAGGTCATGCTATCATAGGATTTATAAGAAGGGATCTGAGAGCACATCTAAATTTGGATCAATGCACATTTTTCATAATATGAATAAACACTTTCAAATTTGGGAAATTATAGGAACTAATGGGATCCTTTCAAACCTCGTGCAATCTCATAACTATTTATGGGGACTGTCTAAGAAAACCCTATCAGTAGGAATTTAGGCTTGACTATTTTTATTACCTCAATAATAAGGTAGATTTGGGATGAATGGAGTAATATAATAATATGTATAAGTTTCTTAGAGAATATCCCTACTACACGATATGAGATATCAAAGAAGGGAAACTTTTCTTAAATGCCTGGAGCCTCTCAAAGAAAAGTACAGTCATCTTTGTACTGTTCCATAGACTCTACTAGAAATGACTTCATAGACACCCAAGGACACTTTAACTTGTTCTCTAATACAAAGTTTTCCATGACCTGAGACAACCCCCTAGTCGTAACACAATTCTTAGAACCACAAGTGATCCTAAGTTAAACCATGTATTGGCCTAATACTTGAGAATTTGATTCAAGATGTATGGAAAAGATAAATTTGTTGTGAAGAATCATAATTATGAGATAATCTATCACCTGCTAGCCGACTACTGTAATCCGACTACTATGATCTACCTTACTATGATTTTGAGATTAAGCACCTGAATCTATGTCACATGAAAAATGTTGGCAGAAGAGATATGCTATCTGTACTTTGGAATGTACTGAGTATGTGAGATGTGAATCAGTTATGAAAATACTTTAAACATTCATTAAAACTGAGGACCTAAGCCAATTGCCAAAATATGCATTTAAACTATGTCTGTACGTAAAGTTGTAAGGCGTAGTAAAATTTTTAAATCATGAGATAAAATATTTTTGTAAACTGGAAAGTTGTAGAAACTTGACTATTATATTTAATCTCAAGATAATGTTGAATATGAAGTAAAACTATGCTGGGGTCATTTATGAATACTATGTTTGAAACTATAAGATGTGAACCGATGTAATGACCAAGTATAAACATGTACTAAATGAAAACTGAATAACTGAGTACTATGTCATGCATTATCTGAAAACTGATCATAATTTGAAGCTGAAACATAGACTGAGGACTTTGGGAGCTAACTACATCCATCATACCCTAATTTGAGAAAAATCGAGGTCCAACCTATAACACAATTGTAAAGGTGCTAGTTCCTTGCCAAGGGTACCAACACTGGCTAGTATGGATCCACTAAACTGATGTCCTAATGAACTAGGTTGTCATGCCTCTACTGACGGGGACCCCTTATAACCTACGGTGGCAATGTTGTTCTAGAATTTAGGGGTTGTTACTAACATGCACATGCCTAACAGATGGGGGAACCATGATCCTTGCGTTCACTCGGTGCTAAGTAATGCTCCTAACTGGATGACACTGAAGTGTAAACTAAAATATGAATTGATTACTGATATTTTCAATTCATGGCATTCTGTACATGACAATGCATATATAAATTTGAATTACTCAATAACATGTAAACTGATTTATATATAACTGGACTCCTAGGTATTGGATGTTCATAACCTACCAACTCTACACATGATGACATTAGTTGATGATAAGAGAAAATTCACAATTTAAACCCATAAACTCAACAACATTTCATTATAAAGAAATTTATGATTTTGCACATGGAAGATGCTATTTTGATTTAGAAAACATGTATTCATGGTTTAATTGCAAAATAAACTGAAGGAATGAGGGGAAAACTCATATAGCTTGATCATATGCTAGAAATCTTAACTAATATCATGAAAATATACTTGGATTTGGGAATAGAATGACTGATATATTTGAGCCTAATAAATCTTGTATAGTCACTAAAACATGCTTATGAGTGACAAATTTATCAAGGGAAATTGAATTTAAGGTTGGAGTAACAAATTGGGTAAAGCCCTAGTTTATGAAAACCATAAATTTCATGAGTAAAATCATAATTTGGGCATGAGTATGAAAGAATATGCTCATTAAATAAAAGAATATGCTCATTAAATACCCACATACCTGATTACTTTTGATTCCTGAATTGAATTTTTGAGGATTTGGACATGGTGATGAAAACCCCCAATTTCTTACTTTGGAGAAGGGAAAATTGCATGTTTCTTGAGTTATTTATGTGTTGTGTTGAGAATTATGGATGTAGGGTTGTTATTGTTTAATATATAGACTTATAATAGCTTAAACGACATAATCTAGTGGTTAAAAGAGTTGGAAAAGACAAAAAAAATCCTTAGAAACCACCTAGAAAACACCTAGAAGCTATTCTGATGACTAAGGTTATGACTCATGAGGTGTGGCCATTAGTCGTGAATTCAGTCATGGCCAGTAACCTAATTTGATCTTCTACTTTCCAAATCACGACTCCTTCCTAATGATCTATGATTTCTGATCACGAGTCGTGATCATGGTCATGGTCACTGACAGCTTTGATAGTACTTCAATAATTTGGCCATAACTTCTTACTCCAATATCAGATTACTGTGAGATTAGTATCTTTAGAAATTAATTCAATTACCTATTAGTTGGTGGGTCTTGACCTAAAAATATTCTTAGTATTATGCTCATTTAAAGCTAACTGTAATTATATTCTTCACAAGAATTTAATCGCTAAGGGATGTTTTGACTTGTCTATAAGCTAGGAGCTATTTGAGGCCTTAATATATGTCCAAATCCCTTATAAACGTATCAAAGCATGATTTTTTTATTTTTCAAAAACTTAAAGTATGGTTCTAATTGGCTTGGAATTTTGGGTTGTTACAGGATAATGGTTTAAACTATCATGTTCACAGACCCTTGTCCCTATCTCAGCATCCTATATATATATATATATGTTGGACATATGACTTTTACAAATTTTTGATTAATAATAATTGTATCCCTTTTCCTTGAGTTACATGCCAGTCTTTGCCCCACTCACCATCCTCGAACACTGCATCATTTCATAGTGTAGGTTTAGAGAAACTTTTTGTTACTCCTGTGTAATGTTAGGTGGTTTGGTACGTCTATTGGTATTTTGTGAAGTGGTGAGCCTCCATCCTTCGGAAGGCCCGGCCATTTTATGGGTTTCATTATTGTATTAGTATTTTTAATTCCTTTTTTCATAGTTGGGAGCATGTTCTGACTTAGTTGGTAGTTTTTGTTTTGAGGCCTTTGTGGATAATTATGGGATGACATGGATGTCTAGTTTGACTCTTATCTTTCTTTCGGATTCATATATCTTTTATAGACTTTTTTGTCATCCTCTATTTATGTTTAGGTGCTTTGAGGTAAGGCTATGTGGGTTGTCTCCAACATATGGTGGGCTTGAGACTTCCCATCATGGTCAAGCTCGGGTTAGGGTCATAACAAGTTTGGTATCAGAGAATGGTTCAGGGTCACTGGGGGTCTATAAAGCCGTGTCGAGTATAGTCCCTTTTATGGGTGTGTAGTGCACCACACTTATAATGGAAATGATACAAGGCATTTAGGAATGTTTCCCCTTATTGTGTTCTATTTTGGTATATAGAATATAGTTGTTATGAAACTTCTCTAACTCCTTGGTTACTCACCTTTAAGATTATGCCTCCCGAAAGATCTAATGGTAATAGAAACTCTGCTAGGACCTCTTCTCTACTTGATGAAAACATAAAGGGAATTCACCCTACCCGTAGAGTGCAGACCTAATATAGGGTACCTAATCATGACTGTACCACTCCATCTGGGGTTCCACTAGTTCCCACTAGTCCTCCTCGTGCATCTCAGGTTGCTGCCTCAAGGAGATATTTCTAGTGTGGAGTTTCGTCAGTCTATTCATATTCTTGTTTAGCTGGTGGCATCATAGTCTCGTTGTTCTGATCATGTGGGTTTTGTTGCAAGTTTGTCTGAGGTCACCAGGGTTGGCCAATTTATGAGGTTGAATTCCCCAACCTTTACAGGTTCTAAGGTTGAGAAGGATCGTCAGGGGTTTATTAATAAGATGGAGAAGATCTTTAGGGTGATAAATGCTTCTGAATAATAGGGTATGGAGTTCATTACATATCAGTTAAAGCAGATGGCTTACAATAGTATGAGGAGTGGTAAGAGATAATGGGTAATGGTGTTAAACTTGTGATATGGGATGAGTTTTTTGGTGATTTTCTTGATCACTTCTTTCCTCAGAAGTCAAGGGAAGGTAAAGTGGAATAGTTTATTAATCTAAAGCAGGGAAAGATGACTCTTAAAGAGTACACGCTGAAATTCTAGCAGTTTTCCCATTATTCTCCAGAGTTGGTGTCTAATATGAGGTCACAAATAAGGAAGTTTGCTTTTGGTTTGTCCCATGATTTGATATTAGAATGTAAAACTACAATGCCGAATATTGATATGGACATATCTAGACTTGTGGTTTATATCCGACAGGTGGAAGATAAGAAAAAAAGTAGGTAGAGAGGGGAGAAAGGAAGAACAAGAAGTTTAGATATGCAGAGCAGGGTGCAAATCAGTAGAACATTAGGAGAGATGGTAGATAGTGGACTAAGAGGAAGAACTAGGGAAATTCTTATTCGATAAATAGTGTTCCTTATCCTAATCCTTCATATGATCATCATTTGTAGGATAGTAGTGGTCTTAAGGCACAGGGTTCCCAATATCACGTCAGTAGAGCTCAGTCGGCCCTACCTTATCCTCTTTGCCATTTTTAGAGACAACTTCACTATGGATATAGTGAGGGGAGGGGAACTTGTGTTTTAATTATGGTAAGCCTGGTTATCTACAACTGAATTTTCCTATAGATAAAGTTGATACCGGATCTAATAAAGTCCCGATCACTACTTTTTTGGCTCCTACACCCAAAGGCACCACATCAGATACAAAAAATGGCCAGAATCATCTCTATGTACTTGCTACTATTTGGAATCTACGGTATCCCCAGATATTATTGCTAGTATGTTACAGCTCTTCTCCGGTGATGTTTATTGTTTGCTTGATCCAGGTTCTACCCTATCTTATATGTAACGCCCCAAATATGATACCTGAAATGCTACACGGTGCTCATGATACCGAAGGACTACAATCTAACCCATGACTAATATTTGTACCTGTATACTGCATAAAATACTTTATAATGCGGAAACATAAACTGAAAGTCCATAAGGTTCAAAATTGAGACATAGTATCTGATAAAAATATAACATCTGGGAGGGGTATGAAATACCCAAAACAACAGAAATAATCTATATGAACATACTGTAGTCTGGAAAGCCTCTAAAATGTGACTGTTTGAATAAGGAGTTGATGGGACATGTCCCCAACTAACTCCAACTAATAAACTAATTACTGAGATAATAAAATGATGATTATGACCTCAAAAGATGAGGACTAACTGCTAACTCTGACAGCTGAGACTGGAATCTACTAAGGCTTTGGATCTCGTGTCTCTGAACCTATGGTATAAGACACCATAGCGCAAATGCGTCAATACTTTGAATGTATTGGTATGCATGTGAGGTAGGCTGAATGCACGAGGTTCATATGAATGAACAATAACAATAGCAGACCGACTATCATGAGCATGAGAATACATGTATGATATTTAATAACTGACACTGATACCGTGATAACATGATTACTAAATATAAATAATGATAACATGACATACTGATAACTAATATAACTGATAACATGAGTGACTGTATCTGACAGTCCTAAATCTAATGAAACTAGCTGATTTTTGTACTGTATCTGAGTTGACTATATCTGACAGTCAAAAAATCTAAAGAACTATCTGAGTTCTATTACTGAGATTGTTTGACTGTGTCTGACAGTCCTGATTCTGTAACATCAAACTATGGGAAGTAGTTATCTAACCGACATGCCCCTAATATGCCATTATGGCTGAGTTGGGGTCTAATCTGTAACCCTAATTGGAAGGGTGTCAATACCGCACCACTGGTTAGGACAAGCTGTGGGTGACCCTTATCTGATAGTGTCCTTAAAAGAGAATGGTGGGCCCCTTATCTGACAGTGCTTATCCACCTCATCAACCCTCATCGGACAGTGTTGATATCTCAACCTATGCTGGCTACATAGTTCTGGAATGCAAAGATAACTTTTAAGAATCACACCCTCATCTGATAGTATGTGTTCCCATCATTGGGTTCACTCGGTGTGAATTCCTACTCCCATCTGAGTAGACTCTGAACATGATTTACTGAACAGAACATGGGCAGAGTTAGTGAATTCCGCTGACTGATGGAATATTACTGATATCTGGCAACTGGCTGAGTTCATGAGATCATGGAGATTTCCTGAGTTATAAGACTGCCTGAAGTCTAAGGATTCATAGCTTAACTGAGAGTATCGTGAAAACATGACATGGCTCTAGGCACACAACTAATGTTTCGGGTACGAGTACCCTCAGGACTCGATGGAAGGAAACTAACCAAACATAACTTACTTGAACCTATAATTAACATCATAATCCATACTACATTTATAGAAGCATTTCATTAAAACATGTGATAGGCATAACTTGTACATACATGGGGATTTCATGGTATCATGCTAGTTAGACACTTTTCCTTCATCTAGGCATTTAATCAAACATATTGTAGGAATGGTACATGTAAACATCATTGTACAATAATTAAACATCATGGTTCAATTCTAATTTTATCATTCAAGGGTTTAGTCATAGGTTTGCATGAATCTATATCTATAACAATTTAACCCACATAGAATTTATCACCCAACATGGAGGAGAATTCAATTTCTCATTATCCACATGAACAAGAGTAGCCCAATCACAAAATTCATAAGAAAATCCATAAACTTGAATATAGAAAAGGGATTCTTGGGCTTCATGGATGAAAGAAGTCCATGAATAAACACTATGCATACCTTGTTCGTAAATACATGAAGACTGATAGAGGAAATTCATGATTCTGAATCTTCTATGAAAAGCCCTAGGTTGCTCTTGAGAGGTTTTTGAGAGAAAAGAGTGTATTTTTGATGAAAAATGGTTGAATTACGTGTTAAAGGGCTTAAATTGGGGTGGGAAATTGACCCTTTTAACCCTGGACATGTCTTTTAATTTCAGTAAAAATTTCCCAAATTGGACCCCTGGCGCGACGCGGCGGTATCGCGCCGTGTCACTGGAATTTGACATTTGGGAAAATGAGGGATGGCGCGATACGGAGCAATCGCGTCACCACTTTCTTTGTGACCTGGAAGTTTGACGCGATGCAGGGAAAATAACGCTGAGACACTGGAAAAGGATAATTGCCATTTTAGCTTGTGGTGTGGCGCGCCACTGACCAATATGGCGCTGTTTTACGATGGAAACTTGAAATAGTCATAACTTCTTAACTGGTTATCGGATTTAGGCGAATTTTATATTGATGGAAAGCTTATTAAATTTCCCACATGAAAAATAGTAAAAATCTTAAAATTACTACGTGTAAAAAAGTGGATTCATCTTTCAAAGAAAGCTCCTAACATTTTTGAGACGATTTCAAGCTAGGAAAAGGTACGGGGTGTTACATTATATGACCCCTTGTGTGGATGTACTAATTGGTTCCGGTCTTGAAAATATTTTTGATCCATTTCTATTTCTACTCCTATGGGTGAGTCTTTTGTTGCCAGAAAAATCTATAGGGGTTGTGTAGTGTCCATTTATCATATGGAGACATTGGTGGATTTTATAGAACTTGACATGGTAATTTTACTATAATCTTAGGATGGATTGTCTCCATTCATTCTATGCTTCTCTGGATTGTAGGACTCGAAAGGTCAGTTTCCATTTTCCTAATGAAGCGATGATTATATAGGAAGGAGTTCCTTAGTACCCAAAGGAAGGTTTGTTTCTTATCTTAGATCCCATAAAATGATTTCCAAAGGGTGTCTATATCATCTATTTTAGGTTAAAGATTCTAACTCTGAGAGTTCCTCTTTGCAATCGATCCTTGTGGTTAACAAATTTCTTAAAGTTTTTCCCAATGATCTTCTTGAAATTCCTCCAAATAAGGAGATAGATTTTGGGATTAATCTTCTACCAGATACCCCTCCCATTTCTATTCCTCTTTATAGGATGGCTTCGACTGAATTAACGAAACTAAGGGAGCAGTTGAAGGATCTTCTTAAAAAGTGCTTTATTCATCCTAGTGTTTCTATGTGAAGTGCTCCTATAATTTTCATGAGAAATCAAGATGGGTCTCTTCGGATGTTTATAGATTATCATGAATTGAATAAGGTTAAAGGGAAAAATAAGTACCTTTTTCCCAGAATTGATGACCTATTCGATCAGCTCCAGGGTGGTAAGTGTTTCTCTAAGATTTACCTCTGTTCAGGCTATCACCAGTTAAAAATTAAGGAGGTTGATAATCCCAAGATTTCTTTCGTTACCTGGTATGGGCATTATGAGTTTTAGGATATTTTGTTTGGGTTGACTAATGCTCTGACTGATTTCATAGATGTTATGAATCGGGTTTTCAGACAGTTTTTGGATTTGTTTATTCTAGTCTTCATCGACAACATCTTGGTGTACTTTAAAAGTGAGGAGGATAATGTCAATCACCTCTGAATTGTGTTGCAAACTCCTAAGGACCAAAAATTGTATACAAAATTTTCTAAGTATGAATTTTGGCTTAGTACGGTGACCTTTCTATGGCATGTTGCTTCTAGTGAAGGGATCAAGAGGGATCCAGAAAAAGTTGAGAAAGTTAAGAAGTGGCCTAGACCCATATCTCCAACTGACATTATGAGTTTTTTTGTCTTGACTGGGTATTATATAAGGTTCGTGGAGTATTTCTCATCTATTGCTTCTCCACTGACGAAGTTAACTCAGAAAAGGTTAGGTTTTTATGGTCTGATGCTTGTGAAGGTAGTTTTGAGAAGTTAAAGGATAATTTAACCCCAACACCTATTTTGACCCTACATGAGGGTCATGATGGGTTTGTTATGTTGTGTGATGCATCCCATGTGGGACTGGGTTGTGTGTTAATGTAGCATGGTAAGGTTGTAGCCTATGCTTCCAGGCATCTTATGGTTTATAAGAGGATTACTCGATTCATGATCTAGCATTGGAGATTGTGCTTTTTACTTTTAAAATTTGGCACCATTATTTGTATGGGGTGCATGTGGATATTTAGGTAGACCATAAGAGCTTGCAGTATGTGTTTACGTAGAAGGAATTGAATCTTAAGTAGAGGTGATGGATCGAGTTGCTTAAGGATTATGACATGAGTTTACACAACCATCTTGGTAAAGCTAATGTTGCTGCTGATTCTCAGAACAAGTTGTCATGCCCCAAGGCTACCCCTAAGTCAAGACAACGGTACTTATGGCCACAAGTGACCACATGCTAACTCATGAACTGGTACTTGCTGTGAGCACTATGTAAAATAGCAATACAACACATGTGTGGAAGATAATCTGATAAGATACTACAAATCTAAATACTAGATTATGAAACAATGACATGTCTGAAATATTTGATAAAATACTAGAAACTAAATCATCTGTCTAAAGACTACTGATAAATACTAAAAGAACTGACTGACTGCCTAACTGATTGTCTGAAAGCTCTAAACATCATAAGGAGTGCCTAACTAATTATTTGAAAGACTCTAAACATCATGAGGATTTCATGGGACGAACCCCCAACTAACTCGGACTGACTAAACATAAGGAAATACTGAAATAATTGTAAAAACATATTATATCCTTAGTGGATGGGGATTCATCACTACTGATGTTGGGTAATTCTGAGCTGTCTATGAACTATCGAAAAACTAAGAATCTAAACCTATGTTATAAGACAATATAGAGTAAAGGATAAGTATGTGGTCAGTACTTTGAATGTACTGGTATGAGACATAAGGACTGACTGAAATGCATGAAATAACTGAGCATGAATGTATAAGCATGTAATATATGAGAATGAAGAACCAAGAACAAACATGTTACTAAGATAATCTAAAAATCTGAAAATCTGAAAGGACGAAATCTGTATAACTGAATAACTGATAATCTGTACACTTGGTTAAGCAAACTTAAGCTGAGATACACTGAAATACTGACTGAAACTATGGGAGGTATCACGTAACTAGCATTCTCCAATCTAAGATAATCAGGGTTTAGCCCTTTCCCTCTAGTTACATTCCAGTGCCCGCCCCACTGACCATCCTCAGATGCTGCATCATTTCATGATGTAGGTTCGGAGGACTTTTGTATTTCTTCTGTGCACTGTTAGGGGGTTTGGTACATTTGTTGGTTTACTATGAAGTGGTGAGCATCCATTCTTCGGAAGGCCTAGGAATTTCATGGGTTTTTCTATTATCTTAGTATTTTGGATTCCTTTTTGTAATAGTCGGGGGCATGTCCTGACTTTGTTGGTATTCTTTATTTAGAGTCTTTTGTGGACAGTTTTGGGATGACATGGATATCTTGTTTGACTGTTATCTTTCTTTTGGATTCATATATCCTTTACAGACTTGTTTGGCTTCCGCTATTTATATTTAGGTGCTCTTGAGGTAAGGCTAAGGGTGTTATATATAGCCCATGATGGGCTTGAGATTTCCCATCATGGCCATGCCCGGGTTTGGGTTGTGACAATATAATAATAACAAGAGTAAGCGACAAACCGAAAGGAAACATATAAAGTATATCAAATGAGAGAAGGAAAAGGACCAAAATATACAAACGAATCCCTCCTCAGACTTGGTAAGGCCAGTACTAGAGCCACTACTAAAGATACCCAGAGTACTAGATAAAATCCAAAATATACACAATATATAAAATAACTCTCGAGCACAAAAGACTAAACTATAGTAGATAGAGAAGGATCAACCTCAGACGATAGCAAGCTTACCCTACTTTGGATCAGTATTGGAAAATAGGAATCACGTCAACACCGATTGCTAGTACTTGGATGTGCATTAAGGTAAAGATGAAAAAAGTGTAGTATGAGTACCAAATCAACGGATACTCAGTAGGCATCATCGACCGACTGAGCTCAATATAGGAAAAATATAACTAAAATGTGAGGGTTTAATCTAAATCAAAAGTAAATAGGGATAGAAAGGTAAACAACTCTAGAGATACACTAATGCGATAAAGCAATAAGTAAAAGTGATACAGAAAGATAAATAATGTAGTATAAAAGACAAACAAAACATAACTTAACTGGGTCCCCGTATGACCGCGAGGAATACTGAAGAAGACAATTAATCCAACCGTGCCCCCATTAGCCGGTGGGACACACAAGAGGTAGTTTTAAAGAAAAATGTAAATAATCCATAACTAAACCAACACCATAAAACAATAGTAGCCGTCCAGATGTGCACCGAGCTTGGCCCATCATCAATGGATAGTAGTGAGAGGCCAGACACCGGGCTTGAAATAGTTGTGGTGGATAGTACCAAGAGGCCATATGACGGATTCAAATTAAAAATAGTGGGTAATACTGAGAAGCCGCATATATGACATACAACATAACTCATTATAAGATGTTGGACTCGAAACAAAAATCAGAGGAACCAAAACTCCCAGAACAATAGTAATTAATGCCAGAATTTTCAAATCATCATAAATGCCGGATTCGAACTGAAACTTATAGAAACATTTATGTAAAATAAAAATCCATACTAGGCCATAACTGATGCTTTAGTGGTGCCAAATTTCATAATAAATTACATGAATAAAACATATGTTGACCCTAAATCTTTACTAAAATACATATAAATAACCTTTTGTGTAACTTAATTAAAAAAGGTGAATCAAAGGTTTTGAAACTTAAATACCACCTTATAAGCTCATAGATACTACATCATACTAGAAGATACTAGCATAATAGTATATAATTATCTTAAATAAGCTCAGTATAATGATATGGTAAACCTAGCCTACTTGGACACCAAAATTAAAGACCTCTCTAAGATGCCTCCGAATAGTGCCGAACTAGAACTCGAGCTTGAATAATTGATGTAGTTAATTATTTTCCTTTTGGGGGCCGTGTTTGATATCAAAATATACTTACCCAAAATCACGTTTTCAACACATTTATATATAAATTGTACTTATTTTAGTACTATTTTAATAAGCATCCCTAAGAAATATATATTGGTACTATATATAAGTTCATGTATATGCCTTAGGAAAAAAATACAGTTGTTACCTAACCCACTAACGCTAAACGGCCACTTACCTAGAGACTAATCTAACTTAGAGACTAACTTAACCTATTAATTGACACCTAAGACACAAATGTCATGTAGATATACACTGGCATATATAAGTTATCAAATTTAATCCTGTTATTTATATATCGGGGTATTGTATAAGTTCGTGCTGAAATAAATATGATATTTTTGACACACCATAATTAATAAAAAATTATTTCTAATAAAACCGCTATTATATATTAGTAACATTTTAACATATCTAGATTCACTATCTTCGTTTAAAACATTAATAAGTTATAAACTTATTTATAAAAAAATATAGATATACTATAACTAAGGAATTTTATACAAATATAAAACATTTTAGAAGGAAAATAAATTATATTTCTACCAAATTCTAATTTAAAGTAAGTATTTCACAATATATTTGGTATCATTAAAATTCTCCAACGAATCGTCCGAAAATTGAATTATTAATTCCAGCAAGTCATAAATAACTTGAGGCAGTTATAGAAAATCTTAGACACCGAAAATGTATGAAAACAAGGAAAATATAATCCCACTTTTTTTGTTGATTTTTTTTCAAAAACACCTCTAAATCATGATTTCAAAATGGAAAAATATTGAGGTTCTTATCGGTAAAGTTTAAAAAGAATTTTATACATTTGCACCATGATTTTAACCTCGTTTTGCATTTGTTTTCTCCTTTAGGATTCCTTAACCTCTGAAAATGCTTTTCTAGAAACAAAATTTCAATTGAACACTTTTTTCTTCAAACCCATTTTGACCGCATCCTAAATATGGATAATATGAGTATTCTTAGCTTTATTTTAAGGAGTAGATGCTATATTTGAATGTTGTAGTTGGTGTCACAGCGTCTGTAAGAAGAAGATTCGGAGTTGTAGCACTTTATACTGGGATATTCATCATTCGAGATAGGTTATGACTTAACTTCTTTTACGTTGAGCTGGATAATTAATATATATGTAAAGCATTCTATGAGTTGGGAAAATAACTATGTGGTTTATATTTTGAGAATATTTATAGTGTTGTGTGCCCATATGGGGGTTTATATACTATTGTAGTTGACTCACAATATCTGTTATTGTATATTACCCGTGTAGGGGCTTTATTTGATATTATTGGCCTAATCTGTGCACATAAATGCCTTTATTCTATATATGATTCTCGTACGGGGGCTTATTTTGATAATTTAGGCCTTATTTGAGAATTGGTTGCTTTTTTCTTGATAAAATACATAAGTTATGGATTGATATGATATTAATGATATCTTATGTGTATATTTATTTCGATGGTGCGTAATTAGAGTTGAAAATCATGAATTATGGACATATTAAGTTCATTTCTCGGTTCACTTGTATATATATTTCGAGTTGGATGGATTAGATATAGTCATTTGAGTTGTTTGGGAGCATTACATCCTCATTTCATACATATATATTCATGAGATACTGGTACCACTTGAAAACACTATTTTTAAAAGAAAATGAGACACCTTTATTAAAGTCGTCTCCTCAAACACAAGTTGGAGAAGAGAGTTGAGATTGATATTGAGATATGAAATTTATTATATGGGTTGCGAACACCCCATAGATCTTTCCTGGTACATACGAGCTCGCTGGCTTTATATGAAAAGTCATACGATGGCTTTCAAAATTCATTCCATGTTCTTATTGCATTGCATACATATCTTGCTTTATTCCTTTATTTTTCTTGGATTATGTGTGGTTTTCGTGTATTTTCTTCTTTATATATGTCTTGTTACTACTTTTGTATACTTATATATGTTAGAATTGTTAGTGAAAACAATTTAAGATATCATTTGGGAATTTTTTATTTGCAGGTATTGTTCTTATAGTACATTTTACTTATTTCATGTCCTACTTTGCTCAGTCAGCCTATTACACTAACTGAGTACAAGTGGACCGTACTCACTCTTACTGTACAATTTTGATGCATATCCTAGCATGAGTATGATATGCAGAGGTTGAGATCATGCTATTGATTAGTTATATTGAAGGTATAGGACCATTCTAGCGTTCAGGGCAGATTCTGAATCTCACTCTATCTCACTTATGTCTTTACATGAGTTAGAGATAGATTTCTATACTTTCAGTTTTGGATTTGCACTTAGATTGCTTCTACATTATGACACCAGGTTATGCATGGTTCATATATTTCTTCAAATTTTTGTTTGTTATCTCTCTCTCTCTATCTATATGTGTGTGTGTGTATATATATATGTAATCAGTGATTGATCTAACTCTATTCTAGAAGTCTCGCTTGGGTTCATGTTATTATTGATTTTATTTTTTTCGTATCAATATGAGTGATAGACTTAGTTGTCAAGGCTACGCAGCAACATGTTCCATCATGACCTAATTTTTGGGTCATGAAAAACTTTGTTAAGATTAAATTTAGACATGTGATGCTTTTAAAGTTAGCCTACCGTGAAATATGTATACATAATTTTAAAAATGGAAATTGGCAACTTCCAAATTGGGTATAAACTTTGCCTCGCTTCATGATGCCTAAAACCTTGTAGGATACCGCACGAGGCCTAAATAAAAAAAAATAAACCTAATCATGCCACATAAAATATAGGGTAAAAAAGGTTTTAACTCTTTCAATTGAATATTGATTGTGACGTTGCCTTACATGTGTTACGAAGAAGAATATTTTTAGACTTTTTTATATTTGGTTGGTCAAACTTTTTGGAAAATAATTTCTTTAAAGATGAAGAAAATAATTTTCCTAATGAAAGTAAGGAAAACATGTTTCAGAAGTAGACTTTTACATTGATTGCAAATATTTTTTTCCACCCTCCAACAGACCTCTTCTTCAGTCCTATCCTCACTCACATAGCCCTATCGCCACCACCCCTACACTCCTCACCTCCCATAGTAATTGTCTATATTATAAACATCATAGATATAAATTCAAAAAAATATAAATTCAATAAAATAATATTATTATTTGATTAAAAAAATTAAATATCTATATTCCTTAGGAGAAAACGATTCATAGTTGTAGTGAAAATAGTTTTTAGGGGCAATGATGGTAATGATTAGTGTCGGAGGGTCATGAATTCAATCCAACAAAACCTTGTAAGAAGAAACATGTAAGAGTTCATGACACTTCAAAGCACGATATATTTACACATCTAAATAAATGTGTGGCACGTTACTAGGTAGTAAACTAGATCCAGTTACTAGGTAGTAAACTAGACCCAGTTTCTTTAACAAAGAAATAATTACAACTAATGTTCCTCCTTTAATGCGAGAATTTCCTGCGCATCACCTAGGGCACCATCAACTAAATATGTGAAAAAAGAAGAAGAAATATTGAGGTAAAAATATAAACTTTCTTTTAAAAAATAAGGGTGTTTTAAGTTTGGGAAAGTCACGATTCAAAAACCAAGGCATGATAATACTTATCATGGCTTAGAGTTGATAAGTAAGTCAATCACCCAAACGAATATAAAATAAAATAAAATTACAGAGATATACTTCTAGGCAAGACTTCTATAATAAAGTCAAGTCAACCACAAAATACACTTAAAATGGAACATGAAAGAAAACTAAAAATCCAATCGTAAAATCCGGTGTCATAGCATAAGAGCATCTAATACAATATTCAGAACTAAAAATACATAGTCTATCTCTAAAATAGGAGTAAATACAACTAATAGATAGAAGAGGCTTAAAGTTGACTTTGAAAAGCCTAGAGTGGGCCAGTACCTCGAAGTGTCACCAACTCCACTGCATGAAGTGGCCTCTGTGAGTCATACTCATTCTAGGTTCTGCACCGAAAGGGCATAGTAGAGGTGAGTATGGTCCACTTGTACTCAGTAAGTATCATAAGTGGACTGAGCTAAGCAAAAAATAAGATAACCAAAATATACTATAAGCATGTAACCTGCAAGCATAAAAGTCCCAAATGATAGCTCACACCGTATGCATTAATGGCTCTAATATATATAAGTACATAGAAACAAATAAACATAGACATACAAGAAAAATATACTTAAACAAAGCACAAGTGAAGACAACTAAGGAATAAGGAAAAAATGCAAGACACGTATGTAAATGCAATATAGATTGGATAAATGATGTAAGCCATCATACAACTTTCTATATACACCTATAGAGGACATAACTCCCAGGTAGGACCCATGGAGTTTTTGTAACCCATATATTATATCTTTATCTCTATCTCAATCTCAATTCACCTCTCTGGCTTGTGTTAACGGAGAGGGTTTACATAAAAGTCTCTCATTTTCTTTCAAAAAAAAAGTTTCACGATGATACCTATATCTCATGAATATTAATGTATTGAATTAGGATATAGTGCCCATAATAAACTCAATATGATGATATTCAATCCATCTAACGTGTATATATATAAAAGTGAGCCTAAAACTCAACTCGATACATCCATAATTCATGATTATCAACTCTAATTAGGCATTATCAGAATAAATATGCATGCAAGACACCATTCATATCATATCAACCCCGAACTTGGGTATTTTTATCATGATAAAAGTAATAATTTCTCAAATAAGCCTATAGTAGCAAAAGACCCCCCCCGCACAAACATTATATCTAGAATAAAGGCATTCCAATGCAGAGATAAGACCAATGATATCAAATAAATCTCCCACAAAGGAACACAATAGTAAAAATAGTCTCTAAATATAAAACCCATAACTTCCCAAATCCATAGCATGCTTTACTTATTTATTAACTACCCAACTTAATCTGAAAATATTTAGCCATAGCCTACCTCAAAACGATGAAACTCTTGTCTAACGTGATCCAACCCAGAGACTTTCCCTTACGAACGACCTTAGAATCAACTACAATATTCAAATGTAGCATCTATGTGTTAAAAAAGCTAACGATACCCCCATATTTGGGCTAGGTCCAAAACAGGTTCGAAAAATAAGTTCAAAAATGAAAGAGATAGAATCAAAATTTTGTTTTAAGAGAATTCCTTAAGGTTGTAGAAAATCCATGAGAAAACGGGTTAAAAATAAGGTACAAATCAAAGAAAAACCCTTTAAAATTTTTACCGATAAACCCCCTAATTTTCCATTTTGAAATCATGATTTAAAGTTTTTTTCGATTATATAATTGATGGAAAATAATGAGAATAAGGTTTTGAAGCTTACCAAATGGTGAACAAACCCTAAAACATTTCCCAAACCCAAAGCCCAAAGATCCAAAAATAAAATAAAAACACCAAAAAAAGCTTTTACACTATTTATTGAACAGAGCCTCACAATCGTAGGCCCTCACCTCACAATTTTGAAGGTTAACATTGACCAGTAATGAGGTTTTTCAAGGAAATCACATAGCTAGTCCTCACGATCACGAAGAGTCAACTTGACCCAATCCATCGATTAACCCATTGCAATCGCAGTAACTCCACCACGTGATCGCGATTCATTTCATCATTTAGGCTTATGCCCGCAATATGTGACCATGCTATTGTGAAAGAGGACCTGATGCATCAGAAAATACTGCATCGACAGATTTTTCAAATAGAGAAATATTTTGAACGGACCCGAGATTTGTTCATAACTTGACAAGAATAAACCATATATAATAGTAGGATAATTTTGATATTTTGGACTCTATAGAGACGTCGAACTTAAAAAAAAGGTCATTTTCACAAAATTAACCCCAGGATCCCATTTCAATTATTTTCAAACCTAGGATTGAAATGATATATAAAAGCCCTATATCCGAACCGGCTTTACTGCTAACCCAAATTTGACATCCCGGATCTGCTGGCGTAGTTCGCTTTTTCCATCCCACATTCATAATAAAAAATGTTGACTGAAGTCAACTATATGACTTCTCATGCCTCTGAAACTACAAACTCACACAAATTATTTCCGATCATATTGCAAACCAATCCAACCATCCTTGAATCATTCCCCTCTCTCTATCATGCGATAAGTATGTAAGAAAGAGATATCACCCTTTAGACCCAAATTAAGCGTACTCTTCCAAGCTAACCTTGGCACACCAAGTGTATCTAAGTCCATGGTCTTGGCATAACCGTCCAAAATAGCATGATAGTGGGCTAACCAATCCATTCCCAAGTAACATAAAAATAAATCATATTTAGGACAATCAAGTCTACCCAAGTCTCACGGTATGTAAAGTTAACCATACATGATAGGTACACCTGATCCACTACTAAATAATCTCCTTTGGAGGTAAATACATAAAGAGGCATAAAAAAGGGTCACACAAAATAAAAAAATATATAGACACATAAGAGAAAGTCGACCTAGGGTCAAATAAGACGAAAGCAGAACTGTAGTAAATCGAGACGATACTTGTAATAATAGTAGTAGAGGACTATGACTCTGGACTATCAAGTATAAAATAGAACTAATAACATCAACTACTAGACTAAGTAATACTATAACCACTACGACGAGCACCTCTACTTCTATCTCGAGCACCTCTAGCAACACCCTTGCCACTTTGTAGACCACATCTCACTGCAGATTAAGAGTAGGTCAGAAGACACACCGAGGACAACCCTTTGAAACATGACCAAACTCATCACATATATAATATCCTCTACATCTTGACTCAATCTAAGTAGGTGTAACAAAACTAGAATGACCACCCTGAACTGATGTTTAGCTACCTAAAGTTTCTAAACCTGAAGGTCTACCACTTGATCCTTGAAAAGTGGCCTGAACTAACCTACCATGATAACCATAGGAACCTCTACTACAAAAATATCTACCACATGAGATGTGTCCACAAAACTTACCATGATGACACACCTTCTTGGTGCCTCCCTTAGTAGCCTGGATGAAAGACTTGGTCATCTTGTCATGATCAATAATAATCTTAACTCAATCCCCTAAAACTAACATCTGAGATGTAGCCAACTGATAAGTACCATCTAACCCCTTCATACACTTTTTAATTTGCTTAGAATGGTGGAGATTCTAGTGACTGAATACTTAGATAAAGTGTGAAAATTATCTTCATACTCAACAATAGACATGAAAGCCTTCTCCATGTGATCAAACTCATCATCCCTCTATTATATCAAGATATATGATGCTAATTTCTCAAAAAAAGGCCTAAAAAAATTTGAGTCCAAGTCATAGCAAGTGAATTCAAGACTTTACAATTTGCATACAACTTTCACTAATCCTTAGCCATATCTATAAATCGATAGGTAGTATAAGTAAATGCATGATACTCAAGGAATCTAAGATTATGTAACTTCTCCTAGAAATCACCAAAAATTTAAATTCATCCTGACTAATAGCACCACCAACCTTAGGATAACATAAACACATACACCTTTCAAATCTCTTTTCATTATTATATACATAACTGTACCCAAAACAACATGAGGAATATTGAGTCTTTCAAGCTGAGAATCCACACTTAGGGGGTACCATAGATAAAGGTTGTACCCTTTAACTAGGAATACCATAATTTGATACTAGAACAGAAGGTGGACCACCGCTCAAAGTCTGAGGAATACCATAAACAGTTGCTGGCACTAATGATGGTTCCATAATTAAAAAAGGAGGAACACTAGGTGCACTCAAGGAAAAACTAATGTCGCCAAAAATTATACCTCTAAGAAAGTATAATGCAATCTCTATCAAATAAAGAACACAATAAAGGTTGGTGTCAAACCCATAGAGAATAGGCAGAATCTCTATAACAAACTTGTTGAAGTAGTCAAAAATTTCAAGAAGTAAATAGGGTATTTTGTGAGAATAGTAATTGAAGAAATAAATCTTGATCACTTTAGGTTAAAATCAATATGAGATTAATACCAGGACTATGTTCCCCCTTACATCCTAACTTCATAGACTTATAGTGCTTCGTCAAACTATCTTAATTCTTGCATACAAAATATGACAAGTTAGGTATTACCCACTGTCTTTTGAACACCTTTGGTAAATTTCATTCATCACCTTTTGAGTCTTAGGGTGTTGTAGTACTAACCCTTTTCCTGAATCCCAAATTAAATATCTTTTTTTGGGTCTTAAGTAAATTAGATGAAGGTTAATAGCTTTAAATTAAAGTTGTGATCTTCATTAGAGAATCATAATACATACAATAACATCAAGAAAGACTTTGCATTTTTTCTACTTTGTTATTCCATCAGGGTTCCCACAACCCTATTTAAGAGGTTTTTCCATTTATGTTTGCATGAAAACACATAAAATTCATGAAAGAAAGTATATAGATAATCTTACAATAACTTATGAATATAAACTAGAATCTCAAATTAATCTTAAACCATAAAAGTCAAGAACAGGGATTCCAAGATCAAAGGTGTATCTTAGAATCAATATAATGTTGTAAGTATAAAGAGTTCATAAACTAATACAAAAATATCAAAGGGATATTTATAGTTACACAACAAAAACTAAAAATCTTAACCAAAATAAAATAAGAAATTAAGGTTGGCAGTGGAAACGCCTAAAATAACGAGTCAAATAGTTTGACAATGACTTATTGTCAGCTCTGTATCCTGTCTTCTTTGCTCTTTGGTGATGACTTATGATGTCTCCTGATGAGTCATTGCCTGACTTGTTGTCTCTATAGTGACTTTTTCATCTTTCATAACTTAACTCATATGCTCAGAACGACTTTCCATTATGACTCATAGTCAGACCGTATGAGTCATCACCTGCATATTTCCACTAGGCTCAAATTTGCATTTTTTTAGAACTTTTTCATACTTCTGCTCAGATCAATCTTTTCTATAACTCATAGTCAGATCTTATTAATCATAGCCAGTGTTAACTTTATAATTTTTCTTCGAATTCTTCACTAGTTGTATAACGACTTGGATGATGAGTCGTAATGTTACCCAATGACTTGTTGTCCAAGAAGAGACTTTATTTTCTTTAGATTTTTATTATTTTATTTATTATACTCACTTCTAACCCTATTTTCCTGCAGAACAAACACAAAGCACATTATATCTAACAAAAAAGACCTAAGAACTTGCATAATTTCATTATTTTAAGCATCAAAAGTGCCATGAAACCATGGAACCTCAACACTTTTATCTTAGAACGTTTTCATATCCCCAAGAAACAAACATATAATAACCCAATACAATGCTTAACTAAGATAAACCTAAGGCACCTATGACAATCAACCCAATTTCAACTTAAAAACTCTTATGCCATCCTATTTTAAACTTTTCAAAACACTTTGTGGATCTGTATAGAACAACCCATGGAATTACATTAACAACAAACAATCAAACATATATGCAATCTGCATTATCCAAACAGATAAGCCATTAACAACAAAACCCATGTACTCTCATAGAAAAAAGTCCCAACTCATATAGTACCATATCATGTCAATGTAATTGACTTTGAAAGAAACTCAAACTTACAAAATAGGTTCTAAGTAATGTACAAAGAATACCCTAGGCTTTCTCTTATTTCTATACTTGTTTTTTGGACAGTTGGACTAAGATCACTATAGGGATTTACTCGGCATGTAATGCAGGCTTGTGGATGGTATGATACATTTTGGATCCAGTGACTAGCCCTCCTTGACATGACATATATATTTTGTCTTCACTTCTCAACCATTACTCTTTTATTTCTCCCTTTTCTCCTTTATTGATTTATTTTGGATTGGGTATGGTTTTCTTTTTGCTCTTTATTTATTCTTTTTTTTAATCTATTTATTTTGTCTCTTTTTTTATCACACCCAACCTTACTCTTTTTTTCTTTTACATTACACCCTTTTGCATACTTAATTTAAATCACACACCCCATGCTAGCCACCCACAACTTAGGTGATTTGCCTGAGTTGGGTGTACAGTGTCTAAGGAGGTAACAAGGCCAAAATAGGTTCATTGTAATTAATTAGGAAGGTGAAAAGGTGAAAAAAATAGGTGTAGGCTCAAATCAGGGATCAAGGGATATTTATTCATATTTAGATGGTTATTTAGGTGAAAAGTGGACTAAGTAAAAAACAAGGGATATTTATTCATAGTTGGATGGTTATTTAGGATAAGAGGGACTAAGTCAAAACATCCTATGATCATATCCTACCAGCTATCCTGCAACCTAGAAAAGACTAATCGAGCTAGTTATGGATTAAATGCAGACAAGGAACTAGTAAAGTATCTCACAGACATATGGTACAGGGTTATATTACCAACTACTACCTATCCAGTTCGTGGAAATGCTAAGCTATGATAATTTTGTTCCTACTCTTAATGCCACAACAAGATTCACAATAGTTATACAAATAATTACATCACACAGTTCATAATTTTTTTGGAGGGATATCATTTTTTTAGAACAAACACAACATGTAAACTGCCTTTTATTTCCTTATTTTTCCACTAATTAAACACAAACAAAATATAACACAAAACATAAAACACAATATGGCCTAAACATACCAGTTCTACTATGATAACACGGTCGAGAGGAAAAGAAACGTAGAAAGAAAAAATCACAGTTATGGTATACCCCAGTGCATAACTATAATATAAAAACAAGGGATAAACACATACCTGGATATACTAGGAGCCGAATCAAGACTATTCAGTATAAGGGGCCTTAGAATCGGCCCTAAATTCATCAGTGACTGTCTCAGTGGTGGCCAAGACACTCACATCAATAGTGGTATCGATAGTAGCCAATGCACTCAATGGTGGCTGGATCTTGGGAGGCATATTGGGCACTCCCACTCTGAGCTACTGTGGCTGCAACTGTTATATCATCCATTAGGGATCTTCCATCTTTCGCTCTAATATTGTGGACCTTAGACAAGTGGTCTTGTGAAGTCTGTAGGCTTGTTACCTGTGCTGCCCACTCCTTATAACTCTTTCTTTGCTTTGTTAACCTCTCTCTACTTTCTTCATCAATAGTATTCTCCTTATATTTTGTACCCCAAATATCTATTACCTCATCAATAAGACCTCCTCAATAATAGGAAAAATGGGGAATAACCTCGGAACTATGTCCTCAATAACAACCCTTAATTCTACCAACTCTATATACACTCCCGCCAGATTCAAAGCCTGAACTCCCTCTGATTTTTGCCTAATCTACTGCTCAAAGCTATCAAATTCAGTCTTCATACCCCACATATTTCTCCTTATTTACTTTTTACCCATGGTTGTACCCCCTCCTTAATATTGGTCACTTTATGCTAGAGGATACCTAATAACTTTAGAACACTGGTCATGAACTAGCGGGAGACCAAAATATATTAACCTAGAAGTGGATGAGAAGTGTATGGTCTCAAGGTTGGAGGAGGATTCAGGGACTGTGAGGACCCTACTGTATTTTTGAAGGCCTGTGGCTTAGATCAAGCAATCTCTATGGGGGCTTCAACAAGGACAGAAAAATTCAAAATATAAATATCTATCTACCTGATGGACTGGAGAGTTGCCTTAAAAATTGAACAACAAACCTTGACCTTCAAAATTGGGTTGGCATGGTCCCGAATCAACCCCAACTCTGTGGTCATATGGATCATAAAAAATTGATCAACCTCTCGGATCACCAACACTCACTCATCTAAACATATCTGCACCAATAAACAAGGAAAGGCTAAGTTGATATCCGTATGCACTACCTAGTCATGAATATCCCTCAGTTGGATCTTGGCTACATAAATCTCATAATGCTCCAAAATATAAGTGACCAATATGACTCTATCAGGACTCAACAAATTATCTCCCATAGTCGGGCTCAACCGATGTCGAATAGAAGTCCACTATGCTTGGCTGCAAAATTTAAGCTAGCCTTTATAATCTAAGTAGATAGACCCACAAACTAAGGTGCCTCCTCCTTCCCCATAGCAAAAATAATTGAGATCTACTTAAAATACATGTACTTATTATTTGTACTGATCTGTTTCATCTTTATCTTTTGTATTTTGTCAATGCGGTGATCAATAACTAAACTATCTGTGGGGAGATAAAACTTTGGTCTATAAAGAAACCTAGATATAGTTTGAGTGGAGATTTTTACCCAAACACCTCAGATAATCAATGAGTGCAGGGTATCACCTCCCTTCCATGACAACCCTTGTGGATACATCCTCATCATCTCTATTAAAAATGCTATATAAAACTCCTAGACTAGTGCCGAGATGGATATACCGGAGGCTCTTATCATCCATTCAAAGTGATACTTCTTAAACTGGGCCTTGAACTTAGGCATATCAGACATGACCACATTACTCTACTTGGGCTCAAGGTAGAACCCCCTCTTTGTCTTCCCTATAATAGTACTATGCCACTTTTCTGATCATATAATTCATGCATCCCGAGGCACCCCTATCAGTTAATGATGGGCACTAGGGTAGTCTTAATCTATAGAGTGGGATAGACTGGTGGTGGAAGAGGAATATCCACTGATACACTTTCACTAGAATCTCTTTCTTTACTCTTCTCACCACTTCAAATTTGATTGTGAATCTCTAATGTAGGATTTGCTACCAGATACAACATCTTTATTCCCTTCTTCACCCTTCTCAGGGCCTATCTCTTACTCTGACTTTTCTCTCTCTTCAAATTAGGGAGTGGAGGGTAGTGGTGACTCACATAGATTCTTTATTCGGGGCCTAACTGTGGTGGTGAGTAGCTTAGATTCTCTATTTTGGCCTTACCCTTCTTATCCTAGGGTAAACTGCTCCTTGGTTCCATTGGTTTCAAGATGGGATATTTCTCCAGAGAACTGTTGGACTTGTTATAAGGGATTGTCCCTGCGTTGATGAGTGGTAGAATGAGCCTACTTCTTTTAGGTCTGCTAAGTGCTCTTTGCAAAGTTGTTCGTAGGTGTTATTTCACATGAGGGAAGACACAATTTGGTTACTAATAGGTCAAGGAAAAAATAAAGAAAAAAGAAACATTGTAATAGTTCTTGGGCACCCTAATATAAAGGCTATGACTCATTTCCAGAGTCTAAGAGTTTCATGTCAGTCATAAGGTTAGATTATATGCATGTGCTGGACACTGGTCACACTATTAGTCCACCCAATGAGTCACTGGGTCACCCGATGACTCGTTAAGTAACTCGTAGTCTAACTAAGGGACTTTCATCCTCACCCACCGCATGCTACTAGTAGCTATGAGTCTCCAAATGACTCGTTAGGTTACCCTACGTGTCATTATAAGACTTTTCGCGACTGCTTTAATAGAGATGATAAAGATAGTTCTGGAGGACTAAATATTCCAATCATCAAGTTCCCCATATCAAGATTCCCATAATTTCCTATAATTTGTTCCATAGTTCATTCCCCAACTCAAGTTCTTGCTCTATTTTCATAATGATAGTAACTTCTCAAGAATTCTTCAATTTAGATTTAACCCTAGGCACATTATTAACTTAGAATTCAAAGAAAATTCCACTTATAAATGAAGCATAACTTACAAAGTAGTAAAAATAATAGTACACTTACTTTGGAGTTGAGAAAAATATTTGGTTAATAATTAGCCTTGTTCTTGAGATGAGAAAATTGACCTATTTTGGAGTAGTTTGAACTTGAATGGGGTGTTTGAGAATGATTAGGAGAGTATTTAGATTTGGAGAACCAGTTATGGAAAGTCAAGGGAGTTTAGGCTTTTAAAAATAAAAAGGGAATAATTTGGGATTTTAACTCCCTTTTATTTTGCATAAATAGAGTTAGGTCACCCATTGGGTTCGCAATTTTGGCCCTAATGATGAATCCTGAGAAAAATTCATAGTCAGTGGCTATGAGTCATTGGATCCCTCGTCTATTTAAAATTCATTCTTACTTGGGTCTTTAGTCATGATAACTCAAGGTGATGAGTCATAGTCACTGACAATGACTCATTCTAAGAGTCGTCAAGACTTCAGAGACCACTTACCTAGAAGCTTTCACCTGGGCTTCTCCTAACGGGCATGGTGATGAGTTGTAGGGTGTCCTATGGCTCATAGGGTTCCCCTTAAGGAACTGCACACCAAGAATTTTTTTTGTCCCCTCTTCCATCTTTCAACCCTGCACACTGAACACACAGATTACCCTATAATGTAATAAGTACAATACATGGGTTGCCTTCCATGTAATACTTAATTTAACATCGCGGAACGAAGTGTCTTTGTTGGGTACTAAAATTTCACCAACAAGAACATGGGTTTCTTCCCATGCAGCGCCAGATTTAATATCGCGACATAACTCAGTTTCCTTGGCTACTAAAACTTTTCCAAGTCTTACATCATGAAAAAACTTCAACTCCTCCATACTCCCCATATAGTTCTTAACATGATACTCGTTCCCCATGAATGGGGATTCTCCATCTCACTTTGGCTCAATTGCACCATGAGAAAATATTCTAACCATGGTGAATGATCCATACCACCTAGACTTTAACTTGGTAGGAATTAAGTAAAGCATCGAGTTATACAACAAGACCATATCACCATACTGAAAAACCCTTTTCTCAATCTTCTTATCATGGTATAACTTTATAGTTTCCATATACCAAGTAGAACTCTCATTAGAAAAGAGGTAAAGTTCATCCAATTTATTAACCTTACTTATCCTCAAATTTCTAGCATCACCCAGTATAAAATTTATCTTCTTCAATGCACATAGTGCCTTGTACTCAAGTTCAACCGGCAAGTGGAATGCCTTGCCATAGAAAAGATGATATATAGAGGCACCGATGGGAGTTTTCACAGTTTTCTGGCAAGACAAAAGTGTATCTTCTAGCTTTCTTGACCAATTAGTCCTATCGACCTTCACAGTCTTTGCCAATATGGACTTAATATCACGATTGGAGTCCTCAACCTGCCCACAAGTCTATGGATGCTAATGTGTTGACACCTTATGTTTCATACCATATTTTCAAGCAAGACCTTAAGCAAACGATTGCAAAACTGGGACCCACCATTTCTAATAATATCACATAGAGTACAAAATTGAGAAAACATATTATTTTTTCACAAATATTGTAATACTATGACACTTATTATTGGGAAGCACAACTGCTTCCACCTATTTAGGAACATAATCAACTGCTACTAATATATCCTTTATACCATACAAACTCACAAACGTACCCATGAAATCAATTTCCCACACATCAAACAACTCAAGAGCAAGAATAGGTGTCATGGGGACACATACTTCTACGAGATGCTTCCTTGGCACTGACATTGATCACAACACGAGCATAGTAATGTGCATCTTTATAAGTTGGTCAATAGTAACAACACTGCAAGATATTATGGGCTGTGCGAGTACCACTATGGTGACCCCTAACTAGAGACGCGTAATAGACCTCAAGAATATATATCATCTCAACTTTGGGAATACACCTTTAAAAAATACTGTAATACGTCGTACTTCTACCTAGTATGAAATAGTCCCGAGTATGTTAAAAACTTACTTTGAAAGATGAATCCACTATTATATACGTGGATTTTTTAAGATTTTCAATTTTTTTCATGTGGGAAAATGAATTAACTTTCCAACGATACCAATTTTGTCTAAATCCGGTATTGGGGTAGAAAGTTATGGTCGTTTCACAGAAAATAGTCAAAACTACCCAGGTACGACGATGAGGGTCGACGGACCGTCAAGATAACGATGTACCGTTACCCAAAATATTGAAGTAAAGGTAGTAAGACTACCTTCTATCTAAGGGCGATGGATCAGGCCGACGAAATGCTGAGATAGCGACGGACCATCGCCCAAGCCATTGCAGCAGAGACAGTGACCCCCTATTCTGCCCAGGTGCGACAGTCAGGATCGATGGACTGTCAACCCAGTGATGGACCGTCGCACCCACCATTGCATAGTTCGTTCAGTTATTTTAAAGTTATTTTTAAAAAGGGTATTTGGGTGTTTTCAACCCGTTTTAACCCCTAATTATATCAGACCAAGGCTCATAAGTTTATTATTTATCTACAACATCAAATTAGGTTTTTTTTTTCTCAAAGATAATCCCCAAGAATAAGATTCAAATCATTCTTCAAGAAACTAAGAGATTTCGAGTTCTACAAGTCCAAGAACTTCAAGAAACTCACAACCCAGGTATGTCATGTGTTGATTCATGGTTCCCTTTCACCCATGAAGCTTAAGAATATCTTTTTCAAAATACAAGATTTGTGTAGTTATGAATGCTTATGATTTAAATAGAATTGAAATTTCATGTTCATGATGTTGTGGAGTTTTGATTCATGTTTTAAATTACGTTCTATCAATGATTGACCCTAGTATATGAAGAGTTGCATAATAACTATGATAAACCTCTTCAATTTTCAAGTTGATTGATGGATCTATGATTATTAGATGTGTTGATGATTGTATAACCAAAGCATGCACCCCATGTGTTTGATTAAATGCCTATGTGAAGGAAAAATGCCATACTAGTATAATAATATGAAATACCTATTTATGTACAAGTTTATGCATGTCTAGTGTTTGATGAAATGTCTTAGTCAATTAATTATGGATATATGTGTAGCCATTGTGGTTCTTTAGAACTTGTAATTCATGAAATCTCCAACTTACTATATGATGGATTGTTGATGTTGGTCATGTATTAAAAAAAATCATGCTTTGTTAGTTTATTCCCATCGAATTCTGGGGGTACTTGTACCAAAAAATTTAGCTATGTGCCTAGAATCAGTGTCATGTTTTAAAGATACGCTCAGCCAAGCCATGATCTATAAAATTCAGTCAGTCTCATGACTCAGGAAAACTCAGTAATCTCAGTAGTATTATGTCAGTCAACGGAACTCAGGTAATTCAGTTTAGTCCAGTTCAGTTAATCATGTTCAGTGTCTATTCAAATGGGAGTAGGAATTAGCATCGAGTAAACCCAAGATGGGAACACACACTCTTAGATGAGGGTGTAATTCTTAGAAGTCATCCTTGCATTCCAGAACTATGTAGTCAGCATAGGTTGAGACATCAGCACTGTCAGATGAGGGTTGATGAGGTGGATAAGCACTGTCAGATGAGGGCCCCACCATTCTCTTCTGGGAACACTATTAGATTATGGTTTCCCATAGCTTGTCCTTACTAGTGGAGCGGTATTGACACTCTTCCAATTGGGGTTACAGATTGGAACCTACCTCAGCTATATTGCTTTATTTAGGGCATGTCAGTTAGATGACTCCTTCCCATAATTTCAATACAGAATCAGGACTGTTAGATACAATCATTCAGTCTCAGTAATAGAACTCAGATATTTCTATAGGATTCAGGACTGTCAGATACAGTCAACTTAGAACAGTATGAAACTCAGCTAGTTCCATCAAAAACTAGATTGTCAGATACAGTTGCTCAGTATTAGTTATTTTAGTTACATAGTTATCAGTATCTTATGCTATCAGTACTCAGATTCAGTAATCATGTTATCACGAACTCAATTATAGTTATTATGTATTCATGCATGTATTCTCACTCTCATGTTATTCAGTCAGTTAGTATAGTTCATGCATGTGAATCCTTTGCATTTAGACTACCTCACATGTATACCATTATATTCAAACTTACTGACGTATTTGTGCTATGGTGTTTTATACCATTGGTTCAGAAGCATGAGCTCCAGAGCAGCAGTAGCATTCCAGTCTCTACAGTCAAAGTTAGAAGTGAGTCCTCATCCTTCGAGGACATGACCATTACTTTATTATATTATTAATTAATTTATTTTAGTAGTTGGAGTTAGTTGGGGACATGTCCCATCAACTCCTTATTCAGACAGTTCAATCAGTTAGAGGCTTTTTCAGACTAGCATGTTTAGACAGTTATTTTAGTTATCTTGGGTATTTCATACCCCCCTCCAGATGTTATGTTTTATTAGTTATGTTATAGTTTTGAACCTTATGGACTTTCAGCCTTTATTTCCATATTTATATAGTATATTATGCAGTTTATAGGTACAGATATCAGTCATGGGTTAGCTTATGGTCCTTCGGGGTCATGAGCACTGTGTGGCATTTTGGGTACCAGAATCGGGGCGTTACAAACTTGGTATTGGAGCCTAAGGTTCAATAGTGTCCTAGGAAGTCTGAAAGCCACATCTAGTAGAGTCTTGTACATGGGTGTGTTGTGCGCCACATTTATGTGCAAGAGGCTATAAGATGTTTTAGGAATAGTTTCTTTTCGTTTAGTATTTATGTCATTCTAGTGATCATAATCTCAAGTCAATATCTCAGTCTAATCCATTTCTCCCTTTCTTCTACAGAACATACCTCCTAAAAGAAGAAATGGGAATCAGCCAAGCCCTCAGCCCGAAGATCCTTTGGGTGAACATGTCTCTCATGCAGAGTTCAGAGCTACATTCACTACTCTTGCTCAGTCAGTTGTTGCTCAAGATGAATGACTAGCTGTTGTTTCGGCTAACCCAGTGGCTAATTCAGCTGTAGCCAAGATTCGGGACTTCACCCGAATGAATCCTCCATCCTTTCTCTGGTCTAACTCAGATGAGGACCCTCAGGAATTCATTGATCAAGTTCAAAAGGTTACTGACATTATGGGGCTTACTCCTAGTGAGAGTACTGAGCTAGTTGCATATCAGTTATAGGATATTGCTCACACTTGGTTTAAATAGTAGAAGTCAGAAAGGCCAGATGATGCAGGGCTTATTGAGTGGGAGGAGTTTGTCACTGCATTCTTAGATAGATTATTTCCCCTAGAGCTGAGAGAAGCTAAGGTGTTGGAATTTATCAACCTCAGACAGGGAAACATGACAGTGAAAGAGTATTCTCTTAAGCTTACTCAATTAGCCAGATATTCCCCTTATGTGGGTGTAGACAGCAGAGCCAAAATGAGTAAGTTTGTCTCTGGGGTGAATGATAGTGTGGTCAATAAATGTAGGTTTGCGATGTTGAATAGTGACATAAACATAGCTAGGCTTATGACTCATGCTCATAAGATAGAGGAGAAAAAGATTAAGATGAGGGAGAAGCAGAATAAGAGAGAAAAGATAGGTAGTTTTAACATTGCTCAGCCTAAATCAGGAGGAGGAAACCGTTCTCAGTTTTGTCCTAAGTCATCAGTTCTAGATCCTTTTTCAGCTAGTGATCCAGCTCCTATGTTCAGGGATGGTAATAGAGATAGAGTGCCAGGTTTTAAGTCTCAGGGAAGTGTTAGAAATGCCCAAACTAATCCCCTTTGTCATACTTGTAGTAAGAACCATAAGGGTGCTTGCAGGGATGGTAGTGATGTCTATTTTTGATGTGGCAAGCCAGGCCACAGAGTTAGAGACTGTCCTCAGCCAGGTCCTCAGGGTTAGCAGAACTATTTCTCAGCTTAGTCCGGTCGCCCAAACCAGTCGGCAACGCCTAAATCGACTTTATGCTCTCCAGTCTAGGCAAGATCAAGAAAATTCTCCAGATATGGTTATTGGTATAATAAAGATCTTTCATGTGCATGTTTACGATTTGCTAGATCCAGGATCTTCTTTGTCTTTTGTTACTCCCTATATAGCAGGCAATTTAAGAACCAGTCCTGAAATTCTAATAGAACACTTTTCAGTATCTACCTAGTGGGTAAAACCATCATAGCCCGGAGGGTATACAGGAACTGCCCGGTTATGACATTTCATAAAGTTACCTTAGCAGACTTAGTTGAATTGGAGATGACTGATGTCATTCTCGGCATGGACTGGCTTCATTCCTGCTATGCCACAGTTGACTTTAGAAACATAACAGTTTAGTTTCAATTTCCGAATAAACCTATCCTAGAGTGGAGAGGTAGTACTTCAGCGTTCAGAGGTCAGCATATTTCCTACCTTCGTGCATGAAAAATAACATCTAAAGGATGTGTCTATCAACTTGTTCGAGTTAAGGACACTATTTCTGAAAATCTTAGCCTCGAATCAGTCCCAATCGTAAATGAATATTCAGATGTCTTTTCCAAAGATCTTCCAGGAATTCCTCCCGAAAGGGAAATAGACTTCGACATTGATCTTCTTCCAGATACTCAACCTATATCTATTCCACCATACAAAATGACACCAGCAGAACTCAGAGAATTGAAAGAGCAGTTGAAGGATCTCTTAGATAAGGGATTCATCAGACCCAGTGTGTCCCTGTGGGGAGAACCAATCTTATTCGTGTGCAAGAAAGACAGTTCTCCCAGAATGTGCATTGATTACCATCAGCTCAATAAAGTCATAGTCAATAACAATTATCCTCTTCCCAGAATTGATGACTTGTTTGACCAACTTCAGGATACTAGCTATTTTACTAAGATAGACCTAAAATTAGGATATCATCAGGTCAGAGTCCGAGAATGTGACATTCTAAAAATAGCCTTTCATACTTGGTATGGTCACTTCGAATTCTTAGTTATGTCCTTTGGTCTTACCAATGCCCCAACAACTTTCATGGACTTGATGAACTGAGTGTTCAAGAAGTACTTGGACATATTCGTTATAGTCTTCATAGATGACATCCTTGTTTTTTTCTCATAGTGATCATGATCATGCAGACCATCTCAAAATCATACTTCAGACACTAAGAGATCATTAGTTGTTTGCAAAATTCAGTAAGTGCAAATTTTGGCTAAGGTCAGTAGCATTCCTTGGTCATATCATTTCCGGTGATGGCATTAGGGTTGATCCTTAAAAGAACGAAGCGGTAAAAAACTAGCCCAGACCTGTCTCTCCATCAGGTATAAGGAGTTTCTTGGGTTTGGATGGATATTACAAACGATATTTTAAGGGATTTTCTTCTATTACATCCCTTCTATCTACATTGACTTAGAAAAAAGTTAGGTTTTAGTGGTCAGATCCTTGCGAGAAGAGTTTTCAGGAGTTGAAGACTCGACTCACCTCAGCTCTAGTCTTAGCTCTTCCAGATGGTCCAGATGGGTTTGTGGTATATTATGATCTTCCAGAGTAGGTTTTGGTTGTGTCCTCATGCATCATGGTAAGGTCAGAGCCTATACCTCCAGGCAACTTAAACTCCATGAGAAGAATTATCCGACTCATGATCATGAGTTAGCAGCCGTAGTATTTTCCTTAAAGATTTGGAGGCATTATCTATACAGAGTTCAGGTGGATGTGTTCAGATATCATAAGAGCCTTCAGTATGTCATTTCTCAGAAAGATATTTATCTTCATCAGAGAAGGTGGTTAGAGCTTTTGAAAGATTTTGACATGAGTTTTCTTTATCATTCGGGCAAGGCCAACGTCGTGGCTGACACTTTCAGTAGACTGTCTATGGGTAGTGTTTCTCATGTTGAGGATAGTAAGAAGAAGTTATCTTAGGAAATCCATCAGCTTGCCAGCCTATGTATTTGCTTATTCGATTTTGAGAAGGGTGACATATGGGTTCAGAGTAGTTCAAAATCATCTCTAGTTTTAGAGGTGAAAGAAAAGCAAGATAGAGATCCCATCCTTTTCAAGTTCAAAGAGTCAGTCAAGGATTAGAAAGTATAGGTTTTATCCCAAGGGGGAGATGGTGTATTGCATTGTTAGAGTCGTTTGTGTGTTCCTGGTGTAGACGACTTAAGGCAGTGAATTTTTGTAGAAGCGCATGGTGCGCACTATTCTGTTCATATAGGAGCCACAAAGATTTACCGCGACTTACAAGAAATCAATTGGAGTGGGATGAAGAGAGATATTGCAGAGTTTGTGGCTATATGCTCTATATGTCAGCAAGTTAAGATAGAGCATCAGAAGCCTAGTGGATCCATGCAGGAGTTTAGTATTCCTACTTGGAAGTGGAAAGAAGTGAACATGGACTTTGTGATGGATTTTCCTCGTACTCGTCGCCAGCATGATTCAGTTTGGGTCATTATAGATAGAATGACCAAGTCAGCTCATTTTCTTCTGGTCCATAACTCTTATTCAGCCGAGGATTACGCCAAAATCTACATCAAAGAGTTGGTCAGATTGCATGGTGTTTCATTATCAATTATCTCAGACAGAGGTACCAGTTCACTTCTCATTTCTAGAAAGTGTTCCAAAAGGGTCTTGGTACCCAAGTTCATCTCAGTATAAGCTTTCATCCTTAGACAGATGGTCAAGCCGAAAGGGCTATTCAGACTTTAGAAGATATTCTAAGGGTGTGTACAATCGATTTCAAACGTAGTTGGGATGACCGCTTGCCTTTGATTGAGTTTGCATACAACAACAACTATTATTCCAGTATTCAGATGGCTCCATTCAAAGCTCTCTATGGTAGGAGGTGCAAATCTCCAATCGGTTGGTTCAAAGTTAGTGAAGCCTAAGTCATAGGGCTTGACTTAAAGTCAGATCTCCAATCGTCGTATAGTTTGTTTAGTTATTTTAAAGTCATTTTTAAAAGGGTATTTGGGTCTTTTCCACCCGTTTTAACCCTAATTATATTAGACCAAGGCTCATAAGTTCATTATCCATCTTTAATATCAAATTAGGATTTTTTTTTCTCAAAGATAATCCCCAAGAACAAGATCCAAATCATTCTTCAAGAAACTAAGAGATTCCGAGTTCTCCAAGTCCAAGGACTTCAAGAAACTCACAACCCAGGTATGTCATGTGTTGATTCATAGGTCCATTTCACCCATAAAGCTCAAGAATCTCTTTTCAAAATACAAGATTTGAGTATTTATGAATGTTCATGATTTAAATAGAATTGAAATTTCATGTTTATGATGTTGTAGGGTTTTGATTCATGTTTTAAATTACATTCTTCCAATGATTGACCCTAGTATATGAAGAGTTGCATAATAACCATGATAAACCCCTTCAATTTACAAGTTGATTAATGTATCCATGATTATTATATGTGTTGATGATTGTATAACCAAAGAATGCAACCCATGTGTTTGATTAAATGCCTATGTGAAGGAAAAATGCAATACTAGTATAATAATATGAAATCCCCATTTATGTACAAGTTTATGCATGTCCAGTGTTTGATAAAATGTCTTAGTTAATGAATTATGGATAGATGTGTAGCCATTGTGGTTCTTTAGAACTTGTACTTCATGAAATCTCCAACTTACTATATTATGGATTGTTGATATGGGTCATGTATTCAAGAAAGTCATACTTTGTTAGTTTCTTCCCATCGAGTCCTAGGGTTACTTGTACCGGAAAATTTAGCTGTGTGCCTAGAATCATTGTCATGTTTTCAAGATACTCTCAGTCAAGTCATGATCCATAGAATTTAGTCAGTTTCATGACTCAGGAAAACTCAGTAATCTCAGTAGTATTCCGTCAGTCAACGGAACTCAGTTAATTCAGTTTAGTCCAGTTCAGTTAATCATGTTCAGTGTCTATTCAGATGGGAGTAAGAATTAGCACTGAGTGAACCCAAGGATGGGAAAACACACTGTCAGATGAGGGTATGATTCTTAGAAGTCATCCTTGCATTCCAGAACTATGTAGACAGCATAGGTTGGGACATTAACACTGTCAGATGAGGGTTGATGAGATGGATAATCACTGTTAGATGAGGGCCCCACCATTTTCTTTTGGGGACACTACCAGATGAGGGTTTCCCATAGCTTTTCCTTACTAGTGGCGCGGTATTAACACCCTTCTAATTGGGGTTACAGATTGGACCCCACCACAGCTATATTGCTTTAGTTGGGTTATGTTGGTTAGATGACTACTTGCCACAGTTTCCGTACAGAATCAGGACTATCAGATACAGTCATTCAGTCTCAGTAATAGAACTCAGATAGTTCTACAGGATTCAAAACTGTCAGATACAGTCAACTCAGAACAGTACGAAAATCAGCTTGTTCCATTAGAAACTATACTATCAGATACAGTCGCTCAGTATTAGTTATTTTAGTAACACAATTATCAGTAAATCATGTTATCAGTACTCAGATTCAATAATCCTGTTCTCAAGAACTTAGTTAGAGTTATTATGTATTCATGCATGTATTCTCACGCTCATGTTATTTAGTCAGTTAGTATAGTTCCTACATGTGAAACTTTTGCATTCATCCTACCTCACATGTATACCAGTGCATTCAAATATACTGATGCATTTCCGCTATGGTGTTTTTGTAACGCCCTCATTTTCTAGAATCGAAACGCCACTCGGTGCTCATGATCCCAAAGGATCACAAGCTAACCCTCTACTGATATCTGTACCTGAGAACTGTATAATATAATATAATAAATGCAAAAAACTAGCAAAAACTTGCCATAAGGTTCAAAACATCTAAAATACTCAAAACTAAACACTAAATACTGATAGATCTGTCTAAAAAACCTCTAACTGTCTAAACTGTAGAGTTGAAGGGACATGTACCCAACTAACTCCATCTCCTAAAAATAAACTGAGTCTAATGCCATAGTAAAATAAGGATCATCCTCGAATTAAGAGGACTCATTGCTATGTCTACTGCTGCTGACTGAGTCTGGTCTACTAAGGGTATTTTGGATCTCACACTTCTGAACCTATGGTATAAGACACCACAACACAAGAGAAAAATATGCGTCAATACTTTGAATGAACTAGTATGCTAGATGAGGTAAGGCTAAATGCAAGGGCTTATGCATGAACATAGTTTAACTGAATAACATGAGAGTACTGAATGAGGACATATGCATGAATACACAAACTATAACTGAAATCATTGTGATACTGATACTCGGATACTGCTTTACTGACATCTGAACTCACTACTACTACTGAGATACTGATTAACTAAATCTTCTAATATTGATAACTGATTACTGAAGTTGAGATCAGTCCTATCTTGCGGGTGATCTCCGAATCTAATGATAATGGGAACACTTGACAAAAATTTGAGATCAGTCCTATCTAGTGGGCGATCTTTGAATCTACTAATAATGAGAGTACTTAACGGAATATGAGACCAGTCCTATCTAGTGGATGGTCTTTGTATCTAATGATATTGAAGCTGATTAACTAAATCTGAGACCAGTCATATCTAGTGGGTGATCTCTGAGTCTGTTGATAATCATAATGGTTGACTGTTTCTGACAGTCCTTACTCTGTACTACTGAACTGAGTTCCTTTACAGATACTGATTCTGAAACTAAGACTGTGGGAAGTATTCATCTATCCGACATGCCCCTTTTAGCTAAGTTGGGGTCCAACCTGTAACCCCAGTTTGAAGGGTGTCAGTACCATGCCATGGGTAAAGACCTCTCTTGTGGAGTCAGTCCTATCTAGTGGGTGAAACCTGGGATCAGTCCTATATATATATAATATAGTAACGGGTGATCCTTAAGTATGTCCGTCCTATCTAACGGGTGACATCTCGTACCTTCGCTGGCTATGTAGTTCTGGAGTTTTGGGATTGCTCCAAGGGATCTCAGTTCTATCTAACGGGTGAGTCCCTATCCCTAGGTTCTCTCGGTGCTAAATCCTACTCCCAAATAAAAGACTCTTAGATGATTTTTTTTCTTAAGATGTACTAGACTTGAGATGAATCTATTACAGATCATACTGATCAACTGAGTTAAGCTGAGTTCACTTGGTTCTGAAGACTGACGGAACACTACTGGATCTCATTATCTGAATGAATGATACTGAGATCTGAATTGATTACTTCAATGTTACTAAGGTCTGAAATGAATTATTGAATACTACTAAGATCTGAGCTGAGTAGTGAACTAAAGCTGGAATTCTAATGATACTTGGATTACTGAGATTTCTTAAGTTTTGTAACTGCCTGAGAGTACTGAATTCAGTAACTGACTGAGTTCTAAGGATCGTGGCTTCACTGAGACTATCGTGAAAACTAACATGGCTTTAGACAATAGCTAATTTGTCGGGTATAAATACTCCCAGGAATCGATAACATAAAAGTAAAACATAACCATCTTAAATAATCATGACCATGGACGTTCATTCACCATTACAATCATTAAAGCATCTCTTCAAGCACTTGGAAATCATAAACATGTAATAATATAGGGAGACATGCTACTGGCTAATACTCTATTCAACATGGTCTTACAACAAACATTTTACATGTATTGAAGAGCACATAATTGGTGAATTTCATGCTAACATGTCACAATTCATTCACTAAGGTTTTTCAACAAACACTTGGCATGCATGAACTTACACACAATTGGGGATTTCTAGTTAACATGCTATAATGGATCTAATTCCTTCACATAAACATTTTATCAAACATATGGGGAGCATGCTTTGGTTATTCATAATTTCTACACTTAATTGACATAAACACATCACCTAACATGCAACGTGAATAGTATTTATCATAAGCATCACATGAATATCATACTAGGATCAAAGCTTGAAACTTTGTAAACAAAACATGAATGGAAACTCAATAATAACATGAACTTCAATTTCAATTCACATGAATCATGAAAACTCATAAATATAAGATCTTTGAATTTAGAAAAAGATTCTTGAACTTCTTGGGTGGAAGGAACCCAAGAATCAATATATAACATACCTCGTTATATGATTCTCAGAAGATTTACGGAGGAATCTTGATGACTTGGGTCTTGGATTAGAAACTCTAGGTCTTGTTCTTGAAGAAAATTGAGAGAAAGCAACAATATTTTGGTGTAAATGTGCTGAATCTTGTGTTAAATAGTATATATATAGGGGTTGGGAAAAGACCCTTTTTTCCCTTGGAATTAAAATCCAGAACTGGAAAAATCCTGAGTTTACGTGCTGGCGCGACGCGCCATAATCACGTCAGCTTACTGGAAATTGGGCAATTGGGAAACTGAGCCTTGGCTCAACGCGGTGGAAATCACGTTGCCACCTTGGTTGAGAACTAGAAAGACATCGTGATGTTGTGGAATCACGGAGGCTCACTGGAATTTGACAATTGCCACTTTGTCTGGCTCCGCAATGCACTAAAGTGCCAGGTGGCACACTGTCTTACTAAAATGGCTCTAACTCTTCGCCCGAGTGGTGGATTTGGGCGAATTTGGTATCGACGGAAATCTTATTCAATTCTCTACATGAAAAAAAGTCTATATTAGCAAAATTCTACGCAGTTTAAAATATTTCCCAATTTGGAAGTCATTTCTCGATCTTTTAAGGACGGAATTACACTTCACTTGACACACTCTAAGGCTCAGACTACGAGAGAAGTTTGCAGGGTCTTATAGTTTTATACCATAGATTCAAAAGCACGAGCTTCAGAGCATCAGTAGCATTCCAGTCTCATCAATCAGAGTTAGCAGTGAGTCCTCATCCTTCGAGGACATGACCATTATTTTATTATCTCATTAATTAATTTATTTCAGTAGATGGAGTTAGTTGGGGACATGTCCCATCAACTCCTTATTCAGACAGTTCAGTCAGTTAGAGGCTTTTCAGACTATCATGTTTAGACAGTTATTTCAATTGTCTTGGGTATTTCATACCCCGCTCGAGATGTTATGTTTTATTAGTTATGTTATAGTTTGGAACCTTATGGCCTTTGAACCTTTATTTCTGTATTTATACAATATATTATGCAGTGTACAGGTACAAATATCGTTCATGGGTTAGCTTATGATCCTTCGGGGTCATGAGCATCGTGTGGCATTCCGAGTACCAGACTTGTGGCATTACAAATACCATCCACACACACTAAAAATATATATGGTTCATCCCAGAAAAACTTGCATTCCTCATGCATAAATCACTTTCTCTACTGAAATGACAAGTCTTCTAGAACAAGGTCACTTGCCAAATTATTGGAAAAATCCACAAACCAGGGGATTAAGTTATGTAATTATACCAAGACCCTATTGTTTGGAAAAAGTATCATCAATCTTATGCTCATCCCCTGATTTTATCATTACCTCTTCTTCTATGCGGGATAGATGGTGTGTAACCTGATTCTCTATACCCTTTCGGTCCTTGACCTCAAAGTCAAATTCCTAAAATAATGGTACCTATTAGATCAACCTAAGTTCAAATCTTTCTTCACCAAAAGGTACCTCAAAGCTTCATGATCTGTATGCACAATGACTTTGATCTCAATCAAATATGACTAAAATTTCTTAAAAGCAAACACCACCACAAGTAACTCCTGCTCAGTCATCATATAATTGTTCTGTGTGGGGTTGAGTGCTTTACTAGCGTAATAGATGGGATAAATTATTTTCTCACATATTTAGACTAGGGATGCTCCTAGGGACACCCTACTGGCATCACACATCACCTCAAATAGAAGAGACCGATCAGGAGACATAATTATGGGAGCAAAAACTTACCTCTCCATTAGGCACTCAAAGGCCGTGAGATATGCATCATCAAACACAAAATTCACCTCCTTCTCCAATAACTCGTATATTGGATTTGCAATTTTAGAGATGTCCTTGATGAACCGCCTATAGAACCCTGCTTAACCCAAGAAGCTTCAAACACCTTTTATGGATATAGGTGGAGGTAATTTTTAAATCAACCCAATTTTAGCTATGCCAGCCTCTATACCTTTTTTCAAAATCTTGTGTCCCAAAACTATCCCCTTTTTCACCATGAAGTGACACTTCTGTCAATTCAACACCAAGTTGCATTCCATATCTTTGAAGTGTGATAGCCAAATAGGCCAAAAAGTCATTGAAAGAGTCACCCAAAGTTGAGAAATCATGCATAAAAACCTTTATGATATCCTCCATCATATCAGAAAATATGGACACCATACAACACTGAAAAATGGAAGAAGCATTACAAAGTTCAAAAGGATGAATGCAAACGCACCATATAGGAATAGGAAAGTGGTTTTATCTTAGTCTTTGGGGCAATAGTAATTTGATTATACCTCAAGTAAACATTAAGAAAACAATACCATCCTCTATTTGCTAGACGGTATAGTATCTGGGTTATGAATGGCATAGGAAAATTATACTTCTACATCCAAGTATTATTTTTTGATAATCCATACAAACTGTCCATAAAGTAACTGGTCTCATAGGAACTAACTCATTCTTCTCATTCGGGTCCATAGTGATCCCACCTTTCAAAGGCATACACTAAACCGGGATTAACTAATTGTTTTCAATAATAGGGTAAACTACACGTGTGTCTAACCACTTGATAATCTTGTTCTTCACCACCTCTTGCTTAGGTGGATTCAAATGACACTGATGCCCAATACTAGGTATACACTCCAGTTTAAGCTAAATCTTAAGAGTACAAATTTTAGGTAGAATCTCGATATTATCTGCAATGATCCAACTAATAGACTTTTTAAACCTCTATAACACCAAGATCAAGGACTTAACCTATACAACCAAAAAATCTATCACAATAATGATAGTTAAGGTATTGTTGTCCATAGAAATGCATAACACAAGTGAGAATAAAGGGCCTTTAATTGCAATACCGGTGGCTCCTCAATTGATGGTCGAGCTGGTGGAGTTGCTTTATTTTTCAAGTCCAAACCTATTTTCTTTAGCACATAAGTATAAGATCCTCTACAATTAAGAGCAATTATTCACTCACTATACTTATCAATGCCATCACTATCAATGTTCCTAATCACTGCTGCTAGTTTTTCAACAAGAAGTCTCTTCTAAGTAGGCACACTCACTGCATCATCCTCAACAGTATCTATCAAAGACACCACACACATAAATTTTTGTTATTGCATCGAATGCCCCACATAAAAAGTAACCTATTCATCAATGAGCCTGAATTTCATATATCTAATCTCTATGTCAACCAATTCCTACCCGTGGATAGCAAAGACCTTACTAAGATAATAGAAATATCAAAATCCACCTCACAATCAAGAATCACAAATGTAACTGGGAATATAAAGGAAGCTACCTTTACACAAACATCACACAATATACTAATCAGATTCATCACAATTGGACCAGCCATCAGTAATCTCATCGACGTTGGGTTAAGTGAACTCAAACCCAATTGTTTGTACATAACTAGATGCACTAGATTAATATTAGCTCCAAAGTCACAAAATGATTGTGATAAATTCAGAGACCCAATAGTGCAGTGAATAGTGATTACTCTGGCATTTTTTTTTTGTTTATCAATTAATGATTGGGAAGCAATAACACTACAGTGGTGAATATTATTAGTGTGCTCAAAACTTGACACTACCCAAAATAGTTCTATGTCATAGGGGAACCTCAAGCCCACATAAACCGGAGGTCGCCCCAATAACCCAACCTAATCTTTATCAAAATATCCACAAAGGTTGAGAAATCCCGACCTTATTATAAGATAGTGGAAACATAAGGCTAATAGTCAAAACTTAAACAATATCTAGAAACTCGATAATGTCAAAAGTCTAGCAAATATACCCAAGTCCATAGTTATCCACAATACCTCTATATAGATTCGAAGTCTAAATATATGAAAAAATATTGGGACATGCCCCCGACAATAGCCAACATGAAGTGTAAAACATAAGGTAAAGAGAATATGAAATACGTACCTTATAGTAAGTGGACACAAACCTCAAACCAACACATCTTTTATGATAGGTAGACATGAACCAAAAACAAACCTACCACTTATAGTAAGTGGACACGAACCACGAACTGGCATACTTTTTATGATAAGTGGACACGAACCATGAATCAATGTACCTTATATTGTAAGTTGTAACGCCCTGAGTCTGTACCCTTGACGCTACATGGTGCTAGTGATCCCAAAGGACCACCAGCTAACCCATGACTGGTACCTACTGTGAGAACTGAATAATAATAACACTACAATACTGATATTACTGAAATAAATATGGAAGGTAGGCTGAAATTTCCATACGGTTCATAAATGAAAATAAATACTGAATACTGAAAACTGAATACTAAAATATCTGTTTGAAATACTCTAGTCTGAAAGTCTCTAACTGTTTGAATTATGGAGTTGATGGGACAATCCCCCTACTAACTCCAACTACTGAAAAATGTATTGAAATACTAAAATAATACACTGTTCTCAAACTATGAGGACTCATCACTAAGTCTGTTGCTGATAGCTGGGCTGGAAAGTACGGTCAAGAGCCCATACATCTAAACCTATGATATAAGATATCATAGCATAAAAAAAGGTATGGTTCAGTACTTTGAATGTACTGGTATGCAAAGTGAGGTAGACTGATATGCATAGGTTCATGTGCATGAATAATAACTGACTGAGTAACATGAACATAGCTGAATGAGAGAATATGAATGAATACATAAACTATAACTGAGATATTGTTAACACTGGTTACTGTGTTTTGGATACCGATTAACTGATATCTGAGTTAACTAATAAGGTAATACTGATAACTGAGTGACTATTTCTGACAGTCCTGATTGATAACTGGGTGACTATTTCTGACAGTCTTGATTCTATAGAACTGAACTGAGTTCTATACTAAGATGGTGACTGTATCTGACAGTCCTGAATATGTAGAACAAAATTGAGTTTTATACTAAGACTGAAACTGAAATAGTAGGAGGTAATTATCTAACCTACATGACCCTCTCTGAATGGATTAGGGTCCAACCTATAACCCCAGTTGGAAAGGTGTCTATACCATGCCATGAGTAAAGACAAGTTATTAGTTAACCCTTTCTGACAATAAGCTCTTTCATCAACCCTCGTTGGCAGTAAAACTCATATGAGATGTATCAACCCTAGTCTTAGAGAAAGAAATCTCAACCTACACTGGCTGCGTAGTTCTATAATACAAGGATTGCTACTAAGGGTCAAATCCTATGCTGGCAGGAATGCCCTCATCCCTGGGTTTTCTCGGTGCTGAATCCTACTCCCAACTGAATAGACACTGAACTGATTTCTAATCCATACTAGGCTTGACTGAATTATTACTGATCGTTTTGTCTAACTGTACTAAACTGAGTTCACTGGGTTTTGCTAACTGATAGAGTACTACTAAATCTGGTTAACTGATAGAGTTTACTGAGTTCTGAACGAAATACTGAACAGAGACTGTGACTGATTACTGAGTACTACTAATTGTAACACTACTGAGACTGTTCTGTTACTAATGTAGCTTTAGGTAAATAGCTAAATTTTTGGATAATGAATACCCCCAAGACTCGATAATATGAAAAATAAAGCATAGAATAAACTTAAAAAGCATAACACTGTGCACTTGTTCATAACTCATCCATAGAGACATTTTATCAAACAATTGTAAGGCATAAGTATACATATATAATAGCATGTCATGATTTTTCCCCATTTAGTTCACATGATCACTTTAACAAACACTTGGGGAGCACCAATATACACATGATGCTAAACAACATGTGGGCATCATAACATCAATTCCCAAATTCCCAAATTCACTAGCTTCAAAATAAATTCATATGATACTACACACATGATAATCAATTCCACATGAAACTTGTAATAAACCATGGATTAGAAAACCAATTAACATTATAATCATGAATACACTTAAATCAAAACATGGAAATCAATCTACTTGAACTTTAAAAAAAGTTTCTTGGACTTCAAGGGTGAAAGGAACTCTTGGATGAATACTTCACATACCTGAGTAATAGAATTAATGAAGGTTGATGGAGTGTTCTTAAAGATTGATCCTTGAATGTAGATTCCCTAGGGTCTATTCTTGAGTAATTTAAGAGAAAATAATGAATGTTTTGCCCTAGAAATGATTAATTTCATATTTTTGGTGATGAATAGGGGTGGGAAAATTACCCAATTACCCATCTGGACGTGACTTTTAATGAGACAAAACCGTGCCCAGTGATGCATAGGCCGGCGTGCCGCATCGATGAGGTCGACGCTATGGCCGACGTGCCACGTCGAGTCTATGTCAGTTCACTGGAAATTACACTAGGAGCTGGAGAAAATATTCATTATCGTGATAGGCGATACGACGCATTGATATCGCATTGATACACTGCTTTAGACTCGTAAATGTGCTTCAAGCGATGTTCGAAAAATCTAAAACTCATCCAAGAACACCTACTGACATTCTTGATCATGCAACAACATAAAGATCGATATTTAATGATATTAAGGGTCGCGAAATAAGATCGCCAATAATAAAGGCTAAAATTACTAAGTATGAATACTTAGCTAAAATTTTCTTAGTCTGGGACCCTTAACAAGCTTTAAAGGACCCCCTTTAGAACATTTGACCTGGAATGAGACTGACTAAGATGAGAGAACTGATAGACTAAATGTACATACTGGACATGCATAACTGAAGCGTGATTTCATGGCTGAGACTACTAATATACTGAATTATCATACTAAACATGCATAACTGAAGCATGTTTTTATAACTAATATTACTAATAAGATGAGTTTTTATATTGAAAACATATGATTAATGAGTACCTGATTGAACTAATTTATGAATGCATGACTGAGTATGCAACGTTATTTGATACCAAGTTGGTAACTACATATGAATATGAAACTGAGTAAATTTAAGGAAAATTGTTACCTTGAGATGAGTCTGAGTTTGCGGAGAAGAGGTGAGGATACTTGGTCCACATATCTTCTTCTACTTCCCAATTAGCTCCCTCAACGGACTAATTCCACTAAAGAACCTTAACTAAAAGGACTTCTTTGTTCTTCATTCTGCGAATCTGAAAATCAAGGATTTCGACTGGAATTTCCTCATAATAGAGGCTGTTCTGAACATCTATACCCTCTATAGGGACTACAACTACTGGGTCACCTATGCATTTCTTTATCAAGGAGACACGAAACACTGGGTGCACTGAAGCTAAGTATGAAGGCAACTCAAGCTCATAAGCTACCTTTCTGAAATGGCTGAGAATTCGGTAAGGACCGATATATCGGGGACTTAGCTTCTCTTTCTTTCAAAACCTTTTCACTCCTTTCATAGGAGTGGTTTTCAAATACACATAGTCACCAATCTCAAACTCTAGATCCTTTCTGCGTACATCAGCATACGATTTCTATCATCTCTGAGCTGTCTTATGCCTTTCCCTAATCAACTGAACTTTTTCTAACCTATCAAATACTAAGTCAAGCCCTACCACTATGGACCCGTCCACTTCAACCAACCAATGGGAGATCTAAATCTCCTCCTATAAAGCACTTCAAATAGAGCTCTCCAAATGTTAAAATAGTAACTGTTATTATACATAAACTCAATCAATGGAAAATGGTCATCCCAACTTCTTTTCAAGTCAATGGTACATGCTCTTTGCATATTTTCTAGAGTCAGGATGGTCCTTTCTTCTTGACCATCTGTCTGAGGGTGGAAGGCTATACAGAGGTGAACTTGGGTTCCAAGACCCTTTTGGATGTCTTTCCAGAAATGAGAGGTAAACTCAATACATTTATCTAAGATGATGGAGAATGGAACTCCGTGAAATTTGACCGATTCTCTAACTTAGAGCTTGGTATAATCCTTGATTCAATAAGAGGTATGGACTGGTAACAAATGAGCTGAATTGGTAATCCTGTCTACGATATCCCAAACTAAATTATGCTGACAACGAGTACGGGAAAAACCCATAACAAAGTCCATGTTCACTTCTTCCCATTTCCATGTGGGAATTCTAAACTCTTGCATAGACCCACTAGGATTCTGATGTTCAATCTTAACCTACTGACATGTTGATAATTTAGCAACAAACCCTATAATATCTCTGTTTATCCTACTCCACCAATAGACTTCCCGCCAGTCGCGGTATATCTTAGTGGCCCTTGGATTAATGGAGTAGCGCGCACCATGCGCTTCTACAAGAATCCACTGCCTCAAGTCATCTACACTTAGAACACATAGCTAACCCTGTCAACGCAATACACCATCTCCTCCTTGGGAGAAAACCACTATTTTCTGATATCTAACTGACTATTTATACTTAACTAGACTGGGATCTTTGTCCTACTTTTCCTTCACCTCGAAAACCAGAGATGATTCTGAACTACTCTGCACCCATACACTACTTTCTGCTGAATCGACTAAGAGGCCACCTAGTCTGGAAATATGATGAACTTCCTGAACTAACTTCTTCTTATCATTTTCCACATGAGAAAAACTACCCATAGACATCCTATTGAGAGCATCATCCACTACATTGGCCTTGCCCAGATGATACAGGACACTCATGTCATAGTCTTTCAACAAATCCAACCACCTTCTCTGATGGAAGTTTAGGTCTTTTTGAGAAAACACATACTGAAGGTTCTTATGGTCTTTGAAAAGATCAACATGTACCCCATAAAAATATTACCTCCAAAACTTTAAGGAAAATACTATAACTGCTAACTCAATATCATGAGTGTGGTAGTTCTTTTTATGGGGCTTAAGATGTCTAGAAGCATAGCCTATGACCTTACCTCTCTGCATCAAAAAACACCCCAAACCAACTCTGGAGGCATCACAATATACCATAAACCCGTCTAAACCATCTGGTAGAGTCAAAACTGGAGTTGTAGTGAGTCGAGTCTTCAACTCCTTAAAACTCTTCTCATAAGAATTTGACCACTATAACTTGACTTTCTTTTGAGTCAATCTGGACATAGGGGATGAAATAGACGAAAATCCTTCAACAAACCATTGGTAATAGCCAGCCAAACCCAAGTGACTCCTAATATCTGATGGAGAGATAGGTATGGGTCAGTTTCTCACTGTTTCAGTCTTTGGGGGATCAACTCTAATGCCATCATCGAAAATGATATTTCCAAGGAAATCTATTGACCTTAGCCAAAATTCGCACTTACTAAATTTAGCAAATAAATGGTGGTTTCTGAGAGTCTGTAATACTATTTTGAGATGGTCTGCATGATCATGTTCACTACGTGAGTAGACAAGAATGTAATCAATGAAGAATATGATGAACATGTCCAAGTACTTCTTGAATACACAGTTCATAAAGTCCATGAAAGTTGCTGGGGCATTGGTGAGACCAAATGACATGACTAGGAATTAGAAGTGACCATACCGAGTTTTGAAAGTTGTTTTTGAAATGTCATATTCTCTGAATCTGAGCTGATGATAGACTTATCTGAGGTCTATCTTAGAAAAATAACTGGCACCCAGATGTTGGTCAAACAAGTCATCGATTCTGGAAAGTGGATACTTGTTCTTGACCGTGGCTTTATTCACCCGATGGTAGTCTATACATATTCTAAAAGAACTATATTTCTTACACACGAATAGAATTGGTGCACCCCAAGGGGATATGCTAGGTATGATGCATCCCTTATCTAGGAGATCCTTCAACTGTTCTTTTAATTCTTTGAGTTTTGCTGGTGCCATTCTGTATGGCAGAATAGATATAGGCAAAGTATCTGGAAGAAGGTCTATTCCAAAGTCAATTTTCCTCCCAGCCAAGTATCTAGAAGAAGGTCTATTCCGAAGTCAATTTCCCTCTTAAGAGGAACTCTGGGAAGATCTTCGGGAAACACATTCGGGAATTTACATGCTATCAGAACTAACTCAAGACTGGGAATATCGGAACTAGAATCCTTGACTCGAACAATATGATAGACACACCACCTAGATATCATTTTTCTCGCCGTTAGGTAAGAAACAAGATGACCCCTAACTAAGATACTACCCCTCCATTCTAGGACAGGTTCATTTAAAAACTGAAATTGGACAATTCTATTTCTTCAGTAAAATGAGGCATAGAATGAACGAAGTCAATCCATGCTGAGAATGACATCAAAATCTGTCATCTCTAATTCTACTAAGTCTGTTGAAGTGACTTTCTGAGATATCATAACCAGATATTTCCTGCATACCCACCGGGCTATAATAGATTTACCCACTGGGTAGTGATTGAGAAAGGTTCTTCTAGAATTTTGGGACTGACTTTGATGTTAACAACTATATAAGGAGTTACAAAGGAAAAAGAAGCTCCTGGATCAAGAAAGGCATAAACATGCAAATAATAAACTTGTGACGTACCAGTGACCACATAAAAAAAATCTCCCGATCTTGTCAGGACTGAAGTGCATAAATTCTATTTGGACGTTGCCTACTGGTGGCATGAGAATCGACACCCTACTGATTTAGGCGATCGAACTGAGCTGGGGGAGAATTATGCTGACTCTTCAAACCCACCTGAGGACATTGTCTGGCCCTGTGGCCTGGCTTGACATATATGAAACACACGTCACTACCACCTCTGTAGACGCCCTGATAGTTTTTGCCATACTTCTGGCAAAGAAGATTTGTTCAGGAACAACAAACACTACCTTGGGGTTTAGGACCTGATGCCCTATCTCTATTGCCATATCTGAATTTTGGCACTTGATCACTGGCTGGGGATGAATATGGAACTGAAGATTTTGAGCAAAACTGAGAATGATTCCCACCCTCAGACTTAGGCTGAGTGAAGTTGAAGCTACCTATTATAGATCTCTTATTCTCCCTCTCTTTATCTTTATTCTTAGCCTCCTCTATCTGCTGAGCATGGATCATGAGCTTGGATATGTCCATCTTCTTAATCAACATTGAGGTCCTACACTCCTTAACTACATTGTTAGATACTCCAACTACAAACTTACTCATTTTATATCTTCTATCTGCTACCATATGAGGGTATATATGGCTAATTTAGTAAACTTGAGAGAATACTCGTGTACTCTCTTGTTGCCCTTCTTTAGATTAATAAACTCTAAAAAAAGGTGAAGGACTTGGGAAGAGGGTTTGGAGAAGTAGAGCTATGTTATTATTTTTTGCAGCATGATAGTGTAACAATTCCTTGGTTAGATGCCTTATATTTGCATTCAAGCTAAGTACCTCATCAGTTACAGTTGAAACTCTCTTCTTTAGTTTAGAATTCTCAGTTCTAAGCTCTTCAGAGACACTTGGATCCTTATTATAAAGATGATGAATTTTCATTTGCAATTTACTAATCTCTTCATCCTTAGCAGTTGAGTTGAGTTTCAATTCCTCTATTCCTTTGCAGAGCTCATCTTAGGAGATGTTACCTAATTTCATTTCCGCACATAGTTTTGATTTACTACCCTCAAATCTAGCGAGAAGAGCCTATCCAGAAAGGCAATAGCAAACTCCTCCAATTCTATGGGCCCTGCATCTACAGCCTTCTCTACTATCCATGATTTGAACGACGAGTGAACCATATCCTGTAACTGATATGCGGCCAACTCAGCACTCTTACTAGCAGTGACCCCCATAATATCTGTAACCTTCTGGACCTGATCAAGAAATTATTATGGGTCCTCATCTGACTTTGACTCGTAAAATAGGGAGGGTTCATTCAGGTGAAGTCCCGAATCTTGGCTATAACAGTATTGGCCACTGGGTTGGCTGGAACGGTAGTTGGGCATTCATTCTGGGATGTCATAGAATGATCTTGGGTGGTGAAATCTGCTCTGAATTCTGCATGGGAGATATGATCTTCCAGAGGATCTGGCTAGACGGGCTGAGGTGCTGGCTGATTTCCTGTTCTTATTCCATTCTTCTTTGAAGGCATGTTTTGTAAATTGAAGGGAGGAAAGAATTAGACTGAGATTTTAATTTAAGCTTATGCTCACTCACATGACATGAATACTGAAATAAAGGAAACTTTTCCTAAAATATCTTGTAGCCTCCTGTCCACAAGTCTGGTGCGCTACATACCCATGCATAAGACTCAACTAAATGCAACTTTCAGACTTCCTAGGACTCTGTTGAACCTTAGAATCTGATACCAATTTTTTAACGCCTCGAGTCTGTACCCGTGATGCTAAATAGTGCTAGAAACCCCGAAGGACCACTAGCTAACCCATGACTAGTACCTTATGTGAGCACTGAATAATAATAACACTGCAATAATGATATTACTGAAATAAATGCAGAAGGTAGGCTAAAATTGCCATAAGGTTCATAACTGAAGACAAATACTGAATAATGAAAATTAAATACTAAAATATCTATTTGAAATACTCTAGTCTGAAAGCCTCTAACTGTCTGAATGATGGATTTGATGGGACAAGCCTCTAACTAACTTCGACAACTGAAAACTGTACCAAAATACAAAAATAATACTCTATCCTCAAACTATGAGGACTCACCACTAAGTCTGTTGCTGATAGGCTGGGTTTCTAAGTATGTTCAGGAGACCGTGCATTTGAACCTATGATATAAGATATCATAGCGCAAAAGAAAGGTATACATCAGTACTTTGAATGTACTGGTATGCTAAGTGAGGTAGGCTGATATGCATGGGTTTATGTGTATGAACAATAACTGACTGAGTAACATGAACATAGCTTAATGAGAGAAAATACATGAATACATAAAATGTAACTGAGATCATGTTAACACTAGTTACTGAGTTTTGAATACTGATTAACTGATATCTGAGTTTACTGATATGATAATACTGATAATTGAGTGACTATTTCTAACAGTCCTAATTGATAACTGCATGACTATTTCTGACAGTCTTGATTCTATAGAACTGAACTGAGTTCTATACTGAGCTGGGTAACTGTATCTGACAGACTTGAATCTATAAAACTGAACTAACTTATATACTGAGACTGAAACTGAAACTGTGGGAGGTAATCATCTAATCGACATGCCCCTCCCTGAATGGATTAGGGTCCAACCTATAACCCTAAGTGGAAGGTGTCAGTACTATGCCATGGTCAAAGATAAGCTGTGACTTAACCCTCTCTGATAGGAAGATCTTTCGTCAACCCTCGCTGGTAGGAAAACTCATATGAGATGTATCAACCCTAGTCTGGCAGGAAGATATCTCAACCTATGCTGGCTACGTAGTTTTATAACGTAGGGATTGCTACTAAGGGTCAAACCTTATGACGAAAGAAATGTCCCCATCCCTGGGTTCGCTCGGTACTGAATCCTACTCACAACTGAATAGACACTGAACTGATTTCTAGTCTATACTAGGCTTGACTGAACTGTTACTGATCGTATTGTCTAACTGAACTGAACTGAGTTCACTGGGCTCTGCTAACTGATGGAGTACTACTGAATCTGGTTAACTGACTGAGTTCACTGAGTTCTGAATTGAATACTGAACTGAGACTGTGTCTGGTTACTGAGTACTACTGTTCATAACACTACTGAGATTGTTTTGTAACTACTGTAGCTCTAGGTAAACAGCTAAAGTTTTGGGTATTGAATACCCCTAGGACTCGATAGCATAAAAAGTAAAGCATAGAGTAAACTTGAAAAACATAACACTGTAAACTTGTTCATAACTCATCCATAGAGACATTTTATCAAACACTTGTAAGGCATAAGTTTACACATATACTAGCATGTCACTATTTTCGACATTTAGTTCACATAAGCATTTTAACAAAAATTTAGGGAGCACCAATATGCACATAATACTAAAAAACATGTAGGCATCATAACATGGATTCCTAAATTCACAAATTCAATGGATTCAACATAAATTCAAATGATACTACACACATGATAATCAATTCCACATGAAACTTGTAATAAACTATGGATTAGAAACCCAAATAACATTATCATCATGAATACACTTAAATCCAATCATGGAAATCATGAAATCAATCTACTTGAAGTTAAAAAAAAAGTTTCTTGGACTTAAAGGGTGAAAGGAACCCTTGGATGAACACTTCACATACCTAAGTACTTGAATTAAAGATGGTTGATGGAGTGTTCTTAAAGGATGAGCCTTGAAAGTAGATTCCATAGGGTTTGTTCTTGAGTAATTTGTGAGAAAATAATGAATATTTTTCTCTAGGAATGATTAATTTCGTGTCTTTGGGGATGAATAGGGGTGGGTAAATTACCCAATTGCCCTTATGGACGTGGCGTTTAAAGGGCAAAAAACATGCCCAGTATTACGTAGGACGGCGCACTGCGTCGATGAGGTCGACGCTATGGATGATGCATTGCATCGAGTCCACATCGGTTTACTGAAAATTGCACTGGGAACTGGGGGGAAATTTTCATTGATGCGATAGGCAACACGGCGCATTGAGAACGTGTTGATACACTGGTTTGGACTCCCAAATGTACTTCAAACGATGTTTGAATAATCTGAAACTCATCTGAGAACACCTACTGACGTTCCTGATCATAAAGCAACTTAAAGATCGACATATAATGGTTGTAAGGGTCGCAAAATAAGATTGCCAACTATGAAGGCTAAAATAAATCTAAGTATGAATACTTAGCTAAAATTTTCTAATTCTGGGACCCCTTAACAAACTTTAAAGGACTGAATTAAGCTTAGGATTTTGCAGGGTCTTACATAAGTGGACTTGGACCACAAACCAACACGCCCTGCGTGGTAAGTGGACTTGAACCACAAACCAACACACCTTGTATGGTAAGTGAACTTGGTCCACAAACCAACATGACTTTCATGGTAAGTGGATTTAGACTACAAACCAACAAGCCTTGTATGGTAAGTGGACTTGGACAACAAACCAATATGCATCTTATTCCATCAACAATCAATATTTGGACTCTATCACATCTTAATCATGTATCAATAACCATACCATTCAACACATAAGTACTTGAACCCATTTAAGTAATTCTAGCCACCAAGGCTACATATCAACACCATAGACAACCACATGGTCTTTGCCGACCCAAATTAACCATTAATCATATAAATAGGCCCAAGGTCTTAGTTCACAACACGATGCAAGTTCATTTATGGATACCAAGACCTATACAAACCAATTATTCCTCATTACTATACTTATACACACCTTTTTATTCAAACACAATTCAAGTTCATGTTTTAGGGACTATGACCCATTTAGCCAACCAACTATCAAAGATATCCCGTTACTCTTCGCATAGCCATCAAGGCCTCTATCAAAAATTTACCAAGTGTTCACATTCATAAACAACATCTTATATAATTTATTTCCACTAGACTAATACCATAGATACACCTTTGTCCTTCACAAAACCATTTAACCACTAGTCACTCCAATGGACTAAATGCCTCAATTGAATTATTCATCAATTCAATTTATGGTCATCAAGACCCAGATAAATATTCACATTTCATTGGAAATATTATACCACATTCTCACCAAATTTTAGTTTAACACACTTTTCAAATTCATATTCATGTTTAGGGGCTTCAATCCCTTATTAGTCATTAATCCAACAAGGTCATCAATTATACAATACATGGATCTCATTACCTCCACAATTTCAATTATCAATTATTCATGCTTATTGGGATATTTCCCTAACTCAAAACATTAGAAACATGTAACTAGATAATTCACTCAAATATTTTCATAAACCCCTTGTGTGCATACCTTCAGCGAGGCTATTTTTATGGCATAAATCATCAAGATTAGGGTTACTCAATACCTCATGTTAAACCACATAAAACAAGCATTCACATATGCAATTCATCATCAATAACATGTATAAAACACAAGTCTTAGAAAGAAAAAAACATTATTCATCATTAGGAAACAAAACCCTTCTCATTTGATTTTAAAACCACCATGTACACTTACTAATACAAGTGTGAAATACATGGGTTTAGAGTTATTTAGCAAGGGGAAGATTTACATTCCTTAAACAACTTGAATCACCAAGATTGTTGACTCCCTCTTGCCACTAGATGATCACCCTCAATACCCAAGGCTCCAATCTTACTTCAAGAATCCTTTAGAGTGTTTAGGAGTATTTGAGTCTTGTAGAATGAAGACTTAGGAGGCTACAATTCCTTATATAGTGAGAGGGGTTAGGGTTTTAGGAAAGGAAAATGACCAAAAGGTCCTTAGTTGAAAGATAAAATGTGTCCTCGTACAGGGGTACGACTTTTTCATATGATTCTCTTTGTGATTGTACCCTAGCATACGAGTGGTACCCTAACTCATACCCTAGGCTTCTACTAGGTCACATATACTGTCCATGGTATGACTACCCACCATTGAGTCATATATAAAGGGTATGACTCATACCTAAACCATATCTAATACCCGTATCAAAAAATAGTCCACTCTTCACCAAGACCATGAACTATATGACTTACCTAGGTACGACTCGTACCCTTGTGTACGAATAAGGGGAGGACAAGTTGTATGGAAGACAAAATACTATCTGACAGTGCCTAAGCACACATACAAGTGTAAGTGGTCTTATCAAGTAGTAAAGTGGCCTTGAAGAAACCAAGCATCGATCCCACAGAGACTTTATTCAACAATAATTCTATTTTAGTTCACAATTTTGATTTATTTGATGCAAGTGTAACTGAAATGAGTGTTTTTAATTTATAACTAGGGAAATGTAAATAATGCAAATGTAAAGATACTAAAACAATCAATAATAGAAAACACCAGGGTTAAAACACTTTGAACAATCATACTATGTTATTGAACTTCATCCGTTAACTTGCTTATCTTGGTTGTTGATTCGTAGGGTTAATTACATGATTATGGTTTCCCAACCTCTAATCTTTTACCTAAGTTGAACCTTACAAATACATAATTGAGAGGGGATATAATGGTCTACATAAGTTTTTTAAGCTATCATCCAACGTTTGAATCAAGTAAGGCATCTAAGTACATCCGTGTCCTAGATACTAATTTGAATTCCTTATTTCATATAGAAATACAAACCATACTTTTTTTATTCCCATGTTCTATCTCCCTATTCCCTCTCCTGAGATCAAAAGATATACAATTAATGTATTGTAAGGGTCGTGAATCTTTAAAATAGTTTTAACAAGAATAAACAAACAACCAATAATGATAATCAAATCAAACAATCTTAATTCAAAACAATAGTACTCATGTTCTTGGATTTAACCCCGGAAAGAGGGTTTTTAGCCACTCATAGTTATAATCAACATCAAAATAATTGTATGAATGATTAAAACCATAAATAAAGCTAAATAAAATAAATAAAAGCCTAAAAAGAAGTTTTGGTATCCTCCAATGTTGTTCCAAGCGATCTAGGGGTTCCAAGATGATTAAAACGTGATTTAACACGTTATATTTATAGTAAACAAGTAATAAAACAAATAGGATTGGGTTTCCACGTTATTATCCTTCAGATTGGATGTTTTTTCTGCTTTTGATGTCCACCACATAACGGTGACATGCCAATCCACAATCGTTAATTTTCAGAATCTCACTGCGATTTCACTGCGTCGCAGCGCCTTGTTAAACTCCATACGAATGTACACACGCCAGTTGATCAAAATTTTGGGCCTCTTGAATCAAGTGGTGTCTTTAACGTGTACGTTGGACACTCCTACACTCCACATGCGCCCCATACATTTTAGGGGTCCAAATTGCATCAATTTTTGTATTGTGCTTTCGTTGAGCCATTCCGATCCTTTTTGAGTTATTTCCACTTGATTTGAAGCTTGTATATCCTCCATGTATGATTATAATACATTCACCAAGAATCCTATAGAATAAAAAAATAATTTAGAGCTCAAAACAACACAACATGCAAGATGGTGAACTAGAAACACGAGCTAAGCATAGGCTAAATTCACACTGAACTTAAGCTTATTGTTTTGACTCTTGTATTGATCCAATTGACCCTTGAACATTATAAATAAGTTTATTAACATATACATACATAATAAAAACCTTAGGAACTCATTAAACACATTAGAACCCAATACAAGAGCCTAGACAACACATAGCTCAAGCTGGTCACACTAGTTTTCTCGGTTGAACATTAAATGGTCGAATTGAATCAAAACTTGTGTGGAAAAACCATTAAACATTGTGTACACATAATCGGAAACATAAATTCTCATTTATATCATTATCAACACATATAGCATAAAAATAATCCTCAAAACAAGACTAAAAAGGTTAGAATAGTAACACTAGAATGCATAAATACACCCAACATCACCACCCCACACTTAAAGCCTTGTTCATCCTTGAAAAACTCTTAACTATAAACACAATGAGATGGAAAAACTAAACACTTCTACTACAACAAAGAAATTCAAGCTAGCACTACAATGACTCCATGGAATGTAAGTTTACAACACTAAGCATGTCGTACACAATTGAAAGCTCAAGAATCCTACTTCAAAACATCCTAGCCTAAAGAATGGACTCCACAAGTGGAAAACTAATGCATATTTCTCAATATAATACATCATAAAAATTACCCACATTCATCAAACATTTTCCCTCACAACAAGAGAGTTACCCATAATCACTCATAATAATGGAAATTTAGAACACAATGGGTATACAAATCAAGTTACGCTCACTCTAAAAAAGAATTCACAAATTACACATAATGAAACATAGGCTTGACCTTAGTGTAGTACTCCATTAATATCGAAATGTTGAATTTAGGATCAAATAGGTCTTTTCCGGGTTGTAATGTAGGCTAAGGGAAGGGTCGAAATTATTTGGGAATAGTGACTAAACTCTCTAAGTTCTTTAATATACTACATTATACATTTAAAACCAATAGTCAACAACCAAATTACACTTTTTCCATCCACCCATCACCTTTATTTTTGCCCCATCTCTTTTAAGCATTTTCACAAACACATGGTGGGCGTATTGTTTATTCCTTCAAGATTCTATTTTTCTCATTTTTTGACAATCATGGAAATATTTCTAACACTATTTATATCACTCCCAACCACCACATATCAAAAATAAACATCAATAACTATTACCTTGGGGCATCAATTTCACCTTTTTCTTTATTAATTTCTCAAACTCCTTATTCAATTTTTTTTTATTAAAGCACTTAGGAGATTATTGGATCAAATTAAGGTCTATCAAAGAAGTGATTAGGCTACTTTTGTGGCTACTAAAGAAAAGGCTAAAGTCTCAATGGATATTAACTAGGATATGCACAAAGGGTACGAAAAATAGAAGGTATAAAACAAGGCTATCAAAGAAATGCCTAAATCATCTCCTAAACCTACATTCTTTATTTCACTTCACACACACACTGGGCAAGTTCTAAACATCATATGCAACAAGGAATATTCAAAACCTCACACGCAAATGGCATATGCTCAACTCAATAGGAACATCATAGACTCTTAACCAAAATATAACATGAATTCAAATTTAAGCCAAAAAGTACAAGAGTTACAAAAATGAGCTTAGGTGTCTCAAAAATAGTAATTCATTCAATCAATATGCTTTTACAACCAAACCCACTTGCATCATGAAATCATAAATAACACTAACTCAAATATCTTACACAAATTATTTTAAATTGAGCCAAAATTTTAGAAACTTCCCCATCTACCCCACACTTAAAAATCTACTTTGTCCCTAAATAGAACTTAAAAGTAAGAGATAGAAATACTTCCTGAGGCCTCTAGGACTAGCTAGTAGCATCTTTACATATAAAAGAGGTCTGTGGGACCCCACACTCAATCTTTGGCATGCTTCTTAGCTCAAGTTTATAGTACTTAGACTTCCCATTCACCTGTGACTCAACCAAAAACAAAAACTACGTGAAATAAAAATTAAAAACTAAAAAGAAAACATACCTACTTAAACTGGGTTGCCTCTCAAGCAGCGCCGGATTTAGTGTTGCGGCACGACCTAACTCAACTCAACCATATTACTTCACCCTTTTACTACCTTTTGGGAGCCATTTTTCATTCGTTGTTGACCTCTTAGGTTTTCACTCTCAAGGTCAACATCTCTCTTCACTTGAACCTTCATCATATTGGGAAATAGTATATTCAACTTGGGACACTCAATTAGGTAATCAGAAGAGGTCTTTTGTACACTAACAACCCCACATTTTTCTATTTCAATAACAATGATCATACTCAAATTTTACTTTGGGATGTTACATTGGGTTCTTTGTATACATTAAATCCCATCTTTTCATCTTCTACCCTCATTTTGAGCGTGCCTTCTCTAACATCAATTAAAGCCCTTCCAATTAATAAGAATGGACTCCCCAAGATGATTGGTACCTATTCTTCTTCCATAAAATCAAGAACAAAAAAGTCAGTGGGTATAATGAATTCACCAACCTTTATGAGGACGTCCTTAATTATTCCTTTTGGATGTGTAAATGACCCATCCGCCATCTGTAAAACCATGATGGTCAAACTCAGCTCTCCCAAGATTAATATTTTAAACAATTATAGGGGTATCATATTAATGCTCGCCCCTAATTCACTCAATGTGTGGACCACTTTGCTCTCAATTTGAATAGGGATAGCAAACTTCCCCTGATTTATCAATATCTTAGGTATTTTCTGTGTTATTACCGTACTACATTGTTCAGTGAGTGTTATTGCTCCCACATCCTACAATTTCACCTTCTTCGGCACCAAATCCCTTAAGTAGTTTGTATACTTGGGCATACTCTGCAAAACATTTAAAAGAGGTAAACTAATATACAGTTCTCTGAATGTGTCAAAATAATTTTTGAACATAGCATCCTTGTTTTCTTTTATTTGCCTCTGAGGGAAGGGTAGTGGAAGCATCTTCTTCTTTACAAGTTCATCACCCACTTTCTTTTTCAAGTACTCAAACTTCCTTGATTTTTCAGCAACTTTTTTGGAAATCGATTGGGGAGTTAAATCTGCATCCTCCTCCTTTGTTTCCTTTGAAGGTTCTCCTTGAAACTCTTTACCGCTCCTCAAAGTAATTGCCATAACCTGCTTTAGAGTTTCTGTGTCAGCTGGCAAACCACCTTGTGACCTAATATTTAATGCTTGCTATTTTTTCCCAACGTGCAACTCTAAACATCTTGTGGCTCCTTGCAAATTTTTCAAGTTTGCAGTAAACTGTGTCTGATTAACTAAGAGTTGTTTCATAATCTCCTTCATATTGCTTGTTGACTGATTTAAGTGGGCCTGTGGCTATGGCTCGTTCCATGGATGATTTAGTGGCTGAGTCTACCACTTTATGTTGTAGGTATTACCATAATTTGGCCTTAGAGCATCACCTACATACATCACAGATTCCAGATTTAAAGAACACATGGCCGCCGAATGGCTATTATTTCCATAGACCTCACACCAACTTGTAGCTTGTTGGACGACATTGACTATGGCTACAGGTTGTGCTGCTCCCTACTTCATGTTGCAGAACTGAGTATTGATCAAATTTTGTAAGGTAGAAACCTGTGCTGATAACACACGCAAGTGCACATGGTCTTATCAAGTAGTAAAGTGGCCTTCAATAAGCCAAGTATCGATAGCCATAGAGACTTTATTCAATAACAAATCTATTTTAGTTCACAATTTTGGTTTAGTTGATGCAAGCATAACCAAAATGAGAGTTTGTAATTTATAACTACAGAAAAGTAAATAATGCGATTGTAAATATCTTGAAACAATCAATAGGATAAAAACCCTGGGTTAAAGTACTTTGAACAATCGTACTATGTTATTGAACTTCATTCGTTAACTTGCTTATCTTGGTTGTTGATTCATAGGGTTAATTACATGATTATGGTTTTCCATCCTTTAATATTTTACCTAAGTTTAACCTTACAAATATATCATTGAGCGGGGATGTATTGGTCCGCCTAATTTCTTTAAGATATAATCCTACATTTGAATCAAGTAAGGCTTCTAAGTACATCCGCGTCCTAGATACTAATTTGAATTCCTTATTTCATATAGAAATACAAACCATACTTTTTTTGTTCCCATGTTCTATCTCCCTATTCCCTCTCCTGAGATCAAAAGATATACAATTAATGTATTGTAAGGGTCGTGAATCTTTAAAATAGTTGTAACAAGAATAAACAAACAATCAATAATGATAATCAAATCAAACGAACTTAATTAAAAACAACAATACTCATGTTCTTGGCTTTAACCCTGGAAAGAGGGTTTTTAGACACTCATTGTCATAATCAACATCCAAATAATTGTATGAATGATTAAAATCATAAATAAAGCTAAATTAAAAAAATAAAAACCTAAAAAGAAGTTTTGGTAGCCTCCAATGTTGTTCCAAGCGATCTAGGGGCTCCAAGATGATGAAAACATGATTTAACACGTTATATTTATAGTAAAAAAGTCATAAACCAAATAGGATTGGGTTTCCACGTTATTATCCTTCAGCTGGGCAGTTTTTTCTACCTTTGATGGCCACCGCATCGCAGTGATATGCCAATCCACAATTGTCAATTTCCAGAATCCCACCTCAATTTCACTGCATTGCAGCACCTTCTTAAACTTCATAAACATGTACACGTTCTAGTTGGAAAACATTTTGGTACTCTTCCGAATACAGTGGTGTTTTGGACGAGTCTACTGGCCATTCTTACACTTCACACGTGCCCCATATATTTCAGGGGTCCAAATTGTGTCAATTTTTGTATTGTTCTTTCATTGAGCCATTTCGAGCATATTTGAGTTGTTTCCACTTGATTTAAAGCTTGTATATCCTCCATGTATCATAATAATCCATTCACAAAGTATACTATATCATTAAACACAACAATTTAGAGCTCAAAATGACACAGTATCTAAGTCGGTGAACTATAAACCCGAGCAAAGCATAGGCTAAATTCACATTGAGCTTAAGTTTATTGTTTTGACTCTTGTATTGATTCAATTGAACCTTGAGAATTATAAATAAGTTGTTTCACATATAAATACATAATAAAAACCTTAGGAACTCATTAAAACATATTAGAATCCAACACAAAGGCCTAGACAACATCTAACTCAAGCTAGTCACACTAGTTTTCTTGGTTGAACTCTAAATTGTCGAATTGAACAAAAACTTGTGTGGAAACACCATTAAACATTGTGAACACATAGTTGGACACATAAATGCTCATTTATATCATTATCAAGACATATATCATAATAATAATCCTCAAAACAAGGCTAAAATGGCTAGATAGTAACGCTAGAATGCATAAATACATCCAACATCACTATCCTTATAGGCTGCTTAAAGTACAAGAGGGGAGGAAAGAGTGGATACGACTCATATACAAGGGGTATGAGTGGATTTTCCAATCATATCTAGGACAACATGCTCAAAACCAAAAGTTTTTGCAAGGCCAAGATCTTGGTTATTTTATTGTCCCCCACTTTGGATCATCATCCGCGAATGACGAGTAAGGAAAGCATCAACATAAGTTAACACACTATCACACATTAACCAACCTTTAAACAAGTTTGGAAAAAGCACATAATAAATATACAACACAACACATATCATGATCATTATCAATCATCCATTTCATTTTATCGACTCTTTTAATTCCAACCCATCATTTATCAAAGACACTCAGTCAATTAAAATCCCAAGGACTTGAACCCCTAAATTTTCAAGGATATAAAGCAACTCAAGTATTGGTAACTTTAACCCCTTGTATAACAAGGACATGGATCAATTATAAGCATCTGGGTCTTCAACCATTGCCTATCAAAGACATAAACCAAGTTAGGAAAACCAACACATATCTCAAGCATGAATTTCCGAAATGGAAAGTAATTGCGGATACTTGGACTTCATGTCCTCTTCTACCTCCCAAGTAGCTTCCTCAGACTTTTAGTTCTTCCAAGAAACCTTTACCGAAGCCACCTCTTTAGGGATTAACCCTTAGGCTCTTAAGATAAGAGAGGAACCTTTCTTTATCCACTAAAGAAACTTCTTCTCGTATAATTATCAACTTATTAGGGAAGTTTAAGCAAGACCTTATGGGTCCAATAATCTAAGAAACATAGCATGAATGCAACCAATTCACCCCCAAATGACATTAAATGCAATCATGTCCACCTCTATTAATAAATAAGATTTTTCTTACTACCAACAGCTATCACACACCCTTATAGACTCCTTACAACCATAGAGTCTATTACCGGAGTAGAAACAAAAAAGGAGCCCAAATAACTCTGAACCAAATTGAAATACACAATCACTGATGGGATCAAACATACTAAAAAAAACATACATAACATGGGTAAGGAGTTTTTCACTATACCAATCGAACATACCAAGTAAAACACACAAAACATGGGTAAGGAGTTTTTCTCTATACCAATAACAATATTCAGAGATGCCTCAGACTCTTGGTGAGTAGTAAGTGCATACAAGAAACTCTGGCTAATACCGGTACCAGAAACAAAAGCAGAGATAAAACCTTTCAGTGCAGGAGTAGATGAAGTAGAAATTGGGGATCTATCAGCCTGAGTAGCAACTCGAGAATGGCACTCTCGTTGTATGTACCCAATCTAACCATAATAAAAATATCTATTCTTCCCCTTCTCGCACTCATCACGGTGATACTGACCACATAATTTACAAGGGGGATAGGTAGGCTCTGATTGGGCCCCACTGGCCTAAGATTAACCACTCACCTAGTTCTTCCTCCTTGACAATCTACCACTAAACTGTTGGCCCCTACTTAGCTCAAAAGGCCAAGATCTCTTACCTTGCCTCTCACTAATATCACCTTGTTTCTTTTTCTCATCCTTAACTTGTTGCATATATACAACCAACCTAGAGATGTTAATATCGCTGATCAACAAAGCTTCTTTACTCTCAAGGATTAATTCAGGAGACAGTCTTGAAATGAATTTATGCATCCTAGCCCTTATTGTAGAAAGAATTTCAGGGGAATACCACCATAATTTATAAAATTTCAAGGCATACTCCTTAACGGACATCCTACCTTACCTAAAATTGAAAAACTCTTCTGCTTTGGCTTCCCTTAACTCTTGAGAAAAAAAACGGTCAAGCAAGGCACTAGAGAAATCTTTCCACTCAGCCGGACTAGAACCCATACCTCTAGACATCCCCACTCTTCGTACCATTGGTACACTACATCCATTATTTGTTAGAAAGCAAACTCAACACCTTCCACCTCTAATGCATGCATAATCTAAAAGATCTTCTCCATTTCATCAATGAAACTTTAGGGATCTTCCTTAACTTTTATGACCATAAATATAAGAGGGTACAACTTTATGAATTGAACAACCCTTGTGGCCTCAGAGAATGTAGCAAAACAAGTACCATGCCCAAATTAAGAAGATATAAATTGGGTCAAGAGGTTGATAGAGTGACAAAACTCAGTATTAGAAGCATTTCTTTGAAAAAACTAAGGAGGAGTTTCACTCTCATAAGAAGGGTTGGTGGGGACAGGTGGAACCCCACGAGGATGGCCATATGCCATAGCCCTAACCTGATTTTGAACCACAGAGGTTGGACAATCTCCGTCCACTTTTTCCCCAATAGGGACTAAAGGGTTTGCCTGAGTATCAAATCTCTTTGGTGGCATGATCTGAAAGATATCAAATAGAAATCAGAGGAGCCAAGACCTTAGACTTTGTAGCTTGAGATTGAAACACAAAAAAGGGAAACATTTCCTAAAATGTGTCATAGCCCCTCTTTTATAAGTTTTCCATACTTTACACCCATAAAAAGACTCTACTCGACACGGTATTGTGGACACCCAGCTGACCATGAACCTAGGCTCTGATACCAACTTGGCACGCCCCAAAATTAGGCCATGTTCTAGGGGCAACTCAAACCCACATGAACTGTAGGTCACCCCAATGACACAACCTAATCATTATCACAATACCCACAAGGGTCGAGAAATCCAGACCTTATTATAAGATAGAGGAAACATAAGGCTAATAGTCAAAACTTAAACAATATCTAGAAATTCATTAATGTCAATAGTCTAGCCAATATACCCAAGTCCAGAGTCATCCATAGTACCTCTATACAGATTCAAAGTCTAAATATATGAACATATATTGGGACATGCCCCCGATAATTGCCAACATCAAGTCTAAAACATAAGGTAAAGAGACTATGAAATATGTGCCTTTAGAAGAATAAAATCTCACCACTTCAATGTCGCACACGATCCACCTGATCACTTGGTTACTATGCAGGAAAAGAAGATAAACCTCTGGCCCCTATATCATGTGGGGACATAGCGTCCGGAGATGGTTAGCGGTTGGAGCACTAGCATGTAACCCAAGAATAATGATAAAATATTATATTTTTTTCCAATCCATGTTAAAACATCATATACAATCACATGTACATAAGTATATGAATATATGAATATACATGTACATACAGTTACACAACGTGCCAAACCATGGAAAAAATCAAAACATGCATTCTCAAATCATTCATTCAGGAGACATAGAACGAAGGACTTCACAACCTTCCAACATTACATTTTAGCCATATAGGGGTTCTATGTAACAATAGGCAAGAGGACACGAACCTCGAACTGAAACATCTTATATGATAGGTACACATGTAGCACAAACTAACCTACCACTTATGGTAAGTGGACATAAACCACAAACTAACATACCTCTTAGGGTAAGTGGACACGAACCACGAATTGACGTACCTTATATGGTAAGTAGACTTGGACCACAAACCAACACACCTTGTGTAGTAAGTGGACTTGGACCGCAACCAATATGCCATGTATGGTAAGTGGACTTGGACCACAAACCAACATGCCTTGTATGGTAAGTAGACTTGGACTACAAACCAATATGCCTTGTATGGTAAGTGGACTGGGACCACAAACCAACACCCATATAATTTCATCAATAATCAATATTTAGAGTCTAGCCCTCCTTAATCACGTATCAGCACCCATACTATTCAACACATAAGCACTTGAATGTATTTAAGTAATTATAGCCACCCAGGCTACATATCAACACCATAGATAACCACATGGTCTTTGTCGATCCAAATTAAACATTAATCTTTTAAATAGACCCAAGGCCTTAGTTCACAACACAATGAAAGTTCATTTATGGTTACCAACACCTCTACAAAACAATCATTCCTCATTACTATCCTTATACATACCTTTTTATTCAAACACAGTTCCAGTTCATGTTTTAGAGACTATGACCCATTTAGCCAACCAACTATCAAATACATTCCCTTACTTCTCACATGGCCAACAAGGCCTCTATCAAATATTTACCAAGCATTCACATTCATCAGCAACATGTTATCACGTTCATTTCCACTTGAACAATACCATAGATATACCTTTGACCTTCATAAAAGCATTTAACCACTAGTCACTCCAATGGACTAAATGCCCTAATTAAATTCATCATCAATTCAATTTACGGTCATCAAGACCCACATGACTATTCATATTTAATTAGAATTATTATACCATATTCTCACCGTATTTTAGTTTAACATACTATTAAAATTCATATTCATGTTAAGGGGCTTCAATTCCTTATTAGTCATTAACCCAAAAAGGTCATCAATTATACAATACATGGCTCTTATTACCCTCTGAAAATCTATTATCAATCATTCATGCTTATTGAGTAATTTCCCTAACTCAAAACATCACCAACATGTAACTAGATAATTCACTTAAATATTTTCACAAACACCTAGTGTGCATACCTTCAACGAGGCTATTTTCATGGAAGAAATCATCAATATTAGGGTTACTGAAGACCCTCATCTTAAACCACATACAAAAAGAATCCACATATGCAATTCATCATCAATAATATGTTTTAACACAATTCTAAGCAAGATACAATATTATTAATCATTAGGTAATAAAACCCTTCTCATTTGATTTCAAAACCACCATGTACACTTACTAATCCAAGTGTAAAATACATGGGTTTAGAGTTATTTATCAAGGGGAAGATTTACATGCCTTAAACATCTTGAATCACCAAGAATGTTAACTCCCTCTTGCCACTAGATGATCACCCTCCAAACCCTAGCCTCTAATCTTGCTTCAAGAAGCCTTTAGAGTGTTTAGGAGTGTTTTAGTCTTGTAGAATAAAGACTTAGAAGTATATAATGCCTTATATAGTGAGAGGGGTTAGGGCTTTAGGGAAGGTAAATAACTAAAAGATCCTTAGTTAAAAGCTGAAAAGCGAGCTCGTGCAGGGGTAGGACTCCCTCATACGATTCATATAGTGATCATACCCTAGGGTTCGGGTGGTACTCTAAATCATACCCTAGGTTTATCCTAGGTCATATACATTGTCAAGGGTACGACTACCCACCATTTAGTCATATACAAAGGGTACGAATCACACGTAAATCATATCTAAGACCCGTATGAAAAATAGTCCACTCTTTACAAAGGACCATTCACTATACGACTTACCTAGGTATGACTCGTACCCTTGTGTATGAGTGAGGGGAGGACATGTCGTAAAGAGGATAGAATTGTATCCTCATTGGATTCTTAGGGTAAGAGAGGAGGGGGAGAGTGGATATGACTCGTATCCAAGGGGTACGAGTGGCTTGTCCAATCATATTTTGAAAAACATACTCAAAACCAAAAGTTTTTGCAAGGCCAAGATCTTGGGTGTTTCAAAACTCACCATCCTCTTATACATAACTGAGTCCTTCATGAACTTTGCATAATTGGGAATTTGCTCTAATGCTTCTATAAGAGGGATATTCATGGATAATTCTTTCAACATTGATATAAATTTCTAATATTTTCCTTCTTCCTATTTTTTCTTCAACCTTTAGGGAAAAGGTAGAGGAGGTCGTGGAATGGTTTTCAACAATGGTTTGACCTACTTAACCTTTCCTTTATCAGTATAACCTCATTTATCAACACCGTCAATTTCTATGTCATCTCAACATTAGTCACAAACTTCTGAGTTTCAGCATTGGGTGTATCATCAAGATCAGTAACATCTTTCCTCACCTAATCAACTAGCATCATAGGAGGATCAATAGTAACCTTATGACTTTGTGTGGTAATAGATAAGCAGTGGCTGCCATTCTTTGGATGTTGAATGGTGTTACTCAAAAGAGTACCTAGTTGACACTAATTCAAAGTAGCTGACATCTGATCAAATCGGTGCTCTAGCTGCGTAATCACAGTCGCATGTGATTCTACTTTCTATGTCAGTCCCGAAATATATCTTCCTTAATCATCTTAATGTAACTTTCTTGATTCTCTAAACCCTTAACCTGCTTCGCAAGTAATACTACCATCCTTGAATTGGAATCACGGTTCCCAGATGGAATATATGCATAACTCTTCTCCTTATAATATTTTTCTTGCCTCCAATCACTATCTCTCTCTGTCTTGATCCCTATACCAGTTCCTATATAGTTTCAACCATGATTCCCTTGCCTCAAGTTTCATGAGTCATGCTTGGGCCTTTGTCTCGGAAACTCACTATTTCGCTGTCCAAATACTTAGCCTCCTCCTTAGAGTTAGACTCAAAATGTCTAGCATACTTATCTCATATGCCCATTTGAAGTCACCTTTACTAAATTCATAGTTCGAAATTTCTTGGTCAATAAAACAGTCATCATCCTCAACTATGCAACCTCTTGAACAACTAGGGTACTCCGCTCACTGGAAGTAACAATAGTATAAGTGCCAACTACTTTTTCTACCTCTTAAGTATTCTATGCCTAGTCGGTATCAAAGACTTTGTCTAAGATTTTTACAGCTAGATCCCAAAAAAGGCTCATGAAATCCCCACAGTAATAGTATCAACAACTGCTTGGGTGTTCGGATTTAAGGCTCTATAAAATATCTCAACCAAATTCCTCTATGAAATTCTATGATTGGAAACAGTCATCAAATTCTTCTTGAACCTCAACCATGTCTCGTACAATGCTTTTAAAGCTATTTCTTGAAAATATAAATCACATCCTTTAACTGCAATATTCTAAAATACGGGAAGAATTAGTCCAAGAATTGTTTCCAAAACTCATTCTAATTAGTGATGTACCTATGAGGTAGTTCCCCTAAACATAATTCACTTCCCCTATAAGAGAGAATGGGAACAACCTAAGTCTCAAAGCTTCTTGATTCACCCCAGGAAGATTATTTGAAGTGTAACTTCCAATGAAGTTCATGATATGCATGTTTGCATCGCCTGTCACCAAACTAGCAAGCATACCTTTCAGAGTAAGAAACTAAATCATAGCACTCATAATGTCAAACTTCACCCCTTGAGTTAAATCAAGAGGAATGATAGATCCTATCTCGATAGCCTCAACATACCCTAAATCTTTCACCAGATCATCAAATGCCAGTAAGTGCTAAAATCAGGGGGGTTGAACTTTATCCCTTTTAGCTTTGTCTATCGAGTTCTCCTCGAAATTCTTCTTCTCGTCTCACTCTTTTCTCTTAATTTGAATATTGGGCAACTTCCCTTCTCGCATTCTCTTTAGCTAGTAACTGTGTAGTTATTTGAGAAGCCGTTTCTTAAACACCATGCAGAGGTGCAAAAATCAAATTAACAATCATCATGAACCCCATTCTCATGCTTTATCATCTTACAATTCTGTCATAAGTTTCGTTCAAGCTCAGGATCAAGTGGGATCAAGGGATTACCTTGACACTGAGTATTAGGTATACACTGATGTACTTCCCAAGAATAGTAGAAAAATAAAAAAATAAACTTAACAATATCAATCAATCAATTTATAATTGTATTCTTAAAAAACGGAGCCAAAATTTAATGTTGCCCAGAATTACACCTCCAAGAAAGTATAATTCGATCTCTTTCAAATATAGAACCCAACAAATGGTGGGGTTGAACCCAGAGGGAATAGGCAAAATCTCTATCATGAATTTGTTGAAGTAGCTGGAAAGTGCAGAAAGTAAATAGGGGATTTTGTGAGAATAGTAAGAGTAGTAACAAACCTTGATCACTTTTAGCTGAAATCAATATGAGATGAATACTAAGACTGTGTTCCCCCTAACTCCGTAGACTTATTGAGCTTCATCAAACTATTTCAATGTCTTCCATGCAGAATCTAAAAAGTATGTATTACCACCTGTCTTTTGAACACATTTCGTAAATTTTGCTCATAACCTTTTGAGGCTTATAGTATTTCAATAATTACCTTTTCCCTGGATCCAAGATTAACTATCTCTTTTTGGGTCTCAAGTTAATTAGACGAAGTTTTATAGCATCAAATTATTGTCATGATCTTCGTTAGTAAATTACAATACATGCAAGAACATCAATCAAGAAAGACTTTGCACTTCCTCTACTTCATTATTTCATAAAAGTTCCCACGACCCTATCTAGGAGGTTTAGCCACTCATGTTTTCAATAACACCCATAGAATTCATGAAAGAAATCCTATGAATAATCTTACTATAAATTAAGAGTAAAAACCAGAATCTTAAATTAATCTCACATCGTAAAAGTCAAGAATAGGGATTCCAAGATGAACAGTGTATCTCAAAATTAGTATAATGTTGTAAGTATAAAGAGGTCATAAACTAATACAGAAACTTTAAAGAAGTAATCATAGTAACACAAAAAAACCTAAATATCTTAAATAAAATAAAATAGTAAAATATGATCGGCAATAGTAATGCCTTAGAAAGTGAGTCGTCTGGACTGTCACTGACTCATTGTTAGCTCCATATCCTTTATTCTTTGCTCTTTAGTGATGACTCGTCATGTGTCCAAACGAGTCCTTGCCTGACTTATTATCACACCAGTGACTTTTTCAGCTTTTAGAACTTAACTCATATGCTTAGAATAACATTTCTCTATGTCTCATAGTCAGACCTTATGAGTCATAACCTGTATCATTTCCACTAGGATCAAACTTGTATTATTTCATGGTTTTGTCATATTTTGTCCTAGGACGATCTTTTCTATGACTCGTAATCAGATTCTATGGTTCATAGTGAATTTTAACTTCATTATTCTTCTTCAATTTCTTCACTGGTCACATAACGATTTGGTCGATAAGTTGTAACGTTGCGCAATGACTCTTTATCAAAGAAGATACATTATTTTCTAGAGCTTTTTCTTCCTTTATTTATTCTACTCTCTTCCAACCCTATTTTCCTGCAAAAAAACACAATGAGCATCATGTCTAACTAAAAAGACCTAAGTACTTAAAAAATTTCATTATTTTAAGCATTGAAAATTCCATAAAACCATGGAATATCAAAAACCATCCAAATGAGTCAATAACCAAATCAACAGACCATCTAGAACTAGGTAACAAGTGAACTCCATGTGACATGAGCTAGCCCCGCATCCCCTATCCGTTGGTCATCCCTAGAATACACAACCTTAGGCATAGGAGAGGTCTCCTTAGCACATTCTCTAGATGGAAAATCTCCTCGTGCCTGTCCTCTACTTATGGGATATCCATGATTCATGAATCTCCCTTTAGTCTTGGGTCTATCCACGAGTGCTAACTCAATATTCATAGCTTAATGAGATCTTGTCCTCACCATCTGCATAGAAAAAATGGAACATAATTTAGAACATGGGTTAAGAACAACCAGTACAACTAGGAGTCAAAATAGAGAAGTTTTTCCTAAAGACATCTTCTCATAAATAGATACAAATGTCTACGCATAGATACACGAGACTTTACTAGACATTTTACCCTTACACTTATGATATAAATGAATAGGCTTCCTAGATACCAATTTGTTATAACCTGAAAACCAGGTCATAATGATACTTATTATGGCTCAGCCTTGATATGTAATCCAATCACCCAAATAGATAATGTAATCACAAAATTACAGTAACACAAATCCAGGAGAGACTTCTAGAACAAAGTCATGCCTAAAACAAAATAAACTTTAAATGAAACATGAAAGAAATCCATAAATCCAACACCAAAATCTAGTTTCATAACATAAAAGCATCTACACAATATTTAAAATTGAAAATACCTAGTATAACTCTGAATCAGGAGTAAAGATAACTAATGGATAGAAGATTCTTGGAGTCACTTCTGAAAAGACTAGAGTGGGCCAGTACCATGAATTGTCACCAACTACACCACATGAATCAACCTCTATGAGTTGTACTCATGATATAATTTACTTTGAAAGTTTATAGTCGCACTGAGTATGATCCACTTGTACTTAGTAGGTATCATCGGTCGACTGAGCAAAGTACAAAATAAGATATGTAAAATATACTATGATCACATCACTTGCAAGAAGAAAAATCCCAAATAATAGTTCACACCATCTACACTAATAGTTTTAATATATATAAGTACACAAAATTAGAAACAACACAGACATAAAAGAAAAATACAATAAAACTAAGCAAAAGTCAAGGCAACTTAGGAAAACAAGCAAGATGTGTTTGAAAATGCAATGTAATGCAATATGGATGAGAGGAATGATAAAAGCCATCGCAATACTTTATGTAAACACCCATTGGGTTTGCAGCTACAATGTAGGACTCATGCGGGTTTGCAACACATATACTATATCTCAATCTATAACTCAACTCACCATTTTGGATCCTATTCACGAAGAGGAATTTTATAAAAGTCTCATTTTCTTTTTAAAATAGTATTTTCCAATAGTAATAGTATCTCATGAATGTATATGTATGGAACAAGGATGCAATTTTCATAGTCAACTCAATATGATGTTATCCAAGCCATATAACATGTATATATATATACAAGTGAGCCCAGAAATCAACTTAATATGTTCATAATTCATGATTATCAACTCCAATTAGCAATAATTAAAACAAATATGCATGAACGACATTATTAATATCATATAAACACCTAACTCAGATATTTTTATCATGATAAAAGAAACTAGTGCTCAAATAAGGCCTGTATTAGTAACATAAGTTATCGCACGAGCAACACACAATATTAGATATCATAAGCCAGCCCTAAAGAAATAGTCCCCCACACAGGTATATAATAGTAAAAATAATCTCAAAATACAAACCATAGGAGTATTTTCCCCAACCATTAGCATGCTTTACTTATTTATTAACTATCCAGCTCAATCTAAAAGAAGTTAAGTCGTAACCTATCTCAAAATGGCAAAATCTCGATCTAAATTTCTTCAACCTTGAGCCTTCCCATCATGAAAGATCTCAAAATTGACTAAAACATTCAAATATATTATCTGTGCTTTAAAAAAAGTTTACTATACCCATACCATACATATTTGGGCTGAGCCCAAAATGGGTTCGAAAAATGAGTTTGAAAAAGAAAGGTGTAAGACCAAAATTTTGTTTCTAAAAACACATCTTCAAGGTTGTAGGAGTATACAGGAGAAAACCCACACCAAAATGGGTTAAAAATAAGGTCCAAATTGAATAAAATCCTTTTTTTATATTTTATCGATAAAACCCCCAATTTTTCATTTTGAAATCATAATTTGAAGTTGTTTTTAAGGATAAAATCGATGAAAAATAATGATAATAAGGTTTTGGAGCTTACCCAATCTCAAATGGCAAAGTGACCCTCAAAAATCACCTAAATCCATAGCTCAAACTTCAAAAAATGGATGAAAAATATGAACAGTGCCTCGTAACCGCGGGCCCCCACCGTGCGATCGTGAGGGCCAACATTAAATGAAAATGAAGTTGTTTATTATGGTCTCATAACTGGGAATCACAAACATGATGAGTCAACCTGACCCTATCCAAAATTAATTAATCGTTATCGTAGTACCTCCACCATGCGATCATGACACATTTTATCACCGAGGATTGTGATTATGACACGTGACTACACGATTGCAAAATAGGATCTGATGCACCCAAAAATTCTACACTAACCAATTTTTTAAGTGGAGAAATTTTACCAAACGAATCCTCGAGTTCATTTGGAATCCGACATAAATAAACCATATATGCTACTAGGCTAATTTTAATACTTCAGACTCAATGGTGTATTGAATTTTCTAAAAAAGGTCTTTTTCACAAAATTAACCTCCGAGACTCTATTTTTATTATTTTCAAATCAAGGATTGAAATGAGATATAAGGCCCCAAATTCAAAACAACCCCACTACTAACCCAAAATTGACATTTCGGATCTATTGGCGTAGTTCATTTGCCATCCTACACTCTGAACAACAAATATTGATCAAAGTCAATTATATGGATTCTTAGATCTAAAAATCATAAAATTGTACAAATTATTTTTGATCACTTTAAAATCCGTGTCAGCCATCCCTTAACCTCAAAATTACCATGTAGCAACTATGCAAAATGACAAAATTGTCAAAATATAAGATAATGAAAAAATCATAAATTCAGGTCAATATATGGCACACCCCTTAAGAAAATAAGGTCTTTAAAAAATGATTTTCCTAATGAAAATAGCAAAAACATGTTCCCGAGGTAGCATTTCAGATTCACTACACATGTCTTTTCCACCCTTTAACACACCTTATCTTACCCCTATCCTTACTCCTATAACCTTTGTCCCTACCACCCTTACCTTCCATACCTACCATAATATATATTAAATAAAAATATATAAATTTATTAAATAAAACTATTATCTGATTTAAACAAATTAAACTATTATATTCTTTAGTAATGGAGAAAATGATTTATAATGGTAGGAAAAACGGTTTATTTGGGTAGTGATGAGAAAAATTGGTGTCAGTGGATCATGAATTTAAAATCAAACAAAAACTTGTTACAAGAAACATGTATAAATTCATGACTCTTCAAATCAGGACATATTTACAAATCTAAATAAAGTGTTTCACATTTCCAGGTTGTAAAGTAGACCCATTTTTCTTAACTAAAGAAATAATTACAAGTAGTATTTTGTAATGAACCTCCACCCCATTTATCGATTTTCATACTTTTTTGGTAATTCAAGACTTTTGACAGTTGATACAAGTCATTTATGATTTACTGGAACTGTCGGTTTCGGTGATTGGATGTTCATTTGAATTTTAGGCTCATTTCTCTGTTTTGGAGATTTTGTTGATTAGGATTTGGTATCGGATAAAAAATCCTAGTATATTACATTGGATGAGAATTTAGACAGTGCCATAAGCTCCGAAACATTGATTTTAGGCTAGGGGAAGCCTTGGTTTAGGTCCCGAAGTTTTCATACTTAGCTATTGGATGGGTTTTTATGAAAAATAAGACTATAGGTGTGGGTACCACATTTAGTTAAAATGATCTTGGATGAAAGTTTTGATAAATCCATTGGATTCAGAATGTGGTTTATAATCAAATTTCACTATTGGATCATATTCATATGGTTCCACATGAGTTCTGGGGGTCAAAAATAAGTTTTTGACTTTACTGGTGCTGGTTTGTTTGTGAAAGCGAATTTTGACCATTTGACCTGATCAGGTGACTTAAGCAATCAAAGTTTTGCTTATGCGACCATCAGTGAGTATAAGACCCCATATTCGTATTTTTGATAATTAGAGAGCTTGGAAGCTTCAATTTTGATGATTTTTGATGTATTTTTCTCGTACAATCTTTGTCTATCAATTTAAAACTTTATTTCCCCATTTCCCAAGAACTTCTATTTTATATTTCTTGATTTGTACCCAAGTAAAGAATCAAAACCCCATTTTCACCATTTTTGGGGCTTGGGAGCTCAAATTTGGATGATTCCAAAGGAGTTTTTGAGATATCTTCCATGGGTATGTTTTCTAATCTTATAATTATAATTTTTCTCTTGATTTCATCTTTAAAACAACTTTAAATTCTTAATTTCAAAATGGGTTTTGGGAGTTTTGTCGATAAAGCTTGAAAATAATTTTTCTTTGATTTGAACCTCGTTTTTGTTTGGGTTTTCAACTGTAGATTCCTATGAGTATTGAGAAAGTATTTCAAAATTAAAATTATAGTTTACACTTTTATTTTCGAACCCATTTTCGAGGTTCGTTTTTAGAACCATTTTGAATATAGCAATATTAGTCTTATTTTAATCCTAGTGACAAATAGATTGCTATTTTGATAGCGTAATGGAATTTTAAGATCGTGGACCAAAGGCAGACAATTTATGAATGATTTAAGTTATTTTAATTCGGCATCAAGGTAGGCTTCTGTCTATTCTATTTAATTAGATAGTGTTTTATAGATGTTGCATGTTAGATAGAAATATTAAGATGTGATTAGGGTAGAACACCGTGACTAAGCCTAAACTATGAGTTTGGAGGCTAAAAGGGTAATTGACCCTTATGGTGAAATACTTATTATACTTTTACGATCCTATTACCTTTTTTTTTTTATAGATTTATCCAATTCAAAGAATGATTATGATATTATGCTAGATATGGGATGGTATTTAGGTATTGGAAGTATGATTAGTATGATTAGCCTTATATGAATTGTTTAGGCTATCTTGGGACCACAATTTGATAGAATTGACTTAGTTGCTCATATTTTAGGTAGAATTAACGTAGTTGCTCATATTTTAGATGGAATTGATACTTTAGGGCTAATTATATCTTATTTAACATCTAGGAGTGAATTTAGATACCTTAGCCTAGTTCAAGGTAGAAATTTTCTAAATACAAATTTTGGATATTAGAAATGGGTGCCTTCGGCCTACCTCAAGCCAATACTTGTGTTAACTTTAAGGCTTATTTATACATGATATACCATTATTAATGTCCTATTTGGGGCTTGAGGTAATTTTATATGTCTAATGAGTGTTAGCGGGATTATTAAAGGTTGATGCTAATTTCAGCTATGCAGAATGATATAGCTTATAGATATAATTATTTATATGGGATATGGATTATAATATCACTTATGGTTATGATTCTTGATACAGTGCATATATATAAATAAAGGGATGACTCGTAGTGTGGGTATATTGGTATAGTTTACCAAGTTTGTTAGCATGTTAGACATAGTTGAGACTAATGAACCTTTATTATAAAGGTTCTACAATAATTAATGGATTGTTATGATATTTTTTATTATAATATGGTAATGTATATTATTGGGCCAAAGGCCGTGATTATAATATTGGTTTGATTTTTGGAAGAGTTTTATCCTTGTAAAGGACGTGATCATAGATGTTAGGCGTTTTGATGCTTATGATCGCATTGTTTAGATAATGGTGATGACATGCATAAATTTGGTACATTCATGTTCACTAAGTTGTAAATGGTATAGTTTCAGCTTAAATATGGTTCTATTACATGTTTTCCTAAAAAGAAATTTATTCCCTCTTTTCAATTTTAAATCAGATTACTTCATAATGGGAATTGTACCATCTTAATGAATAATGTATGAGCCTTTGAGACTAAAAATAATTATTTAGAGATTTGATCGAGATGGATTCTGGTCCATGGATTTAAACTACTATTTACCTTATTCATTAGAGATTTCAACCTTTTCTAAGATTTTATAATGACTTAGTCCCATAGTTTACCCCGAGCAATGAATTTACAAACTTATACTCTATCAGCCATGGTACAACCCATGCATTATATATATATATATACATATACATACATACATATATATATATATCTGATACTTGGTAGAGCATATTGACTATGATATTGATGATATAAGCAATTTGTGTAAGTTCGACAATTGATTATGATAGTAATGATATGAGCACCGGTTCAAGTACGATAATTAATTATGATATTGATGATATGAGGACCGATTTAAATTCGGTAATTGATTATGATGGGTTACATTCTTATACTTGGATTGGTTATGGTATTATGAATTTTATTGTATTCATCCTTACATGCGCATTGCTTATCACTAGTATGCACTATATCTATAAGCCTTAGGGGGGTTGCATAGATATAGTTATCAGTGCAACTTGCAGTACCAACTATTGTCGCTGAGTGTTGATTTAACCTTTTGAGCATATGTCGGTATGGTTTATGAAAGGCTCGGTTATGTATTGTTTGTCCGAACTAGCCGGCTACTTGTATTTTTATTTTTATTGTTATGATTGTTATCACTATTATGGCTAGTCCATGATAGGTTGGTTAATGATCTGATATTGAGATCCAAGGTATGTTTTGGATTCCTTTATTTACAGTTGCCTTATTATGGGTAATTATTTCAAGATTAGACGTATGGATTAACAACACTGATTCTGATAGTACTAGTTCTTACTATGATTATGGGGCCTTAAGATGCTAATTTGATGATTTAGGTTATTTCTTGAGTTGACCTCATTTGTATATATATGTATTTGTATCTATGGTATTACTATATATCCCGTCCTTCCTTTATTTATTCAGATTGTGATACGCCCAAATTACAACTCTCGTTAGAAAGTGTAAGCGGTCGCTGTCAAATATAGAACCCAACTGGGTTGGGTGTCGAATCCCACAGGGAATACTCTGGTCACTAAGTGTTGCAATTATTAGTAGACTGTTGGTCGAAAATTCCAAGGAAAAAAGGGGGGTTTGGTTTAGGCGTGAACTAATATTATCAAAGTAACAATGGAACGATTTGCGTAGTAAGATTTAATCACAGAGATTGATAAGTTAGGGTTATGTCCACCTTATAAGTTCTACTTCTCTATTAACTATGAGTAACGCGGAATTTAGACATGCATGCACTTATAGAGAATCGTATTCTAATTCTAAATCCATGTGTTTCTCAACCATCAAGGATTTATTTCTCTTTAGCTCTCTCGAGCCTAAAGTGTATAACAAATGGTACAAATTCTCCAAGAAGTTAATCCGGTTAAGGTATTAACGTGTAAATAGGGGTTGGAAACCCTATTTCCTTGTCACACTCTCTTTTCCAAACATGTAACTTTTTTCTCGAACAAGTCAATGCTATAATGGAGTATTCTCTATGTTTGCAACCATAAGAATTCAATCAAAACGAAGAGAGTAATGATATAAGTAGCATAACACATCAAGAATTCACAAACTCATAGCAATAGATAGTATCTTACAAGGTTTCCATAACCCTAACAGATAAGTTTAGCTACTCATGAATACAACGGAAATCAAAGTAGGCATTTATCATCATACCAAAACTTAGAGAAATCTCGGCTATGGAGATGAAACGTGTTTTCTTTCTCCGTTGCTCAAGTGAGCCGTTTTCTGCTCTCAAAACTCATACAAAACCTTCAAACGTGAATTCTCCAAAAATGTTCGAATGATAATAATAATAATGCTGAAAAATTCAGCAATAAGGTTTTTAATAGCATCCTTGTCTAATAAGTTACTACTGCATCCTTAAGTATTTAAAAATACTGGGTTTGCCCGGGAAAAAGTTCTCATGCATCACTTTCAGTCCAAAAGCTGCCTTCCCTCTTATGTGAAGTTTTCCTTTGCTGCCCACAGGTCCACAAAGTGCTGAAATCTTCATCATTAGTACCTGAAAACATGCTAATCACATAGGTCAGCTCACTTAAAGGAAAATGGACTAAAAGTGCAAGAATTATATATTTTATCCTCAAAACTTAGCTGAAACATGGGTAAATTATGGTGCTTAGGCGTGTAAATACGCCCAACATCACCACCCCACACTTAAAGCTTTGTTTGTCCTTGAACAAAATATTACATCCATGCAAACACCTAACTAAAATTTCACAATAGCAACACGAAATTTTCAACAAGACATGCACAACAATCATTAACAAAGAGTAGGTTTCTCGATCACTACTAGAAACAACTCAACCTCCAACATAGACTCATTAGGATGGTTAATTCGTATCCACAAGTTAAGCCACAAAGAAACATATAAAACTACCCAACAACCATCAACCATGTGTGCTCACACAAGATATCACCCATAATCACTCATAGTTTTATATTTTTCGAAACATGGGTATAAGAATCTCTTTGCTCTCGCTCTCACAAAGAATTCTTATATTGCAACTGATGACCATAGGCTTGCCCTTAGTGTAATGCTCTACTAATATCAGACTGCTAAGTTTAGGATCAAATAGGTCTTTACAGGTTGTAATGTAGGCTAAGGGACAGGTAGGACTATTTTGGCCAGAAATAGTGACTATGTTCCCGTAGTGCTTTAATACACGACAATATGCCATTTACACTATCTTTTAACAACCACTCTACCTCTCTTTTATCGACCAACCCCTTTTCACCCCTTTTGTTATTCAATCATAAACACAACTATCTTTTTTTTTCTAAATTTTTTATTTTATTTTATATATATATATATATATATATATATTTATATTAAGAAAGCATCCCTATAATAGCCACTCTTTTTCACAACAATTTCAAGTACCAATACACCCTGAGGCATCACTTTCACCATTCTCTTTTTATTTTTCCACATGATTCTACAATTTTAAAGCACTTAGGAGTTTGGATCAAATTATGGTCTTGAAAAAAAATGGATTAGGCTACATATGAGGCTGCCAAAGAAAATAGCTAAAGGCTCAAAGGGGGTTCACTAGGACAATGTACAAAGGTAGGTAAAAAGAAGGTAAACAATTTCAGGGCTGCCAAAGAAATGCCTAAATCATCTCCTACACTCACAATCTTTATTTCGCTTCACACACGCACCAGGCAAGTTCTAGCATCAGTCACAACAAAGAATATACAATATCCTCACACACACAAGGCACATGGTCAACTTCATTGGGAGCATTATAGATTCTTGACCCAACAGATGAATGAATTAAACCACAATAATTTATCACACAGTGAGTCACAACTTAGAGCCTAAGCGTCTCAATAGCAATGATTTAGCACAAACTCTTGTTATAATACCATGCCTTGTTATAATACCATGCCGTCTATCAGAACAATTTCATGCAACATCTAAAATCTACTAACTAATTACAACTAACTAACTAACTACTAATTCAAACAAAAAAGAATAAATGTAGGCAAAGAAATACAATACATCAGACATATACCCGTACCCCACACTTAGACGCGAGACACTGTCCTCAGTGGAAATAAATAAGGAAAACCTGATTAGTCGGACTCCTCTTCTATGTCTGGGGTCATACCCCCTGCGTCGGAATCATCATCAGAGTCGTCGTCATCAGAGATGTCCTCCACGTCTGAGTCTGGCCGTCGGTGATCATCGTCAGTCGACACGTCATCGTCGAGAGGTTCCTCAAAATGTACCCCCACTCCACACATGGCCCGCGCTTTCTCATTAAGCGGGTAATCATAGTCCAACTGGTGAAGCTCTGCATCAGTCGGAACATGACCCCCATTTATCAGTGTAAATCTAGTCATGCCATACAGATGGCAGAAAAAGCTTTCATCTCGAGCATGCCTCTATGCAGTGGTGAGGTTGATGCCTTGACCAGTTTCTGGCTCTTTAACCTTCGTGAGATCAACTTTCTTCGGGTTGTGTGGTAGCTTATGATCCGCGGGTTCCTCTTCAATGTGTTCTTTCCTTAAGATCGCAGTCAACAAGTTGCTGAAACTGAAATAGGACCTTTTGTGCAGCCTAGCCTTGCGCATTGACGATCGTATAACCACACCAATGTTGATGGGAATATTCATCATCAAAGCGTACTCCAAGCAGACTCGATCACGTGTGATCTTAGTATATTGTGTCCCAGGAATCAAGCAAGAGTTGACTATCCTTAACCATATGCGAGCTTCCCTGTTCAAAGAGGTATACGGGTAGGTGTTGTGGCGACCATTATCCTTGTGCCGAATCCACCGTGCCATTGACCTTGATCCGCACAGTGTATGTCTGATGGCCCTGTAGGGAGGTCTGTGATAAAGATCCTTGAGCGGTGATGGATCCACACGTGGAAGGACCAGAAAAGAGTTGAAGAATTCCGCATTCAGTTGCAAGACTTGGCCCCGAATCTTTACTTCACTTCCAGTAGTCTTTGGGGACCAATTGGCATAAAACTCTCGCGTTAGATCAAGATTGAATTCCCCCATATCTCGGAAAATGAAATCAAGATTTAGTGCCATGATTTTAGCCAAAATGCGGGGGTCTCTCTTTGCTAGAATCTCCTTCTGCATCAAATCCACGTGAACATATTTTTTTACTTTGTTGTTCTTGTACCACTCCTTTCCTTCCTCCTCTAGGACCCACTTTATCCCGAAAGTGCGTCGAGGCACTTGCAAAGAGGAGGACTCAGCCTGATCTTTTCTTGACCTTTTTTGACCTTTTTTGGAAGTGGACACTTTTTCTTTTCCTTGTCGTCATTTTGGGGCCATTCTACCTGAGATCACAATAAAGTTACGTTAGTTTCATCATGGAAGATTTACTATAGTCGGAAAAGAAAATCGTGATGATACCACCCCACACTTAATCCGTTTGCACAATGTTAATAATCATGTAATCTTGACTATCCTTTCCGACTTTATTTCATTGGATTTAGGCAATGTTTGAACAAGACTACCACATAGCAATCTTATCGGGTGTTTGCATCGAAATAACCAAACCATGTTATACTTGTGGTCAATCATGATCAATACCTTCGATGAACGAGTCGTTCAAACATTCAAGATTACAACTTTCAAGATTATGCATTAACTTCACAATTTTGACTTCATAAAAATACGACAGTGAATACCAATCAAATACAAGTCGGAGTAAAGTCAAGAATACCCACAAGAATCCTTTCACTCAATGAGACGCATCATAACAAACCAACCATATTCTCATCACCAAGCACTACTTCAAAATCTAATTCACCATTGTAAGCGTAGCACTGCAACAACTACGGAATATAAAAGAGCAACTTACTTGTTGATGGATCGGGAAGGTGAGTTCGCAAGATTAGATGAGAAAAGAGGAAAACTTGGAGAGGATTAGGGAGCTTGGGTGGATCCTATCTTGAGCAAACAAGGGAATTGTGTTCTAAGGTTGAGGATCTATTTAAAGGCTAAGCCATGGGTCGGGTTTTATCCATGTACAATCGGGTTAGGAGGCAAAAAAAGATAAGTAGGTGGCACCTATTGCTTTGCCTATGCTTAGCATAGGCGGCGCCTATAGCATTGCCTACATTGGTATAGGCCTTGCCTTGTACATTGCCTATGTGAGGCAGTGACCATAGGAAATGGCATAGGCATTGCCTTGTCCGTTGCCTAGATTTGCATAGGCATTGCCTTGTTCGTTGCCTAGATTGGCATAGGCATTGCCTTGGTCGTTGCCTAGATTGGCATAGGCAATGCCTAACCTATAGCCTTTGCTCCATCATTCCTTACTTACCACCTTTAGCATGGCTCACTTTCAAATCAAAATTTGGGACTAATCTCCTCCTTTGTATATCTTGCACCTACACTTAATCAAAAACAACAAAAATGATTAGAAGAATGGGTTGCCTCACACCGAGCGCCTTAGTTTTGGTCGTGGCTCGATTCTTCTTTTTGAAATTCTATTTATCAAAAACAAAATCCTAACAAAACAAACTCCTAATGATGGGTTGCCTCCCATGTAGCGCTTGATTTATTGTCGCGGCACGACATAGTTATCTCGAGTACTCAGACTTCCTCGAGATATATGGTGGCTATACATTTTATCGAATCGGTTGGACCGATATATAGATTCACTCTTTGGCCATTCACCTTAAAGACACCACCATCATTGTTTTCTAACTCCACTACTCCAGATGAGTAAACTTGGCTGATTCTGAATGGACCAGACCATTTAGATTTCAACTTACCTGGAAACAACTTCAGTCTGGAGTTGAAAAGAAGTACCAAATCACCCTTCTGAAGATTTTGATTGGACAATCCTCCAATCATGGTACTTTTTCATCCTTTCCTTGTAGAGATTTGCTTTTTCATACGCATGTAGACGGAATTCATCCATCTCATTCAGCTGTTCCAACCTCAGATTAATAGAATCATCCCAATTCAAGTTAAGCCGCTTCAGCGCCCACAATGCTTTATGTTCTAGCTCAATTGGCAAGTGACAAGCCTTCCCATAAACTAGTTGATATGGTGAAATGCCAATTGGTATCTTAAACGTAGTCCTATATGCGCATAAAGCATCATCCAGCTTTTTGGACCAATCTTTCCTACTGGCATTCACAGTCTTCGCAAGGATTAGCTTGATCTCCCGATTAGAAACCTCTACCTGCCCACTAGTTTGTGGGTGATATGGTGTAGCTACCTTGTGTTGCTTAAACCCATATTTCACCAATACGACTCTGAACAGCTTGTTGCAAAAATGTGAACCTCCATCGCTTATAATGGTATGAGGTACCCTAAAACGAGAGAAGATATTTCTCTTTAAGAACTCTACAACACACTTACCTTCATTATCAGCTAGCGCTACTGCTTCGACCCATTTGGATACATAATCCACAACAACTAGGATATATTTCATCCCAAATGAACTCATAAATGGGACCATGAAATCAATACCCCATACATCAAATAGTTCTACTTCAAGAATTTTAGACATGGGCATCTCATGGTGCTTCGAGATAGAGCCTTACCTCTGACACTGATCACATCTTCTCACAAAATCATAAGCATTCTTGAATAATGAAGGCCAGTAATAGCCACTTTGGAGTACCTTCCTTGCCGTTTGATCACTTGCATGGTGACCCCCAACTTGGGAAGCATGACTTGCTTCCAGTATGCTAGGCACCTCTACATCTGAGATGCATCGCCTAATAATACCATCAGCACATCGTCGAAAGAGATACGGTTCATCCCAAAAGTAGTGTTTCACATCATGCATGAACTTTTTCTTTTGATGAAAGGCGAGATGCTCAGGAATCACTTTACTTACCACGTAGTTTGCAAAGTCTGTATACCACGGTAAGTCTTCCACCATAGTGGCTAGGATTTCTTCGTCGGGAAATGCATCATCAATATCAAGGTCGGGTTGAACTATGTGCTCACTCTCAAGTCTAGATAGGTGATCAACTACTTGGTTTTCGCAACCTTTTCTATCCTTTACCTCGAAATCAAATTCTTGAAGCAGTAACACCCACCTAATTATCCTTGGCTTAGCATCCTTCTTTGCCATTAGATATCGTAGACCCCCATGATCTGTATGAACCACTACTTTGGTTCCTAACAAGTAAGAACAAAACTTTTCAAAAGCATAAACAACTACTAGAAGCTCTTGTTCAGTGACGATATAGTTCTTCTGTGCTCCATTCAAGGCCTTGCTCACATAGTAGATTGGATGAAATAGCCTTTCTCTTTTCTGACCAAGTACAACACCCAAGGCTACCCCGCTTGCATCACACATAACTTCAAAAGGTAGAGACCAATCGGGTGCTACAATAATAGGAGATTCAATTATCTTTCCTTTGAGACATTCAAATGCCTTCAAGCAATCTTCACCAAAGTCAAATTTTGCCTCCTTCTCCAAAAGTTTGCATAATGGGCTAGCAATCTTGGAGAAGTCTTTAATAAACCTCCGATAAAAACCTGCATGACCGAGAAAACTACGCACCCCTTTTACAGAAATTGGATGTGGTAATCTCTCGATAACATCAATCTTGGCTCGATCAACCTGAATTCCCCTTTCAGAGACTTTATGCCCAAGAACAATGCCTTCCTTAACCATAAAGTGACACTTCTCCAAATTTAACACCAGGTTGAATTCAACACATCTCTGCAAAGCCATACTCAGATTTGCCAAGCATGATTCAAATGACTCACCTACAACAGAAAAGTCGTCCATAAACACCTCTAAGGTGTCTTCGACCATATCAGAAAAAATGGATATCATACATCGCTGGAAAGTGGAAGGTGCGTTACATAGCCCAAATGGCATTCGTTTGAAGGCAAACGTACCATACGGGCATGTAAAAGTGGTCTTCTCCTGATCTTCAGGAGCAATGCAAATCTGATTGTATCCGGAATAACCATCTAAGAAACAGAACCATCCCCTCCCTGCCAATCGATCAAGTATTTGATCCATGAATGACATTGGAAAGTGATCCTTTAACGTCCACGAATTCAGCTTCCGGTAGTCCATGCACACTCTTCACCCTGTGACAGGTCTGAGTGGAATTAGCTTATTCTTTTCATTTGCGACTACTGTCATGCCCCCTTTCTTGGGCACACATTGCACTGGACTCACCCATTTACTGTCTGAAATTGGGTACACCACCCCTGAATCTAACCACTTAATAATTTCTTTCTTCACCACCTCTTGCATAGGTGGATTCAAACGACGTTGGTGCTCAATGGTGGGTACGCAATCTTCCTCGAGCTAAATCTTGTGCATACATATCCCAGGAGGGATACCAATTATATCAGCAATAGTCCAACCAATGGCTCTCTTGTACCTCTTCAGAACAGAGATGAGAGCCGTTACTTGCTGTTCACCTAAATCATTAGCAACAATAACTAGAAGTGTATTCCTACTTCCCAAGAACGCATACTTTAGATGACTGGGGAGCTCTTTCAATTCTAGCACTGGTGGCTCTTCAATGGATGGTTTCGCTAGGGGTGACGGTCGATTCTTAAGGTCAAGGTCCAGCTTCTTAGGGGCATGAGAATAAGACCCCATTCCTGTTATAGAACGAATAGTTTCTTCATACTCTTCAACATCCTCATGCTCAAAGTTCAAAAGTACAGCAGACAATGGCTCAACAGTAAGATGCTTCTCTACAGATAATTCTTTCTCATCCTCATAATAAACATCAGCTATAGAGAACACATTCATATCTTTAGGCTGCTTCATTGATTTGCATACATCAAAATGGACCACTTCGTCATTCATCCGAAATAAAAGCTCGTTTGCTCGTAAATCAATAAGCACACTTCCTGTTGTGAGGAAAGGGCATCCCAAGATTATGGGAACATCAGAATCTACCTCGCAATCCAAAATAACAAAGTCTGCAGGAAAAAAAAAGGAAGAAACCTTTACTAGTACATCATATAAGATACCAACAGGTCGTTTTACCGACCTATCTGCCATCATGAGCCGCATACTGGTTGGTGTAGGATCATCCAACCCCAACTATTTATATATAGATAGCGGCATCAAATTGATGCTAGCCCCCAAATCGCACAATGCCTTAGTAAAATCCAAGGATCCAACCGTGCAAGGAATAGTGAAAGCACCAGGATCTGCCTTTTTCTGTACTAAAGATCTCGTGGCAATTGAACTGCAATGATGATCATTATCTGCCAATTCATAACTTGCTGCCCTTTTCTTTGTCAAAAGGTCCTTCATGAATTTGGCGTATCCTGACATCTGCTCCAGTTCCTCCACCAAAGGCACATTAATAGTCAACTGCTTCAACATAGTCATGAATTTACTGAACCTGGTGTCATCAGCTTTCTTCTTCAATCTCTGAGGAAAAGGTGGTGGTGGAGTTGGGAGAGTTTTCTCCACCACTTCCTTTTTATCTTGCTTCCGATTATCAATCTTTTCAGGTTGGTGACATCTAGGTGTAGTGTCATGAACGTTCTCATTCTAATTTTTAGCTTCTACAGAATCATCACAATCTGCTTCAATAACATTCTCTTCTATAATATCAACCACCTGCTTGCCTTTGGATGGATTTTCCAACACCTTACCACTCCTGGTAGTAATAGCCATACATGATCCATCATTCCTTGGGTTCTGCACAGTGTCGCTAGGTAAGGTACCAACTTTTCTTTGAGGACAAATCATTTTTTACCTCAGTTACTCCCGTGTTGGTTGCCTCCACTCCTTTCAACAACTTATCCATCATATCTTCCATGGACATCTTTCCAGAGCCAGATGCCGCAGCCTCACGATTTCCAGGAGGAACATACAAACCACTCCTGTCAGTCTTATTCTTGAATCCAGATTTTTCATAATAGTTCCGACCTTGGTTTCCTTGGGCATTGCCTCGGAAACCCCCCTGATTATTCAAATAATTCGCTTCCTCCTCAGAATCGGATTCATCTCTACCCTGTGATACAACAACCTTGACCTTTTCTGTCTTCCCTGATAATAAATGCTTTGTCATACGATCCAGCATATCACCAGCCTCAATAAAAGTAAGGTCCATGAATGACCCACCTGCAGCATTATCAACCACTGTCTTAGTCACCGAGTTCAACGCCCTGTATAATATTTCCATCAAGTGGATGTTGGTCATCTGATGATTTGGGCACCGCATAAGCTTCTTCTTGAACCTCTCCCATGTTTCGTGGAGAGCTTCAGTTGGAAGCTGTCAAAAATTGCTGATCTCATCTCGTAACTGTGCTCTCTTGGATGGCCGAAAAAATCTTTCTAGGAAAGCATTTTTCAGTTGCCTCCAATTAGTAATAGAGTCAGGAGTCAGCCCGTTCAACCATAGAGTTGCCTCTCCAGATAGAGACAATGGAAATAAGTGTAGTCGAATTACATTCTTTCCAACTCCTGGATTGTCAAACGACTTGTATGTTGAGATAAAGTTGATCAGATGCATATTCGAATCATCGCCTGCAAGTCCACCAAATAACCCTTTGAGTTGTAATAGCTGGATCATGGTGCTGGTGATATTGAACTTGGCTCCGGGTGCCAAGGGTGGAGGAATAATAGCCCCTGTGGCACCAACCGCATCCAAATCGTCATCATCATCATCGAAAGAGGCCTGCACAGCTCGGAGTTTAGGTCTCATTCTAGCTTGATGATCTCTCCTGTTCACAGGTGCTGCCACCTCACCAGCACGCCTTGGATTTAATAACTCATCATCACCCAGGTCCTCTTCATCAAGATTTGTTGCCCGACCTGGGTTATCAATATTCTGTTGATGCACTTGAGCAGCTGCCAATGCAGCTAATCTTTCCTGCTCCTGTTGAGCAGCCATCCGTTCAAGGTTTCGTTGCGCATCCATTCTGCCAATAAGATGTGGTTCAGGATTTATAGGTAATAACGGTTGACCAGAACTTCGTGTATTTGGCATGCACTCCAATAAACCTGAACAAAACAAAAACAACAAACAAAAAGTAAAATTTGAGAATCTTTGACCAAAGGGTCTATTAACTATCACAAACTTAGTTGACAACCGTATTCCCCGACAGCGGTGCCAAAATTTGATACGCCCAAATTACAACTCTCGTTAGAAAGTGTAAGCGGTCGATGTCAAATATAAAACCCAACTGGGTTGGGTGTCGAATCCCACAGGGAATACTCTGGTCACTAAGTGTTGCAATTATTAGTAGACTGTTGGTCGAAAATTCCAAGGAAAAAAGGGGGGTTTGGTTTAGGCGTGAACTAATATTATCAAAGTAACAATGGAACGATTTGCGTAGTATGATTTAATCACAGATATTGATAAGTTAGGGTTATTTCCACCTTATAAGGTCTACTTCTCTATTAACTATGAGTAACGCAGAATTTAGACATGCATGCACTTATAGAGAATCGTATTCCAATTCTAAATCCAAGTGTTTCTCAACCATCAAGGATTTATTTAGCTTTATCTCTCTCGAGCCTAAAGTGTATAACAAATGGTACAAATTCTCCAAGAAGTTAATCCGGTTAAGGCATTAACGTGTAAATAGGGGTTGGAAACCTTATTTCCTTGTCACACTCTCTTTTCCAAACATGTAACTTTTCTCTCAAACAAGTCAATGCTACAATGGCGTATTCTCTATGTTTGCAACCATAAGAATTCAATCAAAACGAAGAGAGTAATGATATAAGTAGCATAACACATGAAGAATTCATAAACTCATAGTAATAGATAGTATCTTACAAGGTTTCCATAACCCTAACAGATAAGTTTAGCTACTCATGAATACAACGAAAATCAAAGTAGGCATTATCATCATACCAAAACTTAGAGAAATCTCGGCTATGGAGATGAAACGTGTTTTCTTTCTCCGTTTCTCAAGTGAGCCGTTTTCTGCTCTCAAAACTCGTACAAAACCTTCAAACGTGAATTCTCCAAAAATGTTCGAATGATAATAATAATAATGCTGAAAAATTCAGCAATAAGGTTTTTAATAGCATCCTTGTCTAATAAGTTACTACTGCATCCTTAAGTATTTAAAAATACTGGGTTTGCCCGGGAAAAAGTTCCCATGCATCATTTTCAGTTCAAAAGCTGCCTTCCCTTTTATGTGAAGTTTTCCTTTGCTGCCCATAGGTCCACAATGTTCTGAAATCTTCATCATTAGTACCTGAAAACATGCTAATCACATAGGTCAGCTCACTTAAACGAAAATGGACTAAAAGTGCAAGAATTATATATTTTATCCTCAAAACTTAGCTGAAACATGGGTAAATTATGGTTCTTAGGCGTGTAAATACGCCCAACATCAGATTGTATATTCATTCCTTGGTTTGTATACTCTTATATATCCTTATTTCGCCCTTTATTCATATATTTTCCAGTGATATATGGGATAGTTTTGAGGTTACTGCGTATAGCTTGATACCTCCTTAACTTTATAATGTTAGTTTCTTGAATATGAATAGGATAGTTTATCCGTATTATTTCATTAGCTTTATGATATAGTCGTTTGATATTTTGGTGTAGTTTACATTTCTTCTTACATGTTATGTATATTGCCTACTGTTTACCATGTTCTTAGTACTCATACTACACTTCTGCAGCCTACAAATCAATTGAGTTATCATCGTTGTTGTGTACGTCATTGGGAGCAGCTATGGTTTGGAGACATAGGGTGAGCTCCTTTCATTTGGAGTATTACTTTTCTCCCTCTAATGCACTAGATTAATCTCTATTTTGTATTTAGAGACAATTGTATCTGTATATTCGTTTAGTCTTTTATTTTTATCCTTGTTAACAATAGAAGATCTTGTATTGATTCCACCAGGTTTGGGGATACATTATGTATTTAACTCTATTATTTCATTTATTCCACATTCTTTCTTCATTTCTCTTGGTAGTCCATTACTAGTAGTTCGGGACTACAGGTTGGCTTTCCTACTAGTGGGAAATAGTAGGCTCTATCATGACCTTAGAAATTTGGTTTTGAGTCAGATCCTAGGTTTACCAGTGTGTTGGTAAAAGAGATAAGTGTCTAGTAGAATCCTGCAGATCTGGGTAGAGACTTCCGTATCTATCACAACCTAACCGTCGGCCTAGTCGTGACAGGTATCTCAAGCCCAACGAGGGCCAAAGACCACCCCATAGCCTATCCAAAACATAATCCAAAATAATTGTGGAAGATAAACAAGCATGATATAAGATAGTCAACGTACTTAAAGGTAAGCTATAAGAATTAATAACAACCATTTAACCCTCACATGTTCACAAAAGTCTTCAAACCAATCCGAATATCCGACTAGGTCGGGACAAGCCCCCTACCATGACAATGAGAATGACAATGTAGCATCCTTGGATGGTTCGTGGGATGAGCGCTAGCATGTAAGTCGGGTAAGGGGTAAAATAATGCCATTTCAAAACCAATACAAACTCATTGTACATGTTCACATACATGCAAATATACATATATACATAATGCTGGGATAGGAAACAAGGTTTAACAATGAACTTTAAAACTATTAACCTGGACTGTGTAGCTCTTACCATCCTAAAGACACCTACAAGCTATATGGGTTCGGCTCCCCCCACCAATATATTCCCAATGCATTTTAGTCTCACAAACCAGAGAAATACGAGGATAGGCCAGGGAATTCAAGGCCCCAGGCATTCCAATATATAAATATATATATATATATATATATATATATATATTGTGTGTGTGTGTGAAATATGCACACGGCCACCAAGGCCCCACGCCGGAATACGTGGTTTCCAATATTGGTCCCCCAGGGACCTCTACCTTCCACGATGAGCTACACAACCCTCATTGTGCCAAAATTAATCATTTAGACACAACCCATCCATTTAACCAAGGAGTCATCCATTTAGGTATTTTTTGAATGGTATCGTCATACTTATTAATTATGCTTTCAAGACAATTCCATTATGTTAAACCAAACTAATTATCCATAAGACTCCAAATTTCAAATTTAAAATCAATCCACGGCCACCAACGCCCTTTAAAACCATTTATATTCCATTTGTCTTTTTATGCAATAGTTTAAAAAATGGTTAAATTATGCATTCAACATGTTTCAAGCCAATTTCGTAAGGTGTGGTTGAGGTTATTACCCAATCTAATACCAAAAATTTATATGTTTGGGGGAATCCACGACCCCATCCAATTTACCATAACCATGAACCTAATGAGATAAAAAATCTATTAATCAAGAATAAACAATTGCATGTAAGCCATGGAAGTACCATTTAAACAAAAATCATCCAAAACCCTTAACCCAAATTCCAAAACCAAATATTTAAATCGACAAGACTAAAAATCCTTATGTTTGGGGGAATCCATGACCCCCATCCCATTTACTATGCCCATTCACCCACTGAGTTCCAAAATCCATCAATGAAGCATAAACAATTCCATGTAAACAATGGAAGTACCATTTAAACAGAAACCATCCAAAACCCTTAAGACAAATTCTAAAACCAAATATTTAAAATGACAAAACTATCAAACTACTAAATGCCATGATAAAGTTCAAGTTTTGGGAAAAGATTCGAGCCTGAAAACACCAAGAATTTGGATAAGGAACCACACTTAGAGCCGTAGAGGACCAACCCTTATAAACCCAAGATTTGTTCTTGATTAGGGAATTTGAGAGAGAAGACTTGTTTATGATTATGTTAATTGGGTAGAATAGGTCTAAAGGAAGGTTTTAAGTCATGGGAATAGTGTAAAGTAAGGGAAAAGACTAGATTATCCTTAATGAAAAATATGAAGGAAAATAACTCCCAGTCGCTATGAGTTGGATAACGACTCGTGGTCACTGATCATGAGTCATCAACAAGACTCATACCCTACAACCCAAAATCCTGACCCCCTACTATTTTGGTCATGAGTCTCTCCCTAAAACTCATGATATCACCCTATGACTCGTGAGGACCAAAATGTGACCAAGGTAGATTCCTGGCCAACCTTTGTTGTTAAGAAAATGAGTGACACCTAACGGCTCATCATGTGACCTAATAAATCATAATGTGGGCTCAATATCAAGGGGCTAAATTTGAAAAAACTCACTAGTGAGACCACAAGTGAGACCATATGACTCGTGATGAGTCTTCATATAACGCCCCAAATCCTGGTACCCGAAATGCAACACGGTGCTCATGAATCCGATGGACCACAAGCTAACCCATGATTGATATCTGTACCTATACACTATATAACATACTAAATATAATGCACAAATAGAGGATTAAACGCCATAAGGTTCAAAACTGCATGACTGATAAAATATAACGTCTGAGTGGGGTAATAGAATACCCAAAACTGAAATATTCTCTAAACATACTGTAGTCTAAAAAACCTCTAAAACATAACTATCTGGATAAGGAGTGGATGGGATATGTCCTTAACTAACTCCAACTTATAAATTAATTAATAAGATAATAAATAAATGATCATGTCTTAGAACAAAAGGACTCACTGCTAACTCTGACTGCTGAGACTGGAATGCTACTGATTCTCTAGAGCTCGTGTTTCTGAACCTATGGTATAAGACACTATAGCACAAATGCATCAGTACTTTGAATGTACTGGTATGCATGGAAGGTAGGCTGAAAGCATGGGTTTCATATGCATGAACAATACTGGCTAACTGACTAATATGAACGTGAGAATACATATATGAATACGACATAACTATATCTGAGATCATGATAACATGAATTTACTGATAACTAACATGACTGATAACTGAATTCTGATGACTGATATAACTGATGACTTGAGTGACTGTATTAGACAGTCCTAAATCTAATGGAACTAGATGAGTTCTGTACTATTCTGAGTTTACTGTATCTGACAGTCCTGATTTCTGTAGAACTATCTGAGTTCTATTATTGAGACTGAATGACTGTATCTGTTAGTATTGATTCTCTAACTGAAACTGTGGGAAGTAGTTATCTAACCGATATGCCCCGAATACGCCATTATGGCTGAGTTGGGGTCCAATCTGTAACCCCAATTAGAAGGGTGTCAATACTGCGCCACTGGTAAGAACAAGCTGTGATTGACCCTCATCTAGCAGTGTCCCCAAAAGATGGGGCCCTCATCTGACAGTGTTTATCAACCTTATCAACCCACATCTGAAAGTATTGATATCTCATCCTATGCTGGCTACATAGTTTTAGAACGCAAGGATGAATTCTATGAATCACACCCTTATCTGGCAGTGTGTGTTCCCATCATTGGGTTAATTCAGTGCTAATTCATAATCCCATCTGAATAGACACTAATCATGGATTATTGAACTGAGCTGGACTGAATTAACTAAGTTTCGTTGACTGACGGAATAGTACTGAGATTACGATTTTACTGAGCTTTCCTGAGTCACATGACTGGCTGAGTTCTATGGATCATCGCTTGACTGAGGATATCGCAAAAACATGACATGGACTCTAGGCACATAGCTATATTTTTTGGGTACAAGTACCCCTAGGAATCGATAGAAGGAAACTGACAAAACATGACTTTCTTGAGTACCGGACCAACATCAACATACATAATCCATTGGCTAAGACATTTCATCAAACCTTTGACATACATAACTTGTACATGAATGGAGATTTCATATTATCATACTAGTATGGCACTTTTCCTTCACATAGGCATTTAATCAAACATAGGGGGAGCATGCTATGGTTATACAATCATCAAAACATCTAATAATCAAGGATACATCAATCAACTTGTGAATTGAAGGGTTTATCATGAATACCACGTAATTCCTCACATACTAGAATCAATTCTTGTAATTAATAGTCTATAACATAGAATGATACCAAACGACAATATGAACATCACTTTTCAATTCAATCAAATTATGAACATTCATAAATATACAAATCTTTGATTTTGAAAAGAGATTCTTGAGCTTCATGGGTGAAAGAGACCCATGAATCAACACATGACCTACCTTAGTTCTTGATTTAGCAAAGATTGATGGAGAGACTTTCTTGAAATTTATTCCCCAATTAAAACCCAAGCTTGTTCTGGAGAGAAAATTGAAAGAAACTAGTATATTTTGGGATCCAAATAGCTGAATCTCGTGTTAAAGAGCTTAAATAGGGGTGGAAAATTGACCTTTTTAACCCTGGATGCGTCTTTTAAATTGGTGAAAATTTCCCGAACTGGACCTCTAATCACATCATGTCACTGGAATTTGACAATTGGGAAATAGGGAAATAGCGTGATGCAGAGCCATCTCGTTGCAACTTCGCTTGCAACTTAGAAGTTTGGCGCGACATGGAGGAATCGAGCTGGGACACTAGAATAAAGGAAAATTTCCATTTTATCTTGTGGCGGGGCGCGCTACCGACCAATATGGCGTTGTTTTACGATGGGGACTTGAATTAGTGATAACTTCTTACCCGATTTTCAGATTTAGGCGAATTTTATATCGATGTAAAGCTTATTGAATTTACCACATGAAAAAAAGTGAAAATCTTGAAAATTCGCCATGGAATAAAAATCATTAAATTTGAAGCTAATACTTGACTTTCTTGAGATAAAATTAGTTAGGAAACTTTGGGGTATTATAATATCTCCCCCTTGGGAACATTCTTTCTCGAATGAGACTAACAGAGAGGGGAGAAATGATAAGCCAAAGTACATGCTGCACATGAACACTGAAACATGACTACATAACTGACATTTCTGATATTCATACAGAGCATGCATATCTGATGCATGATTTCATGACTGAGCTGATACATGAATTCATGACTGAGAGTACTGATAAGCTGATCACACATATCTGATGCATGAATACATGAATGAACTGATTACATGACTGAGATTTCTAATAACAAAGTCTTCTCAGAAGGAGAATACATGTCTGATGCATGAACACATGACTAATCTGATGTATGAACATATAATTGGATATGCAATGATACTTAGTACCATGTTTAAAAATGGAATCATGAACATGAGGTTGATGCCATGTTGTAACTGAAATCTAGACATGAAAACTGAAAAGCTTAAGGAGAACTGTTACCTTGATCTTGATATGAGTCAGTGGAGAAGAGGTGAGGGTACTTGGTACGCATGTATGCTTCTGCTTCCAAAGTAGCTCTCTTAATGGAATGATTCCACCAAAGAACTTTGACTAGAGGGACTTCTTTGTTCCTCAGTCTACGAGTCTGGTAGGCTAGAATTTTGATTGGAATTTTCTCATAAGAGAGGTTGTTCTGAACATCTATGCTCTGAATAGGGAATACTACTGCTGGTCGCCTATATACTTCTTGACCAAAGAGACATGGAAGACTAGATGAATTGAAGCTAGATCTGAAGGCAATTCGATCTCATAAGCTACCTTACCGAAGCGACTGAGAATTTTAAAGTGATCAAAATATCGGGGACTGAGATTTCCCTTTTTACTGAACCTCTTCACTCCCTTTATGGGAGAGATCTTTAGATAGACATAGTCACCAACCTCAAACTCAAGATCCTTTCTACGCACACCTGCATAAGACTTCTGTTGACTCTGAGCAGCTCGAAGTCTTTCTATGATCAACTGGACTTTATTTAAGGCATCAAATACTAAGTCAGGCCCTATGACTAAGGCCTCACTAACTTCGAACTAACCGATTAGAGATATGCATCTCCTACCATAGAGATCTTCGAATGGAGCCATCCAAATACTGGAATGATAGCTATTATTGAATGGAAACTCAATCAAAGGCAAGTGGTTATCCCAACTACCCTTGAAATTAATTGCACACGCCCTTAGCATATCTTCTAGGATCTAAATGGTCCTTTCTGCTTGACCATCTTTCTGAGAATAAAAGGTTATACTGAGATAAACTTGGGTACCAAGACCCTTAGGAATTCTTTCTAGAAATGAGAGGTAAACTAGGTACATCTTTCTAAGATAATAGATAACAGAACACCCTGAAATCTTACCAACTCTCTGATGTAGAGTTTGGCGTAATCCTCGGTTGAATAAGAGGTATGGACCAAAAGAAAAAGAAATGACTTGGCCATTTTGTCTACAATCACCCAAACTAAATCATGCTGGCAACGAATACGAGACAAACCCATCATAAAGTCCATGTTCACTTTTTCCCACTTCCAAGTAGGAATATTGAACTCCTACATGGACCCACTAGGCTTTTGATTCTATAGGACCCACTAGGCTTTTGATGCTCTATCTTAACCTACTGATATGTAGAGCACTTTGCCATAAACTCTGCAACATATTTATTCTTCCCACTCCACCAATAGATCTCCCACAAGTCGCGGTACATCTTTGTGGACTCTGGATGAATTGAGTAGCACACACCATACACTTCTGCAAGAATTCGCTGCCTTAAGTCATCTACACCTGGAACACAGAGACAAACCTAACAACGCAATACACCATCTCCCCCTTAGGAGAAAACCTCTACTTTCTGGTCCTTAACTGACTCTTTCAACTTGGGTCTCTATCTTGATTTTCTTTCACCTCGGAAACTAGAGATGATTCTGAACTACTCTGAACCCATAGTCACCCTCCTATGAATCGACTAAGAGAATGCCTAGTATGGCAAGCTGATGGACTTCCTAAGCTAACTTCTTCTTACTGTCCTCGACATGAGTAACACTACCTATAGACAGTCTACTGAGAGCATTGGCCACTATATTAGCCTTGCCTAGATGATAAAGGACACTCATGTCGCCACCTTCTCTGACAAAGTTTGAAATCTTTCTGAGAAAATACATACTGAAGGCTCTTATGATCGGTGAAAATATCTACATGAACTCCATACAAGTAATTCCTCCAAATCTTTACGGAAAAAACCACGGCTGCTAACTCAAGATCATGAGTAGGATAATTGTTCTCATGGGGTTTAAGCTGTCTGGAGGCGTAGGCTATGACCTTACCATATATCATAAGGAAACAACCCAAACCTATTATGGATGCATCACAGTACACTACAAACCCATCTGGAATGTTTGGAAGAGCTAATACTGGGGCTGAGGTGAGTCGGGTCTTCAACTCCTGAAAGCTCTTCTCACAAGGATCTGACCACTGAAACTTGACATTTTTCTGAGTCAATCTGGACATAGGGGATGCAATAGATGAAAATCGTTCAACAAAATAACTGCAATAGCCATCCAAACCTAAGAAACTCCTGATGTCTGATGGAGAGATAGGTCTGGGCCAGTTTTTTACCGCTTTGGTCTTTTGAGGATCTACTATAATGCCATCACCGGAAATGATATGGCCAAGGAATGCTACTGACCTTATCCAAACTTTTCACTTACTAAATTTGATAAAAAACTGATGATTTGTAAGTGTCTGAAGTACAATTCTGAGATGGTCTGCATGATCACGCTAACTACGAGAATAGACCAGAATATCATCTATAAAGACTATGATAAACATGTCCAATTACTACTTGAACACACTGTTCATCAAGCCCATGAAAGCTTCTGGGGCATTGGTAAGACCGAAAGACATGACTAGAAATTTAAAGTGACCATACCGGGGACGGAAGGCTATTTTTGGAATGTCACATTCTCTAAATCTGAGCTAATGATAGCCATATCTGTGGTCTATGTTAGAGAAATAACTTCCACCCTAAAGTTGGTATAGAATTTATCAATTTTGGGAAGTGGAAACTTGTTCTTGTCTGTGACTTTATTGAGTTGACGGTAATCTATACACATTCTGAAAAAACCGTATTTGTTTTGCATGAATAAGACAGGTGCACCCCAAGGGGACATACTAGGCCTGTTGAATCCCTTATCTAAGTGATCTTTTAATTGCTCTTTCATTTCTTTGAGTTCTACTAGTGCCATTCTATATGGAAAAATAAATATAGGCTGAGTATCTGGAAGAAGGTCAATGCCGAAGTCCATTTCCCTTTTGGGAGGAATTCCTGGAAGATCTTCGGGAAAGACATCTGAATATTCACTCACTACTGGGACTAATTCAATACTAGAAGTTTCGGAAGTAGTTTCCTTAACTCGAACAAGATGATAGACAAATCCTTTAGATATTATTTTTAGTGCCCGAAGGTAGGAAACAAGATGACCTCTGAAAGCTAAAGTAGTACCCCTCTACTCAAGGATGGGTTTATTTAGAAACTAAAACTGGACTATTCTATTTCTACAGTTGACTATGGCATAGCAGGGATGAATCTAATCCATGCCGAGAATCATATAAAAATTTGTCATCTCTAATTTGACTAAATTTGCTAAAGTAACTTTCTGAAATATCATAATCGGGAAGTTCCTGTATACCCGCTGGGCTATGATGGTTTTACCCACTAGGGTAGAGAATAAAAAGGGATCTACTAGAATTTCAGGACTAATTCTGAAATCAACTGCTATATAGGGAGTGACAAAAGACAAGGAAGCTCCTGGATCTAGCAAAGCATAAACATACACATTAAAGATCTGTAACGTACCAGTAATCACATTAGGAAAATTTTTCTGATCTTTCCAGGACTGGAAAACATAGAGTCTATTTGGGCGTTGCCCACTAGTAGCACTGGAAGTGGCACCCTGCTGATTTGGGCGATCAGACTGAGCTGAGGAACAGTTCTGCTGACCTTGATAACCTGGCTGGTGATAATATCTAACTCCGTGTCCTAGTTTTCCACATCTGAAATAGACATCACTACTAGCTCTGCAAGCACCCTTGTGGTTCTTACCATAAGTCTGACAAAGGGGATTAGTTCGGGCATTGCTGGCACTGTCCTGAGACATAAAGACTAGAGCTTTATCTCTATTTCCATCCCTGAACTTAGGAGCTGGGGCACTGGCTGAAGAAGGAGCTGGAACTAATGACTTTTGATGGAATTGAGAGCGGTTTTCTCCTTCTAATTTGGGCTGAGCAAAGTTTAAACTACCTATCTTTGCTCTCTTATTATATTTCTCCCTTATCTTAAACTTTTTATCATCTATCTGCTGAGCATGAGTCATAATCCTAGATAAATTCATGTCACTATTTAACATCACAGACCTACACTCATTGACCACACTATCATTTTCCCCAGAAACAAACTTACACATCTTGGCCCTGCTATCTTCAACCACATGAGAAGCATATGTTGCTAATTGATTAAACTTAAGAGAATACTCTTTCACTATCATGTTGTCCTTCCTGAGGTTGATGAATTCTAACACCTTATCCTCTCGTAAATCTTGGGGAAAGAATATATCTAAGAATGCAGTAACAAACTCCTCCCATTCAATAGGCCCAGGATTACCTGGCCTTTCCGACTTCCATTGTTTAAACCAAGTGTGGGAAACATTCTACAACTGGTATGCATCTAGATCAACACTCTCGACAGGAGTAACACCCATGATATCCATAACCTTCTAAACTTGATCAATAAATTACTGAGAGTCCTCATTTGACTTAGACCAAAAAAAGGATGGAGGATTCATTCGGGTCCCAAATCTTGGGTGCAGCTGAATTGGTCACTGGGTTGGCCGAAATGATGGCTGGTCGTTCATTCTGAGAATCAACTGACTGAGCAAGATTAGTGAATCTATCTCTAAACTCTGCATGAGAAACATGTTCGCCCCAAGGTTCTGCAGGCTGAGGGGCTGACTGATTTCCGTTTCTTCTTTTATTAGGCATGTTCTATAGAAGAAAGAGAGAAATGGATTAGACTAAGATATTGACTTGAGATTATGCTCACTGGCATGACATGTCTGATGAAAGAAGGGAAAACTATTCCTAAAACATCTTATTGTCCCCTGTACCTAAATATGGTGCGCAACATGCCCATGTACAAGACTCTACTAGATGCAGCTTTCAAACTTCCTAGGACACTATTGAACCTTATGCTCTGATACTAAGTTTGTAACGCCCCGAATCTTGGTACACGAAATGCTACACGGTGCTGATGACCCCGAAGGACCACAAGCTAACCCATGGATGATATTTGTACCTATACACTTATAACATACAAAATATAATGTGGAAATGGAGGCTGAAAGACCATAAGGTTCTAAACTGCATGACTGATAAAATATAACATCTAAGTGGGGTAATAGAATACCCAAAACTGAAATACTGTCTGAAAAACCTCTAAAACATAACTATCTAGATAAGGAGTTGATGGGACATGACCCTAACTAACTCCAAATTATAAATTAATTAATGAGATACTAAATAAATGATCATGTCCTCAAAAGATGAGGACTCATTACTAACTATGACTGCTGAGACTGGAATGCTACTGATTCTCTGGAGCTCATGCTTCTGAACCTATGGTATAGAACACTATAGCGCAAATGCATCAGTACTTTGAATGTACTGGTATGCATGGAAGGTATGCTGAATGCATGGGGTTCATATGCATGAACAATACTGGCTAACTAACTAATATGAATGTGAGAAAACATGCATGAATACGTCATAACTATATATCTGAGATCATGATAACATGAATTTACAGATAACTAATATGACTGATAACTAAATTCTGATGACTGATATAACAGATGACATGAGTGACTGTATCTGACAGTCCTGAATCTGAAGGAACTAGCTGAGTTTTGTACTGTTCTGAGTTGACTGTAGCTGATAGTCCTGAAATCTATAGAACTATCTGAGTTCTATTACTGAGACTGAATTACTGTATTTGACAGTCCTGATTCTGTAACTGAAACTGTAGGATGTAGTTATCTGACCGACACGCCCCTTATACGCCATCATGGCTGAGTTGAGGTCCAATCTATAACCCCAATTGGAAGGGTGTCAATACCATGCCACTAGTAAGGACAAGCTGTGAGTGACCCTCATCTGACAGTGTCCTTAAAATGAAATGGTGGGGCCCTTATCTGACAGTGCTTATCTACCTCATCAACCCTCATCTGACAGTGTTGATATCTCAACCTATGCTGGCTTCATAGTTCTGGAATACAAGGATGACTTCTTAGAATCACACCCTCATCTGACAGTGTGTGTTCCCATCCTTGGGTTCACTCGATGCTAATTCCTACTCCCAGCTGAATAGACACTGATCATGGATTACTGAACTGAACTGGACTGAATTAACTAAGATGAATATTACTGAGATTACTGTATTACTGAGCTTTCCTGATTCACATGATTGACTGAGTTCTATAGATCATGGTTTGACTGAGGATATCATAAAAACATGACACAAACTCTAGGCACACAACTATATTTTTTGGGTACAAGTACCCCTAGGACTCGATAGAAGAAAACTGACAAACCATGACTTTCTTGAGTATAAGACCAACATGAACAATACATAATCCATTGGCTAAGATATTTCATCAAATACTTGACATACATAACTTGTACATGAATGGAGATTTCATATTATCATACTAGTATGGTACTTTTCCTTCACATAGGCATTTAATCAAACATGGGGGGAGCATGCAATGGTTATACAATCATCAACACATCTAATAATCAAGGATAAATCAATCAACTAGTGAATTGAAGGGTTAATCATGAATACCACATAATTTCTCACATACTAGAATCAATTCTTGTAATTAATAGTCTATAACATGGAATGAAACCAAACAACAACATGAACATCACTTTTCAATTCAATCAAATCATGAACATTCGTAAATATACAAATCCTTGATTTAGAAAAGAGATTCTTGAGCTTCATGGGTGAAATAGACCCATGAATCAACATATGACATACCTTAGTTCTTGATTTAGCGAAGATTGACGGAGATACTTTCTTGAAATTTAATCCCCAATTAAAACACTACCTTGTTTTTGAGATAAAATTGAAAGAAACTAGTATATTTTGGGTTCTAAATAGCTGAATCGCATGTTAAAGGGCATAAATAGGGGTGGAAAATTGACCCTTTTAACCCTGGACGCATCTTTTAAATTAGTGAATATTTCTCAACCTGGACCTCTGGTGCAACGCGGTGCTATCGCGCCATGTCACTGGAATTTGACAATTGGGAAATAGGAAAATGGTGCAACGCGGAGCCATCACGTTGCCACTTTGTTTGAAACCTGGAAGTTTGGCGCGACGTGGAGAAATCAGCTGGGACACTAAAAAAAAGGACAATTGCCATTTTATCTTGTGGTGTGGCACACCATTGACCAATATGGCGTTGTTTTTATATGGGGACTTGAAATAGTCATAACTTCTTACTCGGTTATCGGATTTAGGCAAACTTTATATCGATGGAAATCTTATTGAATTTCCCACATGACATTCTTGAGACAAAATTAATTAGGAAAATTTGGGGTATTACAATATCTCCCCCTTAGGAATATTCATCTTTGAATGAGACTGACTGAGAGGGGAGAAATGATAAGCCGAAGTACATACTGAACATGAACACAAAAATATGACTACATAACTGACATTTCTAAGATTCATACAGAGCATGCATATCTGTTGCATGATTTCATGAATGAGTTGATACATGAATGCATGATTAAGAGTACTGATAAGATGATCACACATATTTGATGTGTGAATACGTGACGGAACTGATTACATGACTGAGATTTCTAATAATGGAGACTTCTCACAGGGAGATTGCATGTCTGATGTATGCACACATGACTAATCTGATGCATGAAAATATAATTGGATATGCAATGGTACTTAGTACTAAGTTTAAAAATGGAATCCTAAACATGAGGCTGATACCAAGTTGTAACTGAAATCCGGATATGAAAACTGAAAAGCTTAAGGAGAACTGTTACGTTGAGCTTGATCTGAGTCAGCGGAGAAGAGGTGAGGGTACTTGGTATGCATGCCTAATTCTTCTTCCCAAGTATCTCCCTCAATGGACTGATTCCATCAAAGAACTTTTACTAGAGGGACTTCTTTGTTCATTAGTCTAAGAGTTTGGTAGTCTAGAATTTCAATTGGAATCTCCTCATAAGAGAGGTTGTTCTGAACATCTATGCTTTGAATAGGGACTACAACTACTGGGTCACCTGTACATTTCTTAATAAAAGAGACATGGAATACTGGATGAACTGAGGCTAGATCTGATGGTAATTGAAGCTCATAAGCTGCCTTGCTGAAGAGACTGAGAATTTTGAATCTTATTGAATTTCCTACATGACAAAAAGTGAAAATCTTGAAAATTACCCATTGTTTAAACATCATTCAATTTAGAAGCTAATACTTGACATTCTTGAGACAAAATTAGTTAGGAAACTTCGGGGTATTGCAATATCTGCCCTTTGGGAACATTCGTCCTCCAATGAGATTGATTAAGAGGGGAGAAATGATAAGACGAAGTACATACTGAACATGAACACTGAAACATTACTACATAACTAACATTTTTGAGATTCATACAGAGCATCCATATATGATGCATGATTTCATGACTGAGCTGATTCATGAATGCATGATGGAGAGTACTGATAAGATGATCACACATATTTGATGCATGAATACATGACGGAACTGATTACATGATTGAGAATTCTAATAACTGAGTCTTCTCATAAGGAGAATGCATGCCTGATGTATGAACACATGAGTAATCTGATGCATAAACATATAATTGGATATTAAATGGTACTTGGTACCAAGTTTAAATATTGAATCCTAAACATGAGGCTGATACCAAGCTGTAACTAAAATCTGGACAATGAAAACTGAAAAACTTAAGGAGAAATATTACCTTTAGCTTGATCTGAGTCAGCGGAGAAGTGGTGCGGGTACTTGGTACGCATGCCTACTTCTGCTTCCCAAGTAGCTCCGTTAACGGACTGATTCCACCAAAAAAATTTGACTAGTGGGACTTCTTTGTTCATTAGTCTATGAGTCTGGTAGTCTAGAATTTCGATTGGAATCTCCTCATAAGAGAGGCTGTTCTGAACATGTATGCTCTGAATAAGGACTACAACTATTGGGTCACCTATACACTTCTTGAGAAAAGAGACATGGAATACTGGATGAACTGAGGCTAGATCTGAAGGCAATTCGAGCTCATAAGCTACCTTGCCGAAGCGACTGAGAATTTTGAAGCTTATTGAATTTTGCACATAACAAAAAGTGAAAATATTGAAAATTCCTCATGTAATAAACATCATTCAATTTAAAAACTAATACTTGACATTCTTGAGACAAAATTAGTTAGGAAACTTTGGGGTATTACAATATCTCCCCCTTGGGAACATTCCTCCTCGAATGATACTGACTGAGAGGGGAGAAATGATAAGCTGAAGTACATACTGAACATGAACACTGAAACATGACTACATAACTTACATTTTTGAGATTCATACATAGCATGCATATCTGATACATGATTTCATGACTGAGATGATATATGAATGCCTGACTGAGAGTACTAATAAGCTGATGACACATATCTGATTTGTGAATACATGACGAAACTTATTACATGACTGATATTTCTAATAACTGAGTCTTCTCACAAGGAGAATGCATGTCTGATGTATGAACACATGACTAATCTGATGCATGAACATATAATTGGATATGCAATGGTACTTAGTACCAAGTTTAAAAATGAAATCCTGAACATGAGGTTGATACCAAGTTATAACTGAAATCTGGATAAGAAAACTGGAAGGTTAAGGAGAAATGTCACCTTGAGCTTGATCTCAGTCAGTGGAGAAGAGGTGAGGGTACTTGGTATGCATGCCTGCGTTTGCTTCCCAGGTAGCTCCCTCAACGGACTGATTCCGCCAAAGAACTTTTACTAGAGGGACTTCTTTGTTCATTAGTCTACGAGTCTAGTAGTCTAGAATTTTGATTGGAATCTCCTCATAAGAGAGGCTGTTCTGAACATCTATGCTTTGAATAGGTACTACAACTGCTGGGTCACCTGTACACTTCTTGAGCAAAGATACATGGAAGACTGGATGTACTGAGGCTAGATCTGAAGGCAATTTAAGCTCATAAGCTACCTTGCCAAAGCGATTGAGAATTTTGAAGCTTATTGAATCTCCTATATGACAAAAATTGAAAATCTTGAAAATTCCCCTTGGAATAAACATCATTCAATTTAGAAGCTAATACTTGACATTCTTGAGACAAAATTAGTTTGGAAACTTTGGGGTATTACAATTCACGACTTATCACCTAGTCGTAACCTGAGTAGTAAGTATAATTACTGGGAAAATTTAGAGTTTAAAAACCTGAGGTATTATATTACCCCCTCCCCCCACATGATTATTCATCCCCGAATAAGGAGTCAAGGCATTCATTAGCATGATACAAGAAAGAATGCAACCACAAAACCATGTACAAAATTCAAAAGTGAGAAAAACAAAGAGGAACTATACCTCAAGAACTTTAATTCAATGAGGGAAATAGTAATGTGTATTGGGACTTCATGTACTCTTAGGATTCCCAAGTATCTTCTTCCAACTTTGAATCGTCCAAAGGACCTTTACCGAAGCCACATCCTTAGTCCTCAACCTACGAACTTGTCTATCAAAAATCTCAACCAGGACTTCATAATAGGACAAAGAATCTGAAATAATAACACTTTCTAAAGGGACAATCAAAGATAGATCACCCATACACTTCTTCAACATCAACACATGAAAAACTGGATGAATAGAACCCATGCTCGCAGGAAACTTCAAATCATAGGAAACATTCCCCACTCTCCTCAAAATAAAATATAAACCAACATAACAGGGTTTGAGCTTACCCTTCTTCCTGAAACTCATCACTCCCTTCATATGAGACACCTTTATGAACATCCAATTATTCACTTTAAACTTCAATTCCCTTTGCCTTACATCCACATAGGACCATTGACTTTAGGTTGTCTTAAGCCTCTGCCTAATCACCTTTACCTTTCTTCACCTTATCCATGGCTTGGTGAACTAGTCAGGACTAAATAATCGAGTGTCACCAACCTTAAACCACCCAATAGGATATCTATACCTCCGACCATAAAAGCCCTTAAAAGAAGCCATTCCAATGCTAGAGTGATAACTATTATTATATACAAATTCAATGAGAGGTAAGTGATCAATCCAACTTCCCCAAAAGTCAATCACACAGACCTTAGCATATCTTCCAAAGTTTGGACAGTCCATTCCCCTTATCCATCCATTTGAGTATGCTAAGGTTTACCTTAGTCCCCAAACCTCTCTTAAATGAATGTCAAAAGTGAGAAAAGAATTGTGTACCTCATTTTGAAATAATTGAAATAGGAGCACTATGCAATCTAACTATCTCTTTAATGAATAACTTAGTAGATTAGGTAGTCCTCACAGGTAGGAAATGAGTAGACTTAGTCATCCTATCGAAAACAATCCAAATTAAATCATATTGATAACGAGACCATGGATGACCCATAACGAAATCTATATGGATAACCTCCCACTTCTAGATGGGCAACTCAATCTCTTAATATATGCCGTTGGGCCTCAAGTGCTCAACCTTCACTTGCTGACACACCATACACTTAACCACAAAATTCGACACATCTCTCTTTATACTGTTCTACTAATAAATGTCCTTCCAACCATGATACATCTTTGCCAAACCTGGATAGACTATATGCCTTGACTCATCAGCCTCAATCAAGATCCTTTCTCACAACCCATCATCATCAGGAATACACAACCTGCATTGGTACCTTAGGATACCATCACTACTAATCTCAAAGGCTATACACTTTTGTTGTCCCACGTCATCCTTAATATACATAAAAATGGGATCCAAATCCTACTTCTCTTTCACCTCAGCACCAAGAGATAATTTAACGACTTCTTAAACAATCACCCCTTCATCCTTGAAGTCAGAAATATAAAGTAACAAATTAGACAACCGATGAATATTCTTCACCAATCCTCTTTTCTTCTCATACACATGAGATAAACTTGTTATAGACAACCTACTAAGAGTATCAACAACCACGTTATATTTATATGGATAGTAGTGAAGACTCATATCATAATCCTTTAGCAACTCAAGCCACCACCTCTACTAAAGATTCAACTGCATCTAAGTAAGCATATATTGTAAGCTTTTATGATCGAAATAAATGTCTACATGCACCCCATAAAAATAATGGCACCAAATCTTCAAAGAAAAAACCACAACTACCAGCTCTAAATCATGAGTTGGATAATTCTTTTCATGAACCTTAAGCTTCCTAGAAGTATAAGACACCAATTTGCCATGCTGCATCAAAACACAACCTAGTCCCACATGAGACACATCATTGTATACCACAAATCCATTAGCATCCTCTAGCAAAGATAGAACTGGGCAGAAGTCAACTTATATTTCAACTTCTCAAAGCTACCCTTAAAAGAATTGGACCACAAGAACATAAGCTTTTTCTGAGTCAACTTCATTAACAGAGAAACAATAGAATTAATTCTCTCTACAAACCTTCTAGAATACCCAGCCAAGCCTAAGAAGCTCAAAATATCGATTGGAGTCAAGGGTTTAGGCCTCCTTTTAACTACCTCATCATTTGATGGATCCACCTTGATCGATTTATTAGAATCAACATACCCAAGAAAGGTCACAACATTTAACCAAAACTCACACTTAGAGAATTTAGAATACAGTTTCTGACCCTTAAGTGTCTATAACACAATTTGGAGTTGATTGACGTGATCCTCTTTACTCTTAGAGTACACCAAAATGTCATTAATGAAGGCAACAAAAAACAAGTCCAAAAACTGCCTGAAAACCCAATTCCTAAGATCCATAAAAGTAGCCAGAGCATTAGTCAATCCAAATGACATAACCAAAAACTCATAGTGACCATATCAAGTTCGAAAATTAGTCTTGGGAATATAGGTCTCCCTAATCTTCAACTAATGGTAACTCGAGTGAAGATCAATCTTAGAGAAGCATCTAGCACCCTAAAAATGGTATAATAGATCATCAATCCTAGGAAGAAGGTACTTATTATCCTTCATAACCTTATTCCACTGCTAGTAGTCTATGGACATCCAAAAAGAGCCATCTTTCTTACGCATGAAAAGAATAGGAGCACCCCAAAGAGAAACACAAGAAAAGATAAAACCTTTATCAAGAAGATCTTTTAACAACTTTTTTATCTATTTCAACTCAATCTAAGCTATCCTATATGAAGGAATAGAGATAGGATGGGTAGCTAGTAGAAATTCAATCCCAAAGCCTATTTCTCTATTAGGAGAAACACCAGAAAGATCCTTGGGAAATACTTCAGAAAACTCGTTTACAATAGAAAAAGATTGCAAAGAGGGAACCTCAGAACTAGAAATTTTTACCAAAACCACATGATGTAGACACCCCTAGGAAATCAACTTTCTGGCCTAAGATAAGAAATAAACCTCCCTTTAGGCACTAAGGAACCTCCCTCCCACTATAATATTGGCTTAATAGAGAAATAGAAGCTAAATATTTGTGTCCTAAAATCCAAAGAATCATAGCATAAGTGAATCCATTCCATCCCCATGATCACATCAAAATCTACTATTTTAAGCTCTACCAAATCCACTAATGTCTCTCTATGAAAGATAGATACAACACAATCCCTATAGATATTTCTAGCCATTATAGAATCACACACAAGAGTAGAAACAAAGAAAGTATCAAAAATAATTTTAGGACCAAACCAAAATACACAACCACACATGGGGTCACATTGGCAAAGATAGACCCCGGATCAAGAAAATAATACACATTATGAGAGAAGAGTTATAACATACCAGTGACATCATCAGGAGATGCCTTAGATTCCTGATGGGTGATATGAGCATAAAGATGATGCTAGCCAATGATAGTACTAGAAGCAGCACCCTTTAGTGTAGGAGCCAAGAAAGTGGCGATCAATACTTTATTATCTCAGTGGCTACCTTAACTGCAGGGCAATCCCATTGCATGTGACCAATCTAACCATAGTTAAAGTACCAATTTCTCCCCACATCATAATAACCTCAGTGAAGCTGACCGAAAAATCTATAAGGAGGATATAACGTGGTTGACTGAGCTCTACTAGACTAAGACTGGGCATGCGGAGCCTTAGGACCACTACTAGTCTGAAATCGATGATCACCAGGTGACTTAGGGAAAGAAGTACTAGCAGAAGAATATGAACCAGAGTTTCCCTAAGTCTTTTTCTTGTTCTGCTGTCTACCATATTTCCACTGGCTTACTGACCTCCGCCCTATTATGAATAGTTAAACTTCTTACTGAGACTTTCTTCTATTATACTTATTTCTTCTTTTACTTCTCCACCAGTAACATATAAACCACATGTATGGAAATATCTATATCATTATTCAGCATCACAACCTTACACTCAAAAACTAAGTCACGAGATAAAATAAAAGATAACTTCATTATTCAGGCCCTCATACTAGACACTAACTCAAGAGTATAACGAGATAATATATGGAATTTCAAGGCATACTCCTTCACACTCATCTTTCTTGCTTCAGATTCACAAAATCCTCCGCCTTAGCTTCCCTCAACTCTTGAGAAAGGAAATGATCAAGGAAGTCACAAGATAACTCCTCCCATATATCCTACCCGACATCATCACACCTCAACTAGTCCCACTCTTGATACCACATATATGCAACATCTTTCAGCTGATATACAGGAAACTCTACACCCTCTACATGAGTAGCATGCATCACCCTAAAGATCTTCTCTATCTAATAGATAAATCCTTAAGGATCCTCCTCAACCGTATAGCTAATAAAGGTTGGGTATTCAACCTCATAAATAGCCCATCTCGATTAACCTCAAAAAAACTCACGGTAGCACCAACAAAACCAGACTAATGAAACTGAGATGTCACCAACTGGGTAAGCAAATGAATAGACCGATAGAATTTTGTATAATAGATATATCCTTGAGGTGACTGATCATGAGTGTCACCAACCGAAGAAGGACTAATGGAAATCGGTGGAACTCCTTAAGTGGTAGTATAATCAGGAGTAGGGACCTTCGATCGAGTCTGCACTTTATAGTCATGTTGAGTCCCCTCCATATTTCCCTCGAGTAGGACAGAGAGTTTGGCTGAGTTCCTACGAACATCAGATCTTCTATGAGGCATAATCTAAAATACGAGCAAACTGAGAGTTAGAGAGAATTCAGAACACTAGACTCTATAGCTCGAAATAAAACACAAAAAATAAACATTTCTAAATACCTTGTTGCCTCTTCCTTATAAGTGTGGTGTGTTACACACCTATAAAAGGACTCTACTCGATATGAGTTTTCGGACACCAAAAGATCCTAAACCTAGGCTCTGATACCAAGATTGTCATGACCCAACCTCAGGCCTAGTCATTATATGTTTATCAAGACCACCAAGGTCTGGAGATTACCCCTATAGAATATTAAAAACATAATACCAAATAGCAACGGTAGAAAACCAAGCATGATATAACATAGTTAACGTACTCAAAGGTAAGATTTGAGAATTAATAACAACCATTCAACCCATACATGTCTACAAAAGTTTGTAAACCAATCTAAATATCTGAATAGTTTGAGACATACCCCTAACCACGACATTGACAATGACAATGGGATTTTGTAAAGTTTGGAAAGAAACTGATGGAATGACTAAGCTTTTCGAAGGATAGAAGCTCACCACTTCACTTTAGACCAACCATAGAACAAAATTACCTAATGCTGCATAGAGTTAAAAGATGTTTCTTTAGACCCTACATTATGAAATAATGTATCATCCTAGGATGGTTAGCATGGTGAGTGATATCATGTAACTCGGGTAAGGGATAAAATAATGCCATTTCAAAACCAATCCAAACTCAATGTATATGTTCACATATATAAAAATATACATATATACATAATGTTGGGATATGTACAAGGTTTAAGCATAAAATTTAATACCATTAAAATAGACTATGCAGCTTTAACAATCCCAAAGATACCCACGGGCTATATGGGTCTGACCCTCCAATCAAAAGGTCCCTAGTGCATGTTAGCTGCACGAATCAGAGAAATTTGAGGAAGGGACAGGGAATCCAAGTTCCCAACCATCCCAATATATATATATAGTGTAAATTATACACACGACCACTAAGGCCCCTATGTCGGCAAATATGGTTTCTAGTATAAGTTCTTCAAGGACCTCTACCTTCCATAATGAGCTACACAATCCTCTTTAAGCCCAAATTAAAGTATTTACACACAACCCATCCATTTATCCAAGGAGTCATCCATTTAGGTATTTTCCAAATGGTATCGTCATACCAATTAATTATACTTGCAAGACAATTCCCTTATGCCAAACCAAACAAATTAGCCGTAAGACTCTAAAGTTCTAAATTAAAATCAATCCATTGCAACAAAATCCCTTTAAAACAATTTATATTCAATTATCCTTTTATGCAATGCAATAGTTTCAAAAGTGGTTAAACTATGCATTCGATGATGTTTTAAGCCAATTTCTTAAGGTGGGTTAATGTTATTACCAATTCCAATACCAAAAGTCCATAAGTTTTGGAGAATCTATGAACCCCATCTCATTTACCATGTCCGTACACCCCATGAGTTCCAAATCCATCAATGAAGCATAAATAATTACATTTAAACCATGGAAGTACCATTTAAACAAAAACCTTCAAAAACCCTCAACCCAAATTCCAAAACCAAATATTTAAAACCATAATACTTTCTAACCATTGCATCCCATGAAAAAGTTAAAGCTTAGGTAAGAGATACATGCTTGAAAACACTAATAATTTAGAGCAAGAACTACACTTGGAGCCCTAGATGACCAACCCTCAAAAACCCTAGCTTTGTTCTTGATTGGGGAATTTATTTAAAAAGAGTTATTTATAATTATTTTAATAGGGTAGTATAAGTCAAAGGAAAGGCTTTAAGTCATGGGAATAGTGTAAAGGAAGGGAAAATACCAAATTACCCTTAAAGAAAAAATGTACTGGAAAATAACTCTTAGTCTCTACGGGTCGGGTATTGACTTGTGATCACTGATAATGAGTCGGCAGTAAGACTCTTAGCCTAAGACCCAAAATCCTTACCCTTAGTATTATGGTCATGAGTCCTTCTCAACGATTCGTGACATCACCCTACGACTTTTGAGGACCAAGTCATAACCAAGGTATACTTCTTGGAAACCTTTACTATTATGAAAATGAGTGATAACTAATGACTCATCATGTGACTGATGACTCATATCATAGGTTTTTTATCAAGCAGCCAAATTTTGACAAACACACAAGTGAGACCACAAGTGACATAATATGACTCATGATGAGTCATTATAACTCATCACTTGAGTATTAAGCATAATTACTAAGAAAATTTAGAGTTTAAAAACTAAGGGTATTACAGTATACTATCTTTGAGAGGCTATAGGTTATTCTTAGGAAATTTTATTCTTGACTCTTTATCGTGTGTCCGTATTTCTATAAGCCTCAAGTATTTTCTTTCACTCTATTCTATTCTAGATGGATGATGCAAGGTTATTGATTGATGTAGATGGGACTTCAACATGCATTATTGGAGTTTTAACACAACATTAGACCAGAGATTCAAGGATCGATGTTAAGAGCTACAACCTTATCTTGAGGATTTAGGGCCAACTCAAGCTTCAGTGGGTCTACAATCTCTTAAACCTTAAGAGATTCAGCATTGAGGATCTTAAGTATTTTTTTAATACCTTATAGCTTGTAATGGAGGGGCAAGAATTCCCCAGTTCGGAGGTGTGCGAGGCTAGCTTTGGATGGCTTCAGGAGAAGTAGAGGTAGGCTAAAGATATATTAGAGGGAGGTGATTAAGCATTACATGGAACTACTTCAAATTACTGAGGGCATGACCCTAGACAAGAAGGTATGGAGGGTGCAGATTAGGGTAGACGGCTAGTGTGAGTGTGTAGGTTATGGATAGGTGTTAGGATATTTTGGGTGTGGTAGGAGTATTAGGTCTATGAGTGCATGTTACTATTACATGGGTATCTATTTTTTGTTCCCTTATTCCGTGTTGTTCGTATTTCTCTTATTTCCTATTTCTCTGATACTTAGGGTTATTATTTCTTATCTCTTATCTCTGAAATGCTATACATCCTGTTTCATGTCTCATTATAACCTTGGAATATTATTCTTTATCATGAGCCGAGGGTCTATCAGAAATAGCCTCTCTACTTCCTCGTTGGTAGTGGTATGGACTGCATACATTTTACACTCCCTATACCTCACTTTTTGGGAATATATTGGGTCTGTTATTGTTGTATATCTATTGATGGAGTTTGGTTCATCGTGCAATTTTTAGGTTGGAGTTAGGTTTGTTGGTATTTTTAGTAGGGTTCTTTATCAATTTCAGAGTATGAGATTATATTTCTTGAATGGGTTAGGCATATTCCTATGCTAAATCTTTTAGAGCACAACATGATGCATGGATTTACTATGGGATTATAATTGCCACTCAATTTGGTGTCAGAGCATTTGATAAAAGCTAGGTCTTTTTTTCCAGGTTGTTGATTATGTAAGGACAATAGAGTGAGCATGTATTAGGACTTATGGAGGTGGTGGTAATAGTCCATATATAAATTTAATGCAATTTCTATTCCATCTGGAGGTGAGGATTCTCTCGGTGATGGTCAGCTTCATTTACAGCCTATCAATTCTATGCAGGTAGCATTTTAGACTATGGGTGGCTCTCAGATTAGTCATGGTGATCATAGTGGGAAGAGTTCTTATTAAACTTATCAGAGTAATTGGTATGAGTTTTTAGGACATGATGGTAATTTTTTATTAGAGTTTGCAGCACCTCAGAGTACTAAACAAGCTTGTTTTGATTGTGGTAAGATAGGACATTTGTCTAGAGAGTTCCCCAGCTGTGAGTTGGTTGTACAAATGGAGTTAGAATACGTTCCCCTCAAGCCTAGAGTTCTTAAGGTATGCTATTATTGTAGGGAGAATGGTTATTTTAGTAGTGAATTCCCTAGCATCAATTACTCAGCCAGTTTGGGTCATCTCGTATTTATCTCTAGGTTAGAGTAGTAGTGGTTTGCTACAAGTGCAGAAAGATTAGAAATTTGTCCAGAAAGTGTCCCCAGGATGGTATTAATTATCAATCAGCTTAGTTAGATTAATCTTATAGTATTGTGACCCCGTCAGTTAAAGATAATGTGCTTGGTGCCTTAGTGATTTAGTCGGTCGGTCCATGTTTGGACCCAATTAGATTTGTTCTCCCTCAAACCCGTCAAGCATGTGACCCTAGATTTCACCAATATTAGTGCACTTTTATTTCCCACCTTTACGTCTTCACTTGTATGTATTGGGATTCTCGTACACATCGATGATTATATGCCTTGGTAGGTTTAAACTGGTTGTTGTATACCTTGATATAGATTTCATGATTATATGACTACTCCATAGATGATTTCTTTTTGTTGTGGATGGAGTAGATCTGTATTGATATTTTCTCCTATGGGTGTAGCATTTAGGTTTGAATCCCATTTACCTTGATATATTAGCCTTATTATGGCCATAGAGTGGTACTTTCTATTGATTTTTATTGTTGGTATTGCCTACTCTCTTATACTGTTATTTATATTACTTATGTTATTGTTGTCATTGTTTGATGAAATTGATCCTCGCTTAGTAGATGGCAAGATTGTTAGCATCTAGTTAGAATTTTTCCCTTTTATGCGATTCTTATTCTTTGTCTAGGGCATCTATCTTGGTGGGATGTTTTATCACTCATAGTGAGGTAAGGTTAGTTATTTTCCCTTTCTATTAGGAATACTATATCAATTGCTGAATGAATTATGGTATTAAAGGTAAGTTGAACTTTTGTGGTTCTATAATGGTTTTACAGTTGGCAATTTAGTTATATCATCAATTCTTGAGTGTGGGATTCTTATATATACCTCCTAGGTTGCAAAGATTTTTGAATTATCCATTCGTATCTATGTAGCCCATCTCTGAGGTTGACCAATTTGAGGTCCATTCTTCTATTTTGACTAGCTTGTTGACTGGTAGTGGTTTTGATGTTGATGTCGAGAGGCCTTTGATTAGCCTTTCAGATATGTTTATTTTGTCTCCCAGTGATGGGTTTGCTCTTGGTATTGGTGTGGAGTTGGATACTCTATTCTTATCATGATGTGGTTTTTTAATATAGTGGAGTTAGAAAGTTGGACATAGGTTATCTTTCCTGTGATTGCTTTTTAAGTTGGTAAATTGGAAATTCTTTATCTTGAGTTGCTTGGTTCATTTTCTGATAGTGGTCTTCACCTTAACATTGAAATTGAGATTGGTATTCTCTTCTTCAGCAAGGTAATTCATGGGTTGATTGAGTTAAGATCGTCCTACTTGGGTGGATTTAGGAAATCATCACTTTGAAATTTCTTCAGCCTAATAAGACTTGGTGGAGTGCTTCTCCTTGGTGAGTCTATGGGTATTATTTATCTATATAGAGTATAAGATCGATTAGTTTTTGGAAAAAGTTGCATTTCTCTGAGTTGTTAGAGTTTTTGCTATTACTAGCATAGTTTGCAGCCTTGGTGAGTTCTTGAGTATGTTTTGGTGGTTTATTCCCTCTAGCAGATATAGAGTTGATTGCTTGTCTTTTTAGGTGATTTATCCCCCCTGGTGATTTTTATCTTCAACTACACTTTGATTTTTATTTTGGCATGATTTAGTAAGGATATGTCTGATTTGGATGGTAAGATCGATTTAAGTATTTGACATTAGTTCAGACTTGTTGGCATAATTTCGGATTTAGCACCCTAGAATGGTGGCTTGGAGGTTATGATATATTTGAATTGTGGATGTTTACACGTTTACAGGATTGGTTTAGATAGTTAAGATATGATGGTTTGGCCTTGGTGTTGAGATTTACTTGGAAGTTGTCGAGGTTGGATACAACTTTCATTTTTAGATTTTGTCTCAGTTTGGATTTCATTTATAGGATGGTTGAGCCTACACTGTGGCTACCTATTCAATCTTCTTGAGTTTGGATAGATTATGGTTTTTATGTGTTCGGATGATAGTCCATGGAAATGATATTGGTCCTTCATCTTTGACCTTGGATTTTTAGTTTTCATTAAGTTTTATAATGATATACTCAGTGGGAAGAGTATTGTTTAGTGGATTTCAGCATGGTTTTATTCTCAATTGATGGGACATCCTAAAGAGGACCATTTAATGGCTAGTATTTGCACTTCAGACTCCTGGATTTAACCTTTAAGGATTATCTGGACCAGTTGTAGCATTGACATAGATTGCAAACCTTGGTTATCTCCATTTGTGTGCCCAAGTGGCGCCTTATGAGCTTATTCTCAAGCTTCCCAGTATGGATTTTTGATGGATCAACTTATATTTATTTTTTAGGTTATTATGATGAGATTGCACGGACAGGTCTTGGGTGACTTTCTACTTGCTTGAAGTGTTAGAAGGTTTGGGAAGGGAAAATAATATTATATTTGGATTTAAAGTTGGTTGCATGACTCGTTCCTTAGTTTTCCTTTGGCTTGGATGAGTTTTCATATAATTATGCTGGTATCAGTGTGTCACAATTCAAATTTGTGTGCATTAGCCTGTAATGACCTTCTTATGATGCAATATGTAAAATGTGTAAGTTTTTATCATTCGACTATTTTACCCCTCCCCATAGTTGCATTATGGTATTTCGGGGGTGTGGAGTGATTGATATGATTTTTGATGCATTTTTGTACCATTTATGTGAGATTGTGGTTTTTAATGGCTTTGATAGCCTTATTGGGGACGTACGTGGATATATTTTGATTTGTGAAATAGATGGATGAATGGACTTTGCCAACAGTTCTAGAATATCAATTTTAGGCTAGGTAGACCTTTGGTTCGGGTCTAGGTCCATCTGAGCTTATTTTGACCTACTGGTCAAAAAGTTGAAAAATTGGAAATATGGGTGTGGGACCCATATTTTGTTGAAATGACCTCGCATTGGAAAATCCAAATTCTCTACCAGATCCAGAATGTCAATTTAAAGGGGTAACATGTTTGGTGTGATTTTATGGCTTTTAAATAGCATTTCGACCCTCGATTTAAAAAATTGTGATTGCAGGTTTCAGGGGTTAACTCTGTGAAAATTATATTTTTCAAATGTCTGATATTTCCACTGAGTTTGGAGCATCAAATTTAATATGTTTATATAGTTTGTTTGCATATATCGGACTTCGAACAAATTTTGAGCACCCTGTTGAAGTTCGGATTGGACTTTAAAAAAATAGCTTTTCTCTTCAGCAGGTGCAAATTTTCTGTACTATTAAAGTAGTTTTTGGGCCCATTTTGCTCATTTTTTCATCTTTCCTCTTGCGAGTTAAACCCTAAAATAGCGTGGGAGCTTAAAATTGAAGCTTGTGGGAGCTCGATTAACATCTATTTTTTGATCCTATTACATATTTAAAGGAAGAATTTACCATTTTCTTAGTAATTTCTTTATTAATTTCTCAAAACACCCAAAATCATAGGGATTGATTTATACCCCAATTTCACTCCTTTTTAATTGAATAATATTTTTATCTTATAATTATTATTTTTTCATCAATTTAACCTTCAAAACAACCCAATTCTCCATTTTAACCCAAATTTTAAAGATTTTACCCAGTAAAGCATAAAAATAATTTTTATTTGATTTGAACCTCGTTTTAAACTCAATTTGAATTGATTTTTCAGTTGTTGGTTCCTAAAAATATGGGAAATATATTTTTGAAGTAAAGTTAGGATTTTGCCCTTCTTTTTTGAAAACTTGTTCCAGGGGTCTATTTTGACCCCAAAATTAAGGTAGTCTATATGAGTGTCATTGGTTTTGTTATGACGGGTAGATTCTATATTTGATTTTTTTAGTAAAGTTCGAGATCATTCATAGAAAGTAAGGTCGTGGGTTCGAAGTATAGAAAATCTATTTTGACATTCGGGGGTAGGTTATGGATTAACTCTTTCAGACTAAGTTGGGCAGTAAATGATGGTACAAAATTCATGTTAAGGGTGGGAACAAATCATTAAGAAAAAAAGATATCTAGTGTTGTTCCTATGTGGAGGCCTATATGTGATGTAATTGTCGAATTGTGACATTATGGGATTGTGTAATAGTATGGGGTCCTATGTGATATTTACCACCTTGAATAAATAAGAATAATCGTATTGTGTTGTTAAAATGCTTAATGTAGTATCATTGGATTATTATGATTATATTCAAACTTTATAGGCATATGAGACATGTGAAAATCATGGATGAAATGGAAATAATGAGTGGATATTGGATCACGTGGTTGTGGAAATATATCATTGTGGTTGGTTATGGAAATATATCACTTGGTTGGCTGTGGAAATACTCATTGTAATTTGTTATAAGCATTACATCCTCATACGATACTCATTAATGAAATATTGGTACCATCGTGGAACATCTGAGTAATACTGGAAACACTTTTTAAAAACCCTCCCTGAGAGATGTGCTGGGAAGGAGATATCATAACACCTTATAAAACCCTTTCTAAGGGATGTGCTAGAAAGGTAATATGAGATATGTGGATTGTATATGGGTTGACAAACCTCCCATGGGTCCTACGTTGGGAGGCTTGCCTCCGTAGGTATATACAGGGATTGTGCGATGATCACAGAGGTTGTGAGATAAACTCGTACATCATCATTATCATCATCATCATCATATACATTGAACTTAATTTATTGTGTTGTTATTGTGTTGTATTGCCATATTGACTTGCCATCAATATGATTATCTTACCTTCTTTTACTTTTATATGATGATATTGTACATGTATGTTTCCCCTTGTTCTGCTTATATGTAAAATAATGCATACTTATGATCTATCTTGGTGTGATGTTTTAATATATGTGATTTATTAGAACTATTAGTGCAAGCAGCGTGTGCTACCATTGTGGGACATTTTTTGACTGCAGGCATCGTGCCCTTATTGTGTATTTTTTATGCCTTATTTTCTACTATGCTTGGTCAGCCTATGATACCTACTTAGTATTAGTGGACCATACTCACTCCTACTTTACCCTATCAGTGTAGCTTCAGTTTTGGGTACGCCTCAAACTGGTTGATTTCAGGCAGCTTCACTTTTCTCAAGATAGAAGTTGGATATTCATACGACCAGAGTTCACCTCTTTCTTTCAAAATTAGTTATGTCTTTATTAGTATTCTAAGATATATATTATTCCTTTATGGTCATTTTTCTGATGTATTTGACTCTTTTATTGTATTAGTATTTCTTACACTATTGACACTTGGTTTTTAGAATGATTGGTATTTTTGATAACTACTTTCTGTATTGTTATGTTTACTTGTATGGTTTAGCATCATTATAGAATCCTCACCTTGGGTATTTCTATATTTTCCCTTTTTAATATCAGTTTTGGTAATAGGCTTACTTGTCAAGGTACACCGCGATAAGTGACATCATGACTCTTATTTTTAGGTCGTGAGAAATTAGTACCAAAGCAACCTGGTTTCATTGGTCTCAACGGTGTAAGAATAAGGTGTCTAACAGAGTCTTGTATATCGGTACGTAGACATTTGTATCTATCTTTGAGAGGCTATAAGACATCTTTAAGAAACTTCTCTCATTTTATTATTTCTCATGCAAAGTTCTTTCATACCTGGTGTTTTGAGATATTTCACTCTTTCTACGTCGATGGTGTTTTTTATATGGACTATTAGTTGAGTAATTGTTCTAGAGATTGGTAGAGGTCGCTTGTGAGTTGTAGACCTAGTGATTCTCGTACGATGACTTGGGATAAGTTTTTTGTTGCCTTCTTGGTGAGATTTGTGCCTTTTAGTTTGAGACATCTTATGTGAGATGAATTTCATCATTTGGAGTAGGGCTTCATGATAGTTGCTTAATATGAGGAATTCTTCCATGCCCTATGTAGATATTCCTAAAATAGCATCACCATTGAGTCTGAGCAGATTTAGAAATTTGTAAAGGGATTGGATGTCTCCCTTTAGTTGGCACTACTAATTATATTGTTATGTTTGGAGCATCTTTTTAGAGAATTATGGATCGCGCCTAGATGAAAGAGGGTATTCTTTGAATATCTAAGGGTGGCTCCAAGAAGGTGCACCATTTTGGCGAGTTTTGAGATTCATCTCCCTAAGGTAGAGATCTTAAAGATTCTGGAAGATATTAGGACAGGCCTATGCAGATGACCTTATAGAGTTTAGGTGGTGCATCATTGGGTTCATAAGTATAGGGTGGCCTTTTAGGCCTAGTGGTACCTTCTTCTTTTGATGCGGGCCATAGGTCTTGTTATGTGTGCGATGAGATTAACCATATGGCCAGGGAATGTCCCTGTTAATTGATTAGGGCTACTCCTATTTAAGTTGTGAGAAGTAAGGTTCTACTAGAGGAGGGAGTGGTAGAAGTGGTAGAGCTTCATGGGGTAACTCAGGTAGTTGGTGGTCGTGGATAATGTTATGCTATACCAGCCAGACCTGATGCAGAGGCTTCAGATTTTGTAATGTCAGGTATCATCCTCATTTATTTTAGATCTGCACCGGTGTTTTTTGACCCTGAATTCTACATATTTTCCCTCGGATTCTACTGGTTTTCCTCTTCCTCTTCCTATTCATGTATATACTGGTTTGCCTCTTCCTATTCCTATTCATGTATCTACTTTGGTAGGTGATTCTTTAGTTGTGGATTAGGTGCACCGATCTTGTGTTGTGAGTTTTGCTGGACTGAAACTTTGGTAGTCTAGCTTGTGTTAGATATGGTCGATTTTGATGTTATTTTGGGTATGTATTGTTTGGCTCCTTATCATGCTATCTTAGATTAGTTTTCAAAGACTTGACTTTAGCTTGGCCAGGTCTGCTAAGGATAGACTGGATGGGTGTACTTCATTCAGTTCCCAAGATGGTCATATCTTATGTTCAGGCTTATCAATTTATTGAGAGGGGATGTTTAGATTATCTGTCTCATGTTCATGATACTAGTGTTATTTTACCTTCTTCCTTGGATTTCGTCAGTATTGTTCATGAATTTATGGATGTGTTTCAAATGAATCTGCCTGGTATGACTCCGTATCATGATATTGATTTTTCTATTAATGTTGAGCTAGGCAGCAAACCCATTTCTATTCCTCCTTATAGGATGGACCCAAAAGAGTTGAAGGAACTAAAGGATTAGTTACAGGAGTTGTTGGGTAAGGGATTTATCTGACCTAGTGTTTTGCCTTCGGGTGCTCCTATTTTGTTTGTGAAGAAAAAAATGGGTCTATGTGGATGTGCATAGATTCTCGGCAGTTGAATATGGTGATGGTTAAGAATAATTATCCTTTTTCTTGAATTGATAATTTATTTGACAGCTTCAGGATGTTGCAGTGTTTGGAAAGATTGATTTGAGGTTTGATTATCACTAGTTGAGGATTGTATCTTTGGATATTCTGAAGATAGATTTTCAGACTCGATGTGGTCATTATGAGTTATTGTTCATGTCCTTTAGGTAGATAAATACCCCTGCAACATTGATGGAGTTGATAAGTTTTGTGTTTCAACTGTCTCACGACTCTTTTATTATTATATTTATCGATGATATCTTGGTGTATTCATAGAGTGAGTCTGAGCATGAGGAGCATTTGCGGATTTTGCTTTAGAGATTAAGGGAAGAGAAGTTGTATGCAAAGTTCTCTAAGTCCGAGTTTTTGTTGGAGTGTTCTTCTTTCTTAGATCATGTGTCTCTAATGAAGGTATTATGGATAACCAACGGTTCTTGATTGGGCTAGACCTACTTCGCCCATCAAGATTTGGAGTTTTGTTGTCTTAGTTGGTTATTATCGGCATTTTATTGAGCGATTTTAATCCAGTTTAGCACCATTGACTAAGTTGACCCAGAAGAAGATTTATTTTTAGTGGTCTGATGCTTCTGAGGAGAGTTTTCAAAAGATTAAGGATTTATTGACTTCAGCTGCTATATTGTCTTTACCCAAAGAAGATATGGGCTTTATCATATTTTGTGATGCTTCAGGTATTGGATTGGGTGCTTTGTTGATGTAGGAGGGTAAGGTGATTGCATATGCTTCTCGTCAAATAAAGCCCCATGAGAGAAATAACCCTACCCATTATTTGGAGTTGTGCACAGTTGTGCTTGCTTTGATGTTATGGAGGCACTATTTTTATGAAGTCTATTATGAGCTCTTCTTAGATCATTTTAGCCTTAGTACTTCTTCACCCAGCGATATCTAAATATAAGACAATGCAATTCGCTTGAGTTGCTTAAGAATTATGACTTGACCATTCTCTACCATTCGGGAAAGGCTAATGTTATTGTGGTTCCTTGAGCCAATATAAGACTTGCATGGGTAGCTTGGTGGATCTTTTAATCCCGGAGAGACCTATAGCTTTAGAGATTCAGTCATTTGCTAACCAGATGGTTAGACTTGATATTTTTGACACCTAGGCGTGTTTTGTAATATATGGAGGCTTGATCTTCTTTAATGGAGCAGATTCGACCTCATCAGTTTGATGATGTTGGATTGAGGTTGTTTTGAGATATAGTTTTGAGTGGCGAGATGAAGGAAGCCTCGCTTGATTCGGATAGAGTTTTGAGGATTGGGGGTCAAGTTTGTGTGCTGAGAGTCGGTGGTTGGATTAGGTTGATCTTTGAGGAAGGCCATTATTCCAGATATTCTATGTATCTAGGAGTGACTAAGATGTACCATGATTTCAGACAGCACTACTGGTAGGGTGGTATGAGGAAAGATGTGGCAGACTTCATAACATGTTGCCTTTATTATCAACATGTGAAGGCCGAGCATATAAGACTTGGTGGATTTCTTCAGAGGTTGCCCATTCCCAAGTGGAAGTGGGAATGAATCATTATAGATTTTGTGACTTGTATGCCTCATTCCTCTAATGGTTTCGATAGTATTTGGGTCAGCATGGATCGATTAACCAAGTCATCTTGTTTACATCAATTTTAGGTTTTTGTCAGTGTCGAGAGGTTGGACCTATCTACATTTGTAAGATTGTGCGTTTGTATGGTATCCCAGTGTCTATCATCTCTGATCGTGGTTTGGTGTTCATATATCACTTTTGGAGGATATTTTAGGATGATTTGGGCACTTAGGTTAAACTTAGTACAATATTTCTCCCCTAGACTGATGGTTAATTAGAGCGGACTATTTAGGTTGTATACGATGCCAGTGGAAGCAACATTTCACATTAGAAGAGTTTTCCTATAATAATCGTTACCCTTCCAATATTGATTTGGCTCTTTTTGCGATGTTGTATCGTCGGCATTGTCCTCTCCAGTTGGTTGGGTTGATGTTTCTGAGGTTAGACCTCGAGGTATGGTATGGACTTGCTTTCTGAGTCTTTGGATAGAGTCAGGGTCATTTGGGTTAGACTTAGAGCAGCTAAAAGTAAGAGGAAGTGCGATGCTGATCGTTGACTTTGTGCCTTGAGATTTGGCACTGGTGATTGTGTTTTCTTTCTAGATTTATGTAACACCCCGAATCTGGTACCCGAAATTCTACACGGTGCTCATGACCCCGAAGGACCATAAGCTAACCCATGGCTGATATCTGTACCTGTACACTGCATAATATACTGTATAAATATGAAAATAAAGGCTGAAAGGCCATAAGGTTCAAAGATCTGATAAAACATAACATCTGAAGATAGGGTATATCAATACCAAAACAACTGAAATAACTGTATGAACGTGCTAGTCTGAAAGCCTCTAAACTGTCTGAATAAGGAGTTGATGGGACATGTCCCCAACTAACTCCAACTACTGAAATAAATTTATTAATGAGGTAATAAAGTAATGGTCATGTGCTCAAAGGATGAGGACTTACTGCTAACTCTGACTGCTGAGACTGGAGTGATACTGATGTTCTGGAACTCGTGCTTATGAACCTATGGTATAAGACACCATTGCGCAGATGTGTTAGTATGTTTGAATGTACTGGTATGCATGTGAGGTAGGCTGAATGCAAAAGGTTCACATGCATGAACTATACTAAATGACTGGATAACATGAACGTGAGAATTCATGCATGAATACATAGTAACTGTAATTGAGTGTGTGATAACATGATTACTGAGTCTGAGTACTGATAACATGAGACACTGATAGATATATAATTGAAATAACTGATACTGAGTGACTGTATCTGATATTCTAGGTTCTGATGGAACTAGCTAAGTTCCGTACTGTTCTGAGTGGACTGTATCCGACAGTCCTGAAATATGAAGAACTATCTGAGTTCTTTTACTAAGAATGAATGACTGTATCTGACAGTCCTCATCTGTAACAAACACTGTGGTAGGTAATCATCTAACCGACATGCCCTGAAACTGAACTGGTGGGGTCGAACCTGTAACCCTAGCTGGAAGGGTGTCAATACCATGCCACGGGTAAAGACAAGCTGTGAGTAAACCCTCTATGACAGGGAGCTCTTCCGTCAACCCTTCAAAGTAGGAGAAACTCAAATAAGGTGTATAATCCATAGACTTATAGGGTACATCTCAACCTACGCTTGCTACGTAGTTCTGGAATGCAAGGATTGCTTCTAAGGATCACTCCCTTTACTGACTGACGGTGTGTTTCCTCATCCCTAAGTTCACACGGTGATAAATCCTACTCCCAACTGAAGAGACATTGAACTTAGTTAAATTGAACTAAACTATTACTGATCGTAATGTTTAACTAATTTGAACTGAGTTCACTAAATTCCGTTGACTGATGGAATACTACTGAAATCTGATAACTGACTGTGATTACTTAGTAAGACTGGACTGATATTGAGTTTAGTGAGTTTTCCTGAGCCATGTGACTGACTGAATTCTATGATCATGGCTTGAATGAGAGTATCGTGAAAACATGACACTGGCTCTTGGCACAAAGCTAATTGTCGGGTACAAGTACCCCCAGGACACGATAGCATGAAACTGACAAAGCTGACATTCTTGAATACATGACTAACATCACAATCCATAATACAATAAGTTAGAGATTTCATGAAGTAGAAATTCTAAAGCAACACAAGGGTTACACATGTATCCATAATTCACTGACTAAGACATTTCATCAAACAATTGACATGCATAAACTTGTACATAATTGGGTATTTCATATTATCATACTAGTATGGCAGTTTTCCTTCACATAGGCACTGGGAGCATACTTTGGTTATACAATTATCAACACATCTAATAATCATGGATACATCAATCAACGTGTAAATTTAAGGGTTTATCATGATTATCATACAAATCACCACATCCTAGGGTCAATCATTGGAATATATAATTTCAAACATGAATCAAAACCCCACAACATCATGAAAATGAATTTCAATTCAATTTAAATCATGAACATTCATAAATACACAAATCTTGGATTTTCAAAAGAGATTCTTGAGCTTCATGGGTGAAAGGGACCTATGAATCAACACATGACATACCTGGGTTATGAGTTTCTTGAAGTTCCTGGACTTGAAGAACTTGGAATCTCTTAGTTTCTTGAAGAATGATTTGGATCTTGTTCTTAGGGATTATCTTTGATAGAAAGCCCTAATTTGATATTGTAGATGGATAATGAACTTATAAGCCTTGGTCTGATATAATTAGGGGTTAAAACGGGTGGGAAAAGACCCAAATACCATTTTAAAAATGACTTAAAAATAATTAAACGAACTATGCGATGGTGGGTGCGACGACCCATCGCTGGGTCGACGGTACATCGGTCCTGACCGTCGCACCTGGGCAGAATAGGGGTTCATTGTCTCTGCTGCGATGGCTTGGGAGATGGGTCTCACTAGCTCGATGGTCTGTAGGACTCAGTCGTCGCCCTTAGGCAGAAGGTGGTCTCATTGCCTCCGATGCGATGGTTTGGGAGACGGTCCGTCGTTAGTTCGAAGGTCTGTCAGTCCTCATCATCGTACCTGGGCAGTTTTGACTGCTTTCTATAAAACGACCATAACTTTCTACTCCGATACTAGATTTAGATGAAATTGGTATCGTTGGAAAGTTAATTCAATTTTCCAGATGACGAAAAGTGAAAATCATAAAAATTTCGCATATATAAAAGTGGATTCATCTTTCAAAGTAAGTTTCTAAGATACTCGAGACGATTTTAAGCTAGGTAGAAATATGGGGTATTACAATATCTCCCCCTTGAGAACATTTGTCCTCGAATAAGACTAAGCGAAAGGGGAGAAGATAAACTGATGTACATTCTGAATATGAATGACTAGAAAATGATTTCATGAATGACATGACTGATAGCTAAATATATCATACTGAACACGCATATCTAATGCATGTGTAACTGATTCGTGAATGCAAAATTGAGTGTTCTGATGATCCAAGGTTCTCATAATGAGAATGCACGTCTGATGCATAATTATATAACTGAACTGACATATGAATGCATGAATGAATATGCAATGGTACTTAATACCATGTTTATAATGGAATTCTTAGCATGCATTGTACACCAAGTTTGTAACTAAAATCTAAACATAAAACTGAATAACCTTAGGGAGAACTATTACCTTGAGCTAGATCTGAGTTTGTAGAGAAGAGGTGAGGATACTTGGTCCACATGTCTGCATCTACTTCCCAAGTAGCTCCCTCAATGAACTGATTCCGCCAAAGAACATTGACTAGAGGGACTTCTTTGTTCTTTAGTCTGTGAGTCTGGTAGTCCAGAATTTCGACTGGAATCTCTACATAAGAGAGTTTGTTTTGAACATCTATGCTCTGAATAGGGACTACAAATGCTGAGTCACCTATGCACTTCTTGAACAAAGAGACATGGAATACTGGATGAACTAAGGCTAGATCTAAAGAAAATTCGAGCTCATAAGCTACCTTGCCAAAATGACTGAGAATTTTGAAGGGACCGACATATCGGGGACTGAGATTTTCCTTCTTTTCGAATCTCTTCACTCCCTTCATGGGAGAGATCCTTAGATTTATAAAGTCATTAATCTCGAACTCGAGATCCTTTACTAAACACATATGAACGGGAACATAAGAACATGACTGAGTCTATAATGTGTGACATGGATTGAGTATCGTGAACTGAACTGAGCCATTGTATGCATGGCTTACGGCTGAGATTGGAGCTTGAGGGTCCATCTATTTGTACCCACTACTCTAATTTAGGTTCCTTACATGAAGAGGGAATGATATGTTTAGGTAATGAAAGTTTAGGGGATTATAGTGTATCTCCTCCTTGGGACACTACGTCCCTCATAGAATGCTAACTTAGCCGAGATACTGAGGAGAGACTGGAATGATACATAGAGTACCCACAAACAGAATTGTGACTGAATATCCAGGATTTGAGATTGAGTCATGAAACATGAACTGAGCTGAACATACAACTGCTTGATTGGTCCATCTTAGAATGATCACATTTATTATATTCTGAATAGTGTGATTAGATAGAAAGATTGGGAAACCACACCCTCCGAACTTATCTGTCTGACTTCTAAACTGAAGTACTGGCTTTATGGACTAACTCATGCTGAGAGCTTATATTCAAATGGAGCATTTCTATGACATACTTTCTATATAGTTCTAGTGACTGTAGGGAGAAAAAGATTCTTAGTCTGGCCTGAGCAAGACATCTGAATAGGAGATGGGTAGCATGGCCTATGAGACATCATCTAAGATAAAGTGACTAGACCTTATGTACTGTAATTGAAACTATTAAAAATATTCATATGGGCACTGCGTGCGAATGCATAAATATACTAATTTATCTGACGAACTTAATGACGTTTAGCGAAATACAGGATGTGTATAACTGAACTGGACTTGGTACGGGATAGCTGGACTAAAACAATAGAGTGTTATGCATAGAAGGTAATGACTGACTGGGTAACATGAGGTAGCTAAGCATTAGTTAGGGAAAACTATATTACCTTAGGAAATTAAGACCAGGCGTTTAACATAATTTGGGAGCATTCTGTAGACTGAGGTACTGAAATAATAATATCTGAGTAACTAATAGCTATATGCTAGGGTTGGGTAATTATGAAACAAACTGAGTTGTTAATTTGACTACCGAAATTAGGATTGGGACTGAGATTGTAGTTAAGACGGTAATTGAGACTGTAACCGTAACTAAGACTGTAACTGGGATTGAATGCTGGTTCTTTTGATAGCTTAGGTTTACACTGATACGGGAGCACTGAATTCTGATGTCTAAATAACCGATAGCTGAAAGCCATGGTTCTGTAGGACTATCTGAGTCCTTTACTAAATACTGATTACTGAACTGACGTTGTAACTGAGGCCAACAAAATGGAACATAAACACTACGGATTCACCGAGGGATCTAAATTGAGGGTATGTGTGACATAATCTAAGTTCGACTAAACACTAGGAAATAAGTCATAAATTATGTGGGCTAAGCATACTATAAAGCATGAAATGAGTGCATGAGTCATGCGCTACATGACCTGAGTCTGAAATTGCTGAATTCGTGGAACATGATTTGAAACACTAGATGAACTTGGACTCCTCATACGAGGAACATGAAACATACTCTATCCTATTAAAAGAGCATGGATATAAGCAGTATTCGTGGGACTAAAATGTAAAGAATGCGCAAGTATCAGGACGGTTGAAGTATAAAACTTTTTATTGAGGTAGGAATGGATCGGGAATTATCTTTCCTTATTGATTTTCAACGTGTACTGGCATTACTACTTGAACCTGAAGGCCTGGCTTTATGAGATATAATAACCGGACAGTTACTGTATGTCTGTCGGGCTGTGTTAGACTTATTTACTAGGGTAGATACTGGAAAAGGTCCTATTAATATTTGGTCTGACCTTAAAGTAGACTTCTATTCAAGGAGTTACAAAAAGAAACTCCTAAATCTGAAGAAGCGTGAATATGTAAATGAAGGATCTGTAATATACCAGTGGCTGCATTAGTAGAAATTTTCTAATCCTATCGAGACTGAAGTTCTTATAGTCTGTTTAGTCGTTGCCTACTGATAGCGCTCAAATTTGGCACCCTGCTATTCGGGTGATCCGACTGATCTGAAGGATGATCGTGTTGACTTCGACGATCGTGTTTAGGATAATCTCAGACCTTGTGATGTGACTAGACACATCCGAAACACACATTACTATTTGCTCTACACAGATCTTTAAATTGCTTACCATACTCCTCGCAAAGAGGATAAGTAAAAACCCTGCTATCACTACCCTAGGCCTTGGAGCATGGAGCTCTATCTCTACGGTTATTTCTAAACTTTGTTGCTGGTGCTCTAGATGAAGATGGAAATGGGGCTAAAAACTTATGTCTTTTCTGAGAACAGTTACCATCCTGCGACCCAGGCTAAGAAAAACTATAACTACTAGTCCCGACTCTCTTATTTTCCCTCTCCTTCTTCTTAAGTTTCTGCTCCTCAATCTGCTGAGCATGGACTATAAGTCTAGATATGTCCATCTCCTTAATCAACATCATAGTTCTACACTCCTTAACTACTCTACCTGATATCCTAGATACAAACTTACTCATTCTGGATCTACTGTCTGCTACTACATGGGGAGCGTACCTGGCTAACTGAGTAAACTTGAGGGAATACTCTTTTACGCTCATGCTACCTTGTCTGAGGTTGATGAACTCTAATACTTTGGTTTCTTTCTTCTCTAGAGGAAACAATCTATCTAAGAAGGCTGCAACAAACTCTTCCTATTCTATGGGCTCTGCATCAGTACCCCTGTCTACCTTCCACTATTTAAACTACGTATGGGCTATATCTTGTAGCTAATAAGTGGCTAACTCTACACTCTCAATGGAAGTTACTCCCATGATGTCTGTTACTTTTTGAACCTCGTCAAAAAATTCATGTGAGTCCTCTTCGGACTTAGAACTGGAGAATAGAGAAAGATTTATTTGGGTGAAGTCCCAAATCCTGGCTGCAACAGAATTTTCCACTCGGTTGGCTGGAATAGAAGCTGGCCATTCATTATAAGCTACGACTGAATTAGCTAAAGTAGTAAATACAGTCCTGAATTTTGCATGAGAGATGTGCTCACCCGGAGGATCTTCCTAGATGGACAAAAGTGCTGACTGATTTCCTTTTCCTCTTTCATTAGCCCTTTTAGGAGACATGTTCTGTAAATGAAAGAGAGAATAGATTAGACTGAGAGAAAAATTTGAGCTTATGCTTACTGGAACATGAATACTAAAAGAAGGAAAACTGTTCCTAAAATATCTCATAGCCTCCTACACATAAGTGCGGTGTACAACACACCCAGGCATAAGACTCTAATAGATGCGGCTTTTCAGACTTCCTAGGACATTGTTGAACCTTAGGCTATGATACCAAGCTAGTAATGCCCCAAAACTGGTAACCATAATGCTACACGGTGCTCATGACCTCGAAGGACCATAAGATAACCCATGACTGATATATGTACCTGTACACTGCATAATATACTATATAAATGCATAAATAAAGGTTGAAAGGCCATAAGGTTCAAAGATCTGATAAAACATAACATCTGAAGATATGGTATATCAATACAAAAACAACTGAAATAACTAACTGAACATGCTAGTCTAAAAACCTCTAAACTGTCTGAATAAGGAGTTGACAGGACATGTCCCCAACTAACTCCAACTACTGAAATAAATCAATTAATGAGATAATAAATTAATGATCATGTGCTCGAAGGATGAGGGATCACTACTAACTCTGACTACTAAGACTGGAGTGCTACTGATGCTCTGGAACTTGTGCTTCTGAACCTATGTTATAAGACACCATAGTGAAAATACGTCAGTACATTTGAATGTACTGTATGCATGTGCGGTAGGATGAATGCAAATGGTTCAAATGCATGAACTATACTAACTGACTGTATAACATGAATGTGAGAATACACACATGAATACTTAGTAACTGTAACTGAGTTCATGATAACATGATTACTGAGTCTGAATACTGATAATATAAGATATTGATAGCTGTATAACTGAAATAACTGATACTGAGCAACTGTATTTGACATTCTAGGTTTTGATGGAATTAGATGAGGTCCGTACTATTCTGAGTTGACTGTATTTAGCAGTCCTAAAATCTGAAGAACTATCTGAGTTCATTGATTGAGACAGAATGACTGTATATGATAATCCTGATCTGTAACTGAAACTGTGGGAGGTAATCATCTAATCGACATGCCCTAAAACTGAACTGGTGGGGTCCAACTTGTAACCTCAGCTGGAAGGGTGTCAGTACCATGCCACAGGTAAAGACAAGTTATGAGTAAACCCTCTATGACAGGAAGCTCTTCCATCAACCCCTAGAATCGTAGGGTACATCTTAACCTACGATGGCTACGTAGTTCTGGAATGCAAGGATTTATTTGAAGGATTACACTCTCTACTGACTGACAGTGTGTGTCCTCATCCCTAGGTTCACTCGGTGCTAAATCCTACTCCCAACTGAAGAGACACTGAACTGTGTTAAACTGAACTGAACTATTACTAATCATATTGCTTAACTGATTTGAATAGAGTTCACTAAATTCTGTTGACTTATGGAATACTACTGAAATCTGATAACTGCCTGAGAATATTGAGTAACACTGGATTGATACTTAGTTTACTGAGTTTTCCTGAGTCATGTGACTGACTGAATTCTATAATCATGGATTGACTCAGAGTATAGTGAAAACATGACACTGGCTCTAGGCATACAACTAATTGTCTGGTACAAGTACCCCCAGGACTCGATAGCATGAAACTGACAAAGCATGACTTTCTAGAATACATGACCAACATCATAATCCATAATACAATAAGTAAGAGATTTCATGAAGTAGAATTCTAAAGAACTACAAGGGTTACACATGTATCCATAATTCACTGACTAAGACATTTCATCAAACATTTGACATGCATAAAATTGTACAAGATTGGGGATTTCATATTATCATACTAGTATGTCACTTTTCCTTTACATAGTCATTTAATCAAACATATGGGGAGCATACTTTGGTTATACAATCATCAACACATCTAGTAATCATGGACACATCAATCAATGTATAAATTTTTGGGTTTATCATATTATTATACAAATCACCACATCCTAGGGTCAATCATTAGAATATATAATTTCAAACATGAATCAAAACCCCCACAACATCATGAACATGAATTTCAATTCAATTTAAATCATGAACATTCATAAATACACAAATCTTGGATTTTGAAAAGAGATTCTTGAGCTTCATGGGTGAAAGGGACCCATGAATCAACACATGACATACTGTAAGCTTGTTCTCTCAAAAACTTTTATCAATTCGTGTGTTACTCCATTATTCTTCATCTATGACTTTCTGAGATAACATGAGTAGTAGATTCCAATTCCTTCAAAGATGATGTTGTCAGATTTACTATCAGTTACATCAGAAGTCACACAAGGGTCTTGAAAGAAGCTCGCTAGTATGTTAGTAAGTGTTCAAGTTATTATATGATGAATATGAGGGATATAGAAAGATATAGTTATATCTCTGAAGGAAGTTTTAGCAGTGGGTTTTATACTTTTAGGTGTAGTCTTTTAGAGAGTTTATTCTTTACATGTATTATTATATCCTATACTCTAGAGTACAATGATTGTAGTCCAGTTTAGAGTTTATTAAAGGATTCAACAGACTTAGAATGAAGGCTTAAAGCAAAAGGGGAGATGATAGAGCAAGTAACCAAGTCAAATTCTCAAATTCTAGTAGGGATGTTAGTATATTGGAGAATAGATGCAAAGGAGGATGATGCCTAACCCATTCTTATTTCGGTATTTGTACTTCACCTATCATGATATCTACTCATGCCTTACGTATTTGTTCCATAATAATAGCTCATATTCATGCACTTTTCATAGAATCATGAACACTTCCTGTTCCTAGTATAAGAAGTCCCAGTTCACTCAGCAGTACGAGTCATGTTCCATGAAATCATAAACTCAAAACTTAAGTCATGCAGCTCATGACTCATGTACTCATGCTTCGCAGAATACTCAGTTCCTATGACTCATGATACACTCTGAATAACCAGCGAAATTCAGATATTTGTCATATATATCCTCACTTTTGATGTATTTAATGAATCCATGTCCTAAATATTCTATTTCTTGGGCCTTATTTAAGTGTCAAAGTTATACATAGTACTCTTTCATGATTCAGGTTCTCATGTCCTAACCTTTCAGTGACCTCTTCTTATGTCAAGATAGTGATGATGAACAATTATGTAAAAGGGAGAGATTAAATGTTTCATGTTGGGAAGATTGTTGTATGCTTGTTTTATGTAAGTCTATAAGTTTGAAGGAATATTGAGGTGAAGCTTTTGTGTATGTCTTGGTTAGGTGATAATTTTTATGTGTGTCTTCCTAAGAATAATGCATGGAAGTTGTTATTGATAGAGGTATTAGTGAATATGGGAAAGATGTTATTGATAGACTTTAATATTATGTTGTTATGTATGAGTTTATGAGTGGACGGGTATATTATGCGTTAGTGAATTATTAGTATGGGGTTGAATTTAGTTGTTGAAGTGATAATAAGGATTATTTATGATGACAAAAAGTTATGAAATCGCAGGGTGTACTGAATTCATGATTCAAATTAGACTTACTGTGAGATGTGTGCACTTTTAGATTTGGGTAAGCTTGAACATAGTGAGGGAATTCCGTTCAGCTCAGACTTACGTAGGTAGAGTTATTAGTCCCCATATGGATATTTAGTAGCATCAAGTGAAGTAAAGTTTTAAAGTGGAATGTATAGTTGTGTATAAGCTTTCAGTATAATTTAGTCAGTATAGCCAGTAAACCAGTTTAGTAGTCAGATTGACAAGTTTTTATGATTTTCAATTTTTCCATCTAGTCTTACTATTTAAAGTTTCGTGAATATGGACATTCAAAGAGGTAGTTTGTTCGCATCTAAGTAAATTATGAGTCCAGTTCATTCCATGCATTGTGTTCCAGATTTAGATATTCAGTGATGATTCAGTTCGTAAGTGTCCCATGCATCGTCTCAATCTTTCCTTAGTATTTTAGCCAAGCCAGTCTCATTCGAGGTTGAATGTTCCCAAGGAGGAGATATTCTAATACCCTGTATGTTCTTAATTTAGTTCATCTCATAATACTAGCATAAGACTTAGAACCTAAAAATTTTGTGAAGTGTTGAAGACTTAGCCTTATTTTGACTCCTTAATTTTGAGGATTTTTAAGATGACCTTTCAGGATCTGAGATAATGGTTTTTGAGTTGATTCATGTTCATGGGTATAAAAATCATGTCTCGGGGAAATTTTGGAATTTTCAAATGAGGTTTGGGTAGTGTTTGAATTTTGATTCCAGTAGCTCAACGCGATTCCACCACGTCACGCCAGGTATAGCGATGAGCATTTCATCGTGTCACGCCAAACCCTCAAATAGCAATCTAGTTGAGAATTTAATCTCCAGAGGGGAAATCAAGTCATTTACCAACACCCACAGTCGTAAAACCATAAGATTGAACGTCAATTTAAGCATTATACATCCATTCTCCATCAATTTTCACTCCAAGAAACCCTAATATAATTCTAGGAACTCCAAAACTCCTTCACATCCTATTCTAGATAATCAAGAATTTAAGGCTCTTATCCTAAGAAATTCAAGAAAAGCCTTCCAGAACATCTTTAAGAGTTCAAAGTCAAGCTTCTACATCAAATTAAGCCTAATAAGGTTTGTGGGATTATGAACAAGGATACTCTTTCATCCTTGTCCCCAAACCTTGATTTTAAGGTAAGATCTCATGATTTGCAAATTAGGGTTCATACCCAAATTATCTCATTTTGAGTATATGAATTGATGAGTGATTTAAGTATTGAAGTGCAGGTTTATCTCACCTATTTATGCTTTGATTTGAAGATTTATATCATGAATTACACTTCCTTCTTGTGAATTGATATTGTTGAATGATTTTAAGATGATTGTTGAGAATAAAGCTCTACTGTGAAATTCTGAAAATTTGAGTACATATGCTTTACGCTTCAAGCATGAGTTTTTGAATTTTCAAGTAGACTATGATCTTAAGCGTCTTTGATAATTGTATACCAAGTTTTAAGGAAAGAATTTATCTTTTGATCCTAACCAAAGAGATGGAATCCATATTTATTTATCTTGATTTCAATTTAAAGCAAAGAAAAGAATAATTGGTTTTCATTATAAACCCTTGTGCTATTTTAATATTGATTTCCTAAGGTCTGAGCAAATAGTATTAAGGGAGTAGTATTTAGCACCGAGTTGGGTATGAGTCCAAGGTCGCATGAACCAAAACTACGATACACCATAGGTCTAAAGTCCCTATAATGGTTAAGTATATTGATTACATAAGTTAAGGTCCTATTACGATGGCAATGGTAGGAAAACTTTTCCCAGCGTGAGTTCTGCCCACCATGGGTAAGACGATACACTCCATAATAGCTCAGATGGAGTATGCTGGTTAGAATAAATTTTCTAAGAAATAATAAAAGTAAAGGTTTTAGAACTTAGTATTATGGATCACAAAGATTATCATTTTGCTTCATTACTCATGTTTATGATATTATAGCTTTGGTTAATTCAATTCTAAGGTGAGTTATTTACACTTAGAAAGAATTATTTGAAATTTTATGAATATATTCAGTCATTGTTTTACTTATGTATTCACCCCCACATACTTAGCACATTATCAACATATATGTCTATGTGCTACATTGTCTCATAATGTAGGTAGCAGTTGTAGCAAGACATAGTCAGACAGTTCGTGGCTTCCAACCAATAAGTGATGAGTTCTTTTGATTAGAGGACTTGAGTAAACTATAGTTTGAGTATTAATTTTTTTATTTAGTTGTATTAATTAGAGATAGATAGGGGTCATGCCCTTGCTAACTATAGTCAATATTAGTATAGCTTCATAGATAGGTAGTATAGTTGATGTATTTAATTTCGGTTTAGTTTTGTATGGCCAGAGTTGTAATACTTTTTGATAGTTTTGGTTTTGAACATATTTAGAAAAGACATCTCATTCTCTTGTTTCTTTAAGATTAATGTATCATATTTAGTTGCTCATGAGTTATACCAGTATAAGTGTTTGCTTGGGATCACTTATGGTCCTAAGCATCATGTGACGTTCAAGGGGTAGTCTCGGGGTCTTACAACAAAGCTTTAGTATATGTAATTATTAGTCGAGAATTTTTGGTGTACTTCTTTGGGATGATTCATGAAATTATTATTGATTGAGGTATTAGAGAATATGGGAAAAATTCCTAGATAGGTTGATCTCCTAGAAGTTCATATGTTGTTATAATGATAGTCTTGGATGAGATGTTGGTATATAATCGGATGAATGCATTATGCACTAGTGAAGTTTTCATAAGACATTAGAGTTAGTTGTTGAAGTGTTAAGGAGTATTATTCTAGAGATTAGAGCACAAGAACTACATAGGATATTGAATCCCGTGGTTAGACTAATAATATTGTGTTTTATGTTGTACCTTGTGACTTTGAGTTAGGCTTGAACATGGTGAGAGTATGAAGTTAATCATTATAAGATGCATCTAATGATGTGTAGTATTTATGACGAACAATATAGGTGAGAAGATTGTTTGAGAAGTATTGTTAAGCTTAAAAGTTAATAGTTGCATCGCCTAAGGTATAGTAATCCTATTCATGCTTCTATTCTATATGATTATATTCAATATTATATAGTTATAGCCATGTTGTGATTCCTTAATCGAATTCCATACTCATATTATGCCAAAAATCCTTTCCCTCTATTGTTGTTAGACGTTATGATAAGAAGAGACTGAGGAAACTCATTTTCCCTTTTTAGTAAATCTTAAAATTTTTATCGCATTAGCTATCACTTTGCAATTTTGTATGTACAACCATTTCATGAATGTTTCAATTGAGTTCATTAAGGAATTATCAATGGTATTGTAGCCACACATTCATCATTCAAAAACTACAACAGAAAACCCTTAAAATGGCGCATGCAAAAACCTTCCTTTTTGAATCATTTTTTCGATCACTATGACAACTACTTCCGATGGGATTAGACCATTGGAGGAATACTCAAACAAGAGTGTAAAAACAATCCATCTACTACAAAATATGTTGACTTGATAAAACACAAAACGTACATACATGAGAATAGTAGGGTTCCTCCAAAACCTATTGTGACGCTGCATGGGGAACCAAGTATTACGTGGAAAGCTTCAAAAGTTAAAATCTTGATAATACAGAAGAATTTGTATTATGCAATCATTGGTAAGTTTTCATATGGAAAACCTTAAATTACTGAATTAAGAAGGGAAATACTAATACAATGTGGAATTCAAGGAGAATGTACAATAAGGATTCTTGATACAAGACATATATTGATTAGATTGAATCAAATAGAAGATTATGTTCAATTGTTGTAACTCTTGCGTATTATATTAAGGTCAAGGACATATTATGGCAGATGAGAACTCTCAAGTGCAATCTATGGTTTGAACCAGACATTGAAACTACCATGGGTGTTGAATGGATTTCATTACTAGATTTACCACCAAACCTTATTGCAAAGAAGGATATTTTTTCTATTGCATCAACAGTAAGTAAACCCCTAATGGTAGATATGGCCACGGAGAATCATAGAAGTTCAAGTTGTGCAAGGGTGAAGATCGAGATGGACTAAATAGCTAAGCTACCACACAGGTTTTAAATCAATCAGGAGGATGACATTACTGGAAGCATAAAGTCTAAGTGGATCCATATTTAGTATGATCATAAGCCAAAGTATTGTAAGGAGTGTTGCTTGCAAGGACATGATGAAGAAATCTGTTGGATCATTAATCCAAATTTTTCTGATCAGGAGAATAAGCAACAAAAATAAAAATACAATGGTAAAGAAAATGGAAAGAAGGAAGATGGAGTAAGGAAAATGCAGTAAGGGAGAACAATAATCATTAATGGATGAAAAGAATAAACAAGTACAGAAGAGACAAGTATAGACTTATAGTGGGAGAAGTGGTAGAAAAGATTGATGAGATTGAGACATCAAGTGCCTTTGATGTTTCAAATCAGGAAAAGAAAGAAGGGCAACCAATCTCTAGAAGTATACACACTAAGGAAAGCACCGATGATTGGGTAAATAAGATCTTTGGGAATTCAGATGCAAAACCATTAGAAGAGAATAAATCCACACAGGAGAATAATTCAGAGCAAAATCAAGTGGACAAAGGAAGCAATGAAGACAATCAACAACTAGGTGAAATAGCAGCATGCATTACTGATCAACTGAAGGGACAGTTTCAGCATCCTAAATAGGATGATAGAGAACCCAATAATGTTAGAAATAATTTAGTGGTGATTGATAGAGATAAAAAGAAGAAGCAGGAAGAAGTAATAGAGGGTATTGTATCTTTAACAATTAAAGCGGGGAATATTATAGATGTTGTTAATAATAATAAGGAGGATTTGGATGTTGAAGATTTGGTGGACAATATTGAGGGGGTAGCAATAGATGGAAATTTGTCTCCAAAGTAGATTAAATAATTAAATGCAAAACATGGAAAGAAAAATAAGAAGGTCAATAATACAGTGCCAAGCACAGGTGCATGTTCAATGCATATAAGGAGACACATCTCCAAATCTAGTTCAGAATGAATGAACTAATCTGGAATATTAGGTTTATCAATATAGAAAAAGCTTTTACTAGATTGATAACCTTACAAAATAAAAATCAATTGGGTTTTATAGGCCTTATGGAACCAATTTAGGAGGGCCAGAACACAGGAGAATGTAAAAGAAGAATTGGGATACAACATGCAGTTGTAAACACGTCAGGCAAGATTTGGGATTTTATGGAGTCAATCATAGAGTATAATGTCTTCAATGATGAAGAACAGCAACTTACACTAAAGTTGGAGAAGCAACATGCATGAGTAGTAGTAGTGGTTACTTTAATTTATGTCGAATGCAGTCAAAATGAAAGATTATAGCTATGGGAATCTCTGGAGGAAATGGATAACACAATTCAATAGCCTTGGATGATGGGTGGAGACTTTAATATTATAAGGAATGCAGAGGAGAAGCTTGGAGGATTGCCAGTTACAGTAGAAAAGATAGAAGACTTTAATCACTGTATCAACATCTGCAACTTAGAGGAGGTATCTTTCATGAGAAACAAATTTACATGGTGGAATGGTAGAATAACTGAAGACAGCATATTCAAAGGGATGGATAGAGTGTTTTCAAATGAAAAGATGCAAATAATTTTTCCAGTTCTTGAGGTACAAAATCTAGTAAGCAGTGGCTCTGACCATGCACCAATGTTAGTGCATTGTAATACAAAACAGGAGCAACTAATCAAGCCCTTCAGATTGGTTGATTTATGGATGAAAAAAGAATCTTGTATGGAAGTAATAAGGTGTAACGACCTGAGTATTCACCCCAGATACTACACGGTGTTCATAATCTCAAGGAACCACAAGCTAACCCATAACTGGTACCTGCTGCAATAACTGGATAATAATAATGTAATTATGCATAAATTAGGAGGAAACTTTCCATAAGGTTCAAACTAAAAGTAAATTCTAAATACTGAAAACTGAATACTAATACATCTTTCTGAAATACTCTCGTCTGAAAATCCTCTATTGTCTAAAGAAGGAGTTGATGGGACAAGCCCCCAACAAACCCAAACTATTGAAAACTGATAAACTGAGATAATAAAATATTAAAATAATAAGTCTTTACTCAAACTATAAGGACTCACCACTAAGTCTGCTACTGATAGATCGGGCTTCTAAGTAAGATTGAGATCCTATGCGTCTGAACGTATGATATAAGACATCATAGAGTAAAAAAAAGTATGCTTCAGTACTTTGAATGTACTGGTATGCTAAGTGAGGTAGGCTGTGATGAATGGGTTCATATGCATAGATAATACTTACTGAATGACATGAATATAATTGAGTGAGAGTATATGCATGAATACATAAATTGCAACTGAGATCATGATAACACTAGATACTGAGTTCTAAATTACTGATTTACTGATATCTGAGTTTTTTGATACTGTGTATCAGATAATTGTGTGATTGTATCTGAAAGTTTTAATTCTAAAGAGCTGGTCTGAGTTCTATACTGATCTGAGTGACTTTATCTAACTGTACTGAATCTGTAGAATTGAACTGAGTTCTTTACTGAGATTGAATCTGAAACTGAGATTGTGGGAGGTAATCATCTAAACGATATGCCATTTTCTTAATAGATTAGGGTACAACCTATAACCGAAGTTGGAAGGGTGTCAGTACCATGCCACGGGTAAAGACAATCTGAGTCACCCTCATCTGGCAGGTGCTCTGAATGAGAATGGTGGTACCCTCAATTGGCAAGTAGGACACCTCATCAACCATCTACTGGTAGGTTGATGTCTCAAACTATGATGGATATGTAGTTCTAGAACACAAAGAATTCTTCTAAGGATCTCACCCTCTACTGGTAGGTGAGTCCCCATCCTTGGATTCACTCGGTGCTGAATCCTACTCCTAATTGAATAGACACTGGACTAAATTCTAAACTGTACTGGCTAGACTGAATTGTTACTGATCGTACTTTCTAACTTAATCAAAATATGTTCATTGAGTTTTGTTGACTAATGAAATACTACTGAATTCTGTTAACTGACTGAATTTACCAAGGTCTAAATGAAATACTGAACTAGACTGGACTGATATTGAGTCTACTAAGTTTTTCCTGAGTTTTGTAACTGACTGAGAGTACTACTAATCATGACATAGCTTAGATTATTCCTTAACTGACACTGGCTCTAGGTAAGAATCTAAATTTTCAAGTATTAAATACCTCCAAGACTCAATAGCATGAAAAGTAAAGCATCATATGACCTTGCATAGCATAGAAATGCACACTTGTTAATAATGCATCTATAAAGGTATTTTATCAAACACTTGAATGGCATGAACTAATATACATGCTAATATGATATAATCTCACCATTTAATTCATATGAACAACTCATGAAACACTTAGAAGGCATTGTATATGCACATTGTACTAATCAACACATGATCATCATAATTTCAAGGCTTTAACATGAATTCACATGATACTACATACATAATAATTTTTTTTACATAAATTTTGCACTTAATCATGGAATAGAAACCCAATCAACATTATAATCATGAACACACTTGAATCCAAATAATGGAAATCATGAAATCAATTTACTTAAAGTTTAAAAGAGTTTGTTAGACTCTAAGGGTGGAAGGGACCCTTGGATGAACACTTCACATACCTTAACAATTAAATTATGAATGATTGACGCTATGTTATTGAGCCTTGAGTTGAATTTGAAATCTCCTAGGGTTTGTTCTTAAGAGCAACTTGTGAAGAATAAATAGTTTTTTCTCTTAGAAGGGTTTAATTTCGTGTTTTAAGAAGGATAGATGTGGGAAAAAGACCTAATTACCACTGAGGATGAGGATTTTTAATAACTGAAAACTGACCTAGCGATGCGCAGACTGATGAGCCACGTCTTTGGCATCGACGTGATGGCCAATGCACCGTGTCGTGTCCGCATCGATTCACTGGAATTTGCACAGAAAGATGGAGGAAAATATTAATCGACACGACGGGTGACGTGGTACGTCGAGATCGCATCGATTCATTGGTTTGATCTTTCAAATGTGATCCAAATGAAGTCCGAAAAATGCGAAGCTTGTTTGGGAACACCCATGGACATTCCTTATCTAGATTCAACCTAAAAATTTAATTACTTTAATGTCATGAGGGTCTTGAAATAGAGTCGTCAACCTACGAAGGCTAAAATAATACTAAGTCTAGATACTTAGCTAAAATTTTCTATGTTTGGAACCCCTTAACAAGCTTTAACAGACTAAGTTAATGTTAGAATTTTGTTAAGCTTAGAATTTTGTGGGGTCTTACAATATCTCCCCCTTGGGAATATTTATCTTCAATGAGACTGACTAAGCTGAGAAACACTGATAGACTAAGCTTACACACTGAACATGCATATCTAATGGATAGAACACCTGATTGAAGCTAGTTATAAGTTGAGTTTTCAAAATGAACATGCATATCTGATGCATGAGTACATGACTGAACTGATTCGTGAATGCATGACTGAATATGCAATTGTAATGGATACCAAGTTTATAACTGTAACTAAACGTGGAATAAGCCATTCTAAGAAAGACTGTTACCTTAAGCTGAGAATACTGATGAACCTAATATCATTTACTAACCATATATGAACGGGAACATGAGATCATAACTGAGACTGAAATGGGATACATAAACTGAATATCATGAATTGAATTGAGCCACTGAATACATGTCTTATGGCTGAGATTGGAACTTGAGGTTCTACCTATGAGTACCCACTACTCCAAACTGGATTCGTTATGTGAAGAGAAAAAGAAAGGTTTAGTTCATGAAAGCTCGGGGGGATTATAGTGCATCTCCCCCTTAGGATATTATGTCCCCTAAAGAATGCATACTTGGCAGAAATACTGAGGAAAAACTGAGTTGACGCACAAGGCACCTACAAACTGAATTGTGACTGCATATAGGGGATCTAAAACTGAGGCATAACACCTGAACTAAGCTAAACTCGCAACCACATGGTTTCTTGATCTTAGAATAGTAATATTCATAAGACTTCGGATAGTGCGACCAGATGGAATGATGGGAAACCCAATCATATGAAAATTATCCTTCTAACTGCTAAATTGAATTGCTAGTTTTGCGGACTAACTTATGCTGAAAACTTATATTCGACTAGAGACTTTCTTTGACACTCTTTCTATAGAGTTCTAGTTAGTTTAGGGAGCAAGGGGTCTTGGAATGGCTGAATAAGAAAATCACATCCTGGCTAAAATTTTGTACTATGAGTCGAGGCCTACAAAACATCATCTAAGATAAAGTGACTAAGCCTTATACACTGCAATAATAAATATCAATCTTAGACATTTCCCTTGAATACTCTCTCAACTATACCCTCCACCTTAGTACAACACATCACCCGAGACTACTAAAAATATTCACATAGGTGTTTAGCACGAGTGTATAAACATACTAACTTATTTGATTATCTGAATGGCTGATAGGTGAATACTTGGTCATGTACTATTGAACTGCACATTGTCTGAATAGCTGGATTGGAACTGTAGAGTATTATACATATCAGGTAAGGACTGACTATGTTACAGGAGATAACTGAGCGTGAATTCATGAAAATAGTATTATTTAAAAATGCAAGACCAAGAGTATAACATGATTTTGAAATAGTCTGTAAACTGAGGTACTGAAATACTGATAACTGAATAACTTATAACTATACGCTATGGTGAAGTAAACCTAAAATTGGACTGAGTTACTGATTTGATTACTGGACTCAGATTGTGATAGAGACTCTAACTAAGACAATAACTAAGAGTATAACTAAGAATGCAACTGGACTGTAACTAAGCTTATACTAGAATTGACTACTGAGTTCTGATACTATGTGATAGAGACTAACATAAATCGAGGATCTGAATAGACACTCACACTCGGTAGTTTCTCTACTTATTATCTCATAAAAAATTCTGATTTCTCCCCCTTGAACAACTAAATACAACTTCTTTCTAGCAATTTACTTAACGAACTACCCTAACATTCAGGCCTATTCTCATAACTACAGCCTCGTGTAAAACAAGCATGCAAAAATATTTCCTTATCACTAAATATTTACTCTCTCCCATCTAAGTAATCTCTCATAAATACATCATTTTATAAGGAGAGTTCACTAAAGGTTTAAAATATAAGGACCTAAAGCATGAATAAATACTATGCCAAACTCAACACTTAACTAAGGTCTGAGGAACAGAATAACAACTCCATGGATTTATAAAGATACCTAACCTGAGGATATACATGACATAATCTGAACTTAGACAACCATTAGGGGTGTAGCATGAGTCTTGGGAACTGGTCATACTGTAAAGCATGTCATGCAGACATGATTCATGAGCTGCATGACCTGAGTCTGGAGTTTTTGTGTTCATGAAATATTATTCGTAATACTGAGTGAACTGAAACTCCTTTACTAGTAACTGTAATCGTACATGATTTTTGCTAACATGCACAAATATAAGCTATTATCATAGAGCGGACAGGTAAGACATGAATAGATAAGATACCTTGATAACTGATTGTTTCTGAGAGTCTAAAGTATGATTCTGAGATGATCAGCATGTTCATCCTCGTTATGATAATAAACAAGAGTGTTATCTATGTACACTATGATGATCATGTCCAAGTAATGCTTGACCACGTGGTTCATCAAGCCCATGAATTCTGTTGGGGCATTAGTAAGACCAAATGACATGACTAGGAATTTGAAGTAACCATACCGAGTTCTGAAATCTATTTTTGGAATATCACATTCTCTAACTCTAAGATAATGGATAGACTGATCTGAGGTCTATCATAGAAAAGTAACTGGCACCTTAAAGTTGGTCAAACAAGTCATCAATTCTGGGAAGTGGATTCTTGTTCTTGACCGTGAATTTATTTAGCTGAGGGTAGTCTATACACATTCTGAGAAAACTATCTTTCTTACGCACGAATAGGATTGGTGCACCCCACAAAGACACATTGGGTCTGAAGAGCCCCTTATCTAGGAGATCTTTCAACTATTCTTTTAATTCTTTGATTTTTTGGAGCCATTCTATATGGTGGAATAAGTATGGGCTGAGTATCTGGAAGAAGGTCTATTCAGAAGTCGATTTCCTTTTTGGGAGGAACTCTGGGAAGATCTTTGGGAAACAGGTCGGGTAATTAACATGCTAATGATATGACTTAAGAGTAGGGTTTTTTGCTCTAAAGTCCTGGACTCAAACGAGATGGTAGACACATCCCTTAGATATCATTTTCCTTGCCCTAAGGTAGGAAACAAGCTGACCCCTAAGTGCTAAAGTACTACCCCTCTACTCTAGGTCGAGAACATTTGAGAACTGAAACTTGACAATTCTATTTCTGCAGTCGACTGAGGCATAGAAGGAATGAAGCCAATCTATGCTAAGAATGGCATTAAAATCGGTCATCTTTAATTCAACTAAGTCTGCTTAAGTGACTTTCTGAGATACCATAATCGGACAGTTCCTGTATACTCGTCGGGCTATGATAGATTTACATACTAGGGTAGAGACTGAGAAAGGCTCTGTGATGTGTGAGCAGATGCTAACACATTTGAGTCTTTTAACTAAGAATAATTGCAAAGTCTTAAGCAACTTTTATCATTTTTTATTATTTTTTGTTTAATATTGCAGTAAAAGTCAAGATGCAAGATAACCAGCAATAATGGAAGTAAAAGAGTTGATTTTTGAGCAAGTAGAGAGGGAAATATAGCTGATGACTTGTCTGATAAGTCGTCAGCCTTGTGATAAGCTATCAGAGTTGTCGTCAGCCTTAGACAGAGAATGGGCTTCAGCTGGAATTTGTGATGACATCTATGATAGGCTGTAAGAAGTGTGATAAGCCCTTTTCTTATCATTAGGCTTAGCTAGAGAATGGGTTTTATCTAGAATTCATGATGACATCTATGATAGGCCATCAGAAGTGTGATAAGCCATCAAGCTTGTTGTTAGGCTTAGGCAGGGAATGGGATTTGAAGTAAAGAAGCAACGACAATTCTAATAAGTCCTCACATGTCTAATAAGCCATCACGTCTCATCGTCAACCTAAGGCAGATATTTTCAAAAGTGAAGAGGAGCTGACGACATTCCTGATAAGTCGTCAGACTCCTAATAAGGCGTCACACACATTGTCGCCTGACCGAGAAAATACTGTGATCTATGATTTTGTTTCCATATGTTAGGGTTTTCTAATAAAGGTGGGGAACTGACGTTTTGAGAATATCTTCTCTCTAGTTTTCTTACTTGAACTTTATAATTATTTTTGGAGAAATTATTACTATTGTTTTGGGATTTTCTATTGTGAATCAAATCTGAGAAACACTTGTTACTATTTATCTTGCTGTAAGTTCATATATCAAACTATGAATTCAACTTATTTTCTTGATTATTTTATTATGAGTAGCTAAATTCCCTTAACCCTAGTTGTGGGATCTAGGGGTTTGGGTTTGTAACGTAACTAAGTGTTTAAGATTCTAACGGTGGTAGAAACTTCTTCTTAATTCCATTATTTTATACTCTGACTATTGGTTGCAAACACTAGGCCTTGCTTACTGGTGATTTTCTTGAGATAAGAAATCAACCCTAGTAAGAAGTGAATTATCAATAGGATCATAAAAACATCAAACTTTAATTTAATATTTAATGTTGTAACATGATTAATTAACTTGAGATAACATCCTGTTATGAAATATAAATTCCCTATGTTTGAGAGAATTAGGTAGTTAAATTTCTAAATAGGTTGAGAAACATTTAGATATAACTTTGACAAGGATGGTCTGTTGTTCCCACCTACCACAAGAATCTTTAACCGTTACTAGCGTCTGTCAAATCCCAACACCCATAGTGAACATAACTCTGGTTTTCCTTATCATATTTATTTCAAATACTGAATTGAGACATAATTATTTGTTACCTTTCTAAAAAACTCCATTACAAGAAACTGATAACTATCAGTTGATTAACCCATAGATAACTCAAATTCACACCATATTCCCTGTGAGATTCAACCCCAACCTAGTTGGGTTATATATTGACAACGATCACTTACAGTCTCGTAAGAGAGGTATAGTTTGAGCGTTATCAAAAATGGTGCCATTGCCGGGGAATACAGTTGTAAATGGAAGTTGTGTGCGCTAATTTACTGTTAGTCAAGTTTCCTAGTTTTATGTTTATTTGTTGTTTCTGTTTACTGCAGGACTTTTGTGGTGTATACCAAGAACAAAAAGTTCTGGGGAACTATTATTACCATTTAATCCGAAACCACAAGTAATCGACAGAATGGCAGACCAGCAGGAGGCTGATTGGTTAGCAGCCTTAGCTAGTGCTCAGGTGTATATGCAAAATGATGGTCAACAAGTACGGAATCCAAATCTTGAGGATGACGACTTGGGAGATGTGGAGTTGATAAACCCTGGTAACCCAAGTCTTGCAGAGCAAATAGCTACACTAGTACATTATAATCGTGAATACACTTGAATCCAAATCATGGAAATCATTAAATCAATTTACTTAAAGTTTAAAAGAGTTTCTTGGACTCCAAGGGTGGAAGGGACCCTTGGATGAATACTCGACAAACCTTAACAATTAAATTCTGAAAGATTGACGGTAAGTTCTTGAGCCTTGAATTAAAGTTTAAATCTCCTAGGGTTTATTCTGGAGAGCAACTTGTGAAGAATGAATAGTTTTTCTCTCTTAGAATGGTTTAATTTTGTGTTTTAGGGATGATAGATGTGGGAAACAAATCCAATTACCCCTAAGGATGGGTCTTTTTAATGACTGAAAACTAACCTAGCAACGCGTAGATCGACGCGCCACGTCATTTGCATCGATGCGATGGCCAATGCTCTACATTGAGTCTGTGTTGGTTCAATGGAATTTACTCTAGGAGCTTGAGAAAAATATTCATCGACGCGATGGGCGATGCGGCGCGTCGAGATCACATCGATCCACTGGTTTAACCTTTCAAATATGATCTAAACTAAGTCCAAAAAATTTAAAACTTGTTCGAGAATTCCAACTTACATTCTTGATCATGATTCAAACTAAAAAATCATTACTTTAAGGTCATGAAGGTTATAAATAGAGTTGCCAACCTACGAAGGCTGAAATAACACTAAGTCTGAATACTTATCTAAAATTTACTAAATCTGAGACCTCTTAACAAGATTTAACGGACTGAGTTAAGCTTAGAATTTTGTGGGGTCTTACATAAGGCAAAGTTGGAAGGATGATATAGAGGGGAATAATTTTATTATTTTCCACCAAAAGTTGAAGAAGACTAAGGCTGCATTAACTCTGTGGAGTAAGCAAACTTTTGGAAACATATTTCAAGAGATTACTACTTTGGAAGAGGTCATTAAATTAATAGAAAACCAGTTTGAGGAGGAGACCACAAGGGTGAATATATCTAATTTGTTTAGAGAACAAGCAGAGTTGGCATTGCAACTAAACAGGGAGGAGGAATTTTGTAGGAAAAAGGCTGGTTTTGAATAGTTCAAGGATGGAGAAAGAAACACAAGATTCTTTTATGCAGTGGCTAAAGGAACAATGTCAAGACTAAAGCTTCAGAGTATACAAAATGATCAAGGTTTCTGGCTAGAGAATAAAGATGAAATTGTTGAAGCTGCAACTCCATTTTATGAATAGCAATTTGAGAAGCAAGAGGATATTGAGGACTTGTGAATGTTGGGGGTTCTTCTAAGAACAACAAAATAAGACCAGAATAGAGAATTAAAGAGTGTTCCATCAATTGTAAAAGTGAAGGTGGGAGTCATGGGGTTGAATAAAAATTGTGCTGGGGGACCAAATGGTATGATAGGTGCTTTCTATCAGGATGCTTGACATACAATAGCAAAGGACTTACATTAGATGGTAAGAACATTCTTCTGTGGGTATGAGCTTCCTGGTTTTATCACACATACTAACTTTGTTTTATTACTAAAAAGCTAGTAGTGAACACTTTTTCAGACCTGAGACCTATTCTACAGAGAAACTTTGCGAATAAAATCTTCTCTAGAATTATTCATGAAATGGATTAAGTATCTACTTCTTGAAATTGTCTCTGATGAGTAGGCTAGCTTTGTTCATGGGAGAAGTATTGCTGAGAATATCTTAGTTGTGCAGGAATTTGTGTCTGAAAGAAGAAATAAGACAAAGCCTCCAAATATGGTGATGAAATTGGACATGATGAAACCATATGATAGAGTAGAGTGGTCGTTTCTTAATGAAGTGTTATGGAGAATTAGGTTTTGTGAATAAGTCATTAATATGGTTTTTAGACTATTGTCTAACAATTGGTACTCCATATTAATGAATGGCAAACCTAAGGGTTTCTTTAAGTCCTCTAGGGGTCTTAAGCAAGGGGATCCACTATCACCCACTTTGTTTATCATTGCAGCTGAAGTACTATGAAGAAGTTTTAAAGAACTAATGCTAAGGAACGAGTTCAAACTTTTTGGTATGCCTAGAGGTAGTCCAAGAATCAATTATCTTGCATTTGTAGATGATATGATGATTTTGTGTAAGGATGAATTTGGATCTTTGAAAATGTTGACAACAACTTTGGAGAAGTATGTAGTGGTATCTGGACAGAAAATTAATAAGGAGAAGAGAGCTTTGTACTTGCATAGGAGTTTATCTAACAGTAAAGTTGTTATAGCTGAAGTTACTACTGGAATCTTGAGACTGGCTTTCCATTCAATTATTTGGGATGTCCTATTTTTTACATGATGAAGAAGAAGGTGTATTACCAATAGCTAATGAATAGGATCAGTAATAAAATACAATCATGGAAAGGTAAACTTTTATCTTTTGGTGGGAGAGTTGTATTAATTAAACCTGTGCTACAAAGTATTCCTATAGACTATCTCTCAGTTATGAATCCTCCAAAGAATATATTAAATACTAATTAGAAAAGTCTTGCTAATCTTTTTTGGAGTAGTACTATAGGAGGTAGGGGTAGGAATTGAGCAGTTTGGTCCAAATTATGCTTACCAGATGAAGAGGGAGGTTTTGGTTTTAGGTTAGTGCAAGATATGTCCACAACTCTATTTTGTAAGTTATGGTGGAACCTTAGAACTAATAAATGTATATGGAGTGACTATATGCTGAATAAGTACTGCAGAAGAACTCATCCCTAGGATGTTATGTGGAAAATAGGAGGAGGCTCTCAAGTGTCGAAAAAGTTGTTGCAAGTAAGAGATCTTACTGATAATCTTATAACTTGGAAACTTAGAGGAGGGGATGCACATATTTGGTATGATAAATAGATTAGACTAGGAGATTTCTACTCTATATTGAAGGAAAGCAAGAATGGGATGATAGATACCAGAATATCAAAGATTTGGTGGAAAATGGGCAAGGGAATGTAAACCTTCTGGAAGAGCTGTTTATAGAGGATATTGTGGAACATATAATGCATAAGGTATTACCACCTCATCTATCACCACAAAGGGACACATAAATATAGAGTGTGGAAACAAGAGGGAACTTTAGTGTTAAATTAGCTTGGCATTATGTTAGACACAGAGAATAACCTAATGAATTCTTTAAGCAGTTATAGAAAAATGGGTTGCCTTTAAAGATAGTGTTTTTAATGTGGAGAATGTGGAAAGGAAAAATAGAAGTTGATGATACTATTAGAATATGGGGAGTAGAGGGTCCATCCAAATATTGGTGCAACCGAAATCCTACACAAGAGACTATATCTCATGTGCTGATGAGATCTTATGCTACTGACAGGACTTGTCCCTATTTCTATCCTTTTGCAGGAATAAACATCCAAGGACGAATATTAAGGAATACCATATATGCATGGTGGGAAGAAAAAGTCAAAGTAAAAGAGAAATTTTACTTCAGAGCAATACAATCAATTATAATATGGGAATTATGGAGGAGGAGAAATGCTATTAAATATGAGGGTAAAGGAATTTCTATACAGAGGCTGATCTTTAATGTAACTAGGAACCTGAGGATGCTACTGAAAGTTAGAAAGCCTACTATTGAATTCTGTTTTGAATCACTAGGAATCATACAACAACTCAATTAGTTAAAACCTAGGATTAAGGTTACACTAGTCTTATCGAAGTTTCCACAGGATGGTTGGGTTAAGTTTAACACAGATGGGGTATCAAAAAAAATCTAGGGAGACGTTCTTGGTATTTTTCTCTAAGGGACTCAAAGGGAGACCTAATACATACTGAAGGAGAAGCAATAGAAGTTACAAATTAGATTGAAGCATAGGCCATGGCTATTTTACATTCAGCAATTCATAGCAGGAGCACAAAGCAAAATAAAGTTATTATTCAAATTGACTCACAATTGTTGTAAAAGATCTTAAGCAGGGAATGGGAGATACCATGGAGGATAGCATACATATTCAGTCAAATATGGCAGCTTTATTAAATAAGCAAGTACAGATTAAGTATATTTAAAGAAAAGGCAACCAATTAGCCGACTACCTAGCCAACATAGCATTGGAACATAAGGAATTCACCTATACATCCTTCAATCAGTTACCAAGTGCAGGAAGGAATATTTGAAACAGTGATAAACACTAAAGATGCTATTTGAGTCTAGCATTGTCAAAGAGCTAGAACGACTGGCAAGGCTAAAGTAAGTTGGTTCACATGGCAAATTTACAACCTAACAAGCTACACAAAAAGGTGAAAATGCTACTTAGCCTAGTTAAACCAACCAAAAAAAATGTACTCTCAGTAGATCGGGAGGTCACAAAGTTAGATGTTCAATGCATACGACTGAGGATCTATGAACCATCCAATTACAAGCGGGTCCTAGTATCTCAAAATATCTATCGCTTCTATAACTACAGAGCAAGAATACAAGGGTTGTTGGTAAGGTTAGTTAGTATACTTAAGCACTATAATAGAGGCATCATACCAAGATTAAACACCAGATCTCAGCAGACCAGACCCAAGATTTTAGCACCAAAAATCAAAGCAGGGACCCTTACACTAGAGAACTCAACTAGTGGTCAATATAGAACATTAGAAAGATGAGCTTATAGAGAAAATGTTAAATCAAGTCATCAAAGGGGGAAAGGGTTCTTACTTTTACAAGATGGAAAATGAGTCACTCTAATCCAACCAAGGCAGGGTGTTTATCACCCACAGTTAGAGAAACACAAATTGACGATCTTTGAAGGTAACCATGGAGGAGTTGGTAAAAAGGTAGTGGAGATAGAGCTAAACTTAGCTTAATGTATAAACCCTACTAACTATATCTCTTTTTCTTTTTAGACTGGGTAATTTGATGTGTCGATCTATTTTTTATTTTGGACTATTATTTGGTGGTTGTATTGAATGGGTTGGTCCATCCTTTGTGAACTATGATTTGAATTATTAATAAAATCCCAAATTAAACCGAAAAAAAGTTTCAATTGAGTTCTAAACGATTAGCATGAATCAACTCCTGATAGTCAATGAAGTCAGCTCAGAAATCAATTTTGGGATTATGGGTTTTATCTTTTTAGAATATCTATATCCTTCATTCGAAGACAAGATAGCTAGGAAACTTATTTTTTTTCTTTTAAAAGTGATTCAATGGGAGTAATAGATTTCTCTCCTAGCATTGTGTTCTTCTAATTTCATGTCTATATTATTCCATGTGATTCGTATGTATGTGTTCATGTTCCATATGTATCATTTGAGTCAGTACTCTATCAAAAATTGATTCTAGTTATGAAACATGATTAATTTAGAACTTCAGTTTCATGTAAGTAACTATACTCTTTTCTGACCAATGTAAGTCTTCATTTGACGATGAATGATCCTAAGGGGGAGATATTGTAATACCACAAAAGTTTCTAGCTAAGATTCTAACCATTCGTCATATGCTTATATGCCCAAAAATTATACAGCTTAATCGTAGATAAGTGTCATGAATATTTATCTAGTGTGTAAAGTTCTTTGATGTGAAGAATGTTCATAGGAAACACTTTGACCAAAATTGAGTTGAGAACTATTGTTATTGATTGATTTTTGATATTCAATCTTACAAGGGAAAACTTTAAACGTGTGTAACAACTAGAGTATATTCATTTTTGGAGATCAAGACCCACAAAATTAAAGTTGATTGAGGCCTCTTTCCGAACATCTGATTTCTCCTTAATCAAATACCCAAGTGAAAAGTTATGAGCATTTTTGAAAGTGAACCAGTGAGTATCCGCGATAAGAGTATGGCATGCCCCGTGTTCTCTATGATAAGAGTGTGGATTTCCCTTTGTGATCCGGGATAAAAGAGTGGCATTCCCTTTGGGCTCCATGATAATGGAGTGCCACTACCATGGTACAAGAAACGCTAAAACACATATTGTTATTCAGTTTTTCGATGGCAAACTAGTTATTTACGTCCTTAATCATCCTATAACTAATACTAACATATTTTGACCTCATCCAATAAACCAAATACATGATTCCTCTTCTCCCATTATCTCAAGAACATACAAATAAGGGTTTCCTCTAAAAAATTCAAGGATCCATGACTCCAATTCAAGTTTCTCTCAAGAATGTTTATCAAATTCAGGTATGTGGGGTTTGAATAAGATATTCTTCCATCCTTACGCCCAAGAGTTTGATTTTTAATTTAGTTTGAAGAAATTGGTTTACTAGGGTTTATATTCATTTTTCTTATGCTTTAATATTTGATATTTCTTCATTAGTTAAGCCTTATACACAAGATTACATGTTTACTTATGTTTTTATTCATGAAAGTGATCTTTTGCATTTAGTATAGTATTTTTGACAGAAAATTTCTATGAGTTGATAAAAGATAGCATTTTAACTATTGTTCACATAGTTTATAAGAAGTTTTCACTAGTTCAAGATATAAAAGTATTACAACATGATAAATGTTTCACTTTTGATTTATGATTACACACAACATATGAAGTTTACAAAAGAAATAAAGATTTTGAGATAGAAATAGAAGCATATTGAATTTTCAGATTTATCAGCTCATATGCTTATTTCTAAGATGAATTTCATAGATATAGTACAAGAAATAGTATGATTTTAGAAGTAATACCTTTCACCTAGGAGTAAAGGTTTAGCGTACCCTAGTTCCATAAAGTACGTGCACCATAGGTTATTATTCAGCAAGTCCAAATGGGCATGTAACTTGTCCTAATGGGCATGTCATATATTATTCAGCTTGTACAAACAAACATACTTAGGTGATCACCCCAGTTAGCCTCTATACCCTGGAAAGGTATATTAGGCCCTTTAGATAAGGATTTTATATATTAGATTCCATGTTGCTATCATGGTTTATGTAGGTTATGAGAATCTTTCTTGAAAAAGATGATTTTAGAAACTAAGTGTAATGACTCACTGACTTCAGATGTAGCTTTTTGACTTATGCTTATGCCTTTTTAGATTTAAGTTTTATTCGTGATCATGGTGAGTCTATTAACACTTTGCATGAATGTTTTGAGATTATGATTTTTATATCAGTTTTAATTATTGCATTCACCCCTCTAGATTAGTACACTATAGAATTAGTGACCTTATATATCTTAGTGTGGCTATATTTTTTCATACATCATGGTCAGGGAGCTCGCATATTCCAGCCAACAAGTGATGAGTTCTCTTTATCCAAGGAATCAAGTCAGTTTGTAGATTTGATATTTTGTTTTATTTATTTGTATTAATTAGAGATAGTTGGGTTCATGTATCGACTACCAATAGTAAGTATAGGTATAGGCTTCATAGACAGTCAGATAGAGTTCATGTATTTAATTTCAATTTTCTTGGGTATAATCCAATGATGTAAATGTTTTAAATAGTATTGTATTGAACAAGTTCAGCTAATGAAATTTTCTTTCACTTATTATTTTTATTTTAATGTATTTAATTTAGTTTCTCATGCATTAATATAATTTTTATGAAGATTTGGGAGAGGATGGTCGAGCGGAGGTTTAGGAGGATCGTGTTTATTTCTGAGAATCTGTTTGGATTTATGCCCTATCACTCGCTGATTGAGGAAATTCGCCTACTGAGAAGACTAGTGGAACATTATAGGAAAATGAAGAGAGACTTACACATGGTGTTCATCAACCGGGAGAAATCGTATGACAAAGCTCCTAGGCAGATTTTTTGGAGTTGCTTGGAGGTTACAGGGGTTACGATGTCATACATCAGATTGATTAAGGAGATACATGATTGAGCGTAGACTATAGTGAGGATGGTGGTAGGAGATTTAGAGCATTTCCTTTTCCTTAAAGGGGTTCACAAAGGATCGACTCTTAGCCTATTTTTATTTGCCTTGGTGTTTGATGCGTTGGTGTCGCGTATTCAAGGAGAGGTGTCATAGCTTATACATAGACAATGTGTTGTTGTATTTTTTGTGATACAAATTTAGGTACCTAGACTCACAATCAAATACCATACTAGAATCCTGTCTCTCAGCTATTGGAGAGCCTTTGTACTTCCAGAGGGCTTAGTCGATAATTTTGATATTTTATGTCGCTTGTTTAACGTATGTCCGGGGCCTCATCACGACAGATAATATTTAGTAATGTTATAGACTTTTGAAATAGACTGTCATAATCCAAAATAGAAACGTGATGTCATTTTTTGTACCCTCCAAAAAAGTAAGTCTAACCTACCCCAAAAGAATAAGAATTAAGGTAATAGAAAAATAAAATCAATGGATAGAATAAACTCAAAGTTATATAAGTGAGACACAAGTCTCAAAAATACATCCCAAGTATTGTTTTCTCTCGTAAAAGTCTCTAATTATTAAGAGTAATAACAATCATCCAAAGTATATTAAAAGAGATGAAAAACATAAGATAAAAAAATGAGAGATCCAGGTAAGCTTGGAGTCTACCAATGCTACCTCGATCTCTACAACGTCAATGCTAGAAGAAAATAATCAACAAACTGATACTCAATATAACACCTGCATAGGGTGAAAAAAAAAGAAACAGTTAGGAAAAGTAAGAATGTAACGACCCGAGACTAACCCTTGGTCGTTACACGGTGCTTATGGTCCTGAGAAACCATAAGCTAACTCATCAGCTGGTACCTGCTTTGAGCACTGAATAATATAATCATAAATGCTGAAGCATACTGACATGTCATAAGGTTTTAATAACTGAATTTAAAATTGAAATACGAGTCTATAGAAACAACTGACTAAACCTGATAAAACAGTGATAAACTGGATAACTACTGTAATATCTAAATACTAAATAACTAAATATTATGTCTGAAAAGCCTCTAAAACTGACTTACTAAATATGAGTTGATAGGCAAGCCCCAACTAACTTGAACTAACTACTAACTGAGACATGAAATAACGTAAGCCTGTCCTCGAAGTATGAGGACTCACCATTGTTACTGCTGAAGATCTAATAAGTCTAATCTCGAGCCAGGAACTGAGTCTCATAACCTATGACATAATACATCATAGAGCAAAAAAAAAGGTATTCGATCAGTACTTTGAATGTACTAGTATGCCAAATAAAGTAGGTTGATATGCATGGTTTCATGAACGGAACTAATAATTAACTGGATCTGCATATAAAGCATGGAGTACTGAATAAAGAGCATAGAATCTGTAGGCACTGAAAATATATGAAAATCTATAAATACTGAGGATGCATGACCAGGCATATAACATAAACTGAGTAAAATCTATACACTAAAATACTAAGATAACTAAAATCTGTATGCTTTGGTCAAACAACACTAAGACTGAATAATTGAGTTGAGACTATAACTGAGACTATATCTAAGACTGTGGGAGGTATCATCTAACCGACATTCCTTAATTTGAGCTAATCGGGGTCCAACCTATAACCACAATTGGAAGTGTGTTAATACCGTGCCACGGGTACTAACGATGGTTGTATGGATCCACTAAACTAATATAATATCCTAAGTAATAAGGGTGTCAAGATTGAACTGACGGGTGACCCACCCTTGCGAGATAGTCAAGCCTAATTTGACGAGTGACTACTCATATCCTACGCCGGCTACGTAGTTCTGGAGCATAGGGATTGCTACTAATGACTCTACCTATCTGACGGGGGAGCTTCCATCCCTACACTCGGTCTATGCTAAATCCTACTCCCAACTGATAGTCACTGAGATACTAGACTGTTCTGAGTATAACTGCCTGGTATTTGACTATTCTGAAGTGCTCATAGTGTATTTTGAAGACTGTTTTGTAATGTACTAAAACTAGACTAAATAAATAGCTTTGGATTTTGGGAATTCAATACCCCCAGTACTTAAAATAATTATAGTAAAATAACACTAACACTTTAAGATCAAAGCGTGAAGGCTCTTATTAATTAAATCACCCTTGTAGGCATTTTATCAAACACTTGTAGTTGATGGTTTAAAGCAATCATATGAATGTCATGAAATTTGTAGGAATAGCATGAATTCATCATAATAGCATTAAATCATGGTTTAATTCAGTAAATAATAGAATTAAAACATGGACGATTGAATAATAACAATAATTTCATGGTAACATAGTGTAAAATCAATAGTACATGGAAATTCATGGATGAAATCATAATTTAAAACATGATAACTTGAAAAGATCATAATTTTATAATTTAAAAGGGTTTCTTGGACACCATGGATGAAAGGGATCCATGGATGAACATCTATCATACCTGGATAGTGAATTTCTTGAAGATCTAGGTGAGTTCTTGATGATTGGCCTTGAATTTGAAAGCTAGGGTTTCTTGTTCTAAAAAAAGGGGATTTTAATTTGATAGAAATTGAAGAATGAATGATTATTTAAGTCAATTGGTCTAAATTTCATGATTCAGGATGAGTTTAGGGCTTAGGAAAAATATGGAAATACCCTTATACGGATTTAAAACATAAGCTGAAAACTGACCATCCCCATTTTTGGCCATGGCGAGATGCGCCACTATTTTGCCAAGCCACTGGAAAAGGGACAACTGGGACCTAGACAAATTATGCGACGTACCACCATCAAGTTAATCTTGTGGATGCCATTATGGCCATCTCCGTGACGCGCCATGATCGCGGAGGCCCGCTGGAAATTGACAAATAGGAAATTAGCCTGCTCCGTGATGCGTTATGATCACAGAGTCACAATAAAAATCGAAAATTGTTATTTGGGATATCTACGTGATGTGCTAAGGGTTAAGATAACTATGTTTTATGACTGAAAGTTAAAATTTCCATAACTTCTTTCCTGGTTATTAGATTTGGGTGAATTTTATATTGTTGGAAAGCTAATTGAATTTCCTACAGAATGGCAGGCTCTAAACTGAAGAATAATTAGTGTTTCAAAATTTTATACATGAATACTTATGTATTGGGACTTATATAATGCTAGGGAAATATGGGGTGTTACAATATCTCCCCCTTGGGATCATTCGTCCCCAAATGAAACTTGTTAAGATGAAGGAACTGATGGACTAAGCTTACACACTGAATATGAATGTTTGATGCATAGAATGCATGACTAAACTGATTCATGAATGCACGACTGACATTAAAATGACGTGCGTCTTAAAATGAGCATGACAGAGAAAAGAAAATCTTAAGAAGATTGGTACCATATAATGAATCTGGATTCACAGAGAAGAGATGAGGGTACTTGGTCCTCATATCTGCCTCTGTTTCTTAAGTGGCTCCCTCAACGGACTGATTCCACCAAAGAACTTTGACTAGTGTAACTTCTTTGTTCCTTAGTCTTTGAACTTGATCATCAATAATTTCGACTGGGACTTCCTCAAAGGAAAGACTGTTATGAATATCTACACTTTCAAAGGGAACAACTACAACTGGATCACCAATAAAGTTTTTCAACAATGAGATGTGGAACACAGGGTGTATTGAGGATAAATCTGAAGGCAACTCAAGATTGTAAGCTACCTTTACGAAATGATTGTGAATTCATAAGGGACCGATATATCAGGGACAGATTTTTCCTTTCTTGCCGAATCTCTTCACTCTCTTCATGGGAGAGATTTTCAAGTACACGAAATCACCAACCTCAAACTTGAGATCCTTTCTTCTCACATTGGCATACCTTTTCTGTTAGCTCTGGGAAGCCTTAAGCCTTTTTCTGATCAACTGAACCTTTTATAATGCATAAAACACCAAGTCAGGACCTACTACTACAGCTTCACCTACTTCAAACAGACTAATTGGATATCTACATATCCTACCATAGACATACTCAAATGGAGCATACGAATACTGGAATGATAGTCGTTATTTTATGAAAATTCAATCAAAGGCAAATGGTCATCCCTACTACCCTTGAAATCAACTACATATACTCTAGCATATCCTCAAGAGTCTAAATGGTCCATTCGACATGACCGTCTATCTGAGGGTGAAAGGCTTTACTAAGATGGATTTGGGTACCAAGACCCTTTTAAAAGTCTTTCCAGAAATAAGTGGTAAACTGAGTACCTCTATCTGAGATGATAGATAAGGGAACACCGTGCAACTTAACCAACTGTCACACCTAAAATCCTATTGGGGAGGACAATCACCTGTAGCCGTAAAGGCCCGAGAGAACCTATCCATAACCTTCAACTTTCCATACATGTAACTATGACAACAAAAGGTTCTAAACAACATGATATTATGTATTGATAAGAATAACTACATAGGCAAGCATAAAATTACATATACAACACTTGTCCACAGGGGCCACCATATCTAAAAGAAAAGACACTACCATGTTAACTTTACAATAGTCTACTAATCCTCTAAAAGATACATAGACTTAGTTTGGGTCGGGATAAAACCCCACCCTACTCTTGAATACTGCACAATATGAAAATGTATGAAACAGATTCGGAAAGCCCCGAATAAACCTGGAGCTCACCAATAGTCACTGAATAGCCTGTGCTCATACTAGCGAGGTGTATTTGTTGAAGAACTTGTGCCTGCAGCATAAAATATACGTCCCCCATGAGAGACGTCATTACCAAAATATGTACTGAATATGTAAGGTTGAAGGTAAAAAAAACATGATACAAGAGCTCAATAGAGATCAAATACAAATGTATAAGTACTACTAGTAGACCACCTTTATATATACTTGTGGGACAACGTACATTATATTTTTTTATTTATGTTTACCTTTCTTACTTCATAATCTTTCTAAGCCATATAATGCAAATGACCAGCTAATTAGTGGTAAATAGATAAATCGGGATCGGCCCATGCTAGGCTTACGCCCCTGAGCTGCCACCCACATAAGAACATTGGGATCGGCCCATGCTGGGCTTATGCCCCTAAAATGTCATCCACATATAAAGGTATCGATATTGTCTCATTCTTGGCATATGACCTTGAGCTGCCACTTGTTTTAAAGATTTACGTTACATAGTTTATTTAGCCTTTGAGATTGTTACTTTGGTGGTCATACCATTATGGTACCTTGAAACAATAATCTACCAATAAGAGACATGTAAATAGCCACTTAATGCAATAAAAATGAGGTTGGTATTTGTTGGCACACAAATGAAATGTTAAGGAGCTGAAAATACACATGGGTCGTATTTGAGTAAACGGAGAACTTCTGAAAATATCTAGTGAAAATAGACGCACACGTTCAATAATAAGCATGAATTGAGGTATTTTAACACATTAGATATTGGGAATAAGGTCAATGTATAGAATGTAATGTGTTGTTCTTATGTATCAGTTGTTATAGGATAACCTTGGAAGCTTACTTGATGGAACAAATGTCTGATTTCATACAAAAGAGTGCAAATAGATTATGCCTTACATACCTGGTTATATAACTCCAAAACTAACCCAACTTGACTTCCTGCCTTTTAGATTACTTATCTACAATAAAATATATGGTATAATAGTATTAGCAACCAATCAACAAATTTGGGCTACTTACCTTAACCAAAATAGTAACCGGGCAGAAAGTACTTAATCTATCAACCAAGGGTGTTATTTTAACCCTTTTCTTCTCCAATTACACCCACATACCCTACATGTTCTTATAAGATTCACCGAAACCACCTCACCTTCATTACACCCTCCAAACAATACGTAAAATAGACTGGACAGTAAACACATGCAATAATTAGTTCGATGGTGTACCGCCATATTTTTTTTATATTTCAATTCAAGCTAGTCATACTTTTCTCTAACATCAACCTGGCAGCCCATAACATATACATATAAAATAGTCCACAAAATATCCCAAATCGGTTTTATTGTAGCAATTAATTATTGAACTCATCATCTTTTGAGTTCTCAATAACAACACATCCATAATTCTTTCCCGAATTCATACATAAGGATAATAAATGGACAATCATCTTAGCTTAATTCTATCACTTATTCTTTTGATTTGAACTCCTCAAGAACTTTAACTTTCACTTTCTTTCACACTTTAAACCAAAGAAGAAAATAAATCTCTTAATAACAAAGAAAAAGTGAACAAGTAGCTTGTTCCATATTCTACCATGAATTAATAATTAAGAAATTATAGCATGTTTTTCTAATCATCCATGAGATAATCAAACTAAACCATAAGTGTTTTCACTTACCTTTGGCTGCAAAAGTTATGGTTTCTCCAAGAACCCTAGAAAAGAAAAGAGGGTTACTCCTTGTTGTTTAAAAGAAAGTAGAGAGAATTTTTGAAATAACCCTTTTTTTGTGACTTAAAAATAAGGGAAAATGACCAGCAATTGGGCCTTATAAAGTCCCTAATTTTGGCCATCCACCTAGCTAATTTTGGACCACAAATTTAATTAAATTGATCCAAGTAGGTGATGCACCTACTTAAGGAGTACAAGCAGCTCAAAATGTCAAAGTAGGTGATGCACCTACTTACTTAATTTCTTAGTTGGGATCCATCATATTTGGGCTTTGGAAGATTTGAGTTTTAAGATTTGTCTCCATTTTCTTCTTCTTTTACTTAATTTGAGCCCAAATAAGTGTACTAGTAAAGGCCAAAATCTGATTCATGGACTTGGTCCATTAAGTTGGCTTATATAACCCAAGTAGGTGACTCGCCTACTAGATTAATTATGTCAAGTAAGAACCTCAATATTTTATTACATTTCCAGATCCTAATCCCTTTAATCTAACCTTTAACTTGTATACACTTGGTTGCTTTAAACTTTAGATCCAAATACCCGCTTATGATTCCAAGTTAAATAGTTGTATCGATGTTAAATTGATCGCGTCACATTAAAATATATGGACAATATCTAGAACTTCATCTACACTATCAATACTCGCATAACAAATCTTTTCTATTACCTATATCACAAGGCTATACCAAAGTTTCTTATGAATATAACAAGTGCATGTAAAATATGGGGTGTTACATCCTTCCCTCCTTAGAAACATTCGAGGACGAATGTTAGTATAAATGACCAACCAAAATAAGTTCATGCCTAAGTTTAGTATCTCTATTATCACATAGTACTTATATATTATACTTACTTTTTATTGCTCCAATTTTGCATCTTTGATTTTGTCTTCGCATTTGAACAAATGGGAGTACTTAGATTTTATCGCTTCAGCTTCCCATGTTATCTCTTCTACTTGTTGGTTTCTCCAAAGCAATTTTATAGAAGGTATTTCTTTATTCCCTAACTTCTTAACTTGTCGATCTAGATTAGTAATAGGTATTTATTCATAGGTGAGATCTTCTGTAACTTGTACATCTTCAGTTGGAGTAATATGAGATGGATCTCTGATTCACTTTCAAAGCATTGAGATGTGAAATACTGGATGAGCTGTTGAGAGTTCTTTGGGTATCTCTAATTAATAAGAAATTTGGCCAAACCTCCGAGTAATCTTATATGGGCCTATATAACGTGGACTTAGTTTTCCTTTCTTACCAAATATCATAACCCTGTTCATTGGTGACACCTTCAAGAATACCCAATTACCTATAGCAAACTCTAGCCCCCTTCTTCTAACATCTGCATGTGTCTTGTGTCGACTTTGGGCAATCTCTAGCCATTGTTGGATCACTTTAACCTTTTCCATAGCTTGATGAACAATATCTAGCCCGAACAAGGCAGTTTCACCCACTTCAAACTATCCAATTGGTGATCTACACTTTCTCCCATACAAAGTTTCATATGGTGCAATTTTGATACTTGAATGATAGCTATTGTTTTAGGAGAAATAGCTAAAAGGTAAATGATCATCTTTACAACCTTGAAAGTACAATACACAAGCTCGTAGCATACCTTCAAGTGTTTGAGTGGTACATTCCGCTTGTCCGTCTGTTTGAGGGTAGAAAACTGTACTTAAATTAACTTGTGTTCTTAAATTCCTCTAAAAAGACATCCAAAAATTTGCAGTAAATTGAGATCCCCTATCTGATATAATAGAGAATGGTACTTCATGTAATCGAACTATCTCTTTAATAATCAATTTAGCATAATCTTCAAATGTATAAGTGGTCCTAACCGGTAGGAAGTGTGCTGATTTGGTAAGCCTATCAACTATCACCCATATGAAATAAAACTTTTTAGATGTACGAGGAAAACTATTAATCAAATCCATGTTGCTCATGTCCCACTTCCAGATTGGAAGATCTATACATTGCATACAACCCCCGGGATTTTGGTGCTCTACTTTAACTCTTTAACAATTTAGACATTCGGCTACAAATTCTGCAATGTTCTTCTTCATGTTACCCAACCAATACATTCCTTTCAAATCATGAAATATTTTGGTTGACCCTGGGTGGATGGAATACCTTGAAAGATGAGCCTCTTTTATAATTCTCTTTCTTAGCCCATCTACATTAGGCACACATAATCTATTTTTGCACCAAAGTACTCCCTCTTGCGTTAGCTCAAATGACATTGTCATACTATATTGTACATTCTCCTTAAGTTGTAATAGTATAGAATCTGTATATTGCTTCTCTTTAACTTCAGCTACTAATGAAGATTCTGCCGCATTATGCACAATAAGCCCTTCATCTGGAGTTTCAACAAGGCGACCCCCCAAAATTGTCTAGTTGGTATAGATCCTTAGTCATCCCTTGTATTTCTATAGATGGTGCCATAGTCTTCTGACTTAACGCATTAGCTACTATATTTACTTTCCCTAGATGATACAAGATATCAATGTCATAGTCTTTTAATAGCTCAAGCCATCTTTGTTGCGTTAAATTTAGGTCCTTTTGATTAAAGATATATTGCAAACTCTTATGGTCAGTGTATATGTCAACATGAATCCCATACAAGTAGTGACACCATATCTTTAAGGAAAATATAACCGTTTCTATCTCTAGATCATGCGTTAGATATTTCTTATCATATGGCCAAAAATGTCTTGAGGCATATGCTATGACTATACCATTTTGCATCAATACACACCCTAATCCAATTCTTGAAGCATCACAATACACTGCATACCTTTCTGTAAGTACCAATACGGGTGTAGACATCAACTTATTCTTCAAATCTTGGAAACTACTTTCACATGCATCATTACATTGAAACTTGAATGCTTTGTGAGTTAGCTTTGTTAAAGGTGCAAAAATTTTAAAAAAAACTTCAATGAACCTCCTATAATAACCTACCTACCCAAGAAAACTATGAACCTCCGTAGGCATTATAGGTCTTGACCAGTTCTTCATGGCTTCTATATTTTGAGTATCAACCATTATCCCTTCATCAGATAGAATAAGACCCAAAAATGCCACAGATTTTAACCAAAACTCACATTTAGAAAACTTTGCATAGAAATTATGATCACGAAGAATCTGTAACACCTGTCGTAAGTGAATGGAATGGTCCTCATTTGATCTAGAATAAAATAGAATGTCATCTATAAAAACTATCACAACCACATCCAAGAATGGCTTGAACACCCTATTCATCAAATCCATAAAAGCTGTAGGTGCATTAGTTAGCCCAAAGGACATGACTAGAAACTCATAATGACCGTATCGTGTTCGTAAGGCTTTATTAGGTATGTCCTTCTCTTTGACCCTTACTTGGTGGTAATCTAACCTTAAATCAATCTTTGACAAACACTTGGCACCTTGCAACTGGTCGAATAAGTCATCAATTCTCGGAAGGGGATATTTGTTCTTAATAGTCACCTTATTTAGTTGTTGGTAGTCAATACATATTCTCAAAGAGCCATCTTTGTTAAGGAAAAATAATGTTGGTGTGCCCCAGAGGGACATACTAGGTCTTATGAATACTTTTTCTAGCAAGTTTTTCAATTGCTCTTTCAACTCCTGCAATTCTATTGGGGCTATTCTATACCGAGGAATTGAGATTTGTTGAGTACCTAGAATTACATCAATACCAAACTCTAATTCTAATTCTGGTGGCAAACCTAAAAGATCTTCAAGAAATATATCAGGAAATTCATTTACTAATGGAATAGTTTGAAGAGTTGGTGGCTCCGCTGTATCATTCTCTCTAACTAGATAATATATGTAACCCTTTGAAATCATCCTTTTGGCCTTAAAATGTGAAATAAATTTAACTCTTGATGCACTAATGTTACCCCTCCATTCAAGGGTTGCCTCTCTTGGAAAATGAAAATACACCCTCTTAGTTCGGCAATCTTTTGTGGCATAACAAGAAGCCAACCAATCCATACCCATTATCGCATCAAAATATACCATTTCTAGCTCAACTAGGTCAGCCATTATATCGTGACCACAAATAGTTATTATACAATTCCGATATACTCTCCTAGCTATAATAGATTCACCAACTGGCATAGACACTTTAAATGGCTTAACTAGCAATTCTGGTGTACTTTTGAACTTTCCAGCAACCAATGGAGTGACATATGATTAAGTAGAAACTGGATCAATTAATACATATACATTATATGAAAATATGGACAATGTACCTGTAACCACATCCAGAGAAGTCTCTAAATTTTTTCGATCTTCTAGAGCATATGTACGATTCTAAACTCCATTAGAGCTAGCTACTCTTTTTGCACCTTTACCAAGCCATATAGGTTGTACACCCCTACTTAAAAAAGGCATTGATGATGATAATGCAACGGCTTATCCAGTAGGTCGTGCCATACCACCCATGCATCTTTGTGGACATTCTCTCATCATATGCCACGACGTACAATACCACAAGCAAGCATTTTTCCCAAACCAACATGCACCTAAATAAAGATTTATTGTTTACATGGCTTATGAGGAGGCCTTAATTGTCTCATACTCCCTTTTTCTTGATATTTCAGTATTCATGAACTCTGATTCTCACTTCATTGCCCAAACTAGTTGTCTTTGGACCCTTGAAACTATGGTGTAGCACTATTTATGGGATTAGATGATAATGGCCTAGGTGGTCTATTAATAAACTGAGGCCTAAACTCACCTTTGTATTCCATGAACTGCGCCATAGATCTGTCCCTCTTGGAATACCCTCTTTCTAATTCTTGTGTTCTTCTTTTTCTCTGATCCTCCATTTTTTGTGTAAAAGCATGTATCCTTGCTATGTCCATGTCTTTGTTCAAAGAAGCAATAGTACAATCTCTAACCAGATATTGATACAATCTATCTATATATCGATGAACTCTATCATCCATTGTAGCTACTACATTAGGAGCATACCAAGCCAAATAGTTAAATCGGAGGTTGTACTCTCTCATGCTTATATTCCCTTGGCGAAGATTCAGGATCTGATCGGCACGGGATTTTTGAATCTCAAACAGAAGGTAATGATAAAAAAATGCCTCTTTAAACTCTTTCCATGTATCTGAAGGTGCATCGATCCCCTAGATCATTTCCAGTCTTCATAGTTAAATATAGCCTCCCCTTTTAATCTATATGCTGCTATCTCCACTGTCTCATTATCCGATACATGCATAACATCTAGATCCCATTGGATTTGATCAATAAAGTCCTATGGATCTTCATTAATATCTAATCCGGTGAATGTGGGAGGATCCAATTTAATAAAATCTTGCATTCATAGGCTAGCTTCCCTATCTGCACCACTAGAACCTGTGGTTGGAATGGCTTGCCCTTGAGATTGTTCAGCAACTATATGAGCCAAAAATTGCACCGCATTCCTTAGATCTTGGTCAGTAGCATTAATAGGTGGTTCTGAGCATATAGTTCTTCTCCTCCTTGGTTCTTCTGGAGATGGAGGAGTAGAAGAAGTTTGTGATACAAACTCATCTTGACCCTCACTTTGATTAGCTTGTCTAGGTTGTGACTTGCTTGTCTCGTCTCCGTCTGCCACGTCTACTCGCATACCTGTAATCTTACTCCTTCTTGTAACCGGCATCTTTAGTTTAATGAGAAAAAATATATTTAGTGGTTAAATAAGACTTCACCTACGACTTGGGATCTATTGCATGATCTAAGATGTGAAAAAAAGAAACAACCACTAAATGCCTATAGCCTCTTGTTTATAGATTTTGTTCACAACACACCCATAAGGAAGAATCAACGTAAACAGTTCTTTGTAGAATCCTTAGGATGACCTGCTCTGATACCACTTTTGTCACGCCTCAAATCCTATTGGGGCGGACAGGAACCCATAACCGTAAAGGACTGAGAGAACCAATCCATAACCTTGTACTTCTCATGCATGTAACTATGACAACCAAAGTTTTTGACAAAAATGATATTATGCATCAATGAGATTAACTATATAGGCAAGCACAAAATTACATATACAACACTTGACCGTTGGGGCCACCACATCTAAAAGACAAGACACTACCATGTTTAACATGACATTAGTCTACAAAGGCTCTAAAAGATACATAGACTTAGTTAGGGTTGGGACAAACCCCCGCCCTACTCTTGACTACTGCACAATACAAAAATATATGGAATAGACTCGAAAAACCTCAAATAAACCTGGAGCTCACCAATTGTCCTTTAATAGCCTGTGTTCGTACTAGAGAGGTGTATTGGATGAAGCACCTGTTCCTGCAGCAAGAAATACAGGTCCCCCATGGGAGACATCAGTACAAAAATATGTACTAAATATGTAAGGTTGAAGGTAACAACACATGATACAAGAGATCAATAGATATCATATACAAGTGTATAGGTAGTACTAGTAGACCACCTTTATATATACTTGTGGGACGACGTACATTACATTTTTTTCTTTATTTTTACCTTTGTTTCTTAATAATCTTTGTAAGACAAATAATTCAAATGACCATCTGATCAGTGATAAATAGATAAATTAGGATCGGCCTATGCTAGGCTTACGCCCCTGACCTGCCATCCATATAAGAACATTGGGATCGACCCATGATAGGCTTATGCCCCTAAGCTGCTACCCACATATAAAGGTATCAAGATCAGCCCATGCTAGGCATATTCCCCTGAGATGCCACTCATTTTACAGATTTACGTTACATAGTTTATTTAGCCTTTAATATTGTTACTTTGGTGGTCATAATATTATGATAGCTTAAATCAATAATCAACCAATAAGATATATGTAAATGGGAACTTAATGCAACAGCAATGAAGTAGGGGGTTGTTGGCACAAAAATGAAGTGTTTAGGAGATGAAAATACACATAGGTCTTATTTGTGTAAACTGAGAACTTCTGAATTTTGTAATGAAAATAGACCTGCAGGTTCAATAATAAGCATGTATTGAGATGTTTTAACACATTAGAGAGTGGGAATAAGTCCATTAGCTACATGGAATATAATGTGTTGCTTTTATGTATCACCTATTATAGGATAAACTTGCAAGCTTACTTGATAGAACAATGTCCGATTTCATGCCGAAGAGTGCAAAATAGAGTATGTCTTACATACCTAGTTATATAAATCCGAAACTAACCCAACTTGACTTCCCTCCTTTTATGTTACTTTTCTATAATAGAATATATGGTAAACCAGTATTAGCAACCAATCAAAATATTTGGGCTACTTAACTTCACCAAAACAACAACGGGGTAGTAAGCACTTAATCTATCAATCAAGGGTGTTATTTTAACCCTTTTCTTACCCAATTACACCAAAATACCATACATGTTCTTATAATATTCACCAAAACCACCTCACCTTCATTACACCCTCCAAATAATATGCAAAACAGATTGGGCATTAAACACATACAATAATTAGTTCAGTGATGTACCGCCATATCTTTCTTTTATATTTCAATTCAAAAAAGTCACACTTTTCTCCGACATCAACCTGGAATCCCATAACATGAACTTACAAAACATTTCACAAAAAGTCCCAAATCCCTTTTATCGTAGCAATCAATTATTGAACTCATCATCTCTTGAGTTCTCAATAACAACACATCCATAATTCTTTTCCAAATTCATACATAATAAGAACAAAATGGACAATCACCTTACCTTAATTCTTAAACTTATTCTTTTAATTTGAACTCCTCTAGAACTTCAACTTTCACTTTCCTTCGCACTTTAAACCAAAGAAGAAAAGAAATCTCTTAATAACAAAGAAAAAGTGAACAAGTAGCTTGTCCCATATTCTTCCATGAATTATTAATTAAGCACTTATAACATGTTTTACTAATCTTCCATGAGATTATAAAGCTAAACCAAAAGTGTTTTCACTTACCTTTAGCTGCAAAAGTTAGGGTTTCTCCAAGAACCCTAAAAAGCAAAATAGGGCTGCTCCTTGTTGTTTAAAAGAAAGTAGAGAGAATTTGTGAAGTAACACTTTTTTTGTGACTTAAGAATGAGGGAAAATGACCAGAAATTTGGCTTTATAAATTCCATAATTTTGGCCATCCACTTAGCTGATTTTGGACCACAAATTTAATAATATTGGTCCAATTAGGTGATGCACCTACTTAAGTTGTACAAGCAACGCAAAATGTCAAAGTAGGTGATGCACCTACTTGCTGAATTTCTTAGTTGGGCTCAATTATATTTGTGCCTTGGATGATTTAAGTATTGCACTTTTTCTCCATTTTCCTTCATCATTTATTTAATTTGGGCCCAAATAAGTATACTAGTAAAGGCCTAAATCTGATTCATGGACTTGGTCCATTAACTTGGATCATATAACCCAAGTAGGTGACTCACCTACTAGCTTAATTAAGTCAAGAAAGCACCTCAATATTTTATTCCATTTCCAGCTCCTAATCCCTTTAATCAAACCTTTAACTTGTACACACTTAGTCGCTTTAAACTTTAGATTCAAATACCAGCTTACGATTCCAAGTTAAATAGTGGTATCGATGTTAACTTTATCGTGTCATATTAAAACGTATGGAAAATATCTAGAATTTCATCTACACTATCAATACTCGCTTAAAAAATCTCATCTATTACCTACACCACAAGGCTATACCAAAGTTTCATATAAATAGAACAAGTGCCTACAAAATACGGGGCGTTACACCAACTCTATGAGATAGAGATTGGCATAGTCCTCAGCTAAATAAGGGTTATAGACTGGCAAGAAATAAGATGATTTGGTCATTCTGTCTATAATAACCTAAATAGAGTTATGCTAATGAGGGGTAAGAGGCAAACCTGTTACAAAGTCCGTGTTCACTTTCTCCTATTCTCACATGGGAATACTTAACTCCTCATGAACCCACTAGATTTTTGGTGCTCAACCTTAACTTGCTGACATGTAGAGAACTTAGCTACAAACTTTGCAATATCTCTCTTTATTCCATTCCACTAATAGATCTCTCGCAAATCGTGGTACATCTTAGTGGCCCTTGGATAAATAGAGTAACATGCCCTATGTGCTTCTGCAAGTATTCGTTGCCTAAAATCATATACATCAGGCACACATAATCTACCCTGACAACACAAAACACCTTATCCCCCTTGGGAGAGAACCTTAAATTTTTTATCTCTGACATATTCTTTCAATTTAACTAGTCTGGGATATCTATCATGTTTTTTCTTCACCTCGGAGACTGGTGATGACTCTGAGCTACTCTGCACCCATCACTATCTTCTGCTGAATCGAGTAAATAGACACCTAGTCGGGAAATCTGATGAACTTCCCGAGCTAACTTCTTTTTACCATCTTCAACATGAGCTACACTACCCATAGATATTCTACTGAAAGCATCAACCACAACATTGGACTTTCCCGGATGATACAGAACACTCATGTCATAATCTTTCAATAATTCTAACCATCTTCTCTGATGCAAATTAAAATCATTCTAAGAGAACACATACTGAAGGTTTTGTGATCTGTGAACACATCTACATGAACCCCATACAAGTAATGCCTCCAAATCTTTAAGGAAAACCCTACAACTTCTATCTCAAGATCATGAGTCGAATAATTCTTTTCATGGGGTTTAAGTTGTCTGGAGACATAGGCTATGACCTTACCTCTGTACATGAGGACACAACCCAAACCTACTCTGGATGCATCATAATACATAACAAAACTATCTTAACCATCTGGTAGAGTCAATACTGGGGCTGAGGTAAGTCGAGTCTTCAACTCCAGAAAAATCTTCCTGCAGGAATTTGACTACTTAAACTTAACTTTCTTGTGAGTCATTCAACAAACCGACGGTAATAGCCAGCTAAACCCAACAAACTGTTGATATCTGATAAAGAGATGGGTCTAGGCCCGCTTCTCACCACTTTAGTCTTTTGAGGATCAACTCTAATGCTATCACCGGAAATAATATGACCATGGAATGCTACTGATCTAAGCCAAAATTCACACTTACTAAATTTAGCGAACAACTTATGAGCTCTAAGAGTTTGAAGCACTATGCTAAGATTGTCTGCATGATCGCTTTCACTACGAGAATAGACAAGAATGTCATCATTGAAGAATATGTTGAACATGTCCAAGTTTTGATTGAACACTCAGTTCATCAAGTCCATGAAGGCTGCTGGGGCATTTGTAAGACCAAAGGACATGACTAAAAATTTAAAGTGACCATATCAAGTTTTGAAAGCTATTTTTGGAATGTCGTGTTCTCTGACTCTAAGTTGATGATAACCTAATATGAGGTCTATCTTTGAAAAGTAACTGGCACCCTAAAGTTGGTCGAAAAAGTCATTGATTCTAGGAAGTAGGGATTTATTCTTGAATTTGACCTTATTTAACTGATGGTAGTCTATGCAAATTCTGAGAGAACCGTATTTCTTACACCCGAATAGAATAGGTGTGCCCCATGGGGAGACACTGGGTCTGAAGAATCCCTTATCTAAGAGATTATTCAATTGTTCTTTCAGTTCCTTGAGTTCATATGGAGCTATTCTGTATGGCGGAATAGATATAGGTTGAGTATCTGGGAGAAGGTTTTTTTTTAAGTCAATTTCCCTTTCGGTAGGAACTCCGAGAAGATTTTTAGGAAATTCATCTGAGAATTCATTTACTACTGGGACTGGCTCAAGAGTAGGATTTTATGAGTTAGAGTCTTTGACTTGCACAAGATGATAGACACACCCCTTGGATATCATATTTTTGGCCTTAAGGTAAGAAATCAACTGACCCCTAAGAGCTGTAGTACTACCTCTCCATTCAAGAGATGGTTTATTTGGAAACTAAAAATAAACTATTTTGTTTCTACAATCAACCGAGGCATAACATGAGTAGAGCCAATTCTTGTCGAGAATGACGTCAAAATCCATTATCTCTAACTTCACGAGATTAACTGAAGTAACTTTCTGAAATATTGTGATCGAACAGTTCCTATATACCTGTCTGGGTACAATGGAAACGTCTACTGGGGTAGACACTGAAAAGGGCTCTGCTAGATTTTTGGTACTAACTCTGAAATTGACAGCTATATATGGAGTTACAAAAGAAAGGGAAGCTCTAGGGTCTAGTAAAGCATAAACATGTAAGTGAAAGACCTGCAACATACCAGTAATTAGTCAGGAAATTTTCCTGATCTTGGCGGGACTGAAGAGCATATAATCTTCTCGACACTTACTACTAGTAGCAATGGAAGAAGCACCCTGTTGAGTTGGGTGGATGGATGGAACTGACGATTGAGGGGACTGCCCCTATTAGAGCACATCCCTAACTTTCTAAGAAACTACCTGATACTTCCAAATCCAATGACCTAGATTACCATACCTAAAGCACATATCACTACCTGCTTTACATTTACCCTAATGGTGTCTGCCACACTTCTGACATAAAGGATTGGTATGAGTACTGCTAACACTGACCTGGGACTTAGTGCCTGGTGCCCTATACCTATTGCATTTTCTGAATTTAGGTACTGGGGCACTGGCTGAAAAAGGTACTGGCTAAAGACCTCTGATAAAACTGAGGATGGTTACCACTTTCTGACTTTGGCTGATTAAAATTAAAACTACCTATCCTAGCTCTCTTGTTTCCTATCTCCCTCTCATTAATATTTTTCTTCTCTATCAGTTGAGCATGGACTATCATCCTAGACAAATTTATCTCACTAATCAGCATTGCAGTCCCATACTCCTTGACTATACTATCAAACATGCCAGACACAAACTTACTCATCTTGGACCTATTATCAACTACCATATGAGGAGCATACCTAGCTAACTGAGTAAACTTGAGAGAATACTCCCTCACACTCGTGATACCTTGCCTAAAATTAATAAATTCTAACACCTTGGCCTCCCTCAACTCTAATGGAAAGAATCTATACAAGAAAGTCGTGGAAAACTCTTCCCATTTTATAGGCCCGATAAACACCTCTATCAACTTTCCACTACTTAAACCACGTAAGGGCTATATCCTGCAATTAATATGCAGCCAATTCAGGACTCTGACCAGACGTCACCCCCATAGCATTTGTTACCTTCTGAACCATATCTAAGAATTCCTGTGGATCCTCTTCTGACTTGGACCCCATGAAGAAAGGAGGATTCATCCAAGTAAAATCTTGAATTATTGTTGCAGCAATATTGGTCACTGGTTTGGCCGAAACAAAAGCTAGTTGCTCATTCTGTGCTACTACGAAGTTTGCTAGAGTAGTGAACACAAACCTAAATTCTATGTTTAGACATGCTTTTCCAGAGGATCTGCCTGGACGGGCTTAGGGGCTAGCTGAGTTCCTGTTCTTCTCTCATTCTTCTTGGGAGGCATATTCTGTAAATAGAAGGAAGAAATAGATTAGATATGATGTTTAACTTAAGCTCATGCTCACTCGAACGATATGAATACTAAAAGAAAGGAAACTTTTCTCAGATGCCTTGTAGCCTCTCTTCCATAAGTATGGTGTGCTACACACCCATGCACAAGAGTCTACTCCACCCAACTATTAGACTTCCTAGGATACTTTAAAACCTTAGTCTCTGATACTAAGTTTGTAACGACCCGAGACTACCCCTTGTCGTTAAATGGTGCTTATGGTCCTGAGATACCAAAATCAAACCCATGAGTTGGTACCTACTATGAGAATTGAATAATATAATCATAAATACGAAAGAAAACTGACATGCCATAAGGTTTTAATAACTAAATTTAAAACTAACATACGAGTCTGTAGAAATAACTAACTGAATCTGATAAAATAGTGATAAACTAGATAACTACTGTAATATCTGAATACTGAATAACTGGCTCTAATGTCTGAAAAGCCTTTAAAACTAATGGAATGAATATAAGTTTATGGGAAAGGCCCCAACTAACTCCAACTAACTACGAACTGGGACATGAAATAAAGTAAGCCTGTCCTTGAAGTATAATGACTTACTACTGTTACTGCTGAATACTTGATAAGTCTAATCGCAAGCCAAGAACTGATCGTTAGAACATATGATATAATACATCATAGATTAAAAGAAAAGGTATGTGATTTGTACTTTGAATGTACTTGTATGCTAAATAAGGTAGGCTGATATGCATGGTTTCATTAACGGAACTAATAATTAACTGGATATGCATGTGAAGCATGGAGTACTAAATAAAAAGCACGGAATCTGTAGGTACTAAAAATGCATGAAAATCTGTAAATACTGAGGATACATGACCAAGCATATAATATGAAATGAGTAAAATTTATAAACTGAAATACTGAGATAACTAAAATCTATATGCTTTAGTCAAACAACACAAAGAATGAATAACTGAGCTGAGACAATAACTGAGACTATGGGAGGAATCATCTAACCATCTTTCCCAATTTGAGCTAATAGGGGTCAAACCTGTAACCCCATTTGGAAGGGAGTTAATATCATGCCATGGGTACTAACAATGGCTGCGTGATCTACTAAACTGATATAATGTCCAAAGGACTAAGGGTATTATGCCTGAACGAACGGGTGACCCCTGCGAGATAGTCAAACACCTAATATGATGGGTGACTACTCATATCCTATGCTGGCTACATAGTTCTAGAGTATAGGGACTGGTACTAATGAATCTTCCTATCTGACGTGGAAGATGCCATCCCTACACTCGTTCGGTGCTAAATCCTACTCCTAACTTAAAGACACTGAGATACTAGATTGTTTTGAGTTTAACTGACTAGTATTTGACTATTTTGAAGTGCTCATAATATCTTCTGAAGACTATTCTGTAATGTATGAAGACTAGACTAAATAAACAACTATCGATTTCAGGTAGTCAGTACCCTTAGGACTCAAAACAATTATATTAAAATTACACTAACACTTGGAGATCAAAACATGAAAGATCATATTAATTAAATCACTCTTGTAGCATTTTATCAAATACTTGTAGTTCATGGTTTAAAACAATCATAGAAATGTCATGGAATTTATAGGAATAGCATGAATTCATCATAATAAAATTAAATCATGGTTTAATTTAGTAAATAATAGTATTAAAGCATGGAAGATTGATTAATAACAATAATTTCATGGTAACATAGTGTAAAATCAATAATACATGGAGATTCCTGGATGGAATCATAATTTAAAACATGATAACTTGAAAAGATCATATTTTTATAATTTAAAAGGGTTTCTTGAACTCCATGGATGAAATGGATTAATGGATAAACATCTAACATACCTGGGATAGTGAATTTCTTGAAGTTCTGGGTGAGTTCTTGAGGATTGGCATGGAATTTGAAAGGTAGGGATTCTTGTTCTTGAAAGAGCGGATTTTAATTTGAGAAAAATTGAAGAATGAATGATTATTCAGGTGAATTGGGCTAAATTTCATGTTTTAGGATGAGTTTAGGGCTTAGGAAAAAGATCGAAATACCCTTAAATGGATTTAAAACATAAGCTGAAAACTGACCATCCCGATTTTTTGCCTTGGCACGACTTGCCACTATCGCACCAAGATACTGTAAAAGGGATAACTGGGACCTGGACAAAGGGCGTGATGTGCCACTATTAAGGTAAGCTTATGGATGCCATTTTGTCCATCTCCGTGATGTGCCATGATCGCGGAGGCCCACTAGAAATTGACATACGGGAAATTGGACTGCTCCGCGATGTGCCATGATCGTGGAGTCACACTGTAAGTCGACAATTGTCGTTTGGGATGTCTACGCGACGCGTTAAGGGTTAAGATAATAATGTTTTACGACTGAAATTTAAAATTTCCATAACTTCTTACCCGGTTATTGGATTTGGGTGAATTTTATATTATTGGAAATCTAATTGAATTTCTTATATAATGATAGGTTCAAAACTAAATAATAATGAGTGTTTTAAAATTTTATACATGAACACTCATGTATTAGGACTTAGATAATTCTAGGGAAATATAGGATGTTACAAAGAATGAGTATGAAACCAGAAGTACTCAACAAGCATCGTCGTTAACCTACCCTAATTTTTAGCAATGGTTATAACTACTACCCCACTAACAAAGGTTTCCTAAATAATCTATAACTCTCCAAATTATAGTACTAATCCTCTAAGGGTAAACCAACACAACAATGCAGAAATGTATCAGATACATGGTAGACACATTGATCTAGGTGGGTCAATACTATTTATTTTCTATTCAACAATGAAGGAATTCATTTATGAAGAAGAATCACTAATAAGATATAGTAGTATTATTCTATTATAATCATCCAATACTATGGGATAACAATAGGGAGATGTAAATATTAAAGATTACAAAAAAATACCAAAATGTTCTACACAACTATCTCTTTTATTACGACGTAGTCATATCCCACGTCTCGTAATGACTTAACCCTTAACTAATATAAGATTATATATGATAATGTAATGAACTAAAATGAATGTTCAAACAAAATATCACAAACAATGTTTTGTCATGGTAATATAACACAAAATCTAAATACAATACCAAACCATACAAAGGAATTTTAGTGCAATGTAAATGATATAGTGAGATATAGTGAAGATGATGGGATGATTATGAATGATTAAAAATTATCACATAAATTTTTGTATACACCTACAAAGCAATGTTTCTCCAAAAGTAGGACTTATGGAGGGTTTGCAACCCATATACTTTTCATAATCTCATATCTTCCTCTCCATCTAGTATTCACGGATCAAGGTTAATATAATATATCATGAACCTCTCTGTCTAATGTTCACATATCATGATTACCATAATATCTCTTCAAAGTGTCTCAACCAATATTGCCGGTGAGTGACTTCAACCAACAGTTTTTATAAAATATTAATTTCTTTTGAATGGGGAAAGCCCCAACATTATAAATCTCATGAACATGTATGAATGATATTAGGATTATATTATTAAAACAAAATAACATGAAGATATGGATCAATTCATTACACGTATAGGTGAGCACAGATTCAAATCTATATGACAATGCTCCATGATGTAAGACATCGTACAACACCACTGGTATAAATAGACATGAATGACATCAATAACATCATTTAAAGTCCCTTATTCGAATATCATAAATATGATGAAGGAAATCAATGTAGTAACATGGTCTATGAAAATAATTAAAGCTCTTAGTTGGTGACACATCAACAAATATGACATTTAAATGCACAATCATAGCCAATAATATCAACTCAAGCCCCCACTCAGGCATCACCATAATATATACTCTAAAAAGTAATAATAGGCATATAAGCACCCATCTGAGAACATGATAATATTAATTCTCAGGTCAATAATGATGTTCTTATAAGACCCCACACAGGAAATACAAAATTAACAATAATCCCAGAGATAATATATCTTGAAACTATCCAAATCTAACATATTCCATAAAATAAGTCTCATCCACTATTGTAAGTCCATTTACATTCTAAGTAATCTTTAAAGCTCGATCATTCTATCACTGACAATAATAACATAATTATTCTCTAAAGGTCACTGATCCTCTGTCATCATAATAAAGTTTGTTAACTAAGATTAAATCTATAAAGTAAGTATCCAATATCAGTTATTAAAGATCACTAAGTTGTTGATCCACATTCTACTTTATGGATATTTACAAGTGGTAATTACTAACTGAGAGGAGGAAATACTTGAAGTACAATCCACCAAAAGACTCTGATATCTATGGTTAACATTCAAGGTACTTATCAACTTGCCTTTAACAAAGATTCACTAGTTCAAACACTATCTAAAGCCTCAATCGAAAGCTCGATTTCCTCAAATTGCCACCAAATTCATCTAATCTATTCTTTGACATTCGTAAGTCAACAGGAGTCCAACGTTACCCATATTATCATATAAAACTTTGGACTCAAAATTAGGTCAAAAATAGAACTGTAGGGCCCACTAACAAAATTCTGAAATTGAATCCATCACGAGGTCCCTTGAAAGATAAGGAATGCATGCCTAAAATTTGAGAAACAATGGAGTGTCTATTGGGTGATTGGATATTCTTGAATGTTTGGAGGAGCGAGCTCAACTTTGAAGTAGGTGATTGGATATTCTTGAATGTGTTACCTATGAAAGGAATAATGAGATTTTAAAAGAAAGTTAATTTGAGTCCCGGATGTGTTGGTCCCTATGAGATAGTGAAGCATAGTGGCTGCTTACGAATTGAGTCATTTGAAAGAGTTAACTGTAATTCACCTAGTGTTCTACGTCTCTATTATTAAGAAGTGTATGGAAAATCCATCCTTAATAGTTCCCCTTGAGAGTATCGGGGTCAAAGATTAATTGATATATGAAGAAATTCCTGTTGAGATACTTGATAGGTAGGTCCAGTGACTAAGGAATAAGGAAGTAGTGTTGGTGAAAGTTCTTTTGAGGAACCATTTGGTTGAACGGGACACTTGGGAAGCTAAATAAGACATGATGGATCCTCATCACTTTTCATCCAGTTCCATTACTACCTAAGGTAAGGTGTTATTTTCATCAAGTTCTTTCCCTAAAAGTCCATTTAAGTGCTCCTATATTGTATTTTATATTTAGAGGAACTGAATCCTTGTGATAGTGGTAAGATTGGTTGGAAATATCAATGTGGAGGTGCTGATTCTTCTCCAAAAAACAATCCTATATGAATCATATTCGAGGAAAAATGCTTTTGAGCTGGAGATATTGTAATACCCCGTGTCTAGAAGTTTCTGTACATCATACGACTTCTCCCTTGAGTCATACGTACAAAATACGAGTGGTATGTTGTTGTATTATGCAATGCAGTGTGGCATGGTGGAAATTTTGTTATAGGTACAACTTGACCCCTATAAGTCATCAAGTATTATACAAGTCGTATGGAGATGTCGTTAGTCCATCTGTATAGACTCCTTAAGATTCTGACCAAGATATGCGTGGGGGGCTAAGAGTCATATAATGATAATACTAGTCATTGGTGGGACTCGTATATTTACTAGTGGGTTCCATCCAAGATTTTGCAAAGATTACGAGTTGAGTGGCATAGTCGTACCCTTCCATACAAGTTGTATAGTTGAGTTGTAAAGATAGGAAACCAAGTTAAAGTTTAGATAAGGGATTTTTGGTCTTTTCCTCTCTTACAGCTGTCCATGCATGACCTATAATCATAAAAGAGGCATTATTTTCCTCTATTCATCAATCAAATAATGAGACTTTCTCCTCTCATATTCGAGAACATCATGATTAGGGTTTATCTCGCACAAAATCATCCCTCAAGTCTCAAGATTCAAATTCTTTTCACTAGTCAAGAAATTTAGGTATGTTGGGATTATGAACAAGGTTAGTCTTTCATCCTTGTTCCAAAAGTGCATGGTTTCAGAATTGAATTTACTTATTTTGAATTAGGGTTCATACACAAATATCCATAATCTTGAATTATGAAATTACCATGAGATTGAAAGCTTGAACTACATAGAGATTTACATATATTCATGTTTTGACTAATAATATTCATATTGTGATTTTAATTTCATTATCTTGATTAGGATACTATTGAAACACATCAAGATGATTATTTAGAATGATGTTTTGTTATGAATCTCTATGAAGCAATGCATGAATTCCAAGTACTGAGTTCACAAGAAGATTATGCTTTTAAGCTCCATTGACATGTTTGATAACATGATTTAAAGAAAATCATGGTCTTTTAATCCAAATATAGGACATTAAATCCACAATTGTTCATCTTGATTATGATTTAAAGAAAAGAGAAGCATAATTGGTTTTCAGTCTATAAAACCCTTATACTATTTTAAGGTCGATTTCTTATGTATGAGCATATAAGTATTCTGGGAGTAGTATTTAGAATCTAGAAGGGAATGTGGATGAGGGAATCCTAAATTCCTAGAAACTACAAGCCACCGTATGTTAAGATTTTTCCCAATAAGGACGAAGTTCAGTGTTCACTTAAGTAAAGTTTCTATTCTAGTGGAAAAGGTAGAACAGCTTTACCCAACGTGGGTAAGATGTTGGACTCCATGGTATCTCAAATGGTTTATGTAAGTTATAAGAATATCCCAAATAAAGAATAAAAAGTAAAGCTTTTAGAAACAAAGTGTTATGACTCACAAAATTTATTATTATGCTTTATTATGCATGTTCATGATTTTGCATTCTTTGTTTTATCCAAGCTTAAGGTTAGTCATTTACACTTAGAATGAATTATTTTATAGTTTATATGAATATTCAGTTGCCGTTTAACTTATGCATTCACCCCCACTTACTTAGTACATTCTAGAGGTACTAATCAACATATATATCTATGTGCTACATTGTCTTATAATGTAGAATCTGGTGATTGTTTCCAATAGAACTATTGACTATGGGCATCATCACCTATATCCTAACATTTGGTGAATCCTCATAGTCTAAGGACCCATTTTATCATACTTCTGTTCTTAGATGAAAGTATTTAGTTAATTGACTTTAATTTATGTTTGGGTCAGCTAGGGTCTGTCCCAGTGGCTCTCTTGTTAGAATTAGACATTTTTCATACCATTTATGTTTTAAGTTCAAAGTGTTTGTGTAATATTCCCAAGTTAATGACTCTCAGATAAGCTTTAAATTTATTTACCTTCATATTCTAATATGTCAGTTCACTTTTCATATGAGTTTCAAGTTAAGTAGGATTTATAGGTTTGCTTGGGACTACTCACAGTCTTAAGCACCGTGTGACATCTAGGAGGTACTTTCGAGGAGTTACAGGTGACTTCTCATAACCTATATTGGCTGCATACTTTCTAAATTAGGGACTTCTACTAAAGGTCTCAATCCTATACTGGCAGGTGAGCTTTCATCCATATGTTCGCTTGGTGCTAAGTATTACTCACAATTGAATAGACATGAAAGTATAAACTAGTGCATTAACTAATAACTAATATTCTCATGGAATTATGAAAATAATAGTGCATGCATAATCTGAAGAAATCATTAACATGTTAACTGATGTATTTAGCATTATATAATACTAGTGAGTTCTCTCTTTATGAAAATGTTATAAATTTCATGGTATGAACATGGTGTGAATAACTTAAAATCTTGAAAACTATAGCATGCATGATTATCTAGGTATCGGGTGTTCATAGCCTACTAGCATTGAAAAATACAATAGTTTCAAAGAAATGACATGAGAAGAAATTTCAAGACTTAAACTCAAGAATCTAAAAATTTCATTAATTCAACAAATTATCATGATTAAAGTATACAAGAATGCTTGAATCTTTGTCGAAACACTTGTTCATGGTTGAATTCAATAATTACATGGAGAAATCATGGAATTTATGTTATTCATGTAACCCTAGTTTATGGAATTCATGAAATTCATAAATAGAAATCCCAATTTAGGCATGATGATGAAAGGATACCCTTTTGAATACCCACATACCAGAATGTATAACTTGGTTAAATTTCTTGGGATTGAACTTGAACTTGAAGAACCCTAGTTGGCTTTGAAGAGAAATAAATTTTCTCTTATTACTCAGTAATGAATGATTTCTGAGTTAAGATAGGTTAGGATAATTTTTATGATTGATAATTGTTGATTTGGAAAGTGAAACAACTAGTTTTGTGGTTAAAAAAGTAGGAAAAGATAAAAAAGAAACCCTTAGAAACCATCTGGAAGTTGCCAAGAAACAGTCCCAATTACTAAGGTCATGACTCGTAGGGTTTGGCCTTGAGTCATAACTTGAGTCGTGGTCATAAGTCTATTTTCATCTTATACTGCCCCGATTATGACTCCGTCCTAATGACTCGTAATGAGACATTATGAGTCGTAGTCTAGGCATCTTTTATAGTTCTTCTGTATTTTGGCCATAACTTTTCACCCCGATATTTGTTTAAGGTGAAATTGGTATCATTGAAAAGCAAATTCTATTATCTATCTGTGGTTGCGTCTTGAGCACAAAAAGTCATAGTATTTACAAAACTTATTCTTGTTTGAAAATGAATATAGTTATATCCATCTCAAGAATTTAATTGCTAAGGGATGTTCTGACTATTCTATACGATAGGAGAAATTTGTGACCTTAATATATGTCTAAATCACTATAAAACTATTAGAACATAAGGCTTAATTCATGGATCCTTTATGGGTCAGGGAACGAGTCCATAAAATGACTCGTAATGTCAGACAACGTGTCTTGTACTGGATTCGTAACTACTGGAATAGATTCTTGGTTGAACACTGTTGTGACTATGAGTCCCTCCTAACAACTCATAATTTCTAATTATGAATCATGGAGTGGGGTCATGGTCACTAGTTTTAAACTTAAGGTTCTTTCTATTTTGACTTTGATTATTTGTAATGACTTGTAACGTCTGATTATGGTTCATCATGTAAGTTGTAGCCACTGGAAGCTGACTAATACTACAAGGGAAAATTGCATAACTTCTTACCATTATATCAAATCGAGGCGATACTTGCGACATTGGAAATCTAGCTTAGTGGCCTATTATTTTTGTGCTTTAGATCTTAAAAAATTTGTTGTGTTATAATATCTCCACTTAGGATTATTCGTTCTCGAATAAAGTCTGTCTTGGATGAAAGTTATGAGAAAGAGTGCAATAACTAACCTAGAATTCTAAGAGATGAATATGGACTTGATGAGCAAATTTCCAACTAAAACTTGGCTAGTTCGAAGTTTAGGAACTCACTAGTACTGTCCGACTGAATTATAACGTTGGATAACTAACATGGTATTGATATTTGAATCTTAAAATGTTTCATGGTTCAAACTAATATATGTTTGGAGTAAGGACTCAACTGAGTTCACAATTATCATGAATGTAAATAAATCACCCCACATAACACCATAATACTATTTTAAACCATGGATTCCAATATCCTATGCGTTTTTACACCTCTTGTCTCAAGAATAATACTCCTTGCCACTTCAAAAACTAACTTCAACCTCTTACGAGGAATTCACTAACGGGTAATGCATTTATCCACATATATACCATCATGATATTAAAACCTATCATTATAACCACATATGACCTTCTAGGAAACCAAACCACCTAGGAATTTTCCTATATTCTCTAATACCTCTATTAATAACAATTTTCTTGCATTATTATTATGAAGATATCCCTAGAATTCTCAACTAACTATGGCATATAAAATATTTTTCTCAATCTTCCTTCACACTTATAGCCTTTGATAAAATAAGCATACAACAATCTTTTCAGATAAGGAACATTTACTCTCTCCCATGTAAACCATTGTTTATCAATTTTCATCACCACTATTTTTACATAAGGAAAGGACACTAAAAGGTTAGAACATGAATATCTAAAGAATTATAGAATACATTGACACATAATTGATGCTTGAGGAATAGAGTATAAAAGGCATATATCCATTAAAGAGATCTAAAAAGATGACATACATTGCATATGCAATTATTCACTGGTTATTATGGGTGTACCATGAGTTCTGTGAACTGACCATGAAGGAAAACATGACTACATAAGTCATGAGTTGTATGACTGGAGTTGGAGTTCATAAAATCATGGAATATGATTCATACTTCTGAATGAAATGATACTTCTTATTAACTTGAAGCGTATATGATTCATGAAGTGCATGAAATATGAGCTATAATCATAGAGATGACTTGTAAGGCATGAGTAGATGTCGTGATGACTGAAGTACAAAAATTTAAACTGAGATAAGGATGGGTCAAGTATCTTCCTCCCCTACTGTTATTCTAGAACTCACTAGCATCATTACTAGAATTTGAAAACTTGACTTGATTCCTTGTTTTATCATCTCCCCCCTTAGATTAAATCTATCATTCTAAGTTTGTGGACCTTTACTATAAACTCTAAACTGAGCTACAATCACTCTACTGTAGAGATCAGCATATAATTATACATATAAATAATAAACTCCTCCTAAAAGACTATATCTTAATGTGTAAAACCTGCTGCTAGTACTTCCTTATAAAATACAACTCTTTACTTTCTATAGACATAGTAATAATCTTATAATAACATAAATACTTATTAACTTAGAATCTTTGGGAGTATCACCATAACTTAGTTCACACTTTTTCCTTCTAGAATTTCAAATTCTTCTTTTTGTTAGCTTAATCATCAACAATTCAAACGTACATTCTAACACTTAACATGGATATACCCAAACTTATCATAGACTATTACCCACTAATTACTACTAGATAGGAATCATGAAACATTTATCCAGAAAAAAATTTATGAACATATTCTACCTTAACAAACTTCTCCATATTTTTGGTCGCTGCCTAATCTCTATCCGGACTAAAGCATTAACATACTCTAAGTCCTCATTAATTGGTAAATCTCTCACAAAGTTATATTATGCAATCTACACAAAACCTTTCTAAACCCATGGATACATAATCTACCAAATTCGGATAAACACTATCCCCACTTTACTGCTGCTAAGCTTCTAGGTTCATGCTTCTAACTTTAGATAATATGTGTTCATAGGATTCTGAGTAGGGATCTGAACATACAACTTTGATTCATTTCACGATTTTCATAAATAAGAACAAACTCTTTCAAACTTTGGAACATAAAGAAACTGATAGGATCCTTTTTGAACCCATAAACAATCCTATAATTATTTGTGGGGACTGTTTGAGAAAAATCTATTGATAGGAATTTAAGTTTGACTATTTCTTCTAACTAAATAATAAGTCATAGTTGGCATAAATGGTGCAATGTAAGAATTGGTATAAGTTTCTTCGAGAGCATCTCTACTGCATGATCTGAGATATGAATGGAGAGGAATATTTCTTAAATGCCCTATAGCCTCTCGTAGAAAAGCACAAATGCCACTGTACCATTACGAAAGAGTATAATAGACACGAATATATACACACCCTAAGACAATTGAACCTTGTTCTCTGATACCAAGTTTGTCACAAACCGAGACTACCGCCTCGTCATAACACAGTGCTTAGAACCATAAGTGATCCCAAGGTAACCCATGTACTGACATGATACTTGAGCAATTGATTTAGGATTAATCCATATATATATATAAATACTAAATAACTAAGAGGAAGAATTATCAATATGATATAAGATGTTTCAATACCTAACTGATCATAGTTTACAACATAGAAATCTAAGAGAGAGAGAGGAACTTAAATTACAAATACTTACTCTAACTAACAATCTATGAAGCTTCTACTATACTAACTATAGGTAGTCAATACATGAACCCAACCATACCTAATCAATACATACAAATACCAAAGTACAATACAATAACCAAAACTATCTTGAGTCCTCGAAATAAGAGAATTCATCACGTGTTAGTTGTATGTTTTGAACTGTCTGACCCTACTATGTGGGATATATTTAGTACCTACATCATGAAGAAATATATCCATAGACACATATATATAGTCAACACTTTGGAATGTACTGAGTATGTGAGGCATGCACTAAATCATGGAAGTACTAGCATATGCTTTAAAACTGAGGACATAAATCTATTTGGTGAAATATGCATTTGAATCATGGATGTATGTAAATGCTATAAGGCATACTGAAATTTTTAATTCATGAAATGAATATATTTATGTAAGCTAGGAAGCATTAGAAACATGAATACCATCTGTATATCTCAAGTTAAAGTTGAACAGGTTGTAAAATTATAATGAGGATCATGTATGAATATTGGGCATTAATGCTTGAATATGTAAAAAGAATGCAAGACCAATTAAAGTATATGTTGAAATAATCTATAAAATTTAATAACTAAATAAGTGATAAGATGATCACTTGGTCATGCAAACATGAGCTGATGCGGCCTGAATACTGAACTGATACTATGGGAGCTAACATTTAACTGATATGCCCAATCTAAGCTTATCAGAGTCCAACATGTAACCCTAATTAAAAGGATTTCAGTACCTTAACAAGGGTAATAAAACTAGGTATGTGGATCTAACAAGATAACATCTCGAAGGACTAGGGTGTCAGTCCTAAACTGGCAGGTGACCCCTAAGATACTATCAGTCCTAAACTAGCGGGTGACCTCCCATGACCTATGTTGGCTACATAATTTTTAAACTTAGGGACTTCTACTAATGGTCTTAGAATTATATTGGTGGGTGAGCCTTCATCCCTATGTTCTCTCGATGCTAAGTATTACTCCCAACTGAACTGGCATAAAAGCATGAACTAGTACATGCACTGATAACTAATATGCTCAAATATGGTATTCTGAAAATAACTGTGCATGCATAATCTAAAGTAATCATGAACATGTTAACTGATGTATTTAGCATGATATAATACTAGTGAGTGCTCATTATAAATTTTTTTATAAATTTAATGGAACACACATGATATGAATAATTTGAAATCTTGAAAAGTGTAGCATGCATAATCATCTAGGTATCGAGCATTTATAACTCACCGGCATTGAAAAATATAATTGAATACGTTAATTTCAAATTGATGACATAAGACAAAATTTCATGACTTAAATACAAGAATCCAACAATTTCATCAATGTAACAAATTATCATGATTAAAGTATCAAACAGTGCTTGAATTTATGTGGAAACCCTTGTTCATTGTAGAAATCAAGAATTACATGGATAGATCATGGAATTTATGTTGTTCATCAAACCCTATTTTGTGGAATTCAAAAAAAGTAATTTAGGCATGAGGATAAAAGAAGATTCACATTGAATACCCCCATACCTTAATGTAGAAGCCTTTGATAAATTTCTTTGGATTGAACTTAAACTTGAAGAACCTCAGTTGGCTTTGGGGAGAAAGGAATCACCTCTTTTTACTCTGTGATGAATGTTTGAGTTATGATAGGTTAGGGTAATATTTACACTTGGTATCTATTGTTTTGGATGGTGAAATAACGTAGTTTTGGGGCTAAAAGAGAGGAAAAGACAAAAATACCCCTTAGAATATGCCTGGAAGTAGTCCCAATGACTTAGGTCATGACTCATAGGGTCCGTCCACGAGTCATAAATTGAGTCATGGTCAGAAGTCCAATTTCATCCTCCACTACCCATATTATGACTCCCTCCTAACAAATCATAATTAGAGATTACAAGTCAGTTTTTGGGATGCTTTTACAGTGCTTTAGTATTTTTGCCATAACTTTTCAGCCCGATATCGCATTGAGGCAAAAGATATATCATCGGAAAGCTAAGTCAATTATCTATCTATTAGTGGGACTTTAGGTAACAAATTCTTAGTATAAAAATGTTATGCTCATTTGAATATGACTATAGTTATATCCATCAGAAGAATTTAATTGCTAACAGATGTTTTGACTCATCTATATGCTAGAAGAAGTTTGTGACCTTAATATGTGTCTAAATAACTATAAAACTATAAAAATAAGGCTTGATTTTTGGATCCTTTATGGTTCAGGCTATGATTCCACACAACGAATTGTAATTTCTAAATATAAGTCATGTGCAGGACTCATAAATATACGAAAAGATTCTTGTTTGAACACTATTGTGACTGTGGGTCTCTCCTAATGACTCATAATGTCTGATTACAGACCACGGAGTGGAGTCGTGGTAATTGGGCTTAAACTTAAGGTTTTTTCTTTTGTGACTATGACTTCTTGTAATGACTCATAAAATTTTATTATGATTGTCAAGTAAGTCATAGCCACGGGTAGTTGACTGACTCTTAAAGGGAAAATTGCATAACTTCTTTCCACAATATCAGATCAAGGCGAGACGTGCAGCGTTGGAAAGCCAATTTAGTTTCCTATATTTTGAAGGTTTTAGAGCTTGAAAATTTTAGGGTGTTACGATACACTCTCTCAAACTTCTCTCTCACCCTAAGTCAAAAGCACCAGGGTTTTATTAAGGTAGGTCATCTAGAACTTCAAAGGTTGATTTCTCTCTAAAATTCTTGATATCACGAGCATATTACTCTTCCCCAAAGATTATTTTTCTAAAATCATGTATTTACAATTGTTATTCATGTGATTAAATTATGCTTTATGAATATGGGTTGAGAGTTTTGAGCATTATTGAATGAATTCTTTACCCATGGCTTTTATGAATAATTCATTATTTGAATTAATGGTTTTAAACTATTTGGAGTTCATGGATGTGGTTAATTGGAATAGGGGTTATGGATTCCCCAAACTGATGGCTTTGAATATTGTAATTGGCATCACTACAATCCAATATTGTAAAGTTTGTTTTAAAATGAGTATATGCCTATTGAACTACTCTAGAAATATGGAAATTGATTTAAAAGGCTAAGGAAACATGAGTTTTTTTAAAGGACTTTATGGTCATGGATTAATTTTGAAATGGCACTTTGGAGTCCAAATATCTAAACGAGTTGGTGTCTTGATTGGCTAAATATTTTAAAGTCCTATTGGATGATGGGTTAGAGTCCCAGTTGGCTAAATGGGTCGGAGTCCAATTGGTTCATAGGTTAGAGTCCCGTTGGCTATTTAATTTGGCATGATGACATGTGCTTGTAAGTTATAGTCGGTATGACAATACCAGTTAATATTGTCATAATGAATGACTCTTTTATTAAATAAAAAGATTATTAGGTAAATGTTTTAATTCGGTTAAAAGAGGATTGTGTAGTTTGCCGTGAAAGTAGAGGTCCCGATATGACTAATACCAAAAACCTCTCTAGTCCTCCTCGGTCTCCTAAGGGTGATGTGTCAAATATGAGTTTCTCCAGTCGATTCATTTGCTTACTCAATTATTGGCCTCCAAATTGAGCTAGTCTTAGCGTATTGCTCTTATCACTCCTTATTCTGAGATCAAAAGGGTTGGTCAGTTCATGAGGTTGAATCCTCTGACTTTTACTACTTTTAACCGATAAGATGGAAAATATTCTCTGAGTCATTCATGCTTCTGATTCTGAGGGTGTTCAGTTTTTTGTATATTAGTTGAAAATGGTAGCATACCAGTTGTATGGGGAGTAGGAACAACTAAGAGGAGGTGATGCTGAGCCAACTATATGGGATGACTTCTCTTGTGCTTTTCTTTATCGCTTTTTTCCACAAGAGTTAAAGAAGGTGAAGGCTGAAGGAGTTTATGAATCTGATGCAAGGCAGAATAACTATAAAAGAGTATGCCTTAAAGTTTTATCATTTATCCCATTATGCCTCAAAGTTGGTGCCTTTTATAAGGGTTAAGATGAGAAATTTCACCTGTCTCGGGACTTGTTGTTAGAGTACAAGGCTGCTTTTCTGAATAATGACATGGATATATCAAGGCTTGTGGTTTATATGCAGTAGGCAGAAGAAAAAAATAGAAACAAGATGAAATAGGGGAAAGTTAGAGTAACAAATTTAGGTATTCTGAGCAGGGTAGAGATCAGTAGAATACTAATATAGATAGAAGGCAGTGGTCTAAGAAAAAGTGGGGAAATTTTGGTTCTTATTCTACTATTAGTTCTCCATATACGAAATCGTCCGGTGACCATTGATTCCACATAGACAGTAGATTTAGGGCATAATATGCCCAGTCTTAGGCCAGTGGGGCTCAATCATACCCATTTTATTTTACATGTTATTTTTATGGGAAGGTGCATCATGGAGTGCGTGATGAAGGGGGAATAAGTGTTTTTAGTTTGTCCAGCTTGGTCACATGCAGTAGGATTACCTTTCAAGGGTTGATTTTGGAGATAATAAAGTTCTAGTTACTACATCTTCATCTCTAAACTAAAGGAAACTACCTCGTGTACCAGCCCTTTCTGGAATTATCGGTATTCTCTTTCCATCGATCAGGAATATGAGGCTTCTTTTGATTGTGTCACTGGTCTGTTATAACTCCTTTCTTGTAATGTGTATTGCTTACTTGATTCGGGGTGTACTATTTCTTATGTAAACCCTTATGTGGCTATTCATTTTTGTTTTGATCTTGAGTTTATTTTTATCCCTTTTCTATGTCTACCCAAATGGGTGTCAATGTTATTGCTAGAAAAGACTATAGGGGTTGTGTAGTATCTATCTATGGTAGGGAGACATTTGTGGATCTGATAGATTTGGATATGTTAGATTTTGATGTAATATTAGGGATGGATTAGCTCTATTATTGCTATGCATCTCTTGGTTATAGAACTCAAAGGTTCAGTTTCTAATTCCCAAATGAACTATAATTGAGTAGGAGAGAGTTCCCTAGTGCCTATGGAAAGGCTCATTTCTTATCTTAGAACCCCAAAATTGATTTCCAAGTAGTGTATATATCATCTAGTTAGGGTTAAGGATTCAAATTTTGAGGGACCATCTTTGTAATCCATCCCTCGAATAAATGAGTTTCCCAAAGTGTTTCCTGATGATCTTTCGGGTATCCCTTCCAATAGAGAAATACACTTAGGGATGGATCATCTCTCGGATACCCTTCTAATCTTTACCCCTCCTTATATAATGGATCCAGCTGAGTTGAATGAGCTTAAGAAGGAGTTAAAAGATCTTTTGGATAAGGTTTTTATACGCTTTTGGGTTGCTCCTATAATGTTATGAATGGTTCTATTCAAATGTGTATAGACTATTGGCAATTGAATAAGGTAACGGTGAAAAATAAGTATCCTCCTTCTAGAATACATGATATCTTTGACCAGTGGTGGTGCTTTAGTTCTGCAACTTAGGGACTTTTATTAATAGAATTGGCCTAACTGATGGGAGAGACATTACCCCCTGCATTCACTCGGTGCTAACTACTGCTCCCAACTAAATGACACCGATATCTGATATTGATATATATATATTCTTAACAAGATAACATTCTGAAAATGGAAAAATAAGCATTGGTCATAATATATATATATATATATATATTTATATGCAAGAATTACTCAGGTATCGGGTGTTCTTAACCCATCAACACGAACAAATACAATAGGACATGATAATAGTTTAAACTAATCATAGTAGGGAACTCTATACTTTAAGACAAAAACTCAATGATGTATCAGATTAAGGAAGTTTATGATTTTTGAAACATGGAAAATTTCACTCTTATATGAAGTCATGTATTCATGGTGTAATAAAAAAATAAACCGTGTAAATTAAAGAATCTTCATATTTGACCTGGAACCTAATATTAAGGGAAAGTAAACATGAGAATGGAGAAGTATTTGGGACTCAATGGGAGGAAGTAACCCATCAATGAAATCCCACACACCTATAGGTGAATTGCTTGAAAAACTTCAAGGAACTTGAACTTAAGATGGAAGAAACCTAACTTAGATTTGGGAGAAAAATAATCTCTCTTTTTTAAGTGTTGATGTATTATGAGATTATAAGATGTTAGGGTAAATTAATCCTCTGATTACTGATATTGTGTAACGCCTCGAGTCTGTACTCCGGATGCTACACGGTGGTCATAATCCTGAAGGACCACAAGCTAACCCATGTTTGGTACCTGCCGCAGTAGCTGAATAATAATATTGTAAATATGCAAAAATTAGGCAGAAACTTTCCATAAGGTTCAATACTAAAATAAACTAAATATGGTATAGCAATACCAAAACTGAAACATCGGTCTGAAAATAAACTAGTCTAAAAAAGCCTCTAAACTGTCTGAAATATGGAGTTGATGGGAAAAGTCCCCAACTAACTACGACTACTGAAATAAAATGAAATACTGAAATATTAATCATGTCCCTTGTACTATGAGGACTCAGCACTAACTCTGACTGCTGAAGATCTTAACTGCTAAGGGTGCTTGGGAGCCCGTGCGTCGGAACCTATGATATAAAACATCATAGCACAAAAGAAAAGTATGTATCAGTAATTTGAATGTACTGGTATGCTAAGTGGGGTAGGATGAAATTCATGGGTTCATATGCATGAACAATACTAACTGAATGACACGAGTATAACTGGATGAGAGTACCTTCATGAATAGGTAACTGTAATTGAGATCGTGATAACACTGAGTACTGAGTCTCAATACTGATTAACTAATATCTGAGTATCCTGATACTGAATTACTAATAACTGAGTGATTGTATTTGATAGTCTTGATTTTGTGGAACTATACTAAGTTGAGTGACTGTATCTGACAATCCTGAATTTGTAGAACTGAATTGAGTTCTATTCTGAGACTGGAACTAAAACTGAGACTGTAGGAGGTAATAATCTTACCGACATGCCCCTTTCTACATAGATTGGGGTCCAACCTGTAACCCCAGTTGGAAGGGTGTCAATACCGTGCCACGGGGAAAGACAAGCTGTAAGTTAACCCTCTCTGATAGGAAGCTCTTTTATCAACTCACGCTGGCAGGAAAAATCGAAGGAGATGTACCAACCCTCATAATATCTGGCAGAAAGATATCTCAACCTACACTGGCTATGTAGTCCTGTAATGCAGGGATTGCTACTAAGGGTCAAACCCTCTGCTAGCAGGAATGCCCCTATCACTGGGTTAACTCGGTGCTGAATTGTATTCCCATCTGAATAGACATTGAAATGATTTCCTAATCCATACTAGGCTTGACTGGATTGTTACTAATTATAGTGTCTAACTGAACTGAGATGAGTTCACTGAGATCCATTGGCTGATGGAATACTACTGAATTCTGTTAACTTATTGAGTTTACTGAGGACTGAACTGAGTACTGAACAGATCTGAATTGATACAGAGTCTACAAAGTTCTTCCTAAGTTCTGTAACTGACAGAGAGTACTACTGATCTTGACATGACTGACAATATCCTGAGACCGACCATGGCTCCAGGTAATCAGCTAAATTGACGGGTATTAAATACCCCTAGGACTCGATAGCATAAATTATAAGACATGGCTTAATTTTGAAACATGATAAATAACTACTTTATCATCATTCATTCATTGGTACATTCTAGCAAACACTTGCATGACATGAACTTGAATACAGACTAACATGATATACTTTCATTTTTTACTTCTCATAAATAAATCATCAAATACTTGGAAGGCATAGTAATCTTGCAATTAATCATGGAAAAGAAATTCATTTAACATTATAATCATGAATATGTTTGAATCCACATCATAGAAAGCATGAAATTAAGCTACTTGAAATTTAAAAGAGTTTTTTGGACTCAAAGGGTGGAAAGAGCCCTTGGATGAACACTTGACATACCTTGGTTGCTAAAATACTGAAGATTAATGGTGGAATCTTGAGCCTTGAATTTGAAATTTAATCTCCTAGGGTTTTTATTCTTGAGTATTTTGAGAACGAATGAATGTAATTTGATAATTGAGGGATAAATATCGTGTTATGGGGGCTGAAGGATATGGGAAAAAGACCCAATTACATCCAAAGATGCGGACATTTAATGACTGAAAATTGAACCATTGATGAACAGACTATATATTTCCACTCTTTTTTTTACATTTAGAGCTTTTCTATAGCTTCCCCAAGTCATTTATGACTTGCTAGAACTGACAATTCAGTTATCATGGAGTTTCTTTGGCTCTTAGAGCCAATTACCTATTTTGAAGTCTTTTTGTTTAAAATTGTCTACCAAGTGTAAAATTTAATCATACGACCTTGTATACCTATTATTAAGGATCCAACAACTCTAGACTATCAATTTAAAGCTAGTGGGAGTTTAGTCCTAGTACCGAGGTTCACGAACTCATTTTGAGCTACTGTCTACAAGTTTTTAAAAACAACTATTATATATGTATTATCATGTGAAAACATATTAAAGCCTTGAAATTGTGGTGCTCATGTGGTCAACCTATAACCCCATTTGGAAGGGTATCAATACCGTGCCACGGGTAAAGACTTCTCTAGTCAAGCCTCTCTGGTGGTTGACCCTCATAGGAAGTCAGCCTAAGAAAATATAATAGTCAAACCTCTCTTTATAGTTGACATCCCCTACTGACGATGACTCCTGCATCTTGCATTGGCTATGCAGTTCTTGAGTTCAGGGATTTCTCCTAACAACTTGGCCTCTCTCTCTTATGGCGAGCCACCATCCCTTCCCTCACTCGGTGCTAGCTCTTACTCCCAACTGAAAGTCTCTTAACTGAATTCTCAACTGAACACAAAATGAACTAAATATGATACTGTTCACATTTCTAAAATGATCTGACTAAGTCAAGCTGAATTCAGTTGGTTTCGTATCTGATGCAATACTACCGAATCACAGTATCTGACTGACGATACAGAGTTTTAATTGAGTACTCGATTACTATAGAGGTCAGAACTGAACACTTGAATACTACCAGATCTAAGCTGGGTACAGAACTGAGGCTAGATTACTAGCGATACTGAGATTACGATGATTACAGAGATTACTGAGATTTCTTAAGTTCTGCATCTATCTGAGAATACAGAGTTCTATAACTCGTTAAGTTTTGAGAATCATGGCTCGACAGGATTTATCGTGAAAACTGACATGGGCTCTAGACAACAGCTAAATTATGGGGTATAAATACCCCCAGAACTCGATAATATAAAAGTAAAACATAACCATTATTGAATAATCAAGACCATGGATAATCATTGACCATCTCAATCACTAATACATCACTTCAAGCATTTAGGAATCATAAATATTTAATAACATAAGGTGGGACATGTTATTGGATCATACTGCATTCAACAAGGCCTTGCATTAAGCACTTCGCACATATTTAAGTCTTGGAATGTACAAAAGAAAACATAATTGGGAAACTTCATGCTATCATGTTACAATTTCTTCACCAAGGCTTTTCAACAAACACATGGCATATATGGGCTTACACACAATTGGGGATTTCTAATCAACATGATAGAATGGCTCTAATTCCTTCACATAAGCATTTTATCAAACATATGGGGAGCATGCTTTGCTTATTCAACAATTTCTACACCTAATTGACATGAACACATCACTTAACAAGCAACTTGAAGAGGGTTTATCATGAACACCACATGAATATCACATACTAGGGTCAAAGCATGAAAACCTTGCAAACATACATGAATAACAACTCAATAATAGCATGAACATCAATTTCAACTCACATAAATCATGAAACTCATAAACATTATAGCTTTGAAATTTAGAAAAGGGTTTTTGAGCTTTTTGGATGACAGGGACCCAAGAATCAACATCTACATACCTTGGGGAAACTCTTTTCTTGAAAGCCCTTGGAGAGATTCTTGATTACTCTTGATCTCAATTGATTTTGCTTGATGAAGAAATAAGGGTAGGATTTTGTAAAACCCTAGATTTGATGTTGAAGATGGGAAAGGAAGCTAAGAGACTTTTATCGGGCATATATAGGGGCTGAAAAAGAATGGGAGAAGACCAAAAAGCCCTTGGAATTAAAATCCAAAACTGGAAGAATCCTGATTTTTCATGCTGGCGCGACGTGCCATAATCACGCCAGATCACTAGAAATTGGACAATTGGGAAACTGATTGACAGCGCACCTAGTGTCCGATTAAGAGACACCTGGACACCTGGGAACCCTATAAATTCTTCACTTAACCTGTTCTCCCCAACTTTTCACAGTATATCCAAAAGAGTAGAATCTTTAAGAGAATGAAAACATAGGAAATCTATTAGTGGGTGATTTTTGAGTATTCATAAGCTACTGTAACGCGTTGCTTCTCTGAATTCTTGGATTATTAAATCCTTTATCATTTTCCAAAATTCTTAAAATATTGGTAGGTTGATTGTTGCACTATTTGAACTCAAAATTTAACCATTTTGAGGATAAATATTCCTTGAGCATAGAGGGACATATTATCGATTTTAAAAGTGCGCTTTTGCAAATGATCCCCTTATGAGATTCTTATGTAATTTTGAAGTCGAAGCATAATAGAGAAGTATGGATATATCATTATTATTATTATTTAGATTAGTAGATTGTGATTTTGCTAATGTGGCATCTTGCTGAAGCTTCTCAAAAAGAAAAATCAATGGTTTAGTGGATTTCTTAAGGATTTTTTTTCACATCCAGGTAGGATAGGTTTACCTTCTTCATATATTAAGCTAATTCTTAGAATTTTTAAGATGTTATATTAGATATGGGATAGAAAATAGGCCTTGGAGATATAGTTTATATTATTAGCATTATTTTGATAGTTTAGGCTATCTTTGAACCATAAGTTAGGTGTGACTAATTTAATTAGTTATGTTTTGGTAAATTTTCTATTTTAGGGATAATTATGGCTTAATTAACATCTAGAAGTGAATTTGATACCTAAGTGTAGCCCGAGGTAGATTCTACCATAGAACGAATTTCTAGGATTAGAAATGGGCCCCTCTGGCACACCTTAGGCCAAGACTCTTGCTAGCTCCTTGTAGACTTATTGGGTGTATTGTACCTTTAAATCACATATTTTAGAGTTTGTAGAGATGGGATCCTTGATAATTATGCTAGTTTGGTACATGGGAGTTGGTACTAGTTTTGTTTCAAGTCCAACGATTTATGATCTTAAGATCGGTTTGATTTTGGCATTATTCGTGATATGAGTTCCTATTAAAATATGAAATTTTATTGTATGAGTTCCTGTTCAAGTCCTGTATTCATGGGTTGTTATGAAGGTTATGGAATTAGTTCTAATTAGAGTTGTATGACATTGGATGATTCTTTGTTATGGCTTGAGATAAGATTATTTAGTATGATTTTGGTTCCTTATTACCCTTATTTGCACCCTCTGGTCTTACTGCGGGCCGCATTGGGTTATTAATTTTTTTCTTTTACTAGAATATGAGGTCCGTCTCTTAGTGTTATTTATGCTTTCATCCATATTATATTTGTTTCGGCTATTTATTACAATATTGGAGTGCTATTGAAGGTTTGCCCTTTTACTCTGACTTAGTTTATTCTCTTACATCCATATTATATTTGTTTTTACTATTTATTTTACAGTATTGGAGCGCTATTATAGGTTTTCCCTTTTACTCTTAACTTAGCTTGTTTATCTTGCATATTATCGTACCTATAATATAATTTAGCTCAGTTGGCCAATGATTCCTGCTGATTACCTATGGTTTTGGTATTCATACTACACTTCTGTACTTTTTTAGTGTAGATCTGAGTGCTAATGGTGGCCGCTGATACTTAGATCGTGTTGGGTCATGTTCAAAGATAGGGTGAGCTCTTGGAGTTGAAGTTGCCTTTTTTAGCTTTTATCATTTATGTCTAGTCTTTGACTATTCGAGACGGATTTGTATTTCATTATTTCAGTACTTATGTTCCTTTTGTTAGTAGCTTTTATACCGACACTACTAAGTCATGGGATGGTTAATGAAGTTTTATCTATCTTTTAGACTATTATTATTATTATATTATTATTATTATTGTAAGTCTTTACTAGCAATTTTTTTATCTTTTATGTCTTTTTTTACCAAATTAGTCCATTGCTTATGGCTCTACGCTATCGTTCGGCTTACCTACAACTGGGGCTAAGTAGGTGTCATCATTACTCATAAAATGGGTTGTGACGCACTAGTTGTGATGCTCTATTTTTACTAAACAAAGCATGACGCATGAACTCTAAAAGATTTCACTTTGTACAGAGTCGCCACCAAATTTTAGGAAAAAAATAAACAAACCTTTTTTATTATTAACATGTATGACTTGCGTTTTAATCTATGAAAATCAATTTAGAATTTAGTATTGGTTCAAATTATTTCAAAGGGGAGGGATTATGGCATCATTCAGTATCCACAAGTGTGGTACTAGACTAGACTGAATTTATCAAAAGGGGAAGGAGATAAAAATTAATTTTTTAAAGTATAAATATATAAGATATATATTAAAAATAATATAAAATAAAAGAACTTTACGTTATGATAGAAAAATATTTTTCGTATTATATAAAGGAAAAGTATTCACAAATAATGTTTTTACTTGACCAATATTATGAGGAGAAAAGATTACATAATATGAAGTTTTATTTTAACTGAAAAGATTACACAATATTCCCTAATATAAAAGTGTGAATTAATTGATTAAATGTCTAACTCAATTTAATTCTCTTATACAAATATTAATGGCCTAAGTTTTGCCTAAACGCGTGGTGAGGATTACATATGTAAAAAATATCCCCGTCCAACACTCCAAAAATAAATTTTTTACTGTGATTAATATTTGTATTACTTTAAGAATATAAAAAAATACAAGCATTAAATACAAACTCTTTTTTTGAATGACATTTGCTAGACGTATCCCCAAGAACCTGTATAAACACTTGGTAAAAATGTTTGTCGCAAATAAATAATTACCCAAATGAATAAAAAAAATATATGTGCATATATGTATATAAATGTATATGAAAAATAGATATTTTGTTAAAGAGTGGGATCAAATTAAAATTTAGATATGCCAGAGCTATGAAATGGTAGCTCGATTCATTGACCGTCCTAAATCTCCTTGCCAGGATATGAATCTTACAAAATTCATGTTCTATTGATAATATAAAGATTTCATCATCACTCAAATTTATTTAATTTTTGTTACGCATTTGTATACGTAATATCCGTAATTTTTTTTTGTGGAGGCCTTAAAAATCAAAGAAAAATATTTCATTTTCCATGTATTGATATTTGATATAAAATTACTTAACTTGAAAAATAAAATCTGTCTTTTCTTATGAAAGACCTTAAAGTTTCGATGGAGAGATATTGTCATTGGCTAATGTCATTTTATTAGATGATATTGTTTAAAATAAAATAATAAATGATTAGAGTGATCAATCCATAGTCTCAGGCAGTCAATTTACTCGAATTAATTTAATAAAATACTAAAAAGATGAGTAAGATGACCAAATCAAGATCATAAACAACTACACAACATAAGTGCAGAAATAAATCCATCAACAAAGTATAATAATAATAATAATAATAATAATAATAATAATAATAAAACTAGATTATAACAGAATACAAACAACCTAAATAAAGCCACTATAAATCAAAGAGAGATCACTTGAGTTGGCTTTTTTTAATAGATCTATGAGACCCGATGAGTGAGATAAAGACAGTGGTTGAACTTTTTCAATGGTAAAATCACTATAGAATTACCATAGGTTATTAATTAATAGAGAAATCAAAGTTTGGGTATATTTGTCCATTTATTGGTGAGCTTTAGCTTGTTATTAATGTCATAGGAAATAAAGGAAGCGGTGGCATTGCGTTAACGATAAGAAAATAAAGAAGCTCTGGAGTTATAATAAAACCAGCCTGATCTGGCTACTTTTGACATAGAAGTATCCTCTATTATTCAAGAAAAGATAAAGGGCGATGGGGGAAAGAGGAAGGGAGAAGCAACGATGATAGTTGGTGTTCGCCGACCATCCTATGGCCAAACCTGGCCACGACAGTGAGAAGGATCAAGAAAGATATCTGAAGAGGAGAAGATAGGTGTGTTGGTGGTGGTGGTGGTGTTTGAAATCCATTGGATATTCGGTAGTGGAGGGGCGAGAATGAGAGGAGAGGAAGAGTTAATATGCCTACAAGTCTTGAAAATCTCAAAAAGAAAAGTGTAAGAAAATATGTAAAAGATGAATATGTGTGTAATTTTATTGTGTGTGTTTGATGAAAAAACATTTGGTAGGTCATAGTTAATAGTGACGGTGGGAGTCCAACGGATGAACACTAGAAACACATGTTTACTGATTGCGAGGTAGGTCATAGCAACCTTATATGATACTATGAGGTACATGAGAATCCTTTAAGTACAACGTTTATATGTATCATTGAAAGTGAAGGGTCCTTTGGAATCCCTTACTCTTATGGTATCTTCGGCTCATGCAGGTACATATGTTGGTGCCCATTCAGGGGATTAAACTTGACCCATATAGCCCATGGGTGGTTAAGAATGGTTAAGCTACCCATACCCAGGTTAAGGGTATCAAAGCTACCCTTAAAACTTACATATGGTTTGTATGCAGATGGATGCTTACTTGGTTTTACTGAATAGCATTATTTCATCCTTGTCCTGATTTGATGCTAGCATTCACCCGCAAACTCGTCTTCAGGAAACTGCATCACCACGCGATGCAGAATCTAGACGATATACTCGTCCTTCATAGTGATCTAATTTTTGGATCAACTTTTTGATTGAAGTGGTGAGCTTCCATCTTTCTAGAAAGCTACTGTAACACCCTGTATTTTACATGCACTTATTCTATTTATGTGGAACTTGGTGTAGCCTTGTGGTATAGGCAATGGAAGAGATTTATTATGTGAGTATTGATAGTATAGATGGATTTTTATATACTGCCTATATATTTTAATGTGACGCGATCAAGTGAACATCGATACAACTATTTAACTTGGAATCGTAAGCCGGTATTAATTGACCAAGTGTGTACAAGTTGTAAGATAGATTAAAGGGATTAGGAGATGGAAATTGCATACAATATTGAGGTGCTTGCTTGACTTAATTAAGCTAGTAGGTGAGTCACCTACATAATCTATTTGGACCAAATTAATGAGCCTATGAATATGGACCGGATTTAGGCATGTACTAATGTACTCATTTGGGCCTAAATTTAATAAAAGAGGAAGAAAAGGGATAAATGGCCCAACTCAAAAATCTATCATGACCAAAATATAATGGATCCCAACTAAGAAATTAAGCAAGTAGGTGCATCACCTACTTTGACATTTTGTGCAACTTGAACTCCTTAAGTAGGTGCATCACCAACTTGGACCAATTAGATGAAATTTGGGATCCAAAAATACAGCTAAGTGGATGGAAAAAAAATAGGGCCTTTATAAGGCCAAGTTGCTGGTTATTTTCCCTCATTATTTAGTTACAAAAAGGTTATATGTCACAAAATCTCTCTACTTTTTTTAAAGAAACTAGGAGCAGCCCTATAATTCCTTTTAGGGTTCTTGGAGAAACCCCATCCTTTACAACCCAAGGTAAGTAAAAACACTTATGGTTTAGCTTAATTATCTCATGGATGATTAGGAAAACATGCAATAATTTCTTAATTATTAATTCATGGTAGAATATAAAACAAGCTACTTGCTCACTTTATTTCTTTGTTATTAAGAGATCTTTTTTCTTCTTTGGTTTATAGTGTGAAGGAAAGTGAATGTTGAAGTTCTTGAGTTAAAAGAATAAGTTGTAGAATTCAGGTAAGGTTAATGATCCATTTTGTTCTCCTTATATATGAATTTGAGAGAGGGTTATGGATGTGTTGTTATTAAGAACTCAAGAGATGATGAGGACAATAATTGATTGCTACAATAAAAGGATTTTTGGGGTTGTTTTGTGGAATGTTTTGTATGTGTATGTTATATGCTGCCAGGTTGATATTGGAGAAAGGTGTGATTAATTTGCATTGATATATAGAATAAAGGTGTGGTGGTACACCACCGAACTAATTATTGCCTTTGGTTACTTCCCAATCTATTTTGCGTATTGTTTGGAGAGTGCAATAAAGTCAAGGTGGTTTCGGTGAATCTTCTAAGAACATGTATGGTATGTGGGTGTAATTGGAGGAGAAAAGGGTTAAAATAACACCCTTGATTAAATGATTAAGGGCTTACTACCTGATTACTATTTTTGTAAAGTTAAATAATCCAAATGTGTTGGTTGATTGCTCATATTAGATTACCATATATTCTATTATAGATAAGTAATCTAAAAGGAGGGAAGTAAAGTTTGGTTAGTTTTGGAGTTATATAACCAGGTATGTAAGGAATACTCTATTTCGCACTCTTTGTCATGAAATCAGACATTTGGTCCATCAAGTAAGTTTCCAAGGTTGTCCTATAACAAGTGATACATAATGGCAGCATATTATATCCGATGTAGTTAATGACCTTGTTACCACTCTCTAATATGTTAAAACACCTCAATAAATACTTATTATTAAACCTGGACGTCTATTTTCACTAGAGAATTTCAGGAATTCTCCGTTTACTCAAATAAGACCCATGTGTTATATTCAGCTCCTAAACACTTCATTTGTGTGCCAACAGCTCCCTTCTTCTTTGTTGTTGCATTAAGTGCCCATTTACATGTCTCTTATTGGTAGATTATTGTTTCAAGGTACCATAATGTTATGACCACCAAAGTAACAATCTCAAAGGCTAAATAAACTAAGTAACACAAATCTGTAAAATGAGTGGCAGCTCAAGGGAATAAGCCTACCATTGTACGATCTCGACACCTTTATACGTGAGTGGAAGCTCAGGGGAATAAGCCTTGCATGGGTCGATCCCAATGTTCATATGAGTGGTAGCTCAAAGGTGTAAGCCTAGTATGGTCCAATCCCGATTTATCTATTTACCACTAATCAGCTGGTAATTTGCATTATATGGATTTCAAATATTATAAAGTAATAAAGGTAAAAATGAAGAAAAGAATGTAATGTACTTAGTCCCACAAGTATATATAAAGGTGGTCTACTAGTATTACTTATATACTTGTATCTGAATTCTATTAAGCTTTTGTATCATCTGTTATTACCTTCAGCCTTACATATTCAGTACATATTTTTGTGCTGACATCCCTCATGGGGGACCTGTACTTCTTGATGTAGGCACAGGTGCTTTAGCTAATACTCCTCGCTAGTAGGAGCACAGGTTATTCAGTGACCATTGGTGAACTCCAGGTTGATTCGGGGCTTTCCGAGTGTGTTCCATATATTTTGGTATTATACAGTAGTCAAGAGTAGGGTGGGGGTTTGTCCTGATCCTAACTAAGTTTATGTATCTTTTAGAGGTTTTCTAGACTAATGTAAAGTTAAACATGGTAGTGTCTTGTCTTTTAGATGTGGTGTCCCCAAAAACCAAATGTTGTATATATAATTTTATGCTTGCCTACATAGTTATTCTCAATGATGCATAATTTCATGTTTGTCAGAACCTTTGGTTGTCATAGTTAGATGCATGAGAAGTACAAGGTTATGGATTGGTTCTCTCGGGCCTTTACGGCTACGGATGCCCCAATAATATTTGAGGCGTGACAAAAGTGGTATCAGCGTAGGTCATCCTAGGGAGTCTACAAATTTGTGTCTACGTAGAGTCTTTCTTATAGGTGTGTGGTGAACCACAACTATAAAAAAAGGCTATGGGCATTTAGGGGTTGTTTCCTTTATTCACTTCTTAGATCGTGCAATAGATCCCAAGTCGTAGGTGAAGTCATATTTAACCATTAAATCTGTTAATTCTCATTATAGTAAAGATGACGGTTACAAGAAGTAAGAATACAAGTAAGAAAGTAGACGTGGCTTTCGGAGAAGGAACCATCAAGTCACCACCTAGACAAGCTAATCAAAGTATGGCTCAAACCGAGTTTGTATCACAAACTTCTTCTACTCCTCCATCTCCAGAAGAGCTCGGGAGGAGAAGAACTGCATCCTTAGAACCACCTATTAATGCTACTGATACAGATCTAAGGAATGCAGTGCAATTGTTGGCTCGTAGAGTTGCTGGAAAAGTTCAAGGACAAACTATTCCAACCGCAAGTTCTAGTTGTGCAGAGAGGGAAGCTAGCCTACGGACACAGGATTTCATTAAGCTAGATCCTACCACATTCACCGGATCAGATATTAATGAAGACCCACAAGACTTTATTGATCAAATCGAAAGGGCTCTAGATGTCATGCATGTATTGAGTAAAGAGACAGTTGCGCTAGAAGTATATAGATTCAAAGGGGAGTCTATATTTTGGTATGAAGACTGGAAACAATCTAGGGGTATTGATGAACCTTCATCTACTTGGAAAGAGTTCAAAGAGGCATTTCCTGATCATTACCTTCCATTTGAGATTGGAGAAGCCCGCGCAGATTAGTTCCTGAATATTCACCAAGGGAATATGAGCATGAGGGAGTATAGCCTCTAGTTTAAGTCTTTGGCTAGGTATGGTCCAAATGTAGTAGCTACTATAGATGATAACAATCAAGTATAGATATTGTACTATTACTTCTTTGAAGAAAGACATGAACATAGAAAGGATACAAGCTTTTGCAAAAAAAAAAAAAGAGGATCATAGGTAAAGAAGAAGAACACAAGAATTGGAAAGAGGGTATTCCAAGAGGGCCAGATCTATAGGGGAGTTTATGGAACCCCAAGAAGAGTTTAGGCCTTGGTTTTCTAATAGACTGCCTAGGCCATTATTTTTTTATTATGTAGATGGTGCTCCACCACAGTTTCAAGGGTTTAAAGGTAACTAGTTTGGGCAAAGAAGTGAGAGTAAGAGTTCATGAATAGCAGGGTATCAAGATGTAATACCCTGCATTTCCTTAGCGTAATCTAAGTCCTAGTACAAGAGTATTCATATGTAAAACTTTTCAAAACACTCAATATTTTTCATTTTAGAGCCTGTCATTGTGTAACAAATTGAATTAGTTTTCCAATGAAATAAAATTTTCCCAAATCCTATAACCGGATAAAAAGTTATGGAAATTTTAAGTTTCAGTCGTTAAACATCGTCATTTTAATCTTAGATCATGGAGGATCTAGTATAAATGAAAATTGTAAAAAACTAGTCGGCCTCAGCGATGTTAATGGGTCACGCCATAAGCTCAGTTCAAAAATGTCAATTTCTAGTGATCCCATGCGATACCACCGCGTTGCGGTGAGATTCCAGGTCATAAACAAGGTGGAAACACGATTTCACCGCGTTGCGCCACTGTGCATATTGCCAGTTGTCCAATTCCAGTGACATGATGTGATAGCACCACATCACACCAGTGGTTGTTCTCGTAAAAAATTGATGAAAATTAAAAGTTTCTCCCAAGGTTAAAACTGTACTTTCCCATTATTTTAAAATGCCCAGTGTGATATTTAGGCCCTAAAAAGGTTATAAGTTCATTATTTACTCAATTTTCCTCCAAAATTCAAGAGTTTTCCCTCTAAATTACAAACCATAGCTTTCAAATTCAAGGCCAACCCTCAAGAATTCACCAAGAACTTTAAGAAATTCATCAGTTAAGGTATGTTAGATTTTCATCCATGGAGTCCAAGTATCCCATTTTAATTACCAAGTTATAATCTTTCCAAGTTATTATGTTTTAAATTATGATTTCACCCATGAATCTCCATGTACTATTGATTTTAACCTTGATTCAATGATATTATTGTTGTTATTCAATCCTCCATGTTTTAATATTATTATCTATTAAATTAATCAATGATTTAATACTGTTATGTCAAATTCATGCTATTTCTATAAGTTCCATGACATTCTTATGATTGTTTTAAACCATGAACTACAAGTGTTTGATAAAATTCCTACAAGAGTGATTGATTTACTAAAAGCCTTCATGCTTTGTCCCCCAAGATTTAATGTCATTTTACCATTATTTTTTTTAGTCCTGGGGGTATTGAATACCCAAAAACCATAGCTATTTATGTAGTCTAGTCTCGGTACATTACAAAATAACCTTCAGAACATACTATGAGCATTATCAGAATAGTCGGATATCAATTATTTAAACTCAGAACAATCTAGCATTTTAGTGTCTTTCAGTTTGGAGTAGGATTTAGCACCTAGCGAGTGTAGAGATGGAGACTTCCCCGTCGGATAGGCAGAGTTATTAGTAGAAGTCCCTATACTCCAGAACTATGTAGCCAACATAGGATATGATAACTCACCCTCAAATTAGGCTTGACTATCTCGAAGGGGTCACCCGTCAGTTCAGGCTTGACACCCTTAGTCCTTTGGGCATTATAACATTTTAGTGGATCCACAAAGCCAGTGTTAGTACCCATGGAAAGTTATTAACACCCTTCAAACTGGGGTTACAGGTTGGACCCCGATTAGCTCAGATTAGGGCATGTCAGTTAGATCTTACCTCCTACAATCCCAGATATAGTCTAAGATACAGTCTCAGTTATAGTCGCAGTTCAGTTATTTAGTCTTAGTGTTGTTTGACCAAAGCATACAGAGTTCAATTAATTTAGTATTTCAGTTTATAGATTTCACTCAGTTCATGTTATATGCTTGGTCATGCATCCTCAGTATATACAGACTTTCACATATCTTCAGTATTTACAGATTCTCATGCATACTCAATATTTATAGTTTTCCATATATTCCTAGTATCTACAGATTTTGTACTCTCTAATGAGTACTCCATGATTTACATGCATATTCAGTTAATTATTAATTTTGTTCATGAAACCACGCATATCAACCTACCTCATTTAGCATACCAGTACATTAAAAGTACCGATCACATTCATTTTATTTTGTGCTATAATGTATTATATCATTGGTTCTTATGCTCAGTTCATAGCTCGCGATTAGACTTATCAGATCCTCACCAATAGCACTTGTGAGTCCTCATACTTCAAGGGAAGGCGTACTTTATTTCATGTCCTATTTTAGTAGTTAGTTGGACTTAGTTGGGGCCTATCCCATCAACTCATATTCATTTAGTTTTATAGGCTTATCAGACATTAGAGTCAATTATTCAGTATTCAGACATTACAGTTAGTTATCCAGTTTATCAATATTTTATCAGATTCAGTTAGTTATTTCTATAGACTCATATTTTAGTTTTAAATTCAGTTATTAAAATCTTATGGCATGTTAGTATTCTTCAACATTTATGATCATGTTATTGAGTTCTCACAGCAAGTACCAGCTCTATAATACCCCAAATCTGGTACCCGAAATGCTACACAGTGCTCATGACCCTGAAAGATCGTGATATAACATGCACTGAATGAAGTCTAAAATTTAGTTCTCACAGTAGGTAACAACTCTGTAATGCTCAGAAACATGCACTAAAAGGCCATAAGGTTTAATATTGAACATAATCTGAATGATATAACATTTGTGTGGGGTAATAGAATGCCCAAAACAAAACAAAACAAACTGAAGTCTGAAGCATAATAGTCTAAAAAACCTCTGACTGACTGAACTGTCTGTTAGGAGTTGATGGGACGTGTCCCCAACTAACTCCAACTAACAAAAATGATTAATGAAATAATAGATAAATAGTCATTTACTCGAAAGATGAGGACTTACTTCTAACTCTATCTACGGGTATTTGGAATCTACTATTGCTCTGGAGCTCGTGTATCTGAACCTATGGTATTAGACATCATAGCGCAAATGCGTCAGTACTTTGAATGTACTGGTATGCATGTGAGGTGGGATGAATGCATGGGTTTCATATGCATGAACAATAATAATAACTGACTAACTATCATGAGCGTGAGAATACATGCATGAGACATAATAACTAACACTAAAACTGTGATAACATTATTACTGAAGTTGAATATAAATGATAACATGAGTGACTGTATATGCCAATCCTGAATCTGATGGAACTAGCTGAGTTCCATACTGTATCTGAGTTGACTGTATTTGACAGTCCTCAAATCTGAAGAAATATTTAATTTCTATTACTAAGACTGATTGACTATATCTGACAGTCCTGATTCAATAACATGAAACTGTGGGAAGTAGTTATCTAACTGACATGCCCCTGATACACCATTATGGTTGAGATGGGGTATAATTTGCAACCCCAATAGGAAAGGTGTCAATACCACTCCATCGGTAAGGACAAGATGTAGGTGACCCTCATCTAATAGTGTCCCCTGTACGAGAATGGTGGGTCCCTTATCAGACAGTTCTTATCCCCCTCATCAACCCTCATCGATAGTGTTGATGTCTCAATCTATGTTGGCTACATAGTTTTGGAATGCAAGGATGAATACTAAGGATCACACACTCATCTAATAGTATGTGTCCCCATCCTTGGGTTCACTCAGTGTTAATTTCTACTCCCATCTGAATGGACACTGAACATGATTTACTGAACTGAACATGAGCTAAATTTCTAAATTCCGTTGACTGGCGGAATACTACTAATATCTGACAACTGACTGAGTTCATAAGATCATGGATATTTTACTGAGTCATAAGACTGTCTGAAGTCTATGGATTCATAGCTTGACTGAGAGTATCGTGAAAACGTGACATGGCTCTAAGCGCACAGCTAATGTTTAAGGTACGAGTACCCCCAGGACTCGATGAAAGGAAACTGACAAGGCATAACTTACTTTAACATATAACTAACATTATAATTTATAATACATTTATAGAAGCATTTCATCAAAACATGTTATAGGCATAACTTGTACATACATGGGAATTTCATGGTATCATTCTAGTTATGCACTTTTCCTTCATATAGGCATTTAATGAAACATATTATAGGCATGGTACATGCAAACATCATTGTAATGTAATTAAAAATCATGGTTAAATTCTAATTTCATCATTAAAGGGTGTAATCATAGGTTTGTATCAATCTATATGTATAATAATGTAACCCACATAGAATTTATCACTCAACACGGAGTAGAATTCAATTTCTCATTATCCAAATGAACAAGAGCAGCCCAATTATGAAATTCATAAGAAAATCCATAAACTTGAATTTAGAAAAAGGGGTTCTTGGGCTTCATGGACGAAAGGAGTTCATGAATGAACACTATGCATACCTTAGTTCGTGATTTTGTGAAGATTGATGGAGAAACTTTCTTGGAATTGGATCTTTTATGAAAACCCTAGCTTGTGCTTAAGAGGTTTTTGAGAGAAGAGAGTGTGTTTATGGTAAAAAGTGGCTGAATCACGTGTTAAAAGGCTTAAACAGGGGTGGAAAGTTGACACTCTTAACCCTGGACGCATCATTTAATTTCAGTAAAATTTTCCCGAATTGAACTCCTGGCACGACCTGGTGCTATCGCATTGTGTCACTAGAATTTGATAATTGGGAAACTCAGGAATGGCATGACGCGGACCCATTGCGTTTCCCCTTTTTTGTGACCTAGAAATTTGGTGTGACACAGAGAAAATCACGCTAAGACACTGGAAAAGGACAATAATGAATTTGGGACCTGGCGCGACACGCCATAATCGCGGACCCCTACTTGAATTTACCAAATGTCATTTCCTCTTGTGGCGTGGTGCACCACTGACTAATATGGCACTATTTTACGATGGGATCTTGAAATAGTCATAACTTCTGACCCGATTATCGAATTTGGACGAATCTTATATCAATGGAAAGCTTATGAATTTTCTACATGACAAAAAGTTAAAATCTTGAAAACTCCTCAGGGAATAACCATCATTCAATTTAGAATATAATACTATAAATTCTTGAGATGAAATTAGCTAGGAAAAGTATTTGGTATTACAATATCTCCCCCTTGAGAACATTCATCCTTGAATGAGACTGACTGAGAGGGGAGAAAAGCCAATTGACGTACATGCTGAACACGAATAACTGGGAAATGATCTCATGACTGACAAGCTGAACATATAATATAAAACAGGCATATCTGATACATGTGTAACTAATTCATGAATGCATGACTTACAATGAGAATGCATATCTGATGCATAATTGCATAACTAAACTGATACATCCGTGCATGACTGAATATGCAATGGTACTTGATACCAAGTTTCTAATGAGAAAATGAGCATGAAGTTGCATACCAAGTTTGTGATGAACACTGAACATGAAACTGAGTAAGCTTAAGGATAACTGCTACCTTGACCTTGATCAGAGTTGATGAAGAAGAAGTAAGGATACTTGGTACGCATGTCTGCCTCTGCTTCCCAAGTAGCTCCCTCGATGGATTGATTTCGCCAAAGAACCTTAACTAGAGGGACTTCTTTGTTCCTTAATCTACGAGTCTGATAGTCTAAGATTTCAACTAGAATCTCGTTATAAGAGAGAGTGTTCTGAACATCAATTCTCTGAATAGGGACTACAACTGATGGGTCACCTATGCACTTCTTAAGCAAAGAGAAATGAAATACTGGATGAACGGAGGCTAGATCTGAAGGCAATTCGAGCACATAAGCTACCTTGCCGAATCGACTGAGAATCTTGAAGGGACCGACATATCGGGGACTGAGTTTCCCTTTCTTGCCAAACCACTTCACTATCTTAATATGAGATATATTTAGATAGAAATAGTCACCAATCTTGAACTCGAGATTTTTTCTACGAATATTTGCATAAGACTTCTATCGGCTCTGAGCATCCCAGAGTCTTTCTCTAATCAACTGGACTTTTTCTAAGGTATCGAATACCAAGTCAGGACCTATGACTGAGGCCTCACTAACTTTGAACCAACAAATTAAAGATCTACATCTCCTACCATAGAGAACTTCGAATGGATCCATCTGAATACTGGAATGATACATGTTGTTGTATGCAAAATCAATCAAAGGTAAGTGGTCATCCCAACATCTCTTGAAATCGATTGCACACACCCTTAGCATATCTTCTAACGTCCGAATGGTCCTTTCTGTTTGACTATCTGTCTGAGGATAAAAGGCTGTACTGAGATGAACATGGGGACCAAGACCCTTTTGGAACACTTTCCAAAAATCAAAGGTAAACTGGGTACCTCTATCTGAGATAAAAGAGAGTGGAAAACCGTTTAATCTATCCAACTCCCTAATATAGAGTTTGGCATAATCCTCGGCTAAATAAAAGGTATGAACTGGAAAGAAATGAGCTGATTTGGTTATTCTTTCTACAATGATCCAGACTGAATCATGCTGATGACAAGTTTGAGGGAAACCCATCACGAAGTCCATGTTCACTTCTTCCCACTTCCATGTTAGAATACAGAACTCCTGCATGGACCCACTAGTCTTCGATGCTCTATCTTAACCTACTGACATGTAGAGAACTTAAGCACAAACTCTATAATGTCTCTCTTCATCCGACTCCACCAATAGATTTCCCATAAGTCGCGGTATATATTTGTAGCCCCTGGATGAATAGAGTAGCATGCACCATGCGTTTCTTCAAGAATTCGCTTCCTAAGTCATCTACACCTAGAATACAGAGACGACCCTGACAATGAAGAACACTATTTCCCCCTTGGGAGAAAACCTCTATTTTCTGATCCTGAATTGACTCTTTCAACTTGACAAGGCTGAGATCTCTATCTTGCTTTTCTTTTACCTCAGAAACTAGAGATAATTCTGAACTACTCTGAACCCATATGTCACCCTCCTCTGTATCGACTAAGCAAACGCTTAGTCTGACAAGCTGATGGAATTCCTGAGCTAACTTCTTCTTACTGTCCTCAACATGAGAAACACAACCCATGGATAGTCTGCAGAGAGCGTCGGCCACTATGTTGTCCTTGCCCGGATGATAAAGGACACTCATGTCATAATCTTTTAAGAGCTCTAACCACCTTCTCTGACGAAGATTAAGATCTTTTTGAGAAAAGACATACTAAAGACTTTTATGATCAGTGAACACATCTACCTGAACATCGTATATATAATGCCTTCAAATCTTCAAGGCAAAGACAATGGCGGCTAACTCACGATCATGAGTAGGATAATTCCTCTCATGGGGCTTAAGATGCCTAGAGGTGTAGGCTATGATCTTACCATGCTACAAAAGGACACTACCTAAACCCACTCTAGATGCATCACAATACACTACGAAACCATCTGGACCATGTAGAAGAGCTAATACTGGAGCTTAGGTGAGTCGAGTCTTTAACTCCTGAAAACTCTTCCAGCAAGGATCTGACCACTGTAACTTAACTTTTTTCTAAGTCAATCTAGACATAGGGGATGCAATAGAAGAAAATCTCTCAACAAACCGCCTGTAATAGCCAACCAACCCAAGAAACTCCTGATATCTGGAGGAGAGACAGGGCTGGTCCACTTTCTTACCGCTTCGATCTTTTAAGGATCCACTCTAATGCCATCACCGAAATGATATGACCAAGGCATTCTACGTACCTTAGCCAAAATTTGCACTTACTGAATTTGGTGAATAGATGATGATCTCAGAGAGTCTAAAGTACTGTTCTGAGATAGTTTGCATGATCACTCGCACTGAGGGAATAGACCAAAATATCATCTATGAAGGCTATGACAAACATGTCTAAGTACTTCTTTAACACATGGTTCATCAAGTCCATGAAAGAGGATGGGGCATTGGTAAGACCAAATGACATGAATAGGAATTCGAAGTGCCTATACCGAGTAAGGAAATCTATTTTTGAAATGTCACATTCTCTGACTCTGAGCTACTGATAGCCAGATCTGAGGTCTATCTTAGAGAAATAACTGGCACCCTGAAGTCGGTCAAACAAGTCATCAATTTTTGTAAGAGGATACTTGTTCTTGACCATGACCTTATTTAGTTTACGGTAGTCTATACAGATCCTAAGAGAACCATTTTTCTTGCGCACAAATAATAATGGAGCACCCCACGGGGAAATACTGGGCCGGATGAATCCCTTATCTAAGAGATCCTTCAATTGTTCTTTCAGTTCTCTGAGTTCTGCAGGTGCCAAATGGAAGAAGATTAATGCCGAAGTCTATTTCCATTTAGAGAGGAATTCCTGGAAGATTTTCGGGAAAGACATTTTAATATTTACCTACAACTGTAACTGATTCAAGACTGGGAGTTTCGGAACTAGTGTTCTTAACTCAAATAAGATGATAGACACATCCTTTAGATATTATTTTCTATGCCCGAAGGTAGTAAATAAGGTGACCTCTAGACACTGAAGTACCACCCTTCCACTTAAGGATGGGTTCATTCGGAAACTAAAACTAGACTATTCTGTTTCTGCATTCGACTATGGGATAGTAGGAGTAAATCCTATCTATGCCGAGAATGACATCAAAATTAGTCATCTCTAATTAGACTAAGTCTGCTGAAGTGACTTTCTAAAATATTATAATCGGGCAGTTCCTGTATACTCGCTGGGCTATGATGGTTTTACCCACTGGGGTAGAGACTTAAAAAAGGTTATACTAGGATTTTGGGACCGATTCCAAAATCTTCTACTATATAGGGAGTAACAAAAGACAAAGAAGCTCCTAGATCTAGTAAAGCATAAACATGCACATGAAAGATCTGTAACATACCAGTAACTACATTAGGAGTATTTTCCTGATCCTGTCGGGACTGAAGAGCATAGAGATGATTTGGGCGTTGCCCACTAATAGAACTTGTGGTGGCACCCAGCTGATTCAGGCGACCAGACTAAGCTGAGGAGGGGAAATAACTATGATAACTTGACTGAGTTCAGTCTCTGACTCTATATCCTGGATTACCACAACCGAAATAGAAATCACTACCAGCTCTACAAGCACCCTTGTGGTTCTTACCACAAGTCTGACAAAGGGGATTAGTTTGGGAATTGCTAACATTTCCCTGAGACTTATATCTTGGCGCTCTATCTCTGTTACCCTCCCTGAACTTAGGAACTGGAGCACTGGATGAAGAAGGGGTTGGAACTGATGACTCAGGACAAAACTGGGAATGGTTTCCTCCTCCTGATTTAGGCTAAGCAAAGTTGAAACTACCTATTTTCTCTCTCTTATTCTGCTTCTCCCTCTGCTTAATCTTCTTCTCCTCTATCTGTTGATCATGAGTCATATGCCTAGCTAAAGTCATGTCACTATTCAGTACGACAGATCTGCACTTATTTACCACACTATCATTTACCCCTGAAGCAAACTTACTCATCTTGGCTCTATTTTCTGCAACCAGATTAGGGGCATATCTATCTTATTGAGTAAACTTATGAGAATACTCTTTCACCGTCATATTACCATGCCTGAGGTTGATGAATTCTAGTAGCTTAGCCTCTCTAAGATCTTGGGGAAATAATTTGTCTAAGAATGCAGTGACAAACTTCTCCCACTCTTTTGGACCTGCATCATTTGACCTCTTTTGCTTCCACTATTTGAACAAAGTATGAGCCACATCCTGCAACTGATATGCATCTAGATCAACGCTCTCAATAGTATTCACCCCTATGATGTCTGTCACCTTCTGAACCTAATCAATGAATTCCTGAGGGTCCTCATCTACCTTAGACCCGAGGAAGGATGGAGGGTTCATTCGGGTGAAGTCCCAAATCCTAGCTGCAGCTCAATTTGCCACTGGGTTGGATGGAATGACTGTTGGCCGTTCATTTTAAGTGGAAACTGACTGAGAAAGAGTAGTGAATGCAGCCCTGAACTCCGCATGAGAAACATGATTGCCCAAAGGATCTTTGGGCTGGAGGGCTGACTGATTTCCATTTTTTCTTTTAGGAAGCATGTTCAGTAGAAAAAAGGGAGAAATGGAGTAGACTTATAGACTGACTTGATATTATGCTCACTGGCACTACATGAATACTAAAAGAGGGGAAACTATTCCTAAAACATCTTATAGCCTTTTGTACATAAATGTGGTGCGCAACACACCCATGTACAAGACTCTACTAGATATGTCTTTCAGACTTCTTAGGACTCTATTGAACCTTAGGCTATGATACAAAGTTTGTAACGCCTCATATCGGGTACCCGAATTGCTACACGGTGCTTATGACCCCGAAGGACCACAAGCTAACCCATGAATGAAATTTGTACTTGTACACTGCATAATATGACATAATAATGCGGAAATATGCATTGAAAGGCCATAAGGTTCAGTACTGAACATGACCTAAATGATATAACATCTGTGTGGGGTAATAGAATACCCAAAACAAAACTGAACATACTGAAGTCTAAAACATGATAGTCTAGAAAGCCTCTAACTAACTGAACTGTCTGAGTAAGGATTTCATGGGACATGTCCCTAACAAACTCCAACTAATAAAAACTGATTAATGGAATAATACGGAAATAATCATCTCCTCGGAAGATGAGGACTCACTTCTAACTCTGTTTGCAGATATCTGGAATCTATTATTGCTCTGGAGCTTATGTCTCTGAACCTATGGTATAAGACACCATAGTGCAAATGCGTCAGTACTTTAAATTTACTGGTATAAATATGAGGTAGGATGAATCATGGGGTTCATATGCATGAACAATAATAATAATTGACTAACTATCATGATTGTGAGAATACATGCATGGGACATAAAAACTGACACTAATATTATGATAACATGATTACTGAAGATGAATATAACTGATAACATGAGTGACTGTATCTCATTGTCCTAAATCTAATGGAACTAGCTGATTTCCATACTGTATCTGAGTTTACTGTATCTGACAGTCCTAAATTCTAAAGAATTATCTGAGTTCTATTACTGAGACTGATTGACTATATCTGACAGTCCTAATTTTGTAACATGAAATTATGGGAAGTAGTTATCTAACCGACATGCCTCTAATATGCTATTATAGCTGAGTTGGGGTCAAATATGTAACCCCAATTGAAAGGGTGTTAATACCATGCCACCGGTAAGGACAAACTGTGGGCAACCCTCATCTGATAGTCTTCCCTATACGAGAACGGTGGGGTCCTTATCTAACAGTGCTTATCCATCTTGTCAACCCTCATCAACAGTGTTGATGTCTCAATATATGCTTGAAACATAGTTCTGGAATGCAAGGTTAACTTCTACGGATCACACCTTCATCTGATAGTGTATTTACCCATCCTTGTGTTCACTCATTGCTAATTTCTACTCCAATCTGAATGGACACTGACTGATAGTGTATTTACCCATCCTTAGGTTCACTCGGTGCTAATTTCTACTCCAATCTGAATGGACACTGAACATGATTTACTGAACTGAACATGAGTTGAATTTTTGAATTCCGTTGAAGGACAGAATACTACTGATATCTAACAACTGACTGAGGTCATGAGATCATGTAGATTTTCCTGAGTCATAAGACTGTCTGAAGTCTAAGGATTCATAGCTTGACTGAGAGTATCATGAAAACATGAAATGGATCTAAGAACACAACTAATGCTTTGAGTACGAGTACCCCAAGGACTCGATGGAAGGAAACTTACCAAGCATAACTTACTTCAACATATAAATAATATCATAATCTATAATACATGTATAGAAGCATTTCATCAAAACATGTTATAGGCATAACTTGTACATACATGGGAATTTCATGGTATCATGCTAGTTATGCACTTTTCCTTCATATAGGCATTTAATGAAACATATTATAGGCATGGTATATGTAAACATCATTGTAATGTAATTAAAAATCATGGTTAAATTCTAATTTCATCATTAAAGGGTGTAATCATAGGTTTGTATCAATCTATATCTATAATAATGTAACCCACATAGAATTTATCATTCAACACGGAGTAGAATTCAATTTCTCAGTATCCAAATGAACAAGAGCAGCCCAATTATGAAATTCATAAGAAAATCCATAAACTTGAATTTAGAAAAGGAATTCTTGGGCTTCATGGACGAAAGGAGTCCATGAATGAACACTATGCATACCTTAGTTTGTGATTTCATGAAGATTGACGAAGAAACTTTCTTGGAATTGGATCTTTTATGAAAACCCTATCTTGTTCTTGAGAGGGTTTTAAGTGAAGAGAGTGTATTTTTGGTGAAAAATGGTTGAATCATGTGTTTAATGGCTTAAATAGGGGTGGAAAGTTGACCCTTTTAACCTTGGATGCGTTATTTAATTTCAGTAAAATCTTCCTTAACTGAACTCTGGCGCGACGCTGCGCTATTGCGTCGTGTCACTGATATTTGAAAATTGGGAAACTGAGGAATGTCATGACACGGATCCATTACGTTGCCCCTTCTTTTGTGACCTGGAACTTTGGCGCGACGCTGAGAAAATCGCGCTAAGACACTGGAATAGGATAATTCTGAATTTGGACCCTGACGTGATGCGCCATAATCGTGGATCCCTACTGGAATTTTCCAAATGCCATTTTCTCTTGTGGCACGGCGTGCCACTGACTAATATGGTGGTGTTTTATGATGGAAACTTGAAATAGTCGTCACTTCTTACCCGGTTACAGGATTTGGGCGAATCTTATATCGATGGAAAGCTTATTGAATTTCCCACATGACATAAAGTGAAAAACTTAAAAATTCCTCATGGAATAACCATCATTCAATTTAGAATCTAATACTATACATTCTTCAGATGAAATTAGCTAGGAAATGTATGGGGTATTACAAGCTCATGTGTTAGCTTGTGGTCCCTCGGGACTGTAAGCACCGTATGACGCCTAGGTTGTGCTCTCGGGAATAAGAAACTTGGTATCAAAGCCTAAGGTTTTAAAGTGTTCTAGGAAGTCACAAAACCGCGTCAAGTAGAGTATTATGCATGGGTGTGTAGCGCACCACACTTATGGACAAGAGGCTACAAGGCATTTAGGAAAATGTTTCCCTTCATTCAGTATTCATTTCATGCAAGTGATCATGAGCTAAAGTTAAAATCTCTGTCTAATCCATTTCTTCCCTCTGTTTACAAAACATGCCTCTTATGAAGAAATGAAGAAGAACAGGAAACTAACCAGCCCCTTAGCCCATCCAGGCAGATCCTCTGGACGAGCATATCTCTCTCACAGAATTCAGAGCTGCATTCACTACTCTAGCGAACTCCATAGCAGCACAGAATAAATGGCCATCTGTTGTTCCGGCCAACCTAGTGTCCAATACTACTGCAACCATAATTCGGGATTTTACCCAGATGAATCCTTATTCTTTCACAGGATCCAAGTCTTAGGAGGATCCACATGAATTCTTAGATATGGTTTAGAAGGCCACTAATTCTATGGGGGTAACATCTATTCTGAGTGTTGAGTTGGATGCATACCAGTTATAGGATGTAGCCCATACTTAGTTTGAGAAGTAGAAGGTTGATAGGGGTATAGATGCAGGGCTCGCAGAATGAGAAGAATTTGCCATAGTTTTTTTAGAGAGATTCTTCCCAATGAAGTTGAGGGAGGCCAAGGTGTTAGAGTTTATTAACTTGAGGCAGGTTAGCATGACCATGAGGGAGTTTTCCCTCAAGTTTACTCAGTTAGCTAGATATGCTCCTCATGTGGTAGTCGATAACAGGTCAAAGATGAGTAAGTTTTTGTTTGGCATATCTGATAGTGTGGTCAGAGAGTGTAGGACCGTAATGTTGATTAGTGAGATGGACTTGTCTAGGATGATGGTCCATGATCAATAGATAGAGGATCAAAAAATTAAGGAGGGAAAGAGAGGAAACAAAAGGGCTAGGATGTGTTGTTTTAACTATAGTCAGCCAAATTTAGAGGGTGGTAAGCGTCCTTAGTTTTATCATAGTTATTCAAACCCAGCACCCTCTTCATCCAGTTCTCTCATACCGAAATTCAAAAATGACAATAGGTATTGAGCACCATGCTCTAAGTCCCAGGTCATTGTTCGTAGTTCTTGTACAAATCCTTTATGTCAGAAATATGGCAGACACCATCAGGGTGAGTGTAGAGCGGGTAGTGATATGTTCTTTGAGTATTACAAGGCAAGCTATCAGACTCAGGAGTGTCAGGTAGTTATTTAGAAAGGTAGGGATGTATGCCACTTGGGCCAGTCCCATCAGTCTTCAGTTTTATTCGGTCGCCAAATTCAGTAGGGTACCAATTCCATTGCTACTAGTTGTCAGCTTCCGAACAGATTATATACTCTTCAGTCCCACTAAGATTAGGAAAAATTTCTTGTCGTAGTTACTGATACATTACAGGTCTTTCACTTATATGTTTATGTTTTACTATACGCTAGAGCTTCTCTTTATTTTATAACTCCATATATTGCCATCAATTTCAGAGTCAGCCCCGAAACTCTAGCAGAGCCCTTTTAAGTGTCTACCACAGTAGGTGTTTCTATTGTATCCAGATAGGTATACAAGAACTATTCGCTCACCATATCTCAGAAAGTTATTTCAGTTGATCACGTGGAGTTATAGATAATAGATTTTAATGTCATTCTCGGCATAGATTGGCTCCACTCGTTCTATGCCTCAGGTGATTGGAGAAATAGAATTGTTTATTTTCCATTCCCAAATAAACTAGTCCTTGAATGGAGGGGTAGTACCACAGCTCTTAGGGGTCAGTTGATTTCGTACCTTAGAGCAAGAAAAATGATATCAAAGGGGTGTTTTACCATCTTGTGCGATTCAAAGACTCTAACATGGAAATTTCAACTCTTGAATCAGTTCCAGTGGTAAATGAATTCTCAGATGTATTTCTTGAAGATCTTCCTAGAGTTCCTCTCGAAAGGGAAATCGACTTCAGAATAGACCTTCTTCAAAATAGTCAACCCATATCTATTCCGCAATACAGAATGGCTCCAGCTAATATCAAAGAGTTAAAAAACAGTTAAAGGATCTTCTAAATAAGGGATTCATCAAACCCAGTGTCTCCACATGGGGTACACCTGTTCTGTTCATGCGTAAGAAAGATGATTCTCTCATAATGTGCATAGACTATCATTAGTTGAACAAATTCAAAGTCAAGAATACATATCAACTTCCTAGAATCAATGACTTGTTTTATCATCGTCAGGGTGACAACTATATTTCAAAGATAGACCTCAGATCAGGCTATTATCATCTTAGAGTCAGGGAATGTGACATTCTGAAAATAGTTTTCCAAAATCATTATGGTCACTTTGAATTTCTAGTCATGTCCTTTGGTCTAACAAATGCCCCAACAGCTTTCATGGACTTGATGATCCAAGTGTTCAGGCAGTACTTGGATATGTTCATCATAGTCTTCATTGATGACATTCTTGTTTATTCCCATAGAGAAACTGAACATGCAGACCATCTCAGGATAGTGTTACAAACTCTTAGCGCTCACCAATTATTTGCAAAAATTAGTAAGTGTGAATTCTGGATAAGATCAGTAGATTTCCTTAGCCATATTATTTTTGGTGATGGCATTAGAGTTGATCCTTAAAAGACTGAAGTGGTAAGAAACTGGCCTAGACCTATCTCTCCATCTGACATCAGAAGTTTCTTGGGTTTAGCTAGCTATTACTATCGGTTTGTTGAAGGATTTTCTTCTATTGCATCACCCATGTCCAGATTGACTCAGAAGAAAGTTAAGTTTTAGTGTTTAGATTGCTGCAAGAAGAGGTTTTAGGATTTAAAGACTCGACTCACCTCAGCCCCAGTTCTTACAATGCTAGATGGTTCAAATAGGTTTGTTGTGTATTTTGATAAATCGAGAGTAGGTTTGGGTTATTTCCTCATGTACAGAGGTAAGGTTATAGCCTATGCCTCTATACAACTTAAACTTCATGAGAAGAATTACCCTACTTATGATTAGGACTTAGAAGCAGTAGTATTAGCCATACAAATTTGGAGGCATTACTTGTAAGGGGTACACGTAGATATGCTCACTGGCCAGAAGAGCCTGCAGTATGTGTTCTCTCATAAAGATTTAAATATGCATCAGAGAAGGTGGTTAGAGTTGTTAAAATATTATGACATAAGCGTTCTATATCATTCGAGAAAGGCCAATGTAGTGGTTGATGATCTCAGTATAATGTCTATGGGTAGTTTTGCTCAGGTTAAGGATGGTAAGAAGAAATTAGCTCAGCAAGTTCATCATCTTTCCCGACTAGATGTCCACTTAATCGATTCAGCATAGGTTAGTGTGCGGGGCATAGTAGCTCAGAATCATCTCAAGTTTTCAAGGTGAAGCAAAAATAAGATAGAAATACCAGTCTAGTTAAGTTGAAAGAAATAGTCAGAGACCAGAAAGTGGAGGTTTTCTCCTAAGGGGAAGAAGGTGTTTTTCATTTTCAGGGTAGATTGTGTGTCCCTCGTATAGATGAATTGATGCAATGAATTCTTGCAGAAGTGCATGGTACGCGTTACTCTATTTATCCAGGGGACACTAAGATGTACCCTGATTTATGAGAGATCTATTAGTGGAGTCGGATAAAGAGAGATATTGCAGAGCTTGTAGCTAATTGCTCTATGTGCCAGTAGGTTAAGATTGAGCACCAAAAGACTAGTGGGTCCATGTAGGAGTTTAGTATTCCCACTTGGAAATGAGAGGAAGTTAACATGGACTTTGTGATAGGTTTTCCTCGTACTCGTCATCAACATGATTCCATTTGGGTCATCGTAGATAGGATGACCAAATAAGCTCATTTTTTGTCAGTCCATACCTCTTATTCAGCTGAGGAATACCAAACTCTATCTTAAAGAGTTGGTCAGGTTGCATGGTGTTCCCTTATATATCATCTTATATAGTGGTACCTAGTTTACATCTCACTTCTAGAAAGCATTCCAAAATGGTCCTTGACCCAAGTCTGTCTCAGTACAACTTTCCACCCTCAGACAGATGGTCAAGCGGAACAGACCATTCAGACTCTAGAAGATATGTTAAGAGCATGCGTAGTTGATTTTAAAAGTAGTTGGTATGACCACTTGCCTTTGATTGAATTCACATATAATAACATCTATCATTCCAGTATTTGGATGTCTCCATTTGAGTCTCTCTATGGTAGGATATGTAGATCTCTAATTAGTTGGTTTAAAGTAGGTAAGATCGTAGTAGTAGAGCCTGACTTAGTGTTTCATGCATTAGAGAAGGTTTAGTTGATCACAGAAAGGCTTAGGGCTTCCCAGAGCCAACAAAAATCATATGTTGATGTGAGGAGAAAGGATCTCGAGCTTCAGGTCGGTGATTTATGTACTTGAAAATCTCTCCCATCAAAGGAGTGGAGAGATTCAGCAAGAAAGGGAAACTCAATCCCTAATATGTCGGTCCCTTCAGAATTCTCAGTTGTTTCAGAAAGGTAGTTTACGAGCTTGATTTGCCTTCAAATTTATCCCCAGTATAACCATTATTTCATGTCTCATTATTGAAAAAGTGTATTGGAGATCCAGCTGTAGTATTTCCCTTAGAAAGTGTAGATATTCAGAACAGTCGTTCCTTTGAGGATGTTCCAGTCAAAATTCTTAATCATCAAGTTCGTAGACTAATGAACAAAGAAGTTCCATTGGTCAAAGTTCTTTGGTGGAATTAGGCCATTAAGGGATCCACTTGGGAAGCAGAGGCAGATATGCAGACCAAGTACCCTCATTTTTTCTCCGCGAATTCATAATGGGTTTAAGGTACTAATCTCCTTAAGGTTTCTCTCTATCATGCTAAGTTTTAGTTGCACATCATGTTAATTTTAGTCGTGCATTCATCAGTCTATTCATTCATGCATATCATGCATTAGATGTGCATGTTCATTGTGTAATCTCAGTCTATCAGTTATCCCTCAACTTAACCAGTCTCATTCGAGGACGAATGATCCCAAGGGGAAGATATTGTAATACCCCACATTTCCTTAGCATAATTTAAGTACCAATACATTAGTATTCGTATGTAAAATTTTTGAAACACTCATTATTTTTTAGTTTAGATCCTGTTATTGCATAGGAAATTGAATTATCTTTCTAACGATATAAAATTCTCCATAATCCAATAACTGGGTAAGAAGTTATGGCGATTTTAAGTTTCAGTGGTTAAACATAATCATTTTGACCCTTAGCGCATTGCAGAGCTAGTATAAATGAAAATTGTCAAAAACTAGTGGGCCTCCGTGATTTTGATGCATCGCGCCATAGGCTCAGTTCAGAATTGTCATTTTCCAGTGATCCCACGCGATACCACAACAATCATGATAAGATTCCAGGTCGCAAACAAAGTGGCAACGCGATTGCACCACGTTACACCACTGTGCATTTTCCCAGTTGTCCAATTCCAGTGATACGTGCGAAAGCGCCGTGTCGCGCCAGTGGTGTTTTTAAAAAAAAATTGACAAAAATTAAAATTGTTGCCCAAGGTTAAAACAATCCTTTCCCATTATTTTCATCCACCCACGTGTGATATTTAAGCACTAAAAATGTTTTAAGTTTATTAATCACTCAATTTCCCCCCCAAAATTCAAGAACATTCTCTCTAAAATGCAAACCCTAGCTCTCAAATTCAAGCTAAAACCTCAAGAATTCACCAAGAATTTTAAGAAATTCATCAATTAAGGTATGTTAGATGTTCATCCAAGGATTCCTTTCATTCATGGAGTCCAAGTATCCCATTTTAATTACCAAGTTATAATCTTTCCAAGTTATTATGTTTTAAATTATGATTTCACCCATGAATCTCCATGTACAATTAATTTTATATCATGATTCAATGAAATTATTGTTGTTATTCAATCCTCCATGTTTCAATATTATTATCTATTGTATTAAACCATGATTTAATACTATTATGTCAGATTCATGCTATTTCTATAAGTTCCATGACATTCCTATGATTGTTTTAAACCATGAACTACAAGTGTTTGATAAAATGCCTACAAGAGTGATTAATTTACTAAAAGACTTCATGCTTTGTCCCCAAGATTTAATGTCATTTTACCATTGATTTTTTTTAGTCCTGGGGGTATTGAATACCCGAAAACCATAGTTGTTTATGTAGTCTAGTCTCAGTATATTATAGAATAGTCTTCAAAACATACTATGAGTATTATCAGAATAGTCAGATATCAGTTAGTTAACTCCGACCAGTCTAGCATTTCAGTGTCTTTCAGTTGGGAGTAAATTTAGCATGAGCGAGTGTAGGGTTGGCGGCTTCCCCTTCAGATAGGAAGAGTTGTTAGTAGTAGTCCCTATACTCCAGAACTATGTAGTCAGCATAGGATATGAGATGTAACCCATTAAATTAGGCTTGAATATCTCACAGGGGTCACCCGTCAGTTCAGGCTTGACACCCTTAGTCCTTTAGACATTATATTAGTTTAGTGGATCAATACAGCCAGTGTTAGTACCCGTGGCACAATATTAACACCCTTCCAATAGGGGTTATAGGTTGGACCCCGATGATCTTAGATTGGGGCATGTCGGTTAGATGATACCTCCCACAGTCTTAAATACAGTCTCAGTTACAGTCCTAGTTCAGTTATTTAGTCTTAGTATTGTTTGACCAAAGCATACAAATTTTAGTTATTTTAGTATTTTAGTTTATAGATTTCACTCAGTTCAAGTTATATTCTTGGTCATCATCCTCAATATCTATAAACTTTTATGTATCTTCAGTATTTATAGATTTTTATGCATACTCAATCTTTACAGATTTCCATATTTTCCCAGTATCTACAGATTTCATACTCTCTATTTAGTACTCCATGCTTTTTATGCATATTAAGTTAATTATTAATTCTGTTCATGAAACCATGCATATCAGCCTACCCCATTTAGCATACCAGTACATTTAAAGTACTGATCGTAAACCTTTTCTTTTGAACTATGATGTATTATATCATAGGTTCTGATGCTCAGTTCTCAACTCGCGATTAGACTTATCATATCCTCAGTAGTAGCAGTACTGAGTCCTCATACTTCGAGCATAGTCTTACTTTATTTCATATCTCAGTTTAGTAGTTAGTTGGAGTTAGTTGGGGACTGTCCCGTCAACTTACATATTTCAGTTTTAGAGGCTTATTATACATTAGATTTAGTTATTCAGTATTCAGACATTACAAATAGTTATCCAGTTTATTAGTATTTTATCAGATTCAATCAGTTATTTCTAGACTCATATTTCAGTCTTGAGTTCAATTATTAAAACCGTATGGCATGTCAGTATTCTTCCAAATTTATGATGATGTTATTCAGTGCTCATAACAAGTACCATCTCATGGGTTATCTTGGGGTCCCTTGGGACTGTAAGCACCGTCTGACACCTAAGGTGTGCTCTTGATGCATTACACAATAGTAAGGGAGTATGAACCAATTACGACCCCCTCGGTAGCCATGTAAACAATGTAGAAAGCTTTATTTAGGTGCATGTTGGTTTAGGACATATACTTTCTTTTGGTGTGGTACATCGGGGCATATGATAAGAGAATGCCCACTTAGGATCATTGGTGGTATGGCACGACCTACTGGATCAGCCGTAGCTTCATCATTATTAATTTCTTCTTTAGGTAGGTGTGTACAACCTATAGGTTATGGTAGAGGTGATAAAGAAGCAACAATTATGGGTAGCTGATGTGGTAGCTGATGCGTCAAGTTATTAGGCTATGGTAGGAACTTATGGGTAGTCTATGGAATGATAGGGAATGACTAGAGATCTACACCAATTAGCTAATTTAGGAGTTCGCCTTCTTGAAACTCCAGATGAGGTTCTTATTATGCATAATTCGACAGAATCTTCATTAGTAGTTGAAGTAAAAGAGAAAAAATATGCATATCCCATTCTATTACAGATCAAGGAGAATGTACAATGTGGTATGATAAAGTTATTTGAGCTTACGCAAGAGGGAGTAGTTTGGTGCCAAAACAGATTATGTGTACCTAATGTAGATGGGCTAAGAAAAAGGATTATGATAGAGGCACATCATTCAAGGTATTCCATCCATCCAGGGTTAACTAAAATGTAACATGAGTTGAAAGGAATATATTGGTGGGGTGACATGAAGAAGAACATTGCAGAATTTGTACCCAAATATCTAAATTGTCAAAATGTTAAAGTAGAGCAACAAAAGCCCGAGGGTTATATGCAATGTATAGATCTTCCAATCTGGAAGTGGTACATGATCAACATGGATTTTGTCACTGGTTTTCGTCGTACATCTCAAAAGTTTAATTCCATATGGGTGATAGTTGATAGGCTTACCAAATCAGCACACTTTCTACCAGTTCAGACCACTTATATAGTTGAAGAGGATGCTAAATTGTATATCAACGAGATAGTTCGACTACACGGAGTTCCAACCTCTATTATATCAGATAGGAGAGCTCAATTTACTGCAAATATTTGGCAGTTTTTTCAGAGAAATTTCAGAACACAAGTTGCTTTTAGCACATCTTTTCACCCTCAAACAGATGGACAAGCAAAACGTACCATTCAAGCACTTGACGTTATGCTACGAGATTATATATTAGACTTTAAAGGTATTTGGGATGATCATTTAACTCTCATCGACTTCTCCTACAACAATAGCTATCATTCAAGTATCAAAATGGTGCCATATGAAACTTTGTATGAAAGCAAGTATAGATCACCAATTGAAAGGTTTGAAGTAGGTAAAACTACCTTGTTTGGGTCTTATTTTATTCATCAATCTATGGAAAAGGTTAAAGTGATCCAACAGCAGCTACAGACAGCCAAAGTCGACATAAGTCATATGCAGATGTTAGAAGAAGAGGGATAGAGTTTTCTATAAATGATTGGGTGTTCCTGAAAGTGTCACCAATGAAGGGGGTTATGATATTTGGTAAGAAATAAAAACTAAGTCCATTTTATACAGTCCCATATAAGATTACTTGGAGGTTTGGACAAGTCACTTATGAATTAGAGCTACCATAAAAGATCTCAATAGTTCATCCAGTATTTCACGTCTCAATCCTTCGAAAATGCAAGGAAGATCCATCTCATATTACTCCTACTAAATATGTACAAGTTATGTAAGATCTCACCTATGAAGAAATACCTATTGCTATCCTAGATCGACAAGTTACGAAGTTGAGGAATAAAAAAATAGTTTTTGTAAAAGTGCTTTGGAGAAACCAATTAGTAGAAGAGATAACATGCGAAGCTGAACAACCAATGATATCTAAGAACCCCCATTTGTTTAAATATGAAGAGAAAGTCCAAGATGCTGGAATAGAGCAATAACAAGTAATTATAATATATATGTACTATGTGATAATAGGGATATTAAACTTAGGCTTGAACTTGTTTTGGTTGGACAGTTATACTAATATTTGAGGACGAATGTTCCTAAGGGGGGAGGATGTAACACCTCGTATTTTGCATGCACTTGTTCTATTTATAAGGAACATGGTATAGCCTTGTGGTATAGTCAATGGGCGAGATTTATTATATGAGTATTGACATTACAGATGGAGTTCTAGATATTGCCCATACGTTTTAATGTGACGCGATCAAGTTAACATCGATAAAACTATTTAACTTGGAAACATAAGTTGATATTTGAATCTAAAGTTTAAAGTGACCAAGTATGTACAAGTTATAAGTTAGATTAAAGGGATTAGGAGCTAGAAATGGAATAGAGTATTGAGGTGGTTGATTGACTTAATTAAGCTAGTAGGTGAGTCACCTATTTAAGCTATTTGGACGAAATTATTGGGCCCATGACTATGGACCAGATTTGGGCCTATACTAATGTACTCATTTGGGCCTAAATTTAATAAAAGAGGAAGAAAATGGATAAATGACCCAAATAAAAAATCAACCAAGGCCAAAATATAATAGAGCCCGACTAATAAATTAAGCAAGTAGGTGCATCACCTACTTTGACATTTTGAGTAGCTTGAACTCCTTAAGTAAGTGCATCACCTACTTGGACCAAATTGATCAAATTTGGGGTCCAAAAATGCAACTAAGTGGATGGAAAAAAATAGGGCCTTTATAAGGCCACGTGGCTGGTCATTTTCCCTCATTCTTAAGTAAAAAAAAGATTATATTTCACAAAATCTCTCTACTTTCTCGAAAGAAACTAGGAGCAGCCTAATAATTCCTTTTAGGATTCTTGGAGAAACCCTATCCTTTATAGCCCAAGGTAAGTTAAATCACTTATGTTTTAGCTTAATTATCTTATGGAAGATTAGAAAAAAATGCTATAAGTGCTTAATTATTATTTCATGGCAGAATATAGAACAAGCTACTTGCTTACTCTATTTTTTTGTTATTAAGAGATCTCTTTTCTTCTTTGATTTAAAGTGTGAAGGAAAGTGAAAGTTGAAGTTCTTGAGGAGTTCAAATTAAAAGAATAAGTTGCAGAATTGTGAAAAGGTGACTGCTCCATTTTGTTCTCCTTATATATGAATTTGAGAGAGGGTTATGGATATATTGTTATTAAGAACTCAAGAGATGATGAGTACAATAATTGATTGCTACAATAAAAGGGATTTGGGGCTATTTTGTGGAATGTTTTGTATGTGTATATTATAGGCTGCCAGGTTGATGTTGGAGAAAGGTGTGACTAGTTCGTATTGAAATATAGAAGAAAGGTGTAGAGGAACACCATCGGATTTATTATTGCCTTTGGTTACTTCCCAATCTGTATTGCATATTATTTGGAGAGTTTAATGAAGCCAATGTGGTTTTGGTGAATCTTATAAGAACATGTATGGTATGTGGGTGTAATTGGTGGAGAAAAGGGTTAAAATAACACCCTTGATTGATAGATTAAGGGCTTACTGCCTAGTTACTATTTTTGTGAATTTAAATAGCCCAAATGTGTCAGTTGGTTTCTAATATTAGTTTACCATATATTCTATTGTAGATAAGTAATCTAAAAGGCAGGAAGTCAAGTTTCGTTAGTTTCAGAGTTATATAGCCAGGTATGTAAGGTATACTCTATTTTATACTCTTTGGCAAGAAATCAGACATTTGGTCCATTAAGTATGCTTCCAAGGTTATCCTATAACAAGTGATACATAATGGTAGCGTATTATATCCCATGTAATCAATGAACTTGTTCCCACTCTCTAACGTGTTAAAACACCTCAATACATGCTTATTATTAAACCTGCACATCTATTTTCACTAGATAATTTCAGTAGTTCTCTATTTACTCAAATAAGACCTATGTGTTATTTTCAGCTCCTAAACACTTCATTTGTGTGCCAACAGCTCCCTACTTATTTTTTGTTGCATTAAGTGCCCATTTACATATATCTTAAAGGTAGATTATTGTTTCAAGGTACTATAATGTTATGACCACCAAAATAACAATCTCAAAGCCTAAATAAACTAAGTAACAGAAATCTATAAAACGAGTGGCAACTCAGGGGCATATGCCTAGCATGGGCTGATCTCGATACCTTTATATGTTGGTGGCATCTCAGGTGCTAAGCCTAGTATGGGCCAATCCCAATGTTCATATGGGTGGCATCTCAAGGGCGTAAGCCTAGCATTGGCTGATCCCAAGTTATCTATTTACCACAATTTAGTTGGTCATTTGGATTATATGGCTTAAAAAGATTATGAAGTAACAAAGGTAAAAATAAAGAAAAGAATGTAATGTACGTAGTCCCAGGTGTATATTAAATACTTGTCTACTTGCATTTCTTATATTCTTGTGTCTTACTTCTATTAAGATCTTGTATCATGTGTTGTTACCTTCAGCCTTACATATTAAGTACATATTTTTGTATTGATGTCCCTCAAGGGGGACCTGTATTTTATGCTGCAGGCATAGGTTCTTCATATAATACACCTCGCTAGTAGGAGCACATGCTATTCAGTGACCATTGGTGAACTCTAGGTTCATTCAAGGCTTTCCGAGTGTGTTCCATATATTTTGGTATTATTCAGTAGTCAAGAGTAGGGCGGTGGTTTGTCCCAACCCTAAATAAGTTTATGTATCTTTTAGAGGCTTTGTAGACTAATGTAAAGTTAAATATGGTAGTGTCTTGTCTTTTTAATGTGGTGGCCCCAACGGCCAAGTGTTGTATATATAATTTTATTCTTTTCTATATAGTTATTCTTAACGATGCATAATGTTATGTTTGTCAGAACCTTTGGTTTTCATAGTTACATGCATACGAAGTACAAGGTTATGGATTGGTTCTCTCGGGCCTTTACGACTATGGGTGCCTATCTGCCCCAATAGGATTTGAGGCATGACAGTTGTATTTCATGTTATGGGAATTTTTATGTACTTTGGTTACTTTATGGATATTGGTTTTCGCTATGATTGGAGGCATGTCCCAACCAAATATTTGTTTTTTTTTCAATTAGAAACTTTTGTGGAACTACTATGGGTTGGAATGGGCGGGATCGGTATTGGTGTCATCCTTAGTATTGGAATTGGTATTGATTCTGATACCGTTGGATGAAATTTCACACTACTCCATCCTTTTATGTTATGTAATAGAACTTGGTTTTTTTATTATTTTGGTTCACGGTTTAGTTATGGCTATTGATTGGTTTGCAGACTATTGAACTCGTTTAGGTCAGTCACGGTTATTGACCTATCCTAGAGTATAGATTTGGATAGTTATATGATATCTTATCATATGCTCGAAATTCATTCGACTCAGGGTATGTGCTTGACGGTTGAGTTGGGTATTGGAGGTGGTCCCCGGTCCTAGTTGGACTTGGGATGCCTATTATGATATGTCTACAATTGGGTCCTCTCAAATTAGTATCAGAGCCCTAGTTATGGTCAGTTGAGAGTTCACAAAGCCGTGTCGAGTAGAGTCTCTTTTAGGGGTGTGTAGTGCTCCACACTCAAAAGGGAGAGGCTTCAAGGCATTTAGGAATGTTTCACTTTATTGGTATTATATTTTAATCTGCAAGGTCTAAGGTCCTTTCTAATCCTTGTTTTTTTCTTTTCAAATCATGCCTCGACGGTCTGGAACAAGAGTAAACTATTTTGTCTCATCTGGTGACAACGTGTAAGAGACACAGGGGATCTATACTCGGTCTAAGGGTCCAGTCCCTGATATTTCTAGAGTTTCACCAGTTACTACTAGTCTTCTTTACGGTGAGGTGACGAATGTAGAATTTCATCAATCGATTCATACTATCGCTCAGTTAGTTACTTCTCAGGCTGAGCGGGATGCACATGGTATTTCATCTCTTTAGGCCACAAGGGTTGGCTAGTTTATGAAGATGAATTCTCCTACTTTTATTGGATTAATGGTGGATAAGGATCCTCAGGGTTTCTTTGATGAAATAGTGAAAATTTTTAGGGTGATGAATATAAAGAGTTTGAATTTTACAGCTTATCAGCTCTTAGATATTGCGTACCAAAGGTATGAGGAAAGGGATAAGGTAAAGTTGATGTTGAGAAGTTGTCCTTATAGGAGACTTTCTCAAATACTTTTCTAGATCGTTTCTTTCCTAAAAAGCTGAGAAAGCAAAGATGGAGAGTTTGTGAATCTTAAAAAGGGAAATATGACTATCAAGGAATATCCCTTGAAGTTTCATAAGATACCAAGGTATTCTCCAGAATTGGTGTCAGATATGAGGTTGGGATGAGAAAGTTTATTTCTGGGTTATCTCGAGATTTGATCCTCGAAAGAAAGGCTGCTATATGATTAAGGTTATAGATATTTCAAGGTTGGTGGTTCATATACAACAGGTCGAAGATGAAAAGAGAAAATAAGCAAAGTTTGGGTTAAGGCATGGTAAGATGTTCAAGTCTTCTAAACAAGGTGGTGGGATACAGCAAAGTGGTCGGGTGGCGGTAAGTGGCGAAAAAAGAAGCGAGGGAGTTGTGGATATTTCTCTTTTGATAGTTCTCCTTACCCGAAGCAGTCAGGTGTTAAGCGCCAACAGGGTGGCAAATATTTCTAGGTACAGGGTGCCCAATTTCAGGAAAATAGGGCTCAGTCGGCTTCTTTTTGCCCTCCCTGTCAGTTTTGTGGTTGTCTTCATCGGAGATTTTTTGATGAAGAAAGGGAAAAATGTTTTAAATATGGATAGACAAGACATATGCTTAGGAATTATCATGTTGTCAAGGGTGCTTTGAGAGCGGTCAAAGCCCCAATCACTTCAACTTTTGCTCCTGCTCCTAGTGGTGCTACTTCGGTGTCTGCTCCTATTTTTTGTATCAGCACAAGTCAAAATAGGTTATATGCTCTTACATCTTAATAGGATTCTGAGGAATTTCCTGATGTCTTTACTGGTACATTGCAACTCTTAGCTTGTGACATGTATTATCTACTTGATCTGGGGTCCACTCTCTCTTATGTGACACTATTTATTGTTGTGTGTTTTGGTTTTAATCCTGAGGTTATTTCGGATCCATTTTTTGTTTCTACCTTGGTAGTTAACTCAACTTTTTCTAAGAGAGTCTATAGGGTATGTGTGGTATTTATTGGTAATAGGGAGACTTAAGTGGATATATTTGAACTTGATAAGGTGGATTTTGATGTTATTCTGGGTATGGATTGGTTACACTTGTTATGCATCCTTAGATTGGTGTAACTGTAAGGTTGTCTTTAGGTTCCTCAATGAACTGATTATAGAGTCGGAGGGTGGTTCCCTAGCTCCTAGAGGAAGGTTTATTTCTTATCTTAGAGATCAGAGATTAATATCAAAATGGTGTCTTTATCACATGGCCTGGGTTAAAGATTCTAACTTGGAAGGTCATTTTTCTATTCGATTCAAGTGGTAAGTGCATTTCCTGAGGTCTTTTTGAATGATCTTTCTAGTGTCCATCTGGATAGGGAGATTGTGTTTGATATTGAGTTGGTTATGGACACTCATCTAATATTTATTCATCCTAATAAAATGGCTTCAACTGAGTCAATAAAACTCAAGGAGTAGCTTAAAGATCTTCTAAATAAGGGGTTTATTCTTCCTAGTATATCCCTGTGGGGTGCACTTTGTTCCTATGCAAGAAAGATGGTTTCCTTCGGTTGTGCATTGACTATCGAAAGTTGAATAAGGTTACGGTTAAGAACAAGTATCCACTTCCAAGGATAGATGACTTATTTGATATGTTGAAAGTTCCAAGTTATTTTAAAAGATAGATCATAAGTCTGGGTATCATAAACTTAATATTAGGGAGGATTATATCCCTAAGATGGTTTTCAATCCTCGTTATTGGCACATTGAATTCTTGGTGATGTCATTTGGTTTGACTAATTCTCCAGTGGCATTTATGGATTTGATGAACAAGGTTTTCAAACAGTTTCTGGATCTTTTTATCATTGTGTTTATTTATGACATTCTAGTTTATTCTAAAAGTGAGGTGGATCATGCCAATCACCTCTGTGTGGTGTTGCAGACCAGGAAGGAATAGTAGTTCTATGCCAAGTTCTCTAAGTATGAGTTTTAGTTGAACGTTGTAGATTTCTTGGGTCATATTATTTTTAGTGAGGGGATCATGGTAGATCCACAAAAGGTGGCTATGGTTAAAAAGTGGCCTAGACCCACGACTCCAACCAATGTTAGAAGCTTCTTGGGTTTGGATAGGTATTATAGAAGGTTTGTGGAAACGTTTTCTTATATAGCTTCCCCATTGACTAAGTTGACTGAAAAATGGCAAGTTTTCTTGGTCAAAAGCGTGTGAAGGGAGTTTTGGAAAGCTTAAGGATAAGCTATCTTTGGCTTTGGTTTTTACAGTGCCTGAAGGTAATAAGGGGTTTATGGTGTATTATGATACATCCCAGGTGGGACTTGGTTGTGTTTAGATGCAGCATGGGAAGGTGATTGCCTATGCTTCTAGGTAGTTAAAGGTGAATAAGAGGAATTATCCTACTCATGATTTATATCTTTTAGCAGTGGTTTTTTCTTTGAAAATCTGGCGGCATTATTTTTATAGAGCGCACGTGGACATCTTTTCTGATCATAAGAGTCTACAGTATGTGTTAACTCAAAAGGAGTTAAATCTTAGGCAAATTAGATAGTTGGAATTTCTCAAGCACTGTGATAAGAGTCTTCACTACCACCTAGGTAATGCGAACGTGGTTGTTGATGCTTTTAGTAGGTTGCCTATGGGAAGTTTGGCTTATGTGGAGAAAGGAAAACGGTAATTGGTGAATGATATTCACCACTTGGCCAATCTTAGAGTTCGTGTCTTAGACTAAGAGTATGGTGGTGTATTGGTACAAGAAATAATTCGATTGTCTCTTTGTGAAGAAGTCAATGAGAAGCAAATGCTAGATCCTATCTTGATAAAAATCAAGAGTGATATTGGTGGGTAAAAGGTAAAGGTATTTGAGATCTATGGTAATGGTACTTTACGGTACCAAAGGAGGTTTTGTATTTCTAATGTGGATGGTTTACAACAAAGGGTAGGGGCATGAATCGCGCTACCTTGTTTCTCTCAATTTAATAAAAGTGTATCATAATCTTGAGGATATGTATTGGTGGAATGATATTAAAAGGGATGTGGCTGAATTTGTAGTAAAGTACATAGTGTGCCAATAAGTCAAAGTTGAGCACATAAGGCCTTGTGGGTTGTATCAAGAAATTGAGTTACCCAAGTGGAAATGAAAGGTAATCAGTATGGATATAGTTACCGATGTTACTCGGTCTTGGAACCAATTTTATTTGATTTGGTTCATCATGGATAGGATGACGAAGTCTTCTCACTTCTTGCAAGTGATGACTACCTTTTCGATGGAAAATTATGCGAATTTTTCTTTGGGAGATTGTGAAACTGCATGGGGTACCTATTTCAATTATTTCTGATCTAGCTACGTAGTTTTCATCTCATTTTTGGCTATCTTTTTAGAAAGAATTAGGGACTAAGGTTAGTTTGAGTACTACTTTTCATCCTCAGACCGATGGGAAAGCAGAGAGGACTATGAAGATATTGGAGGATATGCTTCGGGCGTGCGTGATTTATTATGGTGGTAATTAGGTTGAGCATCTTCCTTTGGTAGAGTTTACTTACAATAATAGCTATTATTATAGCATTGGAATGACCCATTTTGAGGCATTGTATGGTAGGAGGTATAGATATCTTATTGGTTGGTTTGAGCTTGGTGAGGCGAATATGTTCGGTCTGAATTTTATTTATTAGGCTATGGAAAAAGTGAAGGTGATTTAGGATAGGTTTAAGGTTGTCCAAAGTCATCAAAACTCCTATATAGATGTAAGGCTAGACTTGGAGTTGTAAGTTGGGGATAAGGTGTTCCTGAAGGTATCTCCATGAAGGAAGTAATGCGGTTTGGTAAAAAGGGGAAGCTCAGTCCCCGGTTCTATTAGTCCATATGTTGTTTCGCAAATGGTTGGTAATGTGGCTTATGAATTGGAGTTTCCATATAGTTTGAGATCTGTTTATTCGGTATTTATTGTTTCCATATTAAGGAAGTGCATTGGCGATCCTTATTCCATTGTTCCCTTTGAATGATTGGGTATCTCGAATTGTCTGTCTTTTGAAGAGGTTCTGATTGAGATATCTGATCGGTAGGTTCGTCAGTTATAAACCTAGGATGTGGCCTCGAATAAGGTTCTATGGAAGAACCACAAGGTGGAAGATGCTACATGGGAAGTGAAAGGGGACATTAAGTCCAAGTATCCGTATCTATTTTCTGCTCTTAAGATTCATACGAAAGGTATGTGTTCTTCAACATACTTTTGTTTTCAAACTTTTTTAAATAAAAGATTAATATCTTTGCATTTTTATTTTCTAACTTGGTTAAAGGTTGGGTTGATATTTTGTAATGCATATGAATTGTGCTAGTGGTTACCCTAACTTGTCCATCATTCGGGGATGAATTTCCATAGTAAGGGAGACTATAACACCCTAGGTTTTTGACCCTTAGAAAATTTACTAGATTTTTTATTTTTGGACAAGTTACGACTATAGGGAATGACTCGAACCTTGTGGTACGAGTGGTATGGGTTTGTCGTATGTTGAACAGTGTTGGATGGTGGGTTGAATTTTGTTCCTGAAATGGATGAGTAGTATGAGCCGTATTGGTGGATAGGGTTGTTTGGTTTTGTTCTTTCCTTCACTTAATCTTAGACTTGGTAGCTTAAGTTGGATCTGAGTATGAGTGGATCCCTATGATCCATAAGTTAGGATGTGAGTCGTACCATGAACTCATATGATGGACAGTGTTCAAACCACTTGTGATCTTATTCTTCCAGGGGTTTGGGTCAAGGATACTAGTCGTATGCTTTGGGTATGACTTGGTTTTGGTAAGTTGTACCTTAGACAATTTTGGGTCCAAGGGGGAGGCCTAGGGTATGATTGGTGGGTACCACTCGTATTAGAGGGTACGACTAGTCTGGTTAGACATACCCCTTGACGGGAATTGTATGCAATTTAAGTAAGGGCAATCTATACACCCAATAAGTCCCAACGACTTTTAACACACTTGGGAGGTTATTTGCCTATTATTCTATTCATTAACACTTAGAAAACACTCTCTAAACCTCTTTGAAGTTCTTGGGCAAAGGAAGCTAGGGTTTCATCTTAAGGATTAATTTGGGGCTTGTGTTGATGATTTCTCTCCTTTATCTTCTCAATTAAGAAATTTACTCTACCCTCATTTTAGTTCCAACTAAAAAGCATAGTTTTATACAATGTTTTCATGGCATAATTGATCTGAGATGATTTTATACATTTTGGTGTCATTATTCTTGCTTATTTCGCCTTGTTTTGATGCAATTCCTGTGCTTAACGTGTTGATATTGATATAAATAAGCATTTGAGTGTCCAAGTTTGTATTTATAATGTCCAAAGTATTTTTCACACAAGTTTGTATTTAATTAAGTAATTTAGAGTTCAACCCAGAAAACAGTTTTACTAGCTTGAGTTAGGGGTATGTCTAGTTGATCTCGGTGGATTCTAATATGTTTAATTTGTTCCAAATATTTTAATGGTGTAATTATAAGTGGAATAACTTATTTGTAATGTGCAAATTTTAATTTGATTAAGTCAAGAGTCGAAATAATAAGTGGAAGATCATTGCAAATTTGTCTTATCTTAGCTCTTGTTTTGATTAATCGTTGAGGTTATTTGTTGTTTTGATCTTTAATATGTGGTGTGTGATATTTTTTTATCTGAATACGGTGATATATTAATTAGTTAAAGGTCAAAAATTTATTGGAAATATAGTAAAAAAGGTATGAGCAAAGGATAGGACGTTCAACACTTAACAAAAATTTTGAAAGCGAATTTCAGTGAGTGAACGTGAAGTCGACGCGTCACGTTAACATTCCCAGTGCTACCATTTCATTGATGCGCTAACTGGCGCATCACATCGATAATTCATGCACAGCATTAAATGCCGCTGACACAGGACTTGGTCCAATTTTGGATTTAATTGAAATTTGCACGCATTTCAAGGACTAGAGGAGGGAATCTTTTGCACTTTTCATGATCCCTCTAAAAGTGGATTATTATAATATATTGGACAACAATATTAATATTGGATGGCTGACAACAACTTTGATAGTATATTTATATAAACCTGGACACGGTGGACAAGACAACTTGGTCAATTCAGAGGTTGCTACTTCTTTTTTAGGTTTTAGTAATTTTTGTTTTAGTTGTTAATTTTTCATATTATGTATTCAATTATTTGGATCTTGATTATGAATATTATTGACTAATCCTTCTTTTTTTGGAGTTAAAGCGAAGAACATGATTACTATTATTTTGGATTAAATTCGATTAATTCTTCTTATCAGTGTTGGTTGTTTGTTTATTCTTGTTTTAATATTTTAAGGATTCGCAACTCTTAGAATACATATATTGCAGACTTTTTGATCTCGGGAGAGGGATTAGGGAGTAGAACATGGGAATAAACAAAGTTTGGGTTTTTATTCTTTTATAAAATAAAAAATTAAACTTAGCGTCTACGACAGGGATGTACTTAGATGCCTTACTTGATGCACACGTAGAATGATAACTTTAATTAACTTAATTAAATTATTACATCCACACTCAACGATGTAGTTGTAATGTCCAAATTAGGTAAAAGATTAGAGGTTGGGAAACCCTAATCATGCAATTAACCCTACGAATCAACAACCAAGATAAGCGAATTAACGAATGAAATTCAATAACATAGTATGATTGTTCGAAATGCTTTAACCCTGAGCTTTAATCTATTGATTGTTCCAAGTACTTTTATTTGACCCATTATTTACTTTATTTTTAGTTTACAAAATTCCAAACTTTATTTTGGTTACTCTCGTATCAATTGAATCTAAATTGTGAACTGAAATCAAATAGTTCCAAAATCAAGTCTGTATGGGATCGATACTTGGCTTCTTGAACGCCACTTTACTACTTGGTAGACTACGTACACTTGCGTGTGCGCTCGGGCGGTGTCATGTTTTTGGCACCGTTGTCGGGGACTTATTATTTAGCAATTGTTTATTTTAGTTTTACTTTTAGGTTTATTTGGTGTTTTTATGCTTGGTTTTGTTTTTGTGTTTGCAAGAGATGGGTTTCCAAGTTTATAAGCTGGTAAGGGATCGAGAGTTGGTAGAACCAAGCCTGGAAGCTGAGCAACTTTACCATCAATGCAGGAGAGAAGCAATCCTTCTCCCTAGAATTCCTGTAATCTAAGAAGGCCAAGAGAATACTGTTTCTTTGGCTGAACAACAAGCAGCTGGTGGGAAGGTTAGGGAAGTGGCAGTCCCACTTCTGACGAAATTGACTTCCCCAATTCAAAGACTGACAGCAGTGGGAAATTTCAAGTTGAAACACAATATGGTGAAGCTTTTTATTAGCAATGGATAATTTGCAGGGCTTTCACACGAAGATCCACAAGTCCACTTGCAGACTTTCATTGAGATTACAAATACATTCACTGCAACCGAGTTCGCTCCAGATTATGTTAGGCTGACACTATTTCCCCATTTACTTTTGGGGGAAGCTAAAAAGTGGTTGAATCCAATGCCAGCCAATTCAATCACATCATGGGATGACTTATCCAGAAAATTCATCATCATATTTTTTCCATCAGGCAACACTTCGAGACTTCACAGTGAGATAGTGAGTTACAAACAGAAGCCTGATGAAAACCTCTATCATGCTTGGGAACACTTCAAGGCTCTTCTTTGGGAGTGTCCACACCAACAATCGAATGAGGTATTTGCTCATACTTTTGTAGAAGCTCTTGATCATAATACGAAGATTTTGCTAGATTCCATGATAGGTGGTCAAGCGTTGGAGCTAACTTATGATGAGCTATAAATATTGTTGAACCGCATAGCACAAGAAAATCCAGATTGGCATCCAGATTCTAGAAGTGCCATAAAAATAATTACGGGGGTATAGGAGGTGGACCAATTCACAGCTTTATCAGCACAGGTTTCTGCACTACAGAATTTAGTCAACACATCATTCAACAGCATGAAATTAGGAGCAACACAACCTGCATCATCAGTCAATGCTATTAAACAAGCTGTAGGTTAGTGTGAGGTATGCGAAAATACCGTCCATTCAGCAACCATGTATGCTTCAAATCCGAAACCTGTGATGTATGTAGGCAATGCTCGAAGGCCAAATTATGGTAATACCTACAACATGAAGTGGAAAACTCTGTCAACAAATCAGCCATGAAATGCCCCACAGACACAGGCCCAACCTATTCAGTCAACTAGCAATATGGAAGAGAGGTTGAAACAGATCCTAGCTAATAAAACATAGTTTGGTACAGGCTTACAACATCAGCAAGAGGCCACAAGAAATTTATAATTGCAAGTTGGCCAATTAGCAAAAGCACTAAATGCCAGACCATAAGGTGGGTTACCAGCAGATACAAAAAATCCAAAATAGGTTATGGCAATCACCTTAAGAAGTGGTAAGTAGCTTGAAGGAGAACCTCACAAGGAAACAAAAGAGGTAGATGCTGAGGTGGTGACCCAACAGGTAAATGACAAAGTTGCTGAAAATTCAAGAAAGTCTGAGTACTTGAAAGAAAGAGTAGTTATAGAAGAAGTGAAGAAGAGGCTGCCACTACCCTTCCCTCAGAGGAAAATAAAAACAAAGTAGGATGCAATGTTCAAAAAGTTCTTTAACATATTCAAAGAGCTTCATATTAATTTACCTCTTTTAGGTATTTTGTAGAGTATGCTTAAGTATGCAAAGTACTTGAGGGATGTCATGACTAAAAAGGTGAAATTGTAGGTTGTGGGAGCAATAACACTCACTGAATAATGTAGTGTAGTGATGACACAGAAAATCCCCAAGAAATTAAAAGATCAAGGGAAGTTTTCCATCCCTATTCAAATTGGGAGTACATAGGTTCATGCACTGAGTTATTTAGAGGTAAGTATAAATTTGATGCCCTTATCACTATTTAAAATATGGGGCTTGGTAAATCTTAGATCGACCACCATGGTTTTGCAGCTAGCAAATGGTTCCATGGCATATCCGAAAGGAATAATTAAAGATATCCTCATTAAGGTTGGTAAATTTGTTATTCCTGCTGACTTTATTGTTCTTAATTTTGAGGCAGATGAATAGGTTTCAATTATTTTAGGGCGTCAATATTTAGCAATCGGAGGAGCGTTGATTAATGTTAGAGAAATAACGCTCAAGATGAGGGTAGATGATGAAGAGGTGGTGTTTGATGTATACAAATCACCCACAAGTATGACTCAAGTTAAAGATTTATGTATGATCAATGTTATTAAAGCGGACAAGTGTGGGGTGGCTAGTCCATAAAAGACCTCTTCAAACTACCGTATTGAGAAGCCTAAGACTCTATCTCCTAATCCTGACATAATAGAAGTTGATGAACCTGAAAAGGCCAAAGTTCAGAAACCTGCTGCTCTTGAAGGGGTGAAAAGGAAAAAAACATGGCCCCCAAGTGTGAGGAAAAAGATGAAGGAATATGTTTAAGTTAATTTGGGTCATGCCACGACACTAAATCGGGCACTGCTTGGGAGGCAACCCAAGTTAATTAGGTATGTTTTCTTTTCAGTTTTTTTTTTCTAGTTTTTTTTTCATTTAGTTTTTGTTTTTGATTGAGTCACGGGTTATTGGCAAGTCCGAGTACCAGAAGCATGGAAAAAACTGAGTGTGGGGTCCGATGGTTTCCATTTATGTGTGAAGATGCTACTAGTTGGGCCTAGAGGCCTCAGGAAGTATTTCTATCTTTTACCTTTAAATTTACTTTGGGGACAAAGTAGATTTTTAAGTGTGGGGTGGGGGGAATTCCCAATTTTTGGCTCAATTTTTTTTGTGTAAGATATTCTTGTTGGTGCTATTTTTAATTATATGATGCAAGTGGGTTTGTTTGTTAAAACATGTTGAATTGTGTGAATTGCTATTTTCGAGACTCATAGGCTCATATTTGACTCTTGTTGTTGTCGTCTTAAATTTGAATTCATGCTAGTCTATGATGATCCTATTGAGTTGAGCATGTGCCATGTATGTGTGAGGTTTTGTATATTCCTTGTTGCATGTGATGTCTAGAACTTGTTCGGTGTGTGTGTAAAGCAAAATAAAAAGTGTGGGTTTAGGAGATGATTTAGACATTTCTTTGATAGCCTTGTCTTATACCTTCTATTTTTCTTACCCTTTGTGCATTATCCTAGTTAAAACCCTTTGAACCTTTAGCTTTTTTCTTTGGTAGCCTTATATGTAGCCTAATTCCTTCTTTGATAGCCCATAATTTGATCCAAAAAGCTCCTAAGTGCATTAATGAAAATTGAAGAGAAAAAAGGTGAAGTTGATGCCCTAAGTTAATAGTTATTGGTATTTATAATTTATGTGTGGTGGATGGGAGTGATATAATTTATGCTAGAAATATTTTCATGATTGTGAAAAATAGAAAAATTGATTTATGTGGTAGTAAAATATGCGTCCACCAAGTGTTTGTGAAAATGCTTAAAAGAGATGGGGCATAATAAAAAAATGGGATAGACAAAAATGGTGTAATTTGGTTGTTGGAGATTGATTTCAAAGGTATACTGTAGTGTGTTAAAGCACTTAGAGAGGTTTGTCACTATTCCCAAATAGTTTCTACCCATCCCTTAGCCTACATTACAATCCAGAAAAGGCCTACTTGATCCTAAGCATTACATTCAACTATTAGTTGACCACTACACTAAGGGCAAGCCTATGGTTCATTGTGTGTAACTTGTGAATTCTTTGTGAGAGTGAGCGTAATTTGATTCTTGTACCCATTATGTTATAAAGTGCATTATTGTGAGTGATTATTGGTAACTCTCTTATTGTGAGAGAACATGTTTGATGAATGTGGGTGGTTTATATGATGTCCAAGATTGAATGATAAGCATGAGTTTTCCACTTAGGTGAGTCAATTCTGGAGGCTAGGTTCTTTTGGAGTAGTGTTCATGAGCTATTAATTGTGTAAATAACGTGCTTTTTGTAGAAACTTGCATTCCATGTAGTCACTGTAGTACTAGCTTGAGTGTCTTTATTTTAGTAGAAGTGTAGCATCACCTCAGATTTTTATGCTTAGAGTAAAGAGTTGTTCGAGGATGAACAAGAGTTTAAGTGTGGAGTGATGATCTGAGGTGATTTTATACACTTTGGTGTCATTATTCTATCTTGTTTCACCTTGTTTTGAGAGAAATTCGTGTGCTTGATGTGTTGATATTGATATAAATAATCATTTAAGTGTACAAGCGTGTATTTACAATGTCCAAAGTATTTTTTAAATAATTTTGTATTTAATTGAGTAATTTAGAGTTCAACCTGGAAAACTAGGTTTACTAGCGTGAGCTAGGTGTGTGTCTAGTTGATCTAAGTGGATCCTAATGTGTTTAATTTATTCTAAATATTTTAATGGTGAAATTATAAGTGGAATAACTTGTTTGTAATGTGCAAAGTTTAATTTGATTAAGTCAAAAATCGAAATAATAAGTGGAAGATCATTGCAAATTAGCCTTATCTTAGGTCTTGTTTTGATTTTTTGTTGAGGTTATTATGTTGTTTTGATAATTAATATGTTGTGTTTGATATTGTAGGAGGCTTTGTGAGCTGAATACGATGATATATTGATGATTTAAAGACAGAAAATTCATTGGAAATACATTATAAAAGGTATGGGCAAAGGATAGGACGTTCAACATTTAACTAATATCTTGAAAGCAAATTCCAGTGAATCGATGTGAAGTCGACACATCCGTCGACATTCCCAGTGGTACCAGTTCTTTGACGCGCTAACTAGCGCATCACGTCGATATTTCATGCACAACAATTAAATGTCACTGACACAAGACTGTCATATTTTAGATTTAATTAAAATTTGCACGTATTTCAATGGTTGGAGGAGGGAATCTTTTGCACTTTTCATAATCCCACTAAAAGTGATTTATTATAATATATTGAAAAATAATATTAACTTTAGATGGCTGGTAATAACTTTGACAATATATATACAAACACCTGGACACGGTGGACAAGACAACTTGGTGGCTTCTACTTCTTCTTTAGGTTTTATTAATTTTTATTCTAGTTGTTAATTTTTCATATCATGTATTTAATTATTTGGATCGTGATTATGAATATTATCAGCTAAATGTCCTTTTTTCGGGGTTAAAACCAAGAACATGATTACTATTATTTTGGATTAAATTTGATTAATTTTGCTTATCAATGTTGGTTGTTTCTTTATTCTTGTTTTAATTATTTTAAGGATTTGCGACCCTTAGAATACATATATTGTAGACCTTTTGATCTTGAGAGAGGGAATAGGGAGGTAGAACATGGCAATAACCAAAGTTTGGGTTTTTATTCTTTTATAAAATAAAGAATTAAACTTAGCATCTAGGACAAGGATGTACTCAGATGCCTTACTTGATTCACACGTATGATGATAGCTTTAATTAACTTAATTGGGTTATTACATCCCTACTCAATATTGTAGTTGTAATGATCATATTAGGTAAAAGATTCAAGGTTGGGAAACCATGATCATGCAATTAGCCCTATGAATCAACAATCAAGATAAGAGAATTAACGAATGAAATTCAATAACATAGTATGATCGTTTGAAGTGCTTTAACCCTGGTCTTTAATCTATTGATTGTTCTAAGTACTTTAATTTTACACATTATTTACTTTATTTTTAGTTTACAAAATTCCAAACTTTCTTTTGGTTACTCTCACATTAATTAAATCTAAATTGTGAACGAAAATCAAATCATTGCTGAATCAAGTATCCGCGGGATCGATACTTGACTTCTTGAAGGCCACTTTACTACTTGATATACCACGTACACTTAATTGTGTGCTCGGGCGCTGTCAATGATTTATTGTATCATTTTGGGATTTTCAAATATGTGTTGGGGGTTTTTGTTGTAAATGCTTGGGTATGGTTTTTCCATGTTTTAATTATGTTATTACATGCTTAAATGGTGATTTTAGATACATGGTTTCACGAGAATGGTTAATTGGTATTCTATATTGGTTTTGGAAATACTATGCCCCCAACATGTTTTATAAAATGCCTTGAGAATGCTTTTACTATGTTGTTGGACTATTTAATGGAACTATTGTGTGTTATGGTTTGGTAATAAAACCCTAAATGGTATAAATTGTTTGAATGGTTTGGAAATGTTTAATGGAATGGTTTGACATTCATGGTTATGGTTAATTAAACTCCTTGTGGGGTACAACAGAATCCCCTAAGTAAATATGTCAATTAATTACTTGTGGGGTACATGGGACTCTTCCAAGAAAACATAATGGATCACTTGTGGGGTACATGGGACTCCCCAAGTTAACTTTGTAAATGGGTAAACATGTATCTCATTACCTTTAAAAGGTTTGGCTAAGGATAATACTTGCAAGTTATAGTCGGTATGACGTTACCACTATTAATATTCTTAGTTAATAATAAATGGAATAATGGCTTGGCTAGTGGGAAATTGTTTTAATTAGGCAATAAAGGCGAGGTGTGATAGCTAATTGTGAAAGTAAGAGTACAATGGATGAACACTAGAAACTCATGTTTGCCAACATGAGGGGTAAGTAATGGCGACCTTATATGATACTACGAAGTACATGGGAATCCTCTATGTACACTGTACATATGTATCATTGATTGTGAAGGGTGCTTAGGAATTCCTTACTCTTATGGTATCTCCGGTTCATGCGACTACATGTATCGTGACCCGTTCAAGGAGTTACACTGGTCCTATATAAACTATGGGTGGGTAAGGATGATTAAGCTATAAATACCCAGGTTAATTGTTTTCAATGCATTCTAAACCTGATTTCTATTCCCGGCATGATTATATATATGTATGTATGGTTTGTATGCAGATGGATGGCTTACTTTGTTTTATTGGATGGAATTATTTTATACTTATCCTTAGTTCATGCTAGAGTTCAACCGCTAACCCATCTTCAGGCGGTTGTATCCCCATGTAATGCAAGAATCAGCCATTCTACGTCTCTTACATAGTAATCGAATTTTGAGATCATCTTTAGGATTATAGTGGTGAGCTTCCATGTTTAATGAAGGCTCCATTTCATGTTATGGATATTTTCATATACTTTAGTTATTTAAGGGATATTGGTTTTGGCAATGGTTGGGGGAATGTCCCAATCGGATACTAGTTTTCTTTCGGTTAGAGGCTTTTAAGGAACTACTATGGGTTTGAATGGGTAGGATCGGTGTTGGTGTCAGCCTTTGTATTTGCATTGGTATTGGGGATCATACTATTAGTTAAAATTTCTCACTGTTCCATCATTTTATGTTATCTGATGGAACTTGGTTAGGTTATTATTTTGGTTTTGGTTTACGATTTGGTTATGGCTATGGGTTTTTTTTGGGGACTGTTGGACTCATTTGGGTCGGTCACAGTTATAGACCTATCCCAGAGTCTGGATTTGGATAGTTATATGCTATCTTGTTATCAATTTGAAATTCATACTGCTAAGGGTATGCACTGACATTTGGTTTGGGTATTAGGGGTTCTTCTCATTCCTTGTTGGACTTTGAATACCCATTACGACAAGACCCCCAGTCGAGTCGTATCACTAGTGGAGTTCAGTCAGCCTCACCTTAACCACCTAGTCATTTTCGTGGGTAGCTTCATCGTGGATATTATGAGGAGGGAAGAAATCAATGCTAATAATTATGGTTATTTAGTTCATAAGAAGCAGGATTGTCTTTTCTCAAGGGTTTCCATTGGAGCTAATAATGTTCCTGTAGGCACTTATTTGACTCTTGTGCCAAGGGGCGCTACTTTTTCTATCAACACTGGCCGGAATCATATATGTGCACTTTTTACTCGTCAGGAGTCTAAGGAATCCCCAGATGTTGTTACTAGTATGTTACATGTATTTTCCTGTAATGTTTATTGTTTGCTTGATCTGGGTTCAACCCTATCTTATGTGACCCTTATAAGGCTATGCATTTTGATTTTGGTCCTGAAAGTATTTTTTACCCATTAGTTGTTTCTACTCTGTTGGGTGATTTTATAGTTGCTAGAAAAATCTATAGGGGTTTTGTGGTGTACATCTTTCATATGGAGACATCGGTGGATTTTATAGAATTGGATATGGTTGTTTTTTATGGTATCATAGGGATGACTTGGCTTTATTCATTCTATGCTTCTCTGGATTCTAGGACCCGAAAAGTCAATTTCCATTTTCCTAAAGAACCGGTGATTGAATAGGAGGAGTTACTAAGTACCTAAATGGAGTTTTTTTTCTTATCTTAGTACTCGAATTTTTTTTCTAAAGGATGTCTGTATCATCTAGTTTAGGTTAAAGATTCTAACTCTAAGAGTCCTTCCTTGCTATCTGTCCATGTGGTTAATCAATTTCTCAAAGTTTTTCCTAATGATTTTTTTTGGAATTCCCCCCGATAGGGAAATTGATTTTGGGATTGATCTTCTACCATATACTCATCCTATTTCCATTCCTTCTTATAGAATTGCTCTGGTTGAATTTAATGAACCAAAAGAGCAATTGAAAGATCTTCTTTATAAGGGTTTTATTCGTCCTAGTCTTTCTATGTGGGGTGCTCCTATACTATTCGTGTGAATTAAAATGGGTCTCTTCAAATATTTAAAGATTATTCCATTCCTTCTTACATTGAAGAATATGTACCTTCTTCCTAATATTGATGAGCTTTTTGATAAGTTTCATAGTTCGAGGTGTTTCTCTAAGATTGATCTTCGTTCGGGCTACAACAATTTGAACATTAGAGAGGTTGATATCCCAAAGACTGCTCTCCAAACTTGGTATAGTCACTATGAGTGTTTGGTTATGCTATTTGGATTGTCTAATGCTCTGCTGCATTCATGAATCTTATGAATTGGGTTGTCATGCATTTTCGAGATTTTTTTGTTATTATCTTCATTGATGAAATCTTTGTGTATTCTAAGAGAGTGGAGGATTATGCCAATAACCTCTAAATTATGTTGCAAACTCATATGGATCAGAATTTATATGAATATTATTCTGAGTATGAGTTTTCGTTTAGTGTTATGACTTTCCTTGGGCATGTCGTTTCTAGTGAGGGGATCAAGGTGGATCCACACAAGGCTAAGGCAGTTTAGAAATGTCCTAATCCCATTACTCCAATCGATATTAGGAGTTTTTTATGCTTTGGTGGGTATTATAGGAGGTTCGTAGAGAGTTTCTCTTCTATTGTTTCTCTATTGACAAAGTTGACTCAAAAAAAGGTTAAGTTCCAGTGGTTCGATGCTAGTTAGGGTAGTTTTTAGAAGCTGAAGGACATGTTGACTTCTGCACCATTTTTTACCCTGGCAGAGGGTACTAATGGTTTTGTTTTGTTTTCTGATGCATCCCATTTGGGACTGGCTTGTATTTTGATGCATCATGGTAAGGTTTTGGCCGACTATTCTAGGCAGCTTAAGGTTCATAAAAGGAATTATCCGACATACGACTTTGAGTTGGAGGTTGTATTCTTTTCTTTGACGATTTGGCACTTTTTGTATAGGGTGATGTGGATACTTATTTAGAGCATAAGATCTTGAAGTATGTGTTTACTCTAAAGGAGTTGAATCTCAAGAAGAGGTAGTGGCTCGAATTTCTTAGGATTATGAAATGAGTTTTTACTACCATCCAGGTAAAGCTCATGTGGTTGTTGATGCTCTTAGTATGTTCTTTATGGGGAGCTTATCCCATGTTGATGAAGAGAAAAGAGGATTAGTGAAAGACATTCATAGGTCGTCTAACTTGAGAGTTCGTCTTTTGGACTCTGAGGATGGAGGATCCATTGTACAAAAAGTGGTTAAATCATCTCTTGATGTCGAGGTGATTAAATTCCCCAGGTTTTGGAATCTGATATTTTCCCTGTGACTAAGCTCACTGCTCAACCTACGTCTTAAGTGACGATTTGTATCCACATGTTTTGAGTCTTAGGGTACCACTCATAGTTCCACCAACAAGTTTTTCTAATGATTCTACCTTGATAACGATTGGGAACTTATGAGTCGTAAGAAATAGTCACGAACCGTGGGGGTGACTCGTGACCAAACTAGTGAAGGGTGCCCAAGAGTCTACCCAGACCACGACTTTGCATCATGAGTCATGATGCAAGAGTACGAGTCATACAGTACAACTCATGGTGTCACCAGTGTGTATACCCCAAGCCATTACCCAGGCTACGAGTTGTGGTGACGATAGAGGACCAGTGACCACGAGTTATCATGTGACACGTATAGACTAGGAGTTATTTTCCAGCACTTTTATCATTAAGGGTAATTCTGTCTTTTCCTTTCAATCACACCCACTACTTAAAACCTTCCCTTATCCTATTTCTTTCTAGTTACCATAATACCAAATAACTCTTCTCTCTCAAATTCCCCAATCAAAACCAAGGTTAGGGTTTCTAGGGATTTGCCAACTAGGGCTAAAAGTGTGTTTTTTTCTCAAATTTCTTGGTATTTACAGGCATGTGTCTCTTTCCTAAACTTGTATTTTATGATGGCATGCAATTGTTTGATATTTATGCAGTTTTAAATGTTTGGTTTTAGAACTTGGGTTGAGGGTTTTGGGATGGTTATTGTATAAATGGTAATTCCATGGCTAACGTGCATTTGATTATACTTTATTAATTGATTTTGGAACTCTTTGGGAGCATGGTTATGGATAATGGAATGGGGGTCATGTATTTCCCCAAATTTATGAATAATGGAATGGGGGTCGTGGATTCCTCCAAACATATGGATTTTAGTATTGAAGTTGGTAATAACCTAAACTAACCTTTATAAAATTCTCATTGAGACATGGATATGTGTACAAATTAACCATTTTGAAATTATTGCATGGCATAAAATCTTAATGGAATGTAAATGGATTTGTAAGATCTTAGTGGCGAAAAACTGGTTTAAAATTAGATATTGGGGTGTGGATTCCCCCAAGTGGGTGGATAATTAGAATGGCATGATTCTATAAGTATGCAAGAATATTGGTATGATGATACCAACAATGAATGAAATAAAAAATGATTATCGGTTAATGTATGGGTTATGTGCAAATATTTTGATTGGGCTTAATGGGGGTTGTGTAGCTCACCATGGAAGGTGGGGTCCCGAAAGGACTGATACTGGAAACCACATTGCCATTGTAGGGGTATTCATGAAAGTGTGAATAGTCCACACTTAATATATACATATATACCTTATATTAGGGTGGGGTCGTGGATTCCCTGGCCTTTCCTTGGACTTCTCTGGTTTGTGAGGCTAATACGCACTGGGGCCGGCCCTTCCTGTGGGGGAGCCAGACCAATATTTTTTGTGGTTGTTTTTAGGATGGTTAGAGATACATTGCCTCAGTTAATGATTTTAAATCTCATGTTAAACCCTGTTTCCTATCCCAACATTTTATATATAGGTATATATGTATGTATGTGAACATGTACATTGAGTTTGGACTTGATTTTGAAATAACATTATTTTATCCGAATCTTGACTTATATGCCAGCGCTCACCCTGCTAGCCATCCTAGGATGCTACATTGTTTTATAATATAGGGTCTGAGGACACCACTTTTACCTCCTTTGCAGCAGTGGGTGATCCGAGTTCATTAGTTAGTTTGCGGTGAAGTGGCGAGCTTACATCCTCTGAAAAGCATAGTCATTCCATCAGTTTCTTTTGATATTTTAGAACTAAATAGTACACATTAATGTTATTGTTGTCATTGTCATTGTCATGATCAAGGGTATGTCCATACCTAGTTTGATACTGGGATTGGTTTAGAGGCTTTTGTGGACAACATGTGTTGGTTGGATGGTGTTATTGACTCTTAGATATTACTCTTGAGTTTCATTAATTGTTTTATCTTTATTTTCGTGTTGTCTTCCGCTTGTTATTATTTTGATTATTTTTTGATTGAATAGGCTTTATAGGCGTTCTTCGATCCTCGATGGACTTGAGATACTTGTGACGACTGGGCCCGAGGCCGGTAGTGACAAGATTTGTATCAGAGCATCGTTTAGGGTCATTGGATTTTAACAAAGATGTGTTAAGTATATTCTCTTTTATGGGTGTGTGGCATGCCATACTTATAAGGAAGAGGCTACGAGGCTTTTAGGAATGGTTTCTTTTCTTGTGTTCTATTTTGGGTTATCGAGTCTGGTGTCTTGAAATTCCTCTAATCTCTACCTTACTCGCATTTTAGATAATGCCTCCCCGAAGATCTGATATTCGTAGAAACTCTGCAAGAAAATCTGTCCTTCCTGAGGACAATGTGGATGGAACTCGACCTACTTATAGAGTGCACACCCAATCAAGGGTCCGTTCTCTCGATTGTGCCTCTCCACCTAGGGTTCCAGCAGTCCCCACTAGTCCTTCTTCGACTGGTGACACTCATTCTCAATAAACTTAAGGAGACTTCTCTAATGTAGAGTTCCATCATTCAATTCATATGCTTGCTCAATTTGTAAAATCTCAGTCTTGTTAGTTTGATCCTGTAGGTGTTGCCATCAGTTCTTCTGAGGCTACTCAAGTTGGGTAGTTTATGAAGTTGAATCCCCCAACCTTTACAAGCTCTAAGTTTGAGAAGAACCCTCAAGGATTTATTTATAAGATGGATAAGATTTTTGGAGTGATTAATGCTACTGACGTGGAGGGTGTGGAGTTTATCGCATATAAGTTAAAGGATATGGCATATTAGTGGTATGAGGAGTAGGAGCAGTCGAGGAGTGAAGAGGCTGAGGAAGCTATGTGGAACGAGTTCTCTTATGCATTCCTTGATTGTTTCTTTCCACAGGATTTGAGGAATGTTAAGTGAAAGGATTTTGCAAATCTGAAGAATGATAGGATGAGTATGAAAAATTATGCTTTGAAATTCCATCAGTTGTCTCATTACGCCTTAGAGTTGGTATGTAGCATCAGGGATAGGATGAGGATATTTTCTTTGGGTTTGTCTCCTAACTTTATATTGGAGTGTAAGGCTGCGATGTTGAACAATGACATAGATATTTCTGGACTTATGTTTTATACGCATCTGGTGGATAATGAAAAGAAGATACATGTAGAGATTGGGGAGACGCAAAATAAAATGTCTTAGTATTCAGAAAAGGGTTGAGGTCAACAAGCTAGTGGAAAGAATGGTAGATAATGGAGCATGAAAAAGACTTGGGAAATTTTGGTTCGTATTATTCATCTAGTGATCCTTAACCTAAGTTTTGGGTGATCACTATTTTCAGGCTAACAGTGGTTTTAAGGAACAGGGTGCCTAATCTCAAGCTAGTGGAGCTCAGTGATCACCACCATATTCTCCCTGTCAGTTTTATGGATAACTTCATTATGGTCAATGTTATGAAGGGAGGAATTGGTGCTATAATTGATGTCAGCCTGGTCATATGCAGCAACATTGTCCTACAGCTAAAGTTTCCATGGGAGACAATAAGGTCCTGATTGTTACTTCTTTATCTCCTACATAAAAGGGTGTTACTTCAGGTATCGGGAATGGCTAAAATTATCTTTATGCCCTGGCTACTTACCAGGAATCTAAGGCATCTCCAGATGATGTCACTAGTATGTTAAAACTCTTTGTGATGTGAATTATTTGCTTGATTTGGGATTTACCCTTTCTTATATGACCCCTTATATGGCTGTGCATTTGGATTTTTGTCCTGAAACTATTTCTGAGCCTTTTTGTGTATACCCCAGAGGGTGATTCTATAGGCATTTTAAAGGTCTATAGGGGTTGTGTGGTATTCATATTTCATAGAAATACATTGGTAGATTAGATAGAGATGGATATAGTAGATTTTGATATGAACTTGGGTATGAATTGGATTCACTCTTTCTACGCTTCTCTAGAATGTAGGACCTGAAGGGTCAGTTTCCAATTCCTTAATAAATGGGTAATTGATTGGGAAAGGAGTTCCTTAGTGCCTAAAGTGAGGTCTATTTCATATCTTAGAGCCTGAAATTTGATTTCCAAGGGGTGTCTTTATCATTTTATTTGTGTTAAAAATTTTAATTCTAAGGGTTCCTCCTTGTAGTCTACCCCTGTTATTAATTTGATCCCTGTAGTGTTTCCCGAGGATCTTCCTGACATTCCTCACGCTAGGGAATTAGACATTAGGATTGATCTTCTGCTGAATACTCATCCTATCTCTACTGCTCCTTATTGAATGGCCCCGGCAAAATTAAAAGAGCTAAAGGAGCAGTTAAAAGATCTCCTTAATCAGGGCTTCATTCGACTGACTATTTCTCCTTGGGGTGCTCTTGTGCTTTTCATACAAAAGAAAGATGGGTTTCTTCAGATGTGTATAGATTATCAACAGCTGAATAAGGTTACAGTGAAGAATAAATACCCTCTTCCAAGTATTAATTATATGTTGGGCCTGCTTCAGGGTTCTAGGTATATTTCTAAGATTGATCTCTGTTCGATTTATCATTAGTTAAAGATTTGGGAGGATGATATTCCTCAGACTGTATTCCAGACTCGATATGGTCACTATGAGTTTTAGATGATGTCATCTGGGTTAACTAATGCTATGGCTGCTTTCACTGATCTTATGAATTAGGTGTTCAGGCAGTTCTTTAATATTTTTGTGATTATCATAATTTAGGATATTTTGGTGTATTTAAAGAGTGAGGAGGATCATACCAATTACCTCCAAATTATGTTGCAGACTCTTAGGGATCAAAGGTTGTATGCTAAATTATCCAAGTGTGAGTTTTGGCTTAATGCGGTGACTTTCCTAGGTCGTGTTGTTTCTAGTAAAGGGATCAAAGTAGATCCATAGAAATTTGAGGCGGTAAAGAGGTAGCCTAGACCCAAGAATACAATCGATATTTGGAGCTTTTTGGACTTGGCTCGATATTATTGATGTTTGTAAGGTGTTTTTCTTCTATTGTTGCTCCGTTGATGAAGTTGACTTATAAAAAAGTGAATTTCTTGCCGTCTAATGCATGTGAGGACAACTTTGAGAAGTTCAAAGATAAATTGACCTCTGCACTAGTTTTGAACCTACCCGAGAGTACTGATGGGTTTGTTATTTATTGTGATTCTTCCCTTATGGTAGTGGGTTTTGTTTTGATGCAACATGGGAAGGTTATGGCTTATGCTTCAAGGCAACTCTAGGTTCATCAGAGGAATTATATGACTCATGATTTGGAGTTGGTAGTTGTGGTATTTTCTTTGAAGATTTGGCGCCATTACTTTTATAGGGTGCATGTAGACATCTATTCAAAACATAAAAACCAGCAGTATGTGTTTACTCAGATAGAGTTGAATCTTCGGCAGAGATAATAACTTGAGTTGCTAAAGAACTATGATATGAGTCTTCACTATCTTACAGGTAAAGATAATATGGTTATTGATGCTCTTAGCAGGTTGTCAATAGGTAGTTTACCTCATATGGATGAAGGAAAGCAAGGATTGACGAACGCTATTCACCGATTGGATAACTTAGGAATTCATTTTTTGAACTCTGGGGATGGAGGAGTAATTTTTCAAGAAGTTGTTAAATCATATCTTGGTGATGAGGTGAAAAAAAGTAGGCTTTGGATCTTATTCTAATACAAATTAAGGATAAGGTGGGATAACAAAAGGTGATGGACTTTTAGATCAGTGGGGAGGGCATCTTGAGGTACCAAGATATGTTGTGTATTCTTGATATTGATGGGCTGTAGGAAAGGATTTTGACTGAGGCTCATGATTCAAGGTACATAGTTTATCTATGTTTGACAATGATGTATCATGATTTAAAAAAAATATATTAGTGGAACAATATGAAGGAAGATGTGGCTAACTTCGTGGCTAAGTGTATGCTATGTCAGCAAGTGAATGTTGAGCATTTGAGGCTTAGTGGTATGTCTTAAAAGATTGAGTTGTCTGTGTGGAAGTGGGAGATGATCAATATAAATCTCGTTATGGGCCTTTTTTGGACTCACAATCAGTATGATTCGATTTCAGTCATTATGGAAAGGATGACTAAGTCTGCTCATTTCTTACCTATGAGGACTAACTACATAGGTGAGGACTATGCCAAGTAGTTTATTGAGGAGATAGTTAAATTACTTAGTGCCTCTGTTTCCATCATTTCAGATCAAGGTATGCAATTTTCTTCTCATTTTTGGCGCTTATTTCAGAAAGTTTTAGGGACTAAGGTGAACCTTTAGTGTCGGTTTCCACCCTAAAAAAGATAAAAAAGCATAACTGACTATTCAACCCTTGGAGGATATGCTAAGGGCTTGTGTGATCGACTTTAATGGAAGTTGGGTTGATTGCCTACTTCTTATTCCATTTGTGTATAATAATAATTATCACTCTGGCATTAGAATGTTTCCTTTTTAGGATCTTTATGGTAGGAGGTATAGGTCTCTCATTGGGTGGTTTGAGGTTTTTGGGACTATATTATTTTGTCCTAAGTTAGTTCATCAGGCCATAGAGAAGGCCAAGGTGATTAGGGAGAGACATAAGACTCCATAAATTCATTAAAAATCAAATATAGATGTAAGGGGAAATGAGTTGGAGTTTTATGTTGGTGATTGGGTAATCTTGAAAGTATCTCCTATGAAAGGAGTTATGCAGTTTGGGAAGAAAAGAAATCTCAGTCCTTATTACATTGGCCCATACCAGATTTTGAGATGAGTTAGAAATGTTGCCTATGAACTAGAGTTACCTGCGAACTTAGGTTTTATTCATCAGGTTTTCTATGTGTTGATGATGTAGAAGTATGTGGGTGATCCTTCTTTGATTGTCCCCTGGGAAGATGTTGTTATTTTGAATTCCTTGTCCTATGAGGAAGTTCGGATTGAGATTTTGGACAGGTAAGTCCATCGGTTGAGGACTAATGAAATGGCTTTGATAAAGGTTCTTTGGAGAAATCAAAAGGTGAAATAAGCTATGTGGGAAGCCGAAGTGGACATGAAGTTCAAATATCTGTTCCTATTTCCCATATTGAATGAAAGTGTTTGAGGTATGGATTCTCTTTCATTTTTTCACTTTTAGCATTTATGTCTGGTTTTGTTGTTGTATTCTTTCTTATATCATGATAATGGATGCCTTAACTCCTCATTCGGGGATGAACGATCCAGAGGGAAGGGGAATAATATAATACCTCAGGTTCTTGACTTTGAAATTTTCCTTGTGATTGAGCTCACTGCTCAACCTATAATCGAAATGACTTATCGTACTAACTTGTTACGAGTCATAGGATACCACTTGTAGTTAACAATTAAAGTTGTCTAATGATTCTAGTTTGATTATGATTGAGACCTTAAGAGTTGTAAGGAATGGTCAGGAGTTGTAGGGGGTGACTCATGACCAAACCAGTGAAGGGTTCTAAGGAGTCTGCCCAGACTACAATAGAACATCACGAATCATGATGCCAGAGTATGAGTTGTAGTGTACGACTCATGGTGTCACCAGTGTGTATACCCAAAGCCATTGCCCAGGCTACGAGTCAGTGTGATGACTCATGACCAGTGACCACGAGTCATTAGTTACCCATAGAAATTAGGAGTTATTTCTTGTATGTTTTTTTATTAAGAGTAATTCGGTATTTTAACTTCCTTTACACTATTCCCATGACTTAAAACCTTTCCTTTGCCCTATTTCTACCCAATTAACATAATCATAAGCAACTCTTCTCTCTCAAATTCCCCAATCAAAATCAAGGCTAAGGTTTCTAGGGATTGGTCATCTAGGTCTCAAAGTATTGTTTCTTCCCAAAATACTTGGTATTTTCAGGCATGTATCTCTTCTCTAAACTTTTATTTTATCATGGCATGCAATTGTTTGTTATTCATGTTGTTTTATATGTTTTGCTTTGGAACTTGGGTTGAGGCTTTTTGTTACATCTTGGGTTTTAGCCTCAGATATTTCCTTGAAATCCGTTCTTTAGACCCAATATGACTCAAGGGTACGAGCCGTATGGTGGGGTACAAGTGGTATGGTCCTATCATAAGCTGACCAGTATTAGTTGATGGAATGGTTTTGATCACTGAAATGGTCATGACTTACGGGTGAGAGTCGTAAGGATTGATATAAGTCGTATCGGTGACTCGTATGGTGACCAGTGTTTGATTCTCTTTGTATTTCATTAAGACAAAGATAGGGATCATGAGTACGAATTGTATGCTGAGGTTACGACTTGGTTAGATGAGTCCTATGTCGTACAGTGTCTGATCCAATGGTTAAGGCCTGGGTACAACTAGTGAAAACCAATCTTAAGGAAGGGTACAACTCGTAAGAAGGTCAGTCGTATCGCTTTGATGGGTTTTTAAGAGACTTATGTGAGGGTATTTTGGACATTTCCCAACTTACCCTAATTATGATCCACGACTTCTAATACACTTAGGAGGTTTATTTACCCTATTATTATATTCATTAACACTTAGAAAACTATTCCAAAACACATCATAATTCTCTCAAGAGATTTTGGGTCAAGAGAGCTAAGATTTCAACTTAGGAATTGCTTTGGGGCTTACTTTGGTGATTTTCTTCCATTATATTTCTTGGTTTAAGGCATGTGCCTCTTCCCTAATTACTTTTCTAAAAGGCATGGATTTTTTGGATGTTTTCATGGTGTTAATGTTGTATGGTTTATGGTTTTCAAATATTAATTGGGGATTTTGTTTATAATGGCTTGGTTATGGTTTCCTATGGTTTAATAATGCTTTTATATGCACTTATGGTTGTTTTGGGCATTTGGTGTGCAACGTAATGGTTTAATGGTCTTTGGAATTAGTTTTGGTTATATTATACCCATAAGGTGTTTAATAAAATACTTATAAAGATGTGTTTATTACATTGACTTGTTTAAAGGGAACTCCTGCTTTTTTTCAGTTTATATATGAAACTATAAATGGTTAAAATGATTTACAAAGCTTAAAGTCTATTTGATTATGCTTGTGGAGAACATGGTAGTCTCCCATGAGGTTAATATGGTAAACAAAAAGGGCACTAATGAGTCCCCTTAACATAAATGGTTTGGCTATGGATAAATCTTGCATGTATGGTAGGTATGACGATACCACTAATAATTGGCCTTGGTAATAAATGGTAATTAGATTATTTTGCCATGGTTATAATTTACGCATTAATGGAGGGATGTGTAACTAAGCTGTAAAAGGTGGAAGGTTTTGTGGAACCAAAATTGGAAACTCATATTTGCTGATATGAGGTGTCTTTGAAGACCACATGCGAGTTCCACATTTTATAATTGTACGGATGTACTAGTCATCCTTGGGATATTTCCTGGTCGTATGACTACACACACTGGGACTCTTTCTACAAAGGGAGATGAACCCATACGGCCCATGGGTGTGGTTAAATGGCAAGGTTACACATCCTTGGTAAATGTTTTTAAATGCATGCTAAACTCGGATTCCATTTCCCGACACTTATATATATATGTGTGTGTATGATTGTATACATCATGGATGGTTTTACTTGGTTGTTTAAATGGCATTACTTTATCCTTATCTTGAGATACATGCTAGCGGTCACTCATTAACCCATCTACTAGCGGTTGTATACCCACGCTATGCAAGAACCGAACATTTGACTAGTCCTACAAAGTGATTGACTCAGGGATAATATTTGGATTGAAGTGGTGAGTTTCCATCTTTTTGGAAGGCTACATTTCATGATATGGACATTCTTAGACATTTTACTTTTGTTTTGGATATTGGTTTTGGCCAAGGTTAGGGGCATGTCCCAACCAGATATTTGTATTCTTTTGGATAAAGGCTTTGTGGTACTTCTGGGGTTTTCTATAGGCGGGATTGGTATTGGTATCAGCATTGGCATTGGAATAAGCTGGAAGGCTGGCATTATAGAACATGATTTCTCATTGTTCCATTATATTACATTTAGGGTTTGATTATCATATTATGTTTTGACATTCTCCTTAGTTCGGTATGGCATGGATTATTGTGTTGGTGTGGGTTGACTCAGTTGGGTAAGTCATGATTGTGACCTAATCCAAGAGTCTTCAAGAGAGCATTTACGTAATCTTTTTATATGCTTGAAATTCAGTGAATCTAAGGTTGTGGAAGGTGGTTGGGTTGGGTTAAAGGGGTAGTCCCCGGTCTTGGTCGAACTTGGGATAAATATTTCATCTAGGACCTAGTTCAGATCATGAAAAGTTGGTATTAGATCTTTAGGTTCATGGTCAACTAGGAGTTCATAAAGCTGTGTTGAGTAGAGTCTCTTTCAGGGATGTGAAACATGTACACCCATAAGAGAGAAGAAGCGACAGATTTAAGAATGTTTTGCTTTCTTTAGATTCTCAGTCCTAGAATCTACTCTAATCGTTGGTTGTTTATCTTTCAGATTATGCCTCTTAGATCTGGTCACAAAGAAATTCTTTCATCCCATCTGGCGATAATGCTGAGGTAGTACCTCCTACATTTGGAGTGCATCTTCAATTTCATGGTCCTATTTCTGATTGTTCTGGAGTACCTCCTACTGCTCCTTAGGTCACTTAGAGTAATGTGACAAACATGGAGTTTCATCAGTATATTCATGTTATTGCTCAGATAGTCCTTGCTCTTACTGAGCGGGGTGCGGCTAGTTCTTTGTCTACAGAGGCCACAAGGGTTGGCCAGTTTATGTAAATGGGTCCTCCTACTTTTACGAGAGTGAAGGTGGAGGAAGTCCTATATGTCTTCTTTAATGAATTGGAGAAGATATTTTGGGTTATGCAGGCTTTTGATATGGAAATAGTTAGATTTATGGCTTATCAACTCAAAGATTTTGCTTATCATAGGTATAAAAAAGTGGGATTGAGATAAGGGTGATATGGAAGAAGACGAAGAGTTGTGGGAGGCCTTTTCTAATGCCTTCATGGATCATTTCTTGATTCAGGAGTTGAGGGAAGGTAAGATGGAGAAGTTTGTGAACCTCAGGCAAGGAAGGATGTTTGTGAGTGAATATGCCTTGAAGTTTCATTAGTTGTGAACGTATGCTCCTAATTTGGTGGCTGATTTGAGGTCGAGAATAACAATGTTCTCTTTTGGGTTGAATAGATATTTGATTTTAGAGAGAAAGACTTCTTTTCTCATTAGGGACATGGACACCTCTAGGTTGACAGTTCATACATCAGGTTAAAGATGAGAAGAGAAAGCAGACAGAATTTAGGGATAGGAAGAGAAAACGGGCAGATTTTCTGATCAGGGAGGTGCACAGTCTCAGGGTGGTAGAGATGGTGGCAAGTGGCAGAAATAGAAGTGGGGGATTTTTGGATCCTTCTCTGCTGCCAGTCCTCCTTACCCACAACTGACGGGCAATAGGCGTCACTAAGGTAGTGATAATTATCGAGCTCAGGTTGCCCAATCTCAGGAAAGTAAAGGTTAGACTATTTCTTCATGACCTCCTTGTTGATTCTACGGTCATCCTCATCAGGGATTCTATGAGGAAGGTAGAGATAAGTGTTTTAAGTATTGTCAGGCAGGCCATCATGTCAAAGATTGTCCGATCAACAAGGTTGTTATAGGGGAGAATAAGATTTTAGTGGATTTATCTTCTTCTCATACACCTGGTGGTGTGGCATCTATTTCTGATACTCTTCTTGGTTCTAGTATTGGTTGGAACAGGTTGTAAGCTTTGGCGTCTCATCAGGAATCTGAGGCATCACCTGATGTTGTTACTGGTACATTGCCGTTGTTTTCCCGTGACGTATATTATTTGCTTGATCTGGGCTCCACTCTTTCTTAAGTGACTACTTATATAGCTATGTTTTTTGGTTTTGATATAAAAATTATTTCAGATTCTGTTTCTATTTCTACTCCTATAGGAGACTTGGTCTTTGCTGAATGGGTCTATAGCATGTATGTGGTATCTATTAGTGGTAGGAAAACCTTGGTAGATCTATTTGAGTTGGGAATGGTGGATTTTGATGTGATTTTGGTTGTGGAATGGTTGCATTCTTATTATGCGTCTTTAGATTGTCGGAGTTGTAAAGTCATCTTTAGGTTTCCTGGTGAGTCAAAAATAGAATGGGAGGGTTATTCTTTAGCTCCTAGGGGGAGATTTATTTCTTATCTTATAGATGGAAGGTTAATCTCTAAAGGGTGTCATTATCACTTGGTTTGGGTTAAAGATTCTAACTCGGAAGGTCCTTCTTTACAATCAGTTTTGATAATTAATGAGTTTCCAGAGTTTTTCCTAGATGATCTTCGTAGTGTTCCTCCAGATAGGGAAATAAGATCTGGTATTGATTTGCTTTCGAATACTCGTTCAATAACTATTCCTCCGTATATAATGGCTTCGACTGAGTTAAGGGAACTCAAGGAGCAAATTAAGGATCTTCTGGAAAAGGGGTTTATTCTTCTAGGTATTTCTCCATGGGGTGCACCAGTGTTGTTTATACGAAAGAAGGATGGTTCCCTTAGGATATGCATTGACTACAGGTAGTTGAACGAGGTAACAGTCAAGAAAAAATCTCCTCTTCCAAGGATAGATGATCTGTTTGATCACTTACAGGGTGCAATGTTTTTTTTCCAAGAGAGATATTTGGTCTGGGTACCATCATCCTAAGATAAGGGAGGTGGATATCCCTAACATAGATTTTCATACTCGATATGGGAATTTTGAGTTCTTGGTGATGTCATTTTCGTTGACAAATGATCCGACGGTATTTATAGATTTAATGAACGGGGTATTAAGGAAGTATTTGCATCTCTCCATCATTGTGTTTATTGATGACATCCTATTGTATTTGAGGAGTGAGATGGATCATTATAATCACCTCTGTGTGGTGTTGCAGACCTTAAAGGAACATTGGTTATTTTCCAAGTTCTCTAAGTGTGAGTTTTGGTTTAATGCCGTGACTTTCTTGGGTCACATTATTTCTAGCGAGGGGATAATGGTTGATCCTCAAAAAGTTATTGCAGTAAAGTGGTGGCCTAGGACCACGAAACCATCTAATGTTCGGAGCTTCTTGGGTTTAGCCGGGAATTATAGGCATTTTATGGAAAGCTTTTCATCGATAGGTTCTCCTTTGACTAAGTGAACTCAAAATAAGGTTATGTTTTCTTGGTTGAATGCTTATGAGGGGAGTTTTGAGAAGTTGAAGGATAGATTTACTTCGACCCTGATTTTGACTTTGTTAGAAGGCAATGGTGGGTTTATGGTTTATTGTGATGTATCTCGGGTAGGTCTTGGTTGTGTTTTTAAGCAGCATAGGAAGGTGATTTGCTATGCTTCCAGCCATTTAAAGGTACATGAGAGGAACTATCCTACCCAAAAATTGGAGTTGTTGACGGTTATGTTTGCTTTGAAAATTTGGTGGCATTATTTTTATAGTTTTCTCATGGATATCTTTTTGGATAATAAGAGTCTTCAGTATATGTTCATGCAGAAGGAGCTTAATATCAGGCAAAGGAGATGGCTTGAGCTTCTCAAAGATTATGATATGAGTCTTCAATATCACCTGAGTAAGGCTAACATAGTTGCTGATGCTCTTAATAGATTGTCTATGAGAATTTTACCTCATGTCGAGGAAGGAAACTGGGAATTGATAAAGGATATAAACCATTTGTCCTATCTTGCTATTCGTCTCTTGTATTCATAGGATGGCGGTGTGATGGTGTAAAAAGTGGTTTGATCATCTCTTGGTGCAGAGATTAAGGAGAAGCAAGTGTTGGATCTAGTCTTGATGAAAATCAAGATTGATGTTTGTGGGAAGAAGGTGGTGGTGTTTGAGACTATTAGTGATGGTACTTTGCAGTACCAAGGGAGGTTGTATGTTTCGAAGGTCGACGGGTTACGACAATGGGTTTTGGCTGAGTTGCATGAGTCACACTATGTTGTCCATCTCAGTTCAACAAAGATATATCATGATCTTAAGGAGATTTATTAGTGAAATGGTATGAAGAGAGATAGAGAGGATATTGTGGCCAAGTGCATGGTGTTTCAACACATTAAGGTTTAGCACCTGAGTCCTAGTGGGTTGCATCAAGAAATAGAGTTTCCTAAATGTAAGTGAGAGATGATCAATATGGATTTTATTATCGGTCTTACTCAGTCTCGAAACTAATTTGATTTGATTTAGGTAGTCATGGATAGGATTACTAAGTCTGCTCACTTTTTTCCAGTGAGGACTACCTTTTTGGTGGAAAAGTATGCAAAGTTGTATCTTCAAGAGATTGTCAAGCTACATGGGGTGTCTATTTTGATTATTTTTAATCATGGTACGCAAATTACATCTCATTTTTGGCATATTTCAAGAAAGGATGGGGACTAAGGTTAGTCTGAGTTCGGCTTTCCATCCGTAGTTAAATGGGAAAGTGGAAAGAACAATTTAGACATTGGAGGGCATGCTTCGGGCATATGTAATTTATTATGGTGGAAGTTAGGTTGAGCATCTAACTTTGGTCGAGTTTGCTTACAACAATAACTATCATTCTAGTATTAGTATGGCTCCTTTCGAAGCATTGTATAGTAGGAGGTATAGATTTCCTATTGGATGGTTTGGGCTTGATGAGGCGGATATATTTGGTTCTGATATTGTCTATCAAGTAAAGAAGAAGGTAAAGGTGATTCGAGATAGGCTTAAAGCTGCTCAGAGTTGCCAAAAGTCTTATGCGGATGTTAGGCGTAGAGATTTGGAGTTTAAGATTGGGTACAAGGTATTCCTGAAGGTATCTCCTATGAAGAGGGTATTGCATTTTAGCAAGAAGGGGAAGCTTAGTCCTCAGTTTATTGGTACTTATGTGATTTTGTGGAGAATTAGTAATATTGCTTATAAGTTGGAGCTTCCATCTAGTTTTGGTTTGGTTCATCCGGTCTTCCATCTTTTCATGTTGAGAAAGTGCACTGGTGATCCTTCTTTGGTTTTTTCTTTGGAAGGGTTGGATATCTTGGATTCTCTGTCTTATGAAGAGGTCCCGGTTGAGATACTAGATAGGCAAGTTCGTCGATTGCAAACTAAGGATGTGGCTTTAGTTAAGGTTCTGTGGTGGAACCATAAGGTGGAAGAAGATACATGGGAAGCAGAAGAGGACATGGAGTCCAAGTCCATTCTTGTTTTCTTCTCTTGGAATTTGTGAGGAATGTATGTTTTCTTGAACACATCTTTATTTTCTTAGTTTGTTGAAGGAAATATTAACATCTTTGCCTTTTTGTTTTCAAACTTCGTTAAAGGGGTGTTTGATTATAAAAATGACTATGTGTGTGGTTACCCCTACCTTATCAGTCATTCGGGGATGAATGTTCTAAGTGGGGGAGAATGTTATATCCTGGGTTTTTGCCTTAGAAGTTTTTCTTAAAATACGTTCTTTGGACCCAATACGACTCCAGGGTACGAGCTTTTTGCTGGTGTACAAGCAGTATGGTCCTATCGTAAGATGACTGGTGTTAGTTGGTGGTATGGTTTTGATTACTTGAATGGTCATGATTTAGGGGTGTGATTCATAAGGATTGATACGAATATCGGCAACTCGTTTAGTGGCCAATGTTTGATCCTTCTGGTATTTCATTTTTTGAGGGATATGGATCATGGGTATGGATCGTATGCTGAGGTTACGACTTGGTTGGATGAGTCGTATGCTGGACAGTTTTTGATACATAGGTAAAGCCCTGGGTATGACTTGTGAAAATTAATAATAAGCAAAGGTGCCACTAGTAAGAGGGCCAGTTGTATCACTGTGATGGGTTTTTAAGGGACTTAAGTGAGGGTATTCTGAACATTTCTTTTCTTACCCTAATTATGAACCACGGCATCTAAAACACTTAGGAGGTTTTTACCCTATTATTCTATTCATTAACACTTAGAAAACTATTCTAAAACACATCATAATTCGCTCAAGAGCTTTTGGGGAAAGAGAGCTAGGGTTACAACTTAAGGATTGCTTTGGGGCTTGCTTTGGTGATTTTCTTCCATCATCTTTCTCAGTTTAAGGAATGTGTCTCTTCCCTACTTACTATTTCCAAAAAAGCATGGATTTTATGGATGTTTACATGGTTTTAATGTTGTATGGTTTATGGTTTTCAACTATTAATTGGGGGTTTTGTTTATAATGGCTTGGTTATGGTTTCTAATGGTTTAATTATGCTTTTATATGCTTTAGTAGTGGCTTTGGGAAATTGGTTTGAATGGTAATAGTTGGGAAATTGGTTTGAATGGTAATAGTTTAATGCTGTTTGGAATCGATTATGGTTATATTATGCCCCCAAGGTTGTTGATAAAATGCTTATAAAGATATGTTTGTTACATTGACTTCTTGAAATGCAACTCTTGCTTATTGTCACCTTATATATGGAACTATAAATGGTTTACAAAGGTTAATGGATAATTGTTTATGCTTGTGGAGAACATAGTAGTCTCCCAAGAGGTTTATACGGTAAATGGAAAGGGCACTTGAGAGTGCCATTAACCTAAATGATTTGGCTAAGGATAAATCTTACAAGTATGGTTGGTATGATGATTCCAATAATAATTGGCCTTTGTAATAAATGGTAACTGTATTGTTTAGACATGGTTTTAATTTGGGAAATAATGGCGGGATGTGTAACTAAGCCGTTGAAGGTGGAGGTTATGGGGGAACCGAAACTGTAAAATAATATTTCTTGATATAAGGGTGTCTTCGATGACCACGCACGAGTTTAATGTTTTATAATTAGAGGGATGTACTAGTCATCCTGTGGGATATTTTTAGGTCGTTCGGCTACTGCACTGGGACTCTTTCAGCAGATGGAGATGAACCCATATGGCCATGGGTGTAGTTAAATGGCAAGGTTACACAGCCCGGGTAAAAGGTTTTAAATGTATGCTAAACACGGATTCCATTTCCCAACACTCATATATATATTTATGGTTATATGCACCATGGCTGGTTTTACTTGGTTGTTTAAATGGAATCACTTTGTTATTACCCTGAGCTACATGCTAGAGGTCACTCGCTAACCCATCTACTGGCAGCTGTATACCCATACTATGCAGGAATAGACCGTTCGACTTCTCCTAGAAAATGATTGACTTGGGAACATCATTTGGATTGAAGTGGTGAGCTTTCATCTTTCCGAAAGTCTCCATTTCATAATATAGACATTCTTAGACATTTTGTCATTTTTTGGATATTGGTTTTCGCCATGGTTGGGGTCATGTCCCAATTGGATTTTGTATTCTTTTGGATAAAGGGTTTTTGGTACTTTTGGGGGTTGCTATGGGCAGAATCGGTATTGGTATCGCCTTGGCATTGGAATAAACTGGGAGGTTAGCATCATCGGTCATGATTTCTCACTGTTCCATCGTATTATATTTGGGGTTTGATTATCATATTATGTTTTGATATTCTCTTTGGTTTGGTATGGTATGGATGGTTTATTTAGTGTGGGTAGGCTCCATTGAGTTGGTCACGATTGTGACCCTATCCAAGAGTCTTTATTAGAGCATTTACGCAATCTTGTTTCATACTCAAAATTCAGCTCATCTAAGGATGTGGAAGGCTTTTGGGTTGGGTTAAGGGGGCAGTCCCCAGTCCTTGTTGGACTTAGGATTCTCATTACATCTAGGCCTTAGTTCAGGTCGTAATAAGTTGGTATCAGAGCTTTAGGTTCATGGTCAACTAGGAGTCTACAAAGACGTGTCGAGTAGAGTCTCTTTCAGGGGTGTGAAGCATGCCACACTCATAAGAAAGAGGCTGCAAGACATTTAGGAATGTTTCACTTTCTTAAAATTCTCAGTCCTAGAATCTTCTCTAATCCTTGGGTGTTTATCTTTCAATCATGCCTCCTAGATCTGGAACCTAAGGAAATTCTTCAGTCCCATCTGGTGATTATGCTGAAGGTGTACCTCCTAGGTCTGGAGTACATCTTAGATCTCATGGTCCTGTTCCTGATTGTGCTATAGTTCCTCCTACTGCTCCTCAGGTCTCTCAAGATAACATGATGAACACTGTGTATCATCAGTATATTCATGTTATTTATCAGATGGTCATTGCTCAAGATGAGCGGGGTGAAGCTAGTGCTTGAAATGGTGAGGCCGTAAGAGTTGTCCAATTTATAAGGATGGATCTTCCTAATTTTCCAGGAGTAAAGGTAAAGGAAGACCCACGGTGCTTCTTGGATGAACGGGAAAGATATTTTAGGTTATGCAGTCTTCTGATGTGGAGGGAGTTAGCTTCGTCGCTTATCAGCTCAAAGATGTTACTTATTGGTGCTATGAGGAGTGAATAAAGATAAGGGTGATATGGAAGAGGAAGGGTTATGGGAGGCCTTTTCTAATGCCTTCATGGATCATTTCCTTCCTCAGTAGTTTAGGAAACATAAGATGGGGAAGTTTGTGAACCTCAGGCAATGAAGGATGTCTGTGAGGGAATATGCCTTGAAGTTTCATCAGTTGTCGAGGTATGCTCTTGATTTTGTTGCTGATATGAGGTCGAGAATGAGGAAGTTCACTTTTGGGCTTAATAGAGATTTGATTTTAGAGAGCAAGATTGCTTTTCTCATTAGGGTTATGGACATCTCTCGATTGACAGTTCATATGCAGCATATTGAGAATAAGAAAAGAAAGCGGGTCAAATTTGGGGATAGGCGGTGAAAGTGGGGTAGACTTTATGATCAGGAAGGTGCACAGACACATGGTGGTAGAGATGATGTCAAGTGGCGAAAATAGAAGTGGGGGAGTTTTGGTTCCTTCTCTGCTGCCAGTGCTCCTTACCCACAACAGTCGGGCAATAGGCGTCACCAAGGTTGTGATAATTATCAGGCTCAGGTTGTCCAATCTCAGGCAGGTAGAGTTTAGTCTATTTCTTCATGCCCTCTTTGTCGATTCTAAGATCGTCCTAACCAAGGATTCTGTGTGGAAGGTAGAGATAAGTGATTTAAGTGTGGTTAACTAGCCCATCATCTCAAAGATTAACCAGTGAACAAGGTTGCTATAGGTGCTATTAAGATTCCAGTGGGTTCATCTTCTGCTCCTACACCTAGTGGTATGGCATCTGCTTCTGTCACTACTCCTGGTTCACGTGTTGGTCGGAATAGGTTGTATGCTTTGGCATCCTTGTAGGAATCTAAGGCATCACCTGATGTTGTTATTGGTATGTTATAGCACTTTTCCTATGATATATATTGTTTACTTGATTTGGGAGACACTCTTTCTTTTGTGACTTCTTATATAGCTATGTCTTTTTATTTTGATTTGGAAATTGTTTCAGATCCTTTTTCTATTTCTACCCCGATAGAAGACTCAATCATTGCAAAATGGGTCTATAAGGGGTATGTGATATCTATTGGTGATAGGAAAACCTTGGTAGATCTGTTTTAGTTGGGAATGGTGGATTTTGATGTGATTTTGGGTTTGGACTAGTTGCATTCTTGTTATACGTCTTTAGACTGTTCGACTTGTATGGTCATGTTTAGGTTCCCTGGTGAGTCAAAAATAGAATGGCAGGGTTGTTCTTTAGCTCCTGGGGGAGATTTATTTCTTATCTTAGAGATTGAATGTTAATCTCTAAAGGGTGTCTTTATCACTAGGTCCAAGTTAAAGATTCTAAGTCGGAAGGCCCTTCTTTACAGTCAGTTTTGGTATTTAATAAGTTTCTAGAGGTCTTCCCAAACGATCTTCCTGGTGTTCTTCTGGATAGGGAAATAGAAGTATTTATTTGCTTTCGGACACTCGTCCAATACCTATTTCTCTATATAGATTAGCTCTAGCTGAGTTAAGGAAACTCAATGAGCAAGTTAAGGTTCTTCTGGAAAAGGGGTTTATTCATCCTTGTGTTTCTTCGTGGGATGCACCGGTGTTGTTTCTGCGTAAGAAGTATAGTTCCCTTGCGATGTGCATTAACTATAGGCAGTTGAACAATGTAACAGTCAAGAACAAGTATCCTCTTCCAAGGATAGATGATTTGTTTGATCATTTATAGGGTGCCAAGTTTTTTTACAAGATAGATCTTTGTCCTTGGTACCATCATCTTAAGAATAGGGAGGTGGATATCCTTAAAATGACATTTCATACTCGATATGAGAATTTTGAGTTCTTGGTGATGTCATTTGGGTTGACAAATGCTCTGGTGGCATTTATGGATTTGATGAATAGGGTCTTTAGACTGTATTTTGATCTCTTCATCATTATGTTTATTGATGACATACTATTGTATTTGAGAAGTGAGGTGGATCATTCTAATCACCTCCATGTTATGTTCCAGAACATAAAGGAACATTGATTGTTTGCCAAGTTCTCCAAATGTGAGTTTTGGTTGAATGTCATGACATTCATGGGTCACATCATTTCTAGTGAGGGGATAATGGTTGATCCTCAAAAGGTTGTTGCAGTAAAAGGTTGGACTAGGCGCATGACTCCATCCAGTGTTCGGAGCTTCTTGGATTTAGCGGGGTATTATAGTAAGTTTGTCGAAAGCTTTTCATCGATAGTTGCTCCTTTGACTAAGCTCACTCAGAAGAAGGTTAAGTTTTCATGGTCGGATGCTTTAGAGAGTAGTTTAGAGATGTTGAAGGATAAATTTACTTCGGCTCTGATTTTTACTTTATCGAAAGGCAATGGTAGGTTTGCGGTTTAATGGGATACATCTCGGGTAGGGCTTGGTTGTGTTTTGATGCAGCATGGGAAGGTGATTGCCTTTGCTTCTATCTAGTTGAAGGTACATGAAATAAACTATATTACCCATGAATTTGAGCAGTTGACGGTTGTGTTTGCTTTGAAATTATGGTGGAATTATTTGTATGGTGTTCACATGGATATCTTTTTGGATCATAAGAGTCTTCAGTATGTGTTCACGCAGAAGGAGCTTAATCTCAGGCAAAGGAGATGGCTTGAGATTCTCAAGGATTATGATATGAGTTTCCACTACTACTCGTGTAAGGGTAACGTGGTTGCTAATTCTCTGAGTAGGTTGTCTATGTAAAGTTTAGCTCATATGGAGGAAAGAAAGCAGAAATTAGTGAAGGATATTCACCGCATGGCCAATCTTGGAGTTCGTCTCTTAGATTTTAAGGGTGGCGGCGTGATGGTGCAAGAAGTGGTTCGATCATCTCTTGGTGCAGAGATTAAGGATAAGCAAGTGTTGGATCTGATCTTAATAAAAATAAAGAGTAATATTGGTCGGAATAAGGTGGTGGTGTTTAAGATTAGTTTTGATGGTACTTTGCGGTACCAAGAAAGGTTGTGTTCCAAATGTCGACGGGTTGCGACAAAGAGTTTTGGCTGAGGAGCATGAGTCTCTCGATGTTGTCCATCCTAGTTTAATAAAGATACATCATGACCTTATGGAGATCTATTGGGTAAATGGTATGAAGAGAGATATGGTGGATTTTGTGGCCAAGTGCATGGTATGTCAACAGGTTAAGGTTAAGCACATGAGGCCTGGTGGGTTGTATCAAGAAATAGGGTTGCCTTAATGAAAGTGGTAGATGATCAATATGGATTTTGTTATCTTTATTCCTCGATCTTGAAACTAAGTTATTTCAATTTGGGTCATCGTGGATAGGACTAAGTCTGCTCATTTTTTGCCAGAGAGGACTACCTTTTTGGTGGAAGAGAATATGAAGTTGTATCTTCAAGTGATTGTAAAGCTGCATGGGGTGCCTGTATCAATTATTTCTGATCGTGGTACACAGTTTACATCTCATTTCTAGTGGTCTTTCCAGAAAGAATTGGGTACTAAGGTTAGTCTGAGTACGACTTTCTATCCGCGGTCGGATGGGCAAGCAAAAAGAACTATTCAGACATTAGAGGACATGCTTAAGGCATGCGTGATTTATTATGGTGGCATTTGGGTTTAATATCTACCTTTGGTAGAGTTTTCTTATAATAATAGCTATTATTCTAGTATTGGTATGGCTCTTTTCGAGGCGTTATATGGTAGGAGGTGTAGATCTCCTACTGGATGGTTTGAGCTTGGTGAGTTGCATATGTTTGGTCCTGATTTTTTCTATCAAGCTATGGAGAAGGTGAATGAGATTCGGGATAGGATTAAAGTTGCCTAGAGTCGCAAAAATTCTTATGCGGATGTTAGGCATTAAGATTTAGAATTTTAGGTTAGGGACACGGTGTTCCTAAGGGAGTCTCCTATGAAAGGAATAGTGCGGTTTGGGAAGAAGGGGAAGCTTAGTCCTTGGTTTATTTGTCCTTATGTGATTTTGTGGAGAGTTGGTAATGTTGCTAATGAGTTGGAGTTGCCATCAGTTTTGGGTTTGGTTCATTCGATCTTTCATGTTTCCATGTAGAGGAAGTGCACTGGTGATCCTTCTTTGGTTGCTCTTTTTGAAGGGTTGACTATCTTGGATTATCTGTCTTATGAAGAGTTCCCGATTGAGATATTGGATTGGCAAGTTCGTCGGTTGCGGACCTTGGATGTGACTTCGGTTAAGGTTCTATGGCAGAACCATAAGGTGGAAAAACCTACGCGGGAAGAGAAAAAGGACATGAAGTCCAAGTTCATTCTTGTTTTCTGCTCCTGGTATTTGTCTGGAAGGCAGGTGTTCTTGAACACATCTTTAGTTTTTGAGATTGTTAAAGAAAATATTAACATCTTTACCTCTTTGATTTCAAACTTTGCTAAAGGGACATTTGATAATGCAAATGACTCTGTGTGTGGTTACCCCTACCTTATCCATCATTTGGGGATAAATGTTCCTAGTGGGGGAGAATGTTACATCCTGGGTTTTGGCTTTAGAAAATTTTCTTGAAATCTGTTCTTCAGACCTAATACGACTCTAGGGTATGAGATGTATGATGGGAACAAGTGGTATGGTCCAGTTGCATGCTGGCCAGTGTTAATGGGTGGAATAGTTTTGATCACTGGAATGGTCATGACTTAGGGGTGCGCGTCGTAAGGATTGATACGAGTCATATCGATGACTAGTAAGTAGCCAGTTTTTTATCTTCCTGGTATTTCATTCTTCCAGAGATACGGATCATGGGTACAGATCGTATGCTGAGGTTAAGACATGGTTGGATGAGTTGTATGCCAGAAACTTTCTAATCCAAAGGATAAGTCCTGGGTCCGACTGGTGAAAACCAATTGTAAGGAAGGGTGCAACTCGTAAGAGCGTCAGTCGGATCCTTGTGATGGGTTTTTAAGGGAATTAATGGGGGTATTCTATTCATTCCCCTAATTACCCTAATTATGACACACGACTTCAAATATACTTAGGAGGTTATTTACCCTATTATTCTATTCATTAAACCTTAGAAAACTATTTGAAAACACATTATAATTCTCTCAAGAGATTTTAGGCAAAGAGAGCTAGGGTTTCAACTTAGGGATTTCTTTGGTGATTTTCTTCCATCAACTTTATCGGTTTAAGGCACGTGTCTCTTCCCTAGTTACTATTTCTAAAAAGGCACAGAGTTTATAGATGTTTTCAAGGTTTCACTGTTTCATGGAATATGATTTTCAACTATTAATTGGGGGTTTTCTTTATAATGGCTTGGCTATGGTTTCCTATGGTTTAATTTTTCTCTTCTATGCATTAATGGTGGTTTTGGGCTCTTGGTTTTCATGGTAATGGTTTAATGTTCTTTGGAATTGGTTTTGGTTATATTATGCCCCCAAGGTGTTTGATAAAATGCTTATAAAGATATGTTCATTACATTGACTTCTTTAAATGGACCTCTTGCTTGTTTTCAACTTATATATGAAACTATAAATGGTTTAAATGGTTTACAAAGGTTAAAGCCTAATTGGTTGAGCTTGTGGATAACATGGAAGTCTCCCAAGAGGTTAATATGGTAAAAAAAAAGGGCACTTGAGAGTCCCTTTAACCTAAATTGTTTGGCTACGGATAAATCTTGCAAGTATGGTTCGTATGACAATACCAGTAATAATTTGCCTTTGTAATAAATGGTAATTGGATTGTTTGGACATGGTTTTAGTTTGGAAATTAATGGTCGTACGTGTAACTAAGCCGTGGAAGGTAGAGGTTCTGGGAAAAACGAAACTGGAAACTCATATTTGCCGATATAAGATGTCTTCGATGACTACGTGCAAGTGTCACATTTTATAATTAGAGAGATGTACTAGTCATCCTATGAGATATTCCTTGGTCGTGTGGCTACACACACTAGGACTCTTTCAGCAGGAGGAGATGAACGCATATGACCCATGGGTATGGTTAAACGACAAAGTTATATAGCCCAGATAAAAGGTATTGAATTCATGCTAAACACGGATTCCCTTTCCCGGCACTTATATATATATATACGTATGGTTATATCCATTATGGATGGTTTTACTTTCTAGTTTAAATGTCATTACTTTATCCTTATCATGAGATATATGTTAGAGGCCACTCACTAACCCGTCTACAGGTGGCTGTATACCCACGCTATACAGGAACCGACCGTTCGACTTCTCATACATAGAGATTAACTCGGGGAAAATATTTTGATTGAAGTGGTGAGCTTTTATCCTTTTGGAAGGCTTCGTTTAATGATATTAACATTCTTAGATATTTTTGTTTTGTTTTGGATATTTGTTTTTGTCATGGTTGGGGGCATGTCCCAAATGGATATTTGTATTCTTTTGGATACAGTCTTTGTGGTAGTTTTGGGGGTTGGTATGGGTGGGATTAGTATTGGTTTTAGCCTTGGCATTGGAATAAGTTGTGACGTTAATATTATCAGACATGATTTCTCATTGTTCTATCGTATTACATTTTGGATTTGTTTATCATATTATGTTTTGATATTTTCTTTGGTTTGGTATTGCATGGATGGTTAGTTTAGTGCGGGTAGACTCTTTTGGGTCGGTCATGGGTGTGACCCTATCCCAAATTCTTCATGAGAGAATTTATGCAATCTTGCTATATGCTCGAAATTCTGTTCTTCTAAGGTTGTGGAAGGTAGTTGGGTTGGTTTAAGGGGCAGTCCTCGGTCCTGGTTGGACTTGGGATACCCATTATGTCTAGGCCCTTGTTTGGGTCGTGAGAGTTTTGGGATGGTTATTGTTTAAATGGTATTTCCATGGCTCACATGCATTAGTTTATGCTTTATCGATGGATTTTGAAATACATTGGGTGCATGGATATAAATAATGGAATGGGGGTCGTGGATTCCCCCAAATTTATGAATAATAGAATGGGAGTCGTGGATTTCCCCAACCTTCTGGATTTTTGTAACGCCTCGAGTCTGGACCCTGGACGCTACACGATGGTCATAATCCCGAAGGACCATAAGCTAACCCATGGTTGGAACCTGCTGTAGTAACTGAATAATAACACTGTAACTTTGCGGAAATAGGCAGAAATTTGCCATAAGGTTCAAATATGAAAAATATACTTAATATGGTATCACAATACCAAAATTGAACATCAATACTGAAAACTGAACAACTCTCTGAAAATACTCTAGTCTGAAAAGCCTCTAAACTGTCTAAACTATGGAGTTGATGGGACAAGCCCCCAACTAACTCCGACTATCGAAAATGAACTAAAATGCTGAAAAGCACTTATGTCCTCGAACTATGAGGACTCACCACTAACTTTGTCTGCTGAGAATCTGAGTTGCTGAGGGTGCTCTGGAGTCCGTACGTCTGAACCTATGATATAAGACATCATAGCGCAAAAGAAAAGCGTATGTCAATACTTTAAATGTACCGATATGCTCAGTGAGGTAGGCTGAAATGCATGAGTTCATATGCATGAACAATACTAACTGAATAACATGAGTATGACTGAATGAAAGTACATGCATGAATACGTACACTGTAACTGAGATTGTGATAACATAGAATACTGAGCCTGAATACTTATTTATTGATATTGTATTACTGATAACTGAATGATTGTATCTGATAGTCTTGATTATGTGGAACTATACTGAGTTTTGTAGTCCTGATCTGTAGAACTGAACTGAGTTCTATACTGAGACTGAATCTGAAACTAAGGATGTGAGAGGTAATCATCTAACCGAAATACCCCTTTCTAAATATATTGGGGTCAAACCTTTGATCTCAGTTGGAAGGGTGTCAATATTGTGCCACGCGTAGAGATAAGATGTGAGTTACCCTCTCTGACAGGAAGCTCTTTCGTCAACCCTCGATGGCAGGAAAAATCGAATGAGATGTATTAACCCAAATAATATCTGGCAGGAAGACATCTCGACCTATGTTGGATACGTAGTTCTGTAATACAGGTATTTCTACTAAGGGTCAAACCCTCAGCTGGCAGGAATGCCCCCGTCCCTAGGTTCGCTCGGTGCTAAATCGTACTCCTAACTGAATAAAAACTGAACTAATTTCTAGTCTGTACTAGGCTGGACTGAACTGTTACTAAATTTACAGAGTTTTGTTGACAGATGGAATACCACTAAATAAGTTTACTATGGTCTGAACTGATTACTGAATCAAACTGGACTAGTATTGAGTCTACTGATTTTTCCTGATTCCTGGGACTGACTAAGAGTACTACTGATCGTGACATGACTGAGATTATCTTATAAATGACTCTAACTTTAAGTACACAGCTAAATTGTCGGGTATTAAATACCTCTAGGACTCGATAGAATGAAAGTAAATCATAACATAGTCTTGAAAAACATAATCATGTGCACTTGGTCACAACTCATTCATGGAGGCATCTTATCAAACACTTGCATGATAAAATTTGCACATAAGCTGACATGACATGATTTCCTTCTCTTATTGGCTCACATGAGAAATTCATCAAGCACTTAATGAGCATGATGTATGTGCATAACATTAAACACAAGTAAACATCATAATTCAACTCCAACTTCACAATTTCAAGAGTTCAACATGGATTCACATGATATTACATATATATCAATTAATCCCTCATGAAACTTATCCTAAAACATGTATTAGAATCCCAATTAACCATTATAAACATGAATAGAATCAAACCTAGTATGAAATTCATGAAAATCATACACTTGAAGTTAAAAAATAGTTTTTTGGACTCTAAGGGTAGAAGGAACCCTTGGATGAACACTTCATATACCTTAGTTGGTGAATTCTTGAAAAATAATTGTAGAATTTGAAGCCTTGAATTTGAATTTAATTTACCTAGGGTTTTTATTCTTGAATTTTTTTTAAAAGAATGAATATAACTTGCTAAAAGAGGGCTAAGTTTTGTGTTATGCGGGCTGAAGGGCATGGGAAAAAGACTTAATTAACCCTGAGGACGCGGCCTTTTAATGGCTGGAAGCTGTGTTATCGACGCGTAAACCGACGTGTAGACTGTCACTCCATATCATTGGAATCAATGCAATGACTAACACGCCGTATCGAGTCCGCGTCGGTTCACTGGAATTTGCATTGGGCTGAGGGAAACATTATCTGTCAATGCGATGGACGATGCGATATGTCGATATCGCGTCGACTCACTATTTTTATCACTCGAACATGGTCTAAACGATGTCTGAAAAATCTAAAACATATCCGGGAACACGTATTGACCTTCCTGATCATGACTAACACAAATATCAACTTTTAATGGATGAAAAGGTCACAAAATAAGATTTCTAACTTTCAAAGACTAAAATAACACTAAGTCTGAATACTTAGCTAGAATTTTCTAAGTCGGCGACCTCCTTAATAAACTTACAGGACTGAAGTAAGCTAAGAATTTTGCGGAATGTTACATTATCTCCCCCTTGAAAACATTCATCCTCGAATGAGACTGACTAAGCTGAGAATACTGGTAGACTGAACTTACTTACTGGACATGAATATCTGAAACATGATTATCTGACTGACATTACGGACATACTGAATTTCATACTAAACGTGCATATCTGATGCATGAGTACATGACTGAGTTATTTCATCAATGCATGACTGGGATTACTGATAAGCTGATTTCCTCATACGAAACATGCATATCTAATGCATGAATACATGACTGAATATGCAATGGTAATTGATACAAAGTTTGTAATGGAAATCTAGTCATAAAGCTGAACAAGCTTAAGGAAAACTATTATCTTGGGTTGAGTCTGAGTTTGCGGAGAAGAGGTAAGGATACTTGGTCCGCATATCATCTTCTACTTCCCAAGTATCTCCCTCAATGGATTGATTCCTCTAAAGAAATTTGACCAGAGGGACTTTTTTATTCCTCAATCTGCGAATCTGATAGGAAAAAATTTCAATTGGAATCTCTTCATAAGAGAGGTTGTTCTGAACATCTATGCCCCCTACGGGGACTACGGCTGATGGTTCACCTATGCATTTCTTTATATAGGAGATGTGAAACACTGGATGAACTGAAGATAGATCTGAAGGAAACTCAAGCTCGTAAGCTACCTTTCCGAAATGACTGAGAATTCAGTAAGGACCAATATATCGGGGATTATGTTTCCCCTTCTTGCCAAACTGCTTCACTCCTTTCATAGGAGATATTTTCAAGTACACAAAATCACCAATCTAAAACTCGAGATCGTTTCTTCACATATCAGCATACGATTTCTGTCGGCTCTGAGCTATCTTAAGTCTTTCCCTGATCAACTGAACTTTCTCTAAGGCATTAAATACCAACTCAAGCCCTATCACTGCATCTTCCCCCACTTCAAACCAACCAATGGGAGATCTACACCTCCTCCCATAAAGCGCCTCAAACGGATCCATTTGAATACTTGAATAATAGTTGTTGTTGTATGCGAACTCAATCAAAGGCAAGTAGTCATCCCAACTACCTTTAAAGTCTATCGTACATGCTCCCAATATATCCTCTAGAGTCTGAATGATCCTCTCTACTTTACCATCTGTCTGAGGATTAAAGGCCATATTTAGATGAACTCAGGGACCAATACCCTTCTCGAATGCCTTTTAGAAATGAGAGGTAAACTGGGTACCTCTATTTGAGATAATGGACAACAAAACACCGTGCAATCTGACCAATTCCCTGATATATAGTTTGGAATAATCCTCGGCTAAATAAGAGGTATGGACTGGTAGGAAATGAGTTGATTTGGTCATTCTATCTATAATGTCCCAAACTGAATCATGCTAATGATGAGTACGAGGCAAACCTGTCACAAAGTCCATGTTCACTTCTTCCCATTTCCAGGTGGGAATGCTGAACTCCTGCATGGACCCACTAGGTTTCTGATGCTCAATCTTAAGCTACTGGTATGTTGAGCACTTAGCCACAAACTCTGCAATATCTCTTTTTATCATACTCCACCAATAGATCTCCCGCAAATCACGGTACATCTTAGTGGCCCCTCGATGAATAGAGTAGTGCGCACCATGCGCTTTTGCAAGGATTTGCTGCCTTAAGTCATCTACATCTGGAACACATAGATGACCTCGATAGTGAAACACATCCAAAGCCAACTATGGAGGAATCACAATACACAACAAAGCCATCTGAACCATCTGGTAGGGTTAAAACTAGAGTTGTAGTGAGTCGAGTCTTCAACTCCTAAAAACACTTTTCACAAGATTTTGACCACTGAAATTTGACCTTCTTCTGAGTCAGTCTAGACAAGGGGATGCAATAGATGAAAATCTTTCAACAAACCTTCCGTAATAGTCGTCCAAGCACAAGAAACTCCTGATATCTGATGGAGAGAGAGGTCTGTACTATTTTCTCACTGCCTCGGTCTTTAGGAGATATTATAACCGGGTTGTTCCTGTATACCCACCTGACTGTGATGGATTTAACCATAAGGGTAGAAACTAAGAAAGGCTCTACTTAAATTTTGGGACTGACTCTGAAATCAATTGCTATAGATGGAGTAACAAAGGACAAGGAAGCTCCTGGATCTAGAAAAGCATATAAATGTAAATGGAAAACTTGTAACGTACCACTGACCACATCAGGAGAAATTTCCTGATCCTCTCGAGACTGAAGAGCATAGAGACTATTTCGGTAATACCCACTGGTGCTACTGGATGCGGTACCCTGCTGATTTGGGCGATCGGACTGAGCTGAGGGACGGTTATGCTGACTTTCAAAACCCACCTGATGACACTGTCTGATCCTGTGTCCTGGCTTGCCACATCTTAAACACATATCACTGCCAGCTCTGCAGATACCCTGGTGGTTTCTGCCACACTTCTGACAAAGGAGATTGGTTTAGGCGCTGCTGACTCTACCTTGGGGTTTAGGGCCTAACACCCTATCCCTATTGCCATCTCTAAATTTTTGCATAGGATCAATGGATGAGGACAGAGATGGAATTGAGGATTTTGGGTGGAACTAAGAATGATTCCTACCCTCTCACTTAGGCCGAGCGAAACTGAAACTACCTGTTCTCGCTCTCTTACTCTCCCTCTCCTTCTCTTTATTCTTATCCTCCTCTATCTACTGAGCATAGACCATGATCCTGGATATATCGATCTCCTTAATCAACATTGCGGTTTAGCATACTTTGACCACACTGCTAGACACCCATGACACAAACTTACTCATCTTCGCTCTGCTATTTACTATTACATGAGGGGCATATCTGGCTAACTGAGTAAACTTGATAGAATACTCTTGTACTTTAATATTGCCCTGCTTCAGGTTTATAAACTCCAAAACCTTCGCTTTCCTCAACTCTTGCAGAAAGAACCTATCCTGAAAAGCAACTACAAACTCCTCTCATTCTATAGGCCCTGCATCTACGACCCTCTCTACTTTTCACTATTTAAACCATGAGTGTTCCATATCATGTAAATAATATGCGACAAACTCAGCACTCTAAATATCCATCACCGCTATAATATATGAAACTTTTTGCACTTGATAAAAAAATTCTTGAGGGTCCTCATCAGACTTAGATCTGGTAAATGATAGAGGGTTCATTCGGGTGACATCCCGAATCCTGGGAGGAGCAGTATTGGCCACTAGGTTGGCCTAAACAGTAGCCAAACGCTCATTCTGGGCTTCCATAGAATGAGCTAGGGTGGTGAATATTGTTGTGAACTAAGCATAGGAGACATGCTCACCTAGAGGATCTGGATGGACAGACTGAGGGACTGGATGGTTTCCCATTCCTCTTTCTTGAGTCCTCTTTGGAGAAATATTTTGTAAATGGAAGAGAAACTTAGATTAGACTGATAATTTAACTGGAGCTTATGCTCACTCTCATGACATGAATGCTGAAAGAAGGAAATTTTTTCCTAAAACATCTCGTAGCCTCCTATCCATAAGTGTGGCGAGCTACACACCTATTCACAAAACTCTACTTGATGTATCTTTCAGACTTTCTAGGACTATATTGAACCTTAGTCTCTGATACCAAGTTTGTAACACCCCAATTCTGTATCCCGGACGCTATACGGTGCTTATAATCTCGAATGACCACATGCTAACCCATGGCTGGTACCTGCTACAGTAACTGAATAATATTGTAACTTTGCGAAAATAGGCAGAAATTTGACATAAGGTTCAAATATGAAATAAATACTAAATATGGTATCATAATACCAAAACTGAACATCAATACTGAAAACTGAACAACTGTCTGAAAATACACTAGTATGGAAAGCCTCTAAACTATATGAACTGTGGAGTTGATGGGACAAGCCACCAACTAACTTCAACTGCTAAACATGAACTGAAATACTGAAAAACAATCATGTCCTTGAACTATATAGACTCACTACTAACTCTGTATACTGAGAATCTGAGCTGCTAAGGGTGCGCTAGAGCTCGTGTGTCTGAACCTATGATATAAGTCATCATAACACAAAAGAAAAGCATGTGTCAGTACTATGAATGTACTGGTATGCTCAGTGAGGTAAGCTAAAATGCATGGGTTCATATGTATGAACAATACTAACTGAATAACATGAGTATTACTGAATGAGAGCACATTGATGAATATGTAGACTGTAACTGAGATCATGATCACACTGAATACTGAGTCCAAATACTAGTTTATTAATATCTGAGTTTACAGATATTGTATTACTGATAACTAAATGACTGTATCTAACCGTCTTGATTTTGTGAAAACATACTAAGTTTCGTATTGAGCTGACTGACTGTAACTGACAGTCCTGAGACTGTAGAACTAAACTGAGTTCTACACTGAGACTAAATCTAAAACTAAGACTGTGGGAGATAATCATCTAACTGACATGCCTCTTTCTAAATAGATTGGGGTCCGACCTGTAACCCCAGTTGGAAGGTTGTCAATACCATGCCGGGTAGAGACAAGTTGTGAGTTCACCCACTCTGACAGAAAGCTCTTTCATCAACCCTCGCTGGTAGGAAAACTCAAATAAGATGTATAAACCCTTATAATATCTAACAGAAAGATATCTCAACCTACGCTGGCTATGTAGTTCTGTAATGCATGGATTTCTACTAAGGGTCAAACCCTCTGTTGGCAGGAATGCCCCCGTTCCTGGGTTTCTTCGGTGCTAAATCCTACACCCAACTAAATAAACACTAAACTAGTTTCTAGTCTGTACTATACTGTACTGAACTATTACTGAAATTATAGTCATTTTGACTGAAGAAATACTATTAAATGAGTTTACTATGGTCCGAACTAATTACTGAACTACACTGGACTAGTACTGACTCTACTGAGTTTTCCCTGAGTCCTGTGACTGACTGAGAGTAGTACTGATCATGACATAACTGAGATTATCTTGTAACTGACACTAGCTCTAAGTACACAGCTAAATTTTCGGGTATTAAATACCCCAGGACTCGATACCATGAAAGTAAATCATAACATAGTCTTGGAAAGCATAATCATGTGAACTTGGTCACAACTCATTCATGGAGGCATTTTATCAAACACTTGCATGATACAATTTGCACATAAGCTGACATGACATGATTTCCATCTCTTATTAGTTCACATGAGCAATTTATCAAGCACTTAATAAGCATGATACATGTACATAACATTAAATACAAGTAAACATCATAATTCAACTCCAACTTCAGAATTTCAAAGGTTCAACATAGATTCATATGATATTACATATTTATTAATTAATCACACTTGAAACTTATCATAAAACATGGATTAGAATCTAAATTAATCATTATAAACATGAATATAATCAAACCCATCATGAAATTCAAGAAATACATACACTTGAAGTTTAAAAATAGTTTCTTGGACTCCAAGGGTGGAAGGAACCCTTGGATGAACACTTTTCATACCTTAGTTGGTGAATTCTTGAAAAGTAACTGTGGAATCTTAAGCCTTGAATTTGAATTTAATTTACCTAGGGTATTTGTTCTTGAACAATTTGTGAAAGAATGAATATAACTTGCTAAAATAGGGCTAAATTTCGTTTTATGGGGCTGAAGGGCGTGGAAAAAAGACTTAATTAACCTTGAGGACGCAGCCTTTTAATGACTGAAAATAGTGTTATCGATGCGTAGAACGATGCACTGCATCATTGGCATCGATGAGATGACCAACGCGTCGTGTTGAGTCCGCATCGGTTCACTAGAATTTACACTGAGCTGAGGGAAAAATTATTTGTTGACATGATGGACGATGCGATGCATCGATATCACATCGGCTCACTATTTTGGTCATTCGAACAAGGTCTAAATGAGGTTGAAAAAATCCAAAATTTGTCCGAAAACACGTATTGACCTTCTTCATCATGAACTAACTCAAATATCAACATTTAATGGACGAAAAGGTCGCAAAATAAGATTTTCAACTTTCAAAGGCTAAAATAACACTAAGTCTGAATAATTAGATAGAATTTTCTAAGTCTGGGATCCCCTTAACAAGCTTAAAGGACTGAATTAAGCTAAGAATTTTGCGGGATCTTACAATTTTGGTATTGAATTTGGTAATTACCACAACCCACCTTTATGAAATGGTCCTTGAAATTAACCATTTTGAAACAATTTTATTGCAAAAAAGGTTGATGGAATATAAATGTTTTTAAAGACCTTAGTGTCCATGAATTAGTCTTAAATTGGAGCATGGGGGTCGCGGATTTCCCCAATTTGGCGGATAATTTGAATAGAATAATTCTATAAGTTTGCAAGCACATTAATATGATGATACCAATGGTGAATACCTTAATACAAGGTTATTGGTTAATTGATGGGTTATGTGCAAATGTTTTAATTGGTCTTAATAAGGTTGTGTAGCTCTCTGTGGAAAGTGAAGGTCCCGTGGGGACCAATACTAGAAACCACATTTTTCTACGTGCACAGTCCACAGTTGATAGACATACATACCTTGTATTAGCATGGGGTCATGGATTCCAGGCCTTTCTTTAGACTTCTTTGGTTTGTGCGACTAAACTCATAGGGGCTCTTTCGATTGGGGGAGCCAAACCCATATATTTTGTGGGTGTTTTTAGGATGATTAGTGATACACAGTCTAGGTTATTGATTTTAAATCTCATGCTTAACCTATATCCTATCCCAGCATTTTATATATAGGTATATATGCATGTATGTGAACATGTACATTGAGTTTGGACTTGATTTTGAAATAGCGTTATTTTATCTTTATCCCGATTTACATGCTAGAGCTAATCCCACTAACCATCCTAGGATTCTACATTGTTTCATAGTGTAGTGTCCGAGAATACCTCTTTTACCCGTGTGCAACATTAGGTGATCTGGGTTCGGTTGTTGGTTCATCGTGAAGTGATGAGCTTCCATCCTCCGGAAACTTTAGTCATTCCATTTGTTTTTTTCATATTTAAGAATTAAAGAGTTCACGTTAACATTATCTTTGTTATTATTACTATCATAGTCGGGTGCATATCCCGACCAAGATTGATATTCAGATTGGTTTTAAGGATTTTGTGGACAACATGTGTGGGTTGGATGGTGTTGCTGACTCTTAGATATTACTCTTGAATTTCATTAACTATTTTATCTTTATTCTTTGGTTTTCTTCTTTTTGTTATTATTTGAATTATGTTTTGATTGGACGGGCTATGAAGGTGGTCTCTGGTCCTCAGTGAACTTGAGATACCCATCAAGACTAGGCTCGGAGTTAGGTCTGTCTAACCGAGATCGACTTTAGGATAATTCATATAGCTCAAGTGGTACCTAATACATACCTAAGTATCGACAAAATTCACTTGTTTTACTTCAAACAAAGGTCTCAAACTACCTCTAGCCTCATAATTCATGTTCTTATTCTAGAAAGAATATACTATTTTTACAAATATTTGAGTGTATTTTATTATTGAACTTGAGGACATCTAGAAAAATACACCCACACTCAGAAAAAAATGTGATGCATGTGATTGTGATACCATAGGCTTGAACTTCATGGATGTATACACTAATGTGAAAACACTGGGAATAAGATCATGTATGACTTTCTATTGGCTTGTAATGTAGTCTTTTGGATAGGTAGGGTGGTATTTGGGGTGAAAGTGAGTATTCCCTAAATGAGCGTTGAACTATAACTATGCTTTTTATATTTATTGTGCTTTGATACTTGTTTTCTTTGTCTTTCTTTGTTTCCCCTCGTTTGTATTCTATCCAACTTCTTTTGAATCTTGTATTGGAGTCTCTTCCCCATTTTTAATAAAGATATTTTTTCTTCTTTTTTGGGGGGCAGTTTATTTATCCTTCTTCTTTGAAGTTGTCTTTTCATTTTTGTTCTTTTGGGACTTTGTATCCTTTGTCTTTGGCATGTTTGATCTTAAATATTTTTTCAATAATTTGCACGTATCTAGTATGCTCAAGGAGGTTGGACCAAGTAGGGATAGTGCATGTAATCACTCAAAAGGTATAAGCTAAGATATGGTTGTCTAAAAAAATGGCTTTAGGTTTAAAGCGGGAAATTTTAAGGATTAATATCATTTTGTGGGCTATGAAAGACACATTCAAGTTAAAGAGGGTCTACTATCCTTTCTGAAACCAAGTGTAACTCAAAATTTTTCCTCAACAGACATTTAGGATAAGTTCAAGATCAACAATACAATATAATGAATGAATCTAAATCTCACCATACAATGCACATAAAACAATAAGGTTGACTTTGTTCTTGTCTTGGATATATACAAGCGTTCTGTTTCAAGTGTAACTCAAGTATGATCATGAGGTACATAGAGAATCTATGATTTACCATGAACTTGGTCCTTTCCATCATACCAATTTATTCTTTTTCATGCACACTCCAACTGTGTTTATCACGATCCAAAAATCGAAGGTCATGATGTCACTTATCGTGGCTAAGTGTTGACAATTAAGTCAATCACACAAACTGATAAATAAGGAGAAAACATGACATAATTCCCCAGGCAAGACTTCTAAAGAGATGTTAGACATTGCATGTAAAATAATAGCCGAAGCCTGAATAATATTCATAAACCATTCCAAAACCTGGTGTCATGGTGTAAGAACAATCTAAATATAACTCAAAATCTAAATGTACAACTGAAAATACTAAACAGAACAAGTCTGTCACAAAAAATAAGAAATAAATAGGATAAGAGTTGGTCTAAGGTAGACTTTAAAGGTGTAGAGAGGCCACTACCTCGAAGTGTCAAAGATCACCGCATTATCTAAGCTACAACAGGAGCACCTGTACCTAGATCTACACCAAAAGGGCACAGTAGGAATAAGTATGATACACTTCTACTTAATAGGTATCATAGGCCGACTGTTCAAAGTAGAAAATAAGATATATAAATATATATTATGAGCACGTCACCTGCAATATGAAAATATCTCAAACTATAGCTCACACCATCTTCACTAACATTTCTATATATAGAACATAAATAATTAAAAGGATATGTAAAATTAAACAGAACATATATGTGATGAATAACACACAGACTCACACTACAAAAGATACATAACATGTGAAATGCAATAATGAAAATAATCAAAATGTGATATGATTGTTGTTATCACAAAACCTCCGCATACACCTAACAGGTCTCAGTGTTTCCAGGTAGGACCCATGGAGGGTTCGCAACCTATATACTTTTCCAATACTCAATTTCGATCTAAATATTCATATCTCCTCTATTTCTCATTGGCTACAACACAGGATTTTTTAAAAGTGTCTCATTTCTGTCAAAAATCAATGTCTCCTCAAAGGTACCAATTTCTCGTGAATGCATGTATAATATGAGGTTGTAATATATACAACCAAACTAGTATAAAGATCTTGAATCCATTTAATACATGTACACATGAGATCATAATCTACTCAATATCTCAATCATCCATGATCAATGCATACAATGTACCATAGAAATATTATAGTACATGTAAAATATCACTAATATCACATTAATCTTTACTCGGGTATTTCCACCATGAAGAAAGCCACCGGAGCATATAAATAAGGTCAAAAATATCTATCAAATTGCCCACACGAGTAACAAGTAGCAATTATCTCCTCAAAATCACCACCAACAACAACAAACCCCCTACACGGACACACAACAGTAATAGTATTATTTTAATAATTATTACCCACACCCATAGCATTATTTTATAAGCTTTGCATGGGTTATATAAATGATTTTCCTCTATTCATTTTGTAAATGGTCAAGAGATCTTAATTTCTCAATATTATAGTTGATGTATGAAACTTACAAAAAAATGATACTTAGTTTCTTTTACTTGTAGTAGTATACTTTTTTAGAGTTAAAACAATATAAATTTTGATCAATATTTTGAGATATCTTTTTTTATCATCTTAATATGAAAAAATTGTAAATTATTGTATTTTTCATATATTTTATGAATAGTTAAATTTTAATTTTAAAATTTAGTTAATCTAATCTAATCTAGCTTTGAAAAATAATAAAATTGACTTTTGAGAAGCGAATCGTGATAACTACTTTGAAATGAAAAGAATAGTTTAAGTGCATTTTTAAACACTAATTTCATTCGGTTTTCTATATCTATATATATTATTTATTATTATTTTTTATTATATAGAAGAGTGATTTTAAAGGGAAAATCCTAATTTCACTTAGTCATAAAAGTGCTCTTTCATAAACCTATGTCGTGTTAGCCACTGACTCATGATTCTGAATTATTCTTCTTCCTCTTCTCTCTTCTTCGGTGTATTTTTTCTAATTTTTTATTAGTTGCCTATTCATGTCTTGAACATAAGTACTCATACTATTATTCCCATGCACTTCGTCTATTACTTTGAAATTGTATTGGGCTAATACAATTGCCTAATTGAAAAGTAATAGAAGAAGTGCATGACATTTTTATGTTTTTTTAGTTCATTTTTATTTTTGGGTATGCAATCGTGTAAAACATAAACAACTTTAGTTTTAATGATCAAATTTAGATTTGTAGGAACCTTTTATATAATTAAGTTTTATATTTTTGTCAGGGATAACTAACGGTCATTGCACTAAAAGAAATATTCAATTGATCAAGATGATAACAACAACTCCACAAGTAATATTAGACTCATGGATGTGAAGGTAAATTTTCACTTACGTAAATTTCAACTAAATATACTCAATTAAAGTGAAATGTCTACATTCTTTTACTTTTTATGACTAAACGTCTCTGTTGCCCAGAATCGAATATAGATATCCACACTAGGTATGAATTTAGACATCAAATTATTCATCATATCTATTTTAGGATTCAGGATATAGATTTGTTCATGCAAACAACAAATAAATGTTTATTACAATAAATAAACTATATGATATAATTAGTTAAAGTTGTTGAACAAAAATAAATTAATATTTAGTTTGATAAACACCCAAATATCAAACTAAATGCTCAATCATTCTATACTTTTTGGTCATTGAACATAGTCAAAGTATCAAGAGGTAAGTTAACCAAATTCAGTAAGGATCCCTCATCCGGATTCATGTTGTGCAGACATGGGTGCAACATGAATTTGATGAGCCTGATAGCATAGATCCATATATAAATTTAGAAGTATATGATTCACTAGTAAAATTGAAAGATTAAATCATGAAATTTTAAATCTTGAATTTTACTCTTAAACAAAAATGTGAGGGTAAGAGTAAAATTAGTTTCCTTTAGTCCATATATAACTCAATTGTGGAGGTTGTTCTACACATAGGTAGGTACAATTGGAAAATTTTCATGGCCTTTTTTTGGAATGGTTTTGTATATTATATGAGATATGTTAGAATGAACTTTCAGAATTCCAACTTGGAAGTTTACTTCTTTTCTAATTATGATTTCATTAATTCTACAACTTAGCAATTCCTTAGACAATGAAAAGTAGAGGGGTACCATTAATTGAGTATAATTAAGTTGCAGGTTGAGCTAAATTTACATATTTGAAAGGATAAGATCATGTATCTAATTTATTATATTCTAATCAACTTTAACCAGTATAAATAGAATAGAAAATAGTGTTCAGTACATACGACTCAATATTGTAGTTATGTAGTGTATTTTCAATAAAAAAATTGTACAATACTAAGTGTAGTGTTGGTTGTAAGCGCAGTCAAGAAGATTTAGGTAGAGATAAATTTTTACATTCCTAGTGTTAAAATTCAAGCTTTAATTAATCAAGAAACACAATAGAAAAGCCAATGATGTTGCGTGCAATTTGTGGCTACTAGACTGCTATAATTTTGATCTAGGTAGGATTTCTTTTCTCATAAAACAAGTTAGTACAATTATTTTATAGCACATTGTACAAATATATTATCAATTCTATGAGTTTATCTACTTAAATTGAGAATGAATAAAATAATAATGATCTTACAATGTTATAGTGGAGAGGATTTAATAAATGAGTGATATAATATAACTTTGTTAGATTCTTTATTTTGTGAGTGTTAATAATTGACTATAATGTATTACAAATTGATAGGCTGTGAGAAAAGGTGCAAATTTATTTTAAAACAATGCCAATAACAAATAAAAGTTTGAAAAAGCAAAGCATCTTATCTAGGCTGAGTACATTTCAAAGGTGAGTTGCTATTGCAGGATTACTAGAAAATCGTCATTAATGTGACTAAGTTGACCAAGCATTAGAAGCTTGGTGATAACTTCTGTCAAAAGGTTTCAGATTAAGCACCAACTTGAGCTAACTATATCTTGAACAAACTTTTGTGTTTGAACATGTCTTATCCAACATTTTAGGTGAAATTTAAATATTTTTTATTTGTTGATTATGGTAGAAACAAATTACCAAAGAGATGTTCAGAAAGAGCTCCACGATTGAGGTATGCATTAGGTTTGTAGCACTACCACCTCAGTGAACATATCTATATGTCAAGATGTATTTTGTTGCAAAATGAACTGAAAAATTTGTAGTCAAATTGATTTAAATTATTGATTAGTATTATGTGATAACATAGTAAAGAAATATAATAATTAAAAGAATATTTTTACACCATATAAAAAACTTCTTTATTAATATTTGGGAAGAAAGTGAAAAAAGCAGTGTGGATTCCTTTTTTTATTCTCTCTTTTTGTGATGTGTAATCAAAAAGTTTAATCATCAACAAAGTTTCACATCTGTATAAAAGAAATATCAATATTAGTGCATATATGTCAACATTAGTACTTTTTTATTCTTTTTGTAATGTCATAAATTTTATCAATATAACTACTTCATTACCACATATGTTCTTTATAACTAATGCACTTTTGTGTCATTTGGTAATATTATTGAACTTTTTTCTTTTTTCTACTTTAGGGAGAATCAACCATAGCCTAGTTATCATTCTTGGTTATTTGCTGAAAGCTTTTGAATCAAATTTCCTGAAAAGAAAACTTGAGAAATCAAATGATATAAAATAGTTTATAATGTCTAAGAAAGTATGTCACTGTTTACTTATGGGTGGTGATCATATCTGCACTTTGCTACTGTAAAGCTTCTATTTCTTTGATCAGGTAAGGTAAGATAGTACAGTTGAGCTCCTCTACATATTTTAAGTTCTTTTTAAAGTGAACAAATAATAACAGTGGTATACATGATATAGGAATTAAATATTTTAGCTCTAATTAACTGCGTATTTATGGCCCTTAACTTCATATATTGTGATTTCATTGCAACTTTTCACAACATCACAAATAAGCTTGGTAGTTTACATCATATTATTATTCTTTTACACACACTTTTAATTCATTAATTTCAAATAGTTATAAAGAACCTCATAATTATGAAATCTATATTGGACTACTAAACAAATTGAACTATTCATTGCATGAATCTATTGTAATATGGCTAAGATGTACATATAGATTACGACGAGAGTTGTTATGTGAGACTTATCAAGATTTTTTATTCTTCTGATGTTCTTGTTAAGACATATTTCTTCAATCTTCTTTGATATTTTCTCTGCTACTATTGAAGAGTTTTTTATGCTACCATGGTCCAGTTTATTATATATATTGCTCATTGCTATAATTTTTCACTGATTATTTTGTTGCACGGATGACTCAGAGCTAACACAAAAATAAATTTAAAATCATTCTAATAAATTTCTTCTTGGTTGTTAATATGTAGAAGATTTGTAGTTCTTCATGAAGCTAGATGTCAGAAAGTGTTTTTTATTGAGAAGCAAAAAAAGGTCCAGTTGGAATATAAGGTCAAGTGCAAGACTTGATCATTCGTAAACAATCCAAGAAAAATCGAGAGCTTTAAGGAATGAGTAAACATTGAATGAATTAGGGATAAGATATAATATTGAACAGAAGCAAGGGGTGAAAGGTGTTGAAATGACGTTGTAGATGAGTGCAAGAAAGATGTGGGTGAGAACAATAATAGTGGAATTTATATTAGAACATTGTTGTAGATAATCCCTTGATTTTTTATACTAAACGATGGTCCTCTAGAAATAGTCATTCTGCCTTTATGGAGTAGAGATAAAGTCGCACGCACTCCACCTCATCAGACCCCTCTTTGTTAGATATGACTGCGTATGTTTTTATTGATTTAGAGAATTAGAAGAAAAATAAAGAAAATGAGTTGGCAATCAAGGAGTGTTAAATAAGAGGAAACATAACAGGTTGATGATTATACTTATTGAGATTTAAGGGTACTTTCAAAGGATTCAAACTGATGGTGAATCTACTAGAAGCTTTGATTCGGAGTACTAGAAGGGGAAGAGAAAAGACAATAAGTTGTTGAATATGGAGGAGGAAAAATAAGGTAACAATATGTGTGTGTATGTGCGTGTGTATATATATATATATATATATATATATATATATATATTACTATCATATGCACTGAATTTGATGTTGTTCTCCATAAATTTCTTATGGATAGAAGTTATGTCTCTTCTTTGGGCCTTACCTGAATTCCTTAAGATTTATATTTCATTAGAGTTAATTTAAGAAGAGTAGTTGATATAATTCCAATGGTATAAAAAAAATCAAGACCTATTTTTTTTATTTTTGTGATTTTATTTTTTCAGTTAGTCATAGAAGGGATACAATGAATTAATCTTACTTTAATATTACATATATGTTAGTTGGATGTGCTATTCAATAGTATTTGAAATTTATGTAAATATTTTGTCCTTATTGTAGATGAGGTAAAAGATTCATTCTAGCACAAAAATATTTAGGAGGGAGGATCAACTATACTAGATATTTGTCATATCCTTGTTGAGGAGTTAGAATTGATTTATTATTTTCTTATCAAGATGAATAGAGCAATAAATAAATGACAATTCAATTTTTTCATATGAAAGAAAAAGAGTAAAAAATTTAACGTATGATATCTAATCAAAATGATATTTTGATGGTTCAAGCTTTTCATCAACTTTTGATTGAACTTTTTCACTGGATGACTAATAGAATATGAAATTTATGACTTGTTCATAATATATGACTAAATGATTGTCGTAATGCATCCAAAAAGTTCTTCAATAGTTTATAATGTTGGTCTCATGCCTAGCATGAACATAAATTAACTAGTAACTATATATAAGAGGGAATCTTGAATTTTGGTAGTCCTCGATAACTTTTTAGTGCAATTAGATTGTCACACATGTCTATTGCTTTTTTCATACATATTATAACACTTCTCCACATTCATTATCTTATGATATTTTTATTTGAACCGTTGTAATTAAATAATACATAGTAGTATGTAATTTATATATATCTCCTTGTTCCTTTTTTACTTATTTCTTATATTGAAATTAAATTTTTTTAACTAAATTAGGCCAAGGACCATTTTATAAAATAAAAAAGAGTCTTTTAAAATAACAAATGGGCGACGCCTAAAAGTGACCTGACCCGAATCCAAAAGACAAACAAATATCAGACATTAGGTCATTTGGACTCATTTTCGAAAGTGTGTCAGTCATGTTGTTTCCCCTTCATCTTCTCTGTCTAGTTGTTTACTTCAGAGCTTCCTGTCGCCGACGTGGAGAAGAAGTTATCATCCTCTTTGTCTCCACCTCTTAATCTAAGTGTCAAAACTTTAAATTACTTTTTTCCATTTTCTAGATTGATGGGTTGAGCTTCTTAAGAAACTAATACTGTCATCCCTACTAGAAAATACTATCCAGTAACTAAAATTTGACAAATTTGATAATGGTAAAAGGGTATAGCTAATAATCTATAAGGATTTTTCTAGATCTGACTTAGCTGATGTTGGAGTATTCAAACTCATAGCAACCAAAATCTCACTGGGTTCAGGTATCATACTCCAAAAGAAAATCACTTCCAACACCGGGCAACTACATTTTCTCAAAAATTCACGATATGATTAGTACATTGCTTGTTACACGTTTTTCAATGAGTATTACTCTACATATTCTCTATTTTTTCAATAGGTTAAAGGAAGTGAAGTGAACCTCTCCATCCATTTGCATATTCAAAATTCAAATTTCAGCTTTTGTTTATCACCCTACCTCCTTCGACTATATGCATCTTGAAAATTCCTAGATGTTGTTTACAGTTGTACTTCTTTTGTATCAGTTGTTGTTTTATTGCTTCAAGACTATTGCATAACTCTTATAATATTAGGAGTCCCAATATTGTCAAGAATAATTATATCTTTTCCTTCTGCTGGCACCTGTTCTAGATTATTATATTAAAATTCACCTGCAAATCAAAAATAAATTAGTAAATAAATCTACTAAAGTGTTACCTTTCTTAAGAAAATGCACTACTCTAACTGATAAATTTATCATCATAGCTTTAATGGAGTTGACCATCATTGCTACACTCTAAGAAACTTTCCATTGTTGATTAAGAATCTATACTATACCCCAAGAATCAGTTTCCACCACTACTTGTTGGATAGAATTAGTTGCATAGAACTGAAGACATTCAATGATAGTTGTAGCTTCATCTATCAAATTAGTAGTATCTTTAATTCTCAAAGCTTTACCTGCCAATAAGTCACCAATATGATATCTATTGAAAAATGCAATGGAACTCGGACAAGGTATCCTTTGGAAGGACCATCAGTGTTACTCTTTAACCACCTACTCTTCGATTGAAATTATCTCACTAGTTTAAAAATAGAGGAGGAACTTTACCTATGAAGATCATCAACTATATTAGTCCACTTTCTACCAGCCACCTCCATGTTAAACATAAGTTTTATGAACATAACAATAGTAGTATCCACTTTCCAAAAATCATTCTTTCCTAGTAAGCTCCCCCATTTTGAACAATATTTCTTATTTTCCATGGAAACCAAAGAATAACTATAGGTACTATGATAAAAATAGTCCTCAGTTTATGATTGCCTTCATGACTTCTCCACATCCTTACACTTTGTTTCACATTTATTCTCTATTAAACTAATCCAACTGCTCCACATTAGTAATTCCACACCTTTTCATCAATTTCCTCTTTAAGAAATAGATTATTTATTGTTTCACTTTCTGAATTAGTACAATAAATACAATTTCCTGTAATTTCAAGATTGTATTTATTCATTAAAGAAACAACTGGAATCCTTCTTTTCTCCAGATTAAGAATGAAAAATTAAAAGACAATCTTTTATTCTAGACGCCTTTAAATATTCATCTACATTATCCTTTTTCCTTAGAAGTTCCCAATCGCTTTTGATAATAAATTGTCCTATACTATTCATCATCCATCAAGATTTATTCACAGTGACTTCAAAATATACAATGTCCATATTATCTCTGACATGAATTACTATATCTCCTGACACTGTTTCTTACATAACCTCATAGTTCCAACCCTCAAGACCTAGAAATTCATAATGCTAGTCAAAGGTTGAAAAGTTTGCACCTCAAATTGTTCTATAAACAATGGATCAGTATTTATCCAGTTATCAAACCAAGTAGTAGATGTCCCACCTCTAGGTTTCCACTGTATACAATGTTCTAATTTATCTCTATTAGTTAGCATAGATTTCCATACATGAGATCCAACTCTCCGTTGGACTAGAGCAGGCAACTATTTTTTACTATACTTGTTCGACAAAAAATTTGTCAATAAATTATTTTAAGTTCTGAACCTCCACCAAAGATAGGCATTCATACATGAGTTATATCTTCCATTTCTCTAAACCTCAAATCACTTTCTTCTTTAGGAAGACATAATTTACTCTGGGTAACCCAGTTCTTGCTTATACATGTATCTTTTATTGTTAAAAGAACTTTGCAATTATTCTCTTTACTTCTTTCACAACACTCTTTAATGGAACAACTGCTTATACTACATAGAGTGGAACACTCTAAAGCACACTTTTGATAAGAATTTCTTAGCCTCCATATTATAATAATTTGTCCTTTCAAGTTTGTAGCTTAAACCTAATCTTTTCTATCAGATCTACATAATCCTATTTTTTCTTATTAGAATTAGATAAAGGACATTCAAGATATTTCAGTGGGAAAGAGCCCCTATTTATTTCTGTAATCTGCTCCATCCGACTTCCCATATTAAAAGAAGTATTGTGATGCATATAAATAAAACATTTTCTTTTGTTCACCATCTAATCAGATTTAACCTCATATTCCTGCAAAGTATACATAATCTTTTCCATTGAATACTCATTAGAAGAAGTAAATATAATGGTATCAACTGTACAAGCAAGGTGGTTCAAATTACAGCTCCACTAAGGCATACCATATCTCACATAAAAAATGTTATTAAATAACTGATGAAGAACTTTTGTCATCACTTCAACAGAGAGAATAGAAAGTGCATGAGACAAAAAAATTCTTTTCTTCAATCGCCTAGTTGAGTGAAAAAGACAACAACTTGACTATGTTTTAATATAGAATAATAATTGTTAGAAATCAATCTCCAGATCACCTCTACCATTTTATTAGAAAAATCAAACTTCCTCATCCTTTTTATCAAGGAAAACCTAGAGATCTATCATAGGATTTGGTCATGTCAAGTTTTAGAACTACATTTGAAGGTTTTCCTTTTCTTCTAATATCATAAATTAGTTCTTGAGTAAGTAGGACATTTTCGATAATAATTCTTCCTTTCACAAACTCTAATTGATTAGGGGATATCAATCTAGGTAAAAAATTTGCCACCCTATCATGCATAATCCTAGACATGATTTTATTAGTAAAATTACCCAGATTAATTTATCGTAAATAAAAAAAGGACTACACATTATATTTTTTATGAATAAGAATCAAATTAGTATGTGTAATAGATTTAGGAAGAGTATTATCTTCGAAGAAGTCCACAACCAATCTCCTTAGAGCCCTACCAATAATGTCCCAGCAAGCCTGATAAAAGTTTCCACATTTACCAATTAGGTCCACTATTTTTATTTCTATTTAATTTGAACACAACCTGCTTAATCTTTTTCTCATCTAGTATAGTCTCAAGAACCCTATTCTACTCCCCAGTGACTATATCAGGAATGTACTCTAATAGGAAAATATATATTACATATTTTTCTTATGAAAATAACTTTTGATTTAAAAAATAGCCTCACATGCAATATGAGCTTCATTTCCTATCCGACAACTGGAATCATTAGTGATTCTAGAATTTTTAAGCTTGTTTCTACTACCTTTGACAATGTTGTGAAAGAATTTAGTATTTCTATCACCATTCACAAACCAGTCATGCCTAGTATTTTTTTCCAGTAGTTTTCGTCCAAATGACGATATGTGATATATTCAGTCTTTTTCCTATGTATAATAGCTTTGTTTAATTGTGAAGGTAATTTTTTAAATAACTTTTCTTTAATCTCAGCTTTCTCCTCCCTAGTTATCAACTATTGAAAGATATCTTCATATTTTTGCCTGCTCTATTCAGAAAGAGCATTTTTAACTTTCTTAATCTTCTTTCTAAATAATGAAATCGGTTATTGGTATAATCAGCATCCCAATTTCTTCTGACTACCTCTATAAATTCAGCATGCTCTATCCAAAAGTTGAGAAACTTAAAAGACTTTTGAACCTTTCTTTCAGCACTCTCACAACATAGCACTAAAGGAGCATGATCTAAGCCATCTCTAGCCAAATATTCCACTTTCACTAAGTTAAAAAATATCTTGAAAATCAGCATTACAAAATATTCTATCCAATTTCTCAAAAATAAAATCATCCCCTACCCTCTGATTTCACAAGGTAAAGGGGCTATCCTTGTGATGAATTTAGGTAAGCTCGGCAATTTCAACATAGTCTCTGAAATTCTAAGTTTCTGCAAATTTATAGGCGAATATCAAATTTTATCTGATGCAAATAGTATTGAGTTAAAATCCCCTCCAATGATCTATGGTTTAGAGTTTTCATTGGCTATGAATATAATACTATCCCACAGATCTAACCTTTAAGTTCTATCACATTTATCATGTATTATAGTCACCTGAAATGAAATCTCATGGTACTGATCATATAGATGAAGAGAAAGTAATTATTTGTGTTTTATTTTACTATCACATTAAAGCCAGGATTCACTAAACACCAAATCTTACCATTACAATTGTGAAACATAAGAGGCATCTATAATCTACCTTTATATTTGTTAATATGTGTAGACTGCTGAAATTATTCCAAAATATTTATGAAAGCAAATTATTTGACCTATTAAACATCTAAACTCTCTGAAAAAAAAATCTTTGAGATTTGACTGATCTAATATTCTAGACTAGTGCTTTCATCATTACTTAGAATATTGACTTCCATACCCTCTCTAGGGCTGAGATCTACTAGGCAGATTTTTTTTTCATTACCTGGCGTTTCCCTTTTCTTATCTTGCTTCAGGGACTTGATTGTTCTAGGTGATAAATCAGCTTCTTTAAAAATTGGCCCCTCTTGATTATATTTGTTGGATTTATCATCCACTCCTTTTATAAATCCACTAATTACTTTTTCTACATTTACCTGATGAGTAAGTATATTATGTAATACTTTGTTACTAGACTCTAAGTAATCACTTCATTCTAGTTCAGCTATTGTATAGGAAGGTCAACAATGGAAAATTTGTTATTGTTATCCTTAAGTGGATCTACCAGGATTAGAACTCTCATCTCTATGTATTGAATCCTCCTGTTGTGTACCACTAATATTAGTTAAGTTACTAATATGTTCTTTGTTTATATTGCTAGTATCTTTTTATTGCTTATCAAGGGTCAATTTCTCTCTTTCATTTAATATATTATTTTCTATACAATCAGGTATAATATGTTGATCTTCTTCTTTTTCTGTCTGCTCATGATTTGAATACTTACTCTTTTGCTTTGCAAGTTCCTCATGACTACTAGATGGCGTGTTATTTTGATTCTCTGAAAGATTTGGAAACCCATTCTTTAGTCGATATCACCTTTGCCCTATCCCTACTTGCTTATTGATTTGAGATGACTATTGTAATATTTTTATTAGCAATTTTATTGATTTCTTCCTCCTATACTGCTAGTGCATGAAATTGATATTAATTGCTTGTTTTCTAAGGAAAAATTACCTTTTCATCCTAGTATCCCTTGTTGGGAAATTTTCACCTTGTAGGATTCCAGCTTTGTTCCTATTTATGTCTTCCACCACCTTATTCCCTGTGCATGTTAGCATCCTCTCCTTTGTTTTTTCCATTACTACATGATGATTCTTCCAGCTCTTCATCATCAGCATAAATTTTGTTTAATATTTGATGCAAAATTCAGCATTCCTGCTCATTATTTCCTTTTAGCATACATCTTTTACAGTATTTGGGAAAGAAGTCATATTGAATTTTCACCTTCTCCACTCTTGTCACATTTGTTATTGAATCCATAATTTCTATCTCCACAAATTTAGGAAGATCATTCACTATATCCACTAGTACTTTAAATCTCGCACAAGTAGGTCTAGTCTAGTTCATAGTAGCCATGTCCAAATAAATAGGTTTACCAACTGCAGAGGCTAAATAAAAGAGAGCCACTTTCACAAAATATGTTTGTTTAAGATCAGGGAAAGATATCCAAGCCATAGCTTGTGTTGTCTCTTCCTTAGAATTAAGCTTTTCATCATAAATCAAAGGTCGCATTTGATGTGAATATCCATCCTTGGCAGTAATGTAATAGGTCATTTTCAACATAACATTAACAAAATCTTTCACCCTGTCAAATCTCATTAAAATATGTTGATTTCTCCATAGTTCAATATTACGTCCTCCTTTAATATTGAGCTGCCTAGGAATTTGTAATCTAAGATCCTTCAATTCTAGCATTCATATGAATACTTCCCAATGACCACATATTGCAGCCCGTCAATCATATCCATTCTGTCAACCTCTTCTTCAGTCCACCTGACCCAAGGAATTCCATTAATAAAATGTGGTTTCTTAATAGGAATTGGTTCCACTTCATGAGATGAATTATAATTTTCATCAATAATAAATTTAGATTTTAGAAGATTTGCATAATTCATAGGTGGAGTTGAAGGTTGCACCTCTCCTGGCCTCGTAGTTCATGTAGGTAGTGAGGAAAAATTATTGTTATTATTTTCAAGAAAGAGATGGCCAGCGACAGATGATGGATGAACAGCGGCCATATTGTTCATTCCTATGAGACTTTTGTTCAAATTGGCGGCAGTTGATGGTTTTCACAAAGGAAAACCTAAATTTATTTTCATGAAATAGAGATATTGAAATTGATTACTCCCTTCTTTTAAAAAAGAATGACCTACTTTTCATTTTAATTCATTTCAAAATGAATGATTTTTTTTTTTGACAATTCTTTAATTTCAACTTTACACGTGGCATGCTTAAGACCACGAGATTGAAGCAAATTTCAGTATATTTGACACAACTTTAATTTAGGATCACAAGAATCAAAAGTGTTTATTTACTTTCTTAAAATCTGTGTCAAGTCAAATTAGGTCATTCTTTTTTAAACGGAGGGAGTACTTTTTACTTATTTATTTTAGCAAATCACAAAAGATTTATAATTTTTTTTCTACATCATTCTTATTATTAAGTAACTAAATAAATCATTAATAGTCAAATATTGAAATGAAAAAAATTTACTAAATCTAGAAAGAGGTTCTCTTTTTTGGGATAGACCACCAAAGAAAGTAAGGCATTTAAACTACATGGAGTAACAAATTCTTATAAATTTTTTCTAGATTTTTACTTTCTTCGATTTATAGTTTATTTTTTTTATCATTTATAATTAATTTACACAAATAGATTTTACATAATTGTTATTCTATTAATAATTTTTATAAATAAGATTTAAGATAATTGAATTCTTACATAATCAAAAAGTCATATTAAATTGGTACAATTTAATTAAGATAATATGGTAAAGATAGGTTTTTCTTTTTAATTTTACAGAGAAAAATAATTTCTTAAATAGTGTGTGAAAATAAAAAATATCATAACTATGGATAGAAAGGCTATTAGATTACTCTTTATATTTTTGTCACAATAATTTTTTGACAAAATTTAGTAAAAATAAAATTTATCAATAATTCATATTTGATGTGCTACTAGATTTTACTAATTATAAAGTAAAAAATAAAATAGAAATTAAATTTTTTAATTAAAAAGTTATTATTTTATATTTAGAGTTTGTGCCCACACTTAGCAGGGACACGTGTAACAAGTATATATAATATAATATAATACAATATATACTCATGTATCAAAGTTTTGGCTAGATTACATGTCATGAATAGATTCATTATATCTATATGGCATCCTCCATGTATAATAATAAAATAAAATCAAGATTTAAAGCTTAATTTCTTGTAAAATCAATTAAAAAATGGGTCAAATTTGCTGTCATCCATTTTTCTGGCATTTCGAAGAGACCACATCCTCCTAATTTTCAGCATTCTTAGATATTATTTTTTTCCTCTTCTAATTTTATCTGATTAAACTTTTTCTCATTTTTTGTATTGGTTTTTGTTTAATTGAGTTAATTAGATTTGACATGCATGTTTTAATTTTTTATTTTTAGTTTTTAGTTTTAATTGGAGCAAATTATATTCTTATTTTGAGATTTGAAATATGAAGGATCTAAAAAAATTTAATTGTGTTGATGTTTTTTGATCTAATGAATTTTACATTTGATGATGTCCGATTGGGCTTTTCTTAGATTCAGTAATTTGTGCACCCATGTGTTCGTGCATCTATGAGCACTGCACGTCAGTGCACACTCATGAACCATCACACCATGCCTCCATGTAATGTCACATACCTCTTCACCATGCGCCACACACAATGTACCAAAAGAGCGTAAACATGAGATTCTTATTTTTCAGCTTACAACCATTATTTTTTCATCACCTCTCCTCAATGTTTTTTCCTAAGTTTGATCCCTTGTAGTTAAGGTAAAAATTTAATTATATTGAGCATGCAAGACAAGCCAAGTTGACATTTTTCACTACATGAAATATTTTTTATAATTTATATTGTTCACTAATATTATCTACCTTATATTTGCAAATTAAATTTAAAATATTAAAATTGACATCTAAATCCGCGTAACCACAAGATTTTGAAATTATGAAATGTGTTCAAAATTAGAGAAATGTGTAAAAAAGTTTGGAGAAATGTGTTAATTGAGTGGGATAAAAGCAATTTTGTAGAGAATTGACTCAACCAAATCGCCTAGTGACATGCACTATCCACCCAGACACCATTTAATGAGCATCCGTATACCTTTATTCTAGGCACCATATACCGAGTACTCGTGGATCCATACACTAGTGAACCATCCACTATGCAATATTGTCCGTTCGTTGTCATGACCCAAATTCGGGCTTGGTCGTAAAGGTCAATCTCAAGCCCACCATGGGTCGGAGATAACTCCCTTAACTTTACCTCAAGAGCACATAAATGTAAATAGTGGAAGGCCAATGATAAATAATACCAAAACAAAATGTAAAGACTCAAGACAAGACATCAACGACATCCTAATCTTGTCTACGAAAGCCTCTAAAATAAGAATACCATCTAATTTAGGACAAGCACCGAACTATGAAAAAAATAAAAATACTAAGACGATAAGGAGACCAATGAAATAACTAGGCCGTGTGAAATATAGAAGCTCAACACTTCACAACAGATCAACAGACATACCGAACCACCTAACGCTGCATAGTAGCAATAGAAAAATTCTCCGAACCTACATCATGAAATGATACATCTTTCGAGGATGGTCAGTGGGGCTAGAACTAACATATAACTCGAGGAAAAGGGATAAAATAGTGGATTTATCAAAAACCAATCAAAAACACATGCACAACATTTATATATACATTTATAGAATGCTAGGATAGGGACAAGGGTCTACTAACATGATAGTTTAAACCATTATCTTGAACTATGTAGATCGCTCCTTCCTAAAGGCACCTACGAGCTATATAGGTCCAACCCTCGTTGCCGGAAGGGCCCAGTCCATGGTAGCCACATGTACCGAGAAAAGGCTAAAGACACCAAGGCTATAGCCATCCAAAATATAATGTGTATCAAGGCACATGGTCATAAAGACCCCAATATCAGTAGATGTTATTTCCAGTGATAGTCCCCCCGAGACTTCACCTTCATGTTGAGCTACACAATTTCTTTTAAACTCAAATTAAAATAGTTTGTAAATAAACCAACCATAAATCAATGAGTCATTTATTAAGGAATTTACCAACTTGGTATTATCATACCAATATGCTTACAAGCTATTCAATTTATGCCAAACCAATCCATATAACCATTAGACTTCCAAGATCAATTAAAAATCCAAAACCATGGTCATAAAGGGCATTCCAAAATCATTGTTATCCATTTATCCTTTAATACAATGTAATATTTCAAAGGGCAAGTTAAACTATGTGAATAGACATATTTAAAAACAAGATTGTAAAGTGGGTTGAGGTTAATGTCATTATCAAGCCAAAATTTTAACAATTTGGGGAAAACTATGTCCCCCGTTCACACTATTATAATCATGCACCAAATCAGTCCCTAAACCATTAATTTAAAACATGAATAAGATATTTAAAACATGGGAAGACCAATTCAAGTAATAACAACAAAATCCCCTCAACCCAATTTCAAATCCAATAATTTAAACAAATGAATTGAATAGATTTATGTCAAAATATAAGATACAAGTTAAGGAATGAAAAACATGCATGAAATATAGAGGAAATTGAATGGAATTCAATGTTTGGAGCCTGGAGGATTGTTCTCTTATAAAACCTTTGAACTATATTGGGTTTGAGACTTAAAGAGGCAAATAATGTTATTTGATCTTGATAACTGAAGTAAAAGGGGCTAATTTGGTGTTTTAAAGTCGTTTAAGGGGGTAAAGGACCAAAGATCCCCTCACCCCAAGTGAAAAAAATAAAAACTAAATGAAATGAACGTAGCAGCATGGCACGCTGATATTGTGGAGGGTAACCTCCGTACCACACTCTTATCGTGAACATAAGTGGCGTGGTATGCCACTATCGTAGACCCTCACTGCCTTGGAGTCCCAAAATGGCCCGAACCCCTTCCATAAATTTCAAAACATTCACGAAAACCTCTTTAATATACCCTATAATAATTGAAGTAAAAAAATAATGTTTCACACATGGGAGGTTCAAAAGTATCATGACTCAAAAATAATGGTCATGATGGCACTTGTCGTGACAAACATTGACAAGTAAGTCTATCACATAAAATGATATAAAAAGGGGAAAATACAAATATAACCCCAAGGCAAAGCTTTAAGAATAATGTCAAACCATAATGTATAATATGTTAGCGGAACCATACAACCAACTCCCAAAACCTAGTGTTTATAGTGTAAGAACTACTAATGCGATCCAAGAGTCAAATACATCAGAATATACAATAGGAACAACAACTGTCTACGAATACTACTAAAGAGATAAACAAATACAGAAAGATAGAAGTGGACTCAAGACACATTAAAATCTGACTGCTACCTTGAATGACTCTAAAGGCGCCTGAAATCAAGCCACGTGAGATAAACCCGCACCAGAATCTACACCCAAAGGGAACAGTAGGGATTTGTATGGTCCACTTGTACTCAATAGGTATCATAGGTTGACCAAGCAAAGTATAAAATAAACATACAAAATACATACTAAGGGCACGTCACCTGCAATTAGAAAATATCCCACAATGATAGCCCATACCGTTTGCACTAACAGTTCTAAAATATCCACATATAGTTTAGAAAAACACCAAAAAAGAATATAAGTATATATTTGTAACATATATAATCAAAGGAAAAAAGAAACAATGTATATGAGAACATCAAGTACATGTAAAGGAAGATAGAACAATGGTTCGGTAACAAGTAAAATAAAATATACAATCACACCACAAGTATAATAAGGTAAATACAATAAGAATGATGATGACAATGATAATGTGCACAAGTATGATAATCTCGCACAACCTCCGAGATTGTCGCGCAGCCTTCTTATACACGTATAAAGCTAAAGTTTCCCAAACGTAGAAGCCATGGGGGTTGGTCAACCCATATACAATCCATGTATCATATATCCTCCTCGGTACATCCCTCAGGCAGGGTCTTATAAGAGGTATTATATTCTCTCATAAAAAGGTATTGTCAGTGTTTCTTAGTATTTTCATAGTGGTATATTATTTCATGAATGAGTATGAGGATACAATTCTCACAACCAACCACAATGAGTATTTCCATAATCAAATCAGAATGAGCATTTCTACAATGAACAAATATACCATCACGTGAGTCAAATATCCACTCATTATCTCTACTCATTCATGAAATCCAATATGATTCATATTCGAATAGAGTATGAATATGTCACAACATAATTGATACCACTACATGACTGTTCATCAATGAGATACAATTATCTTCGTGTATACAAGGCTATCAATATCAAATAAGATCCCACACGATCATACATAGAACATATATTTCCAAAACAACCACATGATATCACACGTACTCCCCACACAAACACAACAAGATAACCATTTTTCATGATTAGTTCGCATACCCTTAACATGCTTTTGTATACAAGTTAACAACACAACTCAATTTGAAAAAGTTAAGCCATAACCTACTTAGTATGCCTAAAATGATCTACTACTCTTTAATCATGAATTCGTACTCCTCACGAGTGAACCCAAAATGAACTAAAACATCAAAATATAAAATCTATGTGTCAATAGGAAGCCAATGATATCTATATTTCTTAGTTTTAAGTTAGGGAAATGCAGATCCCGAAAATGGGTTTTAAAAAAAAGGAAAAAATTATAAATTTGTTTCAAAAACATATACCCCATACTTTTAGAAGTCTACAAATGAAAATCCATGTGAATACGAGTTAAAAATGAGGTTCAAATAGAACTAAGTTTAAACTTTACTGGGTAAAATCTTTGATATCCATTTAAAAATCAAGAATCAAAGTTGTTTTGAAGATGAGATTGAGGAAAAATAGATAATTATAGGATTATAAACTCATTCAAGTGAGAAAGGAGTGAAATTGGGGTTTTAAATTAGAGAAAAATCAGTTTTAGGCCTTACGGGACAAAGTCCATAATTCCATATTCAATCCGTATTTAAAACAAAAAATTAATGTAAATTTTATATGTAATTTTGATGATGAGCAGCTATTCGCAAGAGACCAGGTCCTTTGATGTTCATAGTACAGTATAAATAGTATGAATGACTGCACATTTTTATCCTCTTGTGTAACAAACTTGCAGGTGCTTCTTGTACTAATTAGGACATGTGGTCTAATGATATTTCAGCCCTAATCGTCACTCATCTATAAAATAAAAGAGGTTTTTCTTTGTCAAGTGGTTTTAGGCAAATACAAAGAATGAAAAGAGGCAGAAAAAGCCTTATTTCAACACTACTCAAGTTCTTAGCTGTTTAAATGTGCTTAAATAAAAATTGTTCATTAGTGAGTACTGATTTATAATCAAACTACTCATCCTAGAAAAGTAGTGTTTTCTTGAGAGAGATTCTTTGGTAGAGTTACCTAAGCTTGTTGTTGGTTATACTTAACCAATTTTAAGGGAATCTTTGCAAAGGTGTCAAGTTATGCTTGCAAAGAGGTATAACGAGTAGAAGGAACCTAGAGATAGGTTCACAGTCGAGTCTGTAATCAAGGGTTTGGTTATAATGGACTATTTTGGTGCTTTAGAGGGAAAGTCGTGGTTTTTATTTTCTTGATCAAGGGGGTTTCCACATTAAATACTTGTCTTATTTATTTCCTGCAAATCCCTTAGTTTTCCAGAACTTCACTATTTCTTTATTGTGTCTTTGACTGAGATTGACTTTGAGTGACCTGGTCCCTCACTGTGTAGTGCAACCCTAAGGGTTTCAACAATTGATATCATAACGGGTTCACTCTAAAAGGATCATACCTAGAGTGGTTTGGTCATCACGACTCCTATAACTTAACTAGGGGTAGAGTGAAAGTAAGCAAAAAGGAAAAGATTCCAGACTTTAAAATCTGACTCAGGTGAAGAAGACACAAATATTGCACATATGGAAACAAGGATTATTAGATCTATGGAAAAAGATGGTATCTCTGAAGAATTCATGAGGAACTACCCAATGCAAAAGAAGAATCAAAATTCTTAAACATAAAAAAGAGAAGATACAGCTAGCTGTATAGCAAAAATGGTGTTGGTTGCATGGGAAGACTTGTCCACCAAATCTGGGAAAAACAAAAAGTATGGAGATGATTTCATACGGAAACAGGATGATATGAAAATAACTTCAGGCTCCTGGTATTCCTAAATGGCAGCGTCAGAAACTCCTCTAGTGATTCTGGTGAAGATGAGAAAACTGGAGATATTTCAATACTAGTAGTAGAAGACAGTCCAATTATCTATGATTATGTGTTTTCATTCTTTGAAAACATAGAAAGTAAAGAAGTAAAGGAGGTAACACTAGTTTATCTTAAGGAAACTTATATAACTACACTACTATGAAGATAAAAAATCTTGCTAGTATGTTGAAACACTCTATATATGTATTAACTACTGAGAAGAATGCATTAGAGAAGAAAGTAGAGAATCAAGAACATAAGTTGATTGCCTTAACACTTCATATATCTGATACCGAACAAATGGTCTCTAAATTGAACTGTAAAAATCCAAATTGCAGGAGTCAGCTGAAAAGGGTAAATGATTTAGATGGTAAAAGGGAAAAGAAAGCAGTAATGCTTTAGACTAATCTTCAAGGGAAATTGAAGGATTCACAAAAACACCTTATTATATGCACTTCACAAGAATAAGAGTTAGAAATGGACATGGTCCATTTGAGAAAAGATCTCAATAAGTCTCTTAAATGGACTGCTTTTTCATGAATCCTTTCTACTTTGACTAGTAAAGGTGTTAATAATAGTAAAGGCCCGGGATATCAAGGAGAATTCCAGCCTAATGTGTCTCAAAGGAATATTGTCAATAATGTTAGAAAAAAAGAAAGAAAACTTTTGTGCACTTATAGTGATAGAAATAGACATTTGAAAAAAAAATGTCAGTATTGGCTTAAAGCTAAATTGAGGAATACTAAATACATTCAAAATAAGAATTCACATCCCAAGGGCTTTAAGTCTCTGAAAAAGGTGAAGAGGAAGCCATCATACCCTAGATGGGCCAAAAAGGATTTGATCACACCATTGTCCTCCTACTGGGAACTCAAATTTAAGTGGGTTCCCAAACTCAACTTCTGATCATGATGCCAAACATGAGAAAGAGGATTAGATCTAGGAAATATCGATTAATAGTATGAGCTCTAAGATTAATACTGGAAGACTTGACTGGATATTTTCTGATGACACTTCAAGATAAAAGTGTCTCATTGTGAAAGAGATGATTTAAAGGTCCCTGGCCCCAAATAAATTTATCTTAGAAGAAAAACCTGAGGTAGTATGAGTGAAGTAAAGTTTGGGACCTGGTCCTCAAACCTATTCTAAAAGAGCAACTTGAGATTGGGATTGATCATAATACCCTGAACTAATATCTGAGTTAGTGTCACTCCTCAAAATTTGCTACGTCAAGGAGACAAGTATTAATGATAAAGTAGGTGCATATTAATCTAACTTAGTGCCATACCTTTAAAGGTATACATCTATGGGGACAGGTTTGGAGTAAAATAGTTGAAGCAACCACAAGTTGAAAATTCACTCAAATAAGAGAGGGATCTGGACCTATCTCTCAGGTGAGTCCCAAAATAATATGCCTTAATTTTTTTAAAAAAAAATTCTATTTAAATAGGCCCCATGAACAACCCCATATGAACAAAATATGTAAATTTGGTACAAATGTAAAGAGTCACACCGTTGTCACCAGACACATCTATTCCAAAAGGGTATCTCTTAAATGTCAAATGGTCATCTTTCTTATTATAAATTAAAATCATCTTTTTCTCTTCTCAATTAACTCCGAACATTATTCTCTTCCTAAACTAAACTGGTACTTTTCTTTCCCTTTTCTAAAGTTCAAAATGGATGAAATCCCGTCTTCTTTAGGCTCATAAAAGAATCATCCTCAAGAGTCACAAAGCACCTTACCCACCATTCCTACACTTGAAATCCCAAAATTCTTAAGTGCACAAATTTTTGTTGACGATATTGCATCTATTGATGTTCTTGTTGAGTTAACCTTGGAAGATTTGAATCAAAGCCTCGACTCTCTAATTGAATAAGAGATTTCTCCACCAGAAGTTCTTCCCTCCTCAAAAAAAAAAAAGTCCTCTAATGACCCATAAATTTTCGTTCATATTAAAGAATTCATAGGTTCTGAAAAATAAGAGAACCTACCAATACATAGTTTCTCTAGTGGCTCTGAGTCAAAATTCATCTTTGCTCAACTATGTAATAATGCAACTCCTATAAAGAGATTTGATCCTCTTAGCAACATAAACTCGAGAGCTGAGAATCTACATCTACTTGCTAGTGATCTAAATGAAAGCTCTATAAGTATTGAGGAGTATTTTATGACGAAAAAGAATAAAGAGACAAGGAATGAAGGAGTTCTATTACCTCTACACGAGAAAGACAAAAAGGATGAGGATAATCAACCTCTAATTTGGAAAATGAATAGACTAAGGGACAACAAGAGAAAAGGAAAAATTATTGATACTGGTGTACAAGGCACTAGATCCTATTCCACTAGGGTATCTGGAAAAAAATTTCAAGCGGGTGACATGAAAGAAAACAAGTCTTCTACCATTAAAAGAAAAATACTCAAGAAAGTTGTCATAGTAAAGGAGGCAAATGTTAAGGTAGTAGAGGTTGGAGAAAATGAGGATACTACCACTGATATTATTATTGCAACATAGAAGAAAATACAAAAAGATCATGTTGCTAAGAGAACCATGTCCTTAGATCCATACGCTGGCAGTCTCGTTGTAAGCAAAAAAAAGGAATATTGCAGTCTAAAGAAAGAAAGTCTCAAAGGGACCTGGTCCCACAAAGAGAAAAACTGATGAATAAAAAGAACTAAGTAGTGAATTAAAGAGAAGAAAAAAAAGTAAAAGAAGAAGGTTGTCCCTAGAGAAGCAAGGAATGCTATCCTGGAAACCCAAAAAATACTGATTGGGAGAGTGTTTGATCCAAGGATCTATGATAAACATTGGATGGTGGAATTGGTAAAATATGTGAAACACCATGGCTGGCTTCACTTACTTAAAGAATAAGTTCAGATGGTGTTTGAAAATCAAGTTAGGGAGTTTTACTATACCATGGACTTCTCAAAAGATTGGCTAAGCTTAACTACCCAGGTGCGAGGAAATTCTATCTATCTAGATGAAGAAGCACTGGGAAGGATTTTAGATGTTCCTGTTATGTGAGTAGAATCTATTGTGAAGGAGTAGCCTACCACCAAATTTATGATTGAAGCCTCAAAGTGGCTTGAACTTCAATAGATGTTGTGAAAAAGAAGTTTTTAATAGTGAATTTCAGCTAATATATGAGTTCATCAACAAGGTTCTATTACTAAGATAAAAAAAAAGGACCGTCGCCTCTAGTGTTGACCTGTTCTTAATAGAAGGTTTGAGTAAGTTTGAGTTGACATGCTTACCTGCTCTTATGATAGAGAACATAAATAAAGTAATCTATGAGAAAGAAAAGAAGCATGTAATGCCTTATTGGTACTTCCTAAACAAGGTGTTTGATCACTATGGAATAATTAGGAAAAAGAGGTCCCCTGGAATAGTTAAAAATATGTTTAGTTCACAACCTTGGTGGAGAATAAATGCATTAAGTAAAGGTTGGAACGGTGTCCAAAATATCAGAACTCTTGGCTGCTCAAGAAAAATTTAACAATGAAATAGATGAGTTGAGGATTAAACTAGCTACAAAGGACACTGAAATTGTTTATCTAAAATTGCAGTATCAGAAGTTATCCTCAAAGGGACCTAGTGCCACTGAGGAACTGGCAACAGAAAATACAAAGCTATAGGGTGAGGTTGCAGAACTAACTGGTCAGGTTCAAGGTTTAAATGTTGAATTTAAAACTCTTACAAAAAAAATATTGTATGATCATGCTGCTGAGGCTCCTATGATAAACATGTTGCTAAAATCACTCTCCTATAAGCCCACTTCCACTTGAGTCTTAGCATGTCAACTTCCTGTGTCAGTTTCTATTATGGCCTTTGCAAACAATAGTTTTATAACTTCTTTATGTCATATAGTAATGGTACTTATCATATTTAATCATGAATGAATTTCTAATTTTGCAGCTTAGTTGTCTCCTTTACTTTAAGTTGTTCTTCATGGTTTTGGTGCCCCAATGTCCATGAGTTAATTAGCCTATACTTATCTTTACTCTGGGTTTACTATTCATCCTTTTCACAAATGCCAAATGGGATAATACTAACTTTATGTGTAAGGACCAGGTGTGATAAGTGTGATGTGCAGGGACTAGGTACAACGTAATGTGCTAATATTAAAGTGTGTATCATGGTGATAGGGGAAGTATGAAAATGATGAATTATGGTGTGGTCATGTGTGGTCATGTGTGGCACGGTTATATGGGAAGTATTCAAATAATGAATTATGGTGCATAATGGTAGGGGAAGAAAATGTGCTCAGAGTTTTTGCTGAAAATGATAACAAGGGACCAGGTCCCTGTGTTGCGTAATGATAGGGGGAACATTTATCTTCCATGTAGTAATCACACTGATTAAATGTGATGGATGTGCTCAAAGATGTATGGTTTTTTTGTGATCATCAAAAAAGGGGGAAATTTATATATGTATTTTTGATGATGAAAAGCTAACTGCAAGGGACCTATTCCCTGGATATTTATGGTAAAGTACAGCTATCACGCGTGACTGCACAGTTTATCCTCTTATGTAACAAACTTACAGGTGCTACTTGTATTGATTAGGATAGCTGGTCCAATGATATTTCAGCCATAATCATCACTCATCTATAAAATAAAAGAGGTTGTTCTTCTTCAAGTGGTTTTTGGCAAATACAAAGAGTGAAGAGAGGTAACAAAAACCCCATTTCAACACTGCTCAAGTTCTTAGCTATTTATATATGGTTAAATAGAAATTATTCATGAGTGAGTACTGATTTGTAATCGAACTACTCAAGCTATAAGAGTAGTATTTTATTGACATAGGTGCTTAGGTAAAGTTGCCTAAGCTTGTTGTTGGTTAGAGCTAACCAGTTTTGAGGGAATTTTGGAAGAGGTATTAAGGTGTGCTCAATACAGGTATTGCAAGTAGGAGGAACCTAGAGTTAGGTTCACAGTCGAGTCTGTAATGAAGAGTTTGGTTATAGTGTACTGTTTTGGTGCTTTTGAGGGCAAACCCTAGTTTTTCCTTCCTTGAGAAAGGGGGTTTCCACGTTAAATCCTTCTATTATTTACTTTATGTAAAGACTTTAGTTTTCCAACACTTCACTATTTCTTTACTGCACCTTTGGCTATGATTTGACTTTGAGAGACCTGGTCCCTCACTTTGTGGTGCAACCCCTAAGGGTTTCAACAGTTAAAGATTGAAGAAATTAGTTGAAATGCATGTAATGGAGGTTAAACAAACTTAGAAATGGAGAAAATTGTCCAAAACCACGAAATCGTAAGCTCCAAGTCTAAAAAATGGTCAAAAATAGTAAAAACCAGGTATTTATATACCTATCTATTGCGATCACAGACCAGGATCGTGATTGCGGTACCTCGCCTGACATAAGTATCCTGATTATGGACTAAGTGTCACGATCGCGACATATGTCTGCAGTCCCTAATTGCGATTACAATAGGAGAACTGCGATCACGAGTGCACCAGAAAATGAGTCCACCAGCTAAGGGACTTGGTGGATTTCCATTTCTCCACTGGCCCTCAGAATTCATCAAAAATCCCGTGAACGCAAATGAAATATGCTATCAAAATTTCCAAAAAATATCATTTTTACAAAGTTGACCCTCGAAACCTAAAATCACAACTTTTCAAACCGAGTGTCGAAATGAGATTTAAAAGCCATAAAATGGCACCAACCATGTTACATCCCTAAATTCAACGTTTCAAATTTGCTGGCACGGTCTGTTTTGCCATCCATTTCCCGGATCAAAAGATAACAACTAAACCCATTATAAGGCTCTCAAAGCTTTCAAAAACTACAATATTGCATAAATGGCACCAAAATGCATCGAAAACCATACCAGTTATCCCCACACCCCAGAAATGCCATAATGCAACCACGGGGAAGGGTAAAATAGTCAAATCACACAAAAAGACTTATTTTAAATATTTCATCAAAATTTAGGTTGTTACATCATCTACCACTAAAAATCTAGTTCATCCTTGAACTAAAGGCTAGATAAATACATGAATCAACAAAGAGCTAGGATACGAACTATGCATATCATAATCGACCTCCCAAGTAGCCTCATCTATAGGTTGTTGGCTCCTCTGTACTTTAACAACATAAATAACTCTAGAGGGTAACTGGCTAAAATCCCTAGAAAAAATGGATTTCGCTCCTCAATAAAAGACAAAAACTCATCTAATTGAACTAAGTCCTAACAAATGACAAGAGACTCATCTAGAATATAGTAGCAAAGCATGGAAACATGAAAACCTAGATGAATAGCTGATAAAAGTGGGGGCAAAGCTAACTCATTAGCCACATCACCAACAGTTCGAAGAATCTCAAATGGATCAATATACCTAGGGCTAAGCTTTCCCCCTCTTCACAAACCCCATCACACCTTTCATGGGTGAAACTTGAAGTAACTCACGATCATCAACACTAAAACACAAGGCATGAAGTCTACAATCATCATAGCACTTCTGCCTACTCTGTGTCACTCTAAGCCTATCCTGAATGATCTGAACTCTATCCAAAGACTCATGAAACAAGTGCATACCTCAAGGTCTCACCAAAGAAACATCAAACCAACCCATTGGTGAGAGACAACACCTACCATACAAAGCTAAAAAGGAGCCATATAAATACTAGAATGGTAGTTGTTATTATAAGCAAACTTCATTAATGCCAAATATTGCTCCCACTGGATACCAAAATCTATCACAAAAATGCGAAAAATATCCTCTAAAACCTGGATAGTCCGCTTTGACTGACCATCAGTCTGGGAATGAAATGTTGTGCTAAGGTCAACCCGAGTACCCAACCCATACTAAAAATTCTTCCCAAAAATGAGAAGTAAACACATCACCTCAATCTGAAATGATAGACACCGGCTCACAATAAAGTCGCATAATCTCCCAAATATAGATATGGGCCAACCTTTTAGCAATGAAAGAGACCGGCATAGGAATGAAATGTGCAAACTTTGTCAATCGATATACGATGACCCAAACACTACCAGATCAATGGAAAATACGAGGTAATCTGGTCATGAAGTTCATAGTGATCCATTCCTACTTCTACTCGGGAATGGGTAATCTCTAAAGTAAACCACTAGGTCTCAAATACTCGACCATCACCTGCTAGAAACACAGGCAATGAGCTACATTCTTCCTTATACCATCCCACCAGTAATAGTCACTCCCGGATGGATGGAATACCTAGAATAATGAGCCTCCTCCAAAATAAATCTAATCTAATCACCAACTCTCGGCATACAAACTCGGCCCCCAATCGTCAAAATACCATCAGAATGAAGTAAGGCTTCCTTTGCCTCACCACTCAACACCTTATCTCAATTCGACCTCAATCCCACATCATTAAAATGGTGAGATTGAATCTTCTCCATCAAAGAAGACCTAGCCACCACAAGTTCCAAAACACACCCAGGTGTCAAAATATCAAGCCTAACCATCTAGTTAGATAAAGACTGAACCTCTAAGGCCTAAGGCCTCTCCTAGGTCAAAAGATGTACCAAGCTATCCATACTACTCGACTTTCGACTCAAGGCATCTGAAACCACACTAGACTTTCCTAGATTATAGAGAATAGTCAAGTCATAATCCTTAAGCAACTCAAGCTAACGGTGCTGCCTCATATTAAGATTCTATTGGGTGAAGAAGTACTGAAGGCTAAGATGATCTAAGAAAATATCATTGTTAATTCAATACAAGTACTTCCTCCAAAATTTCAAAGCAAAACAACTACGCACAACTCCAAATCATGGGTAGGATAATTCCTCTTATGGGACATCAACTGACAAGAAGCATATAGAATCACCTTACCTTCCTGCATCAACACAACACCTAATCCACATATGAAGCATCACAAAAGACTATAAAATCGATGCCCCATTGGGTAACGTAAAGATAGGATCTAAAGTCAACAAATCCTTGAGCTTTTGAAGGTCCCCTCACAAGCTTCGGGACACTGAAAGAAAATCTTCTTCTAGTGAACTTGGTCAATTGAGTTGCAATGGATGAGAAACCCTCAGCAAAAGGCCAATAATAACCTGCCAAGCCAACAAAACTCGAAATATCAGTAAGCGAAGTAGGCCTAGCCTAATCACAATCCGCTGCAATCTTGGATGATCAACCATAATACCCTATTTAGTCACCACATGACCAAAGAAAAAGATAGACTCTAACGAAAACTCATACTTGGAGAACTTAGCATACAATTTCTCATCCCTCTATCTTCTGAAACACAATCTGCAAATGCTTTTCATAATCAACCTCACTCTTGGAATAAACCAAGATATCATCTATAAATACAATAACAAAAGAGTCAAGATATAGTTGAAATGCCCATTTCATCAACTCCATAAATGTGGGTAAGGCATGGTCTACCCATAGGACATGACTAAGAATTCATAATCACCATATCAATTTCGAAAACTTATCTTCAGAATATCCAAAGCTCTAATCCTCAACTGGTGATACCCAAACCTCAAATCAATCTTGAAAAACACTGCAACATAATAAAGTTGATTAAACAAATCATTAATATGATAAAAAGGATACATATTCTTAACTATTACCTTGTTCAACTGTCGATAATTCTTTACAAATAAAATAGACGTACCCAAGGCGATACTCTAGGTTGGATAAATCCCTTATCTAATAACTCCTGCAACCGATCCTTCAATTTCTTCAACTCAACTGAGGCCATCCTATAAGGAGAAATAGCAATGGCCTTTGTGCCAGGCTCCACATTAATTACAAAATCAATATCATGATCTAGAGGAATACCAAGCAAATTCATAGGGAACAGATCCATGAACTCGCAAACAACACGAACAGAATCCAAAGAAGGAGGTGAAACTACACTAGTATCACGAATATGACCCATGTAAGACAACTATCCCCTCGCAACCAATCGGCGAGACTGAACATAGGATAACCCTCTTAGGACCTGAATAAAGTGCACCCTTTCAAGATATCCTCAGCACACTCGATAGAGCTAAAATCACGGTCTTAGCACAATAATCAAGGAATCTACCCAAGTGTCATGCCTAGAGAAAGTCTCAATACAGGATTACTACACCCGATGCACCACTAAGGAATATCCTACTGGGTTAGATACATAAATAGGCATGTCAAGAGGTTCTCACTAATAGAATTAATACCTAAAGAAAAATATGCAGAAACATAGCAAAAATTTGAATCGAGATCAAATAAAAAAAATGTACATCTGAAATAAACAAGGATGATACCTATGATAATTCATCCCTAAATGAGAAGTTAGGATGTTTTTAGCACGATAATAGAAAAAATATAGTAGGATCCAAGAACAAATTCAAATGGTGAAAAGAGGTAAATAGAATTCATACCTTAAGCACTTTCATACAACGCGGTCAATAAGAATAGGTACTTGCCTTTCATATCTTCTTCTTAATCTAATGTAGCCTTTTTTACCTTTTGATTTCTCCAAAGAACCTTCACTGAAGCTTAATCCTTTATCCTTAATCTATGAACTTATCTATACAATATTTCAACTAGGACATTCTCATAAGCAATGAAGCCTTAACACCCACATCCTCAACTAACACTATCAAGAAAGGGTCACCCATACACTTTTAAGCACAGGCACATGGAAAACGAGATGAATCAAAGCCAAACTTGTTGTCATAACTAAATCATAAGAAAAAATTCTAATTCTCCTCATAATATAAGACTTTTGGCAATCTTGATCATTCTTAAGTCTTTCTTTAATCACCTTCACCTTCTCTATGTCCTGGTGAACCAAGTAAGGGCCAAATAATCTAGTCTCACCCACCTCAAACCATCTAATAGGAGACATGTACCTTCTACAATAAAGGGCCTAAAAAAAAGCCACTTGGATGCTTGAATGATAAATATTATTTTAAGCAAACTCAATAAAAGACAAATGGTTAGCCCAAGTACCTTTAACATCAGTCACATAGGCCTTTTACAGATCTTGTAAAGTCTGAATAGTATGCTCGCTTGCCTATCCATTTAAGGGTGGAAAGTAGTGCTAAGGTTTAATTGAGTATCCAAACCTTTCTTAAACAAACATCAGAAGTAAGAAGAAAGTTTTGTACCTCAATCTAAAATGATGGACACCAGCGCCCCATGCAACTTTACTATCTCCTGAATGAAAAACTTGGGCATAATCATCTCCTGAGTAGCTAGTCCTCACAAGCAATTAGTGAGCAAACGTAGTCATCCTATCCATAATGACCCAAATGGAATTATACTGATTGTGAGTCTACGAAAGACCTACAATAAAATCTATATTAATTATCTCCCACTTCCACATGGACAATTCTATCTCTTGAGACATGCCACAAGGCCTTAAATGTTCTACCTCGAGTTACTAACAAACCATACATTTAGCAATAAAATTTTCCACATCTCTCTTTATATTATTTGACCATTATATTTTATTCAAGTCATTATACATCTTGGTCGAACTCGGTGAATTGTATATCTAGACACATGAGGTTTGGTTAAAATACATTCGCACAACCTATCTACATCGGGAACAGGCAACCTTTCTTGATATCTCAAGATGCCATCTCTTCTAATCTCGAAAGCCATAATCATTTTCTGACCCACATCATCTTTGTTTTCATTAAGTATAGGATCCATACCTTATTTCTCCTTGACCTCAGCACCAACAGATGACTTAACCATTTCATGAACAATAACTCATCCATCCTCAAAGTACAAAAATTAAATCCCAAGTTAGGCAGCCTTGTGAATATCCTTCACCAACCCTCTTTTATTCTCCTCAAAGTAAGATAAACGGCCCATAGGAAACCTGCTAATAGTATCAGCAACAACATTAGCTTTATCTGGATAGTCGTACAGACTTATGTCATAATCCTTAAGCAACTCGAGTCACTGCCTTTTCCTAATATTTAATTCCTTCTACATAAACACATATAGCGAGATCTTATGGTCTGAACAAATATCCACATGCACTCTATAAAAATAATGGCGGCAAATTTTCCAGGCAAAGACCACAACTGCTAACTCTAAATTGTGATTCGGGTAATTCTTCTTATGAAGTTAAGTTGCCTTGAAGCATAGGCTACAACTGTACCATTCTGCATAAAAAACAACCTAGGCCCATGTAGAACACATCACTAGACACAATGAACCCTTCAGTACCCTCAAGTATGATTAATATAGGTGCAGACATCAACTTATTCTTTAACTTCTCAAAACTACCTTCACAAGTATCGAACCACAAAAACATAACCTTTTTCTGAGTCAACTTCATCAGCGGAGTAGCAATAGATAAGAAACTATCCATAAACCTCCTATAATATCCATCCAATCCCAAGAAGATCCTAATGTTGGTTGGTGTCATGGTCTTAGGTCTAGTTATAATTGTCTTAACTTTCTAATGATCCACCTTGATCCCTTCACTAGAAACGATATGCTTGAAAAGATCACAGAACATAGCCAAAATTCAAACTTAGAAAATTTTGCATATAATTTTTAACCCATAAGAGTTAAAACATAATTCAAAGGTTATTGTCATGATCCTACTCAGCTTTCGAGTACACTAAGATGTTGTCGATGAAGACTATAACAATCATATTAAGATATTTCGTGAACACCTGATTCATACGATCCATGAAAGCATCCAGAGTTAACCCAAATGACATAACCAAAAAGTTATTATGGTTGTACAAAATTTGGAAAGTCGTATTAGGAATATCAACCTCCCTTATTTTCAAATGGTAATAACCTAAATGGAGTTTAATTTTTTAGAACACCTAGCACCCTAAAGCTGATCGAAAAGGTTATCAATCCTAGGGAGAGGGTACTTATTTTTCACTATAACCTTATTCATATGATGATAGTCTATTCATATTCGAATAGATCCATCTTTATATTGTATGAAAAGTGTAGGATCACCCAACGAAGAAATACTAAGATGAATACAGCCTTTATTATGAAGATCCTTCATTTGTTTCTTTAGTACCTTTAATTCAGTCAGAGCCATTCAATAAGGAGGAATAAAAATAGGATGGATATCTTATAGAAGATTAATCCCAAAATCTATCTCCCTATTAGGAAAATTCCAGGAAGCTCATCGATAAAAACATAAAGAAATTCATTAATAATAAGGACAAATAGCATATAGGGACTCTAAGATTTAGAATCTTTAACCCAAACTAAATGATACAAACCCTTTAGAAATTATTTTCTAAGCTCTAAAATAAGAAATAAACATCCCTTTGGGTACTAAGGAACTCCTCTCTCATACAATAACTGATTCATTAGTAAAGTGAAAACTGACTTTTGAGTCCTAAATGAAAACTAATTTTGTGGATCCTACGATCCATAGAAGAGTAGCACAAATATAGCCAATCTATCCCAAAGATTACATCAAAATCCACTATGTCAATTTCTATCAAATCTACCCATGTCTCCCTATTATGAATGGACACCACACAACCCTTATAGATCTTTCTACCAATAATATACTTGCCCATAGGAGTAGAAATAGAAAAAGGGTCAGATATATTTTCAAGACCAAAACCAAAGGTTACACAGCCACATATAGGGTTACATAAGATATGATAGAAACTAGATCACAAAAGTAATAAACATCATAGGAGAAGATTTATAGCATATCAGTGACAACATCTGGGGATACCTCAGATTCTTGATGAGCGGCAAGTGCATAGAGATGATTCCAGCCAAATTTAGTACCTGAAGTGGCACCTTTAGGTGTAGGAGCCAAAGAAATGGTAACCAGGACCTTATTAGCTCCAGTGGAAACTTTAGCTATAGGAAAATTCTGCTACCGATGACCAAGATAAATTTAATTAAAACACAAGTTCCTCCCTTCCTCATAATATCCATGATAAAGTTGTCCACAAGAACTCTAAGAAGGATAAGGTAGGGCCAACTAAGCTTCGCTGACCTGAGACTGGCCACCTTGTACCTTAGGATCACTGCTAGCCTTAAAATGATGATCACCTAAAGGCTTAAGATAAGGAGTACCAGCTATAAAATAAGAATTTCCTTAATTCTTCCTAATAGTCCATTGCCTACCATCTCTCCCACGATTCTACTTATTCGCACCCTGCTTTACATATCTAAAATTCTTATTCTTATTTTTATCCCATCTCTACCTACGTCTTTTTCTCTTCCTCCACCTGCTGCAAATAAACTACCAACCTGGATATCCATATTATTATTCAGCATCACAACTTTACATTCCTACACCAAATCATGGGACAAACCAGAAGTAAACTTTCTCATTCTGTACCTTATATTAGACTCCAACTCCGGAGCATAACGACATAGCTTTTAGGACTTTAGTATGTTTTCCTAAGCACTCATCTTACCCTACTTTAGATTAGCAAACTCTTCATCTTTAGATTTTCTCAACTCCTAAGGAAAGAAGTGATCAAGAAAATACCTAAAAACTCATCCTATATCTCCAGCTCAGCACCATCAACCTATATTTCTTCCTAATCCTTATACTATTGGTAAGCCATATCCCTCAACTGATAAACAACAAACTCCACACCTTCTGAATCAGTATCATACATTACGCTAAAGATCTTCTCTATCACATTATTAAACCTCTGAGGTTCCTCCTCAGTCTTAGAGCCTATAAAGGTTGGGGGATTAAACCTCATAACTTGTCCAATGTAGTGACCTCAAACGAATCGACAACATAACTAATAGGGTCAGACCGATGAGGTCATGATGCCACTAGTTGGGAAAGCATATGGATAGATTGATGGAACTCTACCTTAGATATATCTCCTCATGGAGATTGAGCATATGTATTACCAGCCTAAGAATCCTGATGAGGACTAGTTGGGAATAGTGGAAACCCATTGCAAACTACACAACCCCTTAAAGCCCAAATTAAAACCATTTACACAGTCCCATTTATTAACCAATGAGTCCTTTAATTAGTCATTTACCATTGTTATCATCATACCAATTAAAAGAGATTGCAAGCTAATTCCAATTATGTCATTCCAAAACCATTTAGCCAAATTAACTCCAAAGTTCAAATTTAGAAACCAATTTGTGGCCACAAAGGCCCTTCAAAACCATTTAAAACCAAATCATGGCCACCAAGGACTTTCAAACCTATTTTTATCCATTTAACGATCAATTCAATGTAATAGTTTAGTAAAGTAAGAAAAACCATATAATTGTCCATATTACTAAACCAATTATGCAAGTCGATTGAGGTGAATTCAAATTCCAAACAAAACACCATAATTTTGGGGTATCCACAACCCCCATCCCATCTACCATGCACATGAACATATTCAGATCAAAACCATAAAATAAAGTAGGAATGACAAGTTTCAAACCATGGGAAAACTAACCAAGTAACAACCATTCAAAACCCTCAACCCATCATTTAAAACACAATAATTAAACCATATGGATGATAATTACATAAATGCTTTTATATAAAATCAATTTAGGAAAGAGATAAATGCCTGAAAATACTAAGAATTTGGATAAGAAAACACAATTTGAACCCTAGGTGCTTAATTCTTAAATCCCTGGCCTTGCTCTTGATTTGGGAGTTTAGAGAGAAAAAGTAGTGTTTATGTTATATTAACTGATAAAAATAGGGCCAAAGAAAAGGTTTTAAGTCGGGGGAAATATTAGGGTAGAAGGAAAAGACCATACTGCCCTTAATGAAAATGGGTAGATAAATAGTGCCTATGCACTACGATTCAGGTAACGACTCATGGTCACTAGTCACAAGTTGTCACTAACACTCATAGTACGGGACTTCAATCCTAACCTCTAACTATTATGGTCATGAGTCACACCCTATAACTCATGACCCGACCTTACAATTTGTGAGGACCAAATAGTGGCCAAGACAAACATTTCCCACCTCAATGGTTAGACTATGATTAGCATTGTACGACTCGTGAAGAGTGCCTATGACTCATAACCTAAGCCATACTCTAGATAGTGATCATAACCACACAAAAAATTCTAGAGTCTAAAACTGGGGTATTACATTACTCCCCTAGGATCAATCGTCCCCGTTTGAGGAGTCAAGGAACCTAAATGATAACAAGAAAGAATGCACATATACCCAAATAATAAATTCGAAAGGAAAGGACAAAGAAAGGAGAACGAAAATCATAACCCATGCATTTTCATCCAACATGGGGAATAGGAATAGATATTTGGACTTTATGTCCTCTTCATGTTCCCAAGTAGCTTCTTCCACCCTTTGATTCCTCCAATGGACTTTCACTGAAGCTATATCATTAGTCCTCATCATATGAACTTGCCTATCTAAGATCTCGATTGGGACTTCCTCATAAGACAAAGAGTTCAAAATACAGACATTATCCACAAGGAAAATCAAATAAGAATCACCCACACACTTCTTCAAATCAACACATGGAAAACCGAATGAATGGAACCCAAACTCTAGGGTAATTCAACTCATAAGCAAAATTCCCCACTCTCCTCTAAATTTGATATAAATGAACATAACAGGGACTAAGCTTTCCTTTCTTCCCAAACCTTATCACTCCTTTCATAGGAGAGAATTTCAACAATACCCAATCACTTACTTCATACTCCAACTCTCTTTGCCTTACATTTGCATAAGACTTTTGGCAACTTTAAGAATTCTTATGTCTTTATCTAGTCACCTTCACCTTTTCTATGGCTTGGTGAACCAAATCAAAACCAAAAAACTACTCTCACTAACCTTAAACCACCCAATAGGAGACATGCACCTCCTACCATAAAGAGACTTAAATTAAACCATTTAAATACTCGAATAACAATTGTTACTGTATACAAACTCAATAAGAGGTAAGTAATACACCCAACTACCTCCATAATTCATAACATAAGCCTTTAGCATATCTTTTAAAGTCTGAATAGTCTGTTCTGCTTGTCCATCAGTTTGATGGTGGAAAATGGTGCTAAGGTTCAACTTGGTCCCCAAATCTTTCTGAAATGAACACAAAAAATGAGAACAGAATTACATACCTCGATCTGAAAAGATTAAAATCAGTGTTCCATGCAACTTGACAATCTCCTTAACAAATAATTTAGCATAACCTCTCTGGAGTAATTAGTCTTAAGAGAAAAGAAATGAACAGACTTAGTCATCCTATCTGCAATGACCCAAATCGAGTCAAATTAATTGTAAGACCACAGAAAAAATATACCAAAATCCATATTGATCATTTTCCACTTCCACATGGGTAGCTCTATTTCTTGGGAAATGCCACCAAGACTCAAATATTCCACCTTAACTTGTCGATAGACCATTCAACTGGCCATAAAGTTTGCCCCATTCTTCTTCATATTGCTTCACTAATAGATTTACTTTAAGTCATGATTCATCTTTTTCAAACCCGGATGAACTGTAAACTTAGACACATGGGCCTTGGCCGAAATTCTTTCCCACATCCCCTCAACATTAGGAGCACATAACCTACTTTGGTACCTCAAGATACCATCTCCCCCAATCTCAAATGCCACAAACTTTTATTGACCCATATCTTTATTAATCTGTATAAATATAGGATCCAAATCCTGCTTCTCATTCACCTCAAAATCAAGAGATGATTTGACCACCTCTTGAAAAAAACTCCTCCATCCTCAGAATCCAAAATCTCAACACCCAAATTTGCCAACCGGTGAATATCCTTCACTAATCCTCACATTTATTCATCCACATGGGATAAGCTCCCAATTGACAACCTGCTAAGATCATCAATAACAACATTAGATTTACCTGGATGATAGTAAAGGATCATGTCATAGTCCTTGAGGAATTCAAGCCACCACCTTTGCTTGAGATTTAACTCCTTTTGTGTGAAGACATACTGTAAGCTCTTATGATCTGAATAGATATCCACATTCACCCAAAATAAATAATGGTGCCAAATCTTCAAATCAAAAACCACAACCACCAACTCTAAATTGTTAGTTGGATAATTCCTCTTATGAACCTTGAGCTACCTAGAAGCATAGGCCACAACCTTACCATGCTGCATTGGTATGTAACCCAGTCACAAATGGGTTGCGTCATAATAAACAACAAAACCATCGGTACCCTTGGGTAGGGCCAAAACTGGTGCAGAAGTCAACTTATCCTTCAACTTTTCAAAACTACCCTCACAAGCATCAGACTACAAAAACTTCACCTTTTTCTGAGTCAACTTTGTCAACAGCGAAATAATAAAAGAGAAACTCTTCACTAACCTCTTATAATACCCAACAAAGCCCAAGAAACTCTAAATATTGGTCAGATTTGTGGTTCTAGGCTACCTATTAACCACCTCAACATTCTTTGGATCCACCATGATTCTCTTACTAAAAAAAATATGTCAAAGAAAAGTCACAACATTTATCCAAAATTCACTCTTAGAAAGTTGGGGATAAATCTCTGATCCTTAAGAGTTTGCAAGACGATTCAGAGGTGACTGGCATGATCCTTCTCACTCTTAGAATACATCAAGATATCATTAATGAAGACTATCACAAACTGATCCAGGAATTGACTAAACACACGATTCATAAGATCTATTTAAATAGCCAAAGTTTTAGTCAACATGACATAACCAGGAATTCATGATTACCATATCGGGTTCTAAAGGCACTCTTTGGAATATTAATTTCTCGAGTCTTGAACTGGTGATAACCTAAATAAAAATTGATCATAGAAAAATATCTATCACCCAGAAGAAGCTCAAAAATATCATTGATCCTAGTAAGAGGATACTTATTCTTCACTATAACCTTATTCAACTAACAATAATTTATACACATTTTGAGAGACCCATTTTTCTTTTGCACAAAGAGTACACGAGTACCCCACATAGAAAGACTAGGAGAAATAAAGCCCTTATTAAATAAATCATTTAATTTCTCCTTTAGCTCTTTTAATTCCACCAAAGCCATTCTATAAGGAGGAATAGAGATAGGACTGGTATCTTGTAGAAGTTTAATCTCAAAGACTATTTCCCTATCTGAAAGTATGCCAGGAAGATCCTTGGGACACACTTCAAGAAAATCATTAACAATAGAAACAGATTGCAAGGAGCCCCCCTCAAAACTAGAATAATTAACTCGAAGCAGGTTGATTTAAACATCCTTTCGAGATCAACTTTTGGGATCTAAGATAAGAAATACTCCCTTTTTGTCACTAAGGAACTTCTCTCCCATTCAACTATTGGTTCATTAGACAATTAAAAACTGATCCATTGGGTCCTATAATCCAAAGAATTATAGAACAAATAAAGACAATCAGTCCTCGAGATCACATTAAAATCTACCATATAAAGCTCTACCAAATCCACCAATGTCTCTCTATGAAAGATAGACACAAAACAACCCCTATTACCCTTCTAGAAACTACAGAATCACCCACTAGAGTAGTCACAAAAAAGGTGTCGAAAATACTTTTAGGACCAAAACCAAAATGCATAGCCATATAAGGGGTCATAAAAGAAAGGGTGGACAATAAATCAGGCAAACAATACACATCACGGGACAAAAACTTCAACATACCAGTAATAAGATTAGGAGATGCCTCAGATTCCTAATAGGTAGAAAGAGCATAAAGATAATTACAGCCAGTACCAGTACCAAAAGTAGCACACATTAGCACCGAAGCTGAAGAAGTGGCGACCAAATGCTTATTAGCCTTAGTGGCTACTTTAGATGCGAGACAGTTCCTTTGTATATGTCCAAGATGACCACAATTGAATCATAAATTCCTTCCCACATCATAATAACCCTGGTGAAACTGACCACAAAATCTTTAAGGAGGAGATGGTGAGGCTGACTGACCTCTACTAGCTTGAGACTTAGCATCCTGTGTCTTAGGACCACTGCTATCCAAAAGATGTTGATCACTAGATGTCTTGGGATAATGAGAACTAGCCAAAGAATATGAACTATAATTTCCATTCATCTTCTTTCCCCAATGTCTACTATCTCTCCCACTTACTTTCTGACCTCTACCTTACTCTGAATGCTTGAACATTTTATTTTGCCTCTCTCTTATCTCTTCCTGTCTCTTATTTTCATTCTCTACCTACTGCATATAAACCCCAACTATCGAAATATCTATGTCATTGTTCAACATAGAAGCATTACACTCCAATACTAAGTCACGGGACAATATAGAAGCAAATTTTCTCATCTTTGCCTTCATCAAAGACACCATCTTTAGAGCATAACAAGAAAAATGCTAAAATTTCAAAGCATACTCCTTTACACTAATCTTCCATTACTTCAGATTAAAAAACTCCTCAACCCTAGATTTTCTCAAATCCTAATAAAAGAGATAATAAACAAAAGGCACTCGAAAATTCATCCCATAAGGCAAGATCCACATCATTACCTCTCAACTATCCCCACTCCTTATACCACTAATAAGTTATATTTATTAATTGGTAAGCAGTAAACTTCTACGCCCTCAACATCAGTAGTATGCATCACTCTAAAAATCTTCTTCATTTTATCCACAAACCCCTAAGGATTATCCTCAACCTTAAAGCCTATAAAGGTTGGGGAATTCAACCTCATGAACTAGCTAACCCAAGTGACCTCAGAAAAAGGAGCAACAAAACCAGCATGGTCAGACTAATAGGACTGAGAAGCCACCAACTGAGTAAATAGATAAATAAACTGGCAAAACTCACATTTAAAATAGCATCCAAAGGTGTTGGGGCATGAGTATCATCAACCTTAGGAGGACTAGTAGGGGATAATGTAACTCTACATGTGGAATTACAATTAGGAGTAGGGACCCTAGATCGTGTATGCCCTTGATAGATAGGGCGAGTTCCATTCACTTTGTCATCAGGAAGGACAGAGGTTCCGAAAGAGTTTCTGTAAGCATCAGATCATTGGGGAGGTATGATATGAAATGTGAGTAAAGCAGAGATTTAAGGAATTTTGAAGACACCAGACTCTGTAGTTCGAGATAGAACCCAAGAAAGAGAGATATTTCTAAATACCTTGTAGCCTCCCCCTTACAAGTGTGGCTCTCTACACACCCATAAAAGGGACTCTACTCGACACAGCTTGGTCAAAACCAACGAACCTGAACCTATGCTCTGATACCAAGCTTATTATGACCTTACCCAGGGGTAGCCGTGGCGAGTATCTAGTGACTCAAAATTCATGAACACTACTGCGATTTGAATGTATTAATAAGACAAATTTATGATTAAATATACTTATTTCCATATTTTGCAGGCATATAAGTTATGAGAAGGAAAGATGTAGATTTGAGATGAAAATGATAAAAAATGAGAAAAGAAGTGCAGCTGGAAGACATGATGTAGAAACCAATCTCAATTTCTTTGATCACATTCTGTGGGCCGCGATCATGGCCTATCAAGTTAGGTCAAAGGAACGTGATCTCGATTACCTCATCACGGTCGCAGTAGCTGCAATCGTGGACATGCTGCTACGATCGCTGCTTTGCAAGATTTTGCCTAGGGGCAGTGCTGTCATTTTATCCATTTGAGCCCAAATCCCTTAAATTGCAAAAACCCTTTCCCATTTGGGACTACACTTTTAATAATTAAAATTGGGAAATTTTATAACCCTACAAATTATGTACTTGAATTTTTAAGTTGAATTTGGTGGAATTAAAGTTTAATTGGGAGAATCTTCTCACTTTCCTTTTCCATGAATGTTTGGAATGAACCTTTTGGTATATTTCTTCCTCTTTACTTCACGAGCAACTAAATTTACTCGTCTTGGTATTATGTCGAATTAAGGAGAAATTATGTATGGGTTGTGATGTACCTATGTAGATTTTAGTTTGTTGATGATGGGTTTCACTATTTCTTATTTGAATTAGTTGGGCTTTGCGGGTTAAAACCCCAAGAAACCAAAATGGGTTTATGGGTGAAAATCCTAAGCTATTGAAAGCTCACTCATCCTTGAAGAAGGGATATGGGTGAAATTTTGGAACCTATATCATCCTTGAAATAGGTACATGGGTACAAAAACAATAGTGGACAGTAATGGATGTAGTTTTCTATCTTTTGCCATCCTAGAAAAAAAAGGTGAGTTGAGAGTTAGCTACGTCTTAGGTATATTCCTAGAAATAGGGATGCCCAATTGAGGTATTAGGTGGATTAAATTGGCACACTTTTTAGGTACTCGAAAGGGTCAACAAGTGATATTCTTGAGGTTTTGTTGGCTGACTAGCCTCAAAGACTTTTGGCCTAGCTTACTGCATTGTTAATAACTAGAATTTGCACCAAATCATCATGTTCCCATGCATAATTTTCCCTTAGGTAGACATTATCCCAAGATATTTCTCAAATTGCATTTTTTAATCCTAAATGTTGCCTTTAGTTTGTTGATTCAATAAAAAGTTGATTAATCCTTTCTTCAAACCAACCCCCCCCTTTTAAATCATGAATTCTACTTCGTTTTCATTATGGGTATCGTTTTAGTAACTTGAACACCTATAGGACTAGAAATATAATTTCACTCCTTGTGGATTCGACCTCAACATAACTTGAGGTATTGACATCGATCATCCTCTACCAAATTAAACGATATAGGTGAGCATTATAAAAATGGCATTTTTGCTAGGGAGTGAAATTTAGCTTTCAGTTGTACGGTGTTGATTTTTACTTAGGGTATACCCGTAGTGGTGTTTATTTATATTGGTTGTTTTTTTTGTTTTCTTTCTAGGTGATTCCCATAGTGTTCACGCAACTATGAGTGACAATGCAAGTATTGATGGGTTCTTTGATGGTCCTCTTGATGAGGAGGAGAAACTCAATGATGTTGGACATTTAAGTTCCATCCATATCCCACTTAGTCATGGGAACAGTGTCTTTCACGTCACTGGTGTCGTGTTGTATATTCTACAAATAAAGAGACTTTTCAGAGAAAAATCCTATGAGGACCCCAACTTGAATTTGAAGAACTTCATAGAAGTGTGTGCACTAATATGTCATTGTAACACGACACTCTTGATGCTTAGAACCATGAATTTATACATGTACTTGGGCTATTTTAGTGGATATAATGCACTTTTTATTTTACTGCAGTTAAAATAGGTCTACAATAGTGGTGGAATTATATTGAAAGAAAAAAATTTGAAAATGTATAAGTCTGACCAAGATACGAGCCAACTCACAAGTCGTCAACACAATATATGACTCATAAGATGACTCCTAACCACAACAAAACCAAAGTCCAAAATAATATGCAAAGGAAAGAAAAGATAAGACACATATTTGAGTTGTAATATAAGTATACGAGTCGTATCAGCTAGTAGTAAGCATTAAAGTGTCTAAAGCTACAATAAAAAGTTAAGTATCCGAAGTATACGAGTCATAAGAGTGAATACTACTCGTATGATCAAACTATAAGCAGACCAGTGTTCAAGAATAGAAATAAGGAATTCCCAGGTGGAAATGAGAGCAAGACACGAGTCGTATACTCAAGATAAGACTCATAAGCATGAGTCATATACAAATTAAAAAGTTGAAGCCTTGGGAGATCATATACTGGAAAAAATATAATAGGAACCATACGACTCATATGATACTAACAAGAGTTGAAGATCGAGTCATACTGAGTGACGAAATAACTTTACTTTTCCTATTTTTATTAGGATTTCTATGTTATTTTGACATAATATAATTATCCTAGGGTTTACCTTTTATTAGGTTACGTAATTTGACATTATTCTTACTAATTTCCACATACTTTGCAATCATTCTTGAGATTTTATGTTTTTATTCAATCCAAGACTTTGGAGTTTATTCATCTTATTCTTGTCCAATTAATTACATGTTTTCTTCATTCATAACCATGGATTCTTGCATGAATATGAGTGACTAATCTCCTTAACTATGGTTTTAGGAACCCTGATGAATTAGCTACGTAGAGAAAGTGTAATATTCATCTATTCTAGAGTTTATGCATGTATCTTAATCTTCTTCATAATAATTAATCTTAAAACTGTTGCAGAAGTTTGAGATAGCCTATATTTGCAAACATCTTTACAAAAGAGTTTATGATTAGAAAAAGAAGATTAAGATAATAATTTGAGATTTACATCCACCTTATACTTTCCTCCATCTCATCTAATCACTTGATCTCAAAAGGTGATAGCAAACTGAGGTCGTAACAAGGAGGAACAAGATGACACCCTGAGAATTTAACTAGTAAAGGGTGAGATTTATCATTCCTCTCACAAGACAATTGATAATAAATTTATTTTAGACTTTACATGAAAATCATCAGAATAGTTTCTTTGATCATGATAAATTTATGGAGTTAAGAAGCTAGGGGGAACACAAGACTAGTGTTTGTATTCTATTGTCTACAACTCAAAAGCACTCAATATTTGGTTACTACTATTGGTTGATACAAATTCCCCTTTTTTACTTTTCCTTACTGCTCATAAATTACATAAAGTCAAGAAAATGTTCAGCATCTTCCCTGTGGTATAGACTCCAACCTAGTTGGGTTATTATATTTTTCATCAACCATAACATACTTTATAGAAGGTATCTTTTCAGCGACATCAATTTTGGCGTCGTTTTCGGGGAAGATTGTGTAACTGCTGATTGAATTTAGTGAAGTTTGTGAGTTTTATTTTCTATTTTTTATTGGGAATAAGCCGGTGTATGTCCAACACTAGGAGTTGAGGCAATCCTTTACTCCTTTTTGATTCAGAACCAGAAAGAATTCTTCAAACTCCACGAAGAATGGCAGAAGAAGTTTGCGATGGCATTCCAGGTAGGGTTCAAGACCCACCTATTTATCAAAATATTTCACTCTTGTGTGTCCCACTTAATCCACAAAATGTTATAGATTTATAGATGCAACAATTTTTAGAGCAAGAGAAAGGAGAATTGGAAGAGGCTAGGTTGGCTGAAGAGGCTCGGAGAGCTCAGAATAGAGAACTTGTCAGGATGAGACAAGTTGGTGATAGAGTTCAGAGAGGCAGAGTTCTTGTGATCCCTGTATATCAACCTCTGCAACCATATGAGGAAGACAATGAGGATATGGGCTATTTCAAACCAGCTGAGACCGATGTGATCATTCCTCCACCTCTACCCCCCAATGTGAAGTTTGACATTATTAGTGCTATGATTCAACCGTTGAACTTAAAAGGTGTATTTTTTAGAAGCTACAACTGATGATGCTAATCTGTATTTTACTAACTTTACTGGGATCTGCACATTTTATACCATTTTGGGATGGATCAAGAAGCTTTGAGATTGAGGTATTTCCTATTTTTGCTAACTGGAGAAGCATCATTATGGTTAGGGGAACATTTAAGAGGGGCAGTTGCTTCTTGGAATAAGCAGTATAAATATTTTCTTAATAGATTTCCCTCCTTCAAGGATGCTACAGTTAAAAGATGAATTTATTACTTTAGATAGTTACCTGCAGAATCCTTGTATGATGCATGGTTTAGATTCAACAAGAAGCTGAGCATGGTACCAAATCACAGAATCAGAGGGTCAAATTTTCTTGAAATATTCTATAGTTCACTGACTATAAGTTCAAGAGCAATGATAGATACTATTTCAGGAGGTACATTTATGCATCTTTCATGGTACTATACACACGATATGCTAGATGATATCTCAGTGACTAATAGAGGATGACGTACGAGAGATGCTGAATGTGGTGTAGGTGTATTTGTTATTGGAGCAAAATGGGATTATGGAATAATTAATGACTTGGTAGCACAAGAGGTTGCTCAACTTCGGATAGATATTAGGATTTTTAATAAGCAATTTGCAACAATGGGTGATGAGAAAGTAAATGTAGTTAGGGCACAGACTCTACTTCTAAAACTTTTGAGATTAAATATGAAGAAGAAGCAAAGTATCTTGATCATAGGTTAGAGGACTTTTGAGCCCAAGGGAAATGGAATCATGCTCGGAACTACTATAATGATAGATGCAGAGATAAAAGTAGAGAAAAAAATGGTGATTGACGATGAAAGGATGATTACAAGGAGAAGAGTGACAATTATGTTCCACTTAGTGGTCGTGATTCAGAATACAGAATAAAGGTTGTTTTGTCAAAATTAGTCAAAGGACAAGAAAATCAAGAAAGTTGTCTCAAGGAGATAAAGGCGGATCTGTCAGGACTAAATCAAAAAGTTGAATCACATGCTACGACAATCAAGAAGTTGGAGAAACAAGTTGGTCAGATATCAACCATAGTAAATCAAAGACAGCCTGGTACTCTCCCAAGTAACAAAGTGATTAACCCAAAGAATGATGAATATTTCCATGAAATTAACACTTAAAGTGGTAAAACCACTACAAACTCACCTATTCCCATTGTAGATGAGAAACATAATGATGATGATCCTGTTGATGTAGAAAGCAGTAGTAAATAATACAAGGGTAAATATAAGGTTGAAGAGCCTTTATTGAAAGCCATCCCATGACCTTCTCCCCCTTTTCCTAAAAGGATTAAAAAGAAACAAGAAGAAGGTAAGTATAAAAAATTCGTATATATGTTAAAAGAGTTGATAGTTAGCATACCCTTTGTAGAGGCATTGGAGAAAATGCCAGGATAAGAAAAAATCATTAAGGATTTGATCACAAGGAAGAGGTTAGTAAGTTATAATCCAGTCAATAGTATTCATTATTTTAGTGTTGTAGTTACTAGATCATTGGTAGAGAAAAAGGAGGATCCTGGATCTTTCACTATACCTTGCACTACTAGATATTTCAAATTCACTCGAGCATTATGTGATTTGGGGGCTAGCATAAACCTTATACCTTTTGAAATATTCAAGAAATTGAGGTTGGGAGCTCCCAAACCAACTACCATGAGACTAGTGATGGCAGACAGAATAGTAAAGAAGCCAATTGGTATCCTTTATGATTTATTGGTAAAAGTGTCTTGTTTTATATTTCCTACTGATTTTTAATATTAGACTGTGAAGTGGACTTTCAAGTGCCAATTATTTTAGGAAGACCATTTGTTGCTACATGTAGGATGTTGATTAATCTTAAGAGAGGATATCTGAAAAAACCGTTGCAATAAAAAAAACTGTTGCCATAGCTCTACCGCAATGATTCAGCAACCGTTCTATAGGTGGGCGTTGTGATAGGTATATGGCAATGTTTTATGCGATGGTTGTCTAAACCGTCCCCATAGGTCAAGCTATAGCGACAGTTGTAGACAACCGTCGCCATAGCTTGACCTATGGCGATGGTTAATTTTTGACTTATTGAGACACCTATTTTTATCTATTGCAACGATTACAACCGTTGCCATAGCTTGAACTATGGCGACGGTTATTTTTTGACTTATTGCGATGCCTATTTTTATCTATTGCAACGGTTACTAACCATTGTAATAGAAGCTATTGCAACGACATTAAACCGTTCCAACAACATCTATTTCGACGTTTGCAACAACATCTATTGCAACGTATTATAAATTAGTATTTACATACATAATAAATTACAATAAATAATTATATACACATTATAAAACAAAATCATTCATTAATAATCACATAATCCAAAATATGGAACAAATTAAACTAGTAATCTAAATCCAAAAGCAAAATGTATGTTAAGTACTCAAATAATTAGTTAAGTTTTTACATAGTATCAATTTCTAGTCATGATAAGTTTCAAGAAATTCTATGTAGCCTGTATTCTTCTTCTTCTTGTGTTCTAGCATCTATTTTTTTTGTAAAGCTACAAGTGATCCAGCTAGAACATAGTTATTTAACTTTCTGATGGTTTCTTGAACACCCTTGTAGATTCATGATTGTTTAAGTCACTGTAAATTCAAAAAATAAAATATCAAATGGGTTCACAGTAAGTTCAGACTATATGTTATCACAACAGACAAACAGATAACACTTGTTATAGACAAGTAAAATCCTGAAGTCCTTGAACTTCAAGAACCTGCTTAAGAAAGCTTCTCAACATAAGAAAGAAACTCGATCAGGTCATTTTTGTCTATTATCTGTCTTTTGCAGAGCTAAAAATTTCCCCAGAAATATCATACTTCAATTTCCATGTAAATTAGACAATCTCATGAAGTGGATGATCTATTTCTTTCTCATTTTTCTAATATATGAAAAACAAAGTAAAGAAACATGGGACTCCTGCAGTTGAAATAAGATGGTTAGATCACCCAAACATGGGATTGAACTTGCATAGCTTGAGCTGTTATTTGCATTACAGATAGATCCACATATTTTCTTCTTTTAATGTCAATATTTGACAAATAAATGGTAGAGTTGTTTACCTTTCCAGACCATTGGTCAAGAACTCTGAAGCTTAAAATTATTTTCAACCCTGAAGAAGCTTTATCAAGTGTGGTGGTTGTGAAAAGCTAAACATCGGTCACATAATTATATCAGATTAATTTCATTGTATAAGAGAAAGAAAAAGAAAACTATGCTAAGTAACTACCCTAAAATCAAATGATAAGAAGGCTATAAATATAAACATGGTATTGAAAATCAAAAAAGGTTGTGCATTCATATATTGTCAAATGACCACTGAAGACGAAGAGAAGAAATCCAAGAGCACCATACAAGAGTGGGATGACAAAATAAACAATGAAATAGAAGAGAGAATTGCAGAACTCACATTGGAGCTTGAGTCTAATTTAATGTCAGTTGTAATATTCTTGTTCTTCAATTGAGCATTGAAATTATCCAGAAATAGATCACCCTTCTTCCATCTTGATGTGGAAAGAATCTACTAGAACAAATAAATTGTTCAAAATGAGAACATAGAACAAAAAAATGTCTCAAGTCATCCATGAGAGCTTTCATAGGCAATAATGTAGCAGATATTGAAAATTATAACTAAAGGGACTATTAGTTTATATTAAAGTATATTTCCTAAGAGAGAATAGGTAATTAGAGCAAGGCAACCATAAACAAGTATCTCAAATTTCAACATGATTATGCTTCCCAGATGCCGCAAACACAATATCTACAAGGATATAAAAAAAATTTATCTCAAGGGATCACAGTTAAAAGACGAAGTTCATCAACGATCCAACATTGGTCTAGTGCATAGGCCACTTCACTGGCATTGGACATCTCTAAGATTTCCGTAATTTCTACATTTGTTTAATCCTTATTCAGTTACTTACTGAGACAGACAAGAAAAAAGGATAAAACAAACCAAACAGAGACAGCTATGACCAAAAAAACAAATTGATATAATGTAATGAATCAGGTAGGCATGGATTTCCATTAGAAGCTGACAAACATAACTCAAGTGAGAAAACAAATGTATGTTGAGATGAAAAATAAGAAATGTCCAATATCCATTGCATAAGAAAGCTAAGGATAGAAAATCAATGCAAGCGATATTAAAAGAATCAACATAATAGATGCGTATCATTTTGAAAAGAGCAATCAAACTTTGTCATGTGATTACATATTTCAGTTAATACAAGCAATTCTTACTGTAATGATACTAAAAAAATCCTGTGGATGTGGAGTAAAGTGCCATATATTAGCTAGATTCGAGATGATACAGATAGTCAAGACAATCAGAGTACACAAATTACGGGCATTCCAAGAATCGAAACTTCAAGCCCCTAAGGTGGCTCCATTTAACACACCAAATGACAAAAATAAAGAAGGAATCAGAGATAATGATCATAATATTGGTGAAGGCAACACAATACGCCCATACATAGCTATAGAAATATAATCAACTTTCCTCAAACCTGATATCATGAAGCAGAAAAAGTACAAAACATATACACAAACCAATACATACTAGTAAAGTCGATGGCCACCATGAAGTTAAGTTCATAACCCTATGCCAAGTAATCGAGGAATGTGTGCTGCGTTTTCTCAAAAAAACATTCCATAAAAAGCTAGCTCTTTATGACCTATTGAAATTAGTGACCTCAATAACCAAATAGATGAAGTTTAAACTAAAAGTATCTTTTCCAGACAATAGAGATTTTACCTTGTTGTGCAAATTTTGGCCCACAACAGTTGGTATAAAAAGATTTGCGCCCGAACCAGTCGAATGCAATAATTCTGAATTTGCTAGTGATTTTTGAACCTTGCTTACAATTGTCATATGAGAAAGGTTGTCAGTTTCCAGTCTGTAGAGGTCAGAAATGATAGAAGGATGAAATAAAGATCATTTACCCAATTAAATCATGCTTTATGTTTGAATCAAAGTCACAACACTCAATAGTCCATGGAATGTCCTGCATTTGTTCAAATATTATTGATATCATAATACAGTTTCTTGGCATACCCGAAGAATGGTTATTATTTAGAAGATTCATCCCTAGCAATTTAGTAAGATTATTAGCGGTACAAGCCTTTTCAAAGCTATTGATGTCTACTGTAATGTGAGAACCTTCGATTGTATTCTGCAATGGGCAATGCATGAAACACTTCTGAAGAATTCTGCTAATATATTATTTAACCAGCTAATAGAATTAGAAAGTATCATATTACATAAAGAGCAAAGAAAAAGGCATCCTGGTGCACTAAGCATCCCACATTCATGCAAGGTTTGGGGAACAACTGCACCCCTAAGGGATGTGATATCGGAATGTCACCCTGATACTGCATCAGTGGCTGATTTCACGAATCAAACTCATGACCTATCGGTCACACGAAGACAACTTTATGTTACTTTAAGGATCCTCTTCAGATTTTTACTGCAGACATGGAGAAAGCTAACACAACTTGTAACATGAATGGAGTATATATCTCACTGATGATTTGGATTTGAAAGTTTATCCATTTCCAAATCTAAACTCAACCTATATGATGTAGACCTGACAAAGGGAAAATACATTACTGTTGACTAGGACAAAGATCTTTTGAACTCAAGTAGATATATATATCTGTGGACTCAATCTAGAAAATTCATACCCTCCTAAAGTCCACAATATCATATAAGACTTTCTTAAGGTAACTAGCTAATTTATGCAGATTGCAGTCTTGAATCGCACCGAATACAACACACTTGTGCAAAATAATACATTTGTATGACACCGAATACACTTAACCTTTCTCAACATAAAATCATCTAATATATAATAATAGACAATTTTATTTACTCTGCAATTGAATCATAATATGTGGCGAATATAATGTGCATCATATGCATTTATCCAGAATATATTATGTAAGCATTCTGAAGAAAATTGGTACACATACCCAAGGTTCCAAATGTCGTTAATAGGCTTCAAAAGTTGCAATTGATGTTGTTGTACCTCCTGCTGAGGTTCAATTTACTGTAAGGGCTGCACATGAGCACCCTCCATCACTATTGCTACAGTAGTTGGAGTTCCATTCCCGATGATTAAACGCCACATATACCATGCCCCAATCGATTGGTATGGCCTCCATTTCTCACACAATTTCTCCATTTGCGATGGCCTTTCTAATTCCTCTAACCCAAACAATATTCTCACTCTATTCCAACACAGAAAGGCCTTGGCACATTTTTCTAGCACACAATCAGAGTATATACCTCACAAAAGTCACAAGAAATAAATATTACACTATATCAAAGACAAAATATCTCAACCGTATAATCCGATATCAATCTCGATCTTTTAATGTCAAGCTCCAACTTAGGTTTCAAATTGGGATCGATTGGAAGTCTCAGTGGAAGATTTCATAATTAAAGAGGAATTAGAGGGCGAAGATTAAGGAATTTTTGCTAACTCATCTTCAACCCATTCCTCAAAGGACATCGACATAGGCTTCGGGTTGGACGGTGATATGTAACTTAAGTGGCCACTAAGGGAGGAGTATGGAGGTGTTGTATGGTGGAGATGGGTTCATTGAGGTCAACAAAGTTGTCGATATCATCGACGTTGAAAACTTTGAACTGGCGGTGCTCGGTGGAGACGGTAGAGAGGTAGTGGAGGAGGAAAGGGGGGAAAGGGAAAAGGAGTATTTAACAAAGAAGAATGTTTGGATTTGATTTCTCTGTCTATGCTTTTGATGAAACAAATATCATAACAAGTGGAGGGAAAATAAAATCAATGTAATAGCCTTTTTTTTTCATTAAAGCATTGCCATAGGTGTGTCTATGGAAACATTTCATCCAACCATCGCTATAAGACTCCCTATTGCAATGCTTATCCATCAATAGCAATGGTTGTAGTACCAACTAGCTCTACTACAATAAATTTTTTTTGCAACAGTTACAACCATTGTAATAGACCTTTTATAGAAACGCTTTTGGAATCATTGTCAAAAGGTTCGTTGCAATAGAGGTAATTTCTAGTAGTGCGATATTCAATGTATACAAATCTATGAAGTAACCTAATGAGTTGAGAGTGATATCTATGATTGATTTGCATGATGATAAGGTAAATTCATTCCATGATATTGATGCAGCTACTCTTTGGAAAAATGGTTCTGATGATACTGTTCCTATTAATGAGAGGTTGGTGTTGAAGTTCTTGCAGCAGTGATAATGATCTTTGATAGTGATAGCATTGTGGAGTAACATGAGATGGTCTATGCAATTTATGACAGTGGTTCATATGTTTATGCACAAAAGAAGCTTGATTTGGATTTGAAGAATAGAACCACTCTACCTGCTCACCTATCTATTGAAGAGCCATCGGTCTTAGAGTTAAAGGCCCTCCCCTTACATTTTATTTATGAATTTTTGGGTTCTAACAACACTTTACCAATAATAATTCTAGCCAATTTGATACAGTCGAAGTTGAAGAATTATTGTCAGTATTGCAAAAATTTAAGAGGGACATAGGTTGGTCCATTGCAGATATTATGGGTATTCCATCGGTTTTGTGTTCTCATAAAATTCAAATTAAGCCAGATTATATCCCAAGCATCGAGAATTATCGTGACTTAATCCTCCTATATAGGAGGTGGTAAGGAAAGAGATAATCAAATAGTTGGATGTTAGTGTAGTGTATCCTATTATTGATAATTAGTGGGTCAGTCCAGTGCAATGTGTTCCAAAGAAAGACAATATTACTATTGTGCCTAATGAGAAGAATGAGCTAGTACAAATAAGACCAGTCACAGAATGAAGAGTAAGCATGGATTATAGAAAATTTAATGCATGGACTCAGAAGGACCACCTTTCCAAGCCCTTCATGGACCATATGCTAGATAGGTTAGCGTGCATAGGATGGTATTATTTTCTTGATGGGTATTTAGGTTATAAAAAAATTACTATTTCACCTGAGGACTAAGAGAAGACCACCTTCAAAAGTCCTTATAGGACTTTCTCATTCAAACGTATACCATTTGGGTTATGCAACACTTCAGACACATTTCAGAGATGTATGATGTTTATCTTATTTGATATGGTAGAATAGACAATTGAAGTATTTATGGATGATTTTTTTGTTATTGGTGATTCTTTTGAAGGCTGCCTTGCTCACATGGCAAATGCTCTCCAGAGGTGTGAAGAATTCAACTTGGTACTTAATTGGGAAAAGTGTCATTTTATGGTCAACAAAGGTATAGTATTGGGACATAATTTCAAAAAAAGGTATTAAGGTAGATAGAGTGAAGATTGAAGTGATTGACAAATTACCTCCATCAATTACTGTAAAGGGTGCTCGTAGCTTTTTGGGACATGCTGGATTTTATAGAAGGTTTATCAAGGACTTCTCCAAGATAGACAATCCTCTTTGTAGGCTTCTTGAGAAAGAGGTGAAATTTGAGTTCACTAAAATATGCTTGAAGTCTTTTGAATGTCTAAAGGAGAAGTTGATGATTTCTTCTATCATTGTATCTCAAGACTGGTCTTTTCCTTTTGAAATCATGTATGATGCATATGGTTTGGCCTTAGGGGCTATACTAGGCCAACAAAAAAGAAATATCCTTCAGCCCATATACTACACTAACAAAGCACTTAATCCTTCTCAGAAGAACTACACTGTGATGGAACAAGAGTTGTTTGCAGAGGTTTTTTGCTTTTGAGAAGTTTAGGTTATATTTGATTGCAACTAAGGTGATTGATCACACTGATCATATATTATTTTGGTACTTAATGGTGAAAAAGTATGTGAATCCTAAACTGATTAGGTGGGTACTATTACTGCAAGAATTTAATTTTGAGGTTAAGGATAGAAAGGAACTAAGAATTAAGTTGCGGATCATTTGTCTAGACTAGAGAAGGAAGCTATCTAGAATGTTGAAAATGGGCTTGAGATTGATGATTATTTTCTAGGTAAGCAGATATTAGTAGCTTCCTAAGATCTAATTTCATGTTTTACAGACTATATAAATTATGGAGCGAGTGATCTAGCTCCAAAAAATATTTCTTTCCAACAAAGAAAGAAATTTATGCATGAGGTAAGGAAATTTTTCTCGGATGAACCTTATTCCTTAAGAATTTGTGTGGAAGGGATTCTTCATAGATTCATACCTGATGTAGAAATGATGAGTATACTTAAGTCTTGTCATTCTTCGCCAGCTGGGGATCATCATGGTGGAACCCGCATAGCCTACAAGATCTTGCAATATGGGTATTACTGGCCAACAATCTACAAAGATGCATATGATTTTTCTTCTGCTCGTGATCAATGTCAACAATAAGGTAATATTTCTTGACACCATGAACTTCTTATTACTCCTATATTAGAATTAGAATTGTTTGATGTATAAGGTATAGACTTGATGGGTCCTTTTGTAAGTTGATTTGGAATAAAATATATACATGTCGCTGTGGATTATGTTTCAAAGTGCATGGAAGCAGTTGCACTTTCTAACAATAAAGCAGCAGTGTTACTGCTTTCTTTAAATACACATTTTTTCTCAATTTGGCACCCCACGAGCTTTTATTAGTGATAGTGGGTCATATTTTTGTAATCTTTTATTCAAAGGTCTGCTTGAGAATTATGAAGTGAAACACAAGGTGGAAAAACCTTATCATCAATAAACTAATGGTCAGGTTGAAGTGTCCAATAGAGAAATTAAGTCCATCTTGATGAAGACATTAAACACCAATAGGTTGATTGGTCACAAAAATTAGATAATGCATTACAAGGGCAATGGATTTACAAACATATAATCTTTCAGCCACTGTCCTAGCCATGCATTTTATATATACACACATATGGCAGAGTATAATGATGATATTGATGATATGAGTACCGATTCAAGTTCAGTAGTTGATTATGATAGTGATGATAGGAGCACTCATTTAAATCCAGCGGACGATTATGATAATTGATGATATGAGCACTGATTTAAATTTGGTAATTAATTATGATGGGTTACATTCTGATACATTGATTGGTTATGCTATTATGGATTCTGTTGCATTCATCCTTATATGTGCATTGCCTATCACTAGTATTCCCTATATCTATTAGTATTATGGGTGGTTGCATAGGTATAGGTATGAGTGTTTCTTGCAGTACTGACTATTATTGTTGAGTGTTGATTAAACTTTCTCGCCTATGTCGGTGGTGGTTTATGAAAGGCTCTGTTAGGTATTATTTGTTCGGACTAACCGGTTACTCGTATTGTTATTGTTATTGCTATGATTGTTATCACTATTATGGCTAGTCAATAACCAATTGTTTAATGACCCGGTATTAAGATTTGAGGTATGTTTCAGATTCCTTTTCTTACGGTTCCTTTATTATGGGTAGTTATTTCCTTATTAGGCATATGGATTAGACACCTTAATTCAGGTAGTTCTAGTTCTTACTATGATTATGAGGCCTTAAGATGCTAGTCTGATTACTTATGTTGTACCTTGAGTTTACCTCATTTATATATATCTATATCTATCTATGTGTAGCTATGGTATTACCATATATATCTTCCTTCCTTTATTTATTCAGATTGCATATTCATTCCTTAGCCTTGTATACTATTATATATTCTTTTTTCGCCTTTTATTCATATATTAGCCAGTTAGATATTGTACAGTGTTGAGGTTCATGCATATGGCTAGAATGGAATAGTTCATCCTTAATACTTCATTAGCCTTATTATCTTAGTTTCTTGGATATGAATAGGATAGTTTATCCATATTATCTCATTAGTTTTATTATTTAGTTATTGGATATTTGGGTGTAGTTTATATTTCTGCTTACATGTTATGTATATTTTCATTATTTTTGGAGCTCAATCAGCAGTTGCCTACTGAGTACCACGTGTTTAGTCCTCATACTACACTTCTGCAGACTATGAATCCGAGTACGGGTTATCATCGTTGTTGTGTGCGTAATACAGAGCAGCTATAGTTCGGAGACATAGGGTGAGCTCCTGGCATTTGGAGTATTACTTTTCTCCCATTTATGTACTATACTAATCTCTACGTTATATTTAGAGATGGTTTTATCAGTATATTTGTGTAGTACTTCATTTTGCATCCTTGTTAACAATAGAAGATCTTGTATTGATTCCACCAGATTTCAGGACTACATTATGTATTTCAATCTGTTATTTCATTCTTTCTGTATTCTTTCTTTGTTTCTCTTGGTAGTCCGTTACTAGTAGTTTTGTACTACAGGTTGGCTTGCCTACTTGTTGGTTGTTGTAGATACCATCATGAACTAGGAAATTAGATTCTGACATATCTTCCTGTCATACAAGAATTCCCATCCACATCACCTAGCACACTAGAAATTAAATGAGCGAAAAGAAAAAAGAAATATTTAGTTAAACATATGACCTTTCTTTTAAAAATAAGGAGTGTTTCTATTTTGGGCACACCTCTTAAGAAAGTATATTTAGTTAAACATATGACCTTTCTTTTAAAAATAAGGAGTGTTTCTATTTTGGGTACACCCCTTAAGAAAGTTACGCATTTCTAGAAAATGAGACGTATTTTTACTTAACAAAAAAAGTGGGAAATTTAAAGGACATCCTTAATATCTTTGAAGGAAAAAATTCTTTATATTTCTCTTCTTACATTTTTACATGAGACAGTGACTTCATTATAGCCATTTTTCTATTTATATTGAATTGAACTGTATAACCTCAATTTTAATAGTATAACAAATCCTAAGTTATGTCAATATTTAATTACGAATACCCTAAAGCTGGACATGGACAATGATACAACTCCATACTTAATTCAAAATTTATATAGACCAATTTTTGTATTTTTTAGGATTGAAGATTACACCACCAGTAATGATAGTATCGGACCTTAATTATATCATTTTTCAACCCAAAAATTAGATAAATTAGAAACAATCACCTTTTATTCATTCAGCATTGCCACTTTTGTGGCAAGATTGCCCACCAATAAGTGAACGAGGCAACAATTTCCAATAAACCTCAAACATTTCCATGAACATAATGGGCAAAAACTAGACCACAAACATAAATAATCACAATCTATTCGTCCCGAATAAATAGAATAATAATTTTATTATATTATATCATCTTTTTAATAAAATATTTTGATAAATATCACCACTTAAATGTATAAATATAATATTTTGAAAGATTCTTTGAGAACTGACAAGTATCAAATATAAATGGCTGAAGAAATTAATAAATACGTTCCAAAATATAGAGCGTTTGAAGTAACAATCATAAATCGAATTGTCAGAAAACTGAAGAAATCTTGATATTCTTTATTATGAAATAGTCCAAAGACAATAAACACTCACATCAACTATTTGATAATAACAATATCTGTCATTATGAGGGCAAATCAAATACTAAAATATTTCTATCTTAGAACCTAAGCTTGGCAAAGAATCAATAATTTTACCCCAACTTAGACCTTACCCTAAACCTATCTTTATTTTTCTTAACAATGTCCTTCAAATCTACATTAAGTGTGTAATGAGTAGTCATAATATTAATATAATTTATCAGCTCGATGAAACTCTTAGCACGAAATTTGTTCATTTGTTTCTTTACTGAATTCTAATGAATTAACTTTCTAAAGATAAAATCAAAGTAAATGACACTTATCAAAAGAGGGGTGTACCAAAAGAGGAAATTATAGGTATGAGGCATGTGAGATATTAAGATATGAAATGTAAACATAGACTGAGTACATTGATCATCAGACCTGAATTCGTAGAGAACGAATGATATACGTTTCACCTAATTTTCATCTAGTCTAAAGTCTATAATATGGAATATAACTGTGTTAGAGATAGAGTAAGAATGAATTTTTTTACTTTGATGTTCTCTTTCGCATCAGAGATAGATAGATGTGCATACTTTCCTTTCATAAAATCTTCTTAACTTGTTTTGATCTTAGGTTACACTTACACCTCAAAAAGAATCTTAGGTAATATTAGTTTTATAATATGTAAAAAAGTGTGCATGGCTTCCCTATCAGGACAAGCAGATTGTTATTAAGTGTAAGAAGAAAGGAAGGCATTGTAATCTCCTCATAGACAAGTACGAAGTATAGGTTCTACCACATATGGAAAGAACTATGTAGCTATTGAACCACTCATGAAAAATTTAACTAAAAGAGAACATTAGAAAATTAATCAAGAGCGTTTGAGAGAGGCGACTTCATTGCACACTGAGATTCTATTAGAATAGTGATTGTTAGCAGGAGCCTTTTCCACACTTGTCATGTTCTTGGTCTTGTGGATGAAACTTTGAAGTAAATAAAAGAACCTAAAGGAATAATATTAGTACAAGAGAAAGGCTCAATTCAATATGTAAAAGAAATTAATCAAACTAGAGATCTGGAGGTAACTTTTATTCAATAATGCAAAAGATCTTGAATTTATCAAAGAAAATGAAGAATCTATGCTCCACTGATCAACAAAAATTTAGGAGTGACGGTGTAGTTGGAAGAAAATTTGTCACACATGTAATAGAAGATTTTTTTGTGAAGAAGCCTTAATTCGAACTTATTCCAGAGTATCCTCATAACCCAATAGTATATGTTTCTAAGCCATATATGGTTGTTGTTTCGAGCGAATACCTTGAATTAGTTTTTGCTGGTGCAATGGGGTGCTTAATAAGGTTTATACAACGCAAAGAATGAAAGTGGATGACTGTGCTCGATAGAAATACAAGTGGAGAACATGTGCAAGCCAATGAAAAGACTGTTAAGAAAGATTCTAGTTGCTTTCTCAATTCAGGAGATCGGGTAATCTTTGGTCAAGTGGGAAATAATGCTTGTACTTTTTAGCTATTGTCATATGAGCTTACATTTAATTCACCTTTAGACGTAATGACCAGTGCTAGAAATGGAAAACTATTGAATATCAATAATTAGGCAGGAGAGGATTCATCTATAATTAGTTCTTCTATTTTGGCATTACTTTCTACCCCATGTCAAGAGTTATTTTATTTGAAACTGACATCACAAATAGTAGAAAGACTATGGACTAGAGAATCAATGCACGATCAAACATCGGAGATGCCTTTTAAGATCTACTGCATTTAAGAAAGAAATTCACACTGCAATTATTCATGGACAAGATATAGAAGTTGCATTTGATGACCTCCCTTATTACTTAAGCGAGAAAATAAAAAGTAGGTTGATTTTTGTTTCATGTATACACCTCAGGAATAAAGATCAAGTTAAATATACCTTTAAGATTTTTGCGGTCAACTTAAAAAATTTTCTTTTTGGGTTTTGGAGGATCTGAAATATATAAGGATATGCCTGTGAAGGCACTTGCTAATTGTTATGGAGCTAAATTGTAAATTATTGATAGCCATACTTTTTTGGGTGGGCTATCTATAAAGGATGTTGCACCAATAAAAGAAGGATATAGTTCACATAAAATCTCAAGCATAGTGAAGAAAATTTTTAGGAGACCTGAATGGACCAAAGGAACAGAACTTTTATCTGGCCAAACGGCTGGTAATACTAGCTATTTTGCTAAACCTTTACATTTGGAGGCACAAAAAAAGATAAAATAAATGAAAATATATCATCTTTAGCTGGGAGTCAAAATACATTGTCTTTATGACAAGTAACAGATCAGGTTTATTAGTTTTGCTTCTGGTAAACTATGTTGGACTCCAAGTAGAGGCTTAAATTTTAGAAATTGAGGGAAGGTTATATTTCCTTTCAAAGTTAATCCACTAGGAAAAGTTTTTTGTAAAACTTTATAAACTCAGTCCTTATGGTGTTAACTTAGGTGGTCATTTTGATGGTGCTCATGGATATTTTTACAAAGTCCGTAAACTACGTTTAGAAGCCACTTAAATAGATGATATTTGTAGATTCCTGACTTTGCATGACTTATTCATGACTTTGTAGAAGAATTCATGGGTTTATCAAATGTTATGCCAACGTTTGATGATGAATTATCTTTATAAGACTATATCCTTCCCTCTAGTCCCAAATGTTGGGCCCATAATAAGAGTCGAGCGCGGCGCTCCAAAAGTAAAACCAACAAACCAGACACTATAATCTATCATAAAGATGGTGTTTTTTAATGCCTCAGCTAAACAGAATACATTATCATTCCTTCTCTTTGATTGTGTATCCCATTTTTAAGGATTAGCTAAATATTTAGTACTAATAACCATTTTTATATATGATGGTTCAGTTCCTTTCATCCAATCGGGTTCCAAAAAAAAAATTTGCTTCAAGTTGCTTATGATTTTATGTGTACTAAATCCCTCCTTTATTAGTGCAACATCCTTCATATTTAGACCACCATATAAAGAATGACTACAAAAATGAGCAATTTTGCTCCATAATAATGAAAAAATGCCTTCCCCAACATCTTTTTGATAGATTTCAAATCTTCATAACCTGAAAGTAAAATTCTTAAGTTGACTGCATGAAGCTTGGAGTTGTATTTAACTTGCTCTCTATGCTTTAGATATCTATATGAAGCACCAATCAACTTGTTTTCTGTGTTCTCACTTAAGCAATGAGGGAAGTCATCAATAAAACTTATATATCTTGTCCATAAATTATTACAGCATGAATTTCTTTCTAAAATTAAGAAGGTCTTAAAGGAATTCTAAGGCTAAATCATGCATTTATTTCATCGACCAAAGTCTTTACACTATGCAAGATATTGATTTCAAATAAAATTAATCTTGACATGGGTCAAAAGTAATTCCAAAATAGAAGAACCAACTATAGATGAAACATTTCCTAGTTTTTGATACTCAACAATTTTCCATTTCTAGAATTAGTTTTAATATCTGAAGGTGACTTAAATGTAAGCTGATATGAAAATAGTTAAAAATATAACTATGATTTCACACTTGACCAAAGTCAAGTTGATCCTCCTAAATTGAGAAAGAAACTACAATTTCTCCTAACGATCTTTCTGTTGACTTGTGCATATTTTCAACTTGTATTTCTGTCAAACACAAACATCCAATTGCCTTCTTGATGTATAAGCCTTATAAAATAAATCATTGCTAACTTAGCCTCATTCCTAGGTATTCTAACACTCCTACATGTTCATCCGCTTCTGCTCCTCATACTTACTTTCTACCAACTTTGTGTAAGCCCCCTTCTTAGCCTCCACCATTATTTTGGCTTCTCTATTTCACAACTAGTCCCCTTGATGTTTGGTAGATCAGCCTCTTGAAACTCCTAAAAACTTTCTAGTCATCTACCTAATGAAACAATTGTAACACCCCGAGTCTGCACTTTGGACGTCACATGGTGCTCATAATCTCGAAGGACCACAAGCTCACCCATGACTGGTACCTACTAAATAACTGAGTAATAATACTATAATAATGTGGAAATTAGGATGGCACTACCATAAAGTTCATAACTAAAATCAAACATTGGTAAATAAATACTGAAAGCTGAGCATCTATCTGAAATAATCTAGTCTAAAAGCCTTTAACTATCTGAAGGTAGAGTTGATGGGACAAGCCCCCAACTAACTCTGACTACTAAAAATATACTAAAATAAAAACTCAATCCTCAAACTATGAGGACTCACCACTAAGTTTTTTGCTGATAAGCTGAGATGCTAAGTACGATTAGGAGCTCGTATGTCTGAACCTATGATATAAGACATCATAGTGCAAAAAAAAAGTATGCATCAGTACTTTGAATGTACTGGTATGTGAAGTGAGGTAAGGCTGAATGCATGGGTTCATATGTATGAATAATACTGGATGAGTAACATGAATATAACTGAATGGGAGTACTTATATTTATGAAACTGCTGTAAATACTGATTATGCAATAATATGCACATAACTACGTATACTGTAACTGGGATCATTTTAACACTGGGTACTGAGTCCTGATATCTAAGTTAGCTGATAACTATATTACTGTTAGCTGGGTGACTGATTCTAATAGTCCAGATTCTGTAGAACTGAACTAAGTTCTATACTAAACTAGGTGACTGTTGACAGTCCTGGTGATGTAGAACTGAACTGAGTTCTATACTGAGATTGAAACTGGAACTGTGGGAGGTAATCATCTAACCGACATTCCCCTCTCTAAACTAATTTAGGTCCAACCTATAACCCCAGTTGGAAGGGTGTCAGTACCATGCCATGGGTAAAGACAAGTTGCTCAGTTACCCTCATCTGCCCGGTGCTATGAATGAGAATGGTGGTACCCTCAACTGGCAGGTATGATACCTCATCAACCCTCAACTGGCAGGTTGATGTCTCAACCTATTATGGCTACGTAGTTATGGAATGCAAGGACTACTTCTAAGGATTACACCCTCTACTGGAAGGTGAGTCCCCGACTTTGGGTTCACTCGGTACGGAATCCCACTTCCAACTGATTAGACACTATACTGATTACTAAACTATACTAGGCTGGACTGAAAGGCTACTAATTGTGCTAACTGACTGAGCTGGACTAAGTTCACTGAGTTTTGTTAACTGACTGAATACACTGAGTTCTGTAACTGACCGAGTACTACTGTATGTGAAATTACTGAGACTATTCTATAACTACTAAAATTCTAAGTAAACAGGTAGATTTTGGGTATTGAATACCCCCCAAGACTCGATAGCATAGAATGTAAAACATAGAACAATCTTGAAAGCATGATAACTAGCCACTTTATCACAATTCAGCCATTGAGGCATTTTATCAAACATACATGGTATAAACTTGTATACATGCTAACATGTTATGATTTATCTATTTGACTAATAAAAATATTTTATCAAACACTTGGGGGAGCATAATTCATGCACATAATGATAATAAACATGTAAGCATCATGATTTCCATCAAAACTCATAATATCAAGGGCTTTTAACATGAAACCATATAACAACACACACATGCTATTTATTTCTCATGAAACGTGTAATTAATCATCGATTATAAACCTAACTAACATCATAATCATGAATACAATTTAATTTAACATGAAATTCATTAAAACAATCCTCTTGAAATTTTAAAAGAGGTTCTTGAGCACCAAGGGTGGAAGAAAACCCAAGTATCAACACCTAACATACCTTGATTGTTAATTTCATGGAGATTGGGGTGAGTTCTTAAGGCTTGATTCTTGTACTTTAGGAAGTTAGGGCTTGTTCTTAAGAGGATTTTGTAAAAAGGATGAGCAATTTTGCTATTTGGGGCTTTAATCCCGTGTTATGGAGTCATTGGGTAAAGGTAAAATGACCCATTTGTCCTTAAGAATACAGAACAAAACTGTAGAAATTACCCGGACCGGACTGACTAGGGCACCGCGGGCTCTGGAGCGCCGCTCTAGGCAGGGCGTCGTAGGATCATCACCCTGAGCCACTGTTATGGAGTTTCAAACACGACTTTATGCTTGTCCAAAAATTCTAAAACTCGCCCGAGATGTACTATTGACTTCCTTGATAATGAATGAACTCAAAAACTAACTTTCTAAGGTCGGGAAGGTCATAAATAAGTTCCTCAAAGTTTGAAGGCTTTAGAAATGACTAAGTCCTAACACTTCGCTGAAATTTTCTAAGTCTGGGACCTCTTTTAGCATGCTTTAAAGGACTCAAACAATTAGGATTCTATGGGGTCTTATAATATCTCTCCCTTGGGAACATTCGTCCTTGAATGAGATTGACTAAACTTAGAATACTGATAGACTGAATTTATATACTGAATATGCACAACTGAAGAATGATTACATGACTGAAGCTACTGGTGTGCTGAGTTTGTATACTAAATATGCATAACTAAAGCATGAATAAATTCTGAAGACATGACATATAATTGAGTTGTTTCATGAAGGTATGCATGATATGAGGATATTTTACAACTGATCTGATATCAAACTGGTAAAGAAAATCTGAACATGGAACTGAATAAATCCATGAAAAACTGTTACCTTAAGATAAGTCTGAGTTTACAAAGAAGAGATAAGGATACTTTGTCCACATATCTACTTCTGCTTCCCAAGTAGCTCCCTCAATGGACTAATTCTGCCAAAGAACTTTGACTAGAGGAACCTCTTTATTCCTCAGTCTACAAACCTAAAAATAAAGAATTTTGACTGGAACTTCCTCATAAGAGAGTTTGTTTTGAACATCTATACCCTCTATAGGGACTACAACTGCAGGGTCGCCTATGCACTTCTTTAGCAAGGAGACATGAAACACTGGATGTACTGAAGCTAAGTCTGAAGAAAACTCAAGCTCTTAAGCTACCTTTCTGAAATAATTGAGGATTCGGTAAGGACCGACATATCAGGGACTGAGCTTCCCTTCTTGCAAAACCTCTTTATTCCTTTCATAGGCGAGATTTTCAAATACACATAATCACCAATCTCAAACCCGAGATCTTTTCTTTGCACGTCTACATATGATTTTTGTCAGCTCTGAGTTGTCTTAAGCCTTTCCCTAAACAACTGAACTTTTTCTAAGGTATCAAATACCAAGTCAGGCCCCACCACTGTGGCTTCACCTACTTCAAACTAACCAATGGGAGATCTACATATCCTCTTATAAAGCGCTTTAAACGGATCCATATGAATGCTAAAATGATAATTATTATTATATGCCAACTTAATCAAGGGAAAGTGGTCATCCCAACTGCCCTTAAAGTCAGTGGCACACGATCTTAGCATATTTTCTAAAGTTTAAATGTTCCTTTCTTCTTGACCATCTTTTTTAGGGAGGAAGGTTGTACTGAGGTGATCTTGGGTACCAAGAACTATTTGGAATGCTTTCCAAAAATGAGAGGTGAATTGCATACCTCTGTCTGAAATAATGGACAACAGAACTCCATGCAATCAAACCAACTCTCTAACATAAAGCTTGGCATAATCCTCTGGTGAATAAGAGGTGTGAACTAGTAAGAAGTGAGCTGATTTGGTCATCCTATCTACAATGACCCAAATCGAATCATGCTAGAAGCGAGTATGGGGAAAGCCCATCATAAAATCCATGTTTACCTCCTCCCACTTCCACGTGGGAATACTAAACTCCTGCATAGATCCATTGGGCTTCTGATGCTCGATCTTAACCTGCTGACATGTCGAGCACTTAGCTATAAATTCTACAATATCTCTCTTCATCCCACTTCACCAATAGATTTCCCATAAGTCATGGTACATCTTGGTGGCCCCTGGGTGAATCGAGTAGTGCACACCATATGCTTCTGCAACAATCCCCTCCTCCCGCCATCCATACAAGGAATACAAAGTCTACCCTGACAACGCAATACACCATCTATCACTTGGGAGAAAACCTCTACTCTCTGATCTCTGTCTGACTCTTTCAATTTTACTAATCTAGGATCCCTGTATTGCTTGATTTTTTACCTCAGAAACTAGAGATGATTCCAATCTATTCTGCACCCATATGCTACCCTCTGCTGAATCGACTAAGCGAACACCTAGTCGGGCAAGCTGATGAACTTCCTGAACTAACTTTTTCTTACCATCCTCCACGTGAGAAACACTACCCATAGACAAGATAATGAGAGCAATAACCACTACATTGGCCTTGTTCGAATGATACAAAACACTCATGTCATTATATTTCAACAACTTCAACCACCTCCTCTGACGCAGGTTCAAATCTTTCTGAGAACACACATACTGTAGGCTTTTATGGTCTGTGAACACATCAAAATATACTCCATACAAGTAATGCCTCTAAATCTTTAAGGTAAACACTACAGCTGCTAATACAAGGTCATGAGTAGGGTAATTCTTCTCATGAGGATTATGCTATCTAGAGGCATAGTCTATGAACTTACCTCTCTGCATCAAAAAATACTCCAAACTAACTTTGGAAGCATCACAATATACCACAAATCCATCTGAACCATCTGGTAAAGTCAAAATGGGGGGCTGTAGTGAGTCGATTCTTTAACTCCTGAAAACTCTTCTTAAAAGAATCTAACCACTGGAACTTAACTTTCTTCTGAGTCAATCTGTACATAGAGGATGCAATAGACAAAAATCCTTCAACAAATCATTGGTAATAGCCAGCCAAACCTAAGAAACTCCTAATATTTGATGGAGAGATTGGTTTGGGTCAATTTCTTACTGCTTCAGTCTTTTGAGGATCAACTATTATGCCATCACTGAAAACTATATGACCAAGAAAAGATACTAACCTTAGCCAAAATTTGCACTTACTAAAGTTGGAAAATAACTGATGGGATCTGAGAGTTTGTAATACTATTCTAAGATGGTCTACATAATTATGTTCACTACGGGAGTAAACAAGAATGTTATAAGTGAAGACTATGATGAACATGTCCAAGTACTACTTGAACACACGGTTCATCAAGTCCATAAAGGCTACTGGGGCATTGGTAAGACCAAATGACATGACTAAGAATTCAAAGTGACCATACCGAGTTTTGAAAGCTTTTTTTGGGATGTCACATTCTCTGACTCTGAGCTGATAATAGCCTGATCTTAGGTCTATCTTAGAAAAGTAACTGGTACCCTGAAGTTGGTCAAATAAGTCATCGATTCAGGGAAGTAGATATTTGTTCTTGACCGTGACTTTATTCAACTGACGGTAGTCAATACATATTCTGAGAGAACCATCTTTCTTACGCACGAATAAAATTAGTGCACCCTAGGGGGATATGCTGGGTCTTATAAATCCCTTATCTAGGATATCTTTCAATTGTTCTTTTAACTCTTTGAGTTCTGCTGGATCCATTTTGTATGGCAGGATAGAGATAGGCTGAGAATCAGGGAGAAGGTCTATTCTAAAGTCAATTTTCATCTCGAGAGGAACTCCGAAAAGGTCTTCGGGAAACATATCTGGGAATTCACATGCTACTGGAATTGACTCAAGACTAGGAGTCTCAAAACTAGAATCCTTAACTCGAACAAGATGGTAGACACACCTCTTGAATATTATTTTCCTCTCCATTAGGTAGGAAACAAGTTGACCCCTAAGTGTTGAGGTACTACCCTTCCATTCAAGGACATGTTCATTTGAAAATTAAAAATAGACAATTCTATTTTTGCAGTCAAATGAAGCATAGCATGAATAAATCTAATCCATGCTAAGAATGACATCAAAACTTGTCATCTTTAATTCTACTAAGTCTGCTAAAGTGGCTTTTTGAGATACCATAATCAGACAGTTCATGTATACCCGTTGGGCTATGATAGGTTTACCCTCTAGGGTATTACTGAGAAGGGCTCTCCTAGGATTTCGGGATTGACTCTGAAGTCAACAACTATATAAGGAGTTACAAAGGACAAAGAAACTCCTTGATCTAGTAAAGAATAAATATGTAAATGATAAACTTTTAATGTACCAGTGACCATATCAGGAGAACTTTCCTGATCCTGTCGGGACTGAAGTTCATAGAATCTGTTTGGGTGTTGCCCACTGGTGGCACTAGAAGCGGCACCCTATAGATTTGGGCGATCGAACTGAGTTGAAGGACAATTATACTAACCCTGAGAACCTAACTAATGATAATTTATGATTCTATGGCCTGGCTTTCCATATTCAAAACACACATTGTGCCAGCTCTGCAGACACCCTAATGGTTTCTGCCACACTTCTGGCAAAGAGGATTTGTTTGGGCACTGCTAACACTACCCTGGGGTTTAGGGCCTAGTCCCCTATCTTTATTGCCATATCTGAATTTCAGTACTGGAGCACTGGTTGAGGACGGAGCTGCAACTGAGGATTTCGGGTAGCACTGAGAACGATTTCCACCATCTAACTTAGGTTAAGAAAAGTTGAAGCTACCTTTTCTATCTCTCTTATTCTCTATATCCTTCTCTTTATTCTTAGCCTCTTCTATCTGTTGAGCATATATCATGAGCCTGGATATGTCTATCTCCTTAATCAGCATTACGGTCCTACACTCCTTAACCACATTGTTAGACACACCCAACACAAACTTACTCATCTTAGATTTGTTATCTGCTACCACATGAGGGGCATATCTGGCTAACTAAGTAAACTTGAGGGAATACTCTTTCACTATCATGTTACCTTATTTCAGATTAATAAACTCCAAACCTTCGCTTCCCTCAAATCCAGTAGGAAGAACCTATCAAGGAAAGCAGTAGCAAACTCCTCTTATTCTATGGGCGCTGCATCAGTGGCCCTCTCTGCCTTCCACTGCTTGAACCATGAGTGAGCCACATCCTACAACTGATATGAAGCAAACTCAGTACTCTCACTAGCAGTCACCCCCATAATATATGTGACATTCTTCACCTGATCAAGGAATTTCTATGGGTCCTCATCTGACTTAGACCCAGTAAATAATAGAGGATTCATTCGGGTGAAGTCCCAAATTCTAGCTGCAGCAGTATTGGCCACTGGGTTGTCTTGGACGGCAGTTGGACATTCATTCTGGGATACCATAGAATAAGCTAGAGTAGTGAAAGCTTCTCTGAATTCTGCATGGAAAACATGCTCATCCAGGGGATCTGGCTGGGCGGGCGGAGGTGTTGGCTGATTCCCAGTCCTTCTTCCATTGGTCCTTTTATGAGGCATATTCTGTAGATAAAAAGAAGAAAAAAATTAGACAGAGAGTTTAATTTGAGCTCATGCTCACTCGTGCCATATGAATATTGAAAGAAGGGAACTTGATCCTAGATTGCCTTATAGACTCTTTTCCATAAGTGTGGTGTGCTACACACCTATGCACAAGACTCTACTAGACATGACTTTTAGACTCCCTAGGAATTTGTTGAACCTTAGGCTCTGATACAAAGTTTGTAATACCTCGAGTCTGCACCCCAAATATCACACGGTGCTAATAATCTCAAAGGACCACAAGCTAACCCATGATTGATACCTGACACAATAACTGAGTAATAATACTATAATAATGTGGAAATTATGATGGAACTGCCATAAGGTTCATAATTGAAATCAAATACTGGTAAATAAATATGGAAAGCTGAGCATCTTTCTAAAATAATCTAGTCTGAAAGCCTCTAACTATCTGAAGGTGGATTTGATGGGACAAGACCCCAACTAACTCTGACTACAGAAAATATACTGAAATAACAATTCAGTCCTCCAACTATAAGGACTCACCACTAAGTCTGCTGCTGATAAGCTGAGCTGTTAAGTACGATCAGGAGCTCGTACGTCTGAACTTAGGATATAAGACATCATAGCACAAAAGAAAGGTATGCGCCAGTACTTTGAATGTACTAGTATGCTAAGTGAGGTGAGGCTGAATGCATGGGTTCTTATGCATAAACAATACTGGCTGAGTAACACGAATATAACTAAATGAGAGTACATGTATATATAAAACTATTGTAAATATTAATTATGCAATACTATGCATATAACTACGTATACTATAACTAAGATCATATTAACACTGCGTACTGAGAACTGATAACTGATTGATTGATATCTGATTTCACTGATAACTGCATTACTATTAGCTGGGTGACTACTTCTGATAGTCCTGATTTTGTAGAACTGAACTAAGTTCTATACTAAACTAGTTGACTGTTTTTGACAGTCCTGGTGATGTAGAACTGAACTGAGTTCTATACGGAGACAGAACTAAAATTGTGAGAGATAATTATCTAACTGACTCTCTGAACTTATTAGGGTACAACTTGTAACCCCAGTTAGAAGGGTTTCAGTACCGTTCCACAGGTAAAGACAAGTTGCTGAGTCACACTCATCAGGTAGGTACCCTGAATGAGAACGGTGGAACCCTCAACTGGCAGGTAAGATTCCTCATCCACCCTCAACTGGTAGGTTGATGTCTTATCCTACGCTGGCTACGTAGTTCTGGAATGCAAGAAGTACTTCTAAGGATTACACCCTCTACTAGCAGGTGAGTCCCCATCCTTGGGTTCACTCGGTGCTGAATTCTACTCCCAACTGATTAGACACTGAAATTATTGCTAAACTATACTAGGCTAAACTGAACTATTACTGATCAGGCTAACTGGCTCAGTTGGACTAAGTTCATGGAATTCTGTTAACTAACTGAATACACTGATTTCAGTATCTGACTGACTACTACTGTACGTAAAATTACTGAGACTATTCTGTAGCTACTAAAAGTCTAAGTAAAAAGCTAGATTTCAGGTATTGAACACCCTAGGACTCGATAGCATTGAAAGTAAAACATAGCACAATCTTGAAAGCATGATATCTAGACACTTTGTCACAATTCATCCATTGAGGCATTTTATCAAACATACATGGTATAAACTTGTATACATGCTCACATGTTATGCTTTCTCTATTCGACCCACAAATTTTTTTTATCAAACACTTGGGGAGCATAATTCATGAACATAATGATAATAAATATGTAAGCATCATGATTTCCATCCAAACTTATAAATTCAAGTATTTTTAACATGAAACCATATAACAACACACACATGCTATTTATTTCTCATGAAACTTGTAAATAATCATGGATTATAAACCCAGCTAACATCATAATCACGAATACAATTTAATTCAACATGGAATTCATGAAAGAAATCATCTTAAAATTTAAAAGAGGTTTTTAAACTCCATGGGTGGAAGTAAACCCAAGGATGAACACCTAACATACCGTAATTGTTAATTTCGTGGAGATTGGGGTGAGTTCTTGAGGCTTGATTCTTGAACTTGATGAATCTAGGGCTTGTTCTTAAGAGGATTTTGGGAAAAGGATGAGCAATTATGCTATTTGCGGCTTTAATCCCGTGTGATGGAGCAATTATGTTAAGGAAAAATGCTTAAAAACGAAAACCAAAACTGCAGAATTTACTCGGACCAGACTGGACAGGGCACCCCAGGCTCTGGAGCGCCGCTCTGGGTAGGGCGCCGTGGGCTCTGGAGCGCCGCTCTGGGCAGGGCACTGCCGGATCATCGCCTCGAGCCACTATTTTGAAGTTTTAAATACTCCCTTACGCTTATCTAAAAATTCAAAAACTCACCTGAGATGTACTATTGACTTCCCCAATCATGAATCAACTCAAAAACTAACTTTCTAAGATCGGGAAGGTCGTAAATAAATTCCTTAAAGTTTTAGGGCTTTAGAAATGACTAAGTCCTAACACTTAGCTGAATTTTTCTAAGTTCTGGACCTCTTTCGGCATTCTTTAACGGACTCAAACGATTAGGATTCTGCAGGGTCTTATAACTATAGTCGTATCCCACATCGTATCCATATCCCCTCTACTCTCCTAAGAACAACAAAAAATTTCTCCCTTATCTCCAAGGCATTGGACATAGTCTATCTACCCTATTTAATGATTGGTTGATCATACACATTCCTCATCTTTCTCCTCTTCTTGTACTCTAAGTTCATCACTAAGATCATATGATGGTTAAACTATTATCACTTGATATAACCTTGATGTCACTAAAAATACCTCTATCCTCATACCTAAGGAGAAAAAAGTCTATTTATGTCTTGGCTGCCAAACTACAAAAGGTAACCAAGTGTTCTTACTTCTTAGAGAGGTTCGAATTCGGTATCATCAACCTAAAAGCCTTAGAAAATCAAAAAGTGAGGCTTCTCCTTCATTCTTCTCCCTGAAACTAATTCCTTCATTCACATCATCATAACTTTACAATATGAATAAGTCCACCCATTGAAATCTCTCCTAATGAAAGGCTTCTCAGTTCTGGAATACCTCACACCATCTCATCAAGAACCTCCCAAAACCTTTTCTTCTCCTCCCCATCTAATCCTGCTCGTTGTGCGTATACACTAATAATGTTCAAAGTAAACCGTACAAAGACTAACTTAATAAACAACACATATCATTGACTTTCCTAAACTCTAAAACTTGCTCTTGCAGCTCTTTATTTATTAAGACTCCTACTCTACTCCTAATCCTCACGCCTCCTAAGTGATACAACTTATACCCATCCATTTCTCGAGCTTTAGTAGGTATAAATTTTACTCCTAGACACAAGATATATTAATCCTCCTCTTTTTTTATAATCTTCATAGATCTATTTCCATGTCCCTAATCTTAATCAAGAGACTCACTTAACCTACATAACCATTTTGCACCCTATCCCGAACTCTGACACCAATACCCAACCCTAACCCAACCTCAACCCTGATCAAAGATATAGCCCTAGTATACCATCATCCACCAAAGCTACTAAAAAACATAAGTTAATCAAAGATATACTACCTAACCAATTTAATCTACAATAACAACTTCAAAATAAGAAATGCAAACAAAGTAAAAGGAACATGCACTTATTAAAGCTTAAGCAATGTAAAAACACTACTGCCAAACAATCCAAAAACAACCAGTTCTACAAATCACTATATTAATACTGGAAAAGTAATGCCAAACCATTAAATCAAGAGATATAATACAAAATAAGAACTACTAGGACAGAAGAAGCAGTAATATGATTGGAAAGTAAAAAGAAATAAGGAGAGTAATACCAAAACATACCAAGAACTATCAATAAGGAAATTTGTAAAAAGAAACACAATAAGAGAAACAACTGTCTAACTATATGCTAAGAAGAAACAGAATGACAGAAACTAACATAGCATCAGCAAAAAGTCTCATATTATCTAGAAAATTAGACAATAAATCGAGAGAGAATAGCAAAAACTACGAAAGAGATACAAATAATAAATAAATTAAGAAGTAAGTAACCACAATAAAAATATAAAAAAAATTAGCTAAATAAGAGGGAATGAGTGAACCTAGCAGTCAACAGTGAGAATGAACAGCTCATCTGATCTTTTTGAGCAAATTTAGGCTTTTTTATAAAAAGACGAAGCAACACAATCCCATGATGGAGCGAGGTCTGATGACTCCAGAGAAAAAGGTGATCAGTGATACTAGTAAATTTGAAAATCATAGGTGGAATCCTTGCAATTTGAGAAGACGAGATGGGAACAACGAGTAGTGACTTAAGAGATGGATTTTCGACAATGAGACATAGAACCAACGAGAAGTGGGTGGATATAGGTCACTAGCGGTGTCAACAATGGAAAAGTTATTGTGAGAGAATGTAACAAAAATAGGGGAGAAAAAGTAATCAAAAAATTGTAAGGGATTAGGGTTTTTTAAAAGGTACAAACTTGTTCTTTGGTCCAAAAATTGTCTCAAACTTAATTTTAGTCCAAAGTTCATTACAAACTTTGTAAAAACTTGATTGTTTACTCTCGATTTTTATACAAATAGAAAAATTCTTTTTTTATAGAATGATTTATCTGGATGAAATGATTTAAAAGAAATTGAATAAGTGAGGTTTTGTTCTTTATTTTAGTCTAAGAAGAAATGAGAGTAAAAGTTTCAGATTTTCCCCTTGTGATCATATTTTCGGACTTGAGTTTTATTTGAAATTATAAAAAAAAAATTATTAGAAATTATTATCTCACTTGAAATATTCTCCAAACTACTTTTAAAATTATAAATCTTCTCTTTTAAATATCAAAATCATTTTCGGCTATCGTGGAACTGTAAAGGTATGAAATTTCTTCCCCGATTACAATTTATTTGGTTGAAAAACTTTTAAAGAAATTAAAGGAATTCAAGTTTTATTCTTTTATTCAAGATGTAATGAGAGTACAAGAAGAATTATTTACTTAAAAAATAATGTAAATCTTTTTCATGTACACTAACAAGATTACCATATAAATTTATTAGTTGCGTTATTAATGACTTTCTTTAAATCGTTAATTATATTATGAAATATAGAGTACATGTTGAAATTGTAAAAACTGCACCGAGAATGCTTGGTTTTTTTTAATATATATTATTATTAAATATATAAATCAAACAAAAAAAATTAAAATAAATTTGTAAAAATTAAATCTAAAATTTTAAAAATAGGCAACAAATATCTTTTGGCCCAAAATAGATTTGAAGAAGATTTTAGAATTTGAAAATTAGTGTCACAATAACTAGATAGTTTTTATATCCAAATAGATATTTGACAAAAAGAATTCAAAAAATGCTTTCAAAATCTTTACCAAATGGATTTGGGCTAGAAGCTTGATGTTTTATATGCTACTAGTCATACAAAAGGCCACAAAAGCCCTTGCACTGAACAAAGCCCTTAGCTCAAACTTAAATATGGTGATGAGCCATTCCAGAAAGAAATACACATACTGAGTGTGTATGTAGTATTTTAATTCATTGGAAAAGAAATCAATCAACAAATGTACTAATCAAGTTGCAACTATCGTTGTCGTTTCTCAACAACCATTTCGAACAAGTAAGCATCAGAAACATAGTTTTTAGTTGAAAGTTTTATATCCAATTACCACAATACCAATTAGCATCTCTTTCATTTCAACCACAAAATGTTTCATCATCTGAGTTGTTGGTTGCCTCAAATTTGAATTCCACCATTGGATTTTTGTCGGTGCCTCAACTCTCTCAATCGACTTTTATATTCATAATCATATCCTAATTTAATTGCTTGTGTGGCTGTAACGCCCCGTATTTCACTAGCATAATCTAAGTCCCAATACGTGAGTATTCATATATAAAATTTTTAAAATACTCACTATTTTTTAGTTTAGAGCATGCCATTGGGTAGGAATTCAATTAGTTTTCCAACGATATAAAATTCGCCCAAATCCGATAATCGGGTAGAAAGTTATGGTGAATTAAAGTTTCAATCATTAAACACAGTCATTTTAACCCTTAGCGCATCACGTAGGAATCCCAAAAGACAATTATCAGTTTCCAATATGACTCCATGATTATGGCACATCACGGAGCAGGCCAATTTCTTGTTTGTCAATTTTCAGTGGGTCTCCGCAATGTTGGCGCATCGCGGAGGTGGCCAGATTGGTATTCCAAAGGCTTATCGTGATAGCTCTGCATCGTGATGTTTGTCCAGGTCCCAATTTTCCACTTTCAGTGGCTTGGCGTGATAATGGTGCGTCGCGCCAAGGCAAAAAATCGGGATGGTCAGTTTTTAGCTTTCATTTTAAAATTTGTTTCGGGGTATTTGGGTCTTTTTTCACGGCCCTAATCAACCTAAAACACAAAATTTAACCCCTAAACACCGTAAGTAGTCATCATTATTTCAATTCCTTTCACAATCAAAAATCCCCCTTTCAAGAACAAGAAATCCTAGCTTTTAAATTCAAGGCAAATCCTCAAGAACTCACCCAGAACTTAAAAAATTCGCTATTTCAAGTATGTTAGATGTTCATCCATGGATTTCTTTCGTCTATGGAGTCCAAGCAACCTATTTAATCTACATGTTTTGATCTTTTCAAGTTATTATATTTTAAATTATGATTTCATCCATGAACCTCCATGTACTATTTATTTTATACCATGTTACCATGAGATTATTGATATCATTCAATCCTCCATGTTTTATACTATTATTTATTGAAGTAAACCATGATTTAGATATATTATCTTGAATTCATGCTATTCCATATGTTTTATGACATTTCTATGATTGTTTTAACCATGAACTATAAGTTTTTGATAAAATGCCTACAAGAGTGATTTATTTAATAAAAGCCTTCATGTTTTGATCTTCAAACTTTAGTGTCATTTTACTATTATTGTTTTGAGTCCTGGGGGTATTAAATACCCAAAATTCATAGCTGTTTATGTAGACTAGTATCGACATATTACAGAATAGTCTTCAGAACATACTATGGGCATTATCAGAACAGTCAGTTACCAGTCAGATGAACTTAGAACAGTCTAGTATTTTAGTGTCTTTCAGTTGGGAATAGGATTTAGCACCGAGAAAGTGTAGGGATGACGGCTTCCCCATCCGATAGGCAGAGTCATTAGTAAAAATCCCTATATTCCAGAACTACGTAGCCAGCATAGGATATAAGAAGTCATCGATCAGATTAGGCTTGACTATCTCGCAGGGGTCACCCGTCAGTCTAGGCTTGACACCCTTAGTCCTTTGGACATTATATCAATCTAGTGGATCCACAAAGCTGTCGTTAGTACCCGTGGCATGGTATTAACACCCTTCAAATTGGGGTTACAGGTTGGACCTCGATTAGCTCAAATTGGGGAATGTCAGTTAGATGATACCTCCTACAGTCTTAGATATAGTCTCAATTATAGTGCCATCTCAATTATTTTGTCTTAGTGTTGTTTGACCAAAGCATATAGATTTTAGTTATTTCAGTATTTTATTTCACAGATGTTACTCAGTTCATGTTATATGCTTGGTCATGCATCCTCAATATTTACAGATTTTCATGCATTTTCAGTACCTATAGATTCCATGCTCTTTATTCAGTACTCCATGCTTTACATACATAACCAGTTAGTTATTAGTTTTGTTCATGAAACCATGTATATCAACCTACCTCATTTAGCATACCAGTACATTCAAAGTACTGATCGTATACCTTTTATTTTGTGTTATGATGTATTATATCATAGGTTCTGACACTCAGTTCCCAGCTCGTGATTAGACTTATCAGATCCTTGGCAGTAGATGTGGTGAGTCCTCATACTTTGAGGATAGGCTTACTTTATTTCATGTCTTGGTTAATAGTTAGTTGGAGTTAGTTAGGGCCTATCCCATCAACTCATATTCAGTTAGTCAATTTTAGAAGCTTTTCAGACATTAAAGTTAGTTATTTAGTATTCAGATATTATAGTTAATTATCCAATTTATCATTATTTTATCAAACTCGGTCAGTTATTTCTACAGACTCATATTTCAGTTTTAAATTCAGTTATTAAAACCTTATGGTATATCAGTATTCTTTCATATTTATAATCATGTTATCTAGTGCTCACAGCAGGTACCATCTCATGGGTTAGCTTGTGGTTCCTCGGGACTGTAAGCAAGGTGTGACGACTACGGGGTAGTCCTGGGTCATTACAAACTTGGTATCAAAGCCTAAGGTTTTAAAGTGTCCTAGGAAGTCTGAAAGTCACGTCGAGTAGAGTCTTGTGCATGGGTGTGTATCGCACCAGACTTATGGACGAGAGGCTACAAAGCATTTAGGAGGAAAAAAGTTTCCCTTCTTTCAGTATTCATGTCGTGCGAGTGAGCATGATCTCAAGTTAAACTCTCAGTCTAATCCATTTATTCCTTCCATTTATAGAACATATCCCCCAAGAAGAATGGAAGAAGAACAGAAATCATCCAGCCTCTCAGCCCGTCCAGGCAGATCCTCTGGATGAGCACGTCTCTCACGCATAATTCAGGGTTGTATTTACTACTCTAGCCAATTCCGTAGCAGCACAAAATGAATGGCCAGCTGTTGTTCTGACCAACCCAATGGACAATACTATTGCGACTAAAATATAGGATTTCACCTGGATAAATCCTTCTTCTTTCACGAGATCCAAGGCTTAAGAGGATCCACAGGAATTTATAGATATGGTGCAAAAGGTAACAGATGCTATGGGGGAGATATTTAGTCAGAGTACTAGTTTGTTGCATATCAGTTGCAGGATTTAGCCCATACTTAGTTTAATAAGTGGAATATTGATAGGGGTGTAGATGCAAGGCCTGTAGAATAGGAAGAGTTTGCCACAACTTTCTTAGACAGATTCTTCAAATTTGAGTTGAGGGAGACCAAAGTGTTAGAGTTCATTAATTTGAGGCAGGGCAGCATGAGCATGAGGGAGTGTTCCCTCAAGTTTACTTAGTTAGCGAGGTATGCTCCTCATGTAGTAGATGACAACAGGTCTAAGATGAGTAAGTTTGTGTCTAGCATATCTGATAGTGTGGTGAAGGAGTGTAGGACCGTAATGTTGATTAGTGAGAAGGACTTGTCTAGGATGATGGTACATGCTCAATAGATATAAGAGAAGAATATTAAGGAGATAGAGAGAGGAAACAAGAGAGCTAGGATGGGTAGTTTTAATTCCAATCAGCCAAAGTCAGAAGGTGGTAACCGTCCCAAGTTTCATCAGAGGTCTACATCCCCAGCACCCTCTTCATCCAGTGCACCAGTACCTAAATTCAGAAATGACAATAGGGATACGACACCAGGATCTAAGTCACAGGTCAGTGTTAGCAGTGCTCGTATAAATCCTCTATGTCAGAAATGTGGCTGACACCATCAGGTTGAGTGTAGAGGGGGTAGTGATATGTACTTCAGGTGTGGAAAGACAGGAAATCGAATTTGAGAATGTCGGGTAGTTTCTCAGAAATGTAGGGATTTTCGTCAACAGAGCCAGTCCCATAAGTCGTCAGTTCTATCCGGTCGCCCGACTCAGCACGGTGCCGCTTCTAGTGCTACCAGTGGTCAGCATCCGAACAGATTATAGGCTCTTCAGTCCCCCCATGATCAGGAAAATTCTCCTGATGTAGTTACTGGTATGTTGCCATTCTTTTACTTACATGTTTATGCTTTACTATACCCTGGGGCTTCTCTTTCTTTTGTAACTCCATATACAGTCATTAATTTTGAAGTCAGTCTTGAAACTCTAGCAGAGACCTTTTTAGTGTCTACCCCAGTAGGTGTTTCCACTATATCCGAATAGGTATACAGGGACTGTCCGGTCATAATATCTCATAAAGTTACCTCAGTTTATCTCATGGAGTTAGAGATGACAGGTGTTGACATCATTCTTAGCATGGATTGTCTCCACCCATGTTATGCCTCAGTTGACTGTAGAAATAGAATAGTTTATTTTTAGTTCCCAAATGAACCAGTCCTTGAATGAAGAGGTAGTACTATAGCTCTTAGGGGTTAGTTGATATCGTACCTTAGAGACAGAAAGATGATATCGAAGGGTTGTATTTACCATCTTATGCGAGGAAACACTAACTCAAAAGCTCCAACTCTTGAGTTGGTTTCAGTAGTGAGGAAATTCCCAGATGTGTTTCCTGAAGATCTTCCCGGAGTTCTTCCCAAAAGGAAAATTGACTTTGGAATAGACCTTCTCCCAGATACTCAGCCTATATCTATTCTTCCATATAGAATGGCTTCAGCTAAACTCAAAGAATTGAAAGAACAATTGAAGTATCTCTTAGATAAGGGATTCATCAGACCCAGCATCTCCCCATGGGGCGCACCTATTCTATTTGTGCATAAGAAATATGATTCTCTTAGAATGTCCATAGACTACCGTCAGTTAAACAAAGTCACAGTCAAGAATAATTATCCACTTTCTAGAATCGATAACTTATCGATCAACTTCAGGGTGTCTGCTATTTTTTAAATATAGACCTCAGATCAGCTCAAGGTTAGAGAATGTGACATTCCAAAAATAGCTTTTTGAACCCAGTATAATCACTTCAAATTTCTAGTCATGTCCTTTGGTCTTACAAATATCTCAGAAGCCTTCATAGACTTGATGAACCTATCGTTTAAGCGGTACTTGGACATGTTCATCATAGTCTTCATTGATGACACTCTTGCTAACTCCCGTAGAAAAAATGTCCATGCATACCATCTCAGAATAGTACTTCAGACTCTTAGAGCTCACTAATTTTCGCTAAATTCAGTAAGTGTGAATTTTGGCTAAGATCAGTAGCTTTCCCTGGCCATATTATTTTCGGTGATGGCATTAGAGTTGATCCTCAAAAGACCGAGGAGGTGAGAAACTAGACTAGACCCATCTCTCCATCAGATATCAAGAGTTTGTTGGGTTTAGCTAGTTATTAACGTCAGTTTGTTAAAGGGTTTTCCTTTATTGCATCCCCCATGTCCAGATTGCCTCAGAAGAAAGTTAAGTTTTAGTGGTTAGATTCATGCGAGAAGAGGTTTCAGGAGTTGAAGACTTGACTCACCTCAGCCCCAGTCTTGACTCCACCAGATGGTTTAGATGGTTTTATTGTATATTGTGATGCATCTAGAGTAGGTTTGTGTAATGTCCTTATGCAGAGGGGTAAGGTCATAGCCTATGCCTCCAGACAACATAAACCCCATAAGAAGAATTACCCTACTCATGATCTTGAGATAGCAGCTGTAGTGTTTGCCTTAAAGATTTGGAGGCATTACTTGTATGGGGTGTATGTAAATGTGTTCACAGATCACAAAAGCCTTCAGTATGTGTTCTCACAGAAGTTTGAATCTGCGTCAGATAAGGTGGTTAGAGTTATTGAAGGATTATGACATGAGTTTTCTATATCATCTAGGCAAGGCTACTATAGTGGATGATACTCTCTATAGATTGTCTATGGGCAGTGTTGCTCAGGTTGAGGATGGTAAGAAGAAGTTAGCTCAGGAAGTTTATCAGCTTGCCTGACTAGGTATCCGCTTAGTCAACTTAGCAGAGGGTAGTGTGTGGGTACAGAGTAGTGTTGAATTATCTCTAGTTTCCCAAGTGAAGGAAAAACAGGATAGAGATCCCAGTCTAGTTAAGTTGAAAGAATCAGTCAGAGATCAAAAAGTGGAGTTTTTCTCCTAAGAGGGAGATGGTGTTTTCGGTATTAGGGTAGATTGTGTGTGCCTGGTATAGATGATTTGAGGCAACGAATTCTTGCAGAAATGCATGGTGTGCATTACTCTATTTATCCAAGGTCCACTAAGATGTACCGCAATTTGTGGGAGATCTAATGGTGAAGTGGGATGAAGAGAGATATTGTAGAGTTTTTAGTTAAGTGCTCTACATGACATCAAGTTAAGATTGAGCTTCAGAAACCTAGTGGGTATGTGCAGGAGTTTAGTATTCCTACTTAGAAGTGGGTGGAAGTGAACATGGATTTTGTGATAGGTTTGTCGCTTACCCATCATCAGCATAATTCTATTTTGGTTATCGTAGACACGATGAACAAATCAGCTCATTTCTTTCCAGTCCATACCTCTTATTCAGCCGAGAACTATGCCAAACTCTATCTCAGATATTTGGTCAGGTTGCATGGTGTTTCCTTATCTATCATCGCTGATAGAGGTACCCAGTAATCCCTCACATTTTTGGAAAGCATTCTAAAAAGGTCTTGGTAACCAAGTCCACCTCAGTACAGCCTTCCACTCTCAAATAGATGGTCAAGAAGAAAGGATCACTCAGACTCTTGAAGATATGCTGAGAGCATGCGTTTTTTATTTCATGGGTATTTGGAATTACCATTTTCCTTTAATTGAATTTACATACAATAACAGCTATCATTTCAGTATCCGTATGGCTCCGTTTGAGGATCTCTATGGTAGGATATGTAGATCTACAGCTGGTTGGTTTGAAGTAGGCAAGGCTACAGTAGTAGGGCCTGAATTGGTGTTTAATGCCTTAGAGAAGGTTCAGTTGATCAGAGAAATGCTTAGGGTTACCCAGAGCCGACGAAAATTGTATCCAGATATGAGGAGAAAAGATCTCGAGTTTGAGATTAGTGATTTTGTATACTTGAAAATCTCTTCCATGAAAGGAGTGAAGAGATTCAGAAAGAAAGGGAAACACAGTCCTCGATATGTCGGTCTCTTCAGAATTCTCAGTCTTTTTGGAAAGGTAGCATACGAGCTTAAGTTGCCTTCAGATTTAGCCTCAATACACCTAGTGTTCCATGTATCATTGTTAAAAAGTGTATTGGTGATCCAGCAGTAATTTTTCCCTTAGAAAGTGCAGAGATTCAGAAAATTCTTTCCTTTGAGGAAGTTCCAGTCAAAATTCTTGATCATCAAGTTCGTAGATTAAGGAACAAAGAAGTTCTACTGGTTAAAGTTCTTTGGTGAAATCATTCTATTGAGGGAGACACTTGGGAAGCAAAGGCAGGTATGCGGACCAAGTACCCTCATCTTTTCTTTCCGAATCCAGATTCAGTATAAGGTACTAATCTTCTTTAGATTTCTCCCTATCATGCTCAGTTTCAGTTGCACATCATGTTCATGTCAGTCGTGCATTCATGAATCAGTTAAGTCATGCATTCCATGCATCAAATATTCATGTTCAGTGTGCAAGCTTAGTCCATCAGTTTCCACAGCTTAACCAGTTTCATTCGAGGATGAATGATTCCAAGGGGGAGATATTGGAATGCCCTGTATTTCCCTAGAATAATCTAAGTCCCATTACATGAGTATTCATATATAAAATTCTTGAAATACTCGCTATTTTCAGTTTAGAGCTTTCCATTGTGTGGGAAATTCAATTAGCATTAAAACGATATAAAATTTTCCTAAATCCAAAAATCGGGAAGGAAGTTATGGTGAATTAAAGTTCCAGTCGTTTAGCACCATCATTTTAACCCTTAGCACAACGCGTAGGAAGCCCAAATGATAATTTTCAATTTCTAGTGTGACTCCGCGATTATAGCAGGCTGCAGAGCAGGCCAATTTCCCGTTTGTCAATTTCCAATGGGCCTCCGCAATGTTGGCGCATCGCGGAGGTGGCCAAATTTTTATTCCAAAGACTTACCGTGATAGCTCCATATTGCGATGTTTGTCCAGGTCCCAATTATCCATTTCTAGTGTCTTGGTGTAATAGTGGTGCATCGTGCCAAGGCCGAAAAAATAGGATAGTTTGTTTTCAGCTTCCATTTTTAAATTTATTCAAGGGTATTTGGGTCTTTTTATACATCATTATTTCAATTCCTCTCACAATAAAAAATCCCCATTCAAGAACAAGAAACCCTAGCTTTAAATTTCAAAGCCAATCCTCAGGAACTCACCCAGAACTTTAAGAAATTCACTATCCCAGGTATGTTAGATGTTCATCCAAGGATTCATGTAGTCCATGGAGTCCAAGTAACCTATTTAATTTACAATTTTTGATCTTTTCAAGTTGTTACATTTTAATTATGATTTCAGCCATAAACCTCTATGTACTATTGATTTTATACCATATTACCATGAGATTATTGATATCATTAAATCCTCCATGTTTTATATTATTATTTATTGAATCAAACCATGATTTAGATCTATTATGTTGAATTCATGCTATTCCATAAATTCCATATATTTAGTGTCATTTTACTATTATTGTTTTGGGTCCTGGGGGTATTGAATACTGAAAATCCATAACTGTTTATGTAGTCTAGTATCATCACATTATAGAATAGTCTTCAGAACATACTATGGGCATTATCAGAACAGTAAGTTACCAGTCAGATGAACTCAGAATAGTCTAGTATTTCAGTGTCTTTCAATTGGGAGTAAGATTTAGCACCGAGCGAGTGTAGGGATGACGTCTTCCCCGTCATATAGGAAGAGTCATTAGTAGAAATCCCTATACTCCAGAACTACGTAGCCAGTGTAGGATATGAGAAGTCACCTATCAAATTAGGCTTGACTATCTCATAGGGGTCACCCGTCAGTCCAGGCTTGACACCCTTAGTCCTTTGGACATTATATCAGTTTAGTGGATCCACATAGCCATTGTTAGTACCCATGAAATGGTATTAACACTCTTCTAAATGGGGTTACAGGTTGGACCCCGATTAGCTTCAATTAGGGAATGTCGGTTAGATGATACCTCCCACAGTCTCAGATATAGTCTCAGTTATAGTCCCAACTTAATTATCCAGTCTTAGTGTTGTTTGACCAAAGCATACATATTTTAGTTATTTCAGTATTTTAGTTCACAGATTTTACTCTGTTCATGTTATATGCTTGGTCATGCATCCTCAGTATTTACAGATCTTCGTGTATTTTTAGTACGTACAGATTCCATGCTCTTTATTTAGTACTCCATGCTTTACATGCATATCTAGTTAATTATTAGTTCTGTTCATGAAACCATGTATATCAGCATACCTCATTTATCATACCAGTACATTAAAAGTACTGATCGCATACCTTTTCTTTTGCGTTATGATGTATTATAACATAGGTTCTGACGCTCAGTTCTTGGTTCGTTATTAGAGTTATCATATCCTCAGCAGTAGAAGTGGTGAGTCCTCATACTTCTAGGAAAGGATTACTTTATTTCATATCTTAGTTAGTAGTTAGTTGGAGTTAGTTGGGGCCTGTCCCATCAACTCATGTTCAATCAGTCAGTTTTAGAGGCTTTTCAGACATTAGAGTTAGTTATTTAGTATTCAGTTATTACAGTTAGTTATCCAGTTTATCATTATTTTATTAGACTCAGTCAGTTGTTTCTATAGACTCATATTTAAGTTTTAAATTCAGTTATTAAAACCTTATGGCATGCCAGTATTCTTCTGTATTTATGATCAGGTTATCTAGTGCTCACAGTAGGTACCAGCTCATGGGTTAGCTTATGGTCCCTCGAAATCGTAATCACTATGTGACGAGTAGGGGGTAGTCCCGGGTTGTTACAGTGGAACATGCTTTTTTATTTTTCTACTAGCCATATTCATACCTAATGATTATAATATTATGACTATTAGGGACATATGGATTTGTAAAATGAGCATCATGACTTGTTGTAATTCCCCAAAAAAATTTAGCTAAGCTTCTAACCATTCGTCACATGTTTATAGGTCCAAAAATGATATATTTTTATCATATATATTGTCATGAATATTTACCTAGTGTCTAAAGTGTTTTTGATGTTAATAATTTTTATAGGAAACACTTATAGAAAAGTTGAGTTGAGAACTATTGTTATCGATTGAGTTTTGGTATTCAATCCTTCAAGGTCAACTTAAACGGATATAACTTCTTGAATATATTGATTTTTGGATCTCAAGACCCATCAAATGAAAGGTAATTGAGTCCTCTTTCCAACTGATCTGATTTCACCTTAATATGATATCCAAGTTGAAAGTTATGATCATTCTCATGAGCAAATCAGTGAGGGTCTACGATGAGAGCGTGACACACCCCCTATGCTCTGTCATAGGGGATTTCCACGACCATGGTCCTAGAGATGCTAGAACTTATGTTTTTCTTTAATTGTTCTAGGGAAAACTAATCATTTACATCCTAAATCATCATATAACTAATACTAACTGTTTTCCCTCATCCCCTAACCCTAATACATAATTCCTCTTCTCCCATACTCTCAAAAGCTTCAAAAGAAAGGTTTCCTCTACAAAATTCAAGCTTGCAAGGCTCGAACTCAAGTGTCTCTCAAGAAAGTTCATCAAATTTAGGTATGCGGGATTTAAACAAGGATATTTTTCCATCATTGTACCCAAAAGTTAGACATTTAATTGAGTTTTAAGAAATTGGTTTATTAGGGTTTATATCCATTTTTCTTATGCATTAATATTATGATATTTCATCATGAGTTGAGCCTTATTTAGCAAAATATTTCATGTTTATTTATGTATTTATTCATGAAAGTTATCTTATGCATTGACTTTGGTATTTTTGACACGAAATTTCGATGAGTTGATAAACGATTGCAATTTGAGTATTATGCACCAAGTTTAAAAGAAGTTCAAGTTTACTCGTTCAAGATACAAAAGTATTACAACATGATAAAAGTTTCAGTTTTGATTTATGATTATAGAAAAGATATGAAGTTCACATAAGAAATCAAGATTTTTAGATAAAAACAAAAACATATTGTGTTTACAGATTTATCGGCTGATATGCTTATTTTTAAGGTGAACTTCATAGTACAGTATGAGAAATAATATGATTTTGGGATTTGTACCTAGAACTAAGGACCGAAGGTTTAGCCTACCTTAGTTCCATAAACTACATGGCACCGTAGGTTATTATTCAGCTTGTCCAAATGGGCATGTAGCTTGTATTAACGAGCATGTCATACATTATTCAGCTTGTCCAAATGGACATGTTTAGACAAGCTGGTTTAAGACATCAAACTCCCTGTTGCTCGCATGGTTTATGTCGGTTATAAGAATATCCCACAGAAAAGAGCATTTTAGAAACCAAGTGTAATGGCTCACTAACTTTATTAGATGTTTCTTTAAGACTTATGCTTATACTTTTTCAGCTTTCAATTTTATTTGTGATCAGGGTGAGTTTATTTACACTTAGCATGCACGTTTTGAGATTATGATTTATATTATTTTTTACTTATTGCATTCACCCCCACATACTCAATACATTCAAGAAGTACTGACCACATATACGTTTGTGTGGCTACATTATTTCATAATATAGGTACCAGTTGTATCCCACATGTCATGACCCAAAAACAAAGGGTCATGATGGCACTTGTCGCGACAAGCCTTTAAAAGTAAACCTATCATCCAAACTGATATAAAATCAGAAATCAATACCAAAACTTAAGCAAGACTCCTAGAATGGAGTCGAAGCACACATATATCTAGTAAAGGCGGAGATACATAGACAAGATACCATATAATACCCCAAAACTTGGTGTCACAGTGTAAGAACTACAAAATATATCTCGAGTGTCAAATATAAAATAATAGTCAAAAAAGGATCAAATCTTCCTCTAAATATTAAATGAGACATAAAGTATAGTGGAAGAGGTAGTAGGACAACTCCTGAAGCATAGGACGTCCACTACCTTGAATATACTTAGAATGCTTCCTAAATCAGCTATTTGTGTGGTGTACTCACACCTGGATCTACACTGAAAAGGAGCAGTAGGGATGAGTATGGTCCACTTGTACTCAGTAGGTATCATAGGCCAACTTTGTAAAGTCTGAAATAAACCATATAAACACAAACTATGGGCACGTCACCTGCAATCAGAAAATGTCCTAAATGGTAGCCCACACCATCTCCACTGACAGTTCTAATATATACACATATAACCAATACATGTGGGGGAAAGAATAACAAATATACGTACACACCAAATATAAATATAAGAAGATATGAAAAATAGATAGATATCAAGTCATGAATGGAAACACAATCACAGAATAATCACAATATTTGGAATGCAATGAAGATGACAATGATGATTATGTGATGTATAAGGTCATCGCACAACTTCCGTATACATCTATCGAGATATTCTCCCAAGGTAGGACCCATGGGGGGTTTTTAAACCCATATATAACCAATATCCCATACCAATATCCATAACTCCTCTCCAGTATAAACATCAGTAAAGGATTTTAAAAGATGTCACATTTTCTATCAAAAAAAACTAGTGTTTCCAGTATTTCCAAGGTGGTACCAATGTTTCAACATTGAATATGCTACGAAGATGTAATTCTCACAGCCAAACAAAATTAGAATAGCTAATATCCAACCAATATACCAACCAGGTGAGCAAAAAAATCTAGCCAAACTAACAAACCATCCATGATCCAATATTATCTAGAAATAATCAAGTGAAACATGTGAGAAAGGTTATTTATACCACATAAATCCCAAAATCTAGTATTTTACCAAAAGAAGAGTACAACCAACATAAATATATCAAATACCAAACTAAAACATCATATAAGACCCCACACAGTCACACATAGCAAATAAAGTCTCAAAATTGCCAAATATTAACAACATAGACCCCAACATGGTCACACAAATCACCTACAAACATTTTCCATTAAACAACCCCATAACCATAGAATGCTTTTACATTATTATTAACTTTCCAACCTAGTCTAAAGAGATTTAAGCCATAACCTACCCCGAATGACAAAAATTGGTCTAAAAGCCTTCAATCCAGAGATTTACTCTCACGAACGGACATGGGATCAACTAAATTATACAAATACAAAATATACGCATAAAAATAAGGCCAATGATACTCATATTTCCCACATTTGATTTGGGGTCAAAATGGATCCCCAAAATGAGTTTTCAAAAAAGAATGGTAAAAACAATTTTTTGTCCAAAAACATTCTTACCAGGATTAAAGGAACGCATAGGAGAAAATCCAAGTGAAATGAAATGAAATTGGGGTTTGAATTGAAGAAAAAATAAATTGGGCCTCACGGGCCAAAATCCCCAAATTCCTCTATTAAATTGAGTTTTAACAAGATTTAAATAATGAAATCAAAGAAAGTAATTACAATAGGGATTTGAAGCTTACCCAAGCTTAAAAATGGAAGTAAATTCTCAAAACACAAATGGAACCCAAGCTCTAAGTCTCTAAGATGGTGTAAAAATCTCGACAAAGGGAAAATCAACTACCCAGGCATTACCTAAGCGACTATCGGGTTGCTTAGGAAGCTATATCTTAAGCAACCAAGCATTGCTTTAGAGGTTATCACTTAAGCAACAATGAATAACTTAGATGGCAATCTCTTAAGCGACCAAGCATTGCTTAGGCAACTATCGCTTAAATGACCAAGTGTCGCATAATCAAAGCCGCCTCATCACGTACGCGACATGGCTATCGCTTAAGCATCAGGCATCTCGTATATCAGTGTCTCTTAAACAAATAGGCCATCTCTTAATAGGTTTTCACTTAAGCAAGTATAGAGTTTCTTATGCGACAGTTTGGCTGTCAGTACAAGTCGCTTAAGCAACTAAAGCATCACTTAAGTGAGTGCACCAGCTGAGGTGTTCACCAGCTGGACTCCTGGAGAATTCTAAGTCTCTTAGAACCTACAAGATCCCGCAAAATCCTAATCTTAATTCAGTCTACTTATGCTTGTTAAGGGGGTCCCATACTTAGAAGGTTCTAACTAAGTTCCCAGACTTAGCCTATTATCGGCCTTCAAAAGTTTTCAATCTCATTTTTCCACTTTAATGTCCTTTAATGGTCTGTATTTTTATTAATTCATGATCAGAGAGGTCCATAGGTGGTCCCAGACAAGTTTCAGGTTTTTTAGACCATATTTAGACCACGTTTAGAAGCCCAAAACAGTGGACCAATGCGATCTTGGCATGCCATATCGCCAATCACGTTGTTTGATATTGTTGCAAGTTGTCAGGGTCAAAATACTTAGGCTCAACATGATGATGATGCGATGCATCAACTATCGCGTCGATGCCATGACGGGTCGCATCGCTAATAGCGTCGGTGCCCAGTTTAAATTCATTTAAAAGTCGCATCCTCAGGGTTATTTTAGTCTTTTTCCCATGCCCTTCAACCCTCATAACATGAAAGTTATCCATCTTTTGGCTAATCCTATTCATTATTCACAAAATCCTTAAGAACAAAATACTAGGGCTATTAATTCAAGATAATTTCCAAGGGATTCCATCATCAACCTTCAAGAATTCACCAACTAAGGTATGTCAAGTGTTGATTTATGGATTCCTTTGATCCAAGAAGTCCAAGAACCCTCTTTCGAAATATAAAACATGATATTTATGTAGTGGGTTGTTTGTAACCATGTATATCTTATTGTATGATTCCCAAGTTAGAATCTTTATGTGTTCTTTTATGAAACTACGTTAACATGCAAGTTGAAATCCATGAATTGAGTTGTTTATGATGTGTAAGTTGATGATTGCACCTATGCCCTAAGTTGTGCATGTAAGGTGTTTGAAAAATTTCCTAAGAGGATAGAAATTGTGTATTATATCTCAATTGTGACACAAATAATGAATGCATGTTTTACCCTTATAACCAAGAATGACTTCCATGATATTGTGTGCATTATGAGTATTTGATGGAATGCTCATGAGATTAGGTTGATGAAAGTATGACATGTCTATATACAATTCCATCCATGTACAATATTATGATTACCATGTGCTTCATGAAATCCCCAACTTATTGTATTATGAATTGTTTATATTGGCCATGTGTTCAAGAAGTGTCAAGTCTTGTCAGTTTCATGCTATCGAGTCTGGGGGTATTTGTACCTGACAATTTAGATGTGTTCCTATATCCAGTGTTATTTTTCATGATACTCATAATCAAGACATGATCAGTAGAACTCAGTCACTCATGTGACTAAGGAAAATTCAGTAAATTCAGTATCAGTCCAGTCCCATTCAGTAATCTCAGTAATCTCAGGAACCTCAGTGATCTCAGTTAGTCATCATGTCTCAGTAGTATTAGGTCATACCTTAGTAAACTCAGTCATCTAGCAGAACTCAGTAGCATTCTATCAACTAACATAATTTAGTAGTATTCCATCAGTCAACGGAAATCCAGTGAGCTCATTTCAATCTAATTAATTAGAAAAATCAGTAACAAATCAATCCAGCCTAGTATGAACTAGGAAATCAATTTTGTGTCTATTCATTTAAGAGTAGGATTCAGCACCAAGTGAACCAAGGAATGAGGACACATATTGTCAGCCAGTAGAGGGTGTGATCCTTAGTAGCAATCCCTACATTCCATAACTACGTAGCTAGTATAGGTTGATATGTTTACCTACGTGTCTAGGGATTATACATCTTCTTTAAGTTATCCTTACAGGAGGGGTTGACGGAAGAGCTCCCTATCAGAAAGGGTTAACTCACAACTTGTATTTACCCATGGCATGGTACTAACACCCTTCCAGCTGGGGTTATAGGTTGGATCCTACCAGTTCAAGTTTGGGTCATGTCGGTTAGATGACTACCTCGCACAATCTCAATTTTGGATCTAGTCTCAGTAATAGAACTTACTTCAGTTCTACAGTTTTAGGTCTGTCAGATACAGTCGCTTAGCTTAGTACAGAACTCAACTAGTTCCATTAGAATCAGAACTATCAGACACACTCACCCAGTTAATAGTATATTAATTATACGAAATTCATGATACTATTATTCAGATTTTAGGACTGTCAGATACAGTCAATCAAACCAGTTCTTTATAATCAGAACTTTCAGAAATAGTCATTCTTTTATCAGTAATACGACATCAGTTCACAGTACTCAATAGACATAGTCATTCAGTATCCCAGTATTAGTACTCAGATATCAGTAAATCCACATTATCAGAATTCATGAGTCAGTGTTATCACAATCTTAGTCACAGTTACGTATTCATGTATGTATTCTCATATTCATATTATTTAGTCAGTTAGTATTGTTTATGTATATGAACCATTACATTCAGCCTACCTCACTTGCATACCAGTACATTCAATCGTACTGATGTATTTGTGCTATGGTGTTTTATACCATAGGTTTAGAAGCACGAGCTCCCGAGCATCCTTAGTAGATCAGACATTCAGCAGCTAGACTAGCAATGAGTCCTCATCATTTGAGGATAACATGATTATTTTATTTCTTTATTATTTCAGTAGTTTGGAGTTAGTTGGGGACATGTCCCATCAACTCTCCAGATTTTAAACAATTTAGAGGCTTTCAGACTACAACATGTTCAGATAGTTATTTTAGCTGTTTTGGTATTGTTATACCATATTTTCAGTTATGTATCAGTATTGAACCTTATGGCCTTTAAGTTTATATTTCCGCATTTATGATATTATTATTAGTATTCAGTGCACAGTTACAGATATCACTCATGGGTTAGCTTGTGGTCCATCGAGATTATAAGCACCTTGTAGCATTTTGAGTACTAGATTTGGGGCGTTACAAACTTGGTATCAGAGCCTAAGGTTCAACAGTGTCCTAGGAAGTCTAAAAAGCCACATCTAGTAGAGTCTTGTGCATGGGTATGTTTTGCACCACACTTATGTGCAGGAGGCTATGAGATGTTTATTAAAAGTTTCCCTTTTTTTAGTATTTATGTAGTTCCAGTGAGAATAATCTCCAATTATTTTCTCAGTCTAATCTTCTTTTTCCTCTTGCTTATAGAATATGTCTTCCAAAGGGTATAGCAAAAGTAGAATCGATAATTAGTCAGCACCTCAACCCGTTCAGGGAGATCCCCTAGACAAACATATTTCCCATGTAGAATTCAGGGCTGCATTCACTACTCTAGCCAATTCAGTCACAGTTCAGAATGAATAGAAAGCTATTATTTTGGCCAACCCAGTGGCCAATTCAGCTGCATCTAGGATTCGGGACTTTACCCAAATGAATCCTCCCCTATTCTTCGGTTTTAAGTCCGAAAGGGGTCCACAAGAATTCCTCAACCAGGATCAAGAAAGTCCTCCTAGTGCAGCCACTGGTATGCTACAGATCCCTCATTTACATGTTCATGTTTCTTCAGATTTAGGAGCTTCATTTCTTTTGTAACTCTTTTCATAACAGTCAACTTTAAGGTTAGACCAAATGTTAATAGGACTTTTTCCAGTCTCTACCCTAGTGAGTCAGTCTAACACAGCCTGGAAGGTATTCAGTAACTGTTCGACTATGATATCTCAAAACGTCAGGCCTTTAGATTTTAGTAGTAATTCTAGTATGTGTAGAAAATCAATAAGGGAAGATGATTCCTGACCCATTCCTACCTCAGTGCAAATTTTTGTACTTCAACCCTCCCGATACTTACGCATGTTTTACGTTTCAGTCCCAAGAATATAGCTTATATACATGCACTTTTCATAGAACAGTATGTGTTTCAAGTTCCTCGTATGAGGAGTCCAAGTTCATCCAATGTTGCAAATCATGTCCTATGAACACAGAAATTCCAGACTCAGGTTATGCAGCTCATGACTCATGCACTCATGTCATGCTTTAAGTATGCTTAGCTCACACGATTCCTGACTTCACTCCTAGTGTTCAGTCAAACTCAAATTATGCCATATATACCCTCAGTTTAGATCCCTCGGTGAATCTGTAGTATTAATGTTCCATCCCGCAGGCCTCAGTTACTGTGTCAGTTCAGTAATCAATATTTACTAAAGGACTCAGATAGTCCTACAGAACCATGGCTTTCAGCTATCAGTTACTTAGCCATCAGAATTCAGTATTCTCGTACTAGTGTAACCCTCATTTATAGAAAACCATCATTCAATCTCAGTTATGGTTACATCTCAATTACTATCTTAGCTACAATCTCAGTCCCAGTCCTAGTTCAGTTAGATCATAAAATTAGTTCACTTTTTAGGATTACCTGACCATAGCATATGGCCATCAGTTATTCAGTCATTGGTACTTCAGTACCTTAGTTTACAAAATGTTTCTGAATCATGTTAGATGCCTGGTCTTACGTTCCTAAGGTAATACAGTTTTCCCTCACTCATGCTTAATTACCTCATGTTACCCAGTCAGTTATTACCTTCTATGCATAACACTCTATAGTTTCAGTTCAACTATCCCAAATCAAGTTCAGTTTAGTTTTACATGTCCAGTATTTATCTATCAGTCATTTAGTTAATTAGATAAATTAGTATATCCATGCATGCGTTCTCAACACCCATATGAATCTCTTCAGTAGTCTCAGTTGCAGTGTATAAGGTTTAGTCACCTTATCTTAGACGATGTTTCATAGGACTTGCCTCCTAATACAAAACAAAAATCCCAGCCATGTAGTGATCTCCTATTTTGATGTCCTTGTCAGATCAGGCCAAGATTCATTGTCTCTCTTAAGTCTCTAGAACTCAACAAAAAGAGTGTCATAGGAATGCTCCAGTCGAGTAGAAGTTTCCAGTATGAGCTAGTTAAGCATCCAGTAATTCAGTTTAGCAGTAAGATAGACAAGTTCAGATGGTGTGGTTCCATCTTTTCATTTAGTCGCACTATCCAAAGTCTCATGAATGTGACTATTCTAAGATGGACTAACTAGGTAGTTGTGTGTTCATCCCAGTTCATGTATCATGTTTTAGTTTCAGATCTCAGATATTCAAGTAAAAGGTGCCTCGTGCGTCGCCACAGTTTTCCTCATAGCTCAGCAAAGTCTGCCTAGTGTTTTTCAAGGGACATAGTGCCCCAAGCGGGAGATACACTATAATTCCCCGAACCTTTATGACATAAATGTGCCGCTCTCTCTTTTCATAATAAATCCAGTTTGGAGTAAGAGATACTCATGAGTTGACCCTCAAAATCCAATCTCAGATGTAACCCATGTATTCAAGGTACTCAATTTAGATCATGATATCCAGCTCATGTATGACGTTCAAGACTTAGTTATATTCACGTGTTTCCGCTCATGCATATCTAGTAATTAATTTCAGGCTCATTATCATTTTTCAATTTAAGGAAATAGTCTCCCTTGAACATATCCAGTTTCATGCTATATTTCCATTTAAACATGGTATCAATTACCATTTCATATTAAGTCATGCATTCATGTATCAGATCAGTCATGTATTTATGCATCAGATATGCATGGTCAGTATAATATATTCAGCTTATCAGTCATCCCAGTCATGAAATCATGCATCAGATAAACATGCTTAGAACTAATCTCAGAAAATCCGTGATGTCAGTCATGTACGCATGTTTCAGTTGGTCATGTTCAACATGTACTTTAGCTTATCATTTCCCCCATCTTAGTCAGTCCCATTCGAGGATGAATGTTCCCAAGGGGGAGATATTGTTAGACCCCACAAAAATCATAAGCTTAATTTAGTCCATTTATGCTTGTTAAGGGGGTCCCATACTTAGAAGGTTCTAACTAAGTTCCCAAACTTAGCCTATAATTCGCCTTCAAAAGTTGGCTATCTCATTTCGCCACCTTAACATCATTTAATAGTCTGTATTTTTGTTAATTAATAATCAGAGAGGGCCATAGGTGGTCCCGGATAAGTTTTGGGTTTTTTGGACCAAGTTTAGACCACGTTTGGAAGCCCAAAACAGTGGACCATTGCGATCTTGGAGCACCACATCGCCAATCGCGTTGGTTGATATTGTTGCAGGTTGCCAAGGTCAAAGTACTGAGGCTCGACGCGATGATGGCATGGCGCGTCGACTATCGCGTCGATGCCATGACGCGATGTGTCACTAATAGCGTCGGTGCCCAGTTCTCAGTAATTTAAATGTCCCATTCTCAGGGTTATTTCAGTCTTTTTTCCATGCCCTTCAGCCCTCATAACATAAAATTTATCCTTATTTTGGTTAATCCTATTCATTATTCACAAAATTCTCAAGGGAAAAACCCTAGGTCTATCAATTCAAGACTCAATTTCCAAGAGATTCCACCATCAACCTTCAAGAATTCACAAACTAAGGTATGTCAGGTGTTGATTTATGGATTCCTTTCATCCATAAAGTCCAAGAATCCTCTTTCAAATTATAAAACATGATATTTATGTTGTGGGTTGTTTGTAACCATATTTATCTTGTTGTATGATTCCCAATTTTGAATCTTTATGTGTTCTTTTATGAAACTACATTAGCATGCAAGTTGAAATCCATGAATTGAGTTGTTTATGATGTGTAAGTTGATGATTGCACCTATTCCTTAAGTTGTCCATGTAAGGTGTTTGAAAAAATTCCTAAGAGGATAAAAATTATGTATTATATCTCAATTGTGACTCAAATAATAAATGCATACTTTACCCTTATGACCAAGAATGACTTCCATGATATTGTGTGCATTATGAGTATTTGATGGAATTTTCATGAGATTAGGTTGATGAAAGTATGACATGTCCATATGCAATTCCATCCATGTACAACATTATGATAACCATTTGCTTCATGAAATCCCCAACTTATTGTATTATGGATTGTTTATATTGGTCATGCGTTGAAGAAGTGTCAAGTCTTGTCAGTTTCATGCTATCGAGTCCTGGGGGTATTTGTACCCAATAATTTAGTTGTGTACCTAGATTCAGTGTCAGTTTACATGATACTCATAGTCAATCCATGATCAGTAGAACTCAGTCAGTCATGTGACTCAAGAAAATTCAGCAAATTCAGTATCAGTCCAATCCCATTCAGTAATCTCAGGAATCTTGGTGATCTCAGTCAGTCATCATGTCTCAGTAGTATTCAGTTCACACCTTAGTAAACTCAGTCAACTAGCAGAACTCATTAGCATTCTATCAGTTAACAGAATTCAGTAGTATTTCGTCAATCAACGGAAATCGAGTGAACTCAGTTCGATCTAGTAAATCATAAAAAATTACTAACAGATCATTCCAGCCTAGTATGAACTAGGAAATCAATTCTGTGTCTATTTAGTTGGGAGTAGAATTCAGCACCAAGTGAATCCAGGGATGAGGACACACACTGTTAGCCAGTAGAGGGTGTGATCCTTAGTAGCAATCCCTGCTTTATAGAACTACGTATCCAGTGTAGGCTGAGATGTACCCCTACGAGTCTAGGGACTATACATCTCATTTGAGTTTTCCTTACATGAGGGGTTGACGGAAGAGATCCCTGTTAGAGAGGTATTACTCACAGCTTATCTTTACCCGTGGCACGGTATTGACACCCTTCCATCTGGGGTTATAAGTTTGACCTCACCAATTTAGATTTGGGGCATGTTGGTTAGATGATTACCTTCCACAGTCTTAGTTTTAGATCCAGTCTCAGTAATAGAACTCAGTTCAGTTCTATAGTTTCAGGACTGTCAGATACAGTCGCTCATATCAGTACGGAAATCAGCTAGTTCCATTAGAATCAGGGTTGTCAGACACAGTCACCCAGTTAATAGTATATTAATTATACAAAATTCATATTACTAGTATTTAGATTTCAGGACTGTCAGATATAGTCAATCAGATCAGTTCTTCATAATCAGAACTGTCAAAAATAGTTATTCCTTTATTAGTAATATGACAGTCGTTCCTCAGTACTCAATAGACTTAGTCATTCAGTATCCCAGTATTAGTACTCAGATATTAGTAAATCCACGTTATTAGAATTCATGAGTCAGTATTATCACGATCTCAGTCACAGTTACGTAAGCATGAATGTATTCTCACGTTCATGTTATTCAGTCAGTTAGTATTGTTCATGCATATGAACCACTGCATTCAGCTTACCTTACTTACATACCAGTATATTCAATTGTACTGACGCATTTGTGCTATGGTGTTTTATACCATAGGTTTAGAAGCATGAGCTCCTGAGCATCCTTAGTAGATCAGACATTCAGTAGCCAGACTAGCAATGAGTCCTTATCATTCGAGGATAGCATGATTATTTTATTTCTTTATTATTTTAGAAGTTTGAAGTTAGTTGGGGACATGTCCCATCAACTCCCCAAATTTTAAACAATTTTGAGGCTTTCAGACTACAACACATTCAGACAGTTATTTTAGTTATTTTGGTATTGTTATACCATATTTTCAGTTATGTATCAGTATTGAACCTTATGGACTTTCAGTTCATTTTTTCGCAGTTATGATATTATTATTATTATTTAGTATTCAGTTACATATATTAGTCATGGTTTAAGTTGTGGTCCTTCGAGATTATAAGCACCGTGTAGCATTCTGGGTACCTGATTCGGAGCGTTATAGGACCCTTCAAGATTTATTTGAAATCCTAAGTACACAAATAAACTATGCTACTCCACTAAATTTAACACTCTGGACTGTAAGGCCCTAAGATCTTATTCCAGAATGTCACACGGTGCTTAAGGCTACAAATAGTCCCAAGCTAACCCTTTGATCCTGCTACCTCATATAAATCTTACTTTGAGATGAATAAAGAAAAATGATGGTACTTTCATTTCAAAATCATAATGGAATATGAAGAAATACTTGTCTAAACAGTCAAAATACTGAAAGTCTAAACTTACTGATAATGTAGTTTGACAAAGCCTCTACTAATCAAGAACTAGAGAGGGATAGACCCCCAACTGACTCGACTAAAATGAAAGTAATAACAACTGAAAATCTTAGCAATAGGTTCTCAAACCATGAGGACTCACCAGCTGCGGAGTATAGACAAACGTACTCGGGAATCACTATCACTGCTGAGACTGAGCACCTGAACCTACATTATGAGACAATGTAGCACACAGACGTATATGTGGATCAGTACTTTGAGGATGTACTGAGTATATGGGGGTGTATGCATTTAAGTAAACAATGTTATCATTCTTTATAAAACATGCATGCTGCTATAAATAACTCATATAGCTTGAGTAAAACTGAAATCTGAATCTCATAAATCATGTATAATAAAGCATATAGTACAAATCTAGTGAGTCATTACACTTAGTTTTAAAATTTGTTTTCTCCATCTTATTCTCAAAACTTTTAAGTAAGATAAATCTTAAAAACAATAGCTTTTAAAACTTATACTTTTATCTTATGGAGAATAAGGGAGTTATTTAAAACTTAGAGATTTTAGGACTTTGGGAACCTCAAAATCAGAATTTCAACATATAAACTTTTATCTTAATTAGAGTAGGGGACTTCCTTGGGATTTTCTTCTAACCGACATAAACCATATGAGCCACATGGAGTCCAATGTCTTGCCTACATTGGGGAGAGCTGCTCTACCCTTGCCATCAGAATAGAACCTTAACTTTAGTAATCACTTATCTTAACCCACTTAGGGTAACTCAGAAACCTACGGGGGAACGTAGTTCTAGGACATGATACCTTGGAATCATACCCAACTCGATGCTAAATATTACACCTATGCTTAAGCTCAGAACTTTTAGGAAATCCACCTTAAAATAATTCAAGAGTCTATAATAAAGACCAAATATACTTCTCTTAACTGTAAGTCATAATTAATATGGATCCCTATCTTAGATTAGACCCAAAAGGTCAAATCTTTAACTAAAATCTGGAAATAGCTTAGCTATGAGGTACTTATGACCCAAACAATCTTGAACAATAATCTTTAAAGGGGGTCTTTTGTCCCAAATAGTAATCTCAAGTCAGATATCTCAAAATTCATGGTTGGTAATGCAATTACTCATAAAGTATCTTAAAATATGTAAATTTCATCAATAGGCATAGAAATATAAATAAAATCATGTAATTTAACTTTTAATACATAGGAAATCTCACAATCTTACAAATAATGAAAGTGGGTATGAACCCTAACTTAATTTCATGGAAAATATCATAAGTTGTAGGGCTTTGAACAAGGATATTCTTTCATTCTTGTGCCCAAAAGTTTTATTTTTAAGTGAGTTTGAAGAAATTGTATTTCTAGGATCTATACCCATATTTCTTATGCTTTAAGATTATGATGTTTCTTTATAAGTTAAGACTTATTCAGCGTAATATTTCATATTTATCTATGTTTCTATTCAAGAAAGTGATCTTATGCATTTAGTGTAGTATTTTTAACACAAAATTTCTATGAGTTGATAAAAGATTGCAATTTAACTATTATGGACACAACTTATTAGAAGTTCAAATTTACTAGTTCAATATACAAAAGTATTAAAACATGATAAAAGTGAAACACCCTGGGTTTGGGACCCTGGAAAATTTCCTAGATTTTTTATCTCTGGAAAGGATATGACTAAAGAAAATGACTCGTACATTGTGGCATCAGTGGTATGGGTCAGTCATATACTTACCAGTGTTGATTGGTGGGTAGGATTTGTTTTTTATATTGGATATGACTTGAGTCGTACGAGTCATATCGGTGGATACAAGTTGGTTGGTTACTTCACTTAATCTTAGACATGGTATACTAAGTTGTAGCTGATACGAGTGTCTCATCATGAGCCATAAGGAAAGGTACTAATCATACCATGGACTAGTATGGCGAATAATGTTCAAACTTCTTGGGATTCTATTCTGCCAGGGGTACGGGTCAAAGGTATGAGTCATATAGAGTGGGTACTATTGGGTTTGGGTGATTCATACCTTGGATAGTATTGTGTCCAAGAGAGGTAGCCTTGGGTACGAGTGGTGATTACCACTCGTATTGGAGGGTACGAGTGGTATGGATGGTCTACCCAGCTTACAAGATTTTTAGGACTTTAAGTGAGGGCAATCTAGACATTTTCCCACTTAACCTAATAAGGACCCACAAATTATATTCCTATTGAAAAGTTATTTGCCCTATTATTCAATTAATTAACACTTATAAACTTTTCTTAAATACTCTATAATTCTCTCTAAGACTTTTGGACAAGGGAAGCAAGAGTTTCATCTTAAGGATTAATTTGGGGTTTGTGTTGGTGAATTCTCTCTATCATCTTCTTGGTTTAAGGCATGTGATATTCCCTCATTGTTAGTTCCAACTAATGGCATGGTTTTATACAATATTTTAATGGTTTGATTATTGTATAGTTTTGGGTTTTCAAATAAATATTGGGGGTTTTGGTTATAAATGTTTGGTTATGGTTTTCCCATGTTTTAATTATGTGTTTACATATTTCAATGGCGGTTTGGATACTTGGTTGCATGGAAATGGTTAAATTGGTGTTTGGTTTTAGTCTACAAAATACTATGCCCCTAATATGTTTGATAAAATGCCTATGTGAATGCTTTTACTATATTTTTGAACTTTTAATGGAACTATGGTATGGTATGGCTTGGTAATAGAACCATAAATGGTATAAATGGTTTAAATGGTTAGGATTTGTTGAATGGAATGGTTTGGCATTCATGGTTATGGTTAATTGAACTCCTTGAGGGGTACAATAGAATCCCCCAAGAAAACATGATAATAAATAACTTGTGGGGTATATGGGACTCCCCCGAGCAAATATATGGGAAACTTATGGGGTACACAGGATTCCCCTAGGTTAATTTGGTAATTAGGTACATGGGAATCTCTTTACCTCCTAAGGATTTGGATAAGGATAATACTTGTAAGTTATAGTCGGTATGATGATACCACTATTAATAGCCTTGGTTAATAATAAATGGAATAATAGACTGGTTGGTTGGAAATGGTATTAATTGTGAAATAATGGTGGGGTGTGATAGAGAAACGTGAATGTGCGAGTCCAACGAACGGACACCAAAATCTCATATTTGCTAAACTAAGGGGTAGGGTATGGTGAACCTTTTATGATACTACAAAGTACATAGAAATCCTCTAAGTACATCGTACGTATGTATCATGGAGGGTGAGGGTACTTGGGAATCCCTTACTCCATAGTATCTCCAGTTAGTGCGGCTACATGCATTGGGGCTTATTCAGGGGGTTACACTGGACACATATAGACCATGGATGGTTAAGTATGGTAAGCTACAATTACCTAGGTTAATGGTTTTAAATGCATACTAAACCTGGTTCTCTTTCCCGGTATGGTAATATATATGTGTGTATGTATGTGGTTTGTATGCATATGGATAGCTTACTTAGTTTTGTTAAATGGCATTATTTTATCCTTATCGAAAGTTCATGCTAGTGTTCACCTGCTAACCCATCCTTGGGTGGTTGTATACCCACGCGATGCAGGAACCGGTAATTCTACTCCTCCTGCGTAGCATTAGGATTTGGGATTAGCACTTGGATTAAAGTGGTGATCTTTCATCTTTTAGTAAGGATATATTTCATGTTATTGATATTTTCATACACTTCGGATTATTTTTGGATATTGGTTTTGGTTATTGTTGGGGGCATGTCCCAACTGGATATTGGTTTCTTTTTTGTTAGAGGCTTGCTGGAACTTCTATGGGTTGGCATGGGTGGGATTGGTATTAGTGTCAGTCTTCGTATTGGCATTGGTGTTGGGGATGACACCCTTGGATGAAATTTCTCACTGTTCCATCCTTTTATGCTATTTTATGGAACTTGGTTTGGATTTTATTTCGGCTTTGGTTTACGTTTGGTTATAGTTATTAGTAGGTTTGGGATGATTGGACTCAGTTGGGTAGGCCACAATTATAGAACTATCCTAGAGTTTGGATTTTGATAATTACATGCTAACTTGTTGTATGCGTTGGATGATTGGGTTGGGGTATTAGGGGTGCTCCCCGATCCTGGTTGGACTTGGGATGCCCATTATGAAAAGACGCCAGTTGGGTCATGTCAAGTTTGTATCAGAGCTTTAGGTTCATGGTCAATTGGGAGTCTACAAATTTGTGTCTGGTAAATTCTCTTTTAGGGGTGTATAGTGCACCACACTCATAAGGGAGAGGCTCCAAGGGATATAGGAATGTTTTACTTTCTTGATATTTTGTTTCAAGCTGCAAGGTCTAAGGTCCTTTTTAATCCTTGTTTGTCCGCTTTTTGAGATTATGCCTCGATTGTCTAGAACACAAGAAAACTTTTTTGTCCCATCTAGGGACAATATGAAAGGGACACAGAGGATCCATACTCGATCCAGGGGTCCTGTCCCTGATATTTTTGGAGTTCCTCCGATTGCTACTAATCCTCCTCAAGGTGAGGTGACTAATGCAGAATTTCAAGAGTTGATTCATACTATTGCTAAGTTGGTTGTTGCTCAAGCAGAGCGGGATGCTTCTGGTGTTTTATCTATTGAGGCCACAAAGGTTGGCCAATTTATGAAGATGAGTCCTTCTACTTTTACTGGTGTGAAGGTGGAGGAGGATCCATGGGGTCTTTGGGATGAAATTGGGAAAATCTTTAGGGTGATGCAAGCCACAAATGTGGAAGGGGTTAATTTGGCATCTTATCAGCTCAAGGATATTGCGTACCAATGGTACGAGGAGTCATATAGAGATAGAGTTGATGCAGAAGAATTGTCCTTACGGGAGACTTTCTCAGATGATATTTTGGATTGCTTCTTTACTTTGAAGCTGAGGGAAGAGAAAGCAGAGAAATTTACTAAGACAAGGGAAAATGTCAATCAAGTAATATGCCTTGAAATTTCATCAGTTGTCTAATGTGTGAGCAGATGCTAACACATTTGAGGCTTTTAACTAAGAATAATTGCAAAGTCTTAAGCAACTTTTGTCCTTTTTGATTGTTTTCTATTTGACATTGTAGTAGAAGTCAAGAATCAAGAGAACCAACAATAATGTAAGTAAAAGAGTTCATTTCTAAGCAAGTAGAGAGGGAAGTATAGCTGACGACTTATCTGATAAGTCGTCATCCTTATGATAAGCTATCAGAGTTATCGTCAACCTTAGACAGAGAATGAGTTTCAGTTGGAATTCATGATGACATCTGTGATAGGCCATCAAAAGTGTGATAAGCCGTCAGGCTCGTCATTATCCTTAGACAGAGAATGATCTTTAGTTGGAATTCGTGACGATATCTGTGATAGGCCATCAGAAGTGTGATAAGCCGTCAGGATTGTCATTAGGCTTAGGCAGGAAATGGGATTTGAAGTGAAGAAGCGACAACAATTATGATAAATATTCACATGTCTGATAAGCCATCACGTCTCATCGTCATCCTAAGGCAGAGATTGTCAAAAGTGAAGATGAGCTGATGACATTCCTGATAAGTCGTCAGACTCCTGATAAGCCATCACACATGTCGTCACCTGTCTGAGAAAATACTGTGATCTATGATTTTGTTTCCATAATTAGGCTGGAGTATTTAAAGCATATGTTAGGGTTTTCTAATTATAAAGAGGGGGACTGACGTTTTGAGAATATCTTCTCTTTAGTTTTCTGACTTGAACCTTACAATTTTTTTTGGAGAGATTATTACAATTGTTTTAGGATTTTCAACTGTGAATCAAATCTGAGAAACACTTGTTGCTATTTATCTTGCTGTAAGTTCATATATCAAACTATGAATTCAACTTGTTGTCTTGATTATTTTATTATGAGTAGCTAAATTCCCTTAACCTGAGTTGTGGGATCTATGGGTTTGGGTTTGTAACATAACTAAGTGTTCAAGATTCTAACAGTGGTAGAAACTTCTTGCTAATTCCATTATTTTATACTTTGACTATTGGTTGGAAACGATAGGCCTTGCTTACTGGTGATTTTCTTGAGATAAGAAATCAACCCTAGTAAGATGTGAATTATCAACAGGGACTTGGAAGCATCAAACTTTAATTTAATAATTAATGTTGTAACAAGATTAATTAACTTGAGATAACATCCTGTTATGAAATATAAATTCCCTAAGTTCGAGAGAATTAGGTGGTTAAATGTCTAAATAGGTTGAGAAACATTTAGACATAACTACGACAAGGATAGTCTGTTGTTCCTACCTACCAGAATAATCTTGAACTATTACTAGCTTCTGTCAAATCCCAACACCCATAGTGAACATAACTCTGGTTTTCCTTATCATATTGATTTCAAACACTGAATTGAGAAGTAATTATTTGTTACCTTTCCAATAAACCCCATTCACAGGGAACTGATAACTATCAGTTGTTTAACTAACAAATAACTCAAATTCACACCATAATCCCTGTGTGATTTGACCCCAACCTAGTTGGGTTATATATTGATAACGATCACTTACATTCTAGTAAGAGAGGTGTAGTTTGAGCGTTATCAAAAATGGCGCCGTTGTCGGGGAATATGGATGTAAATTGAAGTTGTGTGAGCTAATTGACTGTTAGTCAAGTTTCCTAGTTTTACTTGTATATGTTTTTTTTGTTTGCTACAGGACTTTTATGGTGCATGCTAAGAACCAGAAGTTTCGAAGAACCATTATTACAATTTTATCCGAAACCGCAACTAATCGGCAGAATAGCAGATCCGCAGGAGGCTAACAGTCTAGCAGCCTTAGCTGGAACTCAGGTGAATGTGCAGAATGATGGTAAACAAGTAAGACATCAAAATCCTGAGGATGATGACTTGGGAGACGAGGAGTTGCTAAACCCTGGCAACCCAAGGTGTGCAGAGAAAATAGCTGCACCAGTACAACGTAATGCTAACATGAACCGTCCGTTCCGAGGAAGGAAAGATCACCAGCCGGTCCAGTGTGACCTCAATGATAATGATGATGGAATGGATGGAGAAGGTGCAACGGGTGCAATTATTCCTCCACCGTTAGCACCTGGGTCAAAATTCAACATTACGAGTACAATGATTCAACTCCTCAATCTGAAGGGGTTGTTTGGTGGCCTTCTTGGGGATGATATGAACTTGCATATGGTGAACTTTGTCACCATTTGTAAATATTTTGATAACCAAGGAGTGGGTCAGAATGCTATCTGTTTGAGATTTTTTCCATTGTCTCTGTCTAGGGAGGCAACATTGTGGCTTAATGAGCTGACACCCGATTCTATAACCAACTGGAGGCATTTGAAAGGAGCTTTCCTAGAAAGGTTCTTTCCACCTTCCAGGAGGGTACTATTGAGGGATGATATCAGCAACTTTAGACAGCTCCCAACTGAAGCCTTGCATGAAACCTGGGAGAGATTCAAAAAGAAGTTGGCGCAGTGTCCTAACCACAACATGACAGACATACACTTGATGGAGTCTTTGTATAGGGCTCTTAAATCTGTGAAAAAACCAATTGTAGATAATGTTGCTGGTGGTTTTTTTGTTGATCTTACATTCCCAGAGGCTTCAGAAATGCTTGAGAGATTCTTAAGAGAATGACCTAACAGAGTCGGGCATGGCATACCAGGGACTCTGTGGTAGCAAGCTCCACTGTTTCTGTTGGTATGACTACGGAACAATGTAGAAGAGACGAGGCGTGTGATCAATACATGGCTCACCAAAAAATGCAAATGGACTTGCTAACCAAGCATTTACTATCATTTAAAATAGAGAAAGTGAAGGTTGTGGGATCGCAGAGCAAAGTGGAGTCTGACTCAGAAGAAGAGGCAAACTATGTAAATAATCAGGGGGTTTCTGAGGCAATAGCCAATGAAATCAAGGTCATACTTATCATGACAAGGCTGGATATAAGAACCAGGAGCAAGGTAATTAGAGGAGCAATAATGATATGAGCGGGTTATATGTCCCTCCTAAAAATTGCAAGGCTGCTACAACAAGTTCTAAAAAGGTGTCCCTGGAGGACATGATGGCTAAATTGTTAAAGGGAGTAGAGGCTACCAACTCAGGGGTGACTACCATGAATACTGATTTGTCCTCTATGAGTCAGTTGGTAAATTCACACAACACTTCGATCAAACATCTGGAACAGCAAATTAACCAACTCTCCGCAGCGCTGAACCAGAAGAAGAGAGGAACATTACCCAGTGATACAGATTAGAATCCACAAAGTGATGGATCATGTATGGCAATTACCACTAGGAGTGGTAAAATATTACCCAGCCCTTCTGTAGGAAAAAGTTTGATTAAAGATGTGACTGAAGCAAATGATGAACCCAAATAAAAATGTCTAGTGCAGTTTGTGAAGCTGGATGGTTATGATGATGCTCTGAAACAAGAAAAAAAAGGAAAAGGAAGTAGTGGTGAAAACTCTCCCAACACCACCACCTCTCTTTCCTCGAAGATTGAAGAAGAAGGCTGACGACATAAAATTTAGTAAATTCATGGCAATGTTGAAGCAATTAATAATAAATATGCCTTTGGTTGAGGCACTCGAGCAAATGACAAGGTATGCTAAATTCATGAAGGACCTTGTGACGAAGAAAAGAGCGATGAGCTATGAACCGGTGGATAATCTCACCATTGTAGTGCTATTTTTGCACTATCCTTAGTGAAGAATAAGGCCGACACTAGAGCATTCACTATTCCATGTACAATCGGGTCTCTTAATTTAGCTAAGGCCCTATGTGATCTGGGGGCGAGCATAAATCTGATGCCACTAGTAGTGTATAAAAAGATAGGTTTAGGGGATCCTACCCTAACAAAAATGTGGTTGGTAATGGAGGATAGGTCTGTAAAGCGGCCACTAGGAATATTACATGATGTATTGGTAAAGGTGGACGACTTTATACTTCCTGCTGATTTTGTAGTCCTGGACTGTGAGGTGGATTTTGAAGTACCCATAATTTTGGGTAGACCATTCCTAACTAATGGGAGAGTAGTAGTGAACATAGAGATGAATAAGCTGAAGTTCAGGTTCAATGACAAAGAAGAAAAATTTGAAATGCACTCATCTATGACACAGCAAAAAGAGATAAGTGTCTTTTCAATTGAGGATGTGTTTTATGAAGATGGTAAAGAGGTCACAATATGGTGTCTTCATGAAGTCTGAGTAGTCAAGATAACCTAGTCGTGCCACAACAGTAAATCAGGCGCTACATGGGAGGCAACCCGTGATCCCCATGCTTGATCTACTCCAGGTATACCCTAACCCATAGTTTAGTTTTTCTTTGATTTTAAGTTGAGGGTGTAAGGTGAGTTGTTGTTGTAACAATTTTTAGTTGGCTAGGAGAAATACAATTACCTAAGGTAGTTAACGTGGTTTTGTTATTTTGTGAACACCTCTCTAATGGTCTGATTGTTTAACTGTGTGATTTGCATCTAATTGTGACCATTGTGCGTCTTGCTATGGTATCAGTTCTAGTGACTTGATAATCATTTCTAAACAATTGCATAAACTAGATAAGTAGTAACTTGTGATAGACTTGTGTGCCATGAGCGTGTGAGATCTTACTTTGTTCCCTTTGTATGTTGAATCTAGAACTTGCCTGGTTAGTCTTACCTAGATTGAAGGATAGGGGTTAGGAAAAGATCGTAGTCCTTCCCTATATATATAATAGACCTTGATCCGTATTTTGAGCCTGAATAGCCTATTTTTTTATGTTACCTATCACCATCTCATTTATATCATAATGAACCTATTTTGGCCCTGGTCCTCCTTGGACACTGTGCACCTTGACTTAGGCAAATAGCCTAAGTTGAAGGTGGTTATCATAGGGGTGCGTGATGTAAAATAAGTATGAAGAAAGGTAGAATAAAATAAAAAAAATAAAAAGCTGGGTGCAGTGGAAAAGAACAAGAAAAGAAAAGTTGTGAGAAAAAAAGAAGTGATTGTAGAAAAGACCGCACCCATCCTGAATATATGTGATCAAGAAAAAAGAAGAATAGAAAAAGGTTAATAAGTGATACCCCAGAAGCTAGTGTAGTGTCAAGGAGTCTTATTCACTTTAAATATCATCGAGAATCATACCAGCCCCTAGTCTACATTACAACCCAAAGAGAAGACCTATAGTGATCCTAGATGACCTATCTGAAAATCTTGGTAATGAAAATAAAGGCAAGCCTATGTTATTTAGTATACATTAATTGGAACTTTATTCTGAGAGTGAGTGTCTTTTGATTGTCCCCGCGGTTACATGTGTGATGTCTGATATAAGTGGAGTGGGACTTCTTTGTAGTGAGGGCACACTGGTTACGTTGCTAGTTGCTAACTTGTTTGGATAGTGTAATCTTGGTACATGCATGGTTGTTATTTCTGAATTGATGTCATATCTTAATTCTTGTGTGTTGCATTGTTGTTCTTTAATAATATGCACAGTTGTTGTTTTTAAATTAATTGACCTTGGAGATGGTGAAGATGTTACAAAGTCTTAAGCAACTTTTGTCGTTTTTAATTGTTTTCTGTTTGATATTGTAGTAAAAGTCAAGATGCAAGAGAACCAACAATAATGTAAGTAAGAGAGTTGATTTCTAAGAAAGTAGAGAGGGAAGTACAACTGATAACTTATCTAATAAGTCATCAGCCTTGTAATAAGCTATTAGAGTTGCCGTCAGCCGTAGACAGAGAATGAGTTTTAGCTGGAATTCATGAAGACATTTGTGATAGGCTTTCAGAACTGTGATAAACTATCAGGTTCTTCATTAGCCTTAGACAGAGAATGAGCTTCAAATGGAAGTTGTTACGACATCTGTGATAGGCCGTCAGAAGTGTAATAAGCCATCAGGCTCGTCGTTATGCTTAGGCAGGGAATAGGATTTGAAGTAAAGAAGTGACGATAATTCTGGTAAGTTATCACATGTCTGATAAACCGTCATGTCTTATTGTCAACCTAAGGCAAAGATTATCTAAAGTAAAGAGAAGCTGACAACATTCCTGATAAGTCGTCAGACTCCTGATAAGCCGTCACACACGTCGTCGCCTGTCCAAGAAAATACTTTGATTGATGATTTTGTTTCCATAATTATGCTGCAGTATTTAAAGCATATGTTATGGTTTTCTAATTATTAAGTGGGGAACTGACGTTTTGAGAATATCTTCTTTCTAGTTTTGTGACTTGAACTTTACAATTATTTTTGGAGAGATTATTACAATTGTTTTAGGATTTTCTACTGTGAATCAAATCTGAGAAAGACTTGTTGCTATTCATCTTGCTATAAGTTCATATATCAAACTATGAATTCAACTTGTTGTCTTGATTATTTTATTATGAGTAGCTAAATTTCCTTAACCCGTGTTGTGGGGTCTATGGGTTTGGGTTTGTAACATAACTAAGTGTTCAAGATTCTAACAGTGTAGAAACTTCTTGTTAATTCCATTATTTTATACTCTGACTATTGCTTGCAAACAATAGGCCTTGCTTACTGATTTGCTTGGGATAAGAAATCAACCCTAGTAAGAAGTGAATTATCAACAGGGACTTGGAAGCATCAAACTTCCATTTAATAATTAATGCTTTAACAAGATTAATTAACTTGAGATAACATACTGTTATGAAATATAAATTCCCTAAGTTCGAGAGAATTAGGTGGTTAAATGTCTAAATAGGTTGAGAAACATTTAGACATAACTTCGACAAGGATAGTTTGTTGTTCCTACCTACCACAAGAATCTTGAACCGTTACTAGCGTCTGTCAAATCCCAAAACCCATAGTGAACATAACTCTGGTTTTCCTTATCATATTGATTTCAAACACTGAATTGAGAAGTAATTATTTGTTAACTTTCCAAAAAAAACCATTCATAGGAAACTGATAACTATCAGTTGATTAACCCGCAGATAACTCAAATTCATACCATATTCCCTGCTAGATTCGACCCCAACCTAGTTGAGTTATATATTGACAATGATCGCTTACATTCTCATACGAAAGGTGTAGTTTGAGTATTATCAAAAATAGTGTCGTTTCCGGGGAATACGGTTGTAAATTGAAGTTGTGTGCGCTAATTGACTGTTAGTCAAGTTTCCTAGTTTTACATTTATTTGTTGTTTTTGTTTGCTGCAAGACTTTTGTGGTGCATGCAAAGAACTAGATGTTCTGGAGAACCATTATTACCAATTAATCCGAAACTACAACTAATTAGCAGAATGGCATACCAGTAGGAGGTTGACAGGTTAGCAGCCTTAGTTGTAGCTCAGGTGATTGTGCAAAATGATGGTCAACAAGTACGGTATCCAAATCCTAAGTATGACAACTTGGGAGATGAGGAGTTTCTAAACCCTGGTAACCCAAGGCGTGCAGAGCAAATAGCTGCACCAGTACAGTGTAATGCTAACAGGAGCAACTTAAGGATCTTCTGGTATTTATTGAGTTTGGTATTGATTTGATTTGATTTCTCCGGATAGGAAGATTGAGTTTGGTATTGATTTGGTTTTGGAAACTCAACCAATATCTATTCCTCCTTATAGAATGGTTTTTGCTGAGTTGAGGGAACTCAAGGAGCAACTTAAGGATCTTGTGGATAAGGGATTTATTCATCCTAGTGTGTCACCGTGGGGTGAATCAATTTTATTTGTGCACAAGAAGGATGGTTCACATAGGATGTGTACTGATTATCGATAATTCAATAAGGTAATGGTTAAGAACAAGTATTCTCTTCTAAGGATAGATGACTTATTTGATCAGTTGTAAGGTGCCAAGTTCTTTTCTATTATAGATCTTTGTCCTATATATTATTATCTTAATATTAGGGAGGTAGATATCCCTAAGATGACTTTTTGAACTCAGTATGGGTACTTTGAGTTCTTTTTTATATTATTTGGGTTGACAAATGCCCTGGCGGTATTCATGGATTTGATGAATAGGATTTTCAATCAATTTTTTTATCTTTCTATTATTGTGTTCATTGATGACATCCTAGTGTATTCTATAGGTGAGGTGGATCATGCTAATCACCTCTGTGTGGTGTTGTATACCATGAAGGAACAACAACTATATGCTAAGTTCTCCAAGTGTGAGTTTTTGTTGAATGTTGTGACTTTTCTGGTTATATTATTTCTAGTGAGGGGATAATGGTGGATCTTCAAAAGGTTTCTATGGTTAATTAGTGTCCTAGACCTACGAATCCAATCGATATTCAGAGCTTCTTGGGTTTGGTTGGGTATTATCGATGGTTTTTAGAGGGTTTTCTTCTATATCTTCCCTATTGACTAAGATGACTCAGAAGAAATCAAAGTTTACTTAGTTGGAATCATATGAAGGTAGTTTTGGGAAGCTTAAGGATAAACTGACTTCCACTTTGGTTTTGACATTGCCTGAAAGGAATGAGGGGTTTGTGGTTTATTGTGATGCATCTATGGTTAGACTTGGTTGTATTTTGATACAGCACAGGAAGGTGATTGCCTATGCCTTTAGGCAGCTGAAGGTGCATGACAGGAATTATCCTACTCATGATTTAGAGCTAATTGCGGTGGTTTTAGCCTTAAAAATATGACGGCATTATTTGTATGGAGTGCACATGGACATCTTTTCTGATTATAAGAGTCTACAGTATGTATTCACTCAGAAGGAGGTAAATCTCAGGTAGAGAAGATAGTTGGAGCCTCTCAAGGATTATGATATGAGTCTTCACTACCACCCATGTAAAGCTAACGTGGTTGCTGATACTCTTAGCAGGTTATCCATGGGTACTTTAGCTCATGGGGAAAAAGAGAAGAGAGAATTGGTGAAGGATATTCATTACTTGGCTAATCTTGAAGTCCATCTTCTAGACTTTAAGGATGGTGGTGTGACGATTCAGGAAGTAGTTTGATCTTCTTTTGTTGCGAAAATCAAGGAGAACAAAATGCTAGATCCTATCTTGATGAAGATCAAGAGTGATGTAGGTGGGAAAGAGGTAATGGTATTTGAGATCACTAGTGACAGTACCTTGAGGTTTCAAGGGAAGTTATATGCTCTCCATATGGATGGTTTGTGTGAAAGGGTATAGGCTGAGATGCATGAGTCGTGCTATGTTGTTATTACCAATTTTACCAAAATGTATCATGATCTCAAGGAGATGTATTAATGGAATGGTATGAAGAAATATGTGGCTAACTTTAAAGCTAAGTCTATGGTGTGGCAACAAGTCAAAGTTGAGCACATGAGGCCTGGAGGTTGTATCAACAAATAGAATTTCTAAAATGGAAATGAGAGGTAATTAATATGGATTTCATTATCGGTCTTCCTCAGTATTGAAATCAATTTTATTCGATTTGGGTCATCATGGATAGGATGACAAAGTTTGCTTACTTCTTACCAGTACGGACTAACTTTTTGGCGGAGCATTATGCGAGGTTGAATCTTCATGAGATTGTGAAGCTGCATGGGGTACCTATTTTGATTATCTATGATTGTGGTACACAGTTTTTGTCTTACTTCTTGCTGTCTTTTCAGAAGTATTTGGATACTAAGGTTTGTTTGAGTACTGTTTTTCATCCACAGATGGATCGGTAAGCTGAAAAAACTATTTAGACATTAGAGGATATGCTTTGTGCATATGTGATTGATTATGGTGGTAATTATGTTGACCATCTACCTCTTGAAGTGTTTACATATAATAATAGTTACCATTCTAGTATTGGAATGTCCCATTTCGAGGCATTGTATAATAGGGGTATAGATATCTTATTGGGTGGTTCGAGGATGGTGAGGTGGATAATTTTGGTCCGGATTTAGTTTATCAGGCTATGGAAAAGTTTAAGGTTATTTAGGATAGGCTTAAGGCTGGCAAAATTCTCCAAAAGTCCTATACAGATGTAAGATGTAGAGACTTAGAGTTTGAGGTTGGGGATAAGGTGCTCTTAAATGTGTCTCTATAAAGAGAGTAATGCAGTTTTATAGAAAGGGGAAGCTCAGTCCTGGTATATTAGTCCTTTTATGGTTTTGCAAAGGGTTGGTAATGTGGAATATGAATTGGAGTTTCCTTCTAGTTTGAACACCATTCATCCGGTATTTTATGTCTCTATGTTGAGAAAGTGTATTGGTGATCCTTCTTTGGTGGTTACTTTGGATGGTTTGGGTATCTCGGATTTTCTGTCTTATGAAGAGGTCTCGGTTAAAATCTTGGATCGGCAGGTTCATTGGTTAAGGACCAAGAATGTGGCCTTGGTTAAGGTTCTATGGTGGAACTACAAGTTGAAAGAGGCTACATGGGAAGCAGAAGTGGACATAAAGTCAAAATATCAGCATTTGTTCTTGGATCCGGACATTCTTACGAAAGGTATGTATTCTTATTTTATAATTTGATAATGCAAATGACTCTACTTTTTTTTTTGCATCTTTATTGAAGGTAAGAGTAGAGGTATCTGATGGGTGTAAGTCGTGCTTGTACCTATCCTTGTTCGTCATCCGGGGATGAATGTTCCTAGTGGGGGAGATTGAACCACCTTGGGTTTGGGATCCTGGAAAATTTCCTGGAGGTCTGGTCTCTGGACAGGGTATGACTGGGGGAAACAACTCATACACTAGAGTACGAGTGGTATGGGTCAGTCATATGCTGACCAATGTTGGTTGGTGGGTAGGATTTGATTTCTCGAATGGATTTGACTTGGGTGGTACTAGTCGTATCGGTGGATACGGGTTGGATGGTTACTTCACTTAATCTTAGACTTTGTAGACTAAGTTATATATAAGTATGAGTGGCTCACCATGAGTCGTAAGTCATGGTATGATTCATACCATAGACTCCTATGGTGGACAGTGTTCAAACCTCTTGGGATTATATTATGTTAGGGCTATCGATTAAAGGTACGAGTTGTATAGAGTAGGTACAATTGGTTTTGGGTGATTCGTACCTTGGATATAGTTAGGTCTAATATAAGTGGGCTTGGGTATTAGTGGTGGGTATCACTCATATTGAAGGGTACGACTGGTATGGATGGTCGTACCCACCTAATGGGATTTTTGGGAGTTTAAGTGAGGGAAATCTGGAAATTTCCCCACTTAACCTAATAAGGCCCCATGACTTATATTCATATTGGAAGGTTATTTACCCTATTATTCTATTCATTAACACTTAGAAACTTCTCTTAAACACTATAATTCTCTCTAAGGCTTTTGGGCAAGGGAAGCTAGGGTTTTATCTTAATGATTAATTTGGGGCTTGTGTTGGTGATTTCTCTCCATCATATTCTTGGTTCAAGGCATGTTCTCTTCCCTTATGGTTAGTTCCAACTAAAGGCATGGCTTTATATAATATTTTCATGGTTTGATTATTTTATGGTTTTGGGTTTTCAAATAAATGTTAGGGGTTTTGGTTATAAATGCTTGGTTATGGTTTTTCCATGCTTTAATTATATTATACATGTTTCAATGGTGGCTTGGATTCTTGGTTGCATGGGAATGGTTAAATTGGTTTTTGGTTTTGGTCTTGGAAACACTATGCCCCCAATATATTTGATAAAATGCCTATATGAATGTTTTTACTATATTATTAAGATTTTACTGGAACTATTGCATGGTATGCTTTGGTAATGGAACCCTAAATGGTTTGGATTGGTTAAATGGAATGGTTTGGAGAACATAGTTATGGTTAATTGAACTCCTTGAGGGGTACAGTGGAATCCCCCAAGTAAACATGATATTGAACAACTTGTGGGGTATATGGGACTCCCCAAAGAGAATATAATGGGATACTTTTCTGATACAAGTGATTTCCCCAAGTTAATTTTGTAATTGAGTGTATAGAAATCCCTTTACCTCCTTAGGATTTGGCTAAGGACAATACCTGCATGTTATAGTTTGTATGACAATACCATTATTAATAGCCTTGGTAAATAATAATGGGATAATGGATTGGTTGGTTGGAAATAGTTTTAATGGGGCAATAATGGAGGGGTGTGATAGCATACCGTGAAGGTGCGAGTCCAACAGACAGACACCAAAAACTCATGTTTCCCGACATGATGGGTAGGGCATGGAGACCCTTTTATGATACTATAAGGTACATGGGAATTCTCTCATTACACTGTACATCTGTATCTTAGAGAGTGAGGGTACATGGAAATCCTTTAGTCTTATGGTACCTCTGATTCATGTGGCTACAAGCATTGGGGCCCGTTTAGGGGATTACACTTGACCTATATAACACATGGTTAGTTAAGGACGGTAAGCTACACATACCCAGGTTTATGGTTTTAAATGCATGCTAAACCTGATTTCTTTTCCCGGTATGGTTATATATATGTGTGTGTGTGTTTGTGTGTGTGGATTGTATGCATATGGATGGCTTACTTGGTTTTGTTAAATGGCATTATTTTATCCTTATCCTGAGTTCATGCTAGCGTTCACCCGCTAACCCATCATCGGGTGGCTGTATCCCTATGCGATACAGGAATCGGTCATTCTACTCCTCTTGCGTAGCATTCGGATTCGGGATTAACACTTTGATATAAGTGGTGAGCTTCTATCTTTTCAGAAGGCTCCATTTTATGTTATGGATATTTTCAAACACTTTGGATTATCTTTAGATATTGGTTTTGGCTTTGTTTAGGGGAAGTCCCAATCAAAAATTAGTTTTCATTTGGTTAGAAGCTTGTGTGGAACTTCTATGGTTTGGCATGGGCGGGATCTGTATTGGTGTCGGCCTTAGTAATGGCATTGGTATTGGGGATCACACCCCTAGATGAAATTTCTCATTGTTCTATCCTTTTATGTTATGTCATGGAACTTGGTTTGGTTTTAGTTTTGGATTTGGTTTACGGTTTGGTTATGGTTATCGCTCGGTTTGGGACGGTTGGACTCGGTTGGGTCGGTCATGATTATAGACCTATCCCAGAGACTAGATTTGGATAATTGCATGCTATCTTGTTATATGTTCGGAATTCATCCAACTCAGGGTATGTGTTGGACGGTTGGGGTTGGAAATTAGGGGTGGTCCCCGATCCTGGTTGAACTTAGGATGCCCATTACGAAAAGGCCTCGGTTGGGTCGTTTCAAAAAGTTTCAACTTTGATTTATGATTACAAATAATATATGAAGTTCAAAAGAAATCAAGATCCTGATATAAATAGAAACATATAGTATTGTTAGATTAGTTAGCTCGTATGCTTTTTTTAAGGTGAAATTCATAGATATAGTATAAACAATAGTATGATTTTAGGAGTAATACCCTTAGCGTACCCTAGTTTAATAAACTACGTGCCACCATAGGTTATTATTCAGCTAGTCCAAATAGGCATGCAGGTTGCCCTGACGGGCATGTCATATATTATTCAGCTTTTCCAAACGGACATGTTTAGGTAATCACCCCAGTTATATTTTATACCCTTAAAAGGTATATTCCATGTTGCTCTCATGGTTTATGTCGGTTACCACAATCTCTCACAAAAAAGATGATTTTAGAAACTAAGTGTAATGACTAACTATTTTATCATATATTGCTTTATGACTTATGCCTATGCTTTTTTAGTTTTCAGTTTTATTCATGATCAGGGTGAGTCTATTTACACTTAGCATGCATGTTTTGAGATTATAATCTCAGTTTTTACTTATTGCATTCACCCCCGAATACTGAGTACATTCCAGAAGTACTGACTATATATATGTCTTTATGGCTACATTATTTCACAATGTAGGTACCAGTGGTAGCCCATCATCATGGTCAGGCAGTTCGCAATTCCATCTAGTAGGTGATGAGTTCTCTTTATCCAAGGACTCAAGTTAATTTGTAGATTTGGTGTTTTATTTTATTTATTTGTATTGATTAGAGAGAGTTAGGATCATGTCTTGGCTACCTACAGTCAGTTTAGTAGAGGCTCCATAGATAGTCAGTCAGAGTTTATGTCTTTAGTTTTAATTTTATTTTGTATAATCCTGTGATGTAAATGTTTTAAATAGTACTGTATTGAACAAGTTCAGCTAATGACATTTCTTTTGCTTATTATATTCATTTTTATGTATTTAATTCAGTTACTCATTAATTATTTTCAATATTATGAAAATTTGGGAGTGGGTGGTTGAGCAGAGGTTGAGGAGGATTGTGTTTATTTCTAAGAATCAATTTTGATTTATTTTCGATCGCTTAACTGCAAAAGTAATTAACCTGGTGCAGAGACTGGTGGAGTATAATAGGGAAAGGAAGAGGGACTTACAAATGAAGTTCATCGACCTAGAGGAGGCGTACAAAAAAGTCTCTTGGGAAGTTCTCTGCCAATGCTTCGAGGTGAGAGGGGTCCTGGTGGAGCACATCAGATTAATTAAGGACACGTATAATGGAGCGAAGACTTAGGTGATGATGGTGGGAGGAAATTTAGAGCATTTCTCTATATTGACATGGTTACACCAAGGTTCGACTCTTAGCTTATTTTTATTTTCCTTAGTGATGGATAAGTTGACGTGATGTATTCTAGGAGAGATGCCTTGGTGTATGCTATTTGTGGATGATGTAGTTTTGATTGATGAGACGCGGGGGGGGGGGGGGGGGGGGGAGGGGGGGTGAATGACAAATTCGAGGTTTGGAGACAAACCCTGGAGTCTAAAGGGTTCAGGTTGAATATGACCAAGATGGAGTACATGGAATGCAAGTTTAATGCCATGAGCTAGGAGGACAAGGTGGTAGTGAGGATGGATTCCATTACAGGATGAGGAGATAGTGAGGATGGATTCCCAGGTTGCTTGTAAGAGGGATAGTTGTAAGTATCTTAAGTCAATGATTAAGGGGAATGGAGAGATTGGTAAGGATATCTCTTACCATATTGGAGAAATATAAATGAAATGAAGCCTCACCTGGAGAGTTTTGTATGCTAAAAAGGTGTCTCTTAATTTTAAAGGCAAATTCTACTGAGTGGCAGTCTGTCCGGCCATATTGTATGGAATAGAGTGTTGTCCAGTCAAAACCTTCCACATTTAAAAGTTGAAGGTGGTAGAAATGAGAATGTTTTATTGGATGTGTGGACTTACTACGAGAGCCAAGGCTAGAAATAATACTATTTTAATGAAGGTAGGAGTCGCTTCGGTGGAGGACAAGATATAGAAAGTCAGGTTGAGATAGTTTTGGCATATGATAAAGAGGGGCACAGATGCTCTGATTCGTAAGTGTGAGAGGTTATCTTTGGATGGTTTCAAGAAGGGTAGAGGTAGGCAAAACAAATACTAGATGGAGGTGATCAGACGTGACATAGAGAAGTTACAGCTTACATAGGACATGACCCTAGATAGGAAGGCGTGGAGAAAGTGAATTAGGTTAGGGGTCTAGTGCATGTGGGTAAGACGTAGCTAGTGGTTAGGAGTGATTTGGTGTAGCTGGTCTAGTAGTTTTAGGGTTGTGTACATAGGTTAGAGCTTCTAGTTAGATAGGTTTGGGTATGGTGGGCACCTTTGGTTTGTTAGTGTGTAGTATCACTTTAGGGGTGTCTTATTTTTGTTATTCCATCTTTTTTCATATTTTATTACGACTTTGTTTACTTTCCTTTTTCTTGATCTAGGGATCTATCAAAAATAGCCTCTCAACTACTTTGGAGATAGTGGTATGGATTGCATACATTTTATCCTCCCAGACCCCCACTATGTTGGAATACACTAGGTTTGTTGTTGTTGTTGTTGCTCACAAATTATGCTAGTATTATGGGTTAGCTTGGGAACACGTGGGGTTCTAAGCACCATGTGATATCCAGGGGTAGTCTCGGGGCATTACACCTGGGCATATGCATGCAACATGGTCCATGATGATTAGAAACTGATGCACACTAATCTTTGTAATGATCATCTAAATTCTTGCATCCTTATTGGATTCCATAAGATCAATCACTACAAAAAATAATTATAAAAGATAAAATTAGATACTATTTTTTATTAAATAGCTCATCGGTAACTGCTTTTTTTTAAAAATATGTAGTCAATCTATCGCTAAATAGGTGTAACACCTCACATATTAGATCATCTTTTGAAATGTCCTGCAAGTGTGTTGATTCTTCTGATTTGGGTTATTTCACCCAAAAATTGATTTGTATAGTTTGAGATCATGTAGGAAATGTATGGATTAAAAAAGACAAAAAATAAGTAAGGGTGCCAAAATAGAGGTTAGGGCACCGTATGCACAGGCCGCCACCTTGGCCACAAAACTTTAGAGAGGCAGACTGCCTAACTTGGGTGGCCATTGCAAATTGCTTGCCTAGGAAGGTCAATGCCTTAGGAAGTGAATCCATGCACTCAATTCTTTTAAGGGTATTTTGTTCCTCCAACATTTGGGTACTCATTATGTACGTTCTAAAAACCCCTATGATAGATTAAAATACTTAGAAACATATGCTCTTCATTTATTTCCACCCTTTCTACCCTAAACTGCCAAGGTTTTAAGAAAAACTATGATAAGACTCAAGGAGGAACAATAACGCGGATTCTTCTTAAGGTTCTAGCATCTACTGTTAACTAAGAGAGAGCAAGGTATGTAAGACCATCCTTCATCTTGTTCCTCCCATGAATTTGTTCCCCATGTTCTCAAATTCGTCTTTTATGAATTAACTAGGATTAAAAGTAAAACCCTCATGTTTTGAATCCTTATGATTCATTATAAGATTCTAAGAATCCTCTGCGTAGGTGCTCCATTCATACGATATTTCTATGTGTAAATAAATCTTTTGGGTTCTTTACATGACTTTATGAATGTTTATGAAAACATAATGATCTCAGTGATAAATACTAAGTCTTTATGATTTCCTTGATTCTTGACAAAATCTCAAGAACCCTCCATTAAAATATTTGATCTCTACAATATGCTCTACTTCATGACATTTTGCAAGTATAATTCGTGAATTTAAATTTCTATGAAAAGAATGTACTTTTGTCTTGAAATCCTAAAGTGAATTTTTTATGATTTAGATCGCACGACTCACTAGCATAATTAGAATTATAATCCTGAGTACAAGGCTTACTAGCATGAAATAATGAATTATGATTTTGAGCAAAGGCTCTATAGCATGACTTATAAACCACGAATTGAGCCAAGGATCCATACGTATAATTCATTGACTTCTAAGACAAACATGTTTTTTCATGGGCATTATACCAAATTATGATATATGAGCTGAAAACTATTCATGATATTTTTGGAGTAAAAGTATACACCATAAAGGCATAAGTTGAGATAATGAATGCTCAAAACTATGTTTCATGGTGTTGCTTAAGTTGGAATTATCGTATCACTAGTTTGGATGACTCCTCTATGTGTTACTGACAAGGGCTTATCGTGGATTTACATGTGATGTATATATGTCTCATAACTAATAAGATATGAGATAACTTAGTTATGTGTCGTGGAAACACGACACTTTCGATGCTTAAAACAAAGAATTTATGCTTGGACTTAGGTTATTTTGGTAGATATGATGTGGTTTTGTGGTTGTTGTATGTGAATCAGTTTAACATTTGTTTTGGAATGAAAAATAGAAGAAGTGCTGACAATTCCATCTTACGAGTCTGTATTATGAGTAGTCAAATCATCATATGACTCGCAGCCTTACTCATAAGTAGGACAGTAACAAGAGTCAAGTTGGAAAACCAAGTGAAGAGTAGCTAGACTAGAGAATAAAAATTGTAAGATGTAGCTATGATTCATGAGGAGCAGTCGTAAAGATAGTAGAAGCCAAAGCTAAAGTTTAGTGTTAAAGTCATAAAAGAAGACGAGTCATAAGATCTAACTCATAATGAAAAGACGTAAAGAGACCAGTGTCCAAAGCTTGAAATCCTGTGGCTCAAATAATGATGAGTGAAGTCCATGAGTCGTAAGGAATTAATACGACTATTGGTAATGAGTCGTAAGCACAACAGAAGCTTGAATGCCTAAATAACAGATATTGGAGTACTTACGACTAGCATTGTACGACTTGTAAGAAGACCTTACGAGTGGACTACACTAGTCGTAATGAGTGCCAACATACTTTTCCTATCCCATTTTTATTAGGAATTCTTTATTATTTTGAGTTACTATAAATACCTTAGGGTTATTCCTTTATTAGGTTATGCACTATTATGCACTTTTACATTATTTTACATACTTTAAGCATACTTTGATCATTGATACTTTGTGCTTGAGCTTTTTGAGTTTTATTCAATTGGGGACTTTGAAGTTTCTTTCTCTCATTATTGTGCTTTTAATTACATGTGTTCTTTATTGATTATCATGGATTGTTGTATGAACATGATCGGCTAATTTTTCTGACAAGGGTTGTGGGAACCCTGGTGGAATAACTACATAAATGACATGGGAGATTCATCTAGTTTGTTGTAATAGAATGTATCTTAATCTTCTTCATATTAATTGACCTCAGAGCTACTGTAGAAGTTTGAGAATTGTCTATATTCGAGAACGTCCTCACGAGGGAGTATGAGATTTAGAAAAAGGGATTAAGATAGTAATTTGAGATTCACGTCCATAATATAATTCTGCCATCTTATCTAATCAACTTGAGAATCAAAAGGTTAAAGTTGAACTAAGGTTATATATAAGGAGAGATAAGGCGACGCCCTGAGACTCACAAGGTAAAGGGTGAGATTTATAAATGTGCTCACAATACAGTTGATAATACATAGCTTGTCGACTTTACATACAGAGCAGTTTAATAGGTTAGTTGAACATGAAAATTTTATGGAGTTGTAAAAATAAGGGGAACATAGTCCTAGTGTTCTTCTTCTACTATTTACAAACCCAAGCATTCAAGTTCTGTTACTATTCACTGTTGACTACAAATACCCCCCATTTACTTTTCTGCATTACTCGTGGATTTTTTCAAGTTTGTGATATTGTTCAACATTTTCCCTGTGGGTTCGACCCCAATCTGGTTTGGGTTACAATATTTGAAATTATCCGCAGCATACTTCCTTGGAGGTTAGTTTTGGGCGACATCAAATTTTCGCACCACTGTTTGGGAAGACGGTGTAAATTTTTTATTAAAGTTGGTAAAGTTCGCAAGTTTTATTTTTTGTTTTTGATTTGGTATACGCTGATGTATACCAAACACTAGGAGTAAAGACATTCCCTTACTCCCATTGGATCCACAGCCCAAAATAATTCTTAAAACACCGAGAATGATATCAGAGAAAGTTCGTGATAGTGTTCCTACTAGGGTTTGAGACCCTCAGATTTTACCTTCTCCCCCTCCTAATAATACATAGAATATTGTAGATAGACTGACTGTGCAATTTTTATCAGAAGCAGCTGAAGAGGCTAGATTAGCTAAGGAGGCTCGATCAGCTCAAGAGGCTAGGATGGCTCAACAAGCAGAACTAGCCAGGCCAAGACAAGTGGTCGAGCATCGAGATAGAGTTCAAAGAGGCAGAGCTCCAATGATTCCTGCATATCATTATCTTTAGCCATATGATGAATATGAGGACATGGTCTATGTTGATCCTACTAATACAGCAACCATCATTCCTCTTTCTCTACCCCCTAATGTTGAATTTAACAATACTAGTGCTATAATCCAATTACTAAACGTTAAGGGTGTGTTTTTGGGATTAACGATAGATGATGCAAACATTCGTCTTGCTAATTTTACTGGGATCTGTACATCATATACTATTTTGAGGGTTAACTAGGAAGCTTTGAAGTTGAGGTTGTTCCTATTTTCGGTGATAGAAGAAGCATCACTTTTGTTAAGGGAACTTCCCAGAGGTTCAATCATTACTTGGCATGAGTTGTTTAGATAATTTTTGAATATGTTTTTCTCTCCTACAAGGAGCTACAACTGAAAGATGAAATTTACAATTTTAGATAGTTACCTGCAGAATCCATATATGATCCATGGTTAAGGTTCAAAAAAAAGCTTAGCATGGTACCTAATCACTGAATTATAGGGTCTAATTTGTTGGAAATCTTCTATAGATCACTGAATGTCTGTTCTAGAGCAATGTCAGATACAATTTTGGTAGGTGTTTTTATGCGTCTTTGGTGGGATGTAGAATAAGAGATGCTAGATGATATTTCTATGACTTATCGAGGTTGGCACACTAGAGATGCTAAGAGAGGTACAGGTACTTATTCTATTGGAGTAGCTAATGATTATGGAGTTGTTCATGAAATGTTAGCACAAGAGGTTTCCCAGCTTCGAACAAACATTGGACTTTTTATAAAATAATTCATAATAATAAGTGCTGAAAAAGTGAATGTTTTTGGGGCGCAGAGTTCTTCTAGAACTTACAAGACCGAGTCTAAAGAGGAAACGAAGTATCTTAATTGTCAGTTGGTGGATTTCCAAGATGAAGGAAAAGGGAATCAAGGTCAGAACTATTATAATGATAGATACCAAGATAGAAGCAGAGATCAAAATGGTGATTAGAGATGTAAAGAGACTACAAAGAGAAGAGTGGCATATATGTCCTACCAAGTAGTTGGGATACAGATTCTATAATGGAGGCAATGTTGTCAAAACTAGTCAAAGGCCAAGAAAGTCAAGAGAGCTATCTTAAGGAGATTAATCAGGACCTATCAGGGCTGAATCAGAATATTGAGTCACATGCTACCATAATCAAACAACTGGAGCATTAGTATGGCCAGATATTGTCCACATTGAATCAAAGGTAGATGTCACTCTTCCTAGTAATATAGTGCAAAACCCAAAGAATGACAGTCATTGTCATTTCATTACCACGTAGAGTGGTAAAACCATCATGGATCTATCTATACCTAGCTTGATCGATTTAATGAATCAAGATGATCATGTTTATGTTGAGAGTAGCAACAAGAAAAATAAAGAAAAGGATACAGTTAAGGAACCTATTTTGAAGACTATCCCAAGACCTCGCCCTCTATTTTCTTAGAAATTGAAAAAGAAGAAAGAAGAGGGTAAATATCAAAAGTTCCTGTCTATGTTAAAAGAACTATCTATTAACATTCCACTTGTTGAGGCATTGGAACAAATGCCTGTTTATGTAAAGTTCATGAAAGATTTAGTTACCAAGAAGCGGATAGTCAATAATGAGACATTTGATAATGATCATCACTGCAATATTGTTGCCACTAAATCATTGGTAGAGAAGAAGGAGGATCCTAGAGATTTCACTATTCCTTGCACCATTGAATCTTTTAACTTTTCTTGAGCACTATGTGATATGGGAGCTAGTATCAATCTAACACCACTAGTGGTGTTTAAGCAGTTGGGGTTGGGGAACCCAAACCTATATCTATGAGACTAGTAATGGCAGATTAGATGGTAAAATGCCAATTGGTATTCTATGCAATGTAATGGTGAAGGTGGATTCTTATATCTTTCCTGCTGATTTTTTTATACTAGATTGTGAAGTAGACTTACAAGTTCTGATTATTTTAGGCAGGCCAGGCCTAGATATAGGAAGAACTTTGATTCATATGGAGTTAGGACATCTGATGTTCAGTCTCAAATATGCGAAAGTGATATTAAATGTATGCCAATCCATGTGAAAGTCAGATGAGTTGAGAGTAGTATCTATGATTGATGTTTTTAAAGAAGAGATGGTCTCATTCCATGATCTTGACGCGGTAGCTATTTGGGATATTACTTCTATAGTATTTCCTATTGAAGAAAGGTTGGGTGTTGAAGCCTTAGAGCATTGATTATCAACTTTGACAGCGATGGTATTGACGACTATAATGAGATGGTATGTGCACTTTATGGGAGTGGTTCTTATAGAGTTGCACCAAAGAAATAAGATTTGGATCTGAAAAATAGAACCACTCCACCTATTCGCCCGTCTATTGAGGAGACACCCATCTTAGAATTAAAATCCCTCCTATATTATTTGCGTTATGCATTTTTGGGGGCCAACAACACTTTACCGATAATCATTGCAGCTGACTTGATGCAGACAGAAGTTGAAGATTTATTATTAGTGCTACAGAGATTCAAGAGGGCCATTGGTTGGTCCATTGCAGATATTTTAGGTATTTCTCCTGGTCTTTCTATTCACAAAAACCAACTTGAATTAGGTCGTATTCCAAGTATAGAATGTCAGTGTCGGCTTAATCATCCTATGTAGGAGGTGGTAAAGAAAGAGATAATTAAGTGGCTTGATGTTGGTGTATTATATCCAATTGTTGATAGCAAGTGGGTCAGTCTAGTACAATGTATTCCGAATAAGGGTAGCATTACTATTGTTCCCAATGAGAAGAATGATCTAGTGTCAAATAGGCCACTTACATGATGGAGAGTGTGCATAGATTACAGGAAATTGAATACATGAACCCAGAAGGACCACTTCTCGATAGATGTTGGTGTAGTGTATCCCATTGTTGATAGCAAGTGGTTCAATATGATACAATCTTTTCTGAAAAAGGGCGGCACTATTGTTGTGCCTAACGAGAAGAATGAACTAGTGGAGGAGAGGCCACTCACATGATGGAGAGTGTGCATAGATTACAGGAAATTGAATACATTAACCCAGAAGGACCACTTCCCCGTGCCCTTTATGGTCCAGATGCTTGATAGACTTGTGGGCATAGGGTAGCACTAATTTCTAGATGGTTATTCAGGATATAACCAAATCACTATTACACCCAAAGACTAAGAAATGACAACCTTCACTTGTCCTTATGGGACCTTTGCATTCAGACGTATGCTATTTGGATTGTGTAATGCTCCATCTTTATTATAGAGGTGTATGATGTCAATATTCTCAGACATGGTAGAAGACACCATCAAAGTATTCATGGATGATATGTTGGTAGTTAGTGAATCTTTCGATATGGAGACCTAAGCCTTGGGCCTTCATTGTTATGGCAACGACTCCTCTCACAAAAACAGGTCTGATCACGGGTCATTAAGAGAAGTCATGGCCATAGACTTGATTTTGGAGTTTCTTTGTACTATAATGATAGGTACATCTAACGACTCGTTAGGGCTGATAATGAGAAATATGCTGGACTCATCACCACTAGGATAAAATTTGGGATCCTTAACTATTGTGGCAATGAGTCTAGGCCACGACTTGTTACGATTACTAATGGGTGATGGGTCATTAACTGAGCCATTACCACTAGCAATTTGACAGTGCCTTAGACAAAATGCCATAACTTTTTACCACGATATCGGATTAAGAGAAGACTAGTGGCATTAGAATGCTAATTTAATGTCCTACCTCGTGATAGGTCTAAATATTAAAAACCTAAGGTATTATAATATATCCTCCTTGAGATCATTAGTCCCTGAATAAAACTGACTAAGATAATACATTAGGGGGAAATTTAGATTTTTTACTAAATACCTACGTCCTGAATCATGAATTGATATCTGAATCCGTGACTAATTCATGATCTGGACTAAACTCATGAATTCATGATATGAAATAAAAATGGTTGGATGGATGAGATAGAAATGAAAGAATTAATTAATTAATTAAGGAAACTATTATTCAAGTTGGAACTGATTTAGAAGAGAAAAGATGGGGGTATTTTGTCATCATATCTGCCTCTGCTTTCCAAGTAGCTCCCTCAAGAAACTGATTCCTCCACGGAACGTTTACCAAACTAAACTCTTTATTCCTTAACTTGCAAATCTGATGATCAACGATCTCAATAGGGACCTCCACATAAGAGAGGCTATTTTCCATGCCAACCCTTTCTAAAGGAACTAATTACGTTGGGCCACCAATGCATTACTTCAACAAGGAGACATAGAAAATCAGATGCACTGATGCCAACTCTGCAGGCAATTCCAACTGATATGTTACCTTACCAAAATGACTCAAAATCTTATATAAACCAACATAGCAGGACTGACATTTCCTTTATTATCAAATCTCATAAACCATTTCATGGGAGAGATCTTTAAGTAAGAAAAATCTCACATATTAAACTCAAGATCTCTTTACCTCACATCGGCATAGGATTTCTAATGACTTTGCACAGTCTTCAGCCTTTCTCTGATCAGCCAAACTTTTTTCATCTCCTTATGTAATAAATCTAGGGCTATTAACACAGCTTCACTAACCTTAAATAAACTAATAGGAGATCTATACATCCTACTATAAAGAACCTCAAATGGGGCCATCTGAATAATGAAGTGATAGTTGTTATTGTACGCAAACTCAATCAAAGAAAAGTGATCATCCCAACCACCCGTGAAATCAATCACTCACACTCTCAACATATCTTCTAAGGTTAGAATGGTCCTATCACTAACCACCTGTTTGTGGGTGAAAGGTTGTACTGAGATGAACTTGGGTACCATGGCCCTTTTAAAAAGCCTTCCAAAAATGAGAGGTGAACTAGGTACCTCTATCTAAGAAAATGGTCAAAGAGACTCTATGTAACTTCACCATCTCCCTAAGATAGATATTAGCATAATCTTTGGCTGAATATTAAGTATTAAGTGGCAATAAATAAGCTGACTTAGTCATTTGGTCTACAATAATCCAAATAGAGTCATATTGTCGACGAGTATGAGGCAACCCTATAATAAAGTCCATACTTACCACTTCCTACTTACAAGTAGGAATACCTAATTCTTGAACCATACCACTAGGTCTCTGATGCTCAAATTTAAACTGCTGGCAATTTGGACACTTAACCACAAATTCTACGAGTGTATGTTACTACTAAATGGATTTGGTATATGAGTGTATGCTACTACTAGGTGGGTGTTCTATTTCTTATGTCTTAGTTCATATTTTCCTTATTCCATGTTGCTCTTATTTCTCGTATTTCATATGTCTCTTATTTTATTATTTCTTATTCTTTATTTTGTTTATGTCATCCATCCCCTTGTTTACTATCATTTATCTTGAGCCGAGGGTCTATCCGAAATAGCCTTTCTACTTCTTCAGAGGTAGTGGTATGGACTGAGTACATCTTACCCTCCCCAAACCCCACGATGTGGGAATACACTGGGTTTGTTGTTGTTATTGTTGTAACCATGAATTCTGTGATATACTTCTTCACGCCATTCCACCAATAGACTTCCCACATATTATGGTATATCTTAGTAGCTGCTGGGTGAATAGAATATTGAGAACCTTGAGCTTTTACTAATATCTGTTGCCTTAGATCATACATATTCAGATCATATAATCTGCCCTGATAGCGAAGAACACCAACTCCCTTATGGGAGAAAACTTCAACCATATAATTTTGAACTACTTCTTTCAACTTTAGTAAAATAGGGTCTCTATATTGTTTTTTCTTTACTTCAGCTACCAAAGAAGATTCTGAACTATTCTAAACCCAGACACTACCTTAGGCTAAATCAACCAATCAAACTCCCAACCTAGAAAGTTGATGGACCTTACAAACTAACTATTTTCTTTCATCCATAATGTGCGAAACACTTCCCACAGACAATCTACTAAGGTCAAGGCCACCACATTGGCCTTACCCAGTTTATACAATATACTCATATCATAGTCTTTTAATAACTCTATCCACCTTTTTTGATGAAGATTTAGATATTTTTGACTAAACACATATTAAAGACTCTTCTGATTAGTGAACACATCGACATGAGACCCATAAAGAAAATGCCTCCAAATATTTAAGGAAAATACAACTACTGCTAACTCAAGGTCATAAGTCGAGTAATTCTTTTCATGGGTTTAAGCTCTAGAGGCATAGGATATAACCTTGCCCTGTTGCATCAACACACAACCAAGGCAAACTCTAGAAGAATCACAATAAACTGCAAAACCATTTAAACCCACTAATAGAGTCAAAACTAAAGTAGAGGTGATTCGATTCTTCAACTCTTAAAAACTATTCTTAGAAAAATTAGACCGCTAGAATTTGACTTTCTTCGGAGTCAGTCTAGACATGGGAGAAGCAATAGATTAAAATCCTTACACAAATCATCTGTAGTAACCAGATAAACCTAAGAAACTCTAGATATTTGAGGGAGAGAAGGGTCTAGGATATTTTCTTACTGCTTTGGTCTTTTGAGGATCAACTTGAATGCCTTCACTAAAAATATATGACGAAGGAATGTTACTGATTTCAACAAAAAAATTCACTTCTTGAGCTTAGTGAATAACTGGTTATCCTTAAGAGTCTAAAAAATAATCTCAAATGGTATTCATGCTCACTTTCACCACAAGAATGTCAAGGATGTTATCTATGAAGACTATAATGAACATTTCCAAGTATGGTTTGAACACTCTATTCATTATGTCCATAAAAGATACAGGAGCATTCATTAGTCTAAAAGACATAACTACAAATTTAAAGTTACCATACCAAATTTTGAAGGTTGTTTTTGGAATGTCACATCCTCTTAATCTAAGATGATAATAGCTGGATTTAAGGTCTCTCTTAAAGAAAAAATTGGCACCCTGAAGTTGGTCGAACAAGTGATCAATCCTGGGGTTGGGATACTTATTCTTTATTGTGACTTTGTTCAACAGACGATAGTCGATACATATTTTGAGGAAACTATTTTTCTTATGCATGAAAAGAGACTGGAGCACCCCATGGAGAGAGATTAGGCCTGATGATACCCTTGTTTAGAAGATATTTTAATTTCTCTTTCAATTCTTTTAGCTCATTTGGATCCATTCTATAAGGCAGAATTGATATAAGATGAGTATTTTGAAGGAGATCTATTTCAAAGTTAATTTCTCACTCGGGAGAAACTTTGGAAGGGTCTCCAAGATATACTTTTGGAAATTCATTTACTATAGAGACTGACTTAACACTAAGGATTTTGAAACTTGAGTACTTGACTTGAATGATATGATAGATGCATCCATTAGAGATTATTTTTCTTACTTTAGTGAAAGAGACAAACTGACCTATAGGCACTAAGGTACTAGTTTTCCACTCTATAATAGGATCATCTAAAAACTAAAATTGGACTACTCTATTTTAACAATCAATTGAGGCATAGAAAGAGTGTTGCCAATCTATGCCTAAGATGAAATCAAAATTGATCATGTCTCGTTCTATGAGATTGACTGAAGTGGCTTTCTAAAATACTGTGACTTGGCAATTTTGGTATACCCGTCTGGCTAAGTTAGAGCTACCAACTGGAGGAGAAACTAAGAAGGGTTCTGCAAGAATTTCAAGGCTAACACCAAAATCTCCTACTATATAGGGAGTCACGAAGAAATGTGTGGCTTCAAGATCTAATAATGCGTACACATAAATATTAAAAACTTTCAACATACCAGTAACCATATCAGGAGAAATATCCTGATCATGTTGATTTTAAAGGGCATAAAGCCTATTCTAACGCTACCCACTAGTTGCACTAAAAGTGGCACCCTGCTGAGTTTGGCGACCTACTGAAATGGCTAAAGAGTTAATTTGACTCTATTGATGATCATCTCTACCCTAATATGTAACCATTAGTCACTTTCTTTCTCAGTGACCTGACTTGCCATACCCAAAACAAACATCATTACAAGTCGTGTTGTCTTTCTTATAATTCATACCATATCTCTTGCAAATTGGGTTAGTGAGAGAACTATTCACTGTGCCCCAAGACTTAGAGGCTGGCGCCCTATCACAAGTATCCTTCCTTAACTTAGAAACTAGGGCACTAGCAGAAGATTAGGCTGGAGCTGAAGATTTTCTAGTAGAACTGAGAATGATTTCCACCCTCAGACATCTACTGAAAGAAATTAAAGCTACCAATTCTGGCCCTCTAATTCTCCCTTTCTCTTTCCTTGATCTTTTTCTTCTCAATCTGTTGAGCATAGACCATTAATAATCTAGAAAAATCCATCTCATTAACCAACATGGTCATTCTATACTCTTTGACCATGTTGTTAGAAACTCTATATACAAACTTACTCATTTGAGCCATAGAATCAGCCACTATAGTCGTAGCATACCTTGCTAACTAGGTAAACATGAGTGAATGCTCCTTCACACTCATACTGTATAGCTTTAAGTTGATGAACTCTTGTACTTTGTCTTCCTTCAACTCAAGTGGGAATAACCATCCAAAAATGCAGTAACAAACTCATCCCACTCTATTATCCCTACATCTACACCTCTATCTTTCTTCCATAGCTTAAACTAAGTGTAAACCACTCCTTGCAGTTGGTATGCAACCAACTTGAACTTTTACTCAAAGTCAAACCTATGATCTCAGTCACTTTCTGCACATAACCTAAAAATTCTTATGGGTCCTCTTTAGTCTTGGACCCAAAGAACGTTGGGGCATTTATACAAATGAAGTCTCGATTCTTGTTTTTTCAGACATCATTATTTATTTAGCTGGGGTAAAAACTTGTTGATTATTTTGAGTAGACATATATTAGGATAATGTTGTGAAAGCAGACCTGAACTCAGCATGAGAGACCTGCTCATTCAGAGGGTCTTTTGGAATTGGTGGTGGTGTTGGCTAATTCACATTCCTTCTTTCATTAGTTCTTCTGGGAGGCATTATCTATAAATGAATAGAGAACGAGTTAAAAGAGGAAGTTTAATAGAGTTCACACTCTATCGCATAACATGAATCATGAAAGAAGTGAGACTTTCCTCAAATATTTTATAGCCTCTCACTCATAAGCATGGCATGCTACACACCCATGAACAAGAATCTACTTAGCACAACTTTCAAATACCCTTGGACACTTTAAACCTTGTGCTCTGATACCAAGTTTATTATGAGCTGATACTACCCCTAGTCATAATGCAGTACTTAGATCCACAAGTGATCCCAAGCTAACCTATGGCCTAGAATGCATTGGGATTATAAATAAAGTAACACTGATATACGATATTTGTATATATATGCTCAACATGTTAACATCTAGAAAATGGAAACATAAGCATGATTTGAATTGCTCATAACATATAGACTGATATATATATATATATGTATATGTATTAATTTCTCAGGTATCTAGGGTTCATAACCCACCAACATTGACTAATGTAACTAGAAATGATAATAGTCAAACTGATCATAATAGGAAACACTATACTTTAAGCCAAAAACTCAATGATGGATCATATTAAGGAATTTCATGATTTTTAGAGAATAGAAGATGTCACTCTTACGGGAAGTAATGAATTCATGGTGTGATTACAAAATAAAGTGAATAAATTAAAGAAACTTCAAATTTGACCTGGAACCTAAAATTGAGGAAAAGTAAACTCGAGAATGGAGAAGTCTTCTAGACTCAATGGATAGAAGGAACCCATTGATAAAATCCCACATACCTGGAAGTGAATTGCTTGCAAAATGTCTTAGAACTTGAACTTGAGATGGAATAACACTAACTTGGATTAGGGAGAAAAATAATCACCTTTTTTTGAAAAGTGTTTATGTATTCTGAGTTTATGAGGAGTTAGGGTAAATTAATCACCAAATGACTGATGTTGGAATGCCTAAATGATGTGGACTTGGGGTTAAAATAATGGGAAAGACTTAAAATCCATTTTAAAATTGTTCAGTAGTTCCTGGTGAGCAGTCATCATGGCTCACACCATAACTTATTATGTCAGGTCACGAGTCGTGGCTTGAGTCGTGATATGGGGACTTGGGTCTTCAGAATTCACTATTATGACAAAAACTTCCATTTAATGACTTGTTAGGTTTTATCATGAGTTGTTAGGAGAAGTCGTGGTCAGAGACTTGATTTTTGAGTTTCTTCTTATTGAGATGATGGGTCCACTTTATGAATCATTAGGGATGATAGCGAGTCGTATGCTGGACTCGTCACCTACGGGAAATAATTTTGGATTTTTCACTACTGTGGCAATGAGTTTAGACCATGACTCATTAAGTCTTGTAATGAGTCATTGTCTGAGTTGTTACTAATGGCAGTTTGATAGTGCCATAGACAAAATGCCATAACCTTTTACCATGATATCAAATTAAGGTGAGACTGGTGGCGTTGGAAATCTAATTTAATGGTCTATATTTTGATGGGCCTAAAGTTTAAGAACTTGGGCTATTATGTCTTACTCCAGAGCATGATATTGAGTTTATTATTGATCTTGATCCAAGCGTTCAACCTATTTCTATAGTATTTTACCAGATGACTCCTATTGAGCTTAATGAGCTAAATTCACAGCTTCAGGATCTTCTTGGTATGGGTTTCATTAGACTGAGCGTGTTACCTTAGGGAGATTCTATCTTGTTCGTGAAAAAATAGATTGTTCGATGCACATGTGTATTAATTATATGAATCTTAAAGAGGTAATCGTGAAGAACCGGTATCCTATGCCTCACATTGATGACATTTGACCAGCTTAAGAAGCAGTGATATTCTCTAAGATTGAATTGAGGTCCAATTATCATCAGTTGAGGATATCCCAAAGAAAAACTTTAAGACCGATATGCTATTATGACTTCCTAGTGGTGTCTTTTGGGTTAACCAATGCCCCAATCGTGTTTATAGATTTGATAAACCGCGTGTTCAAACCGTATTTTGATTATTTTATGATTTTTTCATCGATGACATCCTTGTGTATTTGAGGAATAAATAGGAACATATGCAGCATTTGAAAATTATGCTCCAGACTTTGAGAGATCGTAGATTTTTTTCCAAATTCTCTAAGTGTGAGTTTTTTCCTAATTCAGTGATATTCCTTAGGCATGTGATGTCTAAGGATCGTGTTATGGTGCATCCAATAAAGATTGAGGCCATTCATGATTGTTCAAGTCCTACATCTCCTTTTTAGGTTCGTAGATTTATTGGGTTGGTCGGTTACTATAGATAGTTCGTCGAGAGTTTTTCTACTATTGCAGCACCAATGACTAGATTGACATAGAAGGATGTTTCTTTCTAAAGGTTTGAGGAGTCTGAGTTAAGATTCTGGAGGTTCAAGGGATTTCTTAATTCATCTCTTATTTTGGCTCTTCTATTGAGGGTGAGGGATTCACCATATATTGTGATAATTTTGGTATTGCCTTAGGCTTTTGGTTGATACAGTAGGGTTGAGTTACTATTTATACATCGAGGCAGTTGAAGGTGCATAGTGAAACTACCTCGCTTATGATTTGGAGATGGCAATGGTGGTTTTCATGCGTAAGATTTGGAAGGCATTATCATTATGGTGTGAATTGTGATATTTTTATGGATCGTCAAAGTCTTCTGCATCTTATGACCTAAATATAGCTTAATTCTAGGCAGTGTACATGGATGGAATTGCTTACGAGTTATGACATCTCTATTTTGTATCATCCAAGTAAGGCGAATATGGTAGTGAACACCTTGAGCCAAAAGGTAATGAGTATGGGTAGTTTGGCTTCTATATCAGTTTCTAAGAGATTGTTAGTGTTGGATGTCAAATCCTAAGACAACTTAAGGGTGCGACTTGATATTTTAGAGCCCACAAGAATTTTTTTCTAGTGTTAAGGTGAGGTCTACTTTATTTGAGAAGATTTAGATTTGTTGGTATGAGGATATGAGACTTTGTATCATCCATGATCAGGTGTTGAGTGGAGAGCCTAAGAGGAATACCATATATTGTTAGGGTATTTTGAGATTTGATAGTCATATTTATGTTCCTAGAGTTGGAAACTTGATTTAGTCAATTTTTCATGAGGCTCACAACTCCAGATATTTTATTCACCCAAGTACAGCTAAGGTGTATAGAGATTTAAGGCAGCATTATTGCTGGAGTGGTATGAAAGAGATATGGCGGACTTTGTAGCTAGTTGCCTACATTGTCAGCATGTAAGGCCGAACATTAAAGACCTAGTGTCTTGGTTCAGAGGTTGTCTATTCCCAAGTAGAAGTGGGAGAAAATTACTATAGACTTCATTGGTGGCTTGCCCCGCACTTCCTGTGGTTCCGATGGTATATGTGTCATTCGAGATTGGTTGGCCAAGTCAGCACATTTTATTCCTATTTAGATGTCCTTTAGTGCTGAGAGGTTAGCACGTATTTATAATCGTGAAATAGTCTGTCTGCTTAGTATACCTATATATATTATTTTAGAATAGGGTTCGGTGTTTACTTATAGCTTTTGGGGAGCTTTTCAGGAGGAGTAAGGTACTCAGGTGGATCTTAGAATAACCTTTAACCCTCAGACTAAGGGGCAGTCGGAATGTACTATTTAAGTTCTCAAGGATATTCTTAGTGTCTGTGCTATGGATTTTGGAGGTTAGTGGGAGAAAGACTTAGCTTTTGCGGAGTTATCGTATAATAATAGTACCATTCAATTATTAAGACTGATCCATTTGAGGCTTTATATAGTATATAATGTTGTTCTCTGATTAGTTGGTTTGAGACCTCTGAGATTAGATCATGTGGTACTGACTTTTTTTAAGAGCAATTGGCTAGAGTCAGGGTAATTTGAGGTAGGTTTATGCAGCTTAGAGTAGGCAGAAGGCTTATGCAGATCATAAACTTCGTGCCTTGAGATTTAAAGTTGGTGATCAAGTATTCCTCCATTTATTGCCCATGAAAGGTGTGATGAGGTTCAGGAGGAAAGGATAGCTCAGCCCCAGATACATTGGACCATTTGAGATCCTCTGCATAGTTAGAGAAGTGGCATAAGAGTTAGACTTACCTTAAGATTTTGTTGTTGTTAATTTTATTTTCCATGTTTCTATATTATGGTGATACATGCCAGATGTATCTCATGAGCTCAGATGGGACTCGATTCAGTTGGATAAGTGATTGACCTTTGTAGAGTAGACGGTGTTCATATTAGCTAGGGATGGCAGGTGCTTAGGATCAAGAGAGATTTCTATAGTTAAGGTTCAGTGAAGACACCGCCCATTAGAGAGTATATTTTAGGTATCGAGAGAGAGATGCAACCCCAATATCCTTACTTGTTTAAGGCTTTAGGTACATCCTAACCCTTTACTTTTGCAGATGAAAGTTCTTTTAATAGTGGATATTATAATGACCCTTTAGGTCATTTTTTGCTTTTTCACTCATTTTCACCATTTAGATCTTTCCTATAGCTTCCCCAAGTCATTTATGACTTAATAGAGCTAACAGTTCAATTATCAGGGAGTTTGTTTGGTTCTTAGAGACAAATCCTTATTTTAAAGTCTTCATTAGTTAAAATTAGTTATCGAGTTAAAATTCTAATAATACTACCTTATATGCAAATTTTGACAGTTCCAACAACTCTAAAACACCAATTTTAGGCTATGGGGGCCTTGGTCTGAGTCTTAAGTCTCCCAAACTCATTTTGGGCTATTGGCCGAAAGTTAAAAAAAGTCACGTGGGCATGGGACCCATTTTTCATCAAAATAACCTCCAATAAAAATTTTGATTGTGTCATTGAGTCAGAAATGTCAAATTTGATAGGGTAGCACAGTTATTTGTGTATATAATTTTGGATGAATTCCGAGGAGTTGGGAGAGACTCAAAAAAGTTCTAAGTCTCTTGCTAATGCACTCAGCTGGTGTAGCACCCACTTAAATGCCCATTTAAAAATGCTTAAGCGGAGGTCTACCAAAGCGGCCAAGCTGGCCCAGCTGAGGTCTACTTAAGTGGACCCCTACTTAAGTGATGACCGCTTAAGCAGCAAGGGGACCATTCAAGCGATGCGCGTGCAGGCAGTCATTGTTGCTTAGTGGTACTTGGCCGCTTAATCGGTCCAGTGTCACATTAAGTAACACCTGGACACATGGGAACCCTATAAATTTCCCACATAGCCTATTTTCTCCTATTTTTCACCCATTTCCAAGAATGTAGAATCCTAAAATATGAGGAAACTTAGGAGAACTATTAGAGGGTGATTTTGGAGTGTTCGTAAGCACGAGTAATGCATTTCTTCTCTGAATTCTTGGTAAGCTTTCATCAATTTCATGACTAAATCCTTCATCGTTTTTCAAAATCCCTGAAATATTGATAGGTTTATTATATCACCTTTTGAACTCAGAATTTACCTATTTTGAGGTTATATGTTCCTTGAGCATAGAGGGAAGTGTTGTTAGTTTCCAAAGTGTGATTTTGCAAATGGGTCGCATATGAGATTTTTACGTAATTTTGGACCTAAAGCACAATAGTTCAATATGGGTGTCATTGTTCTTATTTTTTATAAGTATATTGTGATTTTGATAACGTGGAATCTTGCTGAAGCTTTTCAAAAAGGAAATTCAATGGTTTAGAAGATTTTTTCAGGCTTTCCTTTGGCATTCATGTAGGCTAGGTTTACGTTCTTCATAAATTGAGCTAATTTGTTGTATATTTATGATGTTATGCTTGATATGGGATGGGAATTAGGCCTTGGATATATAGTTGGTATAATTAACATTATTTGAATTATTTAGGTTTTCTTAGAACTATAAATTAGGTTTAACTAACATAATTAGTTATGTTTAGGTAGAATTGCTACTTTAGGGATAATTGTGGCTTAATTAATATCTATGAGTGAATTATATACCTTAGCCCATCCCGAGGAAGATTTTTCCTTGAATGGATTTTTCTGATTAGAAGTGGGCCCCTCTGTCCTATCTTAGACCAAGACTCTTGTTAGCTCCTTGTAGACTTATTGAACATATTGTACCTTTAAATCATATATTTTAGAGTTTATAGAGATGAGATCCTTTATAATTATGCTAGTTTGGCACATGGGAGTTGGTACTAGTTTTGGTTCAAGTCTGACGGTTTATGATCTTAAGACAGATTCAATTCTGGCATTATTCATGATATGAGTTCTGATTAAAGTCCAATATTGATGGTTTTTTATGAACTTTATCGAATTGGTCCTGAGTCTTATGACATTGGAGGATTCTTGGTTATGGCTTGTAATGTGATTATTCAGTATGATTTCCGTTACTTATGATCCCTGTTTTCACCCTCCAGGCTTATGGGGGACCACATTGGGTTATTTACTTTTTCTCTCTTACTGGAGTATGGGACCAATCTTGTAGTGTTATTCATTCTTTCTTCCATATTATATTTGTTTCAGCTATTTATTTAAAGTATTGGAGGGATATTTTAGGTTTTTCTTTTACTCTGACTTAACTTATTTATCTAGCATATTATCATACTTATAACATGATTTAGCTCAGTCAGCCAATGATGCGTACTGAGTACCTATGGTTTTGGTACTCATACTACACTTCTGTACTTTTTTGGTATAGATCTGAGTACTAGCGGTCGTCATTGACAACGAGATCTTGTTGGATCATGTTCAAAGATAGGGTGAGCTCTTGGTACTCATGCCTACTGAGCTCATGTTGGATCTTGTTGGATCTGAGTACTTTTTTCTTCTATCATTTATGTATAGTCTTTCACTATTTAAGATGGATTTGTATTTGACTATTTCGTTACTTATGTTCCTTTTATTAGTAGCACTTGTACCCACACTACTAGGTCGTGGGATGGTTATTGATGTTTTATTTATCTTTTGGACTATTATTATTATATTATATTTATTGTAAGTCTTTACTTGCAAATTTTCAGCTTTTATTTTTATACCAAATTAATAACAAGAAGAAATACCATTGGGCATCTTGGAAGGAGCTATGTCTCCCAATAGCAGAAGGTGGTGTTGGAGTTAGACACATTACTGATACATGTAAGGCTTTACAGATAAAGCAATGGTGGATATTCAGAAGAAAGAACTCTCTTTAGGGGGAGTTTTTACTTGCAAAGTACTGCAAAAGAGTGAATGTTGTAGCCAAGAAAGGGGCCTCTGGGCAATCTCTGGTGGGGAAATCTATGATGAAAAACAAGAAGGAAGCTAAGCAACATATTTTATGGAGAATCAAATCAATTACTTGTTATTTTTAGAGAGACAATTGGTCTAGACTGGGAGCACTGCATTATTACAGAACTGATGGTGTGAAGTCAAGTAATGTCAAAGTAGAAAATTTCATACTTGATGGTGAGTGGAATATGCAGAAGTTAGCTATTGTACTTTATCCTCATCTGTTGCATCCTATCCTTAAAATTTCACTCCAGTATTAGGAAGGGGTCCCTGATTTCCCACTTTGGACTTTAAATCCAAGTAGTGAATTCAGTTGTTCCTCTGCTTGGGAATTGGATAGAGAGCACAGAGACATAACACTGCTAAATAGTTATATCTGGCAAAGGTGGATTCCATTCAAATACTCATTTCTTCTTTGGAGAGTGCTGAGAAAGAAAGTTCCTATAAATGAGAAGCTTAGTCACTTTGGTATAGCCCCTGTCAGTTGTGGATGTTGTCTTAATTCTGTCTGGGATAATATTCCTCACACCTTTGTGGAGAGTCCATTTTCTAATCATATTTGCCAGTATTTCTCTTCAACTATGGGTCTTACCCATATCCCTACCTCAATCAAATACTTGCTAATGCAGTGGTGTAAAACAAGAGCAGCTAATAGAGCCCATAAACATGTGTTACAGTCTTTGCCAATTATCATATATTGGAATTTATGGAAGAACGGGTGTTCTATTAAATATGGTGACAAACAACCCCAACTAGCCAGAGTTAAATTTCTGATATACAAAGATATTTCCCTTCTGCTTAGCACAACTTTTCCTTACATCTTCTTGCCTTCTGGTTGGACTAACCTGGAAGCTTATGAATGTAGACAGAAAACAAGAGTCACAGCAGTGTATTAGTTTAAACCTCTAGCTCCAATGGTCAAATTGAACTCTGATTATAGTGCACTTACTAATCCTATAAGGATTGGTGTAGAGAGGTTATTAGAATTCATAAGGGTGAGCTCATCTATGCTTATGCTGCTCCCTTGGGGAAAGGGACTAATAACTAAGCAGAGGTGGAGGCTGCTATATGGGGTTTATCTTGGTTCCTGAACAATGTCATTCAGCAGGTTGTGGTGGAGGTAGACTCTAAACTTCTGATAAGGCTGATAAGGGGACAATTATCAGTACCATGGCACTTGCAGCCTCTTGTGGACTCCTTACAGAGGCTCACTTCACAGTTTCACTTATATATATGTAGACATATCAACAGAGAATCTAACTTTGTAGTAAATGCTCTGTCCAAAGTCAGTCACCTATTTGACCAGCCACAACATTATTTCCACGACTGTCAATTCCCATCAGCAGTTGCAGGATATTTTAAGCTTGATCAATTAGACATGCCAAGCTTCAGGAGAAGAAAATTGTATAAGATACATGAACCGCCCTAGTGCATAGATAGAACATGCAAGATGGCTTAGGAAGGTCATATTAGTTTGCATACTTGTACATTATACACTCATATATTTTAGTTTCACACTTTCATATTGTAACATACTTGGAGGTCAGGTTTATGCCCCCCTCTATGTACAATTTTTCCTGCAGTTAATGAAAAGGCCTAAAAATTTCCAAGAAAAAAAGGTGAACAATGTTGAAAAAAAAAAAAAAATTTATACAAGTGTAAGAATATAAAAAAATACAAATGCTAAATTCAAAGTTCTTTTTTGAATGCCATTTTTCAGACGTATCTCCAAGAACCTGTATAAACACTTGGTAGAAATGTTAATAACAAATAAATAATCATCAAAATAAATTAAAAAAAATTATGAGCATATATGTATATAAATGTATATAAAAAATAGATATTTGGCTGAAGAGTGGCTCAGATTATGTTCTAGATATGCCATGGCGACGAAGTGGTTGCTCCATTCATTGATCGTCCTAAATTCCCTTGTCAAGATACGAATCATAAAGCATTCGTGTTATATTGATAATATAAAGATTCCATCATCACCCAAATTTATTTATTTATTGTTATGTATTTGTATGTGTAGTGTTCGTATTTATTAGTGGAGGCCTTAAAAATCGTAGAAAATTATTTCATTGGCTATGTATTGATATTTGATATAAAATGACTTAACTTGAAAAATAAAATCAGTCTTTTGTTATGGAAAGACCTCAAAATTTGACAAAGAGATAATGTCATTGGCTAATTTCATATTTTTAGATGATATTATTCCAAATAAAGTAATAAATGAGTATAGAGTGATCAACCTATAGTCTCAAGAAGTCATTTTACTCGAACTAATTTAATAAAATACTGAAAAAATGAGAAAGATGACCAAATCAAAATCCTAAACAGCAACACAACATAAGCCCAAAAATAAATACATCAACAAAGTATAAAAATAATAATAATAATAATAATAATAATAATAATAATAATAATAATAATAATAATAGAGTATAGCAGAATACAAAAAAAAAAAAACAGAGAAGCCATAAATCAAAGAGAGGTCACCTCAATGGCTTTTTTTCGAACAGATCTATGATATCTAACGAGGGATATAAAGATAGTGGTGGCATTTCTTCAATGGTAAAATCACTGTAGAAACACCATTGATTTTTAATCAATAGAGAAATCAAAGTTTGGACAGATCTGTCTATTTATCGGGTAAGCTTAAGCTCGCAGTTAATGTCATAGAGAAGAAGGGAAGCGGTGGCGTTGCTTCAACAATAAGACGATGGAGAAAATCTAGATATATACAAAAACCAGCCAAATCTGGCTAATTTTGACATAGCAGTGTCCTCTATTAATAGAGAAAAGAGGAAGGGTGGCGGGGGAAAGAGGAAAGGAGTAGCGAAGATGACGGTTCGTGTTTGCCGACTATCTGGTAGTCAAACCTAGAGGCATCAGTGAGACGAATAGAAAGAAAGTGCTAGAAGAGGAGGAGAAAGTTTTGGTAGTGTGGTGGTTTTTAAAATCCGCCGAAGATCTGACAGTGGTGGGGAAACAATGAGAGGAGAGGAAGAGCTAATATGCCTACAAGTCTTGAAAATCTTGAAAAGAAAAGAGTAAAAAAATATGTATAAGATGAATGTGTGTGTATCTGTATTGTGTGTGTTTGATGAAAAAATATTTGGAGCCCCCCCCCCTCCTCCATTTATAATACAAAACAACCCCTTCTTTTTATCCAAAAATAAAAGAAACTCTTATTATCCTCTTAATACTACTTTAATCCGTAAGTTATTATCTAATGGATTATTCACTCTTTCAACCAACATATAAAGTTTTATTATCCAAAAGATAAATATCATGTGTAGTCATGTCAAATGTCCTCTTTAATAAATGCAGCAAGGGCTTGACTTGAACGAATTGTTACTTTATGTATTAAAATAATTGATCTGACTTATCATTTATGGATTATATTAAATAATGTACAAAAATGTGGGTATCGATATGCAATTATAGAAAATGTAAGCAATAATAAAAGAATAAGTATCTTGAAAAATGTATTATATCGTAAATAATTAAAATTATAGTGTTATGTTGTGTATGTATGTTGATGACTGTGAAAAAATTAAAATGATAATAAATTGATCAAACTCCTAATATTTACAAAATTAAGAATAATTATGAATAAATTATAAAATGATAAAAATATGAAAATAAATTGATAGAAATTCTAAACAAAGATAGCTATCAATAATTTCTAAAAAAATAATTTTGTGTTCTTAAACTGTCAGAAAGCCTGACAATGTTAATTTTAAACACGAAAAGTTAAAATTAGGTGTCAACAACTTACCTATTTTCATTTAAAGACAATGTATAAGTCTTAAGATAAAAATATTAATGTGTGGCCAATTTTACTCCACAAAAAATTATATGACTAATTTCTAATTTTTAGTTGCTTACATACCTCAAGTTGCATGAAAATCAGGTCAGGTATAATTCAACAGATTAGGAATTTTCTCTTATCTTGTTATTATGGGTGAACGACCCTGAGCTATTGTTCTAGATGGATGACCTTATGAAAATAAGCGGGAAAGACTATTCGAGAATTAAAGTAATCACGTATTCTCAATGTCTCTTTCAAAACTGCCCAGTATTGAGTTGTAGATTTTGGGAATGAAAATTTATGTACTTATTGGGGAGAAAGAATTATTATATTATTTTTCTGACCAAACTCTCCATATAACTTTCTACATATCTCAAGTGTCACGAGAATCAAGTCAATGTAGTTCAAAATGAAGAATTATGGTAAATTTTGAGGCAGTTCTCAAAATTTTACCCAGTGTATGATTTATGTATAACACTGGTCTCTTTGGAAAGAACTTTTATGTTGTGTGTATTTATGTACTCTAACTTTACTATTCTAGAGTGTATGATCTATGTATAACACTGGTCTCTTTGGAAAGAACTTTGATGTTGGGTGTATTTATGCACTCTAGTGTTACTATTCTAGCCTTTTTAGCCTTATTTTGAGGATGATTCTTATGCTATATGTGTTGATAATGATATAAATGAGCATTTATGTGTCCAAGTATGTGTTTACAATGTTTAATGGTGGTTTCACATGAGTTTTGATTCAATTTGAGCATTTAGAGTTCAACTGAGAAAACTAGTGTAACTAGCTTGAGCTAGGTATTTTTCTAGTCTATTGTGTTGATTTCTAATGTGTTTTAATGAGTTACTAAGGTTTTTATTATGTATTTATATGTAAAAAAACTTAGTTATAATGCTCAAGGGTCTATTGAATCAAGAAAAGAGTCAAAACAATGAGTTAAAGCTCAATGTGAATTTAGCCTATGCTTAGCTCGTGTTTCTAGTTCATTGTTGAGGATGTTGTGTTGTTTTGAGCTCTAAATTTTTGTGTTTAATGATATATTATTCTTGGTAAGTGTATTATGATGTTATATGAAGGATATACAAGTTTTAAATCAAGTGGAAACAACTTAAAAGGGTTCGGAAATGACCACGGAAGCACAAAATGCAAGCTGGACACCAATTTGGACCCCTGGAAAGTTTTGAGCGCGTGTAGATTTTTTGTTTGTCCAATTGGCATGTTCTTCATTCCATTAGATTCAAAAGAGGCCCAAAATTGTGACACACCACGTCTCAGAGCAGTCATAATTCGCAATTGTCCAAAACCAGTGTCTCAATGCGATTGCACCGCTTAGCGCCAATGACCAAAATCAGGAGTTAAGTGCCCAGTTGTGCCCAGGATGCTATTTGACATTGTGGAGTGATAACGCTCAATCTAAAGCTCTCGTAGGAGTGTAAAGCGGTCGTTTGTCAAATATAGAACCCAACTGGGTTAGGTATCGATCCCACAGGGAATAGCTTGGTCAGCAAGTAAGCGAAGATTACTAGACTTTTAGTGAAAGTCTCGAAAAAGGGGGGAGTCTTGTTGTGCAATTAATGTAACCAAATAGTAGAGAAAAAACAGAAATAGCAAAGTAAAAAGAAAGAATGTTTAGTAAGATGTAAACGATGAGAATTGAGAAGTTGGGGTTATGTCCACCTTATGAGTTATACGTCTCTATTGGCTATGAGTTATGCGGAGTTCAGACATGCATGCGCTTATAGAGAATTTTATTCGATGGTAAATCCAAGCGTCTTTCGACCTGAACAAGGACTATTTCACTTTAACTCTTTCGCGCTTAAAGCGTATCTAACGATACAAATTCTCCAAGAGGTTAATCCAGTTACGGCACTAACTTTTTAATAGGGGATGGAACCCTATTACCTTGACATTATCTCTTTTCCAGACATATAACCTTTCTTTCGAACAAGTTAATGCTATACTGGCGTATTCTATGCGTTTGCAACCACAAAGAATTTAGATTAAGATGAAGAGAATAATGATATAAGCAATATACGTGTAACGAATTCACAAACTCATAGCAATAGATAGTATCTCATATGGATTCCATAACCCCAACAGAGAAGTTTAGTTACCCATGAGTGCGAAGGAAATCACAATAGACATTGTTATTATACCACAATAAATATTTCGTGTAGCAAAGTGTGGTAGGCGTTAGGCGTGAATTCCTTGCAAAGTAACGTTTCTCTTATTGCGGAAATTAAGAATTGATTAGATGAATAGAAGAAGAATAAAAAGTAGAATTAATAGAAAAGGTCTTGCGGAAGTAGAATAAGAATTGAAAAGTAGAATTAGAATTGTAATTCGAAGTTAAAAGTAATGGAAGAATGATAAAAATCTCTAGCAGAATAGGGTATTTATAATACTCCTATCCTATTCCTACTAAGCTACTCCATTACTTAACCCAATCCTACTGGGTTACTGCATCATTATCCTAATCCTAATAAGTTACTGCTAGTCCCCAAAGTCTTTAGAATTGTTGTTTTTGCCCGGAACAGATTTTCCATGCGCCACTTTTGGTCCTTGGCGTCCAAGCTTTGCTTTCCTCCTTTCGTGAAGCTTTCTTTGGCGTCAAGTTATCCATAAAATGCTGAATTCTGCATCATTTATACCTGAAAACTTGCTAATCATGTTCGTTAGCTCACTTACAGGAAAAAGGACTAAAAGTGCATGAATTATATAATTTGTCCTCAAAACTTAGCTAAAATATGGGCAAAATATAGCACTATAGACGTGTAAATTCGCCTATCATCATGGAGCGATTCAAAAATGACCAAAATCGGGAGAAAAGTTCCGAACGGAAGGAAAACGACGTGGAAACCTAATCCAAGTGGGGTTATGACTTATATACTATAAATATAATGTCTTAAAACACGTTTTGGATCATCTTTGAACCTCTAGATCACTTGAAACAACATTGGAGGCTACCAAAACTTCTTTTTAGGTTTTTATTTCTTTAATTTATCTTTCTTTTGTGGTTTTAACCATTCATACAATTAATTGGATGTTGATTATGGCTATGAGCGGCTAAAAAACTCCCTTTCCAGGGTTGAAGCCAAGAACATGATTATTATTGCTATGGATTAAGTTTTTTTTCTTTGCTTATCAATATTGGTTGTTTGTTTATTCTTATTTTAACTATTTTAAGGATTTGCGAACCTTAGAATACATCCATTGTCAACGTTGTGAACTCGGGAGAGGAAATAGGGAGATAGAACATGAGAATAAGCAGAGTATGGTTCTTGATTCTTTATAAAATAAGAAACTTAAATTAGTATCTAGGACAGGGATGTACTTATATACCTTACTTGATTCATAAGTAGGATAATATTTGTTGAGAACTTAAGTGAATTATTATATTCCTACTCAACGATGTAGGTGTAAGGTTCAACTTAGGTAATTGATTAGATGTTGGGAAATCATAATTGTGCAATTTACCCTACGAATCAACAACCAAAATAAGCAAGTTAACAAATGAACTCCAATAGCATAGTATGATTTTTTAGAGTGCTTCAACCCTGGGTTTTCTCATATTGATTATTACAAGATCATTACTTTACGCATTAGTTTATTTACTTGCAATATACAAACTCAATTCTCTCTTTTGGTTACTCTTGCATCAAGTGAATCTAAATTGTGAACTGAAATCAAATTGTTGCCAAATCTAGTCTCTGTGGGATGGATAACTCGGCTTTCTTGAAGGCCACTATATTACTTGGTAGACCACGTACACTTACGTGTGTGCTTGGGCGCTGTCAAACTTCAAAAAACATCTAGTTGTTTTAGAATGCTTCTTTGATCAAAATAATGCATGATGTCTTCAACTATCTATAGGTACTTTGATAATTGTTGTAAAATCCTCCAATTGTATTCGGGGGCTTATGATGCATGACATCTCCAATTGTCTATGGAGACTGATGTTGGTTGTTGTAAAGTCATCTAATTATCTTTAGGGACTTGATGGATGATGTGTCTGATTGTCTAAGAAGACTATGTTGATTATTTTCTTTGATTTTCTATGAAGATTAAGGCCCTCAATTGGTGATTCAATTGAAATGTAATAGTCTCTCAACTGGAGGGGCTATTAAAATGTAAAAGACTGTCGACTGGTGGAGCCTTTAAAATGTAATAACCTCTTTATTGGTAGGGCTATTGAATGTAAAATGCTCCTGACTGGTGGAGTAATTGAAATGTAATAGCCTCTTGTCTGGCGGAGCTATTGAAATGTAAAGTACTCTCGACTGGTGGATCAATTGAAATGTAATAGCCTCTCTACTAGCGGGACTATTAAAATGTAAAAGTCTCTTGACTGGTGGAGTAATTGGAATGTAATAGCCTCTTGATTGGCGAGGCTATTGAAAGTAAAGGGCTCTTGACTGGCGATGCAATTAAAATTTAAAAGACTATCAATTAGCGAGGCTATTAAATATAAAGGGCTCTCAACTTACAGAGTAATTGAAATGTAATAGCCTCCCGACTATTAGGGCTATTTAAATGTAATAATCTCTTGACTATTGGGGCTATTGAAATGTAAAGGCTCTCGACTGGCAGAGCAATTGAAAGGAAATTGCCTCTCAGCTGGTGGAGCAATTGAAATGTAAATGTGTAAGACCCCATGAAACATCAAACATTTTATTTTTTACTCTCCCATATTCGTAATATACATTTTTTACTTGAATTATGTTTAGGGATGGTAAGAGGGTAATTCGGGAAAGTTTCAAAATTATTGAAAGGGGTTTGGGGCTATTTTAAAACTTCGAGGTGGTGTACCTCTGCAATATAATCATGTCACGGAGGTTACCCTCTGTGATATCAGCATGGCATGGAGGATAACCTCTATGCTATTAGCGTGCCACGCCAGTGTTTTAATTTCATTTAGTTTTTTATTTTATTCACTTAGGGTGAGGGAATTTTGGCTTTTTACCCCTTGTACGACCTTTAAACATAAAGTAATCATTTTCCCATCAGTTTTAAGGATCAAAAGACCATTTTTTTCCTCTTTAAAACATGAATCAAGAAACTCTAAGGTTTCACAAGGGATTCACCATTCAAGCTCTGAACTCTAAATTTCTCTCAATTTATTGTGTATTTCAGGCATGGTTTTCTACCCCAAGCTTTAATTTTACATTGTGGCATGAATTGGATGGATTTTCATATGATTTAAATTGTGGGTAAAATTGAGTCAAGGGTTTTGGGTTGTTACTGATTGAATTATTTGCCTCATATTTTGAATTGATTATTCAAGCTTTAAATTGATGTTTTAGGGACTGAATTGGTACATAATTTAAATAGTTGGAATTGGGGACATGTGCTTCCCCAAATTTGATGATCTTTGGCTTGGAATTTCATTAACCTCAACCCACATTGTAAATTTGATATTTATTATGAAAGATTGCATGGTTTAACTTACTTTTGAACCCAATGCATTGCATTAATGGATAAATGGATTTGGATGGCTTTGGTGGCCTTGATTTTGGATTTAAATAGAACTTGGAGCTAATGTGGTTGTAGGGATCTGTTTGGCATGTTTAATTTAGCTTGCAAGCATATTGTTATGACAATACCAAGTGGTAAATTCCTTAATGAATGACTCTCGGGTTACTGGTTGGGATTATGTACAAAGTGATTTTTAAAGGTGTAAGCGTTGAAGGTACAAACATTGAAAATCACGTTTGCTGGAGTTGGGGGTCTATATGACTTTTCCTTCCCATATAGTCCATGGGTTCTTTTAGGATGGATCGAGCTACACAGTCTAGGTTAATGGTTTTAAAACTCTCATGTTCATAACCCTTATCCTACCTCGGCATCCTATATATGTATATATAAATGTGTCCATGTAGTTTTAATTGATTTTGTACATGGATATGTTATCACTTTCCCTGAGTTACATGCCAGTACTTATCTCACTAACTGTCCTAGGATGGTACATCGTTACATAATGTAGGGTTCGAAGACTTTTCTATTGCTCTTGTGCAGCGTTAGATGGATTAGCTAGTCTGTTGATTTGTTGTAAAGTGGTAAGCCTCGATCCTTTGAAAGGCCTTACGATTTCATTATTCTTTGCTTATTGATTTAGTACTTTTGGATTCTTTTTTTTCATGGTCGGGGGAATGTCCCGACTTAGTGGTAATTCTATTTTTAGAGACTATTGTGGAAAGATGTGAGTTGGTTATTATTTTAACTCTTAATTTTATTTGAGTTATCTATTCATCTTTCTATTACTGTTTAATTGGCTTCAGCATTATTATTATTTTTGTGCTCATAAGGTTAGGTGATGGGGGTGATCTTCGATCCATGCTCATAAGGTTAGCTTTTATCATTGCTTAGAATATTGTCTTCCACATCTTCTCTTGGGTTGAGACCTTCTACGCAGATTTTTTTCCCATAACCTAGATTTTCCCTTTCTTAACTTGCTTAAGGGACTTGATTGTTCTCAGTGATAAATTAGCTTATTTAAAAATTTGCTCCTCTTAATTATATTTGTTGGCTTTATCATCCACCCCTTCTATCAATACACTAAATTCTTTTGCAACATATACCTGATGAGTAAGTATATCATGTAACATTTTTTGGGAGACTCTGAATCATCACTCATTTCTTGGTCAGCTACTGGTATAGGAAGGCCAACAATGGCAAATCTGATATTTTTTTCCTTAAGTGGATATGCTACCTCTTTTTTTATGTTAGATTAGAACTCTTTTTTTGTGTATTGAATCCTCTTATTGTATACCACTGATATTAGTTAAGTTACTAATATGTTCTTTGTTTATGTTGCTTGTATCTTTCTGTTGCTTATCAAAGGTCAATTGTTCACTCCCTTTTGATATATTGTTGTCTATAAAATCAAGTATGATATGTTGATCTTCTTATTTCTCTATATGCTCATGATTTGAATACTTAATCTTATGTTATGCAGGTTTCTCATGAATACTAGATGGCACATTATTTTGATTCTCCTGGCAATGGAAAGAGTTGGCAACCCATTCTTTAGTCGATATTACTCATTCCCCTTTCCCTGCTTTCTTATTGATTTGAGATGACTCCATTGTAATATTTTTATTAGAATTTTGATTGATTTCTTCCTCCTCTGTTGCTTGTGCATGGAACTGGTTTTCATTGCTTATTTTCTCAGGTTAAATAGCCTTCTCGTCCTAGTATCCCTTAATGGGAAATTGTCTCCTTGTAGGGTTCCACCTTTGTTCCTATAATTCCTTTCACCACCTTATTCCCTGTACATGTTAGCTTCCTCCCCTTTGTTTTTTTTATTATTGCATGATGATTCTTCCATCTCTTCATTATCAGCATAACTTTTGTTTAATTCTAGATGCAAAATCCAACATTCTTTCTCATTATTCCCCTGTAGCATACATCTTGTACAATATTTGGGAAAAAAATCATATTGAATTTTCACCTTCTCCACTCTTACCTCATTCATTATTGAATTCACAATTTCTATCTTCATATATTTAGGAAGATCAACCATTATATCCACTTGTACTTTAACCCTAGTACAACTAGGTCTAATCTTGTCCAGAGTAGCCATGTCCAAATAAATAGGTTTACCAACTGCAAAGGCTAAAGAAAAGAGAGTCTCTTGTACAAAATATGTTGGTTTAAGATCAGGGAAAGATATCCAAGGCATATCTTGTGTTGTCTCTGCCTTAGAATTAAACTTTGCATCATAAATCAAAGGTCTCATTTGATATAAATATCCATCTTTGGCAGTAATGTTATAGACCATTTTCAGCATGACATTAACAAAATCTTCAATCCTATAAAATCTCATTAAAATGTGTCGATTTTGCAATAGTCCAATATTACGTCCTTATTTAACATTGGGCTGCCGAGGAATTTGTAAGCTAAAATCCTCCAATTTTGGCCATCTATATGAAAACTTTTCAATGACCACGCATTGCATCCCGTCAGACACATTCATTCTGTCAACTTCTTTCAGTACTCCTAACCCAAGGAATTCCATTAATAAAAATGTGGCTTCTTAATAGGAATTTGTTCCACCTCATGCGATGAATTATAATTTCCATTAATAACAGTTTTAGATTTTAGAAAATTTGCATAATTCATAGGTGGAGTTGAAGGTCGCACCTCTCCTGACTTCATAGTTTGTGTAGGTAGTGAGGAAAAATTGTTGTTATTATTTTCAAGAAAGAGCTGGTCAGCCACAGATGATGGTTGACCAAAAGCCATATTGGCCATTACGATGAGACTTGTGTGCAAACTGGCGGCTGATGGTTTTCAAAGAGGAAAACCATAATTTTTTTCATGAAAATAGAGATATTAAAATTAATTACTTTTTACTTATTTATTTTAGAAAATCACAAAAGATTTATAAATTTTTCTATATTATTCTTATTTTTAAGTAACTACATAAAGCATTAATAGTCTAATATTGAAATAAAAAACTTACTAAATATAGAAAGCGATTCTCTTTTTTGGGATAGACTAACAAAGAAAGTAAGACACTTAATTTGGATGAAGGAGTAAGAAATTTTTATAATTTTTTTTAGATTTTTACTTTCTCCGATTTATATTTTATTTTTTTAATCTTTTATACTTAATTTGTACAAATATATTTTACATAATTATTATGCTATTAAAAGTTTTTATAAATCAAATTTAAGATAATTGAATTATTACATAATCAAAAAGACATATTATATTGATACTATTTAATTAAGACACTATAGTGAAGATTGTTTTATTTTAAATTTTACAGAGGAAAATAATTTCTTAAGTAGTGTGTCGAAATTAAAAATACCATATCTACGGATAGAAAGTCAATTAGATTACTCTTTATATTTTTGTCCTAATAAATTTTTGGCAAAATTTAGTAAAAAATAAAATTTATCAACAATTCATATTTAACATGCCACTAGATTTTACTAATTATACAGTAAAAAAATATAATACAAATTAACTTTTTTAGTTAAAAAATTATTATTTTTATATTTAGAGCTTGGGCCCACACTTAGCATGGGACACGTGTAACAAGTATATATAATATAATATAGGGATTGGTTGTTAATGGTTGATGATGATGATGGTATTGGAATTGGTGTTAGTGTTGGGGTGGCGGTAATCGTAGATACAATTAGAATAATGAAGGTGGTAGGTTTTGTAGTGACTAACAATAGTGGATGGTAGATATAGTGATTGTCAATGGTGGCTTGATAGTAGAAGTGGTTAGTGGTGGTGGTGGGTGGTGGTTGACAATTGTGGTGGTGCCAGAGGTGGTAATGGTGGTGACTGGTGATTGTGGATAGAGTGGTGGTCAATATTATTCAACACAAGGATACCTCTTAATGATATTATGACTTGGTTCCAGATTTAAATGATTAAGGGTTAATCAGACCTATTAAGAGCTAAAATCTTAATAAAAAATAAATGCACTTAATGGTCTGAAGTCTGAACCATCTAGACTCAGACCTCTATTAAGTGCAAACAAATAAGGCCTTAGTAGATTTGACATACATATGTTAATTTTTTATTTTTATTTTTAGTTATTGGAGAAAATTATATTCGTATGTTGAGATTTGAAATATGAAGGATCTAAAAAAAATTAATTGTGTTGATGTTTTCTGATCTAATGGATTTTACATTTGATGAGATCGGATCAGGCTTCTCTTAGGTTCAGCAATTTGTGCACACATGCGTCTGTGCATCTATGAGCACTGCACGTTAGTGCACACTCGTACACCATCACACCATGCCTCCATGTAATGTCACTTACCTCTTCACCATGCGCCGCACACCATGTACCAAAGGAGCGTAAACATGATATTGTTATTTTTCACCTTACAAACCATCGTTTTTTCATCACCTCTCCTCAACGCTTTTGCCTAAGATCGATCCTTTGTAGTGGAGGAAAAATCTTAATTATATTGAGCATAAAAGACAAGCCAAGTTGACATTATTCACTGCATGAAATACTTTTTATAATTTATATTGTTCACTAATGTTATCTACATTATTTTTGTAAACAATATTTGAAATATTAAAATTGAAATATAAATCCACATAACCACAAGATTTTGAAATTAAGAAATGTGTTAAAAATTGGAGAAATTTTGAAAAAAAAATTTGGAGAAATGTGTTATTAAATGGGACAAAAGCAATTTTGTCGAGAATTGTCTCAACCAAATTGCCTAGTGACATGCACTATCCACCCAGACACCATTTAATGAACATTTGTACATCCTATACTACGAACCATATACCGAGCACTTGTGGATCCAAACACTGGTGGACCATCCACTGGTAAATAATGTCCATTCATTTTCACAGCCCTAATGTCCTGGCCGTGACGAGCAATCTCAAGCCCACTATGGGTCGGAGATAAATCCCTTAGCCTTACATCAAGAGCAGATAAATATAAACAGCAAAAGCCAACAAAACCAATGATAGATTAATAATACCAAAATAAAATGTAAAGAGTAAAAACAAGACATCAATGACATCCCAATCCAGTCCATGAAAGCCTCTAAACAAAAAATACCAACTAAGTTAGGAAATACCCACGACTATGACAAAAAGAATACAAAATACTAAGGCAATAATTAAACCAATGAAATGATCAGGACTTCCAAAAGATGGAGGCTCGCCGCTTCACGGCGGACCAACAGACGTACCAAACCACCTAACATTACACAGGAGCAACAAAAAAGTCCCCCGAACCTAAATCATGAAATGATGCAGTGTTCAGGGAAGATCAGTGGGGCGAGCACTGGCATGTAACTCTAGAGAAAGAGACAAAATAGTGCATTTATCAGAAACTAGTCAAAACCACATGCACAATATTTATATATGAGTTTATAGGATGATGGGCTAGGTACAAGGGTCTATTAACATGAAAGTTTCAACCATTAGCTTCAACTATATAGCTCGTGTCGTCCTAAAGGAACCCATGGTCTATATGGGTCGGCTTCTCCTGTTGGAAGGTCCTCTGTCCATGTTAGCCATATGTACCGAGGAAAGTCTAAAGACACCAAGGTGATAGCAATCTAAAATATAATGTGTATCCAGACACATGGTCCTATAGACCCCAACGTCAGTAAATGTTATTTCCATTGTTACTCCCCCCGGGACTACACCTTCATGGTGAGCTACATAATTCCCTTTTAAGCCCAAACTAAAATGGTTTGCAAATAAACCAACCATTAACTAAGGAGTCATTTTTAAGGCATTTACCAACTTGGTATCGTCTTACCAATATGCTTGCAAGCTATTTCATTTATTCCAAACCAATCCATATAACTATTAAACTATCAAGTTCTATTTAAAATCCAATACCATGGCCACCAAGGGCATTTCAAAATCATTGTTATCCATTTATCCTTTAATGCAATGCAATGTTTTCAAAGATCAAGTTAAACTAAGTGAATATCCATATTTAAAACCAAGATTTCAAAGTGGGTTGAGGTTAATTCCATAATCAAGCCAAAATTTCATCAATTTGGGCAAAACCATTCCCCCATTCAAACCATTATAATCATGCACCAATTCAATCCCAAAACCATTAACTTAAAGCATGAGTAAGACATTTAAAACATGGGAAAAGCAATTCATGTAATAACAACCAAAATTCCTCAATCCAATTTCATACTCAATAATTTAAACACATGAATATTGAATCAATTTATGCTAAAATATAAGATACAAGTTAAGAAATGAGAAACATGCTTGAAATATAGAGGAAATTGAAGAGGATTCAAAGTTTAGAGCTCGAAGTAGTGATCTCTTGTAAAACCCTTGAACCTTCTTGAGTTGGGAGTTAAAGAGGCAAAGAATGATGTTTAATCTTGATAACTGAAGTAAAAGGGGTTAATTTGGTGCTTGAAAGTTGTCTAGGGGGTAAAAGATGGAAAATCCCCTCACCCTAAGTGAAAAAAAAAATTGAACGAAATTAACATAGTAGTGTGGCACGCCTCTATCGCAAAGGGTAGCCTCTTTCCCATGCTCCTATCACGAAGCATAAGTGGTATGGCATGCTGCTATTGTGGATCCTTACTATCTCGAGGTCCCAAAATGGCCCCGAACCCTCTCTGAAAATTCCAAAACACCCCTTTAACACACCTCATCATAATTCAAGTCAAAAATTAGCATTACGCACATGGGAGGGTCAAAAGTATCATGACCCAAAAATAAGAGTTATGATGGAACTTTTTGGGGTAAACATTGACAAGTAAGCCTATCACACAAATTGATACAAAAAGATCAAAAGACAGATTTAACCCCTAAGGCAAGGCATTTAGAATGAAGCCCAACAATTTAGTATAATACGAAAGCGGAATCATACAACAAAAGATATTAAACCAACTCCCAAAACCTGGTGTCAATGATGTAAGAACTACTAATACAATCCATGTGTCAAATACATCAGAATATCCAATAGGAATAATATTTGTCTTTGAAAACTAGTAAAGACATAAACTAATTCATAAAGATAGAAGTGAACTCCAGATGCATGATCATCCAACTTTTACCTTGAATAACACTGAAGGTTCTCGAAATAGAGCCACGTGAGATGCACCCACACCAAAATCTACACCAAAAGGGTACAGTAGGGATTAGTACAGTCCATTTATACTCACTAGGTACCATAGGCTGACTGAGAAAAGTAGAAAATAAATCATACAACATACATACTAAGGGCATGTCACCTGTAATCAAAAAATATCACACAATTGTAACCCACTCCGCTTGCACTAATAGTTCTAAAATATCTACATATAGTTTAGTAAATAACCAAAAATGAATACAAGTATACATTTATTCCACATATAATCAAAGAAAAGGGGAAACAACATATACGAGAACATCAAGTAAAAGTAAAAAAGGATAAAACAATGGTTAGGTAACAAGTCAAATAGAATATGCAATTACATCACAAGTATAATACAGTAAGTAGAATAAGAATGATGATGATGATGATGGTGATGATGATGATGCACGAGGTCAGCACACAACCTCTGAGACTTTCACACAGCCCCTGTATATACTTTGGAGCTAAAGCTTCACGACATAGGACTCATGGGGGTTGGTTAACCCATATACAATCCATATATCATATCTCCTCCCCGGTATATCCCTCTGGGAGAATTTTATAAGATGTCTTATTTTCTGTCATAAGAAGGTGTTACCAGTGTTTTTAGTATATCCACAATGGTACGATTGTTTCATGAATGAGTATGAGGATGCAATGCTCACAACCAAACACAATGAGTATTTCCACAACCAACCAATATACCATCACATGAGAAAAATATCCACTCATTATACCCAACCATTTATGAAATCCAATATGATTCATATGGAAAGAAAATGAATACATCACAACACAAAATTGGTACAACAACATATTTTTTAATCAAACACCATATAATTATCATCATGTATACAAGGATATCAATATCAAATAAGACCCCACAAGGTCACAAATGGCATATAAAGTTCCAAAACCACCACATGATATCACACATAGGCCCCCACATGGGCACAATACAATAAGATTGTTATTTTTCATGATTAGCTCCCATACACTTAACATGATTTTGTATAGAAATCAACTATCCAACCCAGTATGAAAGAGTTAATCCATAACCTACTTCGTATATTGAAACTAATTGGCTACATTTTGATCCTGAAGCCCTACTCTTCACAAACGGATCCAAAATCAACTTAAACATCAAAATAAAGAATTTGCACATCAATAGGAAGCCAATGATACCCAGTTTGCCTAGTTTTAAGTCAGGGTCAAAACGGACACCCAAAATAAATTTTCAAAAAAAAAGGAAAAAATTATAACTTTTTTATAAAATCATGTTCCCCATACTTTTAGGAGTCTACAGCTGGAAATTCAAGCAAAAATAAGTTAAATTGAGGTTCAAATCAAAGAAAACCCATTTTTAAACTTTACTGTATAAAATTTTCTAAATCCGTTTAAAAATCAAGAATCAAAGTTGTCTTGAAGATGGAATCGAGGTAAAATGGATAATCATAGGATTATAAAATCATTCAAGTGAAAAGAAGTGAAATTAGGATTTTAAATAGAAAAATACCATTATTAGGCCTTATGGGCCAAAGTCCCCAAATTCCATATTCAATCTGTGTTTAAAACAAGAAATTAATGTTACAGATTGAAGAAATTAGTTCAAAAAAATGTAATGGAGTTTACCCCCAAGCTTAAAAATGGAGAAAACTATCCAAAACCATGAACCCCTAAGCTCTAAATCTCAAAATGGTGGAAAATAGCGAAAAACAGATATTTATATACCCAGTTATTGCAATCGCGAACCAACATCATGATGCAAAACCTCGCCTAAAAGGGGTATCGCAATCATGGACTAAGTATCATAATCATAACAAATGTCTGCAGGCCCCTATCGTGATCGCGATGTTGCGAACGCGAGTGCACCAGAAAATGGGTGCATTAGTTGGGGGACTTGGTGGATTTCCATGTCTCTGCGGGCCCCTCGAAATTTATCTAGAATCCCATGAATGCAAACAAAATATCCTAACCTATCAAATTTGATGTTGCAGATTCAATGGCAATATTAGAATTTTAAAAAAATATTATTTTCACAATGAAGGACCTCAAGAACCCAAAATCAAAACTTTCCAAATCGAGGGTCGAAATGAGATTTAAAAGACATGAAACCACACCAACCATGTTACTACCCTAAAATTAATGTTTTAGATCTTTTGGCGTAATCCATTTTGTCATCCATCTAATGGATCAAAATATAACAAATTAACTCCACTATAAGGCTCTCAAAGTCATCAAAAACCATAATATCGCATAAATGGCACCAAAATGCATCAAGAACCATGCCAAATATCCCAACACCTCATAAATACCATAATGAAACTATGAGGAGGGGTAAAATAGGAAAATCATGTAGTATCACATATTTTATCAAAATTCAGGTCGTTACATCATCCATCACTAAATATATAGTTCGTCCTCAAACTAAAGGCAAGAGAATACCTAAATCTATAATGAGATAGGGATAAGAACTATGGATATCATACTTCACCTACCAAGTATCCTTATATATAGGTCTATGCCTCCACTAGACCTTAACCACAGGAATATCACTAGAGCGCAACTTTCTAATATCCCTAGCCAAAATATAACACCCTACATTTTCAGACTAGAATTTGAACCGATATTCCTATGTGTATAAAATTAAATATAATGATTCCAAAATATAAGTTTCATGATGATTATCCTAGGGTGAAAAGTGATATCGAGGTGAAAAATATTCATAGAAAACACTTAGAGTGGAGTGGAGTTAAGAACTTTTGTTATTGACCAAATTTTGGTATTCGATTCTACCAGGATCAACTTTGAACGTGAATAAATTTTGGAATATATTAAATTTAGGGATTAAGACCACCAAATTTAAGATTATTTAGTCATCTTTTCAACGCATTTGATTTTGCCTTAATATGATACTCGAGCAAAAAGTTATGAGCATTTTTGTGGGGAACCAGTGAAGGTCCACGATTTTGCCGTGTCATGGAGGATAATCTCCATGATAAGAAGCATGTATCAGAGGATAATCTCCATGATAAAAACCATGCCTTGTTGATGTTTTAAATTCGTACAACTTTTGTTTTGTTTCCTTGCGATGAGGGGTATTGGGATCTTTTCACCTATGTACGATCCTTAATCATAATATAGTCTATTTTTTCAGTTTTAAGAGAATAATAGTCTATTCCAATTCCACTCTCAAACTCAAAAACCCAAGAGAGCCTAAGGATTTCATCAGACATTCATTTTTTGGGTTTCAAGCTCTGAATTACTTTTTAATTCTCATGTGTCTAAGGCATGTATTTGTTTCCCTATACTTGTATTCTCTTAATGGCATAAAATTGGTCTATTATTCACATGGTTTTGATGTTGGGTTTGAACTATAGGTTGATGATTTTGGATATAAATTATTTGAATGTTTTCTCATGATTTCTATTGAACTATTATGCATTAAATTGTTGGTTTGTATACTTATTGTGGTGCATGGAAATGGTGGATGGACTAGGGGTACAATGGACTCTCCAAATTTGTAAACTATGAAAATAGGGGTACAACAGAATTCCCAAATAATTGGTTTTGGTATGGAAATTGATAATAACCTCAACCCACTTGGGTAAATGATTTTGGAATGCAAATTATCATTTGGTTAGAATTATTCACCTTGAAACTAATGCCTGGAATTAATGTCTAATTGGATAATAATAATAATAATAATAATAATAATAATGATCTTGAAAACCTTGTGGGGTACAAAGGAATCCCCAAGTGAATTTAATAATGGATTCTGTGGGATACGAAGGAATCCCCAAAGTGTTGGCTAATGACATTGCTTGCAAGTTATAGTCAGTATGACAATACCACTTAATAATTAACTCCTACAATTTGTGGATATGTTATGCTATATGTAGTTCTGATGATGAGCAGTTAAATGTAAGGGACCGGGTCCCTAGATGTTCATGGTATAGTATAGCTAGCACGTGTGTCTGCACAGTTGTCCTCTTGTGTAACAAACTTGCAGGTATTTCTTGTACTTATTAGGACACCTGTTCTAATGAGATTTCAGCCCTAATAATCACTCAACTATAAAAGGAAAAATATGTTTCTTCATCAAATGGGTTTTTGAAAATAAAAAGAGTGAAGAGAGGCAGCAAAAACCCCATTTCAACACTACTCAAGTTCTTAGCTCTTTAGATGTTCTTAAATAGAAATTTTTCTTGAGTGAGTACTGATTTGTAATTCAATTACTCATGCTATAAGAGTAGTATTTTCTTTTGATAATTCTTACATAGAGTTGCCTAAGTTTATTGCTGATTAGAGCTAATCAGTGTAGAGGGTCATTGGTGTAGTTGTCAAGATGATCTTGTAGTAGAGTTATTACAAGAGAAAAGAACCTAGAGTTAGGTTCATTAAAGTCTTTAATCAAGAGTTTGATTATAGTTAATTTTGAAAAGCTTATGAGGGAAAGCCGTGGTTCTTACCTTCCTTGAGGAATGAGGTTTCCATATTAAAATCATGTTTTTACTCTTCTTGCACTGTCTTTTGATTCCTAGTTATTGTACTATATTTTTTCTGTGATTGAATTTAAGGGACCTGGTCCCTCACTGTGTGGTGTAACCTTCAGGGTTTCTACAATTGATATCAAAGCAAGGTCACTCTAAAAGATTCACACCTAGAATTTCTTGGCTAGCATGGATGTTCTACCTAATTAAGAAGAAGGTCAATATACCACTAGACCACCAAGATTCAATGGTCAATATTATGGGTGGTGGAAAACTAGAATATTTGACTTTATTATTGTTGAGGATAGTTAGATAATGGACATAATTCTTGATAGTATTCATATGTTCCTGATAAAGAAGTCAAAGAAAGAGAGGTTACAAATATGGTTGTTAAAAGCATGAGAGAGTACAATGATGAAGGCAGGAAGAAAATTGAAAAGAATCACAAGGCTAAGAAATAGGTAGTATGTGGCATAGGTCTTGATGAATACAATAGGATCTCATCTTGTGAAAATGCTAAAGAGATCCAGAATTGCTTGAGGATTATTCATAAAGGCACCACTAATGTGAAGGATTCAAAAGTGGACATGTTTACTACTCTATATAGAACCCTCACCATGAAAGAAGGATAAACAATCCAAGAAATGCATACAAGGTTCACTTCTATCACAAATGATCTTCACTACTTAGGTGAAGTATTTTTTGTTCAATTAAGTGATAAAAATCCTTGGTGATCTTCCTAAATCTTGGGAAAGCAACATGGATGCCATAACTGAAGCAAGAAACCTAAATACCCTCACAATGGATGAACTCATTGGAAATCTGAAGACTCATGAGCTAAAGAAGCTGCAAGGGCTGGAGAAGAAGGACGCTAAAAGAGAAAAATCCCTAGAATTGAAGTCTTCTAAACACGATCTAGTTTGTGATGAAGACTTTGATGTTTCCTATTTAACAAATAGGATTGTTAGAGAAATGAAAAAGAGTGGTCAGTTCCAAAGGAGATGAAGAAATGTTGAAGTGTGCCACAAATATTGAAGTTCTAATCATTTCATAAAGAACTATCCCATGAACAAAATGGATCTTCTGGATTACCTTAAGGTTGTAGGTGACAAAGGAAAAATTAGGGACCAGGTCCTTGACAATTCAAGAAGAAAGGTTGTAGCTGATTATACAGTAAAGCAAGCTCTGGCAGCATGGGGAGATTCCTCAAGTGAATCAAATGGGGATAAGAAGTCTTGAGATATGTCTATGCTAGCAGTGCAATATAGTCCAGTTATTTATGATTCCTTATTTACTTTCATGGAAAATATAGAAGATAAAGAAGAAAATAAGGTAACTCTCTCTGATATAAAGGAAAATCTAGATAACTATTCTTCTAGAAAGATAAAGAGGCTTGCTAGTGTGTTGATACACACTGTATGTGAATTATCTGCTGAGAAAAAATGCCTTAGACAAGAAAGTAGAGTATCAAAAGCATGACTTAGTTGATTCAACTCTCCAAAATTTTGAAACTGAAAAGTTGATTACAAAGATAAAATCTAAAAATCTGAGTTTGATGAGTAATCTGAAGAAAATAAATAATGTAGATGGAAAAGGGAAGAAAGAAAATTTGAGCCTTCAAGTTGATCTTGAGGAAAGATTGAGGGATTTCTAAAAATTCCTTATGACTGCACTTTAGAAGAACAAAGAGTTAGAGAGAGGACCTAGTCTGCTTAAAAGAATAGTTGAACAAATCTCTTAAATGGACTGCTTATACATATATTCTTTCTAATCTTATTAGTCAAGGTGTTAATGATGGCAATAGACTAGGCTATCAAGGAGAATTCCAACCTCATGGGTGGCAAGGAAAGACTGTCATTGGTGCTAGAAAGAAGTCTCCTAAACCTATGGGCAATCATTGTGGAAAAATGGTAACTCTAAAGGGAATTGTCAAACTTAGAAAAGTGAAGGAATAAACAAATTAAGATATAATCAATAGAAAATACACAGCCAAATGGATTCAAGTATTTGAATAAGATAAAGAAGAACTCTCTACCTAGATGGAACAAGAAGGTTTTGGTCGCACCATTGTCTTCTTTATAGGAACTCAAACTCAAGTTGGTTCCCAACTCAAACAAGTGATAATGCACTACTAGAAATTACCCCTATGGAAACGCACTTTTGGTGATGGTTAACAAAGAACTGGAATAAGCAGTCTATTGCAGCGGTTTCAAGCGTTGTCAGGAATAATTATTCTATTAGCTATGATTTAATAGTATAACCATCACTTTTGATGATTAAGAGTTGCAATAGATAAATGTATAGCAACGGTTGTTAAAACCGTTGCCATAAAATCAGCTTTAGCAACACTTAATAGGTACAAAATATCTATTGCATCTCTTTATTTTATTCCATATATTTTCATGAGAAATTTCACTATGTCTGCCAAAAATAAAATCATTTTAATAAAAAATTTCTATTATATTAAGCCTACACTCTTAAGACTTTTATTCCTCATTAAACATTTTAATCGCTACAATATCGATCTTGTGGAGATGACCGTGGAGACACTACAATATCTGGTAGTGAGTTGCCGGTGGTGAGCTCTATAGGATTTACTAGTGCCGCTTTAAAAATTGATTTATTGGTGCCAGCAGTATTCTCTGTGGGAAAATAAGAAAAGGGGAAACAACATATCTGCAACTAGGTGAGCAGCATCAACGTGATAGATAAACCATATCTACGGTTGTTTTGGTGAGATTCGAACTAACTATAATGAGTTACAGCGTAGTGAGCTTCAGACCGACTATAGAATTGCATTTTGGTGAGTTAATGATAAACCATATCTGATTTGCACTTCAATTTCATACCGAATTTGCACTTTAATTTCATACCGAATTTGCACTTTGATTTGTGATTAGGGCTAATTTTGCACTTCAATTTCTCTTAGTGTTGGAAAGCGAGACCGAAGTTCAGCTCTCAATTTGTGTTGGAAAGTCTAATCGAATTTGCACTTCAATTTCTCTCAAAATTGCACTTCAATTGCTTCAATTCAGGGATTTTAAGGTTAGTGTATTCTTCTACGACTTTTAACTAATTTTTGGATATCTTGGGTTTTTCTTCTCCTTAGAGAACATTTGATTGCTGGGTTCATTTGATTTTTTGAACATTTTTGGTTTCTCCTTGATTTATTTTTTGATTTCTATGGGTTTAGCTTCTTTCCTTTTTCTCATCTAACAAATACTATACTATTGAAGTTAAGGATTTGAAGAGTAGTGCAAATAACAGGCCAATGAATTGGTTCAAGGTTGTTGATGTAGCTCTAGCTCATGCTACAAAAGAAGTTTATGCCTCTATTTTCACTTCTTCAAGAAAGTCCAACTTCAAGGAAACTTATTCTTGCAGATTTTTGCCCTTAGGATGAAGCTAATAATTATTTTTATTGATGTGATCTGCTAGTGTCTTGGATTGGTTTTATTGTCTTAGAATGTTGTTTCACGTAATATAGTTACACTATAGACCACTGAGTCGTAGATGTTGCCTCTTGCCATTTGATTCAGTCGGTACGTTATTTGAATAACATAACATTGTCATTGTAAATTTGATATTGCCTTTCAGTGTCAGCTTCAAACACTTTAGTGGATTTTGTTCGCTCGCTTATGCCTATTTTTTATTGATTTCTTATAAATGTTTTGTACTTCTAGTAGTCCTTTTTGAAACAAAGTACTTCTCGTAGTTGTTGTGATTCTGATACCACTCATTCAACTTAAAATAATGTGATGAGGCTATCTTTTGTTATTAGTATATGCCTTAATTTAATGTGTTGTACTGGTTTTCCTGGAACTTGACATTCTCATTTAGTTAGGTATAATGCCCAATCCTTATGGGTCTTTAATGATCGATTAACTCTTGAGGGTTCATTTGATGTAGTGTAGTATCCAGAGGAGAACCTTTATCTCATTGTAGCATGGTTGATTTTCTGTCAGGAAGCTTTTCTCTAATAATAAGAATGTCTTCTTAGTTCCTCTTTTCCCTATCTTTGTTTAATTCATTTGGTATTAATTCCTTTTAATGAAAGTTGACTTAAATCTGAGTGAAACTGGGGAAGACATATTCTCAACAAGTTTATGTAGTTGTATATGAAATTTTATTGCTTGTTTCTACATATATTGTTTTTTGGTGGTTTCATGGTATGCTTGTATGTCGCCTCATTGTTCTACTTCTAATCTTGTTTCATTCTCGTGTGCTTGATTTTCCTATACTAAAGAGTTTTTTTACCAAGATCCTATGTGGCTTAATTTGCATTTACTAAAGATTTTGCTTACCCGGTCTTGATATGATCCTAAACCTAGCAAATCACTCTAGTAACTGATGATATATCTACCAGAAGATCTTATAATCATTGATAACTATAGGGTCTACCAAAAACTTCTCTACCTCCATAAGGTAGGGCCGGGGGGTAGGGATGCATGGTATGACTCTACTTACAGGATCACAGTCTTACACCGGGTATGTTGTTGTTTTCATTAACTATTAAAGATTCTCAAATAGGTAAATTCTCTTGAAATGAATACAGGTTTTCATCTAACATCATCCTCTCCCTCATCATCCATCTAATACTACATTGAAAGTCTATGCCTCTATGTTCATTTTGTATCTTTGATGTTTTTGACTTATAAAAACTGGAAATAAAAGCTACATACACATTACCTTTGCCAGACCCCACTTGTCGGATTATACAGGATATGTTGTTATTATTATCAATTCATGAAAGAGATGTAGATATTTATTGGATCCTTAATGCACAAGCTCGTTAGATTACATTAGTAAATCTTGTCTTTCTTGAACTATGTTATTCAGCTAGTGTCTTGGATTGACTTTATTATCTTAGAATGTTGTTTCACAAAAGATAGTTGCATTCTTGACCATCGAGTCATAGATGTTGCATCTTGCCATTTGATTTAGTCGGTACTTTATTTTGTATAGCATAACATTATCAGTCAGTTTTATATTACTTTCAGTTTCTGCTTTTGACACTATGGTAGCTTTTGTTCGCTAACTTATGCCCATTTTCTGTTGATTTCTTATAAATGAATGATTTTTCTATTAGATTTTGTCATTCTAATGTAGCTCATTCAGCTTTAAGATAATGTGATGACTATCTTGAAGGTGGTTGCCTGGTTGGTTATCTTGTTAGAATATCACACGCCTTGTTTTTAACTTGTTACACTAGTTTCCCTAGAATGTAACATTCTCATTTAGTTTAGTATGATGCACAACCCTCTTGGGGACTTTAGTGAGTGATCATCAAACGAGAACCTTTCATTCATCATAACTTGACAGATTATTTTCTGTCAAAAAGCTTTTCTCTAGTAAAGAATGGTTTCCTTGTCCCCTTTTCCCCCTGATGTTCAATTTTATTTATTTTGTTTGTTAATATCTTTTTATGAAAGTTTGATTAGTTCTAAATGCAAATGGGGAAGACATATTCTCAACAAGGTTTATGCAGTGTTGTGTCATGAAAGTTGTCTGGTGGTTTCATGGTCTCTTTTATGCCACTTCTTGTGGTGCCTCTGATCTTAGTTTGTTCGAGTGTGTCTTCGACTTGCATGTCCTAAAGATTGTGTTTATCCAATCATATGATATGATTTACACTTGCCAAATCTTTGACCATATATTAATCGAAAGATTGTTTAATCATTGTTAACTGTTAACAATGGTCTCAAATAGGCAAGTAATCTTGAAATGAATGCAGGTTTTCATTTAACACGATCCTGTCACTTATCATCCAACTAATACAGCATAGAAAGTTATATGCCTCTACTTTATTTTTTTATATTTGATGGTTTTGACTTAATAAACCAAATGTACTTGATTTTTATATTTTAATCAGCACATCTAGAATTCCTTTCCTTCCAGATTGTCCACCAAATGCTAGTCAGAATATTCCTCCACCAACTTTTATTTTTTGCCTTCAATCCAACTTGTTCCCAACGTGACAGAGCCTCTTTGATCTTTCCAGGCATGCACCATGAAGTACTTCTGAAGTTTAAAAACAATTTCCATAGTTGTCTAGTGATCTTGCAGTGAATAGATGGTTTACCATCTCTGCTTCTTCACCACACCAGAAACACCTCAGACATAAAATTATTCCCCTCTTAACTCCCGCGTGAGTACTGCCTCATTTGCCAAAAGCCATACAAAACAAGCCTCTTTGTATGCAATCAAGGAATAAGTGTAATAACCTACCATTTGTCTAGTCTGGATTTGCCAATTTATTAAGAGATATATAATAGTATGATGACAGCAATAACACTTTGGAATATCTGAGGAACCCATGTCTGACTGCTTGTCTAGCAATGAAAGGTTTTAAGTTTTTCTTTGTTATTTTCACCAGCTTGGCATTACATTTTTCTCTTGATCTTACACAGACTTTAAAAATCATAAATCAACAAGGGTGTTCGAGAAATTATTAAAAAGTTAAAAAACTTTCTTTCAGTTGGATCACTAGCAGCTCTACGAAATAAACAAATACTAGAACACAAGAAGAAGAAGAATACATGCTACATAAATGCAAAGGAAAAGAATCAAAAGCAGAAGGAGAAGTCAAACAATGTTCCACCTATATCTCAAGTACCAGAACAAGTGCAACAGGTGCCTCCGGGTTCCACTTCTCTCGCAGCACCAGTAATGGAGCAAGTAAGACAAGAATTGCCAGACTCCATCATTTATACATCACAACCCACAGTTGAATGAGTGCAGCAAAATTAGTCACAACTTCCTAATTTACAAGCAAATGAACATTCTTTAGAAGGCAAGAATATACATATATTTTAGTTCATACTATGCCAAAAATTGTCTGTATTTCAGTAATTTTATTGTTGATATTATTGTAGGACCTTAGACTAATAAAAATAAGAGGTGCTACACAAATGCAAGTAGTACATGGATGGATTAACCGTCAAATCATAGTGCTAAATGAGATGAACCAGCCTATTGGTCCAACTAAAGCAGCGGTCACTAAATTTTCCAGCTTTCTTTGCACACTGACAAGGAATGGAGCGTTTTGTCCTCTTAATGTTAGTTAGACAAATTTGAAGACACACAATTATATGTGGAGCTATATGTAGGTTCTAATTTCTCAATATTTTGATTTCTACTTGAAAACTTTTCCCAGTTTTTACACTAACCCAATTCAACCAAATTATATGGGAAATATGGCATTCCTAACAATAGAAAAGATTGGGATATGGGATCAATTGATGCTGCGTTTAGAGGGTATAAGTCTAGACTTAAGAAAAATTACTTTTATGCCTACACCAATGATGAAATTCGAAGGGCAAAAAGGTCTAGCATTGTTTTAGAACCTATATTTGAGGATCTCCTTAAGTATTGGAATTCCGAAGAAGCTAAGGTATGATATCAATATGAACAACTATTATATTATTGCTAGCATTCATTTATCATTGAATTCATCACGCCTAACATTTCTTTTTATGTTGTTCTTTCTTTTGATATAAGGCATCAAATTCTATGTGTTTCTCCCTTCACTGCCTTGATATTTTTATTAAAAATTTATTCATAAATATTTTCTTGCGGGATACATCCAATACTAATAAGGAAAACAAAAAAAAGTTTAAGTATCCGTACATTGTGGGCAAAACAAATTTTGCTCTAATCCGCGAGGTTTGGTGTTTTCTCATATTGTTACTATGAACTTTTGTGACTTTACTTAATAATATATTAATGTTGAATTGTATGTAACTAGGAAAAAAACAAGGAAAATTTTGGTACTTTTTCAAATAAGGAATTCTTGGTGGCTAATAGAAGAAGGAAACTTGACCGACTATATAAGGACACATCTGAAGAGATTACAAACAAAATAGTATGAAATTATCTAATTCAAAATCTATCAGCATCATTTTTTCCTTAAATATTGAATCAACTAAATTTACTTGCTCTTGAAACTAATGTTTAGGTTAAAATGGAGAGAGTATAGACTCAAGAAAGAGAAGATGGTACTCAATCAACTGATGCATTCACAACAGTTATGGAGCCTAATCATCCTAGTCGAGTAAGACTATTCGAACACAAGGTTACCATATCTCTTTTGAAATAAAAAGCAAGTGATGTTGGATCCTCTTCAAATATTTGTGATGAACTATGGAGAAGAGGTTGGATGAGCTGGAAAAGAGGATACAATAAAGAATGCAGGAAAAATTCAATGCTCAAAGAGATGTCATTGAGCGAGATGTTACAATGAACATCATTACACAACTTCAGTATCTAAATCTAGGATTAGCACTTGATCCTAATATGTTAAGATTCAATGTTCATTCATCGGGAGAAAAGGCTACTATTCAACCAATAAATTGTCCATCTATTGGTAGTAACAATCAAGGTTAGTCTCTGTTTCTTGTACTTATTCTTCTCGCCTCTTTTTCTTCTTCTTTTTTAGTAGTTGTATATGTTGATGTGATGGTTGCATCGTTTTTTTCTAAAAATATTGCACTCTTTGTACGAACTTCTTGGGGGTTTACCCTGGTTTTGCTATCTTTCTTACTGAGATCTTTTCAACTATTTATTATCTAATTAAACATCAGATCTTTCTATCCAGCTAGTTATTCTTTTCTCAGCCTCTACATATTTATTTTTTACAACTATGGCAAAACAGCCCGCTGGAGCTCTTGTCACTGGAGCTGTTGGTACAAGTTCTCTCAGTCCTGTGTATTACTGTCACTTAAACCACTCCTCTCACCTGTACAAAAAAAAAGATGGAAAGAGAAATACATGTAGTGTTGTCTGGTCTGGCCTAATCCTTAATTATGTATCGTGTGCACAAGTTACAACCACTGAATTTTTCTATTTTTGGCCTTATTCAAATTCTTGGTGTTTTCTTATTTGATTGTAGTTCTTTGTATTTCAAGTCCTGGTATCTTTTCTGATAAATCCATTGAAGTACCAAAAAATCTATTTTTCTCAATGATCGACTGTATTCCCTTTTATATATTTTAGATGCTACTTACACTTGGTCATTGAATATTGTTGAATATCTTGTCAATTATAGACACCATGTCTAACCAGCATGTTGTAATAGTTTTATTTACTCTCTCTTCTTGCAAACCCAATTCCGAGTTGTAAGTAGTTTATTTACAATGGAAGGAATCAAAAATGCCTTCTTGATATGCAAAACAACCTCCTCGAAATTTGTATGTAGAAGTTTGTTTTGAGACTGGTAACTTGTATATATATATAAAGATTTAAAAGTTGCACCATAATACTGCTATCAGTTATTACAGTGCTATCACTAATTACAAAATACAATAAAACTTGTATGCAAAAGTGAAACATAGAAAATGGTCTTTCACCTTTCCTAAGAAGATGAGTCACTCCTATAGACCTTTTAGGTTTCTAAGTTCTAACAAACAAAAAAATTTTAAAAGTTCACCTTGAAGGAAAACTTTGCATGTGAGAGCTTCAAGAAGTACAACTGATATCAAACCCAAATAAATTAGAAGGTTGCAGTAGGTTAATGGCTAGCATTAAGTAGTGTAAGGTTTAATGAATCATAAATTGAAAAGCCTCTTGTTTTATTGGGTTGTGCATATTTATCATGGAAGATTGTTAAGCACGTATGGGGCTTCTTGAACATAGAAAAAGAACCTATTACAGTGTTTGTTACTGGTACTGCAGGTATGTTAATATTTATTCATTATATTGTTGCATTTATTTTCTATTTATTCAACCTCACCTATGATTTGTCAACAATTTTTGTGATTTGTCTTGATTTATGGTATAATCACCGCTCCCTTATTTATATGGTCTTTGATGCAATAGCTTTTAATCTCATGCTATAAAGCATGAATCTATCATTTGAGTCTTTTGAGTTATTTGATAGTTATTTATTCTTTTTTGTAGGTGTCCAAAATAAAGAAAGAAATGAAGAAAGTGATCAAGATATTGACCTTACTTAAGAAGATTTTGGGATTGTTGATAGGTGCTCTATTATCAGTATTTTTGATATTGAACTTCTTGAAACTTATGGGGACTCAAACTTGATACTATGTAAAAACTTAACTAATCATTTGGATACTTAATTAACATTTTGCTTTTGAATTTAGATTACTAGTTTGTTCCATATTTTGGATTATGTGATTATTAATGAATGATTTTTGTTTTGTGATGTGTATATAATTGTTTATTATAATTAAATATGTATGTAAATAGTAATTTACAATACGGGTGACTATTTTATATAAATTGTTGCAATTGATATTTGAACTAGTTATAATGTGTGGCAATAATCGTTGCAATAGATTAATAAATCATCGTGATAGTAGTCAAAAATCATTCCAATAGGTAGTTAAAAATCATTGCAAAAGGCCAACAAAACCATTGCAATAGGTATTCAAAAAATATTGCAGTAGAATAATAAATTGTTCCAACAGGCTTTATAAATAGTTGCAATAGCTAGGAAAAAATCGCTGCAATAGAATTATAAAACCTTCGCAATAGCTTCTATTGCAATGGTTTAACATCATTGCAGTAGCATCTATTGAAATGGTTATGAACCGACAGTATAGGTGAAAAGAGGCATTCCAATAGAAAACACAATAACCATTGCTATAGGTTGTTCGATGGCTATGGTTTCTACCAACCATCGCATGAACCATTGTGATAGATCTATTGGAACTCTCATATATAGACGCCTGCTTAACCGTTGCAATAGAGCTATGGCAACGATTATTATGCATACTGCAACATTTTTTGAACTATCGCCATAGGGATAATTTCTAGTAGTAATGGTTCCAAGTTGGAGAAAGGGGATTGCAGTCATGAATGTTCATTAAAAGTGAGTGTTCAAGGCTTAATTTTTAAGGATCTGGCTATGTTCTCTCTCTCTCTCTCAAGACACTTCAAGTGAAGGTGTCTTATTGTGAAAAATTTATTTCAAAGACCTGGTCCTTGACTTATCTTAGTAAGAATGCTGTGAAGAATGATCTGAAAAGGGAGAAATCCTTTGGATTGAAGAAAGAGGGATGATATTGCTAAAAATGAGAGGCAAAAGGCTGAAGAAATAAATGATCATATTAACCTGACCTATCATATGGATTAGTTTCTCTTTCCAAAATTGGATGTGTTTAGGAAACAGATATCCTTGATAAGGTAAGTGCAGTTTGGTCTAACTCAGTATCATACCCTTGCAGGTATACACCCATGGAGACAGCCTTGGGAGAAAATAGTTGAAGTAAACATAAGTTTAGAATTAACTCAAGAAAGAGAGGGACCTAGTTCTATCTCTTAGGTTAGTACCATTACAGGATACTTTAACCATTTTAAAATACTATCTGAATGGCCATATGTTTTCTTATATTTATGTTTAAGCCATCAACTCCTATGAAAAATGAAGAGTTATAATTATTAACATCAGGCATGTCACTTCAGAAGGAACATCTTTCAATGACAATGATCTATTCTCGAAAATTACTAAATCTGACTCTTTCATATTCTTCTTCAACTAATTTAGGTTATCTTCCTAAATTGAGCATCTACTGTGAATCAAATTGGTCACTTACCCTCACTCTCTTTTTAATAAAATCAAAATAGTTGATATTCCTACTTCCACAATCCAACCTAAACACTTCGAAGTAGATAAAGGTCCAGATGAACAACCTAAACATTCATCAATTGAATCATTTGATCCATCATTGACCAAAATAAAAACTTTCTTGAGCTTCCAACAAGAACCTAAGCTAACTCTTACTTCCTTAGAAAATCAAAAACCAATAAATGTGTTAGTCCCCACAGAATTCTCCTCTACTTTAGAAATTTATGGTCATTCATTCATGGTAGAGAATTCAAGTGAAAGTCTCGGCTCTCACATTAACCAAAAATTTTCTCAACTCGAATTCCTTCTTTCTTAGAAGTCCCAAAACCACCTGAAGAATCTCAAAACCCTAGTTTGACTGATGAACCCGACAATGATAAATTAACTAAAATCCCTCAAGTACCTGGTTCTCCTACTTCCTCAGATCTAAACCCAATTTTTGATCAATTAATTGGTGAAAAAATATCAGTTAAAAGGGTTGATCTTTCTTGCAATGAGAACTAGATGACTGAGAACTTATTTTTTCTTACATATGACACCTTGATCAGTTGAAAAAAATAGATAACAGGAGAAATGAATGAAGTGGATAAAGTGTTATCATCTCCAAATGAGATGGATGTGGAGGTTAAGGATAAACTACCCTTGAGATAGACTGTGAAGAAACACAGTGGTAGTAGAGGTAAGAAAAATATGGTGAACCCTGAGGTTGGAGAGGAGAAAGAGATTGCTACAGATGTTGCTGAAGAAATTGAGAAAAGAAATATGAAAGTTCATATTACTGGAAGGACCAGGTCCTCTGGTTCAAAATCTGGCATTCCTGCTGAGATAAGGCAGAAATATATAGTTGTAAAAAAGAAGAAAATTTCTGAGGGATCTGGTCCCAAGAGAAAAAGAACTATTTCTGGAGAAGAAAGTATTAGTCCTAAGATAATCAAATAGGATAAAATAGAAAAGGATGTGGCTAGATAACAAAGCAATAAACTACTATAAAAATAAAAAATCCTATCAGGAAGAGTGGTTGATCCCAAAATGTATGAGAAACCTGGGATGATTTAATTGATTGAATATGTCCAGAATAAAGGTTGGTTACACTTGTTTGAGGAATCAATTCTCATGGTCTTTGAAAACAAGGTCAAAGAATTTTACTACACCATGGAATTCTCAGAAGATAGGATAGGCTTGTTTGCCTAGGTGTAGGGAAAGTCTATCTATATGAATAAAGAAGAACTAGGAAAAATCTTGAATGTACCAGCTATTGGAGTTAGAACTGTTTTCAAGCAATAGCCCACAACTGAATTTATGATCAATGCCTCTAAGGTGGGTGGAACATCTATAACAGTTGTGAAAAATAAATTCCTAAAATGTGAGTTTCAGCTAGTAGTTGAATTCATCAACAAAGTCCTACTACTAAGAACTAGAAAGACTAACATGGCATCTGGGGCTGATCTGTTCTTAATAGAATGTCTGAGTAATTTTGAATTGATCAGCTTGCCTGCTTTTGTGATTCAACATATGAAGAAAGTAATTTTTGAGAAAAAATAGAGACATGGATTTCCCTATAGGTACTTGCTGAATAGGGTCTTTCATTACTTTGGAGTAGTTGGGACTAGAGAAATTCCTAGAATATCCAAACAAAAGTTCACTCTAACTACTATGGTAGAAAATAAATGTATATAAAGAAAATAGGAATTGTGTCCCAAGTATCTGAACTTTTGGCTTCTCAAGAAATACTCAACAAAGAAATAGAGTAAGTGAGGATCAAGTTCGATGCAAAAAATACTGACATAATGCACTTAAAGATGAAAAATTAGCATTTAGCTTCCGAGGGACCAGGTGCTTCTGAAGCACTGATATCAAAAAATACAGAACTCCATGTGAAAGTGGAAAAACTGACTGGTGAAGTTAATGAATTAAATGCAGAATTAAAAAAACTCACTAAACAGTTGTTGGATGACTATGCTACTGAAAATGCTAGAATAGAAATGTTGATTAAGTCTTTTTCCCTCAAACCTCCTTCCTCCTGAGTCTTGTTATCCCTATTCTCTTACTCAACCCTGTGTCAGTTCCACTCCTAGTTATCATGTGGCTTTTTATGGACAATTATTTTTGTTGATTGCTTTAGTATATTGATTTGGTACTTAACTGCTTAATAGTGAATGAATTATGATTTATGTGTTAGACCTGTTCTCTCTTTTAAAATTGTTTTACATGTTAGTGTTACCCCAGTGTCCATAAGTTAACTAATTTGTGCCTATTTTACTCTTTGCTTACTAATAATTCTTTTTTATAATGCCAAAAGGGAATGCTACCATAGTGATCTCATATGGAGGAAGGGATCAAAAGGGTTTCAAGGGAGTAACCAAAAAAATGCCAACAAAAGTTTTACTTTGACAGGAGATAAGCAAACAGACAGGGGGAAGCAAATAAAAGTTTTTTACTCCAAATAACAACAAAGAACCAGGTCCTTATGTTGCATGATGATAAGGGAAAGCATAATGATGGGGGAACATTCATCTTCACAGTGGTAATCAGGCTGATTAAATCTGATGGATGTGCTCAAAGTTGTATGGTTATTTTTTCATCAAAAATTTCTATATGTAGTTTTGCTGATGAGCAGCTAACTGCAAAGGACCAGGTCCCTAGATGTTCATGGTAAAGTACAGTTGGCACGCGTGTCTGTATATTTTTGTCTTTTTGTGTAACAAATTTTGAGGTGCTACTTGTACCAATTAGGACACCTGGTCCAGTAAGATTTCATCCCTAATTATCACTCAGCTAGAATAGGAAAAATAGGCTTCTTTATCAAATGGGTTTTTGAAAATAAAAAGAGTGAAGAGAGGCAGCAAAAACCCTATTTCAACACTACTCAAGTTCTTAGTTATTTAGATATGCTTAAATAGAAACTTTTCTTGAGTGAGTACTAATTTTTAATCGAACTACTCAGTTTATAAGATTAGTGTTTTCTTTTGAGAGTGCTTAGGTAGAATTACCTAAGTTTGTTGCTCATTAAACTAATCAGTGTAGAGGGTCCTTGGCGGAGTCATCAAGATGAGCTTGTAGAAGAGTTATTAAGTGTGAAAGGAACCTAGAGTTAGGTTCATTAAAGGCTATAATCAAAAGTTTGATAGTAGATTTTGGAGAGCTTGTGAGTGCAAGTCGTGGTTTTTCTCTTCCTTGAGCAAGGGGGTTTCCACGTTAAAATCTTGTATTTTTACTCTTCATGTACTATCTTTTTATTCCTGGTTACTGTACTATATTTTACCTATAATTGACTTTGAGGGACCTAGTCCCTCATTGTGTGATTAAACCCTTAAGGTTTCTACAAGTTATATGTTAAATGTTTTAATTGAGCTTAAAGGGGTTTGTGATATCTAGCCATGAAGAAGTGAGACTCAAAGGACTAATAATGGAAGCTCATTTTTGCTAACGTGAAGGTTTGTCTTGATGACCATCCGCTGGTGGGGTATGAAGGAATCCTCTAAGGGTGTGTCTATATATATATATATAATATATATATATAATTAATTATCATAGTTGGCAAAGGGTACATCGAAATTCCTATTCTTTTATGATATCTCCAGTTTGTGCAGCTAACACGCACTTGGGCCCGACCAGGGGGTTACAACTGGTCCCATATATCCGGTAGGTATTTTATGATGGTCAAGCTATATAACCCAGGCTAAGGTTTTAAAGTTCATGCTAAGCCCTGTTCCCTCCCCCAGCATCTTATATATATACATATGGATATGTATGAATTTGTACATATGCATTGATTTGACTTGGTTTTGGATTGATGGTATTATTTTATCCTATATCCCTTAAATACATGCTAGTTCTCAATCCGTTAACCATTTTTGGATGTTGTATCTCCACACAATGTAGGAACCAAAAATACATCTATTTTTTCTGCACAGAGACAAGTGATCGTTGGATAAGTTTGTGAGCCAACTTGAAGTTGTGAGCTTTCATTTCATGATTTGTATTCCTTATGTCATATTTTTTTCTTTGGTCTAGTTTTGGCTATCGTCAGGGGAATGTCCCGACTTATATTTATTTTTGTTCTATATAGAGGTTTGTGGATTATCGTAGACTTAGGATTGGTTGTTGAATTCGTAGACTTCTTTTGAGTCATACTTATCTATCTTGATGTACATTTGGAATTCCATTGTTATATTATATTATGTTCTAGTTGACTATGTGAGAGGGTGGTTTTCGGTCCTCGGTGGACTTGAGATGCTAGTTACTACCTAGCCCTAGTTTGGGTCATGACAAAGTTGGTATCATATCCTAGGTCCATGGTCAATTTGATGTCCACAAAGTCGTGTCAAGTAGAGTCTTTTTTATGGGTGTGTAGCGCACCCCACTTGTAAGGGAGAGGCAATGAGGCACTTAGGAATGTTTCCCTTTCTTGTTGTTCTACTTTCAGGCTATAGAGTCTAAGGTCTTGAAAACTCTCTAACCTCTGGTTAATCATATTTTAGACCATGCCTCCTCAAAGATTTGATGCTTGTAGAAGCTGTTTTGTCCCGCTTGGGAACAATATGGACAAAACTCATCCTATATATAGGGTACAGACCCGATCTAGGGTCGTTATTTCTGATTGTCCCCGAGGGGATCTTTCGGTCTCCACTGATCCTTCTCCAGATGATGACACCCATTCTTAGTCACTTTAAGGAGATATTACCAATGCTGAGTTTTATTGTTCTATTCCTTTGTTAACCTAGAAAGTGGCCTCTCTGTCACGTCAGTTCGGTCTTGTTAGTGGGAGAAGGAATTAGGCAAGGGTGCGAGCCACACAAGATAAGAATTTACAAATTTAGAGCATAGGAGGGGTTGGTAAAATTATAGTAGGCAGGGGAAATAGTGGGATAAGTAGAGTAATTGGGGGAGTTCCCATGCGGGTGTCAGTTCTCCTTATCCTCAGTTTTCTCGTGAATATCATTTTTTGACTAGTAGAGCTTGATTAACCCTACCCTATCCTCCTTACCAATTTTGTGGTCTATTACACCGTGGTTATTACAATAAAGGGAGGAATCAGTGTTTTAGTTATCATGATTTGGGTCATATATAGTGGAATTATCCCACAAGGTTTGACAATAGGGAAAATAAGATTTTGATTTGTGTTATCAACTCCTGCACCAAAGGGTGCCACTTCTAGTATCGACACTAGATGAAATCTCCTTTATGCTCTAACTCCCATCAGGAGTCCGAGACATCTTCTAATGTCATCACTAGTATGTTAAAACTCTTCTCTCGTGATGTGTACTGATTACTTTATCACGGGTCTACCTTTTATTATGTCACCCTATTTGTGGTTGTGCATTTTGGTTTTGCTTTTGAGTGAATTTTGGATCCCTTTTCTATTCCTACCCTGGTGGTGACTCAGTGGTTGCTAAAAGTGTCTATAAGGTTTATGTAGTATCTGTTAGTGGTAGGGAAATATTGGTGACTATGATTGAATAAGACATGCTAGATTTTGATATTATCTTCGAGATGGATTAGTTGGATTCGTGCTATGCCTCTTTATATTGTCAGACCCGTAGGGTCATTTTCAAATTTCTTAATGAATCAATTATTGAGTGGGAATGGATTTCCTTTGTGTCTATAGAAGGTTCATATCATATCTTAGATCCAGAAATTGAATTTCAAGGGGCGTCTTTATCATTTGGTCTGAGTTAAAGATTTTAATTTGGGGTAGGAGGGGTCCTTCATTATAATTCATTCTCGTGGTTAGTGAATTTCTTGAGATTTACCCTGATGATATTCTTGGTATCCCTTTCGATAGGGAAATCAATTTTGGGATCAATCTTCTTTTTCAAACTTGTCCTATCTCTATACCTCCCTATAGAATAGCTCCAGATGAGTTGAAGGAAATTAAGGAGCAGTTGAAAGATCTTCTTGACAAGAGTTTTATCCGCCCTCATGTTTCTCTAAGAAATACTCCTACATTGTTCGTGCATAAGAAAAATGGGCCTCTTCAGAGGTGTATAGGTTATCGGCAGTTGCATAAGGGATTTAGGGTAACCTCCTTTTTGGGTGGATGAGTATATTATGTGGGATATTTTGTTGGTGGTACATTATTGTTTCTATACACTAAGTTTGAACTTTAGATGTTAATTTTTGTGATAAGAATGTTAGCTCGAGAATTATGAGGCAAGATTTGTAGGATGAATTAGTAGGTTTGATACAATGTCTGAAAGATCTTAGGTTGATGACATATGAAATATTGGAATGGGAAATTGTGGTATATGCATGAGGTCTAGTGTTGAAGTAGAAATGGTGGCTTAATCATTAAATGGATAAGATCCCTAAGTTATAAGAATAAAATAAACTCGATTTTGAGTTATGAATGTCATGTGTACTAAGCTTATGTCGTTAAATTCCCTAGTATGGAAAAGTTTAGGAAGTTGTTATACGGTGTTATGTAGAGAGGAATTGAGGGAGAAATAGATAGACTATGTGAACTCTTGGTATAGCTTTAAAACAAATTGTTATGAGGTTATGATATCAGAAGTGTAATGCTAGTATTCTAAGGAGTTGAAAATAGAGTGTTAAGTATTTAGAAGCATAGATGTTTATGCCCATGAAAATGGTGGTTTCAAGGCGATGACTTTGAAGGTTGGAGGAAGTTATAATGAGTATCCTTGAAGGGGATGTCCTCGAAAGAAATTAATGTCTTCATATTAAAGTTGTTAAGTTGAGTTTGGTGTTATTGTGCAGAGTGTTGTATGTATAGATTTAATAAGGGGATATGCTTTCAAGATTAGGATCGTTACCTCTGAGCTAAGGGGGAGATGATGTAAATCTTGAATTTTCTCATAGTGGTGAGTCTCAGGGATGGTTCATGATAAATCTATTCTTACTCTAGAAAATTCCTCTTATTTTAGTTCAAGAGGACATTCTACCAACAAGCTATGTATTCAAATGGTGTCTATGCCTAAGTTTTTAGTTATTTGTACGATCTTACCTATGTTTCGGTCCTCTAATTATGATCTGAGTGTATTGATGTATGAATCCCTTTGTTCTTATTGGATCATATCTTACGTCACAGACCCCACCTTGAGCAGTGCAACAAATATATGCTACAATTGAATACTGTCACTCCTATCTCCGAAGCTCGTACCCTATTCCCTTAATAACTCTTATTGTGTTAGGATGGTAATGGTTATGGAAGCATAGTAATGTTTAGATTAGAGAGTGGTTGATTTTTATTGTAAAATTTTGGTATGGCTATCAAACTAAGGTTATAGATGAAGCGGGAAGAGTGAGATGAAACTTTTGTTATGTGAAATAGTTAGAAGGGGAATATATGGTGAAATTCGTTGTGAAGGTGATTAAAGTTATTGGGTTTTTATTGGGAAGATAAGTAAAGTGGGTGTAGTAAAGATAGGATTAAATGTTGTGATTGATAGATACATAAACCATTCTATTATGTGGCTAGTACTCTTGATAAGACAATGTTATTTGACTACAGTGATAGGATGGAGTAGTATTCTTGGATGGATGTAAGGTATAAAGCCCTGCAGCTTAAGTTAGCACCTTTTAACTCTAAAGTAGGCTTCAATATCGAAGCAATGTGTAGTTATACTTAGGCTCTTTTGGTGAAGTGCCTTGAGGGGAAATTGTAAGATTAAAATGGTGAAGTGTGGTATTCGTAGCTAAATTCATAGTTGAGAAGTATTGCGATATATAAGGGGCTTTAGTACGACCCTCAAAAATTTCCATCATTTTATTTTTGACCCTCCCGTGTTCAAAATGTCAATTTTTTACTTAAATTGTGTTTAGGCATGTGACTAGGGTATTCGGGAGAGTTTCAAAATTTTTTGATGGGGTTTGGGGGTGATTTTGGAACACAGAGGCAGTAAGCCTCCGCGATATCAATATGTCACGGAGGCTACTCTCCGCGATAAGTGGCGTGGCACAGAGGTTATCCTCTATGATAGGCAGTTTTCCACGCCGAGGTGTAAAATCTTGTCCAATTTTGATTTTGTCACTTGGGATGAGGCGCTTTGGGTCTCTTACCCTTTGTAGGACTTTAGTCTCGTTACCTCATGAGTCGTGCTTACATAATTTACTTGGTGATACCATGAAGCCCTTTTCTTTTGATTCCTATACGTGGTTTGTTGAGAGATAATTCTTAATGAGAAGTTACATACTTTGTTCCATACTTCTAAAGCCTCAAAATATTCCTATCTATCATTCGAGGATGAATGATTCCAAGGGGGAGATAATGTAACACCCAACTTTTCGGTCTAGAATTCAAACCGCTATTCCTATGTGTATAAAATTGAATCCATTGATTCCTTTTAAAATATAAGTATCATGATCATTATCCTAGTGTGAAAAGTGTTATCGAGGTTAAAAGTGTTCATAGAAAACACTTACAGTAAAGTGGAGTTAAGTACTTTTATTATCTACCAAATTTGGTATTCGATTCTAACAGGGTCAACTTTGAATGTGAATAACTTCTGGAATATATTTAATTATGGGGATTTAGACCCACCAAAATAAAGATAATTGAGTCCTTTTTCCAATGTATCCAATTTCGCCTTAATCTGATACTCGGGCAAAAAGTTATGAGCATTTTCGTGAGGAACCAGTGAGGATCCGCGATTTCACCTTGTCACAGAGGATAATCTCCACGATAAGCAGTGTGTCATGCAGGATAATATCTACGATAATCACCGTGCCACACTAACATTTTAAATTCGTGCAGTTTTTTTTATTTACTTGGGATGAGGGGTATTGGGGTTTTTTCACCTATGTATGACCCTTAAGCATAATATAGCCTATTCCTTTCAGTTTTAAGACATTAAAATCCTCAATTCCACTCTCAAACTCAAAACCCCAAAATAGCCTAAGGATTTCATCGTATATTTATCTTTTGGATTTCAAGCTCTGAATTACTTTCTAATTCTTGGGCAAAAAGTTATGAGCATTTTCGTGAGGAACCAGTGAGGATCCGCGATTTCACCTTGTCACAGAGGATAATCTCCGCGATAAGCAGTGTGTCATGCAGGATAATATCTACGATAATCACCGTGCCACACTAACATTTTAAATTCGTGCAGTTTTTTTTATTTACTTGGGATGAGGGGTATTGGGGTTTTTTCACCTATGTATGACCCTTAAGCATAATATAGCCTATTCCTTTCAGTTTTAAGACATTAAAATCCTCAATTCCACTCTCAAACTCAAAACCCCAAAATAGCCTAAGGATTTCATCGTATATTTATCTTTTGGATTTCAAGCTCTGAATTACTTTCTAATTCTAGTATGTCTAAGGCATTTATCTCTTTCCCTACACCTGTATTTTTTAACGGCATGAATTGGTTTATTATTCACATGGTTTTGATGTTAGGTTTGAACTATGGGTTGAGGGGTTTGGATATATATTGTTTAAATGTTTTCTTATGATTTCTATTGAACTATTATGCATTAAATTTTTGGTTTTTACCCTCATTGAGATGCATGGTATGGTGGATGGAATAGGGGTACAATGGACTCCCCAAATTTGTAAACTATGGAAATAAGGGTACAACGAAATCCCCAAAAAATTGGTTTTGGTCTGAAAATTGATAATAACCTCAACCCACATGCTTAAATGATTTTGGAATGCAAATTATCATTAGGTTTGGCTTATTCTCTTCGAAACTAATACATGGAAATGGGTAATTGGATAATAATAATAATGATCTTGAAAACCTTGTTGGGTACGAAGGAATCCCTCGAGTGATTTTAATAATGAACTCTACATGGTAGGAAGGAATCCGCAAAGTGTTGGCTAATAACATTTTTCTCAAGCTATAGTCAGTATGATGACACCACTTGATAATGCCATAATAATTGACTCCAGGAATTGGTAGATGTTTATGCGTTAAATGTTTTAATTGCCCTTAAAGGGAATTTTGATAGCTAGCCATGAATGTTTGAGTCCTAAAGGACTAATACTAGAAACTCATGTTTGCCTATGTGAGGGTTGGTCTTGACTACTATGTGCTTATGTATTACAAAGGAATCCCCCAAGTGTATAGATATAATTGTATCATAGTTAGCGAAAGGTACATCGAAATCCTCATCCTTGTATGATATCTCCAGTTCGTGCAGCTAACACACACTGGGGCCCGACCAGGGGGTTACAACTAGACCCATATAGTCCATGAGTAGTTTATGACGGTAAAGCTATAGAACCCAGGCTAAGGTTTTACATTTCACTCTAAGCCCCATTCTCTCCCCCAGTATCTTATATATATATATACATATGGATATGCATGGATGTGTACATGTGCATTGGTTTGACTTGGTTTTTGATTGATGAGGTTATTTTATCTTATATCCCTGAGTTACATTCTATATCTCGACCTGTTAACATTCATTGAATGTTGTATCTCCATGCGATGCAGGAATCGAAAATACTTCTACTTTTCTTGCGCAGTGACAAGTGATCTTTTGATAAGTTTGTGAGTCAGCTTGAAGTGGTGAGTTTCCATATTTTGCAACACCTCATTTCATGATTTGGTTTTCTTATGTCATATATTATTCTTTCATCTAGTTTTGCCTATTGTCAAGAGCATGTCCCGACTTAGATTGATTTTGGTTTTGTATAAAGCCTTTGTGGATTACTGTGGATTTGGGATTGGTTGTTGAATTCTTAGACTTCTTTTGAGTCATACTTATCTATCTTGTTTTACGTTAGGAATTTTGTTGTTATATTATATTGTGTTCTGGTTGACTAGGTTAAGGGGGTGGTATCTGTTCCTCGATGGACTTGAGATACCCGTCATGGCCAGGCCCTGGTTTGGGTCATGACACAAAATGGAGATCGGATCCTCAACAAAAAATAACCACTCATCTAACTGAACCCACTCCCAATGAATGACATGAGACTCATCCAAAATATAACGGCGAAGCATGAAACATAACAAACTGTATGAATAGTTGATAAAACTAGGGGAAAAGATAACTCACAAGACATATCTCCAACAGTTCGAAGAATCTCAAATGGACCAATATACCTGGGGATAAGCTTGCCCCTCTTTCCAAACCTCATCATACCCTTCATGGGTGAACCTCAAGGGAAAACACTATCACCAACACTAAAAGTCAAGGCACAAAGTCTACAATCAGCATAGCACTTTTGCTTACTCTGAGCCACTTGAAGCCTATCCTGAATTACCTAAACTCTATCCAAAGACTCACGAAGAAAGTCTATACCTAGAGGTCTCACCTCAAAAACTTCAAACCAACCATTGGACAGCAACAACATCTACCATACAAATCCTAAAAAGAGCCATATTGATACTTGAAAGATAACTGTTACTATAAAAAAACTACGCTAAGGCTAAATATTGCTCCCACTGGCCACAAAAATCCATCATACAAGCACGGGACATATCCTCTAAAAACTAGATTGTCCGCTCTAACTGACCATTAGTTAGGGGTGAAATGTTGTGCTAAGGTGAACCCGAGTACCCAACTCATCCTGAAAAGTCTTCCAAAAGTGAGAAGTAAACACAACACTTTGACCTAAAATGATAGAGACTGGTACACCATGTAGTCGTACAATCTACCAAATGTAGATACAGTCCAGCTTCTCAGAACTAAAAGAAACTTGCAGAGGAATGAAATGTGTAGACATAGTCAATCGATCAATAATGACCCAAACATTATTTAGATCCATGGGAAGTACGAGGCAATCCAGTCATGAAGTCTATAGTGATACATTGCCACTTCCACTCAGGAATGAGTAATCTCTGAAGAAATACACCATGTCTAAAATTCTCGGCCTTTACCTACTGGAAACACAGGCAACGAGCTATAAAATTTGCTACATCTTTCCTTATACCACCTCACCAGTGATGCTGCCTCAAATTATGATACATCATAGTCACTCCTGAATGGATGGAATACCTGGACTAATGAGCCTCCATCCCAAGTCAGTCTAATACAATCACCCACTATTGGTACACAAACTCGGCCCTCAATTCTCAAAACACCATTGGAAAAAACTGAGGCTTTCTTATCCTCGCCACTCAACACCTTATCTGAAAGTGACCTCAATCTCAGATCATGGTGAGACTGAATTTGCTCCATCAAAGAAGACCTAGCCTTAATAATTACCAATACACACCCAGGTGTTGAAATATCAAGCCTAACTATTTGGTTAGCTAAAGACCGAACCTCTATGTCCAAAGGCCTCTCCTGGGTCAAAAGTGTGCTAAGCTACCCATGCTAGTCGACTTTTAGCACAAGGCATCTGCAACCATATATCCCTTGCTCGGATGATAGAAAATAGTCAAGTCATAATCCTTAAGAAACTCAAACCAATGGCGCTGCCTCAAATTAAGATCTCATTGGGTGAAGAAGTACTAAAGCTATGATGATCAGATAAAATCTCACAATAGACTCCATACAAGTAGTACCTCCATGATGAGTGGTGATTTTACCAATCATCCGCACTCGTTATTTGTACACATTACCTTGTTTTAAATGATTAAATGAGACAAATTTATGGAAAGATGCACTAATATCCACTTTATGCAGGCATAAAGCTGAGAAGATAAAAAGATATGGATTGGAGCATAAAATGATCAAAAGGGAGCAAGAAAAGTGCAGCTGAAGACTTAAAGCAGAAGAGCCTCAGGTACTGCAATCGCGTCAGACAAGTAAAAGTCTTTCAATCGCGGTCACTGATGTTAACTGCAGTTGTGTATTTGTGGTCGCAACCACACTTGCACGATCGCGGCCTAGCGGAGGAAATCATCCCAAGGGAAAATCTATAATTACATGTGTTGATCCCAAATTGAATAAAATGACTCAAACCCTATCCTCAAAACATAATTCCTTCTTCCCCAATTTTTTAGGTTTTAGCTCTAGACTCCTTAGCCTCTATTTTTGGAAAAGAAAATTTTGTATAAATTTTGGGTTAAGAATACATTTGAGACTTTCTAAGTGGAAGATTTTCTCACTTCCATTGTTGATATTGTGGGAGAGCCAAGTTTGAAGTAACATTCGCTTAGTTCATCAACAAGTTATTTCAATGGATATTATGGGTATATCTGTGCTTATTATTCTTATGTGTAGCTAAATCTCCCTCTTGGGGTTATGTGTGAATAGGGGTTTAAGTGTGTGTGGGTTGTTATTGTTAGCATATACTTTGTAGTTCATATTTATGGGTTTTATCATTACTATGAAATTTTGGTTAGGATTTGATGGGTGAAAGCCCCAAATACCCACATGGGTTTAATGAGTGAAAGCTCCAAGCTCTAGAAAGTTCAAGGCCATCTTCATTTCGAAGGGTTTTGTGTGAAGTGTAGGAATCCATATCATCCTCCAAAAAGGGATGTGGAGACCAAAGCAATGATAGACAATTATATATGTAGTTTGCTAAATTTTCACTATCTTAGACATATGGGTGAATGTGAGGTTGACTATACCATGGGTATCATCCTAGAAATAGGGATGCCTAGATTGAGGTTGTGGTTACGAATTGTTTAACACACCTATTTGGTATTCAAAAGAATCAATGGGTGAAAGTTTGGTGTTTTTGTCGAAAGACTAGCATCAAAATCTATAACCAAACCTATCCATAGTTGAATTACTAAATTGATGTTGATTACTAATTCCCACATGTCACTCCCTTAGTAATGCATAATATCGAGATTCGTGCACAATTGTTAAAACTCTAATTATTCGTAGCCCTGAATTTCACTAGAAAACCCCAAAAATAAACAATAGTGTAGGAACCTATCTCCCCCATTTTATCTTTTTGTACTATTTGTTTGAATTTAACTTGTATCTATTATTTCAAATTAATTTAATCGCCACTCACATTGTTCCTTGTGGATTCGACCCCAACTCCAAAGTTGGGTAAATATATTGATGACGACCGCCTTGCAGTTAATTTAACGTGTAAGTTGAGCGTTATCACTCCACAACTTCAAAGCAAAAATAACCACACACAACTCCAAATCATGGATAGGATAATTACTCTCACAGGGCTTTAACTTATGAGAAACATATGCAATCACCTTACCTCATACATTAACACAGCACCTAACCCCACACCTGAAGTATCACAAAAGATGATAAAACCAACTCCCTCTTTAGGTAAAGTTAAGATAGAAGCTGAAGTCAACAAATTCTTTAACTTTTGGAAGCTTGCCTCATAAGTATTGAACCACTGTAAGGAAATCTTCTTCTGAGTGAACTTGGTCAATGGAGCTGCAATGGATGAGAAACTCTCAACAAAATGCCTATAATAATCTACCAAGCCAACAAAACTCCAAATCTCAGTGGGCAATGTAGGCTTAACCCAATCACGAACTGCTACTATCTCGGCTATATCAACCATAATGCCCTCCTTAGTCACCACATGACCTAAGAAATAAATAGACTCCAACCAAAACTCACACTTGGAGACATAGCATACAACTTCTCATCCCTCAATCTCTGAATCACAATCCGCAAATGATGTTCATAATCATCCTCACTCTAAGAATAAATCAAGATATCATCTATAAATAAAACAATAAAGAATTTGAGATATGGTCAAAACACCTAGTTTATCAACTCCATGAACGCGGCTAGGGAATTGGACAACCCAAATGAGATGACTAAGAATTCATAATGACCAAATCGAGTCCAAAAATTTGTCTTCTGAATATCCAAAGTGCTAATGCTTAACTAGCAATACTCAAACCTCAAATCAATCTTTGAAAACACTGTAGCACCATAAAAAATCATCAATATGAGAAAGAGGATACTTATTGTTGATCATCACCTTATTCAACTATAGATAATCTATACACATCTATATAGATCAATCCTTTTTCTTAACAAACAAAACAAGCATACCATAAGGTGATACACTAGGTCAGATAAATACTTTATCTAACAACTCATGTAACTAATCCTTCAATTCCTTTAACTCAAACGGGGCTATCCTATAAAGAGAAATAGAAATGGGCTAGGTGTCTAGCTCAATATCAATAGCAAAATCAATATCAATGAAATACCTTGGATTTTTTCCCTTGAAATTTTCTTGACCTCTGAGCTCACTGCCCAGACTACGATTCATCATACGAGTCGTAGGGTGTCACCTACAAGTCGTAGGACTCTAATCGTAGCCTGACCAATATTTTTTGTCTAAGTATTTGGGTTGGACATGATTGGCACCCAAAGAGACATTAGGACTTATTAGGATTTATATAGTACTTTTTGTAGCCTAACTAGTACAGTGCCTAAATATTTCTACCTTGATAACAACTAGATCATATGAGTCGTAAGATCTGAGTACGAGTTGTAAGGTATGACTCGCAGTCAGACCAGTGTGCATAAACCATGATACTGCCCAGACTATGAGTCTAAGGGATGACTTATATCCAGACGATATGATTCATCATGTGACCTATATCGACTGGGCGGTCAATTTTTAGTCTATTTATTAAGGGAATTTTGGTAATTTCCCGTTTTCCCTACTTAGACCCCACGACCATAAAACCCTTTGGGGAATTATTTTCAATGCTTATCATTCATAAACACACTTCCAAACTCTCTCAAATCTCTAAGGCAAGAATAAGCTAGGGTTTAAAAAAATTGGCATCTAGAACTTCCAAGGGTCGATTTCTCTTCATAAATTTTGATATCTCAGGTATGTTACTCTTCCCCAATTATTACTTTATGAAAAATATATATTTAAATGGTTTAATTAGATGGTTTTGAATGTAGGCTTTGATGTGGTTGAGGGTTTTGACATGGTTGATTCTTAAATGATTTTCCTATGATTTATTATGCATTATTAATGGTTTTGAACTTGTGGGTGCATGGGAATGGTGATTAAACTAAGGGGCCATGGTTTTCCCTAATTTGATGTTTCGAAATTTAGAATTTATTTTGAATAATTGTGTTCCCTCAACCCACTTGTGTAAATGGCTTTGAATTGTGAAATTGTCATTTGGTTTGACTTACCCACCTACGTTATTGTATTGTATAAATGATTAAACAATGAACATAGATTTTGAAAATCTAGTTGGTAATAACTTGATTTTATGAACAAAGGGGTCGAGGAATTCCCCCAATTAGAATTGATAAACTAAAGGGGGTCGAGGCATTCACCCAAGTTAATGTAATTGTTATGGCATAGAGATAATCTTGCAAATGTAAGGGTATGACGATACCCATGGTGTGCCTTAATTGTTGGTTCATTTAGTGATAAATTATTTATGTGAAACTTATTTTAAATTAGGATTAATGGAGATTATGTAGCTAAGACGTGAAGATATAGGTTTTGGATGACTTATGTAGGAAACTCTTGTTTGCCGACATGAGGTTTGGTCTTGATGATCGCGTGCACAATTCTCACTTTTGATATATATTTTTATCTTGGATTGACGTTGGGTCGAGGAATTTCTTGGTCTTTCTTGATACCTCTGGCTCATGTGTCTAACACAAACTGGGCCCTTTCAACAAGGGGAGCTGAACCCATATAGCCCGTGGGTGCCTGTTTATGACGGTTGAGCTACATAGTCTAGGATAAAGTTTTACTTCATGATTATGTTTTTTGGTTTTTAATGACTTTTTAATTATGGGTCCTTGCATTACTTATCCTCTATCCCTGAGTTACATATTAGTGCTCAACCTACTAACCATCTTTGGATGTTGTATCCCCATGCAATGCAAGCACCAAAGATACTTTTACTTTTTTTGTATAGTGTTAAGTGGATCAGTTTGGTTCATTAGTTGTTGGTGATGAAGTAGTGAGCTTTTATTCCCTAGAAGACTTGATCATTTCATCAGTTTTCTTTCACAAACTAGAATTAAAGAGTTTAAATTAGCATTATCTTTGTCATTATTATTGTCAGAGTCGGGGGCATTTCCCAACTTAGATTGACTTTCGGTATTATTTAGAGGCTTTGTGGATATTGTTGTGGACTTGGGTGATTTTGGTTATTAGTTGTGGGATATTTAGTTATCTTGGATTCCTTTGAATTGTTTTATCTTATCTTGTTATATGTTCAGAATTCAGCCTCTATTGTGCGTTGTGTTTTGTTTAATTAGGCAACAGGTGTAGTCTCCAGTCCTTGGTGGACTTGAGACACCCATCACGGCCATGCCCTGATTCGGGTCATGAAAAAGTTAGTATCAGAGCCTAGGTTTAGTATCATTGGGTGTCCACAAAGACGTGTCAAGTAGAGTCTCTTTATGGGTGTGTAGCGTTCCACACTTATAAGGGAGAGGCTATAATGAATTTTGGAATGTTTCACTTTCTTATGTTCTATTTTTGTGCTATAGAGTCTAAGGCCTTGAAAACTCTCTAACTTCCGATTAATCATATTTCAAATCATACTTTCTCAAAGATCTAATGCTCGTAGGGACTCCTCCATCTCTCTTGATAACAATATGGATGAAACTCGTCCGATTCATGAAGTTCAAACCCAGTCTAGGCTACCCACTTTTGAATGCCCTTGTGGAGTTCCATAGATCCCCACTGATTCTTCTCTAACATATGACACCCATGCTCAATCACCTCAAGAAGATATTTCTAATGTCGAGTTCTACCGATCTATTCACCTGTTAACCCAGATAGTGGATCTTTGTCATGCCAGTTCAGTTTTTTAGTGGAAGAATAAATGGGGTAAAAGTGAGGTATAGGCAGAGTAAGAAGTTCAAATATTTAGAGCAGGAGAGGGGTCAGAGAGATAGTGGTAGAGATGGTAGGAAGTGTCCTAAGAAGAGGAACTAGGGGAGTTCCCATACAACCATTAGTGCTCTTTACCCCAGGTCTTTTGGTAATTATTGTTTTTGGGTCAACCATGGGTTTAAGGCATGGGAACTTATGTTCGGGCTAGTGGAGCTGAATCATCCCCATCCAACCCTCTTTGTCGGCTTTATGGTCAGTTACTTAGTTTCTAGTGTGATGAGAGGAGGAATCGATGTTATTGATGTGGTCAACTTGGTCACAACAATAGGAATGTCCTTTAAATATTGCTACTGGGGACAATAAGGTTCCGGTTGCTACTTCTTCTATTTTTGGATCAAAGGGTGCTACCCCAGGTATCGGTGCTGGACGGAGTCATCTTTATGCTCTTATCAACCTTCAGGAATTTGAGGCCTCTCCTGATGTCATTACTGGCATGCTAAAAATTTTCTCCTTTGATGTGTATTGCCTATTTGGTCTGAGGTATACCCTTTATTATATGATTCCTTATGTGGCTATTCATCTTGGTTTTTATCTTAAGTGTATTCTTGATCCCTTTTCTATGCCTACCCTAGTAGGTGACTCTATTATGGCAAGAAGATTTTTTAGGGGTTGTGTGGTATCCATTTATGGTAGAGAGATATTAGTAGACCTAATTGAATTAGAAATGTTAGACTTTGATGTGATTTTGGGGATGGATTGGTTACACTCGTGCTATGCATCTCTTGATTGTCGGACCCAAGGGGTTAGTTTCCGATTTTCAAACAAACTGGTGATTGAGTATGAAGGTAGTTCCTTAGTTCTAAAGGAAAGGTTCATTTCATTTGTTAGAACCCGGAATTTGATTTTCATGGGGTGTCTCTATCACTTAGTTTGAGTTAAAGATTTTAATTTGGAGGGTCCTCCTTTGCAATCTATCCCTGGGGTCTGTAAGTTTCTCGAGGTATTTCCTTATGATCTTCCTGGTGTTCCTCCCAATAGGGAAATTGATTTTGGGATTGATCTTCTTCCGGATACTCGACCTATATCTATCCCTCTCTATAGATTGGCTCTGATTGAGTTGAAAGGACTTAAGTGGGAATTGAAGGACCTTCTTAGAAAGGGTTTTATCCGTTCTAGTATTTCTCCATGGAGTGATCCTGTTCTCTTGGCGGCATAAGAAAGGTGGTTCCCTCAGGACATGCTATGTTATTTATAGATTATCAATCATCGAATAAGGAATTTACGGTAATTTATTAGTGGTGCATAATTGTTACTAGACCCTAGGTTTGAATTTTAAATGTTAATTGGGGGAAAAAGAATGTTATCTTGAGGGTAGCGATGCAAGAAGTATGGGAGTAAACTAGTAGGCTTGATGGGATGTATGGAAGAGATTAGATTGATAACTTAGGAATTATTGGAGTGGGTGATTGTGATGTATACCAGAAGTTTAGTGTTAGAGCGATGAGTTAGGGTCAAGTCATTTTGTAAATAAGAGCATCAAGTTTATAAGAATATGTTGGACCCCAGGTAGTATCTCATTAGATGAGGTTTTAAGTATGTAAGTGCCTAGTGTACCTAGTTCATGTACACAATGATACCCCGTGGTGCACAAGTGTTATGTTTATAGGTTTAGGGAGAGGGTATGTCCACAAGGATAGGATGGTGAACAAAGGCTGATGTTGATCTTAAAATTTCTCATGATGGTGAGTTTTAGGGAAGAGTCGTGGTAAATCTACTCTTATTCTAGCGATCCCCTCCTGTTTTAGTTAAGAGAGCATTCTACCAATGTTGGACGTATTCTATAGTGCCTACGCCTAAGGTCCATATTCTCTATGTTGCATATTTACATACTCTAACCCTTGACCTAAAAGCAATAACGGTTATTAGAAAACTAAGCTTTCAAATATTCAAGCTCTATGCTATGACGCTCATAAAACCATACACTCATGTCTCACTTTATGCTTGGCTCTAAGGAACTATACATTCTTTTTTCTACCGATTCATCTTATGTCGTATCTTAGACCAAAGTGATGTTGTAAATGCAAGCTTGATACCATTCTCAGTCCTTAGAAGGAAAGGTGGTAGTTTTAAGAGACAATCATTGTCTTATTTCTTGAATATATATAAGTCTTCGCTTTATGTTATATGACCCATGATATCTGCACTCGTGTTTTTCACTGTGATAGTCCAAAGAACTCATGTTATGTTATGCTTATGCTGGAACAACCCACTATTTATGATCTAGGTAGTTTCTGCAAAGTATTTTGGGCCCATTATACTATGTCTCATTACACGAGTCTCACTCTAAATAGTACGCCTGGTAGGAGACATGATTGAGAAGTAACCCTTCTATCCTTGATGATTGTACTCTAGTTCTACAGTGACCCTCCTTTTGGTAGTATGGTAGTGACTCTGTAAGTGTAGTAATTCTATAGATAAGGGAGTAGATGTTCTTGATGTGAAAATTTTGGTGGTGATTTGTTGGACTAGGGCGATAGATGAAGATGGAAGAGTAAGATGAACTCTTGTTAAGTGAAATAGTTAAGGAGGAGATATGCAGTGAAATCTTTGTAATAGTGATTAAAGTTGGGAAATCCATGAAGTGGGTGTAGAAAAAATGGGTGTGGATGGTCTGATTGATAGATACACAAATCATAGTGTTATGTGATTAGTACTCTTTGATTTAAGACCGGGGGATTTTGATTATAGTGATGACATGGAGTAGTGTTATTGGAGGAATGTAAAGTATAGGGTCCCATATATTATGCTAGCACTTTTAACTCTGAGTTAGGATTTAACATTAAAGAAATATGTAGTTATACTTAGACTCTTGTAGTTGGGTGTCGGTCTCGTGGGGGAATTAAATTAGGAGATTGAAATGGTGTAGTGTATTATTCATAGATAAAAGTGTAGTGGTGAAGTTTGGTTATATTTAAGGGTTGTTAGGTGTAGTATTTAGGGTGGAAGAATCTTCTTGGGAGGCTGAAGAGGACATGAAGTCCAAATACCCATTCTTGTTTCTTACTTTGGATAATCGTGCTTAAGGTGTGTGTATTCCATAATATCTTCGTTTTAGCTCTTTGATAAAGGAAATTGTGGTTGTGTTCTGTGTTAAAAATCATGCTAATGGATGCCTTAGCTCATCATTCAAGGATGAATTATCCTAAGGGGGGATAATAAAACATCTCAAATTTTGTCCCTTGAAAATTTCTTGACCTCTGAACTTACATCCCAGACTACGACTCATCATACGAGTCGTAGGGTGTCACTAGGAGTTGTAGGACTCTAATAGTAGCCTGACTAGTGTGTTTTGGCTAAGTCTTTGTGTTGGTCAAAATTGCACCCAATGAGTCATTAGGACTCATTACGAGTCATATAGTGTTTTTCATAGCCTAACCATTATGGTGCCCAAATATTTCTACCTTGACAACGACTAAACCATACGAGTCGTGAACTGAGACAAAACAAAAACTGTGGGAGCTATCATCTAACCGACATGCCCCAATATGAGCTAATTGAGGTCCAACCTGTGACCCCAGTTGGAAGGGTATCAGTACCATGCCACGTGTACTAACACTGGCTATGTGGATCACTAAAGTGAAGTCCTGAAGGACTAAAGAGTCACCCTCTACTGGCAGGTGCTCTATTGAGATATATGTCAACCCTCAACTGGTAGGGTAACATCTCAACCTACGCTAGCTATGTAGTTCTGGAATGCAGGGACTGCAACTAAAGGTCACACCCTCAACTGGCAGGTGAGCCCCCATTCCTGGGTTCGCTTGGTGCTAAATCCTACTCCCAACTAGACTGACTCTAATTATGAGACTGAACTGTGATTACTAATATAATAACTAACTGAACTGATAATACTCTAATATATCTGAAACCATTCTAAAAATACTGAGACTAAGTAAACAACTAAGTTTTTGAGTATTCATAACCCCCAAGACTCGATAAACATTACCAGTAGAAACATACTAAAGCTCTAAAAGCATGATAAGTAGTCATTGTTCAAAATTCATCTCTTAGGTATTTCATCAAACACATGGGGGTCACAAAGTTAAAGCATGGGAATAGTTAAATCATGGCATAATAATATAATTCAATACAAAAATCATGGGTTAAGGATTTAACAAACAAATATCATCCTTCAAATGGGTCGAATGCTAATTCCAACAAAAACACATGTAAATATGATATAAAAATCAAAGTTCATAGAAGTTCATGGATAAAATTCATGAAAACATGTAAAGGTCATGATTTTAAACTTTAAAGCGGATTCTTGGACTCCATGGGTAAAAAGGACCCATGAATGAACATCTAACATACCTTAATTGATAAATTTTTGTGAGTTCTTGGTGATTTCTTGAAGCTTGAACTTGGATTTGAAGAAGCTAGGGTTTTGTTCTTGAGAGAGTTTGTGAAGAAATGAGTGATTTTTCCCTTTAAGGACCTTAATCTTATGTTATGGGTGAGGCAAAGTAAGGGGAAAATGACTCAAATACCCCGACATACCCAAAATTCATCAAACTAAATTTGGACAGTGATGTGGTAAGCATCGCATCGCGTCGCTCAGTCGACTTGTTAGGTGATGCACCACGTTGCACCCCACCAATGCGATAAGCGGTGCACCGCAGCCATATCGTGCTGACTCGCTGGTTTGAACATCCAAACAAGCCTCAAACCTCGTCCAAAAAATTCAAAACTTATGCGAGACATGCTATCAACGACCCCAATTATGAATCAACTTAAAAATCAATGTTATAAGGTCGGGATGTCAGAATTAAAATCATCAAAGTTTAAGAGGCTTTGGAAATTACTAAGTCTTAACACTTAGTGAAATTTTCAAAGTCTTGGACCCCTTTAGCATGCAAGAGTGAGCTGAAACGAGCTTGGATCTTATGGGGTCTTACAATATCTCCCCTTTGAGAACATTCATCCTCAAATGAGACTGGTTAAGCTGAGAATTACTGAGGTACTAATATTACATACTGAAAATGCACAACTAAAACATGATTACATGACTGATTCTGAATATGGTGACTGACTGAACTAATTCGTAAATGCATGCAATGACATGAATATGATTATATGGCTAGGACTGAGAATTGATAAGAGATAATCTAAAGAAAAACTGTTACCTTGAACTGAATTTGATTTTACGGAGGAAAGTAGAGAGTACTTGGTTCGCATATCTACTTCTATTTCCCAAGTGGCTCCCTCAATGGACTGATTCCACCAAAGAACTTTAACCAAGGAAACTTTTTTGTTCCATAGTTTATGAATCTGGTGATCTAAGATTTTGACTGGGACTTCTTCATAAGAAAGTCCATCCTAAACATCTAATCTTTCTAAGGGAACAACAATAGTTGGATCACCAATATACTTTTTCAACAAAGAAACGTGAAACACTGGGTGCACTGATGCCAAATCTGTAGGCAACTCAAGCTCATAAGCTATTTTTCCAAAGCGGCTTAAGATCCTGTAAGGGACAACATATCGGGTACTAAGCTTCCCCTTCTTACTAAACCTCTTCACTCTCTTCATGGGAGAGATTTTCAAATAAACTAAGTCTTCAACTGTGAACTCGAGTTCCTTTCTGTGTATATCTGCATAGGATTTCTAATGGCTTTGGGCTATCTTAATCCTTTCTCTGATTACCTGAACTTTCTCCAATGCATCAAAGAAGATCATTGTTATTGTAGGCAAACTCAATCAATGGAAAGTTATTATCCCAACTACCCTTAAAGTCAATAACATAAGCTATCAATATATCCTCTAGGGTCTGAATGGTCCTCTCTGCCTGACCATCTATCTGAGGGTGAAAGGTTGTACTGAGATGAACTTGAGTACCAAGACCCTTCTGAAAAGCCTTCCAAAAGTGAGAGGTAAACTGAGTACCTTTATCTGAAATAATGGACAACGGGACTTCATGCAACCTAACCAACCCTCTAATATAGAGCTTGGTATAATCCACGGTTGAATAAAAAGTATAGACAGGCAAGAAATGGGTTGATTTGGTCATTCTGTCTATAATAACCCAAATCAAATCATGTTGACTACGTGAACGAGGAAACCCTATCACAAAGTCCATGTTCACCTCTTCCTACTTCCAAGTAGGGATGATGAACTCCTGCATAGTGCCACTAGGTCTTTGGTGATCAACCTTAACCTGCTGACAATTAGCACACTTGGCTACAAACTCTGTAATATCCTTTTTCATACCACTCCACTGATAAATTTCCTATATAAATCACGGTACATCTTAGTGGTTCCTTGGTGAATAGAGTAAAGTGCACCATGCGCTTCTGTAAGAATTTTCTATCCCAAACTGTTGACACACTGAATACACAGTCTACCCTGGTAACGCAATGCACCATCTCCCGCTTGGGAGAAAACCTCTATTTTCTGATATCTGACTTACTCCTTCAACTTAACTAGATCGGGATCCCTATCTTGCTTTTCTTGAACTTTGGAAACCAAAGAAGATTCTGAACTATTCTAAACCCAAACACTACCCTCAATTGAGTCAATCAAACTAACACCTAACCTAGCCAACTGATGAACCTCCTAAACCAGCTTTTTCTTATCTTTTTCAACATGAGACACACTACTAATAGACAATCTACTAAGGTCATATGCCACTACATTTGCCTTGCCTGGATGATACAAAACACCCATATCATAGTCCTTCAACAATTCTAACTACCTTTTCTAATGGAGATTTAACTCTAATTAAAAAAACACAAACTGCAAACTTTTATGGTCCGTGAACACATCAACATGCACCCCATATAAATAATGCCCCCAAATTTTTAAGGCAAACACAACAGCTACTAACTCAAGATCATGGGTAGGAGAATTCTTCTTATGAGGTTTAAGATATCTAGAGTCATAGGCTATGAACTTAACTCTTGATGTTAGGCGTATTTACACGCCTAAAGCACCTTAATGTACCCTTATTTTAGCTAAGTTTTGAGGACAAAATATATAATTCCTACACTTTTAGTCCTTTTTCCTGTGAGTGAGCTAACCAACGTGATTAGCAAGATTTCAGGTATTTATGATGAAGATTTCAGCATTTTATGGACTGTTGGACGCCAAAGGAAACTTCACGTAGGAAGGAAGGCAGCTTCTGGAAACTTGTGGACTGAAAGTGATGCATGGAGAACTTGTCCCGGGCAAAAACAGCATTTCTAAAGACTTGGGGGATCAGCAGTAACTTAGTAGGATTAGGACAAGTATGCAGTAACCCAGTAGGACTAGGACAAGGATAAAAACCCTATTTCAGTAGGACTAGGACAAGGATGTTATAAAAACCCTATGATGCTGAATTTTTCAGCATTCACTTATTCATTAATTCGAAGCTTTTTATTATTCACTCATTCATTAATTCAAGTATTATTCATTCGATATTCTAGGACTATTCACGTTACAATATTTTGTAAGTCTAACACAGCGAACTCGGCTCTCTTGAGAAGAACGGCTAGGGGAAAACGTTTGAGAACTTTTGACGCCATATCACTTCCATCGCCAAGATTATTCTAGGTTGTGGTATGATGATTTTATCTATTGTGATTTCCGTTGCACTCATGAGTAGCTAAACTTCTCTGTTAGGGTTATGTAAGCCTTATGAGACACTATCTATTGCTATGAGTTTGTGAATTCTTGATACGTATGCTGCTTATATCATTACTCTCTTCATCTTAATTGAATTCTTGTGGTTGCAAACATATAGAATATGTCAGTATAGCATTAACTTGTTTGAAGGAAAAGTTACATGTCTGGAAAAGAGAGAATGACAAGGAAATAGGGCTACCAGCCCCTGTTTAAAAGTTAGTGTCGTAACTGGATTAACCTTTTGGAGAATTCGTACCATTAGTATACGTTTTAAGCTCGAAAAAGTTAAAGTGATATAATCCTAGATGGTCGAAAGACACTAGGATTTACCATAGAATACGAATCTCTATAAGCGCATGCATGTCTGAATTCCGCATAACTCATAGTTAATAGATACGTAGAACTCATAAGGTGGACATAACCCTAACTTACAATTCTCATTGATTAAAATCTTACTAAACAAAACATTCTGTTTTTACTTTGCTATTTTGATACTTTTACTTCACGCCTAAACCATCCCCCCTTTCCGTAGAATTTTCGACCAACAGTCTAATAATAATTGCAATACTTAGTTACCAAGTATTCCCTATGGGATTCGACAGCCAACCCAGTTGGGTTCTATATTTGACAACGACCGCTTACACTCTTACGAGAGCTGTAGTTTGAGCGTTATCAAATTTTGGCGCCGTTGCCGGGGAATACGGTTGTCAACTAAGTTTGTGATAGTTACTAGACCCTTTGGTCAAAAATTCTCAGATTTTACTTTTAGTTGTTGTTTTTGTTTTATTCAGGTTTGTTTGAGTGCATGCCAAACACTCGAAGTTCAGGTCAATCGTTATTACCCATAAATCCTGAACCTCAACTTATTGGCAGAATGGATGCACAGCGTGACATTGATAGAAGGGCGGCTCAATAGGAGCAGGCTAGATTAGCTGCGTTGGCAGCTGCTCAAGTACATCAACAGAATATTGATAACCCAGGTCGGGCAACAAATCCTGTTGATGAGGACCTGGGTGATGATGAGTTACTTAATCCACGGCGTGCAAATGAGGTGGCAGCACTTGTGAACAGGAGAGATCGTCAAGCTAGAATGAGACCTGAACGCCGAACTGTGCAGGCTCCTTTTGATGATGATGATGACGATCTTGATGGAGATGGTGCCATAGGGGCTATTATTCCTCCACCCTTGGCACCCGGAGCTAAGTTCAACATCACTAGCACCATGATTCAGCTATTGCAGCTCAAAGGTTTATTTGGTGGACTTGTAGGCGATGATCCGAATATGCATCTGGTCAATTTTATTTCAACATGCAAGTCATTTGACAATCCAGGAGTTGGGCAGAATGCAATTCGGCTGCGCTTATTTCCATTGTCTCTGTCTGGGGAGGAAACTCTATGGATGAACGGGCTAACTCCTGATTCTATTACTAATTGGAGGCAACTGAAAGACGCTTTCCTAGAAAGATTCTTTCCGCCATCCAAGAGAGCACAGTTGAGAGATGAGATCAGCAATTTCCGACAGCTTCCAACTGAAGCTCTCCACGAAACATGGGAGAGATTCAAGAAGAAGCTTATGCGGTGCCCAAATTATCAGATGACCAACATCCACTTGATGGAGATATTATACAGGGCTTTGAACTCAGTGACTAAGCCAGTGGTTGATAATGCTGCAGGTGGGTCATTCATGGACCTTACTTTTCTTGAGGCAAGTGATATGCTAGATCGTATGACAAAGCAGAGTAGAGCTTGGCATACCAGGGATTCTGAGGTAGCAAGCTCTACCGTATCTGTTGGCATGACTGCAGAACAAAGGCGAAGAGAAGAGGAACGTGATCAAGATATGGCGCACATGAAAACACAGATGGATCTTCTTACCAAGCATTTATTATCAGGGAAGACCAAAAAAGTAAAAGCGGTTGCATCAAAAGGAAGAGACGAATCCGATTCTGAGGAAGAAGCTAACTACTTGAATAATCAGGGGGGATTTCGAGGCAATGCCCAAGGAAACCAAGGTCGGAACTATTATGGTAAATCTGGAAACAAGGACCGTGATCAAGGTAGTTGGAAGAATAAGACTGACAGGAGTGGTTTGTATATTCCTCCTGGAAATCGTGAGGCTGCGGTATCTGGTTCGGGGAAGATGTCTATGGAAGATATGATGGCAAAGCTGCTGAAAGGAGTGGAGGCAACTAATACGGGAGTGAATGAGGTGAAGAACGATTTGTCTTCAATAAATCAATTGGTTGACTCGCATTCTACTGCAATAAAGCAACTAGAGCAGCAATTGAGTCAACTTTCAGTGGCATTAAATCAAAGAAAAGTTGGAACACTACCCAGTGACACTGTGCAAAACCCAAGGAATGACGGATCATGTATGGCTATTACTACCCGGAGTGGTAAAGTGTTGGAAAATCCATCTAAAGGAAAGCAGGTAGTTGATGATATAGAGGATAATGTTATTGATGCAGAATGTGAAGAAGCTGAAGAGTGTGTTCATGACGTCACCCCTAGACATCTGCAGCCTGAAAAGATTGATAGTTGGAAGCAAGGTAAAAAGAAAGTGGTGGAGAAAACTATTCCCCTTCCACCACCACTTTTTCTTCAGAGACTGAAGAAGAAGGCTGACGACACTCCTGAAAAGGTTGATAATCGGAAGCAAGATAAAAAGGAAGTGGTGGAGAAAACAATTCCCCTTCCACCACCACCTTTCCCGCAGAGACTGAAGAAGAAAGCTGATGATACCAGGTTCAGTAAATTTATGACTATGTTGAAGCAGCTGACTATTAATGTTCCTTTGGTGGAAGCGCTAGAGCAGATGCCCGGATACGCTAAATTCATGAAGGACCTTTTGACAACGAAGCGGGAAGTAAGCTACGAACCGGCAGATAATGTTCATCATTGCAGTGCAATCGCTACAAGATCGCTAGTTCAGAAAAAGGCAGATCCTGGTGCTTTCACTATTCCTTGCACGATTGGATCGTTGGATTTTGCTAAGGCGTTATGCGATTTGGGAGCTAGCATCAATTTGATTCCGCTATCCGTGTACAGAAAGTTGGGGTTGGGTGACCCTACACCAACCAATATGCGGTTCGTGATGGCAGATAGGTCGGTAAAACGACCTGTGGGTATCTTGAATGATGTATTGGTGAAGGTTTCCACCTTCATCTTTCCTACAGACTTTGTTATTTTGGATTGCGAGGTGGATTCTGAAGTTCCCATAATCTTGGGATGCCCTTTCCTCGCAACTGGAAGTGTGCTTATTGATTTAAGAGCTAATGAGCTTTTATTTCAGCTGAATGACGAAGTGGTCCATTTTGATGTATGCAAACCAATGAAGAAGCCCAGCGATATGAATTTGTTCTCTGTAGATGATGTTTATTATGAGGATGGGAAAGAATTATCTGTAGAGAAGCAGCTTACTGTTGAGTCACTATCTGATGTGCTACTGAATTTTAAACGTGAGGAGGTTGAAGAATATGAAGAAACCATTTGTGCTCTAACAGAAATAAGGTCCTATTCTCATGCTCCTAAGAAGCTAGACCTTGATCTTAAGAATCAACTGTCACCAACAGCGAAGACTTCCATTGAAGAGCCACCAGTGCTAGAATCAAAAGAGCTCCCCAGTCACCTAAGGTATGCGTTCTTGGGAAGTGGAAATACACTTCCAGTGAGTGTTGCGGCTGATTTAGGTGAACAGCACATAGAGGCTCTCATCTCTGCTCTGAAGAGGTATAAGAGAGCCATTGGTTGGTCTATTGATGATATAATTAGTATCCCACCTGGGATATGTATGCACAAAATGCATCTCGAAGAAGATTGCATGCCCACAATTAAGCATCAGCATCGTCTGAATCCATTCAAAAAATGATGCACCATCTATCTCAACGAAGTCTAAGTAATCGAGGTAACTATGTCGTGCCACGACAATAAATCAAGCGCTACATGGGAGGCAACCCATCGTTTTTAATCGTTTTGTTTTACTAAGAGTTTGTTTTTGTTAAATAAAAATCCAAAAAGAAGAGTCGAGCCACGACCAAAACTAAGGCGCTTGGTGGGAGGCAACCCATCGTTCTAATCGTTTTTGTTGTTTTTGAATAAATGTAGGTGCAAGAGGTGTAAAGGAGGAGATTGGTTCAAATTTTGATTTGGAAGTATTGCATGTTGAAGGTGGTAAGTTGGGAATGAAGAAGCAAAAGGCTATGAGTTAGGCATTGCCTATGAAAATCTAGGCAAGGCCTATGCTATGGCTTAAGATCTCGGAATCTATAATGCCATAGCATAGGCGCCGCCTATGCCTAACAATGCCATAGCATAGGCGTCGCCTATGCAAAAGCCTTTTGTCTATGAATATAGAATGCCATGGCATAGGCGCCGCCTATGCCTAACAATGCCATAGCATAGGCGCTGCCTATGCTCAACTAGGCTTTGCAAAAGGCGCCGCCTATGCCAAGCATAGGCAAAGCATTAGGCGCCGCCTATGCTCACTCTTTGGTCTCCTAATCCGATTCTAAATGGGTCAAAACCCGACCCAAGCTTGTCCTATAAATAGAACCTTAGTCTTAGAACAAAAATGCATTGCAAATTCAACCTAAGCGCCGCCTACCTCTCCAAAATCTCTCAAAAAATTTCCTTTTGCTCTTTTAACTTTGCAAGAACATCTTCCGAGGCCATCAACCAAGTAAGTACTTCTTTGTTCTTCTTTTATATTCCGTAAAGTACTACACTACTACGCCTATAATAAATTGTTAAATCTTGAAGTAGTGTTGGTGATTTGAATATGGTTGATTTGTTTTGATACAACTAAGTGAGTGAAAGAATACGTAAGGATACTCTTGACTTGTTTCCAACTTGTATTTGATTTTGATACACTGTCATACTTTTGCGGAATCGACATGGTTAAGATAATTGCATAATCTTGTAACTCGAAAGCTTGTATGTTTGAATGACTTGTCCATTGAGATGAAAATCATGGTTAACTACAAACATGAGATGTTGTGATTATTTCTAAGCCATAAATTGATACGATATCTATGTAGTAGTTTTTTTCAAAGAGATGCATTAGTCCAAACATGAAAACATAGTTAACAGTACATGATAAAGAATTGAAAAGGATAGTGAAGATGACAAGAAAAGTATGATTGCGCTGAATATATTGTTGGAACATAACACCTAAATGTATGGAAATGAAGTCTGAGTAATTGACATTGTTCACTTAATCAATTTGTCACAACAAATTAAGTGTGGGGTGGTGCCTCTACTGCTTGTTTGTTGACTGTATCCACCGAGATAAAGCTAACATGACTATTATTTTAATCTCAGGTACAATGGCACCAAAAGCAAGACAAGGAAAAGAAAAAACAACCACCTCACAGAAAGGCCAGAAAATGGGAAGAAAAGAGCAAGCTGAATCCTCCTCGCTGCAAATACCTCGATGCATGTACGGGATAAAATGGGTCCTATAGGAGGAAGGAAAGGAGTGGTACAAGAACAATAAAGTAAAAAAATATTTTCATATGGAGTTGATACAAAAGGAGAGCCTAGCAAAGAAAGAACCCCGCATTTTGGCTAAAATCATGGCGCTTCATCTTGATTTCATTTTCCAAGATATGGGAGAATGCAATCTTGATCTAACGTGAGAATTATATGCCAATTGGTCCCCAAAGACTACCGGAAGTGAAGTGAAGATTCGGGGCCAAGTCTTGCAACTGAATGCGGAGTTCTTCAACTCTTTTCTGGGTCTTCCATCTGTGGATCCATCACCGCTCAAGGAGATTTATCGCAGACCTCCATACAGGGAAATCAGACACACACTATGCGGAACAAGATCAATGGCACGGTGGAGTCGTCACAAGGATACCGGTCGGCACAATACCTTCCCGTATGCCTCCTTGAACAGAGAAGCTCGGATATGGTTGTGGATAGTCAATTATTGCCTAATTCCAGGGTCACAGTACACAAAGATCATACGTCATAGAGTGTGTTTGGTGTACGCTTTGATGACGAACATCCCCATCAACATTGGGGCGATTATTTGATCTTCAATAAGTAAGGCCAGGCTGCATAAGAGGTCCCACTTCAGCTTTGGCAATATGTTGACTGCGATATTGAGGAAGGAGGACATAGAAGAGGAACCTGCAGATCATAAGCTTTCACACAACCCGAAGAAGGCTGACCTCACAAAGGTTAAAGATGTTGAATCCATGCATGGCGTCAACCTAACTACTGCAGAAACACATGCTCGCGACGAAAGATTCTCCCGCCATTTATATGGCATGATGAGGTTTACCATGATGAGCGGGGGACGTGTTCCAACTGCTGCAGAGCTCCAACAGTTGGATTATGACTACCCAATAAATAAACATGCGAGGGCGATGTGTGGAGATGGTGTATATTTTGAGGAACCTCTTGATGACGACATGCCAACCGATGATGATCAACGAATGCCAGACTCCGATGTGGAGGAGAACTCTGATGACGACGACTCTGATGATGATTCCGATGCAGGGGGTATGACCCCAGACATAGAGGATGAGTCCGACTAATCAGGTTCTTCTTATTTATTTTCTACTGAGGGCAGTGTGTCCCGTCTAAGTGTAGGGTGCTGGTATTTGTATGCTATACTTCTTTGTCTGCATTTGCATTTATTCTAGTTCTTGTTTGTTTTAATTAGTCGTAGTTAGTTAGTTTAATTTTAAATTTTTTAGATTTTGCATGAAATTGTTCTGATAGACGGCATGGTAGTATAACAAGAGTTTGTGCTAAATCATTACTATTGAGACATTTAGGCTCTACATGTGACTCACTGTGTGATAATTGTGTGGTTTAATTCATTCATCTGTTGGGTCAAGAGTCTATACTGCTCCCAATAAAGTTGACCATGTGCCTTGTGTGTGTGAGGATATAGTATATTCTGTGTTGTGACTGATGCTAGAACTTGCCTGGTGTGTGTGTAAAGCGAAATAAAGAGTGTGAGTTTAGGAGATGATTTAGGCATTTCTTTGGCAGACTATGATTGTTTACCTTCTGTTTACCTACTCGTGGACATTATCCTAGTCAACCCTTTTGAGCCTTTAAGCCATTTTCTTTGACAGCCTCATATGTAATCCTAATCCATTTTTTTCAAGACCATAATTTGATCCAAATTCCTAAGTGCTTTAAATTGTGAAGTCATGTGACAAAATAAGAGGAAATTGGGTGAGAGTGATGCCTTAAAGTGAATTGGTACTTGAATTTGTTATGAAACAAAAGAGTGGCTATCATAGAGGTGTGTTATAAAAAAAAAATAGAAAAACAAAAAGATAAATTGTGTTTATGATTAAATAAAAAGATAGTTATGCTTGAATGGCAAAATAGGTGAAAAGGGGTGATAGATGAAAGAAAGGTAGCAAGGTTGATTAAAAGAGAGTGTTAATGACATAATGTGATGTATTAAAGCGCTTAGGAACATAGTCACTATTTCTGGCCAAAATAGTCCTACCCGTCCCTTAGCCTACAATACAACCTGTAAAAGACCAAATTGATCCTAAGCTTAACGTTCTGATATTAGTAGAGCGATACACTAAGGGAAAGCCTATGGTCATCAGTTGCAACATATGAATTCTTTGTGAGAGTGAGAGCAAGGATAATCTTATACCCATGTTTTGAAAAATAAAATACTTGTGAGTAATTATGGGTGATATATTGTGAGACACACATGGTTGATGAGTATTGGGTAGTCTTGTATGATTATTTGTGCCTTAACTTGTGGATACGAATTAACCATCATCACGAGTCTATGTTGGAGGTTGAATTGTTTCTAGTAGTGATCAGAAAACTACTCTTTGCTGATAATTGTCGTGCATGTCTTGATGAATATTTTACGTTACTGCTGTGATTTCTAGTTAGATGATTGCATGGACGTAATATTTTGTTCGAGGACAAACAAAGCTTTAAGTGTGGGGTGTTGATGATAGGCGTATTTACACGCCTAAAGCACCTTAATGTACCCATATTTTAGCTAAGTTTTGAGGACAAAATATATAATTCCTACACTTTTAGTCCTTTTCCTGTGAGTGAGCTAACCAACGTGATTAGCAAGATTTCAGGTATTTATGATGAAGATTTCAGCATTTTATGGACTGTTGGACGCCAAAGGAAACTTCACGTAAGAAGGAAGGCAGCTTCTGGAAACTTGTGGACTGAAAGTGATGCATGGAGAACTTGTCCCGGGCAAAAACAGCATTTCTAAAGACTTGGGGGATCAGCAGTAACTTAGTAGGATTAGGACAAGTATGCAGTAACCCAGTAGGACTAGGACAAGGATAAAAACCCTATTTCAGTAGGACTAGGACAAGGATGTTATAAAAACCCTATAATGCTGAATTTTTCAGCATTCACATATTCATTAATTCGAAGATTTTTATTATTCACTCATTCATTAATTCAAGTATTATTCATTCGATATTCTAGGACTATTCACGTTACAATATTCTGTAAGTCTAACACAGAGAACTCGGCTCTCTTGAGAATAACGGCTAGGGCAAAACGTTTGAGAGCTTTTGATGCCATATCACTTCCATCGCCAAGATTATTCTAGGTTGTGGTATGATGATTTTATATATTGTGATTTCCGTTGCACTCATGAGTAGTTCAACTTCTCTGTTAGTCTTATGGAAGCCATATGAGACACTATCTATTGCTATGAGTTTGTGAATTCTTGATACGTATGCTGCTTATATCATTACTCTCTTTATCTTAATTGAATTCTTGTGGTTGCAAACATATAGAATACGCCTGTATAGCATTAACTTGTTCGAAAGAAAAGTTACATGTATGGAAAAGAGAGAATGACAAGGAAATAGGGCTACCAACCCCTGTTTAAAAGTTAGTGTCGTAACTGGATTAACCTCTTGGAGAATTCGTACCATTAGTATACGCTTTAAGCTCGAAAGAGTTAAACTGATATAATCCTAGATGGTCAAAAGACACTAGGATTTACCATAGAATACGAATCTCTATAAGCGCATGCATGTCTGAATTCCGCATAACTCATAGTTAATAGATACGTAGAACTCATAAGGTGGACATAACCCTAACTTACAATTCTCATTGATTAAAATCTTACTAAACAAAACATTTCGTTTTTACTTTGCTATTTTGATACTTTTACTTCACGCCTAAACCATCCCCCCTTTCCGTAGAATTTTTGACCAACAGTCTAATAATAGTTGCAATACTTAGTGACCAAGTATTCCCTGTGGGATTCGACAGCCAACCCAGTTGGGTTCTATATTTGACAACGACCGCTTACACTCTTACGAGAGCTGTAGTTTGAGCGTTATCACCTCTCTGCATCAAAACATAACCCAAACTAACTCTGGAAGCATCACAGTAAACAACAAACCCATCTAAACCATTTGGCAAGGTCAAAACTGGGGCTGGGGTGAGTCGAGTCTTTAACTCCTAAAAACTCTACTCACAAGTATCAGACCACTGAAACTTAACTTTCTTTTGAGTCAATCTAGACATGGGTGATGCAATAGATTAAAACTCTTCAAAAAACCTTCAATAATAGCCAGCCAAACCCAAGAACTCCTGATATCTTATGGAGAAATAGGTCTAGGCTAGTTTCTCACTACTTTGATATTTTGAGGGTCAACTCTAATTCCATCACCAAAAATAATATGGCCAAGGAAAGCTACTGACCTTAGAAAAAATTTGCACTTACTGAATTTGGAGAACAACTAACAGGCTCTAAGAGTCTGCAATACTATTCTGAGGTGGTCGGCATGATCATTTTCATTATGGGAATAGACAAGGATGTCTTCTATAAATACTATGCCGAACATGTCCAAGTACTGCTTGAACACTCGGTTTATCAAGTCCATGAAAGCTATTGGGGAATTTGTTAGACAAAAGGACATGACTAGGAATTCGAAGTTACCATATCGAGTTCTGAAAGCAATTTTAAGAATATCACATTCTCTGACTCTAAGCTGATGATTTGAGGTCTATCTAAGAGAAAAAACTGGTACCCTAAAGTTGGTCGAACAAGTCATTCATTCTAGGGAGTGGGTACTTATTCTTGATGATGACCTTGTTCAACTGATGGTAATTGATTTACATTCTGAGAGAACCGTCTTTCTTTCCCATGAAAAAGACTAAAGTTCCCCATGGGGAAACACTGGGCCTGATGAATCCCATATCTAAGAGATCTTTCAACAGTTTTTTTAACTCCCTAAGCTCTACTGGAGCCATTCAATAGGGCAGAAAAGAAATAGGTTGGGTATCTGGAAGGAGATCTATTCCGAAGTTAATTTCCCTTTCGGGAGGAACTCTGAAAAGATCTTCGAGAAACACATATGGAAATTCCCTCACTACTGAAACTAACTCGATACTGGGAGTCTCCAAACTAGAATCTTTGACTCAAACAAGATAGTAGACACAGCCCTTGGATATCATTTTTCTTGCTCTAAGGAACGAAACAATTTGACCCCTAAGTGTTAAAGTACTACCACTCTATTCTACGACTGGTTCATTTGAAAACTGAAAATGAACAACTCTATTTCTACAATCAACTGAAGCATAGCATGAGTTAATCCAATCCATGCCAAGAATAACATCAAAATCAGTCATCTCTAGCTCCACAAGATCAACTGAAGTGACTTTATAGGATATTGTGATCGGACAGTTCCTGTATACCTGCCTGGCTACAATAGAGACACCTACTGGGGTAGACACTAAAAAGGGTTCTACTAAAGTATCAGGACTGACACCAAAATTAATAGCTATATAAGGGGTTACAAAAGAAAGAGAATCTTTGGGATCTAACAAAGCATAAACATTTAAATGAATGACCTGCAACGTACCAGTAACCATATTAGGAGAAGTTTCCTAATCCTTCCAAGACTGAAGTGCATATCATTTTTTTGGTGTTGACCACTGGTTGCGCTAGAAGCGGCACCCTGTTGAGTCAGGCAATCGGGTGAAATTGGGGGCTGACTGGAGTGACCCTGACCACCCTGTAGGCAATCCCTGACCCTATGGCCTGGCTTGCCACACCCAAAGCATACATCTCTACCCGCTCTACACATTCCCTAATGGTTTTTACCGCACTTCTGGCAAAGAGGATTTATGCGACAACTGTTCACACTATCTTAGGGCTTAGGGCCTGGCGGCCTATCCCGATCATCATATCTGAACTTTGGTACTGAAGCACTAACTGAAGATGGAGCTGGGGATGAAGATTTCTGACATAATTGAGGATGATTACCACCCTCCAACCTCGGCTAAGCAAAACTAAAACTACCTATTCTGGCTTACTTATTCTCCCTCTCTCTTTCCTTAAACTTTTACTTCTCAATCTAATGAGCATGGACTATTAAACTATACAAGTCTATCTCCATAATCAGCATCGCAGTCCTACACTCCTTGACCATGCTATCAGCCACACCAGAGACAAACTTACTCATCCTAGAGCTGTCATCAGACACCACATTAGGAGAATACCTGGCTAGCCGAGTAAACTTAAGAGAATACTCCTTCACACTTGTGTTCCCCTGCCTCAAATTGATAAACTCCTGCACTTTAGCTTCCTTTAACTCCAAGTGAAAGAACCTATCTAAAAAGGTTGTAGCAAACTTCTCTCATTCAATAGGCCCTACATCTGGCCCTCTATCTTCCTTCTACCGCTTATACAAGATATAAGCAACATCCTGCAACTGGTAAGCACCCAACTCTGCACTCTCACTAGAATTCACACCCATAATGTCAGTTACCTTTTGAACCATGTCAAGGAACTCCTGTGGATCCTCATCAGACTTGGATCCTAAAAATAGAGGAGGGTTCATTGGGTGAAGTCTCGAATCCTAGCTATAAAATTATTAGACACTAGAACGGTTGGGAAAGCATCTTGCTGATTATTCTAGGCTGCTACTAAATGAGCTAAGGTAGTGAACACAGCTCTGAATTTGGAATGAGAGACATGCTCATCCTAGGGATCTTCCTAAAAAGGTGAAGGTGCGGGTTGATTCTCATTTCTCCTTTTGTTATTCTTTCTGGAAGACATGGTCAATAAACAGAAAGAAGATTGAATTAGAAAGTGAGTTTAAATTGATCTCATGCTCATTCACATGACATGAATACTAAAAGAAAGGAAACTTTTCCTAAAATGTCATGTAGCCTCTTGTCTATAAGAGTGGCGTGCTTCACACCCATGCACAAGACTCTACTCAATGCAGGTTTTGGACTCCCTGGGACACTTTAAAACCTTAGGGTATTATACCAAGTTTGTAACACCCTGGGAGTACATCCTGGATTCCATACGATGCTTACAGTCACAAGTGACCACAAGCTAACCCATGAGCTGGCACCTGCTGTGAGTACTAAACAAACTAATAATAAAGGATACACATGTATAGAAAACAAAGTTGGATACACCATAAGGTTTAAATATTTAAAATATCTTTGAAATAACAAGTCCCAAAACAACACTATAAAGACTATCAATAACATCTGATTATTGACTAACTGTCTGAAAGTGTTCGAAAGCCTTTAACTGACTAACTGTGGAGTTGATGGGACAAGTCTCTGACTAACTCTGACTAACTACTGGATTGAAATACTGAAATAACATAATCGGTCGCTGGAATATGAGAACTCATCGCTACTATTGCTGCTGCACTGGGATGTCTAGGTGTGGTCAGGAACCTGAGCATCTGAACCTATGATATGAGACATGATAGCACAAGAAAAGGGTATGCAGTCAGTACTTTGAATGTACTGGTATTCTAAATAAGGTTAGGCTGATATGCATGACTCATATGCATAAATAATAACTAACTGAATGAATGGCATGTGATAACTAATTTATAGTATGCGTGAAAGCTATAAAATCTTAGAATGCATGACCAAGCATATGACATAATACTGGAATGGTTTGTAAACTAAAATACTGAGATACATATATTGAACAACTAATAATTGTATGTTGTGGTCAAGTAAACCTAAAATTGAACTCTAAATTGAATACTAGACTGAGATTATGGAAGCTATTATCTAACCGACATGCCCCAATTAAGAGGTAATTGGGATCCAACCTGTGAACCCAGTTGGAAGGGTGTTAGAACCATGCCACTGGTACTAACACTAGCTGTGTGGATCCACTAAAATGAAGTCCCGAAGGACTAAAGAGTCACCCTCTACTGGTAGGTACTCTGGTGAGATATGTGTCAACCCTCAACTAGCAGGTTAATATCTCTAACCTACACTAGCTATGTAGTTTTGGAACACGGGGTTTGCTACTAAAGTTCACACCCTCAACTGGCAGGTGAGCCCTCATCTCTAGGTTTTCTCGATGCTAAATTTTACTCCCAACTAAACAGACTCGGATTACTGAACTAAGTTAAACTTGACTGATAGGATAACTAACTGAACTGATAATACTCATATATGCTTGAAAACCATTCTGAAGTACCAGGACTAAGTAAACAGCTAAATTTTAGGTATTCATAACCCCCGGGACTCGATAACATCAAGAGTGGGAGCATATGAAAGTTTTCAAAGGCATAATAAGTAGTCATTGCTTAAAATTCATCTCTTAGGAATTTTATCAAACACTTTAAATTCATGAACTTAGGCATGGGAATGGTTGAAACTTAAGGGAATAACAAAATCATAACACTACAACCATACTTTGCGGATTTGACATGGAATTTCATGTTTCAAACATGTAAGGGCTACTTTCCAATTAAAACAATTGTAATCATCATCCATAATTAAAATTCCCAAAAAAAACATCAAGAAAATAACACATTGTAAATATGTAAATTCATTGTTTAAAGCATAAAAATAAGTTCTTGAACTCCATGGGTGAAAATATCCCATGGATGAACATCTAACATAACTTAATTAAAGAATTTATGGAAGTTCTTGGTGATTTCTTAAAGTTTGAGCTTGGATCTTAAAGGGGATAGAGTCTGTTCTTGAGAGAGAGAGAGGTTTTCTTTTGAGGGATTTTGTGTAAAAGATGACCAAATATATTTTTGGGGGTTTCAAATCCCGTGTTTTTATGGATAGGGGTGATGGGGAAAGACCAGACTGACCCTGAGAAATTTAAATTCTTAACTAGAATGCCGATTGAGCCCTCACTGTGATGTGCCAAGGCCTTCACCGCTATTCCACTGCGACGCGCCACAATCGTGGTGACTTGTTGTTTGGAAATCCAAACATGGTCCAAACCTCGTCGGAAAAATCCACAAATTACCCGAGACATGCTGCGTACACCCCTGAACATGAATCAACTCAAAAACTTATATCTCGAGGTCGGGAAGGTCACTTTAAAATCATCAAAGTTAAGAGGCCAAAAATAAAACTAAGTGTCCAACACTTAGCTAAATTTTCAGATTCTAAGCCTCTTGTACATATACTATGGGGTGAATTGAACTAAGATAATTATGGGGTATTACAACAAGTCATCAATCCTGGGGAGTGGATACTTATTCTATATTGTGACTTTGTTCAACTGACGATAATTGATGTACATTCTAAGAGAACAATCTTTCTTATGCACAAAAAGGACTGGAGCGCCACATGGGAAAACACTTGGCCTAATGAAACCCTTATCTAATATCTTTCAAATATTCTTTTAACTCTCTAAGATCAGCTGGAACCATTCTGTAGGGTGGAATAAAGATAGGCTAGGTATCTGGAAGAAGTTCGATTTAAAGGTCGATTTTCTTATCAGGCGGAACTCCAGGAAGATCTTCGGGAAACACATCTAGAAATTCCCTCACTACTGAAACTGACTCAAGTTTGGGAATATCTAAACTAGATTCTTTGACTCAAACAAGATGGTAAGCACACCCCTTGAATATCATTTTTCTCGCTCTAAGGTATGAAACAAGCTGAACCCTAAGTGCAGAAGTACTACCCCTCCATTCAAGGACTGGTTTACTTGGAAACTAAAAGTGAACAACTCTGTTTCTACAATCAACTGATGCATAGAATGAGTAGATCCAATCCATGTCGAGAATGACATAATGACATCAAAATCGGTCATCTCTAACTCCACAAAATCAACTAAGGTGACTTTCTGGGATATTGTGACCAGAAAGTTCCTGTATACCTGCCTGGCTACTATAGATACACCTACTATGGTGGACACTCAGAATGGTTCTATAAAAGTCTCAGGACTGACACCGAAATTAATAGTTATGTAGTGAGTTACAAAAAAAAAGGGTTGGGTCTAACAAAGAATAAAAATGTAAATGAAAGACCTGTAATGTACAAGTAACCACATTAGGAGAACTCTTTTTATCCTACCGAGACTAAAGTGCATACAATCTATTTGGGCGCTGACCACTGGTTGCGCTGGAAGCGGCACCGTGCTGAGTCGGGTGACCGGATAGAACTAGGGGACGACTGGACTGACCCTGCTAACCACTATTTGGGAAATCCCTGACTTTGTAGCCTATCTTGCCAAACCCAAAGCATATATCACTACCGTCTCTAAACACACCCTGATGGTTTCTACCTTATTTCTGGCAAAGAGGATTTATACGACTACCCTTCACACTGCCTTGGGACTAGAGCCTAGCGCCCTATCTCGATTATCATTTTTGAACTTTGCCACTTGTTCACTAGATGAAGATGGAGCTGGAGCTAAAGATTTTTGATGGGGTTGAGGACGGTTACCACCCTCTAACCTCGGCTAAGCAAAACTAAAGTTGTCTGTTATGGCTCTCTTATTCTCCCTCTCTTTCCTTAAATTTCTGCTCCTCAATCTGTTGAACATGGATCATCAACCTAGATAAGTCCATCTCCTTAATTAACATCGTGGTCCTACACTCCTTTACCATGCTATCATCTACCCCAGAAATAAACTTACTCATCTTAGACTTGTCATCAGATACCACATTAAGAGCATTCCTGGCTAGCAGAGTAAACTTAAGAAAATACTCTTTCACGCTCATGTTCCCCAGCTTTAAATTGATAAACTCCTACACCTTAGCTTCCCTTAACTCTAAGGGAAAGAACCTATCTAGAAAGGTTGTAGCAAACTCCTCTCTTTTAATAGGCCCTGCATCTGCACCACTATCTCCCTTTCACTACTTATACTAGGTGTGATAAACATCCTACAACTGGTAAGCACCCAACTCTGCACTCTCTCTAGAATTCACACCCATAATATCAGTTACCTTCTGAACTATGTCAAGGAACTCCTGCAGATCCTCATCAAACTTGGACCCCAAAAATAAAGGAAGGTGCATTAAGGTGAAGTCATAAATCGTAGCTGCAGCAGTATTAGCCACTAGAATGGCTGGAACAGTAGCCTGTTGATTATTCTGAGCTGCTACTGAGTGAGTTAATGTAGTGAATGTAGCTCTAAATTTGGCATGAGAGACATGCTCATTCAGGGGATCTTACTGAACAAGCGCAGATACAGGCTGATTTCCATTTCTCCTTTTGTTATTCTTTCTGGGAGGCATGTTCTATAAATGGAAAAAATATTGAATTAGAAAGAGAGTTTAAATTGAGCTCGTGCTCATTCGCACGACATAAATACTAAAAGAAGGGGAACTTTTCCTAAAACATCTTGTAGCCTCTTATTCATAAGTGTGGTGCACTTCACACCCATGCACAAGACTCTACTCAACATGGCTTTCAGACTCCCTAGGACACTTTGAAACCTTAGGCTCTGATACTAAGTTTGTAACACCTCGGAGTACACCCTAGATGCCACACAGTGCTTACAGTCCCGAGAAACCACAAGCTAACCCATAAGCTGGTACCTGCTGTGAGCACTGAATAATATACTGATAATGAACATGTGCGGAAATGGCTAAATATGCCATACTGTTTCAATACTAAAAATAATACAACTGAAATCCACAAGTCTAAAACATAATCAAAAATGTTGAAAACTGACTGATAAAACTAACAACTAACTGATTGTCTAGAATGTCCGAAAGCCTCTAAAATTGACTTAATGAGAATTGATGGGACAGTCCTAAACTAACTCCAACTGAATACTGAAATAACATAATCAATCCTCGGAATATAAGGACATACCACTGCTACTGCTGCTGACGCGCTGGGAGGTCTAGGTGCAGCCGAGAACCTGAGCGTCCAAACCTATGATATGAAACATCATAGCACAAGAAACGAGTATGTAGTTAGTACTTTAAATGTATTGGTATGCTAAATGTGGTTAGGCTAATGTGCATGGGCTCATGTGTATGAATAATAACTGACTGAATGAATAGCATAAGATAACTGATGCATAGTATATGTAAAGCTTGTAAAATCTAAGAATGCATGAACAAGTATATAACATAATGCTGGAATAGTCTGTAAATTGAAATACAGGAATATGAGTACTAATTTAACTGATAAACTTTATGCTATGATCAAGAAAACCTGAATTGATTTCTGAACTAGGACTAGACTGACATTGTGAGAGCTACTGACACTGTGAGAGCTATCATCTAATAGGCATGCCCTAATATGAGCTAATTGGGGTCAAACCTGTGAACTCAGTTGGACGGGTGTCAGTACCGTACCCCGGATACTAACACTAACTATATGGATCCACCAAAGTAAAGCTTCGAAGTACTAAAGAGTCAACCTCTATTGGCAGGTACTCTAGTGAGATATATGTCAACCCTAAACTGGCAGGTTAACATCTCAACCTACGCTGGCTACGTAGTTCTGGAATGTGGGGGCTGCTACTAAAGGTCACACCCTCAACTGGCGGGTTAGCCCCCATCCCTAGGTTCGCTCAGTGCTAAATCCTACTCCCAACTGGACTGACTCTGATTACTGGACTGATCTGAGCTTACTGATATGATAACTGACTGAACTGATAATACTTTGATAGATCCAAAACCATTCTAAAAATACTAAGACTAAGTAAACAACTAAGTTTTAGGGTATTCATAAACCCCCAGACTCGATAACATTACCAGTAGAAACATACTAAAGCTTCAAAAGCATGATACGTAGTCATTGTTCAAAATTCATCTCTTAGGCATTTCATCAAATACATGGAGGTCATAAATTTAAAGCATGGGAATAGTTAAATCATGGCATAATAACATAATTTTAATACAAAAATCATGGGTTAAGAATTTAACATGTAAATATCATCCTTCAAATGGGTCAAAGGCTATTTCCAACAAAAACACATGTAAACATGATATAAAAATTGAAATTCATGGAAGTTCATGGATAATATTCATGAAAACAAGTAAAGGTCATGATTTTAAACTTTAAAGCGGATTCTTGGACTCCATGGGTGAAAAGGACCCATAAATGAACATCTAACATACCTTAGCTGATGAATTTTCATGAGTTCTTGATGATTTCTTAAAGCTTGAACTTGTATTGAAAAAAGTTAGGATTTTGTTCTTGAGAGAGTTTGTGAAAAGATAAGTGATTTTGCCCTTTTGGGACTTTAATCTCGTGTTATGGGTGAGGCAAAGTACGGGGAAAATGACTCAAATACACCCCACATACCCAGAATTTATTAAAATGAACGTGGCCAATAACGCAGTAAGCGACGCATCGCGTCGCTCAGCCAACGTGTTAGGCGACGCGATGCGTAGCACCCCACCAACACGATAAGCGGCACGCCGCGTCCATATCATGTTGACTCGCTAGTTTGAACATCCAAACTTGCCTCAAACCTCATCTGAAAAATCCAAAACTTACCCAAGACATGCTATCAACCACCCCGATCATGAATCAACTTAAAAATCAACGTTCTAAGGCCGAGAAGGTCAGAATTAAAATCATTGAAGTTTAAGAGGCTTTGGAAATGACTAAGTCTTAACACTTAGTAAAATTTTCTAAGTCTTGGACCCCTTTACCATACAAGAGTGAGCTGAAATGAGCTAGGATCTTAAGGGGTCTTACAGCCTTAGGACCACTGCTAGCCTAAAAATGATGATCACTTGGAGACTTAAGAAAAGGAGCACTAGTTGTTGAATAAGAATTTCCCTAATTCTTCCTCTTAGTCTACTACCTACTATCTCTCATATTGTTCTGCTTATATACACCCTACTCTGCATAATCTAAACTTCTTGTCCTGCTTTTCTCCCATCTCTACCAGCTTGTTTTTCTTATCCTCCACCTATTGCATATCACCAGCCTAGATATGTCCATATCATTATTAAGCATCGCAGCTTTATATTCTAACACTAAATCACGAGACAAACCAGAAGCAAACTTCCTTATTCTGGACCTCATATTAGACACCAACTCTGGAGCATAACGGGATAGGTTTGGAACTTCAGTACATACTCCTTAACACTCAACTTACCCTACTATATATTAACAAACTTTTCAGCCTTAGATTTTCTCAACTCCAGAGGAAAGAAGTGATTGATAAAAGTACCTAAAAAATTATCCCACATTGCCAACTCAGCACAATCACCTCTCATCTCTTCCCACTCATTATACCACTAGTAAGCCACATTTTTCAACTGATAAGCAGGTAACTCCACACCTTTTGAATTAGTATCATGCATCACCCTAAAGATCTTCTCTATCTCATTAATAAACCCCTGAGTATCCTCTTCAACCTTAGAGACTGTAAAGATTAGTAGATTCAACCTTATAAATTGGCCAACCATGGAAACCTCAGATGAACCGGCAATAAGACAAACAGGGTCAGACTGATAAGACCATGATGACACTAGCTGGGTAAGCATATGGATAGACTGATGGAACTCTGCATTAGAGATTTACCCCTATAGAGACTAAGCATAAGTATCACCAGCCCAGGAAGCCCAATGAGGACTAGTAGGGACCGGTAGAACCCCATGTGGAGCATACAGTCAGGAGTAGGGACCCTAGACTGAGTTTCCACTCCGTGAATAGGGCAAATTCCCTCCATATTTTTCTAAGGTAGGACAGAGGTTCTAGCAGAATTCCTCGACATCAGATCTTTGGGGAGGCATGATCTGAAATACGAGTAATCCAGGAGCTAGAGAAGTTTCATAAAAACTAGACTCTATAGCCCAAAATAGAACACAAGAAAGGGAAACATTCCTAAATGCCTTGTAGCCTCCCCCTTATAAGTATTGTGTGCTACACATCTATAAAAGGGATTCTACTCGACATAGCTTTGTAGACACCCAATGACCCTAAACATGATTTGATACCACACTTGTCACGTCCCAAACTCAATCCTGGTCGTGACAGGCAATCTCAAGCCCACCATAGGCCAGAGTCAACCCCCTTAGCCTTATATCAAGAGCACATAAATGTAAACAGCTGAAGCCTTTCTAACCAATAATAGATAAATAACATCAAAAGAAAATATAAATAGTCAAAACAAAACATCAACGACATCTCAATCCTGTCCACAAAATCCTCTAAACCAAGAATACCAACTAAGTTAGGACATGCCCCCGACTATGACAAAAAGAATCCAAAATACAAAGACAATAAGAAAACCAATGAAATAACTAGGCCTTCCGAAAGATGAAGGTTCACCACTTCACAAAAGATCAAAAGACGTACCAAACCACCTAACACTATATAGGAGCAATAGAAAAGTCCTCTGAACCTACATCATGAAATGATGCAGTGTCTAGAGACGTTCAGTAGGGCAAGCACTGGCATGTAACTCGAGGAAAAGGGATAAAATAGTGCATTTATGAAAAATCAGTCAAAACCACATGCACAATATTTATATATACATATATAGAATACCAGCATAGGGACAAGTCTCTATTAACATGATAGTTTCAACCATTAGCCTGAACTATGTAGCTTGCTCAATCATAAAGGTACCCACAGGCTATATGGGTCCAACTTGCCCTGGCAAAAGGACCTCGGTCCATGTTAGCCGCATGTACCGAGGAAAGGCTAATGACACCAAGGTGATATCCATCTGAAATATAATGTGTATCCAGACACATGGTCATATAGACCCCCAACGTTGGCAAAATGATGTTAGTGGTCTTAGTCCCCTGGGACTACACCTTCACGATAAGCTACATAATTCTCTTTTAAGCCCTAATTAAAATAGTTTGCAAATAAACTAACCATTAACCAAGGAGTCATTTATTAAGGCATTTACCAACTTGTTATCGTCATACCAATATGCTCTATTTATGCCAAACCAATCCATATAACCATTGGACTCTCAAGTTTTATTTAAAATCCAAAACCATGGCCACCGAAGGCATTCCAAAATCTTTGTTATCCATTTATCCTTAAATGCCATGCGATGTTTTTAAAGGGCAAGTTAAACTATGTGAATGTCCATAGTTAAAACCAAGATTGTAAAGTGGGTTGAGGTTAATGCCATTATCAAGCCAAAATTTCATCAATTTGGGGAAAATCATGTCCCCTATTCAAACCATTATAATCATGGACCAATTTAGTCACAAAATCATTAATTTAAAGCATGAATAAGATATTTAAAATACGAGAAAAGCAATTCAAGTAATAACAACTAAAATCTCTCAACCCAATTTCAAACCCAATAATTTAAACACATGAATATTAAATCAATTTATGCCAAAATATAAGATACAAGTTAAGGAATGAGAAACATGCCTAAAATAGTGAGGAAATAGAAGAAAAATTGAATTTTGGAGCCGGAGTAGTGATCTCTTGTAAAACCCTTGAACTTTCTTGGGTTTGGAGTTAAAGAGGCAAAGAATGATGTTTGATCTTGATAACTGAAGAAAAAGGGGTCAATTTGGTGTTTTAAAGTCGTTTAAGGGGTAAAGAACCAAAAAGCCTCTGACCCCAAGTGAAAAAAATAAAAACGGAATGAAATTAACATTGCAGCATGGCACGCTGCTACTACAGAGGGTAGCCTCCGTTCCATGCTCCTATCGCGAAGCATAAGTGATGTGGCACACCACTATCGCGTACCTTCACTGCCTTGGGATCCCAAAATGGCCTCGCAACCCCTTTCAAATATCCCAAAACTTTTCCAAAGTACCCCTTTGACATACCATATCATAATTCAAGTCAAAAATTTAATGTTACGCACACATGAGGATCAAAAGTAAATTCGTTAAAATTTTATGGGGTCTTACATTCGCACACCACAATAGCAAGCTGCTATGTAACATCATCTACCTCTGCACCATGTGTCATGAGCTATGTACCAAAAAGCATAAATATGAGTCCTTGTTTTCAAATTACAACCTCCCATCATCTCAACGTCATCACCTTTTCTCAACCTCTTTGCCTAAGCTCGATCTATTGTGATTGAGGTAAACACTTAGTTATAGGAAGTATGCAAGGCCAACAAGCCAAGTTGGCATTTTTTACTATATGAAAATACTTTTTATAATTTAAATTATTCACTAATCCTATTTACCTCATTTTCATAAGTTGAATTTTAAAGATTGAAATTTACATTCACATTCGTGTTATCATACAATTTTGATCTTGATGACCAGGGAATGAACAGAGTAAAAATACAAAAAGAAGGAACAAAATAAATAATTTTAAGGGTTGGAAGCTGAGAGCACATTTGGGTGTTATAAGAGGGATTTTAGGTGCAACAGTGCCGCATTGGGGTTGAAAAGCACCTAGCAGAATACTATAAACTAAAGACCTCAAGAGTTATAAAATTTATCAAACTAGGTCGCCCGACAATCGAATCCTAATGAACTTCCATACCATTTTGAAGGTAAAAATTATATTAACCTCTTGATGGAACTTTTAAGAAAACATAATATTCTTCTTTTATATTATCATAATGATGATTACCATTATTTTGTTCTTTTTAAAATTCATGTTTATTCATTTGGCTACTCATCTTCATTTAGACTTATCATGCATCACTATTACATTTCTCTTATGAAATGGAGCATATCAACTAATACGGGTATCACAATTTTTATCAAGAGCACATTAATTTTCTCAGTCATCAGTATATAGTATATTAAGACTTGAATCCAACGTTTTACCCTTATAAAAGCGTGTTATATCATTATTCATTAGGACTCAAATTCAATATATTAACATTGTAGTGCATTAGGACTAACCCGATGTCTTATCATCTTAGTGAGATGCAATTTGAATTCACCTCTTACCCTCGATCAATGACATAATATATCAAAGTGCATTAGGACTCACCTGCGAGGCTTTAAAAATATTACCACTTCATAAATTATATGCATAAGTAAATTAAATTTCAACCAAGATATATAAAATATAATATTGAGTGCTTCTTTTGATCGTAATTTTGACTTATTACATCTTTAAACTATAACTTTATATATTTTATTCAATAACCTGCATTTGTTTAGTACTGACACTCCAAACTTAAATACAAACTATTAATAGCAGATAATTGTGATTGTCCCAATATTATTTCAATTCAGGACAGGTAAAAAATTATTAATTATTAATTTTATATTACTCCCAATAATCATGTGTTAGCTAAAAAAAAATAACAATAGTTTTATAACATGTTATTCTTACATGCTTGAATAAATGCTATCAAAACTATAAATGAGTATAATATTTATGGTTAAAAATTCCAAATATTGAGCAAATTATCATTGTGATACACCTAGACCAATTTGATTATCATGATGTGTCTAGGCAAACTAATTTTAGTTTTAGCAAAAATATATGCAATTGAAAAGTACTATTTGATGACCAGAGATAATTTAATGAAACTAACTATCAAACGAAAGTTTATGAGCATATATTGTATCTGGTTTATCACTCTACGTTCTTGAATTCATTCATATTATTCTAGTTCATTTTGTGATCCAACTTGAACACTTAACATTAACTTGCGATGTCTCTTGTATTAGTAGTAGATAAGATGAGAAAATGACTGAATGAGAATCAGTTGATTAGAGTTTTGTGTTGATGATGATGTGTTATAAAATGAGAATCAACAAGAAATGTAAAGAAATAAAAGAGACGAGATGAAAAATTTCTTATTTTTTCAAGTGTATTCAAATAAATCATCCATCACATCATTACCAATAATACCCCTTTTATACTATTACAAGAGGATAGCTATAAGGTTATTTAAACAAGACATTAGCCTTTTAAGAATATGGAAAGATAACAAAGGTATGAGAGATCAATAAAGAGAAAGTGAATTAGATATGAATGCTAGTAGATATAATAATTAAAATTATATGTTAGGCATAGACATCCACATTCAAATTGAGATAGGGGGAGTATTTGAATGTGGATGTCTATGCCTAACATATAATTTTAATTATTATGTCTACTAGCATTCATATCTAATTCACTTTCTCTTCATTGATCTCTCATGCCTTTGTTATCTTACTAGCACTACAGAAATTTCAAGAGTGTATATATATATATATGTAGCTATCAAAATTTTATGAGTCTCTACAAGACAGTCCAATTTCTGTTAGGATTCTTGGATGTTACTCCACTCTAAATCCTAAATCACACCTTAAAGAAACATCTCGAATATCTCATAAAATCATGAGATACTCATAAAGAGATTAATGAACCAAATATTGTTTTTATCAATGTCTTTATCGGACGTTTCTATCCACCAAATACATAATAAGAAGGTCTAAATTATCCTATATTAAAGAATATACTACTAACGACCCTCAAATTATGGAGATAAACAAGAGAAAAGAATCAAGGGAAAACATAATTATACCTATATTATTTATCAATGTGGTTGTTTATTTTTCACTAATTAAAATTTATTTCAAACAAACTAGCATGCCCAGTGGAACTAAATCTATCCTTCATCTCTTCTCTGACAAATCAGATATGAAAATATGGAGCCACAAATTAAAACCGCAAAGATGGAAACTACTTCAAGTCTTGCCTTTGAGTTTCATCAAGTCTACACTCCAACAAGCCTTGAAGTAGGGGACATTTGTAGACATCAAAATTTTGTGCGACTCTACAAGCCCAACCCAACTTCTGTTAGAATTTTTTGAGGCAACTCTATCCTATACCTAACTTGGAGGCTACTTTATCCTAAATCTTAAATTTCACCTATTTAAAAGATAATAATTTTCTTGAAAAAGCATCTCGAATATCCTATAAAATATTGAGACAAAGAGATAAAGATCTCAAATATCCCATAAATTCTTAGGTATTCATAAGGAGATCAATACATAGCATCTAAAAATTTCATATATTCCTGAGGAATTCATAAAGTTATCAATACATAGCATCTTGAAATCCCAAATAACCTTGAAATATTTATAAAGATATCAAGATGTGAGTGGATTCTCTTCTTGATAATCAAATACATCAAGAAGATCCACAAAATCGTACTTTCATGAAGATCAAATTTAAATATTGCTATATTTGAGAAATACTCTACTAAGAATCCTTGAAATACAGAAAAAAATAAAGAAAGGAAAAAATTATACTCACAAAGATTAATCAATAAACTATTCTTATTTCACCGAATTTTATTTGTGGTTATTTATTTTCTACAATTAAAATTCATTGAAAATAATATTATTTTTTGGGTAACTAAGAGATTTTATTAATCAAGTAGAAACTTTACAATACTACAACAAAGCCATCACAACTTGTTGTCTCATCATCACAAAAATTACACTATTCTTTATGATCCTAATCCTCATAACCAGCTATTCAATATAAAATTCATTCACAAGTTTTCTCGCTTAATCTACAATAGGATCATACATCCTAGGGAGGGCCACTCATGTGTATACCTTCTTCTAACAACCTCCCCTAAGTTAGAAATTGGATACATTATTTTAGAATCTATAATTTCTAAGATATGATCTTATCTTTTATATTTGATCGTACATTGTAAGTGTATGCTATGCGTCTAGCAATAGCTTTAACTCTTTTAGTCTTCTTCTGAAAGATGCACAAGTCTGTCTCACCCCATATATACCTCATGAATTGTATCAACATAGACCGTTTTGAAGATCCTTCCTGTCGTATCTCTTTTCTTTTACGTTTCTCAACACCTAGTTGAGATGTTATTGCCACGACATTATCCTATAAGATTGATTTCAGATTTCTAATCTTCACTATACATCCCTCATGAAAGTACATTCAGTAAATAGGTTATTTCTGTTTTCATCTTATTCTTGACAAAGGACACTTTTTCTTTTCATATCTATGCCTCAACTTGACAGTTTGTCACTAGTGAGCTTCCTATCTTATGTGCAACCACATAGTGAATATAAATTTGGCACTAGCTTCATTCTGTAACATCAATATTTTTATCCAATCCTTGATTATTGGCCAATAAGGTACAGATAAAACTAGTTGATGATAATTCTATTGCCCTTGATCACAATTTTACTCAGATCCACAAATTTCCATGCTTTAATTATTTTTCATACAATTCAAGAAGCTTATTTTAGAATAGGCAAAGTGTCTATAACTTGACCTTTTTTACAGTAATGGATATATTTGATTCATAATTTGTTCAACTTATGAGAGAGGTTCAAGTGATTTTCAGCAATTGGAGTTTTATTCCACAAATTGTCATTGATTAATTCACCACCACCACCACCCCTCAACACATTTAGGAGTACATATTTTAGCAAGCCACCAATGCCCTATGGTTACTACATTATTTCTAGACCAAATATAACTCCTATAATAAATCTCCATTATCTTCATTAGTTTTACCTGGATCATAAATAATTTCATTATGCTTGAATATCAAAAGACACTAATTGTATTTTTTCAGCGTAGGGTAGTTTTTTTACAGTCCATTAGAATATTTTATCCATCATTCTTTCAATGAGAGGTTGCAATTAAATTAAGGTTGTATTCTTAGTAAACATAGGTACACCTAAGTATTTGAAAGGTAGCTCTTTACAAGTATAACCCAACAGGTTTAGGGTATGGTCTTTAGTTACCTGGGGAACTCTTCTAAAGTAGATTAAGCTTTTTCTTGTTTTAGTCTTGAAGTCACATAAAAACATGTTAAAGCATCCATGAATATAAGAAATAGAAGGCAGTTCACCTCTTTCAAATAGTAGCAATTCATCAGCAAAGCCAAGGTAAGTTATCCCTAGTTTGGAGCATCTAGGCTGAAAGTTGAAACTTTTCTCTTGCTTGAGACTATTTGAACATTTATTGAGATACTTCTTGGCAATAGCAAATAAAAGGGGAGAAATGAGGTCTTTCTGTCTTAGGCTCTTGGAAGTTGGGAAAAGGGAAAGATTCTCCATTCATAATGATTGAATATCTTAAAGTCTTGACACAAGCTAGTATTCAATTTTGGAACCTTCTAGGAACATTCAATTCTACTATGATTTGTTCTAAAAAATTCACTCAGCCGAATCATAAGCTTTGGTTATGCTTATTTTGATTATGCTTCTTAGAGAAATGTTCCTTCTAGTATAGACCTTGACTAGTTCATAAGAAAAATATGATGTCGTCAGCAATTTTTCTACCTTGTATAAAACCAATATGGTCTTTACAAATAAGACTATGCATTGTCGTCTATAGTCTAGCTGTTAGGATCTTAGAGATAATCTTATGAAGCATTGAGCAATAAGTTATAGGCCTAAAATCATCTGCACTGATTAGACTAAGCTCTTTGGGTATAGAATAATAGAAGAAAAGTTGATGGGCTTATGCATCTCTCCTGTGTTGATGAAATCAGAAAAGGCCTCAAGGACTTACTCTTTAATTAAGGGACATTCCTTTTTAAATAAACAAGAGTTGTACCTATCTATACCTGGTTCTTTGTCATCATTTATGGCACAAAATCCCTCATATATTTTTTTCAGTCATCTCAACACAAAGGAATAATTGTTGTCATAACTAAGTTTAAGTCCATATTTTATAATGTCCTTGTTAATTGTGGGTAGTGAGTGAGTAGAAGACTCCGTCAATCCCTTATAAAAGTTCACTATATCATCTCTTATACTTCCTTGAATAATCACTGGTGGTTGTGAAATCCAATATCTGCTTTTTATGGCATCTTTTCTTCATAACTGCAATAAAGTTCTTATTACTAGAGTCTCCCGGTTTAATCCACTTAACTTTAGATTTTTTTTGGAGAATACTTTCTTTAGTCAACGGCCATTTCTCTAGCATTAAAATGGTATTGTTCTCTTCTTGTAGTAAATGTTTAGAGAAATATGAAACTAGCTTCTCCTAAATCAACACACGAGTCGTTATAGCCTATTCAATTTACTGGTTAACTTATTTATACTCCTTAGTAATTAGCTTCTTAAATACAAGTTTTAGTGTCTTAAGTTTTTCTTAGATTGCTCTCATGTCGCTCCCAGGTACCGCCTTTTCCAAACATTGTATACACAAAAGCTAAACTTCTCATGGTCTGCCCATGCATTGAAAAATTTAAAAGGTGATTTCACATTCTATTTGTGTATACTTTATTTTTGGCAACATCGGGGAGTGATCAGAGAATAGGGGAAGTACATATTGAGTATAAATAGTTGCCCAATTCATCATCAATATATCATTCCCAAATCCCTATCAAGTCTGCTACAAATTCTATCATCACATTTTTGTTTATTGAACCAAGTGTAATATCCCCCTTCTAAGGCAATTCATTGAGGAACAAATTATGTATACAATAAAAATAATCTAGTATATCAGCAAAGAAGACAAAATTATGATATAGTAGATCTTGGGGATATAGCATAGCACTGAAATCTAAACTAATGAGCCAGGAATTAGAAAAAACTATCAATTAGCTTATAGATGTTCCGATCTTTCTCTGCTCAATAGTATTGTATCCCATGTCAGCCAGGTTCTACCATTAATAACACTTTGGTAGTTACACTATAATTACCATCCTGGAGCACATTTTTGTATACTCTATTGATACTAGGCAATGTTACTTTAGTATTTTAAATTATTAATTATTACAATTTATTATCATTTTTTACATTGTTTTCAAATATATAAAAAAATCATAAACCTTTAAGCTTCTATGTCCAAATTCACAATCAAAATTTAAAAGTTTGAATTTTGAAATTTCATTTATGTCACATAAATTACGAGAGAGAAATTATATTATTTACAACATATTCAATAATATCCTGATAATTTTTTCAATAGAAATTATTTTACATTTATTTTTCTACTCTAGTAAATATTAAGGGGTTGTTTGGCAGAGTATTTTGACAAAGTTAATGCATGCATTAGATTAATGTACTTGTAACGGTCTGAATTTTGATGAAATATGTGAAATATGTATTTTTGCATGATTTGACTATCTTAACCCTCGTCGTAGATGCATTGTGGTATTTTTGGAGTGTGGGGTTGATTGGCATGGTTCCCAATGTATTTTGGTGCGTTATATGCGATATTGTGATTTTTGGAGGATTCGAGTGCCTTATTATGGACTTCTATAATTATCTTTTAATCCGTGTGATAGATGACTGAAAGGAATTCTACAGCAGGTCCAGAATGTCGATTTTAGAGTGGTAACATGTTTGGTCTAGTTTTATAGCTTTTAAATCTCATTTCGACCCTCAGTTTGGATAATTGTGATTTTGAATTTTGGGGATCAACTTTGTGAAAATGGTGTCTTAAAAATCTGATATCACCATTGATTCTAGAGCATCAAATTTAGAGTAGTTACATAGTTCATTTGCATATATCAAATTCCTAATGAATTCCGAGGCCTTGTCTGAAATTTGGAAGAATTTCCAAGTTTCAACTGATTTCTGGTGCATATGTGATCGTACCACTTGAGTGGCGATCGCACAAGTTTGGAAGAGAGGGTATTGCAATCGTACCAAGGGTGTTGGTGATTTCCACACCCCCTCCTACTTCTAGGGTGTGCAATTGCAGCATCTGGTTACTTAAGAGGGGTATAATAGACCCCTTAGGTCGCAAATTAATCCATTTTTCGCCTTGTCTCTTGAGAGCTAAACCCTAAAATAGTGTGAGATCTTAAAAGTGAAGTTTGTGGGTGCTTAAAAATCATGATTAACATCTATTTCTTAATTCTCTTACGGATTTAAGGTTAGAATTCACCATTTTCTTAGTGAATTTCTTAATTAATTTCACCAAACTCCAAAACCTTAGGGCTTGATTTTAAACACCAATTTTACTATTTTTTACTTGAATAATGTTCTTAATCCTATAATTACTTATTTTTCCTTGATTTCATCTTCAAAACAACTTCGATTCTTTATTTTAAAGCGTATTTCGAAGGTTTTACTCGGTAAAGTTTTTAAATGTTTTTTCTCCAATTTGAACCTCATTTTTAACTCGATTTGACTTGGTTTTTAGCTGTAGGTTCCTAAAAGTATGAGAAACACGTTAATGAAATAAAGTTATGATTTTGCCCTACTTTTTCAAAAACTCATTCGAAGTCTGTTTTGGCCCCGAACCAAAAGTAGGCAATATGAATATTGTTGGCTTTATTTTGACACATAGATTCTATATTTTTTTCATTTTAGTTGAGATTCCTAGATTCTATGTTTCTTGTTTCTAGTTGATTTTGGAATCATTCGTGAGAAGTAAGGTCATGAGTTGAAATGTAGAGGACCGGTTTTGGCCTTCGAGGTAGGTTATGGCTTAACTCTTTCAGAATGGACTAGGTAGTAATTTATATACAAATACATGTTAAAGGGGTGGGAACTATTTGTCTATTTTAATGTGTTGTGCCTATGTGGAGGTCTATATGCAATCTAATTATTGGTTTTTGAGATATATTTTGCTATGTGTGACCGTGTGGGGTCTTATGTGAGATTAATAGCCTGAAATACATATGAATAATTATACTATGTTGTTGTAATGCTATGTTGTGGTACCATCGGTGTATTGTGTTATATTAATACTTTATTTGGCATATGAATCATATGGAATTTCATGAATTATGGAAATAATGAGTGAATGCCTGCTTATGTGGTTGTGGAATATATCATTATTGATGATTATGAAAATATATCATTGATGTTAGTTGTGAAAATACTAATTGTGATTGCTTATGAGCAATACACCCTTATATAATACTCATTTATGAAACCTTGGTACTACCGTGGCAATATTTGAGAAACACTGTCAACACCCTTTTTAAAACCCTTCCTAAGAGATGTGCTGAGAAGGAGATATTATGATGTCTTATAAAACCCTCTCTGTGGGATATTTCGGATAGGAGATATTATATATTGATTGTATATGGGTTGACGAACCCCTCATCAGTCCCACATCAGGAGGCTTGCCTCTGTGGTTGTGCGACTACCTCGTACATCAATATCATCATCATTCTTATTGTGTTTACTTTGTTATGTTTTTGATGTGATCGTACTTCTGCTTTGGCTTATTCCCTATCTAATTTTTCCTAACTTATTCTACTTGTACTCAATGATCTTGTATGTATATTATCCTTTTTTAACCTACATGTATGTGGTATATTGTACGTTTGTGGTATTTTCTGTGTTTTTTGTAATATATGTGATATATTAGAACAATTAGTGCAAGTGTAGTCCACTGCTGTGGGACATTTTTTAATTGCAGGTGATGTGTCCTTAATGTATATTTGTATGTCTTATTTTCTACTTTGCATGGTCAGCCTATGATATCTACTGGGTAAAAGTGGATTGTACTCACTCCTAATGTACCCTTTTGGTGCAAATTCAGGTTTGGGTGTGCCCCGTATTATGCAATTGTTGGAGCTTTCAAGGTAGTAGTTGATCTTCAAGCATTCGGATGTCTTCTACTATCTTTCCCTATCATTAGACTATGTCTTTACTGGTTTTCATAGACAGAGTAGTATCTATTAGATTTCTTATATATTTTCTTTGGATTTGAGTTGTACTAGATATGTTCTTATACTGTTGACATCAAGTTTTGGGAGTTATGGTTGCATTATTGTTTATGATTTTTTTCGTATTTTTTATACTTATATCATTTGGCTTTATCTTAGAACCCTTACCTTGGGGTTAATTCTGTCTCTTTACCCATTGTGTATTAGTTTGGGTAATAGTCTTACTCGTCATAGTCTACCGCGACGAGTGACAACATCACCCTGGATTTTAGGTCGTGACAAATTGGTATCAGAGCATCCAAGTTCATTTCTCTCAATGGTGTAAGAATAGGATATCTAATAGAGTCTCGCATATCAATATGTAGATGTCTATATCGATCTTTAAGAGGCTATAGGGTATCTTTAAGAAATTTCCCTTATGTTATTCCTTATCATGCGAATTTCTTTCATAAATTGTGTTCTGAGTTATGTTTCACTCTTTCAGTGTAGATGGTATTGACTAGTTCTCGTAAAAGTAAAAATACAGAGCCTTCACCCAGAGGGTGATCCTCGAGTCGAGGACGGAATTGAGGAAGTAGACGGGCCATGGATCAGCCCCATCTAGGAGGTGTGTTAAGAGTCTCTCCCTTGAGCCTCAAGTTGAGCATATAGGGGGTGCAAGTTCATCTCTAGTTCCTTAAATTTTTTCTACTCCAGTATTAGAGGGGTTGTTTGTGCGCTTGTTGACCTGTTTAGAAGGTTCTCTTTTGGTTATGCTGGGTGTTGATATGGCGTGGCAACACGACATTTTGGATGCTTAAACTATGAATTTCTGCGTGAACTTAGGATATTTTATTAGATATGATTCACTTTGGTGTATATTGCAGGTAAAACAGGTTTACAATGGTGTTTGAATGACAACAAAAGAAAAAAACCTATTCTGATCAGGATACGAGTCAGCTTTTGATTTGTGAATAGCTGATATGACTCATATGCTAAATCGTATACACAACAGAACTAAAAGACAACTTGAGAAGATAAGTATGGGAAAGATATGACTTAAGTACCCAAGTTGTAAACAAGGATACGAGTCATACTGAGCAGTCATAAGTATAACAGAACCTAAGCTACCATTCAGGAGTTGAAGTCTTAGAAGTATACGAGTCGAAAGTCTAAGTACGACTCATATAGAAAAGTCCTGCACAAACCAATGTTCAAACTTGGAAAGACTAAATCCCCAGGTAGATACGAGTGAAGGACGCGAGTTGTACACTTAGCTATGACTCATAAGCAGAAGTCGTATATTGAATAGAAAGTTAAAGCCCAGGGAGAACAGACACTGGAATGGATATGAGAAGGTAGGGTATGGTTCATATGATATTAGCACGAGTGAAGACCGAGTCGTACCGACCGCCGACATAACTTTACTTTTTCCATTTTTATTAGGACTTTAGGGTTTATATTTTACTAGGCTATGCTCTTTTACATCTTATTACAATACTTTTACAATTATTCTTGAGGTTTGGGTTTCTATTCAATACAAGTCTTTGGAGTTTAATCATCTTATTTTTTTGTAATTAATTATATGTGTTCTTCATTGATAATCATAGTTTCGTGCACAAACATGAGCGGCTAATCTCTTTGACTGAGATTGTGGGAACCTTGGCAGATTTTCTACGTAGAGAAAGTGTGATACTCATCTATTCTAGGGTTTATACATGTATCTTAATCTTCTTCATGATAATTAATCTAAAGTAGCTGCAGTAGCTTGAGATAGCCTGTATTCTCTTTTATCCCCAAAAGGGAGTTTGCGATAGGGAAAAAAATTTAAGACAATGATTTGAGATTTCTACCTCCACCTTTTAGTCCCCACGTCTTATTTAATCACTTTATTCCAAAAAGAGTGGTGAACTGAGGTCGTCACATGGAGAAATAAGTCGACACCCAGATACTTAATTGGCAATGGGTCAGATTTATCTTCGCGCCCACAAGGCAGTTGATAATACCTAGCTTATAGACTTTACATGCAGAACTACGAAATAGTTGGGTTGATCATGAGAAATTTATGGTGTTGAGAAGTCAGGGGGAACACAAGCCTAGTGTTTGTCTATTATTGTCTACAACTCAAAACACTCAAGATTTGTTTACCACTTGCTATTGATACTAAAATCCCCCTATTTACTTTCATGTATTGCTCGTGGATTACATTGAGTCAAGAAACTATTCATGTTTTCCCTGTGGGATTGACCCCAACCTAATTGGGTTATTATATTTGCAATCGACTGCATTATACTTCTATTTGGAGTGTAGTTTTGGGTGACATCAACTTTTGGCGTCGTTACCAGGGAAGACGGTTTGAGTAGTGAATTGAATTAGTGAACTTCACGGGTTTTTATTTTTTGTTTTTTTTATTTGGCATACACCAGTGTATGCCAAGTACTAGGAGTAAATTCAATCCCTTAATCCCTTTTAATTCAGAACCAGAGAAAATCCTTCAAACACCGAGAAGGATGTCAGGACCAGCTCATAATAGGGTTCAAAACCCACCACCTGTGGATCCAAATGTGGCACTTCCATGTGCTCCATTAGATCTACAGAATATTACAAACTTATAGATGTAGCAACTGTTGGAATGAGAACATAGAGAAGCTGAAGAGGCTAGACTTGCTGCAGAGGCGGAATTAGCTCAGCAAGGTGGACTAGTCAGGCCTAGACAGGTTATTGATTGTCGAGTTCAGAGAGGCAGATCTCCATTTATTCCGTCATATCAACACTTATACCCATATGAGGAGGAGGATGAAGATCTAGGGTATGTTGAACCTACTAAGTCTGGAGCCATTGTTACTCCTGCTTTAGCCCCAAATGTGAAGTTTGATATCACTAATGCTATGATCCAATTGTTGAATCTGAAGGGTGTATTTTTGGGTGCAGCTAAGGATGACGCAAACATGCATCTTGCAAATTTTCTTGGGATCTAGACATCCTATACTATTCCAAGGATTGATCAAGAAGCATTGAGATTGAGGTTGTTCCCATTTTCTTTGACAAATGAAGCATCGTTATGGTTAGGAGAACTTCCAAGAGGATCTATCACTACTTGTCACAAGTTTAAGAAATAGTTTCTAAGAAAATTTTTACCTCCTGCACGGATGCTATAGTTGAAGGATGAAATTTAAAATTTCAGATAGTTACCCGCGGAGTCTATGTATGAGGCATGTTTTGATTTAAGAAGAAGTTAAGCATGGTACCAAATCATAGAATCGGGGGATCTATCTTGTCAAAAATCTACTATAGATCATTGAATGACATTTCGAGAGCTATGGCAGATACTATTTCAGGAGGAGCATTTATGCGTCTTCATTGGAAAGCTGCACAGGAAATGCTAGATGATATTATTATGACAAATAGAGGATGGCATAATAGAGATTCAAAATGTGGTGGTGGTACATATTCTATTGGAGCAACAAAAAATTATGAAGCAGCTAATGATATGGTAGCACAAGAGGTTGCACAGCTTTGTATAGATATTGGGCTGCTTATAAAGCAATTTGCAATAATGAGTGTTGAGAAAGTGAATGAATTAGAAGAACAAGGGTCTACTTCTAAACCATTTGAGATTGAATCTGAAGAAGAGTCAAAGTATTTTGATCATTGATTGGCGGATTTCCGAGCCCAAGGTCAAATGAATCAAGGTCAGAACTATTATAATGATAGATATAAAGATAGAAGTAGAAATAGAGATGGTGATTGGTTGCATAAAGATGACTATAAGGAGAAGAGTTACAAGTAAATTCCACCACGTAGTCCAGATATAGAGTCCAGAATAGAGGCAATTTTCTTAAACTGGTCAAAGGGCAAGAAAGTCAAGAGAATTGTCTGAAGGATATCAAAGCAAATCTTTAGGATTAAGCCAAAAAGTTTAGTCACATGCTACAGCAATTAAGTAGTTGGAGTGACAATTTGGTTAGATGTCAGCTACTCCCAGATTGTTTTCAGAATAACCTACCCCCAACAGAAGCAGCCTGGCACTCTTCCAAGCAATACAGTGGTAAACCCCAGAAACGATAGTCAATGCCATGCTATTTCTACTCAGAGTGGTAAAGTCATACAGATCCACCTGTACCCACTTTTGATGAGAAGAAGAATGACGATGAGTCGATTGATGTAGGGAGTAATAGCAAGCAGAATAAAAGAGAAGAGAAGGATACAAAGCTTGTGTTGAAGCCCAGTCCAAAACCTCCTCCTCCTTATCCACAAAGGCTAAAAAAGAAATAAGAAGATGGTAAGTACCAGAAGTTTTTATCTATGCTAAAAGAACTGCCAGTCAACATACCGCTAGTAGAGGTATTGGAGAAAATGCTTGGATACGCAAAATTTATGAAAAATCTTGTCACCAAGAAGAGAGCAGTCAGTTATGAGTAGGTTGAGGATGTTCAATATTGCAGTGTTATATCCAGTAGATCATAGGTAGAAAAGAAAGATCCTGGTGTTTTCACAATACCTTACACCATTGGATCTTTCAACTTTGCGCGTGCTTTGTGTGACTTCGGTGCTAGCATCAACCTCATGCCATTTGTTGTATTCAAGTAATTGGGGTTGGAAGCTCCAAAACCAACTACTATGAGACTAGTAATGACAGACAAGAGTGTGAAAAAAATAGTTGGCATTTTATATAATGTATTGGTGAAGGTGGCTTCTTTCATTTTTCCTGCTGATTTTGTGGTCCTAGATTATGAAGTGGACTTTTAAGTTCCAATTATTCTGGGAAGACCATTTTTGGCTACTGGAAGGACATTGATTGATCTGGTGCTAGGACATCTAAAGATTGAATAATGAACAGGTGACATTCAATGTGTACAAGTCCATGAGGAAGCCAAATGAATTGAGTGTGATTATTAATGTACATGATGAGGAAGCACATTTATTCCATGATGTAGATGTAGTAACTCTATGGGATGATGATTTTAATGCGGTTGTTTCTATTGAATAGAGACTAGGTGTTGAAGCACTTGCAACTGTGATCATAAATTTTGACTCTGATGGTATTGAGGAGTATGAGAAGTTGTTTGGTGCGTTGTATGGTAATGGTTCTTAGAATTTTGCACCAAAGAAGCTTGATTTAGACTTGAATAATAGAACGATTCTACCTGTTCACCTATCCATTGAGGAACCACCTGTGATAGAGTTGAAGGCTCTCCCATCTCACTTGCGATATGCACTTTCACGATTAATATTGTAGTCGATCTGAGACATTCATAAGTAAAAGCATTATTGTTAGTGTTACATAATTTTAAGAGGGCCATTGGATGGTCCATTGCATATACTATGGCTATTCTGCCTGGTTTATGTACTCATAAAATACAACTTTAGATGGATTGTGTTCCACCTATTGAACATCAGCGTTGACTTAATCCTTCTATGTAGGAGGTAGTTAAGAAAGAAATAATCAAGTGGTTGGATGTTGGCATAGTGTTTCCCATTACTGATAGCAAGTGGGCCAGTCTGGTATAATACGTCCTGAAGAAAGGTAGAATAACACTCGTTCTTAGTAAAAAGAATGATCTAGTGCTTATGAGGCTAGTCACTGTATGGAGAGTATGCATGGATTATATAAAATTGAATGCATGGACTTAAAAAGACCATTTTCCCATGCCTTTCATGGATTAGATGTTAGATAAGTTAGCAGGCAGAGAATGGTATTATTTTCTTAATGGGTACTCAGGATACAAATCACTATTACACCTGAGGACCAAGAAAATATGACCTTTACATGTCCTTATGGGACCTTCGCATTCAAACGGATGCCATTCGGGCTAGGCAATTCCCCAGCCACATTTTAGAGATGTAAGATGTCTATTTTCTAGGATATGGTCAAAGACACCATTGAAGTTCTTATGGATGATTTTTTTATTTTTGGTGACTCTTTTGATGACTGTCTTATTCACTTGGCCAATGCTCTCCAGAGGTGTGAAGAATGCAACTTGGTACTTAATTGGGAGAAGTTCTATATTATGGTCAAAGAAGGAATTGTGCTTGGTCATAAGATTTCAAGAGAGGCATAGAGGTTGACTGAGAAAAGATTGAGGTGGTTGAGAAATTACCTTACCCAATTTCTGTTAAGGGAATTCGAAGATTTTTAGGGCATGCAGGCTCTTACCGATAATTTGTTAAGGACTTCTCGAAGATTGTTAATCCTCTTTGCAAGCTTCTTGAGAAGAAGGTAAGATTAACTTTTGATGATGCATGTAAGAAGGCTTTTGAAAGCCTAAAAGAAAAATTGGTGACTACTCCAATCATTGTGTCTCCTGATTGGTCTTCACCTTTCGAGATTATATATAATGCTAGTGAAGTGTCCTTAGGGGCTGTACTAGGCCAACGGAAAGAAAAGATTATTCATCTCATCTACTATGCTAGTAAGGCACTAAATCATGCTTAAAAGAACTATACCATGATGGAATAAGAGTTATTGGTAGTGGTTTTTGCCTTTGAAAAGTTTAGATCTTACTTCATTGGGACAAAGGTGATTGAACACACTGATCATACAGCATTGCGGTACCTAATGGCTAAAAAATATACAAAACCTAGGTGTATTCGGTGGGTGCTGTTATTGCAAGAACTTGATTTTGAGGTGAAGGAAATAAAAGGCATAAAAATAAAGTTGCAGATCACTTGTCTAGATTGGAAGAGGAAGCTATGCAGAAGGTTGCTAACGGGTTGGAGATTGATGACAGTTTTCTAGATGAACAGATATTGGCATCTTCTCAAGATCTAATTCTATGGTTCACGGATTAGGAAAACTACTTAGCTAGTGATCTAGTCCCAGAAGATCTTTCATATCAGCAAAGGAAGAAGTTCATGCATAAGGTAAGGAAATTTTTCTGGGATGAATCTTATCTATTCAAAATTTATGCAGATGGAATCATTTGTAGGTGTATACCTGAGGTAGAGATGATGAGCATACTTTAGGCTTGTCATTCATCGCCAGTTGGGGGTCATCATGGAAGGCCCACATAGCTCATAAAATCTTACAATGCGATTATTATTGGCCAACCATATACAAAAATGCTCATGATTACGCTTTTGTTTATGATCAATGCCAGCAACAAGGTACTATATCTAACAGATATAAATTACATATGACTCATATTTTAGAATTAAAAGTGTTTGATGTATGGGGCATAGATTTTATGGGACCTTTTGTGAGTTCATTTGGCATGAAATATATACTTCTGGCTGAAGCCTATGTTTTGAAGTGGGTGGAAGCAATTGTGTTTCCTAACAATGAAGTATGTAGTGTCATTACATTCTTGAGAAAGAACATCTTTTCTCGATTTGGCATTCCACGGGCTATTATTAGTGATGGAAGGTCACATATATGCAACCATCTATTTAAGAGTTTGCTTGAAAAATATGGAGTGAAACACAGGGTGGCAACACCTAATCATCCTCAGACTAGTGGACAAGTTGAAGTGTCCAACAGAGAAATAAGGTCCATATTGGCAAAGACTGTGAATGCCAATAGGAATGATTGGGAAAGAAAGTTAGATGATGTATTGTGGGCATACTGCACGGCTTATAAAACCCTTATAGGTGTTTCACCTTATCAGTTGGTGTATGGTAAGGCTTGCCACTTGTCAGTTAAGCTAGAGGATAAAGCACTATGGGCATTAAAGAAGCTAAATCTAGAGTGGCAAGATACAGCCAAATCAAGGTTGAATAATATCAATGAGTTAGATGAATTTTGTCTTTGGGCATATGAAAGTTCAGTACCTTACAAAGAAAAGATGAAGTTGCATCACGACCGTAAGATTGAGAAAAGAGTATTTGAAAAGGGTGACCAGGTGCTGCTCTATAATTCCAAGCTTCATTTGTTTCCTGGTAAGCTAAGGTCAAGTTGGTACGGTCGATTAACAGTTACGAGAGTTTATCCCTATGGTGCTTTAGAATTGAAGAGGGATGGTGAGCCCCCGTTTAAGGTAAACTGTCAAAGAGTGAAGCACTATAAGATATGAATGAAGTAGCTGATATTGACCTTGATGACGACTGAGTAATAAAGGTAATTACATCATGTTGCAATGTTAAATCAAGTGTTGCATAGGAGGCAACCCATGTTTTTTGTACTTATTCATTTATAGGATAATTTGTTTGTTCAATGTGCAGGACTAAGAAATGCACACAAAATCTAGAGAAGGTGAAAAGTTAGTCATACGGACTCTTTATGAATCGTATCTATATGGTACAACTCATAAGTAGGAGTCGTACATACCTGGGAGAAAAATCAAAATCAGACAAAAGTTTCTGGAATGGATACGATTCTCAGAACAAGTCGTATCCTCAAGATATGATTTGTCACCTTGAATCGCACCCTTTCCAAAAAAACTAGGTAAGTTTCCAAGACTATACGAGTCACAGACATGATGCCTGGGTACAATTCATTTACACAACTCATACCCATGCTTACCAAGTCAATACACGGGTTGACCCAGCTCGAATCTTCAATTAAAAGGACAAAGGGGCACCCGACGGGCACCCGATATCCAAGAGCTCGTACCCTCTTCAAATTTTACCCTAATTTCAAGATTTAATCCACAAAAACAACTTGTAATCAACTTGATTAAGCTACCAACAACTTCAAGTTTTTTATTCTTCTTGAGTTAAACTCGAATTTGGGAGCAAATAAACCTTGAAAGCAAAAACTCAATATCCTCAAACACCAAGTAAGTTCTTGAACCTATTATATTTACTCTTCAAGCCTAAAATGAGTAGTGTTGATAATATGAACTTGGTTTGAGTAGGATTTATACAAATGTTGAATTGTTGATAACATAGCTTAGACGTTCTAGTTGAAAATTGAAAATTGAGGTAGAATTATGTTTTGGGAAATAGATTTGGTATAATTGTGTAGATTAAAATAATTGATATAGTTGGAAATAGTGGTGGGTATTTTAGGAAATTGCATTAGAGTCAAACTTTAAAGTTAGACTTCTATGTTTCAGTAAGAGACCTCTTATGACTCGTACCCACTGGTACGGGAGTCGTAATGCGACTCGTACCTACTGGTACGAGAGTCGTAATGGGACTCGTACCCACTAACAAAATGGAATACAAACACATTTAAGTTTCTGGAATGAATACGACTAGATCATACGAGTCTTACCCAATCCATACGACTTGTACACTCTTATCGTACTCAACTGGGATGATGGAAGATAAAACAAATGTTTTTTATCTGGTGCCAATTATTGGAAATGAGTTGTACCTTGCCGATACAGCTGGTTAGAAGAAGTCGTAAGCTAACCTATGAACAAAGGTCATGCCCCATATAGGATATAACTTGTGCATATGAGTCATACCCAGGTGGTACGATTGGTACCCACCACTTGTACCTTGACCAGAACAGGCATATTGAACTTTAGATTTAAATTTTTCTTTTATTTACTTTACTTAGTTACTAATAATGGTACATTTATAGGAACTATGCCTCCAAAGAACGCTTTCTCATCCAAATAAGATGCTAAAAAGAATAATAAGCAAGCACCAAAGGTTAGTGCGGAACCCAGTAATTCTTAGTTTGAGACTTCATATGAGAGCAGCGGGAAGTTTATGAAGGAACCACAACAAAGAAAGCTACATAAAAGGGGAAGGAAAATGACAAAGAAAAAAGGAAGAAAGTGATTCACCCCCAAAAGGGCCGAAGAGGAAGAATCCTACTGTGTCTCCTCCCCACACACCATAGCTTTCTTATGACAATGAGGATTATGAGGCTGAATACATTTCGTCAAAGGATAGTTCATAAGAGGCCCAAGGTTCTAAAGAGGTAGAATTTACCCCCATAGATAGACAGGTCCCCTCACTTGAACTGACCACTTCTCCGATGACCATCATTGAATGATGGGGTACCCCAGTATGCAGGATACATTTAACAGTGGGTTGTTTTATCTTTTGGGTGGCAAGATCAGAAGACTACTATATCCTGAGTGAAGATTGAGCACGAACAGGATGTTGAGTCAATGGGTTTTGAAGAGTGGTTCCGATAGTACGGATTTAAGGGGATGACACGAGTGCTTAAAATATATAGTGAAGTCCTTGTTCAGGAATTTTATGCAGCATATAAAGGTGAACTTTAGAGGTAATACCCACAAGGCCAATTATGAAAGGGTGGTGAGCCTATCACATCACTTGTGATTCGGGGAGTTTGGGTTGATATTTCCCCCTAGACTATTGGTAGATTCTTGTATGGACCAGAGTATTAGGCTCCAATCAACACCAGTGAGATGGACTACAAAATGGAGGAGATGGGGAAGATAACTTGGTGGACTATGGGTTTTGAGGAAAAGATGGTGAAATTTTAGTTGATAGCTGAGTGTATAGCTTCAAATGGTGTGAATGTTATTTGGGTTATCGGAGGCCCCAGGGTAGTCTCATAGAAGATAAAGAAGAGCACTCTCAACTTTGAGGGTAAGGCCCGTTGGACACTAGCCCGATACCGATTGTGTCCAACTTCTGGTGATAATGTTTTAAGTTCGGTCCGAGCAGCTATGATAGCCGATTTCATGGTCAGCTATGAGTTCGACATAGCAGAATTCTTATCCCAAGAAATGTGGGATCGTGTTATTGGGGGTGAGAAGGCACTATTTGTCTACCCCTGTATGATTACATATATATGTCTATCTATAGGAGTGTTGGAACTCCCTATGATAGATGAGATGATTGAGGCCAAGAGGACATTTAACTTTGGCCTAATTACAGGTGTATCAAACCCCTTGGCCCGACCAGCGAGACAGGCAGCAGATATTTTTGAAGGATTGTTCCCTCAAGATGGAAATACTGATATCACAGCTACAGTTGAGGTTGCTGAGGCAGAAGCATAGACAGAGAGCTCTTATACTGATGCAGTGGGTACTTCTAGTACCCCACCACCAGTCCAATTTATACTACCTAGGCCATAAGGGATGACTCACGATATTATGATAATCTCACAGCAGTATGGACCGAGGTTGTGACCAAATTATCCATACTTGATATAAAGAAATTAAGAAAATGGTCATGGAGCTTTATGAGAGACCAGTGGTTCCTGATCTAGTTGTAGAGAAAGTGATTCCAACTGTCCATGTGCATAATATTTGGGCAGGCCTGGTAGACACACTAGTTGGGGAGACCAAAGAACAAAGAAAAGAGAAAAAGAAAGATAAAGTAGCTAGGAAGAAGGCCAGAGCTGAGAGTATTCAGGATGAGCTAGACCGATAGACACGGGTCTAAGAGACGGCCATGAAAGCTGGTGAATCAAGAACTCCAGTTGTTTATGTTGTTTGGGTTGGTGTTGTGCTCTTGAATGATGTAGTACCAACTGATGGGATAGTAGATGATAAGAGTGTGACCCTATCTAAGGGCCCATATCATGATATTGTGCACTGGCGCCTTGAGCACCTAGGTATGACTTCTCATCCTCACTTTACTTATTCTTTTTTGTAGCACTGGGGATAGTGCAATGATTTTTAGTTGGGGGTGGGTTATTACGGAAGTAATCTAGGAGTAGCTAAAAAGTATAAGTAGCTAAGACTGAAAGTCTATTATGACTTGTGGGTTTTATGCAGGTAGCTGAGATAGAAAGAAAACCAGCGAGCCTATGGTAGAGGATTATTTCTTATTATGATTATTGATGATTTTGAAAATATTTTAGCTGTAATAAAAGATTTTGTTTTTGGTTGTTAATTTGTGATTTTTGAAACACTGCTAATTTAAAATATTATTGTGAAAATCTGTGATTAAATCGTGCTGAAATTATGTCAGAAAAGTTGAGCCCTCCAAAAAAAATTTGTTTTACTGCATGATTTGTATACTTGCTTAAGACTGCTGAGAATCTGGTCATGGCATTAGGATTAGGGATAGAACAGTTAGGGACAAAACAATTGCGTAGTTGGAAAACTAGTACTTAGTAGTGTAGCCCTGTGTAAGTGTGTGTGAGGTCTACTGAGTTCCCGATATGTTGGATTCCATAACTTGCTCGGTTGCTTTTACCTAGGTCTAGGATAGTTAGGTAGGAAGTGATCAGAGGTCTTTTTTTGTGTGAGTCCACTTGAGCCTAAAATGCCCTAATCAAATAAATAAATCCCTTTGATACAACTGTTTGAGCCTTGAACAATTTTTTTTGTTACACCTGTCACCTTCTCGTTTAACTTACAATGAACCTTTTTTGGCCCTGGTCCTCTTTTGGACACTGTACATATTAACTCAAGCTAATCTCCTAAGTTGAGGGTGGCTATCATAGGGGTGCATGAGAGAAAATGAGTATGAAGAAAGTGGGTAGAAGAAAAATAGTTAAAACTTGAGCAGCCATGGTGATAAAAAAACAAAATAAAAGTTGCAATGCAAAGCAAAAGAAAAAGAAAGGAAAAATAAAATCTAATAAACCGCACCTGGCCCAATTAGAATGGGCCTAAAAGAAAAGGGAAGATATAAGGGCGGAAATAAAAGAAGTGAAAAAGAAAGTAGCCCCCGAGAAATGTGTATTGTCCAGGAGGTTTAGTCACCAAATAAATATCTATGTATCATACCATCCCAAAGCCTATGTTACAAGCCGAATAAAGTTCTATAGTAATCTTACCGTGACTGTCTGACAACTTAGGAAAAGAGCATAAGGGCAAGCCTATGGTATTCTGTGTACACCGATGATACTTATTTGTGAGTGAGAGAGTCATTTGTTAAATCCCTGAATAGATTGGTTTATCCATATGAAGAGTGAATGGGATTTCTTTGACTGTGAGCGCACATGGGTTATGCTGCTCGGTTGCTAGATTGTTTGATCAATGTAATTTGTGTTTATTGCTAATGTAATGCCATCATCGGATTCTTTATGTTTCTACGTGTGCTAAATTATTGCACGCAGTTTGACTTAAAAAAAATAAAATTAAGAGGGAACAAGAAGATTTAAATCGATCTCATAATCACTGCTATTGGTCGCTTAAGATCTTCTTGTTTAAGTATCGTCTCTGTGCTAGAAAATAGTTATTTAGTTTTGTTTGCCTGAGGACATGAAAAATTCTAAGTTGAGGGTGTTGATATGGCGTGGCAACACGATACTTTAGATGCTTAAAACCATAAATTTCTACGTGAACTTAGGATATTTTTTTAGATATAATACACTTTGGTGTATATTGCAGGTAAAATAGGTTTACAATGGTGTTTCAATGAAAAGAGAAGAAAAAGACTTGAAAAGTCCTATTCTGATCAGTATATGATTCAGCTCTTGATTCGTGATCAGCCAATATGACTCGTATGTTGAATCGTATGCACAACAAAACCAAAAGCAAACCTGAGGAGCTAAGTATGGGGAAGATACGACTCAAGTATCCAAGTCATAAGCAAAGATACAAGTCGTACAAATTAGTTGTAAGCATAATATAACCTAAGATACCATTTAGTAGTTGAAGTCTCAAAAGTATACAAGTCAAAAGTCTGAGTATGACACGTATAGGGAAGTCGTACACAAACTAGTATTCAAACTTGAAAAGACTAAAGCCCCAGGTGGATACGAGTGAAGGACATGAATTGTACACACAGGTATGACTCATAAGCATAAGTCGTATACTGAACAGAAAGTTGAAGCCCAGGGAGAACAAATACTGGAATGGATATGAGAAGGTAGGGTACGGCTCGTATAATACCGGTATAAGTAAAGACCAAGTCGTACTGATCGCCGACATAACTTTACCTTTTCCATTTTTATTAAGACTTTTATGTTATTTTGAGATACTATAAATACCCAAGGTTTTATATTTTATTCGGTTATGCTTTTTTACATTTTATTACAATACTTTTACAAATATTCTTGAGATTTTGGGTTTTTATTCAATACAAAACTTTGGAGTTTAATCATCTTATTCTTGTGAAATTAATTATATATGATCTAATCTTCTTGACTAGTATTGTGGGAAACCTGGCAGATTAGCTACGTAGAGGAAGTGTTATAGTCATCTGTTCTAGGGTTTCTGCATGTATCTTAATCTTCTTCACAACAATTAATCTCAAGTAGCTGCAGTAGCTTGAGAAAGCATGTATTCATATTCATCCCCAAAAGGAAATTTGCAATTGGGAAAAAAATTAAGATAGTGATTTGAGATTTCTACCTCCACCTTTTAGTCCACGTATCTCATCTAATCACTTTATTCCCAAAGGAGTGGTGAACTAAGGTCGTATCAAGGAGCAACAAGGTGACACCTTGAGACTTAAACAGTAATGGGTTAGATTTATCTTTGGGCCCACAAGGTGGTTGATAATATCTATCTTGTAGACTTTACATACAGAACTATAGAATATTTGGGTAGATCATGAGAAATTTGCGGTGTTAAGAAGAAAGGGGGAACACAAGCCTAGTGTTCATTTATTATTGTCTATAACTCAAAAGCACTCAATATTTGGTTACCATTTGCAATTGATACTAAAATCCCCCCATTTACTTTCCTGTGCTGCTCGTGGATTATATCGAGTCAAGAAATTATTCACGTTTTCCCTGTCGGATCAACCACAACCTAGTTGGGTTATTATATTTACAATTGACTATATTATATTTCTGTTTGGAGTGTAGTTTTTGGCGACATCAGGTGTACCTCTAATTTCAAATATGGATCCCTCAGTTGTACTTGCTTCTATTTTGGGTACTCCTCAGACCCCAAGTCATGTTCCTCTTTCACCATTGGCATCTGAGTATTCTATTCTGGGATTAGTAGTTTAACCTTTATTTATGTTAACTCCTCCAATGGGATCTCAGTCTACCATATTACTATGCCTCATTTTCTTATGAGTACCTTTATGTCTTTTAAGGATTAGAAAGAGGTTTGAGAGATTTACTCGTTTGGGTCCTCCTAGATTTAGTGGCGTTGTGAATAAAGATGCATATGAGTTTTTGATCGACTGTCGTGAGAAGTTGCATAATTTGGGTTTTTTGGAGTCACATGGGGTTGCTTATACTACTTATCTATTGAGAGATACTGCTAGAGATTAGTGAAGGTCGCTTGTTGTTTGTCATCTTATTGATTCTCCTAAAATGACGTGGGATTAGTTTACAGATGTATTTTTGGATATGTTTATACCTTATAGTCTGAGTATGAGGTATGTTTCCATGCCTTGTCCAGATATTCTTATAATAGCATTTCCACTGAGTTTGAGAAGATTCAGAAGTTTCTGAAAGGTTTGGATGTTTCTCTTTAGTTTTTTACGTCTCTTATGGTTGTATTTAGAGCATCTTTTCGGAGTATAGTGGATCGTGCTAAGATGACTGAGGGTATTCTGCAAGCATCTCAGGGAGGCGCCAAGAAGGTATGCTATTTTGGTGAGTTCAGAGGTCAAGCTTCTCATGGCAGAGATTTCAGAGGTTTCCTTGGATATCAGGTGTAACGCCCCGATTCCCATGAACCGGAACGCCACACGGTGCTCGTGACCCCGAGGGACCACAAGATAACCCTTCACTGATATCCATATCTGTTCACTGCATAATATAATACGATAAACGCTGAAACTGGCTAAATCTGGCCATAAGGTTCAAACATCTAAATATACAGTACTGAAAACTAAATATCAATACATCTGTCTAAAAAGCCTCTACACTATCTGAACTGTGGAGTTGAAGGGACAATTCCCAAACTAACTCCTTCTACTAAAATCATCAAAACACTAAAATAGAATATCCTCGGATGATGAGGACTCACTACTGCACCCACTGCTACAAAATCTGACAGCTAAATATACTCTGAATCTCACTCTTCTGAACCTATGGTGGGGAAAACACCATAACGCGAATGCGTCAGTATAAAGAATGTATCGAGTATGCAAGGATAGGGTAAGGTGAAATATAAGGCTTATGCATAAACATAACAATCTGAATAATATGTATTCGCTGGAATAAACATATATAGAAACTCTGCAGTTACCAATTTTGAAACATGTCTGATCAACAATACACACATGGATGCATAAAGTATAACTGAAATCATCATGACACCGAATGTTACATTTTGAACGCTAACACCCAAAAATAATAATACTGACAATAAGATACTGAGTATCAGAAGCTACTAGAGTTGACATCTGTACTTCTCCATACTGAGAAATCGGATAACTGATATTACTGATATTTGATATTCAAATTCACAAACTCTGGAACACTGAACAACTGAATCTGAGATCAACCCTTATCCAGCAGGAAGTCTCTATACTCAATGATAATGATAATGGGTAAATGAGTTTGAGAGCAACCCTCATCTCGCAGGAAGTCTCTCTACTCAATGATAATGATATCAATACTGGGAGGCCTGTATCTGACAGCCTCAACTTCTGCACATTAACTGAGTTATTTTCTGAGACTGTTATTAAAACTGTGGGAGTGATCATTTAACCGACATGCCCCACTTACCACAAGTGGGATCCAACCTGTACCCCAGCTGGAAGGGTGTCAATACCGCGCCACCAGTAAAGATAACTGCATAGGACTCTCTACTATCAGGACCTCAAACGAGAATGGTGGGACCCTCTAATCGCAAGACAACCACCTCATCTAACCCTCTACTCCCAGGATAGATGTCTCAACCTACGCTGGCGACGTAGTTCTGGAGCATAAGGATTGCTACCAGGAATCAAACCCTCTACTCGCAGGAATGTTCCCATCCTTAGCTCGCTTGGTGCTGAATCTTACTCCCAACTGAAAGACACTTAACCAATTCTTAACTGTACTCAACTGAACTTAATCTGTTCTCACATTATTATACTTCATCAATATGATAGAGTTCGCTTGATTCCGTTCTCTGACGGAGTATTTCTAAATGCCACTTACTTTTAAGATAAGCTTACTATCTCACAAAATGTACAAAGGTCTGTAACGGAGTGAATTGATATGTAAGATTTCAGAGCTTCATAGCCCGAGTATTCGATAAAGAATGATTTCCGAGATTACTGAGTTTTCCCTAAGTTTTGAAACTAACCGGGAGTTCATTGTTCATCGCTCGATTGAGATTACCGTGAAACTGACTCGGCTCTAGACCAGCAAACTATTTCGGGCATACGTACCCCCAGCACACAATAGCATAAAGTAACACAAGATAGATAACTCATACACAACATGCCCATAGGCCATCATACGCAACACATAATTGAGGACTTCACACTTAGCAAATCAAATGGCCTCATTTCTTCATATAAGCATCCAATCGAACACGTGGGGAGCATGCTTTGGGTCCACCGCAAATACTACACACAAACATCATAGTTACCTCAACAATTAATCATGGCATTCCATCATACACCCACAACGCACCACAAATTCAAGGAAATCAACTATCCATAGGAACAAAGCATGAATTTATCTTTTAAGACCTAATGAACCACAATGCATAGTTTCCTATTCTCTTAAATACTTTGTCAAACATATGGTAGACATAAGTTAAGCATATGGATATGGCATGAAATCATAATTTGGATAACAAACATGTTAAATACTTAATTCTTCTTCACATAGGCATTTTAGCAATCACCTTACATGCAACATTTAGGGCATAGGTTTAATGCTCAATTTCATGCACCACAACACCATCATCCTTCAACTTCAACATCCACATTTCTCAATTCACAATCCAACTCACATTTAGAAAATATTTGTCATATCAATCAATAGTAGGGATATATAATTCCAATAACAATTATCAAGTCATAACAAGGAAATGATGGAATAATAGTATAAATCAAGGCTTAACAATTTAAATCATCATATATTCATAATCAATTAATTTTGGACCTATTATGTTATAAAAACAAAATCTCTAGTCTCTTAGGTATTTTCACTAACACCTTACATGCACTTCTTAGGCATAGGTGGATTCATCAAGATTACAAGTATTCAATCACCCATTTCATATATTTATACATCACACACCACCATAGTTTCCACAAACATACAAAGATCCCTTCTTGGATATCATCAACTTCAACAACATAATCACCAACCATCACACAAATACTACACACATATACTTCAACCAACACACATAATCATCCCACACATATATCTCAACCATCATGTGAATACTACACACATACACAATGAAAATTTAGAAAGTATAATCATATATATATATACACACATGTATCTTGAGCCTTTGGAAAAGGATTTGTGGGCTCTATGGACGAAAGGAGCCCATATATAAACACTTGCATACCTTAGATTTCGTAGCCGAAGAGATTGACGGAAGCAATTCGCGAAGCGAAGCCTTGAATCGATTTTTCCCCAATTGGAACCCTAACCCTAACTCCTCTTCTTCTATATATATATATATATATATATATATGCATATATTTTGAGAGAGAGCTATAAGATAAATGAGAAAAAATGAATGAAAATTCTCGGCTCAAAGGGGGTATATATAGAGGATTGCCATAATGGGAAATGACCAAAATACCTTTAAAAATCAATTAATTTCAAATCTGCCCTTCAGTGATCTATCCGATAGGCTAAAGTAAATTGGCCATAACTTTTTACTGCGATGTCCAAATTGGATGAAACCAATTTCATTGGAAAGAAGACTCTCAGGGATTTCCGTTGATATATAGAAGCTCACACAGTTAATTATGTACTAGGAGTTATGATCGTTTGAAGTTGACCAAAAAATCGCCTGGCTGCAGTATTTTTTTCCTGCACATTTTACTGTTCACAGTTCGATCGGAATGGTCGTAGTTTGATCGGAATGATCGTAACTCATCGCTCAAATGTCCGTTTTGGATGATCCATATATAGTTGGAAAGCTTATTCGATGCTCTACAAAATGGTGGGTCGAAATCCAATAAATGACACACAAAAAAATTATAAATCATTCTCGAAGATAGGATCCCGACACGTTTACGCACAAAATTTCAACGAAAAAATTTTCCAGGGTATTACATCATCTCCCCCTTGAAAACATTTTTCCTCGAATGTGAAGGCCAGATCAAGAACACTAATCGACTGGGTTTATTCAAGACAGCAACACATCTCAAAACATAACCACACGACTGAAGCAACCAATACTCTGCGTACTTTCACTAGTCATGCACATCTATCGCATAAAACATTCAACAAACCACTCATGGATAAATTTTCACAACACACATGCATCTCAAATGCACAGAATCATAAACCAACCAATCTCTTTAATACATATTCAAACATTCCCACAATTCGAGTTCCTTTCTATTGAACGTGCATATTAAATACTAATATACCTAATATACCAAATTCTCGAAAGCATAACTAGAAATGCAACGAACGATGAGGTTAACATCATCGAAAGAGCATGGACATGCAATCATTATAACATTATGGGGTATCTCCCCCTTGGGACCCAAGGTCCCTCTAGACATATTTCACTGAAATAAAAATGGGTCGGGAACTGTCTCCCTTTACTGCTTTTCCATACCTACTGGCACCACTACCAGATTCTGAGGGTCTGACTTGTCACTTTCTCTATCATCCTCCTCTCATCTTTAAGTCATCGTCAGACACTTTTGAACACTTGGCTAAACCCAAAAATGAACTACAACCAATGTACTCTAGAGTCTGAGGCACAACGGTGCACAAAATGATAACTTAATTCATCCAGAAAGACTACACCTGAAAACATAAATTCAATACCAATGCTACTTCTTGGAATACAACTCTTATCTTTCCTTAGTCTCTACAATCATCATCATATACATACACTCTTTTCAACACCTACTTGTCTCACTAAACACATTATCTGCTTCGATTTCTTCATAGGCTACTAATACCACATTCACATCTTAATACTTAGTTTGGAGTCCACAAACTTGCATTCTTCAAAGATTCAAGCTTAGCTTCTAAAACATAACATGAATATCCACAAATATTTAATAAATATACTATTCTCATTGTAGCCTTTAAATATCACGTCTCTTAAACTTATACTTCTCCACACCATGAGAATCACAGTTATATCTCTATCAATCAACACATATAATTCCCAACTTCCACACTTAGATTCTTACATATATAATTTCAAGCCTATTCATTCACCATATAAACAGCTAACCCCATAAGGCATACTTTGCTCACTTTAGAGAACACTGTCCCAAAACTATCTGCGGGGACCGTCAGAGAAAGTTCTATCTGAAAGACTTTGGCTTCACTACTTCTGCTACCTTAAGAGTAAGGTAAATCTGACATAAGTAGATCATTACAAGAGTCAACATAACTCTCTTGGAAAATCTTGCTATATCATGATCTGGATCATGAAAGAACGGAAACTCTTCTAAACATCCCATAGCCTCCCGTACATGAATGTGGCGCGCAACACACTCTTGTACAAAATTCTACTAGATGCGGCTTTTCAGACTCCCTAGGACACTGTTGAACCTTAGGCTCTGATACCAAGATTGTAACGCCCCGATTCCCATGAACCGAAATGCCACACGATACTCATGACCCCGAGGGACCAAGAGCTAACCCTTCACTGATATTAGTATTTGTTCACTGCATAATATCATACGATAAATGCAGAAACTGGATAAATTTGGCCATAAGGTTCAAACATCTAAATATACAGTACTGAAAACTAAATATCAATACATCTGTCTGAATAGCCTCTACACTGTCTGAACTGAGGAGTTGAAGGGACAATTCCCCAACTAACTCCGTCTACTAAAATCATCAAAACACTGAAATAGAATATCCTCGGATGATGAGGGCTTACTGTTGCACCCACTGCTACAAAATCTGACAACTAAATATACTCTGAATCTCGCTCTTCTGAACCTATGGTGGGGAAAACACCATAGCGCGAATGCGTCAGTATAAAGAATGTATCGAGTATGCAAGGATAGGGTAAGGTGAAATATAAGGCTTATGCATAAACATAACAATCTGAATAATATGTATTCGCTGGAATAAACATATATAGAAACTCTGCAGTTACCAATTTTGAAACATGTCTGATCAACAATACACACATGGATGCATAAAGTACTACTGAAATCATCATGACACCGAATGTTACATTTTGAACGCTGACACCCGAAAATAATAATACTGACAATAAGATACTGAGTATCTGCAGCTACTAGAGCTAACGTCTGTACTTATCCATACTGAGAAATTGGATAACTAATATTACTAATATTTGATATTCAAATTCACCAACTCTGGAACACTGAACAACTGAATCTGAGATCAACCCTCATCTAGCAGGAAGTCTCTATACTCAATGATAATGATAATGGGTAAATGAGTTTGATAGCAAGCCTCATCTCGCAGGAAGTCTCTCTACTCAATGATAATGATAGCAATACTGGGAGGCCTATATCTGACAGCCTCAACTTCTGCACATTAACTGAGTTCTTTTCTAAGACTGTTACTGAAACTGTGGGAGTGATCATTTAACCGACATGCCCCACTTACCACAAGTGGGATCCAACCTGTACCCCATCTGGAAGGGTGTCAATACCGCGCCACCTGTAAAGACAACTGCATAGGACCCTCTACTATCAGGACATCAAACGATAATGGTGAGACCCTCTACTCGCAGGACAACCACCTCATCTAACCCTCTACTCCCAGGATAGATGTCTCAACCTACGCTGGCGACGTGGTTCTGGATTATAAGGATTGCTACCAGGAATCAAACCCTCTACTCGCAGGAATGTTCCCATCCTTAGCTCGCTCGGTACTGAATCCTACTCCCAACTGAAAGACACTTAACCAATTCTTAACTGTACTCAACTGAACTTAATCTGTTCTCATATTATTATACTTTACCAATATGACAGAGTTCGCTTGATTTCATTCTCTGACGGAGTATTTCTAAATGCCAGTTACTTTTAAGATAAGCTTACTATCTCAGAAAATGTACAGAGGTCTGTAACGGAGTGAATTGATATGTAAGATTTTAGAGCTTCATGGCCCGAGTATTCGATAAAGAATGATTTCCGAGATTACTGAGTTTTCCCTAAGTTTTGAAACTAACCAGGAGTTCATTGTTCTTCGCTCGATTGAGATTACCGTGAAACTGACTCGGCTCTAGACCAGCAGACTATTTCGGGCATACGTACCCCCAGCACACAATAGCATAAAGTAACACAAGATAGATAACTCATACACAACATGCCCATAGGATATCATACGCAACACATAATTGAGGACTTCACACTTAGCAAATCAAATGGCCTCATTTCTTCATATAAGCATCCAATCGAACACGTGGGGAGCATGCTTTGGGTCCACCGCAAATACTACACACAAACATCATAGTTACCTCAACAATTCATCATGGCATTCCATCATACACCCACAACGCACCACAAATTCAAGGAAATCAACTATCCATAGGAACAAAGCATGAATTTATCTTTTAAGACCTAATGAACCACAATGCATAGTTTCCTATTCTCTTAAATATTTTGTCAAACATATGGTAGACATAAGTTAAGCATATGGATATGGCATGAAATCATAATTTGGATAACAAACATGTCAAATACTTAATTCTTCTTCACATAGGCATTTTAGCAATCACCTTACATGCAACATTTAGGGCATAGGTTTAATGCTCAATTTCATGCACCACAACACCATCATCCTTCAACTTCAACATCCACATTTCTCAATTCACAATCCAACTCACATTTAGAAAATATTTGACATATCAATCAATAGTAGGGATATATAATTCCCAATAACAATTATCAAGTCATAACAAGGAAATAATGGAATAATAGTATAAATCAAGGCTTAACAATTTAAATCATCATATATTCATAATCAATTAATTTTGGACCTATCATGTTATAAAAACAAAATCTCTAGTCTCTTAGGTATTTTCACAAACATCTTACATGCACTTCGTAGGCATAGGTGGATTCATCAAGATTACAAGTATTCAATCACCCATTTCATATATTTATACATCACACACCACCATAGTTTCCACAAATATACAAAGATCCCTTCTTGGATATCATCAACTTCAACAACATAATCACCAACCATCACACAAATACTACACACATATACTTCAACCAACACACATAATCATCCCACACATATATCTCAACCATCATGTGAATACTACACACATACACAATGAAAATTTAGAAAGTATAATCATATATATATATACACATGTATCTTGAGCCTTTGAAAAAGGATTTATGGGCTCTATGGACGAAAGGATCCCATATATAAACACTTGCATACCTTAGATTTCGTAGACGAAGAGATTGATGAAAGCAATTCGCGAAGCGAAGCATTGAATCGATTTTCCCCCAATTGGAACCCTAACCCTAACTCCTCTTCTTCTATATATATATATATATATATATATATATATATATTTTGAGAGAGAGATATAATATAAATGAGAGAAAATGAATGACAATTCTCAGCTCAAAGGTGGTATATATAGAGGGTTACCATAATGGGAAATGACCATAATACCTTTAAAAATCAATTAATGTCAAATTTGCCCTTCAATGATCTATCCGATAGGCTGAAGTAAATTGGCCATAACTTTTTCCTCCGATGTCCAAATTGGATGAAACTAATATCATTGGAAATAAGACTCTCAGGGATTTTCGTTGATATATAGAAGCTCACACAGTTCATTATGTACAAGGAGTTATGATCATTTGAAGTTGACCAAAAAATTGCCTGGTTGCAGTATTTTTTTCCTGCACATTTTACTGTTCACAGTTCGATCGGAATGGTCGTAACTCATCGCTCAAGTGTCCTTTTTGGGTGATCCACATATCGTTGGAAATCTTATTCGATGCTCTACGAAATGGTTGGTCGAAATCCAAGAAATGACACACAGAAAAATTATAAATCATTCTCGAAGATAGGATCCCGACACATTTACGCACAAAATTTCAACGAATAAATTTTCTGGGGTATTACATCAGGGTAGGCCAGTGTAAACAACCTTACAAAGTTCAGGTAGTGGATCTTTTAATTTAGCAGTTCAAGGTGGCCGTCCGGGCCTTGTTGTATTTTTTCCTATTTAGGTGGGTCATAGAGCTTGTTTTGTGTGTCATGAGATTGGCCATTTGGCCAAGGAATGTCCCCACCATGTGATTAAAGCTACTCCTATTTTATCTGTGAGGAGTAGGGGTACTACCAAAGGTGCGATAGATAGATGTAGTGAGCTCGTGGTTGGTGTCGTAGGTCTACTAAGTCAGTTGGTGGTCATGGTCAGTGTTACTCTATACCCATCATGCTAGAGGCGGAAGCTTTTGGGTAGATTTTCTTGTGTTAGATATGGTTGATTTTGATATTATTTTGTGTATGGATTGGTTGACTCCTTACTATGCAGTTTTAGATTATTTTGCTACGATCGTGACTTTAGCTTCGCCAGGTATACCAAGAATAGCTTAGAAAGGTATGCTTTATTCATGTCCTAGGAAGGTTATATCTTATATTCAGGCTCATAGATTGGTTGAGATGGGATGTTTATCTTTTTTGACTTATATTTATGATATGAGTGTTGTTTCACTTCCTTTTCTGGATTATATTTGTATTGTTTGTGAGTTCATGGATGTGTTCCTTAGAGATTTGCTTGGTATGCCTCTAGATCGTGCTATTGATTTTGCTAATTATGTTGAGATGGAACCAAGCCCATTTTTATTCCTCCTTGTATGATGTCCCCATTCGAGTTGAAAAAATTAAAAGATCATTTGCAGGAGTTGTTAGATAAGGGATTTATCTGTCCTAGTATATTACCTTGGGGTGCGTTTGTTTTTTTTATAAAGCTAAAAGGTGCGTCTATGCATATGTGTATTTATTATTGATAGTTAAATAAAGTGGCGATTAAGAATAAGTATTCTCTTCCTCATATTGATGATTTATTTGATCAACTTCAGGGTGTTGTGGTGTTTTCAAAAAATAATTTTGGATCCGATTATCACCAATTAAGGATTAGAGCCTCAGAGATTTTGAAGATAGCTTTTCGGACTCGATATGGTCATTATGAATTCTTGGTCATGTCTTTTGGGTTGATCAATGTCTCTACCGCGTTCGTGGAGTTGATAAATCAGGTTTTTTGACTGTATCTCAACTCTTTTGTTACTGTATTTATAGATGATATCTTGGTTTATTCCAAGAGTAAGGTTAATCATGAGGAGCATTTACAGATTATGGTTTAGAGATTAAGGGATGAGATGTTGTATGCCAAGTTCTCCAAGTATGAGATTTGGTTGGAGGTTATTTCTTTCTTAAGTCATGTGGTGACTAAGGAGGGTATTATGGTTGATCTGGCCAAGATTGCAGCAGTTTGTGATTGGGCTAAACCTACTTCGTCCATCGTGATTCTTAGTTTTGTCAGCTTAGCAAGCTATTATTGATATTTTCTTGAGGGTTTCTTATCTATTGCAGCTCCTTTGACAAAGTTGACTTAAAAGAAGATTTCTTTCTAGTGATCCGACGTATGTGAGGTGAGCTTTCAAAAGCTCAAGGATTTGTTGACTTTAGCTCTTATATTGACTTTTCCCAAGAAGGACGTGGCTTTCATCGTGTTTTGTGATGCTTCAGGTGTTGTGTTAAGTGTTGTGTTGATGTATAAGGGTAAGTTGATTCTCTATGTTTCTCGTCAGTTGTAGCCCTAAGAGAGAAATTACCCTACCCATGATTTGGAGTTGTGCGCAGTTATTTTTTCTTTAATGTTGTAGAGGCATTATTTGTATGGAGTCTGTTGTGAGATTTTCTCGGATCATCGTAGCCTTCAATACTTTTTCACCCAGCGAGATCTTAATATGAGTCAGTATCAATATGGCTCCTTTTGAGGCATTGTATGGTAGGATTTTCCACTCGCCAGTGGGTTGGTTCAATATTTCTAAGGTTAAACCTCGAGGTATGGACTTTCTTCGTGAGTCATTGGATAGAGTCCAGATCATTCAGGATAGGCTTCGTGTAGCCTAGAGTAGGCAGGAGTGTTATACGGATCATAGACTTCGTGCCTTGAGATTTGGTGTTGATGACGTGTTTTTCTTTGAATGTCACCTATGAAGGGTGTGATGAATTTTGGGAAGAGAGGCAAGCTTAGCCCTAGGTATATAGGTCCATTTGAGATTCTTCGGACTATTGATGATGTGGCCTATCAGTTAGCTTTGCCTCTAGATTTGTAGTTGTTCATTCAGTTTTTTATGTTTCTATGCTTTCTCATTACATCCAAATGAGTCTTATGCTATTCGTTGGGAGTTATTTCAGTTAGATGAGAGGTTATCTTTTGTTGAAGAGTCGGTCTTTATTTTGACAAGGGATGTTAGGCAGTTACGCTCTAGAGTTATCCCTCTGCTTAAAGTTCAGTGATGACATTGACCTATAGATGAGGCTACTTTGGAGGTCGAGTCGGATATGCATAGTTCTTATCCCCATCGTTTCTTTGATTCAGGTATTTATTTGCCTTAGTTCGAGGATGAACTAGATTTTTAGTAGTGGGTGATATAACGACCTAAATATTGATGAAATATGTGAAATGTATTTTTTTGTGTGATTTGTCTATCTTACCCCTCCTCGTAGTTTCATTATGGTATCTTTGGGGTGTGGGGTTTATTGATACGATTTCTAATGCATTTTGGGACTTTTATGCGATATTGTGGTTTTTGGAGGCTTCGAGAGCCTTATTATGGACTTCTGTGGTTATCTTTTGATTCGTACGATGGATGGCTGAACGGATTACGCCAACAGATCTGGAATGTCGATTTTAGGATGGTAATATATTTGGTCTGGTTTTACGGCTTTAAAATCTTATTTTGATTCTCAGTTTGGAAGATTGTGATTTTGAGTTTTGGGGGTCAACTTTGTGAAAATGATATTTTTTTTGAAAATCTAATATTGTCGTTGAGTCCAAAGTATTGAATTTAGTATGGTTACATAGTTCATTTGCGTATATCGGATTTCAAATGAATCCTGAGGCCTTGGCGAAAACTTGGAAGAATTTCCAAGCTTCAGCCGTTTTATGGTGCATGTGCGATCGCACCACTTGAGTGGTGATCGCACAAGTGTGGCAGAGAGAGTAGTGTGATCGCACCTAGGGTGTTGGTGATCTCTACACCCCCTCCTGCTGCTAGGGTGTGAGATTGCACACCTGGGTGTACGATTGCAGCATTTGGTAACCTGAGAGGGGTATAAATAGACCCCTAAGGTTGTGAATTAACCAATGTTTCACCTTATCTCTTAAGAGATAAACCCTAAAATAGTGTGAGATCTTAAAAGTGAAGCTTTTGGGTGCTTGGAAAGCTAGATTAACATCTATTTCTTGATTCTCTCACAGATTTAAGGTTAGAATTCACCCTTTTCTTAGTGAATTTCTTGATTAATTTCTCAAAACTCAAAAACCTAAGGTCTTGATTTTAAACCCTAATTTTACTCCTTTTTCACTTGAATAATGTTCATAATCCTATAATTACTTTTCTCAATTTCATCATCAAAACAACTTCAATTCTTGATTTAGAAGTAGATTTCAAAGGTTTTACCCGATAAAGTTTAAGAATAGTTATTCTTCGATTTGAACCTCGTTTTAACTCGATTTGACTTGGATTTTTAGCTGTAGGTTTGCAAAAGTATGGGAAACATGATTTTGAAATAAAGTTACGATATTGTCCTTTTTTTTTAAAACCCATTTCGGGGGTTCTTTTTTACCTCAAACCAAAAGTAGGTAATATGGGTATCATTGGCTTTGTTTTGATGCATAAATTCTATATTTCTTGGTTTTAGTTTATTTCGAGATTGTTCATGAGAAGAAAGGTCGTGGGTTGAAGTGTGGCGTACCAATTTCGACCTACGAGGTAAGTTATGGCTAACTCTTTCAGGCTGGCTTAGGTAGTATTTTGTATATAAAATGCATGTTAAGGGGATAGAAACTAATCATGAATTTGGATATCTTAACATGGTGTGCCCGTGTGGGGGCCTATATGTGATGTAACTATTGGTTTTTGAGATATATTGTGATATATGTGATCGTGTGGGGTCCTATGTGAGATTGATAGCCTGAAATACATGTGAATAATTATATTGTGTTGTTGTAATGCCTAATTGCAGTGCCATTGGTGTATTTTGTTATATTCATACTTTATTTGGCATATGAATCATGTGAAATTTCATGGATTATGGAAATAATGAATGAATGTTGGCTCACGTGGTTGGGGAATATATCATTGTGGATGGTTGTGGAAATATATCATTGTGGTTGATTACGAAAATACTAATTGTGATTGGTTGTGAGCAATACACTCTCATATTATACTCATTCATGAAACATTGGTACCACCGTGGCAACATCTGAGAAACACTAGCAACACCCTTTTTAAAACCCTTCCTGAGAGATATGTCGGGAAAGAGATATTGTGACATCTTATAAAACCTTCTCCGGAGGATGTGCCAGGAAGAAGATATGATATATGGATTGGCGAATCCCCCATGGGTCCCACATCGGGAGGCTTGCCTCCATGGGTGTATACGGAGGTTGTGCGACAACCTCGTGCATCAACATCATCATCATAATCATTCTTATTGTGTTTACTTCTTTATGGTTGTGATGTGATTATCCTTCTGCTTTGGTTTATTCCCTATCTAATTTTCCTAACTTCTTCTACTTATACTCAATGATTTGTATGTATATTGTCCTTCCTTGTCCTACTTGTATGTGGTATATTATACGTTTGTGGTTTTTTCTATATTTGTTGCAATATATCTAATATGTTAGAACTGTTAGTGCAAGAGGTGTGGGCTACCGTTGTGGGACATTTTCTAATTGAAGGTGACATGCCCTTAGTGCGTATTTTGTATGTATTATTTTCTACTTTGCTTGATCAACCTATGATACCTACTGAGTACAAGTGGATCGTACTCACTCCTACTGCACCCTTCTGGTGCAAATCCAGGTTTGGGTGCGCCCCGCGTTGCTTGATTCAGGCGATTGTTGGAGCTTTCAAGGTAGTGGTTGATCTTCAGGCGTCCGGATGTCTCCTACTATATTTTCTTTTCATTAGACTATGTCTTAACTAGTTTTCAGAGATAGAGTGGTATCTATTGTATTTCTTATGTATTTCAATTGAATTCGAGTTGTACTAGATATGTTCTTATATTGTTGACATCAGGTTTTGAAAGTTATGGTTGCATTATTGTTTATAGTTCTTTCCGCATTTATATATTTATATGGTTCAAATTCATCCAAGAAGTCTTACCTTGGGGTTATTTTTGTCTCTTCGCCCTCTGTGTATTAGTTTGGGTAATAGACTTACTCGTCAAGGTCCAACGTGACGAGTGCCATCACGGCACTGGATTTTGGGTCGTGACGTTAATATTAGTACCTTGTTTGGTATATTTTTTCACCTTAAGTATAACAAATGCAAGCACTCTATTGTGTAAGTGTATTACAAATACCACCATTTTCTATATATTAGTAATGCAAAGGACTTCAACACTTGCATTAGCTTGGATAATTATAAATTACCCCTCACATCCCAACTAAAACGTTTTCCATTTGCATCTACTTTCTGGTTGCTGAAATTCGAAGCTGCTATGAGCCGTTTGAAATTGCACCTGGGAAGCATCACCAAATGATTTAATTTGTCAGCTTCTCCATCCGAAACAACTATATTTGGAAAATGCTTCAAAGCTTCAGCAATGAAATTGAGATCCAATTGCCGTTATGTCTTGCTCTGTTTTATAACTAGAAAATTTGTGAATATATACTGAGCTCGACAAATGACCAATTATGGAAGATATTAATTGCTTGATGACACCATTGAATTCCCAAAAGTTGCAAATATAATTCTAAACTATTTGCTCCATTGGGGTTTTTTTTCTTCATTTTTTCTCTTTTTCTATCATGTATGGTAAAGAGTATTTTTGTAAGTAAATATTTTTTTATAAAAATTATATAAGACATATTATTTCTAATACAGCAAACCAAACAATGTATAAAAAATAGAAAAAATTACCAAACAAAACCTTAAATTTTCAATAATGTTAGCATAACTAATGTATCCATAACTAATACACCATATTTTATATTATTATTGTTATACACTTTAGGAAACGGCCCCTAACACTTTGTTTGGGTGATGGTTTGCCATGGTTTCATAATGAACGGTACAGTTTGGTATGGTATAGTATTTTATAGTATAGTACAATATAATGTTTGGATGGACTCCATGGTTTCACGATTGTTTAATAACAATTTTGTTGTTTGGTTTGATGGTATGGTACTGTATTGTAATGGGTAAGTTTACTAAAATTTCCCTAATTATTATAAATTTTAAATTTATCATTAATTATTAAAAATAATTTTCTTTCTATAGATTTATCACAAATCTGATCTAATTTCTAACTCATATGGTTATGAATTCTAGATAGGGGAAATACAATATGCATATTACCATTCTCTGTTTGAGATTTTGCTGAAATATTTAAGTCAAACTAGACCAAGGAGAAAACGGTAGTCTTCAAATCACAAAAAAGTTAAATAAATTCAATTAAATAGAATATGGTAGCAGCAAGCAGTGAACATGTACCATAAATAGAACTTCATACCCAAATTACAAGGTAAAAAAAGAAACATTTGCGCCAAATCAAAACAAAACACTTGCCCACTAATCAAAGCACCATAAGTAAGGCTATCATGTAGACAACCATATTCTCCCATTCTCTGGAAGTACTTCTTGGCCATGGCCACATTTTTATCTCTACAATATCCGCATATCATGAAAGTACATGTCTCTTTGGTAGGTATCAAACCTAAAATTAAAGCATCATCAAAGTGTAATTTTAGGTAAAGAAGAGAAGGTGGAAGGCGGAAGAATGAAGAAGAACCCAGAGAAGAACAACACAACAATGAAGAGGAGAGAGCAGAAAAGCATAAAAATAAGTAACATAGGGTAAATGATAAAATAAAATAAAATAATATTATATAAGGGTATAATTGAAAAAAAAAATAAGAAAATCATGGGATACCGCCAAATTGGTGGTTCTGTAAATTGGGGTATTTCATGGTTATCAAACCATGAAAAGATACCATACAATACCATACCATATATTTTAGAAAATAATCAAAACAAAACATGATTCTCTTGATAACCATACCAACCATACCATGGGAAGCCACCATCCAAACAGGGGGTAAGAGTTTTGTCAAAAGTATATTACACTAGGAAACATATCTGCGCTTCGCGCGGTCTTATAACACATTTAAAATTATTAACCTCTTTTTTAATGAAAATAAAAACACTTATAAACAACATACATTTGAATTCATTTTTTTCACCATTTGAATTCATTTAACAATGTGAATGTTAACAGAAATTTAGAAAGAAAAAAAATAGAGATTTAGAAATAGTATTAAATTAGATAGAACTCAAATTAAATTACATCCAGGGAGGTTACATTTTACTATTGATAATATTATTTTTTTTGCAGTACTTTGAACTTGTGATGTCAAGATCATCACCCTCCTCAAAGACGTTTAGATAAATATCTACAGTCACATTTATATTGATGATCACAATAATCATTATCACATGTTTAACAAAATAAAGCACCTAAATTCCTTTAATCAGATTCCAAAAGTTCAAAATTTCCTCTAGAAAGAAAGAAAATTTGTGTTACTCTCTAATTTACTCTGATTTTTAACATCGGAGAGAATGTGTAACTACTTAACGTCACTTTGATCAACTCTACCTCTTTTCTCAATGTTGAAGGAAACGTCAATAACCTACAAATTCACCTATAAAAAAATCATAAAATCAGAGAAACTTCAACAAAAAGCAGACAATTTTTTCTCAAATGATCAATAAAGAAAAATTGACTCCACGACTATGACGTATGAGGATTGGAATATTATCACAATAACCCACCTTCAAATATCAAATATATGACAACTGTTATTGATTGTGAAAATAAAGGCATAACATAATATAAAATTCCATCAAGATAGTTACTATATATACAAGATTCTCCTGACACTGCACATAGAGGAAGCTTTAGTGCACCGAATTTGTTCTTCATTTATATGTATTTTTACCTTCACTGGGTTACCTTTTTACACCCATACATGTTGTTCAACTTACTATAATAGTTTCTGCTCATCATGTAACCAAATTAACCTGTTAAAGATAAATGCAAATAAAATTTATATTTCATAATCAAGTATTCTGTGAGAAAGGTTGGATGATAAACATGATAATATAATTTGTAAGAACAACGCAAACCAATACAAAAAATTTCTTGAAAAATTCTCATCAAGCATAACCTTTATATACCAAATTCCCAAAAAGGGAAATATTACATAAAGAAGCTGCAGAAGTTTATGACTATGAGATACCAAGTTCATAAAAGGGTCATATTACATAAAGGAGCTGCAAATGTCCTACTTTTTATTCATGAGCAAAAAAAGAAGACCGACTAAATCTCAGAATTTTGATCCAAAGACTAAATAACAACTTTATTCAACACCATGAAAGAAACGCTAATGTTTGCAGAGCTAAAGGCAAAGAAGGGTGGGTTCAACTGAAGCCTCTTCATATGAAAATTATATTATGCAAGTAGGGTAAATAGTCTAAATTAAGGACAAGAAGAAAAATAAATGAAGAGAGAAAATCCTGCTCACTCGAGATAACATGTATTTATATCACTAGTATAACATCTAATACAAAAACACGCAACACATCTTCCAACATATCGTCCTTTAACACAAAAACACATGCACACACAATCCATGGAATAGACATTGTTGAAAGGTCTATGTTTATCAGAAAGATGATTACATTATGCTCTGTAATGGTGTAAGGAAAAATATGCCCCCTGTTTTCACACTTTATCACATGCCTATCAATGTTGCTTCTATGATTTTCTACATCAAGTTATTCATATTGAGAAAGATTTCACCATAGTTTGATGTTGGGAAAAGATGTTAGTGTGGTTTACTATTGTTTTTCAGAGCAACTCAAACATTTCAAACCAAAATAGAACATATCTATAACTTTAAAATTAGTGTATCATGAAAGCTCAGATGTTCAATCACCCAAGAAAGCTGCAAAAACTAGAGTTATGTTCTAGTGTACAAAACATAGGAGAACTAAAAAAATAAGGTTCACCGCAAGCTAGATAATAAGAGAAAAGAAAATGAGAGAGAAGAATTACATAAAACAAAAAGGTAGAAGTATTAGTTGATGCCAAGTTCTTGAAAAGAAACAAAAAAGTGTAAATATTGACAAACAGAAGCAACTCAGATCTCCAGATCAGATGTTATCAAATGAATTAGGATCCATAAAACAATGGGCATGTTTGAAAAGAACTGGCCTCACAAGAAATCATTTACGAAGAGAAGTGGTCTGCTAAAATCTCTAAGATCTTTTGTTTGTTTGCCCGAGAGTAGCCAAAGAATGGGGAATATGCTACTTGACTTCCACATCCTCATCAAATATGACCTTGAATGCTCACATTGATCAGTGTCTTCCTGGGAGTCATCAACATAAAGTGGACACAAAATCCTAAGGTGGTTAAGTACCGAATCTTGATAGGAGGAACGAAACCAACTAGGCTTTAAACTCAACTTCATCAGTTCAAGAGATCACTGATGTACCTGTTGTTTCCACAGATTCTTCACAACCACACAACCAAAGAAGATGAAATAAAATAGAGTGGACATACTACATCCAAAAAAGGACAAAAATAGGGAAATGTGGATGTATTCTTGGCTACTGGATGAGCAAATTGCTTTCGCATTTTTGAATAGATCTTATGAATATTTAAGATTCCAATACAAGAAAAAAATAAATCAAAAATTTACCTGTCGACAATCTTGCCACTTTGATGGTCCAGCTCATACAGTGTAATTCTGTCTAGTTTTCTTTCAAAGAACCGAAACCCAAGTTCCCTTGCTACAATGACAAAGGCAGCTTTATCTGATGACTCCGCATAGGAGATCTTACCTATTTTTTGTCCATGTCAGGAATAATTGTACGACAAATCGCCAGCACTCTAAAGAACTTTTGTATCATGACTTTGTGAGGCTTATTTGTTACGTCATCTCCAAAAAGATAAGTTGCATGATGTCCTACGGTCAAGTCAAATGGAATCTTTGTTAGGAATATTATTACATAAGTGTTTGTAAATGAAGAAAGGATTTTAGATTGTTGAAAGAAGATCCATTGACCATTCATTATACGCTCATCTTTGAAGTTGAATCCTTTAATAGATTTCTCTAAGTTAACAATGGGATCAATTGATTCCTCCACATCACTGGAAGTACCACTGTAAGACCCCACAAAAGCATAAGCTTAATTCAGTCCTTTAGGCTTGTCAAGGGATCCCAAACTTAGAATATTTTAACTAAGTACTCAAACTTAGTGTCATTTTAATCTACGAAGGTTGGAAATATTATTTTGCGACCTTTACATTCATTAAATATTGATGTTTAGGTTGATTCATGATCAGGAATGTCCGTAGGTATTTTTGGACAAGTTTCGAATTTTTTGGACTTCGTTTGAAGCCCCTATGGAACTTTAAAACAGTGGATCAATGCGATCTTGGCGCGCTACATCAACTATCGCATTGATTAATATTTTCTCCAGCTACCAGCGTCCAATTCCAGTGAATCAATGCAAACATGGCGCAACGCATTGGCTATCGCGTCGATGCCATCAACGCACCGCGTTGACTTGCGCGTTGGTAACCCAATTTTTAGTCATTTAAAAGACCGCATTCTTAGGAGTATTTAGGTCTTTTTACCTCGATCCTCAATCCCCAAAACATGAAATTAAACTCCCTATAGAGCAAATAAAGTCATTAATTCTCCAATTAGCTTAAGAACAAAACCCTAGGTGCTTAAATTTCAAATCAAGAACTCAAGATTCAGCCATAAACTTTTAGAAAATCTTAAAGACAGGTATGTGAAGTGTTTATCCAAGGGTTCCTTCCACCCTTGGAGTCCAAGAATCTCTTTTAAACTTCAAGTAATTGATTTTATGATTTTCATGGTTGGGATTAAAGTGTATCCATGATTGTTATTTGGATTAAGTTCCTAATTCATGATTATATATATCTCATGTGAAATTGATCATTATATGTGTAGATTCATGTGAATCCATGACAAACCCTTGACTTGTGAAATTAGAGATGAATTATGATGCTCACTTGTTGTTCAATACAATGTGCATATTCTATGCTCACTAAGTGCTTGATAAAGTGTCTATGTGAACTTTTAAGAGAATGAAATCATATCAAGTTAGCTTATTTGCAAGTTATATCATGCAAGTGTTTGTTAAAATGCCCCCAATGTATGAATGAATATCAAGTTCATAGTTTACATATTTCATGTTATGCCATGTCTCTTAATTTATGCTATCGAGTCCTGAGGGTACTTGTACCCGACAATTTAGCCGATACCCAGAGCTATGGTCAGTCATAGAATAGTATCAATCATGACACGATCAGTAGTACTCTCAGTTATTTACAGAACTCAGGAAAACTCAGTAGAATCCATATTAGTCCAGGATAATTCAGTATCTAGTTCAGACCTCAGTAAACTCAGCCAGCTAAAAAAATTTAGTAGTATCTCGTCAGTCAACGGAACTCAGTGAACTCAGTTTAGATCATCTAAATAGCAATCTCAGTAATCGTTCAGTCTAGCCTAGTACAAAATAGAAATTAGTTCAGTGCCTATTCGTTTGGGAGTAGGATTTAGAACTGATTTAATCCAGGGATGAGGGCATTCCTGTCAGCAGAGGGTTTGACCTATAGCAGCAATCCATACATTACAGAACTACGTAGCCATCGTAGGTTGAGGTATCTTCCTTCCAGACATTATGAGGGTTGATACTTCTCATCTAAGTTATCTTGTCAGCGAGGGTTGACGAAAGAGCTTCCTGTCAAAGAGGGTTAACTCACAGATTGTCCTTATCTATGGCACGGTATTGACACCCTTCCAACTAGGGTTACAGGTTGGACCCCAAATCAACTAGAGAAAGGGCATGTTGGTTAGATGATTACCTCCCACAGTCTCAGTTTCAGTCTCAGCCTCAGAATAGAACTTAGTCCAGTTCTATAGATTCAAGACTATCACACATAGTCACTCAGCTCAGTATAGAACTCAGTATAATTCTCCAGAATTTAGGACTGTCAGATACAGTCACCCAGTTATTAGTTATACAGTATCAGTTATCCAGTTAATTAGTTGATCAGTATTCAGACTCAGTGTTCAGTGTTATCACGATTTTAGTTACGGTATACGTATTCATGCATATACTCTTATTCAGTCATACTCATGTTATTCAGTTATTATTATTCATGCATATGAACCCATGTATTTCAGCCTACCTCACTGAGCATACCAGTATATTTAAAGTACTGACGCATGCTTTTTTCTCTATGATATTTTTATCATAGGTTCTGATGCACGAGCTCCAGAGCACCCTCAGTAGACCAGACTTTTGGCATTCAGTGTAGTTGTGAGTCCTCATAGTTTGAGGACATGATTACTATTTACAGTATTTCAGTTTATGTCAGTACAAGGAGTTATTTGGGGACTTGTCCCATCAACTCCACAATTCAAACAGTTAGAGGCTTCCCAGACTAGAGTATTTCAGACAGTTATTCAGATTTCAGTTTTGGGTATTTGTGATACCTCTTTCAGTATTATTGGTATTATTTATAGATTGAACCTTATGGCAAGTTTCCTCCAATTTTGGCATATTATTCATCATTATTATTTAGTTATTGTAGCATGTACCAGTCATGGGTTAGCTTGTGGTCCCTCAGGATTATGAGCAACATGTAGCGTTTGGGGTACAGAATTGAGGCGTTACAAACTTGGTATCAAAGCCTAAGGTTCAATAGAGTCCTAGGAAGTCTGGAAGCCGCATCTAGTAGAGTCTTGTGCATGGGTGTGTTGCGTGCCACACTTATGGATAGGAGGCTATGCAATGTTTTAGGAACAGTATCTCTTCTTTCAGTATTCATGTCGTGCGAGTGAGCATGAGCTCTAGATACACTCTCTTTCTAATCCTAGTTTCTCTTCCATTTATAGAATATGCCACCAGAGAGGACTAAAGGAAGAGGAACAGGAGATCAGTCATCCCCTCAGCTTATCCATCCAGATCCTTTGGGCGAGCATATCTCTCACACGAAGTTCAGAGCATTCTTCACCACCCTAGCTCATTTTGTGGCATCCCAGAATGAACGCCCAGCTACAGTTCCGGCCAACCTAGTGGGTAATATTGTTGCTTCCAGGATTTGGGACTTCACCCGAATAAACCCTCCGTCTTTCACAGGGTCTAAGTCAGATGAGTACTCTCAGGAATTTCTTGACAAAGTGTAGAAAGTTACTGACATTATGGGGGTGGTGGATGTTGAGAGCACTGAGTTGGACGCATATCAGTTACAGGATAGGCTCACTCATGGTTCAAATAGTGAAAGGCATAAAGGGCCGCAGATGCAGGGCCCATAGAATAGAAGGAGTTTGTAGTTGCTTTTATGGATAGTTTCTTCCTGCTAGAGCTGAGGGAAGCAAAAGTTTTGGAGTTTATAAACCTGAAGCAGGGAAATATGATAGTGCAGGAGTATTCTCTCAAGTTTACTAAGTTAGCTAGATATGCCCCGCATGTTGTAGCAAATAGCAGAGCGAAGATGAGTAAGTTCGTGTCAGGGGTGTATAGCATGTGGTCAAGGAGTGTAGGACCACAATGATTCTTAAAGAGTGGACATAGACAGGCTTATGGTCTATGCTCAGCAAATAGAGAAAGCTAAGAATAAAGAGAAAGAAAGGGAGAATAAGAGGGCGAGAACAGGTAGTTTCAATTTTGCTCAGCCTAAGTCAAAGGGTGGGAATCGTTCTCAATTCTTCCCTAAATCCTCAGTTCTAGCTCCTTCCTCAACCAGTGCTCTAGTGCCAAAATTCAGAGATGGCAACCGAGTTAGGACATCAAGCCCTAAACCCCAGTGTAGTGTTAGCAGTGCCCGAACTAATCCAATTTGCCAGAAGTAGGGCAGAAACCACCAGGGTATCTGCAGAGCTAGAAGCGATGTGTGTTTTAGATATGGAAAACCAGGCCATAGATTTAGGCAGTGTCCTTAGGTGGGTTCGCAGAGTCAGTATAATCGTCCTCCATCTCGGCTCGATCGCTCGAATTAGCAGGGTGCCTCTTCCAGTGCCACCAGTGGGCAGTGCCTAAACAGACTATATGCTCTTTAGTCCCAATAGGATCAGGAAAGTTCTCTTTATATGATCACTGGTACGTTACAAGTTTTCCATTTGCATGGTTACGTTTTACTAGATCTAGGAACTTCTTTGTCTTTTGTTACTCCATATATAGTAGTTGTTTTCAGAGTCAGTCCCGAAATTCTAGAAGAGCCTTCTCATTTTCTACCCCAGTGGGTAAATCTATCATATCCCAACGAATATACAGGAACTATCCGGTCATGATATCTCAAAAATTCACTTCAGCAGATTTAGTCGAATTAGAGATGACTGATTTCAATGTCATTCTCGTCATGGATTAGCTTTATTCCTGTTATGCCTCAGTCGACTGCAAAAATAGAGTTGTCCAATTTCAGTTTCTGAATGAACCCATCCTAGAGTGAAAGGGTAGTACTTCAGCACTTAGGGGTCGACTTATTTCTTATCTTTGGGCTATAAAGATGATATCTAAGGGATGTGTCTACCATCTCGTTTGAGTCTAGGACTCTAGTTCAAAAAACCCTACTCTTGAATCAGTATCAGTAGTATGTGAATTCCCAGATGTGTTTCCCGAAGATCTTCTCGGAGTTCCTCCCGAAAAGGAAATTGATTTTGGAATTGATCTTCTCCCAGATACTCAGCCCATCTTTATCCCGCCATACAAAATGGCTCCAGCAGAACTCAGAGAATTAAAGGAATAGTTAAAGGATCTCTTAGATAAGGGATTCATCAGACCCAGTATGTACCGTGGGGCGCACCAGTGTTATTCTTGCATAAGAAAGACGGTTCTCTCAGAATGTGCATAGATTACCATCAGTTAAACAAAGTTACGATCAAGAACAAGTATCCACTCCCCAAAATTGATGACTTGTTTGACCAAATTCAGAGTGCCAGTTATTTCTCTAAGATAGACCTCAGATCAGGCTATCATCATCTCAGAGTCAGGGAAAGTAACATCCCAAAAATAGATTTCAGAACTCGGTACGGTCACTTTGAATTTTTGGTCATGTCCTTTGGTCTTACCAATGCCCCAGCAGCTTTCATGGACTTGATGAACCATGTGTTCAAATAGTACTTGGATATGTTCATCATAGTCTTCATAGATGACATTCTTGTTTACTCCCATATTGAACACGATCATGCAGACCATCTCAGAACAGTATTGTAGACTCTCAAAAACTATCAGCTATTCACCAAATTCAGTAAGTATGAATTTTGGCTGAGGACAGTAGCATTCCTTGGCCATAGAATTTTTGGTAATGGCATTAGAGTTGATCCCCAAAAGACTAAAGTAGTGAGAAACTGGCCTAGGCCCATCTCTCCATCTGATATCAGGAGTTTCTTGGGTTTGGCTGGCTATTACCGATGGTTTGTTGAGGGATTTTTGTCTATTCTATCCCCTATATCCAGATTGACTCAGAAGAAAGTCAAGTTCCAGTGGTCAAATTCTTGTGAGAAGGGTTTTCAGGAGTTGAAGACTCGACTCACTACAGCTTCAGTTTTGACCCTACCAGATGGTTCAAACAGTTTTGTTATGTACTATGATGCTTCCATAGCCAGATTGGGTTGTGTTCTGATGCAAAGAGGTAAGGTCATAGCCTATGCCTCTAGACAGCTTAATCCCCATGAGAAGAACTATCCTACTCATGATCTTGAGTTAGCAGCAGTAGTTTTTGCCTTAAAGATTTAGAGTCATTACTTGTATGGTGTGCACGTTGATGTGTTCACTAATCATAAAAGCCTGCAGTATGTGTTCTCTCAGAAAGGCCTCAACCTCCATCAGAGAAGGTGGTTGGAATTTTTGAAAGACTATGGCATGAGTGTTCTGTATCATCTGGGCAAGGCCAATGTAGTGGCTGACGCTTTCAGTAGAATATTTGTGGGTAGTATTGCCCATATTGAGAACAGTAAGAAGAAAGCTCAGGAAGTTCATCAGCTAGCCCAACTAGGTATTCGCTTAGTTGATTCAGCAGAAGGTAGTGGGTGGTTACAGAGTAGCTCAAAATTATCCCTAGTTTTCGAAGTGAAGAAAAAGCAGGATAAAGATCCCAGTCTAGTCTAGTTGAAGAAATCAGTCAGAAATTATAAGGTAGAGGTTTTCTCCTAAAGCAGAGATGGTGTTTTGCATTGTCAGGGTCATCTGTGTGTGCCAGGTATAGATGGCTTGAGGAAGCAAATTCTTGCAGAAGCGCATGGTGCACGTTACTCTATTCATCCAGGGGCCACGAAGATGTACCATGATTTGTGGGAGATCTATTAGTGGAATAGGATGAAAAGAGACATTGCAGAGTTTATGGCTAAGTGCTCAACATGTCAGCAGGTTAAGATTGAGCATTATAAGCCTAGTGGGTCCATGCAGGAGTTCAATATTACCACCTGGAAATGAGAAGAAGTGAGCATGGACTTTGTGACGGGCTTGCCTAGTACTCATCGTCAGCATGATTCAGTTTGGGTCATTGTAGACCGGATGACAAAATCAACTTATTTCCTTCCAGTTCATACCTCTTATCCAGTTGAGGATTATGCTAAAATCTATATCAGGGAGTTGGTCAAATTGCACGATGTTCCATTGTCCATTATCTCAGATAGAGGTTCCCAGTTCACCTTTCATTTCTGGAAAGCATTCCAACAGGGTCTTGGTACCCGAGTTCATTTCAGTATAGCTTTTCATCCTCAGACAGATGGTCAAGCAGAAAGAACCATTCATACCTTAGAAGATATACTGCGAGCATGTGCGATAGACTTTAAAAGTAGTTGGGATGACCACTTGCCTTTGATTGAGTTCATATATAACAATAACTATCACTCCAGTATTCAGATGGCTCTGTTTGAGGTGCTTTATGGGAGGAGGTGTAGATCTCTCATTGGTTGGTTTAAAGTGGGTAAGGCCACAGTGGTAGGGTCTGACTTGGTGTTTGATACCTTAGAAAAGGTCCAGTAGATCAGGAAATGGCTTAAGACAGCTCAGAGCTAACAGAAATCATACACAGATGTGCGTAGAAAGGATATCGAGTTCGATATTGGTGACTATGTGAACTTGAAGATCTCTCCTATGAAAGGAGTAAATTTTTTTGGCAAAAAAGTGAAACTCAGTCCCCGATATGTCATTCCTTACCAAATCCTCAGTCGTTTTGGAAAGGTAGCTTACGAGCTTGAGTTACCTTCAGATTTATATTCAGTATATTCAGTGTTTCATGTCTCCTTCATAAAGAAATACATAGGTGAACCATCAGTCGTAGTCCCTATTGAGAGCATAGATATTCAGAACAGCCTCTCTCATGAAGAGATCCCAGTCGAAATCCTTGACTATCAGATTCGCAGACTAAGGAACAAAGAAGTTCCTCTAGTCAAAGTTCTTTGGCGAAATTAGAACGTTGAGGGAGATACTTGGGAAGAAGTAGCAGACATGCGAACCAAGTATCCTCATTTATTCTCCACTAATCCAGAACCATCTTAAGGTAATAGTTTTCTTAAGATTAATCAGTTTGATGTTCAGATTTCAGTTACAAACGTGGTATCAATTCCCATTTCATGTTCAGTATATAGATTCAGTTTATCAGTAATCCCAGTCATGCATTCATGAATCATGTTCAGCTATATCCATGCATCAGATATGCATGTTCAGTATGATAATTCAAAATACCAGTAATATCAGTCATATAGTCATGTTCCAGATGTTCACGTCCAGTAAGTAAGTAAGTCTCTCAGTATTCTCCATCTCAGCAGTCTCATTTGAGGAAGAATGCTCCCAAGGGGGAGATAATGTAAGATCCCACAAAATCCTAAGCTTAATTCAGTCTTTTAGGCTTGTCAAGGGGTCCCAGACTTAGAATATTTTAACTAAGTACTCAGAATATTTTAACTAAGTACTCAGACTTAGTATCATTTTAACCTACGAAGGTTGACAATCTTATTTTGCGACCTTTACGTTTATTAAATATTGATATTTAGGTTGATTCATGATCAGAAATGTACGTAGGTATTTTCAAACAAGTTTTGAATTTTTCGGACTTCGTTTGAAGCCCCTTTGGAACCTTAAAATAGTGGATCAATGTGATCTTGGCGTGGTGTGTCGACTATCATGTGGATTAATATTTTCCCCAGCTACCAGCGTCTAATTCCAGTGAATCGACATGAACATGGCGTGGCACGTTGTCTATCGCATCGATGCCATCGACGCACCGCGTCGACCTGCGTGTCGAAAACCTAGTTTTCAGTCATTTAAAAGACCGCGTTCTTGGAGGTATTTAGGTCTTTTTCCCTCGACCCTCAGCCCCTAAAACACGAAACTAAACTCCCTATAGAGCAAATATAGTCATTCATTATCCAAGTAGCTCAAGAACAAAACCCTAGGTGCTTAAATTTGAAATCAAGAACTCAATATTCAACCATAAAATTTCAGAAATTCTTCAACACAGGTATATGAAGTGTTCATCCAAGGGTTCCTTCCACCCTTGGAGTCCAAGAATCTTTTTTAAACTTCAAGTAATTGATTTTATAATTTCCATGGTTGGGATTAAAGTGTATCCATGATTGCTATTTGGATTAAGTTCCCAATTCATGATTATATATATATATATATATATATATCATATGAAATTGATCATTATATGTGTAGATTCGTGTGAATATATGACAACCCCTTGACTTGTGAAATTAGAGATGAATTATGATTCTCACTTGTTGTTCAATACTATGTGCATATTCTATGTTCACCAAGTGCTTGATAAAGTGTCCATGTGAACTATTAAGAGAATAAAATCATGTCAAGTTAGCTTATTTGTAAGTTATATCATGCAAGTGTTTGTTAAAATGCCCCAATGTATGAATGATGATCAAGTTCATAGTTTACATGTTTCATGTTATGCCATGTCTCTTAATTTATGCTATCGAGTCCTGGGGGTACTTGTACCCGACAATTTAGCTGATTACCCAGAGCAATGGTCAATCATAGAACAGTATCAATCACGACACGATCAGTAGTACTCTCAGTCAGTTACAGAACTCAAAAAAAACTCAGTAGAATCCATATTAGTCCAGTCTAATTCAATATCTAGTTCAGACCTTAGTAAACTCAGTCAGCTAACAGAATTCAATAGTATTCCATCAGTCAACGGGACTCAGTAAACTCAGTACAGTTCAGCTAAATAGCAATCTCAGTAATTGTTCATTCTATCCTAGTATAGAATAGAAATCAGTTCAATGTCTATTCAGTTGGGAGTAGGATGTAGCACCGAGTTAACCCAGGGATGGAGGCATTCCTGTCAGCGGAGGGTTTGACCCTTAGCAGCAATCCCTGTATTATAGAACTAAGTAGCCAGCATAGGTTGAGGTATCTTTCTGCCAGACATTATGAGGGTTGATACTTCTCATCTGAGTTATCTTGTCAGCGAGGGTTGACGAAAGAGCTTCCTGTCAGAGAGGTTTAACTCACAGATTGTCCTTACCCGTGGAACGGTATTGACACCCTTCCAACTGGGGTTACAGGTTGGACTCCAAATCAACTAGAGAAGGGGCATGTCGGTTAGATGATTATCTCCCATAATCTCAGTTTCAGTCTCAGACTCAAAATAGAACTTAGTCCAGTTCTATAGATTTAGGACTATCAGACATAGTCACTCAGCTCAGTATGGAACTTAGTATAGTTCCCCAGAATTTAGGACTGTCAGATACAGTCACCCAGTTATTAGTTATCAGTTGTACAGTATCAGTTATCTAGTTAATCAGTTGATCAATATTTAGACTCAGTGTTCAGTGTTATCAGGATTTCATTTATGGTATACGTATTCATTCATGTACTCTTATTCAGTCATACTCATGTTATTCAGTTATTATTGTTCATGCATATGAACCCATGCATTTCAGCCTACCTCACTGAGAATACCAGTACATTTAAAGTACTGATGCATGCTTTTTATGCTATGATGTTTTATATTATAGGTTCCGATACATGAGCTTCAGAGCATCCTCAGTAGACAAGACTTTCAGCATTCAGCATAGTGATGAGTCCTTATAGTTCGAGAAAATGATTACTATTTACTTTATTTCAGTTTATGTTAGTAGACGGAGTTAGTTGGGGACTTTTCCCATCAACTCCACGGTTCAGACAGTTAGAGGCTTCCCAGACTAACTATTTCAGACAGTTATTCAGATTTTAGTTTTGTCTTTCAGTTTTGGGTATTTATGATACCTCTTTTAATATTATCAGTATTATTTATAGATTGAACCTTATGGAAAAATTTTGCCAATTTCTGCATATTATTCAGCATTATTATTTAGTTATTGCAGCAGGTACCAGTCATGGGTTAGCTTGTGGTCCCTAGGGACTATGAGCATCGTGTAGCATCCGGGGTACAGACTCGGGGCGTTACAATTACCTACTTCCTGTGCTTCATATCTTTTTTACTTTGCCAAGGCCCTCTCTACCTCTGTCACAACACGTCTATCTGCAACACCTGCTATCAAACATTTAACAAACTCCATGGAGTTGCATGTTAAGATGTCTGTTTTATCATAGAGTATAGTGTCAACCTGCCCAAGTTCCTCATTGAGATTAGATATTCTTGCATGAGCTGGCTTATCAGTTTTCTCGTAGGTACATCTCCATATCCTGATTAATGAATATGCTCTATAAAACCTTCACAATTTCAATAGACACATATAACGAAATAGGAATAAAGTACTCATACAACATAAGGGCTATCAGGAAATGGAAAAATGCATCCAGTGAAGATCGTTTAGGATCATAAAATACACTTGTCTTGTCTGGTCGAAGATGCCACCTCCTTAGTTTACCACCAAAAATGTCACTCTTAGTCTCAATCCCAAAAAAGATTGATTCAATAAAAGCTATTGTAATCAAGGTACCAAAAAGAACATATATTATTCTATTCATACTTTTCTCAATGTTACTCCTCTTAGAAGGAGGATCTGTAGAATTCTACATGACTTTTGTGTCATGACCAGTAAAAATGACCACACCATAAACATAATCAGTATTCTGTAGCTTCGAACCTCGCAGAAGGATCTGTTGCACTGAAAGAGAGTTCTACTTTTTAGCATAATACGGAGTTCCAATGAATGTATAAAGATCTTCATTTGGATCTTCATACTTGACAACAACCTTAAAAATTTTAAAAGAACTATCATCATTCAAGGAGGATATGATATTCAATGCATGCTTCACCTTAAGGTTAGTCTCTCCATCAAGATTGGAGGTTTCAACATAGCATATCCCATCCTCATAGCTTGATGAAAGTAGAAGCAGATCAGCGGGGAAATATTCATCTTTGAACACCTTAATGAGATCACCAACTCACAAACTTCTCTATCTAGTCTCTTGGAAAGTATTATTATCAGTGTATATGTTTACTTTTCGGTTATTGGCCTCAATATCCAGAAAAAAAATTGCATCAAAAGAACTAAAATTTTACAAGAAATACCATTGAATAAACACCTAACTTGCTTACAACTAACCAAAAGCGCTCTAACATTTTTCTTTTGTCAAAGTTCTAGAACCACAGGCATGCTAGCATAGACTAAGAGAAACTATTGATCAGAAAGTAAGACTACAACCTTGTAATCACACAACTAAATACATCAGAAAGTCCTAGTGATATTTTTCGACATGACATCCAGACTTCTCAAATTATAGTACATCTGATTTTACACCTGAGACACATGTGCAACAATTAGTAACTATTCTAACTATCCTTTCTTTTCAAAGACTTGTTCACCAGGGAAATATCAAAGTTGAAGCACTTGTGTCCACCCAATAGGGAAATAAAATGTTTTCTTAATATAAAATAAGAGATTTCATTTTTTTTAAAAAAGGGAAGGAAGGAAATAAAATGATAGAAATTGATTTGTATCAAGTAGTCAATTTTTGTGCCTGCAAAAATATATTTGTATTGCCAAATACTTTTCAAGTAAGGCACTGCATTTATTTATTTATTTATTTATTCCAAATAGGTTCTTATTTTTAGAAGAAAAAAAAAAGGTTGATAGTACCTCTCAGGGTCTCATTTAGGGACAACTTTACACATTATTTCTATTGGAGGTTGTGGTTGCAGCTATATCTTATTATCTTCATATGCTACTGGATATTGCTTAACTTCTTTTTTACCTTTCTTTTTATAGAAAGTGTCACTACACATCTCTTTGTTTCTATTTTTTATGAGTATTGTTGCCTAGACACATCATAAATATATGACAAGAATCTACTTAACAAATTCTGTCATCCTCATTGTGAAATCAACACTACCTCAAAATCAATATCCTTAGTTGCTAACCATATTGGCCAAGTTACAACGCCTCCCTACCTCTGAGGTAAGGTCTACATACAATCTACCCTCTCCGGACCCCACATTATGGACTACACAAGTATGTTAATTTTCACCCTAGCTAGAATTTATCGGTGAATGATGAACGAAGACTGGAACACCAATCAGAGCTAGTTGATCCCAGTCGGAGAAAACAAAGCATATAAACCTATGAAAGTGGATTAAATATAATAGCTAGGACAAAAGATTCTCAAGCATCAGAATACATTAAATATATACCTACCTTTTACACCTCCAATCTTTGATCCCTTCTTTGGCCATTGTTGCTCCAATCACAGCCAATAAAGGCGCTAAAATGTTGTTGGTTGTATAGGGAGCCAGAGAAAGCATCAAAAGGACTCTTGAACCTCCGTTGAATTTACAAACGCAAAATTAACCTACAAAGATTCTTAGCAGCACTACTTGTCAGAAAAAATAGGGAGAGTGTTCTTATTTTCAGCAGCAACATTAATTCACTAACAACAATATCGCGGTGTAGTCCCACAAAGTGTAGTATGTGGAAGGTAGAGTGTATGCAGACCTTACCTCTTCTAGCTTGGATGTAGAGAGGTTGTTTTCGATAGATCCTCAGCTCAAGTAGACAGTCCAAAGCAGTCCCAATAAAGGAAGTAATAACGGTACAGAAACAATAAACTAACAACAATAGTAGACTGCTACTAACAGAACGGATCGAACAACAAAACCCACAGATTCAACATAACTGTTCTTTATCTACTTTCAATAAATTAAATTATAGCTCAACCAAAACAATAGCAATCGACTAATATCATCATTGTTCCATCAAAGAAAAAGAACAAATATAACTCACATAACGGTTGTACAACACTACAACTTTCTCAGCTTCTTCGACAGTGCTCATCGTCACAAACCCGAATCCACGACTTCGATCAGTCTACCTATTGTAAATAACCTACAAAAAAATCAAATTCAGCTCCACAAATAATAAAGCTCTAATTTTTCAATCTTTTATAAAAAAGGCTCAAAATTTGAGACATTATTACCTCAGCAATCTCAACAACACCAGCCTGTTGGAAAAGTTGATCCAACCTTTCACTATCCCAACGAATAATTTTGCATCCTCGGGAGGTTCTTGATACCCCTCCGCTTTCGCTTTTTCTTTGCCTCCGCTTTTGGATTCATCACTCTCCCCTTCATCACGTGTGTTCAGAAACTGATCATACAGGGAAAAAATAGAAATGTGTGAATAATTAAAACATTTTAATTAATATGGAATATGAAATATGTAACATGTGTAACAGTATATGAAACATGTGTAACAGCCAGTCTTTATTGGGACTGTTTTTCTGTGTGTGTATTATCTTAATTTTTTCAACAAAAGAATGAGTAAAATATTTCAAAAAAATAAGAAAAAAGATGAATGCAAATGTTGGCTTCTTAGACATGCCACATCATCATGGTCTTGATTCTCTTTTATATATATACTAGTTTCATGAGGCCCGTACTAAGACCGAGCCCAAAGTCAGATATAAAAATAAGAATTTAAATTTAAAAATATAATTTATATTAATTTTTTTTACTTTATAATTAGTATAATTGAATGGTTTATTAAACATATCTTGTTGATAAGTTTTCATAATTATTAAAATATTTAATCACATAACTGGATAATTTTAGATAAAAAAATAATTTGTGAGGAAGAAAGTATTATCACGGTATTATAATATGCCAAAATGCTACAAGTAATTTGATATTGTATAAAATAATTTGATTTAAAATATGTAATAATTAAGATTCAAAGAAGATCATAAATGGAAAATATTGATATTTTATAAATTTGTGAATACGTAATTCTTTATTTATAAATAGAAATAAATTATTTTGATATTTATTGATGTTTTAGTTTCTCTTATGATTTCAGTGGCAAGAGTTTCACAATATATTTTTTTTCCATCATATAGAATTACCTAAAACAAAATATTTCAATGACTTCAAATTTATATTATAATAATTATAACCTTAATTTAGAGTCATTATATAAATTAACTTAATAACGATCTATCAGAATATTCAATGATAATTAAACTAACATTAATAGATTACTCCATTTGATCTATTTACTCGTCATATTTTTTTCTTTATACGTCCCTAAAAGAATGCCCTATTCGTCCCATTTTAATTATTCTTTTGTCATTTTCCATGTCCATTAAGAAAAATAATAAATACAAGATATTATTTATTAGGTTATCCTATTTGTTATCTATTTTTGGACGACTGAATATAATATGAGAAAATTCTATAAGGTAGTAGTTGAAATTATTACAAATTTAATTTTGTATTAAGTTAAGATCATAATATTCAAAAAAACCTTCTTTATTTTCTTAAATTTCATATCAAATCAAAATATTAATGAAGAAAACAAATATTCGATGAGAGTAAAAGACAAGAATAGATTCACAAAATATTGCAATATTTCAACATGAATATACCAATAACTAAGGCCCACGTTGGATGGACTAAAAGGAAAATTCATGAGGGTGATAAAAATGCAAGAAAAAGACAAAAAAAAAAACATATGTAGCTGTTTGATTTATCAAAGGATCAATGTGAGGGCCACCAAAAAGACCAAAAGTACTATAACAATGACTAAAAGCCAACTAGATTACTCTTTATATTTTCTTTCATTATAAATTTTTGACAAAATTTAGTAATTATAAAATTTATGAACAATTTATTTTAACGTATTATTAGATTTTATTAATTATGCAGTAAAAGAACATAAAATTAAAAATTTTAAATTAAAATATTATTATTTTGGTATTTAGAGTTAGACTTCAAATTTAGCATGGTCCACATATAACTAATTTTTAATAAATAAACGACTAATTTCAAAAGTCGAAAGTACTCTTATACCAGAAAGAAAAGAGAGAAATTAATTAATGGGAAAAATAGGAAAAAGACAGTAAACGTGAACAACTAATATCCTAATTTATTTATTACTAGTATTAGTACCCGCACGATGTGCGGAAAATATTTAAGTAAAAGTAATCATTAAACAAAGATAGATTAAAAAAAATAATCTAGATTTACAAATTTATCAAATGAGTAAAGCATAAAAAAATATTTCATTGACCAATAGATAAGTCAACATAGACTAATGAAATGTAAGTCACCATCTCCTATCAATTATAGTTTCTGGAATAGTTCATAACATATAATTCATAATAAATCATTTCAAAGTGAAAAAAGAAAAGATAAAATCAGTTTGAATTTGTTGAAAATGTTTACTTATATACGAATATTGAAAGGAGACTAAGTATAAAGAAAAATTATTACCGTTCTAGTTATACCATTTATAACGTTCACATTTAAGCTAAAACGGGATCATAAAAATACCAAATATAAAAAAGAGATAAAAGTAATCTTAAAAATTTTGAAATTTTAAACAAATAAATCATAATAATTTCAAGCAAGATCTTGCAATTTCTATTTTTCAATTCGCGTCAAAACAATTGATATATTTTTCTTAATTTTATTAATAGATTCATTATTTAGTGATTATGTTACCGAAAATATGTATTTGGATAAAGAAATCACTAAAGTAACAAACTTTTTTTTTTTTCAAGAAAGAAAAACACTATGAATAATTGAAATTATTTTTGACAAATAATTTTTTGTTTCAAACCTATTTTTTTTAATATATAGTGACCTTTCCATAGATATCTTCTTCTTAAAATCTCATTTTAAATAGTGACAACTCCTTCAATATGTTGGAGTTTTACTCTACCAAAATATTATATTGAATAATGATTAATAAAATTAAAAGAAAACAATCATCTTTATATCATAATTATGCAAGACCTCAAAATAATATATAATTAAGAAATTATATTATTGATAGTACAAATTTGTATTTGTATAAAGAGACTAAAAAACTAACAAACTGTAACGCCTCGATTTGCTGAACCGGAACGCTACACGGTGCTCATGACTCCGAGGGACCACAAGCTAACCCATGACTGATATTTGTATCTGTATATTGCAAATCATGACATAATAATGCGGAATACGTAAAACTGTAAGGCCATAAGGTTCAACTGAATAAAACCATGTGGGTGAAAATACCCAAAACAACTCAATCTGAAGGCTAAGTCTGAACGTAAATCTAAACATAAATCTGAAAGCCTCTAAACTATCTGAATAAGGAGTTGAAGGAACATGTCTCCAACTAACTCCATAAAACTGAATTGAAGAAATAAATAAATGTATCAAATCATATTGTCCTCGAATCAATGAGGACTCACTGTGTCTCTGCGACTGGAATGTTACCGCTACTACTGGGCTGGAGCTCGTGTCTCGGAACCTATGGAGTAACATGAAAAGAAAGCACCATAGCGCAAATGCGTCAGTACAACTGGAGTACTGAGTATACAAGGAAGATAGGCTGAACATAAAGGGTTTCATGCATGAACAACACTGACTGACTAATATGAACGTGGGAGTGCAAACACACATATATAGAAACTGGGATCGTGAATACGTGATAGCATGACCTGTAAGCTAATACATGGTTTACTGATAACTGTCATGACTGATACTGCAAACTGATAACATAGACGACTGTATCTGACAGTCCTGTATATACTGAAATTTGAAGAACATAACGACTGTATCTGACAGTTCTGTATATACTGAAATCTGAAGAACGCCCTGAACTGTGGGAGGTAGTGTTTAACCAACATGCCCCATGTATGTCATTATGGCTAAGTTGGGGTCCAATCTCTGCCCCGACTGGAGGGGTGTCAATACCGTGCCATGGGTAAGGACAGATTGTGAGTGACCCTTATCTTACAGGTACTCAATGAGAACGGTGGGAACCCTAAACTGACGGGTTAAATCACCTCATCAACCCTAATCTGACAGGTTAAGATGTCTCAACCTACGCTGGTTACTTAGTTCTGGAACACAAAGACTGCTTCTAAGAATCACACCCTGAACTAGCGGGGGAGTTTCCATCCTTGGGTTCACTCGGTGCTAAGCTCTACTCCCATCTGGAGGGACTGTACATGAATAAATGACTATACATGACTTAACCTTACTGAATTCTGTTGACTGGCGGAATGTTACTGATATCTGACAACTGACTGAGATCATGAAGTTTTCCTGAGTCACATGACTGACTGAAGTCTATGGAATCATAGATTGAGTTCGGATATCGTGAAACATGACATGGCTCTAGGCACACAGCTATAGTTTTCGGGTACGAATACCCCCAGGACTCGATAGGAGGAAACTGACACACATGACATGACTTGATCACAAGATTTGAGTCCACAATTCACAATATCATAAGTAAGGATTTCATAATAAGAATGATTCTCAACAAACTATCACATGATCGGGAATGCACACAACATGTATATACTTGCATGGCTTCAATAACATGGTCATTCCATATCACAACAATATCATGATCATCTCATACAACATCTTCAATTCAAGACAATAGCATGGGGATCACGTTGATCATAAACTTAGAACATGAAATAGTCATTTAGGACTTATTATGTCATAAAAGCATGATTTCTATTCCCTTAGGTATTTTCACAAACATCTTACATGCACATCTTAGGCATAGGTGAATTCATCAAGATTACAAATATTCAACCACCAATTTCACATATTTATACATTAAATACCACCATATCCTCACACAAAACATACAAAGATCCCATCTTAGGCATCATCAAACTCCAACCACATGAACATCAACCACCAACAACATAAACATCATAATACATAATTTAGAAGATGGTTCTTGAGCTTCATGGATGAAAGGAGTCCATGAATCAACTCACGCATACCTTAGAAGGAAGATTCTTGATGATTGACGGAGGAATTTCCTTGAAATCGGATCTGCAAGCTTAATTATGCAACCCTAGTTGTTTTTCTCTTTTAGTTCTCTTGTATGATGAGCTTTGAGATGTTAATAGGGTTGTAATATGTTTAGAAGCTATAAATTTCGTAGGGTTAAGTTTAGGGACGTGTAAGGAGTGTTAAAAGACTTAATTACCCTCAAAATAACTCAAAACGGAGTATTTTTGGCACTTGGAACTGACTTAGGCGGCGCCCAAGTAATTGCACAAGCCAAGTTGGGCGGCGCCTAACCAAATGCCTGAGTTTGGTTGGGCGGCGCCTAACCAATCGCATACCCTTACTGTCTCTCACGAAAATGGGCATAACTTTTCGCTCGGTTATTGGATTAAGGCAAAATTGATATCGTTGGAAAGCTAATTCGATTCTCTATAATTTGGTGGGTAGAAATATGCATAAATACCCCATTAACATCAAGTTATACTCGTTCAAATATGACCCTTACGAAATCGAACACTAAAACTTGATGGATTCAAAAACTCTCAGCTTGCATCACTCTAAGCGACTCATATGAGCATGCTTAAGACATCGCAAGCTATCCTATCACTAGGATATTCATTGTAAGTCATGCACTAAAATGCTACTCACGGGATAGGAGGTTTCATATGTAGGAAAACTTATTCACTTCCTAGCTTAGAAACATGCGGGTTATTACACAAACTTATTTTTCTCGAGAAAGAAAAATCACTACGAATAATTCAAATCATTTTCAACAAATGATTTCTTGTTTCAAACATATGTGACATTGTGATTACATTGTTCAACCTCCTCATACGTATACTCTTCTATTGAACTCTCATTCTAAATTATTGAAAACATTCCATCAATATGTGTGATCCTTATTATGTCGAAATCTCTATAGTTAAATCCTGAAATTCGTGAAGAAAAATCTCAATTAATATTTAGCAATCTATTGACAATTCTTATTTCTACATATTCATAATGAAAAACTTGATAAATACCATTAAGGCTAATGATCAATAACAATAAGAGAGAGAGAGGGGTGGGAGAAGAAAACTGTAACAATATTTATGGGGTATTGAATTGATATATATAGCCATATGAGGTCAAATTTTCCATATAATGAAAATAGAATGTAAAATACAAATTAACTTTTCCAAATTAGTACATAAATTAACTTAAATTATGAAACTTATGATATTTATTTTTCCAAAATTTAACTTTTCCATATAAACATCACTGAATTGATATAAACAACATTTTGAAACATGATAAATGAATCAAATAACCCAAAAATATTGTGGCATTGTATCTTTTTATCTCTAAATCATTTTTTAATACATAAGAAATGCTAAAGTCATACATTTACTCCATTGAAATGCGAGGATCTTGTTGAAGACTAATACCCTGCTGAAATTGATTAATGCATATTAATTTGAAATTTCAACAAAATAATCTCCTTTCCTTTTAGAGAAAATGCTCTGTTTTCATCCTAAACTATACATGAAATTGCTGAGACACACCCGAACTTTAGGAGGATCCTATTACCCCCGGACTAAATTAAATCATATTTTTGGCAACCTTAGTGTATACGTGGCACATACGTGTGCCTATGTGGACCTTCAATGTGTTGATTCACTGATGTGCCACGTTGTATCACATAGGCACTAAGGTTGTCAAAAATACGATTCTTATTAGTCCGGTGGGGTAATAGGACCCTCTTAAAGTTCAGATGTGTCTCTGAAATTTTTTGTATAGTTCAGGTTGGAAACAGAGCATTTACTCTTCTTTTTATAGTCCAAACTTACCATTTTAAAATTATTTTATTTGAATTCATAAAATTATATTAGATTGCACAAAAATCAGTTAATTAATTATATGTATTTTCATTAAATAAATAATATACGACATAATTATAATAAGACTACAAAATCAACTAATTAATTTAAATTAATTAGAATCAATTTTATGTTCATAATATATAGACTCAAGTTCCTTAAATTTAATGTTATAAATTTCAAAACATATTTATGGCTAAAGTAGTAGTCAACGTTCGTTGTTTTTTTACCAATATATGTATATCAATCACCGAACTTTGCTGCAAATATTTTCTATTAAAATAATTATCAATATTAATTGATTTTTACCTCAATTTAATCTAGTTAATTTGATAACAATAAAATTATTATTAATATTATATATTTATTTACCATAAATATGTCCTAGTTTTATAGCTTGATTGTATTTAATCAATCTACAATTACACAAAGGACTCAAATGGAAACAATTGATATTAGTTACCTTTATAATTTTGAAAATTCAATACTATGAATTTCTCATATTTTTATAGTTTGATTATACTAAATTAATATTAATTACAATTATAATTTTGGAAAGAATTTTAAAAAGTTAACAATTATTTCTTTCTTAATTACTAATTTATTTCTCAAAATTTCTTATAAATTTATAAGTTGATTATAGTCAATTGATTATTTAGTTATTTTTATAATTTGCCAAAAAATCAAATAAGGTAATAATTATTTTTTTCCTAATTACAGATTTTCTTATATTGATTTTTTTTTTTACAAAAATAGGTCAAACTTAATTGCGATTAAAGCTGAAATATTTTTTTTAAAAAAAAAGTCAATTAAATTGTTTCCATATAAATTGTTTGATTGCTAATTGATTAATAATTCATAAATTTTTCTTGTAATAATTTCTTGATTTACTCAATTGTAATAAAATCATAATTTTTTTAATATACTATCATTATTTATATAGTATACATATTTTGAGAGATGACATCTTTTTTAAATATGTTTTATTTTGGATGACTATAATCTTTTCTATATAAATTGATCGGTTACTATTTATTAATTGATTATTCTTTTAATTGATTTTTTCTTGTAATATATCTTTTAATCAAATGTAATGAAATCATCAATATTTATTTTCTTATAATACTATTATTTAAAACATACGAAATAGTTATTTACTTTTTACCACAATAAGAAATATGAAATCATATTAACTAAAAAAAAAAAAAACATAGAATAATATGAAGTAATTAACTACTATTCTTAATATGAAATAATTGAACAATCATAATAGTTTTCATCCAATAGAAATAAATCGTAATTGATTTTTTCCACAATATGAAATAACATTAAATGACATAATATGAAATCATAATAGTTTTCATCCAATAGAAATGAATCTTAATTGTTTTTTTACCACAGTAGGAAATAATATTAAATATTTAAATAATCAATAAAATAGTTTTTTGTTATGAAATGATAGTCTTTTGTTGTAACAATTCAAAGAGATAGTTCTCAAGATGACATTTGTCTTAATTTTAGGCTAGACTATCCTCTTTTATTATATATAGAGATGATTTTTTCCACGATATGAAATAACATTAAATGACATAATATGAAATCATAATAGTTTTCATCCAATAGAAATGAATCTTATTTTTTTTACCATAGTAGGAAATAATATTAAATATTTAAATAATCAACAAAATAGTTTTTTGTTATGAAATGATAGTTTTTTGTTGTAAGAATTCAATGAGATAGTTCTCAAGATGACATTTGTCTTAATTTTAGGCTAGACTATCCTCTTTTATTATATATATATAGATGTATTAAGTTAAGATCATAATATTCAAAAAAACCTTCTTTATTTTCTTAAATTTCATATCAAATCAAAATATCAATGAAGAAAATAAATATTCGATGAGTGTAAAAGACAAGAATAGATTCACAAAATATTGCTATATTTCAACATGAATATACCAATAACTAAGGCCCAAGTTGGATGGACTAAAAGGAAAATTCATGAGGGTGATGAAAATGCAAGAAAAAGACAAAAAAAAAAAAAACATATGTAGCTGTTTGATTTATCAAAGGATCAATGTGAGGGCCACCAAAAAGACCAAAAGTACTATAACAATGACTAAAAGCCAACTAGATTACTCTTTATATTTTCTTTCATTATAAATTTTTGACAAAATTTAGTAATTATAAAATTTATGAACAATTTATTTTAACGTATTATTAGATTTTACTAATTATGCAGTAAAAGAACATAAAATTAAATTTTTAAAATTAAAATATTATTATTTTTGTATTTAGAGTTTGACTCCAAATTAAGCACGGTCCACATATAACTATTTTTTTTATAAATAAACGACTAATTTCAAAAGTCGAAAGTACTCTTACACCAGAAAGAAAAGAGAGAAATTAATTAATGGGAAAAATAGGAAAAAGAGAGTAAACGTGAACAACTTATATCCTGATTTGTTTATTACTAGTATTAGTACCGCACGATGTGCGAACAATATTTAAGTAAAAGTAATCATTAAACAAAGATAGATTAAAAAAATAATCTAGATTTACAAATTTTGAAAAAAAAAATCTAGATTTACAAATTTATCAAATGAGTAAAGCATAAAAAAAATATTTCATTGACCAACAGATAAGTCAACATAGACTAATGAAATGTAAGTCACCATCTCCTATCAATTATAGTTTCTGAAATAGTTCATAACAAATAATTCATAATAAATCATTTCAAAGTGAAAAAAAGAAGAAGATAAAATCAGTTTGAATTTGTTGAAAATGTTTACTTATATACGAATATTGAAAGGAGACTAAGTATAAAGAAAAATTAATACCGTTCTAGTTACACCATTTATAACGTTCACATTTAAGTTAAAACGGGATCATAAAAATACCAAATATAAAAAAGCCATAAAAGTAATCTCAAAAAAATTGAAATTTTAAAAAAATAAATCATAATAATTTTAAGCAAGATCTTGCAATTTCTATTTTTCAATTCGCGTCAAAACAATTGATATATTTTTCTTAATTTTATTAATAGATTCATTATTTAGTGATTATGTTACTGAAAATGTGTATTTGGATAAAGAAATCACTAAAGTAACAAATTTGTTTTTTTTTTCAAGAAATAAAAACACTATGAATAATTGAAATTATTTTTGACAAATAATTTTTTCGTTTCAAACCTATTTTTTTTAATATACAGTGACCTTTCCATATATATCTTCTTCTTAAAATCTCATTTTAAATAGTGACAACTCCTTCAATATGTTGGAGTTTTACTCTACCAAAATATGATATTAAATAATAATTAATAAAATTAAAAAGAAAATAATCATCTTTATATCATAATTATGCAAGACCTCAAAATAATATATAATTAAGAAATTATATTATTGATAGTACAAAATTGTATTTGTATAAAGAGACTAAAAAACTAACAAACTTATTTTTCTCGAGAAAGAAAAATCACTACGAATAATTCAAATCATTTTTAAAAAATGATTTCTTGTTTCAAACATATGTGACATTGTGATTACATTGTTCAACCTCCCCATTCGTATATTCTTCTATTGAACTCTCATTCTAAATTATTGAAAACATTTCATCAATATGTGTGATCCTTATTTTGTCGAAATCTCTATATTTAAATCCTGAAATTCATGAAGAAAAATCGCAATTAATATTTAGCAATCTATTGACAATTCTTATTTCTACATATTCATAATGAAAAACGTGATGAATACCATTAAGGCTAATGATCAATAACAATAACAGAGAGAGGGGGGGGGGGGGAGAGAAAAGTGTAACAATATTTATGGGGCATTGAATTGATATATATATATATATAGCCATATGAGGTCAAATTTTTTATATAATAAAAATAGAATGTAAAATACAAGTTAACTTATCCAAATTAGTACATAAATTAACTTAAATTATGAAATTTAAGATATTTATTTTTTCATAATTTAACTTTTCCATATAAACATCACTGAATTGATATAAACAATATTTTGAAACATGATAAATGAATCAAATAACCCAAAAATATTGTGGCATTATATCTTTTTATCTCTAAATCTTTTTTTAATACATAAGAAATGCTAAAGTAATACATTTACTCCATTTAAATACGAGGATCTTGTTGAAGACTAATACCCTGCTGAAATTGATTAATGCATATTAATTTGAAATTTCAACAAAATAATCTCCTTTCTTTTTAGAGAAAATGCTCTATTTCCATCCTAAACTATACACGAAATTGCTGAGACACACCCAAACTTTAGGAGGATCCTATTACCCCTGGACTAAATTAAACCATATTTTTGGCAACCTTAGTGTCTACGTGGCACATACGTGTGCCTTCAATGTGTTGATTCATTGATGTGCCATGTATGTGTCACATAGGCACTAAGGTTGTCAAAAATACGATTTTAATTAGTCCAGGGGGTAATAGGACCCTCTTAAAGTTTAGATGTGTCTCAACAATTTCTTGTATAGTTTAGGTTGAAAACAGAGCATTGACTCTTCTTTTTATAGTCCAAACTTAACATTTAAAAATTATTTTATTTGAATTCATAAAATTATAGTAAATTGCACAAAAATCAGTTAATTAATTATATGTATTTTCCTTAAATAAATAATATACGACATAATTATAATAAGACTACACAATCAACTAATTAATTTAAATTAATTAGAATCAATTTTACTTTCATAATATATAGACTCAAGTTCCTTAAATTTAATGTTATAAATTTCAAAACATATTTATGGCTAAAGTAGTAGTCAACGTTCGTTGTTTTTTTTACCAATATATGCATATCAATCACCGAACTTTGTAAATATTTTCTTTTAAAATAATTATCAATATTAATTGATTTTTACCTCAATCTAATCTAGTTAATTTGATAACAATAAAATTATGATTAATATTATATATTTATTTACCATAAATATATCCTAATTTTATAGCTTGATTGTATTTAATCAATCTGCAATTACATTAAGGACTCAAATGGAAACAATTGATATTAGTTACCTTTATAATTTTGAAAATTCAATACTATGAATTTCTCATATTTTTATAGTTTGATTATATTAAATTAATATTAATTACCATTATAATTTTGGAAAGAATTTTAAAAAGGTAACAATTATTTCTTTCTTAATTACTGATTTATTTCTCAAAATTTCTTATAAATTTATTAGTTGATTATATAGTTATTTTTATAATTTGCTAAAAACTCAAATAAGGTAATATTATTTTTTTTCTAATTACGGATTTTCTTATATTCATTTATTTTTTTTACAAAAATAGGTCAAACTTAATTGCGATTAAAGCTGAAATATTTTTTTTAAAAAAAGTCAATTAAATTGTTTCCATATAAACTGTTTGATTTCTAATTCATAAATTTTTCTTCTAATAATTTCTTGATTTACTCAATTGTAATAAAATCATATTTTTTTTTAATATACTATCATTATTTATATAGTATACATATTTTGAGGGATGACATCTTTTGTAAATATTTTTTATTTGGGATGACTATAATCTTTTCTATATAAATTGATCGGTTACTATTTATTAATTGATTATTCTCCTAATTGATTTTTTCTTGTAATATGTCTTTTAATCATATGCAATGAAATCATCAATATTTATTTTCTTATAATACTATTATTTAAAACATACAAATAGTTATTTATTTTTTACCACAATAAGAAATATGAAATCATATTAACTAAATAAATAAATAATCAAAAAAAACATAGAATAATATGAAATAACTAACTACTATTCTTAATATGAAATAATTGAACAATCATAATAGTTTTCATCCAATAGAAATAAATTGTAATTGATTTTTTCCACGATATGAAATAACATTAAATGACATAATATGAAATCATAATAGTTTTCATCCAATAGAAATGAATCTTAATTGTTTTTTTACCACAGTAGGAAATAATATTAAATATTTAAATAATCAAAAAAATAATTTTTTTATTATGAAATGATAGTTTTTGTTGTAAGAATTTAAAGAGATAGTTCTCAAGATGACATTTGTCTTAATTTTAGGCTAGACTATCCTCCTTTATTATATATATAGATAATATAACATGTAATCACTTATCCAAAAGGTTGAACAAGCTTCACATAGTCGCTATCATTGTTATCCAAGGGTTGTCTTTACTTGGTTCGAATATAATTTCACGTGAACTCAATAAATCTTGTTTAAATTATATTAAATATTCATAAAATTTATTTAAGAACACTTAATAAATTATCACAATCGATCAAATTAATATAAGTTTTGGTTATGTAAAAATTCAGTTGTCTTAAATTTATTTTTTAAAAAAAATTATTAAGACCATCATCATTATATAAAATATATTCATTACAAATTCAGCATAAACGTTAAAAATAAAATATAATATAAATTAGAGAAAGTAAAGAGCTAAAAAATTATAAAATTTGTTACTCCTTCATCTCAATTTAAATGTCTTACTTCTTTTTTGGTATGTCCCAAAAAGAGAGGCTTTTTCTATATTTAGTAAGTTTTTGTAATTTTAACATTCTACATAGCATGTCTAAGACAAAAGATTTAAAAACTATATATTCCATCCATCTCATATTAGTTGTCCACATTATAAAAAATAATAAACCCAAATTATTTGTCAATTTGTAAAACAAAAGATTTTTTTTTTTTTACCCTTATAATTGATTACGTCAGGGCATGTGAAGAGGAAAGTGAACAACTAATATGAGATAGAAGGAGTATATCTTTAATTTAAAACTACAAAATTTAAAAATCTTAATTGAAATGAAAGGAGTACAATGTTAAACACTCAAGATACACCAACCATAAAAATTCATATAAAACTAAACTTAAAAGAAAAAGAATTGAGTGTCAAAAAAATTTAAAAATAGAACAAATAATTGTAAAAGAAAAATAAGAAAGAAAAAAAGTCACATGAACCATAGGATAAAAAGTTTTGGGAGGCAACCAAAATATTTTATATAAGTATAATATATATAGAGAGAGAGAGAGAGATTACGTGTCATGAGCTTATTGGCTATATATATGTGGCCTCTCCTACGTATAATATTCAAGCTTTAAAGTACACACAATAAAGCCAATTAAACAAACAACAGGTCAAAAAATTTCGTATCCATATTTCTTCCAGATCGAACGCACCATTTTCTCCTAATTCTCAGCATCCTCAGGTATTTTTCTCCTCTCTAATCTATTTAATTAATTTCTTCTCCTTTTTTTTGTATGAATTTGTGTTTTTACTAATTAGATTTGTACATGCATGTGTTAATTATTGCTTGTGAAATTTTTCAAATTTTTTTTCACTTTAACTTGAGAAAGTTGTAGTAATTGATCGTCAACGGAGGAAATTACCTTTGCTTTTTTTAGATCTGAATATGAAGCATCTGAATTTTGTGAATTGTGTTGATGTTTTGTGATCTGATGGATTTGACATTTGATCTTTCGGGGTCGGGTCGGGTTTTTTTTCAGATTCAGCAATTTGTTTTTTAAAAAGCAAGTTTTCTGAATTTTCCGAAACGGCGATGTGAATTTATGCTGATGATTTGCAAATCGCGTAATGAGTGCGGATTTAGAGATTAGATTAGTGTATTCCTGTACATGTAAATTGAGTACATGTAAGTTTAATTTATGCCTTAACATTTTGTGATCTTAGATTTTAGGATTGGATTCATTGACTAGTTAGTGTAGTTGGTGGTTTAACAAGTACTTGCTTGAATATCTAGAAGTTTGATAGGTTTGTTTTATTTCTATCAAATGCATGGGAGATTTGGTTGAGGTTCCATTGAAAACAGCCTCTCTGCCTTAACAAGGCAGGGGTAAGGTTGCGTACACACTACCCTTCCCTGACTCCACTTGTGAGATTACACTGTGTATGTTGTTGTTGTTGTTGCTGGGGAGTTTTAAAATAACTGGTAAAGTTGTTGCCCTGTGACCAGGAGGTCAATAGCCTCTTGCAGAAATACTAGGTAAGGTTGCGTACAATAGACCCTTGTGGTCCGTCGCTTCCCCTGATCCTGTGCATATAAGGAGCTTTAGGATACTAGGCTGCCCTTTTATGTTGTTGTTTGAAGTGCTTGGAGGGTTTGTGCTTGGATGTACTGATGTGTGCTATTTGAACCTTCTCACGAATGCGGTCAATTATAATCTTGTTTTGTCTTGTATGAACACACGTTCATCTCAACATCCTCATCTTGACCATACTTTTCTTGTGGATGTGTTGTTTGACTGGCTTATTAATAATAATGTTTCAATCACACTTTTATAATGGTGTTGTCCCGGCCAACTTGTGCTCAACTTGGCTAATTCCACCAAATAATAGTGCTTCAATCAAAAGAAGGAAATACAAAATAGTGATACAGAAGAAAGAACAGGAATATCCCCCTCCCTAAACCGAAACAAAAATAGATAATAAAAGATTGAGTTTCCTGTTACAATGATATGGATGACTTTCCTCCTATTGGATTGGGATTACAGTGTAGGCATGCTGCCTAGAGCTTGCCTATGTTAATAGCTCATGCATTAGCTTATAAAGTATAATCAATCAATGCGTGTTATTATTAGTATTATTCTTGTGATCTTAGTAAGAAGTTATGTATAGCAGTTATAGCAGTTCATGATACTTGTGCAATTTTAAAACTTCTAGTGCCAGTAGCATGAGGAATTGGTGACACGAAGGACAAAATATTTAATATAGTTTGAACTTCATAAAGATCAGTAGCTAATAAATAATTCAAACTTTTGTTATTTCAAAATTTGTTGAATGTTGCCTGACTAATGTCTTAAATAATACCCCGTTTGTTCCAACCTATTTTGCTCGGACTCTTCAAAAATGTTGATGGGTGTGTGTTGGATCCTTCAAAAGTAGTTCACTTTCAGAGGATCCGACACGGATGCGGCAGTATTTTTGGATAGTCCGAGCAACATTGGTTCCAACTGTGTGGCCTAGTTGACTTTGATGGTTGAGTTGATTGAACTTTTGACTAATAGTTGTTGTACCCTTTTTAGAGTTTAGATGTTGTGATGCGTAAGTGTTAAAAGGGATACCCTTATAAAAAAAAAAAAAGTACCAGAAGGGATATATCAGCTCCATACTGTTTTGGATTGTTGGAATGCCTGGATGCAATGGTTACCATGTTCTCTTCAGTCGATCAAGTCTGCAATTATTTGATTCCTATTTGTTTTCTGTTATTTATGTGTTTGCGGTGCTTGAAGACTTGCAGTATATTACTGTGTTAAAATTTTTCTGTGATTCTTCCCACTAATGATTTTATATTCAATATATTGAAACAGTGACTAGAAATGGCTTTGGGTGGAGGTGGACCACAAAGGGGGACTGCTGCAGCAGCTGCTGCTAACCTGCGTCGAAGGAAGACCGCTGGTGGTGGTGGAGCTGCAGGAGGAGCAGGTGGTACCATGCTCCAATTCTACACTGACGATTCCCCTGGACTCAAGATATCCCCCAACGTTGTGCTTGTGATGAGTATTGGCTTCATAGCCTTTGTCGCAATCCTTCATGTCATGGGTAAGCTCTACTTTGTCCGCAGAGAGGCCTAGAGAAATTAAGATACCTCATTGCTGACTTGGGAAAGTTTTGTTGGGCAACAGCGTTCTTCCTTGAAGGAAAACTGGCATTGTAGTTTTATTTTCTTTATGTTCGTCTATGTAATGAAGTTTATAGAAAAGTTCTCTAGCTATGAGTTTACTGTTTCTTGTGCTATCCATGTTTTAACGTCTAATGAACGGTATGGTGCCAAATTCTGTTCTAGCCTTCTAGCCTTGGTGGACATAGTTATTTGGTACTGGCTGGTGGTGAGAGGTGGCAGGTATCTTGGGAATTAGTTGAGGTGCGCGTAAGCTAGTCCGGACACCACGGTTATTAAAAAAAAACTATTTTCTTACACTAAAGTTATAATCATAATAGCTAGCTCGCCCCTCGCCTAACTAATTAAAATTTCTCTTCCAACACTAAAGTCATATTCATAAGATGTAATCGGGTAACCAAGGTGTGACCAGTGGGAAAGAAGTGGGTGTAATTCTCAGAGACTACGGTAACATGAGGTGATGCTTACAAGTAATATGGTATTTATAAGTATAAATAAAATAAATACCAACCTTTTGAAAGTAATTACACTCTCTCTCACTTTTTTAATTACTTTACTCTCTCTCCATATTAATATACATAATATAGCCGACATATACATAGCATTCTGTGTATATGTTGAGATTTTTGTAATATGTTTAGGGAGTTGAGATTTTTTTGTAATATTGAAAATATAGCATTCTGTGTATTTGTTGAGATTTTTGTAATATGTTTAGGGAGTTGAGATTTTTTTGTAATATTGAAAATATAAGTTGTGTATTTGTGTAATTTTTAGTATAATCCATCAATATGGATCAACTCCTACAAATGACCTAAAGCATGAGGTGATGCTTACAAGTAATATGATACTCCCTCCGTTTCACCTAATTTGACTTGGCACGGAGTTTAAGAAAGTAAGAAGATTTTTAATTCTTGTGGTCCTAAATTAAAGTTGTAGCAAATATACTAAAAGGTCCTTAAATCTTGTGATCTTAAGCATGTCATGTGTAAAGTTGAAATTTAGGTATTTTAAAAAAGGAAAGGGATCATTTATTTTGAAACAGACTAAAAAGGAAAGTAGGTCATTCTTTTTTAAACGGAGGGAGTATTTATAATCAATCGATACGATTGGGTTTAATATGGTGTTCTCTTTTCATTTGTCTGAATTTTAATTGCGGATTGTGAATATGAGCACAAATTATTTTGATCACCATTGTTATTTTAAAAAAGATGTAATAGAGCTATTTGCTGGTTGCATTGCTGCTGAGCTATGAAGTAAGCCAGCTGCGCTTAGCATCTAGAACTTTAGCATGGGTGACACAGATCGGAGTTCCGCTGTAAACAACATTCTTCATGTTGCATAGGCTTAGTTGAAGGATGTGATACAAATTACAAAGCTTTTAAACCAGGCATTACAAAATATTAGAGGTTTCATGATGCAAAAAATTGCTAACATCATGATGTCAAATTTGAATTCTTCCCTTTCCTTGCCTCTTTTGTCAATAAAGTACTCATATTATAAATAGTTTAAAGCAGGCATTACAAAAGAGTAGATGTGTCATTAAGCACTTGGCAACAAAAAAAGCTTCATTTCTCTCTAAAAAAAAAAAGACTCGGCAAATATGACTCACCATTTCACTAAAATGAGTTCTCTGAGTACTCCATCTAATCCTAAATGAACTTGTTTAAATTAATTTTCGTCTTTGATCAAAACGTTGTCTTGTATCAGCCATTCTAAATTTTTTATAGGTTGTTTTTCAAAACTATATGAAGAACTACTACGATGTAGCAGCTTTGGAATTTGAAATTAATATGAAATGAATCACCCTTTTTATACCTACATTTGACTTGGTCAATATTAATTAGAATTTTGAAAAAGAAGATCACAAATTGAAAACTACTTCTATACTATCTATGCTGATTATTTAAATTTTGAAATGGGTTGATCCCTAAGCTCGGAGGAATCGGAAACTATTGTATCTTCTCTAAAATGACACTCCGTTCAAAAATTTGAAATTTACTATGACATATTGGAAAATCATCATCAAAATTAATTGCAGAGTCAAATTCGAGCACATAAATTGGACGGGATAGAAATTCAACAAAGTATTAATGGAAGATGGACTATACTAACCTTTTCTTACGCTCAAAAAGCTTTAAAAAAAATTCGTTCTTCCAAAAGCAACATCATTTAAATTTGTTAGCAGAAGAAACTTCATATCCTTGAGTGCATTTTCCCACATTATTAGATCTTCATCATGTTTGTGCTTTTCATTTGCTAGAAAACCAACATATTGGATCGGCTCTCTCCAGATGTATTTAAGTGAGGCATTGCTCACATTCAACAAAAGTCTACAATCCTTAATGCACTAAAGGGATGATGTTGCCTCATTCTTAATAAGCTTGACAACGCTTAGGTTGTCTATTTCCACTCCAACTTCTTGGTATCCCATTAGCTTAACTACGGTTAGCCCCTTTTTTATGCTTCATAATTCCATAGCGAAGTTTGTCATATATTTCACCTTACCTTATAAATATCCGAACAATCATTTCCCGCAATTATCTCTAAAGCTTTAACTTCGCTTTTGGAACAGCTCCATATGAACTTCCTTATATTGAAAGTTCCAATTAATTAAACATAGCGTACTAGTAAAAAAATTCCACGTTTTAACGTATAGAAGTCATATGCACCATCAGCACAATTTTTTTTTTTTACAGTATCACGTCACCTAGTTTAAAGGTATAAGCCTCTTTTTCTGGTTCGCTTCTCAAAAACATCAAGGTACTCGCACAGATAAAAGTGACACCTTATATATACTGCAAAAATCTGATGTTAGCACATTCATAAGACTCTATTAACGCTGCCAAAAACTTCCATAGATCAGCAAAGCGCTAGAGTTCAGAGATAGAGTAGGCAGAAAAGTTGCATAGGCATAAGCATAGGCAAAATCAAAAGAGCTTCATGCTAAGCTCCGGGGATCTTTTCCCAACAACACATCTATGGCCAAAATTTCATAAACTTTCTCCTTCAGCAAAATCTCAAGCTGCAGCACTTGGCTTCACCTCATTCTGCTCGCAATTGGCACTCACCTCCACTTTCCTCCTCTAATGAGAATTCTTGGTCATCAGCTTCAGGAGGAAGAATGTACATCTCAAGGCCGTAGGTCGCGGGGTCAAATGTGGGATATTTAGCTTTAATCTTCTCTGTGGCCAGCTTCACCCCTTTTCCCATGTACGGAGCTGCATACTCCATGAGTTCCTGTCTGTACAACGAGGAAGCCTTGTATTTCTGGATAGCAGAAGGACCAGCCCCCTCCAATTCACTTCTCAGCTCGGAAATAGTCTGGTGAAGGATCGTCTGGACTCGCAAAATGGACTCCTTCTCACCAGTTAGAGCAGTTATCTTGTGTTCAGCCCCAGCCAACTCATTCTCAAGCCTCTTCTTCTCCTTCTTAGAGTCCTCGAGCTTCCGACTGGCTTCTGCCAGCTTGTCTTTCAAAGAAGAGTTCATCTTTTCCGTGTCATCCCTTGCTTTTACTGCCTCGTTATACTTGTCAGTAGTTACTTGAAGGCGTTCTGACAGAAGACAAAAATAGTTGATGCCCTACAAAAGGGAGAAAAAGAGGTCAAGAAAGGAAACAGAAGGGAAAAGAAACAAAGGTGAAAGGTGAGGCTAACTTCATTAAGGTTAAAAAAAGGAGAGACAAACTGACCTCATAGAAGTGTCGTAGCCCCTCTTCAATGACCTCTTGATCCGTCTTCATATCCGCAACAACTCGTTTCCACATATCAATTGTTGAGTGCAGAAGATCGACAGGCGGAAAGTAAGGTTGCTCCTCAGCAGGCTGTGAGTTGCGGAGCAACGAGCTGCCTGACATTGAGTCAAACAGGACTGACAAAGTGGAGGTTGAAGGGGCACCGCTCTTGGGAACACTGCACAGCGTGGACTCCCCAAATTTTGGTTCAGCAGTAGCAGCAGGTCTATGAGCAGAATCACCAACGGGCTTGCTTGAGCTTGTATTTTCAAATCCCGTGGCTACACAGGCCAAAGAGTGAGCGACTGAATCGTGCCTTTCATTTTGCCCTCTGCCTTGAGTTTGCCCAGCAGCTCGGCAGGACAGAAGCTTCTCACATTTGCTTGCTAAAATTGCAGCAACCTCGTCCTGCTCGAGGGAACAACAAGCAGGGAAAGTTACTGCAAACAAACAAAATGAAAGGTTGGAAAGTAATAATTTTACTTAGATGACTCAAAAGGCAAATGTAATCAAGTAGGAGATTGTAACATCAGCTCCACCAACAATAATATGCAGTCTATCAACTGCAAACCGTGATCTACCAGCAAGGCGACTTGAACTTGATCTTTCTCCTAAGAGCTGAGTTGATCTAGGGCTCAAAATGCACTCCTGCCAGCTCATAGAGACAGGCCACTCCTCAAGTAGAGGTTAAAACAAAAAATTTCCTCATAAGTTGTGAATTGCAATGGAACTTGAGAATATTTTTACGATCTATGATAACCAACCAAGATAATTTGAAAGGTAATTGACAAATAAACTCGAAAAAAAAGAACAAACTTCATGCCTATGATCCTACAGAAAACTTTATGAAAAACAAAATTGATGACAGAAAAAATCGGGGCAATAGAAATATAGTAAAACTCAAATAGCTCAATGCCTAGTAGATGAAAAGAAAAACTGAGGCTGGCCTAGCACAATTGAGGTAAGCTACATATGGTCTTCACAAGCTCTGTTAGCCCTATCATCATCCATAGTTTGCTTTGAGGTATACTTGGCCAAGATGGCAATTAGACATCTAATTTTCTTCAAAAGTCAGGGTCCAATATATGCGAGAACTTTGTCATGTCCTATTCTAAGGTTAACCAAATCAAATGAGTAGTTCAAACAGGGGAAAAGCAGGTATCTAGAGCATGGGACAGATACTTCCAAATCTGAGTATGGTCTGGCAATTGAAGATGATATACTACATGAAAAAGATCATGTCACCTTGCAGCTGGCTGAGAATACTTAAGTCAACCGAAGCAAAACATGAAGAAGCATACTTGTCACAAGCCAGGAAACCAGAGGCGCAAACAGGTGATGGAACAATGCAAACACGTAAAGCAGCAATAGAAATGAGTAAATTAAAGATAACTTCAGAATTGAACCAAGAAGCTTAAACTATACCTTTAGCTAATAGATATATGGCTGACAAGAAAAGGTAAAAGCGTAAAACCAAATGGAATGAAGGAAAGCAGATAACATAAAAGGAGGGAGTTGGAAGTTGCATGCACAAGACAAAAAACTCTCTCAGAAAAGCAAAGGGATATGAAGGATGCAGAATGCATGTGCTCAATCTTTATATGAGGAGATAATGTATCACCAAAACGGAAGCAATGTATCCACTAATTTTGCAGCCAAAATGCACATCACAAGTCGTAAAAACAAATGAGCACCACATTGACTTGCTTAACTTTCTACCTTGAACAAATCCAAGCTCATGGACTTTGGAGAAGATCTGATAGTATAACGGATAGAATGAGTTATCTTATATACAAGCCCCACCTAAAGATGGATAGTAGGTCATGGTTAATTTTTTTGTTTTCCGGTAAGATAGTAGTTCATGGATAACAGCAGCCAAATATCGACAAGAAGGCAAATAATAGCCTTGGGCAACAAGTCTGAATAACAAAAAGTATAGACAGAAGCAAAGACTCATAAATTGAAGACAAATTCTTCTAGAAGGAACTCTCCTTACCATCTGTTCGACTTATTCTCCCAAGTTTGTTCCTACTAATGCCAAGTCTAATTTACGCATTGAAGAATAATCCATGTATTGCTGGAAACTCATTGCAATTTTTTCTCCCATTTTCCCAGGCAATGAGGTGATCTCAAAGCACACTTCTGCAACTCATTCTTTCTAACATAGTATGAGATAACTAACCATTTCAACCAAATCTACTTGATAACGCTAGCAGATACGCTAACAACTCCACTTCAACATAGCAGTAATGCATGGTGCCATAGCTGCAGTAATCAGAGGACGGAAAATGGCCGGGAAGGCAACAGCCTCTTTTAAAACATTGTTGATACAGGGGAGCAAGATAAACAACATAATTCTGCTCACTTGTCACGTTGTTGTACATTACTACTTCCCTATTCTTATTTATACCTTTCTCTACCTCAGTAATCCATTACTACTTCCCTATTCTCATTTTGTACCTTTCTCCACCTCAGTAATCTCTTCCTCATTAAACAGGAACTATAGATCATTGGACAGTGTCACTGGTTCCCTGCTAATCCGGGCATGACAGTAACAGAAGAATTTAAACATTCCAACAAACGATGCAAAATTGCTCAAATTATTGAAAGAGGAACTTGTCCTCAATTTAACACCAAACATATTTCCCTAAAGTAAAATCCATACTGAGCAACTAGAATCACCACCAGGGGACATAAACTTGCTATTAAAATCATAGGAACTACTAGGAATTGAAATTAATTTCACTTCCTAAACACAGTTTGAAATCAAAATAAACCAATCATGGGGCAAACTTCCATTAAGACGATCATTGTTATACGCAAGGACGGATGTAGCCTTTTGGTTACGGGGTCATCTGAACCCACAACTATAAACACCAAGTATGAATATACATGTAAAATCTTATTAAAATCTTACCAAATATTAAATTTGAACCAATAATGATCCTACAAGTTGAACCCAATAAATTTGAATTCTGAATCTGCCTTTGGCCATATGAGGCATATAGCTTAAACATTGGACATCAAAAAAAAATAAAATGAAGTGAACATTACCAAACTCGGGTGCCGAGACGGTTGATTGTGGTTGTGATTGTGAAGAAGAAGTTGATACAGCTGCTTTTCCAAAGAGAGAAGACGTTGCAGCGGCAGCTGTTACTGTAGTAGGAATTGCTGAAACCGAAGAAAATAAAGTAACTGATAATAGTGAATCCGAAGGAGGAATATGGGAACCACTTAGAGAAGTTGTTTTGGCGCTTGTTGTGGCTGATGAAATCGCATTCGTAAACCAAGGCACTGCAGAAACAAAATACGGAGTATGAGTTAGTAGTAGTAAAATAGCAAAAATAATTCAAGCTCTGGAGAAAATGTGAGAGTTTTAGGAGGCAGAATACTAGTAGCGGTATCAGTAGAAGCTGCAGTTGAAACTAAACTCCCTCCGCGCAACCACGGAGGAGCTGTATCGCCGGAAATGAACGACGAAGAGGCGAAAGCACCAGATGAAAATCCAGAATACAAAGTATGAGTAGTAGTAGAATCGCAAGGTTTTTCAGAAACCGAAGGTACTGGCAATGAAGGCACTGGAGGAAAAGTGAAAACTGAGGAAGTTTTAGTAGGAGGCAGAGCACTAGTAGCGTTATCAGTAGATGATGCAGTTGAAATGCCACTCGCTCCGAACAACCACGAAGGAGACGTTGCCGATGATCCGAGAACTGTATCTCCGAGAACCGGAGACGAAGAGGCGGAAACACTACGTGAACCGACTGTTGATGAAGACTCTTGGGGAAAAGTGAAGACTGTGGGAGTTTTAGGCGGCAGAGCGATATTAACAGCATCAGAAGTAGATAGAGTTGAAAGAAAATTCGCTCTAAACGGCAACGATGAGGCTGTACCGGAGGTTCCGAGAGCTGTGTCGTCGGTAACCGGCGATGAAGCGGCGGGAGCACTACTACATGAAAATCCGAACTTCATTGAAGAATGGAGAAGGAGGAGTGGTAGGGTTAAAATTTTGAAAAGGGAAATGGTGGACAATTATTTGGCGTTGCAAAATGTGCTGTTTATTCTGACATTGATGCTGCGTGTTACTTTTTGCCCAAGGGAGTTGATATCAGGCAGAGGAAGGGCGAACGTCTGACAAGTTGGAAGTAAAATGACAAAATCTTTAGGCGTCGTTTGGTTGGCACAAAGTTACTTTCAAATAATTAATTTCGAGATTAGTTATTCTATCATGTATATGAAATAACTTATCACATATAAATAATGAAAGAAATAACCCTAATACTATCTAATATCTCATACCAAACATGAAATAAAAAATCTTTTATTTTATTCCAAAATAATTTATCATTTGTACCTCACACCAAACAACCCCTTGATAAAGTGTATAAAAATAATATAAAATATGATGTATTAATAATGCGGTGTTAACTATAATTGCATTTTTCTTATGCAGTATTTGATTTGATGTACAAAAATAACATGAATTACATAATTTCTAAAAAAAGAAGAGTAAATACATAATTACCCCCTTATGTTGGCCGAGGTTTTAAAAAAGACACCTAAATTTTGAATTTGACCTATTACCTCCACGATTCTTACTTAATTCATTGTACATTCACCATTTTTCGTTGAACCTCAGCCACAACAAAAAGAGTGAACACACGCACCAATCAGGTGCTGCCACGTGTTAAATATATTTAATTTTATATTATTTTTTAATAAATTTTTCTTTTTTATTTAATTTATTACCCCACCCCACCCCCTCTTCCCCCACCCCACCCCATCCAGCAACTCCCCCCTCCTCCCGCATCCAGCAGCACCCCTTACCCCCACCGTCTTCCTCATCCAGCACCCCCACCTCGTCAACGTCTCCCTCTACTCCCCTACCCACGTACCATCACCACCACCACCACCACCACCACCACTACCACAACCACCATCAAAACACTCTCACCATCATCATGAAATTAAAACTCCATTTTTACACTTTTGAATTTTTCTTGAATTTCAACCATTTTAATTCAAACTTCATATCAATTGCTTCTTCAAAATCAAAATTCAATTCCATTAAACATTCAAAAGTGATAAATGGATCTTTAATGATATGATTTGAAAAAAAAAAACCTCCATTGGAGCTTTAATGGAGGAGCTTTAATGGTGTTGAAAATCTTTAATGAGTAGTTAAATGATATGATTTAACTACAAAATGAGAAGCTTTAATGATATCATTTAAAAAAAAAAACTCCAATGAAGCTTTAATGGAGGATTTAATGGTGTTGAAGAAGAAATGGGGGGAGGGGGGAGAGGAAGAGAGGGGGTACGGGGTAGTATTTAAAAAGAAAATAAATATTTTTTTTAAAAAAGAATATAAATTATATATTAAATTATTTACACATAACAACTTTTAATTGGTCAAAAAAGTTAAATTTGAGCCCTTTCACGCGCCTGTGGTGCGTGTATACACACAGAGGTCCAAAATAGTATATTTGCAACGAAATAAAGAAGAATAATGGGGTGATAGGTCGAATTCAAAGTTTAGGTATCTTTTTGAAAACCTCGGCCAACATCAGAGGGGTAATTATGTATTTACTCAAAAAAGAATTACAAAAACACCCTTCATATATATGTTGGAAAGAATGCGAATTTTTTTTTGAGGGATAATAGTGTCTTCAATCATGTTAATGCATGCATAAGATTTATTGCAGTGCTAATACAATGGATTTTGAGGTATTAATAATGCACACTTCAACACACAATAATGTGTATTAGTATACATAGGGTGAAAAAATATATCAAATAAGGTATTAGTAGTATACATTTAACTAATGCATACATTAGCTTTCGAATACACTCTACCAAACGACCCCTTAGTTTCTTATGTGAGAAGATTGGTCTAAAATGGTCTTTTTTATTTTTACTAAATAATTTTGAGGCCCGTAAATGAGCTCAATATAACTGATTACAAACTTTAGATTTATTTTGTATATACAAAAAAAGTTCAAGTCTTCTCTATCATTTTATCTATTAATCAAAAATTTAAAAATTATTGACAAAAATACAATATTACATTTTGACCGGCATTCAACTAGTACCACCTAAAATTTTAGCATAAATAAACTATTGTATGCAAAGTTACCTAACTTACAAATATTTTCCAAGTATTGTTGGTATCTATTATGAAAACATTCATTTTTTACTGTTTTAAAGCACTAAGGAACTAAAATTTAATTTGCTTTTCAATATTGCATAATGACATAAATTCATTGCGATTTAAAATATAATTTTATTTGTTAGATTGAATTGAATTATATGTGTAATATACTTTATTCAAGGAAGTCAAAAATCACATCGTA